>OX336900.1:14547500-17330000 GCA_946959425.1 Argyrosomus regius
AAAAATAAAAAAAACCTTTAAAATTTAAAATAAAAAAAAACCCTTTTTTTACAAAAACACAAAAAAAAAAATAAACAAAAAAAAACTATAAAAAAAAACCAAACAAAAAAAAAAAACAAAAAACAAAAACAAAATTTTAAATCCTCAAACCAAACAAAAAACAACACCAACAACCAAATCCCCGCCCCCCCAAAATTTTGTTCCTTGAGGGCAGGACCTGGATGTAGTGCAGTTATGTGTCTTCACTGTTGCACTCTGCACATTTTACCAAAATTCACAATCTTTGGCCTGGTGGGAGACGCCTTCAAAAAAAAAAACCCCCTCCCTTAAAATTCTCCTCTATAAACCACACCTAAATTTATACTAAAGTTATTTTTAAAAATTGAAAATTTGTTTTTTTTTTTTCTCTTCTTCTTATTTTTTTTTATATATTAAAAATTAATTTTTAAATTTAAAATTTTTTTTTTTTTTTTTTGTGACAGAGTCAGTCATGGCACCAGAGATACTGAAACTGGATCATTCCTTGCCTTGGCCTCTCTCCTTATGAACTGATGAGAAGACTGAGAACGGTGGGAAAGGTACGGTGTGGTCTTCTTTATATTTTGACCCAAATGTCATCCATTTTTCCTGTAAATAGAAAGGCAACTTCTCTACAATAGGATTGATACCCCTTGCCGTATCCAGGTATGTTAATCCATGTAGATAACCATCTTCCTTTGCAGCTTCAAGCTCAAAGTAAATCTCCAAGTTCTCTGAGTCTGTAGTTATCTCGGTTGGGTTGGGAAGCGATCTATTTTAGCAAATAGAGCTCTCTATAGCCTCTGGAGCACCATAACATTCCTCCAGTCTTGTCCAAATCAGGTTCAAACCCACTGATGGATCCCTGATATTAACAGACTTCATTCTGCGAGCTAGCTGACTCGACTCTGGACCCAACCATTTTATAAGCAGGTCAATCTGTTCATGGGCAGAAAGATCTAAACCCTTCACGATACTGGTGAATGTTGATTTCCAGCTGAGGTAATTTTCTGGCTGATCATCAAATCTGGTCAATCCACCTGATACCAGCTGACTCCTGATCAGAAACTTAGCTAGATCTGATGTTGCGCCACTCTCTCCTTGGCTTGGCAGAGGATTGGATGAATGATGGCTGATCACTCTATCCTTTTGTGGCTGTGACGTGTACGTCTTTTGTCTTTCTTCATACATGTTTTTCTGCTGGGGGTTAGACTGTTGCTCGGGAGAGCCGAACTCTTGATCCACAGTAAGCAGGTTAGATGGCTGTTGCGATTGTTGGCTTAAGTCAAGCTGCTCGTTTGTGTGACTCTCTATCACCTCTACGTGCCTTTCCACGTATTCGCATACTTTCTCATGTGAACTTTCTAGTTTAGGTAAAGACTCAAAGTCTAATAAACTACCTCAGAGCCCAGTTCACCAGCAGCAGCCTCCATAACGACAGCTCTGGCGTTAGCTGCCTCTGCTTCTTTCTCCTGCTTAAGCGCATCTAATTCTGCCTCTAGACGAGCTTTCTCTATCTTAATTTCCATCTCCTTTCTGCTGAAGGTTGCTCGAGCTTTCGCTGCTTCCGCTTCTGCACGTGCTTTAGCAGCTGCCATACTAACACTCGATTGCTGTGAGCGTGCAGATCGACGAGAACTGGACATATATGATTTTACATCAAGGGTCTCATCATTCTGTGCCTTCAATGCTCCTTCCATCGAGGTGTCCAAATGGGAATCCTTATCCTGCTTCATCTTCTGATTAGAGGCTGCCATTTTACTGTGCTGTTCTCATCTGAGCTATGAAACAGTCAGTTAAACTCGTTTCCCCAAGAATCTCCTCCAATGAACAGGCCTTCTGTAGTACTTGGCAGGATTTTAATGGAAAAAAGGTAAAACTGAAAATAAACAAATAATATAGACAAATATTACCATGTGCATAAATAAAACAAATATAACTTTACAACATATTAAATCCTCTTATTCCTTAACAAATATACAAATACAAATAAATATACTTACTGGCAATGCCACAAGAATAAAAGATGAGGATTGTTGCTCTTAACGGATTAACAAACAGGACTTCGAACCGCGAGGAGAATCTACCGGAAAGTTAACAAAATAAAAGTTACCTCTTCAAAATAAAATTTCTTTAATTTCCCTTAACTGTTACACCACAAATACTCTAAAATGTGTTTCTAAAAACATTTGAAATAGTCAATGCAGCAACAGAATCTTTTCATTCATATTTGACCAGCACTGCCCAGTTTGATCTGAGTTTCATGAGACTGGTGCATTGCACTAGATGGACCTGCAGACTGGCAACAACCAGTCAGAGCAAAGAGAGTGACTTTTCAAATCTTGACTGGTGACGCATCTCAGTCAATCATCATATAAAACCCACCCCATCTTGAATAAACTGTGTGATGCTAGTAGAAGGCTGGTGGAATTCTGTTTGACTGGAAGGATGGCCAAGCGTGTCTCCCAGAGCAAATGAAACATGAGCTCACAGACTTATCTGCACTAAGACTGTCAACGTTGCTTGAAATGTTGATCATGATCAGTGCACAGAGTTTCGTTTTTTTGTTTTTGTTTTTTTAAACAATATTTTAATTAATTTTTCACTTTTACAAGTAAAGGATGGTTACATAATATGGCTCACAGAAATAAAAAGCAAAACAAACAAACAAACAAACAAACAGAACAAAACAAACAAATCAAACACAGAATACCAGCTCAGATCCATATAAATAATACCCGGGGTTGCAGTAATAATGTGCGGTATGAGCAGTCAAGAAAATCCCCGCAGCATGATATTAGAGACACCAGGCTCTACATCAGGGGTGTCAAACTATTCCACAAAAGGGCCGGTGTGGCTGCAGGTTTTTGTTCCAACCAACCAAGAGCACACAGTTTGACCAATCAACTCTCTGAAGACTGAGATCAGTTGATTAAATGAGTCAAGTCTGGTGTGCTGCTGCTTGGTTGGAAAGAAAACCTGCAGCCACACCGGCCCTTTTGTGGAACAGTTTGACACCCCTGCTCTACATAGTTCAGATAGGGTTCCCAAACTTTATAGAATTGGTCTGTTTTTGAATGTAACATACATGTAAGGTACTCTAATGGCACAGTGCACAGAGTTTGTTAACCTCACATAATTCCCAACATTTGGGGTGTGCAGGACCTTAAAATTAAGTTTCCCAATGCTAAAAGTTGACATCAAGAACCTTAAGTCCTGACTTAGTGACTGTAAATTGTCTACAGAAGCACTTGTACTGTAGATAAATAATGTAATTTCCTGCTGATTGCTAATTATGCTAGCAAATGAGGAAATCTATTTATTTGAAGGCAAGCCCGTTCAAGTTGCACATACACACACATATTGACCACACAAGTACATTACACAATGGATGTGCCCACACACGCTTCACACAACGTTCTCTGAACTTGTCATGATGAGGCAGCTTGTCAGTGACGCTCCATGAGGAGGATGTTGACTTAATTAGATGTGCAGACATAAACCTGCAGTGTTCTTTAGCTGTTATAGTTTGATTCTGTGTGCTGTCTGAATAGGAGGAGAAAATACTGAGACAGCCTGATTGCACTTTGCAAAGATGTCAAGGTGGAAAAAAATGAATCATGTACCGTAAGCACGAATTAATTCCATACTTCAGTCATAAATGATTAATCTGTTCTGGTACACACAATGGAATATACTCTGATCCAATATCATTCTCCACCACTGTCTTAGACATTCATCTTTTGCTACCTGGGGGAGTGATAGTAATTATATTTTGCTGGAGAGCAGGGAGCAGAATCAAATCTGAGAGCGACCTTAAAGTATTTAATAATGTCTGTCGAGACCCAAGAGTATTTTATTATATAGAGGTGACTTTGGCAATTTGACATAGTTTTGTTGTCGTCAGCAACATGGTCTTCTGTCATTTTAACAGAGGGACAGAGAAATAAGGCTGCAGTAACTTCCAGCAGTGTGTTCAGGAAACAATGAGAATAACAATGAGTTTTTGAGGAGAAAGCTGCTCAGAAATCTGTCAGTGTTTTCACAGGACAAAGCAGGTGTTATTACTGCGAAGTCACACTGCACACTGAAAAGCTTAACATTGACCCTATCCATTGAAAATACCCTGATTAATCACCACCACTGACTTTCGATGTCCTCTTCCGTGTAATTCAGAGTGTACAATGAATTTTAAGCACATTTTCCAGACTGAAATATGTTTTGTAGTAGAATCATGATAACACAGATTAGGTATTAGGTGAATATAGTGTTCCTCGTCGTTTTGTGAGAAGCTTTCTAATGTAGGACCTCTAAAACAACCACTTTGTTTGTGATGAAAATGGTTGAGCTAATCAAGTTTACTGACATTGTTTCAATAAAACACATGCTGCTCTGGTGTCTTCCTCCTTCAGATGTTTACATTTGTCTACTTTTCTTTCATCACAGACATGTCAGTCTTGCTCTTCTCATCTAATTATTCAGAATTTGTTTTTATTTAAAAAATGTATATGATAAAAAAAAAAAAAAGGTCTAATATAAAAGGATTATTAATTATTTGATTATTAAAAGGCCAGGTGTGAAATTGATAATGTAGAAATTTAGTCCTGGCTGAAAAAACAACTTAATGTTCCACCAGGGTAGGAAAGGTCTTTAGCGACATAAAGAGATACATTTTCAGAGCTACTGTCCACTTCCACAACAATAAAAGGCACTGGATGCAAAAATAGCCTCAATAAAAAAGAAATACACATACTCTGAATTACATACACCCAATTTATTGTCTCATAACAACATAACACCAGTTATACACATCAAAATAGAATTATGTTATAATAAATTAGAAAGGAAAGCTATAATCAATATTCTTTTAATAAATGTATCAAATGACACTTTGAAAAGGGTCACTCATAGTGACCAAACTACAGATAATTATAACCTGAACCCTGGACCTAGAAATCATCTTTATTCTTTTGGTTCACTATTACCGTCTTATAGTATCATTTTCAGCTGCTGCAGGAATTTTGGTGGCCACTGTACACTACCTGCTCAGCAAAATGACAGATAGACACCATTAGCAACTAGCTGCTAAAGAGTCCCTCAGGAGTTGGTGGAAACCAAAAAACAGACAACTATGGTGCTCATTCATGGTTTTCTGATATGTAATTGTAAATGCTTCTTTAAAATACTATGGTTCTTCTAGGAAGAGCATTTACTGTATTTGCATGTTTTTGTTTATCTCAACAAATTTGAGAAGGCTGCTGTTTTTATTGCCAGACACGGGAAATATTCAGCTGCACACTCCTCCGTGTTTAAGATCCTCGGAGGAATCAGCACAGAGAAACACAAACACAATTGCATGTCCCACATCTCTTCCTCCATGTTTCACCCTCCCTCTGCTCCCTTCTGCATCCTCCTTTCTGTTTCTCTAACCACTGCTCCTTAGCAACAGAGCAACCTTCACTAAGTGCCGGCTAAGAGGTTCATGTTCCCCCGCTGTACTTTAACCACAACAACAATAACAGCCCAGATTGTTTGTCTGCCTACATGACATTGAGTTTAATTGCAACTCTTCTCTGAGGTGAAGTCACGCTCAGTTTTTAAGAGACAAAAGCCTTTACCTTTAATTTGGCTTCCTTGTGATTACATGTGCTCTGTGCTGTCACCATGGCAAGGAAGCTGTTATTCTGGTAATCTTTGCTAAGAGGTGATGTAGGAGGCCACCGCAGTGTATTATTATTGTACTTTGTATTAACTTAAGGACACATTGCAGACAAAGTAGCATTTTACCTTTTTTCTAAAGCCATAGTGAAGCTAAATAAATCACTTAAATTACAGTTTTTTTCTCTAGTTGCTTAAGTTGCTAACTTTTGTATGCACCACCTGAGTCTCTTGGGAAATTTAGATTTTTGACAGAATTATTTATATGCTCTACTGGGACTCCTTTCAGGAGTTTCCCACCTAAATATAGTAGATGCACAGTAATGAAATCGTGTAAGAACAAGACCTACTGAAGCATGAAAAGAGCTTTACATTTTCCAACATTTCAAGAGTGAGTCCTGTAGAGTACAAGACGCACATGTAACCTGGTTTAGTCTGTCGCACCCGAGGCCCCTTTTTGTACTCTTAAGCCTTCACCTGCTAAATGGAGTTCTCTAATGGTATCAAGTTACTGTGTGTAGCATAGAGAATTTAAATTCACTGAAGCGGAAAATGACTTTCGCCTGAGTTCTCACCTGTGAAGGCTCAGAGTATGGAGGGAAAAAGTACATTATTAAGTAAATGTCTATGTACAACTTTGAAGCTGATATGAGACATGAGCAGAAGAAAGATCAATACGGTTAATCATAAAAGAAATGCAGTTCGGTCCTGGCTGTGCAGTTTTATATGAAGTTTATGCAAGGGAGGATGGCTTTGACAGAGCGGTACACAAGATAAAATACTCCACCTGAATGCTAAAGAGAAAAATTATTTTTCAAAAGAAAGTTACAGTTTAAATAGAAAATAAATACTGCCACTGTTGACTGGTAACTCCGATAAAGACACTGCACAAACCCTAAAGTGTACATAGGATCATTTTTGATGGAGACTTGAATTTTTGGGACCATATTTAACCCATGGAAGCTGCCCTTTACAAGAAAGAATGAATACTTGTGTATCTTAGTCTGACATTAAGACTTCCTCCTGTGTAAACGTTTGACCTGCACGGCCAGTCCTCTATTGCCCTTGCTTTGATTCCTGCCAGTGAAAATGAATGAAGCAACCCTAATTTATCTATGTATGTAGAGACAAGAAGGGGAGCAAGACACAAGAAGGAGGACAAGTTAGATTTTTAATCATCCCTATGAATAATAGAACAAGCCCAAACATTCTCAGCGCTAAGAAAATGGCTATTATTCTCCTTTCACACCTTGTGATTTCTCTGCAACTTCCAAGCAATGACAATATTGCAGAATATTTAAATGCAAGTCAAGAGCTTTCTTTTTTCCACATCTTTCTGTTCTAAATCCTTGATGCACTGACAATTTAATAAGAATTGTTAGGTCTGATTTTGCCTGAAGTGTAAGTAGAAAGGAGAAAATGACATATGGATATAAGAACTTAAAATTCAAAACTCAAACTCAAAACTGTGAGAAGTAGTGAAGCAATGAGAAAAAGTAAAAAAAAAAAAAAAAAAAAACTCCACACATGTGTAGGCAAAGCAGAGTCAGGCTAACATTGGGAAAAGTGCCGATGTGGCAACAACACTGCCGTACAGTTGCGGTGATTAAAGAGAATTATGCAGGACCTATAAGCCGAGCCTGCTGGTCTGATATTCGGTGCCAGGCGCGAATCTGGCAACTCTCCTGCTGGAGCAGAGCTTCTGTTCGGGGAAAAAATAGAAGAAAAACAAGACTTCACTGCGGAAGACATGTGTAATTATGTATTTAATTCACTTATCAAATTATTCAGAGAGAGGGCGGAAGGACAGAGTAATCATCAAGGTCGTCTTCCTCTGGCCTTTATGGCTTTCTCTCTTTTAGGCTTTTCTCCTTAGTGAAAGCAAAGATGAGGGTAGCTTCTCATCCTAATGACACATAGACATACAGTAAGTGTTTATGTGTCCCAATACTTCCAAAACACCACAGAAGAAGACCAAAAATAGTTTTCTGTTCATTCTCAAAATATCTATTACCTCATCGCTCCTTAAAAAAAACAAAAAACCTCCCACTGTGCCCTGCAGAGCAATAGAAGCATAAATCATCTGCCAGTTTCTTGACACACCTTAAATGCACAGAGAAACATACACCGACTGAAACTTATAGTCTATACTGTTCAAATGTTTAGCATCAGTGGACGCATTTTTTTTAATCAGTTTTACTTCCCTGACCTGTGTTTTCAGTCCTCTCCATAGAATATCAACTCGAAGCAGTGAGTTTGGTAACAAAAGAAACAACTGTAAGGCAATTTGCGTAAATTTTTTGCGTTCAATAGTGTTTGAGTCAACAAAGTAATTTTGTTGTTAATTGTCAATTGAGCAGCTTCAGGAAAACCACTGAATAGATTAGAGAGGGGTTAGAAAGACTTTTACATAAAAACACATAGTTGACGATCTCTCGTTTCACAAGAAAAATGTGAATTCTTCCATGAAGTGATATTCTGTGGCTCACTGAAAACTTTATTTACTGTGTGATGTCAGTTAATTGGTTTTTAGTAATGCTAATGGAATGGCTTGGCATATCTCAACAGCTGTTGGGTAGATTGCTATAAAATTTTGTACAGACCGTAGACTATGATACAGACAGTCATGGTCCCCAGAGGATAACCAGATACTGACTGGTGATTGAGTTTTCTTCTTTGGCCCCCACAGGTTGATATTTCTGGTTTTTAGTCATGCGTCTTTTACAATTGTTCACACACGTCTTTACAGTTGTTATGGGTTTTTTCATGAAACTTGGTTCAAACTGTCAGGCTAATTACTTCGATGAATCTTTTGCTTTTCCTGTAACACCATCATCATGTCAAAATGTTTCATTCTCCAGTCAGTTTATGTACAAATTCTTCTCCTCTGCTTCAGCTGTACTTTTTGTTTAGTGTTAATTAATGCCAGCATGCTAAGCATAGATGTTGTATGTGGTAAACAATATACCTTGTAAACATCAGCATGGTATCATTGTGAGCATGTTGCCATGCTGGGGTTAGCGTTTAGCTCAAAGCACTGCTGTGCCTAAGTAATATTCTCACAGAACCCCCTAGAATGGCTGTAGATTCTTGGTATTTATTGTTTTTTGTGCCATCAGTCACTTTAAATGCATAGCTATCTGTATCAATGTACCTGGACCTGACCATCGATCTAATTTTTCCTGTAATCATGCACATGGGACTGGGATCTTTAAATATGCTAGCTTGCTAGCTGGCTCCTATAACTCTTAATAGCTTAATAGGAATGAAGAAATGCTTTTCATATTGGAATAAGGTGTTTCATACATCCATAGCATAAATACTTAGTATGTACCACTAACAGGAAACATGACAAGATGGGTGCTGACAGGTATCAATTCACCTAACATTATTGCCAATTACAAAATGTGGAAACTCACAAAAAAACTAGTGTTTGTCAGTCATACTATCAGTTTACAGCTGTGTATCGCCCCTTGTTGCAGATTGCATTATGCATATTATGCATACTGGGTGTCCGGAGTATACTTCATCCTGTCATTTTCCTTTGCAAAGGCGCTACATGTTTAAAACATACATAGAATTAGTCCATAGAAAGCAATGGGGACACCGTCTTCTAACACAAAACTAATTAGCAGCCATCTAATTGGGCCAATCACCTCCTTAATGCTTTATTATGCCCTTATTAGGCCGTGAGACCTATGAAGTGGGTCGTGCAGGATCTGTGATGGACCACCAATCTGCCTGCTCTGAAAATTAATAGCCAGTGTTGTATTTTTAGCTTTGGAAAACAAAAGCGTCTGTGTCTGTTGAGTGAATTACAGCAGGCAAATGTTCCCTGTGAATAAAAATGCCCACTCTTCTGACAGACTTGTCTCCTGTGATTAATGCCCGCTGGTAGGTGATGTAAGTGTGTTTGGTACCTTAATGCGTCACACTCCAAGTCAGCGGAGATGCTTTGAAGCTAGACTAAACCTTCCCCGACCTTCATCAAACTGTTGACGTCACCTTGCCTCTGCTGATTGATTGGTCGTCTTATTGAGTGACGTCTGTGGTTTAGCAGTTTGATTTTACATCTTTGAGATAAGGCTACGTGTGTGTGTGTGTGTGTGCATGTATTTCCTTTTATGGTCTTATCATCAAGGGAGCACCTTGAACGAGAAAAAATGATCTTATACCTTTTCAGCCTCTCAAACTATGTACTGAAGTTGATGACTACAAAAAATAATATGCAAACTGGTGAAAATGTTTATTCTCTCAGCAACTTTGTTCCTTCTGTGTGTGTGTGTGTGTGTGTGTGTGTGTGTGTGTGTGTGTGTGAGTGTATGAACGTGTGTGTAGGAGGGAAAGGGAGTTGGGAGTTCTGGGAAAAGATACTGTCACAGAACTAAGAGGAGGGTGACTGACAGAGGTGAAATTGCTTGGGAAAGGATGTGAGACAGCTCGCGTCTCCCTCCCTCCTCCCTCTCCCGCTTAGTTTTGCTCCACCTTCCTAGCGTTCAGCCATGTAGTGTGAACCACTGTAAATATGCTCTCTCTCTCTCTCTCCCTCACTCTTTCTCTTTCTTCAGTCTATTTCCCATGGGTAACTATATGGAGGGGAGTGGAGGGAAATAAACTTTCTAAAACTTTTTTTTTTTCTGTGTGTGTGTGTCTGTCTGTTTGTGTAGCCATGCATCAGGCCCTGGACACACTGAGTGACAGCACGAGCTCCACAACTGCCAATGACCTGGACCTCATTTTTCTCAAAGGCATCATGGAGAGCCCAGTGGTGAGAGGACCTTTATATTGTACAATATTAAATGTATGAGGAGTGTTGTGTATGTGTGTGTGTGACATGCACGCTTTAAATTGGACTATGTCCAGGGACGGACACACTAAACAGATAAGTCAGTAAGAAGGGACTTCAACGTGAATGTCCCCAGAGCACAGGCTAGTTATGTTAAAATGGTGTCAGTGAATCTACAAAATTATGGTTATTTTATGCATACAAATTTACAATTTTAATACATTTTGTTAAATGTCAATGCTTCTCACTGCATTTTACACACTTGCCTTAACATTAAAGTTTCAGTATCATCATTTGCAAACTGTAATCTGTTTCCTGCACTGATACTGACACATAACACATAACAAAATGATTATGTTTACACAGAGATTTGCATGCGTTACGAGAAGATTTATTGAAATGTTGTTGCAAAATGGACATTTAATATTCACAGCCATTATTGCATTAAAAAATTTAATTTCAGCTTGCAATAATTATCCTGAAAAGACGGCTTAAATTCATCAAGTGCAATCACATTACCATGTTAATGGTCTTGCTTCATTGTTTTCTCATAAATTGGAAATGCAAGTTAAAAGAGAGGTCTGGCATTTTATTTTCAATCACTCAGCACAGGCAGAGAAATTCAGATGAAAACACAAATGTGAATCAAATAATGGCTCTTTGTTGTTTAGTCCTATTACTGGTACTGCATTCATATCTGGCGATACTAAGTTGTTTTCTCAGTGATGTGATGTATCTGAAACAAGGTGTTGGGATAGGAACTAACATCACACAGCAGAGAGACCTGCTGGTGTCGTTGGCGATGGTATATTAAATATGCGACTGTAAAGAGGGTCGGTCACTGAAAACATCGGAAAGCACTTTGGATCCAAAAATACTTGGAAATGTATTTTTGGTATGTGTTTGGCTTATAACAATATTTAGCTGAACTACACAGAAAATCTTTCTTTCTAAGGCACTGTTAACATTTCCACTGTCAGTCATTTTAACAAGGTAATACAATATTTCTAAGGATTGAAGCAGCAATCAGGGAGCAGCAGAGATGACATGTCTGACACCTTGACAAGTGCAGGTGGAGCAGCAGCCCCTGTGATCAACGGAGGATCCAGGAAAGAATGGCAACCATTACGTTTTACACCTTTTTGAATGCTTTAGTCGAGGATCTTTATTTAGTTCTGTAATAATTCAAATGAAAATGACTCACTTGCACATGATTCAGCCAAATATACACGCCATTAACGCCCTTTTAGTCTACTCAAGGTGGATTAAAAGGGTTGCCATTCTACTTGTCTACATACAATGTCCTTTTTTGTCCACAGTCTGTATATCTGTAAGGAGGAACAAGATAAAAGCTCAAATTCATGTTGAATTTGTACAGATTTCTCTTGAGTAGTTGCCCAGACGTTGGATTAAAGCTCATTCTGGATGGAAGTTATTCCAAGAACGTGTTGCCTTTATCCAAGAAAACTCAGACATGACAGACAATTCTTTTGTTGTTTTGACTAATTTTGACTGCCTCCCCATATATTATATTTTATAATGTGTGCAATCAACACCTGAACACTACTACTAGAAATTCAGTATTCTCTTGCAAAGCCAATTTAATTTTGTTTCAGACCTCTCTACTCTGAACTTAAAAATGCTTCAGTTATTTTAATTTAGACTCACTTGCGTATCAGATCGCTTCACTCAATTACAATTAACCTTCAGCAGATATGATGCAAAACTGCGTTAACCTTGATGCTACTCCCACTAAATGCAATGGCTGCTTTTCTTCTTTATGAGCAGTGACATCCACCACCTGCTATTTCCCCAGTATTTCAGTTTCTGCAGTGTCATGGGCAGTGAGTGTACCTGGATACTATGTTTATTTCTGTTGGATATTCAAGATAATGAGGACCAAACATGCTGCATGTTTTTTTCTCACACCGAAGACTTGATGAGACTCCAGCTGACTCCCAAAAATGCCACAAAACTACAGTTTCTGCCTTGAAACAAGTATTCGAATTCATTTCTCTGTGCAAAATCCTTTTGATGAAACCAATCTCGCCTAGTTCTCTATTTCTACACGGAGGAGAGTGAAGTCACTCCTCCGGAGTACAGGCTTTTGTAGTGATGGAAGATTGAAAGAGCCAGTCTTTTCAGAGATTCATCGTACTGTATCTCACGCTGGTGTCAAAGTATTCCTCGTCTACTCCTCAACAAGAGCACAATTTCACAGATGTTTTAAAAGAGTGGAAGAGCAGGAAAAAATATACTGCTGCGCATTGCAAACGTACACAAGGGGAAAGTGCAGATGCAGATTCACATCATGTACTAAAATGCTGTCAACAGTCATCAGTATGGATTACCACATTTTTCCTCCTAGCATTGCACAAGCAGTGCTAGCTGATTTGAACTGAAGTGGAAGATGTTTGTGGCCGTGAGGTTCTTCTGACCAGGGAGATGCAATTGAGCTACTTCTCAGACTCAGACAAAGCCGGAGGTGAAAAAAGCTGTGTGGTCTCATTCAGTAAATCAGAGACAGTTGTGTTCAGGAAATTTAGAGATGGACTATCCACAGGGAGCAGCGGGGAGTACTGCATCAAAAGCCTCCAATACTTCTGAAAACAGAGCCTTCTTCCATCTCTATTTCTCTCTCTAGCTCTTTGTTTTTGATTTTTTTTTTCACTAAAGACTTATTGATTACTTCTGCAGAAAAATGTGTGTGTGGGTGTGTAATGGCATGTCAAAGCACGACACTGGGGTTGTTTGTTCTTGGTGGTACTTGGTGGTAGACTCCTCGCTGAAGTATGTGAAAAGGATTTCCAAGATAATAGTTCCTCTTGACCCCATGATGAATCTATAAACCTTTAACAAGCTATCACTTAATGGGGTCTCGCTCGTGTGCGCATGGCCTGGTGACTTCAGTGAATTGTGCTGATTGCGCCACACTCACTACAGAATGATGCAATCAGCACAACCTGCATTTCTATAATGAATCTGAATGATGATTGGAGCCACAATGAGCAGATATTGACAACAGGAGCTCTCATCATGCAAAAGAGCTTCCGCAGTGCTTGATCATTATCAGCTATGACTGTGGCATTGACTCAGTGCTTGGCTCTGTATCTAACTGAGCAATCAGGACTATTGAGACATTTAGGACATCTAAATGAGCTCACACTTCCTGTTAGACTTTCAGGTATGTACCTTGTGCTTTTAATTTCCAAGCTACCACTTGTTCAGACTGTAAATGAGACTTCAAGGTCTTTGTAAAATAACACCATGTGGCTTCCAAAACAATGACTCCTGGCGCTCTACAAAAGAGCTTGTGCAAAACAATTTAGTGATTATATGACAAGCACAATCCTGTAAATTATTACCCTGTTTCCTACCAGCTATTGACGTTTAACTGAAAGTGCGTAAACAGGAAATCATGCATCAAAGCTTTTCTCCACATACTGTAGTGCGCCTTATCTAATGTAGCACTAATGTGGCACTCAGTGCACATTTAAATCCTGAATCCTGGTGTCTTCATTTGGGACATTGACGTGAATTAAGATGCACAAAAAACAAACCAAGGAGAAATATTACTGAATGATCACAGCCAAAGCCAGTGTGAGAACATTATCTGTACTGTACATGTATTACTGTGTCATTAAAGCAAGCCTTTCTAATTTCCTGTATGACATCACCTGTACTAAAATTGACAATTACAGGATAATGACTCATGCTTAGTAACATAGCACATAGTATAATAGAGTCATACAGTTAGAAACCTCATTCACTGATGTCATTTACACTGCAGTATCTGTTTAAAGTAACATTAGCTAGCATGATAAGCTACTGGTCATAACAGTCCAAGTAAGCTTGTAGCAGCCTCAGTGTATTGGAGTACAGGTGCCTTTTATTGCTGTTGAATTCAGGTTTTTTATTTAAGATGAGGAATATATTTTTTATTTCAGAAGTCACAGTCTTCTATTTATCAGTCACTATTGATCAACATTAATTGATCAAATATACAGTAGCTATAGTAGTGAGCTGTGTTACATTTTCACATTGGAGACGAGGAGGCTAGCTCACTAAACCAGAGATCCTTCAGGAATGTCTCATACAGATGCAAAATACAATTATAACGCTGCTTTGTCAATTTTCTGTTTTGCCTGGAGAACAGCAGTGCTCATTAGCCTTTATAGCTGAATTGTCTAGGTGGAGAGAAGGAAGATTAGCAGCATCTTTTGTGGATTTTGAAAGCAACATATTTCAGTATTCAGCAGAGTAATTGTTGAATAATTGGTAACAATGATAGACTGTATATCAGCAACCTGAAAAACTGCTGTACTGAAAAATGCACAATATAATAAGACAGTATAAAAACATGCTTATTTTAGCCAGCAAATTTTGTGACTCATGTCCATGGCTCCTGTCTCAAAACTGTGTAATCATATAACATAGTGTCCATGCTGGCATGTTGTCTGAGGGCCAGACTCGCTCCATCAGGTTTAAAGAATTCTGCCAAAACACCAAATGAGCGAAGTCCTGCTGTCGAATCACTGAACAGGACTGAAAAGCTGCATGTGTGTGTGTGTGTGTGTTTGTTTTTTAGTCCGGGTGTGTGTGCTGTGCTCGTGATTTGTGTTTATGCATGCAGGCATTTGTGACTCTCTGTGCATCTGTTTGTGTGTACATGTCCACCATATCCTGTCTCTCGGCAGGGATTCTTCCTCTCACAAGCAACGTGGCTGCCAGACTCGTCGTCTGTCCCTCCAGAGAAATTCTCTGTGGAATGTCGAATTTTCAAATACAAAATGACCTGGGATGCAGTTACAAGTAGTGCTTCTGTATATGAATTAATATTTATGTTTATGTAATTAGGTTCTTGGTATTTGTGGGAGATTCTAACTTGTTTTTAGATTTGTAACAAATTCCAGGTCCATACAAAATGCAGCAGGTGAGATAAATTAGTTAATTTCATATCTCTGACCCTGGATCAGAGGTGTGGAAGCCCTGTCCAATAACTACTGAACCTTGTGTCCTTGGCAGCCGAGGAGGAGAAAATGAAAAATGAATGCTCCCTGAAATATTGATGTTTCACAGCAACACACTGAAAAAAAAACACAGGGCACAAGATTTGACTCAAGTTTGTGCTTAGTTTTCATGGTTTGTGTATCTTTCAGAGAAGATTTATGCGTGCAGGCGGTGTAATCTCAGCAGGGGTTAGCTTCAGGTTGCTGTTTTAGTTGTTATCGTGCCCTTTTCTGTATTGCTGAATCAAAACAAACAGTCCGGCAGAACTCTGAAAACATTTCATCATAACTCAGCAAGGTGCATTAACTGCTCACTGAGAAGGAGCGCTATTAGAACTAAATGTTATAAATTCCCTCTCAGAGACTGGACTGGTTTTCTATTCATTAAATCCCAGGCTCACGAGCAGTTTGAGGAACCCAAGCTCGAGGCGGTGAGGGAGAACAATGTGGAACTGGTCCAGGACATCCTCAAGGAGCTCGGCCCGCTCGCACACAGAAGCCAGGCAGCCGATGAACTGGTCCGCATACTGAAGGAGCCACACTTCCAGGTTTGAGAGAACAGGGCTTACGTCTCACAGCACGCTTTGATTAACAGGCACTCTGGCTAAACTTTTGATTACTTTTCAAAGTGATGTTCATGCTTAATGATGCATGTTGTGCTAACATGGATTAAATTGATTTTGAGCAGCTACAGTGGTTACTGTGTTTCAGTCCATGCAGTGTCTGACAAAGCTCTGCACAGACTAGAACAAGAAGATCTGATTTGTGCAGTATAGCATGTTCCTGATGTGGAAAAATCCTCAGTCATCAGTGTGTGTGTAACTTTCTGTTTTGCTTACAGTCCCTCCTGGAGACCCATGATTCTGTGGCATCCAAAAACTATGAGACCCCTCCTCCCAGCCCCTGTTCCTTTATGGACGCAGCCCTGAATAACCAGCCTGTTCCCCCAGACGCAGTCAGGATGGTGGGAATCCGTAAGGTGTCTGGCGAGCATCTGGTAAGTCTGTTCACTTAAGGAGGAGGCTATTGGCACCACTGAGGAAGGATAGAGCCCTTCTGTAGACTGTAAAGAGATAAAGCTCCTCAATAAATGATATGATTTGTGTTTTGGGAGTAGCTCATGCACTCAGTATAATGAGTTCTTTTTGTAGCATTGTTAAAAAGAGAAACAAGTCAGATTTATACTGCTCTGAAGCATAAAACAGAGGTTATTTATGTGCAGTAAGTTGACATGTTGTTGATTAATACCCAGGACTCAGCGCTAACTTTGCCAGGTCCTCTGTTGTCTCGCTTATTGTTCTCTACCTACAAACTCGTACTTTAGTTTTGCTGCCAACATGTGTCACAAAATCCAAGTCTAAAGTCTTAAATGGGATAAATAATCACCAATCAGCCATGGCAGGTTTCAATTGTTCATACCACACTCAACCTCACTCCCATCTTCTTGCCTTTTGAACTGCCGACCAACGGAAGACATTGCGAGACCCTTAATAAAAGTTAAGTTTAGTTAAAAGTTAATCTAATTGTCCTGAGGAGCCCACTTAACAAATGATTATTATATTTCTTGAACTGTCTGTTTGTGTAGGGAGTGACTTTTCGAGTGGAGAGCGGCGAGCTGGTGATTGCCAGGATTCTCCACGGTGGCATGATTGACCAGCAAGGTCTACTCCATGTGGGTGACATCATCAAGGAGGTGAACGGCAAAGAGGTGGGCAACGACCCCAAAGTGCTCCAGGAGATGCTGAAGGAGGCGAGCGGCAGTGTGGTGCTTAAGATCCTGCCCAGCTACCAGGAGCCACACACAGCAAGACAGGTCAGCTGAGGGGGGATACACAAACCAAATACATACAGTGATTCATATTTGTACACTTAAACACAACCAACCACCCAGTAAATGAATAAACCTGTTGACCAGTCATGACTGCATATTGTTTATACAGATTTTAGTGAGTTGATTCCAGTGGTGAAAGTCTTTTACTCAAGTTCTAATACTCCACTACAAGTAAACAGATAAAGGTAATTCATAACCTTACTTGTATTTCACCACTGGTTGATTCTTTATACAACTGCAGTATGCATTACAAACAATAATGCCAATGTATTATGATGACACTGTAACACCTAAGTATGTCAAATTAGTTCACGACAGTCGGAACATACGGCTCATATTTGTGCTTGTTTAGGCGGTTTTACTGACACTCCTTGTGGTTAAAACGTTTCCTCCTTGCTTCCAAAATGACCCATCCTGATCTACAAAAAGTACAAAAAGTTCTGATTAGTATGAAAGGATAGTGTCATTTTCATCACTGTCCTTTCTGGCATCCTCCCAGCTGTCTGCAACCTTGTATGCTGTGCCAAGAATCATATATCAAACTCTACAGCGGGACTTTGTAGATGACATTGGCTATTTGGCTATAATACCTGCATTACAGTTTTGTCACTTATCCAAATGCAGAGTAATTTTCCGCTCATACATAATGGATCAATAATTTTGCGAACAAGACAGAAAAAGAGTGATCTCACAGACAGCTCATGACACTGGAGTCCTTGTTTTCCCCCCAAAAGAGATCCTTTTGATTTTGTACTTTCCTCCCATGGTGGTAACATCAGAAAGATTACTTCAGTTGCATATAAATTAGTCAAGACAGTGTTTTATAAAGCATGGAAAACACTGGGATTTTTTTTTCTTTTTGTTGTCGTGTCTTTCCTTGAGTTATGCCAGCTAATGAACACTAGTTTTCTAAGGGGCAGAGGAGGCGAGTCTCACTGAAAATGTGACCCAGTTTAGATTGAAGGGAAAAAGAAGGGTTATCTTGAAGCCTGGTGATGTATTGCCAATAGGATGGGAGGATAGAGTGTATCAGAGGATGCAGTATATACAGCAAGAGATGAGTTAGGCACAAGTCTCTGTGACTGATTGGTTTCAACAGTAAAGAAGAGGAACACTAGAGCTTGAAGGAGCCGTGCCAAATTCATTCCTTTCTGTCTGAAATATACTACAAAATAATCTACAAGAAAATGATGTGGAGAGGGTTTATGTGCTGGGATTATTCAATTAGACACACAAGTATCTGAATATATTGTTGCTTTTCAGTGAATTCCACTTAGTTTTCCACTGGATGAGAGTTCATTTTTAGTCATTCAGTCAGTCAGTCCAACGCTTTGTCCAGACTGATATATCTCTAACTGTAGGATGAATTACCATGACATTTTGTACAGACATCCATAGCACCCAGAGGATGTCTTCTACTAACTTTCCCACCAGCACCAGCTAGGTTGACATTTGTGGTTTTGAGTGAAAATGTCACAACTCTTGGATGGATTGTCATGAAATTTTGTACAGAAATTCATGGCATCCACTGGCTGAATTTTTAATAACTTAAGCTAACTTCTTGGCTACTCAAAACTTTTTTCCTAGCACCGATGTAAAGTTTTAACATAGATATTTGCTTTGTATTGATTGCTAATTAGTAAATGATAACATGCTACAAGGTTAAACTAAGAAACAATGCTAACGTACTGATGTTTAGCAGGTATAACTTAGCCTTCTCATTGTGAGCATGTTGCCATATTAACATTTGCATTTAGCTCAAAGTACAACCTCACAGAGTTGCTAGCTCTGCTGTTGAGTCTCACTACATTATCTTTTTGCGAGTTGAAGTATTGAAATGAAATGAAAACATGCAAATTACCCAAACTGAGATTGGCAGGTTTACATATGACAGCAGCTGTACAGTAGTTGTTGAGTGCAGCAGCTAAATTTGGCAGAAATACTCATTTTCATGTACGAAGACCTAACACCTTCCCATTTCTTAGGTCTATTTACTGAAAACAGTGTCCTCTGACTCATGGCTCTTTCGAACATTTCCAAAGTATGAAGACATTTCTACAGGAAATCATCTTAAGACCTTCCGTTTGCTAAAACCAAGGCGTACAAGTGTGCTGTTTTGTTGTATCAGCTGCGGATATCAAAGGGCCTACTTGAACATATAGTTGTGGTTGTCTGTCACTGATATTGAAGAGTGATTTGGCTGTGCTCTCACTGTGAAGAGCTGTGGAGGTGGATGTTGTACTGCACGAGGAGTTGCGATGATTAGAGCTGTTCCCAAAAGTTCTCTTTGAATGTAATCCAGCTGTCTGTGTTTCACGCCTCTAGCTTGGTCATCGCATGGTGACTAAACTCAACTGACAGCTCCCGTTGGCCAGTTGAGACTGTGAGTGTGTGTGCGTGAGTGAGTGTGTGTGTGTGTGTGTTCATTGTGTCCTTACAGGGAGACAAGACACACACTAACACACACACATACACACACACAAGTACAGTACGGGCTGGCAGCCTTTTTTTATGTTCATGCATCAGTTCAGTACGAGAAAAGGCGTCAAGTGCAGAGGGGGGAGGGGATGGTTGCCATGGCTACCAATTTTGTCTCTCTCTCTCTTTATTTCTGTGTTTCTCTGTAGCGCTCTCTGTCTGTCTGTCTCTCAGACTCCTTGTCCTGTCAGTGGGGGTTTGGATACAGGGTTTGGTTTATGAGCTGAATCCTGTAGCCTTGAGATGTCAGGAAAGTGAGCTGGGAGTAGGCTTTAAGTTTTCAAGGCTGTTTCATAGTGATGGACACTCACCCAATCCATCTACCACAGATCACTTTAATACAGCACAACAGAGCATTACTGTATTACTGTATTTCCAGGCTGTTTATTCAATTAAATGTGTATTTCAGTCCATTATAGCAGTTTTACAGACGTTCCCTCTTTTCTTAACATCTTTATCCATTTAGGCGTTTGTAAAGTGTCACTTTGACTACGACCCATCCCATGATAACCTGATTCCCTGTAAGGAAGCGGGGCTTAGCTTCAGCAGCGGAGACATCTTGCAGATTTTCAACCAGGAGGACCTCAACTGGTGGCAGGTCAGTACCGCCCCAAGAATATTTCAACCACATCCAAAGATATTTGACATCATGTGCTCGAGCTAAGACGAGTGGCTACATTCTTCATGTGTGCACGTGTGTTTCCCTGACAGGCCTGTCACATAGAGGGAGGCAGTGCAGGCCTAATTCCCAGCCAGTTACTAGAGGAGAAGAGGAAAGCGTTTGTGAAGAGAGATCTGGAGCTGGCTACCACAGGTACGCCTCTCAGCAGCACGCAGCAGAGCAGAGAAGCACTTCTCATTATGCAGATTCAACACAGACTCCTCACTGCACAAACACACCAGCAACAAAGACAACATCTGCTCCTCTCCATATCATACAAGCATTTTATCTGGCGCCGGGGCCGCTCATCCTCCCCTCACCTCTCCATTCTGTTACTCTGTCAGAGAGCACTGGAGAACTGGTAATGAGCATCGGCGTGACTCAGGCGGCCTGATCCAATCTGCTGGTTATTAAGCCGCAGGGTCTGACATTCACAAACAGCCCTCACCGAGAAGGAGCGTTGATTAAGGAGTGGTGATAAGACCCCTCGTAAATACGAACCCGATCAATAATAACATCTTCTCTTATGAGATGCAGAGGGGAAAGAGGTTGTGTGTTCCTTTAGATTTATCTGCTCCAAACAGAGTCCTCAACAGCAACAAACCAGGTGGTGCGTCACAGCCAGCCGCATGCCCTTTACTTGTGGAGGAGAGGAAGATGACAGTCCAACTGTACTGCCCTTGGAACCTGGGAAGGACTCATCTGTCTGCTAGCACGCTTTTCACATTATCCCAACTGAGAGCATGATTTGAATAAAAAACTCGAACTGGTTATTTTTGGGTTGTGTGGTCTGAAATTGTTGACATGAAAATGAGCAGCGTTTGCTTTGATGTAAGTCTCTGTTCAGAAGACATTCTCCCCCATTGGCTATATAATCTGCCATGTTGAACAGCCGCTCAGCAGATCGCCTAGTCACAGGTGTCCTCTGGCAGCAGACTGGCTGCATAGACTGTTCAATATTGGTGCACAGTGCCACCTAGTGGTTTTATATACCTATAACCTTCTAAGACTTTTGATTTATGACCCAGCAGTGCTTTCAAAGACATTTCACCTTGATAATACATCATTTTAACAGGGATTTTGTTGAAGTGGCTGGCAGACACAAGCACCAAGGTCGGAGGTTTTATCGTGTTTGTGTTTCTGTCTGTCTCAGGTCCTTTATGTGCTGGAATGGGTGGGAAGAAGAAAAAAAAGATGATGTATTTAACTACCAAGAATGCAGGTACTTAAAACTCACCACACAAAGTACAACATCAGTCTCTGTGCTGCAATAGGTGAACAACCCGTTCATTGTGTTTTATTGTCTTCATCTCTTCTTGTTTCTGACTAGAATTTGATCGCCACGAGCTGCGGATATATGAAGAGGTTGCTAAGGTCCCGCCCTTCAGGAGGAAGACACTGGTTCTGATTGGTGCGCAGGGGGTCGGCCGTCGCAGTTTGAAAAACAAGCTGCTGGTGTCGGATCCTCAGCGGTATGGCACCACCATTCCCTGTGAGTGCAGCCATTCATCATCACTCTAAAACTACATACAGTGATACAAAATCCATCTGTCATTTTGTACTGTGCCGTGTTTTTGTTTTTTTATTGTTACAGCGTTTGTTGCAGACTGTGTTCACGTCAATTTGTTGGATGTGTTTCACTGTAGTTTATTTCTTTCTGTCGTCTTTGTTTCCATTCTCTGAATGTCTCAAAATCTTTTTATCCTTCAGTCACCTCCAGAAAACCAAAGGTGGATGAGAGGGATGGCCAGATGTACTCCTTCATGACCCGCAGCGAAATGGAGTGTGACATCAAAAATGCCCGTTTCTTGGAGCACGGCGAATATGATGGGAACCTGTATGGCACTAAGATCAACTCTATACACGAGGTGATAGAAACAGGAAAGATCTGCATCCTGGACGTCAACCCACAGGTAGAGGAAGCTCACATGTGTATGCTTACCTTTCCTTTTTCTCCCATCTAAACTTCTATGCATTATTAGTTTAGTTGCTTGTAGCATTTTCAGACTGAGCACATCGTCAATATTTATCAAACAGGATCTCCTAATGATCAGCATTACTTGCCGGAAACATTCGGCTAATTTTATTTACACACATTAGCTTGATAAATTTGTTAGATGAGGATGCCGCGGTGTGTTTTTAATCACATTCTCAGTTTTATTATTGCGTGTTAGCTTCAGCTATTCCCATTGCTCATTGTGCTTCGATGCAGCGATTGTAAAAATGACTCATACGTTTGTTTATCTCTCGAGGCTCTTAAAATCCTGCGGACTTCAGAGTTCCTGCCCTACGTTGTGTTCATTGAAGCTCCTGATTTTGAGGTTCTCAAAGCTATGAATAGATCAGCAATTGAGTCTGGAGTGGTTACAAAACAGTTAACGGTGAGTGTGTGTTTTTTTCATTCAACTACTATTGTGACAAATAGCATCCAACACATACACTTCTATCAAAGTTGGAACAGTTTTTGGTTATTTCACATTAGAGATAATTGTTTCTGCCGTATTGGCTGTGCTCTTGGACTAGTTTGATGTAATGTTTGTAGCAACATTTGAATAAAAAATGTGATAATAGCTGGTGGGTTGTTTGCTCAAGTTCTTTTTTTTTTCAAAACTTTAGCTTGCTTTTGATTCACATATACTGGATATTACTGAGAGATACTTAAGATTTATACCAAATTTTCAGTGGCAGTAATCCTACCTGTAGAATCAACCTAAATGTTAGATGTTGTACCCTGAATAGTTTACTGAAATGCAACACAAGTAAGTGCCTTGCATTTGTAATTAGATAATCTAATACGTTTGATTTCCTCAGCATAGAGGAATGTTAACAATAAAGTTTCTACCATTTAAATTATGTAAACTAATTTAACTTTAGTTGTGCTTCAATTTCACTGTTTACTCTGTTCTTCCATCCAAGTAATTGCCTGCTCATTGCGTTTATTTCCACTTAATCGCCTCACTGTCTCACTTCACTCCCTACAGGACTCTGAACTAAAGAGGACGGTGGATGAGAGCGAGCGCATTAAGCGGGCCTATGGACATTACTTTGACCTCTGCATCATAAACGACGGCCTGGAAGCAGCGTTCCGAAGTCTACGGGTGGCGCTGGAGAAACTGTCAACGGAGCAGCAGTGGGTGCCCGTCAGCTGGGTCTTCTGAAAGTCACCAAAGGCTCACCCGCCTCAGGTCGGAGGACGATTTAGCATTGGTAGCTCCAGGAGGGGCTGTCTCCATGCAGTCATTGGTGGTGAAGGTCGGTGAAGGGCCAAGCGTCATGAATGAGTGCAATTGACCAGCCTCATGTAGAGCGTTTTTGTACAAACTTAGTGTTCCTCTGTTGAGCCTAATGTCAAGTTGTATTTTATTTGTCCGAATTGGAATCCTTTTATTGATATTTGCTGAGAAGGATCTAGAGTTGATTATGAGGTTTAGTGCAATAGTGTGAGTGAGTGTGTGTATGTTATCATAAACGTGGAAATAGACTTAGAGTAAAGAATACGTTTGCAGCTAACAGTGCTCAGTTCAAGGTTTTTGTTGAAGGATATTAAACTTTTTAGCCTTTCCTACTTTATGTAGTGTAATGTTTACATTGGATTGGTAGGACAGACTGGTGAAGGAAAGATACCAAATGTCACATTTGTATTAAATTCTCTATATTTTACCATTTGATTATACAGTATGATTGTATGTGTTCAGAAATGTGCTTTATCTTGTCTGTCTCCACTAATTTGAAAAATGAACAGCAATAGACGATTGAAACAGAAACATATACATGCAATACATTTACTCACACACAGATGAACACACACTGATATACTGTATATGTAAACACAGTGAGAGCAGCTTTTGTTGAGACATTTTGCATTAATCTTGAAGTCTCAATTTGGTTTGTTTCGTTTTTTAATGTTGATTACATTGTACATTTGTTGTGTTATGCCGGTAAATCGTCTGGTTTAAGAGGATCCAGCCAATGGATCACAGTGCCCGACTACTGCCTGCTTGATTCTGTTGGAGTTGTATTTGTAGCACTGAGAACACTTAAACCCTCAAAGAAAAAAAAAACAAAAATAAACACTGAAGAAGTAGCCTACAATATGCACTGATTGTACAACCGAGGCAAATATATTACTTAACATTACAGGGTGGACAATAGATGGTTAGAAGTATCACATTTTGTTATTTTTGAT
Source organism: Argyrosomus regius (assembly GCA_946959425.1). Taxonomy (NCBI): domain Eukaryota; kingdom Metazoa; phylum Chordata; class Actinopteri; family Sciaenidae; genus Argyrosomus; species Argyrosomus regius. Next base: position 14,572,128 of record OX336900.1, read on the forward strand.
GTACAAACAGCAAAATATTTATCAGTGGCTTCAAATTCATACTTACTTTTGCCTTAACATGGTTCAAAAGCCAAGGAAACACTCTATCACTGTTCCTTCTTTGAAAACACGAAAAAATAATACTGGCAACTTATTTACTATTTATTTTATTTTCCCTCAAACTTGTAAGTACTGTATTGTAATAAAGAGTATATAGTATAACATAGAGAAACACTTGGTGCTTTGATGATTCTGCTAGTGTGTGGATGCAGCTGGACTAACTACACTGTAGTTTTGATGTTCATATAAAAAATGCATTAAAATTGAAAATGTTGAGAATATTGCATCACTGTCTACAGTTAATATTAATGCTAATTATTCTTAAGTTAAAATCAAGATATTGTATAAAATAAATGACAATACTATTTTTCAAAACACACAGAAATGACACAAGCAAGGAGTTTAGCTGGTAGATGCCTGGTGTAACCTCTGTGGCTGGGTGTGGTTACGGGTGGTGGGTGAAGATGGTGGGTCTGGAGGTCCTGTGGATGTGCTCCAGTGAGGTGCCAGAGGCAGCGTTATTGGATACATCTCGTAGGCAGGTGGCGCGCCCCCCGGCCATACACAAGTCAGCTTGGGGTCAAACTGCATGAAAGTAAAGTAAAATTGTACTACAGTGTATTTCAGAATAGTTTTACAGTGTGTACTTGGTATTTTAAATCGTATATAAAGTACATATGAGCCTGAAGCTCTAGATTACTAACTTTAGAAACAGGTGATTTTGGTAAAGCATGCTCCTCCTACATGTTAGGAGTAATTAATAGACAAATTGTTTGAATCTGTGTTTTGATCTGTTTGTAGTGATCCATGACTATAGTGAGGGCTCACGCACCAGTGAGTATGGTGGTGGGGGATCCACAGTGCTGTACCGAGGAGGGAATCTGTCGTAATGTCTGCCCTCTTCTGCCTGATCCTCAGGCAAAGAAATTGTATGGAGTACTGAAGATGTGCTGCCATGTTGCATCGTTGGTATGGTGATGTCACGTGTTCCTCTTTTCTTTTTTGTTTTCAGATATAAGCAGAAGAGTACCACAGCTATGGCCATCGCCAAGACTGGGAATCTAGGAACACATTTCCATAATTTCAATGCTTAATCTTTTTGTGTTTCAAGTCAGCAATTCCCCTCCTGAGATTTATGACTTTGACTTTATTTGATTACTTACAGGTATGGAAAGACAGACCCAAGCACACTCATGGCTGGAATTATGTCAACCTGCTGACATTACTGTGAGGAAAGGAAGACATGGCAGCAGATACAACAATACAATTATGTGAAATATGGACTTTTATTGACAGTATGATATGAAAACGTTAAAATAAGAATTATGCAACCATGAGGCAAACCAAGCAATCACCCACAATTGCAAAAGCAATTGATAGTTTTGTTGTCATGGAGAAGCTAGCAATACATAAATCATCAGATTTAACACAGTATACAGAATAACAGAATCATACAAAAACAAATAAGCAGTCTTTTCTGAATAGAAACAAAGTCTTTGGACATGTAGACAAAAGTCAACAAGTGGGTGTGCGATTACATCACAGGATATGATAATGTGTCAGCCTTTACATCTTAGTTTATGAGAACAATAATGAGACTTTGATTGTTCCAGTGACTCTGCAACGTTTCGCTAACCATAATGTAATTTTTTTAAAAACTGAAAATGACTTAGCAGTGTACAACCAGAAATCTTAAATCAAGATGTAAGGAGCTCATGAAGTAGCAGAAAAGACCGGCATATTGTTTGACTTTATACTGTCTGAGTTCAACAACTGACAGTGGACCTTCATCCTATAAATCCGTTGCTCATTACAGGTGTAAGTGAAACAAATTTGAAGCACATAGTTCTAACTTATGTTACCCCAATGACACAGAATTAGAGGTCAATCAGATTTTATTTAATCATTATATTACAATGAGATGAGTCCTTACCTTATTTAAGAATCCAAAACATACAGAAACTGTCCTGATCTATGGGTTGCTATCAAAAGATAATGTGTCACTTAGGGAAGTAGACAACGTGAAGAGCTTTTACAGCATTATTGTCTTTTTTAAAGACACAGGACTTAGAGGTGTGTTCGGTTCACATTTCTTGTGCATGTTAAACAAAATCATTCATAAATCTATTTAATTCTTTGTTTACTGTAGAAAACCATTAAAAACGGCATTCCTCAGGGGTCAGTTCTTAGACCACTCTTGCTCTGCACTGGCCAAATTCTGGTAAATAAGTGATTGGTAGATTTGCTTCACTCAGCAATAAAAACAAAAACAATGATCCCCAAATAGGGAATTCTGAATTCATAGCGCTGTGTGGCACAAAACCTTCTATCTTTATACTTTCTTATTCAGAAAACAAAACAGGACACTTTTTAGGTACATTTTATTTGTACTCATTTTATTTAGTAAATTATATACACTAAAAAGTAACACAGTGTTATTCAAGCAATTGTAAACAATAAGCAGCTAAAAGTGTCTCTTATTCAAACTGTGAACAAGGCATGCTGTACATATGGAGTGTTTAGTGATTAGTGAGGTTTTTACTGGGTTGTGTTTGTTAGTTGTAGTAGTTGTAGTTGTAATAGTTGTATCAATCAAATAAAGATTCTCCTTCCACATAGTGGATTGTACACATATGTCCCAAATGAAACATATAACCATTAAATGTATGGCAAATGAAACAATCAATCAGAAAACTAGTGTTTACTAGTAGTAACTATTAATTTCACAACATAATTTTGCAATGTCAAAAATCTTATTGACCCTTATTTGATTCCATAGACCTGCCCTGTGATAAAAAGAAGAGTATATTTAGGATAACAGGGTATTTGAAGTGGAGGAGGAGGAAGATGAAGGAGGATCAGGGTTGCTCTGAGTACGCCGGGGGGTCTGTGTACGATGGTGGTGGGTCTGGACAGGATGATGGTTCAAGCTGGAAAAAAAGAGGAGATATTTACATATATTATATATTATTATATTATTATATATTACAGAGAAGAATGATTCAATTTAGATGCCAATGATGAAATCTTTGACACATTGTAGAAGATTTGCAAGATTAAGTTGAGCAGAAATAAGAAATGTAATACAGTGCTGTACCCTGTATGGAGGAGGTGGGCTGGCATTTCTTGAGGAGTACATTGGAGGGTCTCTGTGATGACTTTGAAAATATGCTTCATATATGTCCATTACTTCCTCATCCTCCTGCTCCTCCCCATATATGGGGATGACGTATACAGATGGAGAGTTAGTGGACCTCAGGGACCAGCCTTCTGCTTCTCTGCGTTTCTTTGCATAACGGCAGCATAAAATCCACAGAACGATACAAAAACACAACAAGGGAATCCTGAAATAAAGGACAGTTTATCTGTACCACAGCATATATATAATGAGGTATAAAAATAAATGTTAACATGCTGAGAACAGCGGAAATAACTTACTCAATCGTAGGATAAAACATGACCATGATAGGTATATTTTCACACCTGAGGAAAATGAAAGAAGCAAATGATGAGGCCTTGTCATTCAAGAGGACAGATCTGATTTTAAACTGAAGACTCTAACTCTAGCTTATTGTTTGTCATGCAATTTTATGTTGTGTTTTACAATACAGTTATGCATGGAGAGATCAAAGGTAGCTCTTTATCTCTTTATCTATCCTGAAATCACAGAGACATAAACAGAATGTTTTTAAGGCAGATGTAATGACTGCAGAAAGCTGCACAATCCTATAATTTATACAAAACACAGTAGATTTAGATCTTACTTGCACAGTCAACTTTGTCTACATAACACTATAGTTAGTTAAAGTTAAAGTTAAAACTGCACAGGATGCGTAACCTTTACGAGATGTTGCTACATAACAGGTTATAGACTTGAGTTCGGATCGACAAACATTTCTATTTTTGATGTGCGATGAAGCTGTTCCTCTAGCTTTAGGCCTGACTGAACAAACATAACAACAAAGAAAATGATTAAACAAGTTTGGATCACTGCCCCTGACTAATTTAATATTTTCCATGCTGAAAATAAATCTTACCTTCAAGTACAAGTCATGTGGTGCAGGTTAAGTAGAGTGTAGACTTGCAACAGAAATTTTTATAGCCCCATTGACCTGTTTAAAGTAGCAGAACTTACTGAGGTTACAGCCGGTGACGTAAACAACTTATCATCACTCACCACACAGCAGAATGGGCTAAAGGCCACTCGCTGTTAAGGCAGCTCTTACTGATACATTGTAATAAACAACACAAAGATGTAATAAAAAATAGAAATCACAAAGCAGGACAAAAAAAGAGGATAACAAGTAAACCTCAAGTCCTTGTTGCAGCTTGTTACTTAGGAATGCAGTTGAAGTGTTGTTGGAACATGTTGGAAGCATCTCTGTTGCAGCTCTGTTTTACTTTGAAGAAGGAATTTCTGTCCCAGAAAAAAACATTTGAGGCTCACACTGTGCCATTCAACAGAAATGAAACAGCTCAAGGTTAAACCACGACACACGCTTTTTTAAGCTTTTATTTATGCTGAGCTATGATCTCACAACAGGCCCGAAAATGTTTCCCATGCGGCACATGTTTCACGCTATCACCCAGCATCCTGCTTACATTGTTAACTTCCAGTTATACAAAACATCTGAGTTACTCTAGGTAGAATAAAATCATCCAATAATGGGAGCTATAAGGTTACCATAGAGGTGGAGGAGGTGGAGGAGCTGGTGGCACAACACCAGAGGTGCCACTGTGAAGGGGTGGTGGATGAGGAGGAGGAGGAAGAGGAGAACCAGCTCCTGATACCAATAGAGGGGGAGGAGGAGGAGGACCAGCTCCAGATACTGGAGGAGGTGGAGGAGGAAGAGGGGAACCTCCCACTGCAGGAGGAGGTGGAGGTGGCGGCGGGTACATGCCATTTGACGGAGAGATTGGTGGTGGTGGTGGTGGGGGGGGGAGACATGTGGGTGAGGTCAAGTTGGGTGGAGGAGGGAGGCCAGTGTCCATGGAGGAAGGGGGAGGTGGTGGCGGTGGAGGAGAAGCAGCCATATTGGGGTCCAAAGTAGTAGGAGGGGAAGGAGGAGGCAGGTTGTCACTGGAGGGGTTGGAGACAGTTTGCAAGGTGGGGACTGAAGGTGGAGGCACCGCGATCCCAAGATTGGATCTGCATTCAAGACAAAAGGAAAATATACCATCAGCTACTATCATGACATCCTGATTGATACAACTTAACAAATCAGATATTATATATTAATTAGTGAGCTTTTTTTTGACAGAGCCAGGCTAGCTGCTTCCCCGTTTCAAGTCTTTATGCTAAGCTAAGCTAACTGGCTGCTGGCTGTAGTTCGATATTCACCATACAGATACACATACAGTGGTATGAATCTTTTTGTCTAAGAAAGAAAAAGAAGCAGATTTCACTCAAAAAATATGAAACTATTTCTCTAAAGAAATTTACATTTTGTAATTCTCCTTCTCCTAAAGATTGAACACGATTCCTTAGGTTAAGATAGAATGTTGTAATGTAATGTTGGACATATATATATATAATGCTGTAATTAGGGAGATTTAGAGGTGCTGCTAGCTTGATTTTGTTACATTTGGACAGAGCCAGGCTAGCTTTTTCCCCTTGTTTCCAGTCGTTATGCTAAGCTAAGCTAACCAGCTGCTGCTTAATATTTAATAAACAGACATGATAGTGGCATTGATCTTCTCATTTAACTCTCGGCAGAAAAGCAAATGAGTATGTTCCTAAAATGTGAATCCAAAATGCAGAAACATTCAGACCATCGGACATGATCATAAAGTGTAGTGATGTTAGATATTTTTCCCATGTTAATATCTTATAATAATTTGTAGTGTTGTGTGTTATGAATGTGTGAATATAATAACAGTATTGCAACAAAAAGGACAAAGGAGAACTTTGTCTACATACACAGAGATGTCTCCAATGCTCTGTATGCTGTCTGTGGTCCCTGCTCTCTTTCTGGGCTCCGGCTCAACAACCTGTTGTGAAAAGATGGATGAAGGTAAAAAAAATGGCATAAGCACATATCTACACCACAGTCAGCCATACCGTACATCACCCTAGATCACACTGGGACTACACAATAGAAAAAGGGGGAATTGTATTATACATCCTTAATCTAATGGCAAATAATGAAAGGTGTGTGGATTCAAACTCTGTTTCCAATTAATCTCCAATTTACCTGGAAACAGTGTCCAATGGAGTCCAAGATGGAGAATGATATTGGCACTCTGGCATAGCTTTTCTCTGGCTCCTTGCCTGAAGGTGGTGGGGTCAAAAGCTTGGCACGGATCCTGTTTTTGGGAGTAGTGAAAGCGCCAATCTCTCTCCTGGATACTTTCTCGAAGTGGATAGCTGCAGCCTGAACAAGAGCACAGCATGTGTGAACAGCCTCCATCAACAATAGAAGAACAAGAACTCCATTTTCACATGATTCGTTCCCCTTGAGAGTCTCTTATAAAGATATGGCAAGGAGAAAACAAATGGAGCATAGCAACCAAAGTGACCCAAGATAAAAGGTACAACAGGTGACCTACAAGTGCAACAAATATAGCAACCTGTTACAGTTAAAGTTAAATACTGTTGTACAGTAAACAAAGACACAAATCATTCTGTACAAACAACAACAGAATCTAGTTTAGTTGCCTACAGCAATGACTTTGGTGAAATCAGAAACAAAAGAAGCTGGATTTCTTTTGAGTCACTGTCTTGCGTGATAGGTATTTCTCACCAATGACAGCAGGTTGACTGAGGACTCCATATCTTTGATCTGCATGGCCTGCGTGTCCAGCAGCCTCAGCACGGTGCTGGCCAGACTGTTGATCTGGTAGGTGACACTGGCCAGTGACTGGGCAGCCAAAGCTTTGGACTCTTCAACAGCCTTCGTTGGATCCTCTGCCTGCAGGATTTTATTTACTTATTCATTTTTTCTACCAAGTTAGGTTATTCATGTTCATGTAAAATGCAGTGATAGAAGAAGTGGTGAGATCGTTTACTGAAGTAGAAGCAGTAATGCCGCAGTATACAAACTCTACATCTTACTCAAGTAGAAATATTAGCTTCAAAAATTACTTAGTATTAAACATAAAAGGACTCCTTCTGCAAAATATCCACACTCTAAATGTCTATATATATATATAATGGAATATTGTGAATGATGCATTTATGTTGTAACGTTACTTAATATACTGTTATGTATTTAATTTAAAGGAATGCATCATATTTTTACACAAATCATATGTATGTTAAATTTTTACCTGATTACAAGCTATCAACTAGAGCTGATGAATGTAGTGGAGTTAAACAGTTCACTCTGATATGCAATTGAGTTGAAGTGTAGCCGAAAATGGAAATACCCAAGTAAAGTACAAGTACCTGAACTGTACTCAGAACTCTACTTATGTGCAGTGCAGATGTTACATTCCACCTCTGGTAAAATGCTGATGAAGATCTAAATTTCTTGAAAATATCAAACTATCACAAAGTTGAGCTTTTAGAAGAAAACTGTAGTGTTTTATATGAGCGTTACTCACCTGAAGGTAATTGTTTTCGCAGTAATCTGCCACTCGGAGGAGGTTGCTGTGGTTATCAACAAGACCCTTCCTGGCAGCTGGAGCCTCTTGTAATATCTGAGAAATAACTTCAGAAAAGTTCTTTTGCTCCGTCATTTCTCCCATTTTGGTGCAGCTTTCAAACCCTTTAAAGATTTACTTGCACAACCTGTGGAGGATGTGGAAGAATTTGCCAAGAGTCTGTCGAGGCAGGGAGGTGTTTGCACGGCGATGAACGCGGAATTACCGCAGGGTAAAGATTTTCACCGTCTCACAGCAGCTGGTTCCAGGGCAGGGCTACAGCAGCTGTAAAGACATCCACTGAAGCTGATCAGGTACCATCTGTCTCTTGAGGAAAGATTATTTATTATTAAAATATACTGTTTACATAGACAATAACATACATGATAAATTATAAGATATGATACCAGATGTATATCACATCTCATGAGCGTCCATGACACTTGCATTATTCATAAATTCCACTAGGGGTCAGTGCGCTCTAGAGAAAGAACCTTTTTTAAGGCCTGCTGAGTAGCTGACGCTTATTATACTCTGGATTGTGAATGTTGATAATAAAAGACAGTAGTGTAGCCAACCAGTGAGAGTTTTACTCATAGCTTTAAATGTTTAGATGAACTCAGCAGCAGCTGGATTATGTGGAACATTGTTATATAATTACAAAGTCAGGTTCAGGATATCTTGTATAAACAACTTGAATTCCACCATCCTTGATTGAGTCTGTGTGAGGGCAAATGTTCACCATGGCCTGACTCCAGTATTTTAAAGAGGATTTTGTTGGCCATATGTATAAGGCATGTGAATGGTCTGGTCTAATGTGATAAATGTGTTCAGTGCACATGTTTGGCCATGTGTCAGTTTATCAGGAGACTGGCCTTTCAGGCTGTCCAGCACTCACTGAATTCAGCCATGTGACAAACCAGAATAACATAGTATCTTTTGGATATGGCCCAGTTTTGATACATGACTATCAAGTAATAAAAGAATACGACTAAGGATCACTTGACTAATTGCATGCTACAGCTCTACAGACTTCAGTACAGTGGAAACTCTTTTGGGGGGGCATTTTATTCCTGTGTATGTAAGCTGACAGTAAGCAGATGACAGGAAATATGTAGTCAGAGAGGGGCAACAGCAACAAAGGGACAATATTGTAGTTCATGGTTAGCACCATGTGGATCACTTGGGCAGCCTCTTTTTTACCTTTTTAGCCGTGTGATGGCCATATCATTCTTTAGTTGATCTGAAATAGCTAAACAATTTGATGGCCATGAAATGTTGCACAGACATTAATGGTTCCCAGAGGATGTATGCTAAAATATCTCAGCAACTATTGAGTGAATTAAATAAAATTGGGTGCAGGCATGCCCACTATATGTTTAATTGTAGCACTGGTAATCCTTTAACTCATCTAGCGCCATCACCAGGTCAAAATGTTTACATGTCCAATGCTAATAACAAACTAATAACATCCCCATCAGCCTCAGCAGCACTTGGGGTTTAGTGCTAATTAGCAAATGTTAGCATGCTAACTTGCTAATCTAAGAAAGTGAACATGGTAAACATTGTACATAATATATAATGTCCACATGTTAGCATTCTCATTGTGAGCATTAAGCTTAGAGTAGCACTGTGTGAAAAATATGAAGCTAAATCTTAACTTAGACATGGTAAGAAGATAACCACTTAAGTAGACTTTTTCAAATGCCTTTTTTGGAGAAACTTTCTTTATTTCTTCTTACTCCATTAAATGTGGGCACCAAATCCCACTAAGCTTACACTCTAATGATATAAAAATGAACATCAAGAAAATGATTAGCTAATGTTCTTTTTAAATGATCTGATAATTGTTCCCTTGAGCCGCAGTCCTTCTTTGAAAGTAATCCAAACTTTGTCAGGTTTGACATGATTGATAGTATAATCAATGAATCATTGAACATGGCTGGTTAACAGCAGTGTTATCAGCTTATGTGACTTATATTACATAATCAGGATCATTATATATTGATAAGAGATTACTTTCCTCTTTCCTTTATTTCTTTATTGGACATTAATGTTCTCTTTGCTCTGCACAATCTGGAATCAAATCATGATAAGATACAAATAATTAAGCTTTTTACAATATTAATAATACTGATGTTATAATTATGCCCTTTTGCTACCTTTTTGCCTAAGTTGGACAAACCCTTCATTACTGGATTGACTCACATTTATTTTTGTGCATGTCGACACAAATTACGCATTTAGTGTGTTGTATTGTGCAGAAATAAACATTCTCTGACAATGACAAATAGCTGTAATTCTGTCCCTTGCTTATGTTGTTCTGCATGATTTAATGCAGCTGGTAATATATACTATAACATGATTCAACACTCTGTACCCAGAAAACAGACATGGCCTAATGATATAATATACTGTAGAGACACCAACTGTAGAACAATCTATACTTACCTTCCTGTCCTCTCACTGACCTCAGACATTATGTCATTTTCTTCCTGAGCCTCAAACGTGCAACCAAAGTTTTGTAACCCTCAATCACCTGTTTAATCATCATTCCTCACGTAAACCTGTGATGCATTATTTATCCCTTGGAATCTCAGTATTGGAGAGGTTACATTTATGGAAAGTTTTCATTAATCAACAAATTCCCAGCCTGGTCAGATGCGTACATGAACTGATGAAGCCTCTTGGATGAGAGGTGAAACGTCTTCCTAGACAAATAACTAAGTCCAGTTGCTTTCGATTTAACCTCCTTTGAAATACTATGACCTGGGCAAATGAGAATATGCACCAACAAATTCATTGTGTTTATCCAGGATAATTTTATCACTTTATCCAAGCTACAGATTAGCGGCATTGAAATCCAATGTGCATGAGTCAGGAGAGCACGAACAGCACGCTGCTGTTTTATGGTCTTGTTTACACAGCCAAACTATCCAAGTGTGATACTGTCTGGGACTGCTTGTTGCGAAACGTGACTTTTACCCTGAAATAAAGTAATTATTTAGACAAAGGTGTGAAAGACTCTCTATTCTCTCAGATGAAATATCAAACAAGCAGGGTTGTTTTCTTTGTAACCATAGTAAAGACAAAAATATTCTCTTTTATGTCTAATTTAACAGATGAAATATCTCACATTTAAAAAATGACAGACTCCAGGCCAGACTTTTATATTTTTTTATACTTTTAGATATTAAAAATGTCCCTCCAATATAAATGTTGTCTGGAGGAGGCTTCACAGATTTTCATTTGTCTTGTCTCGTAAACAAACAAAAGTTATATTTCCCTTCATTGTCACTGACCAAAGCACAACACAAAAAACCCCACAGGGTACTTCAAACAAACCCTGTTTTAATATTTTTGGGAATCACATTATTAATTTGAACAAAAACAAAGACAGAACAATAATTTATATTTATTATCTTAACTATGGCAAAAAAGCGAGCATTCCACAGGTGTTTGTTAAAGGATAGATGTGTACAGTTTGATGACAGCCTCTTATCTGCTACCAAGATTCACTATTGACTGTCAATGGTCAGGTCAGGTAAATTATGTTTACGTTTTGAAATTTTTATATATCATAAACAGAGCCTATAGGGTGAGAACTGAGAAGCTTTGCATTAACAGCTTGTTGTTACTCCTTAAATCCTGATCCTAAATTGATTAAAGGTCCAGTGTGTATGATTTAGTATCTATTAGCAGGAATTGAATAAAATATTGATTTGTATGTTTTCATCTGTGTATAATCACCTGAAAGTAAGAATTGTTGTCTTATAATGAGTCCTTTATATCTACAGTGAGAGCAGGTCCTCTTCCACACAGTCCGCCATGTTAAACGGCCATTTTGGCTGGTTGCAATTTGCAATTTCACTGATAGGTGCCACTAAATCCTACACACTGGACCTTTAATCTCAAAATAATTGAAAACTATCTACCGATCTAATCACTTCTTACTGACTATGGAGGAATAACTGATGGCTCTTTTAGCATTATTAACTTGATATATTAAGGGCAGGGCATATGCATTATAAATGTAGATTATGAATGAATCTAAACTGGAATATTAGTTGTGTACATGCAGATGAAGTTATTCAAAATGTATGTGAAGAAACTGGACACTGCAAGAGTTAACATGTCATCTTCTATTCTACAGTACACAAACACACACAACCATGTCCAATGATGTGCAACATATGCCTGTTTGTGAAGATTGGATGTTCAGGGCCATCACAGCTCCTCCACACTTCACAGACTTCTATTAAAGGAAAAGCCAGATTCAATTATTGTGCTGGAGACTGCAGGAAAACTACATTGTCAGGCAAACTCACACAGACACAACACAGGCACACACAGATACAATAAGGCATCAGTTAACACTTTTTGTGGCCAGCTTTATTGTCTGTGGTCTCACGCAACTGTGAACTCAATTCCTGTTAGTCTTCAGGCACCTGCTGCCCTTATCGCAAACTTTTATCAGTTTTCAAACCACCAGCTCTGAAAAACAGAATAAAATCTCATATTTCTTTTCTCATCAAAGGTATGAAATTATTTTTGGCATAAGATTATCGCTCTGACCTGACGCTATCGTGACCAGGCTTGTCTGTCAAGTGAGCAACTTTTCACGCTCACCATTACCTGATCACTTCATCACAACACTCCATCCACCCCCATCAGCCCAGCTAGGATATAATCTGTCAATAAGTAGCTGGCTCACACCATGGCGTTTCACATGTCAGACATGTGCCACACGTTTCCACAAGAATCAGCATGTGTGTACATAAAAACCTTGGAGATATGTTGGAGATATCCATTATCTCTCTTAAGATATGTGGTACGTGCTTCGTGAAAATCTAAGGTGACTTATCTCGGCTTGATTGAAGCAGATCTCAGATCACAGAGCATCAGCTGCTGGACACTGTGGTGTGATGTTAATCTGGTGATCCAAAGCTGTACTCACTGTGACCCTGAACCACTCATGTAATAGGTATCACTGTTTCATTGGGAGGTGATAATGACTCCCCTTGCCTTGACCTGACAAACACCACTCAGCTGAACAAATTGAATCTCAGTTCTGATCACGCATCAAACACGTTGCAAGGATTCATAATAGGCTAAAGGCTCAACCTTGTGTTAGTTAGACCAAGTTCTCTCGAGTTCAGTTACCTCAGAAGTAAAATGTCAGCATCATTAAAATGTCTTTATCTGTTCCAGATAGTCTATTGGACCTTATAAAGCCATAAGTATTAATATACTGCAATCACACAAATAGATTAGTTGATTGACTATCATTGAAAGCTATAAATCAACATAGCTGTTGATTGATCGAGCTGCAGCTATGAATTTAACTGTCAAACAATTAGACATGTCTGATGTAATGGCTGCTCAATTGTTGGAAAAAAAAGAAAAAAAAGAAATGCACACTTCAAAGTTAAATCAAAAAGGTAAATCAAACTCTTAAGATGAATGTTTTTCACTTTTTTAAGTCATTAAGATTTATGATCCCCTCCTCATAAAATATAAGATCACTCATTTGAACACTATCTATGTTTTATGGCCTCATTTAGTCATTCTGAATTACCTTACACACTCATTGGTTTTGTAACAGTGCTAAAAATGCCCTCTTAGCTAACTGGCTGTTTCCAAAGTCAACATGGTTCACACTTGAGAATACTTGAATTTCAATATCAGCTGGGAGCTGAAAGGAAAATTTGGTTTTGGCTGGAACAAAATCAGAGCGAGAACTCCAGTGGATTGTTTAACAATGAAGTCACCACAGGAAGTTTACATGTGGAATGATTGAATGGGTATTTGAGGGCTACAAAACCTTGAAGTCACTGAGAAATTATATAAATACTTATATACTATACTATATATACTATTAGTAGTATTATTCCAGGAAAATGTTGTGAGACAGAAATGGGAAAAAGGGGGAAAAAATCCTTTTTTTCTGTCTTTTGTTTAATTCTTGTTTAAAGTTGAACTAATTCCAATAATCTGAGTCAGTCCCCAGTCAGAGTCAGGTGAATGATCAGCTGGTTGGCAGCCACATATTTTAACAGTGTGTGAACATGGTGTCATAAAGGATAAATGGGTTTAGAAGATACATGTGACAGGAAACAAATTAAACTTTAAACGTATTTGGATCCTTTAAAATCAAGAGTGCCATTTAGTTTGTGCTCAGCTAGTGACACTGAGACTAGACTCACTCGCTCTGAACACAGTATTTGTTATAATGACTGACATCTATAGCATTGGTGGAGCTAACCATGTCCCAGGGTCACACTTATGGCTCTGTAGCTCCACAGAATTAGAGAGACATCTGTCATACTGAAACCTTTGACACGTCTGCCAATGACAGAACAGTGTGTGACAATGCCTTCATGTTGTAGGACTAAAGCAACAGAAATTTAAAAAACGCTGTAACAGTGGAACAATATATACGAAAGGGGTTGCTCGTATTGATGAACCCGCAGAGAATCATCATCAACTGGCTCATTGTTTTAGTTTTACAGCATGGGATTTTCATGTCACCACTCTCAGTGTTATTTCCAGCTGCAGAACACAGCTGGTTTCACAGAAGTAGCTCCTTAGTCTTTGTAAAGGACCTTTTTTAGTCCTGGGTGATTTGGCAACACCTGTCACCCGTGGCAACAGCAAGTGCAGTTTAATATTACACCAAACTCCCTGAGCTCCATCGTAAGAAGTCCAACAGGCTACGCAATCTGATTTCTTGTATTCCTCATGTAGACTAGTCAGGCAATTTGAATCCCACATGGGAAGGGCAGACTCCACCACTAACAACTGAAACTACTACCTACACAGACAGGTAATCACTGAAAGCAGAATGGCTGCAGAAAACCCATAAATAGTAACACAATGGGATATAATTTCATTATCATCAATCAGTTTTAAAGGCATGACGATTATACCCTCAAAAGGTCATAATACAGGTTTGAGTATGCCAAAACATACTATATTATGTACAGAATAGGATTTAATATTCCTTCATTAAATCTGCTATACCCTTATATAACTGCCCTCAGAGTATTCCAGGAAAATTAGATAGTGTAACAGCCCAATTTGGGATTAAGAGCAACTCAGTGAATTTGGTTTGTTTACTCAGTAATTATGGCAAGAAAGTGCACACATGATTCTTATTCCCTCAAGTGGAGGAAATAAACAGCTCAGTGGAATATTTCCCCCCTTACTTTAATGAATACTCCAGTGCTAATCTGCATGTGCAATACACCGTCAGTCAGACTGATATAAAATGCGCTATTTGCCCTGACAGTTGTTGTGCAACAGCCAGAGGAATAGCCTATTACATGCTACAGTACAGTGAGTGACTCTACACTTTGGATTTTTGCTCTAATGATGCCAAGAATGGAGACAACTTGAAAATCCCTTCACCGCGCGACAGCTTTGAACCTCCTTGTTCTAGAAAATATAAAAATAAAACTAAAAACTATTTTGGGGAGGTTTTATTGCAGATTTTTGATTAACAATGTAATGCTTTGTAAATTTAATAAAGTGGTGATCTCATGAGAAATACACTGTAATAATCTGATGCATGTTTTCTTTCTTCTGATTAGAGAGAGGCAGATGTGTATAAAAACTGAATAAAAGGCACATTTCAAGATGAGTCCCTTTCACCGTTTTGTGACTCTATCTCACTTTTTCTTCTAATCTCTTTGAGTCTTTTCAACCCTCAGCCTTCAATCCTGTCACACCCTCCCATTGCATTCCCCTATTCCCTCTCTCTTTCATTTCCCCAGTCTTTATAACCCCCCCTCCTCTCGGTTGTCACTAAGCTGAAGGAGGGAACTGAGAGCAAAGTATGTGGAGTCCCTCCCAGACTCTCCAGTGCCGATTATTGAAGATCTGCCACTCTACAGGCAGGCAGGCAGGCAGTCAGGCAGGCAGGCACACTGTACTGGTGTGTCATATCTTACCTCTCATCTCATACAGTTATATAAACTTCAATTTTATCAAAGATACTGCCAGCCATCTGAATCCTGACAGGCTTGTAAACTGAAAAAAGAAGGGAGGGGGGGATATAGTTGTAGTGAACTGTAGGGAAATATGTCCAGTGCTGTAAAGTGGTAAGAGGGAAGGCTGCAGAGACGTGTGGGCTGGGTTAAACTGGCACTTAAAAAGAAGCTCACTTAGGCTGTTGTGCATTTACCCAGCAGCCAGGCTATGAGGCAAAGAAAGGATCAGTGAATGAGTGGATGAGACAACAGCTCCAGGGGGAAGGTGTACTCTCACTCCATTGGAGCAAGTGTATTTTTAGCTCCCAACTATTTCACTTCACAGTTTTTCTCTTCCACTCTTTCCTTGGCGGAGACTAGCCATGGGCACCGGTGTGGACAGGTTTCTGTGGACAGTCCTGCTGCTGTTGCCAGTCTTGGGACACTCTGAGGCTTTGCCAGCAAGCTGGATGCCAGGGAATTATGCAAACACCACGGCAGACGCATCAAGGTTTCTAGATGACTACAACAGCACTGCCGAGGAGGTGTTATTCTACAGCGTCTCCGCCAGCTGGAACTACAACACCAACATAACAAGCCACAACTCTGAGCTTCAGGTAGGACAATCCCTGGAGTCTTGATCTTGAAGGGTAACACGTTAGCTGAACCTTTCTCTCACAGCTTGCATGAAATTGGCCCATTTAGATCACTTCTTGCTGGCACCTCATCACCATAAATGCATGCATGGTCAAGGGTTTCTGTGGAGCTGAGCCCTGCTTGACTTGGAGATCTCCCCTATTCATCTCTCTCCAGAAATACATGCTCAGTTTCCTCCCAGTGCAGCCAACTCAGCTTGTGTGTTACTAGAAATATAAAACAGATCTGAGTGCCTGTGGTGCGACCGTCCTCAAGTTTTGAATACATTTCTAGGGGGTCTTACGTGCTATTATGTTGGCTATTTATTAGTTAGCCTGCTTTGTGATATTTTCTGCTTAATACAGTTACTCCAGATTGACTCACGCTGCAGGATGCAGTTTTACACACACTGATAGTCTTTATGGACCAATATGGCAATATTTGCAGACAATAAAATACCTCACCTTGGCAGGAATTTCAAAATTGAGCTATTCAGGGGCAAGCTATGACACACTACATTAATAGTAGACTGCAGTGTTTTTCCAGTTTCATCTCACCATATGCCTGAGAAACATTTCAACATTGGAGACAGGGTAGACAGGATACCGGCAATAAAGCAGGAGAAACGTGCGGCAAGGCAGGGGGTTGCAGGAGCCAGTGAAACTGTAGAGGTGTGAAAGAGTATTGACTTGCCTTTAGGCATGACAGTCCACACACTTATATTCATGGATGCATGCAAATAATACAAGCGTACTCATAGATAAGGTCATAAAAGCAAATTATCCAAATGACGCTCTCAGGGCTCTGTTTATGGTATCCGTCTCTTTTTTTTTCTGTGTGTGCTTGGACAGCTGCAACAACAGGATTTCAGCGCATTATCCACCCTGTGAACACATTCTCTCCTCACACATTGAACAGGTGATTAAATGTGACCCACATCATATGTCAATAGGGTCATGCTACAGAAAGTGTACAGGTTGTAAAGGTGAAAGATGAGCAGCCTTGTAGTTGCCATGTATGAGTGTATTTTTTTTCTGGGCAGTTCAAAGATGGGATCAAAGTGTATCAGGGCACTAAGCTCCATCTGATCTGGCAGCCAGGGAGAGCATGGCAACTCAGCCGGACACAGAAATGTTGTAATGTTGGCATTCTGCTTACACTGCACTGTAAATCCACTGTTTTTATTATTATATTATATAAACTTGCAGCTGAAATTACAAAATGTACACTCCACTCATGCATATAAGGCAAAGATGTAAATGCATGCACACGCTTCCTTCTCAGCCCATTCAGCTTCAGAGTGAGGGTGATTCGGTGCAAATGAGACGTGTAGGGGATCAAACAGAACAAGGATCAGCTCACAAGCGTCTAATCATGCTGAATAAAAAGCGATGAGAGTGGATATCAGTGACTGATGTCTTTTGAACCCCAGAATGAAATACCAGCCGCCTTCAAGGGTCACAATCAGACCTGAGGTTCAGTCATTCATCTTGCCAGTTTTTTCTAGAAACTTGAATGTGAGGTTTGTACTTACACTGCAGTGATTTTATTTTAAAATAATATAAATCCATTTTGGAAGCATGTCAGCAAAGCAAATTTGTCAGTATCTCAGATATAAATATCATCAAGTAACTCTTTACATAAATGCTACATTTAATGTATTTATTTTAAAAGCTAACAGTCAAAGCGAATCTCATTTTTATGTCTTACAGTCATGTTGGATTCAAGTCCACTTATCCTTTGTACACATATAGGTTAGGTATTCAAAGAGTAAAGAGTATGAAGATTTGTTATTGGAAAAGTTACTGTAAAACCTTGCCTCTTTACAAATTACAACACTGAAAAAAAAAAACAGCCAAAGAGGCCTTATCTTTAGTGTTTCTGTGGAAAAAGTGGTTATCTGTGCAGATGAATGGGTGTAGATTTACTGGAAAAAAACGATTGTGAAGAAGAGCACAAAGGTCAGAGTTTATACTTCAACTCACTGTCATCAGTTTTCCGTAAGGGCTGTGAGAAAGACAGATAAGAAAGGCTTTATTGAACAGGAATGACTACTCTATTCGTACTCTACTCTGTTCGTTTGATCAAGATGTGTCTTGAGCAACTAGTCCGCTGTAATCACTCTGTTGTGACATCAACATCAGTGTCTGTGCAAACATTTTCTATTTACACAAGTATGACTAACCTAGCTCAATTTATAATAACTTATCATGACACAAAGTTTAGAGTTAACATTAAAACTCTAAAATGTATGTGCATGGGACACAGTGCTGTGACAATACAGCTGGAGTTCATCATATTGAATAGGTACAAATCAATGTGAAACACATGTACCGCTCATGCAATGCACCACAGCAGCCTTGACTCCGTCCATTCTTCCTGCACTGTCATTATGTACTGAGAACGCCTGCAGTGTGTCCGTGACCTTCCAGAGTGCCATAAAAAAAGCTCCCGAGATTCAGCGAGGACATATATGAACGTGTACATGAGCGTCAAAGGGATTTTTTAGAAAACAACCTTGAGCTGTCCTTGCTCCCGACAGACAGATAGAGCACTTTATTGCTCCTAGAGGGAGGCAATGTTGGTAAAGCTGTCAAGGGACATATTAAGTCACAGATGAAGACATGTTGTAGAGTGGAATAACAAGTGTCTCTACTGTATGAAGCCGTATTGGACATGATTAAAAAAACCAAACTATTAAGTAGTTCAGTTTGTCCAAAATGTTGGATGAATTGAAATTTTGACTGGATAATGTGTGACATTTAAAGTCAGAGGATCAAAAAGCTTTCATTCATGGAATGCATGCACCAAATTTCATTGTAATCAACAGTTGTTTAGACATTTCAGTGTGAGCTACAAGTGTCAGCCTGTTGGGGGAGCTAGAGGAAAAGTCAGTTAACCCTATCCCAGTAGGATTGATCCTCTGGGGACCATGAATGTCAACAAAGGTGTCCACCATGTCCCAGTACTCTCATCACTACCCACCTCTTACTCCTGAAACACATCAATATTGCAAAATAATGACTACACAAGAAAAAAACGTTCATCTCTGTGGACCTTGCTTGGTCATATACACAAATAAGCTTTAAGAGCAAGCTAAATGACAGACACCTGATATTCATTACCCCTTCTTACCCCCTGTTTCTGAGTAATTCCACACTTGAAGAGATTCAGTGTATCATTATCACTTCTTTCTCCTCTCGTCTTTAGGTAAATGCATCCCTTGAAGAGCAGGCCTTCTCATATGCATGGGGGCTAAAAGCCAGAGCATTCAGTGAGACCATTCTCAACTCTCTTGAACCTAGTGACAAGAAACTGATGGAAAAGATCAAGCTTCTGGGAGTTGCCAACCTGGCTCCAAAAGAGAGAGAGGAGGTTTGTTTCTGTTTCATATTTTCTTTTTAGGAAATTTCTGGTTCAAAGACTGACTTCAAGTCTCTTTTTCTGGCAGTACAACACAATTCTGAGCACCATGGACAATATTTATTCAACAGCCAAGGTACATCCACAGCCAAACATAAGCTGGAGCCTGGAGCCTGGTGAGTAAATATAGTATAAATGCTTAATGTAAGGCTTGAAATGCATGGATTATGTGTTACAGATGTTTTGTTATTAGAAAGAAAAAACAGGGACGGAGTAAAGTTGAGGAATATGAAACAAAGCAAACAACACTGTGTGGCGGAAGTCTAGAAAGAACAGTTGTAAGTGGTTTCACTCTTATCTGATCTTGGAAAAGTTAACAGGATGGGCAAATGACTTCAGAGGGCTCTCCAAAGGAAGTGTTATGGATGTGCCCATGAACGTTGAGTAAAAAGCTATAGAAACAGCATGTCAGAGGCTTTTAACGCTGCTGGCATGTTTTGTGAACAATGGCTCTGTGTTTTGCTGCCAAAAGCAATTGTGAGAAATCCTTGCTAACACACACAGCTACAGAGCAAAAACAATTATTTCTACTTAAAATGAATACTCGTAAACATAAATAAGCTCATTTACTGTTGTTAGGGTGTAGCCCCCATAATGATTTTTAGTTTCTTGATTTTGGAAACATTCAAGTGGAACAGGGTTATTCAAAATATGTGCGCTACATCCCCTCATAAAGAACATGGTGTTATTGCAATAACAAACAGCTAACTTTTCCACCATTTCAATCATCTTCTGTAGCTTACAACTATCTCCTTTTTCTCAACTTAATTTCCTCTTTCTGGCATTTTGTAGATAAATGTTGTTTAACATGCTCAGAGCATCATGGAATTGTCATAACTCAAAGCTAATCTCTTGGATAACGTGTCTGTTCTGCCCTTTTCCTGCTAAGAGAGCATGAAGTCGTCCTAAACGCCAATACAGCTTGATTGCTTTTAGGAAAAAGGTTTTTTTGTTTGTGCGAAAAAATTCCATCCCTTTCTCTATGACTCATTTTGCAGAACTCACAGATATCATGGCCAACTCCAGGAGCTACAAGAGGCTGCTTTATGCATGGGAGGGCTGGCACAATGCATCAGGGGTACCTCTCAGGCAGTACTACCCCAGGTTTGTGGAGCTCAGCAACAGTGCCTCTCAAGCTGATGGTAAGAACTTCCGCTTGACCTTTGACATCGAAATCACAAGGTTCATAATTTTCCAAATACAAAAAACGAAGAAAGACAACAGATGACTGATAGAGGATGGGAAAGAGTAAGAAATAGAGTGAAATAGAGAGAAAGAACACTAACATTTTATCCTGTTTAGGTTTTGCGGACACTGGAGCTGACTGGCGCTCTTGGTATGAGACGCCGACCTTTGAGCAAGATCTTGAGGAACTGTACAGGACCATTCAACCTCTGTACCAGCACCTGCATGCCTTTGTACGCCGCAAGCTCTACAACCAGTACGGTCCCAAGTACATCAACCTTAAAGGACCCATCCCTGCTCACCTGCTCGGTACAGTGGAACATTTATATGTTGCTAACATACATTATCTGCTAATATGAAACGTAGGA
This sequence comes from Argyrosomus regius, assembly GCA_946959425.1. NCBI lineage: Eukaryota > Metazoa > Chordata > Actinopteri > Sciaenidae > Argyrosomus > Argyrosomus regius. The sequence continues at coordinate 14,593,333 of OX336900.1, forward strand.
CAAAAGTCATGACCTTTATTTTTTAAAAGCTGGAGGAACATCTCTACATAGATAGATAAGTTTTGCCATAATTTTATTCTGTATTATTACCAGCATAAGAGCTATGTTTAAGTTTAATGTATCATACAAAATAAACCTATAATTTAATTTAAGATGGGATTCTGTAGCATTTATCACATCTGAATCCAGTTCTCAATCTGTTTATTGACTCCAAATCCCTTTGAACCTCACACTGAATCTTTTTAGGTTGTTATTTTGGTGAATTTTACAGTTATTTCTATTACTTTGTTGAAATGTACACTTAGGAACATTTAATTTAAGGCTGTTCAGTGAGATAGCGCAGGTTCATATACATCACAAGTTCATTTGTCTTTCCGGATGCCTGCCAAACTACCTAAGAGAGATTGTGAATGAAAGATTTGTTTAGGGAAATGTTGGCCGCGGAGCTTACCATATCCAGGTATTTTACCAACTTGGAATCGCATCCAAAATGAGGCCAGCTATTGGAACAGGAACATAATCACTCATTATTTAATAAAAGCTTGGAATTTCATCAAAGATGAAGGGACAATACGAGCTCAGTGTATTATTGCCTAAGTATGTTTTCTTCCTCACTCTCAGGAAATATGTGGGCCCAGACCTGGAACAATATTTATGGTCTGATGATCCCATTTCCTGAAAAACCCAACTTGGATGTGACTCAAGAAATGATCAACCAAGTAAGTATGGGGGAAATATTTTGTGCCACTGGATCAGATTGATCTCAGTGACATCAGCAGCAGAAAAATGCCAACACAAATCTGAAATCTCAGAAATTCAACTTTCTCTGGCTTTAGATTATAGATTGTGACCTGTGTGATTGTTTCCTCTTCACAGCGCTATAATGCCACGCACATGTTCCGTGTGTCTGAGGAGTTCTTCACTTCTCTGGGTTTAGAAAAGATGCCTGAGGAATTCTGGGATGGATCAATGCTGGTGAAGCCTGAAGGTCGAGAAGTGGTGTGCCATGCATCCGCCTGGGACTTTTACAACCGCAAAGACTTCAGGTAAAATGAATGAATTTAGCTACATGTGAGATGTTTAGTAAGTTAAACTCAATTCATTGCTAATTTATAAGCATAAAAGAATACAAGTCTTTCATTTTACTGATGTTTCATCCTCTGCAGGATCAAGCAGTGCACTACAGTAACAATGGAGCAGCTCTTTACTGTACACCATGAGATGGGACACGTCCAGTATTACCTGCAGTACAAGGACCAGCCTGTGGGCTATCGTCGTGGAGCCAACCCTGGTTTCCATGAAGCTATTGGCGATGTTTTGTCTCTCTCAGTTTCTACACCCAAACATCTGAAAGAAATTAAGCTGCTGGAATCTGCGACCTCTGATCCTCGTAAGACAAAGACAAATAAAATCCAATCCACTGAAAACAGATATAGATGATTTGCCAGCATTAGTCAGTTAAATGAAGTCTTGAATATCTTATTCATCATCAGATGTTTCATTGTGTTTGTCCAGAAACTGATACCAACTACCTGTTAAAGATGGCTTTGGAGAAGATAGCTTTCCTTCCCTTTGGTTACCTCATCGACCAGTGGAGATGGAGTGTGTTCAGTGGACGCACACCTCCAGAGCGGTACAACGCTGACTGGTGGCACCTCAGGTAGGCTTTTATCCACAAGCTTAAAATAGTTCACATTAAAAGAATAGTTTGACATTTTTGGGAAATATGATAATTTGCTTTCCTGCTAATCGTTAGATGATCGATACCACTCATGTTCGTTGTGTGTGGGTAAGCTTCAGTTATATGAGATAGAGCCAGGCTAGCTGTTTTCCACAGTTTACAATCTAAAGCAAAGCTAAGCTAACCAGCTAGGAAAACGGCATTGTTTGAATGTTCAGATATGTTGAGAGAATGATTTAAACGTGCAATATCTGATTTTTTATTTCTTTTTGGCCACTTGGGGCAGCAGAAACAAGTTATTACCTAGTTTAAATAGCAAACTTTCTAGCAAACATTTGCAGTTGTCAGCAGTTGTAACAATTAGCATTTGCTTGGAGTTGTGTTTCTCACCACTTGATGAATGAAAGTCCAATATTCATTCTTTTTTAGCTCTATTTTTGGTCTCCACCATATTCTGGCATGTGATAATTGCTAAATGCTCCATTATGTTCTGTTTGGTGCTGAGCAGGTAGTGTAGCTGCGGTTTTAAAGTTTTATAGTTATAAAGTTATAAAGAAGAATTCTCTTAATTGCTGCGAGTGACCCCTTTCATATTGTCACATTGTTTTCACATCATCATTTAATATACTGCTGTAGCTGTTTATGTGTAAAATTCATCATTACTGATATTTCATAACCCCTGTACACCTGGTGACTGATCACAGTCCATCCGTAAAAGATTAAGTCGAGCTGCCCTATACTAACAGTAGAAGACTGTGGTTGTAATGGCTGGCGTTCACACTGGAAAAAGAGCACACATGCCAAGCTGACTCTTGATGGATGCCTAAAAATCAATGCAGGCTGTATAACTTTCCAGAACTCATGTCTTTGTTATGTAACTCATGCAGGTGTGTTTTAAATCTGTCTCTGTGTTTCATTTTAAAGGACAAAATATCAAGGTATCTGCCCACCGACCAGGCGTACAGAGGAGCACTTTGATCCTGGGGCGAAATACCACATCCCTGGAAACACCCCATACATTAGGTAGCGCTTACACACAGGAGATGAAGACAATCAGCTTGTGCTTTTAATATTTTTATAACATGTATTTTCCTAGCTGTCTGATTGATGTTTTACTCACAAGTTCTTAAGAAAGAACACCAAACATATAACAGCTGTAAAGTTTTTAATTCCTTAAAATGGGGCCAACACCTGAACCACCGTTTTCATTGCACAAATGAGAGTGTGCACATACATATGAGGGTACCAGGGATATTATAATGAGGTAATAAGTGTATGAACACTCAAGAACGGCCAGTGAGTTGGGAATTAAGGTATTGTGTGCTGTAATCTGGACTGAATTACTGGCACTGGTTTTAAACAATACAGAAACCCTACAATCACAGGAAGTTGTTGCAGCGGCAGGAGGCTCTACAAGAAAATCCTCTCACCCCAACTAGTTTCTTTTCTAACAATGTGAGGAATGACGATTAGTTAAACACACACTTAAACAGACAAACACTTTTTACAGCATTTTTAAGCTTTAAAAAAGCCAAAAAGTAGAGAATATAAACCCTTTAGACTTCAATTGTTTTTGACCTGCTTTAAAGGTTTTCCTGTGACTCTCTTACCTCAAGTCTCATTATGATTTCTGTCTTTTTACACTTTAAATTAAATGTTTTAAAAATGTATAAAAGTAGTCGTGCAAATTCAACTCTTTCTGTCCCCTTGCAGGTATTTTGTCAGCTTCATCCTGCAGTTCCAGCTTCATGAAAAACTGTGTTCAGCAGCCGGTCACACTGGTCCCTTGCACACATGTGACATATACCGTTCCCCACAGGCAGGGGCCATTTTAAAGTAAGTGGTCTAATTGGGCCTTTATTGTTAATTACACAGAGCCTGAATAATGGTTTAAGGAAGCAGTGAAGGTGTAACAGTTCACATTCATTCTACTTATTACAGGAAAATTCTTCAGGCTGGCTCCTCTAAGCCATGGCCTGTTGTGCTCCAGGATGCTATAGGCACCAACAGGTTGGACGCTAACTCACTGATGAAATACTTTGAGCCCATTATTGAGTGGCTGAAAAAACAAAATGTGGATGAAACCTTGGGATGGCCTGATTTTAACTGGGTCCCACCCATCCCTGAGGGCTATCCAGAGGATATTGGTAAGAGAAGACTTTGAACACACCTAAGATTGCTGCTTAAAATGAATGGTAAACAAAAAATGGTAGTATGTAACAAACAAAGTGTGGCTATGCAGGATGGATTAGATGTGGTGCAGTGGTGCAAACAGTTTTCTTTTGCCTTAGTAAAATATGTCACAGTCTGTTACAAGATTTTTGTCTGCATGCTCACAAACAGAAAAGTACAGTTTTCTTTCCCATTTGAAGCAAACGCCTAAATAAATGAATAGCCTGCGGTGTTTACACATTATGATCACACATCGTAATTCTGTGATAGCAAGTGTGATAGCATATTTCAGACATAATGACATGGATCTTTATTTACAGTACGCATCCTGCATTTCAGCTGACTTGTCCTTCTCCTTGTTTACTCAGACAAGAATACAGACGAGCTCGATGCAAAGACATTTCTGGCTGAGTACAACAGTACAGCTGAGACGGTGTGGAATGCCTACACTGAGGCCTCCTGGAAGTACAACACCGATATCAATGATCAAAATAAGCAGGCGATGGTGAGACCCTCTGACCGACCGACTCCTCTGAGATCACCTTAACATTGTTCAAGCACCTCTTATCAGTCAAATACAGTGTAAAAGACTGTTAATGTTGATTTTGTTCATTAAGTCAGCGAATCAATAAAATGATTGGTTAATCAAAAATGTCTCAATGAATCAACAACTGATTGAATTACTGAGTCAATAATCAACCCATGTATACATGTTTCTATCTGTCATCCATCCATCCAATCATCCTGCTTCCACTGACCTATAATGTACAAAAAATTAAAGAGTATTCATTATTCTTCTTTAGCTTGACAAGAATCTGGAGATGTCAGCCCACACTCTAAAGTATGGACAGAAGGCCCGTCTGTACGACACCACTGACTTCCAGGATGCCTCGACCAAACGCATCATCAAAAAACTCAGCGACATCGAGAGGGCTGCACTATCCCCAGAAGAACTGAAAGAGGTGTGGAGGAAATGGTTGCTTCTAATATTTTTTCAAGACAGAGCTGCTTTGTTTCCTGTAACAAACAATCATCAATGTGCATGTGCATGTGCATGCGACAGGGATACATAAGACATGCAACCACAGTGATAACTTAACTAACAAGCTAACTAGCTAACATTATCTGGGTAGGTAACCAGAGTTTACAGCTAATAATGACACTAATCCAGAAAAGACAAAGTTTGATACTGCACATAGTGAATTATGAAAACTGTGTGTTTCCCACACCAATAACAGGCAGCACAAGCTGACCTCAGACTATTAATATTATCATGCATGAAATTCCTGCTGATTGCATTCAAAATGTAACAGACACAGGACATATGCCAGATGTCTTACATGATAAACTCAGACACGCGCAATGTATACAGGCTTTAATCATGGAAGAAGTTACTTATCAGCTACAAGGGTCATGAAAATAGACGTATAATGTTTTTGTTTCTCTCTCTGAAGATTTTGAACCATAACAAAGCTCTCAGTTTGCTACCCCTGTCAGCTTAAAGCACGTTGACACTTCATTCGGATGAAGCATCATTTGGATGAAATGCTTTGGGTTTGTTTTCAAACCTGTTTTACTTCTTGGAAGGAGCAAGAGTCAGCTTCCATGCCGGTGTGTTTTTGCAAACTGGTGTTGTTGAACAGGGAAGGTTGTTTTTGGACCAGACACAGAGCTCCAGGAGCTGCGCACAAAAGAAAACATTTGTCAAACATGTGTCAGCCGACTCAAGGCTGGCATACTCAAAAACAGCCAGTAACTGCAGCCATTGTCAGTATGTAAATTCAGCATATTTTGCTCAGTGATTCTCCCTTTTACTTGTTTCACATGCTCATACCTGAGCATCCTTTATAGAGCTGGCGTATTTATTTACCAAATATTAAAAAAACAGTTGATTGCTGATGGTTTCAGTTGTATCTCATTCTTTGTGCATGTCTTTACCTTTTCAGTACAACAATCTCCTATCCAACATGGAGACCAAGTACAGTGTGGCTCAGGTCTGCAGAGATGATAAGACGTGCCATCCGCTGGATCCAGGTAAGACTGTGGAACATATACCAATCCTAATAAGAAGAGATTGACTCAGTGGCAAATTACTGTTTATTTATTGGTAATTAATACTGTAAAAATAAATACAATAAATTAACCCTAACTCTAATAACAATGTAAGAGCAATACACTGTGCATACTTCGTGCATACTTGTGCAGTACACAATAGGTAATGTTAATGTAATAAAATATCGTGCTGTGTTTCAGATCTCCAGAAGATCATGGCAGAGTCCAGGGATTATGATGAATTGTTGTTTGCCTGGAAAGGATGGAGAGATGCTGCTGGCAAAGTGATTCGCCAGGATTACAAGAGATATGTTGAACTGGCCAACAAAGCTGCCACACTCAATGGTATGACCTTTAAGAGTAATTTTACATCCATTTTCTTTTTACTTGAAAAATACAAGAATTTGTGCCCTGGAGAGCAGAAAAAAACTGTTCGCTAATTTCATTTTGAAGAGTTAGGGCTGCTTTTAGCAGATATAGATTGTCTTGGCAATACAGAGGCGTCCTTTTGGGAAATATGATTATGAGTATTAGTTTTCTTATTGAGAGTTAGTTGATCTTAGCACAGAGACTGGAAACAGGGTGTAACAGCAAGTCTGGCTCTGTTTAACAGTAACAAAATCCACCTCTAAAGTAAGTGATATCTTGTTTGTTCAATCTATACAAGAGATGAAGCGTAAAAACATTATTTCTTGGTTGACCCCAGTAGCTTCCTGTTACATGTACATAACCACTTATGATATTTTTGCTTTAGCTTTGCTCAAAAGACTTGTTTGCATAAAACTCTCTGCATACATTACAGAATTAAAAAGTACACCTCACTGATGTTTTTTATCTCTTGTACTGTCGGTAGGTCACTCTGACAATGGGGCTTTCTGGCGCTCCCTGTATGAAACCCCTACCTTTGAAGAAGACCTGGAGACTCTGTGGAAAGAGCTGGAGCCACTCTATCAGAATGTGCATGCATATGTTCGCAGAGCTTTGTACAAAAAGTATGGCTCCGAGCACATTAACCTGAAGGGACCAATTCCTGCTCATTTGCTCGGTGAGTAACACAAAGGAACGTTTGAACTTCTAGGAGTTGAGGCAAAGGTCACCATTCAGCATTTCACTATGGAATTTAAAGGATTTTAACACTCTAGCCAAAACTCACCTTTTATGTAGAAGCATACCACATCGATATTCTGCCGGTGGCTGTAGATGCATTTGGGTTTAGGTGAGATTTAATTTGCTTTCAGAGGCACCAAGTGTGAGATTGAATGTGACAGTTCCACACGGTTAGGGATTGGACTGACTCACAGTCAGAAATCCTCCTTGGCTTAACACAGGCAGAGTAGAGGACGAGCTGCCCCCATAACTTTTTAAAAATTGAGATATGATATATGCTTGCTGTCTTCTGTCCTTTCAGGCAACATGTGGGCACAGACATGGTCTGGCATAATGGATTTGGTCATGCCTTTCCCAGATGCCACGCAGGTTGACGCCACTCCGGCTATGGTTGCACAGGTGAATGAATGAACCAGCTTTTGTATGAACCAGCTGTGCATAATGATTGACACATCATGCATGAGGACACACACAAAGAACACACTTATGCACTCTTTCACCACTCACCGTGCAGCTTTAGAGGTCAAGGATCAGTTTGTTTCACTGAAAAGACACAGATGTGGTCCACAGTGGAGGATCAAGCCAAATGAGGATAAATACAGAGGATTTTACAGTAGTTGTCATCCATATCTGGCATGAAGTGTACTTACAAACCATAATTTGTTTCCACTTTGTGCTGTCATCTATTTTCTAAACGCAGCTGTTGCTTTTGTCCAAACATTGAATACCTCACTGCCTGCAAAACTGTTGACACACGAACTCATAAATTCACTTTTTCTTTTTCCATTCAGGGCTGGAACCCCATCAGAATGTTCGAGGAATCAGACAGGTTTTTCACCTCTCTGGGTCTTCTGCCAATGCCACCAGAGTTTTGGAACAAGTCGATGCTTGAGAAGCCGTCTGACGGGCGACAGGTGGTGTGCCATGCCTCTGCATGGGACTTCTATAACCGAAAAGATTTCAGGTAAAATACATTCATCAGCTGATTGGTAGGCTGTCATCCGTGTTTTTACACTGTGGCAGTCTCGCCTAGATTTGATACATAAACATTACTCATAGTTTTTGAAAGAAATAAGAATGGAGACACGGAACAGTCACACATATACAAGCACATACATGCACCATCAGAACCTGTCACAGATTAATACAGATGAAGGTCCAAAATTAAAGATTTAAAGATTCAATTCAGACAATGAAATGAGACAACGTTCACAGTCAAGCACAGACATGACTGTTGATTGCACACGTTTTCTGTGCTTAGTTTTGGCAGAAGAAACCTGTTTAAATATTGAGTTTTGGTCCCAGTTCTCATAAAGTTTAAGAGGTGTAAGACTCCTAATCAATTTCTCAGATACATACATATAAGATTTAAAGGTAAAGGTAAAGATTTAGTGGACTGCAGTTTCTCCTTCATGCTAGGAAGGACAGGCAGGGATGAGGGGGTTGCAATCAGCAATTCTCCACACTTTTTTTGGATGACAGGAGGACATAATATTTCTGGGCTCTTTGCTGTAATTCTGGCCATGTTTGTGTCTGCAGGATCAAACAGTGCACTGTCGTGACTATGGATGACCTGATCACAGTTCACCATGAGATGGGCCACGTGCAGTACTTCTTACAGTACAAAGACCAGCCTGTGTCCTTCCGCGATGGAGCCAACCCTGGCTTCCATGAGGCCATCGGCGATGTTTTAGCCCTGTCTGTTTCTACGCCCAAACATCTGCAGAGCATCGGCCTCCTGGACAAAGTAGAAAGCAACCATGGTGAGTAATCATGACCATGAGTGCTACACAGTTTGGGAAAAACATACAGCATTCAGCTCATGATTTTGATGTTTCTATCCCTTCCCCTAGAGAGTGATATCAACTTCCTGATGAGCATGGCGCTTGACAAGATTGCCTTCCTTCCTTTTGGCTACTTGATGGATCAGTGGAGATGGAAGGTGTTTGATGGGCGCATCCCATCGACTGACTACAACAAAGAATGGTGGAACCTCAGGTAAAGTTCACCAGCACTCTTACATTTACAAAGTACAATGTTTATCAAAGTTAAGATAATCAGTAAGTGCTGGATTGATTGCACGATAAATAACTGTATTTCTAAATGATTTACTAGATTATAATTTATTGCATTGCAGAATGAAGTACCAAGGACTGTGTCCACCTGTAACCCGTACTGAGGATGACTTCGACCCAGGTGCAAAGTTCCACATCCCTGCTAACGTGCCCTATGTGAGGTAAATATTCATGATTCAGCAGGGTAATTAGGGCACCAGATAATTGAGGACAGAAAGATTGATATGGTAACTGCTTTGGCATACTTAAGTGAACTAAGAATTGATAAGTATGTGACAGTTCTGATAACAGCACACGTTTAATGTTCTTCAACCAGGTACTTCGTCAGTTTCATCATCCAGTTTCAGTTCCACAAGGCTCTGTGTGAAGCTGCTAAGCATCAGGGGCCTCTTCATACCTGCGACATCTACAAATCTCAGGAAGCTGGGAAGTTGCTGGGGTTAGTACACGCACCTACACACACAGAGACACACACCCACACTGGTGTATTCACACACAACTACTGATATGTATGATTCATATCCAGTGGTGCATTGGTGACAAGAAACACCTCAATATAATTAGAAGTTAAGTCCAATCTCTGTCCTCTTCACCAAACAGTAAACAATGTATTAGATTAGATAATGTATTTATTTTGTTCCATAGAGAACAGACATGACTGTAGGACTGATGTTGGCAGCTGGTGAAAACATCATGCCATGTGTGTAATTATCTCTAGAACACGCTGTTGCTACTGATCCTCATCTCAACTGACCCTCCTCTCTGACATGTGTTAATGTTTGCAGTGATGTGATGAAGCTGGGCTTCAGTAAGCCCTGGCCCGAGGCTATGGCCATGATCACTGGCCAGCCCAAAATGACTGCCCAGCCACTCATGCAGTATTTCAAACCTCTCATTGACTGGCTGGAGACAGAAAACAACAAGAACAATGAGGTCCGCGGGTGGCCCGACTACGACTGGAAACCTTTAAGCTCCGGTATGTCCATACACATTCACATACTTTGATACTTCCACAGAAACATGAATAAAAGCATGTGCATGTAGGCAGGCCATATTGTTGGAAATGTGTTAAATAAGTTTTCCAGTCTCCAAGCCAAATGTTTCTTGAATTCCTTCCCAGAAAAAAAAGGCACAATGCCTTCACACAGAAGCATTCATTTTGTTTTTCTCCTGCTGCGGCTTACAGTGAAATTAATCTCCTGCTCCCCTTGTTGTACTGATGAGATCCTGCTGAAAGGATGTATACAGCTTAGATTGATGAGATTCTTAGTAACAGTGGAAGGGAGCGCTTAGGAAGAGATAGTGGGGAAAAAGAGAAGACAGCTGTTCTCATGCAGATCAAGAGGGAAATACAGACTATAGATGCAAAGAAGAATAACATGAGCGTGAAAAGAATATAAACAAGGTGAAAGAAAGTGACTTTGTTTCTTCAGACTACACTGTATCACAAGGGAGTAAGTTAGAATAAGCCTTTTTTTCAGTGTCAATATCATCCAGTTACACAGCTGCACCAGCTGCACTTTCAGACATCCAGTCCAAATTGCGCAACTGATCTAAAGAAACATAACAGATAGCAGTTTAGAGATTTAGGCATGATGGTGTGCACCATCTGTAGGTAGGAAGAGTAATATTTTTGTAGTAGTATCACAGCTTCACTTTGTTTTTAACTGTTCATTTGGTTGAGGTTTTAGATAAATATAAGCCCCGTGTTGTAATTACTTTTCATTTTGTGTGTGTCTAGGAGAAATTAAGGATAATAAAGTGGACTTCCTTGGCATGAATGTGGATGGCTCAGCTGCCACAGCTGGCCAGTGGATCCTGTTGGTCCTTGGCATAGTCCTCCTGGTGGCCACCATCCTATTGGGCTACAAGTACAGGAAGACAAAAAAGCGTGAAAAGTCCGCATCCATGATGGAGCTTAAGTAAGGAAGGACTAGACATCGGTGATGGCTAAAGTAGGGCCTGACTTACTGCAGCTAGCACAGTGCCAACCTCAATGTGAACATCAGTGTTTTTGTGTACTGTACAATGCATCTGATCAAATTTGCTTTTCGTTTTGGTCTGCCTCCTTGTCTAGTCTTGTATATTTATTGTATACACTTTGAGTCCAATTATTTTTTTGCCTATGCAAAGGAACATTACAGTTTTGTAATTTATTTGCAATATTTGATGGTTTTGGAGGAATTTTTTTAAATGAATGTTTGTAGAGTCATTGATTGCATAAGCATTTTTTAAATATTTGATTTTGTTGCTTTTTTGTTGGATCCGTTGCATTTCTACAATAAAGACATTAAAGATGTATTCTGCCTATTTGTTCAAACAAGATATGCAAAGTAAGTCTTACCTGGGCACCTGATGACTGAGCACGGGCAGTGAACTAGTTTCGATAAAAACACTGTCTTAATGTCCTTTATTCATACGGCCACGAATTTTGGCAAAAAATTGTAACCTCCATAAAAAAATATACTTTATGTATCATCTATACCATCAAGATAGTATGGAAAACATTTAATAATGAGGACAGCAATTAAACTGCAACAGTTGTTTAAAAACAATTTAATTACATTGAAACTGCACAGTAAAGAACAACACCACCACAGAGAACAGAGTTTGTGCATCAGTTTCAGCCCTTCCCTCTATACTCAGAGTCAATAGAGTCTCTGTAGCAGCCACAGTCACAACCTGTGGGCTCTCAGGTAACACGGACTAGAGTGGTAATGCAACACTCAGTCCCACCAGAGACAGCTCAATAACTGTTTTCTTCTGCTCCAGTCTACTTTCAGTGCTGCAGGTTGACCTCAATGGGGGCCACAATGGCTTGGAAACAATCCAAGTGTCGGCTTACTGTCTCGTACAAAAATACAAAGCTCCAGGACAGTGAAACATACAAAAGCTAATGACGTATGCATTCATTCAGTCAATCCAACGTAACTTGTCACTATGTACAATTCATAACGTAATTATCTATGCTAGAGCTTACATGCTCCGGACATATATAACATCATGTATTATTTCATCCAGTGTCATGACTCCCTGTATGTGATATTCTTTTAAAGATAACCAGATAGGTTCTTTGCTGTAATAACACAAGAAAGTATAATAAATAATAATCAAGTGTGCCTCTATCATATCATCAACACATGTTGGCTAATTTTACATACAGACTATTGCTTTTCAACTTGTAGCAGAGGTGATTGGACAACATAAAACTAGCTGGGCTATAAAATGTATCTATAAAAATGATTTTCAGGGACATCATTTACGTATCATATGACGTCAGTGCCTCAACTAAAACAGCATTTGAGATGCTAGTCTATGTAATGCTTGCCAAACACTGACAAAGATATTCATAAAAAGGCGCATGTGCACTCAGAGTGGTTGCTGGTCAGCATATTCCAAGCGCACTTTGAAATCATCTCAAAAATGACTGCTGTAGGTTTCAAACCCTTATATAGACTACAACCACTGACCACAAAGTGATGCCTGGGGATAGACATACACAATCACAGAAAAAATCAATAGACTCATTCCTCTGATTAGAGAGGAAAACAGACATGGTAGCCATAAACATGATGAATGACCAGTAAGTTGTCTCAGAGGATTCAGAATGGAAAAAAAGAACTGAAAACATACATGCAAACACCAAGTTCAGTACATAAAAACCTGCAATGTAATCAAAAAAATGTACAATTTACTCTTGAATGCAGCCCCAATTCCAATGTACAACACTGCATTCATCAAAAATACTTAACAAATTACAATCTCTGAAACACAATGTTCAGTATATTGCACTGAAAAGGTTGAAATCTACTGAAATAAAAAAGGGTTGAATGCACTATCCATAGCTGGTCCATGCATTGCAAAGTCCATGTGGCTCAACTGAGCTCAATGTTTTTTGTTTGGCCCGTGTCAAACCAGCGTGACGGTGAGTGGCTCAGGGTCCAAAGTAAAAGCCTCAGTAGTAGTAATGCTGCATCTCTGTCCAGTTGGTGATCCAGTACTTTTTCTGTGGTTCCTCAGGCTGAAATCCCAGATTGAACTGATAACGTTCAGCCTTGCGAATTTTCACCCCCTGGTGCTTTGGCATTATCCGGTAGTAGATGGCTCGCTTGAAGAATCCAAGCTAGTGGGGAAAGAGAGAGAGAAGGAGGAGGTGACATTAAACAGGATAAAATTACACAGCGGGAGAGCTGGGATTAATGACGGGGTGAGAAGGAGATTCAGGCTGAGAAAAATCAAGTTAGGTAAAAGATAAACCCACACTGAGTAAGATGGAGATGGATAAAGTAGTGAAGACAGACATGATATGAATATCAGCAGCACAATGCGCAGTATAAGCCTGAAAGGGAAGTAGAAGTAGTGTTAAGTAGAGACAAGTAGTAGAGGAAAGAGAAAGTTAAGTGGTAAGCTTAAGAACACCCCAAGCTTAGCAGTTTAATTAATAGCATCCAAAGAAAGTCCATTTGTAGGGGTGTTGTTACCCAAAAGCCCCACTGGTGTGTGCTGTTTGGGGACCAATGAGGCCCCTCAGTAGTCCTCAGTCAGCCTCTCTGTCTCAGAGGGCTGGATCTTCATCTCAGCCTTCTGGGCTTTGGCTTCATACATCTCCCTCGTGCTGGCCCTCTGGAAGAAGCCACACTAGAGGTGGAGGAGGAGGAGGAGGGTGCATAGGAGGGGGGGGGGTAAGTCAAAGGTTAGACTAATGGCTCGATATATAGGTTATAGATCAGTCTGATGAATGACAACAGCTATCATATAATCCAGAGAAGATTGCTGGTGCGAGATTAAAAAAAAAAAAAAAGTACACGTGTCTCCACACGTCTTTGTCTGCAGAGACACAGAAGAGTGTAATCAGTGCAGTAATGATTTCTAGTCTCACCTTCCATAGTATAAGAATGATTATTCCCAGAAGTACAATGCCCGCTACAGCTGCAGAGATGATGATCCATAGCGGGAGCTCATAAGGTGCCTCCAACCTCTCCACTGGCTCGATGTCTACTGTGAACTACAAGGAAAGGGGATAGAGTAAATTATCATCATCATCATCATCATCATCATCATCATCATCATCATCATCACGCACCGTAGTGATCTGGTTTTCCATCTTGATGGTTGGTTTATCTGTAATGAGCTTCAGTGTGGCTTGACCTCTGACCTTAACACTCTGAGCGTTCAAATAGTCCTGCAGGGACACACACACACACACACAATCAACAACATTTTCAAAAAGAAGTCCAGAACTCAGATATTCTCTGATAAACTGCACAAAACTCACTGACACTATTATGTATAAGATTACGCAGGAACATGTCGATGGAAATCTTTCCAGAGCTGAGCAATAACCGGAGATGCAACAATAAAATATAATAGATGGCTTATTTTTACTTATGAACTTGATGAAATGGCAACAATGCTTGGAAAGGAAAGCACACGGAAGATGAATACAATAGTTGGCCAATAGGAGGTTTATCCCAGTAGTGCACATCTGCTAAACAAGACTGTTACTGCAGTGAATGGATCAGGACACAATATCCTGCTTGTAACTCTGATAACATGAAAACACACCACTGCTAAACATTGCTTGGTAATAAATATGCCTATATTCATTATATATATTATTATTGTTGCTCTTAATCCAAAGCAGAAAAAAGGCATGGGCAAGTTTATTACATTTCTAATAACATGTGAGTGTGTTTGTGTGTGTATGAGCTGACCTCTAGCATTGTGCTGTTCCACAAACGTGACCGGACATAAATCTTGGCTGAATTTGTCATGTTGAGCAGTGGACAGGTAAATGTCACGCACCGTGCTGTCCCCTTGGAGCATTCCTTAAACACACAATGAGAAAGAACAATTACTAAACAAGTAAACAAACACGAACAATTACACCATTTTGCTTTTGCTTTTTTGACGGATGTACACAATGTCGAAAAGGATTTGACTGTTTAAAAATTGTACTGTGTACTGTAAGGTCTAGGAGCTGTAATGGTTAAAGTCAGTTGTACTGTTATAGGAGTTGAAGGTTTTCATAGACAGACAGCACAGTAGTAGATTCACTTCTGCACTCAGTGATAATATTTTATACTACAGTATGTTGAGAGAAAATAGGTTGGTGATACCAGCGTGACACTGAGGATGTTGGTCTGTTGGTTGGTCAGTCGGTCTACCAGACTGAAATACCTCAGCAGCTTTGCCATGACATTTGGTTCAGATATAAATCATCCCGAGAGGATGAATCGTGCTGACTTTGGGGATGCCCTTGACATTTGTGCTTCAGAGTGAAAAGTCTCTACAACTGCATATGATCTTTGTGAACATAGGTGACCCTTTTTTTAGAGCGCTTGATAAGACAGATCCATTTCTTACCAGCAAGTAGCTCTCCTTGCGATGAGTGAGCAGCGTGATGGCTGCCTGTGGCTCAATAATATGTGGCTTGGTTGTATCATCAGCATCATCCACCACAATCTGCCGTTTAGTGCGCTTTCGTCCGCTCTCTGACAACTGCAAGACAAGGGAGGGGGAAAGGAAAATGAAAGGAGGATACAGAGGAGACAGAGACATGACATCAGAGGTCTCGTGGTAATTACTGGTTTTGATAAAGACATTACTAAATTCTCCTCAGAATAGAACTGTCATTTCCACTGTCTATATCTGGGTCGCACGCATTTGTGACTTTCTATTTGGGGCTCTGTGAGGTTTGTATATGGCGACAGATGTTTTTTCCAAAATGTATTTCTGAACAGCTGTGGTTTGGCTTTGAGACCATTTTCACACCACTTTTCTACCACTCACATTTACTCATGCTGCTCTGCTTCAGTTCATGTCATAATGAATTACAGCACATACAACGACAAGCCTGTGAACTGCACAATACACTAAACAGCAGCAAAGTCAAAGTGCATTTAATCTTAATAGCAATCTAGTTTTATTTTTGCACTGGTAGGAAACATTACCCAAAGGTGAGGGCTGTTAAATCAACAAATTACAATTAAAACTCTTAAGTAACTGTTAGACATGCTAGCAGCATGGCAAATTTGTGTTTAGTGCTAACTAGAAGAAATCAGCATGCTATCACGCTAAAATAACACAGTGAACATGGTAAACAATAAACCTGCCTAATATTGTGTGTCAGCATTATTGAGACTTGGCATTAGCATTTATCTTTAGCTTCACTGTGCCTCTGTAGCTGCTAGCATGGCTGTAGACTCATAGTCTTCTTTTTTTGTTGTTGTTGGAGGCCTTTCATCAAAGTCAGTCCCATATGTAACCATGTTTGTGGCTTTTCAGTAATGGGACATTTTGGGACGTGCGTATGTCGTGGGTGTGGGCAGAAGTAAGTTGTAAAATAAAAAAAAATAAAAAAAATGAAAGAACAAAAAAGCTTTTGCATAGTTGACAGTACACAGAGATAGGAAAGATTAGATGAGAAAAGCATGACATACATGAAATGTCACAGGCTGAATATGAACCCAGGGTGTTTTCATGTGGTTCAGAGGAAGCTGACTCACTGGAATAGTTTCTGCATTTTCACAATGTTCACAATCTGCACCTTCAGTATCTGTTTCGTGTTTACAGGTCGCCTCAGTCTCAGATATTTAGGCCTAAACTTGACTTGAATGAGGGAATGAGGGTGTTAAATACACTTCAGTTGGCTCTTTAGGAAAAGAAGTACTGTGGGTCTAAACCAAAGCCTGAAAAAAGAGCCTTACACTTAAATTGAGCAGGTTGACAACTTCTCCAGGAGGGTTACATTCCATCTCTGATTCCCCTTTAACAACAATCTTTGTGAGGTACAGCAGCCACTTGCCATTGGCTACCTCAAAGGGCCATTCGAATTCAACAGCCAAGGTCCCCATATCTCCCAGGGGCTGTCCATTCATGTTCACCTAGAAAAGTCAGCAGCACAAAAAAGGAAAACTTCAGTAGAAATCAAACAGATGGTGTGAAATAACAGTCAGGGCCTGACTGTGACTTTGTAGATCCTAAATTTATCCACCACTGGCCATGCTTACACCACAAACCATAGCTCACATAACAATCCCTGCCCCACGCAATATTAAACATCTGAAGAATAAAAGTTTTGGCTTCAAAGGCAGGGTGGAGATGAGGGAAATGTGGGTGAGTAGCACACAAAGTGTAGATGAAATATACAATCCTGGAGGTCTAATATAGTCTGAGTGGTAGAGGTGACTCACGTTGAAGGTGAACTCCACCAGACTGCCCACGTCACTGGTGTTGACCATGGCTGACTCGCCCATCACTGCCCCACCGAATTGTGTTTGCACCACCGGTTTCGCCCTGGATGAGGAAGATAATAAGAGGTAACACTACCTCAGTATCCATGGGATTTCTGTGCTCTTTACTGTATATACAGTGCGTCATGGGTTGTTAGGTAATGGGACTCACAAGGAGAAGGAGGGGAGAATGGTGTTCTCAATCAGCAAGGCCACAGGAAAAGGCTTCAGGTCATCCTGCTCACTAAGACTAAAGATACAACCTTTATTACAACATTGTGTGCCAGTGTAGTATGTTAGAGTCTATAACCACTGACAATTAAAATGCAAACTAAATTAAAAAAGGCACAGTTACAAAATGCTACATTGTAGAATCAAAACTGGGACCCAAGTCTTAGATATGAAAGAAATACAATCATGCGTCCATCACTGTAAAGCACTTACGTTGACAGAAGTAGCTGGGACTCAATCTCTTGTGTGTACAAATCGATCCCTGTCGTCTCAAACTTGAGAATAAGTGACACCTGATAATGAAAATGTCAAACCAATCTCAGCAGAGGGAAAAAAAAAGCCAAAATCTAAGAGAGAAACTTGACGAAAACTATTTAAACTTACATTTTCATTGCCTCTAAGTGGATTCCCCAGCTCACAAATCACTGTGCCATTCAAAGTGCACTGGACATCATGGTCCTGAACACACAGTTGGTATAAAAGGAGAGTGAACAAAATAATTTTAGCAATTCAAGTGTCTGGAGATGCATGTGCAAGACAGAGAATTGAAATGATGCTACCTTTACATATTGATGACAAACAAATAGATACAAATAATTTAACACATGGCATGAGGAAATAACTAATAAATGGACATTTCTCAGTCGTCTGCTGCCCTCCAGTGGACGTACCAATGATCTGACAGCGGAGTAGCTCAGTGCGTCAGGAATGGTGACGTTGAGCGTGGCCTGGTGGGCGTCTTCAGCCAGCTTCCCCTGACTAGGAAGGTTGGTCACCTCCACCATCAGACTTAATTTCTTCATATTGCTGTTGAACTGAAGTACCTGGAATTTATCCATCCTGCACACAAGAATACATGGACAACTATATTTATTCACTTATTTTTCATTGATTCATTTCAGCTAATTCATACATCTAATTCATACATCTACTGCCTTATAGTAACTACTACTGCCAAGAAAAGCCACTATGTATTCACATTAAAAGAACCATTTCACTGTCTTGCAGAGAGTTAAATGAGAAGCTCAGTACTACTCAAAGGTTGGATGGATTAAACAAACAAGATATAATATGCTATATGTTCTTATAGGTATGATATGATATATTTGATATGCTGATGCTAAGCTTACAGAGAGGCTGAGAAGACACAACGCTGGAAAGAAATAAAAAATCAGACAAACAAAAACTTCATCTGATCTTTCCTCAAATTCAGGAAGTACAGACATTTTACTCATTTGTTGCACCACTTAGCTCGACATTTTGAGAAATATTACCAAGAGAAATATTGACACCACTCCAGCAGCAAGGTTAGCTTAGCATAAAAACTGAAGACAGGGTGAAACAGCTAGACTAGCTCTGTCCAAAGATATATTGTGTTGTAATTTGAGAGATTTAGAAGTGCTGGAAGACGGATTTTGTGTTAGACAGGTCCACATGTTTCAAGTCTTTGTGCTAAGCTAATGGAACCAGCTGCTGCCTGTAGCTTTATATTTACAGTAAAAGATTAGAGTGGTATCAATCTTCTCATTAGCAATTTTGCTTGAGAGCAAATAAGTGCGTTTCTCCTGCCTAACTGTTCTTTCACATTAAAAATACTTTGTGTAGCAGCTTTAAATCCTCTTATCAGTCAGAAATGGGTTCATTATTTAGAATTTCACCTGGGGTAAGGCTTTTCCTCATTGTCAACAAACTGGGCTGTCACCTTCAGGTTACTGCTACATTTGTTGTCTGTGCCACACTCCTTCTGAAAGTCAATCTGCATGAACAGGAACAAATAATGTGACTATCACATACTCACAAGCTTCACTGTGTATAGTTATTTATAATGTGACAGCTGAATGTAATATTGACACCACTCCATACCTTAGCTCTTTTAGAGAGTTTACATCCCTGGCTGAGAATTGGGAAAGAGTCCAGGTTCTGCAGGGAACGTCTGGATTTAGGTTTTTGTTCATGTAAAGACATGTTGAGGGAAAAGACCACCGGCTCCAGTTTGTCCCTCACAGGCGCCTGTAGAATCATCCAAGAATCTTATATTTGTCTTAATAAGCATGTCGTTGTTGGACAACAGCACCATCTCAAATAAAACAATTTAAATATCCATAGCAGTATTTGTAGAGAGTCCTTACCACTACAATCAGGTTCAGATAATGACATGTGCGTTTGGAAGATGGCAGGCTCAGTAAGTCGGTATATGTGTCACTTTTGTCCTGAAAAAGAACACGTGGGCTTCTTCTCCTGTCCATGTCGGCCTCCACAGTGAATTTCACCGCTGTACAAATTAGACAAACATACAGTACATTACAGAGCACTACGGCAGTTTATGTGTTTAGTAATAATACCGCAGCAAGCCAGTATTTCCATAATTTGTAACTATAGATATACAGTAGATCCAAAATTACAGCCTTTACTTTATACTATTTGAAATTATTATTTATTTACACATTTCAAAACATTTTTATTTCTATGGTCACTTTATATTTTTAATATAGTTTTCTATTTGTATATAACATTTTTATTTCTACAGTTGCTTTCTACTTTTATATAGTTTATGTATAGATGTTTAGCACGGGTTAACTTCTTAACACAGTTATATATTTATTTTCTATGCAAATGTTTAATTCCTCTGCACATTTTTTAACTTTTAGAGTTTAACTCTTCTGCACATTTTTAATTCCTTTGTACATATTTAAATCCTATGCAAATGTTTATTTTCGCTGCAAATATTTCATTTTGCTACAAATGTTTAATTTCTCTGTGCATATTTAAATTCAGATCTATCTATCTATCTATCTATCTATCTATCTATCTATCTATCTATCTATCTATCTATCTATCTATCTATCTAGAATAGAATAGAATAGAATAGAATTTCCCGCAAGGGATTAATAAAGTATAAAGTATATTCTATCTATCTATCTATCTATCTATCTATCTATCTATCTATCTATCTATCTATCTATCTATCTATCTATCTATCTATCTATCTATCTATCTATCTTCATGGTTTGTCATTGAAAAAATCAGCAATTTAATAATGGAAGACAACTTACTGATATTTTTCTTGAAGTCTTTGTTTCCATTGCTCAGAGTAAAGGTCATACAAACAGTCGCTGTAATGCTGTAAAACACAAACACAAGAAAAGTGAATCTCTTTTCAAACAAAAATGAATGAGATAATTTCAGAATTAGATATTCTGTGGAGACATGTCACCATGGTGGATCCCCAGGACACTTAGGGTCCACGACGAGTGGCTCGACTTTGAAGCTGTTAGTTAATTGGATGACAGGCCGAGCCCTGAAAACAGACAAAAGGAGGCACAAAATGTACCAAAGTTATACAGTTGTATGAAAACATTGTACATATGTATGTATGTACATTTACAATTGAGACACACACCATCAACTGCACAACTGCATCAAAAGTTGTTAATATATTACATATAATGTAATATTTTGACTGCTGCCAGGTGATTTTCAATTTTCTGGACTTTCTCAACATACAGAGCCTATGGTAATATTTCAGTTTAAGTTAAAAAAAACAACAACAAATAAGTCAAGTTTGGCATGTTTCTGTTTAGCCTCTCTCTTATTTCTACCTGAGCAGGGCCATGCGATCATCCAGAGAGCCGACTAAGATGTCAGGGTAACTGTTGTCATCCATGTCCATCCCTCCATTGATGGAGTAGCCAAAAGTATGGAATCCTCCATTTCCCACTGACTTACCCTCAATCACCTACAGAGGGCAGCAATGACACATAGGTAGATCAACACAAAATACATGAAAACCCTTTCAGATAGTCTCAGAAGTCAATCCATGACATAAAGTCAGATGTTACCTGACTGGGTTCTGGTGATATTCTGTTTTGATTTCCCATCCATATGTAAACCTTTCCTGTGTCGTGGAATGGAGCTCCCACTGCAAAGTCTGGTAGACAGAGTGAATTATATTGAAAGGAAACAAAGGCAGGCTGCTGAAAAGGAGATAAGGGAGGTTTGTGTGTGGAATGTTTGTCCCCTAGGTGGCAACATAGCACTATTTAATGATTAGTTAATTAACAGCAGTAGAATTTTATACAGCTTTAAGTTGTCCCAAATGTAACAGTAGACAGGAGTAGACCAAACACTATCCATATATCCATAAAATGGACTAAAAGTACCTACAAAGCTCTTCACAAAGCACATCATTTTGTAGCTGCTGTAGTCAATGAATCTGCAGTTTTTACTTTTGAAGCTGTATTTTCAACTTAGTTGCTTTCCCATGAGGTGTTTACTTTCCTTCTTCTGTCCGAGGTCAGTGTAAAACAAACGTTTTAGTCTTACCTTGGAATCCGTCTAGGTTGACATCACCAATGGCGGCCACTGCAAAGCCGAATCCAGACGTCGATGGACCTTTCAGCACCATAGTGGCAGTCTTTTGGAAAGATCCATTCTCATTCATGAATATGTAAACTGCTCCTCCCTTATCCTTCATACGGTCGAAGTAAAATGGGGCACCCACGATCAGGTCATTCCACCTGTAATCGGCAAAGAAAATATCTCATAGTATACTTTAATATCCAGATACATGTACACACACAAATACCAGAAGAGGACATCCTAAATATGACTAAACATTAGTCATAATCATTATTGTGTTTCAAATGTACATATTCCTTAAAAAGGTTTCCCTCATGCATTAAGGGAGACACATGATTTCACCATGATGTCACAAGGAACACCTTATCTCAGCTGCTGAAAGGACACTTCATCTCCGCTCATACATACATCAGTGTCAGTGGCATTCTCCACATAACAGGGTAAATCATAGCCACAGAGTATTCGAGCATGAGGCGGCTCAAGAGATACAGTTACAGACAATCCATTGACACATGCAAGCATAACACTTCTGTGAAGTTTGAATTAATAACAGCTTGTGCTTGAAATATGGCATTACATGGAGAATTATTTCCAAAAGAACAGACTGCCAACCATTTATTTTGCTCCACTGTAATGAAAAATGAGCATTTTTTAAATTAATTTGGGGGACATTGTTAAGATTTTAATTTAAAACGACTTCCAATCTGGGTTTGTTCTCAAAGCAAGAACATAATAGATTAAAAAAAAAAAGTCTCTTTGAATGTCAGCATGGAAAAGACAGATTATACTTTTCAACTTAATCCTCAGCAGAAGTCTAATTAAGCACAGTGGAGAGCCCTTATTCTAAATGTACTGCATAAGAAAGAAAAGGCTAAAGACAGTATCAATTTTCAGTGCAGTGTTCGGAGACGCACTCGTCATTGTTGAGGTCGGTGACAGCCAGGCTATTCCCAAAGTACGAGCCCACTTGTTCCCCGGGGATGATGAGCGCCTGCTTGAGGTTTTTGTCAGCCTTTGTCGCGATCATCACTGAAGCCCCTGGCCTCATCCCTGGGAGACCCTGTCACCACTGTGTAGCTGTCACGGCTCAGCAGATTTTTTGACTCAAGAACTGAATAACCTGTGGGAGAAAATATTTGAGATTCGCTGTTAAGCTGTTCGATCATAAAAACAAAACAGTCTTTTTGAATACTGCAGATGAAATTGTATTCTATTCTCAATTAAAAACATCATCTAGCTTTCTAGCTTTTGGTTTTGACAGCTAGATGTTCATCCCCCATCATGGGGGAGTAATCGTCATAAACGCATGAATTTGATATTATAATTCATATGATTCATAAACATACTGAATATTTACCCATATAACTGTATCGTCTTTTCAGCTGTCCAAAGTCTTTGCCTACAGAGTCCCAGGCATTCGCTGGATCTGGATCTCTCCATGTCACATGAACATTTCCTTTAAAACAATGCAGAATTAGATAACAATGTTATGTCTGCTTCGTGCACAATGAACAGGTTTCCCAGACAGAGAATAATCCCAGTGTTAGACTGACACTAGAATTTAGCAGACTTGCACAGGGTTTAATCCCTGTCTGTGAAACCAGCCCATTATTTCAACGTTAAGTAACAAAACACACTCTTTTCGGTGTTAACTCCTCAGTGCCCACCTTGCCACATGAAGCTGCCTGCGGCGCCGATGTAGACGTCAGTGTCTGTCATGCCGCCTGAGATGCCCAGGTTGCACATGCCCTCAAGCTCGTAGTCGTAGTTGGGGTTGCAGGCCTCGTAACTGAAAATCTGCCACTCATCGTTGGGGTCAAAGGTCAGGTCGTTACTTCTGACAAAGCACTTTCCTATCATCCGCCGCTGCTCCTCTGTGCCGGCTGCGGTGATCTTCACATAGCGATGCCCGCATGCCTGGACACCACAGGAGAGGGTGTTCTCTAACTTATAATATGTAAAATCTGGCAACCTCAACCTCTAGACTAAAAGATTAATGTCTTACTTTCTGCTGTACATATACTGTATATTAAAAATAAACAACGGCTAAAAGGGTAAATTAAATTAAATTAAATTACAGTGGTTTTGCCCCTTTCTGCTGTTTTTGTGAACCAGATATTGTTTTTTGTTTTTCTGTTAGCACAGTGCTCCCATATACTAGGATATAAATACACAAATAATATATTATCATCTACTGTATCTATAAAAATGACAACATCCAATTTTGTAAAAAAATCTAACAATGTATAAAAAATCAGCAGTAATAGAAGTGTCAGATATGTTGTTCAGTATAAGACAACTTAAAATGAACTAAATGGAATGGGCAGAATGGTTCATTTACTAATATATGTATGTATGTATGTATGTTCATAGCTAAAAAAAAGAAATACATTTTCTCTATGAATAATATTAAAAGGGGAAAAAATCCTCTGGAAAAATAGCATGCCATGACCATGATTTCAGGATTACTCTTACATTTCATTTCCTACCTGCACGTGTCACTTTTCCCTGGGCGTGTGTGTGACACTAAATATTGAAATATGAAGGGTTTTATCCCACCCTGCCTCCCCTCAGTACTGCAATAAATGTTACCCTATACTTAATATGCCACCTGTGACACTGACAAATAGAGTAAAACAGGATGTCATCTCACCAGCACGCGTCCCGCCGGCTGATCTCTCTGGCTAGCCACTGTCACGCCGAGCCACATGCCCTCTACCATCTCCGATGGGCTTGCTGTGGATGGGTCAGATTTTACTCACATTAAAGTTTTTAAAAGGTTGCTATCAAGGAAACAAATTGTACAAAATACAGTTTAAATGATTAATTATTGAAATATTTTGTATTTTATTTAAAATCTTAAAAACCACCTCTGTTTCTTATTTTAACCAAACAAACCAGTATACTGTCCATTGTCAGCCATGTTCAATTATCCATTATATACTGAATATAAAAAAATTATTATGGTGATAACAGCCACAGGAAAACCAACCCAAACAGTAGAGTTTTATTCAGCCCGGATCATGCCCTGACAAATATGAACCACAAAAATGCAGCAACACTCACTCCAACCTCAATATCAAAAGTGACGAGGAATCCTTTTATTATGGTTCTTACTTTTAGCCTCTGTGGAGCCTTTTCACCTCCAGGTAGAAGAATGCTAAGTCTATGAGTTAATAACCTTAAATTAAAAATGGATGTGCTTTAATAGGTGCGAGTTTCTTATCCTGGGGCTGATTGTGTAGGTGCAGAAAATGATAGTGAATGAGCATGGAGAGAATTAGACTTGACGTGATTGTTTGACACACTATGTATCCTTGCTGAATAAAGAGGAAACTACCTGATTATAATTTTTGGGTTATTATTTACAGTTGCTCTCTTAGCAATCAGGGAAATCCTCTACAGTAACCTGCACATGTTTAAGGGAAACTCCACTGATTTTACACATAAAGGTCAGTTTACTCATCGTGGCGAGTCAAATTCAGCCTGTAAAAAAACCCCTGTATAATGCTTTCTGTGGCTGTGAAGAAAACTTGATGTGTGTGATGATAATGTGATCAGAGGTATCTTGGCTTGGACTCGGGACCAGAATCATGTTATGAATCATCATGAATACATGTTGACCAGACAGCGAGCGTCTGGTTGGGCTGATTATAGGAAAATGTAGGCTGAGTTTTGAGAGTTTGACCTCAGGATAGGAAATCTCTGCTTACTTTATAATCAGCTTTATAGAATCGAAATGAATCAATATCTCGTTATAGCTATTTCTGGGGTGCTTTTTAGATAAAAGTGTTGCCCTATTTTGTCCTAGTCGGTCAGCCTGTCCATCACTTTCCACACTAAAGAGCGCAACAACTACTGGCTGGTTTGCCATTAAAATGTCATTCAGACATTCATGATGCCCTGAGGATAAATCCTAATGACTTTGGAGATCCCCTTTCATTTTCTCTAGCTCTACGATGAGTTTGACATTTGTGGATTTGGGTTGACCACTATGGATAGATTACCATGAAATCACCAAATTTCATGTTTAGCACTAAACATTAAGTGTTAGCATGCTAAACTAATATGGTGAACAAGCTATACACATGTGCTAAACATTAGCATGTTAGCATACTGAAAGCATTTAGCTCAAAGCACTGCTGTGCCAAAGAGCCTGTTGACTCTGTTTTTTTATTTTGTCTGGTGCTGACTGCAGTCAGCTACCTTCACTGTGTGCTTCTGGCTCGCTCAAATCACTGTAACACTTTTTTTGCTCGGCCTACAGATAGTTTATAGAGTCTTTGTAACATTTAAACTGTTTTGCTTCGTCTTTAGAACAGATTTTAGATAGATGTATAGATGCCTAACCATCTATAACCAAACCATCAGAAAATGGTTTTATTTGTGCCCCAGTTGAATCTCAAATAAGCTCTAATACTCTATAAACTATCTGCAGACAGACTATCCAAACAAAGTTTTACCCAAATCACTAAATGGACCTGCGCAGAAACTCTAATACTGCAACTTTGCACCTCTCTGTTAAATGCCAAAATGACTAATCACTTCCCACATCTCTGCACCATGCTTACTTGTGCTGACCAGGTCCATTCTGGAGCAGTCACTGGTGTCTGTTGTAATGGGACAGGAGTAGACAGCGCCTGTTTCATTGACATTTTGTAGAGATATGGGTTTCTCTTTGGGTGCTCCTGCAAGAAGCCTGGATGCAAAGAGACAGACAGAAAGAAAGAGATTTTTTAGATTATATCAGAGCTTTGTTATAGTGTTAGACAATACAACATAGTAGACAGTATCGGGAACATAAAAAATCTGGATTATTTCACAGATAATCCTTCTAGTCTAAACACAGACAGGTTTAAAGGTTTAAATTGTAGTGCATTTGAATGTGATCTTACTTCCATCCAGCATTTAGCAGCAGAATACCTTGCCCAAATAAAGTTATTGAGGATAACACCTAAGATACTGAGTAAGTACTCGGCTCTACATGCGCACACACAAAGACTGAGCCAGTTCACATGACCTGTGAACTAAAAAGTGGAAAGAGTGCATGACCCATGACAAGTCTGGGCACCACACGCACACACACACACACACACACACACACACACACACACACACACACACAAACACAAAGACACACAAACTGTCCTCTTGGTGATGGACCTGATCTTTTTGTCCACTCACCCAGACACTCCCTACATCAGCACCTTTTAACACACCACAGATCTTTGAAGTAGAGGGATTACTCCTTCTACAAGGCTCTGTGCTGGGACACACTATTTACTGTCAGCAAAAGATTTATTAGCTCCACTTTGTAGGCGGGAGGTGCCGACAATCTTGTTTACAGTGTGTGTGAGACACATGGCCTGCTGGACTATGGGAAACAAAAGCACGTAGTAGTGCAGAATTTAAGCTTGTTTTCATTCAAACTTTCAATTGCTGGTTAGATGCTGGCTTGTTACCGGCAGTGGTGAAAGGTGAGTCAAGGTGTTAGTCAAGCTTGTGGGCAAGGGCAGAGTTCACCTTCATGCACTGATAAGTGAGAATAAACACAGATATAAATAAAATGACACTTTTACAGGAAGTTCATTGCGCCTTCAAATGAAATGTCTCTCATGAGTCAACCCTTTATTGTTCTAACTTGAGCAAAGATCATCATGACAGTGTGACACATATTAAACTAGTATTTCATAGATTTAAATGTTGAAATATTGCTGCCTGCTCACACATTACTCACAGGTTATGTTGTGGGTTTACATGCTACACAAACACAGTGAAACTGTGTACCAGGCTCTACCACTCCACTGCAGCCTTCTGTATTTATACACACACTTACATAATTACAGACAAAATGCCCCCATTGCATGCAATCTAATCATGACAACATCTCAAGAGCCCAGACAGAAATATTTTCTCTATGTACGATGTGTCACCTGAACATGAACAGATGCAGAAAGTTTGTCTTTTCTTGAAATCAGTCATGTGAGGTTCATGTGAAACTTGGGAGATGTGAAATGATAAAGTTTCTAATGTTTTTTGTTGTTGGACTACTATTAATGGGATTTTCTTAGATTAAGGTCGTTTTTACCTGGACTTACCTGGAATTTTGTGTTAAATTGCCTTGCCAGTAAGTTCCTATTCTACCTACCTGTCTGCATTTCGGTTCACTCTTTGAACTAAACCATAACACATTTTTTCTGTTTTCACAATATAACAACTATTTTTCCAAGAATATTTTCCACTGATGCATGAAAAACAGACATCCGCCAGCTATGTCTGCATCATTTACAACAGAAAGGTGCAATTATCCCTTCTTTCTGCTACCAGATGGGCATTATCAGCAACAAATCAATTATCTTGCAACAGTGATGACAACCAGGAAGAGCCAAGGTGGCCTCTGCGGGCCAGTAGACTAGGAGGAAGAGGCCTAGCTCGGATCAGGTAATCATTCAGTAATGTAGACAGCATCTGAGATTCCACAGAGGTTTGTAGTAGTTAGTGGGGCTGACAGATATGTGATGTGAGAATCAGGGCCACGGAGTCCCACTGACTGTGGAGGCCATTTCTGTAATCTACAATATGAGATGTACGTGAGATATACAGAAAATGTCTCTGCATACATGAGTTGTCTTCCTATACTTCCATAACCATTAAATCAGAACTCATGGCCAAACGGTGCTGAGTGTCTCAAAACAGTCAAGGTTAGCTGCTAGTTCTTGTGGGAAAACCAAGCCAAAGACCAAAAAGAAATGGACCAACCCAGACAATAACTGATTGTTATAAAACACTTGGAGTTGAACTTTGCTCACACAGTAAAAAAAAAAAATTATCAAGAACTGGGGCACAGTGCTCCAGTGCTGATCACATGTGCTGTTATGGAGGCCTTGGTAACCTTGGCTGTCAGAGTGCTTGTTGCAGTAAACATGAGGAAAAGACCTAGTCCAACCCAACGTCATAAACACACTAACTGTCGGCACACTGTCTCATCAGAGCCACATGGGTCACCTGTGTTTGTTGTGGAAATTCAACACTGCAGATTGATGCCATTAGGTTTGACATACAGTGATGACACAGCTTTAAACTGGGAAGTGGTGCAGGTGTTATAATTCATAAAGGTAACACTTTAAAGACTGGAAACAGGGGAAAACAGTTAGATTAGGTTTTATATGGATTAGGACTAGCTATTTCCCTCCTTTTTCAGTCGTTATGCTACAGCCAGCAGCTAGTGTACAGACATGAAAGTGGCATCTGGCTCTCAGAAAGAAAGCAAATTAGTGTAGTTTCCAAAATGATGAACCATTATTAGGGGACCCCTAACATATCCCGCTCTCCTTGCTATAATAATGAAAGATACTAGCCATTCCTTCATATCATTATCAGAAAACCTCTCTCCAAATGTCAACAAAAAGCTGTTTTTCAAATTAATGACCTCGAGTTTGAAGGGATCTCCTAAGCCTTCTCGATTCATACATAAAAATAACCAAAACTTCAAGATGACTTGGCCATGACAGCACACCTCATATCCTGTCCTGATCCAACTGCAACAATGTGTGCTCTCCTCCTATCTCCCTCCCTGCTCATCACCTCCTCATAAACAGCCTGTCAAAGGCCCAGGAAAGGGAAGAGGGGGGCAGCTGCATTCCTACTCTGAGGACATGTTGAAATTCGCCCCCTCTGCCTAACAAGTGATCAGGACGGCTGGCTAAACCAAACATTTACTGTGGCAAACACGCCCAGCCAAGGTGAGTGCAGCTGCATTCTTGCCATCTGGGAGTAAGAAACTCTCAGAATAAGGGAGTTGGATCAGCTAATAAATATACAGTAGTTCATCTAATATCAGTGGTGTTTAGTTAAACAGCAGGGGTCAACTCATCCAGTCATCTTTATCACTACTGCCCACTATATCTCCTGACAGCTCCAAAAAACAGAGGAGGAGGAAGAGGCGTTGAAAAAGTGAGGGAGCGATTGAAAGGAGGAGAGAGGAGCGGCTGGGAAAAAGGGTGATTGCTTCTTGTCTCACAGGAGTGAAAAAAAGAGAAAAAACTTCAAGGTCTTTTCAGTTTGGTAAACAGACATCTGTCTATGAAACACTCAACACAACACATGTAGCTCTCTGGTACTTCATTAAAATTAAGCCACAATCTATGAGACTCTCACCCCCCACCTGACTGCTCATGACTCAGAACAACATCAACAGGACTGAAACCAGGAAATCCAACTTAATTAACATGACTAAAGCTTTTTATGATATTTTCTCTCCATCACAGACTTTTGCAAGTAACTAACAAGTAGAGACAATGTGCAGGGGGGCAGTCAGTCGTCTTTACAGAAGAGCAAAATGTCATTGTACATTCATCTTCATCCGGGTCAAGTCTGAACAGGACTGTGGTGAGACACATGATATACGTGTATAACTGGCACACAGCTCTTCACCCTGCTGGCCCTTGCCTTAAATGTCAAGAGATATAAATATTTAAAAATGTGAGAGAAAGTGGCCAAAGAGACCAAGAGGGATTGCATGCTCAAGTTTTATAGCTGCTATAAGTATGTCGGCCTTACACAAGTGATGGATCATCTATCCAGATAAGGCTTAGGGCAACCTGTTTGTCACAGGGTGCGGCTGTGGCCCTCAGGGCAAAGAAAAGAAAAAGCCTTCATGTTAGAGAACCTCAGGGCCAGTTTTTCACTATCAGCCATGCAGCTATTTCAAAAACCAAAGATAGACAAGATATACATGACACATGAAGACATGATTAGTGTATTTACTCTGTGAATTGAGGCGCATCCACAGTTGTATGAACCAGCTATGATCCTGTACTTCAGCAGTCAGCTCTACCTCTTCTGCAATTAAAAATGTGATGCGTCAGGCTACTGATTTCAGAACCATTGGAAACATGTAGACACGTGCAGATGTTGCCCCTGGTAACAAGGTGCTCTTTGGTTGAGGATACAGAGGGAAGGAACGGTGTAAATGAACTGAGGAGACTGAGATAAGTGTGTTTTTTTACTGTGTAATTAAATGTGTCTGTTTGCTAAAGAATGACAGTGAAACAAACAATTTAAGTAAAAGAGGTTTGTGCGATTTTGGAGAGGTGTTAAGTGATGAAAATATCACATACAGCAGCTCTGGTCCTAGACAGCACAAAACAGAATCACCAGCAAAGTCACAGCAAACCATTGTTCCCTGTTCAACACTAGCAGGTCACCAAATTGCCAAACAAGTGCAGGCAAGGAACAAAGCACATAAATGCTATTAATCCTCACTCCTAATCCTAAATCCATTTAACTGATACACACACACACACACACACACACACACACACACACACACACACACACACACTTATACTGCATCCTCAGTATTTTTCATTTTGCACTACAGGCAACTCAGCTATTGATGCCAGGGAAACATTACCACTTAGACCCACTAAGCTAATAAATGGAGATAATATTGAATGGAGCGACTCAATTTGCAGATTGAATTAAGCATGAGCACGAGAGCAGACCGGGGCGGAGATCTTTTTATGCTCTCTTAACGATGTAATGACCGAAAGACGAGAGGATAGTTGAGATGATAGACGTGGTGTGTTACTGTGTGGCTTGCTGACTTTAAGGGGACATGAAGTCACGTGATGAGTGTGTGTGTTTTTTTTCTCTATTACTGCTCGGCACCCAGTGTGGTTTCATTTGTACTACACCAGCACTCTGATAAATCAGTTCTTTGTACTTTCAGGAAACTCTCTCACAAAGCAGTAGGTGGGGGTGAGCACGCACATTGCTATCGGACTATTCACAGTGAGCACGCCTAGTTGTTAACGCATTGACTGTGTGTCTACATGTACAGGACATGGCTAACAGATGAGTCCTCTCTGGACAAACAGTGATACATCAACCTGCTGCAAGTAGAAGAGTGTTGGTCACACAGACCTTCCCTCACAGCACCTGTGTGTCTCAGGAGTTCTCATATTGTTTAAATCTTGAGCAATATGATGTGTTTAAGAACTAGGATGTTAATATTGACTTATCATGGAATAGCATATGTACAGTGAGTGAAAATCATATAAATCGAACAGTTAAACTTAACTTAACTATAAGAGGCCAAAGTGTTCTTATGTGTACAACAAGTGAAAGAATTGTTGAACCAACTTACCAATGAATGACTTCAATTGCTAAGTCAGTTTTTACAAATCATTTTCAAAGCTTTCAGAAAGATTTAGACAACTGAAAGTTGTGTCGAATGATTACATGATACGTGAAAGGGAAATAAAAAGTAGATAAACAAAACATCCAGTCTGGAAAATAACATCTAACCACAAAAACATAGCCGTTACAACCATCAGCACACAAAATGTTTCAGGACTCTCAGACATGGAAGAGACAGTACACCTCTTGCATTATGACAAATCATCAACAAATCAAACGCTCACACAGTGAAAGGAAGTTCGTGGTGAACTAGCCGACCACGTGCACTCTGCTGAGGCCAGGTGTGGTTAAACTGAAATTTCACAGGAACAGCTGGCAGGATACAGTCAGAATAACTGATCCGCTTTTATTAAAAAAAGTTTGTTTAGTTCAGATTTCGTTAAGCTCACTGACTGTAAAAGAGTTCAGAGCTAAGGCGAAGAGGAAGTGAGCTTTTATTTTTTGCCTTGCCCTCTCATCTCTGTCAAGTCTTCAGCCTTGAGGACTCTCGTTTTTTCTTTAAACAAAGAAACAGACTGCATAAAAATGAGCAATAGAGGAAATGAAATGCTGGCATCATTGTGACGAATGGTAACTTAATCATGAAAACATTTGATGGAAATGAAATGCAATGCATATATTAGTGTTGATCAAAAGAGGGAATGGCACACACACACACACACACCAGTCTAACAAGGTATCTCAGCTGGACAAACATCCTGTTTGAAGACCACCATCTGCCATTAGTGAAACAGTAACAGGAGAGCAAACTCATTTGGACTCAGTGTGACAGATTAAACATGGCAGGTCATCTCCTGATAATAAACTAACTCACGTTTCATTAGCAACGAGTAAAAACTTGTCTGACAAGGACAATGTTATTTTGGCTTATGTCTGTAGGTTGATCCGCTAACTATGCCCACCCAGTCAGTGTCCCACCCACTGATCCAGATGCAGACAGCACAGCACTGCTACACATGATTAACACACACACACACACAAACATGCTATATACCAAACTGACATGGAGAAATAGACACAAATGAAGGCATTCAAACAGAAATCCAGACTCACACAGCTTGAATGAGCCTGGACACATGTTTCTCACTGACCCCACACCACACAGGCGCACATCTATCCTGCAAGTGCACATCGTGCAGCCGTTCACAAGAGACTCACGGTATCAGTGACAACATTTCCATTAACATTTTGACCCCAGCTGTATGTAAACGAGGGAGAGGGGGTGGTTGATTACAGGTGGACTACCTCACAGCTATAATGGAGGAGACAGCAACACTGTTGGCGTGCCTGTGCAGCGCTGCGTTTTCACTCAGATATTACTCATCTTATTTAAAAGAAGTGCAGCTGTGTGCATGAAACATCTGTTTGGACCTGTTGAGGCTTGGAAAACTTCCAATAAAGCCCACTTCAGCAGGTATTTGTCTTTATCTATCTTATGTTTAATCACATCATCTTCATTAATCAATAAACTATAAGCGAGAAGAACAAGAAGCATTTTTTAACATATTTTTCAGATTTTGTATGTTAAAGACAGACAACAAGCTACTTCATTCCCTGACTTCCACATACCAAGTGTAAACCAATACTTGAGGATCATTTCCCCTTCAAAGATGAAAAATGGCATGAAGAGGGAAAGGTATTGAAGCATATAGTTTTTCTAGCTCCAGGTAGCCCTCATTAGCCCGGAGGCCATCTACACCAGCTTCTTTTCCATGCTGTTTGAGGGCATTTGTACAACCAGGGGGAGAAAAAAGGGATCTCTTACACTTTTGTTAAGGAAGAAACAGTCTTCACTGCAGGTATTTCCAATGAAAGCCCCACCATAGAGAATCTCCTCTGTGGAGATTAGCAGGAGGCACGAGGTCCCGCTGGGATCCATTTCAACGTGTTATTAGAAGCCGTCATTCATTCTGCTGCTACACAAAATGCAGCCCAATGCCATTACCAACTGATTGGATACAGACAATAAACACCGTACAGATTAGGGCCAGTCACTATGGACAAACTTGCACTTAATTTTAGTGAGGTCTTGTACAGTTACATTGGCTTTGCTTACACTAGAAAGGTCTTAAAACCTCGTAAAACACACGGATTCACAACACACTCTTTTCTGTTTCATGGTTTTTATTGTTGGGTACCACTTTTAAATAAGGTAGGTTAAGGTTTTTTACGTTGTAACTATTAGATTTATTCATTGTTTATTAATCATTTACTCATGCTTCATACATCAGTTATAAGCAATAAGAGTACAAATGTTGGGTTGCCAAGTTGTAAAAAATCCCATTAGGAGTGTGTATGCTCATGGGTATCTCTTACTCTCTCATTTCTGCAGTTAAAATAAATATAAGTCCTTAATAAAAGGTTTATAGCAGTCTTATGTGTTCATAAATTGATTGTTTTTCAGTTTTTACAATCCAAAAGTTGTTCTTATTAATGGCTCATAACTGATCTACAGAGCATTAGTCAATGATTTATCAATGAAACTATTACCTACAACTAATTAATCCAGGACCAAGGAGGGTTTAGCAGTAAGTATTACATATACAGCTTTTCATGTAGCTCACTTATATGCATTGACATGGTGAGAAACAGTATTATATTTTTAACAAACTCCAGTTAGCTATGATATCTGCATGGATACACAATCAGCGACTCAAAGGCGACTCAAACACACACAAGCAGACTAAGCAGGGGCCGTCACAGATATAAAATAAGATTCTGTGCATCTGCATGTAGTAGCACATTCGAACAATTTATTCGGATGCTGCCACTGTCTTTCAAAATTTGCAATGCTTCCAGATCACAGGGACACATCAGTAACAACTTCCAGCTGGCTCTTGTGTAAATCATGTATGAGGGTCTAATAGACAACACAGGATTGTTATCTGAAAGTGTTTCACTGTGGCATGACACTAGAGCTCTGATAGTGCTACTTCAGATACAAAGACCACTAGCATTTCTATGAGGGGGAATGTTGGATCACAGCCAAGTCAGACAGACCCACCTGCATCATTTACATTACAGCATGTCTTATAACATTAGGTCATTCAGTTTAAGATATATGATACCAAAAATCTAACTTTGAGTTTTACACCTGCGCTGTCTTCACTGACACCACTGTACTTCGGTACACTCAGAGCTCATAACCTAATAAAAAGTACTGTATTGTGCATGAAAAAGACTTTAAGTGTAAAAAGACCAGACACTGCCACAGTTATTCCAGTTCCATTTCCAATGCATTATTTTCTGTAGGAGGCGTATTCAGAGTTTCTGTACCACACATCATCCTCACCCACTGCACTACTTTAACAAAAAGGTTTGATTTAGGAATTCAATGTTTAATTCCATCAATCTGTAGGAGGTTTGAAGAAAAGCAGGGCATGATCCCGTGCATGTTTAAACTTAACATGGGACTGTTTGTGTCTATAAACCTCACAGCAGGTCGACCCATTTAATCTCTACCTTACAGCAGAACAGGGAAGGCCCCACATCAAATTAAATGGCTGACTTTCATGGCCTCGGGCCACTGCAGTCAGACAGAGATGAGCTGGAAGAGCAAAGGCACTTCAACTCTGATTAAATATTCATCAGTCAGAATAATTAAATTCTTCTCAGGTCACAGAGGATCCCAGCTTTAAAATTAAGGAAGCTTTGTCTGCTGAAGGATGAATGATTTTATGTTTTGGATGGCCTGTGTGTGTTCTCCACTTGTCCCCAAAAACAGCATTCTCACTCCTGTCTTGTCTCAACCTGAAACCTGGCAGGTTGTGACTGTGCAGAGAAGGGTAATACATTCCAAGCATACCATGGGGTCAGGGGACTGGAAGAGCCAATAGGTGGCCAGCTGACTGCCCAGTCCCTCCTCCCTGCTACAATGGAGAACAAAAAAAGGTCTCTCAGGAAAAAATCTCTAAATGGGTATTTCAAAGAGAAGAGGGGAGTGGAGAGGTGAATACCCTGTACAAATTGGCCTCAGGTACCTTTTAGATTATTCAGGTGCAGCCTCTCCCCAAGAAAAAGCAATGTTGTTCTACTAATTGGCCATGTACCCCCTTAAATTCCAAATACATTTTTAAAATTGCTTTGGCTGAGCCGAGATACACTGCTAGATTCAGACTAATTAGATAATAGCCTAGATCTTAAGAGGTTAAGCGAAAACTTTATTGCACTCACTTGATTGCAGAAGAGGGAGTGGAAATCCTTTGTCTTGACTTTTATCCTGGACCCTGTCTGACTCATGCATGTGCAAAGAATGGCCACTTTAAACATTGTTCATGTCACGACCGGTTTATATGCCTCGTTCTTGCATTTTTCAAATATTCACACTCACAGTAGTTCGCTTCAATAATGAGGAAACATGTAACAGTCTGTTCTGTGATGTGGTGAGACAGATCTGGGGCCACAAAAGAAGCCAGACAACACAGAGGAAACAGACAGGACTGTAAAACCAACCCTAGTCAAACATGGGACACACCATCAGCACATTGTGATGTGTCTTTACAGATTCACAGTATATGTACACAAGAAAGTTTGAGTTTAGGACAACCTTTACTCAGCAGTGGTGACTACATCTGAGAGGACGGGGGATAACATATATACATATTCTTGGGAAATTCAGAGTGAAAGGGAGATTTTGGTTGCAGTTGTATAGGTCACAGACTCTCACTTCTTCATATTTAGAAATATACCCCACTGACATGAGGCACCCAAACAGACCACAAGGCACGGAAATGCAACAGCTATGTATTTATGTACATATTTATTTATCACTTTTTGCCTTAGCTACTTGCCTTAGCTAGCAGAGAGGACAAGACACAAGGCCAAATATCAGACAAGTAAAAATTACTTATGAGCCTAAATCTATCCTGAATAGTTTGACATTTTGGGGAATGCACATCGATAACACTCTCATTTCTAAATTATGAAGCAACTATGTTAGCTTGGCCTGTAGTTAGTGAGATTTAGAGGTGCTGATAGATGGATTTTGTTTTGGACAAGGCCAGGTTGCTATTTCCCCTGTTTCTAGCATTTGTGCTAAGCTAATCAGCTGCTAGCTGTAGCTTCATACAGGAAAAAGACCCTGGCTTGAACTTCCACTCTCACCTCAACTCCAAGTCCACACACCCAAAACCTCGCCAAATCCGGGAACCATTATTGAGAGTCCAGATTTGGCTGAGATTTGGTGAGCCTCTGCCAAAACACAGTCAATTGCACCAGCACTTACACAATCAGCCCGATTCAGCTGGGGCATCTGATAGTCACCTCATATCACTGTTAAAGATATATACTAGCCAATAAAATATATATTGCAATGTAGAACTGGGCACATATTTTCTTACAACTCTTATCAAGCAGCAGACTGATGAGACTTTTTACAGTTTCCTGTCCTTACAGGTCTCCAGTCTCATTACCACGGCCATGTGGTCCCCTTCTTAGGTTGCCGTTTGGGGACGGTGACTCCATCCCTCTGGGGACAGGGTCAAGATGGCACATTGATCAAGTGTCAGCAGGACACTGCCATACATTCTATTAACTGGGTAAATCTCTGTAAACACATCCCATTAATCTGCCACACTTTTTCAGGAGACAGCACAGAGGAAGTCGGCCCTCGTTTGCAAATTTTCTTCCTACATTAGACTTCAAAGAAGAACAAGGACACAGATAACAGCAAGTTATGAGCACACTGTGTGATCAGGGATGCGGAAGGATGAGGGGGCCATTGTAATTGTCCGAGGGAAATCCTACTCTAAACAATGATACAGTTTGAGGATCTTACATTATTGAAAGATTATAGGAAGAGAAAAGATGTGTCACACACATTCTTTGCTCTTGCATGTCAACAACTGTCACCAACAACTATTTAAACAACAAAAAGCATTTAAATTTGTGTAAATCCACTGCTAACTCTATGTGAGCATTCGTACTTGGTAATAACAATCTACAAGTGTTACAGACCAATGAACATCTTTATTGCGAAACACACACCCACACGTGTCTCAGCTGAATGTAGGACCTTATAGCCTCAGGATAGGTGGAAAGAAAGTAGAGCAGATTGTGTCACAGCTTCTATAATGTAGGCTGAAGCGGAAAATACACAAAGGTGACAAATATAGGAAAGTGTATTGAACCCCACAGCATAGACAGGTCCCAGATTTCACCTGGTCCAGCTGTAGCTACACATAGGACTGAGTTAGGCTAATGTTAGAGAGTGATTCCTGCAATAATTGAATGACTGAAGGTTTTGGACTCATGTCAACCAGAAAAAGCAAAACATGGAACACTGATGTAAAAAAAGAGACTATTCTTATAAAACTGCAACAGCTTGTATTCTCATATGTTTTAATACCTCAGATTCCTGTTTGATGTGACTGATTTCCACCGCAAGACATTATTCTTTTTTTATAATGACCTCACCTCCGTAACACCTTCATCAAACCTCGAACATGTGTGTCTAAAATGACAAAAAACATAAATATTCTAGGCTACAGCACACACGTTCGAGACATTTTTGATGTACTAGAATAAATCTGTTCATCTAAATCGATCCCATGTCTTTTAACAGGTGGTTACCTTTAGTGGAACTACTTTACGTGTAAATGAATTGAAGTGTGTGGTGCGGATAAAACCACTGGAAGTGTTTAACAAGTAAAGCGCGGTTTATAAACGGGGGCGTCAGGTGTTAAACACAGTAAACTGTCGACTCCAAAGCGTCATCGCGGGTTTTTGCGCATTAGGTGGGCGCAATAAGGTTCTCTGAGGCGGATAAAATGGTTGTTTTTTTCGTTACGCCTCCTGGTCCAAAGCAGGTGCGTAGACTGTTTGAATGCGGACATTATTTTAACCTCTAAATAAGAAAGAAGTGGAGTATTTTCTCAGTCATGCACAGCATGACAACTTACAGGTACTTTTTGGAGCCCACCGTCTGTTCGTGCAGAGCTACAGAGAATCCAAAGAAGCTCCCTTTGGTCTGTCCCTCTTTGATCACAGGAAACCGTTCATCTATATTAAATCCACTGCAGGTTTGCGTCCCGTGGTACACAGCCAGTACAGCGCAGAGCAATAGTCTTGGAGACATGTTTGGGCTTTTCATCCCTCGCAAGTGCAACGGGATTCACGACCAGTCCGGCACGGTAGTCTCCCGCAATGAGCTCCAACAGGTAGGCTGCACTTCACAGAGACCTCCCCATTGAAAGCCTCCTGTCCCCGAGCGCACTCAGTGTTACTGCTTAGGTGTCGGTGTCTGCCTCCCTCTGCCTCTCCCCTCCTCCCCTCCTAACTCTGCCTTCCTTCCTCTTTGCCCTCCACACCCCATTTGAAACAAGTGCGTTCACACACTGCAGTCTGGTTAGCTGTGTGAAACCTCAGTCTCTCGCTTTTTTCTTTCTCACACACGCAGAACATTTTTTGCCTTCCACAAGTTCTGCTTGTAAGCAATAAAAATTGCAAATGCACGGCTTAGAAAACTTATCATTAAAGTCTAGTTAACATATCATAACATGTATAACATACAAGGAGGTTTTTCCTTGCCACTGTCGCCAAGTGCTTGCTCATGGTGGGAATTGTTGAGTCTCTGTAAATAATATAGAAGTACTATAAGAGTATATGTTCTTTATGGAAGTGTCATGAGATAACTTCTGTTATGATTTGGCACTATATAAAAAAGTTGAATATTGAAAATAACATCATGGTGCTGTGGCTCTGTGGCATCAACATGGAATTGTCATTCTTGCCTTTGTGAAATCTTCATACAGTGTGTTTTGAACGTCATACCTATCGTTTAAAAGTCCAGTATGTAGGATTTAGCGGCATTTAGCGGTGTAGTTGCTAATTGCAACCCTCTTGCCTCACCCTCTCTTTCCTAGCATGAAGGAGAAACTATGATGGTCTGCTGTAGAAACGTGGTGGTTAAACATAGCGGAAAACACAATTCTTATTTTCAGGTGATTATACACTAATGAAAACATAGTTATGAATATTATCTTCCATTTTTGCCATATTCTGTAAATAGAGGGCCCCTAAATCTTACACACTGGACCTTTAAAAATCCTTACATTTAGTAGGTTATTTGAAAACCCTGGTTTGCTCAGTTAAACTCCTTTCAGTGTTTCCCGAATTATGGAAAAAGTCACAATAGATATTACCAGTCAATTCCAAACACACATTTGATATTACATGTATGTTAGTGGAAGTACTCTCTCAACAAACAAGACAGTACAAGATAGTACCATGGTGTTAATGTTTTAGGTGAGGGGCTTTTTCAGCTAAGAGAGCTAGTTAAATGCATATGAGTTTTTTGTGTAGGAGTGACTATATTATGAGAGTCAGGCCTCCTGTCAAAACTCCTCCAGCCCTGCTAATAGACCCATGGCCCGCCCTCACATCTTGTGACAGCCACTCTCTGCTGCCTATCGTTCAAACTTCTGGAATCCAGCAGGCAGTTCATTAAACCCTTAATCCCCTTAGAGAGTTCATGGAACAGGCCAGAGTTTTTTAAAGTAACCTTTCCTTTCCAATTCCCCCCTCTCCCATTTCTTTTCTGGTGTCGAGAGACCAAACCGCAACTCCATCACCTCCCCGTTTGCCCTGTATCTCCGGAGAAATGCGCAATCTTTCATCGTGTCTGCTTTATTGGATGACTCCTGGCTAAAATCTGGCATCACTGACCTCCTCTAATTGATGAGCTGAGCTCCCACTCTGCATCGCCTCATGCTCCAGGAGTTTCTCTCACCCAGAGGTAATCTCTACCCCATCCCTGATGAAATAATGCCCTGTATGTAGTGCACTGTGCACATTCCACAGGCTGACTGCGAAAGGTTTGTTTGTGCTTCAAGAAACGCTGCCTGTATTTTGAGGTATTGATGTAGTATGTTCAGGTGTTCACAGGTTCGTAT
This sequence comes from Argyrosomus regius, assembly GCA_946959425.1. Lineage (NCBI taxonomy): Eukaryota > Metazoa > Chordata > Actinopteri > Sciaenidae > Argyrosomus > Argyrosomus regius. Next base: position 14,634,338 of record OX336900.1, read on the forward strand.
TTGTGTGCGTACTCTCTTCTAATATATCTTGCAAACAATATGTGCTGTATGTATGTAACAAAACGGAGGCAATATGCTGCCATCAACAGGTTAAGGTGCATTGAAATGCAACACAAATCTGCCTCACAATCTTTGTTGGAAATCATATCTCTGTCTGTCACTCTATACAATTTACAGTGACAGACAGAGAAAAACCAAAAAAACCAATCTAATCTAGGCTTAACCTTTGTGTTTGTGCATTTTTGTATTATCTAGCAAGTGAATGCTTTTCAGCCAAAAGGTGAGCGAGCAACATGCCAGTGTATACAGTGTCAACATCCTGTCGCCGCCTTATCAAGACGGGCATCTGGTACAGCACTGACGCTGAACAGATCCATGCGATTGTGCAATAAAGAGCCAGCTTGACCACCCTGACTCGACACAAGACAAACGTCCTGAGAGAGACATTAGCAGAGAGGAATTTAAAGCCACCAAACCACGACAGATGAGCAGCCTGACCTCCCCCCTTTCATTTTGCTTTATGTGATCGATTCCCATGCTTTTTGGTAATGGTCCTGGAAAGCACCTGATCCTTAACCCCTCTGGCATCTGACATATGAAAAGTGTCACTCTGGGAAAGTGACAACGGATACTGACAAACTGTGTTTTTTTGTCAGAAAAAGGTACACTCCTGTTGAAGGTGTGTAATTGCACTGACAGCCCACTGTTAATCACTATGTTATGGCTGTCTCTATATGCATAGTAGAGTTTCCTGGTAACACAAATTTAAAAAGTACAGGAAGCTGCATCTGATAACGTTTGGCACAAGAGCAGTGAGTCCACTTTCGGTCCCTGCCCAGCGGTACAGTAGAGAAAAAAATGAGTTCCGGCCTTTAAATGTGTATTCCCCCGACCCAACTGTAAACCAACACCAGTCTCTGTGAACCAAGGGGACAAAGACCCGAATGCAGTTTCTGCTGCCCCCAGAGTCCTCTGCTGTGCGACTGGAGACTTGAGGGTTCCAGTCTTAACCCACACAACACACATGGAATGTAATTTGCAATTTATCTCACAGTTTCCTGTTTTTTCTCCCCTCCCCAAACCCACCATCATCCACCCCCATCACAATACTATCCCAGAAAAAAATTCCCCCCTTCCTCCTCTTCTCATTATTCCTGTGTTGTTCTTTCTGCCTCATAATATACATTTAATTGAGGAGGTTAAACCTACATACTTATAATATCTTCCTGCTCAACTTTCCTGCTGCTTTGTGATTTGTCGTATATCCCAAATGGCTCCACAGAGTCCTCTCAAGGCATCCTTTGAAATTGTGCTGAGGGCTGATATGAGATGGGCTGGGTGAGTGGGATGCTATGTGGAGTTCCTGATGTGAATGTGTGATAATATAAATGGACTGACTATTGTAGAGCAGAGCAAATGTAAAGACTGAGTGCTTCAGTGTGCCCCATAATAGCCCCATTACATTTATCTCCCTGACCTGTTACTGTACTCACTCAATGGGCTTTGTGTAAAATCTTCAGGGAGTAAGAACTGCACAGGACAGCCATGTGTGCATCAAAATATCCAATAATCCATATTAAAATAATGTCAGTGGCCTCAAAATAACTAGATGTCAGCCTCATGTTGAATTTCCATGAATATTAATCCACATTAGCCAGACTGGCGAACATAACATACAGAGCAGGACATTGGTTGAATATGAAACACAGCACGCTCTCACTCCAAGTCCTCGCTGCACAGCGACGACAGAGCCGGTCGTTGCCATGGTGCTGGGAGTTGCTATGAAGCCAGTATGTTCTGAGCAGTGGTAGGAAGACAGTGTGGTCTGTTTAAACTCCAGCCAGGACTCTTGCTGGGCTCTGATGACCTTTCACAGGAATAAAACATGGTCTTCTCAGCCCTGTCCACTAAACCAAGAATTCACCACAGACAGATTTATGCAGCACATGAGCACAGTAACACAAATAATATGCAGCATTATAACAATGCCACGCTTTTGTCCCAATGTGAAGACATCAACTTTCACACATTGGATGTTATTTCACACTTGGCTAAATTGCAGAATATCAAGTGAACTTTTGCACGTCCCCAGGGAGACAAAAGACAATGCCATATTTTCCTGCTGTAACTTTAGCTGTCTGGCAGAGATTAAATCTAATTTTAGAACAAAAAATAAATAATACATGAGAAAAATCTAATAATATGTCTTTTTGTTTTATATACCAAGCTTTTGCCTGAATAATCTAGTAAATTCCCAGCCACAGAAGGAGATTGCAGTCAATCCACAATGAAAGGAATGTCATATTAGACATATCTTTCCCAACATATGTCCACAGCAGCGGGGAAACAACTGACACTGACTTATCTACCAATCAGTTGTGGTATGAAGGGAGGGATTATACACAATAAAAATGAGTTATTATTTAATTATCCATTATTTATCCTCCAAAACACAGCACTGTATAAAGTTCTTTTCTCAGTTTCTCATAAGTTACAACTCATTTTTAAACAACTTGATGCCATACATGATGGAATTGCCATTATCACAGTCCCCATTGGACCACATATGTTCATACTATTTGTATAATATGGAACAACTGGCCTGATGTTATACGATATCTCTCCATACAGTGTTTCTGTATGTTTTATGACTTCTCTAAGTTGCTAAGCATTGCTGCTTCCCTGTTAAATCTTTATATATGGGGCAGGAGAGTAGTGGTTGTAGTGTTTGCATACATGTGTACAATATACACACACTGTGTGTGTGTGTATGGAAATATCTGTGAGTATATGTTCGCATTTGTTCATCGAAAGTGCGGGGCTGTATGTCAGCATCCACATGTGCTTGTTCTTTGAGTGTTTGATGTATGCATGTGCGTGTGCAGCAGGAAGGAAATGCAGCAGGGGTTTGGGACCCACACAAGGTCTCGCTGTTCTTTAGGTCTCCAGTTCGTGCTAAGTGTAGGAATGTATAGCCTGAGGTGGAAGGCGTGGCTCTGAGCACTCTCCCACTGTCGAGTGGCACCTGTTTTTCAGTTTAACTTTCAGGCAGACAGATAGAGCGATGGGAGACAGCGGGACATAGTCACTGTGTTGTGGAAACAAAGCAGCTGTTACACAAACTCATGTTATAAATACAATACTCCCGGCATAACAATGAACCCTCCACACCTTGTCTTTCTTTCTGTGAAAGGAATATTTCAACATTTTCGAAATAAGCGTATTTGCTTTGTCGCTGAGACTTAGATGAGAAATTTGATACCACACTTCATATGGCTACTAAATAAACAGCTAGCTTTTAGTTAGCTTAGCTTAGCATAAAGACTGGAAACAGCTAGTCTGGCTGTGTCACACATAATAAAATCTGCCTACAATCACCTCTAAAGCTCACAAATTAACACGTTACACAATGTTTGAATAATCCCTGCAAAAAACAAATAGGCAAAAATGACAAACAAACAATTTGTGGTCTTTATGCTAAGCTAGGCTAACTAAATATCAATCTTCTAGCTAAATCTTAGGCTGTATTCACTAAAATGCCAGTCATTCTATTCATTTGAATGTGGGTAGTGCATTTAGGGGATGCCCCCCCCCCCAAAAATGTAGCTGCCTGCAGCGAAAAGTTGAAATATATTTGGAGGAACGCAAGTTGACTTCATGCTGTAATGACCAATCACACAAGCCGGTGATCAGCTGTGTTGACCTTTCCAGAGCTGTACAACCCTGCCACAAGGAGGTACAAAGACGCTGAGGGACTGTGGAGGCATTTTATCTCTATTCAAGTTGGGATTTCTGCTTAATTTCTGTCAGACTTACTGAGAATACAGCCTGAGAAAGAAAGCAAATATCCCAAAATGCCAAACTATTCCTCTAAGAAATTGTTTGGCTTGAAGCAGCAGGTATTATGCCAGAAAGTAATGTACAACAAATAGCAGTATCAGAACATTTTAAGAATGTTGGGCGAGACTCATTTCTTAGTGGAATGTATAACTTGCTAAAAATGTACTTAGAGCTGAGTAGTTCATTCTTCCTGTAGCTCCTTTCCAGTTATAAGACAAATCACTGGTAGCAAAGAAAATCACAAACAACAATAACAAATACTCTGTCCAGATCTTTCTGCCAATTTCTGGAAACTTTGCATTAACAGAAATAATGTGTGATCGAGTGAATGATTTATTGAGGATGAAAATGAAAGGAAAGCACTTGCTGTACAATGGTGCACTCTCAGTAAAGTTTAATCATTAAAAAGGGAGTCACTCCGTGCAGCATTCCTTTCTCTGCCTGTCGAGACACTTTTGTTTAAAATGAACAATTCTGTGCAGAGGAGTCACAGGTAAAGAAGTGTTTGAGGGGAGGCTGGGTTTGATCTGGCTTTGTGCCCAGAATGTTGATAACCTTGGGCATGAGCTCTTAGTCTGAAAGATAGAGGTGCAATAACCATAAAAAATGCCCGACGCTGTACAGTTATTATTCATCCAATGCGGCTTAGGTATATAACTATAAAATACAGATCTCTAAAGAAGTGGGTGGGTAGAAGAGGGGAATGACACCAACTTGACCTTTAACTAGAGCTCAGTCATAACAGGACTCTCACTGTGTTTTTCCTCAGACCACACTAGTTAACAGGATTGGCTGTTGCATGTGTTTAAAAAGGTCAAGAGCGCATGTCACCTTAGTCAAGACACATTAACTCAGAACCTGATACTTAACAACCTAGTGAAGCCCATCACCTGTCTGCAATGTTTACCGAGGGAGCGTTTCTCTGACCCAAACAGTCCCCTCTTTCAGTGCTGCTTTATTTTTATGGGTACATTGCAGAAAACACACACACATGTGGCCACACTTTATACTGGTTAACACAACAGTCCTATCTCTGGAGAAGAAAGATGATGAAAGGATTGGGAATATTGGCTTACAATTGTCTCTGAAAGTCACATTGCCACATTGACAAACTGGATAATTATATTCCTATCTACATTCACTTAATCCAATTATTAGGAGACCCGCTATTCTTCACCCTGGATAATAGGTGAATATATAGAGCAGTAAATCTGATGCATGGTACTGTGACCTGGCCTAATGTAATCTGGTGGACAGACCATTGAGTAATGACACAATCTGGAGGGTTACTGCAGTAAATCTGACCAGCAAACACAATGCTAGCTTGCTCCCACATTGCCCGTCCTCCCTCCTGTGGTAAAGTGAGTTGATTTACAGTACTCCTTATAAAGCCTCCTTCCTGTCTGCACAGCATAGTGGCTGTCTGGTTGCCCAACCCCTGTGAACTTCACTGGTGATCCCTGAGACCTCCTATAAACACTGAGCATTTATTTTCCTGTCGTCTTTTGATCGGCTGTTTGCAGTAGGTCCTCTGTAACCACATGGTGCCATTTTGTTTGTGACTGTGCTTGCATGACCTGCAAATGAATTTTGGAACATAAAAGGATGAGTCTATATTGAACACATGTGTGTTGGTTTTCAACAGCCAAACCTGTGGTCCATGTCCTTTGTTTGTTGTGAGTGTGCTGAGATTGGCAGATGGTTTAAATTTGATTGGTGGTGGTAACTGCTGTAATGTTAATAAAATCAGTGTGTTTCTGTGTGTTCAGGTGAGTTTTAGTAAACCGTAATTTACATTACGAAGACTTTTCAGTTGGTAGAATTGTTTAAATGTTGTTGAAATGTCTTAAACATTATCCAGCGTAGCACTGTAGATAGTCTCTTATTGTAAGGGATTTCCGCTAAAGCGTGTGAAAACTACCGAGCCCATGCATGCCATGTGTGTGTCCAGCCTCCTCTCAAGCCACTGTGTGAATCCACTCCGTCCCTCTCTATGTGTGTGTGAATACAGAGCACAGCCCTTTGTTTCCTACGACAAGTGGAGCTGTGCTCTACAGACCTGCACATTTTCCACTCAATTGAATGGCCCTCTCAGATCATTAAATGTCCATTCATTAGCAAGGGACACTGGCAGGGACTCGGCAGTGAGGCAGACACAGAGAGGCCTGTCTGGGGGCACTGTCCCTCACACTGTGACCTGTAACACTGTGGGTGGTAGTAGCCTTCAAGTATAGCACCTGAGATAACCATTGTCATGATGAAAAGGGTAGCTGTGATTTTCATGCGAGCATGCACAATCCAAGCTTTCATTTCATTAACAGTTGAATGTAGATTTATAAAGAATATCTATTGAAAGATGCTCTAGACCAGTGGTTCCAACCTTTTTTGTCGTGCCAGATGAACTCAGGTTCCCCTGAGTCAACGCTATTGACACATTATCTGTTCATTTCAGCTATTTCAACCACCGGTCTTTAAGCTAACTATGTTAACTGTTTATTTAATAGACAGTAAAACATGGACATTGTATCTGTAACGTCCCCCATAGGTTTCTGAAGAGTCGTTGTGAAGCTGGTGGCCCTAGCTGCTGCCATCTTGGCACTCCAACCTCTGTCGCCTCTTGACTAATCTAAAATGGGCTGAAAGTCTAGAATAATCAGTGGAGCTGAGACAGGCTGAATGAAGCCTGGGTGCTCAAACAAACCACCTGTAACAGCGCCTATCAAAGTGGCCACACTCTTAATTATGCATAACTTTAAGCCTTCATATAATTTCAATGGGTGAGTTATATAGAGATTCAGATTCAGTACAGTTGTCATGAACGGGGAAATTAGCTACAGAGACCAAATCAGTTTTTTGTACCAGGCTGTAAACATGTTTATTTCTGCTGTGAAGTTGGACATTTTAATAAAGGGGCTTATGGAGACTGACATGTTCTGTAACCAGCCTGAAGTTGCTGTTCGAGGACCTGCAGTTTTTGGCACTTACGAATTGGCTTCTACTTTATGCTTTTTCACAATTTAGCCATTGTTTATCTAACTCATTGAGTTAATTGTTTCAACTGTTTATTGATTACTTTACATTATTTTAACTCCATTATATATAATATCCATTACTTAAAGTGAATTATTTTAACTGTTTATACGTTACTTTTAACTTTTTCATACATTTTCCCATTAATTTACGCTAACTATTTCAATTTTTACCTATTACCTTAGCTTTCTCTCTTAGCAATGAACTAGCAATTTAACTGTTTACAGTTCTCTGCTTTCTTGCCAGCCACTTTTCATTCATTCATTTGAACACCTGGTATTACAGCTGACTCAATATGTGTTTTTGCTACTACAATCTGTACACATACCCCCAAGCTACTGCAAAGGTACACCTGAGGTGTACAATATTCCTGGTTGGAAAACACCTATTTAGGTCAATGGTGCCTATCCCTTGTTTCCTGGACTACACTCCATGTCCTCATCACTTCCCTGAGGACAAAAGCCTATACAGGAGAAAAGGGAGTGGAGGTAGGGGGGAGGACACTCACCTCCTGGGGCCAAATATTTATGCACAATATTACTCATGATCAGATGGATTAAAGTGTTTGTAGACCAACGCACTTTGTTTCAACCTGATTTGATTGACTCACTCTGCCATGTTTGATGATTAAAGGGTCTGACTGCAAGTTCATAAAATGGAGATGAGAGACCATGGTTGAGATTTTGTGTAAGCTGAGGAGGAAAAGGGGGCAGAATGGGAACTCCCAAAATCTGCCCTGTTCAGGCATGCCTAGAAAAATGACAGCTCTCTACGCTGTGTTAACAAGCCCACCAAATAACTAGGTTGATGTCTTGCACAAGACTTTTCTGTGATTTTCCTGCCTACAAAAGATTTCCATTCAAATGCATTTACTTATATTTGTTCTGAGCATTTGAATTTGGTTTTGTTAAACACCTCAACAAAGACGCTGGATGTCAGGACCTGCCTCTGTATGCTGTGGCAGTTGAAACTATTCAAATTTTTTTTAACTTTTATATAAAGATTCAATAATGGCTTACACCTTTGAGTTTTCAGATTGAGTTTAACTCCATGGAAATAAAGACATCTAGCCAACAACCTTTGAAGACCATCCCGTTACACATGACTTTCTGCTGTACACTTGTTTTATCTTACACTTTGACAAAGTATTCGATAACGCAATTGCCTCTTGACACCTACTGTGAACACCTGGAAATACATTTGATTGTGTTGGGATAAAAACTGGTGTCATCCTGCCTGTAGATTCAGTGGAGATAATCAGCAGATAGCAGAGAGCAGCTTCATCTAGTCCTCAATGCGTTTTGGTCTGAGCCAAAACAAACATACTTGGATCAGGGTGGAGCTTCCTGAATCCTGGGAGAGGGCATCTCAACCCAGCAGACTCAAGGAGAGTCTAGCTGTAACCAAGGCTACATATTCACTCTTCAGTGATAAGCACCAAAAGAGATTGTAACAAAGGGGTGAAGGGTCAAGATGAACTGTGGGATAGTGGGGACTCAGTTAGAGTCACATGAGACTATGACATTTGCAAATATAGTTTAAATGAGTATGATTTGGGAAAGTGATGTTTGGAAGTTTGCCACAGTTTGTTTTAAAATAGAAACAGATACAAGTATATTATCACTTCAGTACGCTCGCTCTTCCCTTGTGCATTCTCTTGGATTGCAGCCAACTCAGAGAGTGGCCTTAGTGAATACGAAAGTTTGAGTGGAGAGCGAACAAAGAGGTAGTAATCAAAGAAGTCTCTCTCTTTCTTTTGATCACTCCCTTAACAGCTGTTTCTACAGGCTGCTCTTACTCATCCACTCTGGCAAAGTGGAGCCGAAGGAGAATAGATGCATTCTTGTCAATGAAGCTGGGGTTGCCAGGACGGGACACTTGTACGGATGCCTCTGTGCAGGGTCTGGTGTTTGTACCAGCTAAGAGGAAAAAATGGAGAGGACTAGCAGGACTAGTGATGGACAGAGAATCAGAGGGAGGAAAAGAAACACATGTAAGAAACACCACAATGGAGAAAGAATAGGAAAGAGAAAGTTTAACAGAGGATGTGTCAGATCTTCATGAGGACATCTTGATATTCTATGTATATAAAAGAACAGACATGCACTGTGTGTGGCTCTGCTCACAGCCAAATTGGACCGGACCACTCAATTAGAACAGTGCACTGTTGCAAATGCTGATTCAAGTGGAATGCTGTCAGAGGCCTGTTGTCTCCATCCAGGAGGTTGTTTGTTTACATCCTCTGCATTCAAACATACCCGGCCTACGGACTGAATATTTATATGCTCACATAAAGATTACAGCATTACAACAACTTCACTCTGTGATAATAATATTACAGACTTAATAAGAATATTTTCAGATATGTATCGCAATATGGCAAACTTCACTTCACTAAACTATCTTCTCTGTTCAGTTTTATATAAGATGTGCTTATTCTTTACATCTCTCTCTCTCTCTCTCTCTCTCTCTCTCTCTCTCTCTCTCTCTCTCTCTCGCTACTTTTCCCGTCACTCTTCAGCTGCTATACTATCAAAACAAAGGCCCAAAAATGTATCTTAAAAAAAGACAACAACAGGAACTGATGCTAAGAGAAGAGAAAGAAAAGAGATGTTGAATAAAAAGGTACAAATGAGAAACAAGCACACAAACATACAAATTCACGTTAAAGATTATCTATATGAAGGAAGTGTGTTAATTGCTGGGTGTGACTACATAAAGACAAGTGTCATTAATGCTTAATTAGAAGCAGAAAGCCAATAGCAGTGACGCAAATAGCAGTTTTTCAGCTCACAGGAGGACCAGTGTGGGTGGAAGCTGTCCTGCAGGGGAGCATTTAGGTGTTCGGGATGTGTTTATGTGCATGTGTGCGTGTGTTTGTTTGGGGAAAAGGGCATGCCCTTTAACATCTGGCCACATGTGTCTTCCATTAGCTTTTTTGACTCCTTTGGCAGCTGTTGACTCTTGGGAACACATTACCCAGGCCTTACCTGCTCTTTTTTCCTCTAGTCCCCTTAAGTGAATAACACATACACACACACACACACCACCCCTGCACAGTGCACTCTCCTGGTGTGAAGCAGTGAGAAGAGTGAGGCCTCGATTCCCTGTAGCAGAGCCAACTTACAACACCGCTGGGAGGCTGGAACGATCATTTGTTCCAGAGAAATCCCAGATCTAGTCAAGTATTTTTAGTCAGGAGGGATGGGAGCGCTGAGCTGTTGGCCGGTTTCAGAGGAAGCCAATTACTGTAGTTTTTCTTCGTGCTATTATATCGTACATGTTTGGATAATGCATTTTGCAGATCACAAACTTAATGGATATCTGGAAACATTTGGAGGAAAGACTGAGAAGGGTTTATTCATGAAAGAGGAGTAGAAGTAAAAAGCATCAGGTGATTTTCCCTGTCTGGCTGTCTGGACGCACAGATCTACATAACACAGATGGCTCAAAGTCCTTGACTCATTGCCATTTTCTCTTTTTATCTCTAATCACGACTGAAGAAGCAGAGAGAGAGAGAGTTAACAGTTAATAGACTTCCAGTGCTCCCACTCACGAGAGTGCCCCGACTCCCCGAGCGAGTCGACCATTCAATCAGATCAGCACAAACTAGCCAGTGGCGCTTCATTATCTCAAGGAGCTCCACACTGCTGCCTTGAAGTTTTCAAAGGGAGATGAAATTGCGTTGATGGTTGTGGGGGCGTAGGAAGCAATGAGGGGAGTTTGTTTTTGTGATGTCATCGTCCCCCTCATAATTAAAGCCTAAACATCCTCTGCAGTAGGTGTATGTATGTGGGATTATGTGCACATTACAGTGCTGCACGGGATCCCCTCGACTTGTTTATGTGTGTAGGAGGGTTAAGAATAACACTGTTATTGCTGCTATAGAAGTCTTTATGAAGCAGCACGTAGTTGGTGTATACATAAATTTGCGTTCCCCTTTGATGGTCATGTAGGTACATGGCATTTCTGCATCAAAGCCCAGAACAATCAGCTTTCTACGTTCAACCCAGATTCCAAAGAAGTTGGGATAAATACAGACAAAAATACAGAATGCAATGATAAATCCTTTTAAACCTATATTGAATTGTAAAAGTACAAAAACAAGACCTTTAATGTTCAAACTTTATTATCTGCCTGCAACATGCTCCAAAAAAGTTGGGACTGGGAAACTTGCAGATGTGTTCACTTGAGCACAAAGAAACAGAGCGTACAATATTTGTCTTGAGGGCATCATAACACTGTGTCCAGTCTGAGGGAGAATCAATTCAATCTGGAATGCTGAAGCTGGAATTTTGAAATTGAAAAACCACAGAAGAGCCGCACGGAGAGAGGTACGTCAGGTTCTTGAAGGGAAACTTCTTGATAACGACAGCCACTGTCATCCTATCAAGGTCCTGAAGAAATTGCTCAGCCGGTATGTCTCTAATTCTCCTGATTCTTCTTGTGCGTCATGTCTGAGCGTCACTACGATTAGTGTTGCTCTTTTTGGCCTAAAGGGTCTCCCGTAATTACACTGATGACTCTAAGGAAGATTTGAGAAGTTGAAAATGGGAAGAAAATTACTTTCTCTGAGGGAAAATGGCTCCATTTGTAATGTACAGTACAAAAGGTCTGTTTTTTCTTTCTTCTTTTTTTACCTCTACAGCGATCAGACCAAACCCTAGTTATCCAGTAATTGCTGTTTTTTCTGTGCTAGGCCTGAGCTTTTGTCTTGTATTGGAACCACGCCAGCTGTTCCACTTTTACACACTGCATTAGAAAAGTACAAAACATGTCCCTGAAAGCTGTCTCATGTTACTGTGTTGTGAGGGTTTGATTGGTTGAGTGTAGAGAGTTCATTTGACCGTGTGCAGGATAGATTTTCACCCAAAGATAGATTACATATTCTCTGACAGAAAAAATGATTTGAGCTGAGAAATGTAGACATTTATATCTCACAGAGGAGAACCTACACCAGACTATAAACCACTATGTCTACGAGTCTAAGCATACAGGTTACAACTGGGGAGTCTCGTCACTGAGACAAACACCAAATTTGCAGGTTAGGGGGTTTGTTCGCTTCAATAACATGGAAGTGTTTCACAGGTGTAACCTGGCGGCAAACAAAAACAGAAATCGGAAACAGTGCAGCTGTAATTCATAGTAATTTCCTAAACTTGACCTACTTGAGTTTATCTGTAGACACAATTCACAGAAATATCAATAAACACTACATCAAGTCAATAGCACATAAAGTTTCTCTAAAGGCCTCACAGGTCCACTCTGAAGATTCTGGGAAGAAAAGGAAAAAAAATCCTCAGGACCTTGGCACATGATGAAAATTAACAAAACCTCAAATTTTAGTCTGTGAAAGCCCTGAGAGGAGTCTTTTTCATTAAAGAGATAAACATATAACATCAAACAATAATTACACACAAAACCTCCACAGTAAAGTGGCAATGGAAAATTATGTATTTTATTTTTCAAACATTTTCATCACATTTCGTTTGTTGTGTGTGCCTTGACAGTTTAAAACTGGCACCACCACATTGCATTTTAAGACATATGCACCATCTGTTGGAAGGTTTGTGTTACTACATTTACAATCATGACCCCTTTCACAATAAAACAGCAACTTATTTACTCTTCACTCTCAGAAGACTGGACTTAAAATGCTTTGGTAAATTGTTACGCAGTGACAGAGTTTGTTTTAAATATGTAGTACACTGTTATGTTTAAATTGTAAATGTATGTGTGTGCTTATTCTGCCCATACACTTGAAACATTTCTATAGCATGATCAATGCAAACCTGATCTGGACATCCACATTTACAAATAGTTTGAGACTTCAGAGCTTAATGAAACCACAGATTGCATCTGCATGAAATTCACAAGAGGCATTCAAGATATGAGGCATTCAAGGTATGGAGGCATTTGACAAAATATTTCTTTGTGACCAAACTTTTATGGATCAAGATGTTCAAAAACTTCCTTGAATAACGTCTAATAAATTGTGTTCTTGCCACAGGAAAGATGAAAATCATGGGATTAAATTCCCTCATTTCTTCTTTATTTGACTGTTGATGGCACTGAAGACAAAAACATTTGGACAAGACTTTTACTGTCAAAATTAGATTAGATTACAACAGCATACATTGGATGTATAATGAAACAGTGAAGGGACAATCGAAGACAACACTTATTCCTGCAGGAATCCACAAGCAAACAGCCCACAACAAATTACAACAGAAAACTATAACTATATTAATTGGTATTTCGAAATTCTAAAATGAAATATGTATTTGATTATTTAATATACCACAAAAGCAATCTCTTTGTTTGTAATGGGTTAAAACCACACAATTTGTCAGTTGGTGCCCCCAAATGGCAAGACATGAAATTACATCAACTTCAGAAATCATGTGACTCGTGTGTGGGATACAAGTACTGAAGTCAAGACTGGATACAAGTCATATAAGAGAGGTAGGTGTTATGGAATTTTCTATCCTTAGGTTACACGAGGTCACGTGTGGGCCTTGAGGTCCTCGGCAGTATTAATTGTTTGGCTTTGACTGGGAGCAGTAGGTGCCAGTCTATCTCAACACTGTGGTGGCCAGGGTCAAAGAGACCTATTGCTGCCTGCTTAGACATAATAGATAGCTTGCCGTTGATGTAAACAGACATCTGTGTCTCCAGACTAGAATATGTTGACGATAACATCGTTCTTGGTAAAAACATTCTCTTTGTCTCATTTGGGGGCGTATAGTATTTGTGGTGTTATCTTGAGGTTTAAAGTCTATCCACCAGCATGAGTTGGGCAGAATGTGAGACCGACTCAGGCACTTCTGATGCACTATGAGAGTGTCTCTAATTCTCCTTGGCCAAGCGTCAATAAATATTACAGCATAAGACATCAGAGGCTCCTGAACACTTTCTTCCCTCCTGACCTCACCATTGACCTTTGACTTCAGCAATTTCTCCACAACAGTAGGAACATGTCGAGTCATGTTAGACTCTGAATTGGGCAAATAGAGTGACTATATGGGCTTCCAGAAAGATGCTCTCATCAGTCATTAACACTTAGTTTGCCTGAAAACCTTCTTCTATTTCCACTATTAAAGGTGTCATCATTTGTTTTTGTTAAATTGGACATTTTTTTGTTTTTAATTTTATATTAGAAGTCAGATTTTTCCATAAAAAGCTAAATTGAATGTATCTGGGTGGTAATAGTTGCTGCTAAAAAATTAGTAGATTTCCCCCTTTGATTAACGTTATTTGGGTGAATTTACCCTTTAAAACCTCATGCGGGTGCTACAGAAAGTTACCAAAAGATGGCGGTAGTTTATCAGACATGAGAGGCTATAGATGATATGTATGTTATATCAGAAGTGTTATTTAAAAACTTGAGATTGTGGTGTGTGAAAAATGTTACTGCAACGATGGGAAATGTTGGCAGAAGCCGGCAAAACACAGTTTGTACATTTTCAGCAGTGTGTCGCTGCTTGCACCTATTTTAAAGGCAGAAAACTAAAGAGCCATGTGTGGATGAGCACAGCAGGCGGCGCTGTGCACCGTGCATTCAGCTGAAAGCAAAAGCCTCACTGAAAAAAAAAAAAATAATAAGATTAACAAGCCAAACAATTGTTTTAAACTTTTTTTTTTCAAAGAAATAATCAAAATCTAAAAAAATGAAACCATTTGGTGCTCTTTTATCTTCCATATTGTCCACTGTGAGTGACCTACACTCCTGATAATTTTCTAACAGTGTTAACAATTTGCATGTTTGCACACACACGCACATAACACGGACAGTGCAGAGGAATTTACCCGCAGGCAATATCAGTTGAACGAGTCTTTTACCTATCTCTTCCATCTCTTTCACGTAAAGTTCACTGTCCGCCAACACCTTTGAATGACAATAGGAGTCTGTGGGAGGCTGGCTGGCAACCTTTCAATAGGCTGAATAAAGTGTGATCTCTAGGCACTGTTAAGAAAACATTGCATAAAACACATTAAGGGAATGGTCTGGCTACAGGATTAGGCTTTTAGAAAGGCTCTGGGCTGCTTTTGTCTTGTAACATCTTGGTGCCAGTGAGAAAACTGGATCTATAGGTAGTTAGTGTTTTTTTTGGACAGACAGTCTCTGGAGGCCTACAGAGCTGCATGTTCACCCAGTGAACAGGTAAATGCAAATCTAAGGAAAAAACACTTTGCTTTGAGGTATGCGTGCATAGGCTCTCTTAGCTGAAGGCTGGGTTTCACCACGAATTCGCCTGAAGCGCAAGAGGGGGGAAAACAGTGGAGCCAATGAGAAGGCAGCTTCCAACCCAGCACTCTATAACTCTGTGTCACACGGGCTGAGCGATGCCACAACTAAGTTTCTACAGCTGGGAGAGTTTCAGTGGACTATAGGCTTTCCAAAGCTGTGTATTCACAGAGAGAGAGAGAGAGAGAGAGAGGAAGAAAGAGAGAGAGTGCGTGCACACCAGTTCTTTTATTGCGATTTTGCTTTGCGCACTCCACAACGATCCCAAGAATCCCCCAGTGGACCTTCTTTCTTCCATCTGGAGGGCTGCTTTCACCATGAGCGCCGGACAGACGTATGAGAAGAAGATTGCGTGTATCTTGACCGATCTACCAGGATCTATGAGTTGCCACCCGAACTCCAAGGACTCTCCTACGCTCCCCGAGTCTTCGGTGACGGACATGGGCTACTACAGCGGACAGACGGCCCACGGCCAGCACGAATATTATCAGAGTCAACCGTACGGACAGCCGATGAACTCTTACCATCATCAGTTTAATCTGAACGGAATGGGAGCCGCTGGAGCGTACGCCACCAAATCTGAATACCCTTACACAAATAGCTACAGACAGTTCGGACATTACAACAGAGATCACCTGCAGGCTTCGCCTCCGAGCTCTGGTAAATATTGTGATAATCATCAGTTATTTATCTGAGATCTGTGTGCATAATGTTATCTTTCATTTATGGTAGAGATCTTGTGAAAGAGCCCTGGCTACATATGAAGATAGGAACCATACTGTGACACCAGCTAGTTTCTTTTCTTTTATGTATTATCGTTATTTTTATCTTATATCTTCTTTTAGATTTGTTTAAGTTTTGGGAATCATTTGTGGCAGAAATTGGAGACAGCGTATAAGCAGTGCGACATGCTGACTTAAGTCAAATCACTTGCTTTCTTTGAGCTTCATGTCTCCATAAATTTTTACCTCACAAGATCAGTGTAATGCGCACTCTCCAGTGTGTCTGATTTATTATGTATTTGCAGATTTAAAAACTGCTACCGGCTGCTGTGTCGTGTTTTAACAGCCCGCCTGGGAACGAGCCAGCCATTAACAGCTGGCCATAAAACAATGATGGTTTGATTAAAGCTAATAATATTCACTCCATCAATTTTAACATGTTACCGCCGGCCTGCCAAATAAGACATTTGAGAAAATTAAATGTTCCAGATTGATTCCGTTTGGGGTTTTTGTTTTGTGACACTTGTGTCCTCTCAAGGCTTTGAAGTTGCCTTTTTTAAGATGACAAAATATCTGTAAATAAAAATATTTATGTGTTTTTACGCAGACACAATTCCCATATAATCTCGTGATTACATTTCGTCATGATGGTTTCACTTTTATTTCATTTGTGTTCAATGTTTTACACTTTATGGTCGCTCAAAGCTTTCTTTAAATTGTGTATTTTATCTAAATATTTTTGTTGTTATTTTTAGTGAAAGAAGAGCCAGAGCCTGAGGTCCGCATGGTGAATGGAAAACCGAAAAAGATCCGCAAGCCGAGGACGATCTACTCCAGCTACCAGCTCGCAGCTCTGCAGAGACGCTTCCAGAAGGCGCAGTACCTCGCTCTGCCCGAGAGAGCGGAGCTGGCGGCTCAGCTCGGCCTCACTCAGACACAGGTAAGCTGCCTGACCCAGTGTAACCCCAGATATTTTCTAATTGATCAATACTGGTAGCCATATTTGAGTCAGCCCTTCTAAATAAGTCTAATATTTGCCTTTAAATTATCCATCGATGCGTAATTACGCACAGATGATTTCTGTGCCTCTGGTTTTATTTGGATAAAAGTTAAACATAAGGTCCATTTTCTCTCAGTAAAATACTGCAGACCTGTGTTTTCGTTAGGTTTACAATACAACGTTATACACCTTTTATAGTGTTTTATCTTTGAATTTTCATTTTCATTATAATTAATATTCACACTCTTATTCTCCCAGGTCAAGATCTGGTTCCAGAACCGGAGATCCAAGTTCAAGAAGCTGTACAAAAACGGCGAGGTTCCCCTTGAGCACAGTCCTAACGCCAGCGACTCCATGGCCTGCAACTCCCCGCCCTCCCCCGCAGTGTGGGAGAACAGCACCCCTCAGAACACCCCGATCAGCAGACCTCAGGTCCCGCAGCCGACGCACAGCTCGTCGCCGCCATACCTGGAGGATTATAACAACCACTGGTACCAGCAGGGATCACACCTACAGCACCCGGGCACCGTGCACCACCCAGTCCCGCAGCAAAGTGTGGGAGCTGTTTATTAACAATGACTCAAGAGCAGATTTATCTCCTCAGTTGTTTTTTTTTCTCCAAACGAGGTCTCTCCACAATGACTCTGCAGAGCAAAGGTTGAGTGGACCGGGAGCAGGCCTGAAGTGAAACATTGCTCTTTTCTTTTTTCTTTTTTTTCTTCTTTTTTTGGATGATCGAGAATGTTTCAGAACTGTTTTTTTCCATTCACAAAGCACATAAGGGATTTCTGATCACTTGTGGCAGCATATTTAACGGACATCTGACGTGGTTTTTTAAATTATTTATCGCTTCTGTTGTATTTCCATTACTACTTTTGTAAATGAATATGCAAAGTTTTTTTTTTTTTTTTTTAAACAAGTAGCCTAACCAGAAATATTGACAAAACTGTGCAGTTGATCCATGCTACATTCAGATCATGCATGTGGGTTTGTAGAGAGCGCGTCAGAAAAAAAAAAAACTCAGGTCATATTTATATGGATTTGTACAAAAAACGTCGAAGGCTGTAAATATGTGTTTATATGCAGAACCACTATGATCATATTTGTTTGAAAAGGAACGACTGCACCGTGGTGCTTCCAAAACCATTTTCATATTCATGTAATTAGTCCACTTGTTGCCTTCTTGTCAATTGAATAAAGGTGTTACTTGTATGTTGTGTGTCTAGCCCCTTTATAAACAGGCTGCAGCCGAGATGCAGGACATTCAATATAGGGTTCATAATGTCCACGCCAAGACAGCGCAAGAAAGCTATTTTTCTTTGTTACACACCTGTGTGAACATTTTTCTATGAATCAAATGAATTATTTACATCACTCGCTTTAAATCTACATAACTTTGGTTAAATGTTGCTTTCACTGGAGGCTGGTTTATTCAAAATTCTCTCTGCGTGTTCACAAAACACGTTGTAAACCTTTGTAATGGCTATTTAATTATGATCCACGCATCTTCTAAATATTTACTCATCCGTTTGAAGAACAACAGAGCCGTTTTGTGCGAGGATTATAGTTGTATTTATGTTACAATTAAGATATATGCAGTTAATCCACTGTTGTTTTTAATTTTGGAAACGGCTATATAACAGTACCAGAGAATCCTATTTGTTTTGCAAGATATTTCTGTTGACCTCATGATCAAAAACGTTTTTTTAAAAAAAAGGTTAAAAGAGTTGAATGGCCACAGCACAGTGAAGTAAACTCTGTTTTGGCGCTGTGAGCTGCGTGCAAAGGGCTGCAGTAGGAGACGACATACAAGCAGACATGTTGGAGTCACTCGGTTTTATTACTATTCTGTTGCCAGATAACAAGAGAGAATTCAGCGCGTTTTACACACCCACACACATACAGAGAGACAGGCTGGTGGGTGGTGGTATGCGGGAGTGAAGCAGGTCTGTTGCCGAAGGGGATCCCACGCACGCACACACGCACACAGGCGCAGCAGGATGGATGGAAACGCTGCCAAATATTGAAGGTACAAGAAAACACAACTCTCTCTTTTTTATTTTTTAGACTTCGGATTTCATTCTGTTGCATTTGGCAAAGTAGTTGATGATCCAAGACTGCTGATAAGCAGTTTTTTTAAACACTTGAGCACAGTGATCATGCATGTAATGACGCAGATTTTAACCAATCATTTAGCCAAAGGTTCCACGGTTTAAGGTGAATACGCACTTTTAAAAAAAATGTAGGCCAAAAGTCTTCCCAGGTGATGAAGCAGCCTAATGGGAGCGACTGGGACATGTGGAACGTGGGGAATTGCAGTGATATTAATTAACTGAGAGATGATAAATATGACAACTCCTGTGATAATGATTGTTTTGACAGCGACAATGAGACATTCATAGAAAAAAAAAGCAACCTCCCTTCCCGCGTCTTCACAACTAATGACTAATGACAGTGGACAATAACCTCAGTTTGGCCGCATACATCATGCATTATTAAATATTCTACAGGAAAAAAAAAAACTGCTAATGGCGATTTTAGCCACATGGACCACCAAGGCGCCATTACGCACTGAGAGAAAATGTACCCACGGTGTTAGTGGGTTTATAACCTTTTCTCCAGCTTTTAGTAACTCGGATGGTATGCGCTCAGGACTGAAGGTACGACTGGATGAAACTTTACTGCGACACTGTGTCATTACAATACTTTGAGAACTTAAAATGTGGATTTATATAAAGCCATCACAGTGTGACCCAAATTTATTTTTTCTTTAAATTGAACATTTATTTTCTTTAAACTAGTTTTTGAATTTACTTCCATCAAATACATAATTCATCTTTTTTTATTATATAATTTATTATATTACAGCTCTGCATAGAGATTCACTCACTTAATTATTACATTCTTTTGGTACTACCTTACCTACATGTCAAATATATATCATGAAAATATTTATATTACTGAAGAGTTTCTTTGGGTTAATATTTTTTTGACTGAAGCCTGACTTTACTCTTTATTTTATTTTATGTGCACGAGGACATATGGCTGACAAATACACTGGAAATATTGACTACACATGTTTTATAGACGACATGGAATAGAAACTACAACATTATGCCATCCATATTAATAGATATAACTAATATTTTCAATCCATTCTATTTATTTTAAGCTGAATTATTTTATATAGTCATAATATTTCTTATTATTTTCTTGATATTGTCCTGAATTTAGAATTTGAATCATTTGCAATTATTTTGACATGACCAAAATCAGTATGATTTCTTTTGTTTTGATTTGTTTTGGTCACGTTTACCATGAAGGTATTTAGTGCATTTTCAACACTCATGGCACTTCATTTATTCTAAAAAGCACTTTACATATTTCCATCAAACTTCACACAGATTCTTTCAACATTTTGCTTCAAAAAATTTAAAAATGTCTCACAGCTCTGAAACAAATCTCCCTAATGTCTTCCCTTTGGTTTATTCCCTTGAACTCAACACCAGTTGTCTGTAGCATCACTCATCATTTCAGTGCAACGTGCTGATTTGACAAAAGCAACATGATTACTATTGCCTTTTAATATCAATGAAATCTCATCAAGAGTACATGTGACCTCCCCTCTGTGGCTCCCTCAGCATGTGTGGCCCTCGGCTGCGGTTGTCAGGGGAAACATTTGTGCTGAAGACAAACGTGTGTTCGCTACAGGCTGTGCTTGTGTGTGTGGGCTGTCAGACATGTCCATATATGTCATCTCTAAACATTAACAAGTGTAAGTAGCCATGGAGGTGAACTGTTGAACTTGAATGTGATCCTGCATGGCACAACATCACAGCACCCTAAATAGAGCCGGTGACCGGGCCTCTATAAGCTCCACTCCCCCCCCCCCACCCCCACCCCCACCCCTCTGCAACAGTCAACAGTGTGATGTCGGCACTTGTCTCTGGGGTGCAGCGATGTGGGTTGAGATGGAGGTCGGGAACTGAAATGCATCCATGGAAATACTTGCAGCAGCTGTCCAACACTCTGTCCGGGCCTGGGCTGGTCCTCGGCTGCATTAGGATCACTCACTCTCTCCATTTTGCTGTAAACTGGGATGAAATGAAGGGAGAAAGGCATCCTTGACAGCTGTGGACTCATGAACCCTGGCTGACCTCAGGCCAGGGCCTGGATTGGGCTGTGTGCTGATGTTTCACAGCCCAGTCATCACATCCTGATAAAAACATTTCCCCATGGTGAGGGCTCAGTGCTGCTCACCTCACCTTGATCTACAGAAAGTTACCTTCCGACATGAGGATCAACCTAACCCAAACATTTAAAACTGTAAAAGAATAGAAAACAAATAAAACAATGTAATTCCTGCTTTACATGTACACTTTAATGTGTCTGGCCTGTTTAAATCCAGTGTTTTGAATCTAATTTGACTGTGCGTGCATTCCTTTCTGCCTGCCAAACTGTATTGCATCTTTTAATCCTGAGAGTGTGTGTGTGTGCATGTGTGCATCGTTCCCCATACTAAGTCAAGCCTTCCCTCAGATGAAACCAAATCATGCATTCATTCTCTCTAACAGGGAAGCTGCTCACAATTATCCGAGATGTCAGATCACTCAAGCTAATAACAATAATCACCCCTGAGACCTGCTTTGCCATTCGCCCATTCAAAGCAACTGGGATTTAATAACAAGCTATTTCCCCTCTTATTGCTATCCTGCAATTAAAACCCATCAGACACCTTGTATCTGATAACTCCGACCATCCACAGCATTGATACAGTCAGACTTGCCTTTATCATTACCCTTCAACCCATCTCCCAGCCTCCCGTCCTCTCCTCTTAGCTTGTCTATTACACGAGGAGCCTTTTCACTTTCCTTTCAATCTGCCTGCATGATAATTGGCCCCCATTTGAAAGGTCCTACTCTGTCTGTCCAACTCCACAAGCCATTATTCTAATCTGGAGATGTGAAATTGCCTATAATTTTCCCTGATGCCCCGTCACTTGGTTCAGCAATTCTCGCCTCTTCTTTCCCAGGGCCCGCATGTTTAACAAGTCACATAATCATCAGGAATGAAGAAAAGGGCACGAGGGTGTATAGTATATATAAAGAAGGAGATGTTAATGTAACGCAATACTTGTCGTTATGTGAGAAAATCAGCTTGGAGGAGTGAAAACACAGGGCTCTGATGTGGCTTTGTTCTTCAGAGAAACACCACTACGGGCTTTAGACCTCCTCAACAAGACTGCATTTCTCTGACTAAGGTAAGACAGGACTGTGTGTAGCCTGTATGGTTGAATGTTCTGGTGACGTGGTGGTCACGGCAGCTTGAATGTAGTTAGAAGTGGGTATGGAGTGTTATTTTTGAAATACAATAATATGTGCAAGTGTCCTGAAAAGCAAGCATGTTTTTATCTTTCTATCTAATTTAAGTGTATTAAATGTATTGGTGTTTATTGATATTTATTGATTTTTACATGCATTGTGCTTGGAAGTGTCTGCTTGAGCATGAAATGTGGAAACCCTTGACCCTTTAAAATAACACCATACATGAAGAGCTACACCTGCAATAGAAATATTCTGTATTTTAATAGATAAAGATCCCTTTAATACTAGTTATATTAGGGGACAATAGATCCACAAAAACTGAATTTATGTTGTTGTTTTAATAATCACTGTGGGTGTGTGACACCAGACAAATTGCCTGACAGCCAAGACAGCAGGGTGACGACTGAAAAGAATATAAAGAAGTCACTGGATGTTTTTTTTTACGCACGATTCGCCTTCATTAATCAGAGCTCAGCACCCCAAGAACATCAGCCAAGATTCTAAGATGTGTGTTTGCAAGATATAAATAACTAATTCTCTGTGTTTAAACAGTCTGCGCGCCAGAATGTGTAAATCAGTGCAAACGACTATAAATCAGGCGCTGTTTATTGGAGGAATAGCACGGCCGTTTGTCAAAGTTTTGTGTCAACGTCGAGGTTTGTGTCTGAGCTCACTGGGGACGAGAGTGGAGGAAAATATTGTTAAAATGTTGGCTTGCACATCTCTTTCTCTTCATGTGTCCCTCTCTAGGACGATCTTTAGAGCTTCTTCTCACTTTCGATCTAAGAAAATACTAAGAAAATAATAGAATATTTACATTTAAAAAATATGTTATTATATTTATAGCCTATATTATATTATTTTTATATTATATATGTCAAAATCAAGTAAACGAATATATCAAAATTTTAAGAAACAATTTTTGTTTTGTCGTTTGTCCGTGCGTAAAAGGTAACGCTGAAAGCAAACACCGTGCGTAAAGGTGGCACAACGCATCCTTTTGAATCACCGTGCAGGGAAATATTATTCCTTTGAGGTGGGGTAATTCTGTTAGCTTTAAATTTAAAGAAAGTATCCTGAAACTGGAATTAACAGTGGATAAAATATAAACGACCAATAAATTATTATTTTTTTCTCTAAACAGGAAATCGATCCCCAGATGTTTTAATAAAACACGACGGAGTGTCGAAATCCAAGCAGATCTGTTTTGTTTTCAGATCTGTTTTCGTCCCAACTCTGAGTTATCACACTGGCTGACCTGCGGCCGTTAACAAAACTCTATTAATCTCCATTAAATTACACTCTCGAGATGCTGGCTACTATTAATCTAGACTTCTGCAAACAGTCAGCGTCTCTTTCACAGTTTGATGAAGAAAATCTGCCTCTTGGGATATCTGACAGTTCACTGATAAAACAGCAACCTTAACAAACATGTCACAGAAGAAATCATTCATGATAAAGTCAATCCAACTTCTATTTATTTGCACAATGCTCAGAGCATTTGTTGGACTATGCAGCTGAACCTCAAAGAAAGTAGACCCACGCACACAACATATTATTTAAAAATGCTTTTATCCAGAGTCTCTTGTTAAAACGGCACAAACAAAGTCCACATTTCAGTTGCGGCCATGCACCAGAAGTCGAACAAATCTAAAAAATATATTTGATGCCGGTCGATTTCTTTTTTTCTTTTCTTTTTTGCATTGAAAATTGAGTTTAAAACGCACACGAAATACATGAAAGTCCCATTAAACACACATTTAAACACAAATCAGTTCTGAGAAGAGGCCTTTTGAGAGCAAGTTCAGTGTAGCCTGAAGTGCGCTTCATAAAGGCCCGAGCAGCTGGCCCGCACGACACCAAAAACAATCCACTCACATCATCTGAGGCCTGGGCATCGCGTCCTGATGAGGGTGGTGGTTTGGATACCAGTGACCAAAACTGTTCATGTAATTGTTTGGGTGCATTTGGGCTCCTTTGTTCGCCATGGAGACCTCCCAAAGCTGTGGCAACCCGGGCGAGCAGGGGGAGATGGAGCTAGTGCTGTGGAGATGTTCTCCTTCTGATCCGCTGCCATGCTTCATGATCTTTTTATACTTGGAGCGCTTATTCTGAAACCATATTTTCACCTAAAAAAGAGAGAATGCACATAATTGTCACTGTGGTTAACAATCAGCAGTGATATAAATGAAATAATACTGAGAAGGGCTTTTTATGAGCATATTTCCCCCAATTAAACTCAATACACTTTTCAGAATTGGCCTGAAAAGTGAACATTTGGGAGCAATAAAAAGAAAAACTCCTCATAACTCTCATCTTTTCTGTGTTGTTTTTGTAAATCCCAGGCCTACTGCTGGCGTATTGTTAGCCATTCAGCCTCACGGCTGAGTGGCACTTGTAATCCATTAAAACTGAGCTCTCTTATTGTTCGCTGTTTTATGAGTCAAATGTATGAGTGTGACAGCAACAATCCGAGACTAAAAATGTTGTGAAATAAAAAATACAGCCCAGCGCGCTGTGATGTCACTGAAAATTTCTGCCGATTCCAAATAAGTTGGCTATTTCAAGTCGAGAACAATGGTGTGAATATTGGAATAGTGTGTCAAAAAGCCAAAATGAATCATTCTATAAACATCTAAGCACGAAAGGCAGGGAGAGAGTTGTTGAAATAAATGTTGAGGGATTAAGAAAAATGCGCAGGAGGCAGCTCAGATGACAGAGTCGATCCATCTCTTTATCTGTTGTTGTTTTTTCAAGATGAAAGTGAAGGGAGACCTCATTTTTGTCTTGTCTGAGAATAAGTTGACAGCGACACGTGCAGCTGTGGACGTGAAATATACTGCAATATTTGCATTTAATAATTTCACAAAAACAAACTATTAAAGTAATTTAATAAACACTCAAAACGCTATTAAAGTAACTGCTCCAAGGTATATTTTATGAGAAACAAACGCTGACACGCCCTGATTTCGCAGACCTGTACAAAAAAAAAATATTTTTTTTCTCTCTTAAAAGATAAATTTGTAACTGCGGAGTCTTGCTCCATTCACTGAGAGCACTTCAAGGACCAGTGCTGACAAAGGAAATACAGCCACGAAATTAAGTATAGTAAATAAGGCATGCATTAAAGGATCGAGTTACAAATCACAATTTAGTTTTTCATTTGATCTCCAGAAGCGCAGTGATCCTAAATAATACAGCAGATAAGAGGTTTCCTTTACAACACTTTCAACATCCACTTTCTCTCGCTAATATTTTTCTTCTGTTTACTTTAAGTTGGATTAATTAAAGACTTTATATATAAGATATTAGCCCAATGGTTTTATCTAGTAATCCACTAAATATTAAATTCCGAGGACTGATATTTTAATATTTGTGGAATTATTATGCACAACCTCCTTCATTAATAATAGGATAATGAAGTGCGTATATCTTCCTGATCCATTCAGGACTGTTTGAAGGCCCACCTGAGTCTGGGTGAGTCCCAGTTTGGCCGCCAGGTCGGCGCGCTCCGGCAAGGCCAGGTACTGGGTCTGCTGGAAGCGCTGGTGCAGAGCCTGCAGCTGCAGACTGGAGTAGATGGTCCGAGGTTTCCGAATTTTCTTCCCTTTGCCATTTAGACGAAGGTCCCTGTTCTCGATCACCGTGGACTTCTCGCGGTCTTGAACAGAGAACAAAAAAAAAAAAAAAAAGAGATGACATAACAGTTCTGATTTATGACTTTTTCTGTCTGAGGCTGTGGGTCAAGACTTCTTTTGTTGTTGTTTTTCCCCCCTGATCTCACGAAACAACAAACAAGCCCAGCATCTCAAACAACACGAGAGCATCGTTAAATGGCTTACTTTAAGAAATTCAGTATGAACAGGAAATATAATGCCGGACACAACAGCTGACAGGCCCTGCACTGCATGCTATAAACACAGCAGGGCCTACAAGGCAAAAAAAAGTAAGATAACTTTTGCGTCATGAAAGCTTATGGCCATAAATGCTCTGATTATAATTTTATTACATGTTTTAGTGAGGGACACACGTGGGATTAACAACACTAGTTGTCTCCACACTAACTGAATCATGATATTACTTTTACACTGCAACAAAGAAAGCCAGAAGAATCATATTTTAAGTGTGGAATGGTGAAAACTCCCACACAGTCACGCAGAGTCCACATGAAAGAAGTGCTATTTTCTGGGATCGTTTTGTTAATGTGCACTAACAATGAGGGTAAAAGTGGGTTCCTGAGGTAGGCCCAGGCTACACGGGCCATAATTGGACTTACCCACAGAAAATTATGGTCAATAAAATTAATGGCACCATCTGCCTTCATTATATAACATGAGTTTTAAAAGTGGGAGAATCCCTGAGAGGCGGTGGTTGAACGCTAGGCCTTGTTTGGACATTAGTGATAGAGCTGGAATATACCTGCTGACACCCATGCCTTAATTCAACTTTCAGTATGAGACGTTATACATGATGAAAAAATGATTTATTTTTACTAAACCTTCAAGTGAGCTTTTTTTTTCTTTTCTCACTAGGAGAATGTCAGGCAAATTGGCGCCTTGTGCGTAATTACGCTTAAACCATGATGGCAAATCAGAATTTTAAGAGCCATTAATGATACAACAATCCAGTCAGGCTCAATTTGACTTTCTCACATACCTGTCTGCTCTAATCTGCTGTGGGCCAGACTGCTGCTGTTGCTGTGATTGCTGTGCTGGTAGGACATGTATGCAGACGGGGGATGAGTGTTCACCGCGCCGGGGTAGGCGTAGCCCAAAGAGCGGCCATAGGACGCGC
Organism: Argyrosomus regius; assembly: GCA_946959425.1. Classification (NCBI taxonomy): domain Eukaryota; kingdom Metazoa; phylum Chordata; class Actinopteri; family Sciaenidae; genus Argyrosomus; species Argyrosomus regius. The sequence goes on from OX336900.1 coordinate 14,661,296, forward strand.
TGCCAGGAAAGGGGCTTTCGTGCTGGGAATGCCCAGCAGCATGCAAGCCATGAACGGGATAAATGTGAGACAGTCCGGAGGAGTGCTGCTGGTGCGCCGGGTGTCCGTGGCCAAACTCTAGAAAGGCCGATTTGGAGGGATCTGAGGTATTCAGACTGTCAGGCATGAAACCCATAGACATCATTAGCTAATACGCGAGTCCATAAACCCGTCGCTCTGAATAGGCTTTCATGAGTTCTGTCGGGCAGCGAGAAAAACTTGGAACAAATCCACACTTAAGTCCAAAGCATTGCTCGTGAAAAAAACTTCCCGGCAGTAATAAGTTACAGTGTGCATGTTCGCGACCGGGAGGTAAAAATCGAATAAAAGCGAAAGGGATCCTTCTTTACATCATTGGAGGAGCTGACATGGTTCTTCAAACACCTCCTGCCTGCGGAGTCTCAAACATACTGCCTTCCATCTGCGAGCTTTCTGATTGGTCTTCACCAGCCAGCTGTCACTGGAGCTCCACCATTAACTTCATTAACATATGATGCAGGATGCAGCTCTGCAGCCACAAGGAACCTCCTTCCATAGATTATGAAATAATCTCTCATTTTATTTTAGTTTATGTTAGAATCGAGTCGTTTATCATCAAACCAAAATGTATTTTCCTGAAAACAAAGGCTATACTTTATTAGAGTTATAACTTGCTTAAAACTTGCCTCAATACATTTCTTTTACATTTTAAATTAAAAAAAAAATATATATATATATATATACATTTGTTATTTTGAAATTTGAGTTGCGTTTTAAGAGAAAAACTTCGATAATTTGGCCCAAAAAAAAAAAAAATGCATAATTGTAATTTACGGATAGGATATGAAGGTGCAATGGCTAATGCATGAGTATAATACAGTCTAAATAAACGTTGGTTATTAACATAATTTGATCTGGAGTTAATAACTCAAGCAACATGAGCTCTGACATGGATTCGTTTATAAAGTGCGCAAAAAACCCACTCAAACAAAAATAACCTTTACAATTCCGTTTTGCAATAATTGTTTTAATAATTCGCTACGTTTATTAAAAACCCTGTATTAATTAATAATAGATGCCAAAGAGGTTAATTTCTTTTTTTTTTTAAGCATATGTATAAAATATAAATGTCCGCTGTGGCACCGACTAATTAAATATTAATGGACTTACGAGTTTCTGACACAATCAATTTTTTGAAATTTCGAATTTTGCACCTTTAGCTTTTAATTTTTGTTATCGTCTACGCAGAAAAATGAAAAACACATGAATCAAATATATTTTATGATCTACAGACAGGAGGTTGTTTACACGGTTTCCGCACACCATTACATAAACATGCTTTGTGGCTCAGTGGCCATGCTGACACTTGTTTTAGGACAGCTACAAATTTTAGTGTTCATTCAAAGCTCCTTATCTCTGGTTTCAACACATAATTTAGCCTAATTAAGTACAGTAACCCTAATTAAAATGATCACCAGTGCAGAAGGATATATGGATATTCAATTACATTTTTTAAGTAGTTGCATAAATGTTTTAATACAAGATTTATATAGAGTATTTCAGCTAACCTGAGGCAGGCAGAGGACTCTGATCCAAAATGATGTTTGATTTAAGCTTTATATGAAACAGAAATACTCAGCCCACATGTCACTCATATTATTTCTAACTAAATGTCAGAGTTCATAAAATAAGTCAAGTAACACAAACCTGCCAAAAAGTGGGCTGGATTGTGGTGCAGACTGCAGAGTCAGCAAAACTCACAAGGTGCATGTGGATACAGTGTGGGAGTTGGGGGGAGAAAATGGTGACCACAGGCTCAAAGAGCAACCCTGTCTCCGCATTTCAGCATCTATTGACTCACTCTCAAGCAGAGTAAATCCACAAGGTGGAGAAAAACACAGTGGGAGGAGAAAAGAGTGGATTTCCTGCCACTAAGGTTAGATTTTAAATAAAATCTAATGGAGTTGCCATGTGTTGCAGCACAGTTTGATACAGATTTCACCTCAGCTGAATCACATGGAAGCTGCAGTGAAATTATAAACAGTGTTTGGTGGGTTGAGCGTGGTGCTGAGTTGCTGTCCAACCCCGTCATTTTGGTCATGTCCTATACCCTGCCTGCAACTACTGGGAACCCAGCAGCACTAAAGGCCTGCTGGGGGCTGGACCGCTTCCCGATTCCCCACAGGCCTCAGCCAAGCAGCCAGCCAGAACAAAGCCACAAATTATTATCATAGTAAAATTTCAGTCACAATAAAAAAAAAGAGAGAGCTGCTGAGAGGCCAGTTTCATATTGTGGGTGCGAGTTTTTGACTTCACACATGAGGCCTCACAGCTGTAAATCCTCACTGGGAAATTATATCATGAGAGAATGCTGTACTGTGGCTATGTCCATTAGGAATTTACTGCAACGTTATTGGATTACAGTAGCAATATGATATTTGTAGTTAGAAGCCAGTGAGATTTTTTATTGCTATAAGAGCAGGTGTTACATTTAGAGCCCATGTTATGAGTGGAAAAACAAACTTTGTGGCCGTATATAATGCACAGGAAAGTCACACTTTTTGATGGATGAATGGGATCAGGGAAGCCAAAATGAAGAGACACAATATGCAATGCTTTGAAGACACAGAGGCCTGTGGGTATGTGTGTGCAGTTCTGTTGTGAGGCACTTCTGCAGCTGAATGCAGAACATTGAGTCCTGGATGAGCATTTCTGTCAAAACCGTGCAAATCCTAAGGTGTGGGTATAAGAGGTGAACGAGGAGAGAGAGAGAGAGAGAGAAGGTGAGGTGAGGAGGCTCTTTAAAGCTTGTAATTATGTCTGCATTAGGAGTGAAGAACAAAGGCGAGCCCTGCGGTCATAGGGCAGGGACGAGCCTTGCCGTGGCCGCACTTAATACATGCAAAGCGATGATGTTAAAAACAGTCACACTCCTGAATGCAGCCCAGACTCACTGGCGTCTGTACATGGGCATATACGTCTGCGGAGGTGTGTCTGACATAGGTGTGTGTTCTCAACCTACCCACTCACTCTCACACACACACCAGTCGAGTTTGTCCATCATGCAGCTCTGATGCAGAGTGACAGCATTCTTTGTGTACAAACCAAGAGCACATTCCCAGGCAACTACTTCGGCTGTGATCTTCCCCACTGGCACATCATGTTTTACAAGTAACCCTCTGTTGCTGGGGCCTGAGTCGAAGCCCGTAGACTCAGACTGACAGTCCACGACCCTGACAGGATGCCAGGATTTATTATCGCAGGCTCAACTCACCACATAATAGACACGAATAAAGACCCACACGTCCCATTTCAGCAGTGCATTATGATGGGTCTGAAGCAGAGATGTGGTTTTACACAATTATCCCACCAGAAATTCATCACAGAATCAAAGTGTGGACAAGCCGTGAGAAACATGAAAATACCTAAAAAAAAATAACCCACTTTTGCTCATTTATAACCAGATGAAAACCAGATATAGTCATCATGGTTTCAGTGATGTATATTGACTTTTTATGGAACTTTTGGATGTGAATATTCTGCTTCCCTTCTTTCCTTTTATAAGAATAACTCTGATTAGCCAAGCTTTTGTATTTCCTCCACTGTAAGCAGGTGTCTGTCATTACCACTGTACAAGGCGACTGTTTTCCTAGTCCTTTTGAATCAACAAAGCCAGTGCAAACAATAGGATTTATGCTTTTCTATGACTGCTTTATGCCTCAGGAAAGAGAGGGGATCAGAGGAGGAGCCGGAGCAGTGCAGAGGATGAACGGCCTTAATCTTTCCTGCAGGCACCGTCACACAGGAAGACTAATATCTGCACGGCCCTGCGTCTCATTCCTCAAGTGCAGCCACATTGCTGCTCATGTGTGTGCATTGTGCCTGGACTGGCAGCGTTGAGGGCCCAGAGAGTTCACCGGTGTTATATGATCAACTCATGTGTGAAGTTCTTGGCACATACAGATCAAAATGTTTACACACTGACTAAGCTGACAGTTTAGTGCTTTATTTCTTGTCATGTAGTTTTTCTATTCAATCTCCTGCTTCTAGTTTCTTATTGTTTGTGTCTTAATGAAATAGTTATAAAATAGTGATATATAGTGATATAAATTAGATTAAATAAACATGTGGTTGATTGAGCTATGATTGCATGTATTAATGTGGACAGCTTCAAGGTGAGTGGTCCATATCATGTTGATTGATTTGTGGACCTATAGAAATACATGTCACTTTATTTATAGACACAGTACATCTCTTTTTAAATGATAATTTTAGTTCAGATTTAAATTTAATTAAGATTTATTATTCTTAATGAATGTATTTTAGGTATGAATTGTTTCAATTTTGTCTAAAAATATAATTAAGGTATTAATACATAAGTGCTGTTTTCTTGTGAAACAAAAAGGATTTGCTGTTTACTATTGTTCATCTTGGACTGTTTTAATTTTATTCAATTTTCTTTACATATTTATTATATTATTATTACTATATATTTGCATTACTTTTTTAAAGCATACAATATGGTGAAGTAAAATAAAAATCTAGTTTGATTAATAAAATAAATGTGTATGTCCCTCATTTATTTCAAGTGTTGTGAAGAGTGCATCCATCTATCCCGTCAAATATTTTTAATGAATCAATTAACTGAACAATGAGGAAATATCAATCAGATTTTTTTTTTTTAACACTGTATTGTCTGTAAGTGTCATTTATCCATGTGTATTAATTATAGTAATGTAATTGTGAAACATTTATTTGGCCCGACCACACCCCGCATGTTCCCCCGGTTACCTGGATCGTTTCTGGAGCACCTTCAAGGCGCGCCTTTTTATTGACCAATTACAACCGAGAGTTGGATCAAGGAACATTAAATCGACCTAATTAATCAGGTATTTGTCAACAATTTGGTTCAATTAAAAAGAGACAATTAGACCGAGCGTGTGAAGCTACCTTCGGGCGACAAGGAAACATTTCAACAATAGAAATTCAATAATTAAAAATGAAGTGCGTTAAAGGAAAAAAACTTGCGTGGGAAATGTCGGAGTGTGTCTGGTCTTTTGGCTCGAGCTTTGAATTCATCATTGGTATAATTGTTGCCAGACAGCATCGTCCACTGCCGCTGACTGTTAGACTTAAACTTTTAATTGATTGGTTGAATATAGAGACCCTGGCCACACGAAGTGAAAAAAAAAACCCGTCTGGAATCCTTTACCGTAATACGCGTATAAGCCATTCTGCTGCAACCTGAGCTCGGTGTCACTCGGGGCATTTGATTTAAATGGCTTCATTTGTAGAGACCAGCGGTCATATGTCTAAATTATACATTGTTGATTTTTTTTTTTCTCTAACCGTCCTCAATCGTCTGGTTGCGGCTCAAATGCGCATTTGGTACCAATTCTGAGTGCGGGCGCTGGCACACACATCCAGTTTACTCTCATTCAGAATCCTGCAGAATCACGCAGTAACCTGTCCACACAGATGGAGCACAGCTCAGCTGATGGACAGGCAGTGGGACAGTAGTGGCAGTGTATTGGGTTACAGCCCAGTGCTTTTGGCTGGAGCAGCGCTAATAGTGAGGGCCTGCTCCACATCTGGAACAAAGAAGCCAGTCTGGGTCTACCCTTGGTGTTTACAGCTCTGTTGTTTTTTCACACTCCTCACAAAATCTTGCCCAAACACACATTCCAGACTCACCAGCTCAACATGGGGGGGAAAATATACTATATTTTTCCACTGTAAATCTTGCCCCCAGTACCAGGGGAGGTGGGTAGAAAAACAAAAGCTGGAAGCTGGCATGGATCAGTGGGGCGACAAGAGAGTGGTAGTGGCTCAAGGAGTGGCAGAGAGAGGGAGACAGTTGTCTCTGTGTAAGAATCCTGCAGGGCCTGGTGGTTGAGATGGCATATGAGTTCAGTTGAGGTCAAAACAGCTGGGGGAGTGGCATCATGAGCTGCCAGAGCTGCTGGGTTAACTGTCTGTTTACAAGCATCCGAGGAGCCATCTGACATTTCATTCCTACAGTATTTCAAAGGACATCTACTGAGGCCATTTGTGTGGAAAATAAAGTATGAAGACTGCACAGACAATGTGTTCAGGCCATAAATCTCCTCTCAAAACAATAAAAAAAATATATTCACAGCCCATAAAGCCAGTAGAAAAGCCTATAGGTTTAACAAGCTGCAGATGTTTGGACAAGAAAATCATTAAGAAGTGAAGAGCTTCTATATTTTTTGTTTTCCCTCTCCCTCTCTTAAGGGCAGATGAGGTGACAGATGGAGATGGAAATACTGAACATACTGGACAATCACTTGCCCTTGGGAGTCACACATGCACACCCAATCAACACACAATGACACATGGCTCAGGGTTGCCAGGTTAAGACAGTAGGTCCTGTTAAAAGACCGGTTTACCAGGTCCAAGGATTATCCATCTGAAGTTACCTGCCCCTCTGGGTAACGTGAACCCCCTTTTGTGGTCTGCAGGGCAACAGTGTGCAAGGCAATCGTCAGTTTGAGATGCCAGAGGTGATGGAAATGACAAAGACATCTGTCTAGGCGGAAGGATTGGTCGTCTCCAAAAGGTTGCCAGGTTAAGTGACATGGGGCACACAATATATCGGCATTATATCCTGTTATCTGACATCAAAAATGGGTCTTATGAGAGTTTTAGAAAAGAAACAAAACAGGTTTCTAGCTAAGTACTGTCACGTACAACAGCTCTCTTATTATACATGAAAGGAGAATTAATATTTCGCCTGATATAGAGCTTGCACATCCATGAGGTCAAAGCCCTTTCTTTATAGCTCTTCAATGGGAACAACTTGACAGGATCAAGTTCAGCTCCTGACAACAAGCCCCGGCTCTGTCAAGTGTTAAGTTCCATTGTGACCTACAATAGGACACAATGGTCCTGCAGCACCCAGCCTGTACCTGGCTGACTATCAAATGACAGCGTCTCTCAGAGAAAAATTTGGCGAACTGATATTAAGATATGTGTCTATTGTTTGTATCATTTGTTTTCTTTACATGATGGAGCATGGGAGTATGTTACTTGTGAGTGTTCCTTAGTCAGTGCACTGTAAATGTACATGTCAAAGAATCAGGGATCATATTCCTGACATAGAAAAATTAAAATTTTTGTCGAGAACTCTAAAAAGGCCTGTGTGTATGATTTAGTGGCATCTTGTGGTGTAGTTGAAGATTGCAACCCCCTCCGCTCACCCTCTTCTGCAAAAAACATGGATTGTTAGGTTTGTCCATTCTTGGTTACCATAGAAACATGGCGCAGCAGGGTCTGTAGATATAAAATGCTCCTTTTAAGCTAACAAAAACATAGCTATTCTTTTTGTAGTATTGGCATTCAGTAAGTATCAAAAACATAGTTATGCATATTATATTCCATTTCTGCCATACTCTGTAAATAGAGCCAGCTAAATCACACACACTGGTTCTTTAAAATAATTGAAGTGATTCCAATTTTTGCTTCTTTTGTCTTGTTACAAATATTTCTAATTAGACATACTTACAACTGTAAGTATGTAAGTTTTTTTTATAGAAACTCTAAGTACACTATGTACTCTGCTTCACTATGATCTAGTAAACAGATACATATAATGATATGATGTAAGAAAATAATGGACAGTGTGAGGCGACAGAAAGTTGACAGTGACAATTTCCCAACCTCCCGTCATGTAAACCTTTAAATATAAGCTACTTAACCCATAATAATTTCAAAACAAATTGATTACAAAGTTTATGTTAGTTTTAAGTTTACTTTATTTTGAGAAAGGGTTAGACTAAGTGGCTGTCAAAAATTAAATATATTTCTGAGAATTTTTAGGAAGTAAAATTAGGAGATCATAAAGAGCTATTAAGAGTGGAGTCTGCCAGATTTTGTTAACTTGCTCAGATTTGGTAGGTCAGTAGGCTACATAGTTAAATTGTTTCCCTTTTGTCTGTTTTCACATTTACACAGGGTGTTTTATTTAGAAAATTGATTCTCTATGCCATTATTCTGTCTGACATCCTGTCAGTTTGGTCTGCTCTGTGCTATTTGGCGCAGCTGGTTGTATTTTCCATGGGTCAAAGAGGAGATCCAGTGGTGGAATCACGAGCATTGTCTAGGATGGCCATGATCAGCTCCGGTGGCTGAGTCGCACTCGTGCCCAGTGGAATCAAGTGATTAGTCTAATATTTATTCTCTTTTAGCTTGTCAGCTAAATGTTCCACTATGTTAGCTAGTAGGTAACTTTGTCTTTCTGCTGTTTAGAGCTTTTTTCATTGAAAAGCTGCCTACTGTGTTTATGAGAGCAGTGAGTTGTTAATATAATTAATTATCTTTCTAATGTAATTATGTTTGTATGTAATTAAGTTAATATAAAAATCCTGATAATAGCAGCTTTAATTTCTGTTTTACCAACTTTTAAACTTTTTTCCTTCCCTCAGAAGAGAGTAAGCTCACGAACAAAGAGGTAACCTGTTGTGTAAAACAAGCATGAATAAGTGAACAGTCACACTAAACCACTAAGCCGCCTGGCGTTTTAAGTTTGCTCCCTTGACCCGGCCTTCGTCGTGACCATTTTGCTGCAGTGCTTCAGGTGTTTAACCTTGTCATATTAAAGCATTTGTCACTGGAGGGCTAGACGACTGGGGCCAGGATGGGCCAGGGATTTAAAAAGGCTTGTGCTCCCAGCTCATCAGATTGTCAGTTTCTGTCTGAAGCCTGCCAAGAAACATCAAAGCCTTGAAGACTCGCTCATATCATCTTTGAACCTCACCAGAACACGCCCTCTCTGCCTCCCTACCTGCCCGCATTTCTGCCCTACATCACCAGTTTCTTTTTATAATAAAAAAAATGAAACAGAATGAATACACACAAGAATTAGGCCAAGTGGAAAATTAAAAGAGCTACACCTTTGAGGTTTTATTGTGGACTGTTGTGTGGGTGTCTGACATGCCATGCCAGCGCTCTGTCAAGGAGAGACAGTTTCAGTCTGAGCAAGCCCATCCTCAGAGGGTGCAGCCTCCCTTCAGCTCCTGGCCAAGATTGATGGCTATGAAAGAGCTACCTGAGGCAGAGATCAAAGTCAGACAGGATACATACGCCTTAGTGTTTAACTCTTTCATCTCCCACCTTTTATACATGAGTCATGACCCTTCACCTGTCTATCAGTTGACCTCTGGCTGATGAATAGTATAGGAGCTCCGGGATGCTACCATTTTCTTCTTTATTGGATATAACAAATCAGATGATGTAAAATTGATGAAATGGAAAATTCTGATATGGCAAAAGGATAGAAAACAGTGTTGAGGCAAGTCCATGTGTTTTATTAGGCACATTTTTCTTTTAGTCTTCACTTCAATAAATAGGACCTTGGTTTGTCAATGTGGGGCTCTCCTCACAGAGGAGGCCAGTGGTGGAGGGCTATTTGCATTCCAGCAGTGAGAGTGAGGACAATTAAGCCATTTCCCCTCCAATCTATCTCCCTCCAGCCAGCCATCCAGTCAGCCCAGTAGATCAATGGGAAGTGCAGCTGCACAGCCCATGTGTGCCAGGCTGTGAAGAGAAGATTGGGGTTAAAACCCTCCTGGCCCTCAGATTGGCTCCATACCTGAGTCAAAGCACAGATGAACCAACAGCTGTTGCCGGGCAGAACTGGGAAAGAAAGGTTCTCGCCCCATCTGTAAAAGCATTACACGGTTTCTGGCTTCAGGTCACTGTTTATTTTCTTAATGATCTGAGCCGAGATGTGTGCATTTTGTATTCGGCATCATTTTGTACCTGAAAGGAGAGAGCTCTAGTAACAGCAGGTTGATTTCACCACCTGTACGCATAAAAAGGAAGCACCCACGGCTTCCATCACAGTCCATCCCTGTGCTTTTTCCCCCAAGGCACTCCAGACTGGCCACTCCAAAATCAATTAGCCAAATCACATTTCACAAAAGTAGCTGAGTTCTGCTTTCAGTGTCCAGGCCCCTCAGGTGTCACAGAGCCGGCTTAAAGGTGCGGGCAGCGAGCCTTGGTTTAAGTTGTGTGGGATTAGACCAAACAAAGAGCTATAGATATCTAGCTGCACCTGTGCAACTTGCTCCTCAAGGACTGCTAATAGGGAGAGTCTTTGGTCCAAATGGCGGGTGCTCAGAACTTAATCTCCCAGCTCTCGGGCCATTGCAGGTATCTGTTTCCACTGTTCCCGGCAGCAGAAACTGTCCTGAACTTGGACATAATCGCAAAGCCATCATGTAACAAGGACTTCCATCTCTGCTGCCTCTGCCAAGTCCAGGTGATCAATCATTTACATGTGTAATTAGGACCGGGTGTCAAAACAGAAACTGTACACTCGCTTAGGGACCCAATGTGCAAGCCGGTTGACATCAGACTTGGCAAGTGGTGGGTAAACAGGGTCAGAAAGAAAGAGGCTGAGAGAGAGGAAGAAAAATGAGATGCTGAGATGTGCAGGTTTTCCTGACACTTTTAGCTTCTTACCACCCAGGGGGTGAACGGCTCTTCAGCATATCAAATAATGTAAGAGCATATCGCTGTTTATATGGTGGCTTTAGTAATGGTGAGTAGTACTTTAATCCGTGGTGTTATTGCACAACTAAATTACTTTTGAAAATGAAAACACCTTAAGTCAAGCGTAGCCATGCTTATTTATGAAGGCCTTATAGCGTCAAAGGGAATACCGGAAAACAGAAAATGATGGGCAAAATTAATTTTCTTACAGATCAGCAACAAACACAAACAACTTATCACAGATCCGGTTCCCTACACAAGTCAAACTACTTTAGTCAAGTGGCTCAATAGCCTCCTGAGTGCCCAACCAGCCATTCAGCCCATTTGAGGTCATAACAAGGGATTACACTGCAACAACAAACACATGCCAGTGTAAAGTGATGCTTTGGATACACATGATAAAACGACAGGGGATACTAAGAGATGCAATGAATTTACTTTGATTTTTATTATCTCACGGAAGTTCTCATCACTTTCATAATGTCATAACTGGTGCACAGCTTGAGTATAAATCACATAAATCACTTCACAGTAACAATCTGATATAGAAAATCTCGACAGATCTTAAGTGATGTTTTCCCACGGTCAACTGGATCGCTTATAACTGGGCAGGAGAATGCAGAAATACCAATGCCCAATAATCCACCTGTCACCTGAGGGGGATAGGTGTGGTGCTGCAGGGCTAAGGAGGGGATATGTGCAGGCTACCGTGACTTATGTGGACTCATCCAGCCAACACCTCAGTGCCCAGGGGGTGAGTGGGTGTTTAAAAGAGCCTGTTTGGGGCCTACGTTTAGAGTTTCCCGGTGCAGAGTGGACAAGCTTTGAAGAGGCAGGTCCAGTAATGAATTAGAGTATTGTCTGCTCGGAGGGAGAAGCCTCTGGGTGGGACATCAGATCAAAGGAGGTCCTACTTTATTACTTACAGCATCAGTTCAGGTATGCAACTGGACAGAGCAGAGGGCAGACACACTGACCCTTAAAAAAGGTGACTGTCCTGACGTATACAGGTTTGTTTTATCAGGTAACGATTTGGCATATACATATCAATTTTGCTAATATTTGTTGACATCTTATCTGACAATATATAGATGATTAAAGCTTTTGGTGTTCTAAACACACATTTGGGTTTGACTGCTTTCTGATGAAACCCACAGCAAGGGATTTGATGATTTGTCTATTCAAACCAAGTGATTTGAATAACACAGTAATGTGCCTGCTCAATTCAAACTGACCGAAAAGCAGTGCAGTGCTCCATAACACTATAACGGCCAGAGCATTCTCAGTAAAGATGTGACGTTTAAGGAAGCAAAGTTATTAGCTTTCTTGATGAAAGATTGATAGCACTCTCATGTCTGTACACTAAATATGAAGCTGCCAGGAAAAATCAGCAGCCAGCTAACCTAGCTTAGCACAAAAACTTGAAACATTGGGAAACAGCTAGCCTGACTCTGTCCAAATGAAACAAAAGCCAGCACAGCACCTCTAACGCTCACTAATGAACATGTTATGTCTTGTTTGTTTGTCTTGTACAAGTACCAAAAGGTAGAAATGTCAAATCACAGTTTTACAGAGGCGTTTTGTGCTGGGCTCAGGGCCAGCATACTCCTCAATGACCAAGAGATTTTCTTCATATTTAGCACACAGTCAAGAGAGTGGCAACAATCTTCTCATCTAGCTTTAGGCAAGAAAGTGAATGTGTGTATTGTCTAACATTTCCTTTTAAGATTTTTCAATAGTTAACTAATATTTTATGTCTTAGGAATAAGGTAATTTTGGTGTTATAGCACACATGGCTTATAGCAGTGTGACACACCCAGCAGCTCAGAGGTGACTGTGAAACGAATTGTCTCTCAGATATGTGATGGCTTTTTGTTCAAGCATCAGGCCACTTTACAGGCTGAGTAGAGACAGAGGAATGCACTGACCGCTCCTCTCAGGCGGCTCCACATCGTCCTGAGGCTGGACCAGCCTCTCGCAGGGTCATTCTCCCATGACATTCTCCTTAGCGTGAAGAGGGAACAACACACCTCTGCTTTGATGTCAAAGTGGTCAGGTTTAGACGATGAGGCAATGACGCGAGAGACACAAACACCTGGATGGAGTGGAACTAAACAGGAATGCTATTTGGATGGTGGAGGACCAGATGTCATATCTGAAATCATATATTTATATAGAATATTTACAGCACTTACATATAATATTTTACACCAATGTATATAATAAAACATAAACTATATAATAATATGGACATCAGAACAGTTGAAGATACAGATAAATAGTTATGAAGAACAAACAATTATTCCACAGAGAAACCAGCAAAAAAACATAAATAATCTTTAAGCAGACTTAGTCAAAAGCTAAAACCACATTAAAAAGTTTGAAAATTGTATATTGAAAATAACACAAACTTTTGCTATTTTTTTAGTCATGCTAATGGCATGACTCCAGAAATGGTAATGTCATTTCATTGGTTGATCTGTTGGTTGGTCCACCACTTTGGTCCAGATTGAAATATCTCAACGAATACTGGATGGATTGACTCACAATTTTGTACAAACATTTCTAGTTTGCAGAGGATGAATCACACTGGCTTTGGTAATCTTCTGACTTACAGTACTGTCACCATGAAGCTGACATTTGTGGTTTTGAGGTTATGAAATTTGGTACGCATTCATGTTCACCTCAGGTTGAATTAGTCTGCCTTTTATCCAGAACCATCATCAGGTGCATTTGTCCATTACCTTGGTTTATGACCAAAAACCTGCAAAAGTAATGACAGCCCCTCATCCACAGAAGTACTTCCTGTTTTTAGTGTTAATTATTCAGTGTTCATATGCTAACTACAACGGTTAACATGGTAAAAATTAAACCTGTTTAGCCCCCACTTGTTAGCATTGTAATTGTATCTATGTTACAAAGTGATGTTAGCAATTAGCTCAAACACGACTGTGCTTAAGTAAAGCCTCACAGAGCTGATAGCAGTGCTGTATATCAGTGACTGAGGCTGACTGACTGATGTTTAAGCATTCCCATAATCCATTGCTGCTGATTCTTGATTGTGGTGTGCCCACCTGCACAGAAATATATATATCAGTTGTCATCTTCCATTTCTTCATTTCATTCTGAGTCAGTGAAGTGGATATATACAGCCAGATACGCCAATCCACCCTGAAACTTTTGTTTTGATTTGTCATGTTGCAGACTTCTTTCTTTCACTTAGCAGAAGTCAAAACTACCAGCTAAATTACTTTTTTTCATACACTTTACAAGCTCTATTGGCTCACATGTCTATAGTGATACTACTTGGTTGTCAAGAAGTGAAAATAAATTCCTTCAAAAATGTAAATTACTGGGAAAAACACAAGCACCAGCAGGCTGCTCTCAGATCACAGAGTCAGTGAGTTGGATACAATCTACAGTGGTGGTGTTTTTTAAAAAAAAAGTAAAATCTGTGTCTGATATTCAGCCTGACAAGTCATATTTATGGCCCTGAATGTTTTGAAAAATTGAATGTGAGATTTTATAATATGATACATCTTTGCTGAGAGAACTGGAATCAAATCTAATCACTGTTGGATCAAATCGTTACACCCCTGCTCCCATCGGAGCGGTCCTGCATCACAGATGAACACAGAACTTAGTCTCTCTATGTGGTGGATTGCTTTCCTGTGGGAACTGTCGCTCTCTGTTTGCCCATTCCTCCCTTCTGTTTCTCACCAGCTGGGACTGCTGCTCAGCCACCCAGCCATAATGTCATAATTGTCCTGTTCCTCTGCTCCTCTTCAGCCACCAGGATACAATGCATGGCAGCTTAGGGCGGAGTGTGAATAGGGGCCACGGCTAACTGTGGGCCCTAGATTATTACCACACCTGCTGCTCTTACCTTTGCGCTATGAATGAGGGAACAAGGTAAATGTTCTTTGGTTGGGAGTTTTGTTTTAATTTTGTGCAAAATCAAGGTGTTAGGGGCTGTTATATTTTGTTCTCCTGCACAATCACAGCCTTAGAAACATCTAAATTATTGTTATCTTCTTTATTGATAAAACATCCAACAGGGAGCGTGCTGCACCACAACACATTTGAAAACCAACATCCTCCTGCACTGGAGCTCCCCAGGTCTCAATTAGCCCTGATGACTTGCCTAAGGGGAGCTTGTGTTTAAATCAACCAAGGAAATTATTGCTGGAGAGGCATAATAATTGATTCCGGGGCCCCAGAACCACAAAACAATTACTGATTACTTATTTCTGTTTGTCAGCTATGACAACTGGGGTTTCAATAAAGCAGCAGAAGGGGAAAACTACTCCTCACATGGGACCAGACCTCACGCTGGAAAAACTGGAAGTGCAATCAGCTTCTTTATACTTTGCGTAGAAGGAAATACATGGAGAATTTTCAGTTCAAAACCCAATGCAGATTTTCTGTCCTTGTTTTGGTATATATATAATTGATTCTAACAGTTAATAAAATGTGAAAATGTGAAGTGAATAGATTTTTGCATATAAAACATTGCCACTTATTAATAATCCCTTGCGAGTAATACACAGTCTTGTAAAAACATGAACACAAAAACAAAACTGGGTCCACAGGGGACAAGGGAACAGGTGTTCTGCATAAACTGTATGTCACCCCATCAGTTGAGGTAAATGAAACCACAATACCATCTGCCATAATCACATGTATCACCTCTTATAGTTGTAGACACACTGAGAGAAATAACACTGATTTACAGTGTACACATAAGCACAATAAAATGATTAAAGTGCTGAAAATGTCTTTTTTTAAATAAACAAGTGAGTTTTAACCCAAATGTCCCGTCTTCTCCAAGATTTCCTTATAAGTCACTGTAGCTCATTTCTGGCGGACGTGACCGGCGTCGGCAGTGATGTGCTTCCTGTGGGTTTGTCCCTCAGTCTGGCCCGAGGAGAGATCTCATGATAAAGGTTTAAACTGGGGCCTACTCCTCGCCAGCTGCCTCCTCTGGTCACATTAACTCGGACCTCATTAGTCATAATCTGCTCCCTTGGGCCAGCCTTGAAAAATCTCTGCCTGGCAACTTCATACTGTAGAAACGCTCCAAGCAAAATGTTCCTCTTATGTACATGACCCAAAAAAACTAAAATGGTTATCTGATGGTTGGAACTTTGGCGGTTCTGCCGCTCGAATGAGGCAGAAAGAAAAGTCTCTTTCTCTCAATGTGGAACTTCAGATAACACATAGCTACTTTTTAAAATCTGCATGTGTAGACAAATATGTCTTGTGGTTGGCAGACAGCTGAGTAACTGCACTGTTTCTCTTTTGTTATGAGAGCTTACCGAATTCATGACCGCAAAAAGAGCCAAAATCACGCATCTAAGAGCCACAAGTCCACCATTAGCATACTTGTTTGTGGCTACACAGCGCAGAGAATATCTTTAAAAAGGCAGTGACAGAAACTGAGGAGCAAGCAATGACCTGAGGATAAAAATCTGGGCTGAGGAATTTAGTCGAGCTTTAGCAGATGTGACAAACTGGTAGTGATAACGCCAGCAGAATGACTGATCCTGCTCATACCCAAACATGTAACCTCTTCGTTGGCTGTGTAGGAGCGAGCACTTCAAACACATCCATATTTCAGTGACAGAAGGCTTCAGGGTAGAACAACCCATTTACCTGTAATCTGTTTTAAAAGCAGCCTAGAAGGAGTGAGGCAGGCCTGTAACGATGGGAAAGCTGTCTGAGACCTGCCTTGGGAGATTGCGTCAAGGGTTGAAAAATAGAAAGACGTAGAGTTAGGTGAAGCTCCAGTTGACCAGAGCTTGACCCCATTAGCTTTGGTTATGTCACTTCCGGCAAACTAATGACTTTTTTGTTTTGATGTCGGCCATTTAAAGGCAAGATTTTAAAGCATTTTGACAAACCAAGCCTTTCAGATGAGCAGATAGATAGTTTGAAATAAGGGAAGTGTGGATCTAAGATGAGCAGACAAATGACTTATGATGATTTTGAATTGTGGCCCTAAACTGTCTATAAACACCAACCATGAAAGGTTTCCCTAAGTATCACAGGTAAATACAGTTAAATAATTTATCTGGACTCTCACATACTGGTTTAAAATGAATGTATAGTTGATTTACTAGGTAAAAACTGTATTCAGTAAATCTTTCCTCAGGTGACTTTCCTCAGGTCACTCACGTTTTCTCTGCTTATTTACTGTCATTGTCATGCAGTTTTCTGCTCAAGGCCCTGAAGGCCACAAGGGCCCAAAATGGCTCAGGGGGTTCACCTTCCATTGTTTCCCATAAGATTTAAAAACCCTCCTGTTTTGTCGTCTTTCCCCCTCACTGCTACCTTTCTCCAGTACACACTCACTGCAGAGCCAGGAGGAAAGCTGTATTAAGTCTGGTCAACAATGACAACAAAAAACATCAACAAAAGCTGAAGGGCCAAACCCGACTAAGTTACCTCCCCTGGCCTTACAATGCCCATGCTTACCTCACCCTGCCCCTCCATTTTAGCCCAACCCTTGCCCCCCTGCCAAGCCAGGAATGCTGGGGGACAGTGACCTTTTCACCCAAATGTCCCACCTTGGTTTCTCAGGAAGATTAGGAGGCGGTAGAGGAACTGGGAGTGTCCCATGAAGCTAGCCGTTGATCCCAGTTGGAGAGGATTCCAGTTTTTTGGAAAGGGACCAGATACTGGGTTTGGAAAGCGAAGTCTTGAATTTCATGCTGTATTGCAACAACCTTGTACGCTTTTTATGCTTCCCTGGTTTGGCAATTGTTCAAAAATGTGAAACCAATGCAACTGCACCACAGCAGTTTTCTATTACTGAGCCGTCCATTATGAATAACTGAGCGGAGCCTCATTAAAAGGGCTTCTCCTCAGTGGCAGCAGACTGTTAGCAAACATAAAAGTGTGATTGGTGATTTTATGAGCTTTGCTTTCAAACTTGGTTTCCGTTGACTTTCGTGTTGTTGTTGGAGCGCTGCCCAAAACCGACGTTCCAGCCGTCTGCAAGGCTCCCAAGAGAACATAACCACAGGGAGCACCATCAGGTGTGTTCATCATGCTGAGCTGCTCGTCAGGTGGCCTGCCGCTCCTCAACAGCTGTCTGGGTGGTAACAGTGGCCCAGCGACATGGCCTCCACTGGTTACAAAGGGAGCATGACAGCATAACCACGGCCTTTAGAGTCTGTATGTCGGATGAAAATTAGCGAACTGAAAATTATAGATCTTATAGATGTAATATATAGATTTGCACTCTTTGTATATGTTTTCACCTATTTTTGCCAGCGTTGTGGCTCAAGAGAAATGAAATGACATTCCTGGTCACCAGAGGATGCATCCCACTGGCTTTTTGTGACCCTCTAACATTTCTTTTTGCGCCACCATATGTTTAATATTTCTGGTTATCATTGGATGGGTTGGCAAAAAGAATGGTCCAGATATTAATGCCCTCATCGGGATGAATTGTAATAACTTCCCGACCTTTCATCAAGCACCACCCACTGGTCAAAATGTAATTTTGAATTTTGCTCAATAATTTGGCTTATGGCCATATACTTACAAAACAAATGACTTTCCCATCAGCCTCACCTGTACTTTGTGTTTGTGAATTCACAAATGTTATCATGATAACATGCTAAACTAAGACAAGGAACACGGTACACAATACACTTGCTAAACATTAGCATGTTAGCATGGTTAGCATTGTGAGCATGTTCTGTCATTCTGACATTAGCATTTACTTCATAGAGCTGCTGTACCAAGGGACAAACTAACAGAGCTGCTAGTGTTCCTTGTTCCTATACATTTAATACTCCTTAATTTCAAGACATGTGTGTAAAATGATGCAAAATTCTTTTGCAAAGATATTTGTTCCTTGTTATAATAAATATGGAAAAGTCTCTTGAATGCATCTCTATGATCAAATAAACTGTCAACATATTGTTAGAGTTAACAAATTTATGTCCGGAGAAGTGATGCACACCAAAGCAAAATGAACGACAAAAAAAGCTGGTGTAATGAAATCTACTGTACATCTGCACGGCACATTTAAGGATTACCTCAACCGTATAAAGTCACACCATGTTCCACAGGGTTGAAAAGACAAACAACAGCAATAGTGGCAAGAAAAGCTCCTGACGTGCTCCAGATAATAACATCTCTGCAACAGCTGGGTGTTACCTCAGCAGACCAAACCAAAAAGAACAAGATTTTTCCACAATTAAGGCTTTCACAAAGTAGAAAGTTTGAGATTCCAACACTAAGATAAGAGCGTAATCCACATCATGCAGTCCTGATAACCCGGGTTAGCAGCCATTACTACAAAGTATTACCACATGCTGCCACAACATGATCATCATTTCATCATTTTCCTCATGTCCTTTTATATACAAGCGCTATCAGCCTGGTCTGAATTTGTACAATAGGTAGTGTGACAAACAAATCCTAAACATCTCAAATATTTACATGCCCAATCTAAAAAGGAAAGAAGATTTACTTTCAGGGAAGCAGTCTTATCTGAGGAGAGGCTCTTGTTTTTGTTGCGCACAGTGGCAGTTGGGTGGTAGCAGTTCCTGGGGGATTAACAGAGATGTAAAATGGTAATAACTAGCCTCAAGCTTTCTGTCAAGCTCCAAACACAACCACCTCATACTGTCAGGAAAGAGGTCTTCATGAATAGCTGAATGAAGCTTGTACACAAAATACTTGTGCAACTGCAGATATTCGGAAACACTTTTAAACCATTTCAACAACTGTGTGTATTGGCATTGCTTACTGGATAAACTCACACACTGTCTCTGATTTTGTAGAGTTGAAGTGTTACTTTGGTTTGTATAAACTGGAGGTATATATTAGGACAATTATAATATACAATATATAGGTACATTTTTTTTATAAATCCCTTTTCCATGATGTTTTGGTTTCTTATCCACTTTGTAGGAAGAATGAGTTACACACATTAGTACATCATGTATCAATTAACTGTGTTAATCCAAGGATTGTGCTACTAGACTGCAGCCAAGGATTTAGATTTCAGCATCAACAAATCAGATTAGTATCAGGTTCAACAACATTGACCTAATGTGGTCTTCTGCATGTTTTAAACAACAAATAATTCTACTATATTTACTGGCCGAACAAGTTAGCATTTTCACAGTGTGAGCCTCATCATGCAGATGAATTGCCAGTCATAATCAATATTTCCTGAACTCACCAGATCCAAGCCATCCTCATGTCATGGCTTTTCTTTTGGATATTGACCATGAACAGGTCTGTCTTTGAGTTCACTTTGACATTTCCAAAGTAATTTATTTGCTCAGGAAACATAACATCACATCATAACTACCTAACAGGTCTGAGTAGTATAATGCATTGCTCTCCTGCGAATATCTATTTTGCTGCACTAAATGATTCATTTCTGCAGGAAGTTGCAGATTTGTGTGCATCTAGGTGCCGGGGAAACCCAATCCATCAGGGCAGGGCGAAGCGGGTGGGCCTGTGCTGTCTGACATTATCCAGACACCTTCTTGACAGCTCCGGCTTCACCGCTGACACACACACACGTTACCTGCAACATAACCTGGCACTGAGGGGAAGAAACAGCGAGAAACAAGTGGCTACAAATCAGAAAATATAGAAATGAAAGAGCAGGCAGTTAAAGGACCTATAAAAACACATAAATACTGGAAAGTGTTGTAACTCATGCAATTCAATATCCAGTAACTGTTAGAAGTAATGCAAATTAGTAGCTATAACCCATTAATACTATTTATTTTTTTAAATATATGAATAATTCTGGTTTCTTATTCAGATATTAAGGTTTTATTTCATATAATATCTAACTGTTTTCTATGCATTTCAGTTTGGGAGAGCGTCCTAACCGATCTCTAATCGTCATATCAAATGTCTGCAGCGCCTCAACAGTCTCTAAGACTAAACAGAAGTGTACTCTCTTTGTCCAGGCCCATCTGCTAATCCACACAACCAGCTTCCTACTGCAATCAAACCTTTGTAAACTTCACAACTTTAGCAAGATGGCCGCCTTTGCTGCTTTATTTCAACCTCCCTGTGACCACAAATAGGTCTAAATCGACCCAATTACTTACTGCTTCCTTAAATGCTCGAACCAGATTTACTGATACTTGCCAGCAATGGCTCTGTGATAACTATCTGCTTCATCTGTTGTCTTCTTGTGTATTCTGTGAAACGGCAGTAAATGTGGCACATTACATGATCTGAAGGGCAGTGATAGAAATCATAGCTCTAAGATTCATTTCCAGTACAGACAAATAGTGCAGATAGTGGCTTTAATGTCTATATTAAACCTAATCATCAACATTTTCCCACAAAATTTAACTTTTACACTTTTAAGCCACATCAGCAGATATTTCTATTAACACACACTTGTTGCAAAGTGCCATCCTGTGGTGCTACATAAACAGCAAAACCACTGAGAGACAGCAAAGGTGACAGATGAGACTCTCAGAGTGGGTTAGCATATGGTAGCAATCAGGGAAAGTGAGGGTCTGCTGGCCCAACAGTAATTAGCAGACGGCCTCATGTTCATGTTTCTTTTAATAGCTCAACACAGCCCAGTGTGGACTAAAAATAAACAGGGCAATTATGGGCGGCACGGAAGGCCATCATTTGAGGTGTCTGACCTTTGAACCCGGGTCAAAGCCCATATAGAGGCGTCCATGTGGACCACCTGCACCCCTCTTAGCCACTAGGGAAAGGAGCCATGTTGTGTTTATGTTAGGGGTCAGGCGCAGAGCTAGGCCAATGTAGGGTAAACTAAATGTGTGAGTAAATACTGTCTATTTATATCAGGGGTCTAAATGCTTGCTGTGTTTTGAACCCAAGATGCAACAGTTGCACCAGCTGTTCGTAAAATCAAACTTAGCCTAGATATTATAAAGTGTGTGTGTTTACTAAGTAAATTTATGTATCACTAAATTAAATTAAATTAAATTAAAATGGTTTAACTCCAAAAAGTATTTCTTACACAGAGATAAATTCCTAATGAGTAGCTGCCAGGTTTAACTCACTGCATAGCTTACTTAACCAACCAAAGAAACTTCCTTTAGACAAGAAAAGTAATTAGTAGGTTGACATATCCCACCCAACACTTGATCAAAATGCTATTTAATAATGATTTAAAACTTTAGATTACATTTTTTTAAATAATGCAGTTACAAATAATTCTGATAGAAATTATTAGCATTAGCCCACAGGCCAAGCGATGTCTGTTTGCTGTGATCTTGCTCATTCTAAATTGCGTGAATACTACTGAAATACTTAGAATATTTCAACAAAGTCATACCGAAATTTTTAAAAAAATTGACAGAAGTTTCCGTTCAGCCCCCCAAAATGCTTTGGAAGCTATGCTACAGATTGTGATGCTACAGTGACTTCCTGTTCACATAGTTGGCTGCTTTCCATTAAAAGGGCACAGACGTTTCCTATAAAAAGAGTAACACATTACTAAAGACTAGCTAAGATGTGTACAGCACAAAATAACAGTGTCTGCAGTTCAGTCAGAGATTTGAGTGTGTTATGCTAGTAGCGACTAATGTAGCCTTGTGTTGCTAGCCTCAAGCAGAGGCTCACTTCTTTCTAACTCCACACCAACAGATTTTTCTCATTTTCAAACTCGTAGTCTTCAGCCCAAGGCGACGCTGACACCATGTGACATCACTTGAGGCAATTTATCAGATTTCAGGCAGCTCTCTGCCCTCTGGAGCCACAAAGGCTTTACACAACTTTTTCACACATGTAGGAGTACTACCCAAGACCTGTAAACAGGCTTTGATGTACTTTTTAATGGTGCAACCAGATTTAGCAATGTCTTTATGTATAGTTGGTGCCTGCCTATTCACGTGCCTTCACACTGACAATTATGTCAAAATGCAGTGTACTGTGAGTACCTGGGTGGTGCATTCATTACAGTCAATGCTCTCAATGGCTACGTAGTGGAAGGGAAAGGACGCATTGTAAAAATGGCAGCTGAAGAACCTGCTGGAGCTGAGGCGTTTGTGGTGAATACCACAATATACAAATTTAAGTTTAATCTATCAACTATAGATAGATAAAGAAGTAAAATGTTGCAGTCATCATTTCTGGTGAGTGCACAATGGCCGTACTCAAACTGAGACATTACCCTGCCGAAATTAGCGCACATGGTGTACATGTTGTACTATGTGGTGCTAACGGAAGTATCTGAATTGAGACATAGCAAAAGTTGTATGTGGTTAGCTGATCGCTTCTAAAACGTTTTAAACATTTCCATTGCTTTCCATGAAGGAAGACTGGATCGTGTCACAAATGTTTCAGATAGTATGTTGCAAAGCCCTTGATGTTTAGCACAGAGATGTTTAATTCCCATTCCCTCTCCCCACCCATAAGTGTGTTTTCTCTAAATTACCGTTTATTTAAGTGGAATTCAAAGTCCCCAGCTCCAGTGTGAATCTGTTTCTCTGCACTGGCTAGAGGTCCAGCACAGATGTTCACATCAGCCCAAAAACAACAAGAAAAGCTTTTCACACCTGGCAACTCTCAAACAGAACTTGGCACCAAAGAACCTGCAAGGTTGTCCCAGATTGACCTTTCACCTTTTGTGATGTCAATGATCCTCTCGACCAATTAGACGCTGGAAGCTGCCCTTGGACTAGCCTGGCCTCAGACACAAAGACAAATGATTCTATCAGATTAAATGTTTTTTAATGGCAGACAGAGAGGCCAAATGTGGGTCTTTCACTAGAAGCCATATGTGCATTTCTCTGGTTATCATTCCAAATGAGGCTCATTTGTAAGCAATATGTGAATGAAAGGCTAAGCTCTGGCAGATATGTGGAGGAAAATGTCTTGTTTGTTACGTCAGGGACAGCACACAAAAAACAACAATTTATTTCCTTGTGTCAATATCACTCTATCATCAACATGTTCTTAGATTTGATTGAGTATGAGAATAACTGGCAGGCGGTAACAACATGGAATGGTATTATGTAGCTTTGCATATGAAGTGGATTATGGGCAATATGTTCTGACCTCAATCTGCCAAGAGAAACAGCAAGAGCAAGCCACACATCCAGAGGCCTTGCTATTTTTAAACCCACATTTGGACTCAGTGCTTGGTGCCTACCACAGCAAAGGCTGCTGGAGCCATCATCGAACCCAACACAAAGACATTGTCCCTGAGACGAGAGCTTCAAAGAAACAACAAGGTCAAACGCTGTATTTTTACTCTCCAGTTCTGGGCCACACTGTAGGGCAAGTCAGACCTCATGTAATGGTATGTCTTGATGATTTTCCACATTTACATGCGTAGACCTATGATCACTCAGCCATCGTCCTGTTATTCAGAGACTGTGGGGTCCTTCACCTGGCCATGGGGTGACCTGGTCATTCCTCTGGCCCCCTGTCAGTGGATTAATCCCCCAGCCCCAGGAGAAGAAAGACCCCTGCACCACTTATGAAGCGTTTGTTCTTCCTGTCAGCCTTCAATTGAGGATAATTGTCTCTTTTAGATGTCGAGGGCCTGTGATCTGCCATCCATTGAGTCCAAAAAGAGGTTATGTTTCACCTCAGGTTGAGGAAGGGGGGCAAAGATAGTCCCAGATTCAACAAGGAATGCCTTGATATTGATGTAAACAGAGATTTAACATCAAAAGGTTAAAACTGGATTCATAAGTGGAGCAGTCATATTGTGTTGTGAGTTTTCTGCAGCGCCTTTCATTGCATCTAAGACAACAGAAACATCTTAGTGAAGAACAGGATGATTTATTAAGGTATACTGGTTGAAGGTTATTGTTATGCAACGTTGCACAAAAGTTAATATGCAAATATGACCTCCACCAAGGCGCGCATGGTTTCAGCATTGTTTGTCTGTCAGTCAGGCTCACAGAAAAACAACTTGCCAAACTGAAACTTAAGTGTAGCGCATTCCAAGAAGGAATACATTCAGTTTTGGAGTGGATTCAAGTCACAGGTACAGTAATTATTTTCCACTTTGATCACCATTGCAAGATCAATTATCACACCGGTGTCTGTGACTAAATAAACTGAATTATTCATGCATGCATAAACCTGTCATAAAATGAATGGTGAGCCGCGACTAAACATACCACAAAACATACCAGTCGCCTCAAACCTGACTGTAGAAACAACACATTGGCAACAAGTGAGTCCTTCTAGGTTGTAATGCTTTTCTTTCTTTTGTCTTTAGCACCAACACAAATGAGTACATGCACACACACATACCATGTGGTCCCTCCTCTACCACACGTGCAGTAAAAAAAGTGCTCTGCATAGTAAACAGGTTCAAATTTGCATTACATATCCAGTGCTGCTGACATCAGAGAGGGTTTCTTTCTCTTCCTGCCTTTTTACTCTCCTCTGGTACACCTGCAGCTGGTCGGGTCACGTAATCGACTCCCAATGGCAGTCCTTTAGCGCAACAGCTGTGCACCAGTGAGAGCATGGTGTGGGAAATTAGCATAAGCTGAGCCTCTCGACTGATCGGGGCGTCTGGACAACATAATCATTTTCAAGCTCCAAATGCAGCTTGGATGTTGCCTCAGCTCTCAAGAGTCATACACGCACCCCCACAACACATAAACACATCACCCCTCCCTTCTCTTTCTCCCTCTCTATCTCTATATCTCTCTCTGTCTGTCACACACACACACACACACACACACTGTATTGTGGGTCAGTGCCTCATGTGGTGACAATGTGTGCGCTGTGCTGTGGCAGAGGAGGCAGCAGTCAGTCTGTAAAAAGAGGAAGTGGTGCTGTATACCCCGGAGGAGAGGGTCCCGGGGAAGAATGTTTATCCTGTCCACCGCCTTTGATCTTTTACTGTTAATCACTTCCTGCACACTGTATATGAACTAAGCAGCTCTGCGTTGCAGTGCCGGGCCCACCGGTGACACAGAGGAAGAGGCGGTGCAGCCATTTTGGATTTTCTAAACAAAAAACACAGAGAAGGGCTAAAGAGTGGAATCATGCTCTCTCTGGCACTTTTTAGTGATCATGCAATGATTGGTCTGACCACTGTGAGCAAATGTATTAAAGTTCAGAGCTGCCTAATTGTATTTTGACATGGAATAGAATGGGACACATTGTGTGGGACTTCCAGGAACAGCGAGCACAGAGAGTTACAGTAAAGCTGCCATGCTCGAGACTTATGAGGCCCTAATGTGCATCTACCACACCATGTGGTTTGAGTGGCGGTGACAGTTTGTGGCCATTATAATTCAAAATCCCTGCCAGTGTTACAAAAGTCTCCAACCCTCAATGCCACTGATCACACGAGGAGAGACTCAGAAGTTCTCTCACGTACAGACTGGTTGTCTGGGTTTTTGCTTTCCATCTTTCTGTTTCTGTCTTGGTCTCTTGTAGATGCGCACCACCCTTGCTGCAAGACCCCATGCAACACACCTAACCCCTGCACAATTTAACCCCCAAGCATCTGAGAGCGTTTATATAGCTCTGGAATTCAGAGGGACTAAAGCCCACACCTGGCAAATGGAATTAAGATCTGAAACCAAGGACATTCAGACTTAAATAAGACAGTGCCTGACCTCCACCCAAACTCCCTTACTCCATGTCTGGCAACACTGTGCATGCAGAAAACACACACACATGTTATGCACACACAAAGACAAAAGTCCATGACAGGTTGAAAAGCACCCGACGCCTGCTGCGGCAGCCACTCACACAGTGGGTGGATGCATCGATGAAAGACAAAACATGAAAGCTTTTGTCTCTGAGTGATCGGCTTGCTGCAGAAGACTGCGTGTGTCGTGAACTGCTTTGGAGAAAAAAAATTGTCATCACAAGATGAGGAGACAAGCAGGGAAGGATTTATAGAGATATTTGCTCGTATTCATTTTGGATTTTGTGTGCAGACTAATGTGCGTGCATTTGGGTGTGTGTGTCTATGCACATATGTGTGTGTGTGTGCCAGCAGCTTTGTTTTAAAGGTCTCTCCTATCAGTCATTCAGCGATGCCCTGCAGCCTGTTCTGAAGCATGCATCCTGCTTGAATAGGCCCTCCTCTCTCGCGCACGCACTTTCTGTCTCTCACACACTTATTCAAACTCTGCAGCACGCTTACACTTCACTAAATAAGCAAAGTAGTATTGCAGTAGTGAGGTATCATTGTCACTTTTGTTTTGCTTTTGTGTGTGTCCAGTAGCTGTGTTAACTAAACGTGACAATACTGCATTGTTTAATTCTGCAAAGCAAACTTCCGTATTAATGCCACAGTGTTCTCACTGGTTCTCTGAGCTTAACACAACAGAGATGAGAGAGAAAAAAAAATCAGGGCCACAAAGGAAAGGCGAATCCATCAGAATTTCAAATAACCACATAAACCACAAACACAGCCTTACACGACATGTGAATGTACCATCTTGAGTCCCTTCTTTGACTCATTTTGTTTAAGTGTGAGAGTTGTTTTTTTTTCCTCCTGTGTGTTTTCCGGTGACTGTATGAGTGCGTGTGTCTGCACCTATCTCTGACGGGGCTTGCGTGACTAGTGTGGAGTGTGAGCAGAGAGTGGAAAGGTTCCTCTCTCGCCTAAGGGAAATAGCAGTGTGTTGTCTGCATCTAACCTATTCTAATCCCACAGAAACTTTTAAAAGGCCATGTAAAACAGCAAGCCCTTCAGGTAAGCTGCACAGTACACACAGGCATTATCATGTTGTTAACATGCGTGAACACCATAGTTCCCACAAAGCTTTTGAGCCACCATGTCAAAAAAGTGTAAAGACAGTATCCTTCTTAGATTTATGGCACAAGAAACTCGCTTTTTTGTAACTTTTGCTAATTAAGTTTTAAACGTTTAAAATGAAACTTTGCGTGCAGTCTCTGTCTCTCCACTCATCACAACAGGTTTCAGCAGTCGTCTGGCACCGTTGAGGTGAGTCAGACCTTGCAGGGCAGGATGACTCACCGCTTGTCATCTCTCTACCAAAACATTATTTCTTATTTCAACTAGTATTTATTTAGTGAAATTTAACCAAGCATGGTTGCTCTTTTGCTGCTGCCCCTCGACACAGTTCCATAAATTTACACCTAGAGGCTTGCCTTGTATAACCACAGCCATCAAATGTTTGGCTGCGGAGCTTCGGCGTCACTGAAGCAGCTGGGAGCTAAGTGTCCAGCTGGAAGGTACCATGAAGACTTTTTTGTTAAAGGAAAAGGGGGATCGCTTCTTCAATCTCTTCCTTTTTTTGTTTCTATATTCAAAATAGAGTTGATAAGTTAATTACAATGGACTTGATGTGACTCTAACAAATGTATTTAGCTTGTTAACAAGGTATACCTTAAACAAGAAGCAAATAAGCAATTTATAAATTTACAGAAGTTAGGATTTCTTGGCTATTATAGCGAAATGTCTTAAGTAATTGATTAATGCCAGATTTTAGTCCCATCTTTGGTGCTAAGTGGTTGTGGTGTGTCTGTGTTGCAGTTCCCCAGAGATCACTTGTTAATCAAAGAGTGTGGGCAGAACTGTGGTGTCTTTTTTTGATTTTCTGTTAATGTTGTTTGTGTTTCTTTTATTTGTCTGCGCAAAAGTGGCAGATGTCGCTGCTCACGCTAACTACGTAATCTTCACAAGCCACTGTTGTTGTTGCTGGAAAAGCAGAATGCAGTTACTTAGTAAGCAGTCTGAATACAAAGAATTTCATGAGCCTGAACCTTATTTTTACCTGTTTAAAAAACAAAAATGACAGCTTAATGCAGATAAATTAAAAAAGGTACAGTACAAGGGAGCCCCAAGCTAATACGATGGGATGGAAAAAGGGGTGTAGCAGAGATGGAGGGGGTGAAAGAAGGTGGGATGGATAAAGGGAGGCACCCTGCTGCTTCCCAGTCTAAGTGACAGAGTGACAGGTGGAAGGGGCTGGCCCGTGTGTGTGTGTTTTTGTGTGTGTGTGTATGAGTGCAAGCACATGAGAGCAGGGCCTTGGGGAGGGGGGTTCACCTGTTCTACTCATGTCCTGACAGGTAGGACCCCCCTCCACCCCCAGAACACTACCGCCCCCCTCTGCCAACGACAACCCCCAACCCCCCTCACCGCCACCCAGTCTCCACGCAGCACCCAACAGTTTCTTTTATTCCATCTCAGAGTTCAATCTGGTCAGTGCAGCCCCCTTATGCTCCCATCCGTGGGCGGATGTGTGGCAGCTTAAAGATTCCCATCTGCTGTCCTTGACTCAGAGCCAGAGGAGCTAGGAATGGCCGTCTCTGATGTAGGAAGTGCAGGGAATTGTTGAGGCTTCGCTTCCTGGTTGATTTTCATGCTCAGGGTTAGAGAGCATTACATGATATTTGTGTTGGAAGCAGTGGGAAGTATTGACACTTCTATCATTTTTTGATTTTATTTTTTTAAGATATTTTCTGGCCTTTTTGACCTTTATTTGACAGAGACAGCTTGAAGAGTGACAGGAAATGTGTGGAGAGAGAGAGAGAGAGAGAGAGAGAGAGAGAGAGAGAGAGAGAGATGGGGAATGACATGCGGGAAAGAGCCACAGGTTGGATTCAAACCCTGGGCCGCCGCGGCAAGGACTGAGCCTTTGTACATGGGGCGGATGCTCTACCAACTGAGTTAAACGACACCCCAACACTTTTATCATTTTAACAGGCGCAGATGTTAACAAGATTGGTTTGGATCATTTTTCAGATGCGTTTGCGCTCAGTGTAACATATTTCCCTTGTAAATACATTAATACAATTCTTACAAATTAGTTTTGAATATGAGACGGTACCTCTTCAGTTTTGATTTAGATGTCTGGGGTTGAAGTAAATTTGGTTTGGGTGGTTGAGGTTATGGTGAGGTTCTGGACCTGGTTTCACTTTCTTTACTGCAACGTACCACCCTGGTTGAGCCCACACAGTCCGGTTCATTTTGTATGTATCAGATGAAAAATTGGACATTTATTTTCATGCAAAAATAACAAATTTCCTGTGAGCTCAGGCTGTTATTTGCTAATACGGAAACATCTTGAGCGCCACTGTTTGCTTGTACTTCTGTACTTCTACATCAGTTTTTTAATACCCCACAACTAAACTACTATAATGACTATGACTTTTTATGTCTTTCACTATTTTATTTATGATATTAACAAACAGCATATGGACATAAAGACAATTCAAATAACCCAGCATTTTAATTTTACTTTGCTGTAGCCGCTCTGTCATGTTTTCCTATGTTTCTGTGTGTTCCCCCCCGCAGGAGACAGGGAAGTGGTGGCCTGGTGCCAGTAAACACAGACCTTTTGTTTGTGGGAATTGGCCTCAGGTGCAGTTGACCCCTGACCTGTAAGCCTACAGGTTGAACAAAGGGCCATTAAGGAGAGCTGGGCATGTCTCCACTCCAAAACGACTGAGACAGAGAGGTTTACAGAAAGTGTGTAAAGGGTCAGGACTCTGGTCAGATGAACGCATGGACTATACTTTTTGCATTTAAAAAAAACAACATGCTTCATTCACACTCACAATGACAGCTGGTCTAAAATCATGCAAACATAATATGGACACACCATATATTACAATATACAATAATACAATGATGTTTTCTAACATTAATCAATTCACAGGCATTTTTGAGAGACAGCCACCCATCAAACAAGCGCTGACAGCCACCATCGACACTTGTGAATCCAGACCAGGTCACTTCATCATCATCCGACCACTGAAACAAGGTTCCCTTGGAGGTATCCCCTTGTCTCCCTGTCACTGCTATAACAAAGTAGAGATAGGGGCTGCTCCTTTGGGCTATGGCTGGTGACAGGTAAGCCCTTCAGATTCAGCAACGTCACACAATGCCCTCAGTCACTCGCAGCGCCCCGAGGGAACAATGGGGTCACTCAGTCTGAAAAAGTTGGGGTGTGTGTGTGTGTGTGTGTGTGTGTGTGTGTAGCACCCTGTATACTGACTGCCTTTACATGTGGAAATGGCAGCTTTCAGTCAGCAGAAATCTACACTGAACTGAAAATCTCTGATTTTTCCTGCTTTGTTTACGTCTTACATGTTAATCTAACCTGCAGGATGAACTCCACTGTGTGTGTGCATAAAGCCTGAACTCGGTCTTCCTCTCAGCTCTTTCCTCCTCCATCTTTCTGGCTCAACACTGCCACCCAGTGATCTCACTCCCTGAAATAACATCACTCAGTCCTCAGTCAGTCATCAGGCTTCGGTCCTGAGGCCTGCGGTTAGGTAGACAACATGACCTCACTGCCAGGGAAATACATAGGACAGGATGGGATGGGATTTTCCATAGCACCCTGGAGGGAATATGCCCAGACCCACCTCCCCCTTCTCCTTACACTATGAGCTAACAAAGACAAGCGCTTGACATAGTCAGAAAAGTCAGCAGTGGACACCTCTGAATGTCTGAAAATGTGATTTATGGTTGAGAGCGTGCTCTCTATGTCCAAAGCTGCTTTGATTTTCCTCAGTGGTCATCAGGAGATTCTTTTTTTCTTTCATCATAATTGCCTGAGGCAAGGTGTGGAGATAGAGCCGCCATGTCTCACTGTAGAACTTATAAATTAATTTCTAGATGTACAGGGAGGGTGGTGTCTCTTGAATAAAGTGGTCCATCACACGCAGTGGCAACATAAAGCCACATTGCATGTCTTCAATGTGTCAAGAGCCAAAAGTTTTAGCCAAGTATGTCAAACCTCAGAGATTATCATGCAAGTGACAGTGTTTTCTTGATTGTAGTCAATTATAACACAATGCTCTTGATTAAAGATAGCAATTAAAACAAAATGCACAACAGCTTAAGGTGTCCAACTCCAAACAGAAAGATAATAAAAAAGGTGTATCCGTGGTGACCTGGAAATTGACACGTAAACAAGGTTAGAGCTGAGGATCATTTAGGGTTTCTATCCTTTATTTCACCGTGTTCTGCTATTACCCTGAAAGCACTTCATTAGTGGTTATTTTGAGAATACGGGTTGCTGTCAAAGTGTAGATGTAATTAGCAATAGGGAGGAAACAGGAGCTGAAGGGGCCCATCACACCTCCTGGAGATCGGAGATACTTTAGGTAAAGGTGGTTGAATAATTCAAAGTGGACGGCAGTAAAACTGCTCTGAAATTCAAGTGTCAAAATTATACGTTTGTACGAACATGCCAATGCACAAACACACAGTAATGTTCACATATATGATATATATAGATATTTTTGAATGATCAAATAAAGCACTTCACAGTATATCATATATGCACAAAATGTTCTAAACAGGTTACCTGTCATGACCTGTCAACTCTTCCTGAAAACAATCTTTTTAAAGCTGCAGGGGTCATTCAAAGTGAGGAACACACAGAGAAATCATCACCTGAAGGCAGTGCAAAGGTTTTTTTTGTTTGTTTGTTTTTTGTCACTAACTGTTTTTGTGGCACTTAACGTGACCTTTATGGTTGACTCTTATAGTTTTTGACTGGAACTTGTTTTAAGCTCCAAAATCCCATTGTCATGCTTACACCAAATAACAGAAAGACAGTTTGCAACTAGATTGTGGATATAGTGGAGTATTTAGCTGCTCAAGAGACTAATGTTTTTCTCAGGAGTTAGCACAAAAAAGCTAAACGGAGAGTTGGAGTATCTGCTCAATAAAATGTAAATAGGTAATTTTAGTAATTTTTAGCAACAGATGCTATGGTCAGTGTTATTGCAGGTAAATAAATATTGCCAATGATAACAAGTTTTTTTTTTTTTTCTTTAGATAAAAAAGAAAATCACATTTCATTATACATAACCAACAAAAAGTTGCAAGCAAAATATATTTTAGGAAATATAAATATTTAAATGTGTTTGTTTTTTATTTGTATCTTTAAAAAATAACATAAATTACACATATAAATAACATAATATTTTTTCCTAATTGTTCATGTCCAGATTTTTGCCCCCTGTACGCTAATGGGGATCCTTTAAACAATAAAAACAAACACTTAATAGAAATATAGTGTATTCATCCTTATACAATAATTACCCCATTGAACTACAGGTCCACATACACTCACATCTTTGCACGTGTGGGAACACACATCCCAAAATACACTCAGGTCTCAGAGGTGTGATCCTCCGATCTGCTACACCTTGTAGGGATTACAGGTATTGGTTTTCTTTCCACTGTGCAAGAGGAACCAGGGTCCATGCTGCTATCAGGCCGAGCATTTGTACGTATACAAGAGCACGTGAAACCTGATCACATTTAATAATTCATGACAACTCTGAAACCCCTTCACCTCTGTCCATTAGTTCCTCTAAGACCTCTGGCCTAACACTACTTTGTAACTTCTTGAACACAAGAGAGCGTGTCTCCACACTGCTTCCACTAATGCCTCTCACAGTGATAGTGACAAATATCGGGTTTTACACGCGCTCCAACTCTGTCTGACGGACAACTGTAGCATCATATATTGCTCATTTACTGTGATAATTTTAAATTGATAGGCTGAGGAAAGCATGGCAGCGGCATTAAGTGGGTGTCAGTGCGGTCCGGCCACACTTTGTCTCCATTTACTTAATTAATGTGCGCTTCTTTCTCCTGCCAGCTACACCAGGGGTATAAATCCTAGCTGGCAGGAACAGTGGGGGCGGTGGGGGGCTGGAAGTGACAAGGGAGCCTGCTGATAAATAATGCACAAAGTACACCTCAGAGTGTGACTAATCCAAACCTCTTGACACGAGATGACTGAGGCTTAGCCACGACATTAGCCTTGACACTTCCCAATGTTCTAGCACCGCTTGGCCTTAAAGGTGTATGCAATGAGTGTGTATGTGTGTTTCTGTCCAAATAAGGCACCTCTATGTTCTTATGATCATAGCACAAATCACATATTCGATTTGCTTTGTATCTGAAAGGTGAAAAGCGTGCATCTAGAATAACAAGTTGGCAGCACAACAAAGAGAAACACTCTAATTGAAACCTCGCCTTGAGCACTCTGTGAAGTTAATAAGCTGGGTTGATCTAAGGTGAACATTTGATTACATTGTGTCATTGTGTTGGTCTTGATCCAGTGTGCCACCCTGTTCTGTTCAATGGTGACGATCTTACTGTTGGAGGGAGAACAAACAAATCACCACGCCCAAAACAATTGGACTTAAAATTCAAGGAGTCTTTTCCTTGTTTGTCCAAGGTTGTAAACTATCTTCCCAATTTAAATAACTAACATTTAAATTCAAAACAAAATTCTAAAAGTGTCATTTCACTCTCTTTTTACTTATGCAAACGACGGGGTGAAATTGAGCTCCAGTTATTTGGTAAGTGTTGTAATCTAATGAGCAGCTAATAGCAGAGGTAATAGCATAACACTCAGCGGATCCCTGCTCACTCTACCACCTGCTGGAATGCAGGTTTCCCTTGATAATTGGGGCAATTAGAGATTCCCCTGCTTCACTATCCCTGGTCGTGGAGGAACCCTGCTATTACTATTACACAACTCAACCAGGAAAACTCACCTCAGGGTCTACAACCAGCTTATCTTAATTATCGTATCAGTTTGCCTCAGTTAGGCTTTTGCATGAGCCAATATGCAAGGACTACTACTACTAATGTAAATTAATGACAAGAGAAAAGTGTGGCAATTACAGCATTGTGACTGTTATCTTGAAGCAAATGGACATGTGAATATGTGAGGCTGTTATAATATGCTAACTGACTGGATATCACATGAAGCCATGTACATTAAGTGTGCAAATATGCTCTCATGCCCTCACATGCTCAGGCTGATACACAAAGAAAATATGCTAGCACTTTTATGTTGTCACTGTAGATCACAAAGGCAACAGTGACAACTGAGATCAAACGGAAAGTGGAGAGTCTTTAGGTGTGGCGGCACTAGAAATGCAACAGTAGGAGTTACTCTCTTCATCTGTCTTGAGTAAGCGTTTCATCTTGCGTTCATGACAGCTGATGGCAATCATTTGCTTTTGTTTGTCATGCAATGCCAGCCGTCACTTAAAGACCCCCTGTACTCTCACACGCGAGGCTTGTCTTTTATCAGGAGGCCCCTTCTTTTGTCTCCAAACTGACAGAGAAAGATTAATCCCCCCCCTCGCACACCTTTACCTCACATTTAGGGCCACCTTGTTGATGCTCGGGGTTGGGAACCACTTCAGAGGAAAGACTGGGAGATGACATGGGAGAGAAAAAATACAAGAGGAATATTGTGAGTGATACAGTATCGTTTCAACATGACCTAAACCGAAAACAAACATGAGATATGTAACAAAAAGCTCAGGCCTTGGTAGCAGCCCAGGGGTACCCCTCGGATCCAGTGTCTCCACCAAAGCTCTTGTTTTCCAGTACACAGTGACGGAGACAGCAGACACAGTAGGTAAGTGTTTGTGTCGGGCCAGGCCTAAGCCCCTTAGACTCCGTTAGTCCCCTAACGTCTACTCAGGTTCCTCAGGTTCTCAGGGTTGGACCTGTGTTCTGTTCCCTGAGCGCTACCATGACACTGGCCCTCAGTGGCCACAAACACAAACAGTAATTGTGATAGACTCACACAAACAGGCATATAAGCACACATGTACGCACACACACTTAGTGTAACACCCCTCCCTTTGCATAAAGAGCATCCCAATGGAATGTAGTGGTGTGTGTGTCTGACGCCATGCTAAGCCACCTCAGTCCTGCTGAGGAGTCTACTTTTGCAAGCCCTGTCGTCTGCGTCTGGCCATCACAATCATGAGAAAATCACTAGGTGCCTGCAGGGCACATCTCCCAGGTTACAGGTATGCCTGTTGACACATGCCAAATCCCCCTCTTTCTCCCAGGTTGGTGGTGAACACGCTGGAACGCCCTGTCTAAACCGCAGACATCACATAGGCCGCTGAGCAGGGCAGGACATGTTGGGTCACGTGATGGAACCACTGGCTGCGTCGATGCTTCGTAAACATGCGTGAGTGCAAACCTGCATGTTGATCTGCACATGCACACCAAAACACACGCGCATCTCAGTCGATTCACCAGGGTTACGTGCTGCTGCCCCAGGGGATCTTAGGGGCCTACAGAGAACCACAGTTATGCCTGTTCTCGTCAAACTGGTGATGGATGAAAGTGTTGGCACATTCCTCTGACAGGTGATGGGAGCAGCTCCTATTTGATCTGCCACTGAGTGCAGAGAGAAGAGGAAGAACCAGAGAAAATAAAAATGCCCTAAAAATGTCTCCGGTGACAAACCTGTGAGGTGGTAACACGTAGCACAACAGTAGCTGATGATGAAGATGTTGATATCAGGCATGAAATATTTCTGCAATATGTTAGAGTGCTGTACTAAAGTAAACATTCATTTGCAGATTATGATTTCACATGCTGACTATCTTATAGAACATGATGCATTGCTATGGATTAAACCACATCACAACATATAAAGTTTTCATTTCAAGAGTAATATCATAAATAATATCATAACAATAAAGCACTCTGACAGGGATCATTCAACATACTTTCACTTGTACTAACTTTTTGGATGCGGGACTGTTACTTGGTAACAATGCTATAACGATTTAACATAAGGCAAATAAATAAAAACAAACAAACAAACAATCCATTAATAAAGAATATAATAATAATGATTATAATCCACTTATGCAATAAAATTAAAGTTGCAGTTCAATGCAAAATAGTTTAAAATGACCTGAATCACCTCAACCAAATACAACAGTACAACACTGCCTTACATTAATGCATAATAATAATAATCTAATTATATAACAGTATTTTTTTAATGCTTTTAATGGTTAAGATACATTTCCCCTGATTATATATATATTTTTTTACTTTTTAATTTTTTTTCCCTAAATAACATTCTTTATTAGTATTTTTACACTCTGGTATTAGTACTTTCACTAAGTGTCTGAACACTTCCTCCAGCCACTAAAATGCAAGTTTGAATGATATAATTACAGTTTAAATCATCTACCCTAGCCTGTCTAGCTGAACAATGACATTGAAACAAGGTTACTGATCCAAACATCATATTTCCTTAAAAACATTTAGCCGGATGTGCAGGTATAGTTACAGTCAGCTCATGTTACAGTAAGTCATTCATAGACTCAGCTAGGCATATTAACATTTCACCGTACCTGTGACATCATGAAATTCTCTCAGTTATGCTTGAAACCACACTGTGTACATCACAATACTCCCTAAGACTACCAAC
Source organism: Argyrosomus regius (assembly GCA_946959425.1). NCBI lineage: Eukaryota > Metazoa > Chordata > Actinopteri > Sciaenidae > Argyrosomus > Argyrosomus regius. The sequence goes on from OX336900.1 coordinate 14,698,012, forward strand.
CACAAATGCAAACAAACCCCACAATGCATTCTGCACACCTTAATGCACTGTTGTCTCCACTCAGAAACCGTGATATCCTTTAATGTGGGTAGAAAATGCAGGTTTTGTGATTGAAATGCTACATTTGATGCAAGTATTTGTTTTGCCGCCATGGTGACTAAATCCAGGCGTAGGAGGGAACAAGAACAAGCCTCGAAACCTGAATGAGGAGATTCAGATGATCAGGTTGGCGTTATTAAAAATCAACAGGATGAAGCTGCTATCAGCACATAGCTGACATATACAGTGCATGCTGTGCCAAATGACGATATGTATGTCAGTTCATTGAGAATACTGTAGGTATATCTATCAGCACCCAGCTCTGCTTGTTTGTTTTACATTTGCAGGTATCTGTCATTCTAGCGCAGAGACACAACAAGCTCACTGCCTGTTGCTGAGAGCATTCACAGCCCTGGAGATGTATTACATTTCAAAGCCAGGCTTGACAAATACAGGCATGAGCAAGTCTGAAGTATTCTAATGTTCGGTGAAAATAAAAGTCTATATCCTCATCAAAAGAGCTACCTATCTGGTTTGCTGCAGACTGTTTAAGAGGTGTTTAATTAATTCTACTCTCTTGTGGCTCCAGTGTGTGTGTGTGTGTGTGTTTTGTGTGTGTGTGTAGCTGCTGCGTCACGTGCTCTCCTTGTAAACAAGGCCGTCTTGTATTTCCTGTTGCTTGCCTGTCACGCCATCTTCCTCAGTGCACTGTACTGAGAGGCTTTAGGGAAGAAAAAGAAAGGAGGAGGTTTCGAGCTTTTGTACTTATATATGCTCATATGTGCGTCTGTGAGAATGTGTGTTCACATGGGACGTGTGTGTGTTTGAGGAGTGGGGTGGATGTCGGCTTGTGGAGGGAAGGTGGTTCAGCCACCGCCCTGACTGACTTCCAGGCTCCCCGGCAGAACCGCAAACCCCCGCTGCCCCCCCTCTCGCTCACCCCTGCAGAGGCTGATGCCAGATTCAACACAGCATCCACGAAACAAACACAAACTCCCACTGTTCTCCTCTACGTGGCTTGCAGCGGTTGTGCAAGACGTTTGGTAGAAAATCCTTGTTTATATCGCAACCATAATACAGTAGATCTACAAAGAGAGGCTCCAGCCCACGCCAGAACCACTCAAAACATTACTGACCACCTTCTAAACACTGAAATTGAGCCTCATTGCAATGTAAAGGTTTGGGGCTACGGAGGTTTGGCTCAACCTGGAAAAATTCTGTTCATACTTTTAATTGCATAAAATACATTTTCACAGTAACATTTTTCCAGAGGGGTCATCTGATGACTGTGCAGTTTGTTTGTTTGTCTTTAACTCTCATGTGCTTATTGACTGTATTTAGGTAAGTCATGTTTCTGTATGAATGTGTGGTATTTGAGTCTATACGTCAGATTTGTGAGAGGCTCAGGAGGGCTGGTCCCCTCATGTCCCCCTCCATAAACCTCCAGCACGCCTCCCAGTCTAAGCACTGCCACTCTGTAATTGTGGAGAAACCACAGCACACAGCCCCATATATAAATACCCTATTCTCCCAGCCTTGTCAAAATAAAGGTTGTGTGGGGAGAAAGAAATAGGGCTTTTTTGGTGGCCCTCTCCCCCACTTTGGAACTATTTTTGAGCAAACTAACTCTTTACCTTTGGGTGAAGTTGCTCAGATTTGAATATGATACATGAAGACAAATCTGAGGAGGTTCCTTCCTCATTTTTAAACACAGCTCTACATCAAAGGAGCTAAAAATAAGACCGCGGCCTTCTGTTTTAAAGTTGTGAAACTTGCACAGCTGAATGAGAAAGGTTACTACATGTCAAGATGTTGACACTGACACTGCAGCATATTTGACACACACCTTTATTACAACACACGCAGGTGACTTGACATGGCTGAGTTAAAAAAGGCTTAAATGTAAAGAATTGCCCGAGCTGTGTACACACGGCAGCCTGTTGACGTGCTGCCTGCTTTGATCTGTGTTTTTAGTGTGCCGAGACTTCCTCGTTGTCTTTGTGGTCCACTCACCTGTCTGTGTCTGCAGCAGGTCTTGTCTCCTCTGAACACACACACACACACACACACACACACACACACACACACACACACACACACACACACACACACACAAAATGCTTTAAAGGTGCTTTAAACACCTGCTGAGAGTAGCCTCTGACCAGGCATAAGACTAAACCTCATGATGTAAGATCTCAATAACTAGGATCCAGACTCATATAAATGAATACTTGCTTTGTCTTGTTTTGGACCTGCAGGAACTGAGTTATCTATCTCTCTGAATTCATCTCCAGCTCCTCTTGTCTGTCACAGCAGTAGTATAGTACTAGTACTAGTACTAGTATAGTAGTATAGTAAATGACACAATGACACATCACATTGTGATCACATATAGGGAAATTTGGTAGCACTTTATTGAGCAACAAGAGTTCCTGATAAGGAAGTGTCCTACTAACTCGTGATAATGAGACAATTATAATAATGATGAAGATAATTACAATGGCTTGTACTAAGTGCACACCGTCACGTCAGTGTAAAAAGCAAAGATGTGAAATGCGTCTACAGGTAAGCATATAATTCCACATATACGAATAAGGTTTTCAAAATGAATTAATTTTTATTAAAAAGACTTTAAGTAGTAACAGCAGAACAACGTTTAGCAGCTAGGTAGCAAATAGCATGTCTCATGTTAATTCAGTTTGAAACATTGAACATTGGAACGTATTGTCAGAGAGGAACTCAACAAGAGGAACTCGAATAAATTAAAATAAAATTTTGTGCTGTTTCTTATATGGAGCATGTGTGGTCCTGCTGCCAATCTGTCATGTCATATTAAAGAAATCCTCCATAAAGATGAAAGTTGAAAAGATGATGGTTGTGAAACTATATGATGATGAGTTTCAAGGCATAATGGTTTTTCTTTGTTATGAAAGTTTTTGCTTATTAAGTAAAGTTCAGGTTTCAGACAATAGTTCTAGAAAGTCTTTCTTTCTTTTATATTTTTTTTATCCTGTATAACTGTATAATGGTAGGAAATCACATCTTTTACGCAATTTTTCTGGCCTTTGCCTTCAGGACAGAGTCGTTCCACAACTTTGAAAACATATGAAACTGCTCTGTTTCAAACAAGTGCATAAGATATTAGACTTGTTATGGATGTCAAAATTATTCAAGTGTAACTTATATAAGTGTGCCAAAGTAATCAGTTCTAATTCAGTGGGAGCAGTTTCATCAAGAACTTAGTCCTTCTGACTCTCAGCTCAGATATCATAATACCTCGTGTTGGGACGGGCTCTGCATCGATGCTGCCTTGTATTTGGATGCTTGGATGCACAATACATACAGCCAGGATGTAAAACATGCACACATGTCCTTCTGAACATGCACACGCATTGCATCCTTCACACTTTTCCTTCCCTTGCTCTATGTCTCACACACATCCACACATACACACACGGGCAGGCAGCCATGGGAGGAGGGAATGCGAGGAATGCTCCAAACCCCGGGCTGGTGTTCTGACTCGTCCCAGACTTCATGCCGTCACCGCCGGGGTCTGTGGCCAGACCTCCCTGTGCCAGACCCACTGGCTCCAACACCCGCCCAGGCCAGCCGAGCTGCAGCTCGCGACCCATAATTAACCAGCAAGCCGCACTGCAGCGCACATCCCTTCCCCCCTCCCCACACTACTGCAGGGGCCCCTTGGAAACTTAGAGGAAGAATATACAGCCTCGTACTGCAGCTTGTAGATGAGGATGCTCTGAAGACTCTAAAGGGGGAGGTATCGATGATGTACATATGTGTATTAACAGCGTTCAGTGTCAACACTCAATCATATGCCTTCAAGCCTCGTGAATTCCCTGGTTGCAATTTAGCATAAGATGTTCAACGCAAAATTATAGCCAGTAAAGCACTCTTGGCAAAGATCAAAGTTGCAAAGCTAAATAGTTTTCTGAACAGTTTACGAACTTGGAGCAAAAGAAAACAAGAGTGTAGTACCTTTTGATAAAGAAGAGGTAAGTGTGTGTGTGTATCTTAGTGTGTATTAGAAATAATGCCAGGGTACCTGTAATTCTCCCAGACTGGCATAATTATGGTTGAGACGTCTGGAGGAACACTTTAGGAGTAAGCAGTGATCATCTTCATTCTTCTAAAGGCTGCTCTCTTGTTCAGGCAGGAAAGACCTTTATTCAAGGTGAGGTTTCTTCAGATCAGCCAGAGGGTCTTATTCAGAAATCGTATGCCAGCCACATTTGGTATGCGTGATAGTTAGATAGCTAAACTGTGTGTGAGGAGCGCACATAGTGAATGATTTATCATGTTCTTTTTTTAATGCTGAGCCAAACTAAAACCATTTCTGATCAGACACACAGAAGATTTCAAAAAAGCAGCGACATAACTCCATCAAGTGCTAGACATAAAATCATAAAGCTCCATCTATGCCTCTTCTTCACTGTCAGAGAAGTCTCCTTCCCGCTGATGTGGGGTCATGGCTTGTAAATTTAACAGGGCTTCCTCGAGGAATACCTCATCCTTTGAAAGAGAAACAGGAAAATTACATGGTGGACAGCCCACTTGGTTTTTCACCCCCTTTCTTGCACTGTAATTTGCTTCTGGAGCGGGTCGGCCTAAAATAACCTTAACCTAATATTCACAACATAAGGAGACTTTGAGAAATGCTGGAGGTCTCCCCTTGGGTGGCGGTGGACCGTCTTCAGCCTTTAGGCGTGTAAGAGATTGTTTACTTGCTTACCTCTCTTAGATACATCAAGAGGACGTAGGCGAGGTACTCATTTTCGCTCCTGTACTTGGAATGTACTCCACCGCAGCTTGTGATACGGCTATAAACATGTTCATCTGGTCAACTGATTTTCCCAATTCTTAATTCATTGAGTCATGTTTGTATTCGGTCGGCGAGATGTGGTTTATCACTAAAATTAATATACAACAGATCCTAAAGCATCTTGGCAAAGGGATCCACAGTCCTGTTTCAGCATTATTCCCCACGTCTACAGTGCTCAGCCAGAAAACCACTAAACCCAATTGATGGGCATCAAAAGAGAAATGCCCATGATCTCACTTGAACCAAAGTTTCCTACAGGCAGGTTTCTCATTAATCTGAGGCTCCGCTCCTCTCCATATCCTCATCGTATTTCCATGATCAGCAACCATGACGCCCCAGATGTTTATACAGGCAAGGTTAGAAAAGGATTGGCTCGATGTCGGCTCTGGTATGCACTTTTTAGATACAATATCCATAAATCTGACAGTGATTTATGATTTGTGATTCATGGAATATGCATTTGCAGGCTTTATGTTCTTCTCTTGTATCAGAATGAGTGTTTTATCTGTGGAATTTGACAAGCAAGACAAGAAAATGGTGTTTGTTTGTTTTTGCTGCTAATTATTTTATTGGCTGCAGGTTATAATCAAAGTGTAAAGTTATTATAACTAATAACAGTATATAATGGGTTTTGATAAAGCAATGAAAATTGTATTCCAGGACACACCAAACATGCCTGCAGACATGAATATAAAGCCGGCATTTCCTCATAAAGGCACTTGCATTCACATACACACGCACACTTACCCCCCCACAGTCCCCCCATCAACCCCCAACACTCACACACACACCACACCACAGGCACCACACACACACTGGTTCTCATATGGAATATCGTGGGTGGCGCTGGACCGGTAGAGGGCTCTGTAAATAGCTCGGGAGCAACCCCTCCATTTCAGCGACCCAAATTTCCTTTTCTGAGGTCGGCTGCCTGGGCTGGAAGTGCTGTGCAGCAAGCCTTCAGTCGCCACGGGAGACCACAACGGCCACGCTGACAGCACTTCACAGGGACCACGGCAAGGCAGGGGTGACCAGATGGCCCTCCACACACATCACATTGGCACACCGAGCCCTCACACACATACCTAGTGCGTGCATATGCCTCCATGCACCAGTGCATTTTTCCAAGCACTCATGCACTTCCGTGTCTACATATGTACACAAGTGTGTAGGTTGGTGCACATTCATTGAAACAAACTCCTAACATGTTTTTATGCTTACAAGGAGATAAATGCAGATCACACTGCACACATCCATGCCGACAGACTGTGCAACTATATTCTGTCAGAGGGAGACAGTGGGTGGGAGGATGTGTGTGGTGCATGTTTGGGTGTTTGGTTTGTATCTCTGTGTGTGTAGGAGGTGATTAGTTTGCTTTAAAGTTGACTTTAAGCATTTGTGACATCGGTTTGTATTATATGTGTGTGTTTGTTGGGAGGGTAAAACTCCATGGACGAGAGATGGAAAAACATTGAAATGGAAGAGGTCCTTACCACCACCACCGCCACCACACATCAGTTCAATTTCACAGCTAGGCGTTTACACTGCAGGTATATACTGTACGTTGGTTAAGTTGTAACTCTGCCATTTACAGTTGTTGTGGAACTGATTTTAGGTTTCAGATTACTGACACTTAAAAACCAAAGTGGCTTCCAGCAGCTTTAAAATGTTTTATTCAGGCAATTCGAACTGTACTGATGGGTACACATGCTATTTAGCATTGGTGATGAAAGTTCTGGGTGTAACAAACGAGTCCACAACCATTGCAATAACATTAAAGTAATAGTTTCGGGAAATCAGTTTTGTCATGATTGTACAGTAAATATGAAGTCACAGACTGCGCCTGGTTAACTTGAAGCTACAACCAGCAGTTAGCTTAGCTTAGCACAAAGACTGGAGACAGGGGAAAAAGAGCAAGCCTGGCTCTGTCCAAAGGAAACAAAATCCGCCTCTAAAGCTCAGTAATTAACACGTTATATCTCCTTTGTTTAATCCTAGTAACTTCACAGTAACTTCCTGGAGCCTATCATCATGAAGTCACTATGCACAGCTAAGATGTTGCTTTTACACTTTGCTTTTCATACGTGTTAAAAAAGATACAATGGATCATTGAGTTTAAGAGGTGTCAGGAGGCAAACTGTGTTACCTTTGGATGAAGCCAGGTTAGCTGTTTCTCCATTTCCACTCTTTATGCTAAGCTAAGCCAACTGCTGGCGGTCAGTCTTCTTATCTAACTCTTGGCAAGAAAGGAAACAAGTATATTTCCCAAAATGTCGAACTAATGTAAAGATTTTTTTTTTTCATTTTTGGAGATAGACATTTAGCCTAACATTTTTTTTTACATCAACAAAAACTCATCTGAACATGAATGCTTTCCAGCAATGCTCAAGAAAAAACATACAAATTGTACATTTAGCACTTAAACAGCTCTACTCGAGGAGGGGTGTGGAAGTCTTGCTCAAAGGCACATCAGTTGCAGTAAGCGTGTCGTTTCTTGCAAAGATTTTCTCAGCTGCTTTGTGGATTTGAACCACGGAAGTTCCAGTTTGACTTGACAAATATCAAATTAAACTGTGGTAGTTAAAGTAATAGTTAACTAGAGTCTTTGGTTAAGACAATTATACAAACATATTTAGAGACAGCAGTTAATCATGTACATTTCAGGACATTAGAGCCTGATCTGAATGTTCCGAACTGACAGCATTTAAATTAGTACTGACAACATTTATATTAGATGGTGTATACAGGTAATTTGAAGCCATAATTATGTCTCGGCAGTTCCAATAAACAATTAAAGGGCTATTCTCAGAAGTTATTACGCCATATCATGTGCAATGTCTCGGCCAGAAAACACAAAGCACTTACTAGAAACTCAAATGAACTATAAGAAACAGTAAAACACAAGGTTTTGGGCACTGAAGGTAGTAAAAACAAAAGCAACTACCCCATGTTTCTCCTTCAAAGGCCTTTTGTTTGTAGTGGAGGGACTGAATGTTGCCATTCACATCGGCCATTTTTACCCGGGACAATATTTTATAAGCCCTTCAGAGAGGACCTTTTGCTTCCTTTTCCTGTGGTTTGGCCCAGGCTGAGCTGTCGGGAGAGGGGAACAGCCAAACCCAAATGTAGATGCTCAACTTGGCAGGCACTCCACGGAGTGTCCTGACCAGACAAAAGCAGGGAGAGAAATACAGCCATTTATTTATACTCGCTGTGGTTTTGCGTGTTGCGTCCTAGACTTCCAGACCCCGGGTGGATATTCTGTCTGAGGACGAAGACAGATGGATGGCTTTCCATTGACATACTTAAAGGAACCTTCAGGATTAATGTCAGATCCATATGTGTTAATCGAGTGTGAGCGTTTGATGTGTGGTCCCCCCTTTTTTTTACTTTTTAAACAAAATGCTGTAGGTCCATCTTTCAGAACAGGTTATGGTTGAAGACAGACTATCCTCCTGTAAATACATGACATTTTGTATGATGGTCTATAATGACAGCAGCAGGGAAAGTATGAAATTTGAGCATTGTCAGAATCACCAGCTTAGGACTCTTTTTCGATGGGGGATGACCTCACCACTGTCAGCCAAGGTATGGAACCAATTTAGAGGAGCTCCCCTGAATTGCTTCAGATTTGTCAGACTCCACTACATCTGGGCCCTCCTTCACTTCAGATTGATGTATACTTTACTGTTGGAGAGATTGTGTGTATATGAGAGGGGTAACAATTGGGGGTTATAACAAAAACTGAAATTTCTTTCAACAGACACTGCGCTCGAGCCTCTCTGACTCACACCTAGGTACTGTTTCTATGTGGGAGAGCCCATAAATGAGTCAACCAAAGTTATTTCTATATAGGCTTAGACGTAGGGAGGGGGGGTTATATATGTTCACACACAAACACACACATACACACACAGTGGCTGTGGCTAGCTAGACCTCTCTGGTCAGGAGCCGGTGCCAAGAGCAAGCCGAACAGTGGAACACTGGGAGTCTTGTGCCTGATTTTGGAGCCACTGGCTCTCTCCCGACCTTGCTTCAAAATACACTGCGGCTTCGAGGAACAGCACTCTCAGCAGTAGGGAGGCCAGGCATGGAAAATTTAGACGCAACAAGAAAGACGGAGGGAAAAAAGAGGCAGGCGAAATTTATGTGCTCATTCACATTTGCGGCCGCGAGCATTTTCTTAATGCTTTTAACACACTTACAGTACAGGGAAGAGAGTTCTCAGAGAAAATTTCAAATCTGAAAGTGAAAGAAAAAACTGCACTGTAACAGTAGTTTGTGACTCCATCCAAACAATAGCAGGATTACATGTTGCAATGTGATGACAAGTTACACAACCAAATGTTTGAAAATGTCATGTTGCATCAAAATGTATTTTTGTACCGAATATTTTAATTTAAAATCTCGAGCTTGTTCGGCATAGTCTCGGATTATCAAAACACAAAGCAGAGAATCACACGGCTCTCCATTCAGAAAAGATTTATATAGTTGCCTCTTTATTAATGTGTTTGTCTTACTCATGTGTTACGGTGTAAGCCTGCTGATCCAGCAATTGTAAGCATGACACAGACTAGTTGCTCTGACATCTCACCTGACACCAGAGGCATAATAACACCTTGTCTTGCTAATAGTGTGTGTTATTGCTGCTGTACCCTGTAATCTCTTCCCTTTCTGACGCTGGTAATGACTTGAAATATCAAACTGGCCTGAAGTGATACAAACACATGCAGACACAAATAGTATGTCATACGGTGACACAAACACACATGCACAAACACACATAGACGCAGCTCCCAGTGAGCTCACTTGAGCTAGAAAAGGCAACTTACCCTTTTGTTTTTATCCTCAGGTTATTTGCCTGCGACTGATCCTGATTTGTCTTTGTTGATCTGAAAGTAGAAGAACAAGACTGAAGCAACCCACATGCTAATTTAGGATAACATAAAAAGCTTTGGGTATTGAATGGTATATCTTCTGTCTCTACTTTGAAAAATATCCACCTAAAAAAGCCCCTGTCTCTGTTACAGACGACGCTTTACAGTGTGTAACTTATGAGTGATTGCTTTGAAAGTACACAGGTGAAGAGAAGGCAGCCACATAAGAACAAGCAGGTATGGTTGAAGTGCCATCAGAGGCCCATATCAAAGTCAGTGGAAACTTTTTTTATACCTCAGTGAAGGCTTTTACTTTCCTTTCATCATTTTATTTGCTTGACTGGGAGAAATCACAGTGAGCGTCTTGTGTTTTCTCTGTGAGCCAAACAAAGCCAAGACTATGTCCTATACATTCAACAGAGCATGAGAGGACGTTTGATCATCTCTGTGTGGCCCCATCCTGTCTGCTTCAGTGCTAATCCCTCTGCTCTGATACACAAATTGGTACACAAACCCAGCATTCCTCCAGGAGGAAATATAAACAGTTAAATACCTGACAGACAAGCACTAATGTCCAAGTATTTAATTAGACCGTATGTCTATTTCTAGCTCTTTGTTGAGTGTTTGTAGGAGACATTTATTAGTTATGTTAGTAGCACAGGCCTGCATGTTATAAGTAACTGAAACTACATTTTTGGAAAAGTACTGCTTCTTCTTTCCTTTCTCAGGAACGACGATGAGTTAGGCCTTAGGAGGAGGATGAAATATATACAGTTAAATACCTGAACGACAAGCCCTAATTTCCAAGTATTTAATTAGGCCGTATGTCTATTTCTAGCTCTTTGTTGAGTGTTTGTATGAGACATTTATTAGTTATGTTAGTAGCACAGGCCCGCATGTGATAAGTAACTGAAACTACATTTTTGGAAAAGTACTGCTTCTTCTCTCCTTTCTCAGGAACGAGGATGAGTTATGCCTTAGGATCTGAAATCAAGCATGTTTTGTCTGCTACTCACTCACAGTTTACACCTCAACACACCTCAACATACTTCAACACCAAGTGAGTTATGATGCACGGGCACGCCTGTGGGTGAGAGAGACAGACAAACCGGTAGAGATGAGGAGGTGGGGGAGGAGGGGGTTGAAAAACGTAGTTAGGGAAATTGACACAACAGAAACTGGACCTGAAGAGGGGAGAAGAAGAAGAAGAAGAAGAAGCATGAGTGAAGGGGGTGGAAGGTGGGATGGGGAAGAGGAAAAAGTGGGTGGTGGAGCGACGGGGGAGACATGAGGAGTGAGTGACTGAGTGAGTGAAGAGCTGAAGGAGGGTAGGAGAGGATGAAGGGAGGAAGGAGGAGGAGGGGTTGCTTCCTGTCGCCATTCCTGCCTGCCCACATAGACAGCCCGAGAAAGAAAGAGAGAAAGAGAATATCTGGGCGGACTGCAGGCCACATGACATTCTCTCTGGGTCCCTTGCTTTTCCTCCACGCCGAGTGATGTGCTCCCTCCCTCCCTTCCCGTTCCCTCCCCCTCTCCCTCCCTTCCCCTGCCCTTCAAAGCTTCGACATGTCATCTCCCACCACAAAAACAGAGGTGGGAAGACTCGCTGGCGCTACCGCTGCCTCAGGGTGTCTGGCACTAAAGCTGCCTGCAAATACAGCAGGGAGAGGAGGAGGAGGAGGAGGGAAGAGACAGAGAGAGAACGACAGAAGGAGGGAGGGAAGGAGGAAGGAGATAGAGACAGAAAACTCAAAGGAGAGACACAGAGAGAAGCAGCAAGCAGGACGGTGTGTATTAAACAGGACTCGTAAAGCCCTGGGCATCAAAGTGTGTGTGGAGAGGAGCTGTTATTAAGGTGGAGATGAGTCCTGTCTATTTTTTAAAGTGACACTGCTGAAACCGCACTGTCTGCCTCTTATGTCTCTCTGTCTCGCACACAGCAGCAGCTGACTGAAGTTTATGAAGAGGGACGGAGGGAAAAAATCTCAAACTATGGGGGGAAACCTCTCGGACGCAGAGGAGAGACACATTTCTAGCTGTGTGGCCCGTCCCACAATCAGAACCACAAAAACACAATGATACCCATAAAGGCTGAACAAATGGGTTGAATTGTACTCGGCTTAATGTAAAATGTATGTAAACCACAGGCCCGTAATTGAACGTATCTTCTCTGATTTGAATGTAATTTCCTCCAGGACACCATAGTATTTTCTGTGACTGGAAATGCATACCATGGACAGCCGTTCCTTGTGAATAAATGATCCCAGGCCAACTGTTTGCAGCACGTATACCACGAAATTTGCAGATTGATTTAAGGAGCAATTATGCACTTGGCTTTTGGACCTCTGAGGCTTTGGGAATGAATTGGTGATTGGCTCCTCGACAAAGTAAGCACATCTCACCGAACAGGGCCTTGCCATAGGCTGAGAGTGTCAAAGAAGCCACAAGAGCCCAGCAAACAAGAACATCACTAACGAGAGCCAATTGTAGGCCTCTGGGGACTGGTGGGTTCTGACCTAAGAACCAACAGATGAACATTGTAATGAGGGTGGTAAAGAACAGAACTATCATGCTGAGACAGAGAGATCCAACATATTAATGATCCACTCAGCAGGACTAAAACTTAAAGGAAAAATTGTACATTTTGGGAAATACTTTATTCGCTTTGTTGTCGAGATTTAGATGAAAAGATTGATAGGTATCACTCTCCGGTGTGTCTGCTAAATATGAAGCTACAGCCAGAAGCCAGCTATCTTAGCTTAGCACAAAGACTTAGCCTTTGTGCTAAGTTACAGCCAGCAGCTAGTTGACTTAGCTTAGCACAAAGACTGAGACAGAGGAAAACAGCTAGCCTTTGTGCTAAGATACAACCAGCAGCCAGCTGACTTAGCTTAGCACAAAGACTGAGACAGAGGATAACAGCTAGCCTTTGTGCTAAGATACAGCCAACAGCCAGCTAACTTAGCTTAGCACAAAGACTTAGACAGAGGGAAACAGCTAGTTTGGCTCTATATAACTTTCTTCCAGGGAGCAAATAAGGATAATGTTTGACTATTCCCTGTAGTCAAAGGTTGCTTATTTACTTAGGTGATAGCAGGGTAATAGTGCACGTAAGTTCAAACTAAATCTTTCACATAACCTAAATATCACCAGGTTGGTTAGAACAAGATTTAAAAGTATTTTTATATTGAGGAAAACAATGCCACAGGTAATTACACAACTATGCAGTGGTGACAAAATAGTAATAATAGAGCAATCACCTAACATAACCTGTAATGACGTTAACATGCAAACATGCAACAGTAAAAATGTTCATGACACAGTTTCAAGGCGTTCACTAATCAGATAGCTTAATTCTGTGAATGATGCCAGAACAGTAGCAGAGGAAATGCTGCTATTTTTCAGAACATTTCTGCAGAGTCATGAGGAAACAATGAAATAGAAACCCCTCACAGGAATTTTTGATTAACTTCAAAGCCACGAATCAGCTGCTTCTAACACAGGCCACTCAAAGCAAGTCTGTGTGCTGCTGCCCACCTTTTGTGTTTGAGGATGCTCCAGTGAACCACCATCACCTGACATCACTTCCAAAAAAGCGTGACCAGTGCGATAAGACATCCACACAACCTGCCCCTGTGTACAGGTGGGGGAATGCCTTTATTATCTAATAGTGATGACATCCACTCTTCACAGTTAGCTCACACAGGACTCGATATGGCATTGCTGTGGTGTTTGCCGTTGAGAACATACTAAATACACATCCCATGTTCCTCTATGTCCATGACTGGTGTGGCCAATCCCGTGACCCCAGCCTGTCTCATCCTGTTAGACACACAGAGACAGAAACACCACAGTACCAGCCTGAAGCCCCCAGTCTGAGCATGCAAAGGCAGACAGTGGTATTTCATTCTCAGAGAGCCATGAAGAGCCAAATGTACGCCTCTCTAGAGAAACCACACTAAAGTGCCACAGGGCACCAAACGGGAAAAACAACTTGGAACAAGAGAGTTAAGAGGCATTCATGCTAACTGCAACAGTAAAAACTCCTAATTTATAGTTACATGTTCACTAGGTTGTGCCGCCTACCATTGTATGGATGGAGTCTTCATCATACAATGTCTGAGTTATTCTGGTGTGTGATATTTTAACATGAAAACAATTTGTGTGATCTTACTGAAGGTGATCTGGACATAAATAAATCAGCTTGAAGGCAGTGCAGTACCCCAATGAAGAAATGTAAATTTATCATTTTAACTTGCAGAGGCACCTTTGTTTCTTGTCTTTGTCTTTACAGAAATGCGGCTGTGGAACTCAAAGAATTAGCAGGATAGCATAATTTCTACTGATGTTATTGTGATGACAATTTTAAACTGAAAGAGTTCAAAGTGTTTTATGGTTATGTACAATGTGGTCTAAGCAGATGTCATGACATAAAGTCCCCCCTCAAAGTTTTTCTTGATTTATGGAAAAAAGCATTTTGCAGCAACATGGTTTTCATTTAACTCAGTGAGAACTTCACCAGTTCACAACAAATATTCACATTTCTTTGTGGTGGCGAAAATATTGCATGCTGGCCCTTTTGAAATATTTTTTTAAACTCACAAATGAATCATTAAAATCAAAGACAAATCATAATATGTGTGCCGTTTCCCACTGACCAAGGCAGTACTTGCATATTATTTTGTTTTTGGATATGTCAGCCAAACATGGAGACAATAAATTCATCATGAGGACTTTTAAAGTCTTCTTTAAATATCTCCAGTGAGGTGGAGGCAAATTATGGCTTTGGGGCAATTGCACTGCAGATTTTAGCGCTTTGATTTCATTTGTTTGACAACACTGCCACCCGCTGTTGCAAGCAATAAATAAGGTTACAGCAAATATAATCATAGAGCCAACACAAACATCTTTAATAGGGAAAGAATAAATACGCTCATGCCATAGCATTTTAAGATTTTCTATATAGTTTTAGTACATTTAATAAAATATTGAACTATATCAACTTGAAATTACAAGGTAACAAGGAAACTAATATTTAAAGTCTCCCTGCATTCATCTGCTGTATTAGACGCAAATTATTATTCAAAGACAAACACGTGTGTCTTAAAACATGTCTGGGGGAGATATTTAGGTTAAACACTTACATGACAATATATTTACATATCCTTTGTTCCTTTCTTTACTTGGCTGACCAGCTCCAGTAAAGCTCACTTAGTCCAATGAATGGACTCATTTGTCAGTGTTAAGATGTTAAGATTGTACGGGGATAGCAGATCTAACAGTCAGCCTTAAAGCCAGCCTCTGTCAGGCTAAGACGTGATGATATCAGGCCTCGAGTCTGAACTCACCACAGTGGAGCATCTGTTGTGGGGCTTGACTCATCTGATAACACGGTATCTGTCAACAGGAGATTATGGCCCTCAGCTCTTAACAATGAGGTGTCCTCGACCGGTTTTGTCAGGTAGTGCCACCTTGTGTCATTTATCTGTATGTACCTGCAGCTTTTCTTAATGAAATCTTTTAGAAACGCAGTGAGACGAGTAAAGCCAATATGGTGGCATTTAGTAAAAGCCATATGAAAGCAGTTATTCACATGAGCAGAAAAGATGATGGTTTTTATTACTTCAGACCACAACGAAATTATGCACAGATACAGTAGACTGTATCTGTCATGTATAATTTCCCTGCCTGGTGATGATCAGTGTAACACAGCAGTCTGTATTTCAGTAACAGAGGCAACAGTCACAGTTTTATCAGTGTAGCAATTTAAACCAAATTATTACATTTATTAAAGATAAAGTCAGAGGACTCACAAGAGGCAATTGTTTGTCAATTTGTTTTAAATGATCAAATTTTGAGCTGCAGAAACAGAGATATCCTCATTTTTTGTCTCTATGAGTCAAGTCCCAGACAGTCAGTACATTTAGCATTTTTCCTAATAGCATCTTTCTTTAGAACCTGCCTCCTAAAAAACCTTAAATAAACGCCTCATCCACTTGAAATGCAGATTTCCTGTAAAATAATGAATCTTTTAGGGAGACCTAGAGACCCAGGTGACCAACCACAACATCCCTTTTTCATTCCTGTCTGGGGACTTTCACTTCATGTCCTGTCTAATATTAAATATACTGCTTTAAACCTGGAGGAAATCACTTTTCAGAAATGTCGAAATTTAATGAACTTTGTAATGGGAGAAATTATGTTTATGTTGAATTTCATGTGTAAAATCTGTGGAGAGCACCTTTAAAACTCCAACATAATGAGCTGGACTATTCAGGCCTGTGTTGTTAATGTTGCTATTTAAGTCAACATCTCGAAATCACCGCCTACTCAGACAGAGGACAGCCTGTTATTGACTTAATGAAAAATACATGACAACAGGGGAAATGAGATTGACTGTTTCTCATCAAGCCTTAAAAAACCCAATAACATAATACATTAAACACATGATGGACAATAAAAATGAAGCACAGTTTCTCTCTATTTCTTCAATCATGCACCCTCCAAAGATGCATGAAGAGTGATTAATTCCTAATCTTTGTTTGATTACAGTTACACTTACAGGTTCGCAGATTACATATCCCGTGATGCACCTGTAAGAAGGTGATCCAGAGCAATCAAGGTAACATTTTTTTTTTTTTTTAATTAAAGCTCTCTAAAGAGATACCATTTGTTATGCATCACTTGAAACATTGTATGAGATTTCAGCAGAAAAACACACGTCACATATTTGAAGGTGGACTGGACCAGAGGTTAACATCAGACTTGAAACCTGCAGTGAATCACCAGCACTGAGCAGTGCAAATCCTGAAATGGCCTTCCCAAACAAACCGCTACCCTGCGTCACACAAAGATGCAGCATTTTGTCATTACGTGGAGCTCTTTGTGACTGAATCATTTCATATGCAGATTCTCTGCCTCTGATTTCTTTTGATTCAGCACTCCACGTTAGCTGTGGGTTAGACTGTGTGCACACGAGGGCTGTTCAGACGTAATTGCCTTTCAGGCCTAATTGGCCCGGGCTTTTCTTGCTTTTAGAAGCACCTGTGCGCAGATCAAAGCATTTGATGTGTGTGTCAGCTTTGTTTCAAGGGGGGTGTCCTTACAGCACACAGATTGTCAAGTAATTGCCTCTCCAGATATTTCTATTGCCAGAGTGTTGGAGAAAGAGCTCACCTTTCATTAAAACAGAGCATTTAAATAGCTAAGTAAGTAAAGATCATGAAAAGGTTTAATAACCGTGTAATTATCTCAGGAGATGGAAAATAAATGACACTGCTGACATATCTAGTAATCAAAAAGTTACAAATATTGACATTTTTAGGTATTTCAGTATATTTCAGGTTAGGATGTGCAACATATTTTATATATATTTCAGCGCACTTGAAATTAAACTGCCTATCTGCAGGCTTTTTAAAGAATGGGGTCTTTTTTTCATCATCTCCTTGACTTCAGTCCATCAGTGTTACATACACCCTTAAGTATTTTAATTTTAGATCTACTTATCAGTCTCTTATCCAGCTCATTTGACCTCAGAGGTCACACCTGCTTAATAAATCAGAACTAGTAGTAACTCACCAAGTCAACTAACTAACCAATAAAGCACTACCATCAAAGCACCCGGTTATATTTGCAAAGCATCTCTCAAAGACCCGACGCGCCTGCATGTCCTGCCCTCCTCCCCAGTGATATCAAAGACGCATGTGCACATCACAGAATGTTTTTAAACCAACAGTGATCCAGACGTCTAATAAAAATGGAGATGAAAGGTGACAATCTCCAATGTAAATATTGGAGCTTTAATATTATTGAACATGTGAGGTTTTTCTTAGAGTTTAACACTGCTTGTAAATCTTTGGGCGACATCCCAACAACTAAAGGAATAGAGTATGTTCAACTGAAAACAATGTCATCTTTGATCTTTCAGATATTTAATGTGGAATGGCTGCAAAATACGTAGGAGGTGAAAATAGACCTGATGTTGTAATATAGCAAATTCATTTTCGAATACAATGGAGGCAAATGCATAATCATGTTTGGAGGGGAGGGGTCTGACAACATGGGGTACAAAGGTATAAATGCACCCTGGATACAGTTGGGGCAGACAGAGTAACAGTGAATCACATCTGCATAATATCATTTTAAACGCGTTTTTCAAATAGAAAAACACAACTTTGATTGAAGAGAAAGCAAAGAATTTTTTCTTTGACCAAGAAATGGATAACTGGAAGATCCAGCTTGTTGTGGTGACTTTTTGTGCTTTGGTGCAAACTTATCAGGCACTGTCTTCTAACGTGGAAGAGG
This sequence comes from Argyrosomus regius, assembly GCA_946959425.1. NCBI lineage: Eukaryota > Metazoa > Chordata > Actinopteri > Sciaenidae > Argyrosomus > Argyrosomus regius. The sequence goes on from OX336900.1 coordinate 14,716,072, forward strand.
AGAGAGGGTTGCCTTTACACTGGCAGGTGAGCATCAGTGATTTAATGTTCTCATCAGAAATTGGAAAGAATATTACCTTATATTGCTTTTATTGCCGAAATGCTCTAAAATTTCTGCTGGTGTGATAATAAATAGAAGATTTCCTGTAAAAATGTGAATATTTATAAAAACAAAGAAAATTTATTGAATTCCTAAACTTCTTGATTTTGACGTGTTATGGATTTTTCTGTCAGGATGAGTCATTGGAGGCTCGTCTGACCCACCCGATGGTCAGTCTGATGAAGAGATCTAAAGCCCTTCGCTTCTATGGACTCATGGGAAAACGCTCAGGTGGCCTAAAACCTTGTCTCTGCATAAAAAATACAACAGCAACAATTGTTTTTTGTGTTTTTAAATGTTGTTTTTTTTTCTCCTTGGGCTCATTCTATAGTATGTCTGTGGTCATAAATACAAATACACTGGCACATGAGTAAAAACTAAAAAAGCTGGTTGCTTTTTTCTCCTCACAGGCACAAAGAAACCTTTTCAAGTAAACAGACGTAAGTAGCTAACGCAACTTAAAAACCAGCAATCACCTCCAAACTACAATTGTCTGTTGATCCTAAATAATGCTATTACATTATTAATGTTGTGTTATTTATTTTTTTTTTTTAAGACAGCATTGTTGTGACATTATAACCACAAAACTGGGTCATCTTTCTCCCATTTGTAGGAAATAAAGGAGAGACGTTTGTGGGCCTGATGGGAAGAAGCATTTCCAGTGGTGGTAAGCACAAAACCCAAGAAACAAAAACTTCAAACTCATTTCAAAATATCAAGGCCAGCTTTATTGATATTAAAAATATCAAATTGCTAATACACATTTAACAACTAGGATTAAAAGTACAAAGCAAAGACATGTTGAGTTAAAATGTTTTCTGTGTATTACAGAGTCTTTAACCGGAATAGTTCCTTCTGCAACAACCACTGCGATCCATGTTTTGGAGAAACCACACGAGCAAGGTACGATTGTATCAGTATAAAAACCTGAGGTTGTTTTATTTCTATGTGCATTCTTAAAGTGGTATTGTCATCATTCATTTTTTATATTCTCAGCAAATTAAAAATATTTGAATTCATTATTCCATTATTTGGCAGGTTCATCAGAGGAATGGGTCCCAATCCTGTATTGATGGAGCTAAAGAAAAGAAGTACATATTATTATGATCTATACAATTTTACACCAACCAAAGACGTTACCATACATCATACTCCTCAAAATACACTCAGTTTCAATTCATGCTAACAATTATTTGTATTAATCCCAAACAAAAACAGCTACCATCTTCAAAATGCACATTTCTTGAATGAAATAAAAACAGCAGCCTGTAAATGCTGCCAAATGTAAATGTTTTTTTTGTTTTGTTTTTTTTTTGCATGAGCAAAGCAAAACATTCATGTTATCCACCACACTGGACCATTTATCATTTAACATTCAAAGCTGAGTAGATGCAGGCGGTTTTAAAACAGAGAGGACAAACAGATTCTCTACATTGTTTGACAATGTTGTAATCAAGAATCATTGGACCTGGAACGTATGGCGTTTAAAATATATATAAACAAAAGTAAAATATAAAAGTAAAAAAAAAAAAAAGTTCCGGGACACAAATAAGCAGGGTAAAAACATGAAAGAGAGAAAAAACACTGGTCTTTATTGACAGTTCATAGGTCTAGGCTACTTGTGGCTGGTGAGGCTGGAGGTGAGTTCATTCAGTAGCCTGAGGAGCTTAGTGCTTATGTCCCTTTGGGAGGGGTCCATTTTAGTGAGCTCGGGTCGATAGTTTTGTTGCTGTTGCCTCGCTTGATCTCCTTCGCTTTCCACTCATCGATTAGGTCCTGAGAGGAAGACAGAAATAACACATATAGGGATTACATTCAACTGAAGCACTATTAGTGTCATATAAATGCAGTAGGAATGTGGTACAGGGAAATAACATTGATAATAATCCTAAAAATTACTCATGACAATCAGTTAAATTATTTGTTTGACTGTAAAAAATGTTCTCATCTTACCTGCCGCTTCAACACCAAGTGCTTTCCCTTCCAATACTTCAGCATCTGCAGAGACTGCAGGGTGCTCACGATGTCCACCGGATTGACAGCAGTTTCCTGACTGATCTCTGTGCATCAAGCAAAATATACAACAGTCAATATGTTTTGTATTTGTGTGTGTGTACTATCTTTTCATGTGTTAATAAACCTTTTCCACCAGCAAGTGGGCAGCCTGTTTGAATTGTGTGTTCTTGCTCACCTTTGATGGAGATTTCCTTCCCCTGGAAATTGTACATGTATCGGAGTAACACTTCCTTCCAGTAGCTACGGTAACTGATGAGGCCCAGGTCGGACAGGGGCCTCTCCGGTGAGCCCACCTTCTCCTCCACTTTGGACAGCAGGTAGCCTAAACGAAGCACAGAGGACAGTCAGCAAGAGAAGTCTGCAAACAGACCGGAATGAATATTTAAATATTGTCTTCATTCCTAAATTCCAAAAATACATTAATCAAGAAAATACAATTTAAATCAAGAATAAATCTGAGATGGCAAATCTTGCAGTCGCTCATAGATTTACATAAAAACTGCGTAATGTGCTTTGCCTAATGCTAGCTGTTACAAGAAGAGAAACCATAGTTAGATTGTGACTTAGAAGTCACAAATAACTGTACAGTCTCGTACAATCTAATGCAAAGCCCTGCATGAATATTACTGAAGCATATAAAGCAGAACACTCAAACTCACTAAAATTATTTCCACATTTATAGATTGATTAATCTTAATGACAATAAGCATAAGAACATTATACGTACTGAAGTCAATGAGCATCTTGCCAAAACCCTGCCTCATGTACTGTGGCATTGTCAGGATGCAGGATACATTGTAGTTCAGGAAGGAATTCTTTTCCTTGAAGCGATAAAAAAAAGAAAAAAAGAAAAACATTGCAGTTGCTTCTGTGTACAAATATTATTACATACACACCATAAATCTAAACGTGTTTTAAAATTTACCTTGGAAAAGTATCCCACTAAATGGCAGCCGGTGTTGTCGGCCTCAGTCATGACGTAGAAGAGAAAAGGCTCCACATCGTAGTATAGAGTTTTGTGGTCCAAGAAGAGTTTGGCGAGTAAGCACAGATTCTGGCAGTAGATCTACAGATAAAAACGGCACGTACTCCATTTATTCAAGCTGCTTATTTGTTATTTGATTGTCTAAAAAAGAATAAGATGTCGCCGTCTGTGATCGTTACAGATGTAACCGATCAGGGAAAGCAGCAGTTTTAAGGTCAGCGCCTCCTTACCTTGTTCTTTTTGCCGTCAACTTCAAACACAGATATAGCTCCTTTTCTGTACACCTCATCTCCTGGAGGATGCTTCCACACACATTTGGCCTGAAAAGACACATCAATGTTAGTTCTAAGGAATACATATGTCAAACACATACAGCAGCCTATATTTGAGGGCCATAAGTTAGTGTTTGTGATAGTCAGACGTGGTATGCATAACAACCTTTTGGTTTTTAGCTTCAAATATAATGAACTATCTGTCGGTTTGTCTTTTTCATACAGTAGATATCTCACAAACAGACTAAAAAAACCTAATATATTATTACATAAACTGTAACCCTGACCCTTGGAGATTTCACTGTCTGACTCTCACCATGTGCCGCCTGAGAATGGTCTGGCTCTTCATGTACTTGAGGCAGAATTCACAGACGTAGAGGCGACCCAATCGTGCATACTCCTCAGGATAGGGTGAATGGTACCAGGTGTCGAGCTCGTAACGGCCAAACAGGATGGTCTTAATCATGTTGCTGCCCTCAGTGATCTGACCCTGGATACGCAGCTTCTCCTGCAGGAGGGAAGACAGGGAGGAATACACGGTGTTACTACTGATCTTAGCGTCAAAATGTGTGATTCTCCAGCAAAAACTGTCTTGTTAACATACCTAAAATTTGGTCTTAATTAGCAATTCATATAAAATTATTTTAGTACACAAGTTTTTAATACAGGAGTCACTCTAACGGAGACATGAAACAGCTCATTACCAGGTCTTCAGATGCACGGGCCTGGGCTTTCCTGAAGAGCTCCAGGTCATAATCACTGGTGATGTTTTCCAGCAGAGGCTCTCTGGTGTTGCCGTGTGTCTGCCGATGCTCCTGTGGACCCAGACAGAAAGAGGAACGGAGCTAAGACAATATATAATCCAATATGCAAACATAATACTGGAGTGTCAGTTGTAATAGTGATGAATGGGTTGCACAAATGGTGATGTACCATGTGCTTTTCTTTCTGCTCCTTCTGAAGGCCAGAGTTTCGTCCCTTCCTCAGCTCAGCCACCTGCTCTTTGTATCTGCTCTGTTTTGATGTTGGTGTCTGTAAATCAAGATAGAAATTCATTGAATTTCATGGCTGATATCAGACCTGCACAACAACTAAAACTGTAATTTGTTATACTATATATTATCAGCACGTGAGACAAAGCAGTAAGTGATTCTGTGGCGGACCATGTGCGATACGTTGTGCGGTCTTACATAACATTCAAATGTTTTCTGTGATGTGATGCTAATCACTGTAAAAAGAAGTTACCTGGTGACGAGTCGCATGGCGCGAGTTGCTTTCTTCCTGCCCCTTCACCTCCTCCTCTTGTTTCTCACGGCTGATGGCTTTCACCTAAAATGAAAAGTAACGGATTACAGTCTGTGTTAAAAAACAAACAGCTCACAGCTCCCAGTCTTGTTATTTCTCTCTGAAATAGGTCTGAGAAGAAGGACATGTTGTAGCTCAAACTGTCAGTACTGAATGATACTGCTCTTGTAAAGGTTTTTCTTTGTTTATTGTCTGTAAGTCAGTGTTATAAACAAGACACGGGACAATTTAACTGAGCTTTGTTATGCTATCACAAAGATAAAATAAAAAAGCATAAAAGAGTTCTTCACTAATATGTCTGACCATTATAACCATTAAATAAACTGACTTATCTAACACAATGTAGACACCCAAAGGCATTAAAAATATATGCACAAATATCATAATACAAGGATTACATCATGAAAGGAAGAAGATTAGGAAGGCAAACAAAATCAAACACTACATCACACCATATAACAAAGTCAGTGAGACAAACTCTCATCTGAAATATATCATCAGACCATCAACTAAAATGTTTTTTTGAGATACCCACCTTGCATTCATCAGCAGAAAGATTGTGGTAAAGAGGGCAACCTGATACAGCAAAATGGCGTTCGTGTTTTCCTGTGAGGTGACCTGGGACATTTGAGAAAAGGTGGTCATTTATTTTAATAAAGTGACATTATGTGCAAGATGTCACTGAAAATAGATCAAATTCAATGTGTTCAAATAAATAATCACACCCCTGATGAACCTATGTATGAAACTTTCAAAAGGACAGGGATTTTACCAAGTGAATTGCATCCCGGTGTAGGGCATTTCATGTTGAAGTTGTAGGTCTCGTGACAGCGGCGGCGCTTAGGTCGATGGGAGAGGTCCTTATCTGAGTCTCTGTTGGCTTGGTCTTTGGCCTGGCTCTCATCATGGGAGGCGTTGGGGCTAGAGATGTCCAGTTCAGATTCAGAGGAGGGTGCATTTCCTGTGGGCGTCAACGGTGGAGACTCATCATGGTCCGCAGCTCGCTTCAAGTCCGGGGTATCTGAAGTAACAAGAGGCAAACCACCATGTTGGTTAAAGAGCTGAGATGAAAAACACTTTAAAGCTTTGTATTTTATTGACAGGACATGGTGGCTAACCCTGAGAGCTTTGGCTAAGGCGAGTAGAGGCTCTGGTGAGGCGCTGTCTCTTAGGCATGTTCCCATCACTTTCGGAACTATTGGTCTGTTCCCGCTCAGCGGAAGAGTCTGAATCTTCAGTCCCATCTGAACCACTCCCAGCCATATGTCTCTGTTGAAGGGGGAAAAATGAAATGAGAGGCATCCTTACACAAACTCTGTAATCATGGTACAACAATATAGATGCTGATGTGAAAGGGCAAGTGTCAGTGATGCAAATTAGACATGACAAGAAAGCAATAAATGATGATTTTAGATTCCTAAAACCAGCATGGCAAAATATGGGACAGTATGTTTGTCTAACAAGATCTAAGTACGGGTTTTCCTATTGATTTTGATCCAGCTAACACTGAACACTGACATCCTGCCTAGAGAGAAAGGCCACAGACAGCTGATAGCTCGCTGCTAGCTGGGTTTGTGGCTTGTTTGCGGCTAACTACTATATTTTACCGCAGTTAGCATTTAGTACTTTGCAAAGAGCAGGTAATCAAAGGGGGTGACAGTTGCTAGCCATAGTAGTAGCTCCACGGCAAAGTATCCACCCTGTTTATCAATTCAACAACGTATTATTACTGTTAGCTTAGCATGTCACGTTAGCTAAACTGCCCCCGTTTTCTCATAATAGACTGAGGCACCGGACTGCATAAACAAAACACACAATTTAAGATGTAGCGCTTATTGGTGAGCTTTTCTACCGTATGTATTCACATATTATCAACACAGTACCGTGTGCTGTGGTCTGATGGTAAATTCGGCACACATATAACCCACAAAGCTTTAGTTTTATTTCAATAATACCCGAGATTAAGCTTCAGATTCAGGTTAGCTGCTCGATACCGCCCACGAAGATTTAGCGTTAGTTAACTTTATTTGCAAATCTTGACAAAAGCAAAATATGACAGCTAACATAGCTGGAAATCAACTCACTTAACACTTAACTGCTGAACAGAACATATGCACAACTGGCGTTAAAGCTAACATGCTAAACTGTGGGATTATTGAATGGACTATGGTGGAACAACACAGCGATGCTAACTCAGCTAACGTTACCCTCCAGTGCGACCTACATTTGTTCTTACCGGTCGTCTACGAGGCATCTTCACCTTGATGAGCGGGACTTCTTGCGGGTTTTATTGTTCCAAACGGCAGTATTCCCCAAAATTACAGATAAAAAGATGAAAGAAAACTATTTATTGATTTTTTTTTCAGGCAGAAGTTTATATGTACACAGCGTTGCCTGGATCTCCCGCGCCACACTACCCGCACAGACCGAGCAGAGAACTACATTTCCGGTGTGAAATCTACGGAGCGTGAGCCTCCGGACCAGCAGGGGGTGACTTTTTTAGCGTCACACCGAAAACCTGTTGATTTGGTAGTTTCGGTGTAACCAGTATAAAGAAGGAGAAACTACACTTATAATTCTTTATACTGTCACTGATAATTACCCATTTAACTACAGTACATTTTGCAGCACCTCTACAATAATTAACTACAGTAATCATGACATTTGCAGTGTGCTGACAAAAGTATCAAGATCCAACAGTAGTCTTTTCTGGAACTTTCAACCTTATCCAAGGGTCTTCCTCAACAGACTGAATTTGAATGCATTATATAAAGAAAGGTCGCAAGATATGGTTAAAAGCTCTGGGGGGAAAAAACTTGTTGATTGACCCTTTTATTAAAATGTGTTAATTTATATAAATGTCTTTATTTATTTATACCAAATTACTGTCTACGCCCTACTGACCCTTTTTACGTGGATTAAAACTGATCTGTGAAGCCAAAATTCCCTCACATTTTCATATGTCCCAGTTGTTCACTTCTCTGTTTTATGTCTCCATGTCCCCACCTTCACATTCTCAGCGGGGGGTGGCTGTATTGGAGAACCTAGAAAATGCATCTGTTTTCCCGAGAGTTCCACAGACAGACTATAAACGGCAGGGGAAGGGGTTGTGTGGGGCAAGACTCCCAGCAGCTGATACCAGCTGCTCTATATATAGCCACCAGAGCCTGGTCCTCCACATTAGAGCACGCAGTGTGAACGAACAAGCCACATGCTTTTTACTTTCAAAGGAATAAGGAGGTAGTTTCTGTTTTAGCATTGCAAGAATTAAAATGAACAAGGTCAAAATTGTCAGACCAGAGGAGAGGTAAGTATTATTAGTGCTAGGAGGAGTTTCATTTTTGAAAACAAAACTGCTATAAATGATGATATATTTGATTCAAAAGTATAATAGTTTTTCTGTGTCTTAACAGTCAGCCAGCACATATGCTGTGGTTCGACAGAAAGAAATATGTCACCGCCAACTTCCTGGTTCACAAACCTAAAGATGTCAAGGTGGATATCCAGCCAGACAAAATTATTTTATGGTGAGTTTAAACATAGACGGCATTTTGTTTCTCTGTTAGTGAAATCTTATTCTTGCTCTCTGAGCTCTTGTGTGACAGGGTTTGTTGACAATGTCAGTAGTTATTTTGAGGGATTCAATTGATAATGTGGCTAGTTGTCTGTATTATAAAGTTTTGTAAATTGTATTGTGTATTCTTCCCTTGACAACCCTGTCTTGTCTTTACAACAGCTGCAAAAACCACACAGATGATGTGATCTACAACGAGGTGTACTTCTATGACAAAATTGAAATCAATGTAAGCATTTTATACATGCTGAGCCAATGGAATATAACTCATTTTATGTTGTAAGCTGAAATATAGAGTGATGTTAAATAGACGTGTGTTTTTTTTTCCCCAAGGACTCCAGAGAACGAGTTTATGAACGCACCATCACTGTCTTACTGAGGAAGGTGAAGCCTGATTATTCATGGCCTCGTTTCCAGAAGGATGAAGCTAAGGTAAGTCTGTGTGTGTGTGTGTTTAAATGGATCGGTCATGTATTCTGCATCATCAGTGGCCACATTGCCCTCATTTAGGTCTAAAAATTCTCATGAGCTCAGAACACAATGGTTGAATGGCTATTATTATATTTCTCACCACACCCTTTGTAAATAAAGTGCTACCATACACTGTGGCTGTCTCAGGAAAAAAAAAAAAAAACGCTAATCAGAATCAGGTAGGATTTCACATATTTCACAATATTTACCTTGGTATTTTGGTGGATAACAAAAAAGTAAGGAGAGAGATATGTAGAAGATAAAAAGCAAGTGCTAACAAATCAAGAAGCATAAATAGAAAACATGAAAAAACATACAAATATGCAGAGATGTGCAAATATTGCAGTGCTGAATAAGAAACATGTACTTAACACCTGATATATTTGTTAAATGACAATCTATGCAGTTAACTCCCAACAGCTGTATAAACATGAAGCAGGGTGCTGATTTACCTCCTCTCTACTTTACTTTGATAAATAAAATGTGAAATTGTTTTGTTTCTCCTTCTTTTTGCAGCCTAGCTGGATTGCCGTAGACTTTGATAACTGGAGGGACTGGGAGCATGAAGAAGATGAGGGAAAAGAGGAGTACGACAGATACATGGATGTGAGTAATGAAATCAAGGAAATCATGCAATATTCACGTTATTTCTCTGAGGGTTTGGATCCAGGTGTCTTTATGTTTGTGTAAACACTTGTCTTTCCTTTTTCAGATGATCCAAGAAATGGCTACCGGTAATAAAGGAGAGGTACCAGATATGGGCGATCTTAGTGATGTAGGTGCAGAGTTTAAGTTGTTCTGTTTTGCCACAATAAAAAACATATATAGTCTAGAGCAGTGTTTCCCAATCCTGGTCCTCGGAGAACACTGCCCTGCATGTTTTAGATGTGTCCTGCTCCAACACACCTGATTCAAATGAGTGGTTCGTTATCAGGCCACTGCAGAGCTTGATGACGAGCTGATCATTTGAATCAGGTGTGGTGGAGGAGGAAACATCTAAAACATGCAGGGCAGTGGTCCCCGAGGACCAGGATTGGGAAATACTGGTCTAGAGTGTAATGGATAAACTAATAATCACATAAACCAACTACTTTTACAGCCTTTTAAATGATTGTGGCTTTTAGCCTCTGACAATATTAACATGCTGTGATGTATGACTCTATACACTAGATAAATCCCAAACATATTATTTTATTAATCATTTAAATGTTGACACTGACCACTTTCTTTCTTCCTTCTTCCCCTACAGTCTGACTGAGACGCTCTCTCCTGTGAGACCACTACAACTTGATTGCTCAGGATACTGAAGACAACAATATGTTTGCTGAAGCTTGTTATGTTTCCAGATGATTTAATATGTTGTTATTACTCACAATACTGTTTTTGCATATGTGATATTTTCTATAGGATTATTTATTGACACATTGTTGCCCACTGTACACTGACATATCATTGTCAACTTGAATAAAAAATAAGTTTTTCGAACCCTGGTTTTTTGATTGGGGGTATATGTTTCATGTTTCATGTTTACCAGTAAAGAAAATACTTTAGCATGGTTGTTTGTTTCAGTAACTACAGAAGACGACGTGATGTAGCAAAAAGGATGCTGGCTTCATTGATTAATTATTCATTCTTGGTACAGCAGTACAAACATAGACAGACACAGACAATAAAATGAAATAAAACAAGGAAAGAGTCTTGAAAAAACAGTACACCACTGAACAAATCTGTAAAACTGTTAATGTCACAAGATTGTACATGTTTGTTTGTATTGTGAATTTGTTTTATTTCATTCTTTCAAATATGTTTTAATTGTTCATATGTCCGTAGTCTTCTATTGGTGATGATTATTTTAACCACTACTAGTTATTGTTCTGAATGGTGATAGTTGGATGTAACCCAGGTATCTATATACAGTCATTTTCTATACACTGCATTTTATGTGAACTTTTGCAACAGGCTGTAGCGCATGTTATATACCTACTCCAAATGTTATGTGTATTTTATACAATTACAAGGTTTTATGGGGTTTTTCTTCATGTTTGAAGGGTTTAAAGACGAGTCTCCATTAAAACAAGCCGAAATCATCTGAAGTCAGCAGAACTATGTTTGGACTATGTTGCTAGCCGTACTCAGCTAATGCTGTCGCAGTCAGTCACTTGTGTTATAGCTAACTCGTGTCTCAGGTGGAGTTTTACTTAGAAAACACATCAAAATGGCTTTTCAGTGTCAAAGAGACTGCTATATGAAAGAGGTATGAACCTTTTTAATGACAATTAATCAGCGCTGAACTCACCTAACGTTTAACGGTCATTTTCTGCTGAATTGTTTAGCATGTTGCTAACTATAGTGGGAAGCATTAGTCGGTGTTTCGGTTTATTTAGTGGCCCTGTTAACTGGCGACCGTTAGCCGAATGTATCTGTCGCAGTCACGGCAGTAACAGGAAGATAGGTAGCTGCCAATGGGAATGCCTCTTTGTTTATTTATTTTTTCATTAATGTTACAATGTCAAAAAACATATCTGTTTCGTCTTTGGTGTCTTGCTTGACAACTCTTCCTGTTTCAATTTCTGTCTTAACTACGACAACCACAGATACATTCGGCTAACGGTCGCCAGTTAACAGGGTCGCTCAATAAACCGAAACACCAGTTACCCACTATAACTAGCTACTCTTTACTTACTCAGTGTATATTTGGTAAATGCTAAATTACATTATGTGACAAGGCAACAGCAACATTCCTAGCTAGCCACTCACATTCATAAACACTTATAAAAATGTAGTGTTTTCTAATTCATAATATCATTGTTAATAATCATATTTACTGTATTGAGGTTAAAATGCACGCACTTGTGTGCACGCTTCTATCTCTTTATGCAAACTCAGACTTGATTAAAGTGACCGGTGAAGTGTATGTTTACATGTCATTGTTTTCCTTTTAGTTTGTTACCTCTGTAGTGTCCTGCTGCCCAGCGGAGCTCAAACAAGAAGTCAATGGGAAGAAAGAAACTCTTAAAGGCTTCAATGTCAAGCTCCAAGACACCATCTTGTTTCCTGAGGGAGGAGGCCAAGTAAGCTAGTTTTTTAAACTTTTAGTCCCTACATCAAGCAGGTCCCATCAGCGGTCACTGCAAATATGTATGATATTACTATAGTAATTTGCATGTTTTGTCCTCCTTCAGCCAGATGATCATGGGCTGATTGGAGATGTCCCAGTTTTAAGGGTGACAAGACAGGGGCCTGACGCCTTACACTTTGTGAGCTCCCCTCTGGACGAGGGTCAGGAGGTGCAAGTGAAGGTGGACTGGGAGAGGAGGTTTGACCACATGCAGCAACACTCAGGTGACCAACACTGAGCGAACAAGGCCAGAAACTGTTGTACACGTTAATTATTGAGTAACTCCTTTACCAGAATGATCTGTGAATCATATGTGGTTATTACACAATTGTTTTCTTCCTGACTCGTAGGTCAGCACTTGATCACAGCTTTGGCAGAAACGTTTTTTGGATACAAGACCACATCCTGGTAAATCACCACTGCAAAGATACCTTTCGCTATGACCATGAAAAACTTTATTTAGTTTGGTTTATTGTTTAATTATCATCTTTTTCTTTTCTTTTTTGAGGGAAATGGGGCGACAGAGAAGCACCATTGAACTGGACACCTCCTCTGTGAAGCCTGGCCAGCTCCAGGCCCTGGAGGAAGCTGTAAACGAAAAGATCAGAGCCCACGTCCCTGTCACTGTTCAGCTTCTCTCTATAGATGATCCTGCTGTGGAAAAGGTCTATATACTCGTATTGTATTTGGTGCTAAAATTCAGTCTTATTGTGTGATCAAAAGTCAAGGTTTCATTATTTCCACACATCTTCTCTCATCTTCTACAGTATCTATTAACGTGACCAGAAGAGTACAGTATGTTACATGAATTGTGTGTGTGCACTAGGTGAGGAGTCGAGGGCTACCAGAGGACCATGCAGGGCCCATTCGGATCATTGATATCGAGGGCATCGATGCCAACATGTGCTGTGGAACCCATGTGTCTAACCTCAGTCACTTACAGGTTCATGTCATATTTATAACGTTTTGTGTACCACCAGTGATTTTAATAAATTACTCATTCTGCGCTTCATTTCTCATTATCTGAATTTTAGGTAATAAAGCTGCTGGGAACTGAAAAGGGAAAGAAAAACAAAACCAATCTGATCTTCCTGGCAGGAAACAGGGTATTGAAATATGCTGAGAAAAGCTACAGCACAGAGCGATCACTGGTGTCTCTCCTGAAGTAAGTTCAAAGTCAGATTTATTCAAATATGTGAGTTCAAATAATTCACAAAGTTTGAAGTGGAAAAAATCTTTTTATTATTCAACAGAACAGGACCTGATGAACATGTTGAGGCAGTTGACAAGTTGCAGAAGTCGGTCAAGCTGCTACAGAAAGTAAGAACATTTCATCTCTAGATTCTCACTCACTGCCCTTTGTGTTTGAGCTGTACACCTGCTGTTCACCAGAAGAGGGCCTCATTTAGAGGCCAACAAACTACATTGCTTCCTAACCATCATAAAATGTCTTGGGCAGACTAACCTCACCCTGCTGCGAGATATGGCTGTCCTCATTGCCCAGAACTTCAAGAATGACCCCCAGCGAGGAAACTTCTTCAGCTTGCACAAGTAAGAAAAGTGCTTGTTTGTAGGTATGGCATAATACTGTACATCGTCCTGATGTTTAAATATCTTGAAAACTCCACAGCAATGACCCAGACGTCATTAGGGAGACCCAGTCGAGCATCACTGTGTATTTTGGAGAGATAATGGTGTCTCTTTTTTTTTTTCTACAGAAAAGAGGGTGACAATGAGTTCATGAACATCATCGCCAATGAAATAAACACTGAGGTAACATCCTAACCCGACTGTTTAGTTCTTGGTGTTTGCAGGTAAATATTTTTGTTAAGCCTCATGTTGTCTGCTCTCAGGAAACTTTGGTTTTCCTGACTGTTGGTGAGGAAAAGGGACCTGGTTTGTTTGTGCTGGCCGGACCCAGTGGACCAGTGGCTGAGATGGGACCGCGGTAAGAGAAACCACCACACGTATTTATTTAGTCACTACTTTAAAAACCTCAATTTATGCCGGTACTGAGTTCTTCTTTGTGCTTTCCAGGGTGTTAGAGATTCTCCAAGGGAAGGGGGCTGGAAAAAATGGACGTTTTCAAGGCAAAGCCAACAGCCTGGCACGAAGAGGGGAGGTGGAGGCTTTGCTGCAGCAGCACTGCAAACATCTCACATCAGAGGAAGAATAAAGGCAGCAACAGTTCAATAAAAATAAATATTTTATGATGGAAAACTATACATTTAGATTATTCAGAATTTGTGATAAAAACTAAACAATGTGTTTAAGCACACAAAGAAATCTATAAATGAAAATGTAAATAATTACGACTTTTGTACAACATGCGCTGTACATGAATGTTAAATATCATGTTTTTCTTCATTTAAATCCACATCTGTTAAACTTTATGTTCTGTGTGTCAATTCAGACATAGATAATACACCATTTTTAATAGAGCAAATCCTTTGTTTAGCATCATGCTGCTCATGCTGGTTTAGTCATGCTTTTTCACCACAAATAAAACAGACACCAGTATCTGTTGAATAATGTTTAATATATTTAATTTAAGATATGTGAACATATAATATACAAAATACATACTTTACTGTTGGTTAGTGAAATCTTTTTTTAACTTGTTTTTGGCAGGATTGAGTGACCAGAAAAATAGAACTGAACTGAAGAATTGAACATTGTAATGAAATAAAACAACAGTCCTGGAATAAATACTGTGATGGCCAAATATTAGAAACACCTTAAAATAATGTGCAGTCCAATACAACATAACCACTGAATACAGCCTCAAAAACCCATCTCAAAGAGCTGACTCAGCACCTCTTGCACCAACAAATAACAGTTGTGTAGTGTCGATTACAGGACTGTTGTTTCAGATCGCATTAAAATGTCCAGAGGGTTCTATTTCCTCACTACTGTGGGTGTGTGTTTGTGATAAAAGCAGTGGTTTCGAAACAATTTTATTGCTCACAAGCTTGTCACAGTTTAGCAGTGTAGCCAAGTGTTCATTGTAAAATATGACAATACAGTGCAAATGTGCAAGCACCCATTCCCATTTAGATAGATGTCTATAAAATACTAGAAGCAGTAAAAAAAGATATTGTTTGGCAGTAATAGTGCCCATTTGGTGTGATGATGTAGACATTTTGAATCGTCCTTTTCAGTTCCTCCACTGCTCCTCCTCCATGTCAGAGTGAGTTAGCTAAGTGGTTTCACTATCTTCATTGAGATGTAGTTCTAGAAAAGGAAAAACAGAATCAGGTCAGTGCTTCACTCCAGTCTGAACTAAGCACATAAAGCTTCACAATTTGACCATTTGTATGGTCCCATAAGAGCAAATAACTGAAAGTTTGTGTCTTATTTTGCACAGACTAGCTGAACCAAAATGACTTCACAATCTTGTCTCTGCTTACCGGTAAAGAGTACAGCAAGATGGCGAGGAAGAGAATCACTATAATGAGGATGATGAGTCCAATGAAGAGGCACCTAAACCTTCGCCACACAATGAACTTCATGGTCTTGCATGGGTTGGTGAACCAGAAGAAGGACGTTTCTGGGCGCCTGGTGGTTATGGAGAATAAAAGGGAGTTTGTTAGACACTCTAGTAAAACTATACTTTCCTTAGTGAACACAACCATATATTTATTCAAATGGCAATTAAAAAGATATGTTAGACGTCCATTCTGCAGAATATAAAATAGGGTTTGTTTCACTGTCATTCCTCTTTGGGTTCTTACTTAGGAGGGTCCAGTTTTGGGTTCATGTTGGGATCGTCCCTGCCTTTTCCTGCAGGTCTCTCGTCTGCATGTGCTTCACTGACAATCTCCAGTGTCATCTCCACTTTGCCCTATTAACATAAGACAAGCAGATATGAGCAAGATAAACAGCATACTACTACTACAATAATAATAATAATAATGAGGATATCTAACCTAACTGATCAACAAGGACAAATCTACTCCAAAGTACTGACTTTGTTCTGTCAGTCACTCTTTTGCAGTCTTAAGGCATGAATGTTTTAAGTCAACATTCTCCTTGATGTCATTCCAAAATTCCTGCAAAGAGTCTACTGCCAACTGTCAGTTTTCTTCCCACCCAGCCCCATTGTTGGTCATTCATTTGCTCCATAGTACAGGTTTGAACAAGCCAATGTACCTAAAAAAAATGCATCCATCTATCTCTGGGGTTTCTTTCTATTCATACTCACTCCAAGAACCTTCTTTCCATCCTGTTCAATGGAACAGGGCCACCAGCCTCTGACAGACTGCTGAGCAAACAGAGACTTGGCATGCTCAGTCTTGTGCGGAGCTCCGATTTCTGGATCATCCATCATCGACAGAGAACACTTCTCGGGGGTCTTCGCAGGAGCGACCAGGTTACGCAAATCCAGCTCCAGTGTGCCTAGGATCACAGAGGTTTTGATCACACAGGTTTTGTAATGGAGGTTTTTAGGTAAACCAAAGCTCTCTTGGTTAAATGAAGAGTCTTACCAAGGTAATCGTCCAATGAGAATTTGTCGTTATCCCATATTTGAACAATCAGCTTGGGTGGAATCCTGAACTCTGTTTTGTCAAGACTCCAAAAGCGCTCCTTTTGAATAAAGAGCATGTGAAAACATGATTTAATAAGCTACTTCAACAACGCAGGTCTTATGAGATCATTGGTTTATAGTTCGGGCAAAGCACCTTCTTGGACACAAGGCAGAGTTGTTCAGCAGGCAGGAAGTCAAATTCAAAGATGAACCTCCAGTTGAAGTTGCCATCTCCGTCCAGAGACCTGTAGTGCACGTCAGTCTTCTGCTTGTCCTCCTCCATGCCTGGCATCCAGCTGGCAATGGAAACAACAGATGTGAGCATTCATCATCCTGTCTCAGTAGGTCTCACAGTAACCTTCTACTGAACAGTTTGGCTTTTAAAGTATTAAACCAACGTAAATCAGCCAAAAGAGGTTGCTGATGAGAAACAGCAACAGCCATACCCTTTGACATAGATGTCACTCATGTGTTCTCCTGTGATGCTTGTCTCATCTAAGGTCACATCTGTAGTGTTCCAGACGACGACACGCAGGAAATACCTAAGCATTCAAACATAGTCAGCGTTAACTCATAACTCATAACTCATAAGTAACATCTGATGTGATCCAGTGATGAAGTACTGAAGAGCTGCAGAGCACTTACTTCTTAGCCTTGCGTGGTGTGATCTCAAAGGGAGGACCTGGGATTCCAATGCTTTTGGGGAAAACATCCACCCACATCTGAAGGCCTCCCTAAATCAACATAATATATAGGTTTTACAAAGTATCTGTGTCAGGTTTGATGTGGACATATACAGATATGTGAGCTGTGACATCTAACCTGAGAGAGATTAGGCTGGAAGGTGCTGTAAAGAGTCCTGGTCTCCACATGCTCAGGGACAAGTGCCTGTTTTCTGAGCACGTGCAGACAGAGTCGTTCTCGGGCCGGACCCAAGTGCTGATGAACTTCCTTGTTGTTCTCTGGATGTGAAAACATTTTAATAGACTCATTATACCCGTGAAATGACATTAAAACATGAAATAGTGTGTTTTTATTCCATTGTATCATTGACATTACCAAATTCAGCCAGCGTGTACTCTTTGCCGTTGAAGGTGAGGGAGGTGCCGTTGTCTTCAGTCCTTGGCTTGGACAGGCCTTTCATACGAGCCAGGTTCTCCAGAATCTGAGACGGCTTCAGCTGATCCCGCCACTGGTTGATACCAGAACTAACATTGGAAGAGAGAGAGAGGTCAGAGAAATTGAGCGTCCTTGCATGTTTTTTCTGAATATTTATTACTTTCATTATTTTAATGTATTTCCCCTCAGCCTACATGCAGTAGCTTTGTGGTAGGCCACAGTAGGAGTTGTATCGGGACAGGAAACGGTTCTCCAGGTCAATCACTGTCTCGCCGACCTTCTCGTCACGACTCAGGAGATCATAGTCGTAGACAGAGATTTTCAGGTCCTTGTCCTGAGGCAGGAAACACGTCATCTCAAACATCCTAAACACAGAGATTGTTTGAGAAGTAAGAAGGTGGACTGGGTAATATGGTATACATTATATTCTCTAGTGCTTAAATGTGTCTTTAGTGTTTACCTTCCAAACACAGGACTGGTGGTGTTGGGCAAGTAATTGTCTCTGTCGTCAACTGTATGCCTTCCCAGAGATATCTTTATGTATGGATCACACTGAGCAGGAGAGAGAACACAAGTTCAAGTACAAGGTGCTGACTGGGCCAATGTGTGCTTTTATTTCTCGTAATACAAGTTCATTCTTACTCTGCCATTGTTGTCCTTGGGCTGCAGGTCTATGCCCCGGACCACATAAACCCTGACCAGGCATTCCTGAGGTCCACTATCTGGCAGTTCTCTGAACTGACGGGGTGGAGCAGCAACACCTGGGTCATCCGGCAGAGGGTACACCTTGAATGAACCCTGCAGGTCCAAGCACACACACAAATCATTGTCTGGGCTTTGTCCTAAGCTGAGGAGATTGAGCATGTTTACAGTTTTACTTTCTATTGTCCCTCCAGTAGTAAATTAATCCAAACATTAACTACTAATACCATTTTCTGAACACATTTTGACAGATTCAAATCAAATGCCAGTGTCAAACTACCTTCAACTCTCCAACCACAGTGGGGTCCTCGTCACCATTTTCGTTCTTGCCACGCTGCAGTTTGAAGGTGTTGCAGAAATCAGTGAGCCCTTTGAATTCTGGGACATCCTCCAGTTCACAGTCATACACCTGAGAACACATTCAAGTCATGTACAGCTCAGGAGAGATGCTTCTGTACAACTGGCAACACTTACGTACAACAACACACATGTGAATTAATACAGTAAAGTGTGGGAAGAATATGTCAACTTACTTTGAGGGTGTCATATCCTTTTTTGAGGTAAGGGCCGCATCTGTCCTGGTCTCCAGTTGAAGCGTAGAATTTACTCCACCAATCAACTGTCTCTTTTTCCTAAAGATCGAATTGCATATTTTTAATCTTCACATATTTGGTTCTCCGCATCTGGTATATGCATTTGAAATCATGTTCTCTTGTTTATTCTCACCTTCTCTGCAAGCTTTGGAGAAAGAAGATGCGGTGTGACAGAAAACAGAAAACAAGTCACAAATACACATAAATGCAAACAATACAATAAGCTAGAAATATTGACAAGAAAGCGAAACAGTGAAAGATGGAGAAGGAAAGGTTAACAGGGAGATCCTAGGTGCAATTTCACGATTGACAGCAACTGTGAAAACAAGGGCGTAACAAAGGAAATATTCATAATGTCTAACTGCATTAAGGCCCCGGGCCTCTAGGAGGTGCACTAACACCGCCTGCCCCCTCACTTGCAACATGGCATTAGTGGTTTAGTGGTAACAATGCCTGCCATAAGTGAGTTCTGGCTTTTAATTATAAACAATGTAATGTTTTTAATCTTGAATTTAGTAATCATAAATCAAAAAGCATGAGAAGTCTCCTTTCTCTCACACCATAGCATTCATGATGAAGTGATATATTTCTTGTCAACTGTGAGACTTGAGTTTATTTCCTAACCAAAACAATGATTTCAATCTTTGTTATATTTACAAGAATAGACTGAGATTTTGAGCTTGTGTTTTCTTGCCTTAAATGAGAAGACTGATACATGATCACATGTTTGTGTGCTAGATATGAAAGTTCCAGCAGCTGGTTAGCTTAGCTTAGCATGAAGACTGGAAACGGGAGGAAACAGCTAGCCTGTCTCTGTCCTAAGAGTTTTTTTAAAAATGTCTCTAATTTACACATTACATCTTGTCTGTTTAATATAAAACCATAAAAACAAGTTATGGAGCATTACATGCCATGACTATTTCTTGGTAATTTCCTTAAGCCGACTCCAGGAAGTGACTGTGGCTGTCCAAAGAAATAGTCAGGAGCATAACCCCTAATCAGCTGAATGTTTTATTTAAACACTTCAGTTTTTGCACAGATTTAACAAATTATCAATGAGCAAACAGATTTTGCTACCTTTGGACAGAGACGAACTGGCGGTTTCCCCTCACTTCCAGCCTTTATGCTAAGCGTCATATTTAGTGTTGTAAACAGAGACGTATCAATCTTCTCATTTAACTCTTAGCAGGAAATTATATAAGCACATTTCCCAAAATGTTGAACTTTTGCTTCAACTGGAAGATTGCTTTTAGCAACATCACGGCAGTGATCATCCAATAGTATTATCGGGTTCCATTCGTGTTAGATTCCTGGGGGCCAGTTTCCTTTTACATGTTACGCCCCTGCTGTGAAAACAATAATTAAATGTGCTCATTAAATCGGTGCAAATTAAATGAAGTACATCAGAGTTATTGAGACCCTCACAGATTAGTGGCATTGTAACATCATTATGATGTCTTTGTCAAGCTTGCCGTAGCGTTGTGGATTAAGTGATCTCAGCCTTCCAGTGTCATTGGTGCCCAGCCTTGTGAATTAGAAAGCTATAATAAGTAATCATACATACAAAGTGGGAGGTAGGGGAAGCCAGTTTGTTGACAGCAGCTGACATACTGTACATGAACTGTAAGCCAGAGTAATACAGTCAAATTTGACTCGACAGTCAAATTCTGAACTTCTTAGTGACAAGAGGCAACTTAATGTGTGTTTAAGGAAAAAGAATAATTATGAACAACATGAGGAATAAGTTATTTTGTGATACGGTGGTAGAGTTTACCTGAGCCTCCAACAGAGGTCTTTTTTCTTCCATGTGAATAGAGACATGTTTGGAAGGGGAAGCCATCATCAGAGCCACTGTAAATAAGTGCGAGGACAACATTAGAACAAGAATTTTTGCCTCTTTGAGTTAGTTGTATCGGAATATTCTTATATTTGCCTCCTTACTTTTGGAAGACATGGCTCCCTCTGCAGTGATGACGTACGGGTCACATCTGAACGTCTCCAGACTCGTGATGGTGCACTGACCCACCACAGGCTTCCTGCCAAAAGGACGGTGGTCGATCACCTTCAGGACAATGGGAGGTGTGTACATCTCATCCTTTGGAAGGAGCTGGATGGAGAGTGTAGAGAAGACGTATTATATTTCTCCTGTTCAATAACTTCAAACTTCTTAAACATTTTTAGCTTGTCTAACATTGCCATTACCACTTTGATGAAGAGGACAGAGCTGGGGAAGTTTGGGCTCTTTTTCATGTTCTTGATGACGGCTGACTCCACCCTCTGCCCGCCACACTCCACCACCAGGCTAGGTGAAGACACTGAGGCCAGCTGGTATGGCTTCATGTTCCTCAGACCCCATGCTAGAATCTGGACGTGCACATACATAGAGGAGGAGTTTATAGATATTATGTGTATCATATCAGAGGGACAGTGTCTAAAGGTTGTGTGTTACCTCCACAGCAGTAAGCTGCACCACAGGCCGGATGCCCTGAGGAACCATATAGAGGTTCTCTGCTCTTTTTGGAGGAACCAAGGGAAGATCTGTCTCACCTGACTACAAAGACAGAGACAGAAGAGTCTGGATTATGTTGGATTCTGAACATAGTTGTGTTTTTCTTTTTGTATGTAGCCTAATCTCTATTACTTTCAAGGCAAACCTTGTCTTTAAGGATGAGTTCAGCAGCCACCAGCGCCTCCCCTGCCTTGTGACCTTTCTGGATGATGGGATGCCACAGAAGTTTGGGAGTCTGATCCATGCCTGGGTTTAACTTCACCATTGGTGCACAGACACTGCGGCCCAGCAGCTCATCCTTACCCTAAACAGATGACAGTTATAGTTTAAATGTCTTTAGCTGATGCTTTTGTTTGAGGCAAGTTAACTTAATTAAGTACTTAAACCACACATATTAATTGTACGAATGCTTTCTTTATGTATATCTGCCACAACCTACCACTTGGTCATTGTCGTAGAACTCCAGTACAACATCAGGGGGACACTGAGCAAGGTTCCGGGGGTCTCCGTAAATCTGAACATCATTGAAAATTAGAGTTTGGTCCCAGGTTGGGTTCAGCGTAGCTCGCAGTTTCTCTGTTGTCTTACTGAGATGCAGGAAGGAGATGTGTGCATATGGATCTGTGAGGGAAAGAAAAAGATAGTTTCATTGTCGTTTATTTCAGACTCATTTCACACTTGAAATCAATCAGCAGTCGTAATATAAACATTAAACCTAATTATTTAATTATACCTTTGATCAGCAAATAGAATCTTACCAGAAAAGCTATCTTTATCCATAGATGCCAAGTTACGTGCCTGGTAGACGTAGACACGGAGATGGTACATATGTGACCCTGTGGAGAAAAAAATATATCATTCAGTAGCATATATCTATGTATATAGGTTTGTATGTGCATGGTCATTCATATGTGTCACTATATGCATCACTCACTGTCAAAGGAGCAGGACACAGTGGGCGTATTGGCACCAAACAGCTTGGTGGCATCCCCTTTGGAGCCTTTCTCTTTTGACTCAGTATCAACACCCTGCAGAGTAAACCAAAGCAGATATCTCAGAGCTTTACACCTGTTCGTGCATCACACACTGTCAAATAAAAATACCATGTGCATAAGTAAATATTTGAAAGTATTTGGTGACTCATTGAGCTCAGATCCGGTTCATGCTTTTATGCCAGGGCATCCTCTCCTATCTATGTGGACTGATGCTATTTAGGCCACAGTCAAACAATCTTTATGACCCCAACAAGTGGTTGAACTATGTACAAAGCATTTGTTTTCCTTTATGTACTCACCAGTGCCCCCTCCAGTTGAAAGATGGCGGATGCTCCAAGCCGGTCCTCTGGTGCCATTTTCCGTCTCCAGCGCCTTCGACGAAACGTGTCCGATGAACGTTCCTTCCTGTGGAACTTCCAGCCAATCAGGGAGGAGAATTCCCAGCCCTCGGGGTCACCTCTGTCGTGCCTCTGTGAGCAAAAGTAAAAATCAGTGATTTAATCATTAGCACTGTGACATAAAACTGGTATCCACCTGAAACACCTAGATATCACTATCAATAATAATCACTATTAAAAATGTATACTGTATGTACTACAGTAAATGGGAGGAATATTGCTCTATTGTCTTATGCTAACCTCCATAGCTGCTCCTGCAGGAAGTGCAGCTCTCTTGCGAGGTCGAACCAGCCGTCTCCTGCGGTGCACATGGTACACCTTCTCCGCAGAGACCCAGGACCGAGGCTTGTCATCCGGGGGAATGGTCACTCCATACTCCCAGCCTGTAGAGTGCACACATGCACAAATAATTTTAATTTGTTTCATTCTAGGATTGGATACAGGGACATATGGTTTAGATTTCACCATGCGAGTTGAATTTATTATCATTAGGACCTTGCAAGGAGGCCAGAGTGAGTCAGAGTTGTGGAAAAATACATAAATCAAGGACTGTGAATAAGAAATAAACACAACTTAGCCATCACAGTTCCATGCTGTCTACTTGTGCTTACAAACAGCTTGAAAACCCTGCTCAGGTAAAATGTCTGTACCTTGATCATCCACGGCTCTGTTGTCATCCACAGTCCACTCATCCTCCCACATCCAACCTGGAGGACATTCAAACTCTCCGGGGTTACGGCTCTTCTCTCCATTCTGTGAAACACAAATTCCACATTAGCATAAAAACATTTTTTAGTTTAATAATTTTCTTCATGTGGCCTACTCGTGCATTCGAATGGGTAATAGATTACTCATCGAATCACAGGCATCTGGAAGAAAGCTGAGTGGAAATACTAACAAAGAACAACTGCCAGCAAAGTCAGAGAAGAGCACACTCTTGTCTGGGTGATATTCGTGCATGTTTTTGTGTGGTGTATCACAGAAAACAAGGAATAATATGAACTGTGTTTGTGTGTGATATTTTAAGCCACGCTGCACATTATTTGCATGCTCTGCTCACCACATCGGTGAAGGGCTCGGAGGCGGCCTTCCACTCTCCACCAGGGAAGCGAGTCTCATTTTGGAACACCTCATCCATGAATTCAGTGTGTCCAGCGTCCGCCTCCGTTAACAGACTGAAACACAAAGTTAAACAGAATATAGCATCTGTGTGTGAGAAACATGAAAACACATTTCTACAAAATGCTACTTAAAGCCACTGTGTGTGAAATCTGGCACCCTCCAGTGGCAGCTCAAACAAGACATCCTGGCCCACCAATGCACGCTGCAACTTGTGTAAAATGACGTTGCAGTGCAGCATGAGAGACAGGGAGAGGAAATGGTTTGCTTATTTTAACAGTGACTGTGTTTACATCTTGGGAGTAACCCCACTGTTGGCAATACTCAGGCAAAAACATTATTCAAATCAAGCTCTTAGAATGTGCATTCCTCTTGCTGCTCCACTTTTTGTGCAGTTTTACATTTTATATATTGTAATGGTTCACTTATGATATGTGACAAATTAACATAAAAGATGGTATTGAAGATTGTGCATTTGTTGTATTTTGGCACTTCATTCAGCTTTTTCCTTTGTTTGGTCACCTGTCTGTACATACAGACACACAGTAGATATATAGTAGTTAGTGTACTATTTACATGTACTGATGACGTTGGCATGGAAAACCAAACAGTTATGCATGTAAATTTGGAGTCAGGATTGAAGTGCAGAGAGTGGTTGCAGTTGAGTTGACAGAATAAAAAAGTAAGTGTAAATAACCTCCAACTCACTGGCACAGGCTGGTACAGACTTTGTTATTAAATCATGGTCTATAGCATGAGAGGAATGTAAACAGTAGATACGTGACGTAGCCCACTTCCTCTACAATCCGAAGGAAAAGTGTGTTTAATCACACATTCAACCAATATAATCACTTTCTCATAGATGTACATAGTCTGAATCCGAAAATAATGACCTCTTGCAATGTTTTTCATTTTAATTACACTCACGCTCTCTCTGGATCAATGAACCAGTCATCTTCCCACTCCCATCCTCTTGGGGGCATGAAGTATTCTTGTTTCAGTTTCAGTTTGCCCGTCACGTCTGAGAATTTGTGGCGCCCCACCAGTCCTGTGGTCCCCCACTTCCCAAACACTTGGGCCTGGTTCTCGTACTGTAATGCAAAAGACGTGTTTAGTTTTAGGTGCTGACTTGACTGCTGGGCTCTGAATAATCTTCAAAAAGATGTTTTATTCCAGCAACATGATATACCAGCTCAGCAAACACGCTGAAGGTTCCCTCAGAGAAGGAGTTGAACTTCTTCTCATGTGCAGACAGACCCAGCCACATGTTGACTCTAATCTGGACCGGCACCTTCAAGCCCTTGGTCTTGTCCATGGGGTACTGATGGGAACAGGGAAAAAATTAATTCTAGTGCCCTCAGAGTCCAACAACAAAGTATCAAACTGCTTTATTTAACTGACAGACACTAAAAGAGAAAATCTAATGCAATAAATTACTCACTTTTTCCAAATGTTTATTTATTTATCTATCTATCCATTTATTCATTTAGACAGACTATGGATGTGTACCTGTAAAAAGACTGTCTGTGTCTTGCCACAGTGCTGTCCACAGGCCTGCTCACTGTATGTGGAGTAAAGGATTTGGTGAGCGGGGATGCGACTGTAGGCCACCCTTTTCTCGCCCCGCAGCATCCAGATGATCACGTCAGGCATGCTGTTCTGAGGCTAGACACAGTGACAGCAAAAACATGTGAACAAACACAGAATTATGGATAGATGGTGTGTTAAGCAATAGTAAACACATTGTCCATTGATTTGGATAAAGATTTCCATAAATATTGCGAGTCTGGTCTGTAGACTGTACCTCTTCAGCCAGCGTTTTAAGTTTGTCCGCCCAGGACTCGAGGTCAGTCAGAGTATCACTGATCTCTCTGGCCTCCTCTCTCATGCGTCTGGCTCCGTCCCTGATGGTGCTCAAACTGTTGTCTCGCAGCTTCTTGATTTGGATGTCCAGAGATGTCAGGTTGGAACGGCCCTGCAGATCAGGTGTTGGGAAGCTGAAGAGGAGCAGAGACAAAAACCCAGTGAACTCTTAAATCCACTATGGGTTTTTTCTACTTGGTGAAATTGAACACATTTTTCTTTTTGTCCTGACTCTCCTGGGTTTATTTGATTTGTATTGCATTAAAAAGACACACAGACAACAGAAATGAACATTTTTAAGCAACACAGTATCTTCTATTTACCTTTCTAAGTCTTCAATCAGCTGATTGAGCAACTTCAGCCACACCTCTACCAGTTGGTCGTCGGAGACTTTTGCCAAGATGGCAGTTTTAAATGCCTCCAGGTTGGTTTGCTGCAACAGCAACAAAATAGCAGGATTAGGCATCTCATCATTTTTTTTTTAAAGATATTATTTTGGCCTTTTCAAGCTTTATTTTTCATAGAGACAGCTGAAGAGTGAAAGGAATGCGGGGAGAGAGAGATGGGGAATGACATGCGGGAAAGAGCCACAGGTCGGATTCGAACCCTGGGCCGCCGCGGCAAGGACTGAGCCTTTGTACATGGGGCGGCTGCTCTAACGTCACCCTGAGGCATTTTAAACTTCTATGACTGATTTTCACACTGGCACAAGTACAGACATGCAGCAAATGTTAGTACAATACAGTATACTTTTATTGGCTCCAAATGGCAATAAATCATATACTCTGATTGTAATTAAAGTTTTTGAGGATTACAGAGGATAATGTTGTATTACCAGGCGGTGACTAATGTAGAGGATGATGTTGACAGTGTCCAGGCGGTGGCTGATGTCCTCCCAGAATGAGAGAACCACAACCACTGGTTTAGTGTCCGCCCAGGGCAGGTAATAGTAGTGGTTACCTGGAAAGATTACACACATATTAAAAACCCTTTTGATAAGAAAGGAGGTTTTAAATGCGTCTTTAGTGCATGGACAGATAGCAGCTTCGTCACTCACCATCGAATACAGCACAGCTATACTGAGTGGTGGAGGCCAGTGGTTTGCAGGTGGTGTCCAATTTGTTGCCATAGTTACCGATGCTGACCTCAAACTGGATTGGCTCTCCTGGTTCCTGTATCATGGAGGCGCTGTGAAAGACTGCACACAGACTGTACTTCCTCCTCCTTTGGTATTTCTAATATAGGGAAGAAACAGAAGAGGGAAAGAGATGTAGAAAATATTTTAAGCAACTAAAATTTAGTATCACTCCATGTGAAGACTTTTTAAAAGGTTCATAAACATTATTTATACAGGAAAATCTACAAGTTCTCGCCTCGCCACGTCCCAAATCTTGGACTGAATTAGACTTGTAACTCAGGGGATAGATAGTCACAGTACCTGCACCACCAGGATGTCATCACTGTGGATACTGTCTACCGCTTTGTCTGCTTTCCCCTCGAGCTTAGTAGTCAGCTCGACCAGGACCCTGCCCCTGTACGCTACTCCTTCTCCCTGCAGATGTTGATAAGAAATGTTGAAAAACAAAGAAGGTGTAGGACAGGGATAAAGTGAAGAGAAAGAAAAATAATGTAGGTGACTGATAAGAGTCTCAAAAATCAAATCTTGCCAACCACAACCTTGCCATAGTTGAGATCCTCATAGGGGTCTGGAAGGCCGGTGAACTCTCTGGGGCTGCCGTACAGGTTGACATAGCAGGGCCCAAAGACAGGCAGGAAACCCACTTCAGACTGCCCTGTGTTAGCTGTGGAGACATGGAAGTAGACTTAACCCTCTTTATGATTAAACTCAAGCTAAGCTAAGCAAAGCTTTAATGTTAGTATGTCAGTGTTGCTGTATTTGAGCCGGTGGTGATGGACAGACTGAGGTGGGAAACAGTGGATGCTGGTTAAGCAAGTGGCAGACACGACGACAACAAAAACGGTTAAACATTTAAATCCTAATACTAACATTGAAACAGAGCACAGCAGCTTTATTAGCAATGTGCACACAGGAAGACAAATTAGCGTGCACGACATGCTAAAAATGCGATACATCGCATGCAACACGAGGGCAAAAAAAACCACAGTTGAACCTTCAAATGACTCCATTTCCCCAATTGCTGCATGTTCCTCTATTTCAGGAGAAAAAGGACAATTCAAGTACCATTTAGAAGTTAATATAAACAGGCACATAATAGTAATAATTGATTTTCTAACTGTAAAATGTATTTTTTTTTACACATTATTACAATAAATAAGTTATATTTAGGTGAAATGCACAATGTACTGTGGTTTTCACAGTAACCCAGACTTATTAGACACATTTTATTAGAATAAAATAATACCTTCTATCTCTCCACCAGAGGAGGCTATCTTGGCCAGGTTCAGGTATGTGGTGCCAATAGCATCATTTCCTGTTAAACGATCCCTGCAATCATATAAACATGACACCTCTTAGAAATATAGCACTGACTTATGTGAAATAACATGCAATGTAGGGGAACTGTTATGCTTTGCTTTTTCACTACCTCTGTGAAGGAAGTGCTTGGAATAGAAAAACAATGTCTCTCAACAATCCATCTTTTAGCTCTCTGTGTGTGCCTCAGAGGGTGCTGAAAACACACTCGAATCACGGTTGTTCTAACCTTTTTCCTCTTGCACTTATTTCCCTTCAGCCTTCCTGGACCTGAGTAATCGGACTGTTTGTTCACTCAGAAACGCAAAATTAGGTGAGATATGGTGCCAACAGGATTCCAGGGCATTTTACTGAGGGGAAGGGAGGGACTAGCAAAGTGTGAGTCACAGGCAGCTACATTATTCTCATGTGGTTTCTAATGGAACATGGAAACACATGTACACACAGCACAGCTGACCA
This sequence comes from Argyrosomus regius, assembly GCA_946959425.1. NCBI lineage: Eukaryota > Metazoa > Chordata > Actinopteri > Sciaenidae > Argyrosomus > Argyrosomus regius. Next base: position 14,744,652 of record OX336900.1, read on the forward strand.
CACTGCATATGTGTTGCCTTACATTTTCATAACCCCAAAAAAAACCCAAAGAGCAAAATAAAACGTTGTCTCGTCTTGAGGCTAAAATCTCTTAAATATAAATAGCAGTCATGTTTGACTTACCAATCAAAGACTGTCAGTTTGATGCGTTCACACATGGAGGGGAACTACAGGAAATATGAGAAACAGTTTAAAAAAAGTCTGAAAACATTCTTGCTTTTGTGCCATTTCAAAATACAGCTTTCTATCCTTAGGACTTCATACCTTTACTTGGAGGTTCAGCACTTGGTTCCACTCTGGGTTTGCATTCTTCTCGATGACCTGAGTGCACAACTGGAGAGACAGAAAGACGACACATCTGTTACACAGCAATGTTTTATCCAGCATGCTTACAATTATAACTGCAGCTAAAAAGACAGGAATGATCTGGAACCTTTTTGCCGGCGAAGCGAGCCTCGAAGAAGGGATCCACCAGGTTCTTCTTGTTTTCATCCCCTCCAAAAATTTCTTTCATGGTCTGGATGAATGCATCATCCACTGAAATAAAAAAAAAAAACAGTGGAAGAATTAATTAATCCATCCATTATCTGTAACAGCTTATCCTCATCAGGGTCACGTTAGGGCTGGAGCCTACCCAGGTGACTCAGGGCGACAGGTGGGGTACACCCTAGACAAGGTGCCAGCTTATCACAGTGCAAATTAATTAATCATAATTAATTTGACAGTATGTTCTTCTTGTTTTTACTAGTTATGGCAGCCATGAAGTGGGAAGTAAACAACTTACTGTTTTGTGTGTGTGAGTGAACCAGTGTATTTGTGCTGTGTATTTAAATGATCATTTAAACTATCTAAAGTTTGTCTTACTCTGAGGAACGTCCTCAGCTCTGAACACCTTCAGTGACAGGGTGGCCCATCGCAGAGTCACACCAGCTGGCAGCAGCAGATTACTCTCTATGTCATCTTGATCATCATTTGACTCTCTCTTCTCCACCTACAGTATGTGAAATACAAAGAACAGAAAAGAGTCCATGAGAGAGAGCGAGGGGCATGGCCACCGTATTTACATGAGGAAAGAGGAAGCGCCAGTGATCTGAGTTATCTGAGAGCTGTGATCTTTCAGCCGTACCGGAGGCTCATCTCCAGTCCCCACCACAAAGAGGCTGACTTTGAGGTAGCCTTTAGCCCCAGAGCTTGAGTCATCTGGGTCATTCAACAGGAGCCACTTCCTCATGACACAGTGGGCTGCAATGAGACCCACAGATACAGTTACACCACATACACGACACACGGAGTTCACAAATACACTGCTTACCTCTTAAGTTCATATGGTGAACTTGTTAGCTAACAGTTGCGCATTTACACATCTATCTTTTTAAATGCTTCACTGTGTTCATAAACTGGCCGCTAACTTTGTCTGTCTGCCATTTGCTGTTGGAGTGTCAGACAGTATCAGACATTAAACAGTTAAAACAGTTCAAATTAAACAGTAAAGTTGCAGGAAAACCAAAACAATAAGCTGAAAGATGCTAAAATGCCCCATAGAGCTCAGAGGAACTTCAGAGTCGGGGGATAATTATTTAACTCTCTGAGTTCATCCCTATATTAGACATACAAATAGTATAGTATAGTATAGTATATAGTAGTGTAAAAATATTACAGTCGCTTTAATGATAGATAAAAAGTCAGATTTTTACAAAATTTCCAGTTAACACCATTTATCACATTACATAAACACCTATTCTGAACAGAATTACTTAACCCCGTCACACTCTGATGTCCACAAGCCAAACAACAGCATCCTCTGAACAAATGTAAATGACACACAAATTTGTGGTTAGTGACAAGCTTACCTGGTTCGTCATAAACATAACCAATGTCCAGCTGTGTGATAAAACATAAACAGGATCAGCCAGACTCATTAAAAGACATGGACACTCTTTTACATATGAACAGTTATGTGAAGATGAAATGAGACCAGGTACCTTGAATTCTCCCATGAGGCTGTCAGCTCTCAGTGAATAGGAATTATACATCTGCAGAAGAAAAGTGCAACAATTCAGAGTTTATATATTTATACACATCGACAGAGGAGAGGAAAATTGAAGATCGACATATGTGTACTGACCCGGAAGCTGATGTGCTTATCAAACAGATCTGATGGAAGCATGTGGACGTTGTAGAAGAACATCTGAAAAAAAAAAAAAAATCATATAATATAATTGAAGACAGACAAGACACAGCCTTGTAGCTTAGCTCTAAACATCAAATTCTCATTCTCTTATTCCACATCAAATCTGTGTTGTCTACTGTCTCATTGTGTAGGAGTTAAGTGAGAGTACCTCATCAAAGAAAGGGTTATTTCCCCTCTTGATCCTTGTCCTGTGGGTCTGTCCACACACATTAACCTTCACCACCGGTTTGATGTTGTTGCCAGACAACTGACGGGCCTCAATGATCCGGACACGAATCTGAAAGATATTTAGTATCACAATATCAGTGTGGATGAATGTATATAAATCATGACAGTATAAAATAATCTGACTCTGACCAAGATCACTGTTGACGTATAGATATATAACCTGAGAAATAACTGTTGTGGCCACCTGTAACTGATCTAAAATTTTGATTTTTTTCCTCATTAAAAGGTTGACTAATTTAAAAGATACTTTAATCACTTAACACGTAGACATAGTGGCTTTAAGTGGTTGATTTGGAAGCAATGAGGACACCATCAAACTGACCTGGAAGTCCTGAGGTTTATTCACTAGTCTGTGGCGATTCTGTGCCCTGGCCACCCGCTGTCGGAGGTTAGCAGGCTGACCAGGGGACGAGGGGTTGCCTGCAATACCACTTTGGGCCCCATCTGGAAGAGTTTCATCACCCTCCTCACCACCACCACCACCTAATCATCATCAGAAAAACAAGATAGCCAGAGACTCTAATCAATCTTTACCACAATGTAAATGCATCATTAAGAATAAATAAACATACCAGTGTCCATGGTGGCATCTCCTGCTTGAGGGTCATTGGGGTTTGGAATAGCATTGGCTGGAGGATCATAGCCAACCATCAGGTTGATTGTAGCCTGGAAGGAAATTTTTGGTTGTACTATTATTTAATTTATTTCTTTAAAAGGAACACAGTCTTCCTGTTCTGTATAATGTTCCATCCATGAAGAAAGAAACTCACTCCAATACTTTGTCCACTTTCATTGACCAAAGGAACATTTCTGGATGGTAGTGATCTCACTTGACCAGAGGAAAGGTCTCTCAAAGAGATTTTGGCTGACCCAAGGAATCTGAAAAAACACAAAAATACATATAGGTGGGCAACGTGTGAATAAGGTGAATTTGCTCAGTGATAATTCTGCACTGATTTCCTGAAACTCAGGCTGCGCTTCTAGACAGCTAACATATCAGTTATCGAGGCCACACAGAAATGAAACGCTCTATGTGTGCTCAGTAAAGTCGCATTCACAAAAGGGTCATATAGCAGGTTGCCACCAAGAGCTAACAAACCCTGCCTGCTCAGACAAACAAACGCACCCCATGAGCTAGCATACAGTCAACATCACACAGAAGCTACAGGCCAGTGATTCATGGTGTGTTTAGATCTGGGACTTTCTTTTGGTCATTTAAATACAAGCTATGACCAACAGAACCAGGCTTTTTTCCGAGGTGTTCAAACTAGACCACCTACTATTTTTCCAGTTGTCCAACGACACAGTTAACCTGAAAGTTCACCACCTCATCAGTCTTGGCTAAAAATGACAGGAACTTCCTGAAAACAAAAACATTATCCTGAATGTCTGAATCAAACACACTGTATTATCTGTATCTGTATTATCCCCACTGTGAATCAGTCAAACATTTTCCTCATGGAATGTTAATTACAACATTTCCTGAGAAATGAAGTAATCATTAACATTTTGATGACTAAGCAGAATCTAATGAATCAAACTGCTGTCAAGGATGTGAGTAGATAAAGTTGAACTAGTGTTGCTATGAGAGCTGTGCAGCTTTAGGCTTGAAATGTAACAATGACATTCCTCTGTTGACTCCAGATATTCCAAGGACAAAATTAAATATCCATCTATCTGACTACCATACATACTGGACTCCTTTGTCATACAAGTACAACCTTCAGCAGTCTTTCTATGCTGTGTTGGCTGAAAGATTTCTCATAAGGACTTTGTTGTTACCTGTGGTTGATCGTTACGTCGGTCTTGGTGTGCAGCCAAAAACTACAAAGCTTCATGTGCATCATATTTTGCACTTACCATTGTGCATGGGTGCGACAGTGGATTCCCCAAAGAAGCTTCCCCACAATGCAGCAACAGACCCAACAAGTACAAGTCACAATCTTTCCATTTGTTAATAAATCATTTAAACGTATCTTGCTGGTGGTGAAAGGTTGCTTCATACTCACAGATGGTTCAATTATTTTGTCCCCCCCATTGATATTAATCAAGGTGGGCTAAATATCAGTGCGGTTCTGCAATACAGTTCAACAACACCACACACTGCATCTCCCAAAATTATCATAGAGCCAATCATATATCAATAACTTTACTGGAGATTTATTGCAGGATTATCATCTGCATTGGTTTTATCTAGGTGTACCTACAAGCAACTCAGTGTATGTTTGTCTGGATAAAATAATGTTCACTGTATTGTCCAAAGTACACAATGTAGCAAACTGCATGCAGTATATCATTTAAAGTGTATTCAGCTTTGGGTGGACTGAGTCATATTGTTTTGGCAGCGTTCCTGACAAGAAGAATTTTCCCAAACAGTTATTCACTGCGGACTCAAGATTAAAATGACACAAACCCAGACTGAGAAGCAGATACATAACAGACTGGGCCAATATTATGTACATTTTTCTCCCTTTGCTATCAACTTTTACTTGGCCTAGTTTGGAAATGTCACAGACGAAGACAATTGTAAGACAACCACCACATAATTCAAACTTGACTTCTATCAGGAAAACATTTCTTTAAATTTTAAAAAGGACAAAGTAAATAGTAGACACATACATAAGCAGCGTGAAATCATAATTGTCTTAGTACTGCGTAGCAGAACCTGACATTCAAGATTTTAGTATAAATATTAAAAAAGAAAACGGTGTAACTATAACTGTATTGGTATAAAACTCGGAATCTACTAAGTAGGACACAATTATACTAAAGTACGTCAAAGATATATAAATAATTCAATGTACTATACACAGTTACTCAGGCAGCTGAGGTTACCAACACTTTAAGCCATTACACTAAAAGTTATTTAGTTAGTTTATTGGGAGGAGAAAGGATGGAGAGTTATGGGACAATTGTTACAGCCCAGTACTGTGCTGTATGAACAGGATCTAAAACACATACTCTGTATTGTTTTCCATGTCAACACACAGTGGAATGACCAAAGCAGGGTGAGTCACAGGGGAACATCCCACCTCAGCTGCTTCTCAGCTAGTCTCCATGTCCGCACAATCACCCACAGACAGTGTGAAGTTATGTGTATGGAGTTATTACTAGATGTAGAACCAGTTTTCCCCCTTTGTCACAATATTAAAGCCTTCTACATCCAGAGGCACAACAGACAGCAGTGCTTCTTGCCACCAGACTTGTAGTCATGCACAAACAAGTTTAACATTTCCCCTTTCCACATGTCCTGGTATGATGAAGTCCTCACTTATCCAAACCAAATAACTATGATCACCTATCCGTGAAGGGAAAGTAGTGACTGTCAACACAAGCAGCGTCACAAGAGCGAGTGTGTCCTTGGCTGGGTTTCAGTTCAACAAGTTAACACCCTCCCCCTGTCATAATTAATTTTGTTCCTCATGTGGGTGGGATGAGGACAATGATATAGCCTATCTCAGATCTGTTAACAGGTTGTGAAAATCAAGACATCACAGTTCCATGATTGCTGCTGTTGCCTCATATATATGAACACAGTTTTCACCACAGCAAGGCTATAAAATCCCAAAACATTTCAGAAACAAGGCCGGTGAAACTAATGAAATATTTGGATAGACCCACTGACGGGAAATTAAATAACACTGAGTTTTGGATGTGAAATTTTTTTCCAGCTGTATCCTATGAAAAATTTCTACCCTGGTTTGTATTTGTGCTGCACAAGTTAATATAAAACAGTAACGATAATATGTAGCCTTATCATTGTTGAAAGTCTTATCAAAATATAAGCCATGCAAGTCTACAGCCCTGTTGTACAACTGTGCACTTTTTGTGAAACTTAGTAGGATAAAAAGCTTCAATCAGTAACATGCAAACCAGGTGTAAAGCAGGAGATCATTAATTTTTAACCATGAACTAGCTTTACTAACTTTCCTGTTTAGATACTTTTGACTGTATTAATTTTTAACCATGCTAGGATCGTGGCTTTAGGGATGATTATGTCGGTTCACTATTTTGGTCCAGACTGAAATATCTTAACAACTATTGGATGGATAGCCGTGGCATCTTGTACAGACATTCTTGATCACCAGAAGATGAATCTTACTGACGACTCTGATGATCCCCTGACTTTCTAGTGCCTTCATGAGGTTGACAGTTTTGGTTCAATGTAAAATATGACTATGGATGGATTACTGGAATATTTGCTACAGATATTCGAGGTCCTCAGAGGATAAATTCTAATGGCTTTGATGATCCTCTGACCTATTTGTTGGCACCACAAGCAGGTCAAAGTTTTTACTTATTTAGTGACTTATATTGACATCTACTAATGGATTGGCACAAATAAATAATACAGGCCTTCATGGTTTCCAGAGGATGAATCCTAATGACTCTGGTGAGTTCCTCCAGTGCCACCATGACGGTGACATTTTCGTTTTTTTATTGAAAACTCAAGTATTGTATGAATTACTGTGAAATTTTCTACAGATAGTCACTGTCCCCAAAGGATAAATAGTAATAGTTATTTTGATTATTCCCTTACTTTTCCTGTAGCACTATCATCAGGTCAAAATTTCAATTGTCCAATACTTTGGGTCATGACTAAACATTGCCATCTTCCTTAGTTATTTTAAAAAGCATTATAGCTGCACAGCTGTGCTCTGAGCATTTAGCACAGCTGTGCTCAAGGATGTGCATCCTCAAAGAGCTGCAAGCACGGCTATAGTCATGCTTTGACCAGTCTAAAGTTGGCTTTACTCCTTCAAATCATCTCTAAAGCAGATTTAAAATAAAGCAGATGGTGAACAAACCTTAATCACATGTCATTTCAGATCTAATGAATTTGTGTAAGGAAATGAGACACCTTGTCTATGATTTAGGTCATGAAACTCCCTCATCCCTTAAATCATATGATCAAGATCTGCTAATTACACAGGGAAACTTTGTCCTACAATCGTCTGATTCCTTTCTAAAATCTAATTAGTGAAGAAGACACTGATTTATTTACTTTTTATTTTTTTTGGTTCCCTCTTCAGTTGCCACAACGACAGGGATTACCCACAACAGCAACTGGAAAACTATTTGAGAGAGAGAGGGAAGTCGTTTTCTTCTCCCACTGTGTAGATCTTTAGGGAGTGTGTCAGACGGGCCAGCCCAGTGGAAAACTTTACTCAATTTAACATGGACTCATGTGCTGGAACCGCACATTTAAAAAGCTCCTCCCTCAGTTATGACTGTCCCGTGCAGTGGGGGAAACTTCTACAAGGTAAAGCATATGAACAGGGAAGAAATATGCCATAAATAATAAAGAAAGGCACACTTTCATATGCTCTGGTTTCCTACCATAGACAAGACTTTGATCGGGGCAATTAGTGATGTTGAGGAAACATTCTTTGGTCTAGATTGGTCCCATATGTGATTCTGGCTTTATTTGGAAGTAGCAACCTTGAGTTCTGTTGGAGCAACTTTGAAACATTTTGCAGTTCATACATACTACATGTACAGCTATTACGCCACTACAATATCGTTTGGCACGTAACTGCCACAAAAAAGTATTTTCCTTTAAGATTTGTCCCCGTCCTCTGTGACACACAAATCCCAGACAGAGAGAGAGGAAAACAAACAGCGATTCATCCATCCATTGTTGCCCAATCAGGAGCAGTCATCCCACACAGCCCAGCAAGTCTCAGCATGGCAAGTAGGGTGTGAGGGGGCAGAAGCAACCAACTACATAACTCAAACACTTACTTACAATGAAAATATCTAACTTACTTTCCTTGTATATTACTGTGTCAGTGTTGATAATGATATGTATACTACCCAGCAGGTGGTGGGCTTTGGCATGTACAAATAACTTTTTTGCAGCCAAGATCTTCAGATTGAGACTTTAATAACAGCTCATGCTGAACTTCCTGTGTTGGGTCTGAATATCTTTTTAAGAAAATGGAGGTCTATTTGTATGCGCACACACCTCAGCTGCTGTTGGCTAACCTGCTGTCTGATTAAAGATTTTAGATTGTTCTAGAAGGTCTTCACTTAGACATTGAGGTGAGGCCCACAGCTCCTCTTTCATCACTGTGATCCATCTGTTGCACAAAGTGTAAAGCCAAAGCTAACAGGGAGCTCAGCTCTCAGGGGCTGCATTGCACTTACTTATCTTTCCCAATAGTTTCATAGTCTTTCACAATCACGTCTATGTAGGAGCTAGAGTCCAGCGCTGTGCCCTTCAGATCAAACTCAAGCACCTGTAAGACAAGATGAGTGATACACAGTCCATTAGATATGGTGCTTCTGCTGCTGTTATGTCCTGAAGAAGCAACATTTTATCTGATAGCAGAGCCTTTAGAATAATGATTTGCTAACTCAGCTGTAACAATGCAAAACACCAAAACAGTCACATTGAACTCATCGACACATAATCTACCGACATGGTCAATACGTACTGTGACAGTCATATGATGATTGTCACAGTATATATTTACCATGTGGTGTCCAGAACTGTACTAAAGCGTGCATGGATGTCTTATAATGAATCAATTATTCCTGCTTTAGCAGCTGATCTAAAAGTAAAAGATGTTTGAGTGTGTTTGTGTAATGGCTTTACCTCATTCCATACAGGATTGAGTTCACTGTCAATCGATTTTGTTTTCTTCTTTTCATCTGAAAGTGAAATCACATTTTGTAAATATTTATTGAAAGACTCTCTAAGACACCTAAAATAAAACACCAGCTTATGCCTTACAGTGAAAATACTGGGTGGCACATGGTTTCTAAAAAGATTAGGTCAACCAACTCAAGAATTCACCTAAAATCAATGGACCCGCTGTTGAATTTGAGTTTTTATCTAAACTTGCACAGTTCTGCATGATTGATACTGCAGTTGCTGCCTTAACAGGAGAAAAAGGAAGAAAAAACAGAAGTTGCCACACCTGTGGTTGATGATGGTGACACAGGTACAAAGAAAACAGCTGAGACCAACTAGGGCTGATTGCCAGGATCATTTCCACTTCAGGAAGAAACACTAAACTGATACAGAACTGCCTGGTATTAGTTTGATTCCAGATCCGCAGGCTAATTTCCGCACAATTTCTAACTTCTCTTTTCCCTTCATCTACTGTACACCTATCTTTTTTTCATGTTTGAGCTCATGTGTACACTGTATCCTACAGGTCCTGACATGGTCCCTACCCTGCTGTCTTTGCATCCTGGAAATGTTGTGACATGTTGGGAAAATCTTTAATGGTGTATGATGTGGCAACACATCTCATGCTGTGTAAGTTTGTTCAAATATACTACATTTAAAGGGGAACACACACTTTTTATTATTTTGAAAGGACTTTTGGGCTTCCAGTTAGTGCACAAGTACAAGAAAGACAGATAAGAACACTACTGTATAGTCTATTTGTTGCATGCCAACCTAACCCTATACTGTAAATAATCCAGCAAAATAAAGTCCATAGAGCAATGTCACACTAAATAAAAGTATAATCTACTGTAATTGACTATAAACGTCATTTACTTGAAAAGACAGACTTCACATCCTTCCGAGTAGTTTTCCTGTAGACTATAAACAAAACTTTAGAAAATGAGACTTACCTTTAAAAATCACAGAGGTGATTGGATCAGGGCTCCCAACTTTCTTTTTAGGCAGACCTTTAGCCGATTCTACTACAACCCGCAACATGGCAACAAACAGGTAAAAGAAAAGGAGAGTAGATCAGTGAAACTGAGGAAAGAAATGAGAGAAAGTCTACTCGGGACTGTCGTGCTTTGGCATCCTCACTGCCCCATCACTGAAGCACACAAGGCAGGGCTGAGGAAGTATATTTCCAAGCTCAGATGGTCAGAATGGGTGGAAGTGAGGGCGGATCACGGGTCTGCAATTATTCTGAGTGGAAGATCGTGAGCTGCTGCTGCCATCGTGTGAGTGCATCAGAATGGAGATGGAGGAGCTGGACATGAACTGAACAGCACTGACAGCAGAAGAGTTCGCATGAGTCAAGGGTAATAATAGTAACTCGATAGTTTAATTAAAGTAAAATTGCATTGTAGCAGCCTAAGTGAGTCTTTTAGTTTTTAGTGTTTAGTGCGTGTAAAAGTGACATGTTTGGTCTACATTTGGTCTACTTTTGCCTCTGCATGTTTGAACACTGATCAAATAGTTTAACTGGCTCCATCTAGTGGCTGTATCAGGTGATAACATGTATATTTGATTATGAATAGCATTACTTATGCAGAGCCACAACTAAAGTTACCAATCAAAAGTAAAAATTGTCTACACTGAATATATGTTTGAAGTATCCAGGGATATGAAGTGCATAAATGCAATTTATCAGGTACTACTACTATTTAAGTACAATTTTGAGGTACTTATATTTAACTTGAATTCCCATTTGCTGCTGCTTTATACTTCTACTGCATTAAATTAATAAGTTTAGTCACTGGTTTCTTTGCAGTTTCAGATTAATCATCAAAATATCAATAAATGGTGAAGTGGGTAAACTCACAAGCTCCCCAGCGATATAAAAAGCGATGAAAATGATAACATTAAAGTGATGTACATTAATGCATCAATAATTAGAATCCAATAATCTACATTGGGCAGCATGGTGGTGCTGTTGCCTCACAGTAAGAAGGTTTCTGGTTCAAACCCCAGCTGGGGCCTTTCTGTGTTGAGTTTGCATGTTCCCCCGTGTCTGTGTGGGTTCTCTCCGGGTACACATGGTGTAACCCAGCTCTTGCCCTGTGTCAGCTGGGATTGGCCCGCTGTAACTAGTTTTCGAAAATGGATGGATAATATACTGTGAATGGGCCATAGTGCACGATAAGTGCTTTCAGTACTTTAAACACATGTTGATGTTGAACTTTTACTTGTAACAGATTATTTCAGAGTATTGCGATTTGAGTAAACACCGTCGGTACTCCTCAAGCCAGCAGCTCTGTTGTTGTTTATTTTTCTAGCCAGGTAATCCAGAACCTGTACTGTACTGTATTGTAATGAATAATACATTTGAAAATCACGATTATCGTGCCTGGTTTAGGAATAATTATATTCCAGCCTACTAACATCATTGGATCAGCAGCCAAATAATTCTGACAAATGTGTCCTATGTGAATTTGTTCAAGACATATACATTTATAGATCACAAATCCACTTTTGGTTAGAAGTGACCACCTGTCTCTGTTACCAATGTGATATGTTCATTGTCACCTTCAGACACACAGACGACAAAAAGGGCATCATGGCACAACAGGAAGCCTTTTTGACTAAAATTATGTAATAATATGAGAGAAGTAACGAACGTATAAGCTGTGGTAAGGGCTTTTAAACACATTTAATCATTACTGTGCTTATGGTTGTACAACTTGATCGATTATTAAACTGTTGTGAATTATTTGAGGAGCATCACACAGTAGTCTCTGTATACTGGCAGTTTTGGGTTCTGCAGTAGTCGACCTTTTTACAGGAGAAATTTTGTCAAGTCATAGCAGCAAAAGACATCATCCCCCCACCTGTTATTTTCTTACTTACAACAAGTCAAAATATAGCATCAAAAATGTGCATTATTATGGCCAGTATTTTCTGGTCATTGCATCATATGTCATATCAGATGACTTGTGTGAATATTGGAGCGAGCTACAGTTTATGCTACTGCTGTGTTTAGGTCTAATATTAGATCAGGTGCAAGGAATTGCCCAGCAGACCGGGCTCTACTGGGACTTCAGTACCTTCATTAAACATAGTGGGAGGCCACTCTGGATAGCTCATGCTCATTGAAGTGGGAACCAAAAGTGCTGTGGGCTGCCTGGCAATAATTAAACTGTGTTCGTTAGAGGACTGTAAGGAATACGAAAGAAAGTAAGATTGCTTGTTTCTTTCACTCTTTTTGACTCAGAATATATTTGCGCAGGACATAACACTACTTTATGAATACATTGTAGAGGATTCCTGCATAGTCCTTATTTAATATTAAGAGTCTTGGTGTGAAAGTTACCAATCTTAACTCTCCTGGGTCATGACTAACTCTGCCTCTTTAAATGATTAATCCACCGAGGGCTTGTCTGTGGGCTTTGTGGCTCTGTTACCCCCAGCAGACTTGCAAGTTATTTTGGAAACTCATCTCATCTCCCCTTGGTCTTCTCACCAGTGATGTGTTGATTTTTCCACTTCTCAGAGTGATCAAACAGTTGTGACCGATGGCTTATTGATCCGTGGACCTACACATTCCTTCCCTGTCCGGAGAGAAGAAGCTTTGTTTGAGCCAATCAGGTTTGCCTGAAAAGACAGAGGAAGGGATGGAAACAAAGGCCCTGTGTGTTTAGACTCAGGATCTCAGATTGGCCTCAGCGCTTTTAAAGGGAACTCGTTGCGATGCTTGCTGCTGCTTGCTACTGATCTAAAGAAATTGAAACGATGACCTATCTCGACTAAATCTGGAAACGATGGAGCAGTTTGTAAGAGTTTAAAGAAGGGTCATTAATATGGATACCTTCAGAAACAACAAAAATCCATGGGTGCTGTATGAGACAGAGGTGCCACACAGCAGGTTTTGGTGAGTTTTCTTTAGCTTGTTCTTATTTATCTGATCTTGATAAATATAACTGATCATATGTATGACCTATTATTGCATGAAAAACTGTTTGCATGATATTTAGGCTGTACCTCATAAGATTCCTCCATAATATTCATGATACAATTGCTGTCTCTATTCTTAATCTGTATGGATTAGTAGACATGTGAGAAGCCCACTGGTCCATGGCTTCTCACATTTCATTATCTCAGATCTCCTGTCAAATAAAAAAAAAATCACTCTCACTGAAAAAGATGTGCTGGTTTCAATCTCCGTCCTTCCATTCTTCATCTGTCTACCCACGTCTCCATCTTTCCATAGCATTAAAAAGTTATGTCAAGTCTTAAAGTTGTACCCTTACTTCTTCCTGCCTCAGATTCACATATTTTCTCCACTCTGACAATGACAAGGATTTCTTCCAGCCTTCCCACACAGCTTCACCAACTCTTTTAAATACAATAGCTTTTCACGCTCCTTTTTCAGCAAACTAACGCACTTTTATTACTTAATTATTTTATGGTTCCATTAGCGTTAGCTGATTGTGAGTGCATGATGTAAACGACCACTCATGCATGTCCTGATGGACTGGGAAAAGGGCTCACAATGCCAAGACATGTGACTCATTGTCACAGCTTGTAGTCTCCCTGAGCAACAGGGCCACACAGGAGCTGCTGGTGGTGAGGATCTTTAAATACGTCCCCCAAACCCAAACTTATTCCCCGTTGGCTACATTAACCAAGTACTCCCATGAAAATGTTACTTGTTTTATGTTGCGGGTGAGTATGCATCAAAGTAGACTTTTCTTTTTGTGCTACCACTTGGGAGCGCTGCATTCCTTCTGCAGTGAGCCAGGCCTGATGAGATGTCAGTCAAAACAGTCAAAACTCACTAACAAAAGCTAAAACAAGTGATGCTAAGGCATCAAATCGTCCCAGATTGATCTTTGCCTTCAGTCCTAGACAGACAGTCTTTACTTAATGCTTAATGCGTTCATGTTTTGACCCAGCTGTACTTCTGCACACGCAATTCACTTGAGGAGCTGGTCATAAAACTAAAAGTAGAAAAAACATTTTAGCTGTAGCAAAAAATCTGAAAACTGTGAAAAGTCAGGATGAATCCTGTGCACTCCTAAATCAGTGTGATATACCAACATCCCTAAAAGTGTCTCCTGATAGCAGTCTTGCCAGTAGAAAACTATTCTAACTGGTATTCACTGCAATTTCTGCACAAATTAAGAGTTTTCTTTTAAATGATCATTGCTGTGTGGTTCCCTCTGCAGTGATCCAGCCTGCGGAGTCAGTCCTCCAGAGAAACTGAGCCCCGAGCACCTGCAGCGCCTGAGAAATGCATTTACCTGTCCAAAAGCTGGACTACACATACATGAAAACAAACCAAAGAGGAGAAGTGGAAGGAGCAGAGGAGGAAATGATGAGTGTGGAATGAAGTTGGAAGAGTTTCGGGAGGCTCTGAGGTCTGTGATAGGTCCAGATATTGAGGACACGTGGGTTGAGAGATTCTTCAGTGAGGTAAGGAGAAATAAAGATGTCTTTGTAAAAGTAGTGATAAAAAAGAAAAGCACATACATTATACATTATATACATCCCATCATGCCATGACATTTATTTTAAGATGGCTTCTAGATGATTATGTGTGTTTCTTTTAACTGTTTCATATTCAGGTAGACATCAGCTGTACAGGGCAGGTGACCTGGCAGCAGCTGTGTTCCTACCTGCTTCTGGAGTACACTGAGAGAGAGCGTGCCTCCATCCCCACTGCAGCTCTCCTGGACTCCCAGCCACTGATCAGGCACTGCTCTAACAACAAGGTATGAATCCACCTCTGATCCACCGCCATCAGTCCACATCTGGGCAGACGAGAAGGATGGCGCATCTTTGCAGGATGCTCCAGAGTGCACCCACTTTGTGCCTTGTATCCCTTGCTTTATCTGTGCTCAGTAAGTTTGTCAGTTGTTTGCTAACATGTAAGCTCAGCTTGTTGATCGGGTATGCTCTTAATAGAGTAGCCAAAAATGAGAATAGTTTGTTTGTATATGTTTGTTTATTTTATTTAAGCAGGGACTCTGGTCCATCATGTAAAAATGTGCTAACCTTCCTCTGCAGTAGGTTGGTGGCATATAAAAAACATTAAGAGAAAAGGTTAGATATCTGAGTTGGGGATGGAGGATGGTGGTGGTTGTGGTTTTGGAAAGCTTGTCTGTTTTTATAATAGCTTCATGGTTAATCACAGTCAGTTAAATCCTTCACACGGGATTTAACAAATGAATATTGTAAGTATAAACTTATAATATTCAGCATATTCAAGTTTAGTAACTCCATTTCTCCATCTTTCTGCACTCTTTTTGTCCATTTACAGTATTATACAATCCTGTGTTTTTTTTTGTAATACTTTTATTACTCCGATAACCTTTTTTATTATTTATACTTGTACTGATTCTTCTGCAGCGAGAGCCAACAGTGCGTGTGGTTGCTGTTTCCCATCCACCTCCACTCCGCTATGTTAGTGTAAGTAAAGGGGGTCAGATCACTGTCTGGAACAGCAGCCTACACATCCTCAAAAGTCTCGGGGTGAGTGACATCATTGCATCGCACACACACACACACACACACACACACACACACACACACACACACACACACTTTTTATATGTAATCCTCTTTAATCCAGCTTGCTGGAGACCCAACAGAGGAAGTGGCCAACACGAGGAGATTCAGAGGCTGGACCACTGATGCAGTCTATATGGACAACAGCCACAAGGTCGCCATAGCAACCGACTGCAGGGACTTGCACTTTGTTGATGTCTCCACGGCCAGTGTATTTGAGGATGTCCACCTGTTTGGTAAACTAAGCTGAGCTTGTTCATAAAAATCAATTACTGTACAAAAATCTGAAATGTTTAATATTTCTCTCGTCATTGCTTCAAAGGGTTTCGTAGTGTCCTGACTGCTCTTTGTTACTGGCATGATGTTCAGGTACGTCTTCTAGTCTATAAATGTTATTTCCAACTGGATAAATTCACTCTGAAAGCAATAAATTCACTTTAAGCTCTGTGGTTTATCCCTCCAAGTATCCAGACCGACCTTCCCTGCTGCTAATGGGGGATGAAAAGGGAGGAGTCCACCTCATGTGGTTCCTGAACCTGACTAATGGTCTTTTCAAGAAGCTGTCCAAGAAAGAGAACGGCCCACAGAGGATCTTTTTCTCAGTAAGCTTGGTCTTGTCTGTTGAATTACTGAACCCGATCTTTGGTAATACACAGTGACGCAGAAAGGACAAGCACAAACAACACTCAGGCATTTATTTGTTATCCATCCTGACAACAGGACCTCGGTGAACACAGTGACATGGTCTCCTACCGTCACATCCCCAACATCCACCAGGAATCAATCAACAGAGTGATGTTTGAGCCCGACACCAACGTCATCATGACATCATCAGAAAGTGACACCACCTCTGTGGTTTTTATGAATGTGGCACTGAAGCGGGAGCCTTATATTTGGAAATTTAAGCAGGTAACTGACTTCAGTGAATGATGTTGAATAGTAAGTTATTATGTGCCATGTAGTCTCGTTAGTAAGTAAGTACTCATTAATATCAAGTGAGTTTTTATGTGTTGTATGTGCAGATGGATATTTATTCCTCACAACAGTAGTATGAAGGAGTGTGATGATTTAGGTCATTATCCACTTGTGATGTGGATCGAGGTCAGCTGGACACGTGTCGGTCACAGTACTCTGATCGAGGTGACACTGACCTAACTGGGTGGGTCAAGGATTGAAAATCAACTTTCACTCCATTAAAATCTGTAGTTATTGTGGAACAAATGCCATATGACATAACCCATTCAGTGAATTATCCATAACCAGTTTTATCTAGAACAAATATGAGTCAAGTTACTATTTCTGAAGTTGACTTGCATCCAGCACACAGAGGCAGACAGTCACTGTGGAGAAAAGAAGTAATGCTGTTGCACAAAACATTATTAAAGTGGGTGGTGATGCTTCCTGTTGTTCACAATGACTTTTTTTTGCGTGAGTACACTCATTTTATACGCCAATTAATTGTCTGGACATTTGAACAATAAAACCACCCTCACAATGAGAGCAGCCAACTTGATTTGTTTATTTTTTACAGCACATGTTCAGTAGATCCTTTTGTCTCATTTCAGGGAGCCAAATGTTTCGACTACGATGCATCTCTGCAGCTGATGGTCACAGGAGGTTGTGACCGAGCAGTCAGACTGTGGACTCGATTTGTGACCACGCGTCCTGTAGCCACACTGCTGGGTCATCGCACCACTGTGTTGGATGTTGCAATCTACCAACCTGTTGAGCAGATCTTGAGCTACTCCAGAGATGCTGTGAGTCATTAAGGAAATACATTTAAGTAAATGTATATTTTTGTTTATCATATACAGTTGTAACAGATCTAGTTTATGTTTGTGCCTCGGTCAGGAGCTGAGGGTTTGGGACATTTCCAGCCATTACTGTCTGAAAATCGTCTGCCTACAGTTCCCCTGCCAGCAGCCAGGTCGAATCCCAGAACACGGCAACTTCCCCTTCCTGTTGCTGAGCCCTCCTCATCTCGAGGAGTCTCATTTAGTGGTGGGATGTAAAGATTACCTGGCACTGCTCAGTCTGTCTAAAACAAGAAGAGGAGGGGGCGGATGGTTGACGGATGAAGGACCAAAAATTCAAAGTGGTCCTGCCGTCTCCTGTGCTTTGTACAACTCCACTCTGAGACAGGTGGTGACTGGATATGCTGACTCATCTGTGTGTCTGTGGGATGTGGAGACAGGGAGGAGGAGGCTTCAGATCGTAAATGCTCATGGAGAAGATGGACTCACCTGCATGGCACTAGACTCCTCCCACAGAAGACTGATAACTGGGGCTCGCAATGGGACTATTAAGGTTCAGTTTGTGAATTTGATACCACTGCTGTACATAGATGTGTAAAAAGACTATTAATGAGAAGACCCTCTTGTTGACCACTCCTACAGGTGTGGAACTTACTCAATGGCCTTAACTTGCACAAGCTGGAGCCTGTTACCAACTCTGAAGTCACTGCATTGACCTGTCTCCATGGCAACCAGCTGCTAGCTGTGGGGTGGAGCCAGCGAATCGTTCAGTATGACATCGCAGCCGCCAAGGTAAGATGCTTTTGCTTTTTTTGTTGTTGTATTTTCTGGCTGCAATCGACTCAGTGGAATAGCATAAAACCGTCAGCAGGACTGTGTATCATGGGGACCCACTAAACAAACATTACCATAGTGCTACTTCTCATCAAAACCTCCACATGATACCTCACATATCAGACCTGAAGTAGTGTGGAGAACGTTCAGTGTGATTTGGACAGAGAACAACACAAACGAAATGAAACAAAAATGCAGGACATTCTTAAATTGTTGTGCATGTCTGGTACGTCTTTCAGTAATACCACCTGCTGAAACAGAAAATCACACAGGATTGACAGGTGATTCTGGGAAGTGCAGCACACACATTCACTAATGACCAAATAGCTTAAATATGTCATGGTGTACACATCAAGAAGTCTTAGCCTTCGCACTTGTGCTCATCCACAAGTTCTTCCCCAGATGTTGGATGCCGGATGATGAGTCCCACACAAACAGCTATCACCATAGTGACTAATCTGGTACAGACTTAAAACACAGTGTTATTTCTTCAGAATGCTGTCAACAGTTTGAGCTTAAGAAGAATTTTCACCTCAGAAAATATTTCCTGCAATAGTAGCAGACAATTTATCTAATTAAATCCAAAAAATACACACAGTTAAATCTGTCATATCTTTAAATCAGACCTTTTATTGCTGGTAAAAAAAAAAAAAACACGTCTAGAACTTTTTCAGAGCATAAAAAACACATCCACCTACACATTTATACACACTGACACTCAAGGCCTCAAGATATAAACTTAAAGTGCAGCCAGCGCCAGTATAAACACCA
Source organism: Argyrosomus regius (assembly GCA_946959425.1). Classification (NCBI taxonomy): domain Eukaryota; kingdom Metazoa; phylum Chordata; class Actinopteri; family Sciaenidae; genus Argyrosomus; species Argyrosomus regius. The sequence continues at coordinate 14,763,619 of OX336900.1, forward strand.
GTATGAAACTGCAAAACTGCAAAAGTCCGGGTGTGCAGACGTGCATATTTTCACACCTCAAATTCTAACATTACATTTTACCTCTCAACCTTTAACTACCATCTGCTCTGCGGTCAGATTCATCCCCTGAAGACTACAGTAGTAACATTCAGTATTCATGCTTCTCCAGCAAACTCTCAATCCTGGTTTTCCCCACTCATAATGTTTCTCATTGTAAAAGCACCCTGTGTTAGCTGAGCCAGGCTTTTCAAAGAACATGTGAAGGCAAAAAGAAAATGCAAGGACTGTCTTTTGAGAGTAAATGATATCGGCGAATGACGTAAATCACATTTACGCATGCCCCTGGTGTGATCAAATAAGTCTGCATACAAGATATCTGCACCAGTATCCCTCTGACGTCTGCCATGTTGAGCTTCCTGCATTTTAAAGAGCTAACCACAGCATTGTAGCCCAGAGGTGTAAACAAAATCAGTAAACCGGAGAAGGAAATAGAGCTGCTTTCCACAAGGTAACCCAAACAATTACAAGTTATTTCAGACCATTTGTAAACTGTCCTATAATGGGAAGTGATGTTTCACAATTTCAACCAACATGCATACAGGAGAGCCTGAAGACAACATGGTACTCCAGCTAGCGGAAAACTGCTAAAACTTCTGTTTTTTAATCTGAATGCTGCTCACATTTTTACACATTTACACAATTAATACCACAATAAAAAAAGCTTTGATGTTGTTTAATATTTATGTCTGTGTATATACTTTACCTGTAGGATTTGTATGTAAGAGCAGATATGTCATGGAAGTCCAGCGGTGTCCACAAATCAGACATCCTGGCTGTGAGACAGTGCTCTGCTCTGGGGGTCGTTGCCACGGCGAGCTACGATGGAGAGATCATCATCTGGAAGATGGAGACACAAGGACCAGTGCTACGCCTGCAGAGGCCGGCACAGAGAGGGTGAGAGAAATCAAGCAAAAATAAAATAAGTACATCTTAACGTTAAGCACTGCTCAACTGATGTGAGGGAACTTGATGTTTCCACCTTGAACAGTAAAATACTACTTATGAGTTGATGCAGCATTAGTATTACCAATCTAATAATATATCTGTTAAAGAGCAGTAGCAGACCCAAAAGTGCAAACACAATCCAGAGGCTGAATCAAGTTTAAATAGTTCACAAAGGGAAGGTGCAGTGCAGGTTGGAGATCCAGTGACAGGGTTTCCAGAATGGTGGCAGGAGTCCAATAGTGCAGGTGTGGAGACAAGACAGGGCTGGACGTGACAGGTGAGTGGCAGGGAGGGTTTTTCCTGGAACACGGGGAGATCACAAATGAGAACAGAGTTGTTACGACGAGGGAGGCTGAACGATGTGGTGGAGTCTGGGAGGTTTAGCTGTTGAGGTTGATTGGCAGATGAGGCACAGGTCATGAAGTGATTAGGCAGGTGAGAGGGAAACCGGAGGCTACGCCCAGCGACACACACACAACAGAAAGAGAAGGACAAGACAGAAGCACAAAGGGAAGGGGAATACGATAGGATAACACTGGGAAAGGAGGAGGCGAAGAGCCTCCACATGACAATATCAGTCACAGAGCCCATTGTTCTGCTTAATGAGAACTTTTACTCTTGACAGTTTAAGAACATTTTGCTGATATTACGTCTGTACTTTTGTACATTTACTTAAGAATCCAAGGACTTGGGTGACATTACAGCAAGAAGAAACACAATAAACAACAATATCAGAATCAATAAAGCCACTAGTAGTCAAACATCCTGAAATAATGGGATGGTAAGCCAACACTTGATGTTTTATATAACCCTCTTTTTTAAAATTGTGGTTACTCATTGTTTTAATGTGCAAAGCTATTCATTATTATCATCTTTTTCTTTTCTGCTTCTGTGCATCCAGAGTGGTGCCCCCTGTGGACAGCCTCTTGTTCCTGCAGCATCGAGCTGGCAACAGAAAGCTGAGGAACAGAGGTGTCCTGGTCTCATCACAGGCCGGCTGTCTCTGCTTCTGGAGCATCACTGGAGAGACACACACTTACGGTGAGTGGGAGAGAGAGAGAGAGATAGAGGTAGGATGGAGGCAGGGAGTATCATTCAGGAGAAGTAAAAAGTTAAAAGACTTGAATCTGAAATAGAGCTCTCACAGTATGACTGAGGTGGAAGCACCAAACTGTACTAGCAGTTGACAAGCAGCCGTCAGTTTTAATGATCCCCTCCCTCGTAAGATGGATTTACAAACAGCCAGAGCAGTGACAGGCTGAACTGTCGACTTGGCCTCCCGCCTGTACCATTCCTGGCAGCCCACAACTATGTCTCTTTCCAGATACCATCTGTGTTTAGTGGTGTGGGATTCATGCACTGTGACCGCTGCATATGTGTGTGAGCATGCACGGGTGTTTGAGCGTGTGCTTGTGTGTGTGCATAGGTCTGTATATGTGTCCATGATTTTTTCTAGCGGAGAAGAATTTGAGCGTGTGACATAATAGGGAGACGTGTGACATAACAGAGAGTGGTAAAGGGTAGCAATTTGTCTCAGACATACATCTATCATTTAGTATTGGCACAAAATCTGACTATAAAGAAATTTCCTTGCATGCAACTTTGAGTGAAACAGTTGTTCTCCCTGTAGACCTTCTACGGGACACTATTGTTAGATTTTACTGCTTTATGTTTAGAAAATTGCATGTGTACAATTCTGTGTACATTTTCCTCCTCATTCCAGGCCAGTTCTACGCTCCAGAGCAGGCAGGTGAGCGTGTGCTGAGCCTGAACTCAGATCAGACTAAAAACACCATCCTGGTCTCTGGAGACACATCAGGCTGGCTTCAGATCTGGGAAATCTGTCATTTTGCACTAGAAATCCAACATGAGGTAATGATATGTGTCTACTGTAGCATATGGAGAATGTGTGTTCTGTATATCCCAATATATCTGAGGTTTTCTCTGTCTTCACAGCCAGGGTGTGAGCGGCCTCCTATGATGCGGTGTTGGAAGGCTCATAAGAGAGCGATTGTAAGTGTGGAGGTCCTCGAGGTGGCTGACAGATTGTTCGTCCTCACAGCTTCAGCTGACGGCTCTGCTGGACTGTGGACTGTGGGCGGAGATCATGTGGGTTGTTTCGGACAGAAAGTGACTTGGAATATGACTGAGCCAGCTACTTACCAGAGGTAAGGTTCATGAGCTTGTCTCTGTTGCACTAGAGCATCATCAAATGATAGAAAAATTGAAAAACCTTTAGAGCTTTGAAACAGGGTTAGTGCATTCATGACCAAATTGATTTAAATCTCATTAGTATGGAAACAAAAAAAAGCAAAATCTGAACAACTTTTCTTAGTTGAAACATTTCCTACACCCACTAAGGGTTAACAGATTGACTCTGTGTCGCTCCATGGTGTGCTAACTCTTCCATGATTGTTGAATTGGAAGCCATAAATGCTAAAAATGACTGCACACACGCTGCCTGTGAAGCATATTGGATTGTACAGGACAAATTTTGTGGATGACGTTCATAAACATGGCAGCCTTTTTGAGGTTATATCAGTCAGTTCTGCCAACACATAGTAGAGTGTATGGGATATATCCAAATAACTAAGGATGTCAACAATGAGCCCTGTTTGGTTTGTGCCAAATTTAATATAGAGAATGTTCTGTAAAGGAGCACGTCATTGTGGAGCTCTTCGTCCAAAAGAAACTTCCCTCGTTGTTTCCACAGACATTTAAGTCTTTAATAGAAACTTCAGTTTGGTTAAAGGTCATAAACTCTGGCTTGGCCGAGGCCCTTTGCCATGTGCTTGACTGTATTTCTGTCACATGTTGGGTAAAGGAAAGAACAGCCCTAATTTAAGAGGATGAAGTGAAAAACAGAGTCAGCACATGCTTAGATACACAAATTACATATATGCATACATGTAATATTTAACATTATGGTTGAACTGTTGTGGAGACACATTGCTGATGACTTCTTGCCGTGTCTTAAGTCGTACCACATGGAGGATTGTATTGAAATTTAAATGATGGGTTGTGGTGATTTAGTGCATGTGTGTGTGTGTGTGTGTTCAAGGAAGAGATGGCGAGAGAAAAATGTTAGTATTTTAAAAGTCTATTATATTGTTGTTTCATCTTCTCTGCCTTACTCTACTCACTCTCTGTGGCCTTTGATTGGTCAACTACCCGCAGACCGCTAGACAATATTTCAAAAAGTATCTCCTGTAGCTCTCACACGAGTGTTGTATAATTGCATAATTAAAGCCTTTTTTAGAGGCATGGCTCTAGGGACGGCAATGTTGGTCAGTTTACCATCATCGCTTTGGTCCAGAATGAAAATCTCAACAACTATTGAATGGATGAAATTAAATTTGGTACATACAATTGTGCCCGCCTTAAGATAAGTTGTAATAACTTTGTTAATCACTTAACATTTGATCCAGCGCCACCTTCAGGTCAGAATTTAATTTTGACCAAAGACCAAATCCCTGCAAAATGAATCAGCCTGAGCTGTGCTAAGTGTTAACTAGCAAATGTTAGCATGCTAACACGCTTGAGCATGGTAAACACCTGCTTAGCATCAGCATGTTAGCATTGTCATTGTGAACATGTTAGCATGCTGACATTAGCATTAATCTCAAAGTGCTCTCAGTAATACATCCTCACAGAGCTGTAGGCTATTTTGTTTTGGCTATTTATTGCCCACTGTTTAACCAAGCAGTAAATACTGCATACTATTACATATTTTAATGATGCATAAACATCCCCGATTTCAACACAGAGGCTGCCAAACATGAACTTTTAAACTCTTTGTAGTCTAATTTTACCACAAATGCCTGTCTAATCAGTATAAAATTGTTCTCTCTTATTAGCTTGAACATCCATGTAGTTGAGATCTTGCATATGTTGAAATTATAATTAGTCAGTTTTAATTTATATAAAGCAGTCCCACATGCTCTCTCACACACACACACACACACACACAGAAGTAGCACACAGAGTACTCAAGTGCAGGCCAACCGCACCACAGAAATGGAGAACAGCTACAGTTCTGGTTTAAATCAAATCTAACACACACACACACACACACACACACACACAGGATCAGACTCTATGACAAAATATCATCCAATAGATCACTGATCTTAGTCCTATCTAGTTCAGTGACACGAACAGCATTGGGAAACCTGTCTAATCTAATACAAACAGCGTTGTGTTTGTACAAGTGAATCCCCCTCGGCAAAGAGCAATATCTTTTCTGACATCCAAAGGAAGACACAAAAGGAGCTGACAGGAGGCCCGGAGGAGAGGACTGAAAATGACGACATGGAGCTCAGCAGGGTCAAAAGTCAAGTACCTGACCCGACCAATGGGGGTCTAACTTCACAGGAAGAATGCCGGTCTGAAGGTAACCATTCAGTGCAAACAGGTGTTTTGAAGTACTGCACACACACACACGGCCTCTCCATGACCCAGGCCATCTCCAGTCACATTTGGCCGTGCATCGGGAATGTCCCTTTCAGAAATTACCACTTTCGTCAGAATCCCACTACACGTGTATTTGTATGTGTGTGTGTGTGTGTGTGTGTGTGTGTGTGTGTGTCTGTCGCTGCAGATACTCATGAAAAGGAGTATACGTGCAGGTCAGGATGGCCTTCCAAGCTAATTAAACCTGATACTCTGATTAAATCATGGCCAATTTCACCACGTTATGAAGAGAAGAGTCAGAGCATTCTTCACATTCTCCTCCCCTGAAGTCTGGAGCTCAGCTCAGGAACATTTGGGCAATGTTCTGCTCCAGAGACGCAAGCCAGATAAAAAAAAAAAAATTAAAGTGCACAAATGCTCAAGGTTTTTGTGTTTGTGTGTGTGTGTGCATATATCTGCAAGACATTTCCTACACTTTCCTTTCACTCTCTGCCTGCTCAGAACTTGCCAAAATAAGCGATTAGCTGTGCTTTCTCAGCAACCACACCCAGGCAGACACAGTTATGTACACACACACACACATATTAACTGAAGTTGTCTCTTGTCATCCACTTGAGCTTCATCCACCAGCCCACAAGAGAATGACCATGAGCAACCTCAGCAACCCATGGTAAACACAATCAGCAGCTGATGAGTGTAAACACACACACACACACACACTTGTCATTCTCATCTCAATTGTTTTCTTTCCTTTCCTCCACAAATCCAACCATGATTTGTGTGTCTGTGTGCGTCAGTATCTGTGTGAGGACTTTTGCCAGACGGTAGCTTCGTGTCACGAGAGGAGACGTCTGTTTGATGACATCTGCCACAGCAATCACTGCTGATTGGATGTTTTCACCCCATCAGACTCTGGTCCTGCAGGTGAGTTTCTGTACCGATTACTGGATCCTTTCCCCTTATTGCTGGCTTGATGAATACCTGCTTTTTGTGATCTGTTTGGTGCCCAGGGAGCCGTTTTTCATAGCACTGTTGTTCAAAAACAACAAACCAACTAATCAAACTTAAATACACAGTTTGACATTTTGGGAAATGTGCTAATGTGTTGATTTGCTATCTCGCCAGCAGCTGAAATAAATATGAAGCTGTAGCGAGTAGCCAATTATCTTAGCTTAGCACAAAGACTGGAAACAGAGGGAAACAGGTAGCCAGGCTCTGTCCAAAGCTAACAAAATCCACCTACTAGGAACCTCTAAATCTCACTAATCAACATGTAATTTATTATTTGTTTAATCTGTGCAAAAAGATCAAGTGTAAAAATGACAGTTTGCGGTTTTATGGGGGGTTATGAGCCAGACTAAAGTTTTTCTTGGCAAAAACCTGGAGACTACCTAGAGTCTTGTCGTCACTGTGATGTTGCTCTTCTAACAGTGACCCGAGTGTTTGGTAAGTGGATTTTGTTACCATTGGACAGAGCCAGGCTATTTGTTTCCAGTTGTTATGATAAACTAAGGGTGTTTTCCAAAATGGTAAGTCCTGCCTTAAAATATATTTTTAGCTACACATGTTTCTCTTGTATTTGTGAAACAGCAGCTTAACATTGCCCTGATTGTTGTAGTTGTTTTTTATCAAGCAGTGTGAAATTTCCTGACATTTGAGTCACCTCAAAGCGACTGACCCTGTACTGTCATCACATCTAAATAGCACAAGTAGTGACTCAATGCCCTTGTGTCTTTGTGCTAAGCTAACTCCACCTTCAAAATGAATGGACAGATTTGGCAGTGGTTTTGATCTTCTTGTATGACCCTGTTTTCCAAAATGTCAAACTATTCCTTTGGCTATTAAATCTGTAGAGCCGAAATAATGCAAAAATCTGATCTGTCTACCTGTCACAGGTGGCCTATTTAAAATAACATTTTCTACCAGCATGAAGGATGTTGACTTAAAGGTCCAGTGTGAACGATTTAGGGGGCTCTATTTAAAGAGTACGACAGAAAGTGAATATAATATGCATAAGCCTAGTGTAGAATCACCTGTACAGTGAGCCTTTCATATCTACAGACACAGTGGGTCCTCTCTTCCACCATGTCCACCATCTTGAACTGCCATGTTTGTACTGTAGCCTAGAATGGACAAACTAAACACTGGCTCTAGATAGGGCCTTTCACATTTTTAAAATATTTTGTGGCCACCATAGTTTCATTTAAATGCTTGAATTGAGGGAGTTAGGCCCTAGCTGTATCGTTTCAATCTGTAACTTCACCGATAGATGCCACTAAAACCTACACACTGCACCTTTAAAGCAACGGTATGTTACTTTTGAAACAGGAAATGACACATCGTTATCGTTACAAACGATACGTTCAGCTCCTAAAAACACACCCGTGGTTAATTCAATACACTCGGGGGATTTGCTGTCTGACTTGGTCTGGTATGACCAGTAGCTTGCGGAGGCTAATGTTTAGATAGATATTGCTAACAGAGGGGTCAGTTTGTTGACTTACACTTTACATTATTTGTGCTAATATAGAGCTACATTTTAGCATTTTCCATAGTTCCACTTTAATTTTCAAAATGGCTCTCTGCTGCTGCAATGTCTGATTTTCCCCTGAACGATCAATAAACTTTATTCCATCAGCTGTCCACATACAGCAGTCATTTTGCCTGGCTGGTGTGCTCTGCTGACTTCTAGACAGTGCCATTTTATTTTTGATGTGTTATGTAAATACTCTATAGTGTTTGTTGTCGTCTGTGGTAGTCTAGGTTTGTAGACATTCAGTAGTGGCCAGCAGAAAAGTATGGGTCAGCACATGTGACTATAAAAGGCTCGATCAATCCTAGAGGAATGTGAGGGCACAGTTCCACTTCCTTCGTCCCAGAGCTGTGGCTGTAGCGCGCCATGGTCAGCCTGAAGAAACGTTAAAAAAAATGTGATTGATGGGAAGGGATAATGAAAGAGGGATGAAAAATGGAAGAGAGGAATACTTTATTTTAGGAACATCTGATGGGAAAAAAAATGATTTCTTTCATTTGCATGCACGTCTTTCCCACTTTCTCCTTAACTGCTTTAAATCTTTCTCTTGATCTCTTCCTCTGTTGAGCTTCTTCATCCTCTTTCTGTCTTATACTCCCAGCTGTGTCCTCATCCCTTTATATTGTGAGATGCGCTGCCACACCGCATTTGTGGCCTAGATACGGAAGAGGCTTTTCCTGTAGCTGCCGATTCATGTGGAGTGATTGTTGAGAGGTCAGAAATAAAGTTAAAAAGACTTCCATCTATACACCTCACTGTTTTAACTGTTTGTCGAAGGAGGAATGTCAGAAATGCCTCGATTATGTTGCTCTGTGATATTATTTTATGAACCTGAAGCTGTTCTTCATTTTACTCTTTTTTTATATATATATTCTTTTTCCAGGAGACGTCGCCTTCACTGAGGATTTACCCACAATCCTCTGGGTGCAGAATCAGAGTTTGACTGGGAGCAAAATCTGGAAGGAAAAGTGAGCTATCTGTTCAGTCAGATATACACTAAGATGCAGATGAATGTTTTTCCGCCAAGTCATATTGAAACTGTAAATTGAATATGTCTCTTTAAATGTCATATGAATGCTGTTACCTACGGACAAAGCCAAGCTAGTTGTTTCCCCCTGTTTCCAGTATTTATGCTAAGCTAAGGGTTTAAAATCATTTTTAGCCATGCATGTTTCCCTTGTGTTTGTGAAACAGCAGCTTCACATTACCTGATTGTTGCAGCCCTGATATTTGAGACATCTGGGTCATACAGACATCTAAGTCATCTTTATTTGAACACAAACCCACCCTGCACTTATCATCGCAGGTCTGCTGAATTGGACAAATTGCTGACACAAGACTCAATGTCCTATTTTGCCTCGCCTTTTTCCCATATTTGATTTTTGCACTTCTTCACATGTGCTCATCCTTACAAACCGGGTTATTTTAAGCACCCGTCTGGATGTTTTAGCGGGGGAGGAAAGCGAGAGTTTGTGTCTCAGGGATAAATACAAACAGACACAGCTGGGACAAACAGGGTAAGTCATCTAGTCTGCACTTTTGCCCCCTCAGGCATCTGTAAGTCAACACAGCATTACTGAATTCCACCAAATGTGTTGTTATATATCTGTGTTGTCAAGAGTAAGTGATTACATTTTTAACCAAAAGTATATATTTTTTGTGCTGTGGAATAAAAACTAAATGGCATATTTATAGATTCCTCAGTTTGTTGTCCCTGAGAGTCTACAGTGGGATCTTTAGTTGTGGGATATTTTGCAAGAGACCGTGTACAAGCAACAGAAACTTAAAAGCGAAAGCGAATTCAGTTGAGAAAATCTGCTCACCTAAAAGAAGATATTTTTTACAGCATGCATTTGGGTCAAAAAAACAACAAAAGTGTCTCTTTTTTGTTTTCATAGCTGTGGTCTTTGAAAAAAATCCTTATAGGACGCGGTCATGCCCACTTAGCCTGTGCATGTGTGTGTGTGTGTGTGTGTGTGTGTGTGTGTAGATACAAAACAGAAGCTCTTCTACAATGCAGCAAAATGGCAGGTTAAAGCCTTTCACTGATTTCCAACATCAGACTGCTTTCAGCCTATTTTCTCTTCATAGTATATAAAACACAATGGAGAACAACTCCCAGACATTAATGCGTAATTTCACCAGACTTCCACACACACCAACACACACACACACACACACACACACACACACCCAAACAGACGACAGATGTTCCAAAATACCACAGTAACAACAGCGCAGTTGCAGCCTGGGAAATGCCCTGTGAGATCTTCATTGCTCCAGTATAAATCTGCTCAGGGCTTCTAGAGCCGAAACGGGCAACAAGCTGCGATCGTAATTTATATGCTGTGTGTTTTCATAGGAATAAGAGAGGGAGAGAGTAAAGAAAAGGTGGCCCGTGAACAAGGGGAGGTGTTATTTTTCCCTGCGTGTTTCCTCATTTGAAGTTGTGCAAGAACTACTTGTTTTCTGGGGGGGGGGGTTTGCCTTTTGTGAACTTGCGTCTTTTTGTAGATCAGCGTGACAGGGAGAAAGTGAGGGATTCATGTGTGGGAACTGCAGGAGGAAGGAAAGTGCAGCTGGGAATTTTCGCCTGGAGCGAAACAGACTGGAGGTCTGTGGCGAAATAAGGCAGAGACAGAGAGAAGAAAGGAAAAGAGAAGGAGGGAGAGAGGGGTTGAGAAAGATGACAGAGGAGTAAAGAGGTTTAAAGCAGGGATGACGAAGCGTGGGATGGCAGGAGGAGAGAAGATTTGATGAGATGGAGGAGGCGTAAAAGTGGACTTTACTTAATGAGGTGGAGCGAGGAGGAGGCTAGAAGATGACAGAAGCGAATCTTGTCTCCACGCCTTCTTGGAAAAAAAAGGATGTCAAGGCGAGTCTCACACACACACACACACACACACACACACACACACACACACACACAAACACCTGTAAATCTACACTCACGATCTTCCTGCCAATCGTCTCCCTTTTGCTTTAACCCTCCGAGAGACTGTCTGTGTGTTTTCTCCACCCTCATCTCACTCTCTCTCAATCTACCAACCTGTCATTTAATGACTGTGTACATACCTGCACACACACACACACACACCCACAGTGTACACACACACACACTGTCCCTCTCTCTCACACACACACATTCTCGCACTCTCGTCCTCAGAGCAGCAGGTCCCTGGAAGCAGCCAAACTGTCAGTGACTGTTGCAAACACATGCTCGCTCTCAGCTCGGCTCTCTCTTCAGTTGCTGCCAAGGAAGGAGGAGGAGGAAGAGGAGAAGGAGGAGGAGGAGGAGGAGGAGGAGGAGAAGAAGTGAGGCTGGAAAGAACAGACTGAAACACACAGAGAAAAGAAGGAGAGAGACTTGGACCAGCCTCTCACTGCTTACCTCTCGCCTCTGCCTGGCTGACTGTGTGAGAGACTGGAGGCAGCTGACAAGTGATGCCTTGCACTCTCCGGAGCAGCACATAGACAGGACTTCCTTCAGCTTCAGCGTCTTCCTCCCTCTGAGACAATGATGAGGAGAGACCGTCTCTTCTTGGCCGCGACCCTCACAGCCATCTTCTCCGCTGACCTCTACTTTATCCTGCTGCCAAAGCTGCGGAGCGTGGGTCAAGGATCGGGGCACTTTTGCTCATGCGGTCCCAACAATCTCACCCTTCCCAGACATGGAGGTCTCGCCACCCCACAGCTCTCCAACTGGACTTCTTTGCCACCCCTGTATGGTACCACGTCTGAACCCACAGATGGAGGTTCAAAGCTGGGGAGGCTGTTTGCTCACCCTCTGTACAACATCCAGATTCCTGCACTAGGGCTGGAGGAGAGGCTGCTGCATGCAGAGCAGCTGATGGAGTACTACAGGAGGAAGGTGTCACGCTGGGAAAGGTCAGTTTCTTGTGTCATTTTTTTAATTTAGACTTTAAAAATCACATTCATTGCTTATTTTGTCTGCAGTGCAGTTGATTTTGCAATAGCTGACAAATAACTGAATGTGACTTTTGCCAGTGTTACTCAACTTTATTGTGAAAGAACTTCATTTTGGCTCAAAGATCTCACTGTCAAAGCACGTGTTAGGGCTTGACTGTGGTCAAGGGGCAGGGTCAGTGACATTGCGGCCAAAACCCGCAGCAGATGCACACAAACACACATTTGTTGATGATAACAGATGCACACCCACATGCACACGTCAGGATGTGTAGACAATTCTATGCGTCATAAAAACCTAAATGTCGAGTGGGTTGGTGGCAGAAAAACCCTCACAAACATGTCATTCTGAGAGCCCGCGTCTGGACCGCTTTCTTTAAGGTAAACAAGGATTTAGAGCCGCTAAAGCCCATCTTAATCTGTGGGAGCCGTTGCTGTCTTGGCTCGTGAGGCTGTCTGTCTGTTCCGACACAGTGCACTCCCTCTGAGAGATACAGACTTTGGGCTCTTATGGTGGAAAATAAGAAGAAATATGAGCAATGGATCTCCTCTCTCTGCTGCCTTGTAAAGAAAAACCCAAAACAATGGATAGCCCAAAGGCTTGTTTAAGACTTGCAAAATCTTGCAACAGCATCTCAGCACTGCAACAAACACACATAAGAGAGCTTTAAGGCTGCGGCTGCTCAAATGAACAGTTACATTTCCTTGATCGGCATGCTAATTTAGTTTTAGTTAATTTCCGAGTCAACCTTGTTATTTGTGTGTTTTGTGTGTTCTTCCTGGAAAATGTTGTAAGAAAATACCCCGGAAACACTGTCCACTTCCTCTTTGCTATCTCTCGTGTGTGACTCTACACTCTGTGGTGTGTGTGGTCTGCACTTGTCTAATTTCCTGATTATCCTGATATGTCACTTCAGTTCGCTGGGTATGTGATGGCTCAGGAAAAAAACTTGTATTTATAGTCCCTTCCTTTATTATCACAGCTCTTTATCCAGACCGTGATGGACTGTGTTTGGGCTGGTACCCACTCTGTGTGGTCAGCTCTGGCGATGTGGTGCCCCCTCTCACCACAGACTTATTTGTTCTGGTCTTAGATTATAGGATAGCAGAGAAGAGAGGAGGCGGTGGAAATTCAGAATTTTGTTACAACTGCTTCTAAAAACAATAAAGAACCTATAAGATAACTAATGAAACGGGGCTACATGGGGGACATTATTGAATAAAAAAAGGTATGAACAGAATGAAACTTATGAATTGAATGCAGAACGTCTGTATCCTCATGTAGTTCCTCACTTCCTCTTTTGTTTTTAACACATTCTTATGAGACCCACTGCGAGGAAAACCTGTTGAATCCACTTTGCCATGGATTTCTGGCACTGAGTACTGCTCCAAATCTGTGGTCTTTCCAAAATAAAATACTGCCTTTACAAAATGTTGTTAGAAGTGATGCCCAAGCAGTAGATCTTTTTTTAAAAGCTTGGCAATCCAGGTTTAGCAACACCACAGCCAGATCCCTGGCCTCTTTCAGTCGGATACCTCATTGTTGTTTATGTAACATGGCATTCAAATTGTATGAGAACACTTTGCATATCCCAACTGTTTCCTGCGGTTAACCTGTAATGGGCCTCTCACTCCTCAGACATATGAAACTCTACAGTGAGGCAGCAGCGGTGTCCAACATCACTGTGACTGAACACAAAGTGACCTTTGACCCAGACGCCAGCTGGCTGAAGTTCCACCTGGGAATTAGTCGCTATGCTCTGTACTCCCGCGATGACCTTGCTGTCCCACAACTCCTCAAGGAGATGCAGAGCATGACGGTCATCGGCGCAGGTGATGGATGGATGAATGGATAGATGGATGGATTTTAAAACATCTGTATGACAGCGTCAGATTAATTGTAATTTCTTGATGTAATTTGGAATAAAAACCTTGTAAGTCAAGTCAAAATTGAGACCAGGCCATACAACAATTGTGGAAGCAAATATTCTGGCTACAGAAGTCCTTTTGGTTATGAATTATTGATGTTATAATGCCATATTTAACACCTTTAATGTGCCAAATGATGAGCTAACAAGACTTTATCTCTTACAGATTACACTCAAGATGAGAAGGCCCTGAAAGGAGCTTGTGATTGTACCCAAGGTATAGTCAATACACCACTGAATTATGAATTATGAATATCTGTTGGGTTTTGATGTTCTCCATCTCATGTTGTGTAGCTCTATATTTTGTGTACAGTGTGCAGCATGATTGTTTCGATCTCTGACTAGCCCCTTTGTTTCCCTCTTTTTGTTCCCGTCTTTCCCCCCTGTGCTCAGCGGTACACTGCTGCCTTTGTGATAGCGAGGATTTTGTTTTCATTTGGCGCCAAATTTCAGATTTGCCTGTCTGTATGAGACACTTGCTTTGGGGCAAAAAAAGGCGTTTGTTAGCGTTCAAAGGCAGAGCTCTTAATTAAATGTTTGATGTCAGAATGCTCTGAGGGAAGCCAGTGTTTAAACCTACACAACAGCCTCCACCTACACTGTTATCTCTGACTGTACCTCCGAGCAGCATGCAAGCTAGAACTGCAAATGCATGGATGCATAAGAGAAAATCCTTTTAAAAATACTTTTATTAGATGTTATTGTAGCAAGAAACTAGCAGATATGGTGGATGGAGTAGTGATGCAGCTAGCTCTTGGCTAAATGGCTAACAAATGCATGTGTAAAGCCAGTGGTGTATACCGGCAAAAATATGCACATGAAAGCTAATTTGGATGGCAAAAAGTGCTCAAATTTTTCAGTATTTTCAGACATTTGCTCGCTTTATATTTCACAGCGAACAATGTACACTGCTCTCTCACTTTGTTTTGTCCTGCCTGTGCCTCACCAGCACAGTGAACTGGCTGACCACGCAAACATCATTCACTGCCAAGAAGAAATGCAACAAAACAATCCATCCCTCTAGTTTAAATTTAACCTCTAAGGACTTTCTCATTATTTCAGTAACCAAAGACAGTGTTCATCAGCCACTGGGGGCTGTTTTTCCAGTTTGGTCCTCGTTTCATTCATTTCAGAAAGAAATGAGCGTTTGTAAACCTTTAAATGATTGTTAACTATTAATAACCCCAGAGTTTCACAGAGATCAGCAGGCGGGAGGCGTGTGTGTGGTTAGTCTGGCCTACTGCTGTGACATAATATACAGCCAGACAGAGAGAGAGAGGAACGCAAGTGTGCTGAAAGAGCAGAGTGCAAGCTGTGTGACCAACCCCCAATTACTTTATCACAGGGAACAGGCAGATCTAGAAAATGTTACAGTTTGAACCGGCCTCTGGGGCTTTAAGCTAAAAAACCAAACACTGACTCAGTTACTTAATGCTTAATATTGACTTTTGTCAAACTGAAGAGTTTAAACAAGGTAAACAAGTCATTTTCTACATAATAGTTTGATAATCTCCATTAGTGAGTATGTAACATCACCTGACCACCATAATGTGTCTTTGTGTTTCTGTCTCGCCGCTCTAGTTGTAAAGCCCAGTGGACATCACCTGAAACTGGCTCTGAAGATGCAAAACTTTGCTAAAGCCATGTTCAAACCAATGAGGTGAGGATTGAAACCACATTCATTGAGTGCCTGGTGCATATCAAACATGTCATTTGATGGAAAAACATAAAGTTGTCTATAAAATCTTCATGAAAGGTTAGCTTACATAAAATAACATTACAGGACATTATCTCACTCATGTTCTGTCAATTTATGTCAGGCTAAATCATCTAGTATCTGTTAAAGTGAGAGTATTTGTTGTGTTGATTATATACTACAAACTATTGTAACTGACAGCTTGATCACTGTGTATGGCTTGTGTGTGTGTGTGTGTGTGTGCGTGCGTGCAGCTATGCACCTATCTAACTGTCTATCTGTGGACTTCGTCATTCTTACACATTCACCAACATGGGACCGAAGCCAACAGTGGACATTTTATAGATCCCTTGTTGGATATGCTTTCAATCATGCTAAAATTATGTCTAAAAACACTCTGGTAATGTGGGCATGTATGTGTGTTTGTGTGTGTGTGTGTGTGTATGTCAGGCAGCAGAGGGACGAGGAGACTCCAGAAGACTTCTTCTACTTTGTTGATTTCCAGAGACACAACGCAGAGATTGCTGCCTTTCACCTGGACAGGTGCAGCCCTCCTCTTCACTCATAATGCTCTTCATCATTTAATTGTTTTTCCCGTTTTACTGTCATCTCTGTTACACTCTGTTTATTTTAAGTGGTCGCTCAGTGAATTTATGTGGCAGTGCAGCTTGGGGTTATTTTAGTTTTTGTTGCACATCTGTCATTTTATTGCTTCTAGTTATGGTTCTGGTGCATACTGAAGTGCTGCAAATGTTTTTCTTTGGGCCCTTTATTTTAAAGGAACAATCTGTGAAGCAAATATAGAACTATAAACAGCAAGTAAAAAAACTATAGTTAATAATGGTTCCAGTGTTGTTAAATACTTGTGTAGTGTATGACTAGCTGTAGGGATGTAGGGTGTAGTATGGATGGCAGTGTTGGTCCACTTTGGTCCAGATTGAAATACCTCAACAACTATTGGATAGACTGCCATGAAATTTTGCAGAAACTTTCATAGTCCTCAGAGGATGAATCCTACTGATGTTGGTGATCCTTTGGCTTTTTCTTTTATGTCACTATGAGGTCAACATTTGTGGTTTTGAGTGAAAAAATCTCAGCAACTATTGAATGGACTGCCATGAAATTTAGTTCAAACATTGGATGAATTATTCAAAATCATCATCAAGATCTGCAAAACTAATAACATTCCCGTGATCCATTAGCAAATGTTAGCATGCTAATATGCTAAACTTAAATGATAAACATAGTAAATATTGTACCTGCTTTGCATCAGCATGTTAGCATTGTCATTGTCAGCATGTTAGCAAGCTGACGCTAGCATTTACTCAAAGCACCACTATGCCTACATAATAAAGTACAGCCTCTAAGTCCCACTTGCCGTAAATCCTTAACCTAGTTGAAATGTATATGTCTTACAGGAGTAATGATGAAATTAGACAGTAATCTTAAAGAAGCAGAGGCAACATTCTTGTCGTAGCATACCACTGTTGAACAGACACAAAATGCAATCATTTAAAAAAAATCTAAATGGTCTCCCAACAAATAGATGTAAATTAAAAATGTCTCTTGGTGCCAACAAATAAACCATGCAGCCTACACAAAGATTGCAACATGTGCCCTGCCCAGGATTTCAAAACTAGCTGATCAGCATAAACCACAGACTATAGACAAACACACACACACACACACACACACACACACACACACACACACACACACATCTTTGTGTAATTGCACATTAGCTGAGGTGAGGTGATTCACTCTCATCTGAGCTAGACGGTATCATTAAGAAGCCACATAGACACACTGAGAAGTCATCATTTCACCACCCAAAAAACTGAAAACAACAGGAGTGGCACGTCAACAACTCAATCATTCACTATAATTCCACTCAGTTGTTTATTATCCTGCATCTGCTCAATAGGCCAAATATCTGTTAGGCTTCAAAATGTAAGAATCATCAAGAACAGTTTCTGTCACCAAACACAAAAAAGACCAAGATCATGTCTTTGGGTTTTTTAATTTATGGCAGTGTGTTTTTAATCTGTGGCAGTGTGTTGTCTCTCTCTGTTGTGTCTGCGTTGGCTGCCAGAAGCCCTTATCATTATCGTTAGCAATCAGCAGTTGGGGAATGCCAACAATCTGAGAAACATTCAGCTTCACACACTGGTTGTTGTTTGATTACTGTTTGTGAGACATGACTGAAATATGGCCCTCAGGGGAAGCATAAGCTCTTGATAGTGTATATGAACGCAGCCAGCTAAATTATGCAGCATGGAGACTGACAATAGGGTTCATTCATTGATACGAATCAGCAAAAAATAAACCGCAGGCTCATGTGAAAAGAGGTGAGGACACAGAGATAAGCGGGATCACATTACATTTACATTGAATTTATACGAGCGTGAACTGCATGAACTGTAAACCTTTCCTTACACATGAAACTGAGATGACTGTTATCTAAAGGGGGTTTCTTCTCATCAACCTGTTTGTCAGGATCCTGGACTTCCGGAGGGTCCCACCGGTGGCTGGCAGGCTGGTGAACATCACAGGAGAAATCCTCCAAGTCACCCACAACGAAGACCTTCGAGCTGTCTTCTTCACCTCACCAGGTGAAGAACAAGCAGGCCTCTTTTAAGGCCTGACATTTTCGGAAACGCACTATTTTCCCTTTTTTTTACCGAGCGTTAGATGAGAAGATACCACTTTCATGTCTGTACACTAAGTATGACGCGAACAGATACAGCCAGGAGACAGTTAGCTTACGTTTAATATAAAGACTGGAGGCAGGGATAAACCAGGCAGTAACCTCCGTGGCTTGGAAATGAAGCCAATGCAGAAGGCGGAAGAAGCAGTACAGCCAAAATGGCGGCAGACAGTGCCACAGATTTTGAGCTTCGGCTCTCCAGAAACCTACGGGTGACGTCACGCTTACACTGTCCATTGTTTTGACTGTCAGTGGGGTAAAGACAACAAGTTGTGATCTTACATTTTGGTTTTTGTATGGATTAAACCAAATATAATATGTTCCTCCTCTTTAGAGGTGCTGGTAGCCGGAATTTTTTAACCTTCAGACTGAGTCAGGATGGCTGTTTCATCCTGTTTCCTGTTTTGATGCTAAAGCTAAGCATCTCCTGGCTGTAACCACTAGCTTCATAATTACGGACTGACATGAAAGTAGCATCGAGCAAGAAAGCTTTCCAAAATGTTGAACTATGTGTGTCCTGTAGCTTGTTCTTGCTTCTTTTGGTTTTCTTTTTTAAGAAATTTGCTCAATTAAGCTGTTCTCACCTCAGCAACAAGGTGACCTGTTTATTTTCTACCTGACTTTTAGTCACACTTTCATATCTAAAGTATGTCCCTGTATCTTTGCAAACAGCACATATCAGTATGAACCCTATCTGTGAGTTATTTCGGTTCTAGTTTGATGTTTTTCTGGCTGTGACAGAGTTGGCGGGAAAGGCAGAGCTGATCAAAAACCATGTAATTGCATGTGAGCAGGAAACTCATTTTGTATTCCACCATTTTGCTCTGCTTCCCAACAGCAAACAACACATGTTTCTTCGCCAAGTGCCTATATGTGTGTAAGACGGAGTATGCGGTGTGCGGTAACCCCAATCTGCTCGAAGGCTCCCTGTCTGCCTACTTACCCGGCCTCAGCATCGCTCCCCGCATCTCCATCCCCAACCCCTGGATCCGCTCCTACAGCTTCACTGGACGAGAAGAGTAAGATCTCAGACCTCTTTACACTATTACAACACTTTATAAATTGTTGTGTTGTGTGGCTCAGTGAGAAGTTATACTACTGTCATGACTTATTTACCGCCATGTCTTTTACTGACTATAATCCGACTGCGGTCGAGACTGTTGGTGGCCTCCAGTCAGAATCTAGTGTTTTCAAAATGAAATAAAAGACCAGATTTCCCATAAATCCTGCTGATGCTGAATCAAATTGGATGTTTACCTCTTCGATCAAAGGCTTTTGCAATCAAGGATAAAAGAGGGTAAAATTTTACCCTTTCTTTCTTCGCTACACACATCTGCTATTTTTATAATCTATGAAGTCAATTTGCTCCAGACCTCCTGTTCTGTGCCATAAATCTCCTGAGCGGGTTTTCTCTTGAAATCCACCTCAGTGACACAACATAAAATGCAGTATAGAGGCTGAGAGAAGTTCAGCTTTTAAATGATGCTGTTGTCGGGTTACATCATTATATCATTATATACAGTGGTATCTTGAACATTACATTACAGTTTGACAAATATTGCCAGTGTGCCGGTGGTTGTAAGTGAACTGATGGGTGATTTTAGACACTTTGTCTTGTCAAAAATAAGTTCCTGGGTCAGAACTTTTGTCTGTTTTTAAAGGTGGGAGGTGAATCCCTTCTTCTGTGACACCATAAAGCAGCTGTATCCCTATAACTCAGGAAACAGGCTCCTCAACATCATAGACATGTCCATCTTCGACTTCCTCATAGGTATTTTATACCATTACCTTACTACCATTACTACTATTATTTACTACTCACACAAGCACTAGAACTTTTACTGCCAGAAACAATGTCTATATATTTTATGTTAAGTATTTGGTCCTTTGTTTCAGGCAACATGGACAGGCACCACTACGAGATTTTTACCAAATTTGGGGACGAGGGATTCCTCCTCCACTTGGACAATGCCAGAGGGTGAGATAAAAACACAGAACATTAAATATTATTGTTGTGATATTATGCTTTGTGGTTTAATTTCCTTATCACATCTTGTGCTCAGGTTTGGGAAGCACTCTCAAGATGAGATGTCCATCCTGGCTCCACTGTCTCAGTGTTGCATGTAAGTGTAACGTTACAGAGGGCCGTTTGTGGTTTTATGATGGTGAGCTAGTGTCAGTTTGGGAGGAAAATGACTTTCTCTTCTCACCTTCCTCAGGATAAAGCGCTCCACACTGTTGCGGCTTCAGCTCCTGACCCGACCGGAGTACAGGCTCAGCGACGTGATGAGGGAGTCCCTGGAGGGAGACCCTTTACAGCCAATCCTCACAGAGCCCCATCTCTTAGCACTGGACCGAAGGTTACAGAAGGTCCTCCGGGTGGTCCAGCGTTGTGTCCGGAGGCTGGGCGAGGACGAGGTGATCACCAAGGACTTTATCAGATCCACAGTGAAACCTCAGACTGCCACAGATATGAAAAAGGTCAGGTAACAGAGGACTTAAAGGGCCGTCGCTCCTCCTCGAAGAAAGTAGTAAGACTTCATGATGACGCGCGAACAATGCTCAGATGGTTTCGATTTAAGGAACAAGCCATAAATGGAAGACGCTGTGAAATCTTCAAGAGGGGTTTGTCAACGAAAGAAAGGAATCTTATTGTGGAGGTTCAGAACATGAATCACTGCAGGCCTCAAATTCCTATCACAGAGGGAGTCTTGCCTTTATTTCTTTTTGTTTCTCTCTTGGTCATAAATTCCCCCAAGGGTGCATTTTATGACTGGGCTTACACCTACACCTTCAGGGTGAATTTGCGGTTGGTACATTTAAATTAAGACCTTTTAAGGAACAATTAAAGACCATTTTGATGTGGAAATTTAATTAGGAGAGTAAAAAAGGCAGCAACCGTATCAGGGAATATTTCATTGATACATGAAGCCATAATTAATATTCAAAAGGAGAGAGCTGCGATGCACTGGATCAGTTGTTTATCATATTAATGCTGGTGAATATTGTGATTATGAAAAAAAAAGTTTTGTGTCCATGTGATGTCATAATTCTAAAATAAAGTTATTTTATGGTGGTGCAAGTTTAAAGGTCATCACCTGCAAGAAACGGGAGTGTAAGTGTGTGTCTGAGTGAGAAAAGTGCTACCTATTAAACAGCCATTTAGTTTACTCCACCCCGTCTTCCAGACTTGTAATCCTTCTGTCTCATGAGAGTGTAACAGCTTTACGATGTGACTGTCAACTAAAAACAGGCCGAGACAGAGAAATAACTAACCTGAAGCAAGTGAGAAATATATATCCTATAATAGTACTGTAGCATTTCTGAGCTAAGCCACCTTTCATCATTTTAATTTGCGAATGTGTTTTCCTCTGTGAACAAGTCTGAGCTTTGGCCTTTTGTTATTTTCTTTGTTCTTACCCAACAAACCTGATACGTTCCAGCTCTTTGTGTGATGTAAAGTGAGACGGATAACCACAAATATTTTTAAGAGTTTGCGAGCAGTGCCAAATAAAGTCAAGTAACATCAGCCTGACAAAGCAGACGGGGAAGGCTGATAAGCGGCAAGATCATAAAATATTTTCTCCACCACAGGTAATTTCATACCTTCATACCACAGCATTTAAACAGTTTATATTCATTAAAAGACAGCAACGGGGAAAAAACATTTAAAACCACAGTTGTAAATAAAGAGTGACAGATTAGGAAATGAACGAACAAACTGAACCTTTCCAGCTCCAAAATAACTAACAGCAACAATTTTCAAGCAGCGAATGATGGTTCTTCCCAGAGCCAAGTACTGTTGTTAATAATTAAGTTTAAAACTTTTGCTCATTATTTGAAAAATAACTGCCTGGAAAAATGACCTAAGTTGTCTAAAGTCATAAATAAATCTCTTAAAAAGGAAAAAATGTATTATGTATTGTAAAAAATATATTTAAAAATAAGAGAGTCCACAAAAGAGGAATGAGAAAAGGTAAACACTTAAATGTGGGTATATATTCAAACATAACAGATATTTACGTAGGTTTTGGTGCAGGGATGATTATTATGAGGCTTTTTAGAGCAACGACATGTCTCCCTCTGGTGGACAGATGTCATGTTACATCTGTTTTCAGATGTACACCAATATTAGTGTGACTTCAAAATACAGAGCACATAATTTAAACTAGTTAAATAAAAAAAGCAAAGTTACAGTAACAGGAGACTTTACATCATTAACAAAAGTCTTTAAAAAAAAGAAAAGAAACCTGAGACAACACCGAATCATTTTTACTTTTTTATTGCTTAAACTGCCATCTGGAACAATCTATACCAAAAGGATAAACATCTTTGCACATACAGGAGGTCAAACTGAATACAGGGTAGAATAGAAAAAGAATGGTCCTCTGATCGCCTGCAGCTCTCTGTGCTGCAGGCCTAACAAACTCACTGAAGGTCGGGCTAGCAGGAGTGACTGACTACTACTGTAAGCCCAGGTTAGGTAAGCTAAGGCAAACCGGGACGATTGCAGTGTGGTTAAAAACATTTTGGACTAAAACCGATGGTGCTGCTATTTACATGAAAACAATATTTGAA
Organism: Argyrosomus regius; assembly: GCA_946959425.1. Taxonomy (NCBI): domain Eukaryota; kingdom Metazoa; phylum Chordata; class Actinopteri; family Sciaenidae; genus Argyrosomus; species Argyrosomus regius. The sequence goes on from OX336900.1 coordinate 14,786,406, forward strand.
CAAAGTCAAACCCCTCGCCTCTAACGGAGTCATTTCCTGCGGATGAGGATGAATAGGAGGTGTTGTCGATGGACACAAATCCACATGATCCACGAGGATAACCTCAGGGTTAGGACGGGGGAACAGATGAAGATGATCATTTAAAACAGTAAAGAAAAATACACTCATGTCCATGTAACAAAAACTCTTCTCACTAACCTGACTACCCTGCAATCGGCACCAAAATCAAATCTTTTTTTGGACGTACAAACACGCTTCTCGATTCGAAGCCGGTGCTCCGAATGAGACACAACAGAAACAGACACATGACTGGTTCTATGTCATTTCTGGTAACAGACAGTGAGGCAGGAATGAAGAGTTAAGCCTATAATCCAGAAGTCAACATCGTGTGATTTGGTAAAGATCTTTAAAAAAGAAAAAAAAGAAAAGAAAAGAAAAGAAAGAGAAAAATAAAGACAGTAAAGTCGTAACATTTTATGCCATCTAAATAGTCATGAAGCAGTTAAGCTAGGGAGTAACAAACCAAATATTTGACAAAGTTCCTGCTTCTGCACGCAGCAGCAGGGCACGCTTTTTAAAACGCGTGCTTCCATTCATACCGGATCACTGGGTGCCTAAAAACATCATGCCAAGTAAGCATAGAGAACAGATCACAAGCTACTCTGATGAAAAGACAGCCACCTTTTCAATAGGCAATAAGCAATGACACTAGTTTTAAATAAATATCTGCTCACTCTGCTGTCAGCTCACCTGTGATGCTTTGATACATAAATACTTCAGATGTCCTGAAATCCATAAACCACCGGGTTTTCTTTTTTTTTTTTTTTTTTTTTTCTCAAGACTTCACTTCAATAAACCTGTAATTTGATCTATTTTAAAAAAGGTTGAACCCATGACGTTTTACACAATACAATTACATACTGTTTTGTCAGTTGACAAGAAGAAGCATTTATTTACTTTGTGGCACTGGACACCTAAAATAGAATTTATGGAAAAATAAGTGTTTACAAAAGACAGTTAAACGTATTTTTTTTAAGATCACCATCACTCCAAACCATAAGTTTATCATTTAATCAATGATAATAATATAACTATGATCATTTTAACTATACTATGATAACATTTTGATTACAAACCATAGCAGAAGAGTGACCAAGTTATTTGGTATATACTAAAAAAAATTGAATACTGAAATACACTTAATACTCTTGTTTTTTTTTTCCTTTCTTTTTTTTCCTCAGAGTAGTCAAGGCAGTTCTTGTATGGTCGTTCTACCGATTAAAGAGGACAATAAGGGTAATAACTACTTCCTGTTTGGAGCTCCAAGGGAACAGAACACGCACTGCATTTCCACGGCTATGCATCTTTGCGTTGTGACAATAATCAAACATTTGGCACTAGCCTGGTAGCTGCACAATAAAATAAAAACCTTAAGTTGTACAAGCTCTCTCAAACGAAGCAGAAGAGACTCGTCGTCGTCTCATCATACCGATCAAAAGGTAACCAAAAACAACAAATGGAGCACAACCATCGTACAGCTGAAACCTAAAAACGTCTGACAATATTCGATGCAGTCATTTTCTTCCTGCCTTCTACGGTTTCTAGATTCTGCTCTACGCTGTATATCTAATCAGGCTAACTGAGGTCACAAAGGAAGTTCTTTAACGGGGGAAGAAGCAGTCCTCTTTTCACTTCAAACTACAACATAAATCTGTTACAAATTCACCAAAAAGCGCCATGTAAAGGTTGATTGTCCTGTCTCGTCAGTCCCTAATGTCTTTCAGATCTCCCAACAATCCTGCATTGTGTTTAAGTCTAAAAAGAAAGCGTAACCAGCAAATACATATATAAACATAGGTAACATGTGATGTAACTGTGCCTACAAGGTAGCGTACAGCAGCTGGTACAAGCGCTGGTGAATGGCTGAAAGTCACCTCTGCGTGATGGGCAGTAACAACAAAATGATCTGTGTGTGTGTAAAAACAAAAATGGGAGAAAAGCCAACAGAAAGAAGAAGAAAGTGACAAAAAGCAAATTGCATTGGTGGACCCTGGGTCTAAAAGGAGAAAAAGAGGGGAAAGGGTGAAGGGGAGAGGGAGGAGTGGGGGGGAGAGAGAGACGCCCCTTCAGACAGACAGCGAGACGAAGCTGTTGTACTGTTGGATGTTACGTTTGAGAATGTCTGAACAGGGACCCAGGACGCGCTCAAAGCGAGGCCGGTCCAGCTTGACGCACTTCAGGGGGCCGCGGGCGACCACAGTGGCAGCGCGGGGACGGTTCATCAGCAGAGCGATCTCACCTAAAAGAACACACACACACACACATAAATGCACACACAGTTTATAACCTCAAAAAGCAAACAAACATCAACCCTTCACTAACATCGAAACAATAATGCATGCAAAGCAACTTTGGAGATATTCTGAGTACAATTTATTAAAAAAGGAAATTCAATATATTTTAAAAAGCATATATACATGTGTTTAATGGCACTACAATAGTAGGACAAAATAATATTAATTATTAAATGAGATAACAGTCTGCTGTGATGATGCTTTAGTTCTTACCAAAGTAGTCAGATGGTCCTAACCGCCCCACTTCCACAAACTCTTCATTCTCTGAACGACGCTGCAACACAGCTGCAGAACCCTGAGAAACACACACACACACACACACACACACAGGTCAGGTTTACCTCGTTCATCTCTAGACTTTAGTCACGTTAACACTTGTATCAGAGAAAAATACATCGTCTGCATAAAAGTGCATTTTTAAAGAGAGCTAAAGGGATGAAATCAAATGACTTGTCACACCGACTTAAAAGTAGATAACTTGATAACTTCTCAGTGAGCAACAAGAAGTACTGATACACTCTGCACTCATTCATTACTTAAACGTATGTATGACGTTTTTAACTGAAACGCTTTTATGAAAAAGTCTCAATTTAATTTCTCTTGAAATGAGTCAAATGAGATGGTGGAAATATAATAAATATTACCATTTCAAATATTTTAAGTAGTAATATTTTAGTGAAAATATCTTTGTCACCAAACTCAACGTTTCACAAGTTTAATACCATAATACCATCTATTACCAGCAAGAATAAATATAATATTTTTATTTTGACATGCAGCAAAGGGCCGCAGGTTGGATTTGAACCCTGGGCTGCTGTGGCAAGGACTGAGCCTTTGTACATGGGGCGGATGCTCTACCGACTGAGCTAACCGACACCATAATAATATTTTATTTTTAACACTTTGATCAAATTAAGGGTGCATATAATGATTATTTTTAACTAATCAATCAGTTCTGGATCAAATACATGTTTAGGGTGAGGCAACATTTTCACATCACCACCAGAGGGCGCGTATGTGTGGATAACAAGGTGTAATAGCAGAAAGTAAGTCACAGGTGGATCCAACAGCTCCCGGACTGTCTGATGTAACTATTCGATTATAGAACTGATTAAATAACAACCAGTGTAAAACACATGACAAATATTTAAAGTTCAAAAGTTAAAATTCTGGTATTGTGACCCACATAGCGTGCATGTGAGAGAGAGAGTTAGTATTTACCTCTAAGATGATGAAGAATTCATCTCCAGGCTCTCCCTGCACTACAATCTTCTGTCCGTCCTCAAACTGGACGGGCTCCAAGGCATCAGCGACTGTCAGACGCTCCCATTTGTCAAGAGACTCTGAGGAGGGAGAACACAGAAGAAAAGATTCAGCTGAACTGACGGACATTTCTGAAAATAAAAATGCTGAACACGTTATTGGTTTTCTTTTTAGATGAGATATTTTTAAATGCTCTTTCAGGTTATTTTAATCACAGCACCAAACACACGTAATGTGCTTCTCTTCCTCTATTTTTAGGTTATGAGGCTGATTTATTAAAAAAAAATGAACCCACCTAAAATGGACACTTTCCTGAGGAATTCCTCATACATCTTTCTCTTTCTCAAAGTGCTTCCCTGAAGAGAAAATATTTGTATTAGTCAAACTGAAAACAGCAGCAAGAAAACAGAAAATACACAAACAAGCAGTCGCCCCACGGATATAGTAATACGTCTCCTCACCATAAGTATTCTCCTGTAGCTGTCTCTGTCGATGCCCCACAGCTTCACATTGGTCTTGGCTCTAACTGTGGCCGCCCTCGGGGTGCCGTATATCAGGGCCAGCTCTCCGAAACTGCCTCCTTCCCCAATGCTGGTCACCCATTCATTGTTCACATACACCTGTCAGATGAGGAGGCGAGAAACCGAGCTGTTAAAGTCAATCTGCATAGCATTGTGATATTTTTCTCCGCAGTTTAACGTCTTTCTAAATGACAAGGATCAGACACTCACATCCATCTCCCCTTGGTCGATAACATAGAAGTTGTCACCTTCGTCACCTGGGTGCACACAACAATCCTGTTAGCGTCACACAAAGGCGTGCTATGATTTGGATAAATGTGTTTTTAGCTAAACTCTGAAAATATGTACTCCTACCCTGCAGAATAACTGTTTCCCCAGCGATGTAGGTGACTGGAAACATTGCATCAAATATGTCACTGAAGAAAAACAGATTTGTGAGTTGATCAGCTGAACACGGTTACACAATGATCAAAAAAAAAGATAGAAAAACAACACAGTGTTTAAAGGCAGGTACCTCCTCTCGTTGTCGTCCAGGTGTGAGAAGAGCACGTTCTTTTCAATAGCTTTGGCCAAGGCTGCCATCGTCTTGTAGTCTTTTGGAATGACCTTAAAAAAAAACCAAACATGTTATGTGTTGAGACTTTTTCACTATCTTGAGTCTGTGAACTTTGATAGCATCAGATTGGTGATGCAGAAGTGTTGCAACACTTGCTTTGCGGCTGCTCGTCTACCTTTCTGACATATGAGGCTGCGTCCTCCTCTGTGTAGACCTCTGCGCTGAAGGCTCCTCTCCGCCGGCGACCCTTTACCACGGGGTTCATGGGTGGAGACACCTCTTCATCACGTGAGTCTGAACGGGAACTGGCCTTCTGCTGGTTCTGAATTTGCTTGGCCTCCTCCTGAATGGGAGGCAGGGGATGGAGTTAGCCAACAAGGTTTACAACTGCTGTTCAAAGTTACAGAACTCTCTGTGCAATAAAGCACGTTTCAACATATACAGACACACATAAAACACAACATGCAATAAAAGAAAAGCAATAGATATAAATTTGAAATTAAAACAGCATTCCAGGAAGTGATTAAATAAAAGCAGTACTAAAACTGAAAAGTCTGAAGGTCCTCTTTTAAATTATCCAGACTTTTTGCAGCCGATAGGCTACAAATATGTATATAAAAGCTATTGCCAGCCAAATTTCTCAGTTCTGTATGTTTTGGCGATATAAAGTTCACTGTCAAATGAGCACATGAAAAGAAAAATACATAAAAGAAATCAGATAAATAAACTATAAAAGACATTTTATATTATAGAATATTGTAGAAAATTCAGTAAATTCTACACTGAATCAAAAAGGTAGCTAGTTATGAGTTTATCTTTCTGGTTCTATAGATCACACAAACAGTAGCAGTAGAGATAAACGTAGACGGTACGGCACGTTAAACAGTAGATAAACGTTTGCAAATAATTCACAGTAGTAGTAAGGTGGAACTTTATTTATTGTATGTGCAGTTTATGCTTAAATTCAATTCAACAAATTGCTGGAATCAAAGATCACTAACTTTGCCTAACTAGTTTTTTATATTTAGTAAATGTAGCATCCACTTTTGAACCTGGCTTCTGCAAGCCTGTTCCACAAGTGTACATAAACACTTGGGAAGTCCAAAAATATCTACAAAGCATGTGTATAGTGTATACAAAAATCCTGCAATCTAGAGATTTGTGCACTACGCACAGCTGCAGCCAAACAAAGCACAGAAACAACTCGAAATGTTCTGCACATCGAGGTCAGCATGATAGTTAGAAAGCTAATTAAATTGCTTTTAATGTTACAAATATTTTTTTTAGCTATCTGTCTTTAGACAAACTCAAAAACAATCAAAAAATAAATAAATAAATAAAATAAAAAACTTTTAGAAGATTTCACCCAAAACATGAGCATCATAAGGAAACTTATTGAGAATATCAATAGGAATACAGAGCGCTTCAGGCTAAATGGCTGATAAACTGCTCCATCTTTGACATCCTCTGTGTCAATAATGTGCTGATGTTTTTTGCCTGAGAAATAAATATTAAATGATATAAATATAGCAAAAATGTATAGAAATATAGCTTATGGTAGTTAATAGCTGGTTTATAAGACAGTAACATGCTAGGCTTTAAATAAAGACAACCGAAACACACACACAAACCTTCTCCAGCCTCTCGAAGTATTCCCTGAGGAAGGCCATAGGCCTGTCTGGCCTGGAGGTGCACAGCTGGACAATGCAATCCTTCAGCAGCTGTTGAATGTTGTGTTTCTGCACGTACTGCTCACACTCCCTCAGGCTCCGCTCCTCCTCGCTGCTCGTACTTCCAGATGCCATGACGACAACCGCAACCCTGCTCTGTGACCTCTAACCTTTGTACTGGAGTACACAGAGTGGACAGCAACGGGAGGAAAAAAAAAAAAAATAAAGAAGCATAGTTTCAGATCATCACTGTACATCATGGATTCACTGGACGGCCAGAGATAAACACAACAGTCGAGGGTGTCTGTGTGTCGTGATGAGGAATGGACAGACAGAAAACGTGAGAATGTGAGAAAAATAGAGGCAGAGTGAGAAGGCACTGAGAGGTGGGGTGTTGTTTTGGCACTGTGGAGCCTGAGTGCTCCTGAGTGTCAGGAGTGAAAACCGGTCATATGATGTGATCACACATATCTGACCACAGACAACAAACTACGACAGGCACACTGTCTGTCTTGGGTTACTTGGGTCTGCCTTGACACTGAAAACAATCTAAGTTTTTCACCAGCCTGAATGAAGCCCTCTATCAGAGATACATACACAGGGCCTAATTTTAGAGCAATGGAGGCCAGTGAATCAATCCACTGTGAAAACACACCAAACCACACAAGCAAATGCACTTGCTTAGGGTTTCAACATTTCAGGTCACAATGCTGCTGCCGCTGCTGCTACTGCCGCCGAGCAAAATAGCCTGACAGATCCCAGATCATGTGATCAGCCTCTGTGATATAAGCTTCTTCAGATAGCTCTGAGCTTGATCTAGCTGTGTAGCCTAAAACAGGAAGGCCTCTAAAACCCTGCTGTAACCAACATGTGCATTTCAGATAAGTAAATGGTTTGATCATGTCTCGTGGAGGCCGATGCATCCTGTCCCCTGCAAGTGTATCATGCATGTGCATCGGTATAATAGGATTCAGATAATTTCTAATCTGACAGGGCCCAGGGGAGATTACCAGCCACGTTATCAAAGATGAGGCTGGCAACTCACTACACTCATGGTGGAAACTTGGCAGACTTGTTTTGATCTAAACCACAGGAATAACTAAGTGATAAATGATACTGTTTTCAAGTGCTAAGACTATAAACAACAGCAAGGCTCACCAGCCTTATATTATCAAGTAAATCTTATTTAATTTGAAGGATCTGAGGTAGTGTCAGTATACAATTAACATGCTAATTCTCTAATTCAGTTACTGAGCTGCAGCACCACCTCTGCTGTCTACTAAGAAGCGGGCTGTCAATTAAATTAGAGAAAACACTGCGATGCACAAATGACCTTGCTGAACAAGTGGCAACACAGTATGCGGGATGATACATTAGAATAACACATTTAACAGTTAGTGGTCTACAAATGGATTGAATGTTGTCGCCTTTCGAGGCTGTGTGAGGCAAATGCCCTGTCTGTAACACCGTCTAGGTCAGGAAGGCTTCATGAGGAGGCTGACGGCTGCAGCCAAGTAACTTACAGCAAGCGGGCTAATGCTATAACACTGCCTACCTTACATTATAACAACCAGTAAACACCAAATACAAACGAGTAATAGCTGTTTTATACTTTTGTTTGGATATATTTGGCCTACGTTGTGTAGCAGAGTGTGTCTAGTTTGATGCCTAGCTGGCTAGCTCCGTGCAAAGGCAAAGCTCTCCTCCAATGACGCCATCTTGAGTTCTATCATAAACAAACGAGAGACGGAGGAAACAAATTTCACCTATCCAGAGGTCATATGATACACGAACTAGAAAACGCAAATACTCACAAGAAACTGTAAATTCCTGCCGAGCCCTTCGATAGAGACTCGGGATGGATGATATTTCTCAAAGCGTACCGTTACCAGATCCTCCTCGCTTCGATTTTTTTCCCCGAGCCCTGGACCGCTGCCCCACCGGATACGGCTGAGAACCAATCAACAGCCGTTACTGACGTCAATTCTCCTCGTTCTGACATGTGAGCCCGTAACCCCTGGCAACCTTAAAGGAGACCGCACGGAAACCGTGACGTCAAGGAAATAGTTTAGAAATGAAAAAAAAATCGATTTATATCACATGAAAAATGAGCCTGATAACGGGAATCTCTTTATGTGGTGTCTTTATTTAGAGAAAAAAAAAACTTGTGGTTTTTCACTGCAGTGTGCACGGACCTCTTTTGATTTCCAACATATATTAGTACTCTAGGGGACATTGGGGAATCTTTGAGGGAACTGAAGAGTCAGAAGTGGGTTTCCCGGGTAAATAAACTCTCATAGGAACATTTAGAAAAAGTACAGAGGTTACTGTTTTTTCTGCAGGCAGAATGTGAAGAAACATTAACTTATATAAGTATTGTAGATAAAGTAGTAATACCAGAAAGTAAAAATATTAAACTACAAGCACATGTACTCATTAAGCAGAGGCCCCTGTGAGTATTATATTATTATATATTACATTATAACTGATGTATTAATGTTTAAGCAGCATTTCAATGGTTTAGCTGGTCAAAACACAGCTATCCTCTTGGATAGTATAATCTTTCAGAAAGCATCATATTTGATAAGCTAGTCATGTATGTATGTAAAATGTGTAAAGGTGGTGGAATAAAAACTATAAAAATCCCTATGAAATGTAGTGGAGTATAAAGTACCACAAAATGGAAATACTTGAAGGTTTTTAGTGTGTAGGAGTTTGTGGCATCTAGTGGTGAAGATGCAAACTGACAAAAAAACTGAATACCCCTCACCTCACCCTCTCATCTCAAGTGTGTCAGAGTAACTACGATGGTGCGAAACTTGTGAACAATGCAAAGGCCCTATCTAGAGCCAGTGTTTAGTTTGTTCGTTCTGGGCTACTGTAAAAACATGGTGATTCAATATGGCCGACTCTATAGCCTCTTATCCATTCTAAGGTAACGAAAACGCAACAGTTCTGATTTTCAGGTGATTATACACAAATGAAAACATAGTTATGAATACTATATTCCATTTATGCCAATAAATTATCCTAAATCTTACATACTTGACCTGTAAGCAACTACAAGTACCTCACAATATTAACATGTAAATGTAAAAAGTACAAATAAAAGAAAATGTACTTAATATTTATACTGTCAATGTAAAAGAAGACTACTTGAGATCCTAATCTTGACCAGAGAACTGAAAAAACTAACTGAAAAAGATACAAAAGTTGTCCCAAGCCTGTTTGTTAATGAATATATTACATTTTTAATGAAAAAACGCTTGTCTGCATCTGTGTTTAAAAATGTAAGCTATGCAAACATGTAAAATAATAAATAATAACACATAATAAATAAACAAACAATACAGTCAAATTACCTAAGCTAAAAAACAAACAACAACACAATATTCCTATGTTAAAACATGCTCAAATGACATCATTATGGCTTTCTTTGGAGGGTTGTTGGTGTAAAGCTGTTATACAGTCTATGATCGCTGCACTGACGGGCAGATTAAAAAAAAGCTTGATGCGTCTTTTATCCAATGAAATCATCAAAACATTTCCTCGTGACGAGACAGAAAGTGTAATTGGCCAATCAACCGTTTTTTCACCTAAATAGGCGGCTCTCATTTGATTGACATCTGTGGTGTCAAATGAAGTGGAGGCTTTAAGCAGCTCGACCAATAGAAACGCCGGAGCGAAGGATTCGACAATGTTACCGCCAGCCAATCACGATGCACCTCAGAGTGACGCATCCACCCATCAGCTGTTTTTGTTTTGCTGTGTGGATATTGGAAGTTAATAACATAATAACAACAGTGTCGACTGAGTAAAGTGAAACAGCTCATTGAGGAGGTGTTATATCGTTGATCTGTTATCCTGATCAGAGTCGGGATAGTTCCCCCGGTGTGTGTGATGTGTGCCATCTGAGCCCAGCCTGCCCGGACATTCCTCTCCCTGAAGAGTGTGAGCGTGGCGCTTGGAGTCGGGGAGCAAAGGAGGGGAAGCGGGTTCCGACCGGGATCGACCCGAGCCCAAAGGCCTCCGACCTCGGCCAGTGAGAGGAGAGAGGGATTTGGCCGCTCGGATGGAGTCCCAGGACGCGCCGGACGGCCCCGAAGTGCACCGAGGCTTCATCTGTGCCTCGTTTAACCAGGACACCACGTAAGCGACCTGCGGGTTGGGCCCAGTATGAACTCAATCTCCTTGATGCACCTGACTGTTGCATAATTGTTTTCAGTCGTATTTTACACACCAGTAATAATGACAACTATCAGACAGTTGTGTGCGCGCGTCCAAAATGAAACTACAGGCGTCTGTATGCTTCATTAAAACTTCGAGATTAGTCCCTGTCAGCTGAAAGTGAAGTAGGCCACTGTGTTAATCTTCAAGGCCTGTTGCACATTAAACTAGTCAGTTAGTAAGTAACCAAACTTCTGGTCATTGTGTAACAAATGAGGTATATTCTCAGGTTGTAGAAACATAATTGTAGCAGCTTTACAAACAGAAGTTCCTGTGTTATTTTTACCTCTCACACCTCTGCTGCAAATCTTAGGGATTATTAGAGGGTAAAATATAACAGACACATCCAGCAGACCTCACTGACTTCTTCAGTTACAGGTGTGTCGCCTAACATAAACATCTCCTGTGTGTCTGATTGTAAAACTAAGCAGGTGGCCAAACAGTCTTCTTATCTCTTTGTCTTCATGTTCTTTTAAACTACACCCATGATAAGATAAGATGAGATTCTTTCGGGGAAAATTAATGGATTTTAACGGAAGCTGTGTAATGATGTGTATTGTCCAAACAAGATAAGATAGTCTGGAAGACATCGTGTCATATGAGGCTACCGAGCACCTCCTCAGGTGAGGTAACTGCCTCCTCATGCTATTATTACAGCTTGGCCAATGATGGTTCAGTTATCAGTAGTAGTGTAAAGAAGTCATTTATATGATGTAAGTCTATGATTATCACAGTAATTTCCTTGATGGAAACTCATAGAGCCATGTACTGTAGCATCCTTTACACAGATTTTACTCTGTTTTGTGGACTAGTACTCAGTAGTACTAGCAATTGTACGCGTGTGTGCATGGGTAATCCTGTTCTTTTCAATAGCAAGCTATTCCTTTTAACCAAATCCATTCACTAATCTGCAGCAATAACAAATCAACAACAATAAAAAGCTTTTCTGAGATTATTTTACAACAATAGTGGACTTTATCTACTAACAATGTTGACAGAAAATGTTATAATTATGTGTGTGTGTGTGAATAGAGCCAATATAATGCATCAGATATGCTGAACCGTTTGAGGATAATCTTTTGAAATCACTGTCATTTAAATCTGTAATTACATGTTATTAAAGTATTTTAAACTGTAACAATGGTGGATGTGGCTGGTACAGTAAGATGTGTGTGTATCTGTGTGTGTTGTTATTGTAGATCTCTGTCAGTGGGCACCAAGACTGGCTACCGGCTCTTCTCAGTCACTGCTGTAGACAAACTAGACTGTATACATGAGGGAGGTAAGAGGGACTCTGTACTTGTACACTCTTCTCTACAGTAGAGTTCAAAGAGTTGAAAGGAAGAGGAAGTACATAACGTCACATGACAGCTCCCCTGTTAGAGCCATATCTAAATTTACAAAAATGCAGTCATGCATACAGTAAATGCACTGAGAAACAACAGCATCCCCTCCCTAGGGTGATATAAGTGACAGAGGTCTGCGCAGTATTATTTGAGTTGTGATCAGGATCAACTTGAACTTACAACAGCTCTGACCGGCAACAACATGTTTGCTTTGGTGCTTACATAGTACACACAGGAACGCTCATTTTTCTAATCCTCAAATAGCAGCAATGAAAGAGAAAGTTTCAAGTCAGTTTGAGGAAGTCTGAGCTCAATCATGTTATCTTTGTCTGGGAGCTGACAGTCTCCCTGATAGCTGTAAGGACATTGTCTTTTTTATCTAGAGTGCGGGAAATTGTAGAAGATACTGTATTTGCTCTTATAAATATAATGTACTGCTGATGTGAAGCATTGTAGCTTCTGCTTGCTAAAACATGCAATCCAATCTTTTATCCCAGTGGAGTGTCCTGATGTGTATATAGTGGAGCGGCTGTTCTCCAGCAGTCTGGTGGTGGTGGTCAGTCTGTCCATGCCACGGCGAATGAACGTCTACCATTTCAAGAAAGGCACAGAGATTTGTAACTACAGCTACTCCAACAACATCCTCTCCGTCAGGCTCAACAGACAGGTAAGAACAGGAAGCGGATCTTTCCATACCTGTAGTCCTCAAAGTTGTTGCTTCTGGTTTGTGCTATTGGATGTTATGTTACTGAAACTCTATACTGTTACCTCAGCGGCTGGTGGTGTGTCTGGAGGAGTCGATCTACATCCACAATATCAAAGACATGAAACTACTCAAGACCCTGCTCAACACACCCGTCAACCCCTCAGGTATACTCAAGCTAGACCATATAAACAGTGCGTGCATTGAGTCTGATCTGAACAGCCATCACCTAGTGTAACAGTAATATAAGCAGAGAAGAGTCATGAAGTCAAACAGACTCAGTAATCTCAGTTTAGTTGAACAATAGCTATCTAAAGTTTGCTAAAATTAGCCACAGAAACTATTGGTCATACCAGACAAACAGAGGCTGCAGGAGCGAAACCATCGTCTGTACGGGATTGAGCAAGAGTGTGTTTTTTTGCTTATGAACTCAGCTTTCCATTGGAAAGATTAAGAATGTGTTATTTCTTCTTTCATGTTGCTTTAAGTACCAGGGTGAACACTATCAATGTAGTATTCACTGTATCAGTGTATGCTCAAAATGCAAGTACTGTACACACTGCACTACAAATAGTGTGTTTTATATATCATTTTCACTGGCTTCTTTTAGCAGGTTACATTACATTAAGTTTCCATTGGTCCAGTAGGATAATACTAGACAAATAATAGACCAAGAAATGAAAAGAAACTGCCAAGATTAGTCAGGAAAAGAAATACAATAGGAAACTGTCTAAAATATCCTTTGTGCTTCCTTCCAGGTCTCTGTGCTCTCTCTGTCAACCACAGTAACTCCTACCTGGCGTACCCCGGCAGTGCCACCATCGGAGAGATCACCGTCTACGACGCCAACAACCTGGTGAGGCTGCATTAAACTCTACTCATTATACTGCATTAAACTTACTCTCAATATAGTAACAAAGGAAACATTGCCGCTGTTGTCATGTCTCTTGAAAACAGTCATGGGGACAAGCAGCCCAGTGTTGGCGCTGATGTCATTAGAAAGCACTTGTTTGCCCCTTTAGAGCACTCTGACGCTGATCCAAGCCCATGACAGTCCCCTGGCAGCCCTCACCTTCAATGCCTCTGGCACCAAATTGGCCAGCGCTTCAGAGAAGGTGAGTTGAATCATTTTTTTTCCATGCTTGTGTTTTATCATCCACCAGCCTGTCTGACCACATTCCCCTTTACAGGGAACCGTTATCAGAGTTTTCAGCGTTCCTGAAGGACAGAGACTGTTTGAATTCCGCAGAGGGATGAAGAGGTCAGCACATATTTTCATGTCGTTTTTTTTATCAAAAAGTATTAGCAAGCAAACTGTGAACAGACAGTGGAGAAAATGAGTCATGGTGGTGCTTAGATTAAACAAAGGGTTCGTGACTGGAAGGTAAGCAGTTCAAATGACCCTCCTGTTACTCAACAGTTAGTGTTTACATGAGTAAGACACTTGCTACTTAGTAGCCAGTGGTAGTTGGTTGTTGTTGCACTGTGCAGCCTCCAGTGTCAGTGACCGAGAATCTGTGATTAAGACCGCAGTGTGAGTAGTTAAACAAGTGGAAACACTAGACTCAGACAGACTGGACAGGCTGTTTTCACACACCAGGTTTTAGCATTCACAGTGCGGCGCTAGACTAAAAACGTGGCCACATTTGGGCTAATTATTTCTAAAACATCAATTATATGCAGGTATATCATGTTTTCTGTTTTCAGTAAAAATGTACACATAATCCTGACTTTTCTGTGTGTGTGTGTGTGTGTGTGTATGTCAGATATGTTAGCATCAGCTCATTGTCCTTCAGCGCGGATGCCCAGTTCCTGTGTGCCTCCAGTAACACAGAGACGGTCCATATCTTTAAACTGGAGCAGCACAGCCCCAGGTAAACACGCTCACACACATACAGTTTCTACTTGATGAATGGAACCAGTGGCTTGTTTTCAATAGATCAAATAATTAATGCATTGGCTTGCCGGACACAATGTGCTGATAAAACTTATGTATTGCTGATGTTGCACTGTTGGTACTTAAATCCTGATTAAACTAAACCATTATTTTTTGTCAAAAGCGACTTTAAAATGTTTTCCTATTGAGGATTAACATTGCATGACATTTATTTTGCATAGGCTTGTTTCCAAAGCAACTCAAGTGACTTCTCTATATTAGAAATCTCCATTGTCCTTTTCTGAACATTGCATGGTTCAAAGAATGAGCAGCACCCTCTGCTGGTCCAAATGTCTCCTGTAATGATTTTTATATAACGTTAAAACACTTCATCTTTCCATCTTTAACTATCTTGTTTCCTACCAGTCAAGATGAGGAGTCTCCTACATGGTCAGCATATGTGGGCAAAATGTTCACAGCAGCCAGCACCTACTTGCCCGCGCAGGTGTCCGACATGATGCATCAGGACAGAGCCTTCGCCACAGTACGACTCAACATGTTCGGCCTGAAGAACATCTGCGCCCTCGCTACGTAAGGGAAGGAGACAGGAGAGGGATGTGTTTTTAGGTAGAGGGGTGTATTTATGTTCAGGTTCATTCACATCTTGTGTGTGTTGTATTTTGTCAGGATTCAGAAGCTCCCTCGCCTGCTGGTGGCGTCCTCAGACGGGTATCTCTACATTTATAATGTGGATCCACAGGATGGAGGCGAGTGCGTCCTGGTCCAAAAACACAGGTGTGTGTGTTTCTTAGTGGGCTGTATCATGCATAAAGGTCTGCATGTAAACAATATGCACTAACTTGTAAAGATACATTTAGTTTGTTAGGTGCCCCAAAAACAAATATGTTTGAATTTCAAAACTTTTAAAGTGAGTTGGGGAAGAGATTTTGAGATTCTGAAGGAATATTGGCACTAAAACAAAATCATTGAGCTGCAGATTTAACATTTGACAAATAAAATACTAAGAAACAAGTATTTTAAGAGAAATAAAGTTTTCACAGGTTCACTGAGGGGTGGGTCTCATTCAAATTACTTTAAATCATTGTTTAATCTTTAATATTTTACCGTTTTCTCAATGGTAATCCATTAAAATCTTGAGGATTGCAGCTTTGAAATGTAACAATGGTCCATGCTTGTTTTATCACAGTGAACTTGGCATTACGATGTTGTTAAGTCTTTGTCTGCTCTGTTCGTGCAGGCTGTTTGACTTCAGCGAGGAGGTTGAACAGAGTGAAGAGGACAAACCAGCGGAGGATGTCTCTCCCCAACCAGCCAGCCAATCATACGCTGCTACTGTGGCTCTCCCTTCAACCCCTCCCTCCTCCACCACTCTCATGGGTACAGTATTCCTAATCATAAACTGATTAAAAGCTTAACTGGAAAGCTTTTTGACATTATTCTAGCTCGTATAATATATGTATGATATTTCAACCCTTTCTTTCATGGAGCTCTTTTGTTTAAAGTTAAAACATTTATATATTCATATATCATCTTTAAACTTGTTTTATCTCAGAAAGGGTTTCATCAAAATCTTCTGAAATGGATCATATGAGGCAAATGTGATATGAATAGCATCAATGCTTAAATAATTTACTTAAAGTTTCTTTAAAAAAGCGTAATATAACACTATAATTGCTCTGTGTCTGGAAGTAATAGTTAAAAATAGTTACAGGATATCACAAGCATACAGAGTGTCAACTAATACAAGATAACATTAGCTCACTGTAATTATAGTTATAGTTATGTATTAAGCTTTTAGTCTACGACACAAATGGTGATGTTTAAATGTCAAATGGGTTTGAATTATAAATTTAGGGAAATATTAGGAAGTGTTTAAAAATGCCTCTGTTCAAGGCAAATTAGGATTGACAAAATCACATTGTAGATGATTAGCATCTCTTACAAAATTTGAAGTGCCTAAAGTAATCTAGCCTGAGCTGACATCCTAAATCATATGTTAAAAAACAAAAAAGTTCTCAGTGGATGAGGATTGCCGTCAGCTCTAATGGAGTTCAAAAACTTATTTTTTTCCACCTCCCTTCTCTTCCCAGGTTACTCTGAGGATGGAGGAGCCCAGAAGGGTGAGGTGATCCCAGAGCACGAGTTCGCAGAGGGCCCAGTCTGTCTGGATGACGAGAATGAGTTCCCTCCAGTCGGCAACCAGAGTAACTGACCAACCTCCCCGCAAATGAAGCAACCAAACCCTGCATAACAATCAGACTTACTTGTTTCAAGCAGGGAAGGTGGACGAAAATATTCCTGTATTCGAGACCTTGTGGCACCCCCCTCCCCCTTCCACATGTACCCCTGCTGGCCTAGGGTCAAATCTTGCCAGAATGTTACTTCCTGGTGTTTCTGCGTCCCTCTAACGTTTTGTAAGGAATTTAAAAAAAAACACTAAAACAGAGTGGAAGGCCCACTCATCATCATCATCATCAACATCTTAAACTCTTTTCTCAGTGGTTCTCAACCTTTAAGTGGTATTCAGTTCAAATCAGACGTAGCAACAGCTAACAGTTTGTGCGGCAGTGTAGGACCTTATGTCTTATTTCTGCGATCTTTCTCATTCACTGTCTGTGTTGGTTGAACACTGCTGTCTCTCTCAAACGGACACAAACCAAAGCAAACTTCTTGGTATCACTATTTTGCAGCATAGACAGTGAGCCAGACACAGACATTGAAGCTGGGAACACGAAATAAACCAAACGAGGACACAACTGGAAGAACAACTGAATTCTACACGGATAGCGCCTGATTTCAGTGATACTTCAAGCTGTCTGTGGAACAAACTGGGCAATCACCGGACTGGCAACTGTAGCACGACACTGAGTTGCCAAAACTTGATTGTGTTTAAACTCCTCTGCTGCAGGTCGCTGCGATTTTTTTCAGCATACTATGTGGCCCCAACTTCCACAGCTGACTGCCTCCGTTCAAATGAATGGGAGGACTGGAAATTTTGCCACAGCACGTGATTTGGTCTGAAGCTGCCATTCAAGTCGTGCCTCTTCACAATAATCACGACATCCCTCCACCCCACCTGCCCCAAACTGTTCAGGGATTACTGTAATATAATACATGAAACCTTCACAGTCGCCATGTCTGTTTTAGGCCTAAAAGAACAGTAATAGATAGAAATAATTTGTCATATTACTGAGGTAACTGGGCCTGTTTGGCCCAGAGTATAAAGTCTATAGTGTATAGTGTTTAAGAGATGACATCGCTGAGAGCTTCTTCCTGTCTCTCATTCCGTGTTGCGTGCCACACTATGTATTTTTTATAATTTGATTTCATTCTTCACAACCATTCGGCGAACCCGGAAACTACCCACAGGTTGAGAACCACTGGTCTAAGTGTCCCGCTGTTAACTCCCATATTACGCCATTAACAAACAGTGTTAATCATTTTTTTAAAATACTGACTGTGCACAGCAAGAAACCCTGACAACACAGTAACATTATTGTTGCACAATATTATCATGGTAGCAACCAGAAGAGCAAGCAGACTGAATATACAAATGTGGTAGAGGAGACAACAGGCAGGCCTCGCCTGCAGCTGGGCCAGATTCACAAAAATGCTCCTAAGAGAGATGCTAAGACGTTACCTGACAGGTAATTTTAGCGGCTTCCAAACAAGTCAAGTGCCATCAGACAATATCATAAAATTAGTCAAATCTCTTGTGTCTCATGTCCTGTTTTCACTTATAAGTCTAAGGAATTAACATCTGAAAACATATAATAAGGGCATTTTTGTCAATCAGGCCTCAAGAATTTGGAGGAGCTTATCAATGGGCATTAAATGTGTCACACCTCAGGAAAGAGGAGCGATAGTCCTCTCAAGGAAAAGTTGTAAGTGTGATACACTATTTAAATCATGATACATGCAGTAAGTATTATATGACTTGCAGATGCAGCTGTCATTACTAATTATGGTAGCGATAGATGAGACTAAAAAAATTGCGGAGTCACAAATGTAACCTGATGATATTTGTGGAGGAGTCGGCTCTGTGGGAGGAGCGGTCAACAGCTGAATGTGAAATGCTTGGTAGTGAGCTATGACGAAGTTACAGGTCCTTGAATTTCAGTGATATCCTGAAGACATTTTTATTTACTACATGATGCTGAATTCAGTATGTTAACATGGAAGTCAGTCATTTTTACTTTGATGTATTAAATATTCTTTTTGCAAAATGTTTTAAGTATTACACATCAAACGCATAGAATGACCATGCGTAAATATATTTGAGGATTTTTACTGTGTGTATGACGTGTATATATAACATTTATATATAGTACTGTTGTAATAAGTAACATGGTAATACTATTTGATTTGCCAAAAGGTGGCACTGTTAGGACACCCTTACACTGCATTGAGCTGTTCGATACTGGACATTTACATCAGAGACTCATTAAAGCTGAGAAGTGATTTAACCTTTGCATGGTGTAGTTTTGATTTATAAACATTTAAAAGCTGTTAAATCTTCTGCATATTTTAGAGGTTTGTCCCACGAAACTTCAACTGTTCAGCCAACATTCAAACTTTCACATGTTGAATTACAGTACAAAAAACTGATTGAGAAATTGTAGCACATCTTCACTAAATTACTGACCTCACAATTCCCACTGGCCAAAGTTCAGCCACCTGCCCCTCTTTGCTCTCTTTGTTTGTTTGCACGTCTCCTGCTGCATCTGGACATTGAACCTCCCAAACAACACGTTCTACAAACAGCTGAGCACATTTAAAAAAAAGGAGATATTTGTCTCCACATCTGTTTGCTTAGATCTCTGTGGTTATCTTTGAGTTTTTTCTGTGAGTGTTTGTCTGTGTGATTTCCCCACTCTCAGCCCAGCGGGTGGCAGCGGCAAACAGCACGGCTCGGGTCACAGCAGGGCGCTGCTGATTTGTCTGTGGTGTAGTCTGCCACGGACACAGACTTGTCAGTGGCGATGTCCCATAACAACTCCTCCCTCCAACGGGCAATCCTCTCCTGTACTGCCTGGTATTCGGGTGTCTGGACCTCCAGGGGTGTTTCCTCAGTCTCATCACGCTCCAGATCAAATATTAGCGGCGGGTCGTGAAGTTGCTGCCTTCCTGTTGCACCACCACAGGCCTCAGCTGCACCTGCAAAGGAAACAAAGATGTGTTGTCCTTTTTACATATTTTTTTTGTCTCACCAACACTGAAATGGTTAAACTTTTATTTTGTAATACTATGAATATTACAGCACATGTACATTTTCCTTTTTTTGTGAGTTCCTTTGTGTG
The DNA here is from genome assembly GCA_946959425.1 of Argyrosomus regius. Classification (NCBI taxonomy): domain Eukaryota; kingdom Metazoa; phylum Chordata; class Actinopteri; family Sciaenidae; genus Argyrosomus; species Argyrosomus regius. Next base: position 14,806,243 of record OX336900.1, read on the forward strand.
CTAAATGATGTAGACTGTGGTTACTTGTTAAAAAAGGGTTAAACAAATATGAAATCTGTGTGAAAGTAAACAAAATTACATGGAATGAAATGTAGCCTTTTAAATTATTCTCAGAAAATACATCTGTACAACAACAGGCCACCAGATTGGTACCACCATGTTGACACAATGCCATGCATATCCTCCACCATGGGGGCATCATTATCATCACTTGTTAGAGAAGCAAGTTTTGTTATTTTGCTGTTAAACAGTTAAAATTACAGTAATAACATTACATCTCTGTATGTAGTGTGAGTGTTGACACGTGACCTGTATTTGACCCGTACCCGTGACGTAGAAAGCTTTGTGTTTCCCTGTTCGAACTGTTTGCAGGTCACCAAATGTCCCTGCAGCACCGCTGTTAGGGTGGAACAGAACCTACAAGACAGAAGAGAAGAAATATGTCTGTAACAAGAGCCTAATGCACAATGCCCAATGACAATACAGATAAAGATATTTTAAGTAGGACAACACAAACTAGTTAGTACCTCATGACCACTCCGTTCACCATGTAGGAAGATATTTGTGGCGTCAATGCCATCATAACGTCTGTCTGAGGGGGGAGTTACACCTGCCAGGGAGAGAAGTGTAGGGAAGATGTCCATACCACTGCAAGAGGGCAAGAAGAGGAGAAGAGAGGACTGTTTTTGTGCAATATGTTTAATTTTGTTTTGGTACTCTTTTCAGATATGTTAGTTATGATTGTGGTATTTGTGATAGTTTTGCAGGTATTTGGTCATAAACCAAAGCATTTGTCCTGAGGGATGGATGTCTGGATCAACTTTCATGGCAATCAACCCAACAGTTTTTCACAGCCGAATGCCAGCCTCACAGCCTCATGGTGGCGCAACAGGAAAGGTCAGGGGATCACCATAGTCATTAGAATTTATTGTCTGGGAACCGTGAATGTCTGTACAAAATATTGTGGTAAACTGCCTAATAGATGTTGAGATAATTCACTGGAAAAGTGAAAATCTTGACCTGCTGTTGAAGCTAAATGGAGAGTCAGGAAATCACCAAAGTGATTGGGATTCATCCTCTGAGGACCATGAATATCTGTATCAAATGTAACGTGAATCTATCCAACAGTTGTCTAGATATTTCAGTTAAATCTAATAAATGCAGTATTTATTAAGATTCTACTTTAAGTGGAACATCAACTAATCAACTGACAACATTTCCATCCTTTAAGCATGGCTTAAAATGTCTCTGGATGCCTTGTCCTGCCCAGTTAACTAGGCGTATGCCACATTAAACAGAGTTGGACCAATAATTTCGAGGTATGCACACATAGTGTCTGTAAAGTAAACACTGGATCTATTTTAGTATTTGAAGGATTAAAATAAGTCTCTGATTAGTGCTAAAATGGGTGTACCTGAGTAGGGCGGAGCTAGTGGTGTTTGCAGAGATCCTCCCGGGCCAATAAGCCACTGTTGGCACCCTGTGACCTCCCTCCCAGGTTGTTCGCTTCGCCGAGCCTCCACCTAATGCACAGACAAAAGATGACTTTAGGAATATGAAGATTCACAGCAATTAATGTATCACTAACATGTAAATCACTTTCATTAAAGCATCCATGGAAGGTGTTTATTTTTTCTACCTCTGCTGGTCTGCCACTTTCCCTTGAAAGGTCCTACACTTCCTGCATACTGGCACTTCTGCTCCCAAGGACCGTTGTCACCTAAACACCCGTACATAAGACTGATTACAGCTCTTCTATGATAACGATTACGCTGATAGTGTGGAAGAACAGATGTAGCCCATACAGCTGACTAACCGGTGAACCAGATTAGAGTATTGTCTTTGTCTGTGTCATCAGAAGTGCTCTTTACCGCCCCCACCAGGTCGTCCATCTCTCGCAGGCTGGTGGTGTACACTTTGCCGTCATCTGGGCGACTGGCGGTGGCTGAAGCATCTGGAGGGAGCGGAGGAGCCAGGGGAACATGCATGTGAGCCAAAGCTATGTAGAGGAGATAGGGCTGTCCTCGCTCCCTGAAGAAACAATCAAGACCACGTATATTGACAAATGCTTGTTTGGATCAATAATTGTTCACAAGCACATTTATGCCTACGCAAGAGTCTAGTATCCAATCACATACTGGTTTCCATGTCCACTTGTGGTCAAGCTAGAAAAAACAAACTATGAAGAGAAAGAAACATGAACGTCTGACAATGATTTAAACATAACTGTAACTGTATTGTAAGTTTATAGTCTTGCTACCATGCAGTACTGGCAACTATGACTTAATATTTACATTTTTTAGGTATAACTACTTTTTGCAGTATTTTTATGGATTTAAGGTTATACACTGCTGAAAAATGTAGCAGTGCATAACTTTAAATCCTTTACACTCATGTCGAAAACAAAGTGTGGCATTCATAGGGTATAACTGTGCACACTGCGGCATGTTTCCTACTTTACAGTCAATGTTGACATTTCATTTTTGTAGGAATGTGGACTTTCCGACTTTTGTGACGTATCAGGAAAGAAAGCTTGCATATTCTCTTGTGTTGACAGCACATGACTAACAACCCGCTGTACTCGTTCACATGACCCCGTACTATAGCATGAAGGCATGTTGCTTTTCACAGACAGCTGCGAACAGCAGGGTACCGCCTCCTCCTATCCCTCCAGACAGAGACATTCTGTACTGTACTACCACCAGCATTCTCACCGCCACGGAGGCAAATTTACAAAGCTCCTATGGTCTGTTTGGAATACAAACACTGCAGTTACAGTGAATATACCTATTTGTATCTGAATGATACAATCTAGTTAAACACCACAAAATATAGCAGAATTAACAGCTCAGCACAAAAATGACAAAAAAAATCAAGCCTCATAAAGGTAGTACTTGAAGTGCTATCGTGTTATATTGCATTATACTGTGCTGGCAGGTCATCCTGTTAAGCTGATCTAGGATTAGGTCAGCAACTATTTTGCTTTACTGAATCCAGCTGGCATTATGTTATCTTTTTGGTGTCAAGAAATATAAATACAACTCCATAAAACTCCATTACCGTCCAAAAACCATGAAAACAGATAAAAATGAGACAAAACAGACAAAACTACTGGTTGCAAATGTTAGCACCTGCTGCTGATTTACTTGATCTTCCATCCTCATGTTCTACGCACGGAAACAACAGACCAAACTATTATTTCCTGTTGTGGTGTACAGGGTAATGGAGTATGAACTGAGCATGGAGGATACTGGCCTTGACTTTTACTTCCAGTATCATAGCCTTCAAAGCAAAGTTGTTTTCTACCATGATTGGGTTACCAAAGTCTGACTTGACTTTAGAGACAAAAGTGCAAAATGGACTTTGAGAAATTTACCACAGTGTGTTTGAGTGAGTGTTTCATCCTCCTATTGACAAAAACATTGTACTCCCTCAGCCGTCACTTCACATTTGAGGTCTCAAGTTTCACCTTCCTACACACTGTCCGTGGAGAGAGAGACAGACAGACTTGGCTCAAACACACAGTTTGCATACTGTAAGGCTCAATAAAAGCTGTGCTATTCATGCACATCATATGTATACTGCAGCAGCATGTCTATATCTAATACAACTCAAACAGAACATGTTTAGATCCCATGTTTCTGTCAACGTGATTAACAGCTACATCAAGTATGTTGTTTTTTAATCTCCTATAAAGACATTGAATCGATGCAACCATGTTATTTTAAATGTTATTATATGTATATGTTTGTTGGCACTATGATACTGTATATTCTCAGTTATATGATGACATTAGAGCATCAACCCTCTTGATTTTTGGACCTCTGGCTATTTTATGCACACACACACACACACACACACACACACACACACACACACACACACACACACACACACACATACAGACACACACATCCCTATTATATTTCCACTACTACTGTAGTGGAAAATATATGAAAATGCTTTGTTGCTTAACGCACAGAAACAACCTGATATGATATTTTTTTATGTACTTTTATTGTACGTTTGCAGCTGTATAGTACCTTGCATTTTGGATGATCCTGGTTGCAGCAGACTTGTATTGTTCCGTTAGTGTCCACAGGTCAAGTGGCTGCTCCACAATGCTGCTGTTTTCAATCAGAGGAAGTCCCACTTTGGAGTAACACCCTCCATGTACACTCCTCTTCAGTCTAGATCATGAGAATAATAGAACATAAGAACATAATAAATGGGATGTATCTGTATCTGTGGCAGTCAAATGTTTACAGGGTGAGGAGTAGTTAGGGAGGTGCAGGGATCAGAAAGAAAGCAGTCAATACTTTTTACCACACCTCTAGCTCTAGCTCTCACTAAGTAGGTTGAGTAGCAGAGTCTGTATGTGGTTGAGCTGGTTCGATGAGCTGGTTATCACTTCTGATGCAACATCCTAGGTTTTACTTCGATAACAAACTTCTGTTTGTTAGATTGTTAGACTGAGATTACTTTAAATTTTTTGCATGATCTTGTAAAGTCAAGAAATCAGCAACACAAACGTCCTTTAGATTCTCTTAAACTATAGTGCCAATAACAGGATGGACTGAGGTAAACAGACTTGGGTCTTATGTTATTTAAGAAATTTCTACAGTGATTTGTGTGATGTGTATGTGTTTGTCATTGTGGGCAGGGAGTGTAATGTTTGTATAAGTTAAGTTAGTAGGAGCACAGAGACACACCTGATTACTTGAGGTCCAGACGAGTCACAGGGAGGACACTGTGGCAAATTGTATCCAGGAATGTCAGTACAGCCCATGTCATTGCTGTATGGAATACCGAAGTAGTAGTCAAAACCTGCCGAAGACACAATAAACATTGTGCAAATATTCATAAACACAGCTGCATCTGTACAGCAGACAAAGACGCACTATGTTTTGACTGTGCCATAAACCAAAATATAGAAAAACACAGACATTGTTATGAACAAAAAAGATTTCTTGACGAATAATATAGAATATTTTATCAATATAAAAATACAAAATTGGGCGTGGAATCGCTTGGAAAGAGTAGTTGGACAAATGAATAAATTATAGTATATTTACTAATAAGTATAAGTAAGAATTAAATAAGACAGTTAAGTAGACTTTAAGACCTCTAACTGCACTGCAGTACAGATTATAAATGTCTCAAACGTTCTTCAGCTTGGTTCAACAACTGATATTGTAAAGCAGAATTTGAGGCAAATAACTTTACTGAGAAGACAGAATGTGTGCAGTGAGCTCTCATGAGCTTCCCACCCACCACAACTATCAGTTATGCCCAACGGCGCTCCCATCCAAACTGGAAGCACAGCCACTCGGGATCAAACCCTATCTCTGTGGTAGTGTGTAAGTGCCTTTTCCTTTGCACCAGTTGTTAATCTCTTTCGCCGTATATGAACCGGAAATCCTCTAAACACAAGGCCAAGTACAGCATATTGGTCGAAAGCTTGGCCAAAAGTGTGGATCACCTGTTGGTATCTTGCTGCACAGCTTACAAATGTATTGAGATTGACAGGCTGAGGGTGTTTGAGGTGAGATGGAGTGGGAAACTTCCAGTGAGGGGGGTAGCTGATGGGTTAGTGGTAGTCAGGGGGGTGAGTGTTGAGTCAGCTGCAGGCTAAAAGTCAGGAGCGAGTCTGTCATCTCACAAGACACAGCTGCAGGAACTTTTGTTGTGTATAGTCTGTTCCCTGCAGCGAGGCCAATGGATTCGCTCACACACTCAATGGCGCTGGAATGGCCTAGAAAAACGGACGCCACAACACTGAACTGGAAAGATACAGTCCTACACAATAAAAAAGTATGTGTGTTATCTCATATCTCATTGTTTTAGGCAGCATATACAAATATTTTTGCATTTTTCTGATGTTTGAAACTGTTCCACACTTGTGCGCATACATGTTCTTGTGTATTAGTATTTTACTGATAGCACTGCTGCCATTTTGGAGATCCTCAAGGCTCAGCTGTAACCTTTAAGTAGTTTTAAATTTTTGGGTTCAGTAGTGTATACATACTTTATATAACCCATATACCTTCTGTTCTTATTTGCATTTTACTCTTCTGTAAATTATCCTATGACAGCTTATGGCTGTAGCAGCTTTATTTTAGATATTTTTGGCATTTTTGGCTTTTTTGGACATTGAAAGATGGATAGGAAATCCAGGGAAGAGAGAGAGCATGACATGGCAACATGGGTTGCTGTAATAAGGACTTTAGCCTTGATATATGAGGCACACGCTCTACCGCACGCTATTTTTTGAATAGAATTTCTCAAATGTTCATACCCAAAATCCTCTTTATTGATTCTCAATTTTTTGAGAACAAATATTGGGTTGAAAAGGTCAAGAATGAATTCAACCAAAATTTACACACCTCTTTGGATATTCCTGCCTGATCTGTGGCTGTTATAAATTTGTTACAAAAACAAGCTCCCACTTACCTCTGTTAGTTGGACCGTATGGTCCATTGTGGCCGAGATGCCATTTCCCAATCATGGCTGTGTAATAACCCGCTTTCTGTAGTAGCTGGGGCAAGGTGACTTCAGACAGAGGCAGACCGGCTACAGAGCCCACAGCAAAGTTATGAGTTACCCCGTTTCTTAGGCCATAGCGACCTGTCAGGATGGCAGCACGGGATGGTGAACAGGTTGAGGCAGGAGAATGGAAGTCTGTCAATCTGGAAAAAGTATTTTAAAGAAAAATTACAGTTTACCATGAAACTCAAACATCATTTCAAACGTTTTAATACCTCAACAGCCATAACAGATCAGGTATCAAATAAATTAATAAATGATCTACCTTAGTCCTTGCTCAGTCATCAGGTTTAGGTAAGGGGTGTTGTTTGCCTTCTTTTCAGGCTGGTTAACATCCAAGTCTCCCCAGCCTATATCATCTGCCAGTATGACTATGAAATTGGGCTTCTTACTGGGCTCATCAACATTGGCTCCATGTTGAGACACCGTGTGGAGAAGCAGACCACACATCAGCATCCCAGAGAGAAGGAACAGGGAGAAACCCACCTCCATTTTGGGTCAAAATCTGTAAAAAGTTCCATACGTTTCATTTAAGCCTTATCTGGCACCATTATTTAAACCATGAGGAACACAGCATACTAGCACGTGAACATGTGACAGTGAGCGAAGGAGTGTGAAAGGTGTTTAGCCAAAATGTGAAACAGTATTCTGTAGTTAAACAACAACATTATTCCAGTCTCTCACTAGGAAGAAAATTATGAAGTAAATATCTTATTATTGGACTTGTCTCTTGAGCGACCATGTCTACATTGTGATGGCTGGATGACTGGGTCAGAACATCTCTGAAACTGCATCTCTTGGTGGGGTGCTCCTAGTCTGCAGTGGTCAAGTGGTCCAAGGAAGGAAAAGCAGTGAACCAGCAACAAGGTCATGGGCAGCCAAGGCTCATTGATGCACATGGAGAGCTAAGACTGGTCGATCTGACACACTACTGTAGCTCAAATTGCTGAACAAGTTAATGTTGGTTCTGATAGAAAGGTGTCTGAACACATGGGCCTGTGTAGCCACAGACCAGTCAGGGTGCCCATGCTGACCTCTGTCCCCTGCCAACAATGGGCACATAAGCATCAGATCTGCACTACAGAGCAATGAAAAAGGTGGCTGATAATCTATCTGATGAACACTATGGGAAGAAGGCAAGCCGGCATTCATGTGGATGTTAATTTGACACGTACTGGCTACCTATTGCAAGAAATCTGGTGTCTGTGATCACAGAGAAATGCATTAATCCATATTCTCCCAAAACCATTGTTTCTTGAGGGTAAGTAAACATATAACCCAACAGTGTCAGACTGCATGATCTCAGAAGTCAAACTTCCTCGCTAAGTAGGTAAACACAGTGTCAAAGAAAAAACCTGAGGTGGGTAGGAATCTCTAGTGAGGCCACGTGATTGGTTCTGCCTCTCTGCCCTCATGCCAGTATATCAAGCTAGACTTGTGTGTCAGCCTGTCCTGTAACAGGTAAAAATCTGAGTTAAAAATAAAAAAATAAAGGAGGAGACGTCCTAAATGAAGTAACCTCAGTACAGTCAAAACAGAGAGGCAACTGTGGCAACTTTAAATTTAAAACCAGGTTCCCTACCACCTTGTCAAGTGTAAATATTAAAATAATAGCTGCATTTATTGTTACAGATGAAACATAGCAATTAGATGGTCACATTACAGAGACATTCCAAGGACATGAAACTACTCAGCATATTTTTTATCACTTAAAAATTGAGTTAAAGTTTCAGGTTTATTTGTCATGTGTAAGTGAACACATGACATGGTCAACAATACAATGAAATGTGTTGGACAAGAGGAACCGGTCAGCTCAGTATTAAGAGCACTAAACCGTGTAACAGCACTACACAAAAGAATAAAAATAAGCTAAAGAATAAAATACAAAATATACCAAAATAGAAAAGAAAAATATGAGAAATAGTATGTATGAAAAAAATATATGCACATGCTCTAATGAAAAGAAAAAAACATAGGTCACAAATAAACTAGAATGTGGATTGTTTAATGATGAATTTATGGTAAAGAGTAAAAATACAAAATGAAATTCAAAATATTTTTAAAATATATTTTACAAAAATATAGGGAATGTGTTGTAAAAAAAAAAAAAAAAAAAAAAGGAGAGAAAAACTATCTGACTGAAAGTTTTCACCACATATTACATCTTGAAGCCATAACAACATTCATAAAAACAAACTACCCCTCCCTTTAGCATCACACACAGAGGTCATGAACTCAGACCTCTGATAAACAGCTCTGCACCCCGCAGTCAAAGGCCTGCTGTGGGGGGACGAAATGTGGGGCAAGAACTGGCTGTAACCAGATCTCTAAAAACCCTCTTATACCCCCCCTTTGCTTGACAGGGAGGGGTAATTCATGAATGCGAGCTGAGTGTCAGACGGCGGTGTGTGTGTGTGTGTCCGTGTCTCCACGTGTGAGTGTTTGTGAACATATGCACGTGAGAGTATGTGTAACGTAAAGATCAGCGTTTAACCGGCGGCGCGCGACACTTGGGGGGGGATTACCAACGGTCGAGCGAAGACGGACGGACTGTTTCTGCCAGAAAAGTAGCGACACACAGGTGAGACAGACTGCTTACATTTAACTTATTCTACCATATAAACGACGTTTGCTTTAGTAAACGAACTGTACGCGGCAACACACATACGAGCACGTCTTCAAATAAATTTATGGTTCAAACCGGCGACGTACGAGTACTTACAAAGTGTGTGCTGTTAGTCACATTGCTCACCGACAGACCGCATGAGCCGCCGCTCCGCTCAGTACATTGCGTCAGCCGCATGAGGACGGACCATATGGCTCCGACTACTCGGCACTCTCCACCCCCTGTTAATTAGAAAATAAAGATGGGGAATCATCCTGTTAGAAAATCACTTAACTCTTCAAAAGTTGCTTATCGTGGCAACACAATCAAACAAAACGTCTCCTGTGTATGTTAAGTAATGATTTTTTTAAATAAACATTTAAATAATAAAGTGTATGGGGGTGGATCCTGTAACAAAGCAGACAGTGAGTTGCAACTAAATAGCTACAATGTTTTTTCTGACATTTAGATAAATAATATTGATGTTTCCGTAACACTTTCGTAACATTGTGTACTGGCAGTATTCAGTGTCCATCATATCTCTGTTGCTTAGTCTCAACTTGTTGATGAATTTGCACTTGATAAAATTGAGAAATTTAAAGGACTCACTGACACAGACGTTTTGTCTCTGGTGTGAGTTAACAAGTAGAAACAAACTGTGGTTATTAACACTGTTAATATTACATCTACATTTACATATTTCAAGTTGAGCGTGTTCATTCTTGACGTCGGAAATAGTAGTTTGACATTATAACCTGAACTCAAGGTTCACTAAATAACCTTTTATTTAATAAACACACACACACACTGTTGATATATCACTCTATTATAGAAAAATATGATGTTTTATAACATTATGTTCACTGGTAAAGTGTGGCTTTTAGTTCTGTTATGTAACATTAAATTGTCTTAATCTTTTAATCTGTGTGCCAAGAGAAGTTTTGTGATCCAGCCTGTTTTGTCAGTTTGTGACGTAATTATTGGAGAGCTGGGTGTGATTGTTTTAGTTAGATTATTAGAGCCCGATTGATATATTGGTCACTCGATAATGGCCTTATCACAGACATATTGGTAGCGGCGTATATGTTATGTGATATGAAAACAGTTTTTTCTTGTACATAATGCAGAAAATAGAAAAAGAAAAGAAATGTCGCCAAGCAGCACAGTGTAAGAGAGAAGAAGCAGGTCTCAGCAATGTCAACCACAATTTTTTAACAATGTATATGTAAAATGATTTAACATGTTAAAGAATATTAAATGTAAATATTCTAATAATGTTTATCATTTGTTTAAGAAAGCAGCCCTGTGGGTACTAGTCGTATTGGTGCACAAATGGTGCACTAACCCTAAAAAAAGGCTATTTTCATTCCAGCTCAAGATCTGCTACATCGGCTGCCATATCTGTAATCGGTATATGATAATATTGGTAATATAATAACATATAATATACAGCATCTGCCTCAGAAATACAATATCAGACAGGTTCCTACTAAATACTCATGGATTTGTCCAGGTGCAGCCATTATGTTTGTGCTTGGATTAATATAGGTGAGCATGATGATTGCGTGATTGTGTATCGTTCTTTTAAAATTAATTTAAAATGAACATATCTCATGTTAATGCTCAGTTTAGCCAGAGTCGTGGCCAAAAGAACATTGTAATGATCTACTCACAAAACTGTATTAGCTACTGAAGCACAAAATGGTAGTCACATCTGATTAATTGCCCCCAGTGTGCTTTTTCATTAATAATTAATTAGGCCCAACCTTGTGCTAAGAGGGGCTGAACTTAAAACCACTGCTGCTGTTTCCTCCTCACCATCTTTGGTCACAGCTCTTTCAGTGTTTGCATATTAAACAGTAGCCTGGCAGAGATGTCGAGAACCACGTTATTTAACAAGGCAAGCTGCTAAACATAAAGAAGGGGAATACGGAGCATCTTATCTACTAGCCTACAGGTCAGCATTGTTCAATTCATTTAAATAACCATAGATTAGCAGCAGGTTTATCACATCTAACCTCTGATGAGAAGAGGAGCAGCTCAAAGCCTTCACATGCAAAGTAAGTCTAATGATGCTTGGTATTCAATGTTTGAGTTGCAGTGACGCTTATCAACTCGACAAAAGTTGGTTGAACTCGCGAAACTGCAGAATATTTAAGATGAAAAATATCTCCGTATGTCTAAAAAACAGTTTCTGTTCGTGAAACAAAAAAAGGTACTCACTGCAGGTAGTTGCACGAGTTAAAGGTCCAGTGTGTAAGAGTTAGGTGGCTCTATTTACACAATATGGTGGAAGTGGAATATAATATTCATAGTTTCAAAGGCACCAGAAAATAAGAATTTTTATGCTTTTGTTACCTGAGAATGAGCCTTTTATATCTACAGGTGCAGAGTCCACCATGTTGCACTGCCATGTTTCTATAGTAGACCAGAATCTGCAAACTAAACACTGGCTCGAGATACGGTCTTTCACATTTTTTACTTGTTTTGTGGCAACCTTAGTTTCCTCCTCACACTAGGAGGGAGAGATAAGGTGACGGGGTTCCAACTACATCACTACCCTTTAATAGATTCATGACTGCTTGATATTTTCCCGCCATATTTTATTTTATAAATTGCTGACCACTGTGCCATTCCTTAAAACTGTCCTTTTCTTTTTACAGGCCATGGCACTGTGTGGAGTCAAGGGGACACGTTTCTTGGGACCCAATGTGTACCCAGAGGCTCCTGATGGAGGCTGGGGATGGGTGGTGGCCGTTGCCTTCTTCTTGGTGGAGGTTTTCACGTATGGTACCATCAAGAGCTTTGGCATCTTCCTCCAGGACCTAATGAAGGAGTTTGGGGAGACCAACAGTCGTGTCTCCTGGATTGTTTCCATCTGCGTGTTTGTCATGACCTTTAATGGTGGGTATGGTTGATGAGGTGAAGTGGATGAAACACTGTAAAACCAAATAAAGTACAGACTATAGATTGGAGTGAGAATGAATTTATGAGAATTACTGCACCATAGTGTACACTAAACAACAGTTTGTTCTTCATCGGTCCTCAGGTCCTCTCTCCTCTGTGCTGACTAACCGCTTTGGGTTCCAACTTGTTGTTATGGCTGGAGGATTACTCATTTCCTCGGGTACCATTGCCACCAGCTTTACCAGCTCCATCAATCAAATATACATCACCTATGGAATAGTTGCAGGTTTTGAGTCTTTCCTTTATTTACCACTTTGAACATCACATGCTATTATTCTTTGAATTTGTCTTTTAGCGGCTTGTCTAGCTGAGCTAGAGTTTAAGGATCTTTTCCACTGTGCAGGTCTTGGCTACTGTCTGACCTTCTTGCCCACTGTGACCATCCTTTCCCATTACTTTAACCGTCGGCGGTCTCTGGTCACCGCTGTGGCTTCCACTGGAGAGTCCCTGTCCATGTTTGCCCTGGCACCAGGTGAGTGTAAGAGCTTCCACTGATGTTTCATGCAAACATTTGGAGAAGACAGTAGGATTTGTAGGATTTGAGAAGATTTGTAGGGGGGGGGGTTAGAAAAACCATGTGGTGGATATATTTTACTGCATTGCATTGCTCTTTCTTTGCATTTCTCTGAAATTTTCTGCTTTCAGCTTCTCAAATGTGAATATTTTCTATATTTTTGGGTTGTGAACAAAACAAGACATTTGAGGGTGACACTTTGAGCTTTAGGAACAGTCATCAATATTCTTATTCCCAATATTCTGACATTTTATGGCCAAAACAACTAATCGATTAATTGAGAAAATGATCAACAGATTAATCGCTAAGGGAAATAATCGTTAGTTGCATCTCTACTATAACTCTGGGTCCCTGAAATCTTCATGCACTCTTTCTCATGAGAATGGTTTCAGAGTGTACATATAGAAAGATGATAAGACCTTGGATGTCTCAATACCTTGAGATATGCTTGTTTTGCATAACTGGTTCTGGTGTTTAGATTAGATAGCTCAGAACAATGCACATCCCTTCTGCACATAGTCTTCTTGTGTAGAACTAGACTCTTGAACAAACAGTTTAAACATAGTTTGCTCCTCCTCAAGTCCTTGTCAAACAAACGATTTACTCCTGTTTGTGTAATCTCTGACAAACACAACAGTGCCCACCTGTTCTAGTTAATTATTTAGCCTAGACATCTGTTTTTAAATATTCAAGAATATAGTGGGAACCAATGGGGTTGGGCTAAGAGCCACAAACATGTATTGACCAACACATCATTGTTTTATTTATTTTCATTGGACTTGACAATAACAGAAACACTGAGATGTCCAGATGTCCACAGATGTCCATGTCCATAGCTCTCTGTATACAAGTCAGGTCTTGAACACCCCACATTTAATACCACATATGCAGTTTTATTAATGAACACTCATTAAATACCCCTCTTACCCCTCAGCCTTTTCTGCACTGAGGGACCGTATTGGCTGGCGACACACCATGGCAGTGATAGGAGCTTTGCAAAGCATCATCATCATCTGTGGTGCTATGCTCAGGCCAATCATTATCAAACCCAGAGTGACCCATGAGACAGAGACTGACAGACTGTCTCCAAAGGAACTGGAAGCCCTCAGCACGCAAGAGAAAGAAGAGGGCACAAACCCAGAGGACTCTCTGGCGGACAATACCTCACACGCACAAAATACCTCCCACAGTCTGGACAATGAGCTAACCAGAGGCTCCGTGAGCACTGGAGACTCTGGTGTCCAGTCTCTAAAGGACACAGACAACAGCAGCCCAGAGGAAAATACTTTACTGGATAAAGATGCAAGATTAGAGACAGAAAAGACACATGTGAACAGTGTGGCAGAGATGATAGAGTCTGAAACAGATGAGGAAAAGAACAAAGATGCGGAGAAACCAGTGATAAAAGATGAGGAAATGAAATCAGATGCTGGAAACCAATCGACAAAGAACTCCAAAACTTTTAGATTTCTCCATCCTCAAAGAGTGCAGCTTCATTCTCTATTCAATGTTTGGACTGTTCGCCACGCTCGGCTTCTTCGCCCCTCAACTCTACATCATCGAGCTGAGTGTCAGTCGAGGTGTAGAGCGGGACCGCGCCACCTATATGCTGTCCATCATGGCTGTGGCTGAAATCTTAGGCCGATTCTCCATTGGGTGGATCCTGACACGTAAGCAGTTCATAAAGAGGAAGCTGCTTGTGCTTCTGGCATGTGTGATTACAATGACCGTGGATCTGGTGGGTTTTACTGTGGTTACCGAGTTCTATGGCCTCGCAGTGTGCTGCTCTTTGTATGGGTTCTTTATGGGAACCCTAGCGTGCACCCACATCCCCATGCTGGCTGAGGATGATGTGGTGGGAATAGAGAGGATGTCTTCAGCTGCTGGTGTCTATGTGTTCATACAGAGCTTTGCTGGGCTGGCTGGACCCCCACTTGGAGGTAAGAGTTCTTGCTATGGCTTCACTTTACTACAGCTTTTATCTTCTTAACAGGGATTATTTAAATATGATGTTTGACTATACGCAGGTACAATGTACATACTGTAAAATCTGAAAGAATGGACTGAAATACAGAGAGCTAGAGAGGAAGAAATAATTGCAGACCATGACTTAGAGCGGGGGTCTTCAACCTTTTTCAGCCCAAGGACCCCTTGGACGAGAGACAAACAGAACAGGGACCCCCCACATGTAATTCATTTTTAAAAATGTGTCACATTTTAAGCCTGGCCTATAATAACTTTTATATTTACTTTATTCATCTTTTATTTCACCTTATTAACTGTAACAAATCCATTCTGCTTCACTTATTATCAAACTAGTAACTAGCATTAAGTTAGTAATGTTATTGATTCACGTTCATTTCATAACAAAGAACGAACTGCTGTGTTTCAGCCTCCAACCTTCCCTCGCCTTTTTCTTCTTTTCTCATAGCTGCAGCATGTTATGTTAGTATAATTTATCATTTTTGTTATATTTTTTAATTCTCACAAATTATTTTGGTGAAAATTGTCAATTATTTTTGACAAAAATTGGTGGACCTCCTGCAGTACCTCTGCGGATCCCCTAGCGGTCTCGGACCCCTGGTTGAAGACCCCTGACTTAGAGGGATAGTTCGAGTTGGTCTGTGTGTTACCTATAGTAGACGACAGGGAAGCAGACAAAAGTCCTGACATTGGAAGTAGAGCAAAGCACTGCTGTGGACAGGGTCATGTATTTTTAAAAGGCCCATCTGAAAAAATCAATATCTGTGTAAGTGTACGCTGTAGTAAACATATTCTCACATCTATGTGTAATACGACCTGCGCAGTGCAGTTGGGCTTAGGCGTGGAAATATAGCCCCAATGGAAATGACTGACTGATGGCAAGGTAAAATGGTGAGAATATGCTCACTATAACCTACACTTACACAGATATTGATTTTTTTTTTTTTTTTTTTTTTTTTTTAGATGGGCCTTTTAAAAACACATGACAATCCTTTGCTCTACTTACATGCCAGGACTTTTTGTCTGCTTACGAGCTGGGAGTGCACTGACCGCTGTATACTTTATGTAACACACTGACTATACTACTATAAGTACCCCACTTTCCAAAAAGAAAATTACATAAATGCTGCTTTATAAATACATCAATCTGATGTTATTCCTATGACATAAAACCCAATATATAGAATAGTCTGTGAGATTTTAGTAGAAGAAGAAGGCTTTTTTTAGTGGAATAGCTGTAAGCTTTAAAAGACTACTCTATCTTTTTTTATAGTGCACACTAAAATTGAGATACTAACACAAACAATGGTCAGATTTAATGCAGCAGATGGCAAGATATCCTGACTAGAACCTAGAAATATTGGATCCTACCTTTCCCATAATGCAACTTGGTAGCATCTTTCATTAAACCCCTTCTCTCTTGTAAATGTCTTCACACCATCAGTTTGTATGCACGCTTTATATCAAATATGTGAGAGAAAGTCTCCAAAGCTGAGACTGATGATATCACATATTTTCACAGCCTCTGACAGAGCAGGTAGTGCAGGTATGAAGTGATTTTGATGCGTAAAAGTGTTGTCATGCTCCTTTAATGCTTCCTTTTAATCCTCCTTTATCCCCAGGCGTGCTGGTGGATGTGACTGAAAACTACGGATCAGCCTTCTACTCCTGTGCGGTCGGCATGGCACTAAGTGCCCTGTTCCTGGGTTTGGTAAAACCTGCTAAGAGAGGATTACTCTGCAGGAGGAGGAACTCAAAACACCCTGAAGACATAGATGAAAGAAAAGCAGACTCAGAGGAACAGAGTGCAGCACCGAAACCGGTCCACAGTGAGGCGGAGGCCGTAGGAGATGTCCAGGAAGTCATACGTTTTGCTTGAGCTTATAACATTAGATAATGGTAATAAAAGGGTCAAGCCATATGAGGGTAAAAGGCTGTGTAAACACTAGTGCAGGCAAGTACTATATACAGTGCTGTGAAAAAGTATTTGCACCCTTCCCGATTTCTTTGTTTTTTGCATATTTGTCACACTCAAATGTTTCAGATCGTCAAACAAATTTTAATATTAGACAGAGATAACCCGAGTAAATAAAAATTATGTTTTTAAATGATTTAATTTCTTAAGTGAAAAAGGCTATCCAAACCTACCTTGCCCTATGTGAAAAAGTAATTGCCCCTCCTTGTTGAATCATGAATTTACTGTGATTAACCACATTTTTTGGAGTTCAATTTCAATTCAATTTCACTACCCAGACCTGATTACTGCCAGACCTGTTGAATCAAGAAATCACTTAAATAGAACCTGTCTAACAAAGTGAAGTAGGCTAAAATATCTCAACAAGTAGCGTCATGCCATGATGAAGAAATTCAAGAACAGATAAGAAACAAAGTCATTGCTATCTGTAGGTCTGGAAAGGGTTAAAAAGCCATTTCTAAGGCTTTGGGACTCGAGCGAACCACCGTGAGAGCCATTATCCACAAATGGAGAAAACTTGGAACAGTGGTGAACCTTCCAAAGAGTGGCCGCCCTACCAAAATTACTTGTCGTGCATCGACACAACAGAACCCAGAACAACATCTAAAGACCTGCAGGCGTCTCAGTTAAGGTCGGTGTTCATGATTCAACAATAAGAAAGAGACTAGGCAAAAATGGCATCCATGGGAGAGTTCCAATGTGAAAACTACTGCTGACAAAAAAAGAACACAAAGGCTCGTCTCACATTTTCCAAAAAACACCTTGATGATCTCTGAGGGTTAGGTAGGTTCACCATTTAAAAACTGCATTTCTTATTTACTTGGGTTATCTTTGTCTAATATTAAAATTTGTTTGATGATCTGAAACATTTAAGTGTGACAAATATGCAAAAAACTAAGAAATCAGGAAGAGGGCAAATACTTTTTCACAGCACTGTACAAGTGACGTGTATACAATGAGGAGAAGGACCAATGTTTAATGTTTGTGATCCGCCATTGTAAGACTGGGCTATGAGAGCAATCTTGAGAACATTTAGATCACAGTATGTATGTAGCAATTGTGCCTTACATAACTTATGTACCAAACAGTGTTTTTCTATAAGTCAGTACTGTTACAATTAAAGAGTACACTATAGTGAACTTTTGGTATAGTCTTACTTTAAAGCAGGGGTGTCAAACTCATTTTAACCAGTGGGTCACATAATTTGATCTAAAGTGGGCCGGACCAATGCAACCACTGCACAATAACTTAATATAATATAATAAGGTATAAATAATACCTCCACATTTTTCCCTACATCGTGAAAACATTTACAATTAACACAGATGAACAAATTGAGATGTGCAATTACAACAACATCTCTGTGTTTTGGGTCATATACTATCTTGTCAAGATCTAGAAATTCTTATAATTTTCCATACATGTCCACTCGTGTAGTAATCCTGGCAACACCGCACCACATCAACTGAACCGGAAGCTATTGAGGAAGATTTATCCCCTACCTTATGAACCAAATTAAAAATGTTGGCAGTGCCATAGCAGTAGGATTTCAATACTGTTTTACTGATAGAGATTCTTTTACACTGATGCTGCTGATTGACAATAAGTTGCACAATATTTTTTAAAATATAACTACAATAGTATAGTATAATAAGTATTCATAGTTTGTAGAACTGTAGACTGGTCAGAAAAAACCTCTGAAGCTGCATTTTACAGGAAGTAGGCTACTGGCTGTTAAACTTGCTCTAATCCTTAAAACTAGCACCTCTTTGCCTTCACTGGTGCCTCAATATTAGATGTCAAATCCAGTCTCAGAATGTCATTTAAGTGTTTGTGTGTGAATCTAGAATGCAGTTTTGTTTTTACTGATACTCATTACAAAAAAACAAAAGTAAGTAATGCACTTTGCACACTTTTTAAAGTCTTCAACCCTTTGGTGGATCAGTCCTGGCCTGCAGGTTGTATGTTTGACACCTCGGCTTTAAAGGATGATGATGTGACATATGGCTGGAAATGAACCATGAGTCAGTTTTAGATATTCCGTCGAAAACATGTGACACTAATGCTTGATGAACTAATTAGCTGCTGGTGATCGATACCATAATGCTAGCCAGAAAAGATGTGGCTGTAGCTGCATGAACAATAAATTGCACAGATTCTGTAACACTAGTTATAGAAAATACATTAAGCTCAGGAGATAACATATGTGATTAAAAGTGTTTATTTTTAATCAGATGTTGCACTGTTATGTAATATGAGATTCCAGACTATTTTTCTAATGAAAATGTGTTCAATCGCAATAAAGTAACACTGTGATTTGAACCTCTCAATCAGATGTAGTGGGTCTTTTTTGTATAGAATTGTACCCCTTCACATTTAAATATATTTTTTATACATACTGCAGCTTTCATTCAGATTAAAAATCTGAACTCATTTTGCCTGGAAACACACAAAGAAACACACAAAGGTCTGAACTGCTCATATGACATATTAAATCCATACAACTCAACATAAACAAAAAAATTTGGAATCACCGACTATATTGATGTTTTTCTTTTTCCCTTTAATAATGGCCATTAAACATAGATGAAACAGTATAATTCAGACACCCAATTTAAACTTAAATGTAGTCAGTGTCCCCACAGTATTGCATGACAAAGGAGAATACAGTTTTAACCATTTTTCCCACAAATATCTTTAGATTTTTAGCTTAAAAGTGCTAGCTTAGCTGACCCTTAGTGACCCTTGATCATTATTGAACCATAACAGTGCTACTGAGCTCTAAATATATTGGGCCCTCTGCAGTCTACTCAGTGGTTAGACTGAACAGGATTAAACTGATTAGTCAGTTTATAGTATGTTCAACTCAGATTCTGTGAGCTGTCAGCTCTAATAGTACTACTCCTGAACCAAACTTCTATTTCTATTTAATGTTTTAAGAATAGCTTTGCTAAAGCAACACACCTGTTAATAAAAAAAGTTTGTTACAGGTGTTTTTGTGCACTTTACACTTACACTTAACCTGTTCCTATTTAAATCCACACATATAAGCTGTTGCTCAGAGGGATCTTTATCCCTATTTGTCCTTTAAGTTGTCAGTTTGGTTGAACCATTGTACAGCGTTTTGTTCTCCATGTACAAAATTTGTATTATTTGTTTGCAAGCCCTTCACGCAAGATAACATCTATTTGTAAAACGACTTTCTAAGACCTAAAAGTTTGAAAAAACTTTCAAAAATATCGAGTAGTAGGCAGAAGAAAGCTAGTTCTGCATGGATTATATGAAAAGATCAGAGTTATGCATTTATTTCCCAATCTCAACCAGATTTATGAGCAAGTACTATAGTTAATCTTTTCCTTCTAGTATGTCGAGGCACCTGTGGAGCCACAGTCTGGATGTGTGAAAGGCTTCAGTTGGTTTGGTAAACTGACAGGCAGAGGCCTCTTCTGGTCTGGCTGTTTGACTCTGGTCCTCCTCCATCCAGTGTAGTAAGGCCTGTTGAACACAGATCAACAGATTAAAGGAAAAATATAAATTCTCTCCCTTTTTATCCCCAGGCATGCATTTCTTACCTTGTATCTTTCGGCTATTTTGAAGCCGATTGCGACCTGTAGCTTGCAAAGACAGATGGGACAGAAATCCAGGGGCCTACGATCAGACTCCTCCAGGTGGTTGGACCCCTGCATGACGCAGTTCAACCACTGGCAATGCTGTATTCCAAACATATGGCCAATCTCATGGGTCATTGTCTGGAAAGAAATATTCACCATTAGGGTTTTCTGATAAGCAGTATTGAGTGTTTTTATCAGCAGTATTGATAAAACTAAAGGACTGAAGGAACTTTGACAAAACCACTCAAAGGTTCATAGTACCAAAAGTGTATGTTTGTTATAAACCTTGCAGGATCGAAGCAGCAGAGTGCTGGTGATGGGGGGTGTGTAATATCCATCAAACACAGAGTAGTCCCCCTGCTTTGGCCGAAGCGATTTCTTCAGCCTCCCAGCATAATTTCTGATGTAGAAGTTGTCATCATACCTGGCAAAGCTGAAAACACCCATTCCTGCAAACACAAATTAATAAACAACTTGAAGGTATAAATAACAAAAGCTCTCCTGGATTGTGTTTGAATCACTTTAGCACCATCTAGTGGCATCTCAACCACATTACGTCATCAGACAGTGTTATTAGTGTAATAGATAGATAGATAGATAGATAGATAGATAGATAGATAGATAGATAGATAGATAGATAGATAGATAGATAGATAGCTATACCTATGTTACTCTTAAATCTTACCCATGCTTAGAGAAGCCTCTCCAAAGACAAAGTTCCAGGATTTTTTTGGGTAGAGGTCAATCATTGTGATTCCAACAATACAAAACGCATCTTTTGGTTTCCTGTTTCCCAGGAATCGTAGCAGGTCACCTACATTTTAAGAAAACACAAAAATAATAAAGCTATCACAATCACAATGCACAGTCCAGTTGGAGATCAATGCATTTTTAACCCCCATCCTCTTGCATTTCTACATGGAAAGTTACCAAAACCTCACAATCTTACCAGTGAGGATCTGAAGGTTGTGTGAGTTACTGTTAACCCTGAAAGAGCACCCTGTTTCAGCCACAGTAACTGCTGGCAGAAACTTGACAGAAAGCCCATAGAAGAAGGCCTGGCAGTATTCTCTTAGCCACTCCACATACTGGTCTGTCTGGGCTCCCACGTCCCCAAAGGAACCTACAAGAAACAGAATTAGGGGCAGCCAGCTACGTAACATGCAACATTTTGTGTCCAAAAAACACCTTTATAACATACTGTACATGCCTTGTCCATATGTAATTTAAATGTAGTTTCTTGCATGTCTCATTATTGGTCATTCAGTAACATCACGTTTATTTTAAGAGATCATGGATCGTACGTTATTATACTGATATTTAGAAATAGCAATTATGCACATTCTTACATGTCCTCTCCTTTAAAAAATGTCCATCTTATCAGGGCTAATGCTGTGAGAACATTTTCACAAATACACCCACACACTTGACAAGGACTGAGGAATATAGAGGCTCTAGCTGCACCACACACACACACACACAAACATAATCACCTATGGTTTGAATATAAATAGTATTGTGGCTCGCATCTGGGGTCTTGCGGAAAAGATTTCTGTAGAAACTCTCGAAGTCTTGAGGCTCCTCAGGGTGAGCAGGGATCCAGTCCGAGTCAGAATGTACTGTGATGGGCTGGAAAAGGGAACCCGGTTGCCCTGGCTGGAATCCTTCCTCCAGAAGATTCCTTTCTTCTTTTGTGTACTTGCTGTAAAGTTTAGCCAAGTCCTGACGCTTGGAGACCAAAGCTGTTTGCAGCGTCTCCACAGAGTGCTGGATCACCTTCATCTGCTGGACAGATATACAGCATAGACATAATTACAGATAAAGTCAAAGTGAAATTTGCAACACAGCTTTGCTATCATGTATAAACCTATCGTGTATTTATATAGTATAAAATATGCTATATGAAATAATACTCTGTACGCTATATATTGGATATAAATGTTTATGTAGGATTTAGTTGCATCTCATCTCCTCACCTCACTCTTGCCTTTCTAGCATGAAGGAGAAACAAGGCCCCATCTAGCGCTAGTGCTTAGTTTGTCTGTTCTGGACTATTGTAGAAATATGATGTTTAAACATGGCTCCACAGAAGAGGACTCAATCCCACTGTAGATATAAAGGGCTCATTTTAAAGTAACAAAAACAAAAGTTTCTTATTTTTCAGGTGATTATAATGAAAACATAGTTATGCATAAGGGGGGAAGTGTGTAGAGTGACAGGAAAAAGGCTCAACAAACTGGTCAAGAGGGCCAGCTCTATCCTGGACTGCTTCTGTGGCCCAGAGAGGAAGTGAGGTAGAGGAAGATGTTAGCCAAGCTGACACCCATCATCAACAGCTCCTCTAACCTCTGGCATGAGACTGTGGAGGTCTTAAACAGCTCCTTCAGCAACAGACTGCTACTCCCACCATGTAAGAAGGAGCGCTACCACAGGTCCTTCATTCCAACAGCTGTCAGACTCTTTAACACCAGCATGACTTCATGACTATTTCTATATACTTCTTATTTATGAGTAATTTCTAACCCACCTTGTGTATATGAGCTGCTGTGACAAGTGAATTTCCCATAGATCATTATTCTATCTTATCTTAAATCTTACACACTGGACCTTTAAAGTTTTATAACATAATAGACTACAGCACATTGAGAGTATGCAAAATAGACACCTAGAAATTAGAAATATTTGTAGTTTAAAGACCTGTTCAAAAGGATGATGCATGTGCACACACAGTGTGTAAGTAGGGCCAAAAATGCAGAACTTATGCATTTCAATTACATAGAAAATTTCCATCCATTTGAATTACATAGTTTCAATATAAATTAACTAATAAACTTAATGTGATGCAAGTAATACGATTGATGTAATAGTACTAATAAACTAAGTGTGCTTCCACTACACAGTAGTGTAGTAGTAGCTATGTTTATGCATTCAATATGAATAAAGCCAATTTGTTTGCCCAAACCCAACAGTGAAAATTAATGCAGTCATTTTGAGTTTATTAGTACTATTACATAAATCTTATTACTTGCTTCACATTAAGTTTATTAGTTAATTTATATTAAAACCATGTAATTCAAATGGATGGACATTTTCTATGTAACTGAAATGCACAGGTGCCCGAAATATTTTTTTGAGTGTACATTTTGAAACCTGCCTGTAGAGACTCTGTAGCTCTTATTTCACATTCAGCCTCAGCATAAACACATTGCAACGCTTCCGTTAGACGACTCGTAAGCCTGTCTTCGACACTCTGTCAAAAACCGTCTTGTACGACAATATTTCTAAACTTATTCGTCGGTAAAAGTGCAAAAAAAATTGGATAATTCCGCCTTATGTTGACAAGCAGTCCACCGTGACGTTAAAACCGGAAGCCGACCGTTTCCTGGTGACGTCAGGTAAACAGAGGGGCGGAGCTCTTCACTTGAGGCGACATTGACGACAAGAGAAGAAGACAGGCTCGTCACCAAACGACCGGAGCGTGTCGGCTATCCTACCTCGGACAACATTAACATTTAATGTATTTTTTAACTTTACTTATTTAGTCTCTCGCGGTCGGTCGGACTGCTGTCAAGTACAGGCAACAGTTAACCTACAATTAACGGCAAGTGGACGGAGGACGAAAGCGGAAGAACTTTCCCTTAGCATTAGTTAGCTGAAGTAGTTAGCTTGACAAGTAGCTCTTCTAACGTTGCGCGGTAGCAGCTAGCGGACTAGCTCGCTCCCTTCTGCTGTCATGCCCGGCATCACTCGAGATTTCACTGCGTAAACGAGAGTATCTTATCGCTAGCTGGTTAGCTTTCAGACGCCCCAGCACCACTTTGTACCAGCAGCCGAGGCGTAGGCAGGGCGGACTGGACTTGGAGCAGTGACAGCCGAGGTTTGTGCTTTTCCTACGGCGACCTGTGCTTCAGCGGTCTCACACATCCTCTTAGACTTTTTTCCGATCAGATGAGATGAGATGAGATGAGAGAGAGCTTGCCGTACTGAGTGTCTGCGAAATGATCGTGGAGCTGTAAGATAGCCAAAGCTTTAATATATCTCAATCCGGCTCTCAAGGAGTGTCAAGATTTCTCTTTGCCAAAAAAAAACGTCCGTCAAGACTGCAGAAATGCTGACTGACAGCAGGTAAGACACATTTATGTCACCTCATTGCATACAGGATTGCATTTAGTAAGCATCTCATATTCCAGCAATCAAAAACCAAGATAATATGCTGGACTATTCAATCTGACAATGCAGTATCAACTGTTTAATCTCTATATAGACCTCAGTGAAGGTATGTTAATCAATGTGTTCTCATAACGGGAGTGCCACATGTCTGATCATGTAACTGTTGCTATTTTTGGTTCCTCTTCATGTTTTCTCTTTCTCATACTCTACCTTTCTCCGCCCAATCTCTCTCTCTCTCTCTCTTCCTGTGCCTGCATCGTTTATGTCACACTGTCTCATTTCACTTTTATGTTCACTCTACTGTCTTTTTTTTTTTTTTCTTTCATTGCTGTTTTGCACAGGAAACGACACCGTAGCTGTGACAGTGAGGAGGACCAACAGCTGAGTTCTCAGGCCAAGAGGTCAGGAGGGGGTCCCAGCTTACTTGTGTCGGATTTGGACTCAGAGGTGAGGCTGATTTAATGTTTACATTCACCACAGAGAGGTTAAATGTGATCGTGGGATTGAAATCTTCTTTGATGAGAAGATAAATCTTTCTGCTCAGTTTATTTACTCTATATCTTTGAAATGATTTAAAGACCGTCAACATTTATAGGTCGAGCAAGCAACCTGGCATCATGCTTATAAATACACGTGACTCTGCATTGCACATGCAATGCACCACTCTCAGGAAAAGCTCCGAATGTTTTATTTAAAGCCTCTGCGTTCATCCGTGAAACCACACTTCTGAGTCCATCTCTGTTCTCTATTTGCAGTCTTCCAGCAATGACAGCAGTAACGGGATCAGTAGTCCGGAGAGAGCAATAGTGGTCAGCACCAGGCCGTGCATACACAGCCAGAACAACCGCATCACCCAGTACTCGCTCAGCCCAAAGCCTGAAGACTCTGCTAGCTCCTTGCAGCATGGTTTCCATGGCGACAGCAGCAGCAGCGTCTCCTATGACTACATCAACAGAGTCCTGAGGGAGGCGCACTTTAGTAGTCTGCAGACCAGAGGGCGTCCTGGCTCAACATGACCCTGACCTCTGACCCCTCTCCTGACCTTTTTGTTCCTCGCCCATCAGTGCTGACACCGCTTGGCACGGTGGCTCCTCCTTGAAAGCCTCCAGCGACACACTCGGGTCAGGGGGGGAAGGGGATGACGTGTGGGGAGGTTTACAGATTTTGGGCACAAAGGCTCGTCCCCCACCTCACCATGTACCATTTGTCAAGACCATAAGCACATCCGCCTTTCCATGGCCCTGCCACTGTGGTTTTCTGTGCAGTATTGATGTGTACATGTGTCTGTGTGTGTGTGTGTGTGTATGCGCGCGCGTGTGTGTACGTGTACGCACCCTATGCACTTTATAAAGAGTTATCATTCTCTTTACATGCGTGCGTTGATGCGTGGACATTTTTCATTGGTGCTAATCACAAGAAAAGTGTGATGATCCAAAGTGCTTGCAAAACTAAATAAAGCTAAGCACTTTACTCAATAACTCCTCATTCTGTTTACCCTCGAGTGGGGAGGTCAGTCGCATGTTTGCATCTGTGGAGTGGGGAGTTGTAGTGATCCCATTCACAAAGAGGCCAATGGATTTACTCCCAAGGAGCATTATTAAAACAATCCTTAAAAAAACAAACAACATTTTTAGGCCTTATTTGTTTTCTCTCACCAAAGTTTAGTGTATTTGCAGTTATTTTACTATCTAAATGATATCCATAATGTTTTGGTGTGGCAGGTCAGTGGGTTCAAGGTAATGGAACATGCATTCCTCATGAGCCTCACCACCAAAATCCAACCTCAGATTAGACCCTGGCTAATTATAGAGCTGTGAGAGCACTGGAGTCTGCAGCTCGGGCAGAGTCACGCTCGCCACAGTGTTTCTAACAGCCTCAAGAAACAGCTCTCAATTTGTAACCACGCGTTTACGTCTTTAACATTTTACACATCATGTGTACGTGTGTTGTAAGCCTGTCAGCCATACTTGGTTTTTGAATGGTTTAATATGACCAGCACACTGTGTTGCAAATAAAATGAGAGATGTGAAAGTGATTCATATTTTATGTAATTTTCCAAATCATTTGACATTGAAATAAAGCGTTGCTGAAAGTCATGTCTGCAACATGTCACTGGTACCACTTAAACTACTGTGTAAATACAAGACTCGTTTATGTAGTAGTTGGTGCTGTAGCAAAAAGTACAGCATGTTTTATTGTTCTCCAGCATGTGCAACAGCATAGCTCGTGTTCACTGAAACAAAATACATCAGTAGTGTTCATTGTACGCATCAGTAGGCTGGATTACCATCTGGGCTTGTAGTTTGTGCTACATTCCAGAGTCTTCAACACGACGGCACAGAATGTAATCGAAATAATGGTGAGATAATGAAGGTAATCTGCTTTTTATTTGGTTACATGAGCAACCGTTCATGAAGTCACAGATATCTTGCGTTATGCTGATTGCAGACGTTTTATCACACATTATTCCACACGTTGATTATGCACACAGAATATGACGATAATGAATTCTTCCGTTAGTTCTCCAAACAGTTTTTTATCATAGACATGCACTCTACAAACACTCTCATGGGTCTGTTTTCATCAATACGGAGTAGACTTAATAAATAATTTGTAAACTAACACTCAGATGACATTTACTGTACATTGACATAATAGCTTAGTACCAAAAAATATGGAAGACAACTCTCATTTGTAGGTTTATGAGTCCTTAAGAAAAAAAAAAGCAACAGTAGTGCAAATTACAGATTGAGGGGTTCTTCCCTCGGAGGTGTAGGGCGTGCTGCAGAGGCGTCAGAGTTGTTTCAGTTAGCTAAAGGGAATCCTGAGATAAAGCAACTGTCAATAATAACCTGTAATTCAAGACAACCATTCTTGGTAAAACACTTCAGAAATTAGACCTCAGCCAACAAACGGAAAAACAGCTTACAGACCAGCCCTCACGTGGGAGAGTCGAGAGGTTTCACGTACCATCGGTGGATTGCACTCGTCTATGATCTTGGGCTCTTCGCCCAGTCTGCTCATTGAATGCTTCTAAGGAGGCACCATACACATGAGAACAGAAAACCCAAACATGATGTGAATCTTCTGTCTATATAGTGTCTAGTTATAACCTTACAGGTGATATTTGTTTATAAAATTAAATAGATTTTCTGAAAGGATATACATGATGACATCATTGGTTTAACTCTAACAGTTCCAGCTGTCAAAAGTTGGTCAAAAGTTGAGAAATGAGAAGGCCGATACTGGTTGGCTGCTGTCAGATGCAACTGAATTGCAAACTGAAAGAGCATCATCACTGGTTTTACTGGTTTGACCAATACTGTTATGCACAGCTAGATTCTCCCTTAGGCTGTCGTCCGTCGTGTCCGTCTCCGTTTGGGACGTGTCTCTTTCACACAGGGGCCTCCCTTTGGTCACCAGCTCCATACCGCTGAACAGGGACAGTCTGCTCAGACAGGGATGGGGCTCCGCTGACGGA
Organism: Argyrosomus regius; assembly: GCA_946959425.1. NCBI lineage: Eukaryota > Metazoa > Chordata > Actinopteri > Sciaenidae > Argyrosomus > Argyrosomus regius. The sequence goes on from OX336900.1 coordinate 14,834,095, forward strand.
GAAGAGCACCTGTCTGTGTTAACATCCGATTCTTCAGCCACCAATTCAGCCTCAGCAGTCCTGACTGGCTCCACCTGATTTTGCGGTAACTCCTGCTGAGTGGGAGACAGTTTCTCCTCATCGCTGTCATTCAACAGCTCCCCTGAGGAGTCGCTCTGGGCCAAGGCCTGATCAGAAGTGGATGATGGGTGATTTTGTGGTTGTGTGACACCTGTGGGTGAGATGTCAGGCTGATAATGGTTGAGGCTGGTGTTGTCAGCAGAATGGGTTGGTAGTAACGGGTCTGAGTATGTAGATGTGGGAAGCTGATTAGCTGTTGCCTGATGGCTGCTGTTTGCTGAATCCTGCCTGGGAGCTTGTGGAGATCCACCCATCAGAGCCTCAAACTGTCGCAGGATCTGGTGAGAGGAGATAAGAACACAAACATACACCCTCATTTTGAGGATTATCTAGCTCCGTCCTATCAGGTTTCGCCATGCGTAGCTTTCTCTTTATGTCTCTCTTACCTTGGTGGCTTTGTTGGCCACGGGTCCCGGGGCCCCATCACTCAGCTGACGAAGCCTTCGTTGTGTAGCTCCAAACATTTGTTCCAGAGAGAGGAGGTCAGAGGTCAGGAGGCATGACACAGCACACAGTGCCCGCTGCAGGATTGGATGAAAACATAGATATGTATGTTAGGATTGCACAGTATTATAAAGAAAACGTGGATCTTAGTGAATCATAAACATTGTTACCATCTTAACAGTGTTTGAGGGATCTTGAAGCTTGCTTGAGAGCAACTCCAGCACGACCTCACAGTTGAGAATGGAGCACCTGAGAGATTAAACAAGAAATCAGAAATCAGACCACAAAAAAATGAACAAATATAGCTGATAGAGGGAGAATCCTCCCATCCAGCTGTCTGATTTTAGATGTACTGACTCTTTGATGAAGTGCTGACTCTCCTCTCTAGACAGGAAAACTTTAGACCCTTCAGTCAGTCGGCCGATGAGTGCCATCTCCTGGCCACAGTCCCCCAACTGCAAGGCTTCCACCCTGGACACCAAACAGTGTATGAGTGTATGATGTGGAGAAAGTGAGATAAGTGGGGTTCATCTTGTGCTAAAACTGCCACTCACCGTTCTGATAGGTCCCCACTGCTCTCTCTACTGGCCCCTGATTGGCTCCCGGTACCGGCTGACTTGCTGTCCACAGAGGCCCTGCTGTTAGCCGCGATATCCTGAGAGGAATTGTGAGAGGAGCTGTTGCCACTGTCGGTCTCTTCCCAGCCGCCTCCTACCTGCCCTGGGCAGCGCTGGGTCAACGCTGTGATGAAGACCACCAAGTGTCAAAGTGAGCATTGTAACACTGAGCCTTCTATTTAGAAACATAAGCCCATGTCTCCATCACACCAGCTATATCTCACCCTTTGGTCTGCGAGCAGGCAGGTTATATGCACACGCAGGCACCGCGACCTCTATGGGCGCAGACGGCGCAACTACGGCCCGGTAATGGTTGTCATGGAGACGGATGCCCTGGTGTTCAGTTGGGGGAAGGACGGCACTGGCCACTACCTCTGCAGCTTTCTGGATTTTATCCAGCAGTGAGTCACTGCCTACTGGGAGGCACAGGTAGAGACATAAAATTACAGAAATATACACACAAGATAATCTTGATTGGATTTATGTGCAGTAAATGTGTGTGTGTGTGTGTGTGTGTGTGTGTAGTGGTGTGTCACTCACCTGTCCCTTGCTTCCCTGGACTGTATCCAAAGCCCTGCATTCCTGACCTGTGGGAAGTTCCTGAGCCCATACCTGGACAGAAAGACAGCTATTGTGCTCAGTTCATAAAACACAAAGGACCTTATGTAACCGTGAAATTCATTAAGCTCCTTATAGACACTCATGTTCTCTCTAATATGTCAGATGACAGCAGAGCTCCATATCTATAACCCCAGTGCTATGTGACAGTGTAATTATTGATGTGTGTGGACTATGGTCCTTATCCTTATTAAATGAAGTGCTTGTTATTACTCACCCATTGTTGGGGGGGGCAGGTTGAGCGGGGAGACGCCTCTTTTGATCAAAATTGTATCTGTGAAAAGCAACCTGGCCACTTCCTGCAAACAGAAGAAGCATTAATTGAGTGTGTTTGCCTAGCGGTTATAGGTTATATGACAGATTATTAAATATATGCATCGGCGTCTCACCTGTGCTGTATTTCTAACTTTCTGGTACAACGCTGTGCCATGGATAGGATCAGGAGGGCCGCTGTAAACTTTATAAAACAAACGGACCAACAGCAAGTGAATATTCAGGTGACGGAGAGTGAGATGAGAGAGTTAAACGTAGCTAAAAGCACAATGTCTAACCTGACGCTTGCTGGATGAAGGTGGAGTTCCTTCGAAGTTCTGTGAGGAAATGGTTCGAGCCATGGCCGCAAAGATGGACAAAGATCTTCAGTACCTGAAACACCAGATGCATGAACGGAGCTTTGAGTTACTCAAAGGAACATCGCTGATATTGAAAACATAATCATTTATATAGAAACTTAAATAAAACACTGTTCTCACCTTGAGTTTGACATTACAGGACTCCACCTGCAGCCTCTCCAGAAGATACTCTAACAAACACTGACCACAACCTGAAGACTCATGGGAGATTTCTACGGTGTGACGATGGTTAAGGATAAGATAAGATAAGATAGACTTTATTGATCCCACATTGGGAAAATTCACTTGTTACAGCAGCTCAAAATATACAAGGTGGAGAAGAAAAACACTTAATAGGGGCGCCCTGGTGGCTCAAATGGTGTATCGGGCTCCCCACGTACAAAAAGTCCTTCCTGCAGCAACCCGGTTTCAACTCCGACCTGTGGTCCTTTGCTGTGTGTCATTCCCCGTCTCTCTCCCTGCTTTCTTGTCTGTCTTCAGCTGTCAGCTCTCACAACTTCCCTAACAACGTGTCTATTAGCACAGTGTAGCAGACTAAGTTAAACAATACACATGATTAAAAAAGCTGATCTGTCACTGAGTTTTGCTGTGTTACGTATCACTGAGCAATAGGTTGGAACCCTTTGAAACATAATTTCAAAGTAAACCCTTACATCTCCTCTTAATAAGCTTAAAACTGATTATAGATTATTGATGACATTTTGAACCGTGCAGCAGCTGCAAGCTAAGTCAGTGTCTTTGCATGTGTCATGTGAGCCACAGATCACATGTATATAATCTGTAGTTAGTTAGTCGGAGCTGCTGGCTGAACCACAATAAAATCTGTCAAAGGATACTTCCAATCTCTTGGAAAAGGTAGCCAGGACAGGGGTTTTCATCATCTGCTGTAGCCTTCATCAGAGTCGGGACCTTTAGTTGGTGAGAAACACAATGTTAAAATAAAGTATATTTCTAAATGACAAGGTCAAAGGTGACAGAAAGGGACTGTGAGAGTCGCAAACCATGTGATTATAACCCATCCTGTGTAAAGATACTGACATGACAGAGACACAAAGTTGGCATGAATCCAGAGTCTTGATACTAGCTTAATATCGGCCAAACAGGCAGTTATACAAGTGTTATATATCCGTCTGCTGCTTTTAGACTTCAACTAAACAAGCTGTGAAGTCAGCTGACAAATGTCATGACATGTAATCAGCTACCAAATGTGTTTCTGTTAGCTAGCAGGCTGCTAGCAGGCTAGTGGTGGCACAACTTAACTGCTTCAAACAGACACGTACACAGTACGCCATGTTCGCCATGCCCCGCTCAGCTGTCAACAGTTTTCACAACTATTAATTAGTTTAAATATCACTTACTTTCTGAAGAAAAGCCAATCGTTCCATGAATGTTGCCATGATTTAGCAGTCCTGGCTGCGGGTTACTCATCTTCCTCCTGTGGGTACGAGGGGAAGGCGGGGGCTCGAGGTGACAGCTGGCCAATCACGGAACAAGCAAGCAGCAATCCTAACGTCTGATTGGTGTTCTGGTCGCGCCTGGGGACGAACATTAGCGAATCAAATTCAGGGAAGCTGGAGCTGACATTTTGATTGACAGGGAGGCGAGCGAATCACATTACAGAAATACTGCCGTACGTTTCCTTGATGACAGGGTCAACAATATGGCGCTGTCCATGGGTGACGGAAATGTTTCGTCTGCCGCTTGATGTTTATTTTATATTTAATACGTTTATCAAACTGTGACAGCGTCAGTGTCTGAGTTATCGGCTCGCCTGTATCACCTGAAGGAGCTCTGTTAACGCCTGAACAGCAACCATGTCTGGGTCAAATGTTTGGAGTCGCAGTCGAGAGAAGATGAGACTTTTCCCTGAACTTTTTGCTCAGTGTTCAGGAGAGGTAAGCACCGATTAAAGAAGGACGGTTGGTTGTTGTAATAGCTTAGCCTGTGAACGTCTTGTGCTACTTAAAGCCACCTGACAGGACACAAAACACAGTTCGCCCTCATAGCCAGTTAACAAAGTTGCCCATCCCACCTTAACAACCTCTGAACGTCATTCAGGTGGAACCACAGGTAAACATTCATTATGCAGCTCATTATATCCTGCACTTACATTTATTTATGTTATGGTGCTGAGACAAGTGAATTTCCCCGCTGTGGGATCATTAAAGTTTATCTTATCTTATTTATATACTTACTATTTATACAGAGTGCAGGTTACAACAACATAACAGTTATGAAATTATAAGGCTCTTGGTTGTTTGTATGTTTTAAATTTGATCTAATGTTTATCAGTATATTTAGGCTAGGGTTTAGCTTTGGTTGAGTTTCACTGTCATTATTCAATACAGGATTGTCTGCAGTTTCTGTGCGACACACACACACAAATTATATGAATATGATGAAAAATAAATTAACAGGATAAAGGTTGTAGAATTAGTAAAAAAAACAACAACTTGTGATTCACTCAGTCACCCACTATTCTGGATGAATGGTAAAAAAAAAAAAAAACACCTATTTTTTTCCTTTGTCTAACATCAACTTCTGTGTGATTCAGGCAGCAGTGTATGGGAAGTGTGTGGCAGCTACCACAACAGGCAGACAGGAGCTGAAGAAGGACCTGTGTGCCAAGGAATTTGAAGCACTGAAGACCTGCTTTATAAACGCAGTAAGTGACAAAGTCAGCAATCCTCCTGCTGGTCTTATGTCGTGGTGATAGATAGTCATCCTTCAAAGGTTGTTATTTTTTTTTTATTACAGGCCAAGAAAAAAGCCAGATGAATGGAAACCGTCCCGGCTTTGTTGGAGTGGACTGACCTCAACTGTCAAACTGTTCAGTGCTGTTGGAGAAGACATGAAGCGTTGACTTGTAGCACTGGAAGCTCATTATTTATCTTGATGATAAGTTGGAACTGTAAATGAACTGAATGTGTCGTCTTTTTGAAATGGAGCCATGTAGTACTAATACTGATTTCTGTAATATAAAGAGGTGACTAAAACATGCTGATATTATCTGTCCTTATTCTCTGTAAATAGACCAACAGTACATAGCAAAATGTACAGAAATACAATGCACATAGAAAAATAGTCATAAAAATAGCATTTTGTACAAAGCAAAGGTCCAGCATGTGTCGAAGTGCTAACAGTTTGAGGTATTTTGTTTATCCCCAGCCTGAGCCTGATTCTGGGTAACGGCATGAGGCTGCTTAGCGTCAGAGGCTTGCTGCACCACCTTCCTGTTCCTGGATGCTTTTCTCTGGCTCACCTTCTCCAGCAGCCCCTTTAAGTTATAAACACTTAGTCACACTACCACCAAGTGTCCTGTCTGTAAAACATTATGTGTATACACACCCGCCGGTTGTTTCTGGTGGATTTCCTTGTGTTGCTCTTATATGTCAAGAAGTCTCTTCTGTTGCTCTTGCTGCTCCGTGATCACCTGCAGTAGCACGGCGTGGTCGGGCTGGACTTCTACATGGCAAAGATGTTAAATTAAAATAAGTCAAGAAGCTTAGTTAGGCTGATGTGGGGACAGTTATGGAGGTGAGAGGAAATGACTAAGTACTGTCTCACTGATCTATTCAAACACACACCTCTAAAAGTTGTAGCCTTAAACATTAACGGGAATGGGCAGCTGTAGACACAAACAAACTATTTTTAGGGGGCAAGGTGAGTGGGTTTCTACACTGGCACATAATTTAGTTATATGGTAAAAATGCAAATTAATATACATATTGTACATTTATGTAAATATCTATTAACTGATAAAAGGCCCAGTGAGTGAACGACAGACCAATACCCGTGGATGTCATAGAGATGTTTTTATTTATTCTTATTAGCAAAATGTACAGAAATACAATGCACATAGAAAAATAGTCATAAAAATAGCATCTTGTACAAAGCAAAGGTCCAGCATGTGTTGAAGTGCTAACGGATTGAGGAATTTTCTGAAAAGTTGGATTACTAAGAAACACTACAAACATATTTCCTTCCAATGTCATTAATGCAATCAATATATCTATATTTTCTCATAATTACTGTAATGTTTACAGTAAGAGGTCCAGCGGAAAGAAACAAAGACCACAAACTGAAACTGAGAACAGCCGCATTATTTTTGTTTTGACGAAATATCACTACTGCAGCATACGGATTGGAAGGCACTGATAAAACAACGAGGAGATGGAATGATTAGTAACTAGCCATGGATGAAGCGGCTTCACCGTGTGCAGTTTATCAAATAGTAAGGCTACACTAAATACCTCGTAGCTCCAGCGTGAGGTTGTATTCAGTTACTTTCACTTGAAAGTATAGTGAAACACAACACTTACGCCAAGGCGCCTGAAACCACATCACATCCAGTATGTGGTCACTGTAGGTTCAAAGAAACCTTAAACATTGATCGCACAACAAATGTACAATATTTACATCTTAAAATAACAAGAAAAACAAATTGACCGGAACTTTTAACACAAAATGAGCACAGGAGGTACAATAAAGCACACATCCCACGGAGAGGCACACTCCACAAAACTGGTGGATGAAATGTAGCTAAGGTGACTCAAATACAAACATATAACAATATATTCACCCTGTCTTAACACTCCATAAAATGGTATTTGCATAGGTTTATATACAGTACATTTCAACAATAACTCTCCCCCTTAAAGACAAAAATAAGTTAATATTTACATACACTTTGCTCTTTGATAAAGACTTTTGGTTATAACACAGTATCAAGAAAAAGAAAATGTTCCTCTTTGTCCACAACATTTCTGAAGGCAAGAAAGAATGTAAGGCAACGTTATCATGGTCCACAGTATTAGAAGTCGTCTGCAGGTGTGTGTCTGATGTGTGTTATTTCGCTCTCTCGTCCTCTGAGGCCTGCTTAATCTGCCGTGAGTGCACCATCGCCCCAGCCAGCAGCTGCTCCTCCAGGGCGGCGTGCAGGTCGGAGCCCCCCAGCTCCAGCAGAGGCTCCAGCCCCGGCACCCTCCTGGGTCCCCCGTTCTCCTCTGGAGGCCCTCCAGCCTCTCCGGGTCCCAGTGCCCTGCGCCTCCGCCTTAGATCCATCTCTCCTTGGTCCCTGACTTTCTCCGGGGAGCCCTGGGGGTGAGCCTCGGCTTTGACGGCCTCGTCTCTCACACCTTCTCTGGGGTCCGCCTGAGCAGCAGCTTTCTCTTTGAGGTCTCGTCCTCCATTCTTCAAAGGTTCGATGTCTTCTCTCTCACCCCCCTGCGCAGGTTTTGCAGCATTTCTGACTTCTATGTCTCGCTCCAGCTGGGCCAGCCTCTCACGAGTCTCCTCCAAATCCTTCTCTTTCCTTGCTCTCTCAACTATTTCATTGTCTGTCTGTTTCTCTTCTGCAGCTTTCTCCTGTGCGCGTTTCTCTTTTTCCAGCTCCTCTTCTCTGGCCAGCTTCTCTTTTCTCTCCCTTTCCAGTCGCTCTTTTTCCACCCTTGCCTGCACTTCTTTCTCTATCCTCTCTTTCTCCAACTTTTCTTGTCTCTCCCTCTCCAGTCGCTCTTTTTCCACCCTTGCCTGCACTTCTTTTTCTATCTTTTCTTTCTCTAGTCTTGCTAACTCCTGTTCTCTGGCCACCTTTTCCTTCTTCTCCCTCTCAAGCTGTTCTTTTTCCAGTCTTGCTTGGATCTCTTTCTTTATCTGTTCTTTTTTCTGATTTTCAATTTTCTCTTTGTCGCTGTCCAGGCTTCTTTCTTCACCGTTAAGTTGAGCTACCTGATCATTTTGTGCTACAGCCTGATGGTCGTCGGATCTTTTCTTTCCCAGTGGCACTCCCCTCGCCCCCAGGTCACTCTGCTTATGGGATTCTACTACAGCTGCACCATGGACATCTTCCTTGTAAGCTGCTTGAACAGCTACTTTAGGAGCCCCGACCATAGCAACATTATCCCCAGCCTGAGCCTGATTCTGGGCAACGGCATGAGGCTCAGGTACTCCACCCTGTGGAGCTCCAGCCCCAGCCCCAACTCCAGCCCCAGCTCCAGCTCCGACTCCCTCCTTGGGCTGCTCCTTGGGCTTTGCTGCACCACCTTCCTGTTCCTGGATGCTTTTCTCTGGCTCACCTTCTCCAGCAGCCCCTTTAAGTTATAAACACTTAGTCACATTTCTTTTTTCAAGTTGAACACTACCACCAAGTGTCATGTCTGTAGAACATTATGTGTATACGCACCCGCTGGTTGTTTCTGGTGGATTTCTTTGTGTTGCTCTTCTATGACAGCCAGTAGTTTCTCCTGCTGGTCAAGAAGTCTCTTCTGTTGCTCTTGCTGCTCCTTGATCACCTGCAGTAGCACGGCGTGGTCGAGCTGGCCTTCTACATGACAAAGATGTTGAATTAAAATAAGTCACAACCTCAACAAGTCAAGAAGTTTAGTTAGGCTGATGTGGGGACAGTTATCTAGGTGAGAGGGGAGGGGAAATGACTAAGTACTGTCTAACTGATCTATTCAAAACACATATCTCTAAGGTTGTAGCCTTAAACATGAACAGGAATGGGCAGTAATGGGCAGCTGTAGACACAAACAGACTATGTTAGGGGGGGCAAGGTGAGTGGGTTTCTACACTGGCACATTATTTAGTTATAGGATAAAAACACAAATTAATATACATACTGTACATTTATGTAAATATCTATTAACTTAATAGATAAAAGGCCCAGTGAGTGAACGACAGAGCGACAGACGGAGATAAAGAGAAGAGGCAAGAGGGAATTCATACCTGCAACCAGCTTTTTTATCACTGTGATAGGAGTCCGGTAGAGAAAGAAAGAAAGAAAGAAAAAAAGAAAGAAAGGGGGTAAAGATGGAGGAGAGAGAGAGTGAGAGAGGGCAAAAGTGAACAGAACAAGAAAGTCAACAAAAGCCAAAAATGACTGCGTAGTGTATCAAGCCAGGTCAAGAAGTAGGAGAAAGGAATGGATTTGAATATCTCTGCTCTATATCTGTCTTTTACCGTCAAAAAACAGGCACAATAAGCAAGAACAGATCACAGAGATTAGATCACATAAGACAAAACAAGCAAACTGAGCTGAAGAAAAGCAGCATAAACAGCATGCAGCAGACCACTGCGCATTTATTACAATATTTTGTGATTACGTGGTAAACCTTTTGAATGTATTGGGTCTTCTTTCCTGCGACCTGCCTCCATTTGTTGCATTTTAGTTCCTACATTTTTTTCTACTCTACTTACCATCCAGCTTCTCGTCCGCTGTGTCTTTGCTGTCTGCAGCTGGAGCCTCCTCTGCGGCAGCATGATGCTCTCCTTCAGGAACTGCCGCTGAAGGATCAGAAAATATCACCAGGTCAATGTTGCATCTTCCTTAAAAAACAGTTTTGCTACCCAGCCGCGTTAAACTACAGCATCAAATACTCACGTTTCCCTGCAGCATCTGGAGCTTTAACCACACTGTCGACTTTTGCCCCAGCCGCCTGGTTTTCTAACACAGCCGCATTCCCAGGAAGAGGATTTTTCACAGGATCGAGCTTCTCAACTTTCTTTAGTGCGGGAACGTCCTGCTTTTTGTCTCCGTCTGCAACCGGCTTCTCCACCACCTCATTGGACTGGCCAGCCTCTGCCGGCTTTGGTTTCTCTTCAGCACTGTTGTCTCTTTTGCTCTCGACCTTCACAACGTGCCCTTGCTCTTCGTCTTTTTTGGGTTCTTCCTCGGGTGGTTTGTTCTCCTCCTTTGGCTCTATGTTTCTTGTGTCTACCTTGACCTCATCATGAGGGATGGGCGGTTCGTGGCGATGGGCCTCCCCCTCTGGCACAGCGACGCCTGGGGAAAACAGACGAAACATTGTTCATTAGCCACAATTCATTCACAGAACCAGGTAAGAGTCGAGCGCTGGTTCAGTTTGCTTACCAGCATCGGGGCGGTCCAGCTGCACCTCTTCCTCCTTCTTCTTTCTTTCGGGTACTTCCACTGGTCCTTTAATCTGTGGAGGCTCAGCCCTGTCTACATGTTGTACCACCTCCACAGCAGGAACGTCTGGTTTCTCTATCTCCACTGGCTTCTTGTTTGCAGGATTATCTACATGGAGACACACAAAACAACCTATTACAACACAGAAAACTGCTACTGGATGTCACCTCTATGAACACGTTAGGTTATCAACATATTCCCAAGATCCTTTGTGCTGTCCGTGAAAGCGAAATGACAACATACAATTTATACAACCATAAAAATAAACTTTTAATGCTATGATGTCTTGTTTAGTACTGCTGCTGGTGAGCTTTTTATTTGCCTTTGCAGCGTTTTTTTTTCTCCACACAGCCAGTCTGAAAAATATGAGACACATTACTGCGACTAAATTAAGAAACCATAAAATTGACACCTCATTTATTCCACTATTTTCTCTTGTCTGAGAAAAGTAAAACGACTGTATTCCTGTGCATTACTATTTAACACCGGCCCTGACACGTACTCTTTATTTTCTTGTACAGTTGTGTTTATTACACACATTAACTGCTGGCATTCGAATAAATTAACGCCTCTGCGTATCTCACAGAAATTGGGTGTGCTGATACACTCCGCAGTAATTGATTTCAAGCCATTTCTAATGAGTAGATCCACTAGGTGGCAGCAAATACTGGCAAAGGCAGAACACAACTGGTGTGGCATAATGAATGAGCGGCAGAGTAAAGATAAGAGAGAGGGGGATGAATTCAAATTGAGAGTGACCAACAGGACACAGGTGTGGAGGTCGGACTGCACGGGTTTCACCTGGAGTCAAAAATACGTGGAAAGAATTCAGTAAAACAGAAGAGGAGTTCAGACTAAGAATCACAAAAGATGGAGACAGAAAGACTTTGTTGGTGTCTGTGAATGGGTTAGAAAAAGATGTTACTGAAGGGTAAAAACAGGAAGTGAAACTAAAAAGCCCTCCTGTTTAACCCACAAACTGAGAACTCAAAGGGTTCCTCTCAGTCTCATCTCCATTTGTTTCGTCTGCACCCCTCCCCAAACCCATATCGCCCTCTTGCCTTTATGCAGCTAGAGCTTGCAGGCATTTTATAGCTGCCACAGGAGATATGGGGGGGACGGGGGGGACGGAGGGGTGCAGACAATGTATTTTGGGGGGAGGGGATGGCAGGAGAAATGAAACAGAGGTAGAGGGGTGGAGAGAAATTACTCGAGTTTGAAGGGCATCACTCTCGCTCCATCAATGTCAACCACTGAGCGCTGCACTCAGATATTATCAAGAGGTTATCTCCTCACTCTGGCTGTCTGTCTATCAGTCACTCTGTCTGTCTCCATCTTTTCTTCTCACAGAGATGAAAGAGCTCCTTTTCTGCTGTGGCTTTGTGCCTTTGTTTTAGTCTCACAGCCTCATATTCTCTTTACGCCACTGTTTTAGGCAGATCACAACTTTGGAAATAAAAGAAATAAACATATTCTCTCGTGCTGCCGGTGCCTTTTGCATGAAATAATTACATGCAGCACTGCTGCCCACTCTCAGACATTGCAGACAAGCCTGGGTCTGGCCCAGTTGAGGTAAATGCTTCCATGGATCATTAGTAAACCACTTTAATCTACATTCCATCAAGTAGATAAGTGACTGCCATTAATTCATGCCATGATCTTTACCGTGCAGGTCAGGGAGGTCTGGCAGCAGGTTGTTCTTGTCAGGTGCTGGTGGAGGAGGAGCTTGGACCTTGATGCCAGGACTTCTGGCTGAAATTGAGAGGGTGGTCAAGGTGCTGACCAGCAGAATGCCCAGACCCACCCAAAGCACCAGCTACAGGACGGAGAGAAAACAATAAAGCAGGTCAGAAACTGAAAATTTTCACTCAGCAAATGATCAGGAAAGTAACTGATTCTGTCACCTGAGCGATGATGCCATTCTTCTGGATCTTTCTGTAGATGAGAGCAGGACATATGAAGCAGATGAGGCTGCCCATGGTGGCTCCAGTCAGACCCAGAATGGTTTCCACTAAAGAGAGGAAAGAAAAACACAGAGATCATCTTCTGGTCCTGTAGAGAAATGACTCCCAACCAGGGGCGTAAATCTGCAGTCGTCAGGACGTATATTGTAGTAAATAAAATACAGTTAAAATAATTAAACAAAAGTAATGGATGAATGGTTGAAAGATACAACTTCTGCAACTCCAGGTGGTAGTAGTACAAAAGCAAGCGTCACCAAACCGACCTGAACGTATACTGTCAAGTGTGTGTGATGTTATTTAACATCCACATTAAACAAATTGACAGGTGGTGCTGAGCGCATCTGGATGTGGGGCTATGTTGCAAAAATGGTTGGAAACCACTGTAGAGCTCACTGGGTAAAACCTGGCACCAAGTTGAGGAGGTTGCGTCCGGCTGAGCGCACTGCTCCGTATCTCTTGTGCTAAAAAACTCAAAAGCGATCCCCCCATATCCCGACTCTTTTTCACTAGCTCCATTCATACCTGCCTCGGCCATTCATAACCAGCCCCAGGCTCGCATCCATGACCCCCTTTCTCCTGGCAGCAGCCAGCCCTGGCCCCACCCCTGTCTATCTCTGTGGACCGGGCCGGCTGGGCGCCAGGCCTGGAAACCTATCGTTCATCCAGAGGACGGACACCATATTGTCTCCCTCAGATTTAGTGTCCATTCTCCCCGGGGTCCTTACCTCCCTTCTCCTCAGTCTATTAGTCTGATTAGATACACAAAGAGCCAGCCAAACCCGCTTTGTGTGTGTGTGTGTGTGTGTGTGTGTGTGTGTGTCTGTGTCCACCCAATCAAAAGTTTAACAAACAACCACCATATAAAGGATGAATAAAACATAAACTCATTCTAACCTTTACATCTCCAACATTTTGGAGCCGTTTGTGAGGGGGGACGGACAGACTCAAAGAACCTGACAGAGAGCCAATATTGGTGTGTACATGGGTTTGTGTGTGTGTGTGTAAAGAGAGAGAGAGAGTCTGGGAGAATAATAGCCCTATCTTCCCGTCCGCCCGTCTAAAAGGAGATAAAAGTTAGGGCCCTGATTTAAGGACTGTGTTAGAGTGTGACAGTCACTGACTCGTAAAGTCACATTCACACACGTCGTAAAGCTCCCCAGCTACTCCGCCCACATAAAGGAACACATGCACCTTAAAGACCTCCAGTTGGCGAGCTGTACACATACGCACACACATGCAATTTCAATCCATGCCTCATTGTTCCACACACACACACACACACGCAGGTTGTACCGTTGGGGATGAGAATGCCTCCCAGCATGGTGCCGAACACAATGCAGAGGGTGATCGCCTTGAAGCGGAGAGGAGGCATGTAACCCCCGGCTGCAAACGTCCCATCCTTCTGCTGTAAAGACAGAAACGGAGAGCGAGATGAGAGGAAGGACTAAATAAATAAATGAAATCTCAAATTTATAATTGTATTTTTCGTACGATTTGATTTTTGTTTCGTGGGTAGTCTGTGCTCCGTTCATTCAAGTGTTGTGGCCACACCGATCCTTGTACGCAATATTGTTTTATTTCTCATCATCATATTGCCAACAGTCAGTGCTACTGGTCAGGTTTTCATCAAAACCTTCTCTTCCCCTGCAATAGATGTTACCTATAGTGGAGTTTAAATCACAAGAAAATGATACAACATCCTCTGAAAAAGGAGTTTTACAACCCTGATTTATATACTTGCAATGTTTGGATAGGATAACAATTCAACTGACATCACAGTTAAGTTGCTGCCAGAGTGCTCTGTTTACACATGGAGCAACATGCTTCTGTTGTCATTATTATCCAACTGTGTAACAGGATGGGAGTGCCGGTCCCGCAATAAAATGTACATTAAATTTAAATTATTTACTTAAAAAGGAGAAGAAATATGCAGAAGTTAGGATTTACTGTATGTTTAATCTAGGCAACACCTGCTTGAACACCACACTTAACTTCTGTTTTTTGAATTCTTATCTAAACCTTCGAAGCATTTGTCTTTCCCATTCAGCTGGTTTATTGGTAGCAAAGTCGAGCTCACCTGCTGCTCAAAAAGCATGGTGTTGATGGCCTGGCGGCAGGGCAGGATCATCATGGGGAACCCGACGGCGACAGACATCATGAAGCCCACGCGGATCATCTCTGTCACCAGGTTGGACGGGAAGTTCATCAGCACGTTGCCTGCGATGTTCTCCGTGAAACTGACGTAGCCGAAGAAACCCACCTGGTTCAGAGAGAGGTGGAGGGAAGCGGATGCAGGGGATGGGAGGAGAGCAAAAGGAGGGAGACGTGAATATGTAGAAGGTTGAAATGAAACACATCTGCTGTGCTGTCTGATGGAAACACCTCGCCTCACCATCACGTCTTAAGATTGTTTAAGGCTAGTTTAAAAGGGTACAAGGGCAACTTTACGCCTGACACAAATATAAAAATAATCTTATTTCTCACAAGAAGAAGAAAAAACAGAATTCAATAACTTTTTAGGCATTCATTTGAGGATATTTGAAGAACAGGACAAGCTGATACTCCGTGATCTCATAATATCACGAGGTGACAGCACTGACAGTGGCAAATGTAGCCAGTGTGTTTGGCGGTGGCCCCACTCACAGTGATGTAGAAGATGGTGACTACGTTGAGGGCCGAGGTGAAGATGGTGCTCATGCGCTTGACGGACGGCTCGTCCAGGCTGTCGTAGGTCGGCAGCACCTGCCTGTGAGAGACAAGCAGCCCAACAACAACACAGTCTGCGTGCTGAACGACACACAGACTACAGTGGTGATGCTGCTGCTGCTGTGCATTCATGTGCTGTCTGGATTATCAGATAAGACAACTTTTATTACGGGAAGTCTAGCAGGGAGAGTCGAGGAAAGTAGTCTCCAGTGTTTTTTTTTGAAGATGTGCAGCCATTTGGGACCCATTTGTGCCAATCAATATTCAAATTAATAAAACGATTCATCTCATTAAAGTTTAAACAAATCAAATTAAGATTTGTCTACTAAGATGTAGTCAATGCATATTTCATGATTGTTATTCATGTCTTCTTACTAATGTAAATTTGCAGATTATCTAGATTGTTTGTTAATGAATGTAGCTCACTGCCGACTTAAAGTCCCACAAGCAAAAAAATGAGTTATAGCTTGATAAATTATTTTGTTTTGAGATAATACAGCAGTGGTTTAACCCTCCTGCTGGAGCTTAAGATGGCATACGTTTTGAAAAAGATCTATTGAGTCATTAAGTGATGGATTTGTCCCGTGAATTATCAATTGATTGGTTGATTAATACCTGCAAAAATGGGCCCCCAGACCAACACAGCCAGACATAATTTAGACGCTCGTGATCCCGACATGAAGCACACCAACATACAAGTTGTACATGCACATGAATGCAACAACATTCTCAGCTTGTAGATTTTTTTTATTGTTGATCTTAATATTGATTAACAAGTAACAAGTTTTTAAAATTGCAGTCAGTTTTTCAAATGGCAGTAGATGGAAGTCATGGCAGTGAGGGCTGGAGTGCGTGGGAAGTGTTTTGTGTTGAGTGTGCGCTTGTATGTGTGTGACACAGAACGGGCAGTAGTCAAGGCTGGCTGAGGCTGAAACCTAAGACTGTCTGGTCTGTCTGTAAACCCACGTATCTGTCTCCCTCTGTCATTTTCTATCCTGTGCCATAAGAGAGTGAGGAGGAGTGGAGGGGACTATAGCCACATTACCCAGTGAATTTACAGGCTTTATATATAACAACGAGTGCCTGGCAGGTTTTAGAGCATTATAAACTTTCCTGGCAGACTCTTTGTGCTCGCCTCTTCTCTTTCTCTCTCTCCCCCCTCATATATATGTAAAAGGAAGAAACAGAGAGAAGAAATGAGAGAGCGAGAGAAAGAAACCATAACTTTCTCTGCCTCTCGTTCTCTCTTTGCCTGTCTCCCTTTCACACACTCTGGTTTTATGAGCAACCACTGTCCCGTGGTGCTTTTTCTTGACGCTTGTTTAATCCGCAAACCAGTAAATCTCGTGGCCAAGGTTAAATAAAACGGCATATTGTAAGTGGGGAGCTAAGGCATCTAATGGTCACTCAATAGTCCTGACTCAGGGGCTAATGTGTTTTTGCTTTAACGCTGCCCTTAAATGGAGGAAATATGACGGAGAAGGTCTTCAGAGCCAACGTGGGGGGGGGGGAGTGTGTATGTGTGTTGGGAGGGCTTGAGTGTGCGCTGTAGATAATATCATTAACTTGGAGTTGAGAGCATGCTGACGGTAGCATCACAGAGGGACATTTTTCGCTGCACATGTTTTTCTTATGTCCTCTCTATTATGAGCTAACTGCTCCTCGTCATTCAAAACGTGCAGCCAAAAAAACAACGGGGCCAGCTCCCATCCCGTCATAATGGTGATGTTAAGTAATGTTTTAACTGAAAGTAAACACATTTCATGAATGTAATAAAAATCCAATGTGCTGAGAGCTGTTTAATCAGCCTGTGAATACATCAGTGTGTGTCTGTAAGATGGCGGCGCTCCAATGTGTTGATTAGTGGTTTGGCTTAAGCTGCCTGCCGCCTAACGGAGCGCTCGCCTTGCTCGGCCTGACCGCAGGCCAAGAAATCACCCTGCCAAATATCACTCAGCACCGCTAGTGGGAACCGACGCACAAAACACACAACATAAAAACACACACACACACACACACACACACACAGGCGCACACTTTCTTCTTCTTCCTCGAACACGCGCACACCTCACTTGCTAATAAACGCGCCCCGACATACCATAATGTTATGTTGGCTTTGTGCGATTACATTAATTTAAATCTCGTTTCAGTCTCAAGGCTGCCGTGGCCCACTCCTGCCACTTACCTCACTCTCTTCACACAAACAAACCCATACAGTACCACCACCCAAACATCTGGCTGTGAATGACCTCACCGTAACACTCCCTGCATCTCTTCCCCCGGCGCTGAATTCAAATCAAAGATAAGACTCTGCGCACCCAGATCCCACTAAAACCTTCACACGTTCCCCTTCACCCGCTCAACTAACCCGCAAAAAAAACCCCAGAGCAAGCAGTAAAAGCGTAGAGGACGGGACAGAGATAGAGAGGCAGTGACAGAGCATGCAGATGGATGAAAATGGGAGAAATGAATAATTACGGTGACGTGGAGAAGCTCTGATTAAGCTGTGAGAAGTGACATGTAGTGTTTTTCTGCAGTCACTGTTGATGGAATGCCAACATTAGCGGGAAAACCTTCTTACCCAGTGGCAGAAAAAATCATTTAAATGTATGTGCAGTGTTTGCCACACAGGCTAGGTCTGCATCTGTGTACATTTTGCTAATTTTAACTTGTAAATGGGCATAAAAGTTCACCAAAATGTTTTTATTCTTATTTATCCACCAGCCACTTTCATATTTTACCAGCATTTGGCTTGTGACTGGTGCTAATTGCGGCAGTGTGCACAAATAGCAGTTTAAGTCTTCGATTATTTCTAGAGAGGACAGACCTATCGGTGGAGCAGAAACAGATGAGCCGACTGTGAAAAGCACATTAGCAAAAATGAGCAGCCTCCCTTTGCAACTTAGCAAACGACCTCACCTCCACCACAAATCTGTCTCTCTCTTTACATGACCAAACTCACTCCAGACCCTCCACTGTGGCTTAAAGGAATGATGCAAGTACACATGCACTGATTGTGATGTCTGACCAGTTTCTACATGCAGCAATGAAAGATTCAATTCACTGTGCTGCTGCAGACCGTTTGATCATCTACCCACCACATGATTTCAGGACTAATGTCAGACTTTCCATATTCTGAATCTTGTTTGGAGTCTTGTTTGACTGTTAGTTTCTTTACGTGGTCCCGTGCGGGGTGGAGGGGCGGGAGGAGTACTTACGACTGACAGGCGAAGGCCATGCCACAGATGGGGAGACAGCGAAACACACCCTCCCAGCGCACCACATTGACCTGCCCTATCCACCAGCCGCTGAGCAGCCCGTGTTTGAACGAGGACAGCACCATCTGAGGGGGAAGGAGGAGGGGGAGGGGGGGAATGGAGGGGAGTTACGGCCCGAACCAAATGAAGACAAGTGGGGGAAGAGCACGAAGAAGAGGGAGGGAGGAACGGGGAAGGGGGGGACTGCACCCATGCTGACGGCTCACAGACAGATAATGAAAGTAATGAATGAGGAGAGAAAACCAGATCAAATGAAGAAAGGGAAACAACAAAGAGACATGACAAGAAACCTCATACTGAACTAAAAACCTGTCGTTGCTGACAAAATTGAGTCATGGAGGTGATGCGTAATGAATAAAAGTGAAATCATAAATTGGATTTTAAAAAAATAAGAGGTTTGTGGAAGGGTAGAGACAGAAACTGCCCCACAGGTTTTCGATCAGCATGTGTTTCCTACGTCTTGCTCCTTTAATTACCTGATTAAGTCCCAGAGGACAGCAGAACACTCCATAAACCCTCCAGCCACCCGCACCCACACCCAGGCTGCTCGTCCTGAGTGTGGGGCGGTGGTGGGAGGGCAGCAGAGATGAAACTTTCACTTGTTGGACTCCTCTGCCTTACTACTACTGCCACCATAAACCCCCCGCCCCTCCCACACACACACACAGACACACTCACAGAGCTCAAATGGCTCAGACCAAAACCCGAATTAAAAAGGTGAAAAAAATGGGGATGACTGCGAGGAGTGGGCGGAAAATTCAGGTAGGCGGGAGGAGGAAGAGGAGCAGGGGAGGTTAAGGAGCGTAAAGTCGCAGGGGAAACATCAGGCTTCCTTCACTCTCCACCCCCCCGCCACTGCCCTTACGGTGGTGTTATTTCGGGGGTGGTTTCCGTGGTTTACTTACGGGTGACAGCAGAAGGTTGTGGCGATAATGGGCAGGCACTGAATGACGCCCTTGAAGCGCCACAGGTGAACCCGCTCCACCCAGGAGCCCGAGATTATGCCGTAGCGCAGAGACGACAACACTATCTACAGCACCGGCAACAGAAACAGCAGTGGGACAGAGGGGGAGTGAACAAAAGGTGCAGAGGAGGAGAGGAGGTAGTGAAGGAGAGCAGAAGGAAACAAAGGGGACAAGAGGAAGGGAAAGAAGTAGAGTAGGTACAATGAGCAGAAAGGAATAGGATGAAAGGAGGGAGGGAAGGAGGGAAGATACATCACTGTTAGAGGGTTAGGGGTCTGGACTGGGCCGGGCCTGGATCTGAAGCCAGACACACACCACACCAATGCTCCAGGTTATCACCATGCTATGGAACTACAAGTCACATCACACAGAGAGTCTGTAAACAGCAGCGAGGAATCTGTGGAAGCAGCACTACAGGTCAGTAAAACAGAACGACACACACTCACAAACTGTGTGTGTGTGTATTTAAAGAGCAAATTAATTGGATCACATGAGGCAGAAAACCGCTGCTGGAACGTCACTGAGGTTAAAGCTTTTAGTAGGTCACATCTCTGACCACACTTCAGTCAGCTGTGAGAGGGCTGTGTGTTTTCAGCGCTGCTTAGCGTTGCACCAGTTTCTAATTTAGTGGCATGTGCTGTGCTCTGTTAAATTAACTGGGCGAATACTGATACCAAAGGGTGTAATATATGTTTAACAGTAGTCAAAAAGTGTTTCATGTCGTGTCTGCGTTTGTACTAGTGCTGAAATGATTTATCCATTTATTGATTTGACGATGATTTGCCAAGCAAAAATATAAAAAATTAGCTGGTTCCAACTTTTTTCAAGTGCGAACTCTCTGCTTTTCTCTGTTTTATAACATAGTTTAAATACATATTTTGGTTTTCAACTGTTTGTTGGACAAAAACAGCTATTAGTAGATATCACAGAGGTATCTAGGAAACATTTTTCAGCATTTTATGACATTTTTTTAAGACTAGTTTATTCAATTAATTAATTAGAAAAAGAAAAAAGTCAAGATATGAATCGATTATGAAAACATTTGTTGGTTGCAGCCTTAGTTTGCACTGTGGATGTATAGTTTTTACTTTGCAAACACATTTAAAAAGCTATGGTGGAAAGAAAATGTATCTTTCAGAAAGATCAGAAGAAAAAACAACAACATTATAAACAAGTAAAAACCTGTTTTATATTAAAGGGTCTCACTGGTTGGAATGTTGCCAGAAGTGCAGCATTATTTAAATGTTTCGAAGAAACATCATCAAAGGGTTGAGGCAGGACTACATGGCTAAAAATGTAAGCTATGTGACTCTTCAACCTTTAATCTTGCTATGTCCAAACAATTATTGAAGAGCATTTAACCTCGAAATACTTCAGCAGCTAACTGTAGTGCTGTTGCTAATCAATGCTGATTAACTAGGGCAGATATATATTCAAATAGGAATGTCATGCTGACTCAGGATCAGAGAATAAATAATCTGAGTAATCTGTCAAATGAATTTAACATGTACAAACAGCAACAGATAAGTCAAGAGGAAGTCTTAGTAAGTATAGTAAATACATTTCACGTATTTACATCTGGCAACAAATGAGCAAATATAGAAATATAATTCCCTAAAGTTGCAACCATCTGTGATTTAGTGGAGTCGACTATCTGACCTCCATTTACTTTGCACTTACAGTGCTTAAATGTCTCTAGTGGCCACTTCCAAGTGGTGCCTCCTTCCCAGGGGAGAGCCTTTGTTTCAGCAGATAAAGAGCAGCGCGGCAATTGTTTTCTGCCTGATGTGATTTAGTGTGAATTTGCTCTTTAAAAAAAAAATAATAATAAGAGGAGAAAGACAATATTGTGTTGGTGAGAAAGACATAGTTTGTAAAACGGAGCAAATGTGAAAGAATTAACACAGAATATAACAAAATAACATTTATCTTAAACCTGAAAATCAAATAAGTTTCATGTTAAAGCAGAGAGCAGAGAGCTATGTTCGAGTTTATAAATGTGTCTGTAGCATTGATGCACAATATGTATTTGTGAAAGAAGATTACAATTAAGAGCTCAGCGGCTTCAACAACAAATTTAATATTTAAAATGCTGTTAGAAAAAACTGTCCTCGTTGCTGTGAAAAAAATTAAAAAGTGATCTTCTAGATTTGTTTGTGAGATGCATGCACATCTGAGCCTCATTTACAACAAAGTTGTTTTTGATCTAACTTTATACTTTGGACTGCAGATGTCAGATTATCACTGCACTTTATGATAAACCTTACATGACCTGTTTTTGCTGTCTAACTGCACAGCTGACTCAATAAAATCCTTTCATCTTCATCAAAAGCAGTTCTACTTTGTGCATTTTGATTTTCAAGCTTTGGGCGCAAAACGTCTCTTCGGGTGGCATTGCGTAGCTGTGTGTGTGTGTGTGTGTGTGTGTGTGTGTGTGTGTGTGTGTGTGTGTTGGCGAGCTCACCGTGAACATGAAGAGGGTGTAGAACATGAGAGCCATAGCTGAGAAGGACTGGATGGAGGACATCATGTTCCTCTGCAGGCTCAGAGGGAGGACGATGAACAGAGACACGGCGATCAGCAGCAGCACGCGAAAACTGAAGGTCACCTGTAGAGGACAATGTGACATGATGTTACCTATTGTTCCTTTGTGCCTCAGTCTAATTATTCCAGTTATTAACTGGTTTGGTTGCTTAATAGAAAGTAAAAAGTTAATGGGAATGCAGAAGAGAGCAGTGGGTGTATGACGTTGAAAAATTGAGAGTTGAAAACAGCAAATAATGATCTCAAACCTGTAAACCCAACAGCTGAGCGAAGAAATTTGAGCCCAGATCAGCTATCACGACGTAGAAGGCAATGCAGGTGCCCAACATCAAACCGATCATACTGCAGAGGGAGAGAGAGAGGACAGGCGATTATTATTAGTGCCTATGATTTTGGAAATGACTCCATTATGTTTTTTTATTTGTAGAAGATCAACTCATAATACACACGTCAAACACAGAATATTGTGTGTAGTAAGTTAGTAAGACTCGCCTCGTCTCCACCAGTGTTTTTCCTGGTTTCCCGTACGCATGGAAAGCTGCAGAGAAGAAAGTGACATCAGTGTGAACAACATGTGGACTAACAGATGGCGGCGTCCTAAAAATAGTTTCTGTGTCGATAATACCTATCAAACCACTACAACCAACTTCAAAAAGTTTTTTTGCTGACAGTGTTGTGTCTTCAGTCATGATGATCATCGTAGCAACTCCCTCCATTTAAACAAAAAACAAAAAAAACGCAGTAGTGGTTGCTGCCATAAAACGTAACACCGATCATTTCCTGCGTGACGGATGAAAGTCTAAATACATTAGTGTTTAAACTCACCTAATCCTGCGTAAGTCCTTCTTTTGGTGCTGCTCGCCGTGTGGACCAGGAACATGCAGGACTTGTGGGTCATCCACGAGCAGAAAAACAGCAGCAGAGTCCCCAGCACTATCCCACACTGCAAGAGGACAGAGCGGCATTTAAACAACACACAACATTCATTCATCCATAGAGCTGCCTTGAAATCTGGTCACCTTACTGAAATACAAAATAATATCCTTGTATATTAAATTATACAAGCATCTGGTCAAAGTGCACTTGATTAAGTCTTGATGCCCTAGATTGGATTCAACCCTCACACTATCTTGACTACATTTAGTCTTTAAAACTTATTAGCAACACACACACACACACAAAATAACAATAAACGGCTTATTCACATAAATTTAATGTCCGACTTCATTTTTTAAAAGAAGTGCCACCCACACTTCTTATTGCCCAAGTTCCGTCTTTACAGAAAAGCCTGTAAATACTGCAAACATTTTAAGTTTGCAATTGACTTATGCACACTTTGGTTAATGAACACGCACACAACAAACACAGAAATGCAGTCAAGCAAAAAGTAGGACAGCAGTACCAGTACCACACCTAAAGACCAGTCATACGTTCATTTGTTTCCCATTTACATGGTTTGGTTTGAAACAAGTTTGGTATTCATGCTAAAACCTGCAAGTGTCCAAATAATTTAAAAGACTCTTGATTCCGTCACACAACAGGTGGATTATGTTCGTGTTCAACCAAACGTCTGTCGATCTTATGAGGAAGTTGCCTGGCTGTAACAGTAACACTTTCACCCATTAAGGAAATGTCTCTTCGCAATGATGTCAAACACACAAGGCCAAACCGAAGCACAGTGTCATGGAGCTGGAGGTTGACTGCAAACACATTTAAAAAGTTTACAGTTGACAGACTGTATGATATTATTACAATAAACCACAACAAACTGAAGCAGTTCGTACTTGATGTGTGACAACGTGTGTGTTTGTCCTACATTTCCCTACACCTGCACAATTTGACTGTCTTTGCATTTGTGCAAAGTGTACGTAATGATGGAAAGTAACTATTGAGTGAGTGAGTAGCTTTTCAGATTGAGATTTTGCATTCAATATATGGCTAATATACATATTATTAAAGCTTAAACTACCCAACAATTATATAAAATGAGCTCCACCTTCACAAACTGCAACATTAAAGGTACAGCTTACACGTAAATTCATCAATAATAATATAATAACTAAGCAGCTAGTTAATATAGGGTTTGTGTTTGGGGGGGGGAAACATTTTATGGTCGCACCTGGCCGTCCTCAGGTGACCCACCTGTTTGAAGCAGAAGGGCATGGTGAGCACGCTCACTCCCACGATGCTGTTCACCACGTTCATGATAAGACCCCAGTTGGACGCCGTCATTTTGCTTGTTGACAGGCTCCCCTCCGGTAAGAAAATGTCAAACAACACGGAGACACAGCAGCAGCTCACTTAAACGGTGATGTAAAAGGTGTGTGATGTTCGGTCCTGCGCGGGGAACAGGGACTCAGCTGCGGGTGTGTTTTTCCGACTCCTCCGCCGATCAGTGACGTGGCGCTCTGAGAGAAAACACATAAACAACTGAGTTTGGATACACTTGGACCCTTTTATAGTTTTTATAAAACACCCACTAACTAAACAGAAACATGAATATAAAGTATATTTAAATGAAGACCAACAGGTTGTAAAGATTACATTTGAGCTAACGAGCTAACCGTTAGTTGTTTCATGAACTCACCTTTCTCTGCGACTGCTGCGCCCACCGCCTCGCTGCCCCTCTTTACGTTATCATCGGTAATTTGGTGACATCAAACAGTCATTGATAGTGTTTAAAATGAGTCTTGGTGTGTGTGTTTTGAGCTTCAGGTTAGCGGGGAAAGTCAGTATAAGACGATAAAATCTCTGTTTTTCTGAACGCGTATCCAGGAAGCAGGGCTCGTAGTCGAGGAGAAGACCGAAGAGAACACAGCCTGCAGGTTTGAGGACTGTAGAAATACTCGGGCGCCCCCCAGTGGTCACAAATAGTCATGAATTTGGCGCCGCTGGACATAAATCATTACTCTCTTCTCGTACAGAGGTCTTCAACCTTTTTCAGCCCAAGCACCCCTTGGACGACAGTCAGACATTTTTTAAAATCACAAGTCACATTTTAAACTTGGCCTATAATAACTTTTATATTTACTTTATTCACCTTATTAACCTATTTATATACTGAGTTATTAGCCTATATGTGTTTAGGATTGATAAGTTCATGCATAATGGAATAATTTATTTTGTAAATAGTTTTTGTCAAAAGTAGCTTATTATTGCATATTAATGTTTGCAGTTTACTCTATCATTTTTGTTATATATATTTTTTAATTCTCACAAATTATTTTATTGAAAATTGACAATTATTAATTGGTGGGCCCCCTGCAGTCCCTCTGCGGGGGTCACGGACCCCTGGTTGAAGACCCCTGTTTTAGTATATTAGTCATTTTATCATTTCTTGTTGTGTACTTTACTCTAGTCTTTCTTTTTAATGCTGCTTCGCCTAAAATTCTACTCCACTACACTTCAGAGGTAAATACTGTACTTTTTACTATATTGAGCTGACAACTATGGCTTGTTGTATTTTGTCCTCATTGTATTATGTGTTGTAATGTGTGTGCACTTTGATGTAGTCCTGTCTGCCTCCTTTATGTTTTATGTAGCACCGTGGTCCTTGGCAAAACACTGCCTCGTTTAACTATGTATATGGTTAAAACCCACTCCACTTAACTTGCCTTGACTTGGCTGCAGGTTTCAGACAAAGATTTTAGCTTAGCAAATAGAACGAACTGTTAAAGATTAAACCAAGCTTCTCAAGCTTTTGACCTCTTACAAAAACATTGTATACGTAGGGCTTTTGTTTCAGATGTCTGCGAGCAGCTTATCAGTCCCACCAAAGAGTGATTTCCCCTAAGAAGGTTTTCTTTAGATATAACTCGAGGCCCAAAGTGGTCAAATATTTCACAAAAAAAGGAGAAAAATTAATATAGATTTATGTAGCATTTCTTCTATAATCATGTCATGACCCGTCAGATTAATCTTGTGACCCTTTGTAGGGGGTCTGAACCCCAGGTTGGGGAGTTAAAATTAACTCCACCTAAACCACAACAACAAAGTGACACATTGATGCATCAGGACAACCTAGTAATGTCATATTTAATAATATATTGGCCATTTATCTGCAGAGTACTTTTAGTTTTGACACTTTAAGCATGTTTTACTTGTAATTGCTTATTGCTTTTCCATTGTTTTATTCCTTAATTAAAGGCCCATGACTAGTTTGTCCGCCACAGATGAGCTCTGTAATCATAACAATACCAACAGACATGCATGAATCCTGTTTTTCCAAATGCCTCAGAGATTCCCTCCAGGAAAGGGAAACAGGCAACAGAGGGATGGAGGGCTAAAGGTGTGAGGGAGGGAGGGGGGGGGGGTGAACAAAAAGAAAAAAGACTAAAACAGAACAGGCCAATCGAGCATGACGTCAGAGAAAATCGGCCCGAGCACCTGAAATGTTGCTGGCAGTAACTGGGTTTATTTCTGTCAGCCGAAGCGCCTGCCCGGTGCCCTCTCTGATAGATGACTATTGTGTTGTTTGACCAGGAAAGAGAAGAAGGAGCGAGGGGTAGGGAAGGGGAGTAGGGGAGTAGGGGGGGGGAGGGGGGCGTGGGTTGACCTGGGAGCTTTCCCCCAGCCGGGTGTGCTTTCCCCCGGGGATGAAGGATTTTCAGAAGCAGGGATGTGATGAAGCTTTGAGAGGCAGAAGGGGGGGGGGGGGGGGGTTTGGATTGTGTAGACGTGTATGTGTGTATGTGTGTGCCTTCGTGGCAAGCCCTGTCTGAAGAAATGGTACATTCTTTAGTATCATCTCTTAAAACAGACTTTTACAGACTTGAATATGTAATCATTTTTAATCCTATGTATTTGTTGAGCTTCTATCATTACTGGATTTTCTTTTTTTACACACTTATTCAGTCTTATTTGTTCTTGCGCCGTCTATTTTTACCTTTCATTGTTTTGTATTCTTGCATTTTACCCTCCCATTTTAGCTCTGCCTTTTACGTCAGTGATATAAATAAAGTTTATTGTCATTATGTGTGCATGTGTATGAGCGTGCGCGTCGCATATGTGTGTGATCAGAGAGGTTAAGACAGGAAAACCCTGGCCATTGTGCACCAGTGACCCCTCAAAATCAATGTGACAGACCGGTTGATTGGCTGGAGGGTCCTGTCTCTCTACACCTAATCCCTCAAGGTAGACCCTCAGCCAGGCGCTCGTGTGTGTGTGTGTGTGTGTGTGTGTGTGTGTGTGTGTGTGTGTGTGTGTATGTGTATGTGTGTGTGTATCCATGCTTGTATGTGTGTCTTTCTGCACCTAATCCCTCAAGATAGACCAAAGGCCATAGGATGGGGTATTAGTGCAGTTACAGGGGGTCAGGCCTGTGTGTGCGAGTGAGAGAGAGTATGAGAGAGCTTGAGTGCAGGCACTGCTTCACAGTAGTCCAATTAGACCGCAGTACTTCTATGTATTTCTATGGGACTCAGCCATGTGTGGACGTAGTAGTGAGTTTCAGTGTGGAGGGGGGTGTGTGTGTGCAGATTTTAGGGCAGATTTGGTCGGATAACCCGGTTGGGGCAAAATTAGACGCAGGCATCTGGATTTGACCTCGGGCCCTCGCAGTGACCCCCGGTCACTCAAGGGTCACGGGGCACAAAGCAGAGCGCTGACCCTGCACAGGTCAAGCATGCGGGCGGCTGAAAGGACGCCTTTGTGGGGCCTGGCATGCTCACTATTTCCCATGAGCACCAGGGGACTGTGTCTGCCCAGGAAACTGGACCGGAGAGCGGGCCAGACAAGGTGTGTGTGTGTGTGTGTGTGTGTGGAAATCATAATTGATTTTTGTTTATATTTCTTCGTGTTTACTTTATGATTATCACTGACTGAAGGTCATAGTTTACCCTGATTTTTATTTATGGTTCGTTACTTGGTTGGTGTTTGTTTTTGTGCGTTTTGGAGAGACTTCGCTAGGCTACAAACTGTCAGGTAAAAACCTTGCAACTCTAATTCATGTTTAAACTTCACTTGAAGGATTACATACTCCTCGGTTTAAAAAACACCCAGCCACCCTTGGGCTTATTCCCTTTCAAATCCAATCCTGCTTTTCTTAGCCCTTAAAAAGTTGACATTTCGGAGATACATGATTTTTTTTACTCCTGTTTATGTTTGTGTGTGAGTGTCGTGGAGAGAGATACGGCTTAGATTTTTAGGTATGCCTGTGGTCGTTGCTTGTGTACATCTGTTAGCGCCTCCTTAATGAGCGCATGCACGCTGCCTCCAGTCCTGTGTGTGGCCCTCAGAGAGGGAGAGAGAAGCCCTCTGCTCCAGTAATCACATTTAATTACGCACCAGCATTAGACGGCCTATGAATAGGGTTTTTAGGCAGGCCTCTCACACAGAAATTGGCTGCATCCAGCTGAACATTGCCCACCTTTGTCCTGCCGGTCCCACTGTATTCTATTAAGACTTTGTCATTTGACCATCAGCAAAGCACTATGGTCTAGCACTAACAACTGCTGGACTAATGCAACACATTAAAAACGGGAAGGTAAAGGGAACAATAGGCGTTTGCTTGGCTGAACGGCTTGCGTCTGCCCCATTAATGAAGCAAATGGACCACACATTAGGCTCCATCCACAATTGCATAGTACCTAGAATCACAGATAAAGGATGTATAGTCTCAAGAAAATCCTCCACGTCTGCTTATCTGAGGTTTAAGGGGAAAAAAATTTGTGGTTGTTTCTTTAGGAGAGAAGAAGTGGAATTTACTTTGTTAATCTCCAGGGGGGCTCTTTGCACTGCGAAATCAATTTGGAGGCAGAGAGTTTTTTAAGATGACGTGGGATTCTGCGTCGCAGAAAGAGAGGGAGAGAGAGAGAGAGAGAGAGATATGTCAAGTCGCCATCTGCACCTCTCGGCTCTGTACGTATGCATGTGTGACGTGTGTGTGTGTGTGTGTTAGTGTTAATAATGACATTCATCACCGTGTTTACATGCAGGATGAATTCTGTTCTTACTCACATAACCTGTTTTTGGGTCAACTCATGTAAACATCACAACTCAGATAGTTTACACACAAAACTAAACACGTGTCTGTGAAACTATGAACACATTTTAGTGCTTTTATTTTGTTAATACTTGTAAAAGCATGCTCCAAAGCTTTATTTTAATCTCTTTTTTGCCGTATTTTCTGAAAGTTCAGCATCTTTATATCATTTTTATGCTCTTTTATTTTTAAATTAGATACCTGAGGTGATCAGAATCATTGCAGTGCTTGGTTTATTCCTTTATCTGTCACTTCTTGCACGTAAACTTGCACTATGAGACAACTCAGACTTTATATAAATATCTCATAACTTATCTTTCTCAGTGTAGCGTTCTGTACGCGCTATTAACCCTCTCATCACTTTGACTGTTTATGTGTTTAACTCCTCTTTTGACAGCAAACGAGGCTCATTTTCTACATTAGTGTCGGTGTTTAGGGGAGAAAAAAATCTCACACTCACTCTCTCTCTCACACACACACACACACACACACACACACACACACACACACACACCGTGTCTGAGATAGCGCCCAAACTGACCATAAATCCACTGTGTTTTTAAAAGGCCAGACTCATAAAGAGAAGAGGTGACAGAGCAGCACTGATGGGTCAATATGGCCCCCATCCTACCACAAACACACACACATGCACACACACACACACTTTCTCTCTCTCACTCCCAGATGCCACAGATACAGTACATAAATATACTCTCATGCCTAACCTCATATGTAGCACACACACACACACACACACACACACACACACACACACACATATTTGCATGAGAACACAGGCAATCACATTCATATATGCATATTGTATACATATCTAACCACACACACGGTGCCAACTGAAGCACATGATGTACAGTATGTAGCGACTCGTATGTGTGTGTATTAACACACACACACACACAGGACTAGTGTGTAGTGAATGGTGTGTTTGACTGGAACAGAATGACTGTGGGGATTCATGCTGGCTTTCCTCTATTAAACTCTGCAATAAGGCTCACTGTGTATGGGAGTGCTGACGTCCCTGCCCACCTCAGTGATCTACAGCCTGTGTGTGTGAGTGCGTGTGTGTGTGTGTGTGTGTGTGTGTGTGTGCTAAACTCCCTACCTGTTCCCAATGATCTATAGCTCCAGGGGATTTTATATAGCATATACGAACATTTGTGTGCATTTGTGTGTGTTTAAATCAATGTTTGCGAGTGAGCGTGTCCACATGGGCGTGCAGCTGCATGCTCCACAGCTCCGGTTTGCAATGGTTTTGGGGTTTGGCACACAGAGGGAGGGAATTCCTTAAGATTCGGGCTGAGACAGAGGAGGGTCTCACTGGTGACTCCAAACTGCTGCAAACCTTGGACGGGGGAGTGATAATTTACAGTCCGAGTGGGCTGCAACTGAAGGGGACTCAGTAAAGTGGTGGAAACGGGCCGGCCCGTATATCTCCCAGTAATTGACGGCGCTGGAGACCTGTGCAGAGTTCAGAGCCAGGAGAGATGGTGTTATCCCAGGTTCTCCTCAGGCTCCTCCACTGCTCCTTTCTCTCTGGCCGTCTGCGGCTGCTCGGCCAGAAAACAGGCCTTTCATTTGAAACTCTGCTTTATATGGCTCTCTGGTGCCAGCAGCATCATTAGGATTTTAGGAGTGGCACTTATCACATGAACAGCCAGGTCCTTACCCAACGAATATTAGGATTATTCCTGCTTTTATTTATTTTTTTATTTTTTATTGCTTTTCTGATTTATTATGGATAGAGACAGAGTAGACGGCATCCTGTACGCCCTCAACAAACGCAGTAAATAGCCTTCTATGATACAGCCCAGACTAACAAGCTTTTAGAAAATGTTTATGAAATGCACTTAATGTGAGAGGAATTTTCCCAACCACAAAAGGATTACATAGAAGAGACATGACAAGAAACAGGCAGTGGTTTGACATTAAAGTAGTGAGGTGAAAGAGTCTGGAGGTCTGGGGCGGACATTTTGCCACATTTGTTTTTAGCTCTATTGACCGTTTCCAAATCCTGCAATAACTTTTTTTTTTTTCTTTTTCCTAAGTGAAATTCAAGTTTTCTCACGGTCTTGTGTGAGTCTTACCACACGGAGGCGCAGGACGTTGTGCGATCAGCAAAGGAAGAGAACAATGAGGTTGATTTTAACAACAAAACTGAACTTCAGTTACGTCAATTTTTTTTATCCATCTGTGCCAAGATGCCATGGATCACATTTGATGCTTGTTTTTGCACTTTATGTTATGGTTTGATACAATTTTATTTGAAAGGGTCACTTCACTCTAATTACAATGATATCCAGCCATGCCATTGTTTTTTTGTCCCCGTGATTTAAGATACTTAGAATATATATAATACTGATTTCAGTTAGATGTACAAATTTAAAAGTGTCTTTCCAGAGGGGCCTCAATAAACAGTATTTTTTTAAAACTACTTTTTAAACTGTTTTTTAACTTTAAAAAACAGTCCCTCTAAAAACCAGAAAAGTCTGTAGATTACCAAAATAACCAGGACATTTTTCTTGAAATATAAATTTATATTTTTAATGCTGTGAGGACCGCAAACTAAATCCCATTCATCTCTAAATTCATCACGGTGGAGGCAAAAATCTCAGAGACAGATATCTCAAACACAGAGTAAATGAAACCCAAACTATCTGCATGGGATATCAGGAGAGGTAAACTAGAAAATGTGTTCTTTGTTGCTCTAATTTGGGTGAAATGACTTCATTTTAAAGCAAATTAAATACTCAGGCTAAAAGACGGAGGGAAAAAAAACTCAAGCAAAGGTCACAGGTCACCTCTAAGCCCACAATTTTGAATACATGTTAACATCTCACCTCATAACATCACACCAGGATAGAAAAAAAGTTGACTGATGATATAAATCTCAACATACAGCTGCTGTTTTTCTCCTCCCCTGTCTCTTGCTATTTTCTCATCGCTCTTACTGAGTGTGATATCTGTGTGTGTACGTGTGTGTGCGCTGATGCAAACACAGCAGATTCCTCCTAATAAACAGGAAATATCTCTTCAATCCCAGCAAATACGACACAGGCACAGACATTCACTTGTCAGCACAAATTATGGGCCAATGCTCACAGTTATGGATGTTATCTCAGTCCAACACACACATATATGCGAACACACGCATACCTCAAACTACACTCGTGAAGATTCATTGTCAGGGATTTTAATTTCAATTTATTTTTGTCTGATTTTAGCATCAAGTCTTGCAAAGCTCACTCACACTCCAGTCTTCTACATACTTTTCCACATTCCTCCCATTTCTCTTTTTTCCCTTGAAGGATATACTATCCTCCTTCCCTCTTTCTCTCTCCCTTTTCACATGCCTTCCCCGCCTCTGCTTGTTCTCCCTTCCTCTTCCTTTCTTCTGTTCTCATCGAAATTCAGCTGTGTAATTCCCTCTCCGAGGACACCATTGATCTCTCCCTTCCTGCACGTTTGAGGAGCACTGGGCGGGCAAAAGCGAGACAGCGAGAAGGAGAAGGACGAAGAGGAGAGGGATGACAGAAGTGAACTGGAGAGAGAGAGAGAGAGAGAGAGAGAGAGAAACAGGAAGCAGAAAGAGAAAGCTGAAAAGGGGAAAGAAGAGAGAGAGGAGAAAAAAAAGGGGGTGAAGAAGAGGAGGAAGGGGGAGGAGGAGGAGAGCCAGACCCCGTCTATAGTGGCTGGAGAAGAAAAGACACGGGCTTTCCTCGTGATCGCATCTTCCGCCCCTCTTTTTGAAGCACAGAGAGACAAGAGAGCAGCTATTTACTGGAGCCCACACATAATGGCCACTTTTATTTACTTTCGTCCATTTAGCTTCTGCCAAGGACTCTCTAGTGTGTGGGCCAAAAACAGAAACCCGAGGTGTTTTACAAAGTACCAAAGCCCCCTCCCCCTCCTCTATATGTGTGTGTTCTTTATTTATTTGCTGATATGCAACTCCAAACCACCCACAAAACAAAAAATCCCAAAGCAGAGGCGATATGTATCCCCGGTCTCAACATGTGGGCACATTTATATATGACCTGCCTTCAATCCTCCCCCAGGCCAGGCCACATTCACACACAGACCCCTGCTCTGACATCAGAAAGGTCAGCAGTCCCATCCAGGCTGTGACGGAGCTGACCCTCTGTCCTGAGGCAGGCCAGCCCCCCCCCCCCTCTGCTGCCGCCTCCTCCTCCCCTCCGAGTTCACCGTTGACCTTTTACAGAGAGCTTCATTGCTACCAGACCTCAGACAGACTGCAGCTCATCAGGAAAATCAGGCCCTCTCTTCTGCTGTTTGTACATCTGACTCCCCTCCTAGATTGATCAAATGCGCTCTCGTTTGTTTATGTTGAGCTTTCTCATTTATTTCCTGATGTTAACTAATCCCAAAAACCACAAAAAGTTATTTGAAGAAGGGTTTTCTGAATTTCACCAATTTAACGGATCACATTTGAGAAAATCCACATTTTTGTTTGTTCTAAATTTCTAATAATTCAAATAAAACTAATAGTAACCTACAATACTTTGACTAAATAAGTTGCAATTTGAAATATGTTATTAGTGTCATAAGTATTTATTTTGCGTTTGGGTTTTAGTTCTGTGCCACTGTCCTTTTTAAAACCACGTCTAAAATGTCGACTGAACTCTTGTATTAAATTTTATGATAACACCTTTTTGAGATAATCCAAATGATTTTTTAAGAGCTTTAGTGGCCAAAGAATATTTTCTCAACCTTTAATCCTTCAGTGTATCTTAAAACACTGCATGCTGACGTTATCAGGACGGTATCCAGGATTTTTTTTTAAAAGGTCACAAGTAAAATCCCCCAATGCAACCACACACTCTCTGAGAAAAATTTGATAAGGAACCAAAAAGAAAGTCTGTAAAATGTTCTTTATTTGTTCATATTTTTTTTAATTTTTGTTGAGGACTGTTTCCTGAAAAAATCATCTGGAATGTCTAGATAAAATTGTGATGGAGAAATACTTATTTAAAAAAAAAAATGTGGACAAAAGGTAGATAAATCTGAACATTAAAAATACTACAATTGGTGTATAAAATAACCACCATGTGTTTGTTTCAATTGCAGAATGTAAACTTGACCCAAGACCCTAAAACGTTGAATTGCTCAGGAAAAAATACAAAAGACGTCAGCTCGGTGTCCATGCTATATCACTTTTAGAGGCTATATGAACTTCCTTCAGTCCTAATTTTATTTTCAAAATATTTGAGGAAATTAATGCTTTAGGAAATCCTGACACAGCTGTTCAAGTAGAACAAGAACAAAATCTGAGCAGGCAAACATTCGCCTCTCCTTCTCTTATCTGTGTAATATAAGAGTGTGATCCCGGATCAGATCTTCGCTGTGCAGTTCTCACAGACTCATCGGACTCTTTACCGTGCTTGTTTCCTCTTTGCAAAACTAAGGAGCTGTTTCTTCTCTAAAACGAAACTCACAAGGGGGCTGATCACAAGATGGGCCAGCTTGTGTGTCACTCGCTCTCTTGTTGCCTTGTTCCCTGTGTGTGTGTGTGTGTGTGTGTGCGTGTGTGTGTGTGTGTGCGTGTGTGTGTGTGTGTGTGTGTGTGTGTGTGTGTTGACAGTACAGTGACGGACGCTCCTCTTGCCCTGCGCTTGATGCCTTTAGTTAGGGGCCTCTGAGACTCGTGCATTTAAAAACAAATAAGCTGCCACATAAAGATCATCCCTCATTTCTTCTCCAGTCACTCAGAGCCTCACCCCCTACTGACACACACACACACAAAGATGCACCATCACTTAACGTACACTGGCCTCCATACCTCACCAATCACTGACATACCAACCTCCTTTTACAAGTATTAGAACGTAGTATTTCCTAACCATGCACACACCGCACAACAAGCAACACACACACCTACACACACACACACACACACGCACCAGAGGCTAACATCTGTAAAGGATTTGTACAGTGAGATGATACCCAATAATAAATAATGTGAACATTTGAAACTCATTTCAGTCCCCCTCTGTGTGACCCCAAACAAGGTCAGAGGAAAGTGTGTATGTGTGTGGGTGTGTATGTGTGTGTGCTCTTTAAGTGTGTGTGTGTTTGTAGCACAGAGGAAGAGGGAACAAGAAAGAGAAAGACCCCGTGTGCACGTTTACACTGCATCAGTGTTATTATTCATGCATGTCTATGATATGACGAATCCCAGAATCCCACAGGTGTTCCCAATTCCCAGTTACCGCGGCGACCTCGCCTCAGTGTCCCCTCACTCACCCTTCACCATTTCCCCCTTTAAAGAATTAAAACCAAAAAAATACACTCTCCATCAAATCTCACCTCCTCTGCTGACTTTTAATCACATGGATCCTTTAATTGGTTTAGTTAATCAGATTCAGATGATTCAGGATCAGACCTTAGCCCCCCCCTCCAACCCGCCACCCTCGTCTCAGAGCGGCGTGTGGTTTGGTATGTGGCCAGTAGAGGAGGCTGTGGCTCATCCTTTGAGACTCTTCCTGTCGCTTCCCATAACACAAAACAAGCTGATCCTGCTGGTCAGAGGTCAGCAGACCAAACCTTGAAGAAAAAAAAAAAAAGCACCAGGCGATACAGAATTTAAAATAAATTTTTTTTTTTTAAAAGCTGGAGAGGAGGTGCGATGTCGCTACGGTGGCTGAAGTTTATCCTGACAGAGGATGTGACTCCTCATCCGTCCGCCTCCTTCAGCCTTTGACCTCCTCCTCCTCTTCTTCTCTTCTCTCAGGACGGCCTGTTGCATATTTAGTTGTTGTCATGGCAGCAGCTGTTTGTTTGAGACCATGACGGGATCATCTGTTATGTCACCTGACCTCACTCTGAACCCACACACACACACACACACACACACACACAATTGTAGTGTGATGTCATCCCAAACAAGACACCTTTTACTTAACGAGAAGCTCCATCTTCTTCTTCTGTGGTGTGTGAGTGTGTTTGCATGTGTGTGTTTGTTGCGTATATACGTACGTGTGTGTGTGTGTGTGTGTTTAGAGAGTGGATGATTTGTCTGAATTTATGTAGGTGAGGATAGGGGAGAGAAAAGGAGGGAGGTGGAGGTGGCATATGACATGTATGTCAGCTACAAGGGAGGAAGGGGAGGAGGGAGTAAATCTGACCCTATGACACACCCTGCCACGCACACACACACACACACACACACACACACACACAGGGAAACACGCACACCTTCACATCTGGTTTGGCCATCGGTCCCATTCTCAAATTGACGTGCCCCTCCTCCAACACACACACACACACACACACACACACACACACACACACACACACACACACACACACACACACATTAATTCTCCCTGTAGTGCTGCTCCTCACCCCTGTCTCTATCACTGGCAAAGTAAACCCACCATGTGAGAATGATGAATGGGCTATCCTGCACCGGAAGCACACGTTAGAAACCCCCTGCCACCCCGGCCCTGCTTCACTCTCTCTCACACACACACACACACACACACACACACACACACACACACACACACTCCCTCCTTCCTCGTCCACTATCCTCTCTCCTGGTGACCTCATAAGCCTCCTTCCTTCCCGGTCCACACATCTACCCTCCCCTACACGCACACACAAGATCCTGATGTGTGTGCATGTGTGTGACTAATACAGAGAGTGAAGTGTCTTGTTGATGGTGTCCATTGTCGCGCACACACACCTGCAGGTCATGCGCTTGTGTTTATTGTGTGCTTTGTGTGAGTAGGTGTCTTTAAGTACACTGTAGGTCCGTGCGTTTGTGTGGCTATAGGATTATGCGTTCCACAAATAAAAGCTCAAAATTCAAAGATTTCCCTTTTAAATTCTTTATTCAAATTTTCTTTACAGCTCTTTCATAAAACACAAATAAAAAAAAATGTAGAATTTAAAACATAATCCATGCAACATTATACCAGCTTAGCATTGCAAATGACATATTTCATCCGTCTCCTCTTCAGCTATAGAC
The DNA here is from genome assembly GCA_946959425.1 of Argyrosomus regius. Taxonomy (NCBI): domain Eukaryota; kingdom Metazoa; phylum Chordata; class Actinopteri; family Sciaenidae; genus Argyrosomus; species Argyrosomus regius. Next base: position 14,870,909 of record OX336900.1, read on the forward strand.
ATCACATGTATAGTTGACCTGAGGGAGCCTGAAATCAGCCAGGGGAAATGTTGAAACTCCAGGTGGTCCACAACCAATTAAATAAAGCATCACTGTGCTTCTTTTTGAAACACACACACTCAAGAGAGAGCGAGCGAGAGAGAAGCCCTCTAGATGCAGAGAGAGAGAGAGAGGGTTAATAAAAAAAAATTAAAAAAATCTGTTTTTTCCGCAATGTTGAGAAAAAAAAGGGAGAAAGAAACGAGTTTCATTTGCTGTCAAAACATTTGTAGTGGAATTAAACATATGGATGCCACAGGCAAAGTGAGGGCTGGAATATATTAGAGCTGCACGATGTTACACTAACCCTCCAGTATCTTACACTGCTCCGAGAGATTAATGGAATAAAGAGGAGAGGGAGAGGGGGGAGGAAGGCAGGGAAAGGGGGGAGAAAGAGTGAGTGTGTGTCTGTCTTTCTCAGGCCACTGCAAAATCAATATTTTTCCATGATACACGGCTCTCGCTGTTGGCCATATAGGTACAGATATCCCCCATCAAAACTTAAATATTAGCCGTCCTGAAGTGCAATCTGACGTCTGAGTTAATTAGACAAGTCTGTTTGAAATTGTATTATTTGATTTGTTTATGAATCTCTTCCTGGGGGTTTCCATTTTTATGATAAGCTGACGTCGTCCCTCAATAGTTTCTCCACACCTGCAAAAGTGCAAATGGGTCGTCATTCCTCACTTTACAAATAATATTTTTGCACCCAGTTCCAACATGTTTGGTCCCATCATGTCAACACGCTGGTGTCTGCTTTAAAAAAAAAAAAAAAAAATTAAAAAGAAGAAGCCCAAGGAGTGTAATACTGCATCGATTTCTCTGTTCTATTAAATTAGTGTGTTTCAGCACGGTGGGGTAATTGTAGAGAGTAGAGAGAGAGCGAGAAGAAGAAGAAGGAGGAAAAAAAAAGGAATGTGCAGATACGTTCACAAATGAATAGTGGGCTTGTTGTTTTATGCCCTCAGTAAGGAGAGAATTGAACTATGCGTTGAATGTCTCAAAGGGAATAGAGCCTGATGGGAGGGGTAACGCACCAGATGCAGTCTTTGCTTTACAAATCCACAAGTTTCCAAGACTGGACTGACTCCTGAGGTGCAAGATCACTTTAAAAATTACTGTTAATATGAGTCTTATTTTCAAACTTCTGCACAGTTTTCACTTTTCTTTTGGGGGGGTGCCTTACGAGCTCATATAACTGACATCAGTGTGATACCACTTACTGTGATATTTGCCATGAATGTGAGTCATAAAACGAGTTTCAGTGGTTTGACCCTCAACATATTTACACGCTCACCAGGCGACTCCTAAAATCTATAATTTGAAATGAATGTAGATAGTTTATAAGCAGCAGTGCCATGTCTTATATAACCTATAATTGTTTATGTTTTTAACATTTAATGATAAATGAATTACTGTTTATCTTTTTCATATGACACCGTCTGGAGGTTTTATCCTGAGGGGGGCTATGAGTGAAAATTTAGGCTGTAATTTAAAATTGTATTTGATGGTCAAAACAGCATGTAGAGTAAGACTGAAGTTAAAGTGATTGGCAATAACTGCATATTAGATTTATATAGAAAATTGTTATTTTATTCAGATATGTGGTAAAATACAAACATCTTCTGCCTCATGTTTAAGAGTTAGAAATAAAAGTACTATATTATGTATACATCTTTAATTTTACCCAGTACCAAGAGGTTGTTTTGACCCAGATGAACCCCTCCTTTTGGGTGCTATATTGACCCAGCATGGGTTAATTTTTTACTCAGATATTTTCTATGTTTTTAATAGCAAAAAAAGCTTCTTTTGAAAAATTTGCTTTACTATAAAATTAGAATAAATGCTCCCTCACATCCTTGTCGTCTATGTAAGTCTATAAAAATCAGTTTAGCCTTATTCTCCACTAAGTAATGAACACTTACCTAAATAACATGAACGTAAACAGGCTCATAAAGCAGCTAAACAAGATGAACCCAGAGAAAATTGAATTATTTTCCTTAACTTTAATTTAATGTTTATATCCTCTTGCATCCTGTGATATCTTAATGAATGTGTAACAAACAGAAATGTTTAAAATGGTTTAACGCTCACTGACTTCTTTGCGATCTCCACCACACAACTCTCTGCTTTTAAACATGTGAATGATTGTGAATAATAGAAAAAATGTTTTGCATGGTTTTGTTCTCCTCCCTGCTCCAGAGGCTGCAGGTAAAGACCCTCCCTTCCTTCCCTCCCTCCCCTGCTCCCTCTCTCCCTCCCTCCTCCCCCCTCTCTCTTTGTAATTATTGTTTACACTGTTTACTGCTAAACCATCTTTTGCCATGTACTAATTTCACGCTAGACATCCACAAAATTATTCAGCATTCTCGCAATACGTGAAAGTCATGGATTCATTTTTATTTTGCAGCGGCTGTCCTCTCTCACGGATAACAATGTGGCAATTTAGCCCGTGTAGCAGTTTGACCTTAAACACACGCTTTTAGAGACAAACCTGGTTATTTGAGCAGGAATTTCCTAACAAAAGGCACGGACAGACAGTTGCCCCTCCTGGACTAAATTTGGTAAATGTGGGCCTATGCATATTTTACATAACGATTCTGCCTATTATTGCAATTTCAGAGATCCTACAGTGTGAGAACGACGACCAATTTATCATTCATTGCGGTAAATCGCAGCGGAGACTGCATTTAATTGAGTTTGTATTGTATTTCGTAGCTGGGTGCCTTCTCGCTATAGGGTGGGGTGGGGGGGGGGTGGGGGGGGGATTCTCTCTCAGGCCATCCCAGTGCAGCGGGGGCTGAGAAGAGGAGGTGGAAAAGGGGGGGGAGTTGAGGAGAGGGGGGTCCACCACTACCCCACCTCATCTCACCCCTCCTCCTCTCAGCTCCGCCTCTGTCTTACCAAACAATCAACTGGTAGCGAGAAACGGGCATCTCTCATGTAAAGCAGAGGCTGCAGATTCACATTTTGTATTCTAGAAAATAACTTAAGTGGTTGGATTTGTGTGTGGCAGCATTTGCTGGTCCGTTTCCAGTGACAGTGATGGGTAAATATAAAAAAGGAGACTCGGTAAACAATTGTAACCACCGCTCTGATGTAAACAAACATCATGAGTGACTGTTAAAAGTGGAGGAAGAGCATCCAAGTCGTGTAATCAGCCTGATTTTCTGACTTAATTCAGTAATGAAGAGAAGGAGCCAGGTTTACCTGCATGTTCGTCTGATTTATGGAAGCAAAACTTTGTGTTCCTGCCAGCGTGTCCGGGTCTGATGGCTGTTTGAATGATCTGCTCTCTGTTATATTCCACTTCACAGGCCCACCACTTTGTTAATTTGCGTCTTAATTGTCTGCGATGCAATTATGGAGATATGGATGGTCTGCATGAGGCCCATCAGTGCTGCAGGAGAACCGTGCAGTGCATGCCGGTAAATCAACTCTTTGACACCCCCCGGTTTGAGGGGGAATAAACTTGTATTGTGGCCTCGACTGGCTGCTAAAATCAACCCTCCGAGCGCCTTGCAGCTCAGCACGGACGCATCCCAGCATGCCCCGCTGCTGTGGCCCATCACAACCCTTTCTACTCCTCTGACAGTGAAGTTTTTTTTTTTTTTTTTTTTAAATTAAATCTATTTGCACTTTAGGCTATAGAAGTTATCAGCTGCAGCCTTCTTTCAGGTTTGCATAGATTACACACGTGAACACGCACACATGCACACACACACACGCACGAAAGCTTGTTTGTCTTGCAAATTTTTAAATAATTCAGGTAGACCTCAGACACACGTGCACGCACAGGAATCGTTTTATAAGCAAATAAGCTACAACTGAAAAAAAATTTAAATCTTCAGTTGTTTTACTTATTTAATGGATAATTATGACTTAATTATTTATTAATACAAAGACGCCAACAGGACGGTAAACACGTAAATGTCTAACACAGTATGTGTGTCATACAGTCAGTAAAAAGTCAGTAAAAGACTAAAGATACGGGAAAAACTCCAATATGAGCAAAAGTTTTATAAACATACATGCTACAAATAAAAATAAAGTAAATAAATAAATAAAGCCTACAGCTGTCAACTCTCTATTCTGATAAAGTGAATATTTCACTTTATTATTTCATATATTTGTCAATATAGTTTCTTAAACACACCACTAACGCTGCGTGAAATGTGCTAAATACAAAAATAAACTTAATAAAAATGTATTAATTTATTAATTTATATTTGTTTGCATGTTTAGTTTGAAACGTTTGTTTTATTTCAAAGCTAAATTATAAGTGTGCTGAAAAATATTTTTTAATATTCAAAACGTTTTGTTTATATTTTTTATATTTAATTTATATATTATAATATTTTTATATTATATTTTAAAACTATAAATTTATGTACATGATTGACACTTTTATTTTAGTAACTGAAGCACTGAAGAAAACGCATGGCAAACTGTCCTGTTATCAGTATTACAGCAGTATAATATTAGTGTTATTGATTTTATTGTTATCATAATAATTATTATTATTTTTATTGTTATTGGTGTTGTAGTTTCACGTTAAACCGTCTCAGTGCAGCTTCAAGTATCAAACACACACATGAGTATAAATCTCTCCGCCTGTTGTATCGTTCATATTCGGTCAGTCTGTGTCTTGTTATTGTTATTATTGCTATTATCGCCTCATCGTGCTGCCACAGAAAAGCTGGCCGTCCTGCTGCAGTCACTTTGAATTAACTTCACTAACACAGAGAAACTCCTCACTGACTCCAGCAGCCCAAAACACACACTCACAGTCTCATACACACACACACACACACACATACACACACGTACAGTATGTTTTTAATTTTGGCCAAACACACCTAAACACAGCACTTGTTTACAGTTGTTTTCAGATCTGAGATATTCTTTTCAGCCAAACTTCGACTAATCGACGTGCTGACGCTGAAACAAACGAGCGGACAGAAGAAAAGTGAACGCAGCCTTTTGTCAAAAATGTTCAAACCGAATAACAAAAAGTGCGAATAAGATAATAAGGATAATATGTTTGCATTTTAATGAGCTGCTGTTGTACATGCTGTGATGATTAGTAGAACTAAAAGCGTGTTCTTCAAAGTGAGCAGACTAGTCCACCGTGTGTAATTATGTAAAGTAGGCCTGCTCCTGCAGCCAGCCTGTAATTTTACACTTTTCTGAAGCCTGTCGACTTTAAAGGAAGATACAACATCAAATCAGACTACAAGAAACACGAGGAGAGGTCCCTTAAATTAAATCTTACAGCATGAAAAAGAAAATACGATGAAATCACTGTAAAATAACAAAAACACAACTGCTCAGACTCTGGTGTCAGATTCACTGAGGCTTTCTGTTTAAATCTGTTTTATTTCGTGCAACAAAAATCACTAAAATTTGTTCTAATTAATACATTTTTTTATATTTAAAGGCTCGATATTTAATTAATAAATAGCCCTGATTATATTTTATGTTTTGGGTTAAAAAAAATATAAAGGTCAGGGTAATAGGATCCCTGGACACACACACACACACACACACACACACACACACACAACACACACACACACACAAAGGATCTCACCATGGCGATTGTGGCTGGCCCACCCCGCCAATGATCGATTTTTTAGGTTTTATTGGTTTGGATTTATGCGCCTTGAACGCACCACGGCGTTTTTAACAGATTTTAAATAAGGGGGAAAAATCCAGGAAAGTTGTAATATTATAAATAAATTAATCCATAATTATATTTAAATTAAATTATATATTTTTAAAAAAACAAAAAAAACCTTCCATGCATTCTTTACATTACATTTTTCTGTATGTATTAGGCTGGCTGTGTTCTTTAATTGCATAACTGCATAGTTAAAGATCTGTTCATAACTGTAATACGTTAGTGCTTTTGCACATTGTTTCAACAACTAATGAGATCTTTTTGTTTATATTTTTTTTACTCAAATAAAATTTTCATTTTATGGAAATCAATGAAGAACAAACAAAAACAACAACACCAGAGTCCCTGCTACTAACCCACAGCTGCATGTGCTTTAAATTAACAAAAATATGGAAAATTTCTCACCTTTGCAACAAAAAAAATGATGTTAAAAAAAAAAGAAGAAGAAGAATATACGTCGACGTTTCGTCCACTTTTCCTCGTTTCGGTCCATATTTTTCTCGGGTGGATAGATGTGTAACATGAGACGGCAGTACGGCCGCAGCCCTCCTGCAGCAAAATAAATCTCATATGCAAAGAAGGCTTTTGAAAATGGCGCCCTGCAGCAAACGCCTCCCTGTCAGTGAGGAGGAGGAGGAGGTGAAGGGAGAGAGGGGCAGAAGGGGGGCGTGCCATGAGCGTCGTGTTACGCGCAATGGGGCTGTAGCCTCTGCTCCCGTGTCGGTTGTAGTATCTGGATATAAAACCGTCCCCGGTATTCGCCGGTGTAGCCTCACACGTTGAACCCCCCCTCCTCCTCCTCCACCTCCACCCCTTCTCGTCTCGTCAACAGCACGTCGGTACAACCATTGGAAAACGCGTCGTGTCATTACGCACCGAATAAAAGCGCACTTCTCAGGCTTCCGTGGCTCTCCAAGCTTCCCCATCCCCCCTCTACCACTCGCACCGTCTCTCTCTCTCTCTCTCTCTCTGTCTGTCTCTCTCTCTCTCTCTGTCTCTCTCTCTCTTCAAAAACACGGAGCCGTATCCCGTTTTCTTCCGCGACTTTCGCGTGAAAACAAGCCGCGGCGTGCGCGCACACACTCTCTCTTTCCACCCCTGTCTTTCCGTCTCCATCCAGCGCTTCGCTCCGGTGGTCGCTTTGGCGCAGAACGGACCGTCTCCACATCCACACACACCGCCATTCCGGTGCGCAGGCAAGGCAAGGCAGGCAGGCAGGCAGCCCATGAAACCGCGCAGTCTAGCCAGCAGCTGGGGCTTCCAGGGGAGCGTTGTGAAGAGGGGATCTCTCTCTCTCTCTCTCTCTCTCTCTCTCTCTCTCTCTCTCTCTCTCTCTCTCTCTCCTTCCCTCCACGGCGGAGCGGCGGCGAGGGAGAAGAAGAAGAGGAGGAGGAGAAGGAGGAGGGAGAAGGAGGGGGAAGCCCACGCTGATAGCTGGAGGGAGCCCCAGCGCGTTGAGCTTGTGTGTGTTTGTGTGTGTGTGCGTGCGCATTATAATCGTTGCTAGGAAATCCTTTCTGTGGTTGAGAGGATCTACAAGCAGCTGCAAAACGAAATCAACTTTTATCCTCTTTCAAATATAGATTTTGTTTTTTTAAAAGTATAAGTTATAGATGTGTTGAAGTGTGTAAGTGTAGGTGTGTGCGCGCCTCTGTTTTTATGTGCATTGTGTTTGGATGTGAATGTGCAGCTGTGAGTTAATCTACACACACACATGGGAAGTGAAATAGGCTGCTTCATCCATAGTGAAGGAATTGATTCAGAGCTCTGTGTGTGTGTGTGTGTGTGTGTGGTTACTGGTGGTATTTTCAGATAAATCACTCTCGGCTTGCAGAACAGTCAGTCCTCACCTATGTAAACGCACCCCTGAGGGCAACAGATTTATCTGCAAGAGGACGGTTCACCTCCCTCACACACTCACACAAATGTGCACACATCCCTCCCCCTTCCCCTCCCTCCGTTACCCCCTTCCCCTCAGCGTTGAGATGGATGGCCCATGTCCCTTTTGTCTAGATGCAAATGGACTTTAACCCCGAATTAATGGATAACTCCCCAGAAAGGCCTAATAATGCTCTGCTCACATGATGTACACACACACACACACACACACTTCTACTGGCTGGCAGGCCTCAGATTTGATAACACATTCAGACATGTTGAGTTTGTCTGCAGAGCACTGACACTACACGGTATGTGCATCATGTTTATCTGAGCAGGAGCACAGCACATGGAGCTTGCTGCAGCTGTACTTTAATGAGCATTAGTTCTTTTTATTTAATTTGATATTTGTATATTCTCTCCTCCTGATGGAGTTCTTTCTAAATTAAATCATGCCTTTTACGCTGAGATTACACAAGCCACACAACCATTCCCTCCACAAGAGTAACAGAGATCCTCCACTGACTGTTTCCCACCTTCTTTTATAACCTCTATAACGCAGAAGTATCACATTGTTGTAATTCTATTTTCATTTTTATGTGCGGACATTTGAACTTTCAGGGCCTGTTGTATCCCGTGCTGAGCGTACAAGATGATGACAGACGTTGGGGTTTAACGTGAAGCTGGGTGCAGGAGTAGGGATGTAGATACGATCCCCCATTAGCTGTGGCGCCATGCTGCTCCGCAACATTACCACGGCACTAAAATTTTATTTGAGCAGCCCGCTCACTCAGGTTGATCAAGAGGAGAAGGGAGGGGGGGGGAGAAGAGAAAAGCAGGACGGAAAGCTTCAAATTGAGTGTGTTGTGTATTTAGGCACGGGTGTGTGTGTGTGTGTGTGTGTGTGTGCTTGTTATATTTTTGTGAACAATAAACCCACTTCCTCCATGTATACCTGTCACCCCTGAGCACAATCAATGAAACACCCCCATTTGCTGCGTGTCAGGAGCAGACTGCATTACCACGGATGTAAAAATTCATCTGGGGAAGAGGCCACTTGTTGCTGGAGATGACGATAGCTGGCTGGGGAAGAAGAGGGGGGGGGGAGTGAGAGGAGGGGGGGGGTAGGAGAGGTGGAATAATTTCATCCAAGTAAGATGGATGTTTTAATGCATCTGCTTTGTGTAAAGTCCTCCACAACATGCCACATAAACATATCTGTCTTTATGGATGCGGCTGCCGGGATGATATTGGGGGAGCGAGGTGGTGAAGAGTTGTCAGTTTTGCAAGGGGAGGTGTGTGTGTGTGTGTAGGGAGCCAGTGTAAGCAGCACATGTATACAGTATATCAGGCAGAGTTTTGGACCTTTCTTACTGCTGTGTACACCTAGAAAACAATCAAAAGAAGTTCTATATGATCTTGTAGATGGATTAGTGCTTGGCTGATGAAACCAAACAGCAATTAAAGGGTTTTCTCAGAACCACAAAATAAACCCAAAGACAGCACAGTTATGATTACAGTAACTATGAACCCATAAACTATCCAGTTTTCCCCTCCAAATGTTTCTCACTCGTCCCTTTCATCAGCTCAGTACATCCTCTGAACTTTTCCACTCAGCCCCTGGTATCGCCACATTCACTCAGTCCCATGATGAGCAGAGGGTGTATACACGAGCTATTGTTGTCGGGGAAGATGGCTGTAGTCAATGAAGGAGCTTTGTCAGTGGACTACAATGCGCCCATACTTCCTGATACTACACCTGCAGCTGCATCAGTTTACACTTGCATTACTGCACCTCCACCTGTACTGACGTCGATGATACTGATAGTGAGTTAAATGATTGATGTTTTTCTTTCTGTTGCATAAAGCCTGCATTAAAACTTCACACACGGGTTTAGACTTTCCTCAGTTGATTAGGTTTCAATAGTGATCCAGATTTAGAGCATTTCATGAAAACAAGTGAGTTGATTCCAAGTTCTTGTGGATCTGTTTGCAGGTTGAATTTGGAGATCCGTTCAACTCAAAATCAAAGTAATAGAAACAAAATCCAGCGTTGTCTGAGTGCCTTAAAGCATCAACAGCTTCATCTTCAAATTTCACATTTACAAGGCGTGACACTTCAGCACTTTTTTTCCCCCCACATGATTCACAAGAGTGAATGGACAGAATTCCTCAAAATGTCCAGCTCTGGGCCTTGTTGTGGTGAAGCGCCTGATATTCTGGTGATGTTTAGAACCACATCTGTGCATATTTAATCGTAGTCAACCTCAGGCTTTGAAGTGAGACATTTGGATCAGACCAGAGGCCAAAAAGCAAAGAGTAAAAAAAAAAAAAGGAAGGATAGTGTTAGAAACAGCCGAAAGAGGAGAAGGATGGAGCAAAAGTGAGTGAGACCTTTTGTGGCTTGAACTGATTGGATCAGCGTTGAGTTGACCTCTGACCTCCCAGCTGGGCCAAAAAAACGTGTCCTGACACACACTTCCCTTTTCTTCTCCCAGGCAACAGCCACTACGGAGATCACATGACTATCCGGGCCGGCCATTGCCAGGCCGCGTGATGCTGCTGCAGATGTGGGGAGGAAAAAAGAAGAAAAAAAAAATTATAAAAGGAAGAAAAGAAGTTTTTAGTGAAAGATTGGAAGGGGAACAAGGGCTAGGGGGTGACATGGAGAACAAGCAAACGCGTCAGCAGACAGCGAGGAGGGGATGGGAGAGGGGGGTCACAAAGCTAGCTTTGTTTCTGTGCTGGCTGCTGCATTAGCAGCTGCAATAAAAAGAAGAAGAAAAAAAGCTCGAAGAGTAGAGGATGGAAGGACGATGGCATGGAGGGGTGAATGGCCTGGCATGACGTTTAAGAGATGTCTCTGTTTGTCACTTCAGTACACTGTGGTTTAATGCTGCTTCATAGAATATGCATACATGCCATAACTCATAGAGAGAGATGAAGACCTACATGGCAGATTCGAGATAAAGGCACCACTGTGCGTCCAGTGATGTAACACTCTTTTATGACTGATGTGCATTACAATATGAGAGCAAAGATGAAAGAATTTAGTACTTTGGCAAGAAGTCATATCCCAAGCTGCTTTGCTCTCTTAGCTCACCCTTTTGTGGCCGTCTCAGTTATGCAGCTATGCTCACCTATGGGGCCAGTGGGCCTCTATAAACTTGCATTTGTGTGTTTCTGTGCAGGCTTCTTGTGTGTGTGTGTGTGTGTGTGTGTGTTCAGTGCACTTGCCTCTGGGGCAAACAACGTCCGTTCTCCAAAAATCACATGACCATGTAAACTGCAGAAACCGGCACCATCTTTAGGTGCGGTGGCACCTTGAAGTGTTTTCCATTTGCCAAAGAGGAGCTGGCCTCAAATTGGAACCAGAAACAGGTTTAGCGTCTGATTCTTAACCTATCGCAGCTGTGTGTCACACACACACACACGCGCACACACACACACGCACAAATATCAAGGGGTCCACATACACACGCATGCAGCGGGCGAGCAGTCTCTGAACAGGGTTAAGAGTGAGCAACTGTATTACACCACAGCAAATGAGAAGCATCACATCTAGAGAGCAAATCTCAAACATTTGTCCACGTTTATCAATACTGCCATATGTGTACGACATCATGATGGGCTTAAAAGCTTGTCGGAAACACGCACGCCAAATGTTTTAAGGACAAGTATTGTCTTTTCTGCAGCTGCTGTGTTTTGTAATGAATATTGCAGATGTTTCCTGCTTAAATGTGTTTGTTCCATAATGACATTTTGGTAAACAACTTAGGAGATGATATTATGTAATGACTGTCACACTCCCAAAAGCAAAGAGTGTGTTCTGCCCTGGTAACAAAGATGTTTTAATCACACGGGACGTAACTTTGTTCCAACAGGTGCTACATATATATAACCCCACACTATGTGAAGGAATCCAGGAGAGAAAACCACCTGACACCTCTGATAGTATCTCATTGAGGTGTATTTACCCAACACAAGCAGAGTGTGAAGCAGAGAGGGGGCCGGGCCGGCCAGAGCTTTAGCTGTAAAACCGGCCTTGTTTGGGATCGTTCTAATGAGGAGGGAAGGGTCGCATTTCAGGCTGCAGGCGAATGTTCGAATGCAGCAGAATTGTCCTTCATCAGAGCTGAAGTAGATTGATGAGTGAGTGTATGGACGGCATCTATTTAACTGTTGGGGTCTAAGGCCGGTTTGTATGCGCAGCTGGAACTTGGGTTGAAAGACGAAGACCAGGGGCATCACGACTATGACAGGAAGTAAACCACAGAATTTCCATGAGGTCTTGCTGAAGAATTTAGACATTCTCCAAGTTAACGAAGCTGTTCTGTGAGATCGAAAGCAGAAAAGAGCTGTTTTAAAAGTGTTAAAGCTCCAGTGTGTTAAAAATCTATTTACAGAATATGGCAGAAATGTAATATAATATTTAGAACTCTGTTTTCATTAGTGTATAATCACCTGAAAATAAGAGTCTTTAGGTGTTTGTTACCTTAGAATGAGCCTTTAATATCTATTGAAGCAGCGAGTGTCCTCCATGGAGTCAGCCATGTTTCTACAGTAGCCCAGAACAGACAAACTAAACACTGACTCTAAATAGGGCCTTTTGCACCTTTTCATGTTTGGTTTTAGTTTCTTCTTAACACAAGGAAATGGAATTAGCAACTACACTACTAGATGCCACTAAATCCTACACACTGGCCCAAGAATGTGTTGTATAAATTAACTGCAATGTGATATGTACTCCTCAAAAATTAAGAAATTCCAACCAAAAACGGAAACCAGGAGACTTTCTATTCTATTTTCCCAGGCAAGGTTTAATCATAAGATGGCGCAAAGAGGCTCGGTTTGTTAAAAGACTGATGATTTTATTGATTATGGTTGAATGGATTTCGTACAAACCAAAAATACTTTCCTTGAACTGACGGAAATAGGATTCTGAGTTAAAATTCTTCACAAAACGGTTATGTAATTCTGCAGGTGCATGTAAAAGTTCTGATTTAAAAAAAAAAAATTGAAATAAAAATAGGTGGTCATTTTAATAAGAATATTCTAAATAATTTGATTAATTTGATAAATCTGAATCAGATTTAGTGCAAAAAGATGAAAATATCCTTCACCATTGTGACATTAATGAAAATGTGAAATAGAGTCTGAATATATAGACTAACTGCAAAACCCACAATGCAACAGTAAGTCATTACAGACACAAAATAAAGGTCATGGTCCTGAGTGGGTGGGGTCTCCCTGATCCTCCTACTTCCCTTTCCTATAAATCATTTTAAAAGGCAAAGCCAAAACCATACTGGAAGGATTTATGTTTGTATTGTTGCTTTTGGTCTTGAGAATAGTTTCTATTTTTCAACACTGCGATGAGGGCAGCAATGGTTTGGAAAAGTCATAATAGAATTACTTAACTCGAGCTTTGGTGAGTTTGTTTAAGTGGATTTGTCTGTTGGGGCTGGTTAAAGCATATTTCTTGTTGTTAGATGGAAACGTCTGATGTCACCATCCACTGACCTCCAGAATATATTACATACCCAGGGAAGAAGTTAGTGAGTTTATTGTGCCATCAGGGTATTTAGATTAGAATGGTGTTTTTGCCTGTATTTAGCTGCCTCAGTAATAATCACATGCTGTGTTGTGTGTTTGACAAACAAACCATTTTTTGATACTTTAAATATATTACAAATGAGAGTTTTGACTCTTCTGCTCTGTTGTTTCTGACTTCATTAAGATTTTAAATGGAGTTCATTTGTAGTTTTTCAGGATGTCTTGGAGAAAACACCAGAGTAATCCCGTGCAGACTGATTACAGCAGCTTTTCTAATATAAACTAATTTCCACCGAATTGAAATAAATTGAAAGAAACCTGTTCCTCGTTTTTCCGGAGACCCCCTGGACTCGCCCTTCAGGGCGCCTGGAGGTCCCCGCACCCCAATTTGGGGATCCCCCCCCCTTCTCCTCCTCCCTCCCTCCCTGTTCAGAGCCCCACAGGGCTCTCGGCCCTCGCTTCTGTCACCGGACGCGGTGATGCAGGGGTTAACGTGGTGACGTGGTGCTCCTGAAGCGGTGACCCACGGGGGCAGCCAGTGGGGGCTGCAGGCAGGGGGAGACGAGGAGAAACCGAGGCTGAGGTCCCGTTTGGGAAAGAGGGAAGAAGACTCCCACAACCGCTGCGTTTCTTCAATTATTTCCAAGCTGCAGCTCGTATACTCCGCTTCTTCCGCATTCATCTCCAAACCTGCGGCTCATTTGTTTTTACGCATCTTCAGTAAAACGCCTTCCCGGCTGGAAACTGTGTGTGTGTATGTGTTTTTTACTGCCACGCTTGTTTGCAATCATTTCTTTGTCTCTTTAGTCCAGGGCGACACATCGAAGCAGACTGAGCTCCCTTTTCTGTGGAGCGAGAACGGGGAGATAAATTCACTTTTACGCACAAACTTGTCTGGACCGTTTGGACTTGATCAAAGGCTGCGGGGTAAACGCGCCGAAATACCGTGGACTCTTTTAACGCCTGTGCTAAATGTTTATAGTCCCCTTACAATTAAAGCCGTGTGTGCATGGAAGTGTTTTGCCTGCGCCGACCGGCCTGCCGGTCATCCTCAGAACAAACTGCCTCTGAAAAATGGGAGAGCAGCTACATATATAGCATGCATTGATGTATAGCTGGTGATTTTTTTTTTCTTTTTTTAAAGGTGGGTAAACTGTGACCTCCAGGCGATAATTAGGGCTATCATTTGGCAAACAACCGCCACTCTAAACAAATATCAACTGGATTTCCAGAGAAGGGCTGATTGCTTCTTTTCATGCCAGACTCGAACTATTCCAAATAAATAAAAACTGAGCAGTTTGGCACGGCCTGCCTTCCTCCACATCACGGTTATAGATTCAACACATGCTGCATAGACAGAGGAATGGTTTCCTGAAACCTCCCTTTTTTCACTCTGTTAAAACTTTTGGTGAAAATCTCCTGTTATCAGAAGGATGCACGTGGAAGGAGTGATAGGCCTCCTTTCCTGCTCCTCCGCCTCCGTGTGCATAGATTCGGTTCAGCACAATCACAAATGCAAACACAACAACACTGGGCATAAAAAAAAGGTGTGTGTGCGTCTTGGTGCGTAAATGTGTGTGAATCCCACTTGTAGTGTCTTTGTTTGTGGGGATGGACGTGGGTGTATTCTTGGTGTGTAACTCACAAACACGCTTGATGATGTCCCTTTGCCCCCTCCCATGATTAAGAAAAAATGCAAGAAAGCTTCCTTCTACTCTTCTAGACAAGGCAAGAGAGTGAGAGAGTGTACATGAGAGAAGCAGAGAGAGAGAGAGAGAGAAAGAAAGAAAAGAGTTTCTCCATCAATTTTCAGTTTTAATGTCAGCGCTCCAGCTCCATTGTGGGAGAGAGAGGACGCGTCATCCAGACATAAATTTGCTATTATACAGCCTCATGGAGACTCACATCTACAGGATCCGGAGCTTGTAGTCGGGAAAACCCCTCGGTGGATAAATTCAGCAGAGAGCGAACGTGTAAAGGAAACGGAGCGCTATTTAAGTCCATACATTGAATGCGCATTGGTTTGGATAAAGCGTTTACAGGAGCAGAGATTTTTTGTTCCGAGTTGTCAAGTTTTGGGAAGAAGTAAGATTCTTTTAGATTGTTTATTTTTCAATTTATGTCCATAAATACAAGTCTGTGCTATATGGAGACGGACGTTTTGTAGGTAGGTGTTGTATTTTGTGTTCTGTTTCATCACTGTCCGTATCATTTATCCAGCAAGGATTTAAATAATAATAGTTATTATTCGCTGTATTTTTGACAGTTTTTAGTCTCTCGCGAAGATTTTTGGGAGAAGGCTAAACATCCCTGAAGAGCGTTCATTGCCAAGCGTTTTTTGGCTCCAAAGTGTGTCTAAGAAAAAAATGTTTATTTATTTATTTGCCTATTTAGGTTGTGCGTTTTTGGACACTTTTTTTTTTTTTGTAAATCTTCGTCTTTAACATGCGTAAAAGTTTGCGTAATCGCTTTTTTAGGCGTCCGAGAACTTTTAAAACGTGTAATCACAGCTGGTATTTTATATCATATAATGTTTATAAAACAAACTGAAGAGATGGATGTTTTTTTGAGCGAGAAATCTCGATGTCTCTCTTGAACATTGAGTGTGCAGTTCATGTGAGAAGGTTTATCAGTTGGGGCCTCTCGGAAAGGTGGAGTGGGTTGGGGGGGGGGGGGGGACGACTACGACATGTGCCAATGTAGTGGCGCGTACACACACACACACACACACACACACACACACACACACACACACACACACGCACACGCTGATTCAACCATGTAAAGTGGAGTTCGCTTTAGTTGATCGGCTCCACAGTTGGGTGTTATAGTTTGTCAGGCTTACTGGTGTTATATTAAGTTACACGGTAACACTGTATAAGGATACTGAGTTGCTGTTGATCTCTCTCTCTTTCACACACGCACACACACACACACACGCATCAAGAGCTTTTGGCAACATCGTTGGCCATATCGCCATCCATGCGAGATGACACACGTCTTTTTCAGGTCACATTTCTTTGATTTCTGACTCAGTTTGTGGCAATAAAGACAGGGGAAATGTAGTTGATGGATACTGACTGAAGGAGTCTTTTGCAAATTTCCCACCGTAGACCTATAATTCATCACCTCGCTTTGCTTTTTACACTAACAACTCTTTATTTATTTCATTTTTGTCGCGTTTGTCTGATTTATGAAGAATTGTGGTTTAACATTCTGGAGTCAAGTCAAATGTAATGTTCACACCGATACAAAGTTTTCCTGATCTGTGCATCTGAACGTACACATTAGCACTTTAGCTGCAGAAAGGAAAAATAAACTTCTTCTTAGTGTTATGCCACATGCAGGGAGGTCTACATTAAACACCTGCTTCACTTCTTAATCTCGGCGTTCAAACACACATTTATTGTGAGTTTGTGTTTATTTTATTTCGGGGAAAACACGCATTAAGAAACAGCTGAAAAGATACAGTACATTACACTGGTGCTGTCTGGGCAGGTGGTAATATACATTTACTAAAAACATTGTTAAATATTATAATTTGCTGCCATATTCTAATTTAGTTTGACAGTGCATAGATCGTAGTGATAAAACGTTGTCATTGTGGATCATGCAGTGGTTATTGGAGACATGATTGGTTTATAGTTGAGTCATAATTATCCTCAGATTTTCTTTTTTCTCAGCAGAACTTTGTCTGTTAAGTCCCAAATGTTTCTGGCTCATCTGCTCACACTCTTGCTTCTGACATGAAGCTTTAAATTTAAAATATTATTATTTTTTTTTTTGTTGGATGGGTTTTATTTTTGAG
This sequence comes from Argyrosomus regius, assembly GCA_946959425.1. Classification (NCBI taxonomy): domain Eukaryota; kingdom Metazoa; phylum Chordata; class Actinopteri; family Sciaenidae; genus Argyrosomus; species Argyrosomus regius. The sequence goes on from OX336900.1 coordinate 14,887,873, forward strand.
ACGAGATCCAGAGGCAGTGATGTGTTCAGATTAAGCACTTTGTGAGTAAATCTTCACCAACGATCCGGTCAAAGTATGACCAACACAAAGCAGCCAGCAAGAGAACAAGATGACTGAATATTAAAAATGCTTTTTCTTAGAATTTTTTTTTTCTTGGGATTCATTTGCTGGTGCGTCACTAAAACACTTTATGGGTTACCCTTTAAAATATGAGTCATGCACAGATTTATGTTGCAAAATAAGTCTTTGTTTTTTGGTGAAAGATTCAACTGGCTCACTTCGAATTTGGAGTGATGAATTGCAGATGGTCAGCTGACCTATTGACCCCCATAGCCCGCACCAGAGAAGCTCAGTATTACATTTTGATTTTCCAATCAAACGATATATGTTTTATGACCTTATTGCTTGGAACAAACATTAAAAAACAAAGTCTTAAATCGTCATGAAAGTGTGTGTATGATCATGGTGCGCATTCAGGCAGAGAAGGAAGTGAATTTCTGGGACAAATACAAACAATGAGGTGGAGCTGGGTCTGTCACACGTCAGGCACACGATACATTCAATCCCATTATTTAACATTTCACTCGCTGTTAAGATTCAGTTCTCTCCCCCTGTCTGAATATGAGCTCCACATAAAGCTCACTGTGCAAACACACGCAGGACAGCACGCTATGGCTGTTTATGTTCAAATGGTAATGATAATTAAAGCCTCCACCTGCATGTTTTGATGGCCTATAAATAGATGCTGGTGCTTTCATCTCATCCATACAGGCCGTGGTGGTGGTTACAGCCGGATATATGGCTCTGTGACAGGTACTAATTTGGTGCCTCCGTCACCATCATCATCGCCATCATCTTCTTCTCCTACTGCACCACCATCCTCTTGATCTAAAGGTGTCTGAAGACATGAGCCTCGTAATTCAAGTATTTTATATAAAAGGATGGAGAAGCAGAGCGTTTTTTAAAATTTTTTTATTTTTCATGACCCAGCTCCTCTGCAGACTATCTGTCAGGATGATCAGCATCTGTCCTGCGCACACAGCGAAGAAAAGGTCACGTTGTTGTTTTTGTGTCCAGTCAAGTCCTGACTCCATCATGTCTTCTTCTTCTTCTACTTCTAAGCGGTTATGGATGCCATTGTTGTTTGTTGAGGTTGATATGTGTTGGTCACCAGAAGGGGAGGGGAAAAAGGTACCCACATCACCGCTGTTCCACGCCTTGTTTTTCATAACATAAAAGCTTGGCAGCGCTACATTTCTACTCTCTAATATGGCTCTATTGTCTCATTGGTTTCCACCACCACCACCACCACCACCACCTTTGGATAGATTTAGATAGCCGGGGCGTCTCCCTGATGAACGTCCCTGTTTGGAAATTCGCATCATTAAAGAGCTATCAGAAATATGTGGTGAGAATAGGATGGTTGGCCTGTATGGAAAGCCTCCCGTGGAGACAGCTCTCCATTTGGACCTCATTTAAAACCAGCCCCGCCAATGTGTTTCCCGTTGACTGTGAATTATGCTTTTTTTTCATGTGGTCCTATTTAGACGTTCAAAAGTTTATTCAATTAATGTTGGGGGGCTGCAGTGGAGGGTGTAGCACCCACTTTAAACGTACTTCATCCACTTTTTAATGTGCGGAAAATAGCTTATTCACCTCTTTTAAATACGGAGGCATAACTCCTCGTGAGGTGAAGTTGCAGTAGAGTTCATATTCACAAAAGCAACGCTGAACTGATGCGTGTCAGGTTCCTCCAAACTGAGTTTGCTCTGCGTAAAGGTGGAAACAAAAGCGCCAAAAACCTGAAACGAACCTTTGAATAATTGTTTGCATGCTTAATTTATTTGTTGATTTATTTAATTTTAGATTCATTCAGTTGTGACGCACTACATCTCCGGAGAGAGGGGGGAGTAACTGCTTCAGCTATAGCCGGGCTGGACGGCCAGGAAAGCGGCCGGGGATGTGTGGCTCCTCGCCGCGGAGGAAGAGTCTCGCACACCGCTTTAGTGTGAGGGGAAGAAAAGGGGGAGAGAGGAGAGGAAAAAAAGGGAAGAAGGAAGCGAAGAAGGGAAGGTGGAAAGTGTCAGTCAGGAACGCTTCATTGCTCGAGGACAATCCGCGCGCAGGACCGGTCTGTTTCAAGAGCAATCAGTCAATCCGCATTAATTATCCGCGCGCCCCCCCACCGTATAGGGTAGCTCGCGCTGGCACACGGACCGGAGGAGGCTGGGGTGTGTGTGTGTGTGTGTGTGCTTTCTCTCTGAAACACTCACACACACACACCCAACCCCCACCTTTTAAGTGAAAAAGAACCAATAAAAATCAAGCTATAAAAGGCTTTTCCTTGTCACTAAATAAATTAAATGCAGATTTCTGTTTTAAGTGCCGGACCCCTTTTGTGAGCTGCGGAACAGGATTCTTTATTGTCCCTCTGTCATTAGTGCTGAGGGCAACACTGTTGGGGGAGAGAAGAGGGAAGTCATTTCAAAATAAATATATACTGTATATATATATTAGACTACTGTATATCCACATATTCTGTCTTTGGTTTTGTAACCAAAGCAGCTAGAATCAGGACAAGTGACAGCACGAATATTTTATAACTTATTGAAATGGGTGATGCAACCCAATCCTGAACATACAATATATTCATTGCTCTATTTTCATCATTATTTTTGCAGCATTATCAGCCTTTGATTTGTGATCAAACTTGTTGGTTAGGATAAAGTAATGGTCATATTTGGATCCAAACTGCCTGGTTGTCTCAACGCAGTCCACACGTGAGAAAGAGCCCATTTGGAAATAATCATATCTGCACATATGAGTATATAGCCTTTACATTCTGATGGACGTCTAGCACCAGTTTATGAGTTTCACAGGAACTCCACAGATGTTTATTTTTGTCATCTTCGTGGATTCTGATGTATTCACGTGTTGTCTGTCTGACTGAAGAAACGTTTAAACCATTGAAATATTGACTTTGAGCAACTATGGAAGTCTGCAGAATATTGAGTGTTTGTATACTGTGTGTGTGTGTGTGTGTGTGTGTGTGTGTGCGTGTGTGTGTGTGTGTGTGTGCGGACACGTGGTGGCTGAAGCTCATTGGAGAGCGCAGGGCTTTGGAATGCAGGCTGCTATGTAAATAGGAAAAGAGGGTAACGATTATCTAATTACAGACGTGATAAATCAGCTTCTCTTTGGCGTTATTTGATTTGAATTATATTATGTATCAATTAATTCTACTGTATAGATGAAAATCTCGTTTTACCTCCGTGCACACACACACACAGTTTATAAGCTATCTATCGGCTGCACACCAGCTTGAGTCTCCCTTTGTCCAGTGTGTTTTGTTGGAGGGGCTGGACCAAACATAAGAGAGCGAGGCTGTGTTTTAATGTAAAGGGACATCAGCTCCAGCAGTCTTCATATACTTTATGAGGTGCATATTCACTGTTGTCAGCTCTGGACAAGTTCAGCTAAAAGACAGAAAGAAGTCTTTAAAGGTTTCATGCAGCCACGTGAGTGAATGCTTGCTGCGTTGTTGCAAATACAGGAAAAAATACGAGAAATAAAACAAGAAAAAAAACCCCAACTTGAAATAAGTAATGAAACCAGTAATATGTATAAAAAGAATATATAACTATATATTTATCCTAAATATATATAACAAATATATAAATATAATATATATATTTATTTTTTATTTTTTTATTTTATATTTTATATATACACACACAAATTGTATAAACAGTATATATAACTATATAACATACTAATACATTTACCACTTATATGAACAATATATAAATACAGCATACAGTTCATATATATTGTGTTCAATACTTCAGTATCTATTTATATATATTATTTATTTATTTTTATAATTTATTTATTTTTAGATTTTCTATTTTTCATATTTATTTTCTTTAAATGCCGTTTATCTTTTGATTAGAATAATAAAATGTGTTTTAAATAATTAATTATCTCTATAGCACCATCTTCTTCTGATCCCCTTTCCAAAAACAATTAATACCGTAATTTATTATTATAACCGACCTACCGTTTATGCTGCTGCATAAAAAGCGGAAATGTCCACTTAATTATTGAACAGTTGGCAATAAAAAAGTTTTAGTCAACATTTTAGGCGGAGCAGCACAATGAGAGCAGAGTCCTGACGGCCAGTGTTTTAACATGTGGGAGAAGATCTGATAATTTAGTCTTTTAACAGATCTATCGCTCTCTTCTCACGTCTCCTTTGTCGACAAAACTTTTCTCTCTTCGTGTTTGTAAGAAGAAGAAAAAAAGGAGCTCCCTCGAAGCAGCGAAGCAATAGCTGTTTTCCGGTTCTTCCTGCCGTCCTTTCCTCCATTTTCTAAACACAAAGTTGTTATTGCACCATTCCGCGAATCTAGCCTCTACATTTAATACAACGTGTAATTTCCCCCCTTTTACCGTATTCCCTTTGATTTTAGTCACTCTTGACTCTCCTTTTGCTCTGGGGCCAACGGGGTTCGCCGTGGGGGGCGCCTTGAAACCGCCCCTCCTTATCTCCTTTCATCGTTCAGCGCGGGGCCGCCTTGAAACCGCAGGGGCAGTAATTGCTTTTTTCAGGCAGCCCAGTGCGGACTGGCCAGCAGCCAATCAGAGCCTTGTTTACACTCGGTGATTGACAGCACTCTGGCAACGTGCCAGCCAATCAGGAGCCTCGCAGGGACGAAGCCCCGAGTTTTAACCCTTTGCCTCCACGTATAAACAAACCTGGACGAGGGAATATTAGCCTATAGCAGCTCATATATTTCGACATGGAAACACACAAGCCCGTATCCTTCCACTTTTAATTGGCTAAATTAGTGAACCGTGCGCTAGGCTAACCCCGGGGACAGTAATGCTTTCAAATTACGCAGTGATTCAATTTGCCCGTGTGTGTGTGTGTGTGTGTGTGTGTGTATGAATGTGTGTGTGTGTGTGTGAGACAGACACAGGTAAACAGACATACAGCCATAAAATAGAAAATATTGAATCTCCGGCAGCCTATGTTGTTTAAATTTACGTGTACCTTCTAAACCTTCCCCCAAATGCACATAAACATAAAGCAACTTTATTAACCCTTTCTCCATAATAGGCCACCTGCGTTCAAGTGTCGTTTCTAATGTTGTTAAGTGACAGGTTTTTATATAGATGTATGTATGGCATATTGATGGATTTAAGTGAGCCGATACAGAAGGAATGCATGTTCATGTTCAGAGCGGAACACGCGCTATCAGAGCAGGCTTTGGCTTTGTGGAGAATTAGATTTGATCAAATCCTCCTTTAGATTTACTCCCAGCATCCCAGTGGACACATTTTATATATCAAACTTACACTTTTTCACTCTTTTTGTGGGAGTTTTTCCTTCCTCAAATAGGAACAGAGAGTGTCGTGTATAAATAAAACTGACTGAACTGAACTTTAGCCTATTAATTACACTCTCAAACCGTCTCTTATCTTTATGTGGTCGCACATATGTGCGCAAAAAAAAAAAAAAGTCTTGCATTTGCAAACACAGCCTACACACTGTCCAATAAATCACACACAGATACTGCAAATAAGGATTTATTTAGCAAAACACATGCAGTGGTACGAGTGAGAAAGAGCGGATCTCCCTAAAGGAGCATCAATAAAACTATCACATCATCGCTGTCACAGAGCAAAATAACGAAACACTCAGAGCACATGCAGCATTTGAACCGAGCTGCAGTGGGATCACACAGAATAGGCTAGATGCTGTTTGCTCTCCACCAGTGATCAGAAAGTGCAGGCAAGCGCTGCACGACTCCCCGGCTCCTCTCCTCTCCGCACACTGAACAGCGCCCGAGCTGTGCCGCCTGTCTCCTCGCATTTGCTTGTGCACGCAGTGCGCCGAGGGCTGCAAATCAAACGCCCGCCGTTTCGCTCCGCGGCTCCTGTGGCTTCCTCATTGGCTCGGAGCGGCAGCCAATGGCAGCGTGTGTTTACCGTCGAAGTAGGGGGGGGGGGGTTAGGGTGGTTGGTGTGTGTGTGTGTGTGTGTGTGTGTGTGTGTGTGTGTGGAGGAGGTGGGGGTGTGTGTAAGAAAAGGGTAGGGTGGGGCGGGGGCGGTGGTGGAGGGGGCGCCTCACGGGCACGCTTTCACATTGTCGTTCTCAAACCAATAGGCCTGCGCGTTCACCCCTCCCCGCGCACACACACGCACACACCCCTCCATCCTCCTTCTCCACCTCCTCCTCCTCCCGGCGTGTCTGAGTCTCAGGCTGCATGAACGAGCCTCGATTCACTACAAGCCTGAACTTCTACGATGCGTCTCTCCCATACCTCAACTGACTGCACAGCACAGTCTGCAGCAGCATAGGATGTAATCAATCCCACATGTTTCACCTCTGCGACTCGGGGATTTTCACTTTGAATATTTTTGTACTTTTTCTTTCATTATACCCTACTCGCCATGCAATGGATGTAACTTACGAGTAAGTAGAAAATGAATTTAGAGCTGTGTTTTCTGATCTTTAGTGGCTGTGCTGGATGTCGATTTTAGCTCATGTGCTACATGCAGGAGAGGATGATCAAAATTTAGCGTTTTATTTAAATGAAGATGCGTCTATTTTTTATAAATACTTCGCTGTTATTCACTGTCACACCTTTTTAGAGAAGTAAAATGCAAGCTGATATGACTCTGCAACCCCTTCCAGAACAATGTCTCTCATTCTGTAATTATAATATTGGCATTAAAGCAAAACATACCTCCCGTTTTGACAGTATTTTGAAGGATTTGTTGCGGATATCTTATTGTTTTCTCTCCTGTCCAGTGTGGAGAGCTGAGCTGAGCTGAGGTCTGTGTGTGTGTGTGTGTGTGTGTGTGTGTGTGTGTGTGTGTGTGTGTGTGTGTGTGTGTGTGTGTGTGTGTGTGTGTGTGTGTGTGTGTCACTTTTTGATCTGACCTCTCTTCACAGCCAAATTACTTGTGTGTTTCTAATTCATTCAGAGGACTATTCAAAACCACTCGCTTTTCAGCGCGCTTCCTCACGCCTGTAGTTTTATAGACGCCAAATTGTAGATTATTCTTTGTTAGTTTCCTATTGTGTGTGTGTTCGTGTGTGTGTGTGTTTTGAGAGGGAAGGAGACAGGGCAGTTTATTGCAAACTGCAGTGCTCCCTGCATCCCCCCTTCGGTATGAAGGCTGTGCAGACGCCGGGCTGTCTTCGGCTCCGCCGGGCTTGTCTCCCTTATTTAGCTGGGCTCTGAATATCCGGGTTTAGTGTCCCCGGTTTTGTTTTGTGACTTTACTTTATTGCAAAATTGTCGGGGTTAATGAGCTGGCCTCTGAACGAGACAAAAGTGGATGCCTTTTTTAATTCCTTTTTATCTTTTGTCCAAAGGTCCACACATTTATGTATTTAATAGATTTCTGTTCAAATCGCACAAAACGTGATTATATTTTTCCGAAAATCACAATTATATGGGGATTTGCTGGCTTTTGTGCTAAGTTCAAAGAATGTCGTTTTGACCACTGTTGGCTACTTTTGTAAGGGGGATTTTCGTCTGGCGATAGTTTGACCCTTTGCAGGGCAGTGATGGTGGAGGTGTGTGCGCGTTTGGAGAGGTGTGTGTGTTTGGGAGTGTGTATGGCATTTGGGAGAGTCTGAGTGAAGTGGAAGGAAGTCTGAACGCCTTCCACGTACACACACACACACACACACACACACACTCACATACACACATGGACACACTACAGCAGATCCAAATGATCATTTTCTCCCAAAACTGTTACGCGCGATCTGCTCACGTCGTTCTGTTTGCGTGGCGTGCGATAACATGGGATTTAGATTCAGGTTGTTAAATGTAGCCTGAGTGGCTCTCTGTTGACGTGGAATGTAAACATGTAGGACGTGTGTTTACGGCCTGAAAATTTAAAAATGTATAGACAAATGTCAGACGAGAGTGGTTTATGATTGATGTCCCGTAGAGAAGGGCCATTGTTTCTCACAGCCTAGGGGACAGAAGAGAGTCCATTTTGCCTTCCCAGTGCGCTTGCAGTAGCCTGCATTTCTCTCCTTTTTTATCTTCATATTTTTCCTCATGCTGTCGACTGGATGCACTAGTCAAAATGATAACATGGTCCTCACAAACAAAAGGGTTACTAAATTATTTAAATATATTCGCACTATATTGCAAAATATCCGCATGGGAAACATTTGGATATTTGCATGCATTGGATATTTTTATGTTTGGACGCACAACACACACATTTATTTGCAGGCTCTGTCAAAGCTGCTGAACTTTGGAGATCCCCCCCCCCTCTCTCTCTCTCTCTCTCTCTCTTCTCAAAACACAATTCCTGAAAGTTGGGAGTCCTTGAGCAGCTTGTGTGTGAGAAAGTGTGTGTGCGTAAAAAGGGAGACTTGAATATCCGAGCTCATGCAGCCTATATTCTTATGCACTTCATAAGCCCCTGGTCCACCAGAGCATTTGATATTTTCTTTGTTCCTTTATCGTTGATTCCTGGGAGGTGCTATCAGCATCTACAGAGCGCTAGATGGACGTGCCATGCATTGAAAGGCCTAATAGATGGACTACTGAGGTGTGTTTGGCGAACGCAGGCACCCAGCTCTCCCTATCTGAACGTCACATGGAGCCCTATTTAAGTAAATGACCTAGGCTATAAGGCATACATATAAAGTCGATGATTTCCTAGTCTATTTCACTGTTTATTGCCCCGCTCTTTCGCACTGGAGCATAAAGGTGATTTGATTTGTGTTTGTGATTACAGTGTAGCCTACATATACTGTATATGTAGCAGAGATGCATGGTGTTTGCCATTGCCAGGAGGCAAGGGGCCATTGCTGCTGCTGCTGCTGCTGACTCCGTAGGAGTTGATAGAAATAGCTGTTTTATCGCCGGTTTCATTAATAAGCAACATCACAAACAAGAATCCTGGTTACAACAGTGCTAACTATAAAGAAGCCAAAGATTAAAAGGTGAAACAAGTTAGATAAATGCGTAAAAAACAGCCATCAGTCAAGTCAGATTTAATTTATAAAAGCTATACATCAAACACTATTGATCCAAAGCAGAAATATGTGTGTGTGGTTACTGGATCCTATATCAGCACCATGTTTCACTGCCTTTCTTTTTTTGAAAATTGAAATTAAAGAATATCTTCTAAAGTGTCACAACCACGTGTTAAATGTGAGCACCGTGGATCAGATTTTATGACAGTAGAGCGATGAAAGAAATCAAACTTTATTTACATAAACAACAATCATTTCTGTTTGAGGCACTGTGGGGTCTCCAAGGTTGTTGTTTTTTTTTGGGGGGGGGGGGCTTTAGTCGTCATAATTTAGGGTAAAAACAACTGCTTTTGTGCGTTCTTGCTCAGAAGTGTTGTGCAAATGGTTTTCTTCATATTTTAGTGCAAGAGCCCCCGAGGTCCAGCTTGTTTATGACCAGTCCTTGTTCAGTCTAAAGACTTAACAGCTCGTCCTTCATCGAGAAAGGCTCTTTACCGCTGTGAACTCTTGTACTGTATATGCACCATTTGTTTGTACCTGAGCCAAATCTCCCCCTTTCCTTTCCATTCTTTTCGCTGATAAAGAAAGCTCCCGTGTGCGTTATTTGCATCGTGTTTGGTCACAGGATGAAGCGGGGGGAGCAGGAGAGAGGGAGGGTAAAGAGAAGGGGGAGGCAAAGACTCCACTGTTGGGGCCAACGATGTAGTGCAGGGTAAATCCACATAAACTCAGTTCAGCCACCTTTTTATCTGCAGGACAGACTTTACTCACCTTCCCGTGCTGGCATAAATCGCCCTTAAATGAAACGCAGAGACAAAGCAGTGAGGATAATATGTAAATGTGGTCTTTTCAAACGTTTTTTTTGTCAAATTTGAATTGCTTTTGTAAATGCTGGTTGTTTGTCTAAACATGAACAGCGACTGTCTCTCAGTTCAGCCTTTTCTTCAGCACTACATCCCTGGTTGGCTCATTATTGTCAGCGCTTTGACGTGTCTCCTGCTCTCTCTTTTGTAGGACATGACGGGGACTCAGTTTCTACCCTGCAAAGCCAAAACTCCGCTCAATGCGAGGGGAGCCCGAAGTTCATAAAAGGGATTATTTGCATCTGGGTGCCTGAGACCTTCGGTGCCTCCGGATTTTACTTTGGATTTGGGATTTATCGGTTCTCACCGGGATGGAAAGCCGAGATTTCGCTCCTCCGCACCACCTCCTGACGGAGCGGAGCGCGTTGGTTCACAGCGCCGCGTCTCGGATGGCGCCAGGCGGCCACGGCTCCGTGCAGCACCCGGCTCACTTCCAGCCGGGGAAATACTACTCATCCCACCTCTCCATGGGTCCGCACTCAGGTCAGTTTTGAAAGCAGCTCTTTTCATGTGTATAAATGACAAGTATGGATATAAAAAAAAAGTCAGTTTCTATCTTTTGTCTGAAGCATATGTTCTCCATATTACAAACTTGGGAAGCTCTGTGGGACGAACTAGAATTTGCTGTGGAAGGAAATTGCTCAGATTTTGTGAGGCATTTAGAAATTAGCAAAAAAAATGCGCGGGCATGTTAAAGACTTTTATGCTTTTACTTAATTTAATGACCTGTTTATGACATAGCTGCTTTCTGCGTGTAATATATGGAAATAAATATAATCTATCAGGTTAGTGTTTCAGCCTCGCGTAAAATCAGAATATACAAACATTGGTGGGAAATTTCCGCCTTAAAGAGAAGAAAACTTCTGGCAAATTAGATTAACTAAATTTACGGCACACCTCCTTTTTTTTGTTTTAAACCTCTCATGATTTTAGACATATTCCAGGATTATTCGACTTTATCACACAGGGATTATTAGGCGTTTCCAGTAGCATAATCTTGTCATAGATTTATATGCTTTCATCAATTAGTAAAGTACTAATCATTGTCATTTGATGTAATTAATTAGAATTGGGTAATTCCACTGCTTATATTTCCCATTAAACAATAAATTAAAGCTATTAGCTGAGCACGTCCCTTGTTTCTGCTGGTGTGTGTGTGTGTGTGGCTCCAAGGTGCATGGTGGTTTGGTGCTGGTTGGGTTCTATACGCACATGCTGGTTTGTACTGGTCACAAACTGGGGGTCGAAGTTGTGGTGGTGGGGGGGACTATATGGGGAGCTCTGGCTAATAGAAGTGCGGGTAATACCAGAAAATCCGGTTTCTATATTGAGCGGGGACGTGACGGGGTGCGAATGGGTTGACAGTGCATGCATTAGATTTAACAAGTAGCTTTGGTATCCTGTCTCAATAGGAGGGGGGTGGGAGGGTGGGAAGGTGTGTGTGTGTGTGTGTGTAGAGAGAGAGAGAGGGAGAGAGGGAGAGAAAGAAAGATAGGCTTGAAATCATACAGTGTCCATACACTGGACTAGCTGGATGAATGTAAACGTGCCCGATGAGAAATCTCATTAATTATCATTTGCAAATGCAGCGGGTTCTTTAAACAGACGCTGAGACTCGGGCCTATGAACGATATCGTCTGTTGTGTGTAGGATCCACACATCCTCTGTCTCCACTTATTTGCATATTCATTAGTTTAACAACACAACAGCAAAACCGACGCAGACGTCCAGTCCGGTGCTTTAACTCTTAAAAAAAAATAATAATAATAATTAAGAACAAAATATAGTTTCCACATTTCATGTGAACACATGAAACTGGACGCAGTGTTTGCAGAAAGAGCTGGATCAGTTTCACATTTGGTCTGCTCATTGGTGAGGTTCTGGTTCTGATCTGGAAATAAAATGATTAGTTTTATTTATTAGTTTGTCTTCAGAAATGTTCTCACCTGCTTCAAGACTCTAAAGAGCACAAAGCTGCCATTTTTAGTATGTACAGAATATATATGTTTTTATTTCCTGTAATCAGTTTACAGTATATTCAGTGTATGTAATAGAACAAGATTTATATTTATTATTTCCTATAATTCATAATTTAAAAAAATATATATTCTAAAATGTATTATATGTATATATTCTAAATAATATTTACCGCCTATGTCTAAGAAATGTGTTAATGTCTACAACATGTATTGTATTATGTATTATTCTACAATACAAGTAAGCATCATGCTATGATACATATTAAATAATTAACATAATTATAGTTCTACATGATGATATATTTAAATATATTATCCAATAATTCAAACAGTATAATTTATTCGGTATTGATAAAATATTTAATATATTTCATGAGACATTTAGCTGCACGTCTGCTTTAAATTTGACTAAAATGATTTTTGTCATTTTTAACATTTTTAAAGCTGTAACTGAGGCTCAGGCTGCGTTAACAAACATCCAACGTGTGCAACAATTTAAACAGATTTATCCTCAACTTTGACTGATGCTGCTCCTCGCTGACATGTATTATGGTCTAATTTAAAAATGATTCTGTAATGTTAAAAAGGAGGAGGAAAAAAAAGTGTAGTAATGCAGGGTGATAATGCTATTGAAATATATTCAAGAGGGCCTCTCACTGGGTCTCAAGGTGCATGACACTGTATTGAGATTCCAGATATCCAGACTCTCCATGCATGTCCCTGATGGGGTTTTGACTGACATGATGGGCATAGAGGATTGTTGTTTTGGGATGGGGGTTGGGGTACGTGTGTGTGTGTGTGTGTGTTTGCTGGGAGGTTAGGATGGGGGTTACCTTTGTGCTTGCCCCCCTTAGAGATTCAGAAAGCTGTATGCCTGGCCCTAGGCCTCGGCACAGGGGGTAGATATGATGTGGGGCTGGCCATACCAGGGCAGGAGAGGGGGGTTACGACGGGGGGATTGTTTCAGATCTTTGGAAAGAGAGAGAGAGACACACACACACACACACTTTTTCTTTTTTTTACCTTCTCACAAGACCAAACTGGGTGTATCACTTGCAGAAATTCAAAGTAAAAAAAAAAAAAAAACTCCTCTCATTCCCTGTGTTTCTTCATTCCCGGAAAACCTGCAATCCATCAATTTGCCGAAGCCTCTTATTTAGATCAGCATGGTGTCTGCTTGAATATGGTCGCGCTTGACAAGGTGATGGAATGACAGCCGCATACCAACGCCATAAGACGCAGCCTCCATTTGATAAAACCCCACAATGATATTACACAGGCGTTTAGATTACTGATAGGAGCAGTGGGAAAGCCTTTGTCTCTCTCTCTGTCTGTCTGTCTCTCTTTCCCCTCCCTGTTTCACTGCTTTGCTTTTATTACAGTCTCTCCCTCTCTTTCTTCCCTTTTTTCTGTGATGTTAGCCCCCTGGGCAGTGCTTGTGTAAGTGTGTGTGTGTGTGTGTGTGTGTGTGTGTGATTAAGGTTAGGTTTAGCCTGCAGTAGCACAGGTGTGCAGTATTATGGAGGGCGTGGCAGAGCTTGTCATTGAACAGGTGTGTTACTTCCCAGACAGCAGACGGTTTTTGTTTACATGGCTGTGTATGTGTGAGAGAGTGTGTGCGTGTGTGTGACCTAATAATACAGACAGAAAGAGCTTACATTCATGTTACATGTGTGCACACTTGCCCAGCTGTACACACACACACACACACACAGTCCTTAAAGGGTTTCTCTCTTAAGCTGCGTGTGTTTCGTGCTTTGAAAAGTAATAAACCATAATCAGAATGTTTTGGTTAGACTAGATAACCTCTCTGCCTTGTCTCTCTTTCTTTTCTCTCAATCTTTCCTCTTTGGCCTTCTCCCACTGCCCTTTTTCTTCTTCTTCTTCTCCTCTCGCTATCATTCCCTCTCCTTTCTTCCCGTTCAGTCTTGTTAGTGAAGCACAAGACTCTGCTCTAAATGTTTGTAGCAGCATGTGTGTGTGTGTGTGCGTGTGTTGCATACAGCCGCCCTGTCCATTCATCATGATGCTGTCAGTAATGTCGCTCCTCTCTTGGAAGTTTCTCAGCTTTAGCTTTGATCGTCATGGCAGCACAGACGAGGCACTCCCCTTCACCTTCCTACCTGCGCACACACACACACACCTTCACACACAAACAACTCACATGACGTGTAGAGAAAAAGATGTGTGTGTACATGAGTTTGGAAGTTTCTGTGTGTGCACATGCTTGTGCAATTAGAGACACAGAGCTCTGTAGTGAGTATAGACATCCATTTGTGTGTGTGAGTGTGTGTAGGGTACTGGTTATGTTAAAAGACAATAGTGAAGGAAGGAAGTAAGGAAGGACCTATATATGAAGAGGGTGAAAAGAGAATATAAGCATGTAAATGATAGATGGATAGAGAAGAGAAAGGAAAGGAGGAGTAGAGGGAGTAGAGAGGCTGAATGTTTCCACCTGGTTGGTAATCCAGTCAGATTACCACCGCCTGACGGCACCCACTGGCCGCCATCCCCGACTCCTCAGCCTGCCGTCTCCGCTGCCTCTCAAGAGTGAAAGCGAGAGAGAGAGAGGAGACGCTTGCCTGTGTGTGTGTGTGTGTCTGTGTGCGAGATGAGTCAGCAGTGGATGAGCCTCAGACAGACCCAACCCCCACCTCACCTCACCAACGCTACCCAGGGTACAAGGGGCACATCCCGGGTGCAGCGTGCAAGACGACCCCCTGTGTGGAGGAGACAGCTGGTGGAATCTGCAGCCAGCCGAGCTGCGATTGGATGCAGGAAGGAAGGAACAGAGTGTAAAATATCCATTCAGTTTGAGAAAGAAATATACTAAATATCAAAATGGACTCAGATTTACCTCATGACCATGAGTAGAAAAACACCCAAAATTACTGTTGGGTTATTTACCCAAACTAAAATATGGTACAGGTGTGACCTTTTCTAAACTTACATGTCACTAATATCTGTATCCTTTGCAGTTTTACATGTCATGTGCACCTTTGTGGTAGTTTTAAGATAAAACACGAGCTTGTTGTGTCTAACACTGGGTCAAAATTATTGTATTTTAGTTAACACTTAAATAGAGATCGAGCAGTGATTTTTAGTATTAGGATTAATTTTCATCTTAAGACATTCGTTAAGTACTCACACACCCCCTGCACATTTTTTTTTTTTAGAAAAATCACATTTTGCATAAACACTATTTTGTTTGTCAACCTCTAAATATTATAAACACGGTTTTACACCCACATCAGAACTTTATTACTCTAAAGTTAAAATAAAATATGCAGCAAGGGCAAAGAAATCAGTTAAATGAGTCTGACTGTTTGAAATTTGTTGATGCATTAACAACATTAAGTCATTAAGTCATTAAGTAAAGTCATTAAAGTCATTTCCATTACAAATGAGACTCCTGTGTATGCCTTGATATTTCAAGCAAACTATGGCACATCTTTTAAATATATTCCTGAATGTTTCACTGCATCTAATCAAATTGACCTCAGAGTGACTGTGACCGAGATTTGAGTAAAAGGTCACATCAAATGGAAAGATAAAAAATTTGAATATATTAACTGGAGCTCTTTTTGATGTTGGAGTTTTGAGTGAAGCGAGCGTTTGTTCTGGAGCACATTTGCTGCAGTGACAGAAGACTTTTGTCTCATCTCCAACTCTCATCCAACATGTGAACAGCTGCTTATTGTCGGTAGCAGTGATTTGAAGGGAGTGGGGTGCGTTTGGTTGCGACATCTCCGGGGTGTGAACACACACCACCATCTGATGACTTGGCATGTGAATGGAGAGCGCCAGACTTCCTGTGTCCATGTGCTCTTTCTTCTCTCAATCTCTCCTCTTCCCCCTTTTCTTCTTCTTCTTCTTCTTCTTCTTCTTCTTCTTCTTCTTCTTCTGTCCCTCGCTGGCCAGACCTCCCCTCCGCCCGTCTTCCTCACTCCTCTTTAACCACATGCTCACCCTCCCTCTTCCTCCTCTCCTTCTGCTTTCCTCTTTCACTTCCCCTTCACTCTGCGTTCGCTCCTCTCGGCTTTTTCAAGTGGTCCTCCAGCACTCCTCCCTCCTCCTCCTCCTCCTCCTCCTCCTCCTTCTCACAGCCATGTACCTCCCCACTCCTCTCTCTCGCTCTCCCTTCTATCCTCTCTTCTCAATCGATCCCCCCACCTCTTATATCCAGCTCCCATCTCTAACTCCCCACACACCCATCGCCTCCTCGCGTTGTTAGCAGACCAGCTTCTCTCAGCACTCCTCCTATTTCTGTCTCAATTTCAGCCTGCTTCCTCTCCTTTTCCACATTGCCTCATTTGTTTTCCCCCCCATACCCTCCTCTCTTCTTGCCTCCCCCCACCATTCGGCCGGTTGTTAACGGGCCCGTCCCGGTGCTACTCGGCCCATGGCCAACTCACTAAATCAGAAACGATTGGAGGATTTGGCAAGAGGGAGTGAGAGCTCAGCGCGGCGCCTTTGAAGTCAGAGAAACGAGAGAAAAATGACATTTTAAACAGCCCGCAAAACACAAGGCTAAAACAGCTTCTTACTCTGTACAGGAGGAGGGGGTGCCGGGTATGTGTGTGTGTGTGTGTGTGTGTGTGTGTGTGTGTGTGTGTGTTCATTTAAGAATACAATATAAGATGTTTTATGTGAATATGTGGCTCCTGTGGCTGGTATTCATGATACAAATGCATGAAAAAGTCACAAGATATGTGAAAAGAAAGAGTGTGCACAAATGTGTGTGTGTGTGTGCAGACACTATAATTCCCTGCTATTTTATGGCTTTCCACTTCTTCAGAGAGGTCAAGGCAATCCCCTGTTTACGCCATGTGACAGAGAGGTGACATCACTTAGCGAAGGAGGGGGGCAGACATGATGTCAGAGTCTCGCCAGATCCACAGGTCTGCACCCCCTGAAAACAGCGACGGTGCAACCACAGCAACCCTTATCGCGGCAGCAACCGACACCTGAGACTGACCGGCTTTTATTCGTCTCAGGGTCACATTTATGCCTGACTCATCGTCACTCGAGCTGACTTGTTTGACTCAGCCGGGGCCCTTTCCTCGGCTGTTGTGTTTTGGTCCTCTATTCGATTCATTTCAGCTCTGTTTGGCTCATTCATATTGTAATGGCCTCCATTCAGGCGGGTCTATGTCCAGTTTGTTTTGCTGTCAGGGGCTCAGATGGATGGAGGGGGCCGTAGGTTCATCTGGAGGTGAGGTTAAAGAAGGCAGAGTGGTTGGACTGCCCCCTGAATCCCAGACCCTTCATGGTTTTTCTGAGTCATGCTGCTGCTGTCATACAGATTGAACAGATTGAGTATTTGGTGTGAAAGACAGCTAATGTGCTCTTAAATAGGAAAGAGGTTCATATCTGTGTGTGTGTTTGTGTGTGTGTGTGTGTGTGTGTGTGTGTCTGATGGGGGGAAAGAGAGTAAGAAAAAGGGAGAAGCAGCTGTGTGGAACAGCATGGATCGTTACACAGTGACACACATGAAAGCATTAAGTATATTCAGGAGCCTTCGTTGAATATACATGGAGCTGTGTGCAGCTTTGTATGTGTGCGTGTGTGTGCATGTATGTGTGTGTGTGTGTGTGTGTGTGTGTGTGTGAATCCCCTCCCATGCTCTTGCCGGAGCTGAGAGTAGTGAGAAAGAAAACAAGGAAAGAGAGCACGAGAGAGAGAGGGGGGGGAAAAAAAAAAAAAAAAAACAACAACAACAAAGATCCGTCATCAGTCATTCATGGCTAATCAGTCTCGTGGGACGTGCACACACACACACACACACACACACACACACACACACACACACACACACACACACACCACACCACACTACACCGCACCACACTACACCACACACACACACACACACACAGTCACACAGTGCTGAGGTCCTAATCCTACTGGGACTGCTTGTGCCTCTGTGTGTGCCTGTCTAAATTTTGGATCCAGGCTGATTAGAAGCAAACTCCCTTTTTCTACCTCTCTCTCTCTCTCTCTCACTCTCTCTCTACTTCTCTTTCTCTCTGTCTCTTCTCCTCTTCCTCTTTGATTGTTGGTAAAGTGTCTCTTCTCCTTCTCTTTATTTTTCTCTTTTGTCTCTTTAATAACCGCCTACTGTCTTTTCCGGTCGTTTTGATGTGTGTTTTTGTAATGTTTGGAAGCATGTGTGCATGCAAAACATAGGCACGTCTTTTTGTGTGTGTGTGAGTGTGTGTGTGTGTGTGTGTGTGTGGTGCGCACTTATCTCTGCTTTTGCATGTGTGTGTTTGTAGGTCTTGCTTCATCAGAACCTCTCAGTGTTGTCTGTGTTTTATCATCTCTTCCATTTGTTTCAGCGTTGTCTGTTTCTTAAATCAAATAAGCTTTTGTGGTAGAGTGGTGGATGTTGTTAAAGCTTAATTACATATTATCATAAGAATAAATAATAAATAAATAATCAAAAGACAAATATCTTGAACAGCATGATCATGGATATATAACATGCAGACGAGAGCGGCTTTTGGCTGATCAATCCTAAAATATCACCCAGCACTTTGTGTAAAAATGGTCCTCTTAAGTCTGTATATAATTGTTGCATCCAGTCATGAAGTGAAGCTCTGTCTCTACTGCATGCAGTGCGCAGCGAAAACACAGTTTGTCTTTTCTTGGTCGCCAGTGCTCATTATCATAATATTAATATGGATATTTCCTGATCTTAACATAAATCACGATACAAAATTACATTTATTGCCCAGACTGCGTCTACCTGTCTCCGTGGCCGGGCTGTGTGTGTGCATCCTCATGGTTTTTAACAGCTTGGTTTTTTTTGGCTGTATTATAAAGGTGTGGTTTATTACCAGATAACTTAGTGTGTGTGTGTGTTTTGGCAATTTCTTTCGAATAGGTCAGGACATGGGCATGGATTAAAGTTCTCCGTCGCTACGACGGATTTCCGTCATTCAGACTTCGCAGAGGCGACTTATGAGATCAATGTAGATCGGAGGAGAACAAAAAAGTGTTGATAAAAAGCTGATTTTTATTGACAGATTGTCACACTCTGCAGCCAATGGTATCGTTTACAGCGTGCGCGCGCGTGACCAATGACAGTATATAATGACCCACAGAGGGCGGGATCTAAACACGGAGCATCGGCGCTGAAGTTTAGCTGCTTAGCCTAGCACGGACTCGTCGCGCTGCAACGTAACAATCAGTTTGCGTCACTGCGTCACAGGGCTGTGACGTCATTTTGAGACTCGGTTTGGAAAGTTTAGTCAACGTGTGAGAACTCGTCTGACACGGAGAGTCTCCTGCTGTGTGCTACATGTGTGAAATAACAACTTTAGTCTGGACCTCGTCTGCAGTGTAACGGCTTCATTCAGCGTCTCCCCCTCCCCTCTGGCACCGTGAGTTACCATGGTTACGGGAACGCCCTGAAACTTTATAACGATAATCAATAAGAAGTTTTTTGGTTGGTTTGACTGTATAAATCATGAATGAAGCCTGATTGTATTATAACACATCTAACAAATGTAAAGCCTCAGAGCTTCTTTGATTATTAACAGTAGGCTATGTAGTGATGGCAGAAAGGTGAGAGCTCACCATCACACTGAAACTGTCACAAGGCTGCAAAAGTTGCTCTTATTGTTATTTAATCCTGGTGCTGCTTGTTTGATGTATTTTTCTGTTAAATGATAAGAGGCTCACTGGAAACAATATTATTATTATTAATAATAAATAATAATAATGATGATGAGAAGAAGAAGTAAAGGTTGCACTACTGTAGATGGTTGATTATTTGAAAGAGTAAAAGTTGAGACAAACTTGGCAAAAAAAAAAAAGAGTATCAGTTTGATTTCATAGATTAAAAATTACATTGAAAAGACAATAAAGAAAAGTGTGAACAGAACAGCTCTTTAAAGCATCAACCTGTAAAACACTGTTGGTCAAGTATTTAAACTTCATAGAGAACATGGTTGTGAGTGGAGTGGGGCTGTAAATCTTTTTTTTTTTTTTTTTAGCACGTGTCAAGTAACGTTACCTGTAACATCTTTCACAAATTGCAAATGGGGAATATGACTTGCCTGCAGCTCGAAGACATTTTCAGTCAAAAGATTTTTTTTTGCTTTAATCCATGCATGGGTGGATTTTTTTGTGCCAATTTGCATTTTATTTCAGTTAGTCAATCAACAGAAAATGTAATTCCACTATTGAGAATTTTTTTTCTAAGGCCAAAAATGCCAAATATTTGCTGTTTTTTCCTCCTTCTTTTTAATATCCTTATCAAGTGAATATCTGGAGTGTGAGACATTGCATGGGGAATTTTTTTCACCATTTTCTGACATTTCATAGACTAAATTATTAATTGAATAATCGAGAAAATAATTGGCAGACTGATAGACAATGAAAATAATTGTTAGTTGCAGCTCCCCCCTAAAATGATTTTTTCTTGCACTCCATCAGCCTCCTTTTCTTCATTCTTTCTTTTATTTATTTTCCTTTTCTCCCCCCTTCCCATCCTCTTTATTTCATCTCCGTGGATCTCTCCAATAATCTTTTATTCCTGTGTAAATATGACAGCAATGAGGGAATATAAAGAATGGAAAAGCCATGCTGAAATAAGGTCAGACTAGGTTATTCTCACCTGCTTTCTCTCTGTCTCTCTCTCGCTTCGTCACCAGGTCCCATCCTCTCTCTCACTCGCCCTATCCCTCCCTCCCTCCCTTTCCTCCTTCCCTCCCTCCCTCCCCCCTCCGCTCGCTCCCTTGTTGCCTCTCTCTCGTGTTCGCTGTCTGCTGATCCCGCTCTTCTCTCTTGTTCTTCCCCCTCACACACACTGGCACACACTGACTGTCTGACGCCCACACACACGCACACATACAGTACACGTGCAGACACACACACACACACACACACACAGACAGACAGACAGACAGACATACACACACACACACACACTCACACTGACACCTGCATGTCGAGCCGTTGAGGGTCTAATTTAAGTAAAGTGCTTCTCTAGGAACCACAACCCCTCAGCTCACGATGATGGAGGGTGATACGGTGCGGCGTGGTTGAACACACACACACAGTTATACATAGACGCACACACACATCCTGCTCCAGTGATATGGAGATATGACTCTCCGTTGTGTGGGATTGAAGGAAGCACTGTAGATGTCTTGTAAGTAGCATACTGTAATAATAATGTGATATTTGATCCCCGTTGGGAAATTCACCTTTTCTCGGCTGCTGGCAGATCAGACTGCAGGGTCAGTTACAGTGGTGGCAGAGCCGGGAGGGATTCAGTGTCTTGCTCAAGGACACTTCAGCAGGTTAGCTGCTGGCTGACATGGATATGCATGAATCTGGGTCTGCTGGTTAAAGGATGTTGTCCTCTTTGCTGCAAACGCCCTGCTGCTTCGCTTCTGCTGCGTAGGTGTGTTTGTTTCCACTGGAGTTTGGAGCTAACTTTAGCTGAAGCTGCACCGCTGTTGCAAATCTGAGGCCGCATTTACAAACCTTCATGGAAAAAATAGCATGAAGTGTTTTGGTTTTGGTAAGTGTAGTCCACGATAAAAGTTAAGTCAAGACCGACCAAAATACATTTCAATTACTGTATGGCTTATCCTACATTTCTTAAGTTACAAAAAGAAACTCTTGAAAGCAAAGCGTAATCTAAATGTCAGAAACTTTCCCTTTTTCCTAAAAATATTGGAGTACAAATGTATAAAAATACTCTTAATACATTTTGAATTGAATTAAGTATAGACCATAATTATGTTTGCTGTAACTAGGGTACTTTGTGGATTTGTTGAACATCTTTAAGCATTTAGGGAGCAACATTTGGAGTCATATTTGAGTCCACGTGAGCAATGTCTTTTAGCTCTATTTTTGGTCTCCACCAACCAACTCCTGAAATGTTTGTCTGTTTAGCTGCTAAATGCTCCACAATGTTCACCAGGTAGTTGATAATTTTTATCTGCCTACTGCAGCTGGAAATGGCACTATGAAAGTAGTGAGCCTGAAATGAAACTGTTATGTTAGGGGGTAGAAAACCAAAACAGTGAGCTCAAAGATGCTAAAGTGTTCTGTAGAGCTGAGGGGGAATATTGATTATATCTGCTTTAGGGGATCTGTGGTTGGATTTAAATTGACAAACCAACAAAAGCGTTATTGCTATGACCTGCAGACAGCGCAGTACTGCTATTGAATTATAAATAATTTAAAAAATGAAACTGCAGAACATAAAATCAGTCTACTTTTTCTTGTCTACTTTGCATGGCTCTGTTTTATGTTAGCTTGTCTCACCGGAGGAAGATCACAGAATTAAAAATAGTCTATCAATGTCTCAGCCAAGAAAAAATATTACTTTTTAAAAATTTCCACTGCGTAGCAGGTGAGTTAATTTAATTTAAACTTGTTTTGTGGAAACTGGCCTTGTGTCCTATAATTTTCTCCTGGCTCTCTTTTACTATTTCACTATTGGGGCCAAATATTGAACCATTGCACCACCCTGTCTCAACACCACCCTGTCTATGGTTTTGAACCATAATTATAATCAGTAATAGTCAGTTAATAAGTAACAGAGTCACATAATGCAGCTCTAAAGAACATGTGTTTAATAGGGATTGTGTGCTAATGTACCATAGATTGTAATATGTAACCAGAAAGTAGTAAAATGTTGATAAGTGGTGAACTTGCATTGTGTTTGAACTTGAGTAGATCATATTTATGATTCATGAAGAAACACATGTGGACCCGTTCATCTTTCCGTCTCCACTTTGCTCTCGGCTCACGGTGACGTGTTTTCTGTTAGACTCACTTTGTGCTCTTCCTGGTGTCTTGACCCCCTGGTGTATTTCATCCAGCGGCAGGCACATACATCTACAAATCACTATAGTGTGTGTGTGTGTGTGTGTGTGTGTGTGTGTGTGTGTGTGTGTGTGCGCGCGTGCATGTGTGTGTGTGTGTTTGCTGTGGCTGCACAGTGAATGGACCACAGGGGCGTGGCACAGGCATGTTGGACTACCAGAACTCCCAGAACAGGCTTCCTCACTTTTAACCAGTGCTGCAATGCAACTGTGGGAGTGATGGTGAGGGGGTTGCCAACACACACACACACACACACACAGTTAGACGGAATTGCATTATTGAGTCTCACCGCAGGCTTTCCTGAAATATCAGCAACCTTATGCTTTTAATTAGTGTGTGTGTGTGTATGTGTGTGTGCGCCTGCACGTACCATTTGTGTCTCATTCTGACCCAAGCAGCAGAACCAGTCTCGTATGACCCCTATTCCCCAAATTCCCCTGTTTTCTTTGGTAAAACATGGAAAAACTTAGTCTGACAGCCCCCCCTCCCTCTTCCTGCTTCCTAAGAATCTCTCATGTGTTGTGAGTTCCTGCTTTCCACAACCATATATGGTCCTTCCTCTTGCCGTGGGTGGGTAGGTGGGTGTGTAGTGTCCAAAAAAGTCTGTGGTCAAAAGAAAAGCAGGAACATTTTCCTTCTCACTCACAGTTTACTGGTGCATTTCGTGGGCCACGTTCGGCGATGGAAAACAACAGCGGAGCTCTTTTTTTTGTGGCTTTTCAGGCTGGGTTGAAACAAGGTGCAATGTTGCACGTTTTCTTCGCTGTTCTTTTAATTTCCTCCTGATTGTATTTCCTGTAATTTAGACACAGTCGTGGCGCCAGCAGATGATGTGCCTTTTAGCATCCTTTTACTGGCTTTTGATGGCACACATGTAGGTGCAGTAAGATTGGGATGTAACTACAGTAGTCTCATGCATGCAGAGAGATGGTAGCAGAGACTGTGTTTGTGTGTGTGTGTGTGTGTGTGTGTGTGTGTGTGTGCTTGTGTGTGTGTGAGTGTGTGGCTGGCGAGGCTCTGGTCCGCAGCCTGGGAGTCAGGCTTTGAGCTGTGCTGTTCATAGTCTGCTGATTTATGCGCCTCACAGGGAAATCTCTCATTTGTAGCTCTTTCATCTCATTTTTCCCCTCCACTCTTTCTCTCTCCCTTTCTCTTTCACTGTCCTCTCTCTTCTTTCCCGCCGTAATGTGATTCAGTACAGCCGCTCATCCCAGGCGACATGCCATGCTTTGCTTGCACACCCTGCTCTCTCTAACATGAATGAGTCAATTGATGAATAATAAGATAGAGCAGAAGGAAAATGCTATCTGGATCTAGTCGAGCAAAAGAACTCCTTTTCTCCCCTGAACGTTTTCTTTGTAAGCACCGCTCGGGCGCTTACTCACACATTGAATGTGTTTGTGTCCCCAGTGCCATAATGCTTTTATGGACCTTTGTGTGTGTGTGTGTGTGTGTCTGTCTGTCTGTTTGTGTGTGCGTGTGTCTAAGCGCCTTCTACAACCGCCTTGTTTGAGTAGCCCTGTCACTTGTGCAATTCCGTGGTGTCAAAACAGATCAGAAAGGTCTGGCTTGACTCCTGCCCTCACATACACACACACACACACACACATACACACAGGCCTGCGCACACACTCTCCCTCTTTCTCACACACTCACACACACACACACACAGATTGAAGGCTCAGTGCCAGGGCCCTTGGTGGTTGGAGGCTTATGAAAGGGTCGGACTGACGAGAGGTTGCCAAGTGTACGGCAATAAGCGTAACAGCCAAGCTAACGAGAGTCAGAACCTCTGACACACACACACACACACACATACTGAGACCGTACTGTCAGACTCTCGAGCTCTCTCAGTCATCACCACCAGTGGCAAACAGAAAATGTGTGTGTGTGTGTGTGTGTGTGTGTGTGTGAGAAAGAGAGAGAGTGTTCAGTATATCAGTGTGTGGACAGAAGCTTTTGTTAATTGGCAAATGTGACAATGGAACACGAGAGGATATTGATCTTCAATCGGATGCTGATCGATTTAACTCGTCATCCTTCCAGGTGTGTGTGTGTGTGTGTGTGAATATATGTGCGTGTGTGTGTGTGTGTGTATTGATCAGCAGCCGTCCATTCAGAGAGCTACAGCGAAGAATATCACTCCCTGGCTTTATCTGTGTTTGCTTGTGACATTCGTTACAAGCAAACCTCCCCTCCCTTTGGTGTCTTCCTTTTCCCCTCTACTGTTTGCTTCCTCCTCTTCCTCTTCCTCCTCTTCCTCCTCCTTTTCTCTCTTTAGAATAGTGAGAAACCTTGGGACAGTCTGGCCTGTTATCTGTTGTCTCGCTGTTTTGTTTCTGTAGATTTCATCAAGCACTCTTCAGCGGCTTCTGAGACAAACACACAAAAGAGGGCGCAGGGTTATTTTATTTTTTATTTTATTTTTTTCTTCCACTTTGGATCGTGCAGCATACTGCACGTACTGTATAGCAGTTGATTTCATAAATGCAAAAACAAACTGTTATAATCTAAAAATGAGAAAATAACCTTGACGTTTTTTTTTTAGGTGCTTTTCATCAACAGACACTTTAGATTTTGCATGAAAGCATTAATAACGTTACTGTTTCTAAACACGAGTGCCAAGCGTTTTGAGCCGACCTGATTGATCCATCCTTAATTAAAACTGTCACTGTGTGCCTTAAAGGTGTGAAAGCGTAAGTGCACTCGTAAAAAATGCAGCATTTCTTGCATAATTGAAGCCAACTTTTTTTTTTAGCAACTTTTATCTATTGGGTTTAAATAAAAATTCCATCCTAAAATAGTCCCACGCTACCACAGGTGTTATTTCAATCAACCTTTCATACCAGTAATAGTGTGACAGTTTCCACAGTTAAAAAGCTACTTTCTATGGAGGATTTAGTATTTTTTTGTCTTTTGTAGATAGATTTCTCCCTGTATGACTGTTAAACATCAGTGTAAAATGGCGCCTCTGAAGCTCCGGCTGCTAAATTCTGAAGCACTGACACCAAATCCTGACGTTTATACTGTTGAATCTCCAGATTTGCTGCTATCAAACTCCATTGTGGGCTGCACTGGAAATATAACGACATCCCAAAATTTATGTTTGGCCCCATTATCCATGAGAATACCAAAAATATGCCAAGCAGCGAAACCTGCCCAGAAAAGCAAGGCACATTTCCAGTTCTTGTTTTTTATAAAACAGTGTTTAAGTGTTTTTGAGTGGATTTTCCCCTCAGCAAATCACATTACAGTCAATCATAAATAAACTAAAGCAGATTTTGCTCACTGTAAGTACAGCTGACTGTATTAGTATGAATAGAAACTTGGATTTTTATTACCTTGGATTGTCAACATTGGAGGATTCGCTGCCTGTGTGTTGACACACTTTTCCAAGTCATGATGCCAACTGGGAAAAATGGGAAGCATACAAACACATTTTCTACTTTAATTACCACTACAGAGACTGAATGGAGCTGTTTTCTCAGTCAGCAGCTTGTATTTATGGTAAATAACATGTGCACATATAGTAATCAGCTGCGCATAATCATAATGTCACTTGGGTCAGAGTTGAATTTTTGACATCTGATCAGAAGCTCAAACCCACTGATGGGTAGACTTTGTTATGCTCGTGTTTTATCTCACTCACTCTTTCTCTGATATATATCAGCTCTGGGTAATTCGGTGTGTTTGCAGTCATCATTTGGCGTTTGCGCTCGGAGTTACGGGAAAATACGAGAGGATGCAGCGGTGACAGATGGAAAGGGAATGTGCGGATCAGGATAAAACAAAGGCGGAAACAGAGGGCAGGAAGAGAAGAAGGGGGAGGAGAGGGGAAAAAAAAAACAGGGACAGAAATAAGGTTTACGTTAGTGGCTGGCCTCTGAGATGATTTTCCATATCAGCAGGCCAGAGGGAGCGGGCAAATATGATTTTCTCCCCAACTCGCCAACAGAAAACAGACAGAGAGGGGAGGGGAGGGAGGTGACAGGAAAGAGAGGGGATGGGGGAGAAAAAGAGGAGAAAAGGAAAGGAATGAGTAAATGGAAAAAGATGGGGAAACGGGGGGGAAGGGTGGAGATCTGAGAGGGTGAGAGATTAAAGAGTGGGAAGAAAGTCAACAAGGAATGCCAAATATTTACAGCACCGAACGTACTAATCAATATCACTACTGTTTGAAATCAGTGTAACACATTTTTTAAATGTCTTCTTTAATACAAGTTAACTTTTATGGCTGCTGGAGACACTTCAAGATGCCTCGTGTAATTTCAAAAATGCATGGCTGCTCAGCTGAAAACCGGCTTTCTTTTCTATTGTCTGTTGTAGATGTGGTACAGTGAGCAGTGTGTGTGTGTGTGTGTGTGTGTCAGTCTCTATTTGACGTGTGTGTGTGTGTGTGTGTGTGAGAGAGAGAGAGAGTGTGCAGTGCCAGGGGGCCTTGTGAAACCAGCCTGAGTCTTATATGAGCTGTGTTTTATTATGACTGGCTGAAAGGCCACTGATCTACAGTTGTACACGAGAAGAGGATTTGGAGGAGAAGAAGAAAAAAAAGAAAAAGAAAAAAAAATATACTGTGAAAATATCCTGTCTGAGAGAGAGAACGAAAGAGAGACAGAGAGAGAAAATAAATGTCTAGAAGGGGAAAGTTTTGGACGAGCCTTTTTTTCTCCGTCCTCCAAATTTATTATGACAGCAGAGAATGAAAATATCAGCAAAAGATGGAGGGATTTCTACTTTTAAACTGAGTACTGTGTGTGTGTGTGTGTGTGTGTGTGTGTGGTGTGTTGATGTTGATGCCTCAGATCCAGCTGTATAAATAGACACACACACCTCTTTCTGATTTGTCTCTTAATACACACCGCTGCTCCATCTCCCTCTTGATTCATCCCATGCACTCTTTCTAGTGTGTGTGTGTGTGTGTGTGTGTGTGTGTCTGTTTGAGAGAGAGAGACAGATTGGCAGACAGTTGAAGGCACTTGTGGTTGTGGTTGTTAGGGCGTCGGGTCGTGGTTGAGGTGAGGGTACTGTACATATGTGTGTGTTTGTGTGTGTGTGTGTGTATGTGTGACTCAAATGTGGACTGTTGTGGTTGTGGTAATTGTCTCTGATGCGAGGCAGCATTTATGGGTAACGGCCCAACCCACTACCTCCCTCGTTCTCTCTCTCTCTCTCTCTCTCTCTCTCTATCTCTCTCTCTTGCGCTTCATCCATCCAGTCACTAATTACCTGATTCCCCGTGGATTTGTTTCCTCCTTCCCCCTACAACTGTTCGGGTTGTTCCACTAAATGAGAGCATGCTGATAAGTGGAGATGCATTCGAACGGAGCCAAACTGAACCGAGCCTGTTCACTCAGTCTGCTGAAACTGTAACAGGATGACTTTCAACGCCTTTACTAGTTTCAAACGCGTCAGTTTCAAGTTTCTACTGTATTTCCTCTATTTCCATTGTTGTGTCTAATTGCCATTGGCACTGATCTAAGTCTATAGAAAACCTGGATGTAGCATCTGTTGTGGAGCTCGGTGTTGGATTTCCAGATCTTTGTCAGTAACGTTCAAACCAGAAAGTCTGAATTTGGGTCATGTGCTGCGAGGGGTTGCAGTGGGACAAGTAAAAATGGAATTTTGCTTCTTTGTGCTTCACATAGTCAAGTCACTGAGATATGTTTGTGTGGCTGTTTCCTTTATAATCATACAACATGACGTTTATGCCTTCATTTTGAACATTAGAGTTAAATCAACCAATCATCTTGCTCAATCCACAGGTCGACATTTGGCTCCTCTGCAAATTATGTCTACCTATAACACCCTTATTTGTGTAGATTTGCAGAGACATGTACCTTCTGGAGTGGCATAACTCCAGCTTAATCAGCAACCAGAACACATAATACTAAATGACCAAAAACCAGTCCTGTGCTAAAACACCACCAGGTGCTGCAGTCCAGTTAGAGCAATAGATTTGAGAGTTTAAAGGCTTTTCAGATGCCGAAGCCATGATTTACAAAGTTATCATGGCGGCAATCATTTTATCTTTCATCGTAACAATTGTGAGATAAACCGTAAAAATATGGCGTTCACGTTACAAAGTAATCTACCAGGAATGTGCGCTTGAACCTACTTGATTGGCCGCTGCAGCGCTTTGACAGATGATATCAAGTTGCAGTCAGACAAAAGTTGAGCCTGGATCAACATTTTTGTCAGACAACCGTGCTTTTTTTTTTTTTTTTTTTTTTTTTTTTTTGGCCAGAGCCTCCCTCTGCAATGGATTGGCTTCTTTCAAATGAATGAGTATGCTACTTTCTCATTCAAGGCTAAAGTGGATTTTGAACATGGCTAGAAGGACTTGACAATTCAAGCAAACGCAGCGCAGTACCTATTAC
The DNA here is from genome assembly GCA_946959425.1 of Argyrosomus regius. Lineage (NCBI taxonomy): Eukaryota > Metazoa > Chordata > Actinopteri > Sciaenidae > Argyrosomus > Argyrosomus regius. The sequence goes on from OX336900.1 coordinate 14,916,968, forward strand.
GCTCTAAAATATTCTGGATTTCAAAGTAATTTTCTAAATTTCCACCAAAACAGGATTTTAAAGTAAAATTATTGAGACCCTCATGTGAAGTTTTGTAACCTTCAGTTTTCTCCAGCACATCGGAGCCATGTGAGGAGTTACAGCTTAAACCCTCCCTCCCGTGGCCTTTGACATTCATGCGACTGTGATTACCAGGTGATGCTAATGCTGACTAAGACAACATTGGAACATTAAAATACAGAGTTGTGGTTCAGTTGGACGCTTTAGGCCACTGTTTATACAAATTCAGATCTGACTTGAGAGAAAAAAATCTTGATCATAATCTTAAGAGAAAGAAAAAAACAGGTATGTGTCACATGCGAGCATGTTTATGTCGCTTGAAGGGATTACTTTCTCTACACGGCAGGTCACAAAATTAATAGTAATAATAACACCAGCCAGATCTGCTGTGTTTTACATTCTAACAGCAGGAAAGCCCAGACTCAAACACCCCCTGGGTTCTGAAAATGTTATATTTAAGTGATATTCAAACACTGCCTCTTGTCATACTGCTGTAGGAAAATGTGTTTCACCACTGCTTTGTGTTGTGTTATGAAGATGAAGATTACCAGATGTCCAAATGTCCAGTGCCACGTTTTATTTCTCAGTGTTTGCAAGCAACAAGTGACACATACATCTGAGCACACATGGAAAAAACCACAAGCAGACTTATGTTTTCAAATAAGTGTGAGAACCCGAGGCGTGTAGAAGTGTACAAAGCATGAAACATTTGTCATTTACACATTTTCCTTTTTTAACTTCTGAGGAAGTTTGACTGCACATCTGCTCTTTCTCAGTTTAACAGCCAGAGCTTCTCAGTACTTCTTTTGTGCAGCTGCTTGCTCATTGGCACCTCAGTAGCCTTCCCCCGCCTCTCTCCTCCCACCAGCCCTGAGCCAAATTTTTATCAGCGAGCACCTCTCTAACCTCCAGTCTCTGTGTCTCTCAGGTGCTTCCTTCATGGGTTCCTTCCTGGCCAGCAGTCTGGGGTCCCCGCCCTCCCACCCTCCTCACCCCTCGGGACCTGCTGCCTCCCCTTCCTCCCCCTCCTACAGGGCTGGACCCCATTCGAGGGCTTCCCCTATCTGGTTCCCCCATTCACATGAAGGTAAGACACAAAAACACACACACATGCCGGAGGCAGCCTGGAGTGCTTGGGTCTCTGGTTAATCCAGGGTCTTGGTTTGGGATTAGATAGAGATGGAGCCATTAAGTGGTTTAACCAACACTGAGCTGAGGCCAAACACACGCAGCAGTGACGCCTCAGATGATGCTACTTATAGAAACACACACACACACACACACACACACACAAGTCAGCAAGCATGTGGCTTTGTGTTTGTGGCTGTTTTCTAGTTCAGAGCTCGAGCACCGTGACAGTTTCAAAACTGGTGCACAACCAAAACCTTCCTCTTCCTCTTGTCCCAACCCATAAACACACAAACAAACACACACACACACACACACACTAATTCAGCTTCAGGCTTCTTACATTTTCTCCCCTCCTTTCACTCAATCATCTCTCAGCCCCCTGCTCTCTGGTAGGGGTGAGTTTTAAGTTTCATGACCTCCACACACACACACACACACACACACACACACACACACACACACACACACAGACTGAAACTTACCCCCATTTCCAGCATCCTCTCCCTCTTCACAGCCCCCTCCCCCTCTGACCGCAGCCCCACCCTCAGGGCCCCTTCTGTGCTAACCGACCTCCAACGGCCCCCTTCCTGATCAGACACACACACGCACACAAAAATGTGCGCATCCACATGCATCATGTCCTCTTTCGACTGTTAACCGTTTGTGGTCAAAGAGTGAGCTAGACTTAGTTATCTGTCCCTTTCAGGTATATACTGTGTGTGTGTGTGTGTGTGTGTGTGTGTGTGTGTGTGTGTGTGTAAGAGGATTTCTCTTTTGACAGCAAGATGGATCTAAAGAGATAACTTCCAAAAAAGACTTTGACAGTAAGACTGCTTCCGCCACAGGCTGTATTTCTCAACTAACTGAAAACGGTCAGAATCAAAATTTCACGTTTCACCAGTTTATCGCAAAATGTGACGATAACACCCAGTTGTGTCGCTTTGGGAAGGTATTTGACATGAAAATATTGTCTGAGGAATTAAATGGAAACCAGTCAGCTTCCAGTCCAAACACTGTATTTGATATCAGATATTTAACCACTGTACTTACAGGCTGATTTCAGCTCATGTCAGAGCAGGAAAAGCACAGGTTTAATCAATCACATCAATAACGACTGCATCCCAGCCTGTTGCAGCATCCTGGTATTGTTCACGCTGACTCACAGGAATGACACTTAAGTGGAGCCATCATTAAAGTCATTAGTTACACCTGTGTTTTTCCTGCTACGACTCGTCAAAAAGTGTGCTGTGAAAGAAATGGGCTCTTTTGTTTGTATATATGAGCAATAGCAAGTCACTTTCCGGCCAGTTGTCACAGTTTGGTGTTGCAAAATTTTGATGCGTCAATCTTTAAAGTTTATGTAAAGTAAGAATAAATGTGTGTTCGGAGTTTTTCACACCAAAGAAGAAGGTGTTATTAACCACCCAGCCAAATTTGAATGATTAAAAATATCAACAAGTTCATGAAATTAGGTGTCAAAATCAGTAAAAATGAGCTGTGCTCTCAGCTCCAGGACTGTGGGGGTGTGTCCACTGAATGTGCTGAAGCCACGCCCACTCATGGGAGCTGTCAAGCAGCCATTTCAAAGCGACTGAAACTTGTCAGATGAGTTCAGAAAATGTCATGACTGACTTTGAAACACTCTGAGTGAGATGAATGAATCTCTATCTTTCTGCTAGGGGTGCAAGGTTATGCTCAGGGTGGCCTCAGCGTGTCATCGAGCCACCCTTTAGGAAAATCCTGGACTGAAAACTGGTGAAAAACTGTTTTAACCTCTAACTCCACATTTCAGTAATATATCGTTCAAAATCTTTTCACATGTTTCCAGCAATTATTTTCCAACATATTTAATATATTTTGAAAGAAATCTCGGTATTGCCTTTACATGGACTTTAATTGCGCTGCACCAGAAGAGCAAGAATTTTCTCTGGAAGAAGCTGCTGTTTAGGAGCAGTTTTTATTTCCCCACCTCTAAGTTTTAATCTGTCACATCCTGTTGGTGAAGAAGTGTACACACCAGAATTTAATTTGGCCAAATAAGTCGAACATGCTGCCTCTCACTCGAGGAGACAGGACACTTGTCCACTTTGGCCCAAATTTGTGATCCAGGCTCATAACATGAACTCATAAGAGCTGTGTTTTTACACAGAAATCCTGATACGGCATTAAAGCTTGAGAGGAGACAAGAGTTTTGTTTGTACAACTGCCTCATTTGCAGCTCATCGAGCGATAAATAGCAACAGTTAAGCCCCTGAAAATGAGCGCTAATGTCGCCCGGAGTGACTGCCTTAAATCAGATTCATAGAAAGAGTCGGAGGCAGGACTCATACGTGAACGCAAGAGAGAGCAGCGCTAGTGAAAAGAGAGCAAGAATGTGTGTGTGGAGGGAGAGAGAGAGTGTGTGTGTGTGTGTGTGCGCCTATCAGACAGATTTTGTGTCTGTGTGGCTCGGCTTTGATGTCTGAACACACACACACACACACACTCACACACATGCACGGACACGCGCACATACACTACAAATGATTGTTTTTAAGAATTCAAGCCAGGGAGCTCCGGTAGGCGGTCTGCCAGTTGGCCACGGTCCAGAGAGTGGAGCGTAGCCAGCACAGAGAGAAGAAACCTGGCCGATACGCACACACACAACAGACACACACACACACGCACACACACACATTGTCACAGATGAGACATATTCACGAAGAAATGCACCATGGTTTGAAAAACAGCACATATTCCGTCACACACACTCACACACACACACACACACACATACCCACAAGTATTTCTTTCACTTCTCCATCACACACACTCACACGCACGCACACACTTGTCCTCGCCCGCTCGCTCTCCCCCTTCCACACCTGTCCTTGTTTTTTGTCCCCTCTCTCATGTGCTCTCACTCCTCTCCTTACCTCCCTTTTTCTCTTTCCTCTCATCTCATCCATCTCAAAGCTCTCCACTTCCCTTTCACTTCCTCCTTCATCTTCCATCCCCCCCCCCACACACACACACACACACACACACACACTCTCACACACACACACACACACACACACACACACACACACTCCCTTCTCCGTACGGCTCACAGCAGCACCAGATTGGGAGCTTCATTCACTGACAGCCCTCTTCTTCTCGTGTCTCCTTTACTTTTACTGTCTTTACATCACTAACCTCCTCTCTCCCTTCTTCTCTTTCCTTCCCCCTTCACCCCTTTTTTCTCACCATGTCCCTCTACCGTCTTTGTTCTCCTCTTCTGCTTTCTCATCTCCCCTCCCTCGCTCCCTCCCTCCTGAGTTTTATCACTCATCATTACCCAGGGGATTGGCTTTAGATGGCTGATAGAGCCTTTTGGCTAATTGTCGCCATTTAGATTCACTGGTTGTTAACCAGTCAGAGTAATCACACACACTCACTCAGACACACAAACACATACACACACACACACACACACACACAGTGTACACATTCATGCATTTACATTGCAGCATGAACACGCAGACACACCGAGTCCCACACACACATGCTGGGAGCAGTGAGGGGGTGTTGGTGGTTTTGCAGTGCGACTGTGGAATGCGTAGGATGAGTTTTTATGGAGTGCTGTTTACTTTGGCCACCACCGTTAAACTTTTAACGGCTGCCAATTAACGGGCCGGCAAGGACACTCTGTGGGGCATGAAACCAGCTGCTGGAGAACACACACACACACATACACGTACACACAATCCAAGCCTTTTGGCCTCATATTGTGGAGTTGTGTGCCTCCTGTGCATATTTGTGTACTTGTATATTAGCTTGTGTGTGTGTGTGTGTGTGTGCGCACCCCCCTCTAGCCACCACCATGACCCAAAACACATACACACCCACACCGACCCTTAGCCATCCACCCCAATCAACACAACCGAGACCTCCTTTATCCTATGATGCAGTTCAATGTCCTTGAAGACGAGGAACAGAGTGGAACGACCATTCACCTCTCAGTGACCTCCTGGAAAGGACTGTGTGTGTGTGTGTGTGTGTGTGTGTGTGTGTGTGTGTGTGTTTTTAAGAGGGGGGGAGGGGTTGCGATGCTTCATACTATTTGTCTTGGGTTTGGGAAAAATGTGTTTTGTAGAAGAGCAAATTCCATCCAGTTAAATGCTGCAAACACTTGGCAGTAGCTGTCGGCTGTGGTTTTTGTCACCACTTTGTCCACTGTAAATAATGTCAACTCATGTGGCGTGTTTGTGCAAAAGTGCATTTATGGTGAAAGTAGCACTAACTGGCCATATTTTTTTTTTTTCTTTCTGTGTTTTCCAAAATGGCCCCATTCCATGATAGATTGTAGAGATAAACTGTTTGTTTAGAGGGCTGCCGAATGTCAACGCTTGCGGAGAAACATCAATTCTTTCTTGCTCTCCCTCCCTCTGACAGGGTACCCCAGCTATTCAGGAAGTCTTGCTTCTTTTCTCCCCATGAGTCCCCTGGATCACCATAGCAACGGTCTCTATGGACAGCACCGCTTCTATGAAACGCAGAAAGGTAGGTGTTGGTGTGTGCGTGTGAATGCAGTGAAAAAAATCACATTATTTATATATGTGTATATATATATATACTTGCCCAAACTGCTTAATCAGCACTCACCACAGCAGCAAGAACAGCTGGTAACTCGGGGTCTAGCTTTGCACTTTGGTGATGTCTTGTTTTTCTGCATATCATAGAAGCACATTTTAATATTGTAGTTTTAATAAAACAGTTTCAAGGTAATGCTTTTAACAGATTCTTTGCTGCTAACATTCAAATTCTGGATTTTTAGAAACCTTCAGCTTAAGCAATCCATTGTCTTTCTCTTCCCAGATCACTTCTACCTGAGAGGACTTCCTCCCCAGCCCCCTCTGCTCTCCACCACTCACAGCCTTCCTCCCCTGTCCAGAACTGCCCCAGGCCACCCACTTGGCTCTTGCAGCCGCGAGACGGACAATGGGGGAGGAGGCGGGAAGAGCACCAAGGATGCGGGTGAGAAAGGGGTTTCATCTGTGTCAAAAATGAAGGAGCGATCAAGCAGCAAAGAGCGGCACCAGGAGAGCAAAGATAAACATCAGCTTCATCATCACCATCCTCATCAAACGAACTCTGCCACCACTCCATCGGGCCTCCACCACCAAGCTTACCCCCACCATGCCCTCCTTCCTCACCTCACACCACAGGGCAGGGAGGAGGACCACAGACACTCTCTGGAGCGACACAAGGAGTACAGAGACAGTGACTCAGGCAGTCAGGAGACAAAACATATGAGTGCCTGTAAACTGTCCAGTGGTTCGGTAGCAGCAGAGACTGGTTCAGGAGGAAAGGGGGCAGCACTAAGCAGCTGCAGTGGCGGTGGGGTGAGTAGACCTCCATCTGGAGGTGGCAGGCGGTGCTCCAAGGATGGACCCATAAATGGGGAGATGAGGATCAGCGAATCCTCAGCCTCTTCCAATGAATGTATGAGAAGAGGTGCGGCTGCAGTGACAGCCATTTTGGCACCTCCAACCCCCCACTCTGTGGCCTCTTACTCCATGCCTCCTCCTCCTCCACCTCCACCGCCTCCTCATGCCATGCACATGGGCTCCACAGTGGCAGGAGGGTGGCTACACCATGCACATCACCATCCTCATCCTGAGTTTTACTGTCCCCCAGCCCCTCTTACACTGACGCCCTCCAAAGATCCTGCATCTACCCCTGGAGGTTCTAGCAGGGAGGCGAAAGTCATCGGCCCAACTTACGTGCCCTCAGTTGTGCCACTGGGAGACCTGGCAGCCTCCGACTGCCGTGGAGCAGGAGGAGGTGGGAGAAAGGGAGAGGACAAGAGTGGAGAAGGATCTTATGAAAGTCCCTCTCATCACCTTAGCCGACTTAGTAGTTGCCAGAAGAAGGACAAATCCCAGCCACACCAGCAGCAGCTGGGATATGGTAAGGCTGACAAACCTCCCGACTGGAGCCACCAGACTCAACATTTCCACAAACCCAGTTCCAACGTGAGCTCTCAGCCTGAGCTGCGGTCCTGCAGCCTGGAAACATCTTCATCCTTCAGAGATGTGGAGGTTGTGGATGATGTTTATCGTCCCTCCCTACCACTAGATGCCCAGGCGGCACACCCTGGTACTGGACAGGTCGCACCCAAGAATGGCCCAGACACCAGCACTCTTCCCTTCAGGGACTGTTCCCACTCAAATCCTGATGGGAGGGTGGGGTCAGGGGCTCACAGGGAGGGACAAAAAGTTGCAAGGATACGGCATCAGCAGCACAGCAGCCATGGAGCAAATACAGAAGAGAGGGGAAGAGATGGAGGTCAAACGGCACCTTCCTGGGGGGCTCGAGGGGCCTACCAAGAGGACCAGAGAAAAGGCTCCCATCATGCATCAGTTGCTAATGGTGAAGTAAGAGGGCTCAGCAACAGAGCTCCCAGCAGTGAACACAACCAGCCCCATTCTCAACCACCTCCTCCTCTATCCCGCTCCACATCGCACCCCACTGAGGGTGAAGGCAGTGCCATGAAGAACCTAATGAACTACAGCTCCCAGCAACCTTTGCTGCTGCCACAGCGGGGCCCCTTTGGAGGTCTGGGTTGCCTCAAGCAGGGTGGAGAAAGATCAGAGAAGGGGGACAGAGGAGGAGCTAAAAGCAACACCTCCCCGCAAGACCCTCCCAAACAGTCGCTCCCTCCTCGCCGAGGCTCCACTAACGAGGGAGAGAGGGGTGACAGAGGTGGGAAGGAGGCGGGGGAGGCAGGTGAGGGGGAGGTGCGACAGCCTCCGGTTGGTATTGCGGTTGCTGTAGCCAGGCCCCCCCATCGTTCCCCAGAAAACACCCCCGGACACAGCAGACAGGGCAGGGTGCTGCCCAGCATGAAAGGTCAGACATCATTTATGCTCCTTGCACTGAAAGTCAATTAATGCTATTTCTGTGCTCTAGACTGCAGGTGAAAAACCCACCGCTAAACATTCAAGACTATTGATGTATAGGATCTTACATTTGTTGGCCCTTTTAGACATTTATTGCAGTCTTATTCCTGTGAACCAGCCAAACAAAGACAACTTTGCAGAAAAGCTTTAAGCAGACTCAAACTGCAAACAGTCTCGATTCACTGAGATACTGATTTCTGTAGCTGTGTTTATCAAAAGCCTTCTAGGAAATGGAGAACATGGAGAATGTAGACATGTCGAGAATGGAGATCATTTTTTGTCATAGAAATATATGAGACATTTTTACTATGTATGCAAGAAAGGTACAATTCCTAGCATGCAAAGAACATCACTATATGACATGATGTATGTCAGTATCTGCATGTAGACTTTCACTTTAAAGGAACAGAGAAACGTGTGCGTATTTTAAGAAGTACAGGTGTTTGGCATCCAGTGTTATGTTTGATTGATGCCTGTAAGCATGTTACTGTGGTTTACAATCCAGGGGTGTCGCGCTCTGTGTATCCTCTTGGTCGGGAGGCAGAGGAGAGGAAGAGGCTGACAGAGGAACAGATCAGCCTTCATCACCTGGACAGAGACAGAGAAATGATCATCAGGTACACTTAAATTCGCAAACATCAACACATATGAACATGCTCTCAGACACACACATACATGCACACGAGGTAGCATCTTTTCATTTTTCCTCTCATCTGATAAGCTGCACTTCTTTTATTCTCTCGGCTTCTCTCTCCCAGTCTGAGGCTCTGCTTCTCTTTTCTCTCATCCCCTCACTCCATTTACTCTTCTCACCCTTTGATGTGGTATTTCTGTACCCCCTCACTCTCTCTCCTCCCCTCTCTTTCTTTCTCTCTAAGATGAGACGTGGTGCATTAATGTTATGGGGACTAATACGGATGTCTCTGAAGTATCAGGCTCTTATTATGTAGTCATATTAAGGGAAGAAAACATATAATGAGAACTCATACACCAGGCTCAAGATGATGGCTGTTCCTGTTGCCGTCATATTTCCTTTTCTTGATGATTATAATGGTAGTAGTGGTAATGAAGATGACAAGGATGAAGATAATGATCATAATGATGGTGATGATGATGATGACAATACGAGGGATAATCAAGATAATGACAAAGTTCACCCCGCCTACTACCACGACAGGGAAAACAAGGATCGCGTGGAGTTTGCCAGGATCCACCCTTCTAGTAGTTGCCATGGTGACCTGACCTCTCACCTCTTGGTTTCCGGAGGGGCCAGTCAGTTAGGGGCGGACCCTGCTGCACACGCTCACCCGGCTCACCACCACTGGATGCAAAGGACAGGAAGTCCCTCCCTCTGGATGGGGCATTCATACAGTGAGTAGAGTGGAGTGGAGGGGCAGCACATGACAATTTTATGGCCAGTGAACACAGTTTAACAGATTAATCTGTTTTTTTTTTTGTTTTGTTTTGTTTTTTATTGTTTTGTTGACATCTAGTGTCAGTCAGCGTGGGTGTTATGTAGGCTGTTGGATATGATTTCATATTGATGAATGTTTTTATTCCTTTCTGCAGTTCAACCATGGTGCCATTGTTACTAATGCTGAATAAATGAATACACATTTCTTGGAAACAACAAAATTCTCTTATTTAACTCTTTATTCCAGGTCTAGGCCACGTGGGAATGAGCCCCGGCTTCCCACCAAGTCTGCCCAGCCCTCTACAGCCTGTCTTGGGGTCACTCACCCAAGATCCTAACTCCCCGCTGGTGGTCCTTCCTACAGAACCCGGGCCTCATCATCACCTCGGTACGCTAAGCATCCTTTTACAATAACACCACGCACACACAAACCAGCAGATCTCATATTCACTGCTGTCTACCCGTACTTACTGCCCCCTCCCTCCCTCCCTTTCTCCATTTGTACCATCAGAGCCGCTGCCATTTCTCTCCCAGAGTTTTAGTATCATTGGCTAATCATAATATAATGCTCAACTAAGTCCCTCTGTCAGTGGGACCGTGTTTTATAGCTTCGTTAATGGGAGCAGCTATTCCATCGCCCCCCCCCTCTGCATGTGCCCGGCGTTATGCAAACCATTTTAACTGGCGTTCATCTCTTTTGCGACTGGTGTGATAGACTTTGTGTGTAGGTGTGTGCGTGTATGCGGACGTCTCAAGTTAGCTGTGTTCATGTCTGGAACAAGTAAGACATTTCTCAGTGTTAAGGGTTGTGTTGTACATCTCAGCCATTGCTAGAAAGAAAAGAGTGTGCCTGTGTGTGTGTGTGTGTGTGTGTGTGTGTCTGTGTGTGTGTGTGTCAACGCTGCTTTGCAAACAGGCTGTGAAATTTAATTATCTCCCGCCTCCCTTGCCTCGCTCCGTGGGAGTTCCTGCAGAGAGGGGAAGTGCATCCACTGAACCCTTCCCCTGGGAAACATTAGCCCACTCAGGCTAATCTTACAGAACAAAGGTTCCCAGCGACAAGGCAGCCAAGGAGGGTGGTGTGTGTGTGTGTGTGTGTGTGTGTGTGTGTGTGTATGCACACATGTGTACCTGAATTAATATGTGGCAAGGGTGGGGCTGTGAAGAAAATGTGCATTCTCTTACATAGAAAAATAAATGATAGAAAATAGAAAGAGTCAAAGAAGTTGGAGAATAGAGCTCAAACAGGTCGCAGTTGATGTGGCTTAGTTCTTTTGCAATCCCACATATTCAAAAGGGCGGTTCAAGAGTCCATTGACACAGTTTCTTTTCATGACTTTCCTGGGACGCTGCAGCCATGAAAGTATTTCTGTACTGACTGTTTTGCTGCTAATTTATTCAAAAGCCTTAATTGTGTGAGTTTGCCAATAAGGATGTCTTACCTTTTTTGTATTTTTATGTGATTCAAATTAAACAAAATGTAAAACTAAACTCTTTCTGTGTCTCTGTTTCTGACTCTAGACGTTCTGGAGCAGTCAGGTCTGTGGCCCCCTGTGTACGGAGGCAGAGGACCTCCTTCTCACCTGCAGCATCACCCCGTCTACTCTCGCTCCTCATTCCTACGGCAACAGGACCTGTACGCCCTGCAGCATCAGCACCAGCAGCAGCAGCGAGCCATGGAGCACATGCAGCGCCACTCCTTAGGACAGGTAGAACTAATATTAATATAACCTACACATTTGGAGAGAGGTTGCATTTCACTCTAAATTTGTAAAATGCTGGTAACATTTTATTGTGAAACTGTAGGCAAATTAGGAAGTGTGGAAATATTGTGAACTCATGCAAAACATCTTCCTCCCTCCGAGTAGTGAGGACTGAAATATGGCAGCACTAGTCATTTGTTTGAATATCTCTCAGCTCAGATATCCTGATTTCTCAACACTAAAAGAAAAACATATGCAAAATCACACTCAGCAATACTGATTCGAGCCAGTGACTTCCTCTTTTTGTTGGTGAAAGGTTTCATTGAGGCGTTGGTGTGGCGCTTTTGCACTCTCACATTGCCAGATCATTTGGCAATCAAACAGTGTGGCTGACACTGATTCCTCTTTTTTTTGTGTGTTGTGTGTGACTACCCCCAGTCCTATTTATTTAATAGAAACTAGTACATTTCCTGCTTGAGATATACTAGATCAGGAAAGTTAAAGTGTTTATATCATTTTTAAATTTAAAAAATGGGTTGAATCGCTACATCAGTACAATGTGGCAAAGTTGAAATGTATTAATTTACATGAAATATGATGTGTTTATGCAAAATGTTTGATCATTACTCAGTAAGATAATATTTTCTTCTTTTTTCACAGAGAAAACACGAGGAGCATGCGATCACTATAGAGGACTCTCCTCATGAATCTTCCGCATCCAGAACTCCCTCCTCTTCTTCTTCCTCTTCTTCATCCACCACCTCCTCTCATGTGGCCAAACCCTTCTCTCACACGCCTCCTCCACCCAAGACCCCCACGCCATCTCCGGGGATGTGTCCGAGCAGCCGTCAGTCGCCCTGTTACCATTCCCCGTCCAGGCGGTCGCACCCACCAAACCCTCTGACCCCTGCGCCGAGCCCGGCTGCAGCGGCGCCCCGCTCCCCGGCACTTAGCCCTGCTCCTTCGCACCTCTCTAAGGGACTGGAAAGGGGCAGTGACAGAGGAGAGGGACAGCCACCTCAGGACTACCCGCAATCCTTAGAGCCAGGTGAGTGTGGAGAAATAATGCAGTGTCTGAATTCAGAGATTCCCAGTAGGTTGAGCAGTCAGATAATAAAAATATGGACAGCAAACATGGCACAGAGTAAGAGACAAAGCAAAGACACAGAGATAGACAGACACAGAGTGAGAGAAAAAAAGATGGAGGCTGCTGCCGCCGAAATGTAGTGCTGGTCTTTGAAGCGTGGTATTCTTTTGATTTTGCAGAAATTGTTTGAAGCATGGCTGATCCCTCGCTCTGTGTGCCCTTGAGTGTGTGTGTGTGCCATTTTTTTTTTCTGTGCAAGCTAAAGAGGGACAGCGGGCAGGTCAGCCATTAAGGTCAGAGAAAGCATATGGGCACTCAGTGTGTGTATGTGTGACCTGCCAGCGTGCATGTGTGTGTGTGTCTGGGCTCGCATGTGTGTCACAAGAGGAAGGTCAGTGAAATCCTCAGACAGACCCTCCTTATCCTTCAGGGGTCCTTGAGAAGTACAAGCGGAAGGATACGCATTCATCTGGCTGTGTTTGTCAGGAGGGCGGAGGGATACCATCAATAATAAGAGCGTAGGGGTGACAGGGCCGGCGCTGCAATCACAGGAAAACGGCAGGGTGTCATCAATATCCCACAAAGATCTATACACTCACTCATACTCCTACACACACACGTATACAGTATATACACACTTCTGTACAGTTACACACATGTGCACACACACTCCCTGTGTTTTCTGCACCCTGCTGTCAGTATATTATGCCAACTGTAATCATGTGCTTCATCCTGTCTGCCTGAACAGAATGGCAATGAATTTAAAAGGGGACGAGCCTGACTGATATTTTATATTTTCTGTACAGTCGGTCAGATCATTTTAATTTGAGAAACTTATCAAACCTTTATTTTCTCTTTTTTCCTCCAGACCTGCCACCTGTTTACACCTACCCTCCAATCACCATGGGTTACAAGGCCGGGCCCTCGCCTCCCGAAGCTCGATTGGCTGAACAAGCCACGGTGGAGGCGGAGCCAGCACAGCCTGATTCCAAGTCCCTCCCACGTCCGTGCCACATCCAGTCTCTCACTGAAGAAGAAGAGAGGAGGAAGAAAGAGGATGGGAGAGACTGTGAAGTGGTGGCATCCCAGAGTGGAGTTGCAGTTGAGGAAGAGAAGGAAGAGAGGAGGTTGGAAGTGGAAGGATGCTCCATCTCCGAGCCAGAGAGCAAGATTTCTGGATTGTCGCCATGCCCTTCCCCAGCCTTGGTACCAGATTCAGCCTTCCCGGCCACAGCCACAGGCAAGGCCCTAAAAGTAGAGCTCTCTCTGGGTTGTCTGGGCCAGAAGGCCAGCCTGGAGGAGCCCCAACTATCCAAAGAGCAGGAGGATGATGGGGAACATGGAAAAGAGGACATGGAGGAGGATGAGGGGGAGAAAATGGGGCCTGAACCAACAGAATGTACTGTGTCTGTGCCTGTAGAGCCCAGAGTGGAGGAGGAGGAGGAGGAGGTGGAGGAGGAGGAGGACGGGGACAAAGATGGAGAGAATGTAGAGGTGGTTGAGGATGATGAGGCAATGGAAGAGAGCAGGATGAGTCCAGGACAGAACCTGGTGGAAATAACGTGTAACTCTCCTGCTCCTTCTCCGTCCTCTGACCCTGCCCTCCCTCCCACGGCGAGCACAGCCGCTCAGCTCCAAGGGGCCTACATGTGGAGCCTGGAGCTTCTGATCGCCGCGGCTCTGTGCGCCACCAGAGATGCCTTGTACCCACCAGTACCTGCTGTCCGGGCCCCAAGCCCTTCACCCCACCACGGTATGGAGATACTGGGAGAACTTGCCGACCTGGAGATCCAGCAGAGGAGCAGGGAGAGCAAAGAGAAAGACCCTGACGGTGAGTTAATTTGCTCTGTTTTTCTTCTGCTGTGGCTTTCCAACCTTACTTAGTCTTTTTTGACCACTTTAAAAACCTCATAAACCTTCAAAAGTTTATAAAGTACCTGTGAAATGAAACCAAAACTGCAGAAATGTCCCCAATAATTATGTATTTAATACACTCTGTGTACAACTTACATCATCTTGTCACAGTAAAAAGGACCTAAATGCCCCTGAAAAATCAGATCAAGGAAAAAGAAAAAAAATGCCCTACTTCCTTCTTGTCTACACAAACACACACACTTACAGTGAACCAAAAAAAGGGTCTGGGAGACGTGTGCAGCCCAGATGTGGAGACTATCAGCTCACACACTAACCACACACACACAAATTTCCCACTAACTGTCCTGCTTCCTTCCTCAGCTCGGACTCTCTGTTCTTGCCCATAGACCATATTTATCCCTCTGGGAAGGGTGTGTATGTGTGTTTGTGTGTGTGTGTGTGTGTGTTTGAGGGGGACACAGAGATGGACAAACAAGCTAAGCTTCAGACACAAGCCAGGACACACACACACACACACACACTGCCCAGTATGTCCCCCAGGCTCTGGCGTCTTGCTTTGCTAATTAGACCCTTTCCTTTAAAACACTTCTCCTGTAAGCGCTCCTATTTTCCTCTCGTCCCTCTGAGAGAAAGTGTTTTTATTTATGCCAGCATCTGTGTGTGTGTTTGCCTGTATTTGTGTGTGCGCATGCATGCTGGCGAGTGTGTGTGTGTGTGTGTGTGTGTGTGTGTGTGTGTAAGCTGTTAAGTAATCCCAGATGAATCCCTGCTCCCCTCCATCAGAGTCTATGTGTCTCTCCACAAGGCTGCCTGCTCCCCTGCCTGCGCCTCCTCCCGCCCTCTCCTCCTCCTCCTCCTCCTTACCTCTTTGTTATTTTTTTTCCCCTCACCTGCTTCTTCTTCTTCTCCTTCTTCTTCTCCTTCTCCTTCTTCTCCTTCTTCTTTTTTTATTAAACCAATGTAATCTTGTGTGTAAATCCTGCCTCTGCAAGCCTTGTTGACGGAATTAATAAGTGTAAAAATCATAAGTCGCTCTGCAGCTGTCGTGTGTGTGTGTGTGTGTGTGTGAGATACAGAGAGTGTGTGAGTGTGCATTTGTTTACATGTGCATGCACGTGGTTAGCATGCGTAATAGGTGTGAAATCAATAAGTCCTGTCTTGGCGTGGAAAACGTTCTCCAAATTGCAACACATTTATTTAAAACCCACTCTGGCCTCGCTGCGTGGAATGTTATTAATACCGCTGATGGCGTTTTTGTCATCCTGAATGTGTTTGGGAGATGAAACCGATCCCAGACAGATGCATTTATGCTGCTCCTTGACGCAGAAGGATATCTCAGCCGTTCCCTGGAGATTGCAATTACAGATTAAGGAATCAAGAGAGACTTTCCCCTCTAGTATAAATTAGCACCATTACTTCTATTTACACATAGACAGAGGAGCTGTTTGTGTCATAGTTGGCCCTTTATCCCTTCACATTTCCTTTATATTGAAATTTCAGCTCAATAAACTTCCTTAATGGCCTCTAATGATGACTAGGCCCATATCAACTCTAATGGTTTTTAATTTTCCTCCACTGTTTTTGTTTTTCCCCTTGAAATCCCCTCTGCCGCCTCTTATTACACCCTGCACTCCCCTTTAGGGACGCAGTATGGTGTTATTACTGTGCAAAGATGCGCGTGTGTGGTATACGGTGGGCGGAAGGTATCTATTGATTGTGGCCATCCTCCAGGATACTAAACTAGGCGTGGTGATGTCAGCGGTGATGTCATCCTGTCAGGGTAATCGGAGCGTGCCATTGGCTCGGAGGTCTGACAGATGAGATGGCATTGACCTCTGCGAGCCGGGACAGGACAAAGCCGCATCTTTCAGCTCCTTCACTCTGCCTCTCTCTCTGTCTGTGAGCAGTTACCTGTCGTTCTCACATCCGTTTGTTCTTCAGCCTCCCCCTCTGTGTTTTTTTTTTTTCTTTTTATCACGCTTCACAGATGAAAACTCCATCCTTCCTGCCCTCTTCTTTCTCCTCTGTTTACCGCATTTCTGTCTCCATCTCCCACTCACACACACAGGTTTTAATAATGTCAGATGTCAGTGAATAGGCCTTGCAGCTCCAGTGCACAGACTGTGAGTGATCCAGTAAAACCTCTCCTCTCCTCTCCTTTCCTTTCCTCCCCTCTCTTCCCCTCTCCTTTCCTCTCCTCTCCTCTCCTGGAAGGGGAAATTGGATTCTGTCCATGTCCATAATGAGGAGATGTAGGAGAATAAATAGATAGCTCAATAAACACTTTGCCTCTTATTGCTTCTCCTCCCCTTTACTCCCCATCCCCTCCCTCCCTTCTTCTCACCGCGTTGCACTCCTCCTCCTCCTCCCTCCTGCTTCTCCTTCTCTCCGGCTCTCCCTGACACACTCATGCAGTTTGCCCATGCCTGCGCAGCTCAGCGAAAATGCTGTAGGTGCATGTGTGTATTCAGAATGAGTGTGTTTTATTTGCATAGGTTTGTGTGTGTGTGTGTCTGTGTGTGTGGACGGCCTCATGAATATTCTGTTTCATCTGCTGGTGCTGTGACAATGACAGAGCTAATGACAGTGACAGATGTAGAGATCGTTCTCCACCGCTCCCCCTCACGTGTGTGTGTGTGTGTGTGTCTGTGTCGTTTACGTGTACGATTAAGCAGGAACACCAGTATACATCAAATAAACTACACAGCTAATATCATAAATATCACCACTTTTCAAGGCATGGTTTCATCGTTCCAGAAATAAATCCGTTCAGCGCACAACATGTTTTATAACACCGCGTCAGCCGTTGTGTGATATACCAATCTAAACCGAAACAATCCGTCTCCGTGCAGGTGAAGACATGCTGACCTTTGACCTGCACAGCCTGGCGACGCTGGCGGCTGCCCGTGCCCTGGAGATGGGGGGAGGGGTTGTGGATGCGGGGGCGGGCCAGCAGTGTCCAATCAGAAAGAGGCTCAACCTGCGCAGGAAGTGCAGCTGGACGCCTCGCCACGAGCCGGTGAGGCTTTACTGGATGCGTGTATTTATGCAAACATAAATCATTCATGCTGAAAATGTGGGGACGAGTTGAACAATGGACACGCTCCTCATTTGTTTTCTTTTTCTTACTAAGCTTTAAGAAACTGTTCAAGGTCACATTTTAGGATTTAATCTGATTATTCCAAGTGTAACTGAACTATTGGTCATCCTGATGCAAATATGGACATAAAAATCACTGTAGTGTATTCCTTAAATATCATTACCTCAGTGGTAATGAAATGGCCATTTTAGCTTTTAAGTCAAAAGAATGAACTCTTATTTTTCATGTCACTGAATTTTTGCAGAAATTAAAAGGTGAATTAGCAGGGATTTCATTTCAAATTGAGGTAATGGTGCGGTTGATTAGCATTTTTCTCTTTCTCTAAATAGCCACAGAAATAAAGCTGGCTGCATCAAATATAAAATATAAATTTGATGTGATTTAATTTCTAATATAAATAAATAATTAATTTTTAATATAAATAAATCTACAATAAATAACTATTTCTATAACCCTTTAATCACTCAAAGGTTAAGTATTTGTACAGTTATATATTTTACATATTACATATTTACATGCAGCTTTCAGCCTGCAGCTGGTCAACAGTCATGAGTTGCTGTAGTGACCAAACTTGAGACCTTTTGATTACAAGAAAGTCCTTCTAATCATCAAGCTGCCCAAACACAAGCTTCACTTCACATATCCAATGACTGTTGAACTCAGTTTGTGTGCAGCATTGAAATACCCCTGCTTTGTGTGTTGTGTGTGTGTGTGTGTGTGTGTGTCAGGTGTGCCCAGTGAAGGGCTCCATGGAGACGATGGGAGGGGAGGAGCTGGCCATGCGTGTCCAGCTGGCTGAGCTACAGCGCCGCTACAAAGAGAAACAGAGGGAACTGGCCAAGCTACAGAGGAAACACGACCACCAGTGAGCAGAGACAACACACACACACACACACACACACACACACACCTTTTTGTCTAGATTGAGTCGTGCATTCCAACATTCACAATTCTGCTGTCATGCTGCATCCTCCTGATTTATCAGGACTTTCTGCCTGCTCATACCTAATGCAGTTTGACCTGTTAGCCGATACAAGTTTCCTCCTGATTTCTCCTGCTGTCCTGACGGCATCTTTGATCTCCCTCTCTGTCTTGCTCCTCCTCCTCCTCCTCCTCCTCCTCCTTGTCTTCCTCTCTGCAGGAAAGAGGAGACATCTCGTAGCCCTGCTCGCCGGGGGCCTGGCCGCCCCCGCAAGCGCAGGTCCACCCCCGGCCCAACTGCTGCAGAGAGCTCCAAAAGACTCAGGTCAGTCCTCTGATATTGCGTCAGAATAATCAGTGTGATTGGCAAGCCCAGCTCATTCATCCTGATTTCTGTTTGTGTTTTTAGTGAAAGGCACGGTTGATTTTCAAGAAGTTCTTCTTCAGCTGAATTGATTCAAATGCTCTATAGCTGATGATTTGCTTGATTGGGCACTGGAAGGAGCTGCTCGCACACACACACGCACACACACGTACACACAATGGGTTATGCGATGGGAGCTGTAAGCTGGGTGTGATTTTAAATGAGAGAAGCTAATGGAGATGAGGCCTTCATTAATCATCATTTATCACTTTTAATCATATTTATCACTTGCATTGATTATGTCCTGATTCCTTGCGAACCTCAAGCATATATTAATACAGCTGGACAAAGTCTTGATGTACAGTTATTATAGTGATAAACGACTCGACACCACCCCCACCCGCTGCAAACACACAACCACACATTATCTAACACCTCAGATGTGCACACTTTCATGCTGACACACATTCCTACACACACACACACACACACACACACACACACACACAAAGCCTGTATTCAACACTCATAATGATAAATGTGTTTTCTCATGCTGCCCCACCTCTGTTAGCATGTGCACCCCTCGCCTTGATAAAATGATTAGAGAAACTTGAGGTTTGTCACGGTTACCATGATTAGAAAGCGCTAATGAAAATGACAATGAAAGGCTTTAGTCATACATGCTAGTGCACCACACACACACACACTCACACACACTCACACAGAACTTGTTTAATTAGTAGCACTGGTTGCTACGTGCCTGAGCAGCATTTCTGTTGTTATTAATAAGCGTTGTATCATTTGTTTATGCTTTCATCTTCTCGTGAGTGTTGGGGGTTGAAATGAAATGGCGAGAGAATGAGAGGTACAGAGGAATAGTGAGCACACACAACAGATTCCTCTTGATAGACACTGTATAACCAAACCTATGTGGACACATGCACTTTTATGTGCTTACAGGCTTTAAAATACTGCTATAACAACTTTTGGCAAGCTCGTCCCAATAACCTGACTACAGAGAGTTTTAATAAGATAGGCTGACTGCTGTTAAGGCCAGGGTGTGCGAACTAGTTTGTACGATATGTCACCAATCCACACCTTAAGGCACCTTGTATCTGTTTCGAAGAGTCACACTTGAAGGCTTGTTTTCTCACCTCTGCTCATCTGGCCGCAGTCACTGTGCAAAGTAGACGTGACCGTCGGATTGTTGGTGTCAGAAAGTTGCAGAAATTGTTGGATGCGGCCTTCGCAGTTCCAGTATCTGATAGGTGTGGAGGTGATGTGGTTGCTTGAGGTTCTGGAAGGCACTTTAAAGCATTTTTATCATACTGCCGCCTAAAGGCCCTGACAGTTGGCATACCAGTTCATCAACAATGTTCATAATTAGCCTTTTATGTACCTGGCTTTGTGATACTGAAACAGGGGCCTTCTGAAAACTGTTGCCAGACCAAAAACATGCAAGTATTTGAACAGATACTTTTTGCCCCTACTCGGGTGTGCAGAACTTGTACTTGCACAATCACAGTACTGTGGATGAAAACGTGACATGAGGCTAAGTTTGAGGCTGAGAAACTCAGAGGGGTCAGAGGTGCAGAGGGGGGATTGCAACAGACAGATGTGGTCTGGATGGATGGACAATTCGATGGACGATTTTTTTCCTTTCCTTTCCTTTCCTTTCCTTTCCTTTCCTTTCCTTTCCTTTCCTCTCCTCTCCTCTCCTCTCCTCTCCTCTCCTCTCCTCTCCCGGGAGCGGAGATGCTGAGAGCCAAACCTTCCCTCTGTGGGAATATAGGATTCACCTGCCTCATACACCAGCTGCTATCAATGTGTGTGTATGCAGTGTGTGTGTGTGTGCTGGCTGCCTGTGGTGTGAGAGAGCATGCATACAATGAAGGAATGACAGAGAGAGAGAGAGAGAGAGAGAGAGAGAGGAGGAGAGAGAGAGGAGTAGTGTTCAATAGAGGTTAGTGTTTATCGATCGAGCCCTGAAGCTCCGGTCAACGGACAGACTCCCCCGAGACTGCTTCATCTCTCCCTCTGTCTCTTTCCCTTCCCCCTCAACTATTCTCCTCCCCCTCCCCGTCTCTCTCTGCCTCTTCTCCACTCTCCTTCACACCAGATAATTCTTATCCTTTCATGTGGTGAGTTTCATATTCGCACGGCCGCTGAATATTTCTGTGTTTGCCGTCAAACTGCGCAGACGGTCGGCAGATCCCGTCTCTTACCTCATCAAAGTTATGAGACAGAGAAGAAGAGTGGGAAGAGAGTGAGATAATGAATGATCCCGGAGGAGAGGGAGGTGAAAGTAGAAAGAGGAGAAGAGCGTTTCAGAGAAAATCATCCTTGAAAGGAATGAATTGTGTGATCAGATTGATTCCGTGTTCTGTGTTTTATACATGATAAATTCTCATTTATGTGTTTTTATGTTTTTCAGGGCCGGGCTGAATTTACTGGAGGAAAAAGCCAGGAAGAAAATGTCCAATCACAGCTTCAACAGCCTCAGCACTGCACAGGTCAGTCCCTCTGCGGTCTCTCCTGGTTCATCCACACACAACCACTTCCTGCTGCTAATGTTTTTTTTTCTTCTTTCCTGGATATTTCAATTAGCAGGAATGAATTAGTCAATAATTAGCTGTTCCGCTTCCCGTCTACAGATGAAAGCTCGCTGTAAGCACAGAGGTCGGCCCAGTGCCCTGAGCTCCAGGCTGGCCAGGCGGGTGACCCACCTGAAGCAGAAGGCTGCAGCCCAGCGTGGCGCACCATCCGCAGGCATGCTGCACTGCAGAGGGAACCCTGGTGAGGAGAATACCTCCAAGAGTCACTGCAGACAAGGAAGAAAAGGTGAGTACAGAGATGGAGTATGTATGCACCCATACATTTGTTGTCTATTTAGTGGCACCCTAAAACTAATCCTGCTGTTGATCCTTCAGACCTGCAGCAGGACTGGACAGCTGGTCAGACTGTAAAGAGGAAGAGGGGTCGAAAGCCCAAAGTGCTGATGGGCACCAACCCTAACAGACCACATCACAAGGACGTTCGGGCCTCTGAGAAACAGGAAGTTAGGGAAGAGAAGACAGACAGCGAGAGTTCAGAGCATGGTGAGTTACAGTAAGGGTCAGGCACAAGGATTTTTACAGTGTGTAGTCTGCTGCATCCTCGAGCCAACCAGCCAAACAAGCATCCTGCAGAATGAAAATATAAAATGCCATCAAAGCAATTCTCTGGGCTTTTATTTAATCATATCAGCGATCAAATGGACCATCAGTGCTGGTGAGAGATTTGTAACACAGCTTCAAAGCCCCTATGTGATTTGCAAGCGAGAGTTCATTGGCTCTTACACATATGAGTCAAGCTGATTTGGCCGATGGCTCAAAGAACATCAACCAGACATTGTGAGATTTCGCTATGAGAGTACGTCTGTGTGCGCGCGTGCGTTTGTGTGTGTGTGTGTGTGTGCACATGAAGAGTCTGAGAGTGAGATGTCTGCCGTCATCAGGAGGCCTTCTCTCACTTCCCAGCTCGTCTGTCAAACCATTAAAACCGTTAACGACTTGCCACAGGCATGCAACACAGCCAACCCCTGCCCTCAACGCCATACGGTAACGTGAGCCCACTCTGGCCCCGTTCAGAATGTCACACCCCAGTCCTCCAGTCTCTTCTTCACCCCCCCCCCCAACCCCAAAGCCTTGTGAAAGTGCCCTCCTTGGAGGTTTCAGTGGAGGAGAAACTCCTCCTGACTTTTAAATGCCTCAGAGAGGACGACAGTCTGATATGAAACTAACAAAACTTCAAGAAAAATGCGAGAATCTGTCCGACCTTTGTGGCCTTGATGGCAATTGGAAAAGTGGTCGAGTGTGTGCCTGTGTGTGTGTGTGTGTGTGTGTGCCAGTGTTTGTGTGTGACTGAGGCAAAGTGTTGACGAGAACGCCGTGTAAGTGACAAGTGTGTCAGAGATGTGTCGACATCCGACACGACCCCCCGCAGTCAGCGACACGCAGCTGCCAATAACAATCTGTGTGTGTGTGTGTGTGTGTGTGTGTGTGTGTGTGTGTGTGTGCGCGCATGTAGTGCTGCAAACGTGCATGTGTGTCAACATTTGCTTCCCATCACTGCAGTTAAAGAACAAGCTGTGCATTATTGTGCAGATATTAAGAAAAGTTTGATCAAACATGGCGACATTTCAGTGTTCTTTTGCGTTCACGATGATGTAAATTTAGCCACGTGCTAACTGAATTGTAGGTGTTAGAGGAATATTGAATATTGAAAGCTTGTTGTCAATACATCCCATCAAGTGAGTCCCCGGCTTTAGTTAACAGTGTTTACTTTTAGCTCACTTCAAGCTTTCTGACTGATCGTATCGATGTTGTGATTCCACAGAGGAGGAGGAGGACGGCAGCTACGACAGTGAAGATGGAGCCGGTGACATCAAGATTAGCTCATCCTCTAAAGAAGCTCCTGCAAACCCTGCTGGGATTGTGCCTTTTTCATCGCAGTCCTCCAAGCTCCAAGCACACCAGAAAGCCAGGAGTAAGAGACCAGGGCCTCCCGGTGAGATCTTTATACATGTCATTATATATACTGCTACTGCCATACAAAAACTGTGTTCTTCTGTGATTTTACATCTTTGAAGGGAAACATGATGTGCTTGGGGTTTGGAGAAAAGTTTCAAAATCTAAAAGGATAAACTTTCAGTTCAGTATCAAGTTTTTTGGGGGATAATATCGATTGTTTGCATACAACTAGTAGTGTCTTGCCAAGTGATGAATTCCCTAAAGTAACCTTGAAGAAAAAAAATGACATGTTAGTGATGTTGCTATGATAGCCAAGCTTTTTTATATCATCTAGATCAATCTAATATGCTCTGAAAAGTGTGTCATGTGGCCTCCAGGACCAGAAGAAGAAAAAAAATCGACATTCTTACCTCATATTAAACAAAATCTCTTACCACATCTAAGCTTATATCAAATATTGACATTTTTGCGATGTATCTGCCAGCTCTAATTTCCCCGATGGTCCCTTCACCCTCAGGCATGGGAAGCGTGTCCAGTACAGATCAGAGGAGAGCACCCAGAAGACAGAGCCACTCCAACACAGAAAGGGGACGTCCAGACTACCAGGGATCTAAAAAAGCATATCTGCCCAGCTGGGGTGTGTCGTCGGTGGGCTGCAGCTTTGGGCACGGCCGGGGGAACCAAGGAGCTCTCACAGAAGCAAACAGAGCAAGCAAGGAAGGAGCCATAAGGAGGAGCTCAGCTGGACAGGGCATTCTGGGAAAGGTGAGACATCAGAGTGTCCGGTGAAGACCAGGGTTGGATGGTGACTTAAAAGCTTACACTGACGGAGCAATATTTTACTTTGGCAACTGACAGTTATTCATCCAAGTAAATTACTGTCTGACAGCAGTGATTAATTACTCTATCATGGATATGTTACACCTTCAAAAGTGGCATTTGCATTTCCCTTCTCAGCTGCTTCACCTGTGCACTTCTGTGTAAATGATCAGGGGAACCAGACAGCATTGAAATAGTGTTTCTGTCCCCCTTGACGCCTTCTTGAATTTTTTAAAACTTTGTGCGACTTACTGGGGATGATACCTGTTGATCATGTTTCTGCTGTGCTCTGGGTGAATTCCAGTTTTAGTTTCTAAAAACATGCACAACACATAATCTGCCAATTAGAGCTAAAGGTATAAAAAAAGTAGGCAATATTTAGATTTAACATCATTTAACTCTAAAGCTGAACATTTAAGGAGGACAGAATCTGTGTGCTTTGCAGCTGTTTTGTTTTTCTCTGCTCATTCACACAGGAGTGCATGAGAAAGGGAATTGAGAAGGGAAAGGTGAGATGCGGTTGTCAACTTTAGAGGCGTGACGGAAATCACATCACAATAAATTACTGCTGTCACAGAGTTGTAAGGAATGTAATTACACGACTTTTGAAATTAACTAATGAGCACAAAGGGACATGCTGGTTTTTGATGCAGCGAACCGAGCGGCGGTCAGGACGGGGTTAGATTCAGGCAGCGGCTGACGGGGGGGGAATGTGAGCTAAAGAGGAAAGGTGACTCAGAGATGGTCACTCCCTTTGGCCTTCTGCTGCGTCCACATAAAGGCTGAGAAAGAGAGGAGGATTTGGAAAAGCCCTCGCCTCAAGTTCACTCCTTCCTTGTTGAAGCGAGCCGCACCCTGCAGGAAGTTTGAAAATCCTGCAGATTATGACTAACGCTACCTTCCAGTAACTTTGACTCCCTTACAGGTAGGCACTTAGCATAAGTTGTAAAGCAATCACATTGTCAATATACCATTTGCTCTTGTTATAGGTATGTCTTTGCATGTCTGCCTGCTGTGCTAACACACCACTGGCCCGTTGTATTAACACAGGCAGCCGTTGGTGTGACACACACATTCGTTTTAATGAGAAGTGCCCCGAGGTTGCTTTAGTCTTTGAGTCATTGTGAGGGAATGTCCAAAAAACACATAACTCCAAACCAAACGGAGGAGTATAAAGATAATCATTGGCCATAACCCTACACACACCCATGCACGCCTGCGCACACACACACACACACACATACACCGTAAACACTAAAGAGAAATAATCACCCATGCCCTCTGGTGACGAAACTTCTGTCACTAAAATATATGGTCTCCTGATGTGGAAAACTCCAAGAGACAGCACATGCACACACACACACACACACACACACCTACACACACAAGCACACACACACACACACCACCTCTCATGCATTAAATGTTATGGTCTTTTCTTTGGAAAGCCTAAATACAAGCAGAAACCTGTTGGGTGAACTGACTTTCTATCATCAGTCATCAGTCATCTTTGGAAAGACTAGCCTAAACCGGTTTGGAGATGGATAGTATCTTGTGTGCGTGTGTGGGGGGGTGTGTGTGTGTGTGTCTGAAGGTGAGAATGCAAATTAGGGTTCAAGCCTCTATATTATCAGGCGTCTGCCCCGTTGAAGTGTCCTTGGGCAATGCACTGAAGTCCTACCAGTTCAAGAGCTGCAGTTATCACTGCCTGTGACCTCTGATCTTTGAGTGAACGGCGGCAAGTGAGAAAGAAAAACCTGCAGGCTTAATTGCAGTATCACATTGCAAGAGGCGTTTGCTTTTCACTGATGGATCCACATCAGTCACATATGTCTGGAAATGACATGATTCAGTCACCTGAAGATCCGGGTTATTGTTGATTCATTTGGGCAAATAATGCCGTGATGGCAAATCCTGCTTTCTGCCCACTGATGTCATATCCTGTTTCTCGTCCAGAACAAGGGTCACGCAGTGAGCCGGCTCCTGCAGAGCTTTGCGGCTGATGACGGCTTTCGGTTGGATGAGGAAAGCAGCTTCTCAGAAGGCGAGGAGGACGAAGAAGAAGAAGAGGAAGCGACGGAGAAAATGTTGATCCACCTCCCTCCCAACATGCCTTGCAGAATACCTGGTAGGCATAAGCAGTAACACATCATTTATAATTACACACACACATGCAGGTTTTAAAAGCATGTTGAATCTTTTTCACACATGCATGCACACCTCTCTCTCTGCCCTTTTGTCCCTCCTTTTCTCTTCACATAGCAATTATTCAACACACTCACAAATTATGTATATCTCCCCCTTTATCTTCTCCATCCATCTTTCTACCACGCCCTCCTGCCGCAGCCCTGCCAAACTGCGTGTTGAGTAAAGAGATGTTGGTGGACGGGTTGAAGATCCTGATCTCCAAGGAGGATGAGCTGCTGTACGCTGCCTGTGTCCAAACTCTGGACCTGCCTGACATGTAAGGCCCTGCTGTCTCACCACAGATACAAACCCATAACAGAGTTACCCACTGTGTTTTATAGCAGGAGTGGGCTAAAAACAGAATACTCTGTTACGAAATAAACCATTAACCTTCCTGGGAAAAGAGCAGAGTTACTATTTCACACAGCAACTGCCATATGATCATTGTTTAGCTCGTCATCTATTGATCCCAGGACGGGAAGCATCAAAATCTGGGTTGATAACCACCTTGGCTAAACACCTTCCTGGGGGAAACCCTGGAGTTAAGCACTAAAAAGACATATGGCAACAAGAGTCTTGTCTGATTTACAAAAGAGGAGATGGAGATTTAGCTTAGCGCTAGTTAAATGCCTGGCGGGTGCGAGAATCTTGACAAACAAGAAGTCAAAACGACCACAAAGCCAAGACACACAGCAGTGGCAGCCAAAACAACTGCCAGTGAAAAAAAATGAGCACTTTGTCTTTTTTCAAAAGACAAATTTAACGGTGAAAACTGTGCTAAAATTATAACTTACAACTAAAAAAACAGTTGATTTTTTTTTTTTCATTAATTTCTCTTTTCTTTTTTTGTCTTAGATTCAGAGTTGTCATCGAAGGGGAACGAGGGAATCGCCCCCGGATCTACTCGCTGGAACAACTACTACAGGAAGCTGTGAGTTTAAGTCTTGAGGCTACATAGCATTTATTTCATTTTGCTGTTTTGTGGGTAATTGTGCTGTGCTTGGTAGCTTTAACTGAAACTCTTTGTGAATTTGTAATGTTTTTCCAGGTGTTAGACGTGCGGCCCCAGACCGAGGCCATCCTGACTGCAGGGACACGAGTGTGTGCCTACTGGAGCGAGCGCTCTCGCTGCCTTTACCCTGGATACGTCCATCGAGGTGAGTGAGCAAGACGCGCCGACAACCCCACTCTGCACACATACACTGGTACATTCCAGCAACTTATGTCCCTCCATCATGTGTGTTATGCTTTAGGAGGTCCAGGTGAGGAGGAGAAGGAGGGCAGTGTGATGGTGGAGTTTGATGATGGAGACAGAGGAAGGATCTCCCTCGCAAACATCAGGCTTCTTCCCCCGGGATACCAAATCCACTGTGAGTACGGCTTTAAAAAGAAAAAGAAACAAACAAAAGAGGAGAAGAAAGAGAGAAATTCAAACTTAACATATTTTCTCTGTCAGGTGCTGAACCCTCTCCAGCACTTCTGATCTCACCTAGTCGCCGCGACAGACGAAGCTCCACCCAGGAGAAGAAAGACACACCCACAGACAAACCAGCCAATGAGGACTCAGCAGGGAGGCCGCAGGAGAAAAGACCAGGTGAGGCGTTCTCTATAACTCTATTTTTTTATTTAAATAAGACTGAACATCACTCAGACACTGAGTCTTTGCTGAGAAATACAGGTCTAACTAGTAAATGCTTTCACACGGACACACAGTCCTTCAAGCCATACTAAAATCCCTCCAACGAGGCCTCCTTTACAGTTCCAACTGTCAACCAATTATCAGATGCCTCCGGGTCACAGGAGAGCACTGAGTGGAGGTGCATAAATGGAAAGACTCGTAAAACTTAAATTCCTTGTTTGCCGCCTATTATTTACCTGCTACATGATCACATTAATCATGGCTTTATGAAGTGTCATGAGTGTGCTTTGTGTACTTATACAACATGTACCCGTATGTGTAACTCATCACCAACTCGGGATGACAATAAAGCTGCAAGGAGAGACAGGTTTACCAGGATTGTTGTAGTTTGATTAATGAATGTGTCGAAACTTACCTGGCTAGGTGAAGATCATACAGATAAAGATATTCAGTTTCTCCAAAGCTTTTAGTTTCATAATTAATCTCAGTCTGCGCTTAAAACCTGTCACTTCATATTGATTATAACTCCTCCTGTTGCCGTCTTCTTTTTCAGTTGGCAGGCCGAAGAAAATCCACTCAGTGCCTAAGACTGCCAGCACACCCACATCAGTAACAGACACTGTAACCAAAGGCAATGCTTCCTTGTTGAACTGGTCCGCGCCCAGGAAGAGACCGCCAGTTGACTTCTTCCTTTTCAATGGGACGTCCCGTAAGACCCAGAGGAGGATACGAGAGCGAGACTTGGGATTCTTTCATCGGCCCGCCTCCCACCCTTTTGCACCCCCAATGCCTATCAAAGGTATCTTTGGCTCCCCTTTTGAAGGCGACTCATTTAGTAGCATTGCCAACGGCTACTCTACCTTCGGAAGTTCTGCCGCTGGGCGACCGGTTAGCGCAGTAGCTTCAATGTCGCTTCGGGACTCCTCGTCCTCTGCTTGCTCCTCAGCTGTCACCGCAGCGATGACAGCTGTAAGCAGGAAGCCAGTGAGCGAACGTGACAGGAAACAGTTCCTGGTGAAGCTTGACCACGAAGGGGTGACCTCTCCTAAAACAAAGAACGGCAAGGCTCTGCTTCGACTCGGGGGTAGTGGAGGGAGAGTAGGAAAGAGTCTGGCCTCTGCAGGAGCACCGCTGCGATACATCCACCCTGCCCTGCTGGTGAAGGATGGCAAAAAGGGAGGAGGGGAACGAGACAGTACTGGGGCACGATCTGAGGCTATTCTAAAGGGTGCTCCACCTCTGAGAAAGGATCTACTGTCAGCAGGTCTTGGAGTCCAAGGTGGAGAATACAATTTGGACTACCCCAGTGACTGCCCCAGCTCTTATTCTGAGCTGGATGAGGATGATGAAGATGATGGTCAGGATGCGGAAGCACGCAGAGGAAGTGCAGCAGTCCCGCCCCACCGTGGTGGTCGTTTTCTCTCCCGTCTCTCCGTCTGCTTCTCCTCATCTTCCTCCTCTTCTTCCTCCTCTGGCTCTATCTCCTCCTCATCCCTCTGCTCCTCAGACAACGATTCCTCTTACTCCTCTGATGAAGAGTCCTCATCGGTGCTGCTGCGCCGCGCACTGCTCCAGCAGGACAAGCACAAGCACAGGCAGAACATGACCTCCGACCTCCTGAGCCCTGACCCCACCACCTCCAACTCCTCTCCCTCCGCCACAGCCCCGGCTCATGGCTTTGTGGCTAAAGCCAGCATGGCCGTCTCGGGGTCAAAGGTGAGAGCTGACAGAGCAGAAGACAGGAAGGAGTTTGTGTCAAAAGGAAGTATGGTGGCCAACAGTAGCACAGCTAAGACCCAGCTGAAGAGGAAAGAAGGAATTCCTAACAGCCACCATCAGAGCCAAAGCAGTCCTGTGAGCCAGCAGACAAAACCTGCCTCCAAAGACCCGGCAACAGCTAAGAGGCAGAGGATGTCCTCACCTGAGCCTCTGCCTAACATGGCTCCCCTTCTGCCTGGACGCCAGCTCTGGAAATGGTCTGGAAACCCCACACAGGTAGGACACTTCCATTTTAATATCTTCTTAATAGTATCAGAGTTTGTTTATCTTTATATCTTTGCGTGAGCTTTGCGTCACTGTGCTGCAGAAGTTTTTCCATAATCAAACTTTATTATCTTGGTTTCATGGTTTCCAAATTGTTGTCTTGGGTATCGGTAACCTGCTTAAGTAGATAACTGAGTGTTACTGCAGTTTCGGCTGTGTCAAACTTTGATTACGTACAGTACGTAATGTGATGATCAAATATGATCTCTCCTGGCATTGCTTATACTGCCTCAGACTTTGTACACATTGCTAACGCTATGAGGCTTACTCGGTGTGGCTAATCTCCGAATTTGTTATCCTGATTATTAAATCATGATCCTGAGATAACGGAACAAAACAGCTTGAGCAACTGCTGCCACTCCATTCTGCCATGTTGTTTGCTTGGTAAACATGACTGCATCTGTCGACTGAGATGTGCGGCTTAAAACCAAGCTGACCCTTTGGTGTGTGCATGCCCCGACAAATCAAAACATGGAGCAGAGATATAGGTGTTACCCAGGTTATGGTTACTGTGGTCAGAATTTCTGCACGAGTTTCATTAGCATTGCATTTATCAGATTAGGAGTGAATTGAATGAAATGAAAGGAATGAATGAGTGTGCCAGAAAATATACTCCTACTCCAGCAGGATCAGTGTTACGATCGGTGTTAGGCACTGAACCCTCCACCACACCTTTTTATAAAACATATTAAATCTTACCATACTTTGGTAGACAGGGCTTAGCAAAACAAACAAAAATCCTAATTCATTTCTGAAATGAGGCTGGTGGTGAAATAAACTTACTGCGCTGAATAAATTGACTGAGAGTGCTATTTTTATTCTCTTTACCCGACAGAGGAGAGGTCTGAAGGGTAAAGCCCGCAAGCTTTTCTACAAGGCCATCGTGCGGGGCAAGGAGACGGTGCGTGTCGGGGACTGTGCTGTGTTTCTGTCACCTGGCCGGCCTCAGCTGCCCTACGTGGGCAGAGTGGAGAGCCTCTGGGAGTCGTGGAGCTCCAGCATGGTTGTCAGGGTCAAGTGGTTCTACCACCCGGAGGAGACTCGCCTGGGGAAGCGACACCGCGATGGCAAGGTAAAGACCAGGCAGTGCAAGTAGAATTTCTAAAACAGGGATGGTCAAAGTAACAGTCCGTGACATTTTCATATAAATATATTACCACTTTGCTTCTTTTTATTCCCTATTCCCATCTGATATGAATGGTTGAACCTCCACTTAGTTCATAAAACTGTTACCATTTGCAGTTCTGAATACTCATTGCACGATGGGACTTTCCCTGAAAAATCTCTGCTGCACAGGAAGTTATGTATTTTGCATTTCTGGCAGCAGCAATAGTGGTTTGTTTGCAATAAATAGAAATAGAGCTGGGTAGTTAGAATGAGCAGCAACATTAACCATGGCTGAGCAAACATAAAAGATCACCACTTGCAGAAACTCAAACTCCATCTTGAGAAAACCCACAGTAAAAGACATGACAAAAGATGGTACGTGTGGGAAGTGCAGAATAAAAACGGCACTAAATATTGCCAACAAAAACATGACAATCTCACCATTTTTCCTGTGAAAGCAATTGTGTAACATTTTGATTGTCAGTTATCTTGCTGATTTATCAACCGTTCTTCCCGTCTCTCCTAGAATGCCTTGTATCAGTCGAGCCACGAGGATGAGAATGATGTGCAGACTATCTCCCACCGCTGCCAGGTGGTCAGCAAGGCCGAATATGATCACCTGATGCGCGAACGTAAGCCCGGCAACGCGATAAACGACCTCTTCTACCTGGCCGGAACCTACGAACCAACCACGGGCCAGCTGATCAGCGCGGACGGCATGGCCATCGTGTCCTAGCACCACCAGCTAGAGAGAAATCCAAATATTGACCTGAAGTCTGGAGTTGACTGCTTCTAGGATGGTCCTTCAGAACAGAGCAGGGGACAGAGGGAAACCAAGACAAAGAGTTCTGGCTCTGCGTATTGATCTGTCCCTTGTAAAAGAAGGAGCTAGCCCATTGGATAAAGTCCGACAGAAATGGTACATAGAGGAGTCTGATTTGTTCTGATCCAGGTCAGATTTAACCTCTTTATCAGATGTGGACTTAGGCTCCTTGTCGCAGCGAGAGTCTACAGCCTTCCCTGTGGCTGAAATAACAGAGTATCTCGTCACTGCGACAAGATTTCTGCAACAAAAGAACAGGAACCAAGGACATGAGCACTTTGGAGTACAGTAGCTTGGATATGCTATGGAGGAAGGGTGGCAGACTTTGCTTTCTGAAACAAAGACTAACTCTGAGAGCAGGAGAGACTGTATGGGAAGGAGAGACTTACTGTAAACCACACTGGTTTGGAGGATTTTAATGGTCTTATACTGGTAGTTTGACGATGACAACGTGATTGGGAGATCCCCAACAGGACCAAAAAACACTGTAGTTCGGACTTTGTGTGTAAATGCGTGAGTGTGTGTGTGTTTGCAGAGTGGCTGCGATGACCCTGTTTGGCATTTAATGAGCTCTAAGTAAATAGCGCTTTAGCGTGCGTATGTGTTTGTACTGTATGTGTGGTCATGCACGTGTACACCTGTGCTCATCAAGCAAAGATACCGT
Source organism: Argyrosomus regius (assembly GCA_946959425.1). Taxonomy (NCBI): domain Eukaryota; kingdom Metazoa; phylum Chordata; class Actinopteri; family Sciaenidae; genus Argyrosomus; species Argyrosomus regius. The sequence continues at coordinate 14,949,342 of OX336900.1, forward strand.
CATGACACGCCATCGGTATGTCTAACACTCTGAGTATTAATCTGTTCAGTACTTAATGTGCAGAATCACGAAACGATTTCTTCTCCTGTCAAGCCATACACGTCAATACCTCTCTCTCGTATCCTCCTATTCAGGTGCGAAGACACATGTACAGGTTGTTGGATTGTTTATTTGAACGGTGCGTGCATGTTGGCGTGCGTGAGTGTGTGTGCGTGTGCTTTGTACAGCATTATGTATAATATAACATGTTGTAAATAGTATACATATATATTTGTTCTTGTTTTTTTGTTGTTTTCTTTTGCAGAGAAGATTATTTTATTTAGATTTTTTTAGGGTGTGTGCGGGTGGGTTTGGGAGGGTCTGACAGAGGGAGGAGGTTGGGTTAGTTTCCTACTCTCTCAATGCACTGAACAGGATCAGAGGTTTGGATTTGGGGTCAAACTGTACAACTGATGTGAAGACTTTGTGGTTGTAAGCCCTGCGTTAGGCAAAGGGTGAATAATGTTGAAAGGGTATTTGGGAAATGTTTTTATAAGGAAATCAGAAAAAGGCTCTTTTTAAACATGTGTCCAAAATTTTTCTCTTTATTTTACTCTTTTGGGTTTCGAATGTGTATTTCCTGTTGGGAGTTTTTTTTTTTTTTAACAAATACTGGAAAGGAAACTGAGTTTCTGCTGTTCTCTGATCCTAAAAGAATCTAGTTCTTCTTTATTTTAGCTTGTATTCCTATATAAAATGTAGATATTTATCTGGCATCAAAAAGAAACATACCAAAGCACCTGTGAGTTTACGCTTCACTGCATTAGACGAAAACAATTTTATGAGTAAAAAAAAAACAAAAAACAAAAACGTTCAATCAAATCTGAATCCGGGATCCCTGCAATCACCGAGGTATTTTAAGTAGAGTTCCTCTCGTTGTCTGCTCGTGTTCATCCAGCGTTGCTATGACAGCCTCTGAGAAACGTTGCAGCAACATTGTCTGCACACTGCCCAGCTGATGCACTTGAGGTCTCTATGGCAACCAGAATGGCATCACGTGACTGTGAAGGACAATCAGAGCCAATCAATGGGACAATGTTGAGAGACAAAAAAAAAAAAACAAGATAAGGATCAAATCACAAATTATGCTTCTTGTCACTTTTATTCCTGCTTTGCCAAAAAAATGTCTGTGTGTGTTTTATGTTTGCTTGTTTCCTCGTTTACCATTGTCTTACTGTTTATGCAAGCCTGTGATGACTGTTGGTTGTCAGTGTATAGGATGTACAGGGGGGAAGAACATGAATGCCTTTTTCTTTTTTAGGACATTGACTGACTTTTAACAACAATGTTGCTGTTACACTGCAAAGCAAAAGCTTTAAAAGGAAACTAATGTGAAACTCAATTTTAAAATATTACTTTTATGGGTCTTTAATTGAATTTTTTTTTTTTTTTTAAAGCTGTATTTTCTTTAAGAAACACTGGATTCAGTTCTAACCATCACGTTTTGACAGAAGCGACATCATTGTGTTTTTTTAGACCCACTGGAACCTGCTTTGTACGGTTGAGATAGCCTACTAAAATATATTATGTAATGTCAGTCATTCTTTGGAAATATGACTTAAATATTTCCTCATGTACAAAAGGAAAAAATTATTTATCTTAATTTTATTGCCTTTTTGTGTTTCATTAAAAAAGATTCTTACAAAAAAAACAACAACATTTGATTGTTTTCTTTTTCCTCTTTTTTTCTGCTGGGTGTGAGTCCTCTGAATACCACCTTGTGTTCATCAATGCCGATCATTTGTCTGCTGTAGGAAAATGGACCACAGAAGAAAGCGTAGAAGAATGAGAAGGGGAGGAAAAAAAAAACCACGAGAGGAGGAAGCAATTTGAAACTGTAGCTGCAGCTGATAGAAGGGGAAGAATGGGGAGAGAAAGGGAAACTGTATCTAGCGGCGTTTCATGGGAGACGACGGGCGGGATAAAGTCTCCTCTGACTGTACAGGTGGGTCAGGTATTCAGAATAATAAAAAACGGAACAGGACCATTAAGAGAACAAAGCGAGGATATCAGCTTCCAGTCTGCAAAAATTTCAAATCCTGACTTTTCCACATGTGTGTGTGAGTAAAAAAATGCAGCCCACATGTGCTCATCAGACACAGCGTGCTGGTCCTGTTCACACACCAATATAAATCCACACAGTCTGCATGCACTCCCGTACTTTCACGGGTTTTCTGCTCGCTTCTGTGTGTGTATGTGTAACACGAGAGCTGGGAAGAACTGTTGAGATTGTCCCCCTGCAGGGTGTGGAGTTTCTGGGACAAAGTGCGCAAAATTTACTGCATTTTATTTGAGACTTCCTGTGATATATTCACACCTTTTTATCACACTGTAACCGGAGCCTTTGTGACGCGGCTTATTGCAACATTAAAGTCTGGATGGAGGATTTACCTTTGACCTCAAATTACAGTGTGGTTGCCTCGTGGCAGCCCGAGAAGAAGAAGGTTCGAGCACAGCCTTGCCTTGGACGTCGGCCATAAACTTTATTTTACTCTGGAGCTGTGTCTTTTAATGTCAGCCCCACCTTGGATGTTCTTCTTGGCCAGCATATCGCTCCCTGCTTTACTTGTCAATACAGGAAAAGTTGACTCACCTTTTTTGCTGAATATCTTTGCTAATGGTCCTTGGCCATAGTCTGAAATCACCCACATTCATGCTCTTTGTCCAGCGGTATGTGTGTGAATGTGTGTTTGCTTTGCTTTTGTATTCTGCGTTTAGCTGTTTCGGCAGTTTAACAATATATAAAACAGTACACCTGCCAGTGTACACACATAATATGCACCCTTTTTGCTCACTGTTGGTCTTTTACGTCCTCCTCATTGGCTCCTCAATCAACCAACGCCTTCAAAACACACAGACATTAAGTGCAGTCTTTGACTGCTTATCAGCGGGTTTGCATTGGGCTTATCTCGTTGACATTGTTAAACTACTTTACCCAGAATGCTGTGGGAGATAGGGGCACAATGGGAGGCTGGGGGTGCCCTCTGGGTTAATGAGAGTGGGCTTTCACGTCGTAAGAGCAAACATGGCGCAAGTTGATTTGTGTGTGTGTGTGTGAAGGGTCAAGGTGTCAGAGCAAGGTGTGGTAGTTTTTTATTGTGTTTTTTTTTTTTGTTGTAGTTTTCGGGTTGTTGGCTGATGGAGGGGGGCAACAATGAACACCACATCTGAAGCGTATCACCTGTCTTGAGGAATCTGACATCGTGAGCTGTTCAATCAATGCGTATGCAGGATATGCAGGTGTGTATCTGTGTAAAGGGGCAGGGTGTGTGTGTGTGTGTGTTTGGGGTTGGGAGTGGGTGGGGGGGTGGTGGTGGTGGTGGTGGTGGTGGGCGTACCAATCCAGAGAAAGCCCTCCATTTAGATATAGCCTGAGCCTGTCATTGAAGTGAATGAATGGCTGTCAGCTGCAGCGGGACGCAGCGTGTGTGTATGTAGATAGTTTGTATGTGTGTGTTTGTGTACAGGTTTGAGTGAGACTGCGCGCACGTGTGTGTGTGTGTGTGTGTGTGTGTGTGTGTGTGTGTGTGTACTGGGGTATATTCAGGTCACAGAGGGAGTAAGGAGATCAGCAGTCTTCTCTCTCACCTCATCCATCGTTCATATGAGCCTCTGTGAGCTCGCCACCGGTATCCATCTTACTCCTACTAGCCAATCGGACCCGTTGGTAGTTGTGCAACGTATTCTGTGGTAACAGATGGTAGGCTTACATAAATCATGGATTCCTGGCAGTGTTGAAGTCATGTCCATGTTCTCCTACATTACAACACCAACAAACCTCCAGTGTTCTTTCTATTCCCCCAATTTTATGACTTGTTTCACTTTCTGGCTCATTTCACAGACAAATATGTATGTAGGCCACATATAACTGGCCATATGTAGAGGAAATATTTTCAGGTTTCTTTTTACACTCCCTGTTTTACATTAAAAATGTGTTCAATGATCATCTATTGTGTCTTAAAAGTTTAGACTTTTGGCACTGAATCAGATTTTGGTGAAGTTATCAGACTTGTTACTTTTTAATGAGATGCACCATCAGGAAATGATGGCGCCAAACAGACACATTTTAAGACATACATTGTCTTTGTAACTCCACTACCAGCTGTGTCTGGTACATAAAAAACAACAACATTAAATTAATTATTATGTTATTATTCCAGAGTTATGTATTATTTACAGTGGATTGATATTCAGTCATTTATTTATTTTATGTTTTCAATGGGTTTTATTTGCCACAGTGTTTTTTTTTTTTAATTTAATTAATTTATATTAAACTAATTATCAGAATGAGTTTTAACCAAATATAGAATATTTGTAGATAATTACTCAAAAGGAAAATCTGTTTTGTAAAGACTTTGTAAATGACCACATATTTTATTTTTTCATGTGAATGAAACAGGCCAATGACTTAATGACTTAATCCACAGAGAACAGATTTGTTTTTTTTAAAACTTATCAAATATTTGAAAACAGAAAATATTTTTTTTCCATTTATTCATGTCGTGATTTAGCTTAAGCTTAAACAGTAAAAAGAGAAGAAGGAAACAAGAAGTTAAACAGCGAAGAGGAGAACAGGATGAAGAGGAGCAGGGGGACAGAGGAGGAACAGGACAGGATGAATGTTTTATAGCTGGTATGCTGGCTCTGGGTCATCTTAGGTCAAAATCCCCCCATAACCTCCTAATTTTAACACAAAACTGAAAAAAACTTGGTGATTTCCCCTCTATAAAGCAGGCAACACACACACACACACACACACACACACCAGACTGTACATTACTTAGAGCAATTCTGGTGGTTATCGCTGATGCTGGTATTTGATATTTGGAATAGTGGAGGAGTCTTGGCCAGCTCACGGCTGCCTGCTCCGACAGTCAGAATAGGTCAAACATCCTGTAAAGTCTTAGTGGACACAGCAACCGGATCCATAGTCACCTGATAGCAGCTCTGTGGGAATGTGTGTGATATTTATGATATGATCTGGATGCAGGGTGGAATTTATATGTGTATGGGTGTGTGTGAGAGAGACACTTGATTGCTATGCTTGCCAACTCTACCCCAGCGACAGCAGGAGAAAAGATATGTGCAGTATATTTATATAAAACAACCGGTGCAAACCCACGTACACACACATACACACACACATACCTCGAGCAGCCCTGTATGTTCTTTCCTCTTGATATGTTGTCAGCTACACTGCAGGGGTCATCAACATACTTGTAACCGTACACCTGTCTGGATGTAATTTGTACAGTAAATTAACGTGAAACCTGAACAGTGTGACAGCGCTTGAGGATTTATCTCCTCACATGCCTCTATCACCACTTTAAATGTGAATTGACGCAACATTCGTGATGTTAACAGGCAGACAAGTCAGGTGGCATTTCGTTACATTTCATCAGATTTTCTCAAACATATTCCACAATAAATGAATATCGAGCCACAACCTCACCGTAAGCGTTTTACATTCATAACAAAAGAGCCAATTGTAAATATGCATTTCTGAAAAGATGCAAATTTCCCGTACTCTAAGGGAAATGCTTTGATGTTTAAAGGGATAGTTCCACATTTTGGGAATTACAAATTTGCCTTTTTGCAGAGTTAGATGAGAAGATCTATCCCTGCCCGTTAAATATTAAGAGTACAAAGAGTACTATCGGGAGAGCTTTAGCTAGAAGCAGGGGGAAACAGCTAGCGTGTTCAACGGTAACAAAATCCAGCAACAAGTATCTCTGAAGCTCTCTAATTAAACTTTTTTTTCCCAAATCAAAATGTTTATGCGCGGTTGTGTGCCAGACTCTTTCCTAGCCAGGAGCAGGGACTTCCTGGATGGATTAAACAAAAGGCAGTTAACATGGTAATTAGTGAGGTTTAAAGGTGCAAGAATGTTGTTTTACTTTTGGACAGACCCAGGCAAGCTGTTTCCGCCTTAGGAGACTCTTGACAGACCACTAGGCAAGTGTCACATGACTGATAGCTGAGCTAGCGATCTTATCTGCGAGTATGTTTACTGCTGACTGACCACATTTGCGTGCCAGCTTTTACAATGTTATTTAAAAGACTACCCTAAATTACTTTGATTAAAAAAAGACTTGTCTCGACTCATCTTTAGCTGGGCAACAGATGTATTTATGATGGATGGTATAATCTCCCATTATGGAAGGTGGTTGGCTTGCTACAAGTCAAGTATGTTTCATGATCTTTCTTTCAGTTCCCATTTTAGATTAAACTAATGAAACCAATTAGAGGTAGAAGAATAAAGAAATGCAGCAGGTCTTTTCCCCTTTTCTGTATTGACTTTTATTAGTTTTCCAAGAACAGCTATGTAATGCAGTTTCTCACCGTTTACCTTCTTCTACAGCACAAGCAGACAAGCTACTTAAAAAAGCTACTGTCACCTTCGATATTACCTCCGCCCTGCTGGTTGTAGCAGTCCATTCAGAACCACCCGTCCTCATGGCAAGCTAAGCCAATCTCCCAGCTGTAGCTACTTATATTCAGCTATAAATAAAGCTATACTTAGCATAGTGCAGACATGAGCGAGGTATTTTTCTTCACATTTTTCTTCTATTTTTGTGTTTCCTGTACAAACATAGACATAAGGGATACATCTCTAATATTACTGATTTACAGTAAGATTTTCTGACCCAAATGGCTCTCCATGCCGAGTAGTTGGATGAGCTTCCTGCATTTTCAAACAAAATTCAATCCAAAGCTCTCAATCACATTTAACCAATGCGGTCTGGGCAATTCTTTGTCCAAACAAAACAGAAAAAAGCTTGTGGAGAAAAATCCCCTTAAAATCCTCTTTATTTTTTATTCCAATTACTGAGACGTAGAACTAATATTACCTGATGACCTATGTGGTAAAACATGAAAGGTAATTTGCAATGATTTTTTTTTAACTTTACACTTTACACACGTGGCAGATTCACAAACAGCAATTAAGAAAACAGACGACCTCTGCAATTATTACAAATCGCAAGAGGAGCGGAGGTAATACTAGTCCCATTTGTACTGGGCTAATGTCAAGACATAGTTACCATGGTAATAAATGGCAGAAAATTAATTAACAATTTAGAGAATAATTGGTAAACATAGCAATCTCTGGACTGAAAGTAGCCTCAGTAGACCCGTTTCTCATCTTGAAAGCTCAGACTGATAATATAAGACCATGTAAGACACACAAAGACTAAATGCTGATATATACTACAACGACAACAGCCTTCATACAATGTCTATTTTACGTTTTGTGTCTAAACTTTCTCTGCTTATAGTCCCTGAAGCTGAAAGCTGCTCCGCTCTGTCTGTATGACTGACGATTCATCAACTGACAGCGATCCTGAGAGATTAGGACGCCACGCTGAGTGAGCAGAGCTGAACCAACACACCAGGAATGTACAGTACAAAATCAATGGAACAGTTAAGCTTCCTATATATCACACAACAGATATCAAGACAGGCGGGGGAAATCCTGGTTATATTTTGGTCTTTTGTTATCCGAATTGACTCAGCAGAGTGTGTGTGTAGGTGTGTGTGTGTTTGCATGAGAAAGGGAGACAGAGGAAGAGGTGGAGGATTATGTGTGGATTATGTGTGTGTGTGAAAGAGAGAGAGGAAGCTGTGTGGAGAATTTGTGGCTACGTTCTTGTGGTAGAGAAAGCGCAAGATAGGTGTGTGCGTGTGAGTGAGGTTGCAGGTTTTGGATTAGGGATTTGTGTGTGTGTGTGTGTGTGTGTGTGTGTATGTTTTTGTGTGTGTGTGTGTGTGTGCGCGCACCCCTGGCAGCTGTTTGCCCTACCCAGAGTGGTCTTGGCAGTGTTTCTTTACTGTAACTGCACCCACATGTTGGCACAGCCTGCCACAGCAAGAGCACTCTCCTCAGGTGCCAGGGTGTGTGTGTGTGTGTGTGTGTGTGTGTGTGTGTGTGTGTGTGTGTGTGTGTGTGTGTGTGTGTGTGTGTGTGTGTGTGTGTGTGTGTGTGTGTGTTAGAGAGAGAGAAAGCGTTTCCGTGTCTGTGTTTGAGTTAATGAGTGAACCTGACCACAGACAAATTATTCTCCTCTCCAGAGGAAGTTGCAGTAAAAAGTCCAATAAATTAGCATCTATCTATCTATCTATCTATCTATCTATCTATCTATCTATCTATCTATCTATCTATCTATCTATCTATCTATCTATCTATCTATCTATCTATCTATCTATGGTAGTACAGCTCTCTCTATGCTATTCATATCATGTTTCTGTTGGCTCAAAGAAAACTTTTAATTTATAATCGTCCCTTCGTCTTCCTCAGAGGTGTGTGTGTTTTTGCGTAATGTGTCTTTTGGTTCTATAAACTGATGTGTTTGTTCAAGAATGCATGCATGTGTGTGTTGCTTCCACACGTACATCAGAGGCCTTAGTCATGAGCCTCTTCTGTCAGTGTGTTCGTGTGTGTGTGTGTGTGTGTGTGTGTGTGTGTGTGTGTGTGTCGGCGTTTGCGTGCTGATGACTCTTCAGTCTTTCATCTCATCAAGCGTTCATCACTTCGTCCTTCATCAATCACACCATCCAGCAGATCACTCATCAATCGAGGGTCCTGCTTTTAAATGATAAGATCTCTCGGTCCACAGAGTCGCTCTGTCTGTAACACACACACACAAACACACACATACACACACTCACAGAAACACACACACATATGACGTGGAATGTGATCATAGTGAGTTTCGAAGGTATTCTTGCTAACACAGTGGGAGGCCTCCCGCATAGCACCTACACATTATTCCCCCCTCCTCATAACATACACACACACACACACACCCTCTAGCTCACTGTTGGCCACCAGTGCACACACACACACATACACACACAGTTTCCATGGTGACGGATAGGCAGCCATGCAGAATGAGTGCATAGTCCCTTGGGACATCTCCTTTGTCCATCTTTCCATCGCTCTCCTTTAGTGATGACAAGATGTCTCCTCTCTGTCTCTCCTTCCCTTCGGCCTCTGCTCATTATGCATAATGCATGTGTTTCAATTCATAAGCTGAATTTCATCTGGCCCATCCAGTGTGTTGCAGCACAGGCAGTCTTTGTTCGCAAACTCTTTCCTCCAGATTTGCTCACTGTATTGCTCTAAACTCTGTTTCAACAAATGCAACTGAGACTTTAATCCCAGTTGAGCTGGCTCGTCCTGTAACATCACCGGTGTTGCAATAAGTGCAGCTTGAAGCAGTTTGACTGGCAGCTCCTCGTTATGACAGAGTAAGTGTGGTATGGATGGAGGGGAGGGGGAGGGAACGAACAGATTGGTTGTTCTGTCAAAGATTGTGAAAAGAGGCCTCGTCACACCATGGTTGTGATTAACGCTAAAGACGATCCCTCCACTTCCTGTGAGTCACCGCCAGTCAGCATGTTGGGGCTTTGCTAGGCGGAAGGACTGTCCTCACAACAACACCACCCTGGACAACAACCACAGTCCTCAATGTCGCCTATGTGATATCCAGGGCATGGATGTGGACAGTTGTTCAAGAGGATCTGGGACAGCATGGTGGGAACCATCCACCAGATGCCATTTTGGGGCCTCAAATCAATCATGTGACCTTCACTCCAAGAATGGAAGTCACATGACCTCAACCAACCGCTGTATGAAAAAGAGGAAACCAGATATTTAGTAGATATTAGACGATGCCACAAAACTATGACCAATGGCAACATTTAAAACACATTTTTTGTGGTTACGGTTAATAAAAAAGGAAGCATCCGTTGCAGTAACTAGAGTCCGCCTTTCTACAGCCTATCCTCAGCTCGATCTTCACCCCCCACTTTCAACTTCACTACATAAAGGGCACCTTGCTTCATTTATATTGAATATATTCTAGTGTAGGTATTCCCACAGTGTTTAGAGGGCTGACAAGTCTTGTTAATGTTTGGCCTTTGGGAAGTGTGCTTCATTTGGGGCAGATATCATGTTAACGTAAGCTTCCTAATGGTGCCTTAAACGGAGTCCACTTTGCAGACAGGTTTTTGAAATAAATGCACAAAATAAATCACCACATTATATACTATGTACTGGGGGTCTGTAATACCAGGAGCTTGATCTCTGATCACTGTTTTTATGCCGTCTGTCCATCCCATTCTTGTGAACACGATACTGTAGGAATGCCTGAAGGGAAATTCATTACATTTGGCACAAACATCTAATAAAATAAAATGATTAAGTGATTTAATAACCAAAAGGTCAACTTCACTGTGGCATCATATTGTTCTGCGAAAACTGACCGTTATTCAACACTCTCCATAACGGAAGATTGTGACTGTTTTTCAAATTTGGTCGGATACTGAGTTGGTGACACTAATCTTGGGTGTCCTTCTGAAACTGTGTTGATTGTATAGATCTTCTGTGTTGCCGGGTTGAAGATGTTTGTGAAACATCTATGTTTTCGAATTTGTAGCTTCAAGTGTTGTAGTACTCAAAATCGGTCTTTTTAAAAAACCTTGGTCTTGTCTCGGAATCGACCACATTTTTACACAGTCTCATCTTGATCTCAAAGAGGACTCTGCATTTTAGTTCAAGACCGGTCAAGACCACAACAGTGGGGGTATCACTCAATTGCCTGTGCATTTTTTTAATTCATCTGTTGAGGCATCAGCCAAAATTCGGTTTTGTAAAGCACAAAGAGTTCATCTGCAAAACAGCGTCCAAAAGAACTCAGCAGTTCTTACATATTTCAAGGCAACACTTAATGAGGTGACTCAATGTAGCAACCACACTTCACCCAGAGAGTTTCATGAATATTGCCTACCTAAGTATGTTATTTACTGTCTGGTCTTGGTCTTAACACAGTCTTGCAATACATTGGTATTGGTCTTGATTTGCTCTCAACCCCTTATAGTCTTGGTACAACACTAGTAGCTTCTTTTGCAGCAACATACTTGAAGGATCATTTACTGTCATGGCTTCAGCTTTGCTTTATGGGTCAAGCATACAAAGATTTTGACTGAATCTTCTTAATTGATCGATTAGTTAGGTCCATTAGGTCCATAAAATATTGATCCCAAGGTGATGTCCTCAAATGTCTTGCTCTGTTTACAACCCCAAGATATTTAGTTTGCTGTCATAGAGGACTAAAGAAACCTGATATGATATAATGACGTGAAGATGTGCTGGGTAACTTTGTGTTTGTTTGATCATCTATCATAAGTCATATCATTGTTTAAATGATTTTAACCTACTCATCAGTTTTCACACAGTTTTTAATTGGAGGTTGAAAAATTTTTCATTTTTACCTAAAAAAAAAACAAAAAAAAGACATTTCTGTGGTTTTTCAGCATCTGCATATTTATAAACTGACTTGATCTAGTGTTGTTGTTTGGACTCAGCTAAGCCGATCTATAGTCCTGCCAAAGAGACAAATATCCTCAAAAATAGTCAGAGACACGATGTTAAAACGGTGCAAAAAACGCACTTATCAGTGCAAAACACAGTTATTTCAGTGCTCTGGCAGAAGGAGCAACATCATTATATGTGCAAATGAATCAGTGTTGTTGTGGGGATAAATGAGTCTCTGCTTCTTTTATTCTGAGCTTGGATAGGCACCACATGCTTATAACACATTTGAGTAAGTTGAGCCTGAGTCACACCAGGGTGATTCTGTAACTCTGGGACATTTCATAACCATGGGATATATCTCACATATATTTTTAACATTTGCTTTCACAGCTGAACAAGTTTGAGAACACGGCGCCATATGATTGTATCAACTGGATAAGACATGACATGTAAATGGTAGATGCTATAAAAGCTATTAGAAAATCATGTTCATGAAAATCAGGAGAAATGAATCTTTTCATCATCGATCGTTGATCATCGATAACCATAAAACCATCTGTTACTAATACTTATTACATCATTCATTTAATCAATATTTCATCACACATTAGTCTAGAAAAAATATATTTGTTGAATAATATGAAAGATATCACCACGCAGAGTAGAAAGCAACATGCACACCATGCTCTTGGTCTCTTGGTCTCTGAGGTCCTCGTCCACTGAGCACGGCTCTGTGATGTCGCACCCACGATCCACGCAGCTTCATAAGTCGTTCAGAAGCGGTTCAGACTTTGTTAACTTGCTCAGATTTGATCATTTTTCCCCGGTTTACACCATGAGTAAGTAGGCTATGTAGTGAAATAGTTTTGCTTCTGTCCACTACAGTCAAAATGTAGAATTTTATTGACCATATGAAATAATGTTTTGTTACATCAAGTATGTAGGACAGATAGAAGGAGAATAGATTTGGATAAATAGCATTTTGAGTTTTCATTCAAGGACAGATGACAAACTCAGTGATCTCTGAGTCAGACTGATGCTCGCACGTCAGTATCAGAGGGCCATTAACCTGGATTAATGCCGATTTCAATCTAACAAAAAGTAAAATAACTTTGATTAGACCAAGTGCTATGTGGAAACATGTCGGACAGCTTTGCTGTCAGACAGTGATGATTTACAACTGGCTGTTCCCATCAAGTCTGAGCATTTCGTTGCTCAATCATGCAACAAAATGCACGAAATGTTGTAACACTTCTTTAAGATTGTCATGTTGAGATTGGAACAGGAACGAGGACACTGAGAGGTAGGGTGAAGTGAAACAGAAAGCTTGTGCAATGTTGGCCGTAAAACAGCGGGATGACGTCACCTCCAGTGTGGTTCGTTGGACTGAACTGCACGTTTGTGGAGAAGAGAAGAGCGAGGAGATGAAACGAATGTGATGTGCATGGTGAAAGGTAAGAGGAGGAAAGGGGAGTAGGTGAGTCACTGACGATGACACGTACATTCCCATGAGTGTGATGAAGAAGCAGAAGAGTATAAAGTGCCCTCATTCGGGAATTTCATCATCAAGTGCTGTCTGCTATTGTGCAAACGATCCCTTTCACTCTTTCTGCTGTGTCATCAGTTGTGGACAATTGCAATACAGCTTGAACTGTTTTTGATCTTATTAGTTGCGCAGAAGGTTTCGGCAAAAGCCAGTTGAGGCTATGTGGTCGCCAGCGTGAGGATTAAAACTCTAGGGGGGAAATGTTGAAAATCTGATTACAGATGGAAGATGTTTGATGTAATCAGAGGAAATGTTAAGAAAACATCATCTGGTTTTAGCCTGAGCTGCCCTACCACCCAGTGACTGTTCACCCACACCACAGGATCCCTAATAAATAAGACTACAACTCTACACTTCACTTTTATTGTGCATGTGTGCGTGTGTGTGCTGTGTGTGTGTGTGTGTGTGTGTGTGTGTGTGTGTGTGTGTGTGTGTGTGTGTGTGTGCATATATGTGTGTGTGTGACCTCCCCCCCCCGTCCTTTGGCACGTGGAACATTTTGCTCTGCTGTTTTTACAAGCCGGGCGTTAAGCTGTCCATCAAATACCAGGAAAATACCCTGGATCCTTTTCCCCCTATCGCACACACACACCCGTACAGATACACACACACATTGATTCCCCAGAAACCACAGTCGCAGTAGCGGTAGCCTCGCCTCTGCCAAGCTCTTAAACACGCTGAAACCAACCTCTCCGCTCTAAGGCCTCTCTTATACATGAGCCCTCTCCTTTTACATCTCTCCCTCTCTCATCCGTCCTCCCTTCCACCCATCATTCATCTTTCTCTATGCCGCTCCCTAAATATCCTTTCTGCTTAGATACAGGCCATGTTATAAGGCCAGCAACTGCTGACTAGATGGACCGTGATACAGCCAACCTCATCTGGCCTCGCCACCTTAGATTGGCTCGTTGGGAGATATGCTTGTAAATGTAAAATACAACTTGACATGGTGCACGGCTCTCTATTACTGCTGCTCTTTACAGTCAAAAGAGAGAGTGCAAAGGTTGCGTGTGCATTCGAGTGTGTGTGTGGGTTTTATTACAGGTAAGCCAATATATCAAGGTGAAATGATCTTTATTAAATATTGAATATTGAAGATAGCATGAAGGTTATAACTGAAATACACCTGTTCTGTTGTAAATTAGTTCTTATGCGAGGACAGTGTTAGGTCTTAGATTAACTACTGCAAAGCCATTTTGGTCATGCTGTTGTAAAGAAGTTTCATCTCTTTGGGTGTGAGGGTCCCATGATGACCTAGGGTGAATAATGTTTAAAAGGTTTTACCATCCTGAAAAGAAAAAAAAGTGTACAGTCAAGAGAAAGACAGGGAATGTGAATGACATGTAGCGAAGGACCCTGGTTTGATTTGGACCCGTTTAAAGTCCATTTTAAGGCGTTTCAGAGATTTCTTTCTAAATACATTAAATATGTTGGACAGTAGTGACAAACATGTGAAAAGACTTTGAACAATATATTACTGAAATGTGGAGTTAGAGGTTAAAACAGTTTTCAGTCCAGGATTTTGTGGCCGGTCCTAAAGGGTGGCACACTGAGGCCACCCTGAGCATACCTCTGCACCCACTTCATCTCGCTCAGAGTGTTTCAGAGTCATGTCATTTTCTGATACAAGTTTCAGTTGCTTCAAAATTGCTGCTTGACTGCTCCCACAAGTGGGGGAAGCTTCAGCACATTCAGTGAACACGACCCCACAGTCCCCATTTTTACTGATTTTGACGCCTAATTTCATAAACATGTCAATGTTTTTAATCATTCAAATTTGGCTGGGTGGTTAATAACACTTTCTTCTTTGGTCTGACAAACTCAGAACACATATTTATTCTTACTTTACACAGACTTTAAGTTTTCTGATCCATACAGCAACCTGAATGCGATGTCTGGAGTTGTGTCATCCATGCAAAAGTTGCTATTGTCCTCGGACACCGTAGGGAACGCTGTGGACAAATCTACAGCAGCACAAGGGAAGTCCACTCCGGACGGGAGAAGACATGACAGTTCTTTGTTAAAATCTTTGTGGCTGTATGATGCTTTCTACTTGCTCTTTTGTATCTTCTTTATAAATAAGTTGGTTATCTGGACGTGTTAAGTATGGAGGCAGAAAAGGAAAAGACAGGGGGTCCCACCAAACAACAAACCAACAAGCTGCAGGCTGCAATGTTTTAAATTCCATGAGTATGTAATCGTGGAGGTTTTGAGGTGTTTGTGGAGCCTGGAGCAATCATTTTTAGACAGCTCTGACACTCCAACTTCTCATATTTTTGACCAGTGTTTTGGAGAAACTGTGCACACTGGATCAATTTTCAGTGAATGATACATTGTTTACCTATTCTGTCAAGCGAAACTGTCACAGATTGTCTAAGAAACATGCTACAGTGTATACTTGTCTATACTTGCTACCATGTACAATATGTACTATACTGCTGATTTGATTTTCACAAAAATGTAAGATTTTCCAGAGTAGCCAAATCCTAAACCTAAACCACCATTTATTTAAGTCACCAAACAGTCTTACCTTTATCAAACATTTTTCCATATATGGAGTCAGATCCAGAACATCCGGACATTACAGTGCTCAGATGGCTTTTTATTTCTCGATTTTCCGTGTCCGAGGCAAAATCAGTTAACTTGCATTGTTCTATATTTGAGTGTCCTAACTGGCTGCAAGCCACGCAGTGTGATGCACCATTCTGGGCTGAACTTTTGTCAGACGCCTTGTTTCAATTTATTTCTGTCACTCACTTTAGAAGCACTGTGTATGGACGAGGAATGGTTCATTAATGAGGTTGAAATGAGGAGTTATATATACAACACCACCTCATTTAAATACAAAAACCTAACTAAGGTAGTAGCTGGCTGAAGGGAGATCGCCAAGGAGTGGAATTTATGGTAAGAAAACGCACCATTGCAAATAACAACATACTTGCTCTTGGCTATATTTTATGAAAGTACTCACCCATCTTTTATTTGATTGGCACTGGTTACGTCTTCAGTCGGATCTAGAGCATACAGCTGATAGCTACGTGGTTTCTTTACATAACAGAATTGCAAATGTAATAGATTCAGCATGGACAGAAAGCGTCCACATTAACAGGATGCAACGTGACAGTTGGACACTCGCATTCAGTTAGGACATGTCAAAAGAACAACAATAGCATCGCACAAGTCATTACTTGCCATCTTGCAGTCCTGCCTCTGCCGCCCTTTGGCTAATCCAAAATTGGGCAAAGACGTGGAGCGTGGGTGGAGCTGAGATAGGCTGAAGCCTGGTTGCTCAAACAGGCCATCTGTAACAGTACCCACCTGTTAATCAAAGCCATACTGTTAATTAGCCATAACTTTAAATATTAATATAATTTGAACGGGTGAGTTATATATCAATTCACCTTCAGTACAGTTGTCATGAATGGGAAAATTGGCAACAGAGGCCGAAACTGTTTTTTGTACCAGGCTGTAAAGATGTTTATTTCTGCTGTGCAGTTGTACTTTTTAACACTGGGGATTATGGAGACATTCATTCTGTAGCCAGCCTCAAGTGGCCGTTTAAGGAACTGCAGTTTTTGGCACTTGGAGCACTGGCTTCACTTCACAACCATGGAGGTTGCTGCTTGATTCAGACAGATCAAATATGAATTTGAATAAACCGTAACACTCTGTTCAGCCATTTTCAAAATCTCTTATTGGTCCGAATGTCAATGAACAAATATAATAAAACACGTTTTCCTCTCACACTAGCACAATGGATTTTTCATAGCTGATGACATTTTCATAGATATTGTCTATTGACAGCAGTTTGAGAACAAAACTCAGTATTGGTCTTAACCTTCAAAAACTCTGTGAAACCCTATCTATACATCTGTGTGCATGAGGGAGAGTATACCTGGGGAGAAAACACTACAGAGAACCTTTGACAAATAAAAGGTGGGAGACAAAGGGGAGAACTAAAAGGAGGAAAAGCATCACAGGGGCCATGGAGAGAGAAAAAACATCAATACTGTGTGCATTTAGAGGAAGTGAGTGAGAAAGAGAGAGAAAGACAGCCATGGGAGAGAGGCAGGGAGCTCCGCTGAGAGAGAGAAGGAGGCTTGAGAATCAAGAGGGGAAGTCTAAATGAGATTATCTGAAAGAAGTCGAAGACAATGAGAGAAGCATTCAGAGAAACAGACAAAGGGACGAGTGTAAGGCTTTCTACGAACTGAGCGGGAGAGAAAAATAAAGCCTCGTCAGTTCCGGTTTTGCTTTCAGCGTGGACATAAAGACTTCTAGTCTCCATTAATGTGTGAACATTTAGTAATTAACATCATCATTTACCTGTATATGTCCATAAAGTATCCATGGTAATAGAAAAAACAGAGAATGATTGAAGGACAACGCTTCTGTTTCTATATTTCCTTCCTTTGTTTCCAGAAAACAAATCAATGTCATCTCTCAATACTTTCCAACTTCCCTACTTTGTTGTTGTGCTTTTAATTATTTTTGGGCGTCAGTGGAAGCGTATGGCACAGATGAATAAGCTCTATCAGACTTTTTGGTCTGTTTGGGTTGGTGTGTTGATTCACGTGCTTAGTCCCAGCTTCATCCGCCCTTTCCAGGTGTGTAGGAGAAACATGAAAAGCCCCATCTAGATTCAGTGTTTGGTTTGTCTGTTCTGGGCTCCTGTAGCGATGCAACATGGTGGACATGTAAGAGGACCCGTTCTCCGTAGTTATTAAAAGGTTCATTCAAAGGTAACACAACAATTCTTATTTTTAGGTGATTATACACTAATTAAAACGTACTCATTAAATTTCTGCCAATAAATCCTCCTAAATGTCACACACTGGACCTATAACGATTAAAACGTGGTGTAGATGAAGCATGTAACTTAAAAATCCAATGAAGTCTCCACTCAACATGAAAAACAGCAGCAGAAAAAAAAAACTCAGATCTGTGTGAATGATAAGGAAACTAAGGTTCTTCAAATGAATATAAGTCACACATAAATGGCATATTTCTGTCGTGTTGTCTACATTGTTTTTCACTGTTTGTGGTTTGACTGATGCTCATTTAATTTCGTCTTCTAGTCGTGCCGTCTTTTCATTTAATGGCATTTGAATGGAAATTCAGCACCAGCAGCTGTTTATCTCTGCGAACCAACACACAGCGTATGAAGTGCATAGTGTATAATTGCAGTAGATGGAAACACACAATTTGCATTTTCTTTTTCCAGATTTTCTCGAAATTCTGATAAAATTTGTGACACACATGGATGAAAGTTTAACTTGTGATCTACACAGAAATTAAACTACTGTAAGGATAAATGTAATTCTTTCTGCTAATGTACCCCCAGAAAACCTAGAAACCTAGAGCTCATGGAGGAGTTCATGTAGGGCGATCCTACAACTAGTTGATCCAACTTCCTGTTGGGAGGTTGTTTAAAACAAAGCACTGGAAGCTTCATGCAGCCTACCTAATTGAAACACATTTCACAACAGATTTAGCATTTCCATAACATTGTTGGACTAAAGAGATGATAAGACACAAATCACTAAACATCATTTTTGTCATCAGTTATGAGTTCAGCTAGCATCCACATATTCAACCATGTAAAACTGTGACTCTGAAGGGCTTGCCATAAATGTGTGTGTGTGTGTGTGTTGTATGCGTGCAGAGGGTTTGGTGGGGTCACATCAACAGACAGTCAGTGATATAATTGCACCTCATTAGTCGTACAGATTGGCGCCTTCCACTCCCTCTCCATTTTCTTCGCTCCGGACGACCCCATAGGACGGCTGCCACTCAGAAGAAAGTCATTAACCAATCACAGCATGGTGTTTGTCACTAAGGGAAAAATAATGATAATCGTAATCCTTAGGATCTCCCAGATAACTAATTTATTTCATTTAAAAGCCAAATTACAGTGCTCAAATGCAGCGGCGGCCACAGTGGCACTCAAAGCAGAGCGTCAGAGAGGGCTGAGCGGCGTGTCGTGTCTTCATTAACTGTGCGAGAGGGAACCAAAGACTGCACGCAATTAATGCAACATCACAGCGCTAACGTTTGTCACTCGCCCCCATAGACACACACACACTCCACACACACACACACACACACATACAATATGTACTGAGTGACATAGACACAACAGCGCACTGCTCATTACTCCTGTGCAGGTCTGGTCTCCATGGTCTAGGTGATGTGATGGGGGCTGTGGGAGCAGTTGTCTGACACACACACACACACACACACGCACGCACGCACACACACACACACACACACACACACACACGCACCCAGCTTCACCTGCTATAGGAGATCAGGGGGGGAAACCTCTGATTCACCGCCTTTTATCTCGGGCCCATACAGACACACAGAAACACACTCGCTCTCTCTGTCTCTCTCTCTCTCTCTCTATTGCACACATACACACACACACACACACACACACACACACACACACACACAGTGGAGTCACATCTTGATTAAGCGGCTTAGGTGGTCCCGGGGAAATACACTCATCTCTGTCTGTCTCTTTGCCTCCCCCTCTCTGGCATGTTGTTATCTCCAGGGTCCAAATGTTTGGAGATATCTTCACACACACCTGATGGCAAACAACCTCAGTTGTCTCCCCGGCCTGTCCTTCTTCTAACTGGCTCCTGCAGCCTTGACCGGACCCACAGCCTGTTTACAAAGGGTCAGCCACAACACGCTATTTAGCCATGTTTGTCAAAGGGCCGAAACAGAAAGGTAAAAAAAAAAGAAAAAGGCAGTGAGCTTTACACAAAATCCTTCTCTGGAAAATTGGATTCCTGACCAACTCTGAGGAACTTGCATTTTGCATTTGCATTTTGTTACAAAATATTCTACTGAAGAGCAGCCCAATCTTTGTCATGCTAGTGCAGTATGAAAATCATTTAAAGCAATAGTTCAGTTTGAGGTGAATTTTTCCATCTTTCTCATGGAGGCCTGTATTTATTAATAGAGGATTTGGTCAAATTCATGTGGCTGTATTTACAGAATATAATAAATCTTTATGTTTTTCACTACCATAGGATGAACCACCTGTTTCTCCTTGACGCTAGGAAGGAGAAGATCCATATGCTAATGGATGATCAACAAACCTGCTTGTGTACAAAAGGTTCTTTTGTGGATATCTAGGAATAGAGTTGAACTACAACAAGGCTGTAGGTTCAACTCAAATTTAAATTGCACATAATTTATCTGACTAAGCGGGTAGGAAAAATCTGACCCATCAGTTTAAAGTGACAATATGCAGCTGTTTAATACAGTTGTAGGGACATCACTTTTAATTTGGTTATAAATTTACATCTCTGTGGGAGGAGAAGAGAGCTGACAAATAGTGAAAATAAAAGCCTACTCATGATGAAATCATGACGATTTTCGTGCAAGCACTTTGTGTTGTTTCTTGTCCTTTTTTTTATTACAAATCAGTCACCACAGAAAGCAGAATATATCTGGTTGAATATATTGAGTCTGTTTTATCTTTAAGGTGAGCTATAGGTGTTAAAAAAATAACAGGTGCACCTCACATGCATCGTAAATCTGTCAGAGCAGCGGCAATTGCCTTTCTTCTTTGTCTGTCAGCATAGGCCTTCTTACCATACACGATGTGCTTGGATAAATAAACAGGAAAAGGGAGTTCCTCGTCAGTTATGCAGATAGTAAAATAAGTAATCTGCTCATCTACACGGCATGCAAAACATAAGGAACAGGTACATTGGACAACTGACATTTGTGTTACAGATAAGAGTGTTTGTGAAGGGAGACATCGTTGCAGGGTTAAAGGTAAGTCTCATCACACTTTTTGACATTTAAATAAGATCAGTGAATAGAAATGTTGGCATGACTCGTGGCATCCTCCTCCTTTACAGGTCATCCAGAGGTAAATTCAAATCAGTTCTCCTCTCCTCTTTACCAGTATCCTGTCAAACTTTAACCGAAATGAAACCACAGTTCTCTAAGGTAAGTCTTCTTTGCTCTGTAGTTTTAAATATAATAACATCTTTGGAGGGGCCTGTACAGTTTGCTACTGCTTGAAGCTCATAGAAAAACTGATTTAAATGAGTATATAATGTATTTTGTTATTCATGACTAAATAGGCGACAAAGGAAAGTCTTAGAAATGTATTATTTATTAAGCCTTTAACATTCAAAGACCTTTTAGCTGTCAACACAAGCAAACAATCCACCAACTATGTTGTTAAATCTTCACTGGTGAAAGTATGTGACATGACCTTTTTCCAGTAGAGTCCCGCCCTTTTAAAACCAGTGAGAAGAGCACAGAGATAAAACACAAAAACTTTAATCACTCATGTGAAATAACTGACTTACCTTTGCATTAATAGAAAGAGAGCATCATCGTTTTATTTATTTGATTCTATTATTAGAACTGAATGATTATCAGTTTATTTATCTTGAGTTGAGTTGACACAGCCGTTGCTGTGGTGTTTCACTTCAGAGGTATGTTTACAGTGTGCAGCATTTTCGTTAATTAATGAAGTCAAATGTTCTGTAGGTGTTGCTCTTACCTTTGTCTGTCTAGCCACAGCTGCTATCATTGCCTATGATAGCTACTTATTTCCTCTCCAACTGCGTCCCGTTCCAGAAGCTCCTTTAAAGACCAAAATCAGATCCTTAAAATGTGGCGAGACACATCCAGCGTATTTTGTACAGTCCTAAGTATTAATAACTTAAGTGTTTGTGTCGTCTGTGACAAAGTGAAAATTGTTCTTACAGTCAAACATGAACTAAAATCATCCACTGCGGGGCATTAATAATATAAGCTGGGTTTGTTCCTGTTGGTTGTCTGAACATGCCGTCCATCATTACATATGTTGTTTCTATCATCTACATCATATACTGACAGAGAGGTGCATGATGTGTGGATATATGTGCCATTAACCTGGTACATTATATGCGAGCTGTCCATCATGCGTGGACGTGAAGCATCACAACACCTACTGTATATGGAAGTTGCCTATACTTACTGTTTTAATCACACCCTTTCAACACACCATTAAATAATTACAGAACACAATAATACACAAGAATATGTTGTTTTCACCTCCTCGCATCAGGTCTGCATGGGAGTCGGTGCACACAGCTTGTAATTTCACAGGACACAGAGAATTTAACCTTGAATATCCAGCGATAATCCTCACTGTACATAGTTACACACGCAACTTTGTGTGACGGTGAGTAAACTATGGTGAGGAAATTCCTGCAATGGACCAGCAGCAAAGAGACAGAGGGATGATTGACATGAGTACATACAAACACATACACACAAATATATAGCTCTTACACACACACCTCTGATCTGGTTGAGTGGGCTCTGTTCAGCACGTAATGACTGCGCTATGTGGTTTTTATTTTTCTTACTCCCATACAGACTCATGCTCCGCTGCTTAGTGGGTGTGTGTGTGTGTGTGTGTCGAAACGCTAACAGAGTTCACTCTTCTCACATTCACAATAACTGATGATGTGGTGTGATCGGTGACTGTAGCCAAAACTATTGCAGACAGGTTTCAAAATGAGCTGGAGGAGGAGCTGTTCAATTTTTCAACTGACTGGCCGTTGAAAGCCTGAGCTGCTTCTATAAATACACAAAAGGCGCTCACATGTATGTGCAGGCTCATATATACAGATTCACATACACACACAGGCTTGTAGCAAAATAAGTAACTGATAACGAGGCAGCATGAGGAATAATTCACGCTACTTCGTCCTCAATCTTTGTTTTTCTGGTTTGGTTCACACACGCAAACAATGCCGCGAAAACACACACGGATACGCACACAGGGACAGGTATATCATGAATTCTGGGCCTACGGTGCCAGGGCGTTCAGTAATTGAAAACAGGGCTGAATAATCTGAGAGAATGACAGCCCTGAAAGATTATGTGAACTCAAACATTAACACAATTAAGTGTGTGAGCACTGGAGTATGTCGCAGCATTAGACACTGTCTTAATAGTCCCCCAGCACAAAGACAGAAGAATGTGTGTGTGTGAGAGAGAGTGCATGCATGACAACCCATATCACCATGGTGTGATGAAGAAAGACCAGGAGCAAAGCACTGGCTGTGTTTAAAGCACAAAATGTTGCAAAACAAAGAAAATATACTGCCGTTTTTCTGTAATATCAGTTAGATTACAAACCCAGAAATTCAGCCAGACTCCTGAAGCATGTCAGGGGAAAAACACAGTGATAACAAATAGTGTTTTTTGGGTTGTTTTTTTTTAGCAGTGATCCGGTTGTTAAAGACAGACGCTTTATCAGACAGTGAGCAAATGATTCAATTGTCTCCTGGTGATTCCACGCCTTAGCAACAGCCACCGGGTCGGCGTGGCGACGGCCCAGTTCTGATTTATCTAGCGGGCTACACTCAGGTGCTGTTTTGTTAACAGGATTGCAGCCATTTATAACTGTGTTTCATTACTGTACTAAGAGCCGATAAGATGATCACTCACGCACACATACACACACATTCGCACACGCAGAGACGCTAATTCAATCCGCTGACAGGGAAACACGGCAAACAACATCCATTATGGCCTCAGAGCTAATTGGTAACGGGAGGGTTGAGGAAAACGGGGGAGAAAGGGGAGGCGGAGGTGGAGGTGGAGGGCTGGGTAAAGGGAGCAGGAGGAAGCCTGTGTTTGGTGGGGGATTTCTACAATGAGAATATTTCCTCTATTTTTCACCACCTATTGTTTTGCAATTATTCATCACATCTATCTCTCCCACTTTTGTCAGAACAAGGCCCTTTTTCTGAGAAACACGGCTCTTTTTCCTGCTTCCTTCTCAGAAGAAAGCCGTTGCCAGGAGGTGAAGTCAAAATGAGAATACCTGCCAATGAATCAAATACACCCATCTGACCAGCAGCAAACAGTAAGCCCGAAACAAAGATGGCATCTTGGCCCCAGGTGGCATCAAACTACTGGTGACAGTTAATAATTCCCTCTCTCCCATGAACTCTCACCCCCTTCCTCCCCAATCATCTGACTCACTATTACAATTAGAGATAAATCTCCTATACGGGTAGTGATGAATTACCATCATTCATGCAAAGACAAGATCTTTTAGGATTCCTGGCTTTGGCTCTGTTTATTTACTTCATCCATCGCACCACATCAGCAACAGAGTGATGGTGGATGAATGGCTGAAAAGGCAGGCAGACCGTCAGACAGATGGAGTTGCAGGGAGATATAAATAATGCCAGTGGAGGTGTTTGAGAGGAGGAGAAGGAAAAAGAGGGGGAAATTACAATAAAGAGAGAGAGAGAAGTGGGGGGGGGGAAAGAAAAGCGCAGCGGGGAAGGATTTGAATGCCTAGGGAAGAGAAACAGATAAACAGATAGAGGCGAGTAGAGACAGAAGAGGCAGGGAGCGATGGATGAGCAGATTTAGAGGGCAGGAGATAAGAGGAGAGATAAAAGCATGCAGGACCAGAAGGAGAGAAGGAGGGAAGGAGGGAAAGGAGGGAGGGAGGGAGGGAGGGAGGGAGGCTGCTGCAGCGTACAATGTTTACATGCACCGATACGTTGTTGAACATGTCTGCTTACTTATGTCATTAGCTGGAGCTACTGAGCACGCACACACACAGCGGATGATGGCACACACAGACACACACACACACACACACACACACACACACACACACACACACACACACACACACACACACAGGGAAACAGAAAGCAAAAAGAGAGTGATGACATGTTAGTAAAACAGTATGAGTTTTCGCGGATAGATACACCCTTTTCATGTTGGCAGATCCTTATCGTGTTCAAAGGTTGGTGTGTGTGTGTGTGTGTGTGTGTGTGTGTGTGTGCGTGCGTGTGCGTGTGTGTGTGTGTGTGTGTGTGTGTGTGTGTGTGTGTATGTGTGTGTGTGTGTGTCTGTCCCTACCTAATAAACAATCCAAAAAAAAGGGATAAAACAAAACCAAATGCTAAAAATATATGACATTTACAGGTTTGTGTTTTTTTTCTCAGCAGCACAGTCTCACAGAGCTTCATGACGTGAATGTAGAATTTATGTAACCAGTTGAACAAATAATTATACAGTATTTGTTACATGAAGTTGGCTAAAACATACTTTTTGGGGAAGTTAAACCACTTTGGTAAGTCAGGCTTTGCTCATTTTTAAACCATGCTACAGCAGCACGACATTATCACTCAGTTGAGCGGTCAGTTCTCATTTTTTGGTCCAGGCTGAAACATTTGAACAACTATTGGAGTGTTCGACTTTTCCTCTAGTGCCACCATTAGGTTGATATTTGTGGCGTTGAGTGAAAAGACCTGACAGCTATTTGAGAGATTGCAGTGAAATTTGGCGAGCACACATTCATGCCCCCCTCAGGATGAATTGTTATCTCTTTGGTGATTCATCTAGCATAACCATCAGTTGTTGTTGTTGTTGGGTTTTTTTTATATATATATATAAAGCTTTATTTTACAAGATGTGATGCACCATTGTGACATATACATAATGTAAATAGCACAAAAAGGAAGAAACAAAAGAAAAGAGTAAATGGACACAACAACCTCAATTAAATAAAAAATAATATAAGTAAAATAAATAAAAAGGTTATAAATATCATATTTAACATTGTATCAAAAATAATAAAAGATACAAACATAGAAACACACACCTTTATACACCCTCATGTTCCCTGTGATGAATTGTTTAGCTTCTTTTTATATACTGTAATGCCATCTTCACATCCAATAATTATGACCAAATATATGCAAAACAAATGACGTTCCTATTCGCCTTAGCTGAATTTGTGTTTTGTGCTAACACGCTAAACTAAGATGGTAAACAGTGAGAACATTTGATGAACATTACAACTACTGTCTAAAAATCTAAAAATGTGTGGCACACTGAAGAGATTTGAAATAATAATAAATGTATATGCAAAAGACTTCAGTTCTCATAAATAGTGTCAGCTGAGTAGCTTCTCTCTAGGTCCAGTATGTTATATTCAGGAGACATGGAGTTGATATCCAGAGTCATGTAGGAGTCATTGTTGGGGTTGGGTGGCCTGGGGACTGAACCAGCACATCTTCCCGTCTTCTTCTTATTTACTTTCAAGACTAGTACTGCTGCTAAAATTGAAAAAAACAATCCTGCACAAAAACTGACTACAAGTATCATGAAGAACGTAAATATGGGTGTCTGGTACTTAATGAAGATTTGGTCTGTGCAGTTCTGTCCATCACACAGAGTTGGTACCTTTTTTGGTCCATCAGGTGGATCATTATTATCTTCATTTGATGTCACAGTGTTTCTGGGTCCTTGGACAAGCGTAACAGCAGACGAGGGGAGGTTTTTGAAGCCATTCATGACACAGAAGTAAATGCCTGCATCCTCATTACTGAATGAGTCCAAAGACAATAAGGACGAGTTCCATCTGCTGACATTTAATTGCAGATGGTTCTTGTACCAGATGTAGCCTGGGTTGGACTTCAGATTTGCAGTGCAGGTGGGGGCACAAGTCAGCAGTATACTCTGACCCTTCACCACTTTCCAATCTGCAACAGGCTCATACTGTCCCAGAACAAGCTTCTTCACCAGGATGCTGACAGGAGACTTAAAAATGTTGAGTCTCACACCAGGGACGCCTAAACATTTTTTCTGATATCCTGATATATTTCTAAAACTGTATCTAAAATAGTAAATGGATGTATCACTCTTTTTTAAGTCTTTGAGTTCCATAGTGCAATCATTTTTTGTATGTTTAACTTCAGTCATTCGAACCAAATAAGATGGCTTGTTTTTCAAGATTTGAAGATTTGATTTCTTGTCACGACTGAATTTTCTGGACCATCCTGGTGTTGAGGTGACCTGCAAATGTTTGGGGTAGGAGCAGGAAAAGTTCACCGATGAGCCCACTACGCCACAGATTTCTCTGTGTGTGTAGGTCACACATAGTTGAACTGAAATAAAACACAAAGTGCACAGTTATATAACTTCATTAACACTTTTGGAACCATGAAACAATGTGAAGTGATCTGTACCTGCCACAGGAAACAGCACCAGAAAGGAGACCCAAAATACACTTCCTGCTGCCTTCACCCCCATTAGTGCTTCCTTCAAATGCTCTGTACCAAAATGACAAAAACCAAAGGAATATGAAGGGAAAGATATACACAAGTGAAAAGTCAAAACAGCTTATATTTCAGTATTTGGAGGTAAATCCCATTAAAAAAATTAAACAACATTAAACAAATTAGAAATACGCATAATAAACAGTGGAAGTAACACAAAAGGTCACAAGCTTAAATTGCTTCATATAAATAACATTTTCTAAAAAACAAAAAACTATATATATAATGTATATATCATGGTTAGTTATTACACTACAAAGATAATACATGGTTCAATTCAGATTCAAACAGACCGAGCAGGATTGTTTATGGTACAAACTCTACAATTGTTCATAAATAAATCACACTTACAGCTTTAAAAGACGTGCAGTCCGATCAGTGATCACGAGAACGACAGACCAGGTTTGTTGTTGTACTTGTTTAAAATAAGTACCACAGGATGTGAAAGCTTACCCCCCTCCAATTAACACTCCCCACCTCCAGCTCTGATGCTTTGATCACTATTACTCAGTTGATTTTTTACACTGAGGTCATTGACAGTACATATATGGTTTCTTTGCAAAAATCCAAACAAGCTAATGCCCAAATTTGCCTTGTTAAGGATCAGTCACATTATTTATAGTATATAGTCTACTCAGCACGATGCTGACAGAAATCTACACACTATAGATCATTACTAGCCTTGTATGGCACAAATGTTTTATAACTAGGACTGGGTATTGATACCAACCAAAACTTCTCTGCAAAGACTGTCAATCACCAAAAATTGAAGATTGAATTTTTACAATGAAAGTTATGCATTCTTGTCCAGCTGCATGTGATTAGACAATATTTAATAAATGAGAAGTTAGCCTCCTGTTGTTAAATGAAACCTAGAAAATTATGTTTGCATTTCTCAAAGCATGGTATTAAAAAGTCAAATTTTGGTATCTGAAACTAGGTATTGTATCACATTAGCCAAAATATTGACATTTTTAAAACAGCACCAACCCTTTTAGAATGTAAATATAATTTCGGAAAAGTTGCCATTGGTTTCTAGATACAAAACTGAGTCATTCTGAGTCAGACTGTACAAATCCTTATCTCAGTACTTAAGACCCTGTACATACATAGCTGTCAGCAGCAGTACCCAGAAACCCTCAAGTAATTTCTATTCAATGTGCCAGTGATGAGCCAAGTCAGCTGCCAGCAGTCCAGTGGGTTATGAGCTTAGCACACAAGTTTTCAGGCTCAACCAAATCAACAGCTTAACTTTGAAAGTGTGAGTTATAAGAAAAAGCTCCACCAATCAGCTTCTTATTTATCAACACTGGGTTATTACAGCGGTGACAATATCCGTTGCTAGCTTAAACATTGCATAGACTTGCCAGTCTGTTTCTGTTGTTTGTTCTTGCCATTTTATTTAGCCTCAAATGTTCATGTAGGTTAGGCAGCTTGGATACAAACTCCATTCACATCTCTGATTTGTTCAGTGATTCAGATAGTAATCCTTAAAGGACCAGTGTGTCAGATTTAGTGATGTCTAGCGGTGTAGTTGTGTATTGCAACTTCTCCACTCGCACACCTGTACAAAGCAAGCACATACCAAGACAACGTATCAAATGCTGAAACTAAGAAATTTGAAAAGTCTACCATGGAACCAGGAAACCATATATAAACCAGATCTATAATAGTCACCTCCGTCTGTGGGTCCAAGCTCATTTAAGTTGGACTGAGGAAAATTCTATTTGGACGTACATGAGCATTGTGAGGTTGTACATGAGCCTGAAATAAACTTTTAAACACAACAGGAATTAATGATACATCCTGCATTAGTTAGCGCACTAAATAATCATAGAATTCAGTCATACCACTTACGCATTATTTAAATGTGTCATCAAAATAACATCTTAGGTGAGTGTAGCCACACTAGACTCTTTTCTGGCACTGGGACACCGAATGTGACCCGCATGTGATGGCTCATACAGCTGCCAGATTTAACTAGATTTCGGGGTTACAGACTTTGGCCAATGTGGAATGAAAATCAATTCCAGTTAGTGGCACTTAGACTAGCTTCAGTGCAGAATCATCAAGTGTACCTAATTCTGTTACACTCATCTCCTGCTGACGCAAGTCTGGCAGCATCCCAGATTTAGACCACAATTGTGACCAGTCATTACAACTTCCTGGTTAACATAGAAAAAATGGTTTTATTTAGTTATTGTGTGAAAATGCCTAAAACTGACAAGGTGGGGGCTTAAAAAGATTCCACTGCTGTGCAAAACCATTCAGTGATTATCATTTGAACACTTGAATTCAACTACTTAGTGTACTTACCTAGCTGTGAAAAATATTTAATTAGTTACACTCATGTGGCGGATATTCTCAGATGCCTCCTTACCCACAACATACTGCACATTGCCTGCATGCCCAGGCAGAATCTCCATCACGAGCCAGAACGCGAATATCTTCTGCCAGACCAGTGAGATCTAAGTAAGTGCTGAAACCGTCATGAGAAGTGTCAGTGCAATATGTCGCATATTTTAATGAATATGCCAATTTGGTTAAGTTGAGTTTGACCAATGCACGTGTACCAATGTTACATGATTTAAATCGGAGTGTTACACTCATGCAGACAGTATTTAACAACCACTATGTTGAATTGATGCAGTGTGGACATACGAAACAAAAATACACAGTGTTGCATGCTGATGCAACATCCTGATACTTCCTACGTCATCTCTAAATAAAAAATCTGGTTACTTCTTCCTGCAATGAAACACAGGACACACTTTAATGTCTTTTAGCAGATAGATAGTGCAGTGTGTTTTACACCAAAGACATACATTTAAATGAACTAATTTGACATTATTTTCCTATATTTTGATTTAATTTGTAAGATGTTATGTGGAAAATATAATGATAAAAAAAAAACAAATTTAAAGCCAGTTGAACCAAGGGGGAAAAGTTGGAACTCAATTTAGATAGATAATAAGATAAACAAAAAAATTAATTACACTTTTAGAACCAAAGTAGAGAGAAATGCTTTTGATTGAAAGATACAATCTGAGACAAGAAATCTTTACTTTTAATTGTCTAATATAATTTTAGTTCAAAATCCAACTACATGGTGTTCAGGATTTGCATGACCGCAGCTGGAAAATGACTAAAGCTAAGTGGCTCTCCGCCTTATTGCCTATACTGGATATTCGATTTGTATAATTTCCCTCCTAATCCTGCTTGCAGTGCTGTTACCCAAGACCTGAGCAGTGTTTGTTTTGATATTTGGGGATTTTTTGCATGATCATTTATTTATTTTTTTCTGCACTGAAGGGAAAGCGTTAAACTAATAGAAGGTGTTTGACTTCATCCTGGAGCTAATGAAACCACTCTTCAATTTCTCTAGCAGTGTGCATGCAGACATCATCATCTTGGAATATGGGGAAATGATGCACCTAAATGGCCTCATATTCCTCGGCTGTTATAAAGCCATACAAAGGAAGCATTGGACCCAATAGACTCTTATGGCACCTTTAAGAGAACCATGAAGACAGCTCATTAGATAACCTTACTCCTGTCCATTTCTCAGGGCTCTGGGTTTTGTGGTCCTTACACCAACTGCATCTTTGTGTGCTGGCCTTGGTAATCAGCAGTATGTGAATGACAGCCCTGAATACCAGCTTTGCAACGCTCACACTGTACAGTGTTGGCTGACACTGTGGCACAGACCGGTTGAGGGGTTGATTAAAATCTGTGGTCAATTTTGACACTGTATTTCTACAGATTTTGGCAGCTTTTCTGTTACAGTAAATGTTTGTCTATCTCTGCCGCTGAGCTTTGACTTGAAACCACTTTAACTCTTGGTCCTTTCATCCATTAAATTAATGCATGAAAGAATTTTGTAGCTCTTGTGGGTGTTGCACGTGTAGTTTGGACTCATGCTGTCCATAAAAAAATCCCATACTTTTATTATCAAAATGTCAACTTTTCACAAAATCTTTGAAGTTTTTGACAGCTTATTTTTAAAACTAACAAATAGGTTCACAGGCTTATTTTTAGAAATTCATCCAGCACTTTACTGAAAGCAAAAACATGAAAATCAATCAAATCAATCACAGGATCACAACAGCAGCAATGTAACAGCTGTTTTATCATGTAAGGACACTAACACACGTATACACAGGTATATTCTCACCCTCCAGATGAATTCAGACAAAACAGTCTTGACGATTTGCATGATTTTACATGTCGTGTTCAGATCCCAAATCTTATACATATGGGTATTTATGGCCAAGTTAGCTGTGTGCCAAATTAGCCTAATGTTTATTAACATTAGTTTGAGTGTGGACATTTATTCTTGATTTGGCCTGTGATCTAGCCTGCCAGAGCTTCCTATAATTGGTGTGAAAGTCCGAATCATCCAAGAACTTTCACAGTAGAAACCAGCTTGTCCATGGTTCAGTTTGATCCGGAACCTCTTTATGTTGGACCAAGGTTCAGCTGTTTGGTTCGGATAGTCCAAAAGTCTGGACCAAACCCGGTAGGAATGAAAGGGCTATTACAGGCTTGTTCCCGAGCCCTGCTGGTTGAAGACTTTGGACCCCTGCGTTAATGCTGAAAGCTCCAGATAACGCTTTCAAATGGACCTTGAGTTTGGAAAAGGTTTTTGTGGATCATGCTATTGCAAAATTGTTTTCTATCACTGCTATATTTTCATCATGTTTTCTTCACTGTTTTTCAACGTTTGAGGTTTGACTAGAAGGCATTTACTTACGTCATCTTATGACCACTTCTCCCGAAATGGTTTAACGGCACCTGATTGAGGGATCAACACTAGCAGCTGTTTATCTCGATGGAACCTACTCCTAATAATCCTTTGAACATCACATCAACCAAATCACCAGAACTGCCTTCTTTCATCTCAAGAACATTGCCCGACTCCGCCCATCACTCTCCTTCTCCGCCGCTGAAACCCTTATTCACGCCTTCATCACTTCCAGAATTGACCACTGCAACAGCATCCTCTATGGCACACCATCCAAAACTTTAAATAAACTACAGTACATCCAAAACTCTGCTGCACGTCTGCTCACCCACACCCGCACTCGTGATCACAGCACTCCTGTCCTCCAGAAACTCCACTGGCTCCCACTTCCACAGCGTATTCAGTTCAAAATCCTCCTCCTCACACACAAAGCCCTCCATAACCAGGCCCCTTCCTACCTCACTGACCTGCTCCATCGCCACAATCCATCCCGCAGCCTCCGTTCATCTGATGCAAACCTCCTTACTCCACCACTCAGGACCAAGCACCGAACCTGGGGCGACAGAGCCTTCTCCGTAGCTGCCCCCTCCCTCTGGAACTCTCTCCTCAAACACATCCGTGACTGTACTGACTTGCCCACCTTCAAATCTCTAACTAAAACACACCTTTTTAAAATTGCTTTTAATGTTTAGCTCAGTCTGTTGTGTTTTTAGTGTACTATTTCATATTGTTTTGCTGATTTGATGTTCTTTTTATGTAAAGTGTCTTTGAGTACCTTGAAAAGCGCTTTTAAATAAAATGTATTATCATTATTATTATTATTATAAAAGCCATAGACGGAAATGCAGTTAAAATTTGCACTTACATTTGGAAGGGCAGCTACTGTGGTGTTTGTTCACTTTTCTTCCAAGCTACTGAAGACAATGATGATTCAGTATAATCAGTTCAGTTTGAACACTTATAGTGGTATTATGTGGACACATCGGTTTTGGCTACCTCCGTCTTGAACTATTGGATTCAAGCATGCGCTCAATGTACTTTGGGTTAATTCACACTTGTATTGCTTTAGTACCTGTGAGCCAATCACACATTTTAGCTCCGGCAGTGTTTCGCGCAATTATGTACTGTAGAGGTGCAGGGCAGGCTAATGACAATGATAGCTTCCTGCCTTTAACATGGCCTATCTCCAGACAGATTTCAATTAATTATCGTGTTACTGTCACACATTAGCCCACTGGCCAGAAAACAAATGTTCCTCTGCAAACAATCAAAACCAAGAATAAACCAATGAATTAATTTATTCTTGAGGCGATGGCAGAGTCAAGCCCGTGAAAATGGAACCAAACACCAACCATTATTCAGAGCAGAAGCAATGCCATCTGGTTTGAGTTTATATCTCTATGTGCATGTAATTTGTGCTGTAGTTGATCCGAGTACAGTGTAAACACATTTTAATACACTGGGGGGAAAGAGAGAGAAGAACATCAGGGCAGAGACGAGTGACGTGCTAGCACTCACTTGTTTCTCTTTCTCCTCTCTCTGCCTCTCCACGTCTTTCCACTCTCTCCTTCTTCTCTCTCAGATACTTTTGGTATGTTGATGGATGCAGCACAGTCAGCAATATTTCAAGGTATGATGGAGGTGCAAAAAAAAACCTTTCATGGCAAAACAAACAGGCTTCGAGCTGCTTAGGCTTGTGTTGACAAATGGGGAGGGAGCATTAAGTACAGTCAGAAAAGGCAACGTGAATCCCCTGAAGAATAGGAAGAAAAAATCTGACTACTTGGTAAGACCATAACCATAACCATAAGGCTGGGTACACACATACACACACACACACATATACACACACACACAGTCCTTTGATGAGCCTGGGGCCTAGAGGGAATAATGGTTAGCAACCTGAAAAATGCCCTCATCACAAAAGGCCTCCGACAGTAATAAATGAAATAGTTGAGGCAAACACATTAATCCATGCCGTTGCTTCTGTGTGTGTGTGTGTGTGTGTGTGTGTGTGTGTGTGTTTGAGTGTGTGCATGTTTCTGTGTAACTGTTTGTGTGCGTTTGTGTTTTTGTCTGCATATTGCGGCTGGTATGAGTATTTTTGTGTGTCTATACACACAAGCATGAATACAAGCTGTGTGTGTGTGTGTGTGTGTGTGTGTGTGTGTGTGTGTGTGTGTGTGTGTGTGTGTGTGTGTGTGTGTGTGTGTGTGTGTGTGTGACCCAGAGACCATAAGAGAGACAGCTGCTTTCGCGTAAGAAAGTGAGAGGTAGTAACACACTGTCAAAGCAAATACTCTCGCTGTCACTCTCCTTAGGCTAAAGCTAATGTGGAAAACACTGTTTACATGTGAAAACAATGTGCGTCTAAACTAGCGTTTTCAGCTCGTGGAGACTTCAATTAAATTTGGTGATTATTATAAAGTTGTCAGACAACATAAAACATAAAAACTGATTACTGACAACACCTGTATCAAGACCATTCTTACAAGATTTGTTTACCTGATGAGAACATCGTCTTAGAGCGGAGGTAAGGGTGTATGATTGGGTCAACAAAGTGTGTGACTTTGACACGCTTGGTTTTTCAAACAACCGATCTGGTCACTGCTGTTCATTTCCTGTTTCCTACCAACAGTGAACAGTTTGTAACCCGTGACCACGATCTTTCTTTTTCACTTTTCTGACATTTTGGGTAATATGTTTATCTGGTGGACAGTTAGATAGACGATAGATAGATACCACTCTCATAATTGGCTAGAGCCAGCAGTCAGTTAGCTTAGCTTAGATTAGCACTAAGACTGGATGGTGGAAACAGGCTCTGTTGAAACAAAATCCACCTGGCTTCTCCACCGAACATACACACCAGTTTACTCATCATAGGTACTATTCAGCAAGAGTTCACTAAAGTGTGACGCTGGTTTGGACTACAGATATTTAGTTCTAATGGCAAACACTATCAAGTTGCATTTTAGGAATTGTAGGATTCAACATTTCTGGAGCTTGGTCCAGCAACTAAAAGTTAGGCCATCACAGCCTCTGCTGTTTCCATTTTGACCTTTCTTGTTCTGTACACACTACGATTTGTTTTCAGATTCATAAAACCTGAAGAATATTTTTAAAAATCTTCAGGTGTCAATGATGAGAAAAATTGAGCCCTCCTAGTGTTGATGTACTCCTTCATTCTCCATCACTACATCCCTTGTACAATTCTGCATGTTTGGCTTGCCACTTGTTCTTCCAGTCTTACTTTTTTCATCAGTATCACTTTCTAAACTGTATACATTTTCTCTCCTTCTTTGTGTCTAAACTGTGTATTTTTAGTCACCATTTGGCCTCACCTTGTTCTTCCCCTCATTCTCTTTACCTTCGCTCTTTCTCTCTCTCTCTCTCTCTCTCTCTCTCTCTCCAAACTGTGTATATTTGGGTCTGTCTGTGGGGAGTCAGGGGTCATTATTAATCTTGCTAGCTCTCCTAGCTTCAGGCATAACAGCAGGGCAGCATCTGTGTGTGCGTGTGTGTGTGTGTGTGTGTGTGTGTGTAAGTGAGAGGGAAAGTAGTGGTTGCGAATGAGTCAGTTATGCTGTTCGAGTAAAGGTGTGGGAGAACATGTTTTTGTGAGTGCACCGTCTGTATGCTGTTTAGGTGTGTGAGCCTGTGTTTCTGCATGTGTGTGTGTGTGTGTGTTTCTGTATGTGTGTGTGTGAAGGAGAGGGAAAGTGCATTTTGCCATGATGGATCATGAGAGACCCACATTCTTAATGCACACTCGCACAAGACAGACACCCATGAGAAATGAAGGGGAGAGAGAGAGGGAGCTGAGAGGGGGAGGGAGTGAGTGAGAGAGGGAGAGGTGATGAGGAAACAGGAGAAAGGAGAGAGAGAGAGAGAGAGCAGGGAGAGTCCCTGTTCCTCCTGAACTCATTAACCGTTGTCCTCTCCGCCCTCCCTCCCGCACTCCCACAATGCCGAGCAGCGGCCTGCATCAATAATGCCGGTGACAGCACGAGGGGGACGGGTCAGACAAGCAACCGCCATCTCCCTGGCAACCACCACTACGGCCACCATTGCCACGACAACAATTGCCGAGCACACACAGGGGGTATCCCCCTTCCCCGCTGGCCCAGCTCCCCTCCTGCAGCCATCGCACAGCGAGGGCCGCCGTGCATGCTGCTGCTGGATCAGAAGCAAGCTAAATCCGCAGCACGGCTCCGGCATAGGATGAGGCGAGAAAAAGCTGACTGATCTCGATTCTGAGGTGAACTGAATGGACAGGAGATTCAATCTGAGCCGAGTTTAGCGGCATTATTCAACAATTCAAGAGGAGGAGGAATGGTTAGGGGATGATCTGGAGGTAGAAATCCCCAAAAAGTGTCACTGTAGCTGGTGTTTGAGGCTCCAAAGTATCGCTAGCTTCATGGAAGATGCAACAGAACAGTGGCCGTCCATTGTCGAAAAGCCCAAAATGTATAGATGTGCATACAGAATAACTCAGGTTCATAATGCAGCAAGAAAAGTGAACTAAATATCATTTATCTGCAATCAAACCAGCATTAGTTTATACAACACAGTATGAAATTACTGTGTACTGACTATGTAAACGTAGAAAAAAGTCACTCGTAATGCTAAAATCATGGCCTGATGGCACCACAGCCAACAAGCTAAACAACCAAATATTCTTCTCAGGAGTTGATGGAGAAAGACCAACTAAAAAAGCTAAAGCAGAGTCAACGTTGGACTTCACCAAATGGCCAGAAACTTGATGTCTACTGGACGTGTCAGTAGCAAACAATTGTGATTGTAGCGGCGTACGTACCTGTTTCTGCCCCCTAAAGGACAAAAAAAATTATGCTGTTTTAGTTGTGGTTTCATTTTATCACTAAACAGAGGAAATCCTGTCCCGCTGCTTCATTTCCACTGAACCCATGCAGGTTTCCCTTGATTTTTCTGAAACATAAAATATTGATGCATATACTGCACAATACTTTCTTACAAAATCTGAACATCTATCATTTGAACCAAATTATAAGAACAATTACTTTGCTAGCATTCAACAGCCCCCATTTGGTTTTGACAGCACAGCAAACTTAAATGAACTAACACGCTGCATGTTCCTGGGACTGAAAATTTGTAATTCAACAGGTTTTTTGGGCTTCTTATACGGCCTATAGTTGCTTTACTTTTATAATCACTTTTTTTAAACGTGACATATGTCCTGATTGCACCAAATTGAACATGTACAGACAGACTTTCATATATAGTCTATTGGTAGAAAAAAGTAAATCATATTAGAAAGGTTTCTAGAATAACATCTATTAATTGTGGCAATGGATAAATCTGGGATAAAAACAAGTGCAAGTACAAGTAACTGCAATGGATGTTTCCTTATAGCAAACCTCATTAAATACTGTCAACAGCTGCTGCTGTTACTACATATAGCCATGAAGACAAGCTGTAAATGACTGTAATGGGCAAAACGGGAAAAATTTGTTTGCTAAAAATAAAATAAAATTGGTAGCCAACACTAAAATATCTCAAACAGTGTTTATGCATGTCTGCTGCATATCCTGCTTACTCATTTTTGTCCATTAAATCATGGTTTCTTCATGAGAAGACAGAGGACCCTTTAACCTATTTTGCCAGGAAGGAATAAAAACAAATGAAGCCTTGTGCCAAAGAATTGCCTGCTGACAAGATTTGAAAATGAATACGTGTGTCATACTAACGTGTTTAATAAAAGATGTATCTCTTACAGTAGCCTACATACAGTTAGTTTTCACAGTTGTAACAGCACTTTTTTTTTTCTTTTTCAAAGACTGAGATGACTGTGTTTGTTACAGGCGTGCATCTCCGTGTTATAAAGGCTTAAATGGAGCATTTTGTTTTTCTGCAACTGAATATTTAGTGTTTCTTAATAACCAATTTACATTTTAATAAGTCCTTTGATAAGACAGTGGTACATGTAAACTTATAGGAAGCAAAGTTAGACTTAATCTACAACTAAGGTAACCACTAGATAGATAGATAGATAGATAGATAGATAGATAGATAGATAGATAGATAGATAGATAGATAGATAGATAGATAGATAGATAGGGGCCAGAGGCTACACTCTCACATACCAAATATGATTAAGCTCCCTTGCCTGTTAATCTTTAGCAATATAA
The DNA here is from genome assembly GCA_946959425.1 of Argyrosomus regius. NCBI lineage: Eukaryota > Metazoa > Chordata > Actinopteri > Sciaenidae > Argyrosomus > Argyrosomus regius. The sequence continues at coordinate 14,987,284 of OX336900.1, forward strand.
TTAATTCATTAAAGGTTAATGGTCCTGTCACTGCAAAACTGCACATATAACATGGATAAGCGTGTGTGTGTGTGTGTGTGTCCAGTACAGAGGCAGAGCGGAGCGGCTTCATGAAGACAAAATGAAGAAACAAGAGAGAGACAGAGCGATAAAAACGAAACAACGTGAAGCTCCTCGCTCCGACACGTCGACGCTGAGGTAAACATCAGATCCAGTAATCGTGTATTTTCGTATATTTTCGGCCCGTTCAGAGGATCGCTGCGAAATGTCAGCTCGGAGTTCGCGCGCCTCCTGATAGATGTGAAGCGACGACGGCGGCGGCGGCGCGGCTTGCCCGCGCGAGCCCATGGAGCTCGCGAGAGGGATATTTCCCTTCCTCTCGGACGGAAAAACAAGAAGGGGTGGGGCGGAGGGGGAGGGGTTAGTCACAGCAGCTTGGCCAATAGCACAGCGAGCTCACTAACGGGCGGGTCTTGAGTGTGGGGTCACAGCCAATGAGAGTTCGAGGAAAGGTTCGCGCCCCCACGTGGGTTCTGAGTTCCAAACAACTACGACCGGGCTTTAGGCCAATCACGGCAGCGCAAGGTGTTAATCTTGACGCGGATTGGCTCGCTGTTTTTCACAGAGTCCCCTCACTCATCACGTTTAGCCCGTTGTTATTAACTCTTTCCTACCACACAGGAAGGAGCTGCTCTGCCCATAAAACACAAACCCGCACTGTAATAGCCAAATGTGAATTAATGAATGATTCAGAGGCGGTTTGTTTTTAGAAACGCGATACATCAGTTAATCCGGACTGTTTCAAAGCCTCGTTTCAGACACATTTAAAGAAAAGCGAGGGTAATATAGTGTACTATCCTGGAGCACATGGGGCGACCAGCAGTGCTGCAGCTTTTTTTTTTTTTTTTTTTTTTTTTTTTTTTTAAAGCGTGCGCGTTGCCCTGATCATAATCAAATCAGCCTGCAAGAAAACCAATGAGATTAAAAGCACATGAGAAATGCATGCTTTGCAGTGAGGTATAAACCACATTCACACATTCAGCCTCTAAAAACTGTGGGTCAAACCTGCTCCTGTTATGCCATGTACAGCCTGCACTACATGGTACAGGAACAGACTCAGGTACGATGACTGGAAATTATTGAAACTAGGAGGAGAGGGAGAAGACTCCCCTTCCGCCTCTCTCCTCGTTTTAATTGCACTGATGTTTTACAGTTGATAACGCTTCACGTGTTGTTGACGCCTTTCAGTTTCTGCAAAGTCCCCGCACCAAAAAGGAGACATTAAAAGCAGCCATTTTAAATAGCACTAAAGTCCTTCCCTCCTACGCTATGCAGTCACACAGGCACCAACACTGACACACCAAGCATCAATCTTCTTTCTCTCTTTTTTTAAACCTCCAAAAAATATATGGGCAAGCCTCTCATAAAGGAGCCAGAGCAGAAGGCAGACACCGCCTCCCAGTGGCGGCTTTGCGGCTTACATTTGCGAGTGAGCCAGGTGTGCGTGAGGATGCAACTGTTTGAGCATGCATACAAACTAGAAAACAGCTCTTAAAACGTTTGTTTTCTTACTGCAGCTCCTACCTGAATAGTTGCATTTAGTTCACTTTAGGTGGAAGACATTAATATAAATGTTTGCAGGCTTTCAGAGGTGGCACAAAATGTGAAAAAGTGAATTTGATTCTGTGCACACCATGACATCTGATGTGTTCTGCATGGCAGGAATTTGTTGCTGCTTTTATAGCACAATTGTTTTGGGGGTCAAGTTTGTCTTTTTAAAAAGTCTGACATCTCCAAAGTGTCGTAGCCTTTTTTGCATGAACGTGTGTGCATTTAAGAGTAACAGAGGTGGTCTGGTAGGGGGCAACTTTCGTTCATCCTGTCCATCTTAAAAGAAGCAGCAGTGTGAAAGACGCATAGACGGGGGTTGAGGAAAGAAGTGGAGAAGTGAAGGAAGAAGGACAGGTTTCACATATAAAAACCTCATGAAACTTTTACATTGGAAACAGACTGGAAAGTCTGTCCTCCTTTTTTCACTGCCATTTCAGTGCAATTACAGTTACTCGCTGAAGCTCTTGTGGGTAACCCTCAGACTTATTTTCACCTGTTCTCACCCACATTCATGTCAAAAATAACATGAAAAGTTGCAAAGGTTGTGTATTTATATATTTCTGGGGAAAAATGCAGATGTTCTCGATCCATTTTTCACCCTAACGCAGACACCTTTACACCTCAAGTATGACAAAGCAGTCTGAAAGTACTCAAGAAGTCTGAGTTTTCCCCCTTTTCTATTTGCTTTCTGACATGGTCGTCATAGTTTTTTTCTAGCATACCCCAGCCCTTAGGTAGTCATGTTTAATTGGGTTAAAACGGTTGCCATGTAATGCATACTCCCAATGTCCCAAGTACAAATTTGGGCCCTGGCACGAGTTGATTTCCACTGGAACAGATTCATAATGTGTCAGGGTGGAGAGGAAGGAAACAGACAAAGAAGTGAACAAAGCAAGACAACAGCAAAAAAAAACAACCTCTTACAGCTTGTTTTGGCGTGCTTTTGCAAGAGCAACAACTAGGACAACCGGTGGACTCAAAGATTGATTCAACTGATCTCTCTCTCATTCAGTTCACAGCCTCTGGAATTGAACTGAAGACGAGAAAGGAGGAGGAGGAGGAGGAAGAGGAGGAGGAGGAGGTGGAGGTGGGGAGAAAGACTTAAAGGGAAAAAAGGGGGGAAACAGGGTGACTGGAGGAGGAAATTGAGGAAGAGTGTGGAAAGGAGAGTGCATGTATTTGTGGATGTGTGAGTGTAAGAGGGGGTGTCTGTAAGAGTAGGAGGACACTGTGGGGTATGAGGCAGCACCCCGCAGTCCCAAGTAATGGCAGAATAGAACTTAATAGGGTAGAAAAAGGCTGGAGGCGGTTAACTCAGAAACGGTCATTTTGAATTCCCCATTCTCTCTCCCAGTCACTCCCTTCCCTCTCATCCCTTCTTCCATGCACCCTCTATATCTTTAACTTGGTTTCCCATCCCTGTCTGGCTGTGTAATTTGCCGATACACCCTTAACCCATCTCCCACCGTTCACCTTTACGTTTCCCCTTCTTCTCCTCTCTTTCACCTGCTCCCCCACTACCTCTTTCCCTCTCCTCCCAGCCTTCATCCTTGCTTCCTCCCATCCATCCATCCATCCTTCCCTGCCTCATCTCTCTCTTCCCTTCTCACCCCCCTCCTCCCTCCTCCTCCCTCTGTGTCTCCTTGGAGGAGGTGTAATGATAGCTATTTGAGTGTCATCAGAGGACTGCTGTAATGGCTTCTAAAGCACCATCCCACGGTTGCCACGGTGAACCTGGCACAGCCTCCGTCCCAGAATAAGGGTTGAAAAAAAAAAAAACATCTGGTTGGCTATCGACAGGCGTCACCGCGCCGTCGGCAGCAGGAGTGTCAGGCCCATCAGCAGACGATGACGCAGCCCCCGGGGGCCACAGAGAGCAGGCTAATGATGCGTGGGATAGGATACATATGAGGAGGAAGTACAGTAATAGTGATAATAGTGATAGTAATGAAAATAATAGCACTGATAACAATAACAGTATATGACTTTTTTGATTTGTGAGCACTGTGTCTGTTGTCTCCTGCTCCCTGCCTCTCTCTGCAGTGTGTTTTCCGTGTGTGTAAGTATGCATGCATGTTTGTGTGTGTATATTTGTGGTTTTATATAAGAAAGAGACAGAGAGAGAGAGAAAGCAGATGTTTCTCAGACGAGGATGTCAGTTATGTAAATGTGAGGATCTGATTTCCAATTCATTTGTGTTATTTTAAAGATAAGGAGTGTTGACTTCTCAGAACGAATTACACATACACACACATGCACGCTGCAGCTCCTCTTACCAACAGGAGATCAGATGGCTTGTCCAAGTCGAGAAGCAGAGCAAATGTTTGTAGTAAAGTGATTTACCCACATCATTAAGTGGGTTTATGAACAGACAGGTAGACTGGAGAGTTTTGTATTTGTCCTGATGGACTTCATAAAGGAGGTGTGAAACTGCAACCTCATTGGACTCAAATTCTCCTTTAATGTCTCAGTCCTTAATGGCACGTGTCAAGTCAATTGATACATGTTGAAAGAAAACCTAAAAGTCAAATCTTGAAGGTGACTTTTCACAGTTCACATTAACCTGTGCTGGACCTCGTGTCTGCAGAGCAGGGACGTCCGCTGGAGGTTAAGAAATAGAGCCTAATGTTAGACGGTAAAGAACTTGTACATTTCACTGTACCGATGTCAGTTTTATTAATCTCACAGCAATAGTCAATGAAAATAATACATTTGTCCTCACCTTATAGTGAACAATAACAACTATTTAAGTTTAAGTGACATTGAATATTATCACTTCGATATCAACAGTTGAGATGAATCTCTTCAACACTGATAATCAGCATTTTAATGAACACTTTCCATTATCATTTAAAAAATATGACACACATAAGCGAGGTAGCATTAACTGAGAATCATCTTATGTTTTAGACGTTTGAAATTCTTTAGAAAAGAAAACATTTTGTAATGAAAAACATAATTTAAAATTGTTCTAATTAAAATAAGAGACCAAATTACCCAGTGACAAGTAATACTAGAATTATTATTTATATAACTAAACAGTGACAAAGCACTGACAGAAATAACCACAGCCACAGGTTTGGATTCACGTCTGATCTTTGTGTTGCTTCTAGGACATTTTGAAGCAGGTATAAGGTTCCTATTTAAATACTGCAGGAGGCAAAGTGATCATTTTGATCACATTACAACACTTGGAGAGATCATTTTGAAATATGTTTTCTCCTGTAGACTCAGTGGTCTGTTCCCGCCTCCTTATTGTCTCAGTGTTGTTACATAATACTACATATTTTAATCTATCCTTAATAAAGCAAAGCATCTCAAGTCAGTATCTCAGAAATAGTGCATGTCTGCCTGTTTAGTGTTAACACACTCAATTACAGCGCTTGTGCCCTTCACTTATCTGTGTTGTGTGTGTGTGAGAGAGTTTGTGTGTATGTGACACCCATTGTTTATTACATTTTACGTAAAGCGCAGCAGTTCAAGTCTGGGTCAGGAGGAGTAAATCTTTGGGCCGGGCGGTGTTTGCTATGAACCCTGGGACCCTCCTCTGACCTGTGTGTGTGTGTAGGTGTGTGTGTGTGACATGTATGTTGCTGTGGGTCAGTGAGTCTATGTGTATGTTTATAGCTATTGACGAGCAGAGGGGGAAGTGTGTGTGTGTGTGTGTGTGTGTGTGTGTGTGTGTGTGTGTGTGTGTGTGTGTGTGTGTGTTTGAGGAGAGGGGAGGGGTAGTGCTGATAGATTAGCCAGGTTGGGATGATTGGGTCGAGGATTAGATGGATTCAGGAACAGACACGTCTGTTTACCCTGCAAAGAAGACTTATAATAGGCTGATTGGCAAGGTTGATTACTCACACACACATACACGTGCAGGCACACTTGCTGCGCACACACATTCATTCAGAAGCCCATATGTTGATTAGCTTATTATTGTTGTCGTCAACTCCTTTCCCTTCTCTTTTGCTTGTCTCCCAAATTCAGATGTAAAGTCCGACTCCCCCGGCCTCTTGGACACATTCCTATTAGAACTGACTCGGAGAGCTTGCAATCAGAGAAGGTGTGTAACCGAACCCTCAGCATAGGCAAGTAAGTGGAGCTGCACTCAGGCAACTACCTCAAAGGCATGGGGAGTGCTCTGGTTACCCGCCGCTGTATGTGTGTATGTGCGCATTGTTTCTACTTACCTGTCTTTATGTGTCACAGAAAGAGGCGAAGTGCAGGAGCTCAGAATAAAGCGCAGACGCAGAGAAAGGCAGGATTATACACATGGCAGGTTAGAGAAAGGCAGAGAGAGAGAAGGAGAGGATGGGAGGAAAAAGCGACAGAGAGAGGCTTAAGATTACAGAGGCAAGCACCCTTTGTTGCTGAGTTCAGTTGTGATGGACGGCTTATGTTTAGGGAAAGAGTGAAGGAGTCCTTCAATGTGCTACCATAAAATTTGCAGGACCGCTGAGGATGTTCTTCTTCACTGATCAAACTTTTGTCTGACAAACGAGGAACCTGGACTTCAAGGAAGGTGAAGAAGAGGGTCAGAGAATTGGATGTGATCCAAAGATAGTAGGCAAAGGAGTCAAAGGAGGGGCAAAAACAAAAAAAAACCCAGGGAGGGCTAGTCAGGGGGCGACCAGGTGATTGAGCCTTCAGGGTGAATAACAAGTCAAGCAAGAACAGAAGTGAGGTTGGATGAGAGAGAGCAGTGTTCAACGAGAGAGACAGGAAGAGAGTCGACTGGAGAAGTAGAGATAAGCAGTCGAGATTAAAATTAGTCTGCAGAAAAAGAGAGGTTGACGCCAGACTCCGGACTAAAAAGAGATCAAGGTTGACTCAAGTCTTTGCTTCCTCTAACCTGATTAGGCGGAGGAGAGGTAGTGGTGGTGGCGGCGGTGGTGGTGGTGGTGGTGGAGGGGAGCCGGGAGACCCCATCAACAAAAACGTGAGCACGAGAAGGAGAGGAGAGAGAAAGAATTACAAGAGGACGCTTGGTGAAAGAAGCCTCTTAAATCTGGGAGCTGGAATTAGAGCCGCAGAAACTGCAGAGGGGAAGCCACAAAACCACAGTAAGTAAATTAGGAGCCTGTAGCTGGAAAAATGTATAATGAAGCCATGGGCGGGGGAAGGAATTTGTGGTCTTGGGAGTGCTTTATATACTGTACTTTAATGAATTGATTTCCTGTCTTTAAGACTTTCTCATTTCATCATTCTCCATGACTTCATCTCCTTCCTTATTCCTCACCTCTTTAAAAAACCCATTTACCCCCTTTCTTATGCACACTCCTCACTCCTACATCTCATGTTAGGTCTAATTACCCCTCTCTTTCTCCTCTTCCCACTCTATCCCCCCATCCTTAACTTGTCTCACCCCTTGTTCTCCTTCTGTCTCTTACATTCCTGAATCCACAGGTGAAGATGCCTGCTAATGGAAACCGTCCCTTGAAGTTGCAGTTTGGTCTAATCAACCATGAGGGTCGCTACCTCACTGCTGAGTCCTTTGGATTCAAGGTACAAACGTGCCACTCAGTGATTGTTGGTGTCATAGAGCTGCACAGTGCTTTACTGTTTTAGGCAGATACTACAGAGAAGTGCCATGTTTGTTGCAGATAAGACTATGGAAAGCCTTCATGCTGTTTGTTGGAACATTTCCATGTCTTTCAGCTGAATGCGTCAGCACCCAGTCTGAAGAAGAAGCAGATATGGACTCTAGAGCAGGACTCTCAGGACACCCAGGTGGTGTACTTGCGCAGCCACCTGGGACGCTACCTGGCCTCTGACAAGGATGGCAAAGTCACCTGTGAGGCTGACGGGCACAACTCCGACTGCCGCTTCCTCATCGTGGCTCAGTCAGATGGTCGCTGGGCTCTGCAGTCTGAGCAGCACCTCCGTTTCTTCGGTGGTTCTCGGGACTACCTGTCCTGCTTTGCTCAGTTGATCACAGATGCAGAACTGTGGGCAGTGCACTTGGCTCTACATCCGCAGGCCAACCTGTTTTCCGTGGCCCGCAAGCGTTATGCCCGCCTCTCTAAGGAGGATGGAGAAATCGCTGTGGATGTGAACATTCCCTGGGGTGTGGCATCGCTCCTGACCCTTGTCTACCTGGATGGAAAGTACTGCATTAAGACCTGCGACAGCCGATTCCTCAGCAATGATGGGAAACTCTTGACAGAGAGTGGGAGGGCCACAGCATACACGCTAGAGCTGAAGTTGGGGAAGCTGGCCTTTAAAGACTGTGAGGGGAAGTATTTGTCTCCCATGGGGCCTACAGGTACCCTGAGGTCTGGACGGTGCTCCAAACCAGGCAAAGATGAACTGTTTGACCTAGAGGAGAGCAACCCACAGGTGGTTCTGATGGCAGCCAATGGGCGATATGTCTCCATAAGACAAGGTAGGAAAACACTGAAACATCAGGAGGGGATGATGTTGTCTCAGATTTGATTTTGCCCTGAAGCCTTGCATGCATGCACAAGCTGCAGCTCATGCAGCTTCCTAGGTTTCCTAAAGTCTTACACAGAACCCCAAATGTCTGATTAGATGGTGGAAGGCTGACCTTATGTGCCACTGAGGGTGGTCACACGAGCCTTAGGCTGACTCACACTGGCCTACACACATACATAATGAAGCAGGGGGGCAACAAATACTACTACTACTACAGTTACTACGACTACCCTATATACAGTACATACGGTGCACTGATACGTGCCCAGAAAACTGAGCTTGCAATTCACAGGAAGTACATTAACTTGTGGACTGGTTGAATATGCATGGCTGAGGAAATAGGCCACTCTCTAGTGATTGACAACTGATAAGAGATGCTTGGTAATTATGGGTAATGTAGTCTGCACATCAACATGCATTGTTATCACACTGGATAGTACCATCTTCCAAGGAAAACGAGATAGATGAGGCTGATATGGGAGACTATCAGCCTCATCTAAGAGACCTGAGACGAATATGTCATGTTTTAGGGCTGGACTAGGTTAGTCCACTATTGGGATTAAGTTTTTCAACAACAATGTTCAATGAGTTTTGGAGAAGAATTAGTTTTAATGTTGCCGGAGAAGGTTTTGTAGTCCTGAAATGGTGGCTACCCCGTCATAAAATACAGCAGATGTAATAGAAAAGGTTTTACCAAATAATATATCATAAATGGTGATCTCTTTGAAAATCCCCTTTCATTCCCTCTCAAATGTACCTCCTGGCTTTGTTGGGTAATGGTGTTAACACTCTACACGTTGGCCCCCAGGGCTTACTGAAACAGCTGCTTGTAACCTATATGCTGTACAGTAATGCTCTGTTGATACTGTATTATGTATTTACTCTTCGGTCTTTTGACAGGGCTGTTGGAGTTATTTGATCAGCCTACAGCCACGACATACACACTACTATACTGATGGATTACACCTGCTCCACATTGGCTTTTAGAGCTGTTTTTTTCCTCAAAAACATGGTTGAATTTCTTTGATCAGGGTAAAAACTAGAAAAATTGTAATTGTGACGATCATGTTTCATCCAACCAGAAGTGCACTAGAGGGACGTGCCAAGTGTTCAGTTGCTGATGGCCGAAATGGTTTGCTGGTCTGATTTGAAACTGGATTTGGGGTGGATTAGCATACACCAACATTGCTTGTCAGCATACTTGGCCATGACACCCATCCACAGGCTGCAGATTCTTGTCTGCTGGGTCGAGTTACTTCAGCCCTGGGTGCTGTAACTGTATATCTCGCCGCTCATTGTTCCTGGTTAGCAGTGGGAGTTTCAGGCGGAAACCAAACGACTGGAAGCACTGTAAACTGACTGGTTGAATGGAAGAAAAGATACGGTGCAGGATAAAACACGCATACAGTATATAGAGTAGCCTCATGTACGAATGTATGCATAGACAGAAATACTTGCAGCGTGCTCACATTCGTCCTACACTTGCTCTGCACAAACAAAAGCTTTATCTTTCTCCGACACACTCGCCCACACACAACCATACCGTCCTGCTGCGGCAAGTGGTGAGGTGGTGTTTTGAATTATTGATGAAGTTGGCCCCTGTTCCTGGAAGGCGAGGGGGGAGTCTGCTTTCAGAAACCCAAGCTGCCTCTCACCTGGGGCCAAAGCTTCTGCCCCTCCGAGGTCCCGCTCTATCCCACTAATCTAACCCGCTAACCCCGACTTCAGTCATGCTGATGTGCTGCTAAAAATCAAGGAAATAAACTGCTAAAGAGAACATCAATATGCTGTATTTAGAAACATATGAAATGCAAAATCATCATATATATTTTGCTGCTACGACATTTCATGTTTGAATGACTCAAATCAACTTCTTGCAAACATTGAATCTCGTACACACACCATAGCCTGGCTATTGACGTTATGATGCTTGCAATGTGAACACTGGGTAACATAATTAAATGAATATGAGAGAATGGATAATATTTAGCAACAAACAGAAAAAAATCTAGATTAGGTCAAAGGTTAAATTCTTAAAATAGTCTAAAAGTAGGACAAACGAATAAAATGGAAAATCCTTACATGCTAGTAGCTCTAAATTCTTTAGTACTTGTGTAAATAAACCTTGTTACCTTCTACATCTGGGTTCGACATGATGATTAAAGAAGGGGGAAATGGAAAGAAGAGAAGGGAGGATACAACTCTCAAAGGACTTTAGGACAATAGGAGTATGTGTGTGGACAGGTGGGCTCTTCATCCTCCCCAATGTCACCTGCTTTTACACATAAATTAGCACCTTTGTTTCTGCTCCATTTAGTGCAGAGGAGTCATGTTGGCTATCTGTTTTAAAGTGAGCGCAAAAGCAGTAAATGGGTTAGTAATAAAAGAGGGTCAGCTGTTATGAGGTAGAGCATGAATTTAGATATAAAAGTGTTAAAGAGAGGTTTTGTAGGCAGTAGTATTTTCTGTCTGCTCTGAGTCTTTCTTTATGGCTGCAGTGAGTGTGTGCATGAGTATGTGTGAGTGTGAGTGTGTGTATGTGCGTGTGTCTCTTAGCATGTCATGTAGATCTGTCATCATGTCTCTCATCACCTCCCTGTGTTCCTCGTGTCTAAGTGGTCCACTCTGACCTGAAAGTGAAAAAGAGATGATAGTCCAAAGACACAAACTTTCCATTAACACACGTGAGCACATGAACACAAATGCATACGTGTACACATGATGCATGCATGCACAGACACACACACACAGCCCAGAAACAGATAAGTGAGGTGGGGAAGTGAATGGACTGAAATAAAAAACAACAGAAAGTGCAGTTGTGAAGGATGAAGGATCGGGAGAAAGAGGAAAATAAGGAACAGGGGGATAGCGGCATCAGCTTACCATTAATAATAGATGTCAGAGCCATCTATCGCTGATGGATTAGTTAGGCTTGCTCCACTTGCAGGCTGCAGGTAGGACAACACCAGAAAGTGGAGCTGGATCTGGGGTCTGATCCAAAATGTGGCACTGCTGATGTTACCTATGTGTTTTTGTGAGTGTGTCTCTTGAAGAGTGTACTGTGCCACACTGCATAGTTTATCTGTCTTATTTCGTATGCTTGACCAACTGGTGTGTCAAAGATGGTCATCAACACAGCTATTGATATCCACAGATTGCTGGCTTGGATTTCAGCATATCTAATTCTGCGCCCACTGTTCTCTGTTTCTTTCTCTTCCTTCATCCTTCTCTCCTTCCTCTGTCTCCTCGCCTCTCATCTATCAGAAAGCGTCCGTGAGGTCCCAGCTGAGCCCTGTTGGAGGATCATTTCTGGGTTGAATTAGTGTGAAATGGACACATGGAATAGGTAGACAAAGCATGACATTGAGTCGGGATGAGAGAGAATGAGAGTGATGGGCCCCCAGGCATAGGAGCAGAGTAGAGGGGCAGAAATTTATGCTTCAAATGCACTTAAGATCAATGACAATTTCACCAGTTGTAAGACCTCATGATACCTAGTTTATCGGGTGTGTATAAGATGTGATTAAAGTGTCCCAGTAGCTCAGTAACCATGACATCTTTGTTGCATGTCATCGCCTTTCTTCCTCCTCCAGCCTATATCTACGGTCAGATATCAAATTAAAACAAAATGCCCCAAAAGAATCATGCAATATACAATATATATGCAATTTACACTGTCATGAACCACGAGATAGAGCTGCACAACTGGTATAAAAATATTCATTTGAAATTGTTGTGGCCATCCAAACTGGTACGTGTATGTGCATCTGTGTTGGATTATGCAGATGTAATTTATGTGCATGGATCCCTCAGTAGCCTTAAACCACTTGATGCAGCGTATCATATGTGTCTGTGTGATGCCCTAAAAACACATCACCATAAAATGTAGGAGAAACCTCACTTAGGACATACAGACAATATCTTCTATTGGTTTTATTTATGTTAGCTAGTTAACAAATATTGGCTGGATTGTCATGAAATTCTATAATTACATTCAAGGTCTACCGCCATCAACATTCAATCAATGTTTAATTTGTCCAATGGTTGGTTTATGAACAAAGACCTGATTTAATGTCATTGCCACAAGCCTTAGCTGTATTTTAAGTTTAGTGCTAATTAGCAAAGGTTAGCATGCTATTACATTATATTACAGTCATGTGAACATAATAAACATTACATGTGCTAAAAATCTAAATGTTACAGTTGTCATTTTGAGCATGAGCGTGGACATCATGAACCATTTTGTTCAGTTCAGTTCAAAGATTTGTAGTCACTATGTTGTTTGTTCACTTTTTTAAAGCTAAGCTATTTTATTATGGCTGAAAGACACAGTACAATAGAAAGTGAATGCACCACGCTCACAGTGCTGCACTGTCCAACATTGATTCTGACTGTTTCCTGATCAGTTCAGTCTGTTGTTTGTTCAAGCTGTCACATTCATTTCAGTACAATACAAGCGCTGTTTATGAGGTTAATAGCTCAGCAGCAACTATTTGCAACAGATTAATCCCATCATGGTTTTTTCTGTAGTTTTTGTGGTCTTTTAACCCTTAAGTGCATACCACTGGTCTCTAGTGACCGTGACTAAATTACATGCTGTCAAATTCATTATTTCATTCAATTAAGCACTCAACTCACTGGTATTCCTCAAACTGTTTGTTTTTTTTACATTGTTCTGGTGTCAAAATGTCAATTTTTTTCCCCTCTAAAAAGTACATCAGGTCACTGGAGACCCAAAGTATGCAGGATTGTTTGAAAAAAATACTCCAACATTTAAAGGTCAATATGCTTTTAACGAGGAAGTAATGTACCGTATGATGGCTCAGTCACTGCTAGGCGCAGCTCCAATGCTATAAGTGAGTGATTTGCTCAGCGATAGAGTTGGAGAATTTTGTGTCAAAGATTCATTAGCACATGAAATGAAAACCTCTAGCGAGCATGTTAGCATACTTGCGTTATTCTTGTATATTCTTGTTTAGTGTTGTTCTCTGTAACCCTTCAATGATCTAGAGACAGTGTTTAGTTTGTCCGTTCTACTGTGCTCATTCCAGGGTAACAAAAACATTATGATTATTATTTTCAGGTGATTATACACTAATGAAAACATAGTTAGGAATATTATATTCAATTTCTGCTATATTCTGTAAATAGAGCCCTCTAAATCTTACACACTGGACCTTTAAAACATTTTTATATATATATATATTAAGGCTGTTGTCAAATAGATTTTGTAGATGGTTTTGTATTGGTTCGCATTTGTTAAATAAAAGTATCCATCTATACATGAGTGTACTAGCTCGTAGCTGCTTAATACATTTACATTTTTAGCATGTTCTCCATATGTTTGATCCTTTGCACTTCTCTTAGCTTGAGGGTTGAGAGGGGTTAGTAATTATCTGTACATCCTGCTAAGTGTGGACCATAAAATCCTCTGGTCTTTTCCTGTGTTTCCTTTATTCTTTTATTGAGGGGATTGAGGGATTGGACGGGTAGCACTTGAAAGCTGATTATATCAGAGCCCCACTGTGAAGAGGGCAGATAGGCAAGGCCGGAGGTGGGGTGATGGTGGGATGTGGGGATTGAGGGGGTCAGGGGTAAAGGAGGGAGAGATGGGGGAAGGGAGGAAGGTAGAGAAGGGTGACCAGAGAAGAGAGCAGAGAGAGAAACAAGGGGGGTGAGGCGCACAGATCTGCGTTGTTAAAGGATTACGAATGGGGATATTATAGGATGCATCTAATTTGGGATTTAGCTCTTTGCAATCTGTCACTTGGTGGTAACAAACAATTGCTGCCTTCCCTGCTAGCATTTATGATAATGCTAACAGTTGAAAATATTAATCACAAAGGGACTTCTGGCATAAAGAAGAGGTTAATAGAAAAGTAAAGCCGTTTGTTTGCTTCTGAACCTGGAAGCCAAACCACCCGTCAAAGCAGAGAGGGGTGTGTCACTGTGTTTGTGTTTGTAAATGCTAAAATAATTGGTTGTCAAAATGAAATCAAATTTGTGGTTTTGTTGTTCAGCAGTCTTGTATAATTAGCGCAGAGCTTCATGGTGAGAGTGTAATCTACACATAGCTACATGTAACACATTATTGTGAGAAACATTCGTTCTTCACATGTTGTGTGTGTTATCTTGTCTCTGTAAGATTTTCCTGCACTGGCACATTTAGGGTTTTTATTGTATTTAAAGTATATTCTGTCCATAAATGCATCCAGAACCACAATCAGTGAAAATGTATTTACCCTTAGGATGCTACATGCTTGGCACATCAGATCAGTCTGAGACAGAACCACTTGAAAACAACATCCCAGGATGGATCAGACATGATTACCAACTCTTTCATGCTGGGCCAAGCTAAACATAACAATACAACCTGATTAGCAAGATGCTATGTTGCTGTCTTCCCAAACTACTTTGTTTTTGGACTTGGCCACTAAGAATCCAGAGAGGAAAATAAAATAGGTTTGCAGTGGAAGATGTTTACTTCATGCTCAAATCACTTGAGTTACACCTATTCAGCACAATCAAGTGTGTTTTGTGAACAAACATTTTGATGAAGCCTTAAGTTCATTGTCCTAAATGATGAAGTAACCGCACATATGTACACTGTTTGACTAAAAAGGAACGTGAACATTGATTAAAAACTGTAAGCAGCAGTGAGTGGACACTAAATGGTATTAATAACAGTCCCTGTTTGCTATTCCCCTACAAGGAGTGAGCCTTGCAGCCAATCAGGAAGATGAGACAGACATGGAGACGTTTCAGATGGAGATTGACAAGGAAACCAGGAAGTGTACGTTCCGCACCAGCCAAGGGAACTACTGGGCTCTGGTGGCCCACGGAGGCATCCAGAGTACCGCTACAGAAGTGTGAGTGGATGCTCTCATGTCAGCTGTGCAGAGTGAAAATGAACATCATCATCATTTGTGTGTGTCAGTTACAGATATGGGTTTCAAAAAAAGGTCTGTTCTGCAACATTACAGCATGACTGACCCGTTTTCTTTGCCTCATTATCGAAACATAAATGTTCCCCTTTAATGACATGCAGCCTTCCACCACTCCACATAAGCTCTCGCCTCTGAGTTTATAAGTTGTAAATGCAAATAGTCATGAATGCTTTCTCAGAAATAAAGTAATTTTCATGACACAATGGCTAATATTTGAGGAATAATGCAACGCTGTCACAGCACACAAGAAAATGTGCAACTGAAAATAAAAAGAGCAAAAGTTAGTCATGGAAATTATACATACATCTATTGAAAACAGAAGTGATTGACAACTATATCTAAAAGATTCAAATAATAGGGATAGTTGCTTCCATGCATATGATGGAAAATAATAGCATATAGTGATAAATCACTGGTTTGAGTACATCCCGAACATTTCAAATGTCTTGGCAAATCTGATTTAAGAGAAACTTTGGTCTCTCTAAGTTGACCTGTTTTACTTTTTTAGCCTTGCATGTGCCACTTAAAGGCAAGGAAGGTCTTATTTTCTCTCCTGTGATGCCCAATTCCAGGTCAGCAAACACCATGTTTTCAGTGGAGTGGCTTGGCCAGAAGGTGGCACTAAAAGCTAACAATGGAAAATATGTTTGCATCAAGAAGAACGGCCAGCTACTAGCAGTCAGTGATACCACAGGTAAGAGACAATGTCAGGTTCTCCTCCACTAATGTGTCTCCTCCACTAAACCCTGTCTCTGACCTCTGATGTGTCTTCATGATTGTTCTGTCACCTTTTGTCAGGTGAGGATGAACAGCTCACTTTGAAACTGATCAACCGACCCATGCTGATCCTGAGAGGAGAGAACGGATTCATCTGCCACCACAAGAACTCCAACACACTGGACGCCAGCAGATCAGTCTATGACATTTTCACTCTGGAATTCAGTAATGGGGCCTACCACATTAAAGGTCAGGGTGTACCCTCTCAAACAAGATTGATTTAATCCCTCATTCTTCTTCTTTATGCTCCCATGTGTTTCAGCACTGAAAAAACATCAAGTGCAGCACATTACTTGGCTGATTTCTGCTCTGTCTGACTTTGTGTATCTTACCCTGCAGGTGTGGATGGACGGTTCTGGTACGTGAACAGTTCTGGGCTGGTGTGCTCAGACGGTGAGGTCCCTGAGGATTTCTCTCTGGAGCTCCTGGAGCATGGTCGCCTCGCCATCCGTGGCAAGAACGGCAAATACCTGCGTGGAGACCAGGGAGGCACGTTGAAGGGAGATGGACACAGCCTGAGCAGCTCGGCCCTGTGGGAGTATTAAGACGATCCAACATTGGTCCTAAGCCGAGACTCTGACTTAACTCATCGTTGAGTTAAACTCTGTGGAATTTTGAGGTGGAAGACAGTTCCTGCTCAGCGAAGAGTTACAGCTTGTGCTGATTTCATCCCACGTTTTTTTTTTCTCCTTGCTTTTTCATAGAGGTTGCAACAGAGAGCTCACAGAGATAACTGACTCATACAGGGGGGATGAAGTGCAAGAAGAAGAGCTGACCATGCATATTCAGCCAAGAAATGTCTTGATAAAGTGAACAATGTTTTGAGTCAGTGCTTGACCTCAGCAAACTGCAAAATTAGAACATTTTAGAGTTTTGTGTTGCTCTTTTAGATTTCTTTTCCAGTGAGCATTTGTTTCCTTATTTAATTATTGTCTGACGCTAAATTACAAATAATAAAACCCTCCTTTCGATAAGGACATGTAGATGTATGCTGTAAAAAAAACAAACAAGCATTAGCGTGGCATCCTCATCTGCTCATTATCTTCCCAGCCTTCTTATCACTCCTTGTAGGTATTTTGTTATTGACAGCAAGGCAACAAAATGGTAAAACAAGTGTGTAGTGGCACTCACTCTGTCTAAGGACAATGAGTCAGGGTGTCATTTGAGAAAGACATTGTCACCGTTACAAGTGAGGTCACCATTTAGTGGAGTTCAAGTCATTACTGCTGTCAGACAAGAATGATTGATTTGCTAGTAGTTACCTGTAGAAACAGTAGAAGACTGTAACCAAGACTCATGTACAAGGTATCAGTACTAACGGGATCATTCCAACTCTTGTCGTCCTTGTTACGCTTTTCTACTTTTCTTCTTTCTTTCATCAACATAAAGATACAAAACACACTTGTATGTCTTCTTATGGTTTATTTTGGTAATATTTATTTCTACCAGAGCCAAACTTAACTAAGGGTGCTTTCACATTTTCACACATCTGGTTTGGTTCATGATAAACAGGTAAGTCATTCGTTGGACAGCTTTGGCGACTGTCGTCCTGCATCATCATCATCATTGGACCTGAACTAAAAGGCAACAAAGTTTAATTTATTTACCTAATTCAAGACCAAATGAACTGAACCACAGATGTGCAAGCATGCTAGAAGTCTATAACACAATAACCAAATTTAAAGTCTTACATTGTGAATTTAAAAACTTTGTGTAATACTCTCTCTTTGACTACAAGTATAACTCAACTGGAAACTTAGCATACACATGTACTTCACATGCTGTAAAGTATAGTATAGTATAAAGTATACTAAACATTGGGATTAGAGCAAAACTGACGCATCATTATGATTAATAAGAAAGCATACACTAAAACATATATGTCACACAAAATTTGGTAACACCTTATGTGAATAGGCCGCCTACATAACAGCTTATTAGTTGAGATTCAACTGTTTCACAAATAAGACGGTTTTCTGATATTACACTACTGTAAGGTTTGGTTAGGTTTAGATAATCTGTTAAACATCCACAGACAAAGCAAAACAGTTGAAATGTTACAACTACTAAACTAGATGTAGACAGGCTATACAAATAGTTATACAAAGTGTTGCCCACAATTTGTTTTTGCCCGCATTTTTACTGATTTTTCTGCTTTGAAATAGGTTCAGCTTTCTGTGGGCCATAAAATTCAATCAAATTACAACTTCCGGAAAAATCACTCTTTGGTTTAACCCGATCATGTCCATGCTAAGGCTGGCTTAAATTTTTAGGTTATCATAAGTAAGGAAAAATTTTTTAAAAAGGCACTAGTGCTTTACAGTCATATTGTCATATTGTACTTTTAAAAGTAAAAGCACAGACATAACAGCAGAATATACCCAAAGTATAAGTAAGTAAAAGTACTTATTCGGTAGCAGTGTGATGTTATAATGTTATTATATTAAATTGGATATTATTGCTAATGCAGTACTGTGTAAGCAGCATTTTAATGGTCAGATTGAAGCTAACTAAAGCTCTCAAAAATATGAAATAGAATATTTCCCTAGTAATGTAGGTAAGTAGAATATAGCATGAAATAAAATAAAAAACATTAGAAATTGTCCATAAAATGAAATAATTGGTATCTGAAATTAAATTCTAACAAGAATTTAAATTCTAGAGATAAAAAGATATATTTGTTTTTTGGTGGAATATTAATCAGACTTGATTAATGAGTCTCATACCTGTGGTGGGATCCTTGGTAGAATTTATATTTGGAGCCGAGGAGTTTCTTCTTCTTCAGCTCTTGGAGGAGACATTGCAGGTGTTCCCAGCAGGACTTCAAGGACTCTCCTCAAGTCGTTTGCAGAGGTTTTCAGGTTCCAGTGTTACATCGTTAATGTTGTTGTTGAGGACTGTGAAAATAAATTAACTACTGTTTGAGAAGAGGAATTTTCACCATCTGCTAATGCTGATTCATTGCTGCTGAGGTTTTGAGGGTCCACTGTTATTTGTCAGCGTACATCTTACATCTTGATACCAGCAGGTGTTACTGCTTTGTTTTTTTGGTTAGTTACTGGTGGATGAGCTCATAGAGTCTCTCTGCAGACTGCCCACTGCTTTTGAGCTTTTGAACTGCTGTTCTTGCTGTAGGGTTAGGGTTAGAGCAGCAGCTTTCCATGTTTTTGCCATGGCCTGAGCAGGAGCAGCCTATGTGGAAAGACACACGCCACACTGTGGTCAAACTGGTTACTGGTTGATATATTGAATGTCTTTCTTATAGTCCCTGGAATAACAGCTGTCATCCTCTCCTTTTTCATGTGATTAAGAGAATAACACCACTGATGTACATATGGACTGGCCAAACATCAAGCAAAACAAACAAAACAAAGCAGCCAGCTAATATTACTTACTAGTCCAACAGCAAGAAGTCCAGCTCGACGTCTGTCTTTCAGTGTTTGATTTCACTCTCGCCAGTGACTAAAAGTCAGTCCCAGATTTGCTCTCGTCTGTTGGCTTCTTGCTCGCTCGTTGTCCCCTTTTCTCTTCTTAGTTTCCTCCGTCAATATCCTCTTCAGTCTTTTCACCTCTGTCATTATGTCCATAGAGTCTACTGAGCCTGGTTATATTGCACGCTTGCCCAGCTCCAGTTCTGGCATGACACCGGCTCCGCTCCCTGTGGTCCAAAACACCTGTAGTGCAAACACTAAAACTTCCCCAGTCCTCACAGTCCTGACCTGACCTCACAGTCCTGACAGCATAGCTAACAAATCGAGCTAACATGAGCTAACAGAAGCTATAGTTCACAGTAGTTTACTTTACAGTCCATCACAAAACTGTCACTGAGACTTAAGGTGCAGAAGCAGAAAACATTTTCTCCATAAAATATAATCCAGCTTCATCAAAATCAGTGAAATAGTTGTTGGTGTGGAAATGATTCAATACCAACAAAATATCTGAATGTAAATTAAGTTTGTGGTAATTTAATTAATGAAAAATGTGGTTAATACTGTATGCAGCACTAAAACACATTATAAATTTAGATAATAAAGGCCCTTTAGGCCACAGCAGCATCAGTACCTTCATCTGTGGCAGCACAGTTTTATCAGTCTTATCTTCAGCAAGTGAAGTGCAATAACAAAACATAAAATCTAATGATCATTCAGACTAATCTACAGTCCAGAATAATTAATAAAAAAAGACTTTCTGAATGTTGAGATAGGCCTCAAGTGTGTTTCCTTTCTAAAACTTCACATGAACATGAAGAGAATTGATTAAATCAGATTCAGTTGCACAGCAAAACATTATTCAGTCTTTCATCATGATTTGTTCAGGTTAGTTTCATTCTCACTGAAAAGACCACTGGCTTTAAAGACACATCACTGCAATCTTAGAGACCATGTGACTGTTAATCTGTAATAAAGTAACAGAATGGAGCGGAATAAAAAAAAGTACTGACTCAGGATTTTTAAAGTTTTTTAAAAAATCAGTAGACAGTGCTCTTTTTTATAGATTTACATAAATTTCTTTTTGATATAGACAGACCAGCCTATTTCATTGTGACAAAAGGCATGACTGTGCGTTTTTGGATACGAGTTTCTCTTATCATGCTGAGTAAGTTGGTAATGCTTGAAAACTAGAGTTAAGACATATTCTAATTTATAAATCAATAAAAACTCAAAGATATTTCAAAAATAAAACTTCGCATTTTTATTTGCATTTTGGCTATATACTATATTTTAAATATTTCATTTTAAAGACATCATTCCTTGCAGGTATCTTACTCTAGCTTTAATCCCTCCAAAAGTATTTAGTCCTGTGTTAGGGAACATGTGGAATTTCTTTCCTTAGACAACCTTCTACTCATGAAAAACACCCAAACATACATATATTTGGCTGCATTTTTAACCACAGCCGATCTGCTGTTTTATGGAACTTAAGGCTAAGGTGTAGAAACAATCGCTGGCTACATAATCCATCTGATGGATAATCTATGTGGATCCATCTTCTTAGTCGAGTCCAGAATCAAGACTAAAAGAGAACTGAGCTTTCCTTCCAGTTGCTGTAAACTTGAATAACTTCTTAGGATGATTAGCTTTATTTAAATTCATTTCTTACTTTTTTATTTGTTGATCGTTCATAATGAAACACCTATAATCTACCTGTCATCTGTGAATGTGTGCCCTTGTCTCGTGCCATGTACATCAGGTCCTGTTACACCTGCATGTCTGGCACATCAAGAGACTGTGAACCAGGTGACCTTTACCCAGCTGTACGAGAGTTTTTCCATTTGGATTTTAATTGTACATATTTTTACGCCACCTGAGCTCTGCAGTCACCTTGTGCTGAATGTAATGGTTTGTATCGAGGTTGAGCTGAAGGACATGACGAACAGAATACAATGATGAGGGTAAATGTTATTATTATTAGAGCTGGACAATAGCTAAATAATAGTGAAATGGAGTCTCATGAGGGTAACCCTGAATGGTAACAATCGTTAACAGTGATACAAAAGTACATTTACAATAGATTGTGGACATTATTTTTCGGCTGCAAAGACAGGTTGCATAATAACAACGCCGAGGGCAGCTGCGTAGGCTCGGCTCAAAAAAAAAAAAAAAGGCTTTAAATTATAAGAAGAGGGTTTTCTCTGAGTTCACGGTAAACTCTGAGAAGAGAACGGGTCATCTGCCCCGTGGACGCGCCCACGCCAAAAGCCCCTGAGACTCGACTTTGCTGGATCTGCTGTGACAGGTGCTGACATGAGAGGAGGAGGAAAGAGTTTAAAACCAAATAACAAGATACTTTAGATATAATCACAGTGACAGACAATGACAAGAAGCTATTGGGTGCATCTTTGTTGTCTTATTAAAGTATTGGGCTGAAAGGTTTGATTGATTTACAGGAAATTTACTAGATTTAAGAAAAACACGTTAACTGTTCATTGATTTACTAAAAAAAAGTCAGATGATAATAAATATATAATATGAATATGAAGAATTGTTCCTGAGGTCTTACCTCAGCCCGCTGCAGTGCCTGTCTTAAGCCTAAACTCTGGACTGTTTTCGTTGAAGCAGGCCTGTCAGGAGCCCTCTGCAGCAGAGTCTATGTGAAGGAACAGAGCAGACAATAAATCAGATCAATAAATCACATCTAAATGCAGGGACACATAATTATCAAGCCTGGTGAGAGTGAGTCGAGTTGTGGCAGTCAAGGTTAGTTAGGTTAGGTTTATTGAGTATGTAGGGAACGATTCAAGTCTGTATCATACGATCCAACATCGCTTAATCTTTTCATAATCCCGTAGTACGCACTTGGTAAAGACTGAGATTGCAGATATTTTCAGTCACAAATGCCAACTGAGTTTGCAACAGAAGGAGAAAGAAGAGAAACCATGCTATTTTTTTTCTCTCTCAACCTGTAGCTAGCACAGTTTCTGTTTCTTGTTTTTTTACATGCATTTTTACCCGAAATACAACCACACACAAAGGGCTCTTAGACATGCAAATGTTACGTGAGATGGTGGATCCAAAAACATCGGTAAGTTTGTCTGAAAAGGCTGGTAAGGTCGTTTGTACCTGTACCCGGTGCAGCACAGCATGATGAAGTCCACACACTGCCGTTATCGATGAGCTCTCAACGTGAACCTCTACTGTGGTCAGTGAATCCTCCTTCCCCATGCTCTCCTCCCTTACATTTACCTGCAGAACAAAGGAACACTCATTGTTTTATTCAAATAAATATACTTAAATCGATTCAGTGTTAAATAAATCTTTACCTCTTTTGCAGACAGTTTGACTGTGTGGCCATTTGGACCTCGACCATGAACCACTGAGCTGCTGATCTTGTCTCCTTGGTGCTCTGTCCTCACTTCTCCTGGACCATCGCACAACAGCCATTCCAGTAGAGAAAGGCACACATTTTGAGGGGCCAACATTGGTCCCTGAGGGTCCAAACCTGAGCTTTTCAACACCAGCGTATCCCTCAGTAACTCTGACGACACCCGTATACTTGCTGAAAACTGCTCTTGCTCAGGCTTTGAAGAGCTCTCTCCTCCTCCATCCCTTCTTCCACTGTACCTAATCCGCCGTGAGCTTAAAAAAGCCTGGATGGTATCCATTGCTGTGTCGCTACATTGAGATGTGGCCTTTTTATGATTGGCTACGGGTCTGTTCACCTGCAGGGCGTGCAGCCAATCCACAGTCAGCGTGTTCAGGGGTAAACTGAAGCAGCTACTCTGCAAACTGGGAACGTTTGCTGCCTCCTCACCCAGGAGACTTGAGAGCGAGAAGACGAGCGAGCAGCTCAACGTCATGGGGAACGATGAGTCGCCTGCAGCTGCTAGAGGCAGTGATACTTCTAACGTTCCCCCTGGGTGGAGGTTGTGGAATGGGAATGAAAAATTTGTGGAGGGGCTTTCTCCTCCTGCGCTGGGAGAATAGGACAAAGGGAAAACGGTCATGCTTAGCGTCCAGCCTTTTTCCAAAACATAAGGACTTGAATTATCCAGGACACATGTGAGGTTCAGAGAGTCTTTCTGAAGCAACCTGCTCCACTTTGTCACAGCATGACATCTGATTGGCTTCTCCTGGAGTAGAAGATGCTCTTCACTATTTGTACTGGTTGTCAACAGGAAGCTGATGTTAAGCACCTGATTCAGGTGTGTCAGGATCTGGTTTTTGGATTTAATGGCAGTTTTCAGTGTTGTTGCTCTAAAGTAAAAAAACAAAAAAAAAACAAGGAAAAACGCATTAATATTAACAGAAAGATAATATTTTAACTACAATACTTCAAAATCAGAAAGAAATCATGTTGGGCATACCTCTCACAAACATCCCCGATAGCAGACAAGAGGTCCCTGACGTTGCGGCCCACCTGTGAGGAGGCCACCTTGGACAAACTTGCATCCTCTCTCCTCATAGGTATGGTAATCCTCTGGAGTTGCCCCCTGACAGACAGCCCCAGCAGCTGAACTTCACCTGATATACAAGGATACAAGACAGAGGCGGTTAAGAGACTAAACTGAGACTAAGACATGACTGTATAACATCATTGCCGCTGAACTCAGCTCAGTAAACACTTTTATCACACCTTTGTTATCAATTTATAAATGGATGTCTGCAACATGAGTCATATCAGACAGTTGTTGTGGTTGATTGTGCACTGGAGGAAAGGATTTTAAAAAAAAACTTCTTTGCTGATGAAATAACAGCCACCACAGAGCAGAGAAGAAACAAAAGTTTTCTGGATCACTGCCTGCTGCTGACTTGATGCAGAATTTAACAGCATTAGGAGGTGTTCTGCTTAGGGTTGCAAAATTTCCAGAACCTTTCCATGGGAAGTTAAGCTGGGGAATTTGGGAAATATTCCAAATTGAAAACTTTTACTGTTTACTTTTACTTTTTAAGTTTACTGTTAAGGGCCAACCTTCAATTTTGAAAATTCACAGTTTATTCACATTTATTCCCATAAATTCCCGTTAATGGAAAGTTTCCAACTTTGCAAATTCCTGGAATTTTGCAACCCTAGTTCTGCTGGCTTCAGAAAGCCGTTGGTTCCTATTACTTTGACTACTTTATGACGCCTGACTAGCTTGCAGACACTTGAGTGAGCATTTTATAGCTTTTATTTTGCAATTTATTTGTCAGTCACACCAGCCTCTGTGAAAGGGCTAATGTGTTCTTTTCTTCTGCATTAAAAAAAAAAGAAGACAAAACTGGATCATGTCTATTATCTAACTCTCACAGTTTTTAGTTGACTGCAAGTTCATTTTATACAGTGATTGTGCTAGAAAATGTTTTATTGTTGGCATTTGTAAAGTCTGCTTACCTGCATTGTTGCATGTGGGCTCAGCCACGGCGATGACTCTACACACATTTAAACTGGCTGGGCTTTGGAGGGCAGCGCCTGTCTTACTTGATATCTCTTCATCCCTTTCTTCACCTCCCTGTGATAGATCCAGTGTCAGCAGGTCTGACCCGGTGCTGTAGTAAAGACACTTTTTATCCACACAGCCACACATCACAGGCCCCGGTACACACCTCTCAATAAAACCAGCTATGCTGCCCCCTCCCTCTGGCCCTCCCTTGTCCGTTTTAATCAGCACCACTCTCCCTAGTTCGCCCACTGCCACTAAACACTGTGCATGTCCTGGACCCGTTTCCATGACAACAGATGCTCCAACAAATACGACCGGCTGCTCCAGACTATGCAGGACTCGGAGCCGTGATCCTGGCAGACGCAGAGGGAGGAAACACAGGCACCCGTCTGGCAGGCCACAAAGGATAACAGGCGATTTGGCGAGAGCGGCATCGATACCGAAGAGAAGTTTGAAGAGGATCGGCTCTAGGCGGAATTGGCCATCGGTTGAAGTTGCCTCTGATGAGGAAGGTGGTGGTGTTGTATCACTAGAATGGACGCAAATCAGCACAGGCCTCCTTCTCATTCCTGTCCTTCCCTCTGTGTCATTGCGTACAACACCTGAGGCCTGCAGTAGACTGTAAGAAGCAAGCATCTCACAGCTGCTGGACGCTGACTGATTTGGGGAATTGTACACAGTAAACATCCAGGAGGCGTCTCTCTGGGAGAGAGTCAGGAGTACAGAGCCGACAGAGAGCAGCAATAACACTCCTTCTTCTGGAACAACCAGCCACTCGCGGGATATTTTCAGCTCCACTGGACTGGAGGATGCATCAGCAGGGGAGCTTTGAGCTCTGCAGAGGTGAAAGGTCACATAAGTTAGAGGCATTGACAGGATTTAACAACTTGGGGAGGTGAACGAAGGTGTGAAGGTTCATACCTGGATAGCAGAAATTGCAAGCTGACACAATAAACTCCGTTCCTACAGGCCACATAGAGGTGCTGCTTGTCATCACTCTCAACCAGGTCGCTCACAGGAGCAGGAAACAGGAGGACAGTCTGTAACATAACAACATAACACCGTGAAACACAGAAAAAAGGTGGATACAGAGTTATTTTTACCAGAGTGAAGCTCTGCAGTGTAGTTATGATGCCTGTTCAGTGTAAATGAGTTACTTGCCGTGAGTTTCCTCTCTTCAGCACTGAAGACATACACCTCGTCACTCCCAGTGCAGATAAACACACCTGCCCCAGCTCCAAACTTGACCGTCGGTGTGCATGATACTCCTGAGAAGCCAAACTCTGCCCAGGTCTCAACAGCACACCGTCCTTCCATGGCCACAACATATGTAACGTTAGGCACACTCTTAGCACTGTTAGCTGAGTGACGGGTGATAAAAGTGAAGGTTTGTGGTCTAACTGAATGAGGCAATCCTGCAACCGGTTGTTGACAGAGGATGGGAAGTGCTCATGAAGTTCCGCGCGTCCTGTTTGGACCAATAACCGCCAAGAACTACATTACCCATGATAGGTAAACGGAAGTCCAACGACAGACGGCGGGTTTAGTGTTTATAATTATGTCTGGCCCCATAGAAGAGGGTAGAAGTCAAGGGGGATGTGTTCTGCCTTCTTTTAAAAAACAATATATTAAAATTATTTTTGTTTATTTAAGGTTTTAGCGGCAGTAGTAGTCTGTACATCAGTGGACACTAGGTGGCGCACCCGTACACTTTTCATATTGTCAATACACGAAGAAGAAGAAGAACTACACCAACACACGTGATCTTCATCGGCCAATCAAAATACTGGAAGCGAATACCGGACGAAATTTGAAAACGCTCTCGCTCGGAGGTTTCAGGTGCTCACTGACACACAAGCTGAAGTTATTGACATTTATTTTAGCCACAATGGAGCCGTGTAGCGAAGAAGATATCAAATTGTACTTTTATGAGAACAGACTGAAAACTTTCACGGGGTGGCCTTTCGACGAAGACTGCTCGTGCACCCCGGAGAACGTGAGTGACGGTTAACTTTTGCTACGGTTAGCACAACAACAACAAATGCTAACTGTGACTGTACAACGACTGTAACCTCACAAATGATTTAACTGTAGATTTACTAGCCAGTAATCACTCTAACTATTAAAGTGTATTATTTTAGAGTAGCTCAACAAGGTTATATTAACGTCTCACAGTGAAAAGCTTTGAGTTTGAGACAGTAACATTTCATGGGTAACGCTAGCTGTCAAATGTAACAAAAGCGTTGTTGCTAATCAATCTTTATATGTGTCATTGCTGCTAATATAATACGGGTTGCTCTATGGGTAGATATTGTTAATGTTATTAGCTACGATTCTGAAGTGAATATCTGAACAACTTTGAGTTCAAGTATGATTAGCTTGAGTTAGATACCATTGGTTTAAGTTAATAAGAGATGCTTTTATTAATGCCTCGAGATTCTGTTTTCACTCGGGTTTTTTTTACATGCAATCCCGAAATACAACCACACACATACATAGGGACACGCAAATGTGGAGAGAGATGGTGAAGTGATGGGCAGCCACCCAGAGCAGTGCCCAATTCGGGGGGGTTCAGTGCCTTGCTCAAGGGCACCTCGGCAATGCCCAGGAGGTGAACTGGCACCCCTCCAGCTACCAGTCCACCTTCCATACTTTGGTCCATACTGGACTTGAACCAGCCACCTTCTGGTTCCCAAGCCAAGTCTCTATGGTTTGAGCTACTGCCGCCCAATAGAACAAAGTATTTCCATTATGGAGTCATTCCTCAGTTAGTTTTCAAGTAAATTAACCATCTAGCCTGAAAAAGGTTGTCAAATCTCAGAAAATGGTGTGAAATGGCCATACACAATTTCCCATGGTCCATTGTGATGTCTTCAAATAGTTTGTCTGAATCTAATCTAATGATATAGAACAGGGAAGAACAGCAAATCCTCACAATTTCATCCATTCAACAATTTTCAACCGCTTATCGTTATCAGGGTTGCGAGGGGCTGGTGCCTATCCCAGCTGACTTTGGAGAGGTGGGATACACCCTTGACGAGTCATCTTCGCATTTAGAAGGCTGGAACTAACTACTACTACTGTTTTGGGTTTAGAAGCAATTTACTTTCTGTGGATCTACTGATTTGATAATGATGGTAATGATAATGAATTTTTTTCAGTTGTGGGCATTTTTGCTAAAAGAGTCATAGAATAAAGTGATTAAAGGGGCAATTTATATATTTCCTGGCCACATGCTCCAAAAAATAGGCGGCAGCATTTCACCTCCTACTACCCTCGATGCGATGAAACTCTTCAAGATTGTTTACAGTTAGACAAGCTTAATAAAACTTGCAATGTCTTCAAAAATATATACACTATACAAACTCTAGTCACAGTAATGCTAAGTGGTTACAACATGATTGCGGGAGCATTTGTGTTTATTCATGTTCACTTACTTACAAAGGTAAAAGTGATATGAACCCAAAATAAACCCAAAATAAATAAACTAAGCTTTTGTTGTGTTTTGATTATGTTGTTGATTTGTAAAAAATATTGTCCGCAATATGACAAGCAGACAACTTTTTAAATGCTTGTTTTTCAACAGTAACACACACTATTTCCAGCACTTCGCTTGCTTTTCTCTAAGTGTCTGTATAAATATGAAGTAGTGTCATATCTCAAATCCACTTTTTTAATCCCAAAAAATGCTACAGTGACTCTCAAGGCACAGGTGGTGTTATAAAGTAGAGGCTGCAGCTCAGTGGTAGTCATTAGCACTATCGCCTCACAGCAAGAAGGTTCCTCACAGCAAGGCTCCAGCCGGCTTGGTCCTTTCTGGGGCTGAGGCATTGGAAGGTTAACTGGTGACTCTAAATTTGCCATAGATGTGAGCATGAATGACTGCTTGTGCCATGTACAGGTTGTACCTTGCTTCATGGCCAATGTCAGCTGGGACTGGTTTCAGCCCCTGCAACCCTGATGAGGATAAGCGGTTGTGGAAAATGTCTGAATGCATAATTTCAGTAGATATCTCTGCAACACAATGCACAACAAGTACATATTTGAATTTTACCGGTTTTTAACCTATAATTCTGGCCCAGTCCTACATATATTGTCCCTTAACTTTCTGTCTAGTAAATTCATTGACTAATCATTTCTCCATTAAATGCAGTATTTTTTAAAATGTCTGTTGATTTGCTTCTCCAGATGGCCAAAGCTGGTTTCATTCACACCCCTTCGGATAACAGCCCAGACATCGCCATGTGTTTCTTCTGCCTTAAAGAGCTGGAGGGCTGGGAGCCGGAGGATGACCCAGAGTAAGATAACCACATTACTCGGCTCATGGATCAGAAACACACACAAAAAAACAGATTTGTGC
The DNA here is from genome assembly GCA_946959425.1 of Argyrosomus regius. Lineage (NCBI taxonomy): Eukaryota > Metazoa > Chordata > Actinopteri > Sciaenidae > Argyrosomus > Argyrosomus regius. The sequence continues at coordinate 15,016,268 of OX336900.1, forward strand.
AGCTTCATTACGTTGTCAATTTCAATTTGAGTTAATCTTATTTTTTTTAATTAACATAATTCTTTAGAGAAATAGTTTGGTGTCTCGACAAATGTGATATAATTCAGCAGGGTGAAAAGACGAGTAGCTCACCACAAGCAATAACACAACTGAATTATACAAGCAAATTATCAAGTAAATCATAAAGTTGGTTGTAAAGTAAAAATATATCATCAGCATAAAGTTGAAGGAGCACTCCAGTGGTTTGATATTGCACTTCTGTCAAGTTAGAGGGCTCGAGAGACACCTTAAACCTTGAGGTAGCATAGACCGATACCTCAACCTTTGTTTCTTGTTATTTGTATTGTACCAACTATTGGTAACTAACTAACTTTTATATCAACTGGATTCCTGAATTTCCCACTATGCAACTTGAGCATCTTTTCTTTTTTTCGACAGACAGAGCACACATACAACTGTTTTTGCGGGCAGACGCACACATGACTAATAAACTGACCTTTTTAATATGTCAAATCAATGGAGTGCCTTTTAAAAACGCTGAACCTGCCCTGAATATGTGTATATATATGTGACCACAAAATGTTTCAGATAAACACAATTTGTGGCTGCTTTCTCGACCCGAGGACTGATAACAAAATCTTCTTCTGTGGGAAATCTGGTGATACAATCAGTGGACATAAATATCCCAAATACTCCGCAATTAAATAAAATAGCCGTAAGCCTTAACTAAGAGCTGTTGATTCCCAGCATTCATTTTTGAGGCCGTAGTTTAAAATGTTTGAGAGCACATGTTCGTTTTTTGTGAGAGTTTGCTTGTGACCACACTGTTCCATTTCCAGTAAAATTTTCCACTTATGTTGTTATAATTCACAAGACTTTCCTACTCGCAGACATAATTTTGCCGTGTTTGCGACTGATGCACCAGTACTTTCGCGTTGACCTTCTGACCTCGCTGCAAATATCTGCACCATATTCATGGTTATTGAAATGACACAGCTTGAGTTACAGTGGGGTTGTCATTGTTGAACACAAGACGTTGTGTATAATTTAGTGTTTACTGGCTGTTTTCTTCACAGCAAGCAGGCTTGTGTTGGAAACCAGACTGTTCCCTCCTCACAGAAGCCTTAAGGAAGTCATTCGATGTAGAAAAAGTAGAACAGTGCAGTCCATCTCAATGTCAGTTGTGTGTCCTTTGAAATTAAATAAATGTCGTCCCCTCATCACTCTCTTGTTTGTTTGCCAGAAAGGAGCATAAATCCCATTCACCATCCTGCCACTTCATCAACCTGAAGAAGAAAGTAGAAGAGCTGACGGTGGAGGAATTCTTCAAACTACAGAAGGAGAGGCAGAAGTTCATCATTGTACGTTCGTCAGAGGACTTTCAAATTGCTGACTTACATAATGCATGATGTAATCAATTTTCCGTTTAAGTCAGATGAAACTGCCAACATATTTATTCCAGTCTGATCTCTTATTATCATCTCTTAAGACTAATAACACATTTGTCGGTAAGTTCCTGTGAGAACAAGAGACCACGCCAGCACTTCTGATCCAGATTTCATTTCCTCCACTCACAGAACAAATCCTGTAACGAGGCCATCGGCAAGTTTGAAGAGGCAGCCAAATTGAGAAGAGCAGATATCATCAAGACAGCCATGGGCGAAGAGTGACACAAGAATAGATGCTGATGAATGAGATGGGCGGCGTGTGAGATTTAATTGTAGCTGGAAAGCGACTGACTGGTTTCTCCCTGTACTGATTTCTATGTTCCCTTCATGTCTTCTTTTAACACTGTGCATCTGTCATCTTTAATGTCCTCATGTGATCTGTTTTTATTCATTAAATTTGTTCTTATCAGTTTCCCCATTTATTTTATTTAATCAGGGGGTTTCTCATGGGGATTTTACTAATGTGTTTCTTTATTTAGATTCCCTTTACTTTATTATAACTACTCTTCCTGTGGTCTCATTCCTATTTTTAACAATACTTCTATAACAAAAAAACACATCCACGTTCATGTTATATGACTCAGTACATGATGCAACCAACACCAAGCCTGTCTAATACACATGGTAGCTCTATATAATGATTTAATTTTGCATATAATTGAGGAAACAAGTTGTTTTGCTACTCCTCTACTACATCACAGTGGGATGGATAATTCTACATCCATATTATAACTTCAACAACAGATACAAATACAATCTTTTTTTTTTTTGTTGTTAAAACATGTTACATTACTTTCTTTAATCAAATAAACTGGCAATAAAATCCAACCACCATTGCTCGATAATGCATATAACAAGCAGAAGCTCAAAAGGTTTTATGTCATCTTGACATGAAAATAATTTGCTGATGAAAAATTCGTGCAGTGCTCTGTCCTGTGGTGCTCTTCCAACCTCAGAGGATTAAAGTGATTATATATGCCTTTATTCCATCTCTTCATTTCCTTGAGACGCAGCTTACTCTAGAGTCTCCCCTTATTATAATATCCTCTCTCTCCATGTCGTGCGTAAACGTGTGCGCCACCCGATTAAATTTAAGTCCCACCCAAACAGACAGAAGCTGCTGCTGTTTCAGTCAGACTGATCATCCTCGTGCAGCTTTGTGATTCACTCAAGGATAAGTTCATCTTCTTCTCCATTCTGTAGATTTTGGATAACCTCCACACCACATCTGTGTTTTCCTTTTTCTTTTACGCACCCCGTAATGAGCGCATCCACGATTAAAAGGTAAGAAAAGAAAAATCCGCGTCACGCATGAGTTAAAGCCATCACCGTTTACGCGCCACTTCAACCCTCACCTGCACAGGATGAAGGTAACCTTTGGCTGTCTGGTGATCGCAGCCGGCATCTGCGGTATCCTGAGCTTCGCGTTTTTGGCGACTTCCCTCGGAACAGAGTACTGGTACATCATAGAGATGAATCCTATGAACATAAGCGACTTTGAGGACATGAGCTCTCACTCTGGACTGTGGAGCATCCATGAAGGTGAGCTACTTTTCCACGCTTGCGCATAATTACTGAGAATTAACGCACTCAATGAATCTGTTTTAATATAACTTGGACTTTTAGGTGGGAAGATGCACGCAGACTCTATCGACTCTTTCACAACTGACTACTCCAGGTACTCTGAGACTGAGCTGCACATGCTGAGTGAGTCTCTTTGATTCAATCATAACACATAATGAAGTTTTACTTCATAACTCCACAGATGTTTTATAATCTATCTGTTTTTGTGTGTGTGTTTCTATGCAGGCATGCACAGTGCAATCGTGGTCGTGCTTCCCTTCAGCCTGGTCCTGTTGCTGTTTGGTGGCATCTGTGGATTAGTCAGCTCCTTGGCTCGGAGCCCTGTCCTCCTCACTGGCACAGCCTCGTACTTCTTCATCTGCAGTAAGTTGAGGTTCAGTTCCTTCGTTCAGGTGTTCTCTCACTGTATCCACCCTCAGCTCTTTATTGTACCCACTAAGTTATTTTGGCAGCCATTCAAAACTGATCCATTAAAAGAAAAGCCACAACCCACATCGACACTCATGCACCAAGATGAATCAGTGCTACCAGTGTATCTACTACTAGTATTACTTAGAAGAACATAAAAAAATCAGAATATGGAATTCCCATCGACACAGTATGAGTAGTGCAGTCTCATAACTACTGTGCTTGTGTTTTCTATCTAGAAGGCAAAGCGACTTTTATCACATTTAAGATTTAATGGTGGTTGAAACACTGAAATGACAGATTATTGCCACTAAGTTCTAAGAGGAGAGATGGTGTTCATAGGAATGACTCAATATATTGCAACAAGTGCAACAGAGAGGCACGCATCAGTGCAATTCTGCTTTGGATCATTTACCTCAAGGTTAAAGCAACATAGTGCAACTTTTTAACCATAAAACAACACATTTGAAATCATGTTGATGATGAATTGATGTGTAATCAGCTAAATGATGTCTCTGTCATTCACACTTCATGCCCTGTATGTCTGTTCTTGCATTATGTAACTTTGTGCCCCGGGTATGATCCCTCATGAGAAAAGCTTAATGGCCCTAAGTCACAGACCATCAACTCTTTCACTGATTTTGATGAAACCGTTTCATATTTTATGGAGAAAATGTTTTGTTTACCCTCTGATGTCCTCCAGCTGCTCTGCCTCAGCTCTCTTTTTAGAGTCTCCTGGCTCTTCTTTTAGAGTTTCCTGATGGATGGTTAACAAAACTGCTGTGAACTGTAGCTGCTGTTAGCTAATGTTAGCTCAGTTTGTTAGCTGGGCTGCCTGGACTGTGAGCTCAGAGCACGGGAGGAGTGTTAGTGTTTGTACCAGAGGTGTTTTGGACCACAAGGAAGAGGAGGTTTTCAGGCCCGGGGTGCGGGGGAATGCTGACGCTTCTGTCGTGCCAGAACTGGAGCTGGGCAAGCAGGCGACATAACAGGGCTCAGCAACAATTTTCCATATTTCCAACAGTGATATTGCACTTGAAACTGGGGGCGCTAAATCACAAAGATACCAATTTCTATGCATCCATTAGGCGGCGGTTTAAAGGAGAGAACAGTCGATTGTCCCGACATTTGCTGTTGGAGATCATTTCACTAAAAAGTGTGTGCACTTCATCTTACCTTTTTTTTTATTATTGTAAACAGCATTTTCATCAGTTATGTTTAGTGGAAAATGAATCTCACTGCTTTGTTAAACATGTAAGAAACTCTTACTCTTTTGTAAGAAATTATAGCATTTGATATTTTAGTTTTTCTGGTGGAAAATACAGAAGTTGAATAATCCAAATCAGGATTTAAAGAACAGATACAGATAAGATTTCTTTGTTCTTTTATTTGTTTCAATTAGATTTCAGTGTCTCCATTCATGCAAAATTGAATGAACAATTCTACTACAGAATAAAATGGAAAACACTTGAAAGCTGTGGAGGGGTTTGGTGGAATATACCCAGCTGGAGTGTGGCAGTAGAGCATGGCCATGTGGTTAATCTGAGCAGATGGCAGCACTTTATATTCAGGGCTGAAACTGACCTCAGTTAAAGTTACTGACTATGGCCAAAGGGACCAGCGTTTATGACCATCCAAGACTGATTGGCTGTTACATTTGGCCATATTGGTTTAAGTATGCATGAACGGGCAGGTGTGTGTGCGTGTGTGTGTGCGCGTGTGTGTGTGTGTGTGTAGGTGCTCTTGCTTCTGTTACATCAGATGTGCTTCATCTTGGACTTTTTTTTTTATTGGTCTGTGAGGAGTCACGACAGTGAAGTAAAATTGTCTTGGAAACAACTGCATCCCAAATTTATGTCTCCAACGTTCTGTGATTCATTTCATAACATCTTGAATTTCACTTTGTTTTTGCGGGACAGTTGAGGATAACACTGTAGGCCATACAAAGACTTTGTTTGCAGTACAACTAAAGAAACAAGGGATATTGTGTGTGTCTACGAGAAGTTGTGTGTAAATCATTCAAATCATTATCACAATTTATTTTATTGATACATGTCACCATGTGACAAAATTACACATTAAATAATAAAAATCTTGTTTTTATTAAAATTAGTTTGGAATCAATACTTTTCTGCAATATATGTTTTTAAAACATTGACACAATATGTGCATAATGTAACGATACTCTGTATTATTAAAGTTAACTAACCTTAATATTAAGATTAAGACGATACTCTAAATATTGCAACACCTTAACATGATTTTCTGAACTTAAAGAATAACTTGATTAGTCTTCTTTAGTCGTCTTGCTAAACTTGTTATTTACTCACCAGTCTTTCTTTTAGTGTGTCTTAAATCTGTGCAACACAGGTAACAGAATAAACTGGATGAAAAGCTCTCTGTTTAAAAAAACAACAACCACGTAACATGTACCAGCCAGTAACAGACCTGATTTAAACAATAAAATGTAATAAAATAAAACTAATGCCACAACTAAAACTACATGCATCTGCTTGTCTTGAGATGTTGTATAGATTTATCTTTTTTCCTACGATATTCCTGTGAGCTACTGACACCTTGATAATTATTTCACTCTCAAGCAAATTGTATAAATTTGGGTTATTGGCGGAGTTAGATTACTGTAAACCATGTTATGTTAATCCGGGTATTTACAGTAATCAAGTTATTCATGTGCACATAAACAATAGTGCCTGAGTATCTGGCAGAGTTCTTCTCCCCTCTGGATCTGCTGCCAACGCCTTATGACCTCCATAAAGAGGACCTTGTGATGGATAAACACTTACTTAAAAAGACTCTTTATAGTCTCCGTTTAATAAGCAGCACATGGTAATGTGTGGTGTGGAATAAAAGCTTGAATTAGATTGGAGCTGTCTTGTGAACTTGTTGACTGCAAATTCTGGCCAAGCCAGACATTTTCCTTCCACAATGTTTGTCGTTCAGCCTTCGGCTGCTCTTGAAATTATATTTGTTTGACTTAGTTAGATATTTGTATTTGTCAGTTTACCTTTAAATACCTGAGCAATGAATGAATGCATCCTTAGTCGTTCTAAGTATTGTGTTAATGAAAGACCAACATAAATGGGAGTGAAGAGTTATTTAATTAAACATTTCCAATGCAGCTATTCACATAGAATTTATACGAGACATTGATGTTAACTCAATAAAACTACACAGATAAAGAAATAGTAACATTCCACTCTACTCCACTATAGAAAATTATATGTGCGATAAAGTGGAATGAGACAGGAAAAAAGCTTTGCCAAGATCTTTGCAAACAAAATTGTTGAGCTGCATAGCAATGGCACTGATTTCTGACAGACCAAACTCCTAAATGCTCCAATGAGCACCACTGGGGGCCATTATCCACAAGTGGAATGAACATCAGTCCATCATCAACCAAGCTTCTCGCAAGATTCCCAACAGGGCAGTCAGAAAGTTAGTCAGAAGAGTAGCCCGACAGCCAAGGATCTCTCAAAAAGAGCTCCAGAAATAAGCGGCAGGTACAGTCGTTACAGAGAAACAAAAGGCAATCTACTCGACCGTGGTCTCCATGCACACCTCAAGAAGACTTCATTATTGAAGACACAACATTTGGAGAAGCTTGTAAATTATTGGAAAAATCAGGTTTTTCGGCCACAATATGTCACAACATGTTTGGAGGAGAAATGGCTCTGTGACCCTAAAATACCATACCTACAGTGAAGTTTGGAGTTGGAAGCATCACCGTATGAGGCTGTTATTCTTGGTACCTCATGGTTACCTCATGGTACAGGCAGAATCAGGCAGATGAATGGAGCCATGTACCATGTGATAAGAATCTTTTGCCATCTACCAGGGCGATGAGGATGAGATGCAGGGGGATCTTGCAGAGGAGGAAAATAAATGCACAGTCAATCACCAGACTTAAACCCAGGAGAACATTTGTGGACAAATCTTAAAGATTTCAATCAAAAAGCAGAACAATTTCCCCTGAACACTGGGAGGAGGAGTTTCTTCATACAAGAAGCGTCTTCTTGAAGTTCTCATTGCAAACAAAAACAAAGGCTTCTGCACCAACTATTGAATACATTTCAGTTAGGGCATTTCAGTATGTTTGGTTTAAATTTGTGAATAGCAGCTCTGAAAATATGTTAATTGTAGGAAAATGCTGACATGTTGAATAGTTCTTCTCCCCATTGTATAGTGTGTATATATATAATAATAATTAGAATGTTGTGTTAATTGCTTTGTTCTGTCTTCGCTCTACTGCTACAACTACTTTCCTCAGCAACCATTAAACAGCCTAATGAGTATTTGTATGGGCTCCCTGTGGCAATAGTTTCATTGCTTCCCATGCACTTTACTTTTAATTTCAGGTTTCCTCTGAAATGAGAACATTTACAGAGTGCGTCCATGTTGAACCCCAATCCACACTCATAACAAAAGGCAGGATTACCTGATGTGATGTCATTAATACTGAGTAACTGACCATATTCATTATTGCTTTTATTGCTGTTGTTGTCTGCATTGCCCTGCTTAAAAATGTGGAAATTTATTGTAATCAATTACAGTAACAGAGAATGTGTGGTAAAAAACTGTCTGTTAGGGAAAGTATCACTTGCTATAAAAGTAGTTTTGGAATTAGCAGTGAGTTATTCATTTTTTTGGTCTACAACCTTGATAGTCAAACTATGGTATGTGTACCACTCGTTGTACACAAACTCTCTAGTGGTACTTGTAGAAATATCTGAAATGTTTTTTTTAAAATGAAATAAATTAATTTATAATATTTTCTGAGGTGGTACATGGTGTAAAAAGTTAAACACTTCTATAAAATTTTCAGAAAATAGTGACTAAGAGTGAAGATATGAGCTAAATGCGCTAATGTTAGCATGCTAATGTTGTTATGCTTAGCAGGTGATGTTTACCAATTACTTTACTCTCTAACTTTAGCATGATAACATTTGCTAATTAGCACTAAATACAAATATCATTCGTTTGCAGGGGTTGATCATAACCAAAGAGTAGGACAAATGGAAAGTCTGACTCGATGGTGACACTAGATGGAAAGTCCCTGTTTGTCACATGGGGAACGTGAACACATTTCATGGCAATCCCATCAAATAGTTGTTAAGACATTTCATTCAAGACCACAAGTCAACGTAATGGTGGTGCCAGAAGAAAAGTCAGAAGATTACCAACATCACTAGGATTCATCCTCTGGGGAATATGAATCTCTGTACAAAACAACATGGAAATCCATCCAGTAGTTGTTGAGAAAATAGTGTACTGATTCACACACCATCTCCATTCCTAGCTCATAACTTCCCAGAGCACAACATCTGGCCCAGATGCTTGCAAATATACACATACAAGAAGCTGGTATATTTGCTCAAAAAATAGCTTAAATGATCAGTTATCAAGATCCTTGCTGATAACTTTATTTCTATCCATCAATTATTTGTTCCAGCTCTGGTAGTAGTAGTAGTAATTGTTCTGTCTGCATGTACAGTATTTGAGGCAGTTTCCAGTTTGTCTCTGCATCTCTGCTTTTCACAGTAATTGCATAACAATCAGATGCTGATTCCTCATCGTTCTGTGAGCTCATAGCACCTCGGGGTCTAATCGTAATAAAAGGATTATTAGTGCCACCCTGGGTAGCCTCTGCGTTCCACTTGCATCCCCTTAAAACCAGTAGCAAGCCATCAAATTTAAAAGGGTTTCCAATAGCAACACTGTGAAACTTGCGGGCACGGTGTCGGTTTGTGTGTGTCTCAGTGTAGTCTCTGGTGACCAGGATGGTGTGTAAGCAGACAACACATGCGTCAGTATATTTCCTGCCTCTCACAATATGAGATTTTTTTGGTGGCTAATGGCTTGATGTTATTGTTTGGTTTTATTGATGAGTTCTCAGCATGAAGCTCTGGCTGCTGCGTATTTCCGCTTCATAATAGCCTCTGCATTGTCTTCGGAAGCATTAAGTGTCAGTCATAAATATATATTAGAGGTTTTTCTTGAATAAATGGCCTTGATAGTACTCAGCTCCTACATTTTACACTGTGAGGAACCCACTTGGATGAAGATTTTTAATGTATAAAGCACCAATTTAAAAATAAAGGCCATGAAAGATATTTCTGATCCAACAAAATCATAAGTAAACAAAATGCTACCGTGATGTCCAGCCATTGTCCAGCTCAGAGTTCAGAAACCCAGCACTGATTTACTACTTTTATTCTGTATGTATGATGCATCCTTCTACTTCCAGGTCTGCTGACCCTGTGTGGTGTGACCCTCTACATCATCTACTCATACCAGGCCCTGGCTGAGACGGAGAGGCTGGTGGGGCCAGAGGGTCTGGCCTCCATTCACACCTCCTTCGGCTGGTCTCTGGGTCTGGCCTGGCTCTCTTACGGCCTGGAGCTCCTCAGTGGCGTACTGCTGCTTGTAGCTGCTCGAATGGCCAAGCTGCAGCACAGCAGTCCCATCATGGCCTGACACAAACCTCCACAGTGCATCCAGGATTGAGAATGAACTGTGCTGAACTGTAAGTTTATTGGCAGCCATGTGGTTCTGCCCTGCTTTAGAGCAAGGTGACAAACAATAGCTGGACGGTACTAATGCTTTGAAAAAAGGTTTTGAAAGAGTCTTTTATGAGACTGAATGATCCCAGATTAGACATTCTGGTGATTTACACTAAGAGAAGTGGTGGACTAGTTAAATCTGACCAATTACGTCCTCTTGTGGTGAGAACAGGTCATGCACAGTCAGTGCTGACTGTCATACTGTAGTCTGTGCCAAACTAAACTGACGAGCTTACAATTTAAGATCATTTCATACTACTTTAAATCTATAGATAGATACATATCACAACATTTCACATAAACATTGCTTATATTTTTCATGCAGATTAATGTCATGTAAGCTGTGTCTGTTGTTTTTGAACGTTCACTGTTAGAATGTGCATATTTTTCTATTGAAAATGTGCTTGTTCCATGTGACTGCAGCTTATAAAACGCTACACTACTGCGCTGACTTATTGTTTGTGTTTTGAGCTCGATCTGGAGAACTGAGTGGTTACTTTTGAGCTGTTTAGTCAGAAGGCTAATTAAACGGCAGAATCAGTTTATGAACTATAATCTTGCTCCTAATGCGTGCATCCATGTTCTCCTACTATGAAGTGTAATTAGACCACAAATTCTCTCTTAAACTTAAAAAGTCTATTTCTGGATTTTTTTTTTACATAAATCTAATCTTATGCTTGGGAATTTTATCTGTTGATACTATGAAAGTGTCAATTGTCAAAGAGATTTCTTTTCTGTCATTGTTGCTAGTTTAAACTTGGGGAGAGAGAAGCTGCTCATTGTGGCACCAGAACTTAAGTCTCTTTCTCCTCTTACTTTGTTTGTTTCCATGAAGACGGCAAAATTTCCCAAGAAAAAAGGGGACAAAGTAGATACACTTAAAAATAGCAGGACTTGTGACAGGGAGTTTTGGCTTGAAGGTCAAAGGCAGTTGGTATAACTTGACTTTTAGCAGCAGAGGTGGTATGTGACTGGATCTTTGCTGCGGTCACCAACAGCTGACTTGATCTCTTCATAAAAACACAAACACACATCACTAAATACTTTTCTAAGATGTTTCTATGGCAACCCTAACATCCCGTGCATCCACACAGACGAGATTGTGCTCTAAACAAGCTCTGCCTTTCTACTGATAAACATTAAATACAAAAGCAGGATACATTTTGGCCAATGAATTTCAGCATGTATCTCCAAAATGTCCGCTTTTAACAAAAAAGTGAGCCAGCCTTCTTCTTTTTTTTTTTAGCTCTGACCTTGAGATGTTTGACTAAATGAGATGTGAAAATGTTTCATCATCATCATCATCATCATCATCATCATCATACTTTATTGTCCCCGAGGGGAAATTCTTTTTGAATTAAAATGAATGAAGCCAAGAGGTCAAAGAACACAGAAAAAACATGTAGTCCTCCTTACAGAACAGCAGTTATGTGTTGGTTTTCAAATATACTGTCACTTTTTTTGTTTGTTGAACGCAGCCTGAGTAGCTGCTGCTAACTTGTCTGCATCAGATTGTCAGGAGCTACAGTAATATGATCATCAAAAACAAATTGTCAAAACAAATTGCTGAGACAATTAGTCTTCTAATGAGTCATTTTTAATGAGATGAGATCCTCCATGCTCATTTAAGAACATCACAGTGCTTCTAGAAGATGACACAGACTGGCCGTCTGTTCATTTGTACAGAAATGAAGTACGCATCCACGTCCCAAAGGTATAAAACAGACTCGCCAGATTCATTCATTTCTTGATACAGTGTTTAAACAATGGGAAATGGTTAAAAAGGGTGAGAGATACATTCACTACATCATTAAAAATAACAAAAGCTGTAACAGCGAGACCAGAACAGGGTTAACATGTTGATGTGAGTCTTATTTTGGTGATCCAGAGTGTTAAGCTCAACAGCGTCATCGAGACCAGCTCATCATCCTTAAACAGCATCAATCGATACTTTATATTTCTCACCCTATAATGACAGAAGAGAGCTTGACTTGCATGTTTTTTAATGTTGATCAATACTCATTTTGGACAGATGTTAGAGTTATTTTAAGGTTAACAGTTCTTTAAGGCAAAGTGATCCGACATATATATTAATAGGAGGGAAACTCTGGGATACATTTAATAAAAAATACCTTTACAAAAAAAACAGAACTGAACTATTAAACAAATAAATAAAATGTGCCAAGAAAATGAAACTTCATTGTTTATATTACAGGTGATTCCATGTAGCGGTGGTCAATGAAGAACCTCCATCGTGTTAAAGATGACTGACTGATATTTGGTTCTCTGGCCAGCATCAGGCCTGACATCAGTCTAATCTCAGTATGTGCATCCTGGGTTCTTCGTCAGAAGCACAAGGTTATTAAAATCTTATGATGACGGATAATATCGCAAAGGCTCCAAAGTTCTGATGTCTTTATCCATCATCCATCATGTTTTATTTTTAACATTCCCCTGTCTGTTCAGCACTTCATCGTTCAGCACGGACAATGATGAGAGCTATTTCAGAGCTCTCTGCGCCGGCTCAGTCTCTGAACAAACAGATGGACAGATGGATCTCAATGATTTCCACTCTCGTTACGAGCATCGTGACAATTCATCCAAAAGGAAAAACACACAAACAGATGCTCTGTTCTACTCCAATGATACCTCCAACACTGCCATGGACGTGTCAAGTCTAAAACCATTTCCCTCCAATGGCGGTGTTTCTCCAAAATAGAAAAGAGGAGAAGGAGGAGGATATGTCAGCCAGGCAAGCACACCTTCCCAGCAAACAGCAGTCCCACTATGGTGAAGAATATGGAAAGAACAAAGAGTACATAGGAGGAGCCCACGACTGTGTTGTTGGGAAGCTTATATGGCTGTCCTCCAACCTCGTTGATGTAGAAGCCGATTGGGAATATGAGGGCAGCCATGCAGAACAGGACCACTGTGACAGATGACAAACAGAAGCAGAGAAAGAAGAGCATTAACATCCCATCTAGACCAATGATTCAATCATTCAATCAATCATTCTGCAGATGCCAGAGAATATGAGGAATTACTGTAAAGTAGCAACACATTTCAAAGAAAAACAGAAATTATGCTTTTAATTTTTTAAAAAGATGACTAAATATCAAGTGAAAACTCGTTAGAAGGTGACAGATGAGTTGAAACGCATGAGCATTAGCAACAGACTGCTGCTTCCACTACGTAAGAAGGAGCGCTACCACAGGTCCTTCATTACGACTGTCAGACTCTCTAACACCAGCATGACTTCATGTAGCACTGTTAAACTATTTAATTACTTTCCCTGAGTTAAATATATTCACTGTTATATTAGATACATATGTGCATGATAGCAAGCATCCAGCATCATGAAACACAGTAAACACAAATTAAACATACATTCAAACTAACCTATACTACAGTGAACGTGCGTTAAAGTTATAGATCTGCATTTACATTAAACCTCATATTTTATTTATTTATATTTTATTTTCTATTTCAAGTATATCATATTTTCTTCTATATATTTCTTATTTATTTGAGTATTTTCTTATCCATCTTGTGTATTGTGAGCTGCTGTAACGAATGAATTTCCGCAGTGTGGGATCATCAAGTGTATCTTATCAATAGTTCAAATTGTTACGTTAGCTAAGAGTAATAGATGGATAAAATAGCTAAAGGAATGGATGAACAGTTAAAGGGTAATGGATGGTAAAATCTAGTATTGGATAAATGGTTAGCTAAAAGACATAAATGGTGAAATAGCTCAAAGCAATGTATAAAATGGAACAGGTTGAAGTAATGGACAGATTGTCCAAACATTTCGCTAAAAGTAATGGAAAATTGGTTAAATTGATAGGTTATGCAATGGCTAATCCATTTAAATAGTAAAAAGTAAAAGTAATGAATAAATGGTCACAAAACAATGGTGGTGTTAATGAAGAGGTAATTGAGTTCATCTGCCATGGCTTTGAGGATCTGTCTGAATACAGGGAACTTTGTCTTTCAGGAACTAAATGTGCACGGAAAAGTTGTTCTTGGAACTAAAGTGCCCCAGTATTGAGTCTATTCATGAGAACCAGCTTCATATTTTCTATATTTAGAGCCGAGTGAAGCGCAGCTCCTGCTCTGGTCCTCTCAAACAGACAAACTCTTTTCTGTAAAAATAGAAACCAGCACATCAATCACAGCTCCTCTTGAGTCACTTTGTCAAGATGTTCATGATTACCAGCCTAAAAGCTTTCCTGAAACAAAACACAGAAGTCTGATGTTGAGGTAAGCTCCATCTATTTCACAGGAGATTCTCAAGTACCATCTCTTATTTTCACAGGCCTTATATAAAGTTTTACCTAAGGTTGGAGTTTATTTATGACCTTGACATTGTACTTTACTGCTAAAAAGTATAAAAAATTATATTAAAGCAAATTTAATATCCATAATATTGATGAATGGAAGAGAATGAGCGGTGAAAGTGAACACCTACTTCCTGTGAAGGCGATCCATCGGGCGTAATGGGCAGCATCGCGATGCCAGCGTGACATGAACAGTAGACCACAGGTGACAGTGAGGGAGATGATTCCCAGGATGATGAAGAAGAGCGTTGTGATCCACTCGGGGGGCAGCTGTGGAGGGATGCAGATCCGGTCCCGGCCGTGGATGGTCTGACACTGTCGGACCAGACCCACAGTCAGAGAGCCTGGATGGAGACAGATGGAGAAAAGATGCGACAGTTCAATCAATCAACAAAGTGAAAAGATTACAGAGTCAGCTGTCTTAAAGCATTTTAATTAATGCAAATATGCTTTCTTTCTCTTCAGCCAGACACACAGCAGCCTTTCAAAAACATTTTATGAAAGATCACAACCCAAAATACAGAATATGTTGATTAACCAGTACTATATAAGCAAAACAACACCAGCACTATACCTCTAACTGCACCTTAACAATAACCCAGATGTCTACCAAGCTCATACTGACAAAGTCCCCCTGGCCGATAGGACATGGTCAAAGGAGGCAATATGAACACTATGACAACATACTTCACCCTCAGGGTCGACTTATAGTTGAACAGGTCCTACATGAACACAAAGTATTCAAAGTTAGAACAGTTTTAGTTAATTCAGTTGTAACATCCCCGGCAATGAAATCGGGCACGCTATGGCAGGAGTTTTGTCCCCTCTCAGTCGGTAACTGTCACGTGTAGGTGGTATGAGTATGAGACTGGTGTATAATGTATCCATGTATTTATGTGAGACTATGTACAGACTGTGGCAACAGATTTCCTTGAAAGGACAATAAGAATCTGTTTACTTCAGGCCACTGTCAATCAAATATCACCACACCACACCCACACTGTTGTGACAAACCTGACTGGCTTTTTAACTGTTTATTTAGTCACTAGTCTTTAAACCTGCTATAACATTTTTTGGTCACTTGGGGGCAGCAGAAACAGGCTGTGAACATTGACACATAATTTTATATAGCAAACTTGTTAGCTAACATAAACTACAAATATAGGTAGGATATTAACTCTTCTCTGAACTCATTTTTGGTCTCTACCAACTCCCTGAGCGAAATATCTTGCACTTAAATGCACTTTAATGTCCCGTGCTAGTTGCTAACTGTCTGGTGCTGACAGCTTAACAACTTGAAAGCTGAATGGAGCTGAAGACGTCCATCACTACTAATGACCCCTTTCGCATTTGATACCCTATTATAAAAATATCTATTACAGCCACTTCAATGTTACAGAAGAACACATAATATGGTAGCTTTAAACCCCATTCATATGGGATGAATTGTTCAGGGATTGTAGCACAGAGAGCATTAGCCCCGCTCCACAGTAACATTCATTCCAGATGGTATTTTAGCCCGTACAAAATTGCAGCAAGTGGCTCATAATAATAATACTCCACAGACCACTGCACATTAAATCCATCATATAAAAAGCAGCTTACAGCATGCCAGTACCAGCCTGTTTGATGAGTTTTCTTCCTTTACGTAACATTTACACTTAAATGAACAGCAATATATATGACATTATTTGTTCTAATGTGGCTGTAAGACATGATGACCTCCCAGGAGTCCCTCTGATTCCCCACAATGCCCAGGGGCTGAGGAACCTGTTGGTATGGAAACAGTCTGATGAGTGGTGTGCCAGGGGCAGCAGTGACCCCCAGTGATTCATATATGACGTCAAACAGGGTCAGGTTTCTGGCACAGAAAACCAAAGTATCACAGGAAAGAGAGAGAAACCGTAAGATTAACATCCGAGACAGACATGAAAATATCAATGACCCTACATCAGATGGCAAAACATCTGACAGCTTCCTGTCTCACAAAGCCTGCTGGGTGCTGTGATGTCAGCTATGAGGGCATGTGCATATAACACACACACACTTGGAGCCCAACAGAGACCGCATCAGCTCAACTCTGCATCCAGTCAAACTACATAGGAGCCTCCACACAACACAGAGCACATTAATGCAAAATTAAATCCTCCCACCTTCATTTATTCTTTTGTCTTCCTCCTTTTTTCTTACTTATTGTTATCTTCAGCAAGCCTGCCAAGCAGACACAGACGAAAGCTTTATACATTTCATGGATTTATGGATTTATTCAGGGAACTATAAACCCAGTGAATGTAGAATTGACATAATTGTCATGATGGACAAAATTACAAGTAACCAAAATCACAAAGACTGCAGGAAAAACACAGGAAAGCACTGAAACATCTTGTAATTAGGAGGAAAACTCAATAAAATAAGCTGCTTTTGTACAAACGCTGGTACTTAAACACACCATGACCCCTCAATTTACATTTAACTGTTTACCATATTTAAACTACATAATGTTTAAGAGATGTACAAGTAACATGATGAATCTTACAGAACAACCAAGGGATGACAGATCTTCTTCATAATGCTCCTATATCCATTATACCATTAAAATGAAATCATCCCTTTAAATATTTATCACTGGCTTGAAATGGCTCCGGTTCCTGAATGGAGTGCTGGGTGAGGATACCAGGATCAGGCTGAATGGACTATCAGGCCCGAACCACATCCTCCTGCAGGCTGACCTATTCCCCCTATACACAGGACATCCTGTTCCCTTTCAACACATCCTTTCATAGCGCAGGGTGGGGGACAATGTAAATAGCGCATTCACTTCCCCGCATGCCTGACTCGATACCAAAAAAAACAAACAAACCAAGTCGCAAATCCACTTTGAACTGTGTTTGTATGATTGAGAGAACAACTTAAACAATAAAAACAAATGACTATGAAGTAGAGTAGATTAATATAGAGTAATTTTATATTACATGTTTGAGTAGCCACAACAACTTCACATATTATGGATACGTCAGGCATTACTCCTGTATTATATAAAGGAATAACCGCAAGATAAGTGATTGTTAAGACCTACTGACAGTTTGACGTGATGTCATGGACTACGTTATGGAAAGGAGTCAGTCAGAGAGTGATTTAACAGACTGGGCATGACAGCACCAAAAGTTGGTCCAACTGTAACACTTAAAATAAGCTTTAGATCAAAGATCAGTAATATTATAAAGTGTCCATAAAAGGACCTGACCCAACTCCAAAATCCATATTTTAACACAACACATAGATTTTTATCTTTATTCATCTAGAGTGAGTTCACTGAACACGTGTTGTTCTAAAAACAAGGAGCAATCAGCTCTAAACTCAGTTACACATTCACATAATCATCCGGAGTCCCCCTCCCCCCCCCCAGATTTATCCTGATGGTCCAGAGATTCAAAGGCAACATTTTAGTTACAACCTACTCTTCTACTCTAGCCTTGTTATGGCCAGGTGACACACTGCAGTAAACACGAGGCAGAGACAAACCACTCCAGAATTATGATTATTTCAGAAATTACACTTTAAACTATGAAAACAAGCTGCTCTGCTTGTTAATTATTTTTTATTTTTGATACTAAATATCACTGAAAGCTATGCATTATCCCACATTTTAAAAGGCAGCCAGAAATGACTAAATAAACATAATTTTGAGATGACTTATTAACTCTGAACACAATACACATTAAATCTGATACAAAGGCATATCTGGTGCTGAGTGGGGATTCCCGTCCCGAATACCTCATGGCGTTGATTATAACTGTTTACCCAGAGAGCCTGCCAGCCGTGACATCAGATGTTTGCCATAGCCATGGTCTGTGTGTGAGTCTGTGTGTTTTAAAAATGGCCAACCTTAGCCTTCACTTAGAGAACACTAGCCTGGGCTTCTTAATGTCAAGAGTCAAGGTTTTTTTTGTGTTTAAAACAATCTACAGCTAATAAATAAATTTATCAGACGTGGACTAAGTGCAGAAAAATCCTAAAGTCATGTAACACAGTCTATGTTTATGCTAAGCGCTCATAACCAAAAACAAAACACATCATTCAATGCCTTCAATTCTCCAGATGGAAAGCATTTCTGTCTCAGGGGGCCTAATTAAAAGTCACACATCTTCATTCCCAAACAGCACTTCCTGCCTTCAGCTAATTTCTATTCGCTTAATTAAACATGAAGGAAATGCTTTTAGTACAGTGAGTACAGTCATTTCACACCATCGTTTACTATGAGGAATGGGAGGATGAAACTATTTTGTACTACGACGATTGAGACAAAAGGTTTCGGTGCGTGGTTACTCGTTTTATTATGCAACCAAAAACTGCTTGTTATGTACTCAACCTGCAGCGGCAGTCAGTATTTTTTACACTAAATCAAGTCCTGTAACAAGCACTCAGCACGCCTGTTATGTGCTTATCTCATCTCCACTGTAGCATTAGGATGGGGGCTGACAAGAACCTCGGGCGGCTGTGCATATACTATAGTTTGTTTGTCTGTTGCATCAGTTTTAGTCAATGTTTAGCTTTTGGACTTTGCATCTGAATAATCCTGTGCAACAACCGGCGAGGCCGACTGTACGTAGAAGCATATACAAATTATTATTACTGGCTGTAATATTTGTGGTAACTAAATGTTTATTTTAATCCAGAATAACTGGTGTTGACATTGATGTGAGATGCCAACTTATTCATAAAACAATGTAATAAATGTACTGAAAGGCCACAAAAACATGACTGCAAAGCGTAAATGTTCTCTTTGACATTAAATATCCATGACTATATGAAACAATCAAAGTTAAAGTTCATGAAATCATCCTTAGTTATGATTTGTTTAAAGTTAAAAGGTGACATCCTCTGATTTTACATATGAAAATATGTTTACAGTTATAAGTTGAAAGTACTACTCCATGTGAGATAAAAGTTATTTTAGTTGTTTCAGAGGGAGCTGTGTGAAAATGTCCTCAACTGATCATCGGTTGGTGCTGAAGACTACAAGTTTCTAAATTAAAAAGATCTGTTGGTGTGACGTTAGAAAGAAGTGAGCTGTATAAAACATGCATGTCGTATCGGTCACGTCACCCACAGGTTTCTGAAGAGCTGTTGTGAAGTTCAGAGTGTGGTGGCTCTGGCTGCTGCCATCTTGGCAGTCCTGCATCCACCAGCTCCCAACTAATCTAAAAATGGGCAAAGACGTGGAGCGTGGGTGGAGCTGAGGTGAGCTCATTGAAGCCTGGTTGCTCAAACAGGCCACCTGTAGCGACACCCACCTGTCAGTTGATTCATGCTGTTAATTATGCATAACTTTAAGCCTTAATATAATTCAAAATATAAAACTGCCGATTTTGGCACTTCTTCACTGGCTTCACTTCACAGCCGCAGAGGTTGCCGCTTGGCGTTAACAAGGAAGAATAATATGTAAAATAAAAAAGAATATTTCTCCTCTCCTAAAAGTGCAATGCTAAATCTGCAGCATACTTTTTATGACACACTCAAAAACATATCTGATCTGCTTCATTAGGACTGTGTTGGTGTGGGTTGATGGGATTTGATTGACTGTGGTTCAGCAGCTTAGGCAAACAACCCAACAACTGTGATCACATTTTGCTTCAAATATTACAACATCGTGACTGGTTAATGTACATGCCATCACCTTTTTTTACAGCTGAGCACACCCACTTCCAACCAGCACAAATACAAACATGAAATATCTCATATAAAATAAAACTTTGGCAGAAAATTGCATTTTTATGTAGCACTTACTGTAAAATGCTGCCTTGAAAATGCACCGCATTACAATGACAGCATATATTTACAATATGAGTGACCCCTGGAGAGAAACCAAAGTGATGTTGTGCCACACAGAAGGCCGGGTGACGATGGTGTTGGAAGAACATCGACATTTGAACATGTTACAATAAAATGTCACGGAGCAGACTGGCATTGTGGTTCCTTGCTACTTTTTAGTATCTAGTGACTTTGGTTACATTTGCTTGACCTATGAATTCAGGAGACAGTTTAAGATTTCTATATTTCCACTCATTTCTCTCCAATCATATGTGGGGACACTGGGATTGGGATTTTCCAAGTGAGATATAGTAATGTTTTTGTGGTTTTTTTTTTTACTTTTCTCTATTTTTTCTGGTGAAACACTTAATATTTTCACCAGTTTAGGCAAATCTGAGGAGGAAAACTCACCACTTACAACCCTTGATTACCACAAAAACCATATTGGTTCATTTTAAAGGGATCACAAGCCTAAAAGGTGGAGAACCACCACTCTGTCACACACGTTTGTATCACATGTAGCTTTGTTTGTGCGCAATTATGTCTTTTAACACCAACTATCCAAAAAATCTGAGCACACTTCTAAATTATGGTACGTGTTTACTAACTTCTGATAATTTTTATTCCATTTTCTGTTGTCAAAGCCTCATAAACACAGTGATGCGTAGTGAAACTTCAACAACAAAGTGCCAACAACAAGCTTACCAGCTGAGTCTAAGGTGCTGATCCAGTCCGGGTTGGCGATGCTTGCGATGGCGAAGATATCTGCAGTGAGGAAGAGACATCCTGATATGACGGTGAGTTTATCCATGTCGGTGGACACAGGTGGAGGTCAGACTGTTTTTGTGCCTCTGTCTCACCTAAAAGGAGGCGGGACATTTAGGAGTCAGAAACCTATAAACCTCGTCGTGTCCCATCATCATCATCATCATCATCATCATCATCCCAACTCTCGATGATCGTGCACGATTTGTCCGCACATCGTGTTTGATCTCTGGCGGTGAGATATGCAGACTCTTCCCTTTCATTAGTCCTCCAACAGCCGAGCCTGGCCCGAACTGCTGGCTGTACTCCAGCCCGGGAGGAGAGGATCACAGCCCGGGCTCATTGATTATTTATCTCCGGATACATCCCGGTGACATTTGACAGAAAAGAAGTGGATAAATTACAGATATAGTTTGCTTTAATCGCTGATTAAATCTCCAGAGGTGGAGACGGATTCATGCATGCAGTCCACTTATCCCCCCCCCCCCCCTCACCCCACCCCCCATATGGGAGCTTTTTCTTTCTTCTGGACGCACACACAGGAGGAAAACACCGCCCATGATCACATCTGAGCTTTTTTTCTGGAGCTCAAAGAGCTCCACACTCACATGCAGAATATCGCCGTTTAACCCTCCTAAAAAAAAAAAAAAAAAAAAAAAAAAGCTCCTGAGCGCACAGCAAGTATGTGTCCTGCAGGGCGATGCTGTCCTCTCCCAGCAGTGGGAACTAAAAATCAGCCAGGTCGTGTCTCTCCATGTCTGTGGTGGACAACTCTCGCGAGAAAATCCGCAAATAGCCCCACGATCCCAGTATTTGACCATAAATTATGCAAAGAATAATTATTTTATATGAGTTGGTTTAAGTTAAAATTTCAACTCATGGTCTACTTACTCGATTGCTCTGCAGCTCTTGTCTTAATCAGGTTGCTTTGTTGCCATGGTGATACTGTAGATGTGATGACCTTCACTCTTATGTTGACCTTAAGGGTTCATAATTAGTCTGATGCGTTTAAAAGCACAACCACTGCAGAACAAGCAAGTAAGTAGACCTTGAGTTAGGATTGTTTTGTCCTCCTTGTTTCCACTGTCAAGTTAAAACTCACACGCTTTATCATGCTCATTCTGGCTTAGGAGCAAGTTGATGCCAAAAGTGAAGTTGTTCCAAGTATCTCAGGTTCTTGTTCACTATGACGATGGGAAAATGGAGCGTGAAATGGATCAGCAGGTTGGAGCTACGTCAGCAATATTGCGGATATTGTACCTGACAGCTGTGGGGAAGAGAAGGCCGAGCTCTCCATTTTCCAGTCCATCTACGTTCCAACCCTCGCCTATGGTCATGAGCTTTGGGTAGAGACCGAAAGAACGATGTTGAGGATGCAAGTGTCCAAAATGAGTTTCCTCCACAGGCTGGCAGGGCTCAGCCTTAGAGACAAGGTTAGGATCTCGGACATCAGAGTCGAGCTGCTGAAGTGGTTCGAGTATCTGATTAGGAAGCCTTCCTTTGGAGGAGACCCCCAGGCAGACCCAGAACCCACTGGAGGGACTACATAGCCCATCTGGTTTGTAAACACCTTGGGATCCCCCCAGGAGAAGCTGCGATGCTGGGGAGAGAGATGTCTGGAACGTCCTGCTGCCACTGTGACCAGACCCCAGATAAATTGATGGAAATTGATGGACAACACAAAACACTTAAAACTGTGTAAGGTAGATAGAATTTATTTATTTTACATCAGCTATACAGTTAATGTGGACAGATGAGTTGAGCACGACACTGTGATACGCAAGAGTACCATCAGCTGAAAAGATACTGTTACAACACCCATAAATACCCAGTGGTGTTATGACATTATATCTCTCAGAACCACAGTATTGCAAAAAGTGATGACTGTTTTTTTTGTGTGTGAAAATGTAGAGGAAACAAATTCTGCTTTGTCGTCAGAGTTAGGGACAGTACGAGGTGACGAGAAGGGCTTTAGACCTCGTCAACGAAGGGTGTTTTCACAAGGTTGCCACTGGATGCCATTGTTTTCTTCCCAGTCACAAATTTCTTGGCAGCCTGGGAATGAAAAGCCAGCAAGTTATTATTATTATCAATTAAAAAACAACAACATTTTCACACAATAAATGAAAGATTTAGCAAATATTTAAATGATCTAGTATGTCTGAACAGGATCTAACTTTAGCACTTATGGGCTACTCGTTTTTACAGCAGCTAAAACAAACATTTTTTTCTCTTCCTCCTGAGAGGCAGCTCAGTCAAAGAGGCCAAATGGGCTGTTTGTGCACTTCCTTGTGTCCATAATATGCGTCTACATCGCTTCTTTAACATTCTCACAATAACCAAGCACTGACAAGAATCAAATGTCTTACGTTGGCGACGTCGGTCAAGGAGACGTTGTCAATTTTTTTGGAAACTTCCTCAGGGGAGCAGTAGGATCCGTCGGCAAGAGCCTGAGTCCCCATGTTCTCCAGCAGACCCTCTGAAGTCTCCAGAGACATCAGGAAGTGCCCCTTCAGCTGGGCCCTGCAAAGAACACAGACAAGCAATCTTGTATTGCAATCTGGGTGGGCAACTTGGGTGAGATGTCCAGTTTTTACTTTGTTGTTTAATCTGTTTGTTGTGTCGGTTGAGCGAGTAACCAGTTCAGTTTCAGCATTTGGCTCAATGGCATAAAACACAAAGAACAGCACCACCATCAGGCACCAAGTGGTGACTGCTTTATGAACAAGAGTTTGAAATAAGTATACCACTCCTCATCTCATCCACATACTTTTTTTAACATTAGCCCCACTTTTGTGGGGTTTTTGTAAACTAAAATGTGAATGTAACACTTCATTTCTCAATGTTTATCTTACTTGGCCCGAGTGAGGTCAGCAGCTGTGACTCCACCATCAGCAACATCCTTCACCTGGGCAACAGCAGCCTTAATCACCTGGAGAGACAGTGGAGGACAGATAACGTCAACACATTTGATTATTTCCAGTTTTATTTTGAAATTAGACCGCAGCTGCTTTGTTGAACAGTTTGTGTCGATGAACAGACTCGTGTCATGATGACTATGGGATACTCACATCACCAGCAGCTGCAGCCTGGGAAATGGTGTAGATCCCAAACAGACCAGAGTCAGAGTAGCTTGCATTGAAAGCACTGACCTGTTGAGAAAAAAAAAAATGTTTTACAGACACTGTTGCAATTATGAGATTTAAATAGTTTACATTGTAAAGATGAACAAAACACTGCCATAGTCCCATTCTGGGCCAGTCAAAGCTTGTTTTATGAGTTTATAACTGACAATCACTCACGTCAAAGGGGTCAGCAGTTGCTTTGGTAGCACCTTGGACCAGTTTGCTGGAGACACCTGAACCCCTCTTGACTTGCAGACCAGCTCCCAGTACATGCTGCAGGACACTGAAGGCCAGAGCCTCACTGGTGCCCGCTGCTGCCGACTGGCTCACCACAGCAGAGTGGACGATGCTGCTGGTGCTGGGAATACGAATCTCACCTGGAGAGAGGCAGGAGGAGACAAGACAGAGAGGCATACAGGGTGTTACATTGTCTTGGGGTGGAAGTATCAAAGCTGTAGTAAAACTCCAAGTGGAGTGCGACCAACATTCAGCTCACCTCCACGATACTGAGCCTTGGCCCCTGTGCTGCCAGCCCCACTGCGGACGTTGAGGAATTGCTCCCCAACTTGCTTCAGCACTGTGTGGTCGACACCTGCAGGAAAGACGAACATCAGAAACTTAATGGTCTTCTAGGATAACACAAGGTGTTTTACTTTGATATAAGATTCCATTAACAGCATTTAAACACATCAAGTTAAAAACAGTACCGATATCATCGTAGAGTTATTATGTTAAATTGGAAAGTAACCCTTACCAAGTCCAACAAGAGCCATTCTTGCGCTTGTGAAATTATTCTGGACAAACTGGTGCAGCTAAAGAAAAATACAAACATTAGAAAGAAGGTTTAAATTGATGTATTAACACCAGAAGTCTTAAAGAATAAAAATACTTACGTGTTCGGACTGGATGTTGCCAACCATGTGGTTAGGACAGTACAGGGAGTTACAGAGAGCATTCTTGTAGGCAGCATCATGCAGACCTTCAACCACACCTGGAAAAACAGAGAAAGAGGAAAGGTCATAAACTGGAATGTTCTGATATTAAAGCAAAGATTTGTTAAACGTACTTACTTGTCGAATGCAATCTACTTTAATATCAGACTTTTGATTACATTTTGTAACCAACAAGTATATATAGATCTAAAAATATGTTTGGAATGAGGTCCAAAGTCAGACAAATAAACATCATTTCTGTGTGCATTGTAAGGGAAATAAAGGCCCACCTATCTGAGCACTCTGTGCAGCCTGGGCCTTGTCCATCTTCACCCTGGGCGTGAGGTCTGACACCTCCCATGGCCGGAACTCTGGGGCTGTTGTTACATTGATCAAATACTCCATCACTGTGTCACTGCAGACGAATAATGAGGGAGAAAAACATGTTGGTGATATAAAGAGCTGAAACTGTGCCATCACCCCACTCCTACAGAATGATATGCCTCTCCAGTGAATATTCCTACTAAACAGTCATTATTTCACCAAAATATGGTGTAGAAAGCTGCTTTTACATTATGTTGTCACCCTCATGTAACTGACATTAATTCAAGCTGACCTCAGCCACAGGTGTTTGTGTAGAAGCAGAGTGCTTTACAGCTACCTTTCTAGTCTAAAAGGAGTATGCTACTTGTACTGCAAAGATGGGAGTTTTAACACTGATGTTATTCAAAAACTCACATGTCATCTCTCAAGCAGTCGACAGTGTAGATCATGTTCTCTCTGGTTGAAGTCACACTGCAGAGAAACACAAACATGCAGATATCCAAATAAGAATACTGATCAAGGAAGAAAGTTTTATTTGTGGTTTGTTTGTGATCTGTCTTGGAGGTTACCGACCTCAGGCTGCCTCCCACTGCCTCAATACCACGGCATATCTTGAAAGCTGAAGCTCCTTTGGTTGTCTGGAAAAGTACAAATGCCAAGTCAACAAACTGCGTCAGAAAATGTTAATGCTTGAAATTATACACTGGGTACATTCTCGCTCTCGTTCTTAATAGCTATATGAATAATCTTAACAAAAGCATGTGCATTATCATACCAGGCTGGAGGCCAGCCGGAGGAGGTGGGTGACCCCCTGGTTTTCAGGGGTCTCATAACGACAGCCAGCCTTGATGAACACTCCAATCTTGGAGGCTGGGGAATAGTTCTCCAGGGAGGCGATCACCAGTCCGCTGGGCAGTCTGGTCACCTGGACAGAAGGACACATATAGAGATGTCCTTCAGTTTCATCACTGCTCAGTTTACACTTCTAAGATCATTTGAACATTTTGTTGAATTCTGACATTTTATACTCATATTTAGAAGAGACAAATGGCTAAAGCATAAAACACTAGCAACATGTATTTATCTAGCCAACCCAACTAATCTCTTCATGTCCCCCGACATACATGGACGTCCTGGAGGGAGTGTGCAGCCCCTGGAGAGAGCTTGACGCCAGCCAGGGGCTTGGTAAGGGACTGGCCTGTTCTGGCAGCAGCATAAAAGCGTCTCTGTGGAGAAGAAAGACAAGTCAACAACCACTGACCTGCACATCCTGCGGCTGAAACTTAACGTGTTCAGCGGTCCCAGTAAAGTCCACCTTACGGGCAGCCTGGGCCGCGTAAAGCCTGGTCTGGAAAAACAGAGAAGATGGGAAAGCGGGACATTACAACTAACGTGTTGCTGGCTTGCTGACTAATGCGAGGGGAGTTTGAGGGGGGAGGAAAACAGAGGCATGACAGATCGTGAAATGAGAGACTTCAGTGATGTTAGATGTTTTTGACATGATTTCTGTCCATGCATGGACGATGCTGTTAAAATATTGTGTGTTTCCTAATTTTTCATTTTGTTATTGTTACAGTAAACCACACATCTAACCGATGTTTTTAGTTTAAGTAAGTAATTGCCCCGGAAATGATTTCAAACTACGGACAAAACAATCTCACCAAAAAGTCTGTTTGGTGTCACTTCAGGAGCTTTCACGTGATCTTCATCAGCAGAAGAAGTTAAAGTATTTCAACCAAGAAAAGACTTGGATATTCAAACATCTATAATTGTACAACAACTGGGCAAACTCCATCTGCTGATGAAGATCATGTGATATAACTGAAAACTCAACAGCTACTTAATGACAGCTGACAGATAATAAGCCGTCTTGTGATCTTCAAGCTGCAAGATTTCACAGCAAATCAAACAAATTATTTCAGATTTATATTAATATTTCAATCAGCACATTAACAGACTTGTGTTCTTATTTCAATATAAATAAAATCCTACTCACCATGAGCTTAAAATGTAGTTATTGAGCAGGAATATGGGTTTTTTTCCCCCCACATAGTTTGGTTACAAAAGAAAGTACTGTTGTTCTTTTGGTTAATGATGATGTACAATGCCAAACACAACTGTCAGCTGTTAATACACTGAAATATCAGGGTTTAATACACTTTGAATATTAATGAAAAGATAAGTGAGCCCCACAAGCTGCAGCTAACGTCAACATTAGATGTGGAAGAAGCTCTAAGTGTTGACTTGTTAACAGCTTACAGACCTTGTCTTAAGTGTATTGGCTTTAACAGTAGCTCACATATGTGAAGTGTTTATTAACGTTATCGGCTGGTTAGACAGAGAGAGTCATGACGACTGCTTCCTCGTCTGCTCTTCATCACACCTTGTCCTGACACGACCCTGGTTTTATACACCGTCCATCAATCATATAAAGATTATAACGGATCGATAATGAGTGTACGCTTGTCCCGACACAGAAATATACACGATAAGTGAGATAGTCCTTACCGATAGCTGACTGAGTCCCCGGATCCCCTTCATCTCCTCTCTCCTTCAGTCAGGACGATGGAGCAATATGGCCGTCCTGAAAGTGCCCTACCCAGAAAGCACCGCGCCGTCCTTGCTGACAAAAGTACCGCTGAGCCAATGAGAGAGCGCCCTCTGTTGCCACGGAGATGAACACTGTGACAAGCTGCACAGTAAAAATTAAACAATATCTTTAAATTGTGTTAACATTATATTATTATATTACTCTATGGAGACTTTATGTGGTTTCTTCTCTTCATCTCAGCCTACACGTTTTCTCAGTAATATTAAGTGGTAAAAGGTTTGACTGTTGTCTCACAAAAACATGATTAGAAATAAGAAAAAGAAGCATCCTTTATGTCATACACACATTTTATCTTGTAACATACATTCTCAAAAAAAAAATCAATGATATACAATTATCAATTTAACAAAAAATTAAAATGTAATAACATAACATGTAACAGTTAGTTACCCTAACAGTTAGTTACCCTAACAGTTAGTTGTCCCCTTGTATGTGTGTTTTTTCCTCCCCTGCTATTCAATTATGAATAATGATTGTTTGTATATTGTATATTCATTTTCTCGCTCAGTGAATGAATACCACTGCCCACTTTCAAATATGGACTCTGTCTGGACATTGTTGGAATGCCAAAATCCATGGACTACCTCTACCCCATTTACACCTGTGCTGTGTCTTTGAATGTGTGAATGTATGAATGTATATGACTGCACATTGTAAAGGGAAATAAAAAGAAGTTCTTTTTTTTAAATATTATTAATAAATTAAAATAGTATAAAGCAATATAAATACTGCACACTGCGCAAATATAACAATATAAAATCACACGCGCTAAAGAAAAAAGAAAAAAAAGCATTTCCGGTTGTGTTTAAGCGGTGTTGCCAGTGCGCATGCGCTCTACCACACACGTGCGGTGAACGTTTGGACTTGCTGCATGTTACAGAGCCACGAGAGTTCTTAACGCTACAAAACACTTTTACTCACAGCAAACAAACATTTCGTCTTGTTGCCTTTTCGACACTAGGTGAAATTAAATAGTCCTCCGTGAAGCATTTCGCCGAGAGGGCCGGAACAGCAGAAAAACAAGTCATCATGGTGAGTGTTGTTCTGAATGAACCGACAGGCTAACAGACAAGCTAACTGTTAGCAAGCTAGAAAGCTCGCAGAGCGAGCTAACTTTAAACTAATAACATCTCCGTGTTTGTTTCGTGTTTTACTTTGCTGTGTTTAATCTGGTTTTATTGTGTTTTATGTGCCGTGACCAGACTGAAGCTCAAGTGAACCCAAAGGCCTACCCGCTGGCCGACGCCACGCTGACCAAAACCATCCTGGACCTGGTGCAGCAGGCTTCAAACTACAAACAGCTGAGAAAGGGAGCTAATGAAGGTGAGGAAATATAAATATTAGGACGACACTGTAACGTATGTGGGTTTATAAGCAGGCAATCTGATTATCTGTCACTTTCAGAGGTATTGTAACATCAGAAACGTGGTGTCTTATCCGGTTAGCACAAGTAGAAACACAGCTGAGTCTCACCATGTGAGCACTGACCACATCCTGACCCTGAAAAGTGACTTCACTGTAGGTCTACAGCAAATCACCTTCAGTTAGTTCATCAAAAGATAACTGATAAAGCCATAATCACAAATATTTGTCAAATGCAGCTTCTCAAATATTATGATTTCCTGCTTTTTTGGTTCTTAGCTGCAAACGAATAATATGATTATGTCACAATAATACATTTGTGCAGCTTTGTCACGCTTTGTGTGACTGTGTACAATCAGACACCAAGATACAGTGTGGTCGTGTTGTATCTCAGAACTGGTTCTTAAACCCATATTACCAGTGTAAACCTGCCAAAACTTTTATCAGATCTGTTTATCATAGTACGGGATGTAAAAATGCATTGTACTTACCGTGATCTACTTCTTCCCCAGCTACCAAAACCCTGAACAGAGGCATCGCTGAGTTTATCGTGATGGCCGCTGATGCTGAACCACTGGAGATCATCCTCCACCTGCCACTGCTCTGTGAGGACAAGAACGTCCCGTACGTGTTTGTCCGCTCCAAGCAGGCCCTGGGTAGGGCCTGTGGGGTGTCGCGCCCCGTCATCGCTACCTCAGTCACCATAAAGGAGGGGTCTCAACTCAAGCCGCAGATTCAGTCTGTTCAAATGGCTATTGAGAGACTGCTCGTGTGATTTTTTTTGTTGCACTGTTGTGACAGTCTCCCTGAAAAATGGAGATGAATTCCAGATTGAAAATCTAGT
The DNA here is from genome assembly GCA_946959425.1 of Argyrosomus regius. Lineage (NCBI taxonomy): Eukaryota > Metazoa > Chordata > Actinopteri > Sciaenidae > Argyrosomus > Argyrosomus regius. The sequence continues at coordinate 15,046,403 of OX336900.1, forward strand.
TTTCTGTTTGATTAAAAAACAGTTATACATTTATATTTTCTTTTTTTTTTTTACTTTTTAGAAGTGTGTCCACTTCATGTATCAGTTTGCCATGGCATCCTGTGATTCATAATAAATTTTTGTATTTAAACCCTGTGTTTTGTTCCTCTTTATTAATAGTTTTCATTCCGTTTGTACATTGTGTTGTTTAGGTATTTATAATTATCCCATCTCTCTCTCTCCCCACATTTCCTGTCACTCTTCAAGCTGTCTCTGTCAAATAAAGGTCAAAAAGGCCCAAAAAAAAAGTTGTCTCTATGTACCCTGTGATGAACGGGCAACTTGTCCAGGGTGTACCTCACCTCTCGCCATAAGCTGGGATAGGCTCCTGCTCCCTCGCAACCCCGATGAGGATAAGTGGTTATAGAAAATGAATGGATGGTATTACCAGGCCCTCATTTGAAACAGTCCAGTTTGTTAAAATGCTTTATACCCAGACTAAGCACAACATTAAAATGCTGCATAATGAATGATGGTAAAGTGATAAGTCTACATTAATGGTGGAAGAAGTGCTCAGATCCTTCAGTAAAAGTAAAACTACTTAATTGCAAGTTCCAAATCCTACTTAAGCAAAAGTACAGAAGTAAGTATTAACAGCAAAATAAAGTATGAATAGTAAAAGTATTAATTCTGTAGAAAAATATATTATTTGAATGATTTATTATTATTATTACTTTATTTCGGACACATTTAAGGATAAAAGGTCCATAGCACATTAGATAAAAAAGAAACACACAAACAGTAAGTACACAGCAGCACATATGCAGCTGAAAAGACAGAAGGAGAGAATTCAACTGCCTGAATCCACGTACAAACTTGAGCGTCAGTGGTTCCCCAATCTGGATGAAAACCTGACTGTGCTCAGCTCAGGACTGGTTCATGCCATAATAATTCCGTTTTGTGATACAGAAAACCTGCATAAAGATTTCGTAATACTGCAGAACAGGTTGGCACTTTGACATTAACAAACATTTGGCTGGCACTACACCAACGTGAGATTCTCACTACTGATGTACTTTCAACTTAGTTAGGTTTTTTTTTTTTAGTTAGGTAGTTCCTCCACCAAACGCTTACAGATACATCTGGCAGGGCTGTGAGATAATTATGGAGGTGAAAACAGGATAGCTTTACAAATGTTTGTAAACATTTTTACCTCTTAGGGCCTCAAACAGTCATTTAAATAATCTGAAAAGATCTCTCTTTGTTGGAGCTGCTAATAACTTGATAATTTGAGAGGAGACAAAAAGGCCCCAGGTAAAGTGGAAAGTATAATATTTGTCTCTGAAATGTAAAGGACTTCTTTAAAGTGGCTTAAAATGGAAACACTCAAATAAAAGACGTCAAATGTGTGTTTAAACCACTGCTTTAAATCTACATATTTTTATTACTACATAAAACCAGCACTGGTCTGTGAAACACTGAGAAAAGCAATTCTGCATAATTGCTTTTAATTCTTGTAAAAAAAAATTCTTGGAATAGTGCTGTCCTTTTACATATCAGCAAAATAATTTATTAACTTCTTGCTGATGTTTGCGCCACTCCTCCCACCGCCGTGTTTAAAGAGCCCGTCTGCGGCTCTTGAATGCAACTCGCATTCACGGTCAGTGAGTCGAACTTTGGATCAAACTTGACGCCTCTTCATTTCATCTGCAGCAACCACGATGGCCGGTCCTCCTGTCATCATATGGAAAGATGAAGTCGAGCGCCTGTTGCGTTACAGAGATCTGGTCCCCCGTCTGGAGGAAGCTTTGGGGAAGTTCTCCAGACGGGACAGCGCAGAGGTGATCCAGCCTGTGCGCAGTACGCTGCCCCTGCAGAAACACCGCGGGTAGGCCTGCGTGCACTCAAGTGCAGATGGAACAAATGAAACATTAACAATGTGTTGCTACTGCTGACTGACGCTCGTTCACTTTTACAGCTTCATGGGATTGATGCCGACATACATGGAGAATGACGGAGTCCTGTGCACAAAGTTAGTGTGTTTTTACGCCAGAAAGGAAGGTTCATCTCTGCCAGCCACGCAAGCCACAGTGGTGCTGCTGGATCCAGAATATGGGAATGTAAAGGCTGTGAGTAAAACTAATGCATGCACAGATTACTCTGACACTACTGCAACTTGGATGGCTTGAGTAACTTTACAAGTTCACCCAGTGATGAGATGTTTCCAACATTCCAACCTATCTTTAAACTTGTATATTTATATTTCACGTCTATTGCTGTTTGCACCCAGGGATATGAGGGGAACACTATGTCCTGTGTATGTCCTGTACATATGGCAGCATTGACAATAAAGTTGACTTGACTTGATTTGAACCTGCAGGTCATGGATGGAGAAGTCATCACCAGCATGAGGACAGCTGCAGCCTCAGCCATCTCTGCTAAGGTACTTTTTTCAACATGTGTTCACGCTCCCTGTTCTCTGACATTGCACTGCTGTTCTAGCTTTGACACTCTTCTGTCCTGCTGTATATTTGACACACAGCTGCTGATGCGTCCTGATGCAGAAGTGCTGGCAATCTTGGGGAGTGGCAACCAGGCCCTGAGCCATTACAATGTGTTCACTGAAATGTTCTCATTTAAAGAGGTACAGTTAAAACATTTCTTGTAGATGTGACAGTAAGCAAGTCTGAACAGAAGCTTATCAGAATATGTAATCAAAAGTGTGGATTCTCGTGTCTGAAAAAACACGCACATGAAGAAACGAAGGCAGAATGCCCATACACCACACTGGGAGGCTGATTGTTGAATGTTTGGACCTGTTGATTTACCTCACCCTCTGTGAAGATTACTGCCACAAGAATTTGGCGTATAGAAAACATTGGATCACACTTTTGTAGCACCTAAGTGTCTTGAAGGCAACATGATTGAAAAAGGTTGTCAGCCTTCCTTGATATGCCTGTCATTCCTGACTCCACACCCTTTCAGTTGGTTTCCTCCCTTTGTTGATCAGTGCCAAAAATCTGAAGGCGGGGAAAAAAAAAAATTCAAACTGGCAAAAATAAAATCTTAAAACATAAAATCTGCAACTGAAAAAACTAAAAACCCAAGTATCAAAAAATATATAAATGTGAAAAATCTTACACTTTTTTATCTTAAATACATTCTTGTATTTTTAAAAGTTCAAGATAAAAACTTTCTGTTTCAAATTTTCATTTTTCAATTTTATTTTTTTCAAATGATCAAACTTTTGGTCCTGATTTGGCTCCATATAACAAACAGTTTAATCAGAAATGGATGGATGATTTGCCTTTATTTACCCATCTCAACTACCCTAAAGTAGTGATTAATTTGACAAATGACAACTGCTGCAAGGTTGCTAATATCAGGCACCATCCCGAGGTAAAATATGCAAGCTTCAGTGTAGTAGAGTTCCTGCCTGGTAGCAGACCAAGAAATGCGATGATTATGACTTTGAAGTCCTCTTATTCTACCTCATCAGTGATCCTAATGTTATCTGCTATATTACATTAATGTTTGTGTCTTAACTGTTCCCTGGCCTCTAGTCATTTTCCAAAAGCAAGTTTAGCATCCCTTATCCAGGCTGTTAGCCCACTATATGTACAGAATATTATTTTTGTTCAATGCATATTGTAATATTAAATATGGTGTCCCACTTTATTTACAAAGTGGAACGAGAAAAGATTGTCCATCAAATTCACACAAAAATCAAAAAAAGATTTCCTGTATGAAGTCCTACTTGCTGAATTTACCTTAAAGGTAGCAGTTTAACCATTTGGGAAATCCACTTATTGGCAGAAAATATGAAGCTATTACTGCTTAGCTTAGCCTAGCCTAGCTTAGCTTAGCTTAGTTTAGCTTATTTTAGCATAACAACTAAAAACAAGGGGAAACTGCTAGCCTGGCTCTGCTCACAAATTAACATGTTAATTAAACAAACAAGATATCACGTGGGTTATGCTCACAGTCCCATCTAAATCTTGACTTTGTCATTGATTGATTATTGTTTTAATTAGTTTTATATACAAATAATGTTTGTTCATACTTTACCTGGATCTTCTACACAGGTGCGTGTCTGGAGCCGCACAAGACAGTGGGCGGAGAAGTTTTGTCAGTCTGTGAGTGGTCCGGTGAAACTCTGTGACTCAGTGGAAGAGACAGTGAGGGGAGCGGATGCCATAGTGACAGTAACCAGATGTACAGAGCCAGTGCTCTTTGGTCAGTGGGTCAAACCAGGAGCCCATGTGGCAGGTAAGAAGAAATAATGAAAGAGGAAGCTGGTGGGATTTTTAGATCGGCATCCTGCAAATAAGTCAGTATTTAGGGGGCACACAGTTTAAAACTCTTTTAAAGTGTTTTTTGGGGAAATTTTTGTCAATATGGATGCAGTAAAAAAAAAAAAAAAAAATACTGTTAATTGTGTCACTCTTCATATTTTCCACTGTGTTTCCCTCCTGTTGCTGAGCAGCAGTGGGAGCTTGCAGGCCAGACTGGCGGGAGTTGGACGACGTGTTGATGAAGGAGGCGGTGGTGTACACTGACAGCAGAGAGGGAGCAATGGCCGAGTCCGGTGACATCATCCACTCTGGGGTCAGTCTGCTGATGTACATCCTAACCGTCTCACTAAATATGATAACTTAGGTGTGTGTTACTGGCTCCCTTTACTGAATATGTGTAGAAAAAGTATGACTGTAGATCCTCTGTTGTCAGGCTGAGGTGTTCGCAGAGCTTGGAGAGGTTATAAATGGGACAAAACCTGCCCACCGAGACAAGACGACTGTGTTCAAATCCCTTGGTAAGCCCTACTTAATGTAGGCTTAGTCATGGCCATGTGAAAGTACATTATTTTTCCAATTTAGTAGTTCATCTTTTTGTTTTATGTTTTACAACAGGAATGGGAGTTGAAGATGCAGTATCTGCTGAGCTGGTATTTCAAGGTTCAAGGTTCAAGCAATCTTCCCCGAGGGGCAATTTGTTGAACAGCAGCAGGATGTAACATAAATAACACATATACAAACAAACAACAACAGTCAGTAAAAGACAAAATAAATACATACTACATAAAAGTGCCACATCTCACATTGAGTTATTAAAAAAGCCCAGAGCAGCAGGAACAAAAGAGTTTTTGTGTCTGTGTGTTCTGCATTTAGTCAGGCAGAATCTGCGGCCAAAATAAACCAACCCCCCCCCAAAAAGTAAGGCCATGTTCAGGGTCGTTGTGCGTCTATTGCCGAAATGTGCTCAGCATGTTCTCTACTTTGTCCTTATAATTCAATTTTGCAAGCTTAAGTTCCTTTTTAGCTTGTTTTTGAAGTACTCTGTATTGAGTCATGTCACCTTGGTTGAAACTAATATTTCGTTGGTTAATTAGCGTAAAAAGGATAAAACAACCCTTCAAACTGAGGTGAGTCATTGCTATGACGGTCACACGCAGATCAGTTAAAATCCAGGTTAGTAGGGACAATAAAAACAGGTTAAACGTTAAAAGACAACACTCTCACTCTGCACACTAGTGCTGCCTGTCGCCATTACAGCGCCAGTCCTTAAACAATGGAAAGCCAAGCAACCATGAAGAGGCCATGTATTTAAATCTTGACCTCTCTGTTTGACCTCTGTAGAACTCAAGCTGATTATCAAGAAAGAGGACAGCAAATAATAAAGCTTTTACTTTAGTGGATTCACCCTAGAAAGAAAGAAAGCCACTGCTATATAACCTGATAAACCTGCTAAGAGTATCTAATACTGAGGCGGCTAGTTGATTAATCCTTGTCAAAAAACAGAAACTTAATCTGCAGTACTTCTGATAATTTGTTTAAAGAATTTATCAAGCAATTTAAAGAGACTGTAGCCATGCTAGTTAGGCACAGTGGTGCTTTGAGCTAAATGCTAACATGTTGACATTTATTACGTGTAATGTTCACCATCTTTGTTTAGCATGCTAATATTAGCAAATGAGTAAAGCAGAAGGAATGTCTTTAGCTTTGATAGTAATTTGTGCTGACACTGCCGTCCCTTGAGTGATGGTTAAAAATGCCAATCATTGGGCTGGTTCCTGCTTCTCAAATGTGAGAATTTTTTTTAGTTGTAAGACAATTTTCTTTGTGTTTTTAGCTTGTTGGTTAGCAAATGAATACAAACACTTTGAAGACATATTACTGGGTTTAAAGGTCCAGTGTGTAGGATTTGGTGGCACCTAGCAGTGAAGTTGCAGATTGCAACCAAATGAATGCTCTCCCACGCCTCTTCCCCTTTTCTTCCAAGTGTGTAAGATAAACTCTGGTTGGAGAATTCACATTAAAAGCAAAAAGCCCCGCTCTCACTGTAGATATAAAGGGCTCATTTTAAGGCAACAAAAACACAATGATTCTTATTTTCAGGTGATTATACACTAATGGAAACATACTAATGAATATTGTGTTCCATTCCTGCCAATAGATACTCCTAAATCTTACACACTGGACCTTTAAAAAAGAAATTGACAATTTTTCACTCTTGTCTTACATTTCATAGACTGATCAATGTTTGCACAGAATAAAAAAGAATAAATACAACTGAGCATTTTCAATGAGTTTATTTGCTTTTTTAAAAAAAAGAAAAAAAAATCTGCATATTACTATGTGAAAATGAAACCACATGTAGCAAGAAAGTAAATCTAAGAGTGCACTTCCACTGCGCCATTAAAACACTGATTAAATGAGTCCAGAGTCCATGCAACTTGATCATTGCTCCTTCCAAAATAAAATGTGTTGCGCTGAATAGTTACTTCTCATGGTCACGTTGTACAATAAAAGATATTAAAATCAACCTTCGAGTGCTAATACACTGGCTCATAGACTTCATAATAATAGATGGGGGTCAAAATGATGCGGTTAAACACCACCGTGATAGCAATATGGACATCATATACTGAGAAAAAAAAGCCTGAACATCAAAAGCACTTTCTGAGCACTGACTTGAAATGATAAAACCTTTACAGATAGATCAAGAATGAACCAGCACAACAACATTGGCTGCACTGCACCTTCACATGCCCGACGGTCAGTCATAAAATACTGTGTTCACTTAACACATAGTGAGAAGAGAGCAATGGATTCATCTAGAAAGCTTTAAGGACCAAAACAAGATAATTACCTGTTAAATACCTAGCAGAGACTGTTTTTAATGCTCATTAATTGTAGACAGTATTTCTTATCTTAGCAGCTGCTACAATTGTTACAAGTCTTTTAAGGGTTAAACCGTTTTTTTACACGACTGCATGATCTCGTACAGATTAAAACAAAATTATAAAGAAAGTGAAACAACATTTTAGTGTTGACTACAAAGCGATGACCGTTGACTGAGTTTTGGCAACACTTCAGCCTAGTCAGATGACACATGTAAACAAAACGGTCCGTCAACCACAGCTGACAAAAGACTGACGATGACAAAAAGGAGAAATTAGCTCCTAAAAGAACTTTTTTTTTTTCATTACTTAAAGTAAAATTTCTTCAAGGCAGCAGGAATCTCTTAGTGTGTTGGGGAAAGAGTGCAGTGCAGGACCTCCTTCTCTTATGGAGTTAAATCTACGGTACTTTCATGATAAAAAAAAAAAAAAAAAAAAAAATCACGTTCAAGTAGTGTTTCTTCACAATGTCAGAGAAAAATAACATGAATGTTTGTTTGTATAATCCTCCCTCTTTCTCCTTAATCAACCCCAGATCCTAAATTAACCCCCTCCCACCCACCCTCACATCCCCCAAAGCCTTAGCAAAGTCACTTCATTCCCGTCGATCTGAAAGGACTAAACAGATGTAAGCAACCAGACGTCAAATCTGACAGGAAACCTTCAACGCTGCTTAAATCTGTCAAGTTCTTCCAGATGGAAGTCTGATCTACCAGAGCTTCTATGTAAGCAAGGACACAGGGTGTGAATAGATATTTGGGGAACCCAGTCATCATCTTCTTCCCTCTGAATAAGTGAGTTCTGACTGCAATCATACTTTCTACTCCCTGTGATTCATTCTTTTACAATATTCTGCACTTCCTCTTCCTCTTCTTGATGGGTGGGGGGCACAGGACCGCCCTGATGGCTTCGTCGAACACTGTCTTAAGGCCGCGCTGCGTCAAAGCGGAGCACTCCAGGTACTTCACTGAGCCTGGCGAGCAGAGGAGAGGGAGAGAGAGAGAGAAAGCAAAGTCAGCAAGACAGCTTGTTTTTGTTTGAATGGCATAATAATACAGTCCCAAAAAATATTTTAAGGCTTGAGTAAGACGGGCATGACTGTGCCCTGTAAAATCCCAAACAAAAACCTTCCACACTCTAGGCTACACAGGGTTCAAAAACAAATATTGCTTTTTAATACCCTATAAATGGTAGCTGGAAATAGATTTTAAATGAAGTCAACAACCACAATGACTAAATTATACTTTCACAACCACCTTTTCCAGTGGAGTGCTCCTACGCTATGGAAAGATGATGATGACTGTGTCCAACATCTTTGAGTTCCAGAGAATATAATGTAAACGTGTCAAATACAACAAGTGAAACTAAAAAACTAATTACTGGTCTCGCTCACGGGTTCTCCTGAAATTACAATATTCATGACATTTGCCTTCAAGAATGTTAAGTGGAAATGTCATCATCTAATTTTACAGTGCATCAAAATAAAACCTCCAATAATAATGGTAAATAAATCAAGTATTATGTTGCTATATTTAAGATATTTTAATAACTCCAAGCCCTTAAACTGAACTCTTTTTCTAATTATCTAAGGATTAAGGATTGCTGCACATTCTCTGCAATAAAATGAGCACCATCATAAGTGTATGAACCCAATTAAATTTGCATGATGTTGTAATTAAATAAATGTGACAGTGAAACTGTGACATTTCTCTTTTTAGCAAAACTTAATAGCATCTTTACAAAATTGCCAGAAACGCGACTCCATAAAAAAAAAGATTAAAAACATTAATAGACAGTCATATTAGTTAGATATTGTATTTGTGTATGTGTAGTGTTAAAACTGACTTATTTCCTTAGCCATGGCCAAGCCCTGAGGGTAGATAATGGGGGAGAGCTTCTTCTCCTTGAGCTTTTCGATAGTGTCCTTGTCGTCTCTCAGGTCCAGCTTGGTGCCCACCAGGATGATGGGTGTGTTAGGGCAATGATGTCTCACCTCAGGGTACCACTGGGGGAGGAGGAGAGAGTGGAGGACACAGTGAGAGGTTGCAGGATGCAGATGGACAGCATGGCAGACAGTGTGGAAAGTATGTGGGTTGTTAAAAGAATTGATTTCTCTCTGTGTTTTCTGGTTCTCATCCAAATTCAACAAGATGTGACCTTTGAGGAATTCAGGGGCAACAAGACGACACAAACGTTCACCAACGCTGAATAATTCTCAGTCCTGATGGTACAATGAATGACATTTGTTCCTGCTACTGTACCAACTGACCTCTAAACAATCTCCTTCAATTTAACAGTTACAGCTGAGGTAGCATTAAAATGAGAAAGAAAAAAAACATATATTTCTATAAAACAATACAAAGCCCCATATGCTGTGAGACAATTTCTCGTAAACAAAGATTTTCTTGCCGGCGATCAACATTAACAGTTTTTGCCTGAAATTTTGCATTTCTGCCTTGTTGTATTTATATATTTCAGGACCACGAGTTTATGACTAGAGCTAATAATAAAGTACTGTGAGTTATGGGTAATTAGGGGAGAGAAAAGGGCTTTTTTTTGTGTAGATATTTTAAACCCCAACAATCCTTTAGGATTTCAAATCAAGGTTATATCTCTGTTAGTTGAAGAGTTTAATGTCAAAAATGTGATCATTTCATGGAAAACACACTAAAATGACAAATGTAGCAGACCTCAGAGGTTTTTCTCACCTTGGCACGGACGTTTTCAAAGGAGGCTGGACTGACTAGTGAAAAGCAAATCAGGAACACATCCTGAGGAGGAAAAATGACAAAAATCAATTATATAATATTAAAAAAAAACATTTACAATATTGACTTAATAGACTCTAAATGGTCAGACGTGAGGGTTCACACAGCTAGACAAATCTGGACTATGTAGGTTAAATACAAACAGCCCCCCTCCCCTTCAGCTCCCTGTGAGTCTTGGCACAGAGGCCAGTTTGTTGTAAGGACAAAAAGTGCAAACAAGAGTTCCCTTTCACTTCCTCCAGCCGTCCTCCAGACAGTGTATAGGTACTGTGGATACAAGGCTCTACTCTGCTGAGTGCAAAGACTCTGTCTAAAGCATTACAGGCCAGTGAATAACTCCTAATCAATGCTGGCAAAGTGAAAACAGTGTTCATGCTAACATTGTTTGGCTGATACTAGTCTGTGTATGGCAGTGGTTTGAGACCAGCAGATGTTAGTACTGCGTATGAATGCATAGTTATATACATACTGTCTGTGGGTAGGACAGAGGCCTGAGCCTGTCATAGTCCTCCTGTCCTGCTGTGTCCCACAGGCCCAGGTTCACTGGTTTCCCATCAACCATCACATTGGCAGAGTAGTTGTCAAATCTGTAGGGAGGGAGGTGGAGATCAAATTAAGCATAAAGCAACATTTTACGGTACAAAAATGCTGATAAAAGTATGAATGCTATATTCCCATCGCACTAAACCTCGCCACATCTCCATCTCCATGTCACAGCTGTTCACAAGATGTGTGTCTGTGTGTGTTACTTACACTGTGGGGATGTACTCTCCAGGGAAGGCATTGGTAGTGTAGCTGATGAGCAGGCATGTTTTACCCACAGCCCTGAGATTAGAAAGGAGAAGAGAGGAGGGAAGATTTGACAGAGAAAAAACAATAATCAGAGCGCTGGTTGATTTATTCTTAGTTATGTTAATTACAGTGTATTCTTCAGTGAATCACAGCAACAACAAGAACATTTTATAGTATCTAAAGCACAAATTTCATCCATTAATTCTATGAACTACATGGAAATGATGGCTTGTCCAACCAGAAATCAAACATCAGTCTGTATTAAGATGTTTAAATTAAGATTTGAGGTCAACCAAATACAGAAACTAACTGATCTCTATTAATTTCATTTTTATTGTTCATTTTAGTTTTAAGCAAACATTTCTTTATATATTTACATGTTGTGCTACAACTTGAAAATATACAAACAATAAAAATATGTAAAGCTCTGCTCAAACACAGCTTTATCTGAGTCACACCCGTGCTCCGTTTGTTTTCATTCCAAGTTTATTTTTAAGGAATGTATCGTGTAAAAATACCAAACATTTGCTGGCTATAAATGAAGACTTTTGCCCTCTTTTATGTCATCCCCAAAATGGATTGGATCATTTGGGTTACTGAGTATATAGGTCAGCCCAAGTCATCAGCTACTTTTTTTTTTTTTTTTTTTAAATCTCAGGGTTATATTGGGAAGATTTGACAGAGAAAATACAGCTTGATTTATCCTCACACTTGTGTTAATTACAGTACATTCTTCAGTGAAATTACAGCAACAACAAGAACATTTCAAGCTTGTTTTTAAAATTTTGCCCAACCAGAAATCAAATATCAGTCTGTATTAAGGTGTTTAAATTAGGATTTGAGGTCAGCCGAGAACAGACATTAACTTTATAGCTCTATGAAGACTTTTTCATGTAGAGATTTTTATACTTCAGTTTAGTTTCATGCAGGTGACGCTTACATTTACATGTTTTAAAACTTGAATATTACAATAAAACTCTGCTAAAACACAGCTTTATCTGAGTTTGCTCAGTTTCTTTTTATTCCAAGTTAATTTTTTAAGAAATGTATCATGTAACATTTGCTGGCTATAAATGAAGACTCTTTTTATGTAATCATCCTTAAATTGGACTGGATCATTTGGGTTATTGAGCATATAGGTCACACTAAGTCACCAGCTACTTTTAAAAACATCTCTGGGTTATATTGGGTTAGGGTGTGCCTCGGTTGTAATTTTAATATCCCATATAATAAAACATTAAATGAAGCTTTAAGTGGCTGCATGCTGAGCTAATGAATAACACACCGAGTGCACCAGAGCAAATCAATTCAAGAGCAAACAAGCCAATAACTTCTATAACAGGACGAGCTATCAGGTAGCTTAGCTTTGAGCTGTCGACATGGCAGCCTGCGTCGTGTCTAATAAATGACATGCTGTGACCCATTCAGTCACACCTAACCGGAGCATGTCGATAAATCTGTCTGACCCAGCTGGACCGGACAGCAGCAGGCACAACAACAGCTGTCGCTCAACTTGGCATGTTATCTGAGGCTCGTTAGCCGCTAGCCAACTGTTGGTAACTGGGTCAACTATGTTGGCTTTTATTAACCGTTACCGTGCGTGTTAAAGTGGGGGAGTTTTAGAGGTTAAAGTGAGGATAAAAAAGGGATAGTTAAACTTACCCGTCCCCCACTACCACACACTTAATGGCCTGCATCGGGCGGCTCTCTCGCTAGCAGCCCCAGTCAACGTTACAGCGGGTCGAGCTCGGTTAGCTTAGCGAGCTAACGGCGGCTAAAAATGCACCGGGTCCCGTTGTTTGAAAAAGTCCAAACAAAGTGTGCGAGTCCAAAAAGTTGGAAATGTTGTCCTTAAAGAAATTATCCGACTTGTGCCTCTTACTCAGCAACACCAATTGAAACTCTAAAGTTGTAATCCAGGAAGGCAACACCCAGGAAAAAAAAACTCTGGAGTCAAGATTGAGGAAAAAAAAACGCCCACAGTTTGGAAGCTGCAGCTCCCCGATCCCTGCGAGTCATATCCGGTCAGAGCGGCACGGACGAACCCTGACACCTACCGGTCCTCACAGGAACATGCCACCTCAACACTGGTAGTGGGGGACGGGTGTAACCAGTGATGGAAGAAACATCCTCTGTCCAAGTAAACTGTAACTTCAGATGCATTGAAAGCATATAAGAAGAGTAAATCTAAATAAATAATAATAATAATAAATAACAGTAAAATGTAGTTAAAGTATAAAAGAAGGGAAGTAGTGAGATACTTGTCTAAAAGTCCTGTATTATTTACTGTATAAAGTATTCAGGTATAATCAGTATTAACAGTACTCATTTCAGCAAAATGTCCCCTGTGAATGTTATATATTATATCATAATTCATGTAAAAATATCATTTTACTGTTGAAGTTGGTTGCAGAGGCCAAACTGACACACTCTTACACTCATGCTTGGTTTTGTCCAACCAATAGTACAAAATGTCAAATTCCAAAGAAGTAATTTAAAAGGAAAAGCAGGAAATCCCCACATTTGAGAAGCCCGAACCATGAGATGTTATTGCATGAATAATTATGATTTTTCTGTCAGTTGCCTCGTTTCAGCAGTACTTGTATGTACTGTTGAGTACTTTATAACAAAGAATCATATCTTATATGCTCTTTGTATGTTTTGTATGTAAAAAAAAAATTAAATGTTTAATTAACTAAAGCAGTCAAATAGATACAGTAGAGTAAAAAGTAGTGGAACAGAAATAGGGATATGAAAACAAAAGACTCAAGTAAAATTGAAGTACCTCAAATTTGTACGAGAGTAAATGTAATTTCACTGGGTAAAAGTAAAATAGCTCCAGTTTGGCTGTCAAATAGATATAGATTAAAATATCATGGTTTTCTCTGAACTATAGCTGAGTACAAGCATGGAGCAGAAATGTGGAAATACTCAAGTAAAGTACAGTTCCTCACATTTTAGGTACAGCCCTTGAATAAATTGATTGATTATTTACAGCACTGGTTAATGTGAACAACACTTGTTTTAATAATGTAGAACTGAACCTGAACCTATTTTACTGGCCGCCATGAATACCTTTACTTGCAAACAAATATGCTTTCTGGTCAAATTCATACAGCTTTGTCCTTTCAAGCAATGTTAGATCTTTATTGTGTTCTCGTGTATTTGCACATTGTGGTATGCTTCAGTTACTAAACTGAAAGATTTGAATACATAAACCACTGATATAAATAGTTGCTTCTTCCTTGTAATGTCAAAATAATCACTCTGCAGCGTTTGCTTGTGGACACAAGAGGGCAGCACTTTACAATTTTGCAGCTTTATTGTAAAACTACAGTCTGTAATACTGTCCAAATCTTTACTGCCGCCAACAGGAAAAATATAAAATGCAAACACCCAACAGACACACATACTCACATACTTACTCTCGTGCTTAAAGTAACCATTATCTTTCTAATGGTTTTTTATCTCCATCAGTTAATCACTGACTCCATGGCAACCAAGCAGTGTAGCATCATCTCTGCACGCACACACACGCACACACACACACACACACACAGTGCACACACACGCATTAGTAACCTTGACTCTGGATTATGTTATTGGGGGATTTTCCCAGCAAACAACACATTAATAGGATAAACGTCACCATTAAATGGGGGGGGAGTAAAAGCAGAGGAGAGATTAATGAAGGATAAACAGGCCTGTCGCTGCACATCAGGGAGGCTGTAAAACACAGCGGAGACACACTGTGGGACATTAGGACGTCAAACTGAGAAAAGACATTAAAGGGGAACTCTGCACAGGCAGATTTCATACATCTCCCCCAAAAAACAACATTTTAACATTTAACATGTCTTGAACGAGTCTGACAGCCGTGGCTTTTCAAAAAATATTGGTCATATTGGCTAATAATGAGCATTTGTCAGTGCTCCATCTACTGTTTTTTTATATGCTGGTAATAAGTTCCTCTTTTCAGTGCAGCGTGTCTGTGTGTGGCACATGTTGTCATTTTTCTTTTCAACTTTCAACACTACATCACCCGAATATGCAACATTTTTGTGTTCATCATTTTGAGAAATTCACTTTCTTGCAGAGATAAGATTGATACATCTCCTTTATCATGCAGTGTTTACACTATTTTTTTCATCTCATGTTTGTGGATTGGCTTTGCTGAATCTGACACTCTGTGACACCGATAAACATTGGAAGAGATACATAATTAATGAAGTCATTTGATCAAATTTAGATTACATTCTTGGCTTTTCCCTATGTTTAGTTTGTGAAGGATGTTTATACACCCCAATGTGGGAGTTCTGTCGTTGGGAGTGTCTCTGTGTTATCTTGCTATACCACCTGGTTTTGGAGGAAGAATTAGTGCAAGAGCTTCACATCAGAGGTGGGAGGAAAGAGGTTTTAACAAGCCAGAACAACTATTAAAGATAACTTTGTTGGTGAGGCTTTATTGTGCACTGTCACGCTTAGCTCTCCTCCTGTCACCCTCAGTCCACATGCATCTTCCTTCAAACTGCAGTTCAGAGAGTCATTTCGACGGATCATTATGTTTAACCATTAGCTCTCTAAATAATCACCGAGATTTAATGACCCCAGTTATGGTGCTCTCATTTGCATAGGAGTCAGATTGACAGTCTGCAGGCAATCAACTCTTAAATGCCAGAATGTGCTCCGTAATGGTAGAGTCCACGGGATGTCTGCAATCACATAATGTGGAGAGAGTCAACAATTTTTATGGAGTGAAAGCTAAAGGATGAGAGCATTCGCAGGTTATTCCCTGGATTTCATCATTTCAGCATAAAGCAGATGGCTGTACCCAGCTGAGGCTTTGGCATTTGCGCTGCTGCCGCTATCTCCTGTTCCAATATGATCAATATAAACCAACATACAGTGGTAACAAGATCCTGTAGATAAGTAACGATGCAATGAATCATTCAGAAGCACGAACCCGTGACATTTGATGGATTTTCAGAGAATTTATCTGTAGGAGGGAGTCTGATTAGAGCACGGCAAATGTGCATTTCTGATCTGATAATGGAGTTTCATAACAGTGTTTTTTTAATGTCACAGCTGCACCAAAGAATAACATTTTGGCACCCATGAAGGCCTTTTTATCGAATACACCCTCTCACTACACATATATGCTCACAAATGCACAGAAGTACTCTTGTGCAAAGCTGCACAACTCGACAAACTCCACCACTTTGAAAGCTGTGAACTGACTCTAGATGCTTATTGGACTGCATGTTGACACAAGGATGTACAATTCATGGTTTTGAGGCAGCTCTGCGCAGCTTGTTTATTAGCCAGTGGCAGCAGATGTGCACCTCCCTAAAAATAAACCACACTTTTGAAGAAGTCCTTACTATGCAGAGCTTTAGTCATCACATAAAAGGGGACTTCTGTGTCTTGTGTCTAGTCCCATGTATTCGCAAAGTCTTTTTTTTTTCTGATGACAATCAGCCATGAGTCATTCTTGCAATCAGAGCTGTGAGGTGAATCACATGCTGCTGTTGTGGATGTGATGGGAAGTTTCCAGCCGAATAGGCAGCACAGGAAAGATGTCCCACGTGTTTCCTTTTGTCCTCCCTCTCATTTTCTACGTGTTTCTCTTTCTCCAGTTTCTCTTCCGTTCTTCACAGACGTCGCCAGCTTCATGCTCTCAACCATTGTGAGAAAGGAAGTGTGTCACAGTACTTGTGTGTTTGCATTAGCAGGAATGTGTGTGGGATTGTTGCGGACAGTTTTCACAGGATCCAGGAATTCCTCAGACACCCAACACAAATGAACTATCCCCTCGAATCCCAGCTTTGAGTATTTATACATGCAATACTAAGACATTATGTCTGAGTTATGCTTTGGAAAGAACCCTGAATTACCAGCAGTAGACTGTCCTCGGTGACACACAAAAGGTGATAAATCAAATGTAGCCTCAGTCTAATTGCTAAACACAAACAAGATAAATGCAGCATGTTATTGTACTGCTTTAACTTGGCCGAACAGACATATTGTAAGACCTAGTAGATACTGAATAATCAGCATGTCTCAATCAAAATAAATCAGACTCTAATACAGATGAAGCTGTATGGATCAACATTCACCTCATTATAACAGCATGGGTCAGAAAGCATGTTACTTGCTTGCAACGTTACTGCTGTACTACTGCAGCCAAGAGATGCACTGGATGAATCCGGTTTCACGCAGCACAGGGTCATTTCCTTGATGAGTGCAACAAAAGTTCACAAAATTTTGAATGAGTCTGTTTGGAGGGCAGAAAAAAAGCCTGACTGCCGCACTGAAGAGGTATTGCCAATTAACGATACCTTAGATTAGAGCCCACATAAATGCTTCACAGAGTTCATGTAGTAGATACATCTCAACTTCAACTGTTTGGACTGTTTGTGTGAAATAGGCCATCATTGTGGGATTTCTGCAAAGAAACCACTACTCGGGAAGATCATTGTTTGGGGCAGGAAACACAAGGAAATATGTACTTTGGTCTGATGAGTCCAAATTTGAGATTTTTGGTTCCAACTTCTGTGTTTTTGTGAGATGCAGAGAAAGTGAATGGATGGTATCTGCATGTGTGGTTCCCACCGTGATGCATGGGAGATTAGGTGTGAAGGTGTGGGGATGTTTTGCTGGTGACACTGTTGGGAGTTTATTTTAAAATTCAAGGCACATTTAAAAAGCTTGGCTACCACAGAATTCTGTGGCAACGTGCAATCCCATCTGGTTTGCGCTTAGTGGGACCATCATTTGTTTTTCAAGAGAACAATGACTCAAAACACACCTCCAGGGCTTTTTGACCATGAAGGAGAGTGATGAAGTGCTGCATCAAATGACCTGGCTTCCACAATCACCTAAACTAAACCCAATTTTGGTGGTTTAGGATGAGTTGGACTGCAGAGTGAAGGGAAAGCAGTGGTCAGCTTGTATCCTTCTGTTGGAAAACCATTCCAGGTGACAACCTCATGAAGCTGATTGAGAGAATAAAGAGTGTGCAAAGCTGTGATGACATGTTTCTCCCTCTAGGACTGTGGTCTCCAACATTTCCCAGAAAACCTGTCAACAACCACCAGACAGTAGAACTTGTTCCACACTCATGCTGTGTGATAGTAACAGTCAGATGTTTTTTCCAGTGACGATGAAGTGAGACTCAGAAAGTACATGTCTCATTTCTGCATTGTATTCTGGTCTATGTATGCTGCTGTCATCAGAGAAATTGGCTCTGAAACTACATTGCAGGAAAAAGGGAAATATTTTAGCTTATGGGAAAAATGTCTCTACAACTATTGGATGGATTTCTTTTAAATTTGGTGCAGATGTCTGTGTTTCCCTAAAAGTTGAATTGTAATAAATTACTTACTAACTCCTATAAAATAAATAAAATAACAATATAAATAATAAAATTAACATTATAACTACTCACCATTCTGACCATGTTAGCTTTTAGATTTTAGCCCCTAGCGTGACTCTTATTTCCAAGTAGATAAATTAGTCTTCACATTGTCAGAAAGACGAATGCCTTGTGGTTGCCTTGCATTCTGGTCTATGGAGGCTACTCACAGTAGAGGAGAAATGAGAAACTACGAAATCCCACCGTTACACAATACTATCTAAATTTGGTGACTTGCAAGGGGATAATAAACATATCAGAGAAAACAACAAAAAAATCTAAAAACAATATCAAACTATCATAAGGCATGGCAAACTAAAGCATGTTTCTGTCCACAGGGTCATGATAAAACTGAGTAGAATCATATCTTTGCCACATTATCCTCTTGACTGTCAGCCAAGTGACACATCAGCCTTTCCCTTTAATCTGTACATCATGCATACAGAGTGTATATACTATAATCAGAATGCAGCACATGCACATCATCTGAAACCACTCACAAGGGCTCGAGGTCAGTCCATCCACTCTCTCCCCTGGCCCTGCACATGAGATGTTTAAATGTGGCTGACATATGCTGCCTTATAGGAATCTGTTTCCCCGTGAAATATAGAGTGCATCCATGCACCCAACATTTGTTCTGCTGGCTTGTAAATGGGGGAAAATAAATATAAGTACATTTTAGTGTGGGATGGGAAAATGATGTCAGACTTGAGCCAAGTTTACGGGTCAAAAATTAATCAAATGAGCTCAGCCAAGAAAAGGCTGACTCTATGTTTCTATTTTAAATACACTTGATGTTTGAGATGAGATCTGCTCACTTTGACTCTCTCTTGCAAACACATCCGTGGTTCATTGGAAGACAAATGTTCAAAATCCCAGTAAACTCATTGTGAACAGCACATAAATTAACTCTAGTGTTTCATTGATTAGAGGGGAATAATTGAATTGTAGGATGGAGAGAGCTCTTTCTGGACTCCACCCTTTTGGTTCCACTGAAGCTGGAAATGGAGCCACTTCCTGTTCTGGTCCGGACATCTGCACTTAACACAGAATTATTCCCAAAACTGACAGCATTCACTTTCCCTCAGACAAAACCCCCTTTTACATTTTGTGTACTTGTCAAGGAGAGACACTAGCAGAAAATTTAGAGAAAAGGAGAGATGGTGATGAAGACGTCACATGAAAACCGCTCTGTGTAGTTCTTGGCTGCAGGCGGGCCTTTGAGGGCGTGTGAGGAGGAATTTATGGGAACAGGCCACAAATTAATTGCAACTACCAATGCTGTGGAGTCAGTATTTGTTTATGCCTAGAGCTTTCGAGGGGAAAATACACGTGAAACCATTAATTTTCTATTTTAGGAAAGACTTTTACAGTATGCTATTTTCCATTTGGAGTAGAACATTTAAGTGAGGAGCTTATATTTGTGGAGAGAGCAGCGTTTGTATCAGTAGCATGTGATCAGATCATAAGACTAATCCTCTTTGAGCCTGACCTAATTGATATTTTAAGGTAATTAGACCATGTCCGACTTTGCCCATTTGATCATTCTTCAAAAGACAATGTGTGAAACTGATTATTTTTATTTTCTTGTCTTAATCAGAGTTATCTTTAATATCCAGTGCTACACTTTATGAGTTATGTGTCATTTCAAGTGTATTGCACCATGAACAAATTTGCGCTTGTTGGAAATGTGTGTAAATTTAGTCTGTGCTTTGCTCATTCCAGTAACACTGAGGTCACTCCCTGTGTAGGAAACAATGGACACATACATCTGTTATGTCAGCGTGGCCGTACAGCCAGCATGTGGGCTTACAAAGCAGGAGAGGTGTACTGAAACTGTACCACAGATGAGAAACTATAATGGGGTAGTTGTAGTCGTGTACCAGTTTCCATCCTTGTTGTTACAGTACAGTTCATAAAGTTCAAGCTTTGTATGAGCAAAAGGAAAATTCTAATCAAATCTAATTCAAACAAAAAAAAAAAAACAGAGCAAAAGTCAGAGCTGATGTCCTTGGTGAAAAATTAGATTTTTTTTTATTTTACTCAGTAAAAAGTACAATATTTCCATCTGAATTGTACTGGAGTTGAAATATTGAAATATGGAAGTAAGTAAAGTGCATATACTTCAAAATTGTACTTACAGCCACTTACAGCCTACTTCCACCACTGGCAGTGATGTCAGATTTGAGATCAGATTTCATAATATAGTAAGGGTCGAGGAGGGCAGGCCGACCACCTCACTTCCTTTTCTGTAACTTTCATCCATTATCCCCCTGTAGTGTTGCACAATGAGTCCTCAGCACAACTCCCTTCCTGAACACTGGACCACACGCTGGGTCCTGCCTTCATATTCCTCCCTGCAGTACATTGGTGCAGGCGTGGGTTTGGGATCTTCACTGGAAAAACCTTAGTAAGTCATGACCTCACATGGGCAGAGACTGACAGCTCGGGAAGTACCTGAGCTGGATTGCTTTGGCTTATGAACATTCAAAGGTGTCGTCATGCCTGCATCACTGCAAAGGAAGGTGGGGCGGATGTATGAGGTCAGAATCCAAGAGAAACCAAATCCTTCTGTGTAAGTCATAATGATACACAGAATGACACAATATAAAGTGATTATACTTAGAATATTATGATTTAATTAGAATGTGTATGCATGGAATAAGTAGCTTTAAGAGGTAAAACAGCTCAATTGGATCTGCAATAAAACCGAAGGCATGTTTCCTACTCTTATCACTTCACCTTCACATTATTGATTAAGAGGTTTAACCGCTAACTGAAATGGAGACTGTCCTCTGACCTTAAAAAGTAACTAAATACAGGCTGGAAATGTTTTACAGAGAGTTTGTAAGTTGCACATGGATCTACTCTACTTCTACTTTCTGGTGCAGTTGAAAATTGATTATTTTGTCTTGTGATATCACATATCATTCCATTTCTGTACCTCACTGGTTTGATATGGTCACTTAAATGCCATGTAACAAATCCAGAAAGATGTTCATATATTACTGTTCATGATTGAAGTTAATGATAAACATTAATACATGGTCAGCAATGCTTTTCTGCCACAAAAGATTTACTGTGGGGTTATATTTCAGAGAGCTGATAAATTCAGTCATTTAAAGAGGAAGTATTATGTGCAAAGATTAGTAGTGATCTCCTTTAAAATTAAAATGTAAAAAACACAGTTTAACAATAACTCATGTATATGAAGTTTTGGTATGTACTCTGAGCTTAAACATCTAGCATTTCAAACATCTAATAAAGAAGGTATTTTTTACTCTATTCTAAAGCATGACAACATTTCTAGAAGCATTACTAATAGAACCAGTTAGGGCCGGCCACATAATTGGTCAGACGAGCTGTAAATCAACCACAGTTTAACAGCAGTTATCTGAATCAAACTGAGGATGGACAGGTTAATAATTAACCTCATCAAAACCAAAAGTGGATTAGCTAATGGTAAAGCTTTTTATGTATGGCAGGTTAGTTACAACATCCCCTATTGCAGGGGGATTTTCAGCCCACGGCCCCCAAAACAACTGTACCAGTGATTTGCGACCCCCACTATCCCAGATGTCAGATGATTTGTCCTTGTTACATGTCGTAATGTTTAGCATGATGCTAATAGACTTTAGTTGTTTTTGCTAATGTTGTTAATCTGCCCCCTATTGGACTGCCTTAGTGGCAGGGGTGAAAATAAAAAGGGGATGAGCTGCATGTGGTGGGGCACCAGGGTGCAGAAAGTCATGATGCATTTATGGTGAAACAATTCCACACCCTTTTCTAGCATGAAGGACAGTCTGTATGGTCCTGCATCACATTTTCTCCACTGGAAGGGCACCCTAGAGGGAACCATATCATGTTTTCTCCAATGGAATGGCATCCTAATGGGCACTTTATCACATTTTCTCCAGTGAAGGCCATCCTAGAGGCCATCCTGCATTGCATTTTCTCCACTAGAAGGACACAGTCGAGGGTACTTTGTCATGTTTACTCCGCTGGAAGGGCACCCTGGAGGCCACTATGTTGCAATTTCTCCACTGGAAGGCCACCCTTGAGGGCACCATTCATGTTTTCTCCAATGGAAGGGCACCCTAGTGGGCACTTTATCACATTTTCTCCAGTGAAGGCCATTCTTGAGGACATTGCATCTCATTTTCTCCACTGGAAGGGCACAGTCGAGGGTACTTTGTCACATTTTCTCCACTGGAAGGCCTTCCTAGAGGGCACCTTATCATGTTTTCTCCAATGCAAGAGCACACTGAGGGCACTTCATCAAGTTTTATCTATCTGTTTTATCTAAGGGAGCACTTTTGCTGAGTCTTTGGGGGGTTGGGGGCACATTATATAATTAGAAACTGTAGCATGTTTGGTATTTCATAAGCTCATAAAAGTATTTTTAGATTCAATAAATTTAAATTAGCTACTTTTAGTTTATTTGTGTGTGTGTGTGTGTGTGTGTGTGTGTGTGTGTGTGTGAGTAGGTGTGGGGGTGTTGTTAGCAGGGGCGGGGCTTGCTGACGTCTCCGCGGTTGCAGTGTAGCTAATGTGAATGCAGACGGAGCAGCTGAGGATGGAGCAGAGAGGGAGAAACACCGCCGCTGTCTCACATCGCGGTCAGACACCTCTGAAATATCCCTTCAGCCAATAAGGACCTCCGTTTAATTTACACACAGACTCCAGGCTTCTTTTTCTAAATATTTTTTCCATTCATTTCACCGCTGACATCTGCGCTCGAGTCCACTTCACCCATCTGTCAGTCAACACACCGGCTACGACTGTCTGTCAGCGGGGAAAAGCAAAAGACAAACCCGCAAAAAAAAAAAAAAAAAACACCCTCCAAAATACATTTTCGGCGAGCTTCCAGGCGGACACACCTTCTCCTGGACTGCCCTGTCACTGCTTCAATCGATATGGATGAAGACAATCATGGTAAGGCTGTTTTTCCTCTCCCCACGTTGGTTTCCCCCTCCTCAGCCCCTGTGCAGGGATGGATGGACGGCATGGATGGATGTGTGTGAGTCAAGGGACACGGAGGTATTTATTTCCTCTGCAGATATACCTAGAAAAACAACCAGGGTCGGTTGTCAAGATTTAAAACCTGGCAATGAAGGTGCATTGTGAGACAGGTGAGACAGAGTCTGGCTGCTCCTGTATCCTCCAGAAACATGTTTAGAAACGCTGAAGTCATGGTATATAGAGAGAGAAAAAAAGCAATGCATGCACCTTTTTCCATCTGTTTGATGTCTTGCTGTAAGGCTTTGAAGTTGCTCCTCACTATCTTGGTGTTTGAAGGGTCTAAACTGGTGGAAATTGATAAGATATGTGAGTGGCAGCCTTCCATATGAAGGGTAGACCTATGGCAGGATCTACAACCTTTAACAAAAATAAAGAAAACAAGTTTCTATGGAGATAATTGAGATATGTGGTGATACAACAGGAGATAAACACTATAGACAAATGCTCCAAATTGTGCAAAATATAGTCTGTGCAATGATTTAGATTATTATAGACGTGAATGCATGGATATAAAAAGAGGAAGTACTTTTAGAGACAGTAAGGTTATAAAAATAATGTTCTAAACTAAGTAACTATAGTGATGCTCTAGGATAATTATAATAAAGTCACACTAAGCTATCAAATAATGAATGGAAGGTATAAATAAACAGATCTAAGAGTGTTTAGTGCCACAGACCTCCTCAGACTGAACCAGTGCAGCTGCATGTCCAACCCCGGATTACTGCCTACATGGGGGCTGCAGCTCGGAGTCTCCTATCAGTTATTATATGATACTGGTGAAACACACATGCAGCGTGCCTCTGCTCAGATAATCCAAACTGCCTTGTGGTCTCAAGGCCTTCAAGCCGGTGTAATGTAAACAAATGGCTATAAGATGATAACAGTTTGTCAGTTAAACTGTAAAGACCCTCATCTGCACTTCCACTTAGTTTCTTCTACCAGGAAGCTTTGCCCCCCCACCGACATTTCCTTTAGTGCCATATTGTCCAGAAATTGTACACAACATATATTAAAGTCTAATGGACAAATTACCATGACATTAACTGAGCATATTCATGATCCAGGAGAGGGAAGAACCTTTCATAATTTGGACACTTCAAGTCAACTTTGCACAAACAGTATCATTTATTTTGTTTGTTTGTTTCAGACTGTTTTAGTGGTCTATATGTTGTTTCTCTTTGTAACTTAATCCATGTAGACTCACCATGAATGTCTCAAAAACGAGATAATCACATGCTCCACTGGTGCACCCACCATGCATGAGGCCAGTCAAAGAGATACCGGTCACTGAATCATGTGACAGGATGTCAGAGAGCAGCAGAGGCACGCTCTCTGAAATCAAACTGGAAACATACGACGCAACCAGAGAGATAATGTGCGGCACTGTGTAGTGTGTGTGTGTGTATGTGTACTAAAATAACTTACCATAAATGTTAAAGTAATTAAAAGCTCTCGTTCGCTCATCACTCACACTCTCGCTGCCTCTTGCCACCTTGCACACATCACTTAACATTGTTCACATGCACACCTCGATACGTTGGTGTCACATACAGGCACTTAGGGCTAAATTTGTCTCCAGCAGTCACTTACAGCGGAGTTACACTTTCATCAAGGGTGATACGTCCTCGAACAAAAGGTGCCATTTCATTTTCAGCAGTCACATTCTCAGTTTTGAATCAGAACCTTCAATATTTGTATCAAGTAGATCATGAAAAATAAGGTGTGTCAACTACATTTATATTTATTTATGTAACAATCATAAGACTACGGACTAAACTTATGATGTCTGAGCCATTTATTGGGACCTTTCAACTCAGGGGCTGACTCCATCCAATTTATAGCTCTGCTTTATTGCATGCAAACAAATGTGCACATGATCCTTGTGTGAACATTGGGGGACGTGTTCTCACGCCTGCGTGTGCAGTATGCATGCAAAATGTACATGTGTTCAAAATTGGGGCTGTAATTTGTTCTGCACCAGTGAACCAATCAGAGAACAACAGAGAAAAGAGCCAACAGATGTCATGATAGTCTTAAGGATTAATAAATGGTTCATAAACAGGCTAAGAGTCCCACAATCCAGCTCTCGTGAAGCTCAAACAATATGTGTGGAACTGCGCTGATGATCAGAGTTACTGATTACTCAGGGCCCCCACGCCGAGGGAGGGGCAGTGATGCTTCCTTGAACTGAGAGGCCTTTTTGTAGAAAGTGTTTATTAAAGCTGCTACAATCAATATTTTTATAATAACAATTGATCAAATGACTACATGTAACGTGAAAGGTGTTGCTCGTACTGACAAACCCACAGAGGATAAGCAATCCTGCAGTTTCTCTTAGCTCTAAAGAGCATTTTAGCACCTTTTAACTCATTGTTTTGGTTTGGTTGGAGCAAAAAAAAGATGATGTAAGCTACCTGCTACCTACCACCAAGCAAATAGTTCCCTCAGGACGCGGTTGAAATTGAAACTAATGGGCTAAAAGGAGAGGGAATATTGGACTTAATTTGTCAAATGAATGCTATTGTTGCTGTTTTTCTGCACTGCACTGTTGGCTAACATGCTCTGCATATCAGCTTTATGAGGTGATAATATGTCCGTATTGTGTTTACAGCTCGTTGCTCTCAAACAATGCAGATTTAAGCTGTGAAATTAAAAATTTCGGCACAGCAACTCTCGCAGGAATGATTTTGAGAGGTATGCTCCCTGTGCAGATGGGAGAAAAAATCCTCTCAAGATAAATATAGAAAAGACACTGATGGTTTAAGTTTGGATATGACAGTGAGGCCCATCAGATCATTTCAGGGAGGTATCCTGGACGGGTGGTGGAATAATGGTGCTGCTGGAACAATGGGACCTGCACATATTTCTCAGCTAAACTTAGCTACACGCTGGATAAAACTATTTGCGCCACTCAGCTATAGCACGGGATTCATTAGTACATATTTACTGTGCTCACTAATCAGAGTTGGCGCTTCTCTGCTCAGTTTACATGCCACAGAGCAGACAGGGCCTGGCCTCAAAATGGATGAAAATCAGCAACAGCCTTGAAATCTTAAGTGTTTTTGTTACTCATGTGTCTGTTTTTAGCATCATTGTATAGCTGGATGGAGAAGTGGAAAGAACACAGAAGCAGAAATTGGCTGGAAAGCTGTTCGCTGAACGACTGAATGGAGGCAATGAATTTTAACACTTGGCTTTCTTGTATTTTCTCTTCTTTATGGCAGCTTTTTGGCGCTTCAGTCACGGGATTAATATACGCTGAGTAAACGGCAGTTTTGGGATCTGGAATTAATAGATTTACCTTTTAAAAATTCCTTGCGCCTGGAAAAAAAAAGTCTGATGACTGAGGCTTCTTCTGTCTTGTGTTTGAAGGTTAAGACGCCACAAAAAGTGCTAAAATGTTTGTTTATGGGGTCCTGTGAGGTTTCCTTGACCATATTTCCTGTGTAAGTGGCGTGATAACCCCACTGTGTCATTCAACACGCTTCTGTCTGTCTGACCGTGGGAAAAGTTGAATGGCAAAGTCTTTTCCTTCAATTCTTCTACTCTCTTTGGACTGAATGTGTAAGTGCGTGTTAAAATAACAAATAGTATCTGACTCTGGCTCCGCTGCTTTCACTATATGGTCCTTTTAATGGTGCACACACGGCGGTGTCCTAAACACACACCTTGGCTTTCTGATTGGTCTTCTCTTGCAATGAAATCTCTCCACTAGAAAGAAAAATGGTGCCTGTCTTTCTTCCCTGGCATTTTGTGCAATCATCTCCTCAAACTTAATGGACATCTGACTGGATGCAGTCATTTCATATCACATTCACCCCAGCAGGCATGAAACCCAAGCTAAGGTGGCTTTAAAAAAAACAAAAAACCCCTGAATCAACATACCGCATGTGTGATTTCTTGGCGTCTAGAACTGTATTTCTGAGGGGGATTATCCAGTAAGAAGGGGAAGTTGGTGTGATTAGGGTACGATCTTTGTTGTGGCTGTGGGGTGAGTGTGTGGGAGGACATCAGAGTCACTTGAGGCGGGTTGTAACCGCTCTCTAGTTATACTTCGCCTTCGGAGGCGAGTGGTTGGTGCTGAACGGCTAGACAGCAGCAGAACAGAGCTCTCTGCATCCGCATGTTCTTGTCACCCTGTAGACGTCCTGCATGTGAAACTACTGGTCTACGAGTTTATTGATAGAAAATTAGTTAGCGGCTGTTTTAAGTTAAGTGTTTGAGTTTTAAGGCAAAAAAGACAAACGAAAAACTAGTTTCAGCCCCTCAAATGTGATGTTTTCTGGGCTTGTTAGTCTTCTGTGATAGTAAACTAAATATTTTTGGGTACTGGACTATTGATCAGACAAAATTAGACAAAATGAAAACATCACCATGGGCTTTGGGAAGTCATGATGGGCATCACAGAAACTCGCAGTAAACTCTGCCCTTCTGCCCTTCGATCATCGATAATCGATAATATAACTGAGCTGCATATACAGATATTTGTATTATCAATATTTTTCTGTGTTTTCCCTTCAATATTAACTTTGCATAGAAAGGGGAAGTGTGTGGTTTGAAAAATAATACATGAAATTTTCAGCTACTATATTGAATCAGTTCCACATTTGGCCAGACGTCAGTAGTTAAAAAAATAGTTTGACATTTTGCGAAATATGCCTATTTGCTGCCTTGACAAGAAGACCACTTTCATGTCTGTACGTTAAAAATGAAGCTACAAGTTGGTAACTGTTAGCCTCGCTTAGCATAAAGACTGAAAACAAAGGTAACAACTAGCTAGACCCAAGATTACGAAAAGATAGCTGAAGCGTATTTATCAACACTTTATATTAAACTGGAGTAAAAACGCCATGTTGGAGTTTTACATTGGGTTATGTGATGGACTGTTATTGGGAAGATTTTGCAACCTGTTTCCAGTCTAAGTTTACCAGCAGCTGGTTGTAGCTTCATTACAGTGTAGACATGAGAGTTGCACAGACCTTTTTAACTAACTTTTAGCATGAAAGCAAAATTCCATATTCCATAAAAAAAAAAAAAAGTCAGTCTTTTAAGTGAATGCCTCTCATACTTTGCATCTGTTTCATCCACCTGGCTGCAGAAAACATTCTCCAATAAAAACATGGAGCTGGATTGAATTCACCACTTCCAAGTCTCCTGCAACACCCCAGTAGCTTGAAATGAATGTCTGCAACTGTTTAGACAAAATGTGTCTCTTATGTGTGTCCACACAGGTGCCAAAAAATGTGCTAAAATCTGCTCTTCGCAATCTCATTGGTTGACCCGACAGGCTGGCTGTGTTGTTGAAAGGCTTAAGGGAAGATTTGGAGAGAACAGAAATTCATTTTGACTGCCAAGATTATGGGTTTTGTGGCACAACATTAGAAGATTAAACAAACAGTACATTATACCACATGCAACAAGGCAAATACACCAACACAGACAGTGCTGGCGCGTGATGTGCAGGGATTGAGCTTGTAACAAACTGCACTATTTAAGTGTTGAGAGAGAAGACTACATATGGACCTGATTAGGGGAGAGACTGGGGAGGCTTCCTGACATGTTCCCATCACCATGGTAGTTTGTGTGTGAGTGTGTGTGGGAGACAAGACATCGTAGCGGTTTGTCAGCGAGGCAACATTTCTGCTGTTGTGAATAGAGGTACTCTTTGCCTAGAATTATGGCTCGGAGCTGTCGAGAGGGGAAGCCCTTTAAGTGCGAGACGGAGAGCAGATGGGAGACAAAAGGAACGGCAAATTAAATGAGCGGGAGTTGCGAAGGAACACAGACGACATTAAGGGCAGCAGAGATGGACTGTGTTCGAGTAATCCACGCCTAATTTTGGTGAAAGGAGGGTTACGAGAAAACAGGGTCCAGCTGACCATACAGACAGGATGAAGGGGGGAGGGAGAGGCTGGATGGTAGACGTGTGTTTTTTGGCTTCTGGCTTAATAGAAACGGAGAACCACACCAACGCCCAGCTCGTTCTCACCTTAATGACACGTCCTGGCACTTTTTCATTTCATTTCCTGCCCTTTTTTGTACGCTCAAGTGCATGTTTTCTCTTCTGTTCTGTTTCAAATAGACACGGCGAGGACAGAGCTGCTTTTTATTGGAAAGTCTTTGATCCAGCAGGTAGCCATGGGACAGTTTAACAAGATCCATCTATAGGGAACAGTAGTGAACTTAGAGCCAACGCCAAGAGAGACCTGGTATCTAAACTTAGTGGGTGGTTTCTGTTGGTCTCATTGTGAGTTGGGATCAGGGTGGTCTGCCAAAGTCAGTGTTTTTGCAGGCAGGCACACAACCATCACAGGGACATCCTGATCCTCCAAGTGGGATGGAGGCCGACGCAGAGGTACAAGTCCTGTTCAACAGAGGTTTGAAGTTAGTGCCAATCATCCAGGTCGACTCTCTCTCTCTCTCTCCGCGTGTGTCTGCTCGACATCATTGGAGATATCAAAACTCATTTCCTCTCATTCATTGTTGTGTATAGAATGAAAAGCACCCAATGCAGATTGCAAAATTGCTCCCAAGCTAGATATCTATCACAATAAGGGAGGTGAGCGTGTTCATATCAGATGAAGTGTTACATTCATTTTGTTCCCCGTCAATCACCTGACAGCCGCAGGAAGGAACAGCAGCGCCTGTCAGGAAATAATGCCTCAGATATATGACGCCTCTCAAAATTTATTGGCACATCCATGTGTTACATTCTTGTTTGCTGAGACCAGGATTATTGCTGAGTAATTTTATTAGAAGACAGGAAATGCTACAAACAAGACATCCATGCGAGCAGCCATGTGAGGTTTTTTACTTTGAGCTGAATACTAAAGTTAGCAGGCTAACAGGCTCATAATGATGATGCCATCTGCAAATATAATGTTCAGTATCATGTTCACCATCTTAGCTGAGCGAGTTACCATGGAAATTTTGTTACAATTCATCCTTGGGGTGGCCTAAAAGTTTACACCAAATCTATCCAGGAGTTGTTGAGATATCTTTTATTCTCGTCCAAAGTGGTGGACTGGCAGACCAACACTGCCTTTCCCAGAGCCACAATGATAGCA
Source organism: Argyrosomus regius (assembly GCA_946959425.1). Taxonomy (NCBI): domain Eukaryota; kingdom Metazoa; phylum Chordata; class Actinopteri; family Sciaenidae; genus Argyrosomus; species Argyrosomus regius. The sequence goes on from OX336900.1 coordinate 15,076,625, forward strand.
TGGCCATAAACATATTGTTTAGAGTGTATAATAGACTAAGTGGGGAAGAAAATCACCTCAGCCAGCATCATGTAATTCAGAGTTGGAGATCTTAAGAGGGACAATGTCTCCCACTTGGTAAAAAGAATTACACAAGTGTCAACAAACGTCTGCTGGCAGTTAAATTTAAGTGTATTATAACAACTGATCTGTGAACAGTTTGTTTGTGTCTGGTTTCACTTGAACCACTCCAACTCTCCAAAAAAGCAGATGACTTATTGGTGTGACTTCAAAGTTAGCAGTATGAGAAACCATGCACTCCCCAACAGGATCCAAAATGTACTTTTTAGTCTACCAAAGGTGTATAAGTCATTAAAAAGTCTCCTCGCCCCCTTTTGAGTGTGAAACACAACTTGTAGTGAAGTAGGTCCTTTTCAGTGACCCGCCAATAGCGGCTGACCTGGTTTATTTTATTTGCCAAAGTATATTTTTACTCTCATTTGGCAAGTGGTGGGTGCTAATCCTGGACGCTGCTCCCAAATCAGAATAACAGGAGGTTTTCCTGCCCTTCCCATTCCTCTGACACTGTGTGGATGCAGCTTTAATTGTATTGTAGTCCAGAGTGATTGGAAGTATTGTGAGTTGGCTGTAGATAGAAGAGAAGAGGCTGTGACTATGTGTAACACCGCTATACGGTCTCTTTAGGTTGAATTTTATATATTCGAACACCGTGAGAGAATGAAAGTGAAAGGTATTAACAGACGTTTTACAGCTTCAGTCCAAATTCTGCCTTAAACCTGGATGATCATCTGAGATCCGCAGTGGGTGAACAGGGAGCTACTTGGACTGCGCTCAGTCAGCGAAAGCCCCTCATCCTGCCAGGATGCCAGAAGAAACGGCGTCCATCTAATTCATTCTCAGGCTGATCAAATCATCAGATTATGGTTATTTTGGCCGCAAGCATATGGCAGTAGAAACCCCCCTCAGATTCTGCAAGCGGCGTTCATCGAATCAAATGTTGACATAGCGCTGATGCCGAGCAGATGTGTGACATAAAGAGGACATCGTGCGCAGACCACCTCGTATGCAGCCACATACTTGCACAAATGCTCCTCACAGCAGGGGGTCCCTCCCCAAAAACTGCAGATTAACTAGAGCAATCAGCGTGAGGGCTCTTCAGCTCCCGGAGCCCCAGATTCTCCTCGTGACCCCAGCGGTAGTTAAAAACTAGAAGCCATATTAGATCCCCAAATCTCTCTTCTCACGCATCGGCTCTGACTGTTATGACCGAATTGTTACTGTGGACTGTAATAATGTCAGACACACACAACATAAATGAGAAAAATTTATCAAGATTTCAAACAGTTTGAACAGCCTGTTCAAGACAAAATGTACTACTTGTGTAGGAATAGCTTGGGAAATAACTTGGGAATACTGTTGTTTCTCCCCATACCTAATTAATTTAGCATAATAATGATTCAGCATAAACACAAGCTTCTGTGTTTTTCTGTTTTAATTGATTACTGGTAGGTCTGTCCTTTCTCCTGCTTTTGTCTTTTGTTTTTTCTCTCTGTGTTGTGTGTAAATTAAGAGATAATTTAAAAAATGTCTTAAGTCATGATGTCATAAGTGCTGAATTTGATGTAGAGCTACAATGACTACAATGAATTAGCTGTTTTTCCATATTATATGTGATAGTAATCTTTATTTTTTGCACAAATCAAGCTCTTTGAAGACATCGTTTTTGGCTTTAGGAAATTGTGATTGTGAAAACTATGATTTTAGACTGTTTTCTGCCATTTAATAGAGAAAATAATCTGCAAATTACACAATCATGAAAAAATAATCGTTGGCCGTGGCTCTAATTTTACACTTTCAGCAGCGGCAGCAGTTTGAAGAAAAAGTAAAAACATGAAGAAGAAGTAGATTCATTCAGAGCTGTAGCCATCGTGACTGAACAAGCGTAGAAAAGATCACATCTCAAGTCTTGCAGATGAATACTTTAGATAAAATTTGAATGGATACAAGAATCAAATGAAAAGGTTTAGTTGTTTTCCTCATTAAATACTACATGTTCTTTAAAGTCCTGACCCCATCACCTTCAGGGTAATCTCTCATTCAGCATTTCTTTCATCGGCCTCTCACATCGCATCCTTGAAATTCACCTCCTAACTTTTTAGCCGTAGTGTCTGCAGTCTCAAATGTCCACACCGTTCTGCTCTCTTTGTCTTACATGTTACATGTCTGAACTAGTTAATACTCAAAGGTCTCAAGTTCATCCGTTGTTCATTCAAGGCATCTGAAAACAACTATATAACAAAAATGTACTGTAGACATGAAGTGAACCACACGACATACTGTCCAGGATCTCGCTACAAGGTATCATGCTTTTTGCACATGCATGTCGACCCCTGTGTGCATGACCTTTCACCATCTGTATCATAACCTGCTTCTCCTCACATTGTTGTCTGTGCTAACGTCTCAGCATTCCTGCTTTGTGGCTCAGAGCCAAAGTGTCTCTAGAGACAGCTACACCAGACTCTGCTGTTACACTGTCGCATTGTTTTGTCCAGCATCACTGATGCAAAGTAGGTTAAAGGCAAGCATCGGCCCGGTCGGCGGCATCATCTGTGCATACGCTGTTATACATCACACTTCCGCTCTAACAGACTCGTATTGGGCTTAAAGAGTGGCGGGGAAGGCGAGTGTGTGGGATTAGAGCCAGCTGGCCTTGGTGTGTATGTGCTCATGTGCAATTCTGTCTGTCTGTCTGTCTGTATATAGGCATGACCCGGGCTTTAAGACAGAGCATGTCATCGTCTATAGTTCAAGGGATTGGGAGCGATGGGTTTTAATTAGAATCTAGATCTAGAGGAAGTTTCCCTTCCTTCCCCGCTTCTTTGTTTGTGTCTCACTGTGCTGCAGGGCCAGCCAGGGTAACAGGGTTATCTTTTTTTAAAGTTCACCCACTTTAAAAGACATTAGAGCGGGTAAAGTCACTAGACTAAAGCCAGTAGATCTGGACAAATCCCCTCTCACTCACACGAGTCAGTGAAAACTGGGACTGTAGCCAGTGTTAAGTGAGCGTGGGATTTTCACTCGGAGTGCCATGTGCTCTGAGTACCTTGCTGCTTTTCCTCTGCAACTCGTATCGTCCTTGGATGAGTTTGCAATAGAGCTGCAACACTTAGCTGGTTAATTAATTAATCTGCAACAATATTCAAAAAACAATTAATTGTTTTGAGACATATATTAAGAAAAATGTCCAAAATCTCTGTCCTCTATGACAGAAAACTGACTATCTTTGGGTTGTGGACAAAAGAAGACTTTTTTGAGGACGTTGAGAAACAGTGATGAACATTTTTCACCATTTTCCGACATTTTATGAACCCAACAACTAATCGTTTATCCTAGAAAAATGATCAACAGATGAATTCACCATGAAAATAATCATTTGTTGCAGTCCTAGTTTTGAAGTCCAGAAAATCTGGATTCTTTTCCTTAAAAAATAAGTTATGCAACTAAAGGTTCATGCTGGCTGTGTGGACTTTATGTGTGCCAAAGCATTCCAGCATTAGTCTAAATGCCATCAAAGCCTCTGGTTTCAGTGGATGGAGAGGGACAGTTGTTAGTTTTGGGTGTGAAGAGCAGCAGGGGATTTATTCCTGAAAGTAGATTTTGAGGGATTTTGTTTTAGGAGGGAAATTACTGGATCCTCTTGTTCTTTGCTGCACATGTTGGAGTTTAAACCTTTTGGACCCGCTCAACCCAACCCAGCTTTCGTATAGCAGATTTCTTTTAGAAGTCACTGAGGTGAAAATGAGCTTCAAGTCTAGTTTTCTGCACATTTAGCTCACACACAAGTTGAAATCACCTACAGCTACTCCCGTTATTGAACGATATGACCCTCACAAGGTCTATTGTTTGCTCTGAAGCAATGAATCACACCGTAATTGATTTTAGTAGATTATCATTCAAGCGTGGCTATGTTTGGTTTGATCAGCAAGGAGGCAACGACCAGTTTGGCCCCCATGACTTCTTCTGTGCTTGTTGAAGACGCTAAACTCATTTCCTGAGTGACTCACAGAAGGTCACAGGGGAAAGTGTGTTAATAATATAATTGGTAGACCACCTCTGTGGAGGAGCCCCCCCCACCACTCAATAAGATTATCCACTGGAACAGGGACATTTGAACTGGTTTTATAGGTCCTCTCTGTTATCAAATGTGTGGTTTGAAAGACATATATTACAGTAAAACCAGTAAGACAGACCTGGATTGGAGGATAATGGAAATGCTTTGCCATTAATGGTGTTAGGCTTTTGTTAAAGGGAGCATCCTCTGCTTTTCATTGGGTTTGTAATGAATCAAGATTGTAATCATGCATGTTGTTGCAGCCAGTAGATATCTCCATTAGCTAATGCATGCCTCGGGCAAATGTAGTACATGGAGCTTTATGCTGCTGGCTCACCATCGAGCAACGTATAAATATTAGGGCTGTAACTAATGATTTTCTATAATCTGCTGATTATTTTCTCGAATAACATTATTGGTTTTGTTTGTGTCACAAAATGATATATTCAGATAGCTTTTTTGTCCAAACAACAGTTCAAACCACCCAATATATTTAGTTTACTATCATAGAAGACAAATAAAGCTAATATTTAGGTTTGAGAAGATGTATTTTTGACATTTCTTGGGTCTACAGTCATGCTGTGCAAGGCTGCACACTTGAGCTAAATGCTAACAAAAGTGTACGCACAATAACAAAGCTAACACGCTGATGTTAGGTAATGTGTGCAATGTTCACCATCTTAGTTTAGCATGTTAGCTTTCTACAGTTTGCTAATCAGGACTTAACACGTGGCATTAGTGTTGCAGGTATTGGTCATAAATTTAAGCATTGAAAAAAAATTGTACTTTGACCTGATCATGACACTAGATGATGTTTCAGCTCTACAAAATTGAGCCTGGTTCGTGTGGAAGCTCTGTCACCTCAGGCCATAGCAACAAGATGTGTAATTTCTCAGTTTTATCAAAATTTGAACAGTGTAGTGACAGTAATGACCTTTATGTTGACCTTTAATTACAATATCTCCTCAGGCCGATCACCTTTTGTCTTTTTTTAGAGATAAAATGCATGAACCCTCCAGGCTTTGTCAAAATGTGGCCGGTTGTATCTGAAAACATTGTGACATTTAATTTTAACGCCCTCATTAACCCGTTGAGTTTAAAGGAATAGGTCCACATTTCAGGAAATAACTACCTCGGTGAGAAGACTGATACCACACTCATATCTGTACATTAAATATGAAGCTACAGTCAGCAGCCGTTTAGCTTAGCTTAGTATAAAGAATAGAAAAGAAAGCGAGTATTTCCCAAAATCTCACTAACTTCCACCCTAGCTTAACTTTTGCTGTGTTTGAGATATCCTGTAGGACAGTTGGACCTTACAAATGTTGACCCTGTAGGACAAAAATCTAGAAAATATTCCTCAAGCAGAACATTACACAAGTATTGTGTAAAACAGCCTTGAAACATTTTTAAGAGCACTAATTGGCTTTGGAGCCACGTTCAAAACACTCACAGTTGTAGGAGTTCTGTGAGGTTGCTGGTGGTTTGCAGCACTAATTAACTTGTTATCTTTATTTTCAGTCATTGTGAATTTACATCCCTCTCTCTTGTCTATTAAAAACTTGGCCCACAAAAGAACTCCCTCAGCTGTTTCTGCTGCTGATTACCACACCCTTATCATAGTGCTTCAGGATTAAACAACTGGGTTAGGAAGCTCTTTTTGTCTCAGTGTTAATGTGAATACCATCTACAACAATACTTGGCTTCGCCGAACGCAACTCTTTCACAAGCTGTTGAATTAAAAGTGGGCTGAGCGCTTCCTCTTGAGCCCAGTGACCTTGTTTTGCTTTAATTGCTGCTGCTTCCTGCCTGCAAGGGGGGGGGTGATGTATTTTGCGATATGTCTCCTTTAGCAACATGTAGGCACAAAGCTGTGATATTAGATGTGCCATTTTCCTGTTGAGAGATTTGTGTTTTCTGCCTCTGAGCTGGCTTAATGAAGCAAGATCACACAGGCTCTCTCAGGCGCTTGAGAGAGATGAGGAAAAATTGAGTGTGCGTGGGTGAGAAAGAAACAGAGAAACGGAGAGAGAGAGAGAGAGGAGTGGGATAAAAGATTTGAAAACAAGATTGAGACAGAAGAGTGAAGAACAGGGGGAGGAAACAGCGAACAGAAAGCAAGTCATCCTCCCCTCTCGCTCAGTTTTGCCCGGCGGTTCTGAAACCCCCACGGCCCGTGAATCAGGGTCGTGGGCCGTGTTAAATTACCTAATTCACTTTTAATGTAAAAAACTTAATCTGGATTGGTTTTATTAATAGAATTTCCCCCTGAGCCAAGGGGAAAGGAGGGAGGGGGCAAAACACTTTCAAGTGGAATAATTAAGACCCCTCGCCTTCTCTCTTTCTCTAGTTAATTAAGACGAGCATGAAGGCTCTTGATATGTGTTGCTCCAGCTGAAGAAGGTGAAACAGTCAACACAGCAGCAGCGGCGGCAGTAGCTCCGACACTTTACTGTATGAGGAGGAGGATTCATCTCTTTTCCTTTTTCCATCCCTGGTTGTGAACTCCGTTAGCACTTGTGGGTACTCAATTGGACACAGGGGCTCACTTCTGTGTTCTCTCATCCTGTGCTTGAGCTGAGTGAGTGCGGTGATGTGAGCTGTGTGCAAATGAGAGCTAAGGTGTGCTGTGTTTTCTCCATCATGTGTTTCAGTTCCTGAGGATCTGTCCCTGGAGGAGAGGGATGAGCTGTCAAACATCCGACGCAGGAAGAGAGAGCTGCTCGATGATATTGAGGTGTGTTTGGACAAATGAGCATAAACAGTATGTACTGTAGCTGAAGCCTGTGTCCATAGCACCGTTGTTTTTTTTTGCCTTTATGGAAAATGTTTAGGAATACAGCATATTCTTTTTATAATTTCTAATTTTAGTCATAATCTTTTACCTTTTAATTATTTTGCCTATCTACTGTAGCACTGTGGCTCTATTTGCATGCTGTAGGTAATGCAAATGGACTTACAGTACATCTTTCCACACCCAGTTTGCTTAAAGTGAGCACAGTGCATTCTCTGTCCTTTTCATGCCGTAAAGCTTTCCCCTGTACATTACTCGTGTTTTAACGCAGAGGAATAACTGTGACATGTCACTCTCTCTTCTTTCAGAGGTTGAAGTTTGAGATAGCAGAGGTCATGACGGAGATCGAGCAGCTGACGTGTGTTGGAGAAAGGTAAGTCGCTCAAGCTATAGCAATCTAATACAACAGCTCGGCAATAAATTCCACTGTTAAAGAGGTTATAATGTTACGTTTTGTGCTAATTCACCTTTAACCATGACCTCAAAACGTGTGAACAAAAACTGAACATTACAATTTAGCGAACGCTGCTGTTTGGCATTGCATTAGATTGTACAAATGTACCTGAAAGTCTTCACTGAGCATGCATCATGACTCATTTACCTTGAAACTTTAAGACACCAGGACCAGGAGCAGTAATAATCTGGATATTTTGTTATCACTGCATTTAGTTAAATAATGTTGTATTGTGTGTGTCATGAAGTTCCTCTGCATTCCTCTAAAGGCTGTTTCAGAGAAGTCTGCACATAAACAACTCCTCAAGTCACTAAATTCCCCAGAATTCCCCAGAAATACAGATGATGACCTCTACAACCCTCAATAACGCTAATACTGTGTTTACTTTCAGTTATAAATAGCCAGCACCAGAATAATGGCTCTTAGTTGACACATTGCCTCCAACTTAGTTGGTTTTTCGGATTTGCATGTTGATGTCAAAGACAGCTGGATTACAAAGATGTTTTTGTTTTGAATGACAGATAAAGCCGGAAAGGAAGTGACTTCATACGATAACCATATCAGGTTGACATATCTACCTGCTTGTTCTTATAGATAACATCGTTACTTATTACATCTGCTGTTTGGCGAAATGTTAACAGAGCCCCTTTATATAATAAACCACATGCAACCAGCCAGGCCAGACTGTGCATGTTGTTCATCCAACAGCTGCATAAAATAAACAATGTGCAGCCAGTATGATTCAATCAGGCATACATAAACAGTGTGTGCTGTCTGTCACTAAGGTCATATCTGTTTTGTTCCCTCATCTGTCACTTTTCACCTGCATTACACACACACTACCCTGGCTGGCCAGTGTGTGTGTGTGCGTGTGTGTGTGTGTGTGCATATGTTTTTCAGATTAGACTCAAGCATGTACACATATAATGTGTAAAACAGATGTGGGAGGAAATAATATTCTCAGTTGCGACTATAAATAAAGTATATTGTTGTGTTTGTGTTTCAGTCTGCTATTTTTAGTGTTGTTGAAGGTAAATTTGTGGAGTACTCTAATTAAATCTCTACATTTATGTTGATGTGTTGCAGTAAAACGTCCCAGAGAAACAAACAGATCGCCATGGGCAGGAAAAAATTCAACATGGATCCAAAGAAGGTACTGCACGTCCTCATGTCTTCATCATAAACCACCAGAGCCTCCAGTGTGTCAGTAGTCTTCAAAGGAATGATTTTTCAGAGCTGGTGATAAAGAACAATTCATTCCCAGCCATGAAACCCTGTCATTTTCCATCATCCCTCCTCTATTGAGATGAACAGCCATCCTGTTTCATCCTTTTCCTCCAGGGAATCCAGTTCCTGCTGGAGAACGACCTCCTTCAGCACACTCCCGAAGACATCGCACAGTTCCTCTACAAAGGCGAAGGCCTCAACAAGACCGTCATTGGAGACTACTTGGGCGAACGGTAAGACAGAGCATTTATCAGGCTGCAGTCCTCCTTACATAAGATTCATGATCCCTCTGTGATTAGAGGAGGGAATTATGGGCTGGATTTATTGATTAAAGAAGGAGAACATGATTGACCCCCAACATGAATCTTTGAGTCAGTGTGGGTGCCTTGTCATAGTCTACCCATGTGGACTTATAACTGGTAATAAAAGGGGCCACGCAGCTGCTCACATCTCAGGCCAGACTGCTAGATAATGATGAAGAAGAAGGGAAGTCCTGCAGCTGGTGATGGATTGTGTTATCTGAAGGTGAGATTAGATAGTTAAACAAACCGCAGGCAAACAGAGACACACTGAATCAAAAGCCATGAAAAGCGAGTTCACATCAAAGGTTTAGTTCCCGAATTTATTAGGCGTAATATCACAGCTTTGTTATGTTTGGCTTGATTTATAATTCCTCTGTATTTAATTGGAAATAAGTATTTTAGAAAAGCTAAAAACCGTTTGAGTTTAAGTCTGTGCAACACATGTCTTGAGAAAATCACAAATTGCACATACTTTACGTCATATATGGTAACTACAAGTGCTATTTTCTCATACAGAATATGTTCATTTTGCTCATTATCCTCGGTTGATGAAACACAAAGCAGCTGCTCTGAACCACTGACAGTATAAAGAATGGACGGCGTATGTGTGACGTCAAGTGCTGTTTTGAAGGTCAAAATATGCAGCGCCGTTGGCTACCTCCACCTCCCAGCTAATCTAAAGATCAGCAAAGACGTTGATCATCGGTGGACCTGAGCTTGACCAAATTACACCTGCATTACAAAGCCCTGCTTTGTTTTGAATATACAGACAAAGGTCTAGGTGTTTAGCGTGGGTATTGAAACCTGCTGGGTCTGAAGGAAACATACATTTTATCAACCGTAAAAAAAGCATCCCAGGCGAGCTGCACCCTTTGACTGACAGGTGATATTTGAATAGTGCAGAGCACTAATGAGTGATTAGCACCACAAATGTCACAGCTGAAAATGCCATAGAGAAAATACGAGTGGGCGGTGAATGAATCCATATGTTTGGCTGACTCCACTCCACACACTGACACAATTAAAGCCAAATATAATGCTTTGTTTTGGTCACAAATCCATGATTTTCCCCTTGTGGACAAGCCAAGTTAAATGTCATTTTGTTTCCTGGCATAAAAAAAGTTAAAAATAAACTGCCTTGTTTGGCAGAAGTATAGTTTTATAAACAGAACCATGATTAAATACAGAGTTTCTGGTGTTGGTTTACTTAAATGGACATGCATCCTATCATAGGAAAAGTCTTAAACTGAATAGACGCTGCATTGTCTTCACATCAGCTACAGTCTCTATCTAACCTGAGTATAGGTGCTGATTGTGGATCAGCAGACAGATGAACAGTGTCAGAAACAATTGAACACACACAAACACACTCTGTGAATGAGGCTGAAGATCGGGGGGGAGGGGACTCCGGGGCTTTATTCATGGAGGATGATCAAAGAGGCCACCTACCCAGTGGAAATCACACTAAACACAGGCTGAGGGTTTACACTCAGTAATTATCACTAATTGAGCTTATGCAAGTAGAAGGAACCTATCATTACACACTGAGCAGAGAGGGGGATGAAGAGAGGGGGAAACAGTGGAAGAGAAAAATAGCTAGAAGGAGGATAGATAGTGGGAGATGGATGTAGGGATGCTGAGTGGGTGATTGACTCTTAAATTATGCTGCCAGATCATTTAATTGTTCATGTATGATCCAGCTTTGTTTGTCACATACAATACACTCACACTCACTTCATGAACATTCAGGTGTCTTTCTAATAATTGTACCTCTTGCAATAACCTTATATATTTCATATATATATATCATAAGACAGGACTCATTTTATTTCATTGCAAACGGCAGTATAGAGCCACAGACACTCAGTGGAGAAGAAAAAGCCCCCAAATCACCGTCCAAATAATCCAGGAATGTTATTGCAATCCAAGTTTGTTTGTTTCATGTAAACCACCCTTTGTACTCTTCTCAACCTTTCCACTGCGTCAATCCACAAAAAAACACAAATTCCTGCTTTCATTTGAACAATACACGACACAATGATGATAGAGGATCTGGATCATGGAACCTGATGTTCAACAAACGGGATCAGAGGAGCTTCAACCACAAGCCCGAGAGCAGCTGTTGACTTTTCCTCCAAAAGCCCTCAGACGGCCAAACAAACCTCTGACAAAAAGTAGACTGTGTGGGTTCGGTTTTAGCTGTTTTTCCATCAGTCAAACGCACCGTTTCCCCCCCTCAGGGTGGAGAAACACTCAGTACTGGCCAGCTGTTTAAATTGCTTCCAGACTCCACGCTCAGCGCCCGGTATGAATAAGGGCGCAAACATGACAGGAATGCTGAGAAACAGGAATTCAGGTTGAGAAATGCTTTCATGGAGGAAATGTGGTTTTCCTCACACTGTTTTCTGGGTTCACATTGTGTTCAGAGTTATCTTAAATCTTCTCTGAGGTGTTTTGATATCTCCCGAATGATCTTCTGGTTCTGTAGGGGAAAAAAGGAAATTGTTTAGAGAGAGAACAATATTGGAAATCTGATTTTTCTCATCTTTTTTTCCACCAGGGATGATTTCAACATCAAGGTGCTGCAGGCTTTTGTGGAGCTGCATGAATTTGCTGACCTCAACCTGGTCCAAGCACTACGGTCAGCACAATGATGAAACCAAACAGATATGTCCTGTGACTCTCTGTGGCATCACATCTAAAATCCTCCTCCTTTCCCTGCAATTGTAGACAGTTCCTGTGGAGTTTCCGTTTGCCAGGTGAAGCCCAAAAAATCGACCGTATGATGGAGGCATTTGCCTCGAGGTACTGCCAGTGCAACCCTGGAGTCTTCCAGTCAACAGGTCAGTCACAAAGCAGGCAACTGTTGTCTTAACCAGTGGTTCAATAGAGTTGTAAAATATCTAATTGTGATACACGATTATCGTGGTCGAAAGAATTCACATCTTTAACTTTTTGTCTCTTTTTGGCAAATGAATCACACTCAAATATGAAAATAGGGAGGTGGAGAAACACAAAGTGAGAAAGGAAAGAAACAGAAATGAGTTGAGAGGTGCTGGGTTATTTAAACAATATTTTTATATGTATATTGTTAACATGATATTAGTATTTCATTTCATAAATATCATGGTTGTAATCAGTACCGGTTAATTGGGAGTTCCTAATCTCATCTACCCCGACAGTCCTGACAGATGACCTCTAGTGCTCCTCATCGACATCTCCGGTCATGTTCCTAATGTGTGCATTCAAATGGATTTTAAATTGGATGTTATTTCATAATGTTAATTGTATAAAAGTGGATATTGTCAGTGAATTTATTATCCATTGCACATAGCCTGTAGACATTCCTATATTTGTCTCCTGTACTTCCAAGAATTTAAAATTTGTATCCATTGTTGCATCTATTTATCCATTTTATTCAGTTATATTACAGTTAATCTAGCTATCTATAAGCACCATGTATCCAATATTTTTATAGGAATCTTTTTCAGCCATTTATCTTTTATTTTTAGCTAACTTCAGTCTCACCACAGGGTTGATGTTGAGCTGATTCAAAGCAGATTTCTTCTTTTTTAAAACAAATCTTTTTTTTATTTTTATGAATTGAGCTAATGTTTCCATTGCAAAATTCAAAGTATCCCCTGGGATAATTCCCCCTTTGTTTGGTAGTAACGGGTGATAAACAATAATCAAGTTGTCTGGATGCATATGAGCAAAGTGTGAAATCCAATATGTTGGACAAAGTCAATGCACTGGCAAGTAATGTGCCAACAGAAGTGCCGCCCGAGGGTCGAGGAAGCATTGAGTGATGGCCTGTTTTTGTAATGCGTTTCAATCATTAAGCCATCGGAGTTACTGTAACTAAAGCTCAATGAGGATTAACCAGAATACAGTAACTGCAGATCACTGCAAGAGATGGGATCAGAGTAAACAAACAGCAACAAACAAGTTACATACATTATTCAGGAAGACTCAACCTGGCTGAGTGATACATGGTCTTGTGATAAACAAAGTCTACAACTACAACAGTCCGTAAATAATTAAAGATGTTATAGAGCAAACTATTGTGTGCAAGATTGTTGAGAGTGCATGTCGGAGGGGATACTCCAAGTTTTATCAATTCAGTTGATGGACTCCCTGCTCAGGTAATGGATGCAGCAAATGCTGTTAAGTCAAGTGTAATAATGCATGGTGGTAAAGCTGCAAACACAACTTTGGAGATATATGTTCTATAGGGACAACATGCAGGATGAAAGCCTCAAAAATGAAATGAAAAGTTACTTTTTTTTAGATACTAATTTAGGCACGTTTCAGTGTCAGACATTTCCATGATATATCTTTACAGTGGCCCCATAAAGTCTCATGCACAATCTGTGTATAGGCATGCATGTTTGTCTGTGTGTGACAGTTGTGGGAGCGGGACAGAGCAGCAGCTTAGAACCATGTGTGTAGCAGTAACCACGCAACCACTCATAAAAACATAAAATGATCAGAGATCTTTAATTACCAGGGGAATGAGCAACCCGTTTCTCTCAGTGCTTCATCATGCACATTAATTTTTTGATTATACTGACATTCCTCTGGCAGTTGCCAGTATCTCTTGTCCCGTAGTAACACTGTGTGCGAAGCTCTTCTATTTTTTATAGTGAATGTGTGTTAGTGGGCAGATAATAGGCAGCGCAGGACAGACAGGACCAAAGTGTGTCAGTGAGAGGAGACATACAGAGGGGAATGAATGATTCATTTACAGGCAGCCAGTGGCCCGTGTGTCTGAGCATTAACACGCAGTAGAGAGACTAATGCCTTCCCCCCTCCCCCCTACTTTTTCTCTCACTCATGCCACAGACGTTTTTCAAAGGTATTACAAATTCAGAATTATTACAAAAAAAATATGGCTTGTCCGTTTCTAAAAAGTGGTGCATTGGTAAAAAGAGAGAGAGACTAAGCCACAATCTTTTCTTTGTGTCTGTATCCTAGCGTCTGTAAATCAATGACAAAAATTGCAATAATTTAGAAGAATTACGGCTCACTTCCTAATTCCCTTTGCTACCTATAATAGCAATATTACAAGCGGCAATATGTGTAAGAAGAAATGGAAACACTAAAGCTTATAATATACAAACTATCACCATATGCCGATGATACCCTGTTATATATGCTGAAACCTGAAAATGTTGCACCACACCTCAGACTATTTGGTTCCCAGTCTAATGTACCAAGTAAATATCTACCTTAAAGAATGGAAAATAAAAGGAAGTTAAAAATGGATTGTATGTGTACATATTGTAAGAAAAGGCTGTGTCAGTATCTAATAATGTGTCACTATGTCACAATGGGAGCTATGGTAATTGTGTCCTATTTACCATCTCGGTTGACAGCTTATTATAACTTGTTCCATCTATGCCGTGCTCTGCATTGCATGAGTAATGTGTACAACTCTTTGATCTCATTTAGACCTGGTAGTAACATGCAATCCATTCATCCATTTTCCGTAAACCGGTCGCGGAGGGGGCTGGAGCCTATCCTAGCTGACACTGGGCGGGAGACAGGGCACAGCCTGGACTAGTTGTCAGTTCAACACAGGGCTGACTACAGAGATAAACAACCATTCGCACTCACATTCGCACCTACTGGAAATTTAGAGCCACCAATTAACCTGTATGTCTTTGGACTGTGGGAGGAACAACATGCAATCTGTATGTGATAATTACTGTACACATAGTACACATATAACCCATTTGATTCCCTTACTCTGGTTCTCAGATACCTGCTACGTGTTGTCATTTGCCATCATCATGCTGAACACCAGCCTACATAACCCTAACGTCAGAGACAAGCCCCCAGTGGAGCGCTTTATCTCCATGAACAGAGGCATCAACGAAGGAGGAGATCTGCCAGAGGAGCTTCTCAGGGTGAGGATTTCTCAGAAATGAGTGTGTGCGTGTTTGTGTGGGATGATTGATCTCTGTGACCGTTCTGTCACACCTACTTTATACAACAGAGGCATTTCCTCCACTGTTTACCTTTTTGATTAATAGTTTTCCTCCCCCGCCTGCAGAACCTTTACGACAGCATCAAAAACGAGCCCTTCAAAATCCCAGAGGATGATGGGAATGATCTGACGCACACATTCTTCAACCCCGACAGAGAAGGCTGGCTCTTGAAGCTCGGTATGTGCTTTCACAAAAGTAACCTTGATTATGTTGATTTATGTCAGGAGAGCATTAGCGTCATTTTGAGGAGCAGTGTCCTTCATTTCCCTGGTGATGAGTGTTTGTGTTGTTTGTTTGTTTGTAATGGGGCAGCTATGTTGGAGGTCGGCAACTCTCGGGCAACAATGGCATTTAGCTCAAGTACAGCCCATAGACTGTCTATAAAGATGGATGACAGCTCTCCAAAAGTAAAGGTGGTTGGCTGCAGTATAGGCCATAAACTCCACCCCCTTCATTTACACGTCAAATAAATAACACTGATGTTTATTCAAGTGTGCATTTTTCTGATATCTTTTTTAATTAGTTATTTGATGCTATAAAAGGGGGTTTCATGTCATGATTGATAGCTTAGCACTGCTCACAACTGAGTCTGAGGATGTATGGGAGGGACCTCGATACTACGGTGCCAACCCTGATCACTACGGCGCAAACTCTGGCTCCAAATCATGTCAAGCCGATATATAGCCGTTAAATGGCCTGTTAAGTTAGCTTGTTAGCTTGTTTTGAGCCCTTTGAGTTAACACTGGGGGACAAAACCGTGCATTAACAAATAAAAAATGATACTTAGTGTTCATTTTGCCAGTGTTAAGTCTAAATACTCAGGCTCCTTTTGCTAATTAGCCAGCTGACATAGTTATTTATGTTAACAGGCGGTTAAAAGTTAATAATTGGCAGGTCGCAAAATGTGGAAAATCCTCTGCCTCGCCAGACTTGTAAGTAGCAACATGAGCACTACAAAAACTAATTTTAGTTAGCTCATGATGATTTCTGCCGATGCAACCCCATTTTTGCCCCAAAACTGTCCACCTCCATGATGCTGCTAAATAAAGTTTGCGCGGGAATCTGACACAACTGCAAAAGTGCCTCTTCGTCCTTCATCTCGTTACCTCTCCTCTTCGTTTGGTCTTGTAGTGTCTCTTCTCTCCTTCCTCTCCTCTCACTTGGAGCATGCTTCTTTTTGTGATTACACTTCTCTGTCTCTGGCTTTCTGGCATGGTGATTTTTGTGCTTGTTGTGTCTTTCAAATTCCTTCTGTGTTTTTTGTTCCTTCACTCTCTCTCTCTCTCTCTCTCTCTCTCTCTCTAACCTTTCAGCCTTTCACCTTTTGTTCTGTTCTTTCATTCTGTTCTGTGATGGCTGTTCCTCCTTAAATCTCTGTATTAGGAGGTAGGTAACACTCCTTCCTCCATCCTCCTGGTTCATCACAGAGTGCCCTCATACTGGCATTGGCTGCCATTATCTCCTTAGCACACCGGGCCCCTGAACATGCTAGCCGCCTCATTTAATTGGCTTATTGTATCAGAGCTGTTATTGGGCAAATGAGAACAGCATCGTGAGGTGATGGGTTATCTCATTCAAAAGGCAAGGCGAGTTGGAGGTCAGTGATCTCTCTCATTGTGCATGGGGATTGGCTGCATTCCTCTTGTGGCTCTGGAGGAGGCTGGGTGATGCACAGAGCTCGTCTCAGTTGGTGCACACGCAGGGCGCTCATTTTTGTTCACCTCATCGAACCACAGTGACGTTTGCCACATCCTCTTTAGTCTACGGCCTCTTATCATTTAGACAGACATACCATACCATGATTACAGGATAAAGAAGACAAAGTCATGTGTGTCAGAGCAATAAGCAAATAAACAAAGTTCTTTTAGCAGATAAAATTGAAACCTGGTGAGTTTTAGTCCACAGTATTTCAGTTTATTTAAATAAAGGTGAACATTATTTTCCTCTGACCTGCTGTATTTACTGTAGTTTCAATAGATGCAGTTTCACAATTATATTGAAGATTATGGGCGCTCTCACCTTCGAGTTCACTTTCATATTGGTCAAAACAACTGATATAACTGTGGTTATTTTAAGTAATACTACAAAAGTTTAGGAAATATGCCTTTTCGCTTTTTGCTGAGAGAATATTGATACCATTCATTTCTGTACGGTAAATACGAAGCTTAGCTTAGCTTAGCACAATAATTGGGAACAGTGAGGAAAAACAGCCTGGCTCTGTCCAAAAATAAAAAAATCCCCCTGTTTGCAGTCCTCGTGCTATGCTAAGCTAACCTAAGCTTTTGGCTGTAATGTCCATGATTAGCATCCACACATGAGGTTGGTGTCAGTCTTCTCAGCTAACTCTGGAAGAAAGTGAAAAAAAAAGTGCATTAATCAAAATGTTGTACTTATATATATACGACAACTCTTAAAACATTAGTGGGTCAACCAATGAACTAAACCAGATCCTTCATAATAAAACTGCTGCATGCTTTGGAATTGATTTCAAGTAACGCCAACATGCATTGCTCTGACATATATGGTGTTTGCTTACTCGATTCCCTGAAACAAACACCCAGGGGTCAGCTGGGTCACCTCAACAACAACAACAGGTCACCTCATGAGACCGCCCTGCGCTTCATACAGCTCCTGTGTAGCTATCTGCTAGAACATGCAGTCATGCTCGAGCTTAGTGAATGGGCTGCTTTGAGTCTGTGCCATGGGAATGTGTACCTTCCCTTCCACTGGATGGCTGGTCATGCAGTGATATAAAGCCTATTTTCATCCCCCCCCCCTCTGCTCCTGTTCCCTCTGTCCTACACTGCTGCTTCTTCTCTTCCTGTACAGATCCCTCTCTATTTTCTGTTTTTGTCCCACCAGCTGCACTTGCCACATCATTTCAGCTCCAAAATTTTCCCATTAGTGAATTTCACGTTCATTTTTAGCTCCATCAGAGGATTTCCCTGCTTAATGAAAGAAGACTGAGCACTCTGCTAACCTGTCAGGTAGTTCAGTAGGACATATTGCTAACCCATTGAGGCTGTGAAGCTCCATAAGCTCTCATTAGACTACACTATTACCCCGGTCTGAGCCTGCTGCTATGCCTGAATCCATCATCATCCAGTGTGAACGGCATGCCATAAAATTCAGTTATTTAGACGCTCTTACAGTATATTTCAGAAGGCCTGTTATCTGCAGAAAGGTCACAAACGCAGCATCTCTGCTGGTGTTTATGGAAGAAATTTGCAAAACTCAAATTCTGTTCAAGTGTTCAGTGCGTAAAGATAAAAGTACCATGTAACCAAAATTAGATAAATAACCAGTCAGTGTGGAGTACTGTGGCTGTTCTGCACGTGAGGACTTCAAATTTACCCAACAAACAAAACTAATGGGAAATATTTTGTTATCCTGTTCAATTATATAAACTATTAAAATTGAGTAATGCAAGACTTTTAACCCACACTACTCCCTCTCTGGAGTGTCCATAAATAAACAAGTGAATGATAAATTTGCATTCAAATCATGCAAACATGGAGGACTCTGCAGCAGAAAGCCATAACGAATGTCAGGGATAAAGAGCTGTCTAGACTGTCCTATGTGTTCACTGTAGCAGAGTAAAACTTATATTAAAACTATGTTATGACCTCGACATGCTCATTCAGTCTAGTGAGTAAAATGCAGTGAGTGCATCTTAAAGTAAACATTGCTCATACATAATGTAGATGCTGGATTTTACTCTGGTTTGCGGTATAGAATAAAAATCTGGGTCAAGTGAACATTACATATTGATTACATCAGTAACGGCCGCTTCGTGCTCATTCTGTGAAGTCAGCAAACATGTTATTATGGTGCACATATTGCAGACTGTACATTGACATCAGCCACATTATGTTTTTTTGATTACACAGGTAAATTACTCATTGCATCACTGATGGTGTAACAGAAAATCCAATAATCCCATTAAATCTACTTTTATCTGCTGATGGAGACAGATGGAGAGATTGTGTCTCTTATAAGGAGATAACTTTATATTATTCCTACATTCAGATGTTTAATTAGTCGCTCCTGCTTCAGTTGTCACATGAATGTGGTGTCTAGATGTCTGGGAACACTTTTCACAAGCCCTCCCCCCGCTTCTTCCCCTCGGGCATCGATCTCTCGAGACGAGGAGGGGGCACTGGAGGGATTATCCAGCCTCTGATTGAGCCTAATAATGCAGAGAGCTGATGATCAGAACCAGATGTGGCACGTGGAGCTGAGGTCTCCTGCAGGTTAGACTCTGTATGCACACAAACACCGTGACCTCTTAGAGTTGAACTCAGATGTTTTGTGTTTCTCTCCGCAGGCGGCAGGGTGAAGACGTGGAAGAGACGGTGGTTCATTCTGACCGACAACTGCCTCTATTACTTTGAATACACGACGGTAAGTTGACAGATTGATGTGGGGATATGAACGGACTGCAGGATACACACCTGACAGTTGTTTTGAACCTCAATCTGGGTTCTTCTGTTGTTTACCAGAAAGCAAATTACACACATATATATCTTTTTGCAGATTACTGACAGAAAGAAATGACTAGAGTGGATCTTAAAGAACTAGTCTGGCATTATAGTAAATAAAAGTCATTTTACAAGTTTTAAAAAAAGCTTTCTTTTGTTTGTTTTGTTGAGTGTTGTATGATGAGAGGATCCTCTCTCTCTCCTCTCTGATCCTCCTCTCAAATGTGTATGCTCAGAATGAAGCTACATCCTGGAGACTTAGCTTAGTTCAGCATAAGACTTGAAATAGTGGGAAATGGCTAGCCTGTTGGTGTCCAAAGCTTATGAATTTGTTTTTTACCAGAACTTCTGAAGTTCACTTATTAACATGTTATATGTTTTTATGTAATCTGTACAAAAATCTAGCCTTAAAGAACACAATTTGTAGTTTTTAGGGGGAGTTATGTGCTGGACTATTTTTTAGCAAGGAGCAGTGACATCCTGGAGTATCCACTGGTGCCCTGGACAATTCAGTGACAATAAAACTTAAAGAAATCACTGCACCCGGCCAAGAGATTGTTGAAATAATGTCAAAATGTTGAAATATTCCTTTCAGAATATCAATAAATATAGTTTTACATTTTAAAATAATGTAATATGGGTAGCCTTGCTACGTGTGTGAACCAGCTAATATGTGGTATAGGTAGATAAAGTGTGACAGGATTGTAAGTGGAAACATAAAACAAAGGCCACACGTATACTCTGCGTCTCCCTCACACACTTTAACACACACACAGATGAAGGCAGAGGTCTTTGCTTTCCAGCTCTGCCTCTTTAACAGATGCAGCCCCCCTTGACCTAAATGAACCTCACTCCTGCAATTAACATGAGGCATCATGGGAAACATCTGCAAAGTCTACGGCACACATCTGGCACAGCTAAGCCGCAAGCCAAGTGCCTCCCCCCAACCGGCTGCCTGTCACCCCAACATCCCTGTTTTAGAGAACATCCCCTCAAACGCACACACACACACACGGATGCACCAACCCCTCAGCACACACATATGCACACTGCAGCGGGAGCACACACACATTAAAAAAGGCACACACAGCCAGCTGTGAGCAGCCGTCCCAGGGCATTTCCTTCCCCCTGTCGTGCCCCCTCATTAGTAGGAAGATGACAAGCAGGACACAGGGCTGTTCCTCAAGGTCCCCCCAACCCATACACACACATACACACCCACACACACCCCTCACATCTGGCCCCGCAGACAGAATAGGAGTCGGTGGAGGATGGCGGGTGTAGGGTTATGTCTCCCTCGGGTGCTGTCCCCTACGTGACCAGGATGAATAAAAACCTCCAGTGTGCTTTTATCACCACCTTGATTTCTAGTTTGATTCTGTCAGGCTCCATATGTTGAGGTAATCGTTAAAACACTTAGCTTGGCTGCAGTGGAAACTAAAGGTGCTATATGTAGCATCAAATGTGTGACATTAGTTTTGTTTGTCGCTGTTACAAATCGTGATTTGAAATTGCTTTGAATACTTGCTGTAGAAATAGTCGCCCTCCACCAGCCACATATGGCAGAAAACACTGCAGTGTAAGTGTATTAATTTAAATATTAACGTGAAATGTGATGTAACATTTCCAACACGATTAACACCAAAAATAAATAAATAAAAAACTACAGCTTTAAATGTTTACCATCTTCAGTTTAGCATGTTAGCATATTAAAGTAAAAGTAAGTAAGTAAAAGTATTTAAAATACAAACAAAATATTGAAACTATCTGGGCTGGATCCTCTCTTTATTACACAATGACTTCATCTTACTCCTGGTCCCATCTTAAAAGAGGACAAAGAGACATGTACGCGCTGAACGAGTGACGTGTGAACACTGAGTGTTGTCTTTTTGTGTGTGTGTTTCCAGGATAAAGAGCCTCGTGGGATTATTCCTCTGGAGAACCTCAGTATCAGAGAGGTGGATGAGCCCAGGAAACCTGTAAGGAGCACCTCTAAACACTGTCCTGTCCCTCTAAATCCATCTTTTAAATTCATACGGAGAACATAAACTTTGTCAAAACAAAATAAAAATCCAACTTATATGTTATTTTCGCCTCCTGACGTCTTCCCACAGAACTGCTTCGAACTCTACAACCCCAACCACAAAGGTCAGGTGATCAAGGCCTGCAAGACAGAGGCGGACGGGCGAGTCGTCGAGGGCAACCATGTAGTGTACAGGATATCGGCCCCCACGCCGGAGGAGAAGGAGGAGTGGATCAAATCTATCAAGTAAGAGAGAGACGCCGTGTTAGTGTGGATCCATTTACACTGAGAGGGCACTTAGCCAACACCGGGCCGCTCCCATGTGACACTTTCTCATGTCTGACCTTGACTGTGAGACCCCACAGACACACACACACACACACACACACACACACACACACACAGAGCTGTGAGCTTAATCAGAAATGTGCAGGCCAGCACAAATACACACACACACATGCTGGTGACTAAATGTGACTCGGTTTCTCACACTTGTGCACAGATAACGCTCAGTGGTGATTTCTGCTGGGCTGGATAAGCTCACTTCCCTTTTGATTGGGGGCTCAGCAAGCAAAAGAAAAACACACACACCCCTACTCAGCCACCGTGGCTTTGTGGACTCTTAGCTTTGCAAAGCCTTTACACCTGATCTGTCATGTTCAAACGCTGCCTTGTTAACCAGGAAGGAGAGTGGAGGTGCAGCAGTAAATTGGACCCAGCGGGTAATTGATCAGCTCGCTGGTTATCATCCACTCAGCTGCAGCTTCACCGACAAATATGATCAATATCACAGCAGAAATCATATTACGCAATACTTCCATGCTCTAATGATATTAAAAACCCACTTAGCATTGACATATGTGTGTCCATTAATGAAAGTGATGGGTTTTTCCAGCTAAGTTACTGGAAATCTTGTTGGGATGAGGCTGCTTCGTGTACAGTTAAAGTGATTGGAAAGAGGAGAGAGGTGGTCATTTTTCTTGGTTCGGGAGAGTCAGTCTATTGACCTTTATATGACACACTGTCTGCATTACGCATTTCACACTCCTGTTGCAGGCTTACGAGTGCTTTTACACTAAAAGTGTGAACCAGGAGTGTTTTTAGTCCAGGAATAATAAAGACTAAGTCTGGACTCAGCGGGACGGAGCTGTGCTGCCTCAAACACACTCTCACTTGACTCAGCTGCTGGGGCGGCAGACTGTCCTGTGGTCAGCAGATTCACACACACATGTGAACACACACACACACACACGCACACACAAATACTGTACCCACACCTGACTCATCTGCTGGAAACTGCTCTGGTCTTGTGGTAACTGTTTGGTGCACATACTTGTGTTCTCAGCATGTGGATTGTTCTGCTGCTGGGAATGTTACTCAGTGTTATTCTCATCCTCGGTACGTGTCACCAGTGGTGGCATGAAACTAAGTACATTTACCATGCCCAAATTCGAGGTACTTTAGTATTTCCATTGTATGCATGTATGTATGTTTGTATGTATACTTTTAGTTCACTGCATCTCAGAAGCACCACTACATTTGTCTGACAAATTGGTGTCTTTAAAGTCGGTGTGAAGTAAGAATAAATATTTGTTCTGAGTTTGTCAGACCAAAAGTCAGTTTGTCAGAAAGTGTTATTAACCATCCAGCCAAATTTGAATGATTAAAAATATCAACAAGTTTATGAAATTAGGTGTCAGAATCAGTAAAAATGAGCAGTATTCTCAGCTCCAGGACTGTGGGGGCTCCACTGAATGTGCTGAAGCCACGCCCACTCGTGGGAGCAGTCGAGCAGCAATTTTAAAGCGACTGAAACGTGTCAGATGAGTTCAGAAAATGACATGACTGACTTTGAGACACTCTGAGCGAGAAGAATTAATCTCTATCTCTCTGCTAGGGGTGCAGGGGTATGCTCAGAGTGGCCTCAGTGTGTCATCGAGTCACCCTTTAGGACCGCCCAAAAAATCCTGGACCGGAAACTGGTGGAGAACTGTTTTAACCTCTAACTCCACATTTCAGTAATATATCGTTCAAAATCTTTTCACGTGTTTTCAACAACTATTTTCAAACATATTTAATGTATTTATATATATATGTATACTTTAAATGGATTTTGACTGATTTTGACTTTGAAACTGAAGTTTTACAGCTTCTTAAGCTAAATAAATCATTTAATTGATTGATTTGTATTGATCAGTAGCTAACCTCGTAAAGCCTGCCTGTATCAAGGCTGAAGTCTTTACCACAGTGACACAGGTTCGATTCCAGCCTGGGTCCTTTGCTACATGTCACCCCCTCTCTTTCCCCTGAATTTCCTGTCTAGATCTCCAGCTATCACTATTAAATAGAGAAGAAAATGCAAAAAAATATCATCCTATCCATAACATCCTTGAATTAGCTGGTAAATGCATTGTCACAAAGCTGAAAACAGATCTGTGGTTCTCAAAGAACAGCAATGCTACAAGGATGAAGATATATGATATTGACTAAATTGTATATAAAGTAATTAAAAACACCCCAAACAAAATGTCAAAATTGGAGTATTTAGCAGCTAAAGAGTCGAATATTTCTCTCAGGAGGTGGTGGAGACCAAAATAGAGACAATAGGAGGCTGAATATTGGGCACCCTTTCACCAGAAACACGACTCTAAATGAATGCAAATGTCGCTTCATGCCTGCTGGGCGTGTAAATAGGCAATTGTTTGCTAACATGTTCAGCTTATCAACTTAAAAGCTCATTTCCTCTCTGTAATTGTAGGTTTGAGTCAGCTAATAGACGGCAGCATTAAAGGAAGAATCCACCACAATGTGCTGGTTTTCTGTTAAAAACATGTGGATGCTTTGCTTTGATCAAAGTCCCAAATTCTCATTTGCCCTCCTTTTTTCCACATTTGGTACTAATAAGTAGCACACTGCTGTGTTTGCACTCCCACTAAAATATACAGGCTGGATGTTTATAACCCGTCACACTTACCAGCATCGTTCCACTTTTCAATGCACGTTCTGATCGACAGCTTTGTCCTCTGAGACAGCTTTAAAATGACTAGCTGGCAACATTTTTGTTGCATTACTGGCCGCGTTTGGCTGTTTGCCGCCGTGTTTTGTCTGTGGATAACATAAATAATGAGATGTTGAGCTATTTATAGCATACTAAATGGAGTTTGATTGAAAAACAGGTTTCAGAGGTGCAACAAATCGCTGTAAATGTCACGTTTTCGGTGTTGATCACTTGGAATCAAAGCGAAATGGGTTATATCTAGATCCCCCAGAATGCAGTGTAGACACAAGACGTGACATATTTTGGTCAGGATGCGCTGACTGATAAGAGACGAGACAGATTAAGGTCAAGTTAGTACACTGAGAAATTGCTCCAAACATCACAAACTGATCACATGTTCAATGTTTTTCTTCTCTTTATAGCAGATTTTAACATTTTTGATGGTGATAAAAATACAAGTTGTTAGCAGTGTTGACAAATCAGACTAACAGTGTATGAAGGATTGACATGAGCAGTTGGAAACAGTCAATCAGTGATCCGATCCTTCCTGTCCTCTTTCCACAGAGCAAGCATCAGCAGAGATCCTTTCTATGACATGCTGGCCACCAGGAAGCGAAGGATAGCCAATAAGAAATGATGACCGCTCACCTTCAACCACACCTGCATCGCCGCCATGTCTGTGACCAGCAGAGTCCTCGTGTGTGTATGTGTGTGACTGTGTGTGCGTTAGTGTGTGTATGTTATAGAGGTCATGAAGGCCTCCCATTTGTTCTGTCAGGGCTGGAGGACGAGCAGCAGACAGGAGTTTTACAGACTGAAACGGATCAAGTGACCTCCAACTGAAGATTTTCTGCTCCTCAAGTTCATGGTTGATGTGACTGTGAAGGTTTTAGTTAAACTGGCACTGTCGTGTGCCGTTTGGGGAGAAAAGGGGGCAAAATCTTTACCAAGCTGGATGGAAGGAAAGACAGCCATGTGGAAATCTTTGCATATTGTAGCTGTGACGGGCTCGCCCTCTGCTGGACACATAAGGAACTAAAGCTACCGTACTGCTCGGGCGCAACTTGACGAACCTTTCCTCGTCGTATGACATCCAAACCAGCTCCCCTGGTTGGTTGATGGCTGTCTGCCAAGAACACTCCCAGGAGCCAGTCAATATTTTATGTTCACCTCATATGTCCTTCGACAACTGCCAACACCAACAACGTTTTGTAGTATCCTTCAGAGAACTACAGAGAGCCTCAAGCTTATAAATCAGCTGGTCTGATTGTTAGCCCTCAAGTGACTATCTGTATATGCAAACACTAGAAAATGATTTATTCTAGAAAAACATAAGCTCATATACTTTTTCATTTACAGTATGCTCCCTTATTTTCTCTTTGTAGACTAATAAATTGATGCAGGTTTAAGGGATTTTAATGACCCTCGGAGTGACCACAGTTCCAAACTATCATGTCGTGTATTGAAGATCCACCTCTGTGATCCATTTCATTTTTGTATTTATTTTCTTAATTTGTTTAACAAAAAAGAGGCAGCCCCCCCCACCCCAATTTACATTATGCATGTATAGTATATAATGTACATACTGTTTTTTTTTTCTTTGTTGTGTTTATGTAGCATGTAAATCATAATGGCCGTAGCCTATACCCGTTCACCTTTTTAGTTCAACAGCTAACAGTTTACAATGGTGGAAGAGGGACTTTGTGCAGCTCTTTGCAGAGCAGTGAAACCTCCTTGCACTGTTATTACTAAAGATCAGATAATACATGATGCTATATGAAAGGAATAACTCACTATGCTGAGTTGGACATAAAGAGAGTAAAAGGACATAAATGGGTTCAAAATATCCTTGAATACTGTGTGGATGCTGACTGGAATATAAGAACAGTTTTCCCCAAAACAGATCAAGCCAACACGCAGCTGATCTCTCAATAGCAGATGACGTTTTGAGTTTTGAACAAGGCTTGATGTGAGTTTAGGAAAACTGCTCCTGAATACTTTGATGAATAACTTTGAATAAAAATACACGCTGATCAGAAAACAAGTCTTTGTGTGCATGTGAGCTCAACTTACCAGGGTCTTTGGTTATTTCAAACATGGAAACTGAGAATAAAATATCGAGTCTGCTGACTCAAATAGCTAGAAAAGTGTGTGTATTTAACAAAACCTGAATTACAGAAGAGTGCTATTAGTTTTCATCCTCACTTAATGTATCTACATCATAATTTAACCGTAGTGGAAAGTTTGTTCAACAAGAGGCTCGAGTACAATCAATCTATTCCTAGTATATGATACAAAGGCAGACAAAAAAAAAAATCCCTGGCAACTCGTCAGTCATCTCAATCAGCATTTTTTTTTTCCATTCGTTTCAACACAGCTTGTAAACAAAGTCAAAGACCAGGAACAGATTACAATTTCTGACATTAACAAATGTATTTTAAGGCTTTTACCTTATACAATGTATAAATTCTGACATGCTAAACTAAAAGATATAACAGCAGTTTTTCAACCTCTGTCTAAAGTTGAAAAAAAACAAAACAAAAACAAAAAGCAGACCGTACCCATCAGTGACTTTTGTCGTCCGGAGAGTACGGTCAAAATTAACAGGAGTTTTTTTTCTAAAAACGAAGCAAATCAACAAAACGTCTACGGGTAACCCTGATACAGGATCTTTACGTATAAAAATAACTGATAGTACAGTTCAAAATTAAATTCACAGTATTTTTTTTATGACGCTAGAAGACACAAACTGTATTTTTCATTAAAAAGCAAACACAAATGGTCCACAGCCATAATAACAAATTTCTGATGCTTTTTTTGTTTTTTTTTTAAACGTTTTAAAAGGAAAAAAAAAAAAAGAATGTGTGAGCGAGGGGGGAGAGAGAGAAACCTCTGTTTTTGTGAAGGAGTTTAAAAATGACAAGAGGGTGAATCTTAGGCTTCAGAGCAAAATGGAAACAAAGAAAAAAAAAACAAAAGCTGGGAAATGTCCTCAAGTCTGTCCAGGGTTAACGTGGAGGTATCAGTCAGCGAAGCCTTGTTCCCACCAACGTGCTCGTCTGTCTCGTTCGTGAGTATCTCCCTCCGTTTAGTTTGTCCGCTCCCAGTGGGATCAAAGAAGAACAAAAAAAAAACTCAAAAACATTGCGGCTCTGTAGATATGGTGACATCTTAAACGTGAAAGCCTCGCGGTTTTTCCTCTTAGGCTACACATTTCCCTTTTGTTTCACTCTGATTTGAAGCAGGTGGACGATCCGTGATGGATGTTAACAAGTTTTCAAGTCCTGAGTTCCACTGAGCAGCAGTTGAGATGTTTAAGCTCCAGGCTTTTGTTTGTGTTCATACAAGTATATATTAATATTTCTCATCATAAATGTTCAACAGGTGAATGTTTGTTTTGCTTTTGTTTTTAATCATAGTTAGAATTGCGGCAAATAAATCAATGCCTTAAAAAAAAGATTTGAGAACATTTAAAACACTTTAGTTGTGGTAAAAATACAATATATTTCCGATGAAGAAGCACCACGTAAAAAGTTGTTGATGTCATTCCTCTGCTGTTGTTAAAATGGTGTTGATGTGTCTGAAATGAGAGAGAAGAGCTGAAACATTTGCATCTATCATGAGAGTTCCTGTTGTTTATTAGCACTGACTGCATACTGTGATAATCATTAAAAAAGGGGCGCCCACTCACAGTCAGTGTTTCAAGCCACTGGAGAATCCGTGGGAGTCGCCGTTGGTTTGGCTGTAACCGTTTCCTACAAAACAGGATCAACATGTAAGTGTTTAAACATTTATTTCAGCGACGAGGATGACGTCGATTGGGAGAAACCTGTAATACCTGTGTATCCGTTAAGATGGCGGTGAGTTGAACCGTTTGTGGGTGAGGTGTGGTTGGTGGGCAGTAGATGTTCTCCGCTGCCGTCGGCGTATTCTGTCCGCCGGCGTTTTTCTGGTGAGAAACCGTTGTCGTGTTTAGTGTCCTTGGTGTCATAGTATCGGCGCTTGCGGCTCTCCCTCTCCTCGCTGCTTCTGTTCTTGTGGCTCCGGGACGCTCCTGGGCTGTGCTGCTCGGCGTCGCTGTCCCGCTGCCTCCGCTTTTTCTTCTTCCTCTTTTTTGTTTCGGTGGCTCGGTCTGAATCCACATCGGAGCTTCTGGGGGAGGACAGAAAACATGCCGTGATTATTTTCAATCCACTGAATCTAAAATTGACTGCGAGGTATCAAGCTCTGTCATCAGTCCTAGTCTTTAAAAGTACCAAAAAAATAGCCCGAGAGAAGCTGAAACTTGACAGATAGCATTTTATGGTGAATGGTTATGCAAAATGCCAAACTTCAGCAAAGATGGCGTTACTCACCCGCTCTCTCTGTGTCTGTCTTTATCCTTCGACTTCTTCTTTTTCTTGCTCTTTTTGTGTTTTTTAGAGCGACGTGCCTCCGAGCTATCCTCCCTCTCCTTGCTCAGAGGATCAGAAGTCCTCTTATGATTTTGATCCTCCCTGTTTGGAGCAGATTCAAACGTGGAGGGACGAGCCCGAGGGGGTGAGCCCTTTGACTTTGTTGAGGTTTCTGCCGCCGTGGCAGGCGAGGAAGTCTCCTCCTTTGACGAGTAATAGTCCCTCTCCCTGCCGTTGCTCTTGTCCTTCATCGCCCGGGACTCTCGACTCTCCTCCTGCCACCTCCAGCGACTGTGAGAGTCCTCGCGGTTGGGATAACCGTGTCCCCTCCGCCCGCGGTCCCAGTCCTCTCTGGACCGGTAGTGGTGATAGTGGTGGTAATGGTGAGAGCACCTGTCACGATCACGCTCCCTGGGGTGGTGGAGAGTCCGCTCCCAGCGACGTTCAGACTCCCAGTCCCTGGAGGAACGATTGTGAGGAGGCAAGCGATCCCTGTACGAGCGATGGTGCTGGTGATCTCGGTAGTCCCGTCTGTACCGATGGCGATCACCGTCACTTTCTCGCTCCTGACTCCTGTCCCTGTAGTGTCTCTCTCTGTCTCTGCTCCAGTCAGAGTATAGTCTGTCTCTCTCCCTGTCTCTGGAAGATTGTCCTTCATTGCCTTTAGGACTGGGCTTAGACTGGTGTTGCTCCTTAGCACCTGTACGCCCTTCAGTCGCTGCTGACGGAGCACTGGTCTGTGGTTGATCCATTGCGTCGTCCCCAACTCTGCTGACCTTCTGTGGAGCTGCAGAGGTGCTTTGGGAGCATTCTGGCGGGGTGGATAAGGCCGCATTGACGTTGCCATGATGGGCAGAAGAGGAAGCAGATTCTCCAGATGGGACAGGATGGGTCTTTGTAGGAGTAGCTGAAGGTGGAGAGCTAACAGCGGAGGATGCTGTATGCTGAGGCAGGGGTTCAGACACAGTTTTAGCCCTTGTGTCAGGAGTGGAGAGGTGCTGGCTTTCACTGGCAGGAGGGTGGATGCTCTGAGAAGAACTGGCCTGGGACGAGGCAGAATTATGTGTCTCTTCGCTGAAAAACAAACAAAATATACGCGCACGTTAATATCGCAACTATCTCCTTTCTACCATGTTGATTTTTAAACCGTTCAAAGTCATGCCTTCCGTAATCTCACTATGCAAACAAATGGTACTGTTTAATATATGTTTGGCAGAGCAATAACCTTTTTCCAGCTCAGTATTAAGAGTGCTTATCTTACCTTGTTTGACTGTGGTCACTGTCTAGTCCATTAGTAGCTACAGAGGATGAAGTGCTGTGATTGTTGCCAGCGATCTGAGCAAAAACGAGACATAATTATGAATTCAGATACATAACTACTGTTCATTAACTTATTGCTATATTATAAAGAGACAGCAAACACAAAGCATGTTATTTACTTTATCAGGGGTGCTGTGTCCGTTCACTTTGTGGTGTCCATAATGGTGTCCGTTCTGACTGGATTTAGAGACGCCATATGTCGGTCCGTTCAATCCGTTACCGTTGTGGTGCACTCCCGACTCTCCGTTGGTGGCTTGAGTAGATTTATTAAAGACTTCTCCCGTTCTGTTGTTTCCATTAAGGTGAGACTTTGCTAAACAGCCGTTATCCAGAGTACCGCCGTTCTCCTGGTCTGATTCCTCTGAGGACTCCTGGCCGTACGGCACCAGGAACGACGCTCCGTTCCCTCCGGTGTGGCGATCGCCGTTACTGCAAGACGTGCCGTTAACGTGGTTAATCTGACGTGGAACAAAGCGAATGTCTGAGTGGACGTCTGAGGTAGACTGTGAGGAGGATAAAGAGCTGGAGGAGGAGCTGCTGCTGGCAGAGGACGGCTGGCTGTAAGAGGACGAGGAGGAGGAGGAAGAGGAGGAGGACGGGCGGTTCTGTTTGCCTTGTCCAATGAAGAATGAAAGCTTCTGGCGTTTGTCGTGGTCTGGGAGCATTGTGGGTCGGCTGATTGAGTGGGAGATGGAAGAAGAGGAAGAGGCCAGTCCATGGCTAGGTTTTCCCACAACACTGCTGCTGGTGCTGGGCTTGGAGTTAGTGGGATAGTCCCTCAGAGATCCATTCCCATTAACATGGAGAGTGCTCTGAGGAGGAAATAAAAAGGACACATGTTGAGCGTCTCAGTCTAACCCTGGCTCCATCTTAAATTTAATTTAGAGGTAAGCAAGTCTGCAAGTACCTTGGTCATGTGTGGTGGCAGCTGGGGACCGATGAAGCCAATGTTGTTATGGTGGACAGTGGTGTTGATGCGCGGTATCACCACCGGACGTGGAGATGACTGACCAGGGATGCCTGAATTATGGCTCATGTGGCTGTAGTCGCCTGTTTTCTTCATATCGCTGGACCTAGAGACACAAAAGATTAGTGATAGGAAACATTTCAAATGACTAATGTTAAATGAGCGAGAGGGATCCTATTAAATTTGAGACTTTAATGTTTCTTAAGACATAAAAAAAAGACTGTCTACAAAATAAAACAAAGGTCTCAATTTAAAGAATTAGTCAATAAATACTAATCATAAATAAATCATTGCTTTAATTACATTTCTGTTAAGTTCAGTACGTTTGAATTCAAGCTGACTTATGACCGTACAAGTATTTTTAAATGGTTTACTCACTTGATGTAGAAGAGGACGTAGGCCTGCTGGTTGAGCACAGACCTGATGTCACTGACAGACACAGAGGAGTCGTTCATCTGATACCACTGCCCATTGCTCGCCTGAGAGACGCGACAGAAAAGTAGGCAGATTTTAACCTAACTGCTTGACCGAATAATCATTATTACACATCTTCCATTTCAATTTCTTTTTTTCCTTTTCTTGCATGAGTTTTAGTTACTAAATTGGCTTTGAAGTGTATACTTATATGCATTCAAACTAAGACTTGGAAATCCGTTTTTCTTTATATTTTTAGGACCTCAGTATGTGAAGGAACTCTGCATTTAATTGTTATAGCGAGTTGCTGATTGCTGGATGTGTTGGAAGTGTTGGCAGTGTTGGAAAGACAAATGTGCTTCATGTGTGCTTGGCAGCGTCCTGACAGATTAGAACAGTGGTCTGTATCAGTGCCAGTACCTTAATATAGCAGAAGTAGTGTCCAGCATGACAGCTGAATCCAGAATGGACCAGCACAGCGTACAGCCCGTAGACCTGGGGCTCGCCTTGGGACTGAGACATGAAGGGCCGTAGGTCCAGGTACTCTGGATATTTCACATCCTGATGACCAGAAAACAGCTGCTTAACATCAAATATTCATAATAAAATCACTATATTATGGGTGCTGTCCTATATCGTCCACACATGTGGTGGTACCTTTGTGATTTTGCCTCCGCTGAAGTTTGCAAAGCGTTTGAGTGAGAGGGTGAGCACGTTGGCGCTGCGGTGGATGGTAAATCTCTTTGAGGCCGTGACCATTTTTTTGCACCTAAAGGAAACACACACTTGATTGGTTATCTGGCAAACAGATATAAATAAACAACCAAATAAAACACTGGCTCTTTCTTGTGCTCTTGGCTGGATTGTTTTTGTCCGTAAAAACTCACTTGGTGCATTTGTAGGCGTTTTCTCCATCCAGCTGTTCTGGCTTGACAAACTGCTCCAGAGCCTTGGAGACACTGGGAGCCGTCTGCATGGAAAGAAAATCGGTTTTGGAAATGTTCTTGCAATAATCTGACTCCATTGATTAGTTTGGAGTAAAACAGAAACATTAGACACAAGTGACAAGACAATGAATACTGATTTATTACCTTTATTTCCAGAGTAATATCCAGAAAAGGGTCAAATGTATCAGAGACTGCTTTGCAGTTTAAACATTTGACTGAAAAAGAAAAATCAGTTTATTTATTAGTCTAGCAAAGCTGTAAACAAACAAAAAGCAGCAAATTGACTTCATGTAAAAGAAATAAATCAAGAAATCAAAACTATTAACTTACCTCTGGACCTTAGATACCCGCCAAATACTTGATGGATGAAAGTGGTCGCCTGCGTTTGCCTGTCCAATCTGTCACAAAGATAGATATGAGGATGAGAAACAGGGTCATGACACAACTGACGGGTTGCCTCATTAATCCAACAAACAAACAGACAACAGTACTCAGTCACTTCACAGTATTCTGCACTGACAAGTCACAACGTATTAGACCCTAAAGAGTGAGGGAGGGAAGAACTGGAGCGAGAGTAATTAGCTGAGAGGCCACCTGTTAGTACAGAATAACAATCGACTCGATGTTTGAGGTTTCTAAAATCCATTTTTAAAAAGTCCTCTGAGAATCACATGGTCTGCCTGGTGTGTATCTATTAAACATGCATGCAGACTAACTTATGGCTCCACACTGATTTCATATATTTCAGCAGAAAAACATGAATACTTCAACATATCTATAGCATTCATATAGCTTTTAAGCTACACTTAGACTGGAAGGTTTGCATTAAGTTCAGTGGATCAGCACAATACAGAAACAATCATATTTACTGACATAGTCAATGGCCAGTATTAATATTTGGAAGCTAATTATATAAAAAAACATAAAAAATATGATAAACCTTTAGTGGGTAAGCATATGACTCTGTGTTATCCTGAGCTGCTTTTTGGAAATGGATGAAACTTACTTGGATCCAGGTAAGCAGGACTTTTGCATAGCATCCACTGTGTACCGCAGGAACTCATGAGCATCCTCCTGGCTTCCATAGCGGAAGTGCTTTGCAATCCCTGTGTGGAAAACAAGCACAAAATCATTAAATAGTCAAAGCTGATAAATGTCATGAAGCTTACACCACTGTAAAGTTAAAATTTCATCCACCAGAAATTTTCCCTCCAAAATTCAAAAAGGTAAACAGCCACACAGCGCCTCCTGTCATTCGTTTCAGGTAATCATTTTGTAAAAAAAGGAATCATTTCAGCGTTTTAGCTGTACAGACACTTACTTTTGAGCTCATTGAGCACACCAATGGGCTTAATGACATTCCCAGAGTTGGCAAAAACCTGAATGATGTGGTTTTGCATGGTGCACATCATACAGAACCCCGGCTCGTGACCTGCAGCAGGAACAGATGGACGAAAGAGTGATGAGTAAGACGTGAATCAGGCTAGAAAACAGCTCATAGATAATGCTGAAGTGTCTAAGACTGATGTGATAATTATTGCGTGCGACTGTAATGTGCAAAGATGCGCCGTGAAACACACAACGTACATGTTTTGGAGTGCTCGCGTGTCAGCATGTAGTTGGCAAACGGAGGGGTGTAGGTGAGACACTGCAGGGCTGAGTTAAGAAAGCAGGTGTTCCCCATGTTCTGCAGGCCTGCGCCAATGCGGTGAACCTGGGTCCACTTTAGGTTGAGCCGCTCTGGAGCGAAGAGGACCTTCTGCGGCAAGTCAATGCCGTCATCACTGCTTATCACTGGACACACAAGAGCCAACACCATTACTAAAATTAGAGTCAATGCATTTGAAAGGTCAAGGACATCAACAATTATCTCTACATATGTCTATGTAAGTACATACTGGCACATAGTAAAGGAAAACCAAGCCCTTACAGTCATAGCCATCAGTCTAAACAGTTACATAATGTCTAAAGACTAGCACAAGCTGATGGAGACAAAGTTTGCTTTCTCTTTTGTTTCTGTTTAAATAACACTGTTGCTCTTTATGTCAAAACAACACGAGCTCAAGTGATTGATCACGCTTCAAATTTAAAACTGGTTTGATTATGTAACTGGATGAATGAAAATAGAGTGAAAGCAGCAACACAACACCCACAAAACCAGTTGTGTCACAGGCTCATACAGAAACAGCAAAAAGTTTCATTGCCGCAGCTTTATATTATTCATGTAGAACATTTCCAGATAATTAGTTTGAAACAGTATGACACTTATATCTATTATAGCCAATTCAGCAACTGAAAATGAAAATTAGCAACATGGTCTTTTTGGTAAAAAAAAAAAACTACTAAATGTCTTTTGTTTTGAGACCAAGCAAAGAGTACATCAGCATTTCCAATATGGGTGGAAAATATTGATATTGATATATTAGTATCATCCTCAAATGCATGCCTAATCGTACTGCTTGCCAACACAACAGCTACTGTGTGATGAATACATGAAGGCAGAGAGTATAACTTGGCTGAGCCCGGGGTCTACACGCAATGGAATATATGTACCCTGCCAACATCCTAAATAGTTTCCTCCCAGCGTTCAAGACACATGCATCATGAAAACACAGCTGACAAAAGCCCTCGCTCCTACCTTGCTCCTTGGGCCGGTCCACAGAAGAGGGTGTACTGTTGTAGACCACAGCTCCGGGCGTCGGGCCCAGGCAGCCTCCTGGAGCCTTCAGCCTCGGAGAGTCACTGGGCATTGTGGGACCCACCGCCCAGCTGCTGGAACAGCTGCCGTCCATCCCCACGTCTCCACTGGTGAAGGGAGATCGCTTACACCCTACTGACTCGTGGTCAGACTTTTCTGAAGATCTGTCAACTATGGTCATTGTTCATTGCTGTATGAGGGGCAGAAACGCAGACAACTTTATGAGCTGCAGAATACACGTAACACGTTTAATGTCTTGTATTTATCATCTATGTTCATGAACAGAAAAGTTTAGTCACTTTCTCAGAGGACACACGAACATGCCAGCAACTGTATAACAGATTGTTTACATAACAGAGAGCCAAATTCAGTGGGAGTACTCTGAAATAGCTTAATCTCTCACAAATAACGCGGGCTGCACGTTATTACTTTACATGCATTGTATTTTGTGACTAAACAAGAGGCTACAATGGCTTGATGTGGGAGAAGTCTTTGCTGACAGATCACAATTATCAAACGTGTAAATGAACAAAAGCTATGAATAGAATAATAGCAGGGGCTGTGACAGAGGTAACACTTTTGTGATTCAGCCTCCGCTTGCATCTAAAAACTACATTAACATAGCTGCAACTGATAGCCTTTTATGGACATCTTGCAATGTTTCCTTTAAAAAGCAAACGTCGGAAAACAAAGGCACGATTAACTTATGTTTTAAATGTGGCCAACTTCAGAGCGCTACCATAACAACTATTTTGCCGCGTTAAAGTTACAAAGTGTCGATTTCTAGTTCAAAAACCCCGACGGAGGAAATTTCCTGGTCGGAAGCACGTTTACAACAACAGCTGTTCCCTCCCACCCGCTCCGGCAGACTGGCTCACGTTGGCTAACAGACGGCTGCTAGGCCTTTAACACGCAGCGCTGCTAAACCTCACTAAAACACCAAATAAACCTTTTGTTCGCCCCCGTGGGAGACGGACCACCGTTTAAAAGCTCACCTTTCTCGTCGAAGGCCGGGGGCAGTATGACTGATGAGGCGCGAGGGGTTCGCGAAGGCACCGACACCATGGAAACGGCGAACGTAACACACACACGGCTACCGAGCGGAGCTAGCAGAACGCGCGGCGGCGCTCGTGCGGCAATATTGATGCTAACGCTGCTAGCTAGCTCGGCACGATGGACGCTGACTGACATGGCGGGGAGTAACATAACCGACTGCTACGGACGTCTAAAGGCGCTTTTCTGTTTCCACTTCGAAATATATTTGATTTACAACAAGTGGGGCCGAGTAACGGGACGTCTAGCTAGCTTAGACAGGAGGGGCTCGACACCGGCGGCTGTGTGTGCTCGCTGCGCTGCTCCCTCCGACATGACAGAGGACCGGTGTAAGGCTACTACAACAAATCTCGGCGGCTCAGGCCGACCAAAATATCGCGGCTGCATAGTTAAAGTCCCCCTTGATCGTAAAAGCAACAACGCACTCACCTGGAATGTGTTATGAATACGTTAGTAGCTGTTGTAAATCCATTCCTTATTTCCAGTGGGTGTCCGGCGGTGAACAATGACGTAGCTAATTGCCCCACGGGTACATCCGGGTACCTGCGATGAAACGACGTCTCTGATTGGCTCATTCGGCCGTTTCTCTGTGAGGAACGTGTTTCGGGAAGATCCGTCGCATGTACACACCTCTGACCTTTGTGTACATGATGTACAACCATCACAGTGTGCTTCATACCCATTGACTTATAAATATAAGGGTTTCCAGCATAATTATTTTGCCATCAACAGACAATCAGACCGATTTGACAGCATTAATTGGCATATCTATGCTGAAATACTCATTTCTAAATTGATAATTGAGTACCTACAGTATGGAAGGTTCTCAAAATATATATGTGCACCCCTTTGTGATCAGTAAATCAAGCTTTATGTACACCCATGCATGGAAATAAACGTGCCTGTCCCTATAAAATCAAAGTTGTGATACTTGTTGTGTCCACAATTTGCTGACAATGGACAGCTTCTTCCTCAGGATTGAAAAGCTGCACAAAAATCAAAATACACATTGTTACTTCTGCTTCGAGGTAATTTTTTTTTCAATTTGTTATAAGTGGAATACTTTGAAAGCAACATCTCAAATAAACAAGAATCACAAATTGCTTCTTAGAAATCCCACAAGGCCTGGCAGAAATATGTTTTATTGGACAGCTGAATGAAGATAAATAATTGCACCCTTACATCCAGGTGTACAATACACACTCAAATGCTTACACGCCCACACACACATACACGCACGCGCACACACACACACACACACACACACACACACTCTACCACTTGTACAAAGTAGGTAAAACATAGTACAGCAGTGGTAGAATAAATCAAGTTTTGACAGTCTGTGGAGAGTTGAGAGTCTCTTGAGAGTCTGAGGCTCAGGTCCTGTCTGTCTTTGAGAAATGAACTGTGACTTGTGAGCTCTGAAGCTGACTGATCTGTCTTCTCAGCTCCATGATCTCTTCCTCCTGCTCTTCAACCTTTCTCTGCAAACCATGGATCACCTAGAGAGGGAAAAAAAAAAATCTTAAAATTAGTTAATGATTATTACACTCTCTGGTGACACATGCAGTGCAGGCACACATATTGTAAAACAAAAGTAATGAAACAGTTACATCATTTGTAGATTTTAGATCAGTAATCCCAAATAATATTTTTAATAGCACTTTGGGGTGCTAATTATTTTTAGATATAAATTATATATCTATTTAGTACATACTATGTCTTTACTGCAGAAGAGTTCACTCTGTAGAAGCTGGGTGGCTGTGGGCCGAACACTGGGCTCTTTACTCATCAGCTTCATGATGTACTTTGTCAAGACTGGCCATCTTTGGCAGAACGAGTCTGGGATTTTCCCCTCTCTCAGGTCCCCGAGGGTCCGGACCCGCTCCATCTCTGTCCCAAAGGGCTGAAATAGCTCAAAAGCCAGCACACCGATGCTGTACATGTCTGACTGGGAGAGCAACAGCAACACAAATAAAGTTTAGACTGACAGCTGTGTGATAAGAGGTTATAATAAGTAAGATTCATGATAGCAGGATATTTGTTATGTTACATGAAAAAAGTCTGGATTCATCATAATATTGTTGTCATACAGTTGTATGTGTTTACCTTTGAATCATAATGTGAGCCCTTCAGTTGTTCTGGTGCTGCATACACAAACGTGCCAACACCCGTAGTGTGTGAAGGATCTGCAAAATACACCGGAAATGTGACCAAATAGCACCGCCTACTGGTGATTCTGTGTGTTACATGTAAATAAGCAAAGAGGTGAAGTGTTACCACTGCTGGGCGAGGTGCTGCTTTTATGGCCATCCATTATTATATCTCTGCAGGCCAAACCAAAGTCCCCAATCCGAACATGGCAGTCATGACCATGGAGGAAAATGTTCCTTGGCTGTCGGAAAAAATACAAAGATATTGCAATTAGATAGATAAATACATACTGCATTGATGCTGGGGAAATTTAAGCATCCAGTAGCAGCATGAGACACAGTAAACATACAATAGTTCCAAATAACACTGGGTGTAAATAAGTAGATGGTTTTGACATCAGTGTGTGTTTCATACATCAAAAACACATAAACTATGTTCATTTGGAAATACTTCATTTCCTGCATTTCAAAAGATAGATTGGTAAACATGTGAGCTTTTCTAAATTAATAATTCCCTGCTTACTAAGCGCCCTAAGCAGGAAGAACCTGTAAATGACTCAGAGGAGTGTCAACAGTCCCCAAAATTGGCCCCGCACACAGCAAGAGGTTATCAGTTGTGACAGGAAGACTCGACACCAAACTTGGGCACATAAGTACATGACGAAATCAGACTGACTGAAAACGCCAAACACAGAAAACAGAAGTAGGTGCTGAAACTGGCAAACACAGGAAACAGAAGTAAGCTAACCATTTTAATTTTCCCTCCTTAGAGGAGGAGGCCTGACATTTACAGACATGCCTCTGAAAAATTTGGACTGCAAACTCGAACAACCAGCTTTGAACCATCACACATCTTGTGAAGGGCTAACCACAAACAGCAAGTGAAGCTGTGATGACTGGTCATGCTGAAGAAGAGCAAGGAACACCAGGATAGGAGTGGTAACGTTATCAAGCTTCACAACAATGAATTCTATACTGCAATTCTGGATGAAGACTTGGGACGCATCGAAGACATTACAAAAAAGTACGGCAGCAACTTTCTCATCAAGGTACAAGAGGGTGCACCTGGAGAAGTTTTCTGGAAGGTAAATGCAACAATGCAACCATTTTTAAACTTACTTTACTTGTGAGAATTGGAAGATATTAAATATAAGTTTGAACCGCATGGATAGCATCTTAAATATTCTAATATCACAAAGTCAAACATGCATATAAACAGTGATCATGACAAGAAGTTCAATTATTACTTACGCCGTTATGTGTTTATGCTCCAATGCCATTCAATAATGAAAATGAAAGAAATAAGTAAACAAGGAAGTACATCCTGTAGTGTTTGACTGCAACATATGTGTGTTTTTTAGTATTCCAGTTTGACTCGCCATGTTCTGTCATGTTCTGTCTCGCCTTAGGGCCTTGCTATCCACCCCCTTCACCTGGCTGCCTCTTACAGAAGAGTTAAGAGCATGCGTAGCCTGCTGTCAGCGGGGGCAGACCCTGAAATAAGGTCTGATCAAACACACAAAGCATACAGATACACACACTAATGCCAAACATCACGCCCATCAGCACTACAGCGTTATGTGGGCTCACAAGAACAACAAGTACAACCTAAAATAACAGCGGAGACTGTTTTTTTAGATAATATTTCCTAAAGCAAAGAAGTTTGTATATTCATTTCGCTGTCTTGATGACTTCCCATTTCATCTGCCAAGTGACACCCAGTACAACTCCACGTATCACCAGTTCCCTTTACCTTGATAAAAAGCTGACAGCTCTCTATCTGCACCAGTTTCACGGTCTCTACCTTTATTACAGGGACCAGCTCGGTCGAACCACTCTGCACTTGGTGATAACCAGTTGGCCGAGCATCCTCACTACTTGCCGAAAACCAAGTTCCAAGGTCCAGACGACTGTGACAGGCGTGCACAAGCAGGCAGAGGCCTGTCTGCGGCTCCTCTGTGAGCATGGCGTTAACGTAAATGCAGAGGTATTTCACACCAGTTCCTATTTTTAAAATCTTGTTGTGATCCCCGCCCTAAAATGTTTTGCCTAAGGTGTGTGTGTCTTGCGGTTCCTCCCTAGGTGGAGGGTGCTAGGCGGCAGACAGCTCTCCACCTATCAATACAATATGCAGCTCTGTCTGCCGTTCATATTCTGGCCAGCTATGGCGCTGATGTTAATGCCGTGGACAGCAGCGGGATGACGCCCCTGCATATGGCCGCTGGGATCCTCCACAAGGACATTACGGCCAGCTTGATCAAGGAGGGAGCAGATATCAACATGGTTTGTGTTGTTTCTCTGTTGTTGCTGTCTTTTGGGGATTTTTTTTGGTGATGGGTGTTTGCTATATTTTTTCTTGCTTAAACTTTCACAATAAAACAGAAAAGACAAACACAGTGGGGACAGCACAGCTGTATTTAATCACAAATAACGACTACACATCACTTGGATGCCTAACCTGAACCAATCTACCGTTAAGGATATTAGGGACACCTGTGCTCTTTCTACTAAAGTCAAAATACCATAAAATAAAAGGTATAAAATTTGCACCTAAGACAGCCAAAAGAAAGAAAACACTCCCAAGTAAATATTCAGCAAAAATAAAAATACTGAATCCCCCACCCCCAGACAAGATCTCCCTTAGTATAACCTCAGTTCAACTACGCAAATTCTATTTTGAAAATATTAAAATTCACACAATTCATTTAGCATTTTTACAGTGTCACATCTGTTTCATTTTCTTTTTCATGGACAATAACTTGTACCAGTGATCCTGACCATATCTTAATCACGTGTATATTTTGTTATAGATGACACAAAAGAAATTAGTTGACTCACACGCAAAGGTTCATGTGGTTAGAAAGTGCCACCCTTGCACATCCTTACTTTCACATCCTTTCGAATGACGTGCATCAGATCCTACATTAAATTCTTGACTTTTTTTTAAAGGGGGTGAAGCACTCTGGGAAAACTCCTCTGCACCTAGCTGCTATGGCACTGGCTGTGAAGACCACTAAAACCCTGGAGGATGATAATAACTGCATCTCTGAGCTGGTCGATCAGGGGGCTGAGGCCAACGCTGCCAACAACGCTGGAAGGACACCTTTACACGAGGCGTGCATCATGGGCAACGAGGAGCTGGTGGACCTGCTGCTCAGGTATGGAGCCAACATCAATAAGCTGAGCACAGCGGGAGAGAGCTGTCTGTTCCTGTTCCTGAACCACAGGCCTAATCTAAGGAACAGCTCTCTGCTGGTGAAACTCTTCAGTCTGACTTCCCCGCTCACAGTCTACAATCAGAAAGGCCACCTGCCCTCGACTTTGATGCTACCATGTTTCTTCAAACAGAGAGACCAGATACTAAAACTCACCCTGCAGCCAAGGAGGCTACAGGATATTTGCAAGAGTGACATTTATCTGAAACATGTCCAAGACAAGAGAGAGGAGTTGAGAAAAATCCTGCCTGAGCGGTTATATGACTTTGTATTCAATGGCTGGGAGAATCTACACATTTCCTTTGAGACAGATGAACAGGACTCTTTAAATGACTTATATGATATTGCTCCTATTTAACACCAACATGTCGATGCAAACTGCATCTGATCAAATACAATCTATCGAAGCAGCTTACCTTCAGATCTCTGTGCATGATTCCCCTGGAGTGAATGTACTCTACTCCTTCAAGTATCCTTTTCAGCAGGTTGAGTGATTGTTCAGTATCAACACATCCATACGGACCTGAAAATACAAACGTATGATATATTTATTTAGCCAAGAACAGACGTGAAAGATCTGCGTAGAATAATTCTGTACTTCTCTCATCTGCAAAGGACAAATATGATATTGTAAAGTAATGCAAGTGTAACAATTACATCTTGAGGTGTGTTCTTCTTTGGGCTTGGTGTTCCTTTCAAAGATCCAGTCCTTCAGTGAGCGCTCACACAGCTGCATCTGGATGTAGAGCATCAGGTGGAACTGTACCTGCAGATACAACCAAACCATAACGGAAAACTTAAGTATACATTTCATTGTAACATTATTTTACCAAATTCTGGAAGAAATAAAATCTAATAATTTGCCTCTTTAATCACCCACCTCTTTAGAAGGCTTTGTTGTGTGAATGTCACCCCATTGAGGATATTCCCCGTCGATGCAGAAGTTGTTGTTCAGTTCGATG
This sequence comes from Argyrosomus regius, assembly GCA_946959425.1. Classification (NCBI taxonomy): domain Eukaryota; kingdom Metazoa; phylum Chordata; class Actinopteri; family Sciaenidae; genus Argyrosomus; species Argyrosomus regius. The sequence goes on from OX336900.1 coordinate 15,119,131, forward strand.
CTACTCCTGCTGGACTCCTCCTCTAACAGTGCTGAACTGTCCAAGCCCGTGGCGGGACATTTAGAGCCCTTTGCGGGATCTCGCTGTCCCAGGAACACACAGGGGACGTAGTTCGTGGGGATGCGGCGCATTGTCTTGGGACACACCACTTGGCCCTTCTCTTGGGCTGGAACTAAAGCTTTGACGGGCTGGGTGTCTCTTGGGGGTACTTTGGCACACGAAGCGGCGTCTGTCGGTGCTTCGCTGAGGCTTTGAAAGACTATCGAAGAGCTGCTGCTGCTGTCAGGGCTCTCAATAGAACTGCGAATGAAAGAGTAGAGATTACCAACCAACCAAAAAATAAAAATATTATAAATCAAACTAACAAATATCCATCCATTATCTGTAACTGTTTATCCTTATCAGGGTCACAGTGGGGCTGGACCCTATCCCAGCTGTTTCTGGGTGAAAGGCTGGTTACACCCTGGACAAGTTGCCAGTTCATCACAGGGCTGACACATAGAGACAAACAACAACAACCAGACAAACAACTGACACACCTACGGACAATTTAGAGTCACCAATTAACCTACTAAGTGCATGTCTTTGGACTGTGGGATGAAGTCGGAGTACCCGGAGAGTACTCACACAGACACAGGGAGAACATGCAAACTCCACACAGAAAGGCCCCAGCCGAGGTTCAACCTTCTTGCTGTGAGGTGACAGTGCTAGCCCCTGCACCACTGTGCGGCCCAAACTAACAAATAAAATATAATAAATAGGGCTGCATTCCATTATCAATTCATATAATTTAAAAGTCTATACCAAATAGTTTTAGATCAATGAATGTTGAATCCTACCTTTCTTGTTCTTCAGGTGATTCCAGTGCAGGCAGGAGAGTCTTGGGATCTGCAAACGGGGTTGTTTTTCACAGGATAAGAACAATCAGTGTTATTGTTCACTAAACTCTGTGAATAGCAGCTTCACTAACAAACTTGTTGCAGAAGAGCATTCAAATACTCACGTGCCGCAGGCTGAACATGTTCCATCCACGCAGTGTGATAGCCCACAACATTTACATGCTGCAGGCTGGACAACACTTTGACCTCCCTGAGGACCTGGAACAAAATAATACAATTATTAGTCTATTAAAGCTCTGAATTTGAGCTCTATTGATCAAACTCTGATGGCTCACCTTCATGCAGTCATCCTTTGAGACTTTTTTGATGAGAATTTTCTTCACAGCGTAGCACTGTCCATCCAGCTTGTTCATAACCTACAAGAAGATGTCACGGACAACATGATTGTGTTGATCAACTCATGCTGTTCATTAAAGGAGTTTGTTAAAATAGTGTGAAGTAGAACAGAGTTAAATACCTTACAAACATTTCCATATGATCCTTTTCCAAGTCTACATATTTCTTCAAATTCACTAAGATACCGGGATGTCTGCGCTTGAAAGAGTCCCTCCTTAGGTCTGTGGGAGGGCAAATACATATATCTGTTATGTAACTCTTTGACCTTGTACAACAATAATAATAATAAAAATAAAATTGTAATAATAAATAATAGTAAATAATAAATTATTTGAAGCGAGTCAATATTAAAAACTACTCAAAGTAAAGCCTACCTTACTGCAGAATTGTGTGCGTTTGTGCTGAGACATTGGCCCTGCAAAGTGAGAAGAGGACACACCTATCACCTATCACACAAACTACAAATACTCACTTAAATCATTTGTTTAAAAAATTGAATAAATCCAAACATCAACACTAAAAACATGACATCTAGTGGACATACTGGTGATCTGTCAGGTTACCTGTGGATACAGCGAGGAGCTGGCAGCATGAAGCAGCTCAGTGAAGGCCCGGTTGTGTTGGAGTCTGACAGTGCTGAACTCATCGCTTATGGCCAGAGGGGAGAGGAGGTTCATGGCAGCTAAACGCTGTCCAATGACTGTCAGAGGAACAACAAGACCGTTTGTAACTGAATTTAGAATGAATCTTAAAATACTTGACACAGCCAGATCAGACAGAACGCCAGATGTGCATTTGCAGTTTTTAAACAAGCAGTTTCAGTACATCATCTCAGTACCTTTAAACAGCATGCGTGAGCGAGCTGGATTGCTCTCGTAGACGAAGCATAGGTGCTCCAGGAGAGACCCCAGGAGAAGGTGGTTGGGGATTGCTGAGGCAAACTCCTGGATGGACACATAATGTCTACCAGCCATCAACACCTCGTGGTTATCATCTGTGTCCGAAGCTGAGAATACCAAAGAAAGAAATTAAGTGAGAAAGCAGCTCCTTAAACAGCTGGAGACTGCAGCCCAAATCAACAGTTTAGATTAAATGTGTTGAACTCCCATTAAAATCCAAACACACATATACACAAAGCATTTCTCCTCTTTAGTCTTACCTTCTTCTATAACTTTTGCTATCATTTCAACAATGTTTTTGTCTCCTAGGTCCATTTTTTCTGTATAAAAACACTTTCAGTCCACTATTAAGCACTCAGAAATGTACTAATGATTATCCTGTTCACATCCAAGCCACAAATTGAGTTCATCTTGTGTATACATAAGGGGGCGTGCACAGCAATAATGCTTATCTGCCTGTTCCAGCGAGCCACCAGCCTCCTCCACCTAACTGTAGTCTATAAACACATGACCGAGCTGAGACACTTGGTCACTGTGCCAGAATGGGAAGGAGGAGGGGCTGTTTCATCCGGCAAGGCTGCCTGATACTCTATTTCATCATACAGCAGGATGTGTGGAGGGGATGTCTGATTTGTTTTAAAGCAGAAATTCATTGTTGGAATAACATTTGACTCGATCTTACATGCTGAAGTCACTAGACTCATACAAACATGTTTGCTAACTGTGAGTTTGTATAAGACTACACAGTTCTACATTTATAAAGGCAGGGGAAGTCTAATGAAATATGCTATTAAATTGCACTATGGGAAATGTAGGATGTACTGATTTTGAACCCCCACTCAAAAGGTCTGGATATTCATTCATTCGTATTCGTGTCAATTGCTTCTATTTTTAATATGTCTTGCACCAGTCCTCTGACTTTATAAATGTATAATGATATACAAGTCTACTCTTGTATATTTAGCTCACCCTAAAATGGGCCAGCAGTATTTGCACATTGTCACTTAACTTCTGCTGCTTGACTTCAGGATGTCAGGATCATTATAAAATCAACATTAACCACATAAATACTGGCCCACAGACAGATGAGACGGCTACATAATTATGCACTTTGAGTGTAGTATTTCTTATTCCTTACTCCACCCACTCCTTAAGATTGTACAACTGTGTCATGCCTTTGCCATCCGAGGAAAATAATTCAGCTCACTGAATGACGCGGTTTTAGAAGTCGGTTTACTGAAAGCCGACTAAAAAATAAGCAGGTATACTCCTCTGTTGCACTACTCCAATGAAAAATAAGGTACAACAATCACTGTGCTAGATGGGAAATAATGTAAATATGAAATAACTGGAATAAAATGTGGCTATATTTTCATGTTTTGACTGGATAAACTTAATTTCACTTGAGGGACAACTGGTGGGTGTTGGTTTATTAAAATATCATAAATCTGGACTTTTTACTGCTCAAAATCCATAATCTGGATTAGAAACGAGTCTGATTGGTTTAGTTTAGTTTAGTTTATTTCGAACATGTGCGAGTAACACAACAAAGTAAACTGAAAAACAAAACAAAACAAATCCAATAAGAATAGTCAAAACAACAATAACAATAGTCATAAAACATAAATAATAGTGTAAACCCAACATGTCCAAAAAGGAGTAGGATGAAGCATATGCTTATCTAATCTACCCCTTCTCCACTACTCAATTACCAATCTTTCTTCCCACACACATATATACACAGGTAAAATGCATGTTGCACAGATGTGGACAGATGTTTGAAATAATGTAAACAAATGTTTTGTTATCAAACAAAGCTGAAGTAATGACAGGGTTGGTTCAATACTACTTCTTAAAGGGGGGCTCGGAGTCATGTTGTTGCTCACATGCCCTATTAATCCTTAACTACACCACTGCCTGTCAATGAAAGTAAGAAAGCCAAACAACACTTTAATATAGTCAGAATTAGATGTTTTATTTTGGTATCACTGTGTCAAGTATGTGTTATGAGTAAACAATAACGACAGACAGCATGTTTAAGCACAAGAAGAAAAGCAGCTTACTGTCAAACTGGACTTCATCGTCCTCTTCGCTGGCCAAAGTTAACAGGCTAACATTACTCTCTTGTCTCCTGATGGGTTTAATGTTCCGGTGGACCACAAGGTTACTGCCGCTACCAGAACCTTCGTCGGGCTGCAGGAGTCCGTTGTTGGATGTTGAAGTGAACATTTTTGTAGGTTAAAAAATGATGACTTGTCAAAACAAAGTAGTTATTTTAAAACGCTGCCCAATTCGCAACAGCTACCCCATATCCGAAGTACGGTCCGTCTAACGACTCGTCAAGTCCTAGCACCCCAAACATTAACATTGTATTCATACATCAAGCGAGACGGTGGAGGTTCCTCTCACGTTAAATCGCATATGGTCGGTCATGTCAACGGACGGCCATGATTTAACGGCAGTAGAAGCACAGGGACCGCCTGACAATGTACGTGCTTTACTTAAAACAAAAATCACCGATTAAAAAACGTTTTAATCAAATTCACAGCATAAAATCAACATACATGTTGTGTTATGATATAAGTATAGTAATATAGCTTAGAACTATTTCTATCTACTATTTAATTTTTTCGTTTTTTACAGTATGAGATAAATGCACATGAGCCCTAACAGCTTCCGGTGATGAAACGCTACAAAGTTTGAGGCAACGGTTTTGATCGATTTATTTGTGTACACGTATAATTTTATTTGACGCTTGTGTCACTCTTGTGTTTTTAAGTTTGTTTTCTGGTGTTTTTTTCCCCACACGCAACATTTTATATTATTAATTTTAATTAAGAGTGAAACTGCGCAGTTTTGCGCACGCGTGAAGCTCGCGAACAATGTGTGCGCTCGCGCGGCACAGCTTCAGCTTTGTGGTAACAGCATGATGTCGAGAAGTGGTTGTATGGAAATGTTATCAACAACAACAAGTGGAAACAAAGCAGCTACGCTTGACAATGGCGACTAATTAGCTGTGTGTGTCGTCCTTTCATCATTTAAGATACAGTCACATATCAAAAAACTGAAGTTTGCAGTCTTTGAAGATGTCTGATGCTTGGTAAGTTAGCGAGGTAACTACTGTATTTCTGCATCTGACTGCCAGCAGATGTTTTTGTTTTTACTCCATGCAAATTGTTTTCATGTATATTCATATGAACCTGTACCCTACTTATATGCAAAGTTCATCTATCTTGTGTATCCTTATACATGTTCTTACCTGAATAATAGAGGCAGTTATTATCTAATAAGTAGAACAGACTACTTTTTATTTATTTATTTTGGTAAAACACCATCTCTTATAATTAGAATTTCCACAATCCTCATGCATTCATCACAGGTCAGGTTAGCCGTGCATATAATAAATCTGTTGCTGCAGTATAATATTTAGCAGAGGGTAAAGTTATAGTTTTGGTTTCCTTTTCAGCACTTCTGAACCTGCCAGAGCCATCAAGGCCATCGACAAACACTCAGTCCATCAGATCTGCTCGGGACAGGTGGTGTTGACTTTGGCCACGGCTGTCAAAGAGCTGGTGGAAAACAGCGTTGATGCAGGCGCCACCAACGTTGGTAAGTACTGATGCACACGGTGTGATACTGGGGTTTTCTGGGAGAGCTACAGTTGTAAATGCTAACAAAATAATAGCTCTATCTTTGTTAAAATGACACGGCTCCCGTGTTATTCAAAGTTCAGTACAATAGGAGATGTTGATTTTAGCTTCTGAAATTCCCATATCATGTCATATCGTTGTATGTTCCAGATGTCAGGCTGAAGGAGTGTGGAGCTGAACTAGTGGAAGTGTCAGACAATGGCAAAGGAGTAGAAGAGGCCAACTTTGAAGGACTGAGTAGGTGTCAGCTTTGTTTTTATCTCCACCCTGTTAGTCAAAGTCTACCTGATCTTTTTGGTTAAATGAAGCTTCGTCCATTCATTCCACAGCTTTGAAGCATCACACGTCAAAGCTGAGGGACTTCTCTGATCTCATCCACGTGGAAACATTTGGTTTCAGAGGTGAAGCCCTCAGTTCTCTATGCGCTCTGAGGTAAAACACTTTAACAGCCACATTCATTCATTCATCACATAAACTTATATTACCTGTAACCTCATCAGATATATACATTTCCCTCCAACCCCGCCTACTCCAGTAACCTGAGTGTGGTGACATGCCACGAGTCCAGCCAGGTGGGGACCAAGCTGGTGTTTGACCATAAAGGCCACCTAGTGCAGCAGTCACCCAATCCCCGGCAGCAAGGCACCACAGTCAGCCTGCAGCAGCTCTTCTACACCCTGCCCGTTCGACACAAGGAGTTTCAACGCAATATTAAGAAGGTCAGTCATTCAAGGACTATTCTTAATTTTCTGCATGCATACTATGCGACTACAAATCATATAAATGTTGTGACACTCCTGATACGTTCACATCCAGTGAATGAAGGACAGGAAAAACACATGAATCAACTTAAAAATTAAAGTCAGCGGCTAAAAAAAATTCTTATTTCATTCATCTTTAATCCTAAATATTTATTTGTTCTCTCTTTTCAGGAGTATGCCAAAATGATACATGTCCTGCAGTCCTACTGTATCATCTCTACAGGAGTGCGTATTACCTGCTCCAACCAAAATGGACAGGGAAAGCGCAGCACAGTGCTCAGCACCAGTGGCAGTCAGAGTATGAGAGACAACATAGGAGCCATATTTGGACCGAAACAGGTTGGAACATTGGTTTCAAACTTTTCTTGACTATACTTTTTTGTTTGCAATCTGCAGTAGAAGTCAGTCTAACCTTTTACCCTGTGTGTAATCCAAGTAAAATGTTGAAAACTGTTTTGCTTTTTTGGTTTGCTAAATATTTCGTTTCAATATCTGTTCTGCAGCTACAGAGTCTTCTGCCTTTTCAGCAAGTGTCCCCAGCAGAAAACGTTATTGAAGAATATGGACTCAAAGATGCAGATCTGCCCAAACAGCTTTTTACGTAAGTGACGCCATTGCATGGAAGTCCTGTGTATGTTTTCATACACAAGTGTTTTTTTTGTTTTTTTTTTATCAAATTAAAATCTGTGTTTTGGCAGCATCACAGGGTTTGTGTCACGAGGAGACCATGGTGTTGGGAGAAGTGCCACAGACAGGCAGTTCTTTTTTATTAACAACCGGCCATGTGATCCCCTTAAGGTAACACAAATTTGCTTACAATTACATTATAGTGTCTTATAAAACATGTATTAGATATTTATATATTACTAATATATGCTAAATAGTAGGACTTTAATTAACGTGGTACAGTTTTCAGCCTAATTTCTGGTTATTCCCAATTTTCAGGTGACCAAACTTGTGAATGAAGTGTATCATATGTACAACAGACATCAATATCCATTTGTTGCCTTGAACATAGCTGTTGCCTCTGGTAAGAAAATTGCTGAACCGAAGTTATTTCTGAAACGCACAGCTTTCAACAACCTTGTGTTCTTCATGAGAGTTTTTTTTTGGTGTTATTTCAGAGTGTGTTGACGTGAACGTAACTCCAGACAAACGACAGATTTTCCTTCAGGAGGAGAAACTCTTGCTGGCTATTCTGAAGACATCTCTCATTAACATTTATGAAGCTGGAGTTAATAAGATCAGCCTGAACTATACACCCACACCCAGCACCAGTAAGAACTGATCATTACATTTATCAACGCTTAAGATGTATATATTGATGTTCTAACAGGTTAATATCACTGAGAGTGCTTTTCCAGTGCTTTAATCTTGACTGTCACTTGTCTCTAGATACCACAACATCTGAAATCTGTCAGGTTGTCTCGTCTAATGAGAAAGTGCCAGAGCCAGGAGAGGAACCAGTCACTCAGACCCCAAAGTCCTCCCTAAACCTGGCTGGCCTAAAAGCTGCTTTTTCAAGCTCCAGTTTCAGCTCCAGTTCTGGGACCAAGTCAAGTGTGGCAAAAGCTTCCAATTGTGCCCCAACACAGAAAACACTCCAGTCTTTTTTAAAAGGCACTGTCAAACCTCCTAACTGCACCCCAAGTGTAAAATCTCCTTTGAAACCAACCAAAGATTTAGGCAAATGCTCCCCAGTGGGAAAGTCAGTATTGGATAGTTTCAGATACGGAACAATGTCCAGTGATACAGACTCTGAAAGAGACAGTACTGTTTCCATTTGTGATACTACCGTGGCAAAACCAGATGCTCAGTATTCAGTGGAGTTTGATCTATCTGCTGACAAACCCTGTGTGAAAGATGAAACATTTGAAGAAACATCTGACAATAGTCATGGTGTTCCCGAGGACCCAGAGTTAAAGACTGAGCAATGCACTTCCAATGAGGACTGTCCTGTGAGCCCGGACGCCAAGAGGGCCAGGACAGAGAAACCACATGTCCCTACAGAATATAAATCCAACTATTTATCCAAATGTTTTGAGAGATCCTCCTCGATGGTCGATGCTCCAGTCTGCCTGCAGAGGAGGACAGTGCCTCTCCAGTTCTCTTTTCAAGAGCTGGCAGGGAAGGTGAAGAGGTTAGAAGACCAGAAGAAACAGAAGGCCAGTGACGATCTGCGTTATCGACGCTTCAGGGCCAAAATCCTCCCCGGAGAAAACCAAAGTGCAGAAGAAGAGCTCAAGAAAGAGATCAGGTAGGATTTTCCTTCTGTAATTGCTGCTGACTGAACGTGCCGTGACATCTCCACAACAGTAACTGATCTTTATTATCTCTCCTCCGCACAGTAAAGACATGTTCAAACAGATGGAGATCATCGGTCAGTTTAACCTCGGCTTCATCATCACCAAACTCAACTCGGACATCTTCATGATTGATCAGCACGCCACAGATGAGAAATACAACTTTGAGATGCTGCAGCAGCACACCGTGCTCCAAGGACAGAAACTCATAGCGTAAGAATCAAAATCATTTGGTGAAATTGCTTTCTGTTATTTCAAATTACCCTCTTTACTGGTCAGTGTTTTATTGTTTTTGTTTTTTCCCTTTACGTTTGCAGCCCTCAAAAACTTCATCTCCCTGCTGTCAGCGAAAACATACTCTTGGAGAACATCGAGATTTTCAGAAAGAATGGCTTTGAGTTCCTTGTCGATGAGGACGGTATGAACGTTTAACTATTAAATACTGTTGGTTTTATGTCAAGTTCAAAACAGTTATTTCCTATTTTAATGATCACAAATACCGACCCGCCTTTTTTATTTTTAACTGCAGCTCAGGTGATGGAGAGGGTTAAGCTGGTGTCTCTACCCACCAGTAAAAACTGGACATTTGGCCCAGCTGACATCGAAGAGCTGATCTTCATGTTGAGTGACAGTCCAGGGGTCATGTGTCGACCATCCCGCGTCAGGCAGATGTTTGCCTCCAGAGCTTGTCGAAAATCTGTGAGTCCATATCTACACAGACCAGATTTAGCTTTTTACATCGCCACAGGTTATTTTAAAAAGCATTTTTAGTTTATATGTTTTGATCGTTATGAAAATAGTGTAAATATCATATGTACTTTTATTTGAATAAGAGTGGGCATGAAGAAAACTGAAATTTGTGGAAGTAAATGGCTACATGGAAGCTCAAATAATAAAAACTCACAAAGTTTATGTAATAGTAGTAAGGTGTTATTTGCAATAATCTAAAATGTAAAAATACTGATCCTTTAAGTATCTACAACATGACCACTTGTTAATCAGTTTTGCTATTTACTAACTGAACAACATGATTTTTCTGATCTCTTGTTTTGCTTATGTCCGTCTTCAGGTGATGATCGGCACTGCTTTGAGCGTCAGTGAGATGAAGAAGCTCCTGGTTCACATGGGGGAGATTGAGCATCCGTGGAACTGTCCTCACGGCAGGCCCACCATGAGACACCTCGCCAACCTGGATATCATTTCAAAAGACTGACCATGTCATGAAAGAAACCTTACTTTACACTAGCTTAATGTAACTGGAGTGTGCTTTCACTTCAGTTTATTTCTGTTAAACATCACCCATGCTGATGCACTGAACACAGAAAACTCCAAACCATAGTTGCTGTATATTTCTATGATTCAAATGCTTAGTATTGTATGTTTAGTATGTTTTTCTTAACATCGTTAAGATATGTTCTGATTTTATGTATATTTTGCATCACAAATTAATAGTTTTTTTATTTTATTTTAACACCCAATTATGGGGGAATAAACACAATATATTTCAACATGTGTTGCCACTTTCTTATATATGCACTGCATGTGCAGAATTTAATTTAATTTAATTTCAAATGTGAAAGAAAATCCACTACAAATAAATATATAAAGGTATTAGCAGCAAGATCTACTTAGTTTGAAATGTACTTTTTCTGCAGAAAAAGCTCTGATAGTGTTTAACTATCCTACTTACTACTTTACATGTATTTGGATTAATATTACTGCTGCATTCATGTCTATGTTGCATTTCACTGTTGTAGAAAATTCATGCTGAGCAAATCACTTACTTACTTAATAATACTGTTGGGTTGTTTAATCTACAGCAATGAATCATACAGATCATGTTCATAGCATCGCTGTCCGGTTAAAAAAATTTATTTAAAAAGTTTTCATGACCTCAGAAAAACAGGCCTGTTTTCAGCTTTGTGAAGTATTCCAGGTAATCCAAGAGAGATCTTAACTAGCTAGGATAATTTTCTCATCCCATAAAGGGAAGACTTAATCTTTCAGTTTATTAGAAAAAATGCTTTAAAAAGCACCAAAATTTTATGATACATGGTTATCACTAGTAACTAGTTTCAAGTTTCAGGTTTATCTGTCATGTGTAAGTTAACACAGTGTCAACAGTACAGTGAAATGTGCTGCCAGAGAGAACTGGTCAGCTCAGCATTAAGAGCACTAAACAGTGTAACAGCATTAAACGTGTGAATAAAAATAATCAGAATCAGAAATACTTTATTAATCCCCGCAGGGAAATTGTGTTTGTTACAGCAGCTCCCAAACGTTAAGATCGATAGTAAGTTATAGCAAGGAAAACAAAGGCATTTTAACACTATACAAGTTGGATAGTAACATCCCAAGAAAAAACTTTAACACTATACACTTATAAGATATACAATTAAACACTATATACACAGGGTATAAATAACAGTTAAATAAAACCAGTAACAGTTAAATAAAAGTCAAGTAACAGTAAACTAAAAGAGAAAAAACCAGGTAACTGTTAGGTAAAAAAAACGGTGCGAGCAGTATATAATATAAAACCTTATAAAAGAATTATAAAAGAATTTAGTGTTTAAGCTAAAGCATAAGACACAAAACTATAAAATATAGGTAAAAAGGAACAATATAGAAGTACAAAATAAAAACATAAAATATACTAAAATAGAATGTGAAATACCTGACACCTGTATAAATAGACATGATACTATATATGCACATATATTGCAGAGTGTTGATTTAAACAAAGTGTAAACAAGAGTACACAGGTAAAGCTGTCAGACCAATCTAGTGGAGTAGAAATATTCAGTTACATAAAATGGAAATACTCAAGTACCTCGAATAAGTACTTAAGTACAGTACTAGACAACAGCCACTGGTTAAATCGCTGGTTGTGCTCGAGCTTCACTGTATGACCCTTTTTGACTCATACAGGGTCCCGTAGTTGTCCGCGTCTTCTCCGTTGCTATGGAGATGGTCATAGCTTACATGAGAGTGAGCGACACAAGCGGCGTAAAATGACACAGGGCAAAGAAAAGAGTAAAACTACGATAAAAAACGATGAACAGGAAAACGAGGAGATGACTGGGCACGCAGAGCAGCCGCAGACAGCTGAGGAAAGGGATAAAATAAAGCTATCGAGCCGCTCTGACACTTTAAAGGTGAACTCAGAGGATGCTGAAGAACAAACAAACCTCCATCCTGACAGTGACGAGCAGCAAGGCGATAATGACATTTATGAGCTGACTACTCCTTTTAACTTGATTATACAGAGGTACCATCACTCATGACATCCGATGATAATAATCAGAGCACTCACATGACAGACTGGCTGTAGATGAAGTGTAATATTTGTGTCTCGTTGACAGACATGAAGGAGAAACGTGTGGGGGCCAGATTCATGGAGAAGGAGTCGCTCTCTTTGAAGGAGGACACATGTACAAGGTACAAATACAGGGAAAGACAATGCATTTGAACCTGGGTCAACACAGATGCACAGAAAATACATACTATATGAATGCTTAAGTCTATTTTTGAACATTAGGCAAGCAATTGTCCATTTATTTAAATTAAAATTGTGCTTTTGAACCTAAAAATATTTTTGAAAAATGTGTCAAGCCACTGCACATGCAGTTTAATTGGCAATAATAATATTTTCTTTTCAAGAAAATCATATGAAACCATTTTATTTCTAACATAATCAGCCATTCTCTTGAAGACACAAATACAAAATCTCTGAAAATACACCAAGAAGACTAAATAAAACTATATCATATAGTCTCTGCTTTGCTTTTCTGAAGGGGATGTTTTCCAAAGGACTTATGGATGGACGTGGTGTCTTCACACGGGTAGGCGGACTGAAATATGAGGTCGGGAATAATAATGATGTATTATAATAAATTTTATTATATGTAAAGTATTTTACAGTAACACATTTACACATGCATTTTCTAAACATGCATTCAGTGTACATCCGAATAAAATAAAATACAATATGAAAAAATAAGGTGGTTAAGTGGTAATAAATGGTCTTTTAATTCAACAGGGAGAATTTGTGTCCAACATGCCCATGGGTCAGGGCACCTTCACCTGGCTGGATGGCAGTTCCTATAAGGGAGAGGTGTACAAGGGGATAAGACACGGGACTGGAACCTACAAATGTGCAAATGGTGTGTCATACAGCGGGCAGTGGGATCAGGGCAAGAGGCACGGAAAGGTATGATGCACCAGTTTATATCGGTATATTTTTGTTTTTCAAGTTTTCATATTTAAATCAATGGTCGTCTTTGTTTTAGGGTGCAGTGTATTATAACCAGGATAAGACCTCTTGGTACAAAGGAGATTGGGTGAAGAACAACAGAGAGGGATGGGGAGTGAGATGGTAGGTATGGAGGACATTAACTCATCTGTAGTCTGAGTTGCATTTGAACTGCCCACACATGACACCTGTGTCCCAACAGCTACCCCTCTGGGAACATTTACTTTGGTGAGTGGAAGAACAACCTCAGACACGGAGTGGGCACGATGAGGTGGCTAAAGCTGGGACAGCAGTATGTTGGGATGTGGCAGAATGGAGTCCAGGTATGAAAGCCCACCATGCATACATGGCAGGTTATCCTGGAGTATACAGGACCATATCCAGCTGTTAATGCTAAAAAACAGTTCCAAAAGAAGCAGTAGGGCCCAGGTCACTTTTTATTCATTATAGTTTTTGTTGTGAATCATATAAGCCCTCTTCTCTGCCAGCATGGACGAGGCACACACGTCTGGATCCTGAAGGGAGCAGATGGGTCCCATTATTCCCAGAGCAATAAGTACACAGGAGATTTTGTCCAGGGTCAGTGGCACGGACGGGGAGCCTTTTACTACGCTAGCGGTGCGATCTACGAAGGAGAATGGAGGAACAACAAAAGACACGGGAAGGTTAGTCAGTGATACAGTGTTACCTCTCAGAGTCAACACACACACATCTCCAAATTCAGAAAAGTCCAGAGGGAATACTATTGGAGGCTTCTTGCTTGGAAGTAGAAAACACTTTTTTTATTAAAGCTGTGAAATTCAGTAACACATCTATGAACACATATAATATCTAAACGTGACTGTACTGTATGGGTCATAGGGAAAATTCACTTTTAAAGATGGCCATGTCTTTGAAGGAGAGTTTGTGGACAATCAGACGATGACACTCAACCTGAATGGAAACAGAGATCCCACTTCTCTGTGTGGTAAACACCTAAATGTTTATATGATTATTAACAGTGTTACAGTCCTAGGTACAATTTCTTACGACTTTGTATCTCATTACAGGTGCATTTTCTCTGTCAGATAGTGATTCATCTATCTTAGGGCCAGACATGGCTCTGAACATTGGATGTCTGCTGGATAAACTCCCTGAGAGGGAGCGTGACACTGAGCGTAAACAGGTCAGGTCGCGCTTCACGCTGTAAAACTGTCAACATGTGATCTCTTACCCACATCGCGCCCAGCCCTGACGCTGTGGCTCATGTGTAACAGGTGGAGTTTGTGGTGCTGATGCAGGTTGCAGAGCTCAGGTCCATCTACAGTTTCTACAGCAGACTTGGCCATGCCCACTCCCCAGATAACGTCTTCATGCTGACCCGCCTGCAGCTCTGGCGCCTGCTCAAAGACTGTAACATCCACCATCATGACATCACTCTGACACAGATAGACCATTTAATCAGAGGTTAGAAGGACTAGCACTTACATAACTTTGAGACATTGATATTCATAATTACAGTATTTTTGGAGGCTGTGCTTCATGTTTTTACTCTCTGTGTGTCTCAGAAGATGCCACTACAGCAGAGATCCACTCTCCTTTCACTCCCATGCTATTTCATAGGCTCCTCAGCTGTCTGGTGGTTGTGGCGTACCACATCTACCATAAGGACATAGTGTAAGGAATGACTCCTGACACATTCACCAGTGTCCACCAACACCTTTATCTTAATTATGAATTTTAAGCCATGCTAGCAGAATGTCCTTTTATCAACAACTATTGCATAGATTGCCAGGACAGTCATGGTCCCCAGAGGATGAATCCTGATGATCCCCTGACTTTTACTCTAGTGCTACCATGTAGTTATATTTGTAGTTTTCAGTTAAATAATATATTTAAATAATCCGATAATTATTGGCCGGTCTGACATAAAACTTGCTAAACATTTTCATGTTCCCCTCACAATGACCATAAACATTTTGATTATCTCTTTCCATTTAGTGCCATCAGGTTGAAAGCTTTATTTTTACATTACTTTGGTAGCAGCTGTAGCCTGCTGTGTTTTGTGAGATTTTACTTAGCTAACTTGCTAAAAGATGGTGAACATGGTAAACATTATACCTGCTTAATATCAGCATGTTAGCATGCTAACTTTATCAAATTTGAAAAGATTTTAACAGCTTAAGTCATGTTTTCACTCAAAAGGCAACATGGTTACACAAAATAACTACTCCACAATTTTATTTGAAACTTTTTTATCCTTGGTAACAGACTTTGAGTGGAGAAATGTCACTTCTCCTCTTTTCACAGGTCCGAAAAGAACCTTCTGGCTGCCTGCTTTTCCAAACTGATGACAGACAACATCCTTCCTAACGCTAAGAATGTAAAAGGTGCTGACAATATAATATCACAATCTCCCTTATAAGATGACAGATGACTTATTTAAGATAATATAAGAAGCAAATAAAGATAACACAACCAATGAAGCAAATACGATTATGTAAAAAAGTGCTAAAATCATGACACGGTGAAGAAAAAGCAGAATTAAGGTAGATGTATCAGTTTGTTGCTTCCTCCCTTGTCTGGTGTTTCTTTGCATGTTTTGTCTGAGACGACACCTACATGTGTTCTTTAACTATGGCTGTGTTGATCCAGGTTTCCTGTTTAGGCAGCCAGACTGTGCAGTGGTGGCTGTGAACTACTTAAAGAAGTGCTGGGAAGTCTATCAGGCTTACTGCAGAGTCAATGCATCCACCGGAGATGATCAGACCATGACCTGCAAACAGCTGCTGTGGATGTTCAAGGTGCGACAGACTCATGAAGAAATGGATGCAGTTTCTGCAGAATTACATCTATATTACATGAATGGAAACTCAAGTACCAACTATCATCAAAGCGGTTGCAAACTGTTTTGTCTCTCTCACAACTAATCCCAGGATCTCCGTCTACTGGACAATAACCTGACCACAGCGACATTACTGGAGATCATCACTGCAGAGACCCATGTCATCGGCAACCTGTCCTCCTGTCTGGATCTGGAGGTCCGCCTGATACCAGTTAACTCATTAATTATGTCTCAGTGTCCTCTGTATCACTTTTGTTACCCTACCCCTACTCACCCTACTTTCTCTGTTGCAGATTACATTCCTGGAGTTTTTTGAGGTACTTCTGGGCTCTGCTGAGGTGAAGTGTCAGCAGGTGTCCGAAAGCCAATCACTGTCCAGCCCAGACTCTCATGCCAGGAGGGATCTACCCGAGTTGGAGGCCAGCGAGAACATCTCGCAGACTACAAGCAGCCCTTCCCAGTCGGTCAGATCCTTTTTCATGACCTCAGCACCCCTTACCCCCTATGTAAAGAGTAGTTATTCCAACACACTGAATATAAACTTATATTCTTGAATTTCTATCCAGTTGGCAGCTCCAGTGAATTCCCCCATCACACCTGAAATATCCAGCCCCAAGTCTGTGGAGGTCGGTTGTAAAAGGCAGTTTAGCAAACATTAAAATCTTTTTTTGTGAATGCTGCACCAATGCAGTTTATTTCACAGGCAGCATAAATTGAGTATCTGTTTATCTAAAATCTTTATCCATCTTTATGTGAAGAGATAAGATAGACATCTAAATATCCAGCATTGATAAACTTCAACTGTTGCTATTAATTAAACATATTTAATATTAACATCTTGTCATAGATGGTAAAATCAGGTGACGCAGCAGAAGTATCCACTGCTCAGGATGTGGATAGTGAAAAAGATGTCAAGACTAAAGTCAGTGAGACACCTCAGCCTGCAGGTTTGTTTTGTTGGCTCTTAAACTATTTTCTTTTATTAAATACATTTAAAAATGCATTGCACTGATTATATTGAAACAAAGCCACGCAGTTGATGCTTTGACTCATAACATGTCATAATTCTTCCAGAGCACACAGAAGAGCATGGACGTAAAGGAAAGGATGTGCAAACCAGAGCGATGGAGGCCACATACCATGACCAGGAACTTTGGATCCAGATGATCCATCAATTTTTCAACATTTTTTCCTTCCCGGCTTTTGAACATAACCAGTCAGTGTCAAGGTACATGAAGAAAGAGAAGCTCCGCCAGGAGACCCAGAGACACATCGCTTAAGGCCCATCAAAGAGCCAGGTAGTACAGTTCAAGCAATTCCCAGCTAAGATTTGATTATTTTTGTGGGCTCAGGTGACAATATTATGCAGTCAATAGCTGGGTCAATGTATTAGTTTATGTGTTCTGTATCATTACTCAGAATGATAAACATCAAGTCTAAGCAGCATCCCTTTCAAGCTGTAGTGCTTAAGCATAAACACAGCCACTAGATGGCGTCTACCACTCTCCCTCCATGTAGCCTTTACTCCAGCTCCTTTACTCACATTTCTCAGTGTTACACTGTATTGTGTTACAGGTAGATGAGGTATTAGGAGGCTGGTGAATGACACAAGATGTAGTGATGTGGACAGCAGAGAAACTTGATGAAGACAGGATGAAGCCTGACCCCTCTGAGCCTGAATTATCCGTACAGCCCAAAAACAAACTAAATGTTTTAAATACAGTGAGTAATAAAAGCATTGAGTGTGTTGCTTATTTGTGCTTGGATGTAAAATGAAGAGTACTGGTCATTTCCATGTTGTAACTAGAACTTTAATCAGACTGTCTTGTAAGACAAAACTATTTTCCATTTGATCTAAAAATATAGTCAGAATCACTCAGATACATTTTTTTCAGAGGGTAATAAAAGTAGTAAATATGGTTCAAAAATAAAAAATATTAAAAAAGAAAATCTCTTTGTAACGTATTAGAGGGGAGGGGTGAAGACCATAAGGTCACTTGGACAGACAGACTGGCGTATCCGGTCCTTCATGTCCGGGGTGAAGAGAAGCAGAGCAGACTCGGCTGTCTGGGCCTGAAAAATGCACAAAGAAATATACAGTAAGAATACTCAGCAATGACGAGGCTGCAATAAAGAAGGAAACACAGTAGTTAAGAAGCAAGTTAACTGTTCGGTGTGGATTTAATATTTGAAAGTAAAGAAGAAGAAAAAGGCAAAATCTTTAACCTGTGGTGACTGAAGAGTTAACACCGAAGACCCCGCTGGCAGTGCTGTGGTGACTGTGAGAAGTGAGCATAACAGTGAGTGAAGACATCACTTTAAAATAATCCTACACCAAAATAAAGCTCAGTGTGGTTACTACGTTATAACCAGGCAATCACAACATTTCTCTAAAAGTTGCAGCATGCAGGATGATATTTGTTGATTGACAGGTTATTAAAGAAAAAACAAAAAACAGGAGAACCTCACAGAACTAGTACTACTTAGATTCCTTCAAAATAAATGCCAGTCTTGCTGATTTCAAACAAATTTCAGTATAGAAACGCCGCCTCCTGCAGCTTTAGTGTCAATTAGTATTGAGGTGCTCAGTGTGTGTACATGCAGTACCTATGGGCATCAACCATACCTGGTTCTTGCTGAGTAAGCAGGTCCCCAGTTTGACCTCTGGGGCTCTCCATTTCCACATCCACTGCCATGGGTGAGAGCGTCTCTACGGCAACCGTCTCCCTCGGTGAGAGGCTGCATCTCAGCGTAGGCTGGAGGTATCGCTCAAAGTCCAAGTCGGGAATTTCCTGAAATTACAAGAGAATATCTTGTTCAATGTACAGCGAGAGAAAAACAGTTTGCATTCAATAAATGACATCCAAACAGGACTGAAGGCCTGAGAATGTGTTTACCTCGACAACCGAGCTGTCTGGTGTGTGACACACAGACTCTTGTGTCTCCATGATGCGCTGCATAGCAGGAGGGGGGGAGATGGGAGGCAGGGTGGGAGTCACGCATGGTGACAACGTGAAACTCAGACATGATGAGGGCTCAGGGGCCTGCGACACTGGGAGAGGTGTTTTGCAGGGAGTAACCTCGACAGCTTCAGCTGGTTCGTCCTGGACTACAGAAATGAATGGAAGTGAATGCGCAGGTGTGGGTGCGTTTGATTCAGGAACTGTTTCTGACTGGCATGCGGGGCTTCCCTCAGCCTGGGTGCCATGTGAAAGCACTTCTTTGACAGGTGAGAAACAAAGAGAGACATTTACAGTGTCCTTTCCGTTCTGGGTTGACTGAGGAGTGCCATGCTGGGACTTTGAAGCTTGTGCTGGGGTTTGGCTGAGGGTGAGACGGAGTTGGGCAGGAGTGAGGACAGGCTGTGCAGGAGAGGCGGCGTGAAGAGGGGTTTGTGCCAGTGCAAGGGATCGTCGAGTGACTCTTCTGGGTGAGAGGTAGTTAGAGTAGGGAGAGGCCTGAGGAAGCACAGCAGCACTGAGACGGCTGGATCTCCTCAATGAACCTACAGACATGACAACATGTTTAACATGATGTATTAGCCCAAATTTTAAGCAAGAAAAAGCTCTGATATGTGTCATGAAAAGCAAGGCATTTGGTGAGTAGTTCTTGTTCTCTCACCCGATGGTTTGGCAGGGCTCTCCACCTGAAAGAAACCTCCATCAAAGACCACAGTATCAGCCGGTTGGGCCTCTGCTTGGGGTTGTGGTTCCTGAGAGCTTGAAACGGCGTTGTCCTCATCGTTACCAGCATCATTTGCTGCTTTCTCGGCCTCAGCTGCCTGCTGTCTGGCTTTCATGGCTGCTTTCACAGAAGCCAGACGAGACCTGGCTGCTGCTTTGGTGCCTGTTGGCTTGGTGGGAGCAGCTGATGGTTTCTGTCAAAGGATGGGACAGGCAAACATGTCTTTGCTTCAACATCACAACACTTACATGTGGTCGATTTTAAAATATACTTCATACACAGCAAAGAGTTTTCACCTTCACTACTTTCTTTTGTCGTGGGGGAGGCTTGTGCTCCTCCACCCAGCCTCGGCTCTCTGCTTCTTTGAGGGCGTTAAACTTCTTGTTGATGTCCTCCACCTGAAAGAAAGTACAAAAATGTATTTAGTAAACCTTCCTCTGTGTACATATGGTGTGTCGACCCTCTATTAAGTGGCACTCACCTGGTAATAAACCATGTCCCAGAATCCCTGCAGGTCAGTGCAGGTGGTGATCTTCTCCCCTCGGCCCAGCTCGCAGTCGTCCACGAGGCCGCTGAACTGCTTAAAGCGCTCTTTCATCAACAGCCTTGCTTGGCCGACTGCTGTACGCATACGGTCCCTCACTAAACAGACAAAAGAAAGACACAAAGTTATGATTGTTCAGTTAGGGAATAATGTCATTACGAACACCATCACTATATAGTACCAAAATAAATAGAAGCACATATTCAGGATGTAGAGAAAATACACTCACTCTCTTCTGGGATGGATTCATCCTCCACTTTAGGCTCCCAGAGGTCACACAGAGTCAACAGCCTCTCTGTCTCATTGTTAATTTCCAATCTAAATATTTAAATAGACAAAAATGAATTTAAAAACTAATTAATAAGTGTAAATATAAATTAAGTGAAAAAAACAACAAAAAACAACTGTAAAAACTGATTAACAGATACCTATAAAGATAAATAAAATTAAAAAAAGGTTATGTCACCTGAAGTATGGTACATCGTGCTTTGACTCCACGGGGCTGTCTGGAGTTGGAGGGGCCACAGCAGGAGACGTACGAGGAGGTGAGCGGCAGAGGGGATTTGGGTGGGGATGGTTTGCTTGGTTCAGTCTGAGGCTCAGCGTTGAACAGGGGTACCGGTGGAAGACTGAAGGTGGGGCTGGGTAGCACGAGTGGCGACATGGCATTGAGACAGGAAACAACTCAATTTTTAATTGTTGTTGTTAGAAGCTCAAAAGGCAAAAATCATTTAATATTTACTTTTCTGATTTGACTTGTGTGTAACAATATAATAATATGTTCAACAGAAATTGTAAACAAAGAGGGAAAACAAACTGACCTTGGTGTAAGGAAGGCATCTGCTGAGCGAGGGGTGAGAGGCTCGAACTTGAAGGACGACAAGCCTGTAGGAGCCTGGAAGATGAAACCAGCCGGAGCAAAAGAAGATGAAGAGGATGGCACGTCAACGGGATCCGGTGCAGAGACAGAGTCAGCACAGGCTTGGTCCACCACCATTTCTTCCTCCTCAGAACAGGGTGTAGGGCTAGAGGGACAAGCTTTCTCCTCTGGCTCCTTCACAAGACAGACAGAGCAAACTAACTGGTCAACAAATTACTGGTTTGAAAAAAAAAAAAACAGGATGGAAGAAGACAAAAATAGAAAAAGTAGTCACTGGTTTAACACATGACGTGTAAAACTCAGAAGAGAAATGCTCACCTCGGCCACAGCAGGCTGGGCTGTGTTGTTGACAGTCGCTGGTTATTTAAAAAGGAGAGATTAAAGATGATGTTAAGAAATTAAAACAATTCTTCATGTGGGAAAAGTTGTGATCCAGATCCTCTAAAATTGGATGTCTCTTTGTCAACATTTGCTGATACCTTTACAGTTCTTTTCTTCGTCAGAAGGGGGGGCCACAGTGTTGACAAATGCTCTGCTCCTTGTGGTTCTTACATCTGATGGCAGAAGAGGGATTTAGATTATATTGAGAGTGGTTCCCTTTGTTTTGATTGTCATATCTCTGGCGCGTTTACAGCTTTTTATGCCAAAGGGAAAGAAAATGCTTCAACTATCATCTTGGCTCAGTGTGTGTACCTGCTGGCTTGTCCTTAGGTTGTTCTTTCACCGCGGGAGCTGCTGTAACAGGAGGCCTGTTGGCTGATCTAGTCGACAAAGCTCGTACGACAGGCTCCACTACGTTAGGATGACATGACACAGAGACACAGATTGAGATGCAAATAAGGAAACACAATAGGCTGAAAACAACACGATAGCCGGTTTCAAGGTCCAGATATGTGCAAGGATTTTTCTTCTCATTAGTCACCTGCACAAACTTTGGTCTTGGTCTTAGCTGGTGCAGGCTTGACAGGAGCGACCCGGCTCCTGGTTGATCTTTCCACAGCAGGTTGAGCTATAAAGAGGAGCGAGAGGTCAGATCTAAAATACATCAGGCTGCAGAAGACAGTTTCATTTAGAATAAAGAGATATTCAATTAAATGTACCTTTCTTTGCTGCAGTATTTGGATTCTGAATCTTCAGAGGCTGTAAAAAAAAAAAGCAATACAACAAAGTCCATGTTAGCTTTACGTGTTGTGAAAGTTAATATGAGAACAGATGGGAAAGATATCTCAGAGAAAGTAGTACCTTCTGCACTTGTTGCTGTTGTTTCATTGAACGAGTGACTCTGGTACTCTGGGATGATGCTGTGTTCACATTTGTCTAAAGGGCAAGAAAACATCACGTTTATCATTTGAGTCATTCATCTGGGTGAGATATTTACAGTAAATAGTGGAAGCTAGTCTATTTGTGAGTCCTCCTTCACCTCTTTAGCTCTGGTTGAGGCAGATGGGACCGCAGGCAGAGAGACAACAACAAGGGTGTCATTTGGATGATACACTCCAGTCTTAAATACCCCTTTACGCTCCTTTTCTCTCTTTTCCTTCTCCTTCTCAAGAGCCTTACGCTCTTTCCAACGCTGAAGCTGTTTCAACCTCTCTTCTATAGCCTCATCTGTGGACAACAGGGGGTGGGATAATACAAGTTAACTAGAATGATGGGTACCAAAAAATGCAGAGTAGCCTAGTGATCACTGAGGGTTTGGAAAATAAAGTCTCACTTTTAGCAAGTTTTGTATTGTTCATTGTCTTCTCATGAATTATTGACATGTTGGCCATCGCGATGGAGGCATCCAAGGAAGACATTTCCAGCTCTGGGAGCTTGTCTAGCTGCCTGCGTGTGTTCACGGCCCGTTCTCTGTTCTCCTTCTGGGACTGAGACTTCCTTCGGGACATTTTTACCCTCAGCATGGACACACTGGTGTCCCGCTGGCGCAGGTGAGCGAATCGAGAGTCCATGTTCAGGTATCTACAGTGATTAGGAAGAGGAACAGACAAAGATGTATTATAGGCACACTGCATGTGAGTGACAGTTATTCAAGGTACTTATTCCAACTGGAACAATGATGAGAAACTAATGTTTAAATGTCCAAATTAAAAAATGAGGAATTATGACAAACATATTGACATCTGTTTTGTACTGTACTAAACTACAACAACTCTTGAGTCTGGTGACTGTAGGTAGGTCAACAAATACATGAACAAAACTAACAAAAGATAGAAGAAGATAGATAGATACTTTATTGATCCCGAAAGAAATACAAGAAACTATTATTACATACATAATATCCTTAATACTTTATGAGACATGACAAATGGTTTAGTCAAATATTTAAGCCACATATGATTGTTTCCCTTCCTTGAGTAACTCTAATTACTCTCTGTCTTTCTAAAATGTAAATAAAATAGCGTTGTTTGTGTCCTGGAAGGTTTGACTCCAACCTTAGTTAGTCAGTAGTTGAGTAGTGATCATAAAGCTACTGACATTAAACCAAACCTTTAACACTGTAAAATTAAAAAAGGACAAACATGAAAGGGGCGAAACTGGACCAGAATATGAGTTACCACACCTTTCTTGCACACTGTACACACAATAAATTGTTAACCTGTGTTTATTAAAGCCCATTATAATTTAACTTCGACCACTGTAACCACGTTAGATAGCTGGCGTTAACGATTAAAACGGCGAAAACAACAGTTAGACAATGTTATGTTAGCACGTTAGCCACCAAAATGAGCTCCGGTGATTTAACTAAAGCTTTAAACGTTAAACTCAGCACCGCAACACGAACCGTTCAGTCAGGAACTAAGATTTAAACAGTTTATTCAAATAACATATAATTACATATTCATCTTACCTTGCAAACGTCCTCCTCTGCCCGTCCTCTAAAAAAAACAAACTAACGTTACAGCACAACAAACGGACGGGCTCGGTACAACACAACAATCATGGCGGGTGACTTTTTGAAATTCATCTACGGTGACGCTGATTGGTTGCAAACCGTGAGCTCTGATTGGTTGTTTTTGTTCATCTTCTGGTATTTTCATGCAGTAACAACTGTGAGCTATACTGCCATCTATTGGTCTGGAGTGTGAAGTGCAGATTTAACGATGTATAACAGCTAACTTCAGTACTTGTGTTTTGTGATGTTTTTCATTACTCACATAGTACTAATAAACTCAAAATGACTGCATTCATTTTCACTGTTGGGTTTGGGCAAACAAACGGACTTTATTAAAACTGAATGCATAAACCTGGTTACTACTACACTACTGTGTAGTGGAATCGTATTTATTAGTATTAATACATAAATCTTATTACTTCTTCACATTAAGTTTATTAGTTGATTTATACTAAACCTATGTAATTCAAATGGATGGGAATTTTCTATGTAATTGAAATGCATACGTCCTGCATTTTGGCCAATTGTTATTTTTTGAGTGTACACCCCCTACAATTTATCTACTTGCGGACTTTGTTTTTAACTATTTATGTTTATTTCTGATGTGAGTTGGTTTTACATGGGGACTTTGGGGTCACTTCTGAAGCCACTAGTGGACGTTTGAGGAACTGGTTTTGATTGCGCCATGGGTTTCCTTTGTGCAAATACTGAACATAACTACTAGTATTCCTATGAAAAGCTGAACATTTTAACTTTAAATATTGTACTTTGATTTTTTTAACAAACATGAACTTATTCATCATTTCTTGACTATACTTAACTTTTGTAGAATTCATGTAAAATATTTTTGCTTCCAGCTTTTACATTAATGAGTCATAATAATCATCAATCATCATATAAAAGTGATATCACACGAGAATTTTTTGTACCAGACCTCCGGGCTGCTCCGGTTTTCCCCTCTGGAGAAAAAAACAACAACAACATTCCACCAAGAAAAAACGCAACTGGTGGAATGGTTGTGAGAATTGTATTTTCGCGATCGGTATACTCAGCTGTGTCATTGTTGATTGTTGATGTTATTGGGATTATTCCTTATGAGTAGTGCTTTCCAGGTGTGAATGTGATCAGACTGTTTTTAGGAACACTCTGATCACATCCACGCCTTTTGGTTTTCTCCAGGTCGCTCCGGTTCACCAACGTTCCATTTTAACGAAAAAAAAAGTACATGTTTGTCGGGGGTTTTCTTCCGGGCTGCTCCGGTTTTCCCCTCTCAATCAATTCGATTAAAAAAATAAAAAAGATTAGATTGAAAATAGCCAGACATCATTCACACAATGATGACATAGCCAACGCAAATACGTGACACCTGACATTTCACCTTTGACCTCACGTTAATATCAAGAAATACATTTCGTAACATTATTAATTTAATTTTCGGACAGAAATTAGATACAAAGCGCATGGGATAAAATGTCTTAAAAAAATATTTTATTTAATGAATTTTTATTGGATTTCATGGGGGGGGGTGCTATGCCACCACTAGGGTGAGCTGTAGCACCGGCAAGCCCCTCCTTGGCGCCGCCTATGGACGGATGTCAGTCATTTGTTCAGGCTGACTGTGGAGGGTTTTTTTTGGGATCCGGTTCAACTTATCCGCCGCATGTTGCCACCCTGTTTAGACCGGTTAATTTCCACATTTTATGCTGCCAAATAGAGACATGACTCGACTCCGATCTCGAGAGAGTGAGCAACCTGTCGAGTTCAGGTTGCTGGTGTTTCACGTGTTTCACATGTTCGATCCCTCCAGCGGCCGCGTGTCCAACAGCAAGGATAAGACCTTATAAACTCAACTCGTGAAACGTAAATGCTGCCGCTCTGCAGGAGGCGAAATGTGCATCCCAGCAAGCATTTTTTTGGTTGAAAAGACGTTTAAAAAACGTCTATGCTGACCGTTGAAAAGACGTTCAAAATTGGTTCAAAAGTGAAAGTTTGTTTACCGGCTATTTGTAGTAGTCTATTCAACGTTCACATATAAACCATATTTCACCAGGAAGGAAAAGTTTCTGCTTAGTGTGCAGACATTGTTATGGTGGATCATAACTGGTATATTTCATCAAAATTTCTCATTTGAAAGCCAGTATTGCAAAAGATGGTTAAATATGGTCTAAATGTGAACGTTCATTAAACATCTACATATAGCTGGTAAAAAAACTTTCACTTTTCAACCAATTTTGAACCAGTTTTTTAAACGTCTATTCAACGCAAAAATGCTTTCAAAATACACTTTTATTATTTTCTTAAATACAAATACAATAGTTGTGTAGTGTGTTGTTGGAACAAACAACAACAAAAAAAATTACAAGGAAATAAATAACCTTTTCAACCTCATGTGACATCACACATTCTAAATAAATAAATCTATATACATGAATAAATAAAAAGTTCATCCTCCTCCTCCTTTCTCCGCGTCCTGCTCTCCTTCCGCGTCCTGCTCTGCTTCCGCGTCCTGAGGGGCAATACAATTGATCTGTAATTTCTGTTTTCAGCAAGAATTTTGACTTCAAGTTTAAAAGTGCTGAACGGAACTTATTTTATTTAGAAAAAAGAAACAACAGACAGAAAGAAAGATGTTTCATTTCTAGCCTGAAACTGAACACACAATCCTGATGTGCAAACTTCAGTGGTGGAAGTATTCAAGTATTCCTGGTGAGGTAAAAGTAGCTCGGACAGCCAGCATCGCCGGGACCACGCAACCGCAATGTGTCCTTGAGAGACATGGAGACCACAGTGATTGGAATAATTGTACTTAAGTTCAGTACTGAAGAAATGTACTGAGTTAGCACTTTGATCAATGCTTTTTGTGTGGTAAGTCAGTGATCCGTTCAATTTGGTACTAATTATAGACAATTCTGACACTTTGAATGTATTTGTTTTGAGTTTATATGCAAATCTCTCATTTCTCATTTGAAACCATCATTTAATCATTTAATATTTATTTATTAATGGAAACGTACTATATGTTGAACTGCAGGACTTTTTCATGTTCAGTTGACCAATGATATGTAGAACAGGAGCAAAATAAAGACAATGACAATGTGTTTTCCGGTAATTAGTACCATATGATCAAATTCTTTCCAGGAAACTTTATAGCAAAGTGTTAGGACCTGTGAAATAAACCTTTACAGCTGTTCTAACCAGAGAATGGCTGTATGTCTGGGTGCTTTCTCAGTCTGCGCATTTTGTCGTACCTTGTTCCTGCTCTCCCGAGCAGATAATGCCACCATCACACCGAGCAGCCCAAACAGAGTCCCAAACGCAAGGCTGGCGATGTAGATGGGAGAGAGACGGTAAAGGTAGCTCGGACAGCCAGCATCGCCGGGACCACGCACCCCTGGCGTGAAATCCTTGACCTGGTCTTACCAGGCGCCAGGCAAGGATAGACCTCTTGCAATAATTAAGGCTATCAGCTGCAGGCAACAATTAGGCACCAGTTGCGTGGTCTTGTGGTTTGCCTTAAGCCAAAGAAAACCACCGGGGCCACGGCTGGGTAGGGCTAACTGACGGGCACAGAGTTGAATACCATGTCTGCTGTGGGAGGTTCAGGGTTAGATTCAGTACCACTGCTGATACACAGATACACAAGAATAACTGACAACAAAATCTATAACCTGGGTCAAATATTTCTCCAGTTTGAAACTTTGTTCAGGTTATTTTCACTGTGTTAGCCAGTTAGCTCACTGCTAGTGTTGAAATAACGTTAGCTAACAAGCAAGCTAAGTGTTAGCAGTTAAAAAGATAATAATAATAATAATAATAATTGATAATTAATGATAATGTCAAAACATTTGAGATTTAAAGTGAGCAGGAAAATGTCCACAGCTAGCTTGCTAGCTTGGCTGAGTGCTGTGCAGCCACATGCAGTGACTTCAGGCGAGCTCAATGGACACAGAGGTTTGAATAAAACAAACTCATCAGAGAAAAAAACACAAAATGACACGAGAATCATAAAGTGGAAAATAACTTACCAGAGAAAGACAAGGGTCGACGACGAAGTCAAAATGTTTGACGAGGTCAAAATGTTGCTTTGTTTTAGGTATGGTAGCTAAGTTATGGTAGGTTGATTATAAACATGAAAGAATAGATACTGCTCACTAAATAATTATCACTCCACTAGAGATTCGCGGTTGGCAGTTACAGCCGTGGACTCGGGCGGCTGGCGGTTGAACCAATCAAATGAAAAAAATATATACCGCCTTGCATCGTCCATAGACCTAAAAACAAACGGCGGATGGCGGGCGGGTGCGGTTTTTGAAAAAACGTTGGTTCAGATGAATGGCAGACGGATGAGGAGTTTTGTGACGCGGTTGCGGATGACCACTGTGAGTGAAGAAGGGCTCCCCCTCCTTACAAAAGCCAATTTAACCACTAGTCTAAACCACATCTTTTTGACGTCATGGTCTGATTATGTATGACAATTTTTAATGCAGCATTCAAAATACATTTTAATTGTTGTCATGCACTGTTAAAGTATAAAAAATCGGGGTATTGTAATGTGTATATTAAATGTGTGTCCCTCTTTACCCATGGAAAAAGTCGATAAAGCTTTCAAAATACACTTTTATTATTTTCTTAAATACAAATACAATAGTTGTGTAGTGTGTTGTTGGAACAAACAACAACAAAAAAATACAAGGAAATAAATAACCTTTTCAACCTCATGTGACGTCACACATTCTAAATAAATAAATAAATCTATATACATGAATAAATAAAAAGTTCATCCTCCTCCTCCTTTCTCAGCGACTCTGGAGCTGATGCCTGGTGACAGCGGGGCCGCGTCCTGCTCTGCTTCCGCGTCCTGAGGGGCAATACAATTGATCTGTAATTTCTGTTTTCAGCACGAATTTTGACTTCAAGTTTAAAAGTGCTGAACGGAACTTATTTTATTTAGAAAAAAGAAACAACAGACAGAAATAAAGATGTTTCATTTCTAGCCTGAAACTGAACACACAATCCCGATGTGCAAACTTCAGTGGTGGAAGTATTCAAGTATTCCTGGTGAGGTAAAAGTAGCTCGGACAGCCAGCATCGCCGGGACCACGCAACCGCAATGTGTCCTTGAGAGACATGGAGACCACAGTGATTGGAATAATTGTACTTAAGTTCAGTACTGAAGAAATGTACTGAGTTAGCACTTTGAGCAATGCTTTTTGTGTGGTAAGTCAGTGATCCGTTCAATTTGGTACTAATTATAGACAATTCTGACACTTTGAATGTATTTGTTTTGAGTTTATATGCAAATCTCTCATTTCTCATTTGAAACCATCATTTAATCATTTAATATTTATTTATTAATGGAAACGTACTATATGTTGAACTGCAGGACTTTTTCATGTTCAGTTGACCAATGATATGTAGAACAGGAGCAAAATAAAGACAATGACGATGTGTTTTCCCTGTAATTAGTACCATATCATCAAATTCTTTCCAGGAAACTTTATAGCAAAGTTTTAGGACCTGTGAAATAAACCTTTACAGCTGTTCTAACCAGAGAAAGGGCTGTATACCTGGGTGCTTTCTTGGTCTGTCCTTTCTTGCTCCCTGTTGCTGTCCTCCAGAGCTTGCTCCTTTTTGCTCTCCTCCAGAGCAAGCACGATTGCTGCCACCACCAGGTTGGCCAACACAAACAGACCAATGATCACAAAACTGATGAAGTATATGGGAGACACCCAGTTCAACCAGCTCGGACAGCCATCATGGGGACGACACGGCTGCAACGTGTCCTTGAGAGACATGGAGACCACGGTGATTAGAATAATTGTACAAGTGAGGATACAAGATAATGTCACGCTCTGTTAGTACTATGTAGTAGCATCAGAAGTGAACACTTTCTCCATTCGCCATCCCAAAATGCCTGAAGTTGGCGTGCTGATGTAAACCCTGACATGGGTTATCGTCGGTACATGCTGTTGAATACAGACATACGGAAATTGATTTATGTTTCAACCAATCAAATCCAGCAGAGTGTTGTTTGAGTCAGAATCCAAGAATGAAATGTAGAGTTTATTCATCATCAAAAATGACAATATAGTCCACTATGATTTTATGAAAGGATTAGCTCAAACTAAATGTTTCTTTGTATTCTGAGGTTTAGTTAAAGCAGCAGTAACTCTGTGTGTGTGTGTTGTGTGTGTGTGTGTTCAGCCCGTAGTGTGACTCACAAAGCCTGCCAAAGAGCTCCACTCCCAGCACAGCATAGATAAAGAAGAAGAATGGCAAGAGTACACAAATATCATCAACCTGAAATCAAAAGAATCAAAATCCATGTTAAATCAGCGGCATATCCTATAAACATCCTATAAAGAGATTGTTTCTCTGTTATTTCCTGTTCCACTGATGAAAGCTGTCAAATATTCCTTTCAATGATCAGACACTAAGAAATACTGCTGTACTGAGTTTAAACTGTTTTATGAGTTTTACGACGGCCTTATCAGATGTGTTTGTTCTTCATTAATATGCAGAATTAATACTAAAAGTGACAGCTGCACACAGCACAGCTGGAGGGTTTCTAGTGTGCACACAGAATCTGCAGATTGTAATGTGGGCGAACATTTATATATCCACCAAACAAAGGCCTCACATGTGAAAACCTGTTTCTAATTCACTTTACATTTATGATGAATCACACAAAAAACAACATTACCTGTGATAATGTGCTGATAATGTATCTTAGCAGGGGTCTGATCTTTTTGACCTTCAGCACTGAAAACACACACAGCACACGGTTAAAGGTAATAAGCAACACACACTGTCAATGAACAGATATCACCACCAAACTTCCCCAGTTGATTATTTACATGAAGACAGTTACTTTTTCTGTGATGTGAAATTCTCTGAAATCTACAAACACAAACAAAGTGAAGACAAATCAACACATAAATGTGAAGACATGAAAAAAATTCTGTTTTTTTCTGTAGAGTCTGACCACAGCTACATGTGCCACCAAAATGGAGACAACTTTGTAGGCGAGCATTAGCGCATTAAATTCAAAGCGCTAATGCTCGCCTACAAAGTTGTCTCCGATACTGCACCTACCTACCTGAACGCCCTGGTACAGGCATATGTTACCTCTCGACCGCTGCACTCCTCCAATGAGAGACGCCTGGCTCTGCCACCTGTTCGCTCAAGGCAATCCAAACTTTTTTCGTTTGTTGTTCCCCGTTGGTGGAACGCACTACCAGTTCCTACCAGAGCAGGGGCGTCCCTCTCTACCTCTAAAAATCTCCTGAAGACCCAGCTCTTCAGAGAGTACCTTCTCTCCTAGCACTACCTACAACTGGGCATGAGAAAGCTAACCCTTTAAGAACGGTCATAGCACTTATAGTTTCGCTTTACGCTTTCTTATTGCACTGTACCTTGATTGTTTCCCTTCTCTGTAAGTCGATTTGGATAAAAGCGTCTGCTAAATGACCAAACGTAAATGTAAATATTCCATCAATTTAACTTTCTGTGTGTGTATGTGTGCGTGTGTACCGTGTATTAGTCGCAGTACTCTGCAGACTCTCAGGATGCTGGAAGAAATGGGGAATGCCTTTTTGATGGTATTGTCGACAACAATGCTGATGATGGCAAGCAAGGCAACAGCAAGGCTCAGCAGATTCCACCTAAACACACACACACACACGATTGTCATGTGACACTTCTTCCAATGCCTAACATGTAAAAGCAAATCAGGAAATGAAACACTGTGCTGGTGCTACCTGATTTTAATCTCAGCACGCCAAACGCCACAAACTTCAGCAGGACCTCAATTATCAGGATGGCAGTAGACGCATAGTAGGAGCACTCTACAAGTTTCTCTACATACTGAACACACACACACACACACACAGGTTCTTTTTATCCTCCTCTGAGTCAAATTCATCTTGTGTCTGTCATTTAATAAGAGTGTGTGTGTGTGTGTGTGTGTGCATTACCACAGGTTGGTCATAGTGCTCACTGTGTCAACCCACACAAAAAGAAAAAACAAATGTACACACACCGACGTACCTCAGTGGACGAAGTATTGCCAGCATTGTTTTGTTGCCGCTGCTGACCACAGAGATGAGCGTGCCAGTTGAAGTCAGAACCACCAACAAACCATCCATGACGTTCCAGGGAGAGCGGCAGTAGCTCTCCTTCCCAAACAGTAACCCAAGAGACAGGACCTGGTGTTACAGCAACAATACATCAATTATGGATTCTTTAAAACACTCTGATAATCTGAGGTACATAATGACAGGAAATGACAGATTGCTTGATATAAATGTCATTTCACAATAAGCACAAAACTGGTGTTTACCTTCAAAAGCATCTCCATGAAGAAGATTGTAGAGAATATGTAATTAGACATATTGAGGATCCCTCTCTCCTGAAAGTGAGAAAGAGTGCGACTTCAAACTTCTATTGAATCACGTGGTCAAACATTGTGTGAGCGATCACTCTTTGGCAATAGACACGTAGCCTAAGACACAAAAACACACACTTCAATTAGCAAATGGAGGAAAAAGCATCCTGTGCATCACCATGTCACTGTACATTATTCCACTTGTTAGACAGCTACTTATTAAAGAAATCATTTCAATCAACATCATTCCAGTATTTGGCTTAATATCAAACCATTTATACATTTCCTACATGTAGTTACTAATAAACATGTGTGGCACTGTCTAATCTAAGGTGGTCAACAATAGGAAAGCCAAATCAAACTGAGGAGACTTGCCTGTTCTGTGGAGACAGAATGTAGAGTGACCAGTTTTCATGTTCTTTGCACCAGCGGAGCACTCTCTGTATCAGGTTCAACGATCTCTGCAGGGGTGAATAGTTATGCATCAGTCACCTCTCTTTAACCAAAGCATGGACAAACAACACAAAAAACAACACATTTGAAGTTGGAGTGTGGCTAATTAAACTAAATCCAGGTTCAGGGGTCAAAGTTTAGGTTTTAAGATGCTAGGTGCAACATAATGTAAAGTTTAACCACAATTTAATCAGGCTGAAAAATGATTCCTTGTTGGTGCATCCCAGCCAAAAGAACTCCTTTTCACCTCTTGCTCTATGTCAATCACAGTGGAACTGCCAGGCCTTCGACCAGAGGGTGGGCAGTCTCGTCTGATGGAGTCCTGGAACAACATGAAATTCAGCTGAGCAAAGGTGTGAACGCAGGAAAGTCTCCAAACTGTAATTATTTGAATTCTGAAGAACTTACATTTTCCTCATTGTTGACTGCCTCTGAAGGGCTTGAGTGAGTCAAATTGGAGCAGGAGGAGAGAGGGGAGCCAGAGCACTGAAAGAAAAAAAGAGTTTTGAGTGTGACAGACTTAAAAAAACAAAAACAACATCTGGCTCTAGTAGAAAACTAAGACAGAGGCTCATACCCTTTCCTGGAAGCTCTTAAAGACCCCCTCCAATCATTTTTTTAAAGCTATTTTAAAGTGTTCTCAGTGGTCTTTAAATTGTGATTATGAAGTTTTTAGCCAAAATCACACAACCTGTGCAATTTCCCAGGGCTCTTCTTCTGCAGAGCGCCAGTACCTCATTAGCAATGCGCCTCTGAGTCGTGGGCGGAGTCAGCGCTGCCCCCCCCACGCTGCTGAGAGCTGGCCCCGCTAGTCTTTTTACGTTAGCTTGCAGCCCTGCAGCCCCTCCGTCGCTGATAGCCTTGTCGTCAAGCTAGGTCGTTACGCTAGATTTCAGTGGCTAATTTAGTCTGTGTGCTCCTATTTGAGCTCCACTTTCTGCGCTCTGTGCGTAATGACATGCGACGGCTTGTGTGTGTATGTCTGTGTGACTGTGACTCTGCTGCTGTGTAAAATTAAGCGGGAAATAAAAATTTCATCTATTTTATCATTTAAAAAAAGGCCATGTAAACCGCAAATGTACATTGCTGTAGAAGTTTAAAACACAGCTAAAGTTACGTTAGCAAGAGAATTGCCACGGCACTGCCATTGTTGCCCCATAGTGAGCTAACGTAATGTTAGCAAAGGTTAACTGTAAGGCAGGCTCAGTTGAATTATTAGCGTGAAAAATAAACTTACCAGTAAAGTTACAGGCTGACCACTTGAAGGTGTCTTAATTGAAGGCACGGCGTCCGGCTTCAAAATTAATTTGCTGGCAAAGCCCATCTTTCTGTATGCCAGTTGGCGAAGCAGTCATGTTGAAAGTGCTGACTGCAAACCGCACTTTTTTTAAATCTTGCTGTGACCAAGAAAGCGGATCCACTGCTCTCTCACAGAAACGTTTTTTGGTATGTAATGAAGGCTAATATCGTCATCTTTCTTAGCATTACAACCAGCTACCGCACATACGTGTTCATCTGCCATCTCTTCTATACTCCTCAGGGTCCGAGCGCGGGGCGGAGCTGGGCGGGAGCTTGTGGCCCGCCCTGGGGTTGTTGCGTCACAACCCCAGTCTGCCTGAAACCGCCATTTTGCGTCTGCCCTTGGTTCACAGCTATTTGAAGGCAGAAATACGCAGAAATGCAATTTCAAACTTACTTTTCTGCTGATATGTCCTGTAGCATCAGAAAAATGCCACATGAACATGTGAACAACATGAAAAACACGATTTTCATTTTCTCCAATCATTTTTTTAAAGCTATTTTAAAGTGTTCTCAGTGGTCTTTAAATTGTGATTATGAAGTTTTTAGCCAAAATCACAAAACCTGTGCCATTTCCCAGGGCTCTTCTTCTGCAGAGCGCCAGTACCTCATTAGCAATGCGCCTCTGAGTCGTGGGCGGAGTCAGCCCCCCCCCCCCCCGCCCCACGCTGCTGAAAGCTGGCCCCGCTAGTCTTTTTACGTTAGCTTGCAGCCCCTCCGTCGCTGATAGCCTTGTCGTCAAGCTAGGTCGTTACGCTAGATTTCAGTGGCTTATTTAGTCTGTGTGCTCCTATTTGAGCTCCACTTTCTGCGCTCTGTGCGTAATGACATGCGACGGCTTGTGTGTGTATGTCTGTGTGACTGTGACTCTGCTGCTGTGTAAAATTAAGCGGGAAATAAAAATTTCATCTATTTTATCATTTAAAAAAAGGCCATGTAAACCGCAAATGTACATTGCTGTAGAAGTTTAAAACACAGCTAAAGTTACGTTAGCAAGAGAATTGCCACGGCACTGCCATTGTTGCCCCATAGTGAGCTAACGTAATGTTAGCAAAGGTTAACTGTAAGGCAGGCTCAGTTGAATTATTAGCGTGAAAAATAAACTTACCAGTAAAGTTACAGGCTGACCACTTGAAGGTGTCTTAATTGAAGGCACGGCGTCTGGCTTCAAAATTAATTTGCTGGCAAAGCCCATCTTTCTGTATGCCAGTTGGTGAAGCAGTCATGTTGAAAGTGCTGACTGCAAACCGCACTTTTTTTTTAAATCTTGCTGTGACCAAGAAAGCGGATCCACTGCTCTCTCACAGAAACGTTTTTTGGCATGTAATGAAGGCTAATATCGTCATCTTTCTTTGCATTACAACCAGCTACCGCACATACGTGTTCATCTGCCATCTCTTCTATACTCCTCAGGGTCCGAGCGCGGGGCGGAGCTGGGCGGGAGCTTGTGGCCCGCCCTGGGGTTGTTGCGTCAAATGCAATTTCAAACTTACTTTTCTGCTCATATGTCCTGTAGCATCAGAAAAATGCCACATGAACATGTGAACAACATGAAAAACACGATTTTCATCGGAGGGGGTCTTTAATCACTTTGCCCATGAGTATATTGAGAAGAATGTATTTTCCAAACATAATGAGCACGACGAAGTAGAGAGCAGCCCAGGTGGAGGTGGCCGACATGGCGTTGTATAGAACCAGGTTCCAGTCCTCCTGAAGTCAAAATCTGGATAGACAGAGAGAGTGACACAGACAGATTGAGGTATAAACTGTGATGAAGCAACAAATTAGGAAGAACACAGTGACCATGGACCAGACCAGTGTCTCCATTCTTTGTCTGGAAGCTGAATTTATTCCCGAACAGCTGCATACCCAGCACACTGCAGCCAAACAAGAATCATCGTTATAGTGAGAGAATTAGCATTTGTGAGGAGGAAGGATTTGTGTCTATGGATGAGTATACGTGCCTAAAAAGCAACGTGGCAATCAGCAGTAGCCCACAGAGCACGGCGGTCTCCTGTATGGTCGTCTTCAGCACAAGTAGCTGTTTTTTCAGGTGAGGGAGGAATGTAACCAGCCTCACGAACCGCAGCAGACGAAACGTACGCAGAACTGACAACCTGCTGTCGGCTTTAGCAATCACCTCGCACACACTGAAAACCACAAAAACACACACACACACACACTGCTCATCAGTTTTAGGAGCTAACCATTCATACACATTCACACACCGATGGCACAGCCCTCGGGAGCAATTTGGGGTTCAGTATCTTGCCCAAGGACACTTCGACATGCAGACTGGAGGAGCCGGGGATTGAACCACCGATCATCTGATCAGTGGACGACCCTCTCTACCTCCTGAGCCATGTAGCTACAGTTTTGTTCGTTGAGATCGTAGGTTATATTGTGCTAACTAAAAGCATATTACTAATGCTCGTATTCTCTGTCACTACTAAATGGCAAATAAACTGGACACATTTCTAGTCTTCTGACCACTCATGGTGCTTTTACACGTGTGAATGTGAGCATGAATGATTGTTTGTCTATGTGTTAGCCCTGTAATGAACTAGCGACCAGCCCAAGAGGCGGCTGTTTCTCCACAACAGTCCAGCCACATGAGCATATTTTGAATTTAGGTATTCCTGATAGAGAAATTCTGATGATTATGTATTTTGTCTTTGTTGTTTTCTTGGAGATGGTTTAAAGTAGAATGTCCGTGATTCCTTCAGCTAAGACTACGACTACTCTCTGAATGTATTGAGGACTTTTGAAATTTCATGTTTTTTGTGTTAACAAGAACTCTTTTTCAGGAGCAACACAATAAACAAACAGGTGGTTTCCAAACTTTTTCCTTTTCATCATCGAGTAAACTAATAAAATAATGCCCTTTCAATAAAAAAGGTCCCATACGTTTTTGCCTCATTTTCCTCAGGCATGCCACCTAGCAAAGCAAGGACCCTCCAGAAAGTTGAGGGGAACCTGTCATTCAATAGAAATAGTATTTATGAAGTTATTCTGTCACTCTGCAGTCACTTTGGGCCCTCTGTCACTCTGATCTGTGTGCTCCCTGCCCCCTGCACTCTGTTCTATACAGCTCTCTCTCTCTGTTGTCCCTCCCCCACAAGACCCCAGAGTCCTTTGATTTGCTAGAACACGTCATAGATACCCTACACTGATTGGTTGAAAAAGAAACTAGTCTGCCTAGTAACGTTTGTCCATTCGTTGACTGCGCTTTCAGTCTGCCGAACATCTATTTTTCGATTGGTCTTTTACGCGATCTCTCTACAGCGCTCTATCATAAACCGTTTTGGAGATATTCACAGATATGTAAAACTTTAGACTTTTTCCGTCTTCCGTCCTCAGAGGGTATCTCAAGGTAAATGAAGATGCAAATTTAGGGCCTAAATAAATGTGAGAGTACCTACCCATTACACACACACACACACACAATCCTAAACATGTCATAACTTCATACAAGTTCTTTTTCTCCCTCCTCCCCCGCCCGCCATAGTCACAGTCTGATGCAGCGAAGTTCGATGAAATTCACTCAACACAGCCGGTTAGCGGATGCTCTCAAACGGCTGTAGCACTGTGGGCAGCAGCAGGCCCGGGAGCCGCGGGCTCAGCAGAGAAACACACACTAATGCTTACTGTCTA
The DNA here is from genome assembly GCA_946959425.1 of Argyrosomus regius. Lineage (NCBI taxonomy): Eukaryota > Metazoa > Chordata > Actinopteri > Sciaenidae > Argyrosomus > Argyrosomus regius. Next base: position 15,156,854 of record OX336900.1, read on the forward strand.
CAGTAAATTAACTAGCGGGTGTTAGCTAAAGTTCCCCAACATGTTATGCAAATAGGCTATAAGTACAAAGTAACTCTTTGTACAGGCTTGTTATATTACGTTACTGTTTGAAAACATGGCTCAAGTCGACTGTCGCCCAACTTACTCTAACAGGAACATATATAAATTTTAAGAACTTACTTTTTCAGATATTGGGTCGCGACCTCTTGCTGCAAAGCATGGAGACTTTCCCACAACGTCCCGTTCGCGGCATTATGGTTCGCGGTCTTTCCTTCTGAAAAAAAATTGTACTTTCTTGACTTTCCCATCTAGTCACAGTACATGTTTGTCGGGGTTTTTCCTCTGGGCTGCTCCAGTTTTCCCCTCTTGATCAATTCGATAAAATTTTTTTTTAAAAAGATTAGATTGAAAAGTGTCAGACTGACAGCGCCGTCGTATAGGGGGGAAGGTGATGACAATTCTAAGGGCGCACAGCCCATCAGGGCCCACACACAGCCCCTAGTAGCCTCTATGACTAAATTATTATGCATAGGCTTAACTAATATATATTCATAGTAATGAATCCGAATTAAAATAAAGCCACAAAGTCACGCAATATTTTAATTTTAATAATTTCAATAACCCCCTTGGCCCCTTCTAAAAAAAATGGTTTGGTCCACCCCGCGGGTTCGAATTGAGCGCGAGCGAACTCCAGCAGGGAGTGAGGGAGATCAAGATGATGGCACACAAAAAACACAAATCTGGACACCAGATGGTGAGAGTAAAACTACCGAGGGCGCACTTGTTCATTCATTCATTCATTCATTCATTCATTCATTCATTCATTCATTCATTTATTGTCTGTAACGCGTACCTGACGGGGCGCAGGGGCTGTAGCTTACGTTAGCTGTCAATCATCGGGTGAGAGGCGGGCTACACTCTGGGCAAGTCGCCAGTTCGTTGTAGAGCAGCGATTCCTAGTGTAGATAACTGAACGTTACTAATTTGGAGGCTATCTAGGTCAGGGTACTAAAGTATAATCCGTTTTTTTCTCAAAACCAAAATACGAAAATACGGAAACAGCGCCCCCTTTCCTTTTTTCGTTTTAAACCAAATACGGAAAAACGGATTTTGCTCTCAGCATCAAAAAACGAAAAAAAACGAGAAAACCAATACCAAATAACGGCCCAAATTTGGTTTTTGCAAATTCCTTTTTTCGTTTTTTGTTTCTCATTTATTGATATGACGGCGGACAGACCGAAAGCGGAAGTGGCATGTAACAACTTCAAAATAAAAGTAGCGTGCTAACTTATTATCATGCATAATAAAGTAAAAAATAATAATAATAATAATAACTTATTATCATACACTATTATAGGCTACCGTTCTCTTTCTACAGCCATGTATGGTTCACATTTATGTTAGTCGAGTGAAACTATAACAGCTGGTTGTTTTGGGAGAACGTGATACATAATTATTATTATTTTAGCTGAGTGTGTGAATGCACACTGTGGAAAATTTTTACCCGAATTACATTCCCTGCAGCATCTATAAAGTCACCAGCAGAGGTCCCCATCACGCACAGTCAAGACTGACACGTCTTCAAATCACAATAATATTGTTAATAATCATTGAAAATGAGAACTTGTCAAGTTATGACTTCAGTGCTGATGTTTAGCCACAGGGTGGCGCAGTTATTACATGAAGAGTAGACCTGAGGGCTTTAGTACGAAGGAGGCTCAACATAGCCAGGCTCTGTGTTCATGATCCGGCTCAACAAAACCTATAGCCCCGGTCAGAGTTAACTGCTGTTATTTTCCGGTTATTGTCCGGCTCTGAGCTTTGTGCTCTGTGCGTGTTCACATCAAAGGAGCTGCGATCGAGAGCTGCCTATTTCAGCCAAGAGGAGCAAGCTGTTTTAATGGAGAGCTGTGAGGAATACAAAAAAGTGATCACAGCCAAATATGACAAGAGATGAGGCTAGCCTTTAATTTCTGACAGCTGAACATTGCACATCTTTATTAACCTTTATCCATTTAAACAAAATAAACAAGAGCAACAGCCGTCTTTTTTCTTTCTTTTTGAAAGGTGTTTTGTATTGTTTTCATATTATTTAATGGCAATTTTAGAATACGAGTGTGTGTTATGTTGAAAGCGAGGCGGGGTGTGCCTATGACTATAGACTACAGTGAGTTGTTTTTTTTTTTAGGTGCTGTGCTGTACAAGCAAATCATATTGTCTCTGTACAATGACAGAGACCCTTTGGTAACACTTAATAATACGGCCTGCGTCTTAGAGTGTACATCCCGTTCACTTATGTCCTACTTTGCCCGGACTTCCAGTGTAACTCCTGGTCATTTCCCACCTACTTTCTCCATTTTCTCCAGGATAATTTACCACTTACCAAAACTTAAGCCAGTTACAATGTAATTCGCGAAACTTACTTCTGAATCAGTTTAAGTATATTGAATGAAGTAGGGTATACTGTACACTACAAACAAATGCTTTTGCTCTTTGCTCATGGCAGTTGTAACAAGTCATTTTCGTGTAAGTGTCAGAAGGCAAGCTTCACCCATATTCCAGGGATTTATTATGTTTTGTCTTACAGCCTACTTACTTGTATGATTTGGAATAAGAATATGTTGAGAAATGGATCTGTAGTATGGAAATTGTTTCATAACAGGCCGGCTGGAATACAAAGCAAACTTACCTCTCTCATATGCACATTCATGGAAGTCTTCTATTGTCATCCCAGGACAAAACACAAACAATACAGTAATGAGTCATTCAGAGAGTTATTAAATGTTTTTTATAACAGACGCAGAAACCACATTCTCTCATCCATACTCTGTAAGTACAACAATGTGAGGGTGTCACACATAGTGGTTGGATCACTCTTGATGAGAGATGTCCTTAGTGTGTAAGTAGAGCATACTTTTCCTGAAATTAGTGAGTAAGTAGGGCGTACTTTCCCTGGAAGTACAGACTAATAGTGAGGACCAGGCTGGATTATGAAATTAGCACTGTTCTCCCGTCCTTAGTGTGTATCTTGGCACTCAGATGTTAACCTTTGGAACACAGTTACTTCAGTGCTTCACAAGATAACAATTCAACCAGGACAGACTAATAAGGATGAAAAGAGACAGACTGAAAAATGAAATTACATAAAAGATATAAAATTTTAAAAAAGTCTCTTCCTGTTGGCTTCAGTGCAGGTCCCATACCATACTGTGATACAGAATGCCAGCAGGCTCTCGATACAAGAGTGGTAGAAGGTCTTCATCAGTTTGGTGTCTTAATAGTTCTTCCTGAGGACCCTGGACGGACAATGTGGTGGTCCTTCTCACTGTTGGGCCCATGTCAGGATCACTGGAGATTACAGTAAAACACACCCTGCCATACAGTCAGTACCATAAAAATGATACTCCACTTTGTCCGTACACCTGCAACCTTTTGGCTGTTTTCAAATGAACAAAATGCAAGGTCACATTACAGGGTCTGACATGTTCACTCTTGACTGTATGGCAGGGTGTGTTTTACTGTAATCTCCAGTGATCCTGACATGGGCCCAACAGTGAGGAGGACCACCACATTGTCCGTCCAGGGTCCTCAGGAAGAACTATTAAGTCACCAAACTGATGAAGACCTTCTACCACTCTTGTATCGAGAGCCTGCTGGCATTCTGTATCACAGTATGGTATGGGACCTGCACTGAGGCCAACAGGAAGAGGCTTTTTAAAAAAAAAAAAATCTTTTATTATGATAAATGTAATTTCATTTTTCAGTCTGTCTCTCTTCATCCTTATTAATCTGTCCTGGTTGAATTGTTATCTTGTGAAGCATTGAAGTAACTGTGTTCCAAAGGTTAACATCTGAGTGCCAAGATACACCCTAGGGACGGGATAGCAGTGCTAATTTCGTAATCCAGTGCGGTCCTCACTATTAGTCTGTACTTCCAGGGAAAGTACGCCCTACTTACTCACTAATTTCAGGAAAAGTATGCTCTACTTACACACTAAGGACATCTCTCATCAAGAGTGATCCAACCACTATGTGTGACACCCTCACATTGTTGTACTTACAGAGTATGGATGAGAGAATGTGGTTTCTGTGTCTGTAATAAAAACATTTAATAACTCTCTGAATGACTCATTACTGTATTGTTTGTGTTTTGTCCTGGGATGACTATACAAGACTTCCATGAATGTGCATATGAGAGAGGTAAGTTTGCTTTGTATTTCAGCCGGCCTGTTATGAAACAATTTCCATACTACAGATCCATTTCTCAACATATTCTTATTCCAAATCATACAAGTAAGTAGGCTGTAAGACAAAACATGTTGCATGTTACATGTTGCTCTCGTTTATTTTGTTTAAATTGATAAAGGTTAATAAAGATGTGCAATGTTCAGCTGTCGAAATTAAAGGCTGCCTATCTCTTGTTATTTGGTGTGATCATTTTTTATTCCTCACGCTCTTCTAAAACAGCTTGTCCCTTGCTGAAATAAGTGCGATCGCAGCTCTTTTGATGTGAACACAAGGCTGTAGAAAGAGAACGGTACCCTATAATAGTGTATGATAATAGGTTGTTTTTTTTTTAACTTTATTATGCATGATAATAAGTTAGCACGCTACTTTTATTTTGAAGTTGTTACATGCCACTTCCGCTTCCGGTCTGTCCGCCGTCATATTAATAAATGAGAAACAAAAAACGAAAAAAGGAATTTGCAAAAACCAAATTTGGTCCGTTATTTGGTATTGGTTTTCTCGTTTTTTTCGTTTTTTGATGCTGAGTGCAAAATCCGTTTTTCCGTATTTGGTTTAAAACGAAAAAAGGAAAGGGGGCGCTGTTTCTGTATTTTCGTATTTTGGTTTTGAGAAAAAAACGGATTATACCCTGACCAGTTTTCCCATGAAACGTACCATTTAATATTTACAAAAAGCAATATGTAATGGAGCAATAAAACTTTATGCTCTGCTGCTCCAGAATCAACAGAAAAACAAAGAAAAACATCATAATACACAGTTGTAAAAAAAAAAGTGGCAATGAATGGGGTAGAGGGGCCCACGCCGATATTCTTTCAGGGGGCCTAGAATTCCTAGCAACTGCCCTGCAGACTGATGATACTTTTTAATCTCTCCATAGCCTGTAACCAAGTTTACATGTTGAAGATTTGGATGTTGGTTTGTAAGATGAACATGAACATGTTTCCAGAATTTAACCGTAATAAATACGGTATAACCTTTCCCAGTATTACAGTAAAAGTAATATTACGGTGTTTTACTGTACAATTATCAATTTCTAATATAAAATACTACATTATTCTGTATACATTTCCTTATTAATGTTGCTTAAATAAAGATTTTCAGTATTCAGAAAAACAGCTGTAGCACTGGCAAGCCCCTCCTTGGCGCCGCCTATGGACGGATGTCAGTCATTTGTTCAGGCTGACTGTGGAGGGTTTTTTTAGGATCCGGTTCAACTTATCCGCCACATGTTGCCACCCCGCCGACAGGCATTTGGATGCAGGTGGAGAGATGGCCAACAAACGGCAATATGAATCGGGAGCAAGCAAAAGAAAGAAAAAGTCGCCATCTCTTGGTGAATTTAATTCATAACAGTCATATAAGATAAAATAGCAGCAGCAAACAGCACTGTATAGAACCTAAGTACAAAATGTAAAAATAAGTATATAAAAATATTTAAATATAGAAATATCATCAAATCATGCATTAATTGCATTTTAATCTTTGTGAGGCTAGTATTTACATTAATTTCATTGTGTAATTTACCATTAAGACCAAAACAAATCTTAATAATCTGCTTGTATGATGGATTTCTTGTCATAACAGGGTCAATCCTGAAGTTTGTTACTAAGGGTGACACGGAGCCAGCGCCCAGTACTTCACCAGGGCCATCAAGCACCATGTCAACAGGTACAAATGCAGCAGCACCCAGCGTATCACCAGGGCCATCAAGCAACATCTCTTCAGCTACAGATGCTACTATCACTACTCTACACGTGCATCTGTAAAAGGCTTGTTCCATTGTTGAAAGAGGCTGTTCATTTGATTTGTTCCTACTAATAATGGTTGTAAACCTAAATGGCATTTCGTGATACAGTCATTTTGTAATGGGGGGGGCAAATAAATAATAAGCAAATAAAATTTAAAAGCTTTACTGACAAAGCCTAGATTGAAGTCTATTCTTTGTGTTTGTAATCTACTCTGTCTTGACAAACAGGATAACATGGGTTGGGATGCCATTTATATACAGTATCAGAGGTTCATTTAGCTGTGTTATTGATTGACTGATTTAATATTATCCATCATGAAAAAACAACAAAGCATTAGATTGGTGCTGTTGTTAAAAATGACAATGATTCCCAGCAGGTTCCAGGGCCACACTTCATGATGACATATTAATGTAAAACTTCAGTGTTCTAATCAATCTCCAATTTTATTCTTCTGATGTGAAAACGTGTCCACTAGATTTCAGATAAATATGATGTTGCTAGTTGGAAGGCTGACCAAACGTTTACTTTATGTGAATCTTCAACTTAAGTAAATAAAAAAAAATACAATCACTTACACTAAGTAAAATGACTTCTTCATTTATTTAAAGTTAGCGCAGTTGTTTACAAACCACCATCTTTTTTGACATAATGACATCTTATTTATGAAAACTGATAATCAAAAGGAACCCAGAGTAAACTTTTCTGTGCATGTCAGTTTTTAAATTAATTTGGGACATGATGGGTTCATGAAAAAAAAAATGCATGAACAAACTGAAATTTGAAAGAAATCAAAATGAACAGTCACCAAAATCCTACATGTATGTACAAAGAAAGAAAGAAAATAAAGTACATGTACAGTTAAAATCTGGATTTACACTTAATTACAAGAGAAAATTACAATTTTCTAGGTTAAATTAAAAAAAAAAAAAACTTGGTGAGAAAGCTTTTTTATTTTTTTTCTTATTATTTTACAATGCAATTATTGCATTACGCTGATGCTGTCATGATACCCTGCAACACTGACAGTTTTTAGTGTGGTGAAACGGTCTCTGTCTGACCGCTGCATCAGTCCAAGAAGAAAATGTTGTTGAACTGCGTCGCACAAAGCCTCTTAACCTCCTCTGTAGCGGAGAAAAAACAAAAAGGGCATTAGAGTTGAAGTAGAGATAGAGAGCATCAGGGCAGCTTATCAGTCGATAGACAGTCTATTGTGGCTGTAATGACAGAATTATTCATCGCCAGGTGGTGGAGACATACCGTTAACTTCGATCAGATTGGCGTTCTTCTGATTCAGGATCACGTACAGTTCTCTCTGGTCTGACTTCTTGCCGACTACCCAGTAGTCTGTCATTGCTTTCACGATGATTTCTTCATCTTCATCCACCCTGGGAGACAAATGGAGAGAACTGAGTGCCATCAAATGAAGATAATTTAAACTTACAGCAGCCTTTTTGTAATTTTTTTAGAGCAACTGGACTTCTAAGAATCTTTAAGGATTCTAACTACCCGGATAAAGGTCTTTTCTTCCTGCTGTGATCAGGAAGAAGGTTCTGGACACACGAGGCCAGCACTGAGAGGCTCAGGAAGAGCTTCTACCATCAGGATCCTAAATGAGGACACTGCCTTAAGAATACTTTTCTTACTTACTTATTTACTATTATTGTTGTTGATATTATATTTGTTATTATTTATTTCCATTAAGATTACTTTTTACTTACTTTACTACTTCTTACTTTACATTATTTTTATGAATTGTTTGAATGAATTGTAGTAGCTAACACTACAATGTGCCAGATAAAATGTGACAATTAAACTGAATTAAATAAAACTGAATTAAATATTTCTCTACATAGACCACGAAATGTCATTAAAATAGTAATTTTATTTCTTAAAGTTTGTGTCAGAAATGACACAATGACTTGACACAGACAGGAGTGTGTCTGTTTTGAGTGTGCTGACAGGTAACACCTGCACAAAAAGAAGAACTGATATTGATACTGGCATACATGCTATGAATGCTGATGTCACTGTATGTCCCACAGACTGAAAATGGGACTCTCACATGACTACAGTCTCATGACTGCTCTCAAAAGAGAGGGCATCACATTATGTATGGAAATTACACACTGCTGTGCTGAAATACAGGGGAAAGATTGAGAGTTTGACATTTTATACATTTTCTTTCATGGTTTGTGATTCGGGAACATCTTCTATTCAAAGCTGAGGATGGTTTTAATAACTAAAATTCATCAACTGCATCTGTTCTTTCTACTCAGATGGCCAACAGTGCCACCAGGTTTGTTTGTTTGTGAACAGTTACTGTAAAAACTGTTCAACAACTGCCTGGAGGCATTTGATAAAGACAAATACAGCCACAGCTTTAACAAAGCCAATGCTCTCTGCTGTACCTGGCGAAGTCACAGTTAATGTCTCCCAGGATCTTCATGAGGTCAGGGTGGACAGAGGTGAGGCAAACACTGGCTGTCTTCCTCATGTGGATGGTGCTCTTCTCCGCCAGGTTCATGTGGTTGAAGTAGATGAACTTAAACTGGGGCTCCTTCTCTGGCCTGAATGGACACAAAATTGAAGGTTTCAATTCTGTGAATCTTTTATGAGCAGTGGCAACACAATTTTCATGACAGATGCATCTTGCTGCTGTGTTTTGAAACTAACACTGGACCCGTGTTCTCTATATACATCAGTAGGAGATGTCCAGCCAAAGAGTTCAGGTCTCCAAGCCATTCAGTAAACATACACTGTTAATACACGAAACAGTAAAGCCAAATCACTTTGGATGATAAAAACCACCGAAAACGCAACTTGTGCATTTTAATTAAGCCTACTCCATTGTTCACCCACGTTAAGGTGAACTGAGGACGCAGTTATTACCACAGCTTATCTGGCAACAGCACTGTAATTGCATCTCTGGAAGAGTGCATGTGTATCCAAAGCCATACAACTTTTTTTTTATCCCTGCTGCTAATTATTTACAGTTCCACCAGGCCAAATCAGGACACAGAGCTGAATGTCAGCTGAGGAATTTGGGACGGCATTATTTATTCAGCGGATTCTTCACTAGGGTGATTAAAAAGGGAGCCCATCAAATTGTCCGGGCCAGGGAGTCCAGTATTGGATTACGGTCGAGGACGCATCTGACGCTAACTGCTGGGGTTAAAGGAGAGCGGGCCAGGATGCCAGTCTACACTGCTTGAATTACCCCTAAGTAGTGCCCTGACGACATCCAGTGGTATTAAAAGTCTCATCTATCACTACCAGGCGGGCAGAGTTAATACAAAGAACTGGCTGCAAACTGATGACAAGCAACCTGGCTACTGTTAATCATGGGAGTTTGATACCGTCTCCTGTTCTTGTGCTGCATTTTCAGAATCGACACAATGCTCAAGGTGCCACTGGTTAGCAGACAAAAACAAGAACAAGTCATTTCCAACTGACCCTGATATCCTCCGGTTGATGGTGAACTGTTCACATATGTCAGATGCCAGCAGAGTAAGCTGAGGGCCCACTAAGCCATCCAACTGCTCACAGAAGTCCCTCGTCAGCTCCACAGAGGCTGTGAAGAGATGGAGTAGAGAACAAAGTCAGTCATTATGGGGCGTGAGCTGAAGAAAAAGTAATATTTTAGATTTATATGAGCGGTACAATGGCTAAAATACTATACAATACTACAATAAATTAACCAGGAAAAGGGGAAATAAAGTTGACTGCTTAATTTCAGTAGGTGGGTGCCTAGATTTACACTTACCATTGATCATAAAACAAGCTGCAGCGCTCATCGCCTGGAAAAGAGCAGATCAGTGCAGTTTAAATGCAGAATCAAGGTCACACAGGTTAGAAATTACATTAATGTCATGTTAAGCTTTATGGCACATACTTCATTATTTTAAAATTCCGCTGTCTAATCCCAAAAATCCATATCGTTTGATAGAGCAGTGGAATATCTCATCCTAAATCGACTGTTCATAAACAAATCCTCCAGTCACAGACAGATTATGAAAATCATCCTCAAAGCAACCCCCCTGTATTTTAATACATTAAGAAAAATCTCCTATATGTGTATGGATGAATGATGAGGTCTGTAGACTGTCCTGACATGGCAGAACTCACATTTTCTCTACCTTACCTTATAAACAATCAGATGCAGCTCCTCGTAGCCGTCCTCTGCGCTGACAAATATTTTTGGAAACCGGAATTTGGCCTCTGGATCTTTAAGATTGGTCGGTCCTGTCAAAAACCTGAAGAGAACACAGGAGTGCATGGCGGTGTAAATATTCCAGTAATGGGTTTGGAATAGAAGTCAAAACTGGCATCTTAGAGGAAGAGGAAAGCCCATTTGGGTGTTGCCATTTTTTGGGAAGAGGTTAAAGTACTCAAAAGGAGTCATTAGCAGTGTGGCTCCAGTGTTAGCAATGATAAATGGTTGGTCTACCATCTCAACAACTACTGGATAGATAGGGGCTTTGGTGATCCCCCTGACATCTACAGTAGGACCACCAGCCGTTCTACATTTTAGTTTGTCCAATACTTTAGTTTATGAACAAATACCTACAAAACTAATGACATTCCAAGCAGCCCTGGCTGGACTTTGTGCTAAGTGCTAATCTCAAAATAAGATGGTCAACATGATAAATATTATACCGGCTAAACATCAGAACATTAATATTGTCATTGTGAGCATGGCTGTGCATGGCTCTAGACTCTTTATTGGAAATTTGAGTCTGCTGCGGCACCAAAGGGAAAGGCCAGAATGGCATTTCTTGTGGGGCTACAACTAACAAGTTGTAAAAACACTAATTGTTTGTTTTATCTGTGACAAAAAGCAGGGAATTTAGGCTGGATGGATCAAGGTGGTTGCTCGAGGGGGGGGGGTGTTTGGCCTGATGGTGGCACTAGAGGAAAAGTTGAGGTGGTTACCGTAATGGGTATGAGTCATCTGCGTAGCATGAATATTCATACTAAATTTCACAGCAAAACAGCCACAGTTGACATAGTTGTTGTCAAGATATCTTGGACCAAAGTGTGGAATGGACTGAACCAAACCTAATCAAGCAGTTAGTGTACTAATCATAGAAAACCCAGAGGAAATGAATTTCCTCAGTTCTAAAATGGATCAGAAGCTGTTCACTGTGACTGATCCAGAAGATAAAAACTGCAAACTGAACAAAGGATTCACTGTTGTGCTGATAATACACTGGATTCCAGTGACGCCACTTAATATTAACCATTAGCAATAGAAGGCAGACCTCCACGTGCTTCTGGAACCTCTTTTACTTTACCCTGGTTGTAACTATTTTTCTGGCTTTCATTAAATATTCTTTATATTCTAGTGTGTAATCCAATAGGAGGTTGTAAGGCTGCGTTTCCTGCCCCATAATATGTCACCGGGAGTCAGACTTGGACTGCTGCAGCAGCTCCACTCCACCTCCAGAAACAAGTTACTTGAAGCAGCAAGTTCTGTCAGACAGCAAACACTCTCTGGTTACATATGTACACGGAAACTCAATAGAAAGTAGATTTTTTTTTCTCCCTGAGGCTGCTGGGAGACTTTACTCCTTACTCTTTATTTAAATACAAAGTGCTAGCCAAGGGAGTTGCCTTCTTTAATAATTTGGTTGACTGCCAGCAACGCTCATTACTCTCAGTGGGTCAAAACCATCGTGTGTGTAATGTAGGACAACTTTTCTTTTCTTTTTTCCCCACTGGAAGAAATCCAGCTCTTCTTTTTTTATCCTTCCCTCTGCAGAGGATCGGGCGCTTACCTCCCATAGTGCAACAGATTTCCTGCGACCTCCGGCCTCAGAGGAGAGTCCCTGCCAGCCAGCTACGGAGAAAAGAGGGGGTGAAAATGTGGCATAGCATAGCTTTGAAATCAATATTCAGTGCTTATATTCAAGTCAGTCGTCTTGTACACTCTGTCTGGATCATTAATATGAGAAAACCCTTAGATCACATTACATTCTTCATCATCATGGAGGAGCATATTAGGAGCTATCATGTCATCATTAGAAATATGCTGTGCAATTGTTTTCACAGATCTACAAACAAGCCCAGTTGCCCCAGACTTAACCTTTTTGGATGCTGTGTAATGGCTTTTCTCCATCACACACGAACATCCCGTGCTCCTCTGTTTTTTTTAATTACTTCCTCAATTTGCCTCCCACACTTCCTTCAAGCTCTTCATTTTATCCACCCTCTCCCTCTCTCACCTCTGGTTCAGAGTGTCTGGGGAACAGCGAGGTGGTGAGGTACTTGTACAGGATCCTCATGTCATCTTGTTCCAGTCCGCTCCTGCAGGCCCAACCACATCCACAAAATTACACCTTTTAACCTTCACAACCAAACACCAACTGCCCGAGTACAAAACCAAACTGTGTGGCTGTGTACAGCATTTTTCACTGTGCTGCCAGCTGCGTTATGCACCACGAGCTGGATGTTAAAACAAAGTGTCTCCTAGGTTGTGATTACTGCTCAGCAGTGGTTGTAAATGAATACTCCAGAGCAAGGACATTTAATTTAGACAATATTACACAGCTCGTCTCTGTTTGTCTATTGACGGTTCTTTCGTGTCAATTTATTAAAAATCGCGTAATCCTCCGTGCTTACACACCGAGCCAGGTGACACGGGAGGGAGCACATTAACCACAAAGAGGATTACAGGATGCCTCTGCTTATTTAGCATGTCATGATATGTTTGTAGAAGCCAACGCTGGGATTTTACATTGGCATGCCTTTGCAAATATGTGTAGATTTGTGTAAAGTTGTGGCCTACCACAGGATTTCAGTGACAAACACACAAGATTTACAGCAAAGCTTCAAGTCTGTACCAGATGAGCTGGTCGTTATACAGGAAGGCTGTGTATTTGATCAGACTGAGGCTCTCCTCCACTCTGTTGACGAACGACTGGATCTTTAGGTAGGTCATCTTGTCCAGTGGGAAGAAGCTGATGCCTCCAAATACGTCCAGTAGATCGCAGGACTGCAAGTGGAGAGTCTGAAGATACTAGAAACCACAAAATGAAGGAACACACCCACACACCCACACACACACACACACACACACACACACACACACAGGCCAAAAACAACAGGAGATATTCCAGAGAAACAGGAGAAGGAAAGGAGAAAGGGGTTAGTTTACCCAGCTACAAGTGCCTGCTTACAATGCAATTTAGCCAGAGCAATAAGAAACTCTCTGACTGCTGCTTTGGAGACGCTTGCATCATCCTGACATTCAACCTCTGATACGCACACCAAAGCCTCTCTCTTTCTCTCCGTCTTACGGTTACATGGTGCAGAGGGAAACCCATGTCAACTTAAGACGGGTGTTCCCTAATTAGAAATGAATCATTTACGCTTCTGCATAAGTGTTTATTAGTCTAGCGAGGTGACTGTAGCATGAGGTGAAAACAGCTAATGTAGGCTGATAATTATGAAGCAATCGGGCATGACTGTGAACTTCTTTTCAACAGCTTTCCCTAGTGTAACACGAGTACTTACAAAGAAACAAATACAGTTACTATATGTCCAAGTATCAAGTGGAGACCGCTGACTTTATAAACAACTATGTGCACATCATGAGATTAAAATGAGTCAAGATATGCAAATTGTGTAAATAAAAATGAATTATATGAATTCAGACCTAATAATTGAGGTTTTAAGGAGAGCTTTTTACCCTGTAGAAGAACTTTTCAAGCTTCTGAATGAGGAGCTCCACTCCACCGGCCTCCATCGCTCTGCCAAAGGTCCCGTTGAAGAGCTACAGCACGAAAATAATCACTATTAATAGACTTAAATTGGTAGCTTGACGTAGTGTAGTGGTGTTATTATATGGAGGGAGGACTCTAAAACATATTGGAACTCACCTTGTACATACTGTAGCATTGCCTTACAACTGCACCATAAACAGTGTCCTACAGAGGCAAGAGGGCACGGTAAGTACGAGTTTAAACTGACAATAGTTAATGAAAGCGACACAGATGTTGATGAGTATCTCTCAGCACTCACAAGTATTTCCTCTTCCTGATATTCTATTGTGGGAGGTTTACCATCTTTGTTTGGTTTCTCAATCATCGGGTTTCGAACCACCTTAGGAATGAATTAGAAATGCAAACAACAGAGAGGAACTAATTAGAGAGGTAAAGCCAAATTACATTCTGAGGACGGTCAACACAGTGTAGACACAAAATAGTCATGTAAATGTAAGTAAGATACCATGACTATCCAGAAGTTGTCCTCGGCCTCAAAGAAAAACTGCCGGTTCTTCTGTGTGTGCAGGGACTTTGCTGGTTTTGTTGGACAAAACGTCCTGGAAGACATGACCGTAAAGAGAAAGGGGACACACCCAAACGAGATGATTAGCCTGTTTTTTTTTTGTGCTTTCACAGATATTAGATATGTATCAGTGTGTATCTTATTTCCCTTTTCTGCTTTCCTTTTGGTTTGCTTTAAATCAGCTTGTCATGCCAAGTGTAACAAGTCTGAACTCTTTACCTGGTGAACTGTACTATGGCTTCACAAAGGCCCACATTTCGGATCTTCTCGTTCTTCTCCACGTCACTTGGGTGGTAAAACAAAATCTTTTTCTCTTCCTGAAATAAACAAAACATCTTGCATTTGCACTAGCAAAGAGTTTTCCTAAAAACCAGAGTTAAACAAAAAACGATTCAGTCGTAAAAGACGTGCTTCTCTAGGAATCAAGCTCACCTCTCCTTCCCGGGGTCCAAACGTAGGGTTATAAATGAAAAAGTTGAGCAGAGATGGTGTGTACTGTTTCTCTTGCATTCCTGAGGCCATTCTGGGACTGTAACAGACACAAAGAGAAAGCTGACGGAAAACAGATAAAAACAGATCAAAAACCTCCAGATTTCTTTCAGGTTACATCAATGTCAGCCTTGCATCATCACAAACAAGTATGCTTTACCTAATCATCAGCATTAGTGTAACTTGTGTCTGGATTTCCTTTGCTCCAAAGGCAGTTTGGTTAGCATGCCGTGTGCCTGCAGACGGATAAAGACAAGAACATCACAAATAATCATTTACCTGAAAGGTCTCCACACATACACACACTCACACAGAGTACAGTAGATGCGTATCAGGGCAAAGTTATCCTGACAGGCTCAGATATCAGATCGGTGTGTTCCCAAATACTGACCGTATTAAGTGGATTAGGTGTTGATGTAACCGACCCACAGTTTCTTTGTCAATGTCAAAATTCAGGGTTTCCGTTAACACTTGCATTCATTCGGTCATGGCGGGCAACCAGCTCAGCGTTTAGAGCCACAGCAATCCCCGGCCTCATGTTATGCTACGTGAATTAGTTCCACTCAGCAAGCTATGGACACTTAAGACTTCACTAAACTTCACTAGATCGGTAGTGGGTACAAGCAGATGACCCTGAGTTGAGCATCTGTAATTCATAACGTGGTGGGTGTTATAATATTTATTTTTACCAGTGCGTTAAGTGAGCGCGTAGTAAGTAGAAATATTATATTGGAAGAGGTTACTTGGCATAAAACTAAAATATGGACACATAGGTGTGTTACAGTGTTAAACTGGTGATTTTCTTATGAACTTTTATAAAAGGTCTGCATTGAACGAATAGCCTCACGACACGAAAATAAGCTACACATATTAAAAGGTGACGTAGAAGATGTCACAATTTGTTACATTTCATTTTTACTCCCTATTTCTGTTTTATTTCTAATTTAATTTCAAATGCAAATGTAATTACTGTACTTATTTATAGCAGTGGATTTAAGACTTCAGACTGTAATTAAGCTTTTGTGCTGAGAACTGAGTCTGTCGGCCTGTGTGCGAGTCCTCGCTGCTCTTATAGGGAATAAATGTGCCAATCCTGATTCCTGGTCGGAATGAGGTTATTCAGCAACCATACTGCAGCTGCTACACTTACATATGATCAGTATGTGGCAAAATAAGTCACATGCATCACTAATAACAACCTCATATGTGGCCATACAGTCAACAAAAAAAACATTATACACTTCATGAAGGTGGGTGGCACAGGATGTTGACTGCATTAGGTTTAGCCTTCTTTATACTGTCTAGGTGTCTCCAGTAAACCGGAAACTGCAACCTTAAGCAGTAACGTTTTGCTGCTCCAATAAGTTAAGTCACTAACATCACAGTGTCATGTAGCATTAGCTCGTGTTTAAATGAGGTTACAGAGGCTTTGAATGTAGCTCTGGACTTTCATGTCCAGCCGTTTTTTTCACATCAAATGGAGGGAAATAAAAGTTGAATATGTTTCAGAGCAGTTTATTACTTCAATAACTGTCGGACACTTTCCACCTCTGCGTGAAGGAGGACCGTGTGTTTGCGTTATGTAACGTACACACATGACGGCGTAAATACAGTCTGCGGTCATGAAGCCGGTGAAGTCTCTGAGAGCTGAGCTAACCCTCACACACTCAGCTAACTTAGCTGTTTTACTAACTTATGACTTCATGAGTGAAGCACACTCCTCGAGTGTTTCAACTTAACTTAACGAGTACTCAACTTAACTGTTACCAAGACAACAGAGCAGCAGCCGTTAAGATAGTTTGAGCAGTTAGCCTGTTAGCTCTCTCGGCTAGCTGCAGGGACTGAGGCGGAGACAAACTCAGTGTTTGACAGAGTAACACGGCGGTAACACTCACCTTACAAACCCAACACGTTCAGGTGCTTGTGGCTGTGTGTTGCGTGATTAAAATTTAAAAAAAATGAGGAAATGAGATCAATGAGAGAAGATGCCGCATTATACTTTACATTCTCAACTTCCTGCTTTTGACAAGCGCGGTGTCACAAGTTGGACTGTTCGGGTTAAATCGATTTCATGTCAAATAAAGGTTCCTAGTCCGTACAAGCAGCAGCAGGTTTACTACATTTATTGAATATACTTGGAGTGTGCAATTTTGTAGGTTCATCATATAAATTATACCTAGTACTGGGTATCAGTCAGGTTTTATAAGATACACTTACAAAGAGGTTTTAGTCCTCATTCTACACGGTTGTCACCATTTCAGTTGAGACAGTCAACAAATGTCCCCAGTGTTTCATCTTAACTCAGCTAAATGCTTCTTTAGTCTCCATTTCAGTTTGTCCCTGGCTTCAGCTTGTTTGTTTTGCATTTGAGGACATCCTCCTGCAACCCTCACCACACTTGGGGGGGAATGATAATGGTGCGCCGTGCGATAATGACAATAGGAAATCTGTTGTACACAATTAATTTTTGGAAGGCCCGAGTCATTTGTCACTTTAAATGATACCACACATTTTCTTTAATGTTTCATGTTCCCTGGAAAACACTTTGCAGAGTCCTGCACAAAACTGTGCACCTCTTTCATTGAAACAACATACATGTATTGTGCATATTTACATTTAAAAGTGTTTAAGTTTAAAGTGTTCTTGGTCAGGATGCTGAACGCCAAACGGCTCCCGAAGGCTGCGCTATTAGTGTGTGAATGTGTGTGAAGGTGATTAGCTCCTAAACTGATGAGAAGTTGGCACCTTGCGTGACCATCAGTGTGTGAATGGGTCAATGAGATATGTAGTGTAAAAGTGCCATGAGTGGTCAAAAGACTAGAAAGGCGCTATATACGTACCATCCATTTATCATTTTATTGTCAATTTTTTTCTATGCTTCTTGAGTTGTTAGTTGTTACTTACTTGTATCTTCTTTATATTTTTCTACTTCATATGCTTGTTATCTCAAAACATTAAGACAAACACCTTGTATGAGAAAACATCTTAGCAAATGATCTATGAATAATACACATGTTTCATCATCTTCTCTTATGTATGTCCAGCTTGTTTGAAGAACTTCATGTTAAAATACTATAATTTATGAGATGGGTCAATTTTTTTGGTAAGAATCTAATATTGCATTATAGAGAGAAATCACAGATTACTATATACATCATTTTGCAAAGGAACGTTTCTTTTGCCATGTCAAATTCAGACATGAAACGCTGTTCAATAAGCTATTCCCTGCTGTCACTCATGTACTTTATGCTCTTGAGAAGTCACCTTGTAATTGTAGAGTACATTCATGCATTATTGTTGCACTTAAACTGGTTTAAGACAAAAGACAACCATAAAGAGGTGATCTATGTTTGCACATGTTTATTCATCTCATTGATTGTCAGAGGAGGGGTGTGCACAGAAAAGAAACAAGGACCAATGCATTGGAAAGACAAATTAAAGGTCTACCGTCTTTAAATGGACAAAAGGTCATTTAAAAACAAATAGTGCACACAGAATTTAGTAGAAAACCAAATATATCACTGGGGATGGAAGCTGGGATCAGATGACTCCACTCCAGAGGTGATGAGATGACTGAGAACTGGAAGACTTGAGCTCTTTTTATTTGTGATATTCAGGACAGGACCATGGCCTGGAATTCTAGAGAAAAAAAAGCATGATGAAATGGTCATGAAACACACGCCTCTACTTTCAACACTGATAAACCTGAAACATCATGGTTAAACAAAGACCCTTAAGATACTATATGAAGAACTCTCTACACTAAATAAACACTGATGAAACATTTTAGGATTTATTTAACCAAACATCTACAGTTAAAAAATGATTAAATCACTTAATAGACATTATAGTAAAACACCACCTGCCCTCATGGCTGTATTTGTTCTTAAACTGAACAAGAAGAGCAATACTTATGCAAATAATCTGTCAATTTATGCCTGTTTGACATTTGTTTAAGAATATACAGGAATAAGTAGACCTGTCATTCTTAGAGTCAGCCCTGTTTACTGCAGGTAAAGAAGCCTGAGGTGGTGCACAGTCATTCAGAAAAAAATATTGCAATATAACATCAAGCGTGAAATCTTAACTGCATGATTCAAGATGTCAGAAATCTCAGTATAGAAAAGAAACAAGTACAACAGTGTTTGATGCAAAAACCTGGAACTGGGAACTACAATGAAACAATTTAAAATCGTGTTTCCTCAGAAAAGTTTCCCACATTTGATGCCTTAAACTTTCCCCTGCTGGTAGAGCTCCTCTACTCTAAAGGTAGACATTATGGTAAAAAAAACAATTTTCTAGAAGCACCAAATACACAAAAAAATAATTATACACTTGTTTGTTAATGGCTATAATACTGTACAACTCCTGATTGTGGTTGTTTGACTCCGCCCATTGAGATTTAATCCAACCAGTGAGATCATTTCTGTTTACAACATGAGTTTGTACAAATACAATCCAAGAAATCAGACACTGACCAGCTGCTCCAATCTTGCCATCACTGTTATCATCAGCTGCTGAGATGAAGCTCTTGGCTTCTGCATCGGTCAGTGTCCGTGCCCCGGGGACGAACCGCTGCAGGAAGAACCTACACACACACACACACACACCACACACACACACACACACACACACACACACACACACACACACACACACACACGACAGTGATGCATGCAGACACACATTTAAAAACACATAAAAACACCAATTCCTAAATTGCACAGCTCGAGTAGACTCTCATCTCTGGTCGCACAATAGCACAAAGGTGAATTATATAACACAAATTCAATAATAACACTTTGCCCAGAGTGGATTATTAGGAGACGGCTTAATGGTGCCATCCCAATAATACCACTGTGTGATTTATTGTGTTAAATCTCTCTGTCTGTCAGACACACACACACAAACACACACATCTGTAACTCAGTACAAATAAAGTTAAAGATAAAGATATTTTTAGTACATAATAATTGCAGCATCATTTACATATCTGTCATAATCCTAAAAAGGTTTATCATGCTTCAGAGAGGACTGTTACTAACTATCATTGTTTTACATACTTGAGCTCAGACTCCTCGATGTAACCGCTGTTGTCATCATCAAGTATCTGGAAGACATCTTTCACTTCTTTGGGCGTCTTTGCGGACAGGCCACACAGCTCAAAGAACTTTTTGTAGCAGAATGTGTCCGGAGCTGGAAAAACATAACACACACACACACACACACACACACACACACACACACACACACACACACACATAACATTAACACAGAACCAGCGATAAAATAAAGAAGCAAGGATCAGGTTAGAGCTGACCCACGAGCTACCCCAGGTTGGAAGCTGATGTGGAGATTAATACAGCATGTGGCTGCTGTCCAGGTGGGAGATTTTCCAGCCCTGTTTTTATCTTTTAAGTCCAGCTGACACATGCCTCCACTAAAAACAGACAAGATGATTGAAAACCTTTTCAAATTCAGATTTCATCACCGTTCAGTTAAAGCTGGATATGACTTTAGCAGAGAGGACAATACTGCACTGCTGTACAATATTGGAAACAATGCAGCCGTAGAGAAGATTATGCACTTTTTGTAAGATCTGCAGCACAGATTATGAGCAGGGCAGATCAAGATTGCTCATTTTATCACAATTAGGCATGAATTTAGTTACACCTGTGAAGCCATTATCATAATGTTGAAGTCAAGGACAGATGAGTCATGTGTTTTGCATAACTACTTGCAGGCGTTTAAATGAATAATAAATAGTTTCAAATATTGGTCTGGGAGGGCTTGATCCAGTGTGTGTGTGTGTGTGTGTGTGTGTATGTGTGCGGAGACTCTACCTGAACAGTCCTTGACAGCTTTTTCAATGGCGTCAGCAGAAAGGATGGATGTGAGCGACATGTTGGTCCTGTCGAGTGAAAGAAAAGCTCTGTAAATTATTCGCTCTCTCTCTTTACTCTTTCTTAACTTCAAACTTTGTGATTTGCTCCCTCTTCAGTTTTGCGTCTGGCTGGATTAAATGTTTTTTTTCTCTTTCTGTATTTGCAGATGTATCTAGGTTAATATTATGATCCCATCAAAACTCCAGTCGTGATTATTTGGCAAATATACTTGAGTTGTCAGAAAGAAATAGTCAGTGAAATCACAAGCAAAAAGATAAACATCTTGCTTCCTAAGTGTTTAAATTAATTTATTTTTTATAAATTAAATCTATCTATGCCTGCTCAGGCTTAGTTGGATTTCCCTTGGCAGCCTCTTAATTACTGCGGCTATTTACTGCCCTTGAACTACCTAATTGGGCTGGTTGAGCTGTGCAAGGTGATTGGCACTTAGGGACTGTACAAAAATAAGGAATAAAATAAATCTAGAAATATATACGTTTTTATTTTTTATAAAAAAAAGCAAAACCTTCAACAGTTCTTGACCTATCCTCCTGTTACTGAAAATTCAGCCTCTCCTTAATTTTGAATAAAGCATTAAATGCTTATTACAGCCTCTAAATGAATGAACTGGGTCCAGACAGAACCTCTGTTTACTGCTGAAGGACTTTTTGACCCAGAATAAATGTCACCATAAAAAGTTTTAACATCCTCCACTACTAAAAAAAGTAAAAGTACATCACTTTTCCTGCCCCCCTGATAATCTTAATACAGTCCCTCAAACCTACTTTGTGTGTCTTATAGGAATAAATGTTTGCTGAGCTGGAAACAAATCCTATCATTGACCCAAGATCGATAGTTTGGAGGATTTGCTGGCAAAAAAAACTTAGATTTAGATAATCTAACAAATAATTTCCATCCAAGCTTCACAGAACAGGCAGGTATAGCACACCTGGCCAACACCTGTCCTCTGTGCAGCTGTGGGACTCACCGCTGTTGGCTTGATTTCCTCTTCGTCCAGGTCCAAAGCAGCAGCAGATAAGGCTTTGTGGTGCCCTCTCACAGCTGGCTCGGTCTTATATAGGCCGGGGTGGATGCTCCGACGGATGCTTGAGTTTCCAACCTGTCCGGGGATCAAATTTTCCCGCAGCCAGTCACCTCCTTCTCGTGTTCCTCACCTGGCCAATTAGCCTTTACTGTTTGTACTCCCAGCTCCCTCTTCCCCTCTCTGCTTTAATGTCATAACCACTATGGTTTTTGTCCAATCAACTTTTCCCATGTGTTATAGTTTATTCTCTCTCCCCTCCCTTTTCCCCCGTCTCCATCCTCCCCTCATCCCTCCCTCTGTGCAGGTGGAAGCTTACAGACATCTCACATTTAATCAGGCCCCTTTTCTCTCTTTGGTTCTGGTGAATAATCTCCTAAATTCAGATGACCAGACAGAGCAGCAGGCCATAAATCATCTTATGACTTAGCAGGGGATTGTTGTCCTCATCAGTAATCTTACAGTATGTGTCACACTGGTATCACAAGCTTTGTCAGTATAAAATATAAGCACTAAAAAAGTCACTGTCTGACCGTTTGGGTGTATTTTATTTACCCAAAAACCTGCTGAACAGGTTAACTTAAAATGACGTGAGACTTATTTCATCTTTACTACAAAGAGACAATGTGGCATTCAATTCAGATTGTTCTCTGAGAGAAAGGAAGTTTTAAAAAAAGGGAACTATTTAATGGAATATAACTGTGATTGTGCAATAAAAAGAGAAGTGCCTCCATCAAAACACCAAAAAACACAGTTAAAATACCACTGCTGTTTCCAGGAGCATTTGACTCACTTCATTCTTCATTCACCTACAAGCTGCTGTACCACATACCTGACCTACTGTGAGGTGAGAGGTTGCGTCTGCACCTGGTCACCATGACAACTGGCCACTCTAAACTGATGAGTTTGTTGTCTGCAAGGCCTTACAAACCATCTGACACAGCAGCGTCTCTGGTGAATCCAGTCAGCACTAATTGCATTAGCAGAGAGGGGAAGTATGCTTTTTGTAACGAGAACCATGGGAATAAATCTCATTATTCTTTGATGTAGAACGAGCAGTAAACCTCTGACTTAGTTACTGGCTTTGTGAGTGACAGCATTTTTAGTAGCCTCACGGCCACAGTGAACTATTTAACTCACGGGAAGCTCAGAAAAGACATTTAGAGTACTTCCAAACCTCCAGGCTTGCAATGTAAAACCATGAAACATCTGAAACCCTTTTGAATTATTGACGGATCAGAGGCACCACCTTGTGGCTGCTTCCCATTAATGCAGAACCATCTTTACTTTGGGCAGGAGGGATTAAAGCTTCAGCACATCCAGATTAATACTGTACTTCATTTCCCTGCAGGGAAAGACATCACAGGCCCAAATTTAAGGGGATCAAATACATATTACATAACAGTTTTACATAATAGTTGAGGAAATTTAACCTGCCAGTATTAACTGTTATTTAGCTTAAGGCATTGCTTTAGTAAGTGATATAGCACTTACTTGTCAGTGGGAATAGTGTAAAGTGTAGATTAAACTCAAATCTTCACTGTAATGTAAAAATCAAAAAAATTACAAAGAAAAATAAATTGATTGATTCAAGTTACTAGTGAGACATTTCATTAGAGGTGAATAAAGAGATCAGTGTGGTACAACGAGGTGTCTAAATTACACACACGTGTGGATAACGTTTATGAATCTCATCTTTGAGGTTCATCGCTGTCTTAAACAGTTCAATGTGTTCAGAAAAACACAGAATCTCAAAGAAAGCACAAATAAATTAAGGAATTACCATACACTATGTATATTTAAAGTCATTTTTATTGGCTTTTTATCCCTTTTTAAATCTTTTTTGAAACATCTTTTATCTTGGTTTGTGCATACAATGGCCAGTCAACGCAATGTGTCAGTTCTCCTCCATAAATCCAGCTATAAATGTTTGTTTTCCTGATATTAGTCTTAAAATTGATGAAATTGAAATGAATGTTGCCAATATAACAACCTTTAATGAGAATACATCTCAGTCTAAGAGTAATTGTTTTATCCTGCTATATTTAATATGTGCAGCATTATTTAATCAATCCTCCAATTTTTTTGTATTCTTCACTCCCTGTATGAATCATGTAGTTCTGTATGGCACTATAAAGTCATTAAAGCTACCTTATTGGAGTTGTACTGGGTTTATTTTAGAGACTATGATTAAACCTGTAGAGCAAGATTGTTTTATTCTAGTCAGTGATATTAAAAACAGCTAATTTTGTGAATTATAATGAGATGTTAAAAGCGTGAATTTGATTAAAACCTCTTGGAAGTAAAGCAACGTCTTAAACTAAATAAGACTTAAGAGTGACAAGATGAATTCCCTTTGGTATTATAATACAAAATATTTTCCTCCTCCTTAAATTCAGGACTGTTATGTCTTTTCCTGCAGGGAAATGAGGCACAGTGTCACACAACCGGGGTGAGGTCACATCTCTAGATCAAATATCTCAGATTACAAACCAGCCTGATGCACTGCTGCCAAATAGTCCCGAAGGAACCACCTATTTATTTATTTAC
Source organism: Argyrosomus regius (assembly GCA_946959425.1). NCBI lineage: Eukaryota > Metazoa > Chordata > Actinopteri > Sciaenidae > Argyrosomus > Argyrosomus regius. Next base: position 15,181,105 of record OX336900.1, read on the forward strand.
TCATCAGCACATGTCCATGTTGATATATATATCCATCCAGATGTCCAAATATATGGCACAATTTAGCTCTGAATCAAACCGCACAGTAACCGAATGATAGCTGATTAGAGAGGATTGGTTTCTGGACATTTGTGATTTCTGGTATTTTCACCTTATTTCACAATTCACAGTTTGATTTGGAGTTTTTTGTACTGTCATAAATGAGTGAAGCTGCAGATGATTTTGCATGATGGTGAAACTTTGTGCAGCTCTTTAGTCTGTGTCACAGCCACATTTTTACTTTTGTTGCATACTACATCATCACTGTTGGATGAGACGTCCAACAAAAGCAACTTTTAAAGTTACACTGTGTAACTTTTGACACTTTTTGAACTTACTTGGTCTTATATGACCATAGATAGTATAAATATGGACGTGTATCCATGACGGTTTTTGAGAGTCGTTGTAAAGCTCAGAGTGTGTTGGCTCCGCCACCATCTTGGCAGTACTGCATCTGCCGCCTCCCGGCTAATCTAAAAATGGGCAAAGGCGTGGATTGTGGGTGGAGCTGAGGTGTGTTTAATGAAGCCTGGGTGCTCAAACAAGCCACCTGTAACAGCACCCACCTGTCACTCAAAGAGGCCACACTGTTAATTATGCATAACTTTAAACTTTAATGTAATTCAAATAGGTGAGTTCTATAAAAATTCAGCCTCAGTACAGTTGTCATGAACAGGGAAATAATCTATAGAGACCAAAACTGTTTTTTGTACCAAGCTGTAAACATGTTTATTTCTGCTGTGAAGTTGGGCATTTTAATATGGGGACTTATGGAGATTGATTTGTTCTGGAGTCAGCCTCAAGTGGCCATTTGAGGAACTGCACTTCACTTTGGCTTCATTTCACAGCCACAGATGTTGTCACTGGGGTATGACCAGAAGTGTATGGTGGCTAATGTTAGCTAATCTTTAGAGATCTATTGCTGTCACTTTGCTTGATTTTATGACTCTTCTCCATGTGTGCTGCTGTGACATTAAATTAGCTTTTGAACTAAATGTTTTGCATTTAGCATCACTGTCATTTGTAGCCAATAGGTTACAATAGGTGTCAAGACCAATTCCTGACTCAAGATCTTTACTGTCCAAACTATTCCTTCTACTCCTTCACAACCGTGTTAAAGACCAGATTCAGACTCGTGTTATTGAAAAAGAACCTTTATTGATTTCTCATCATCTGTCCGTTTCCCATAAAAGTGCATCATCTGATCTCACGTTAAGCAAAACTCACATAGTAAAACGACGACAGAAGTGAGAGAGAGAGAGAGAAAGACACAAATCAACCACACTATACACTTAATCAGGTACATTCATCGTGGACAGCAAAGGGGTGAGCACGGCCAGAGAAAGAGAGAGAGGGAGCAGTTTGTTTACAGTCAGGGGGAGGGGTGAAAGGTCAAGTGTATAAAAGTGGTGTGGAGAGATGAAAAGAGAGAGAGTGAAAGGGAAGAGGAGAAGAGAGGAGGGGTCATGTCTTGGCTCAAGTTGTTCCTTTAGAGTAGTGATGTAAGATATTGGTCAGATCACTCATTTAAGCCTTGACCAAGGCAGCGAACTCTGCAAGGAGACAAAGAAAGAGAGAGTGTAAATTTGAAGCTTCAGAATCTGGTTTGAATTCCTTCTTTTGGTATAATTTGAAATGTTTCTTACCATCAATTCCGATCTTGCCGTCACCATCAGAGTCACCGGCTGCAAGAAAAGTCTTGGTCTCAGTGTCAGTCAGAGCTCTGGCAGAGGCAGAGAAGTTCTGCAGGAACAGCCTGGAGAGGACAATCAGAGAGAGATATTGATTAATACAGTATATATGCCTTTAAAAGTGAGAGTTCATCTTTCAGAAAATCTCCAAAACCTAACTTTATACTTTTCATTGTTTGTAGTTCTGACTAATTTGTAATTTCTGAATAAAATGCTCTTAATTTGTCCTGATGTGTATGTGTCTGTTCTGTTTTCTCCTCTGCTCTTTGAGGCACATCATTCTGAATTAGTCCTAAGAAAGATGATCCCTGCACTATAAGGGAGTCCAGAGAAGCTTGAGTTCAAATATTATAATAAGAGAGGGTGCCTACTTCAGCTCATCCTCCTCAATGAAGCCACTCTTGTCCTGGTCAATGATTCCGAAGGCCTTCTTGACGTCATCAGAGGACTTGGCGCTCAGGCCGACCTTGCCAAAGAAGTCTTTGTAGTTGAAAGAGTCAGCAGCTGTGAGGAGACAGAGAAGGGATCGCATCAGACATTACAGATAATCAGACTGGCATTCAGCATTTTAGCTTAATTTGCTCAGTGGTGGAAAGCAAGTACTGTATTGAAGTCCAATATTTAGGTTTGTTACTGTTTTCTGCAACTTGATACTCAGAGAGATACATAATACTCTTACTCTATTCTACTTTACTACATTTATTTGACAGCTTTAGTTACTCTTTTATTATTTATCAATATAAAATATAATTAGCAAATGACTTATAATGTAGAATTAGAGATGAAAATACCCAGCAGTATATAAATCAGTCAAATAATCTTTACCAACACATGAATGCATCAATAATTGCAATTATAAAGGTTATTTTGCATAATAATTACTTACACTTTTGGTGCTTTAAGTATATTTTTTTATGTTAATACTTCTGTATGTAATTCAAATTTTGAATGCAAGACATTGATTGGTGGTACCTTTACCACTGCTGCTGTTTTACAGTTTGTCCTTACAGTAGCTATACTGATATAAAATGAGCTTTGTGCTAAGGCAAATGGAAATTATTAAAGTTACATTAGTGCATGCTTGCTGTACTATTGATCCAGCACCAAGATGTGTTTAAAAAGACATTCCTGCAGTGTTAAATGCAAGAGGCATCTTCTAACTGAGTGTAACTACAATCTGGTAATGTGATTCTCTATTGGCAGCTGAATTTTGCAGCAAGACATTTGGTTACAAATGCTGTCAAGTAAGAAACCAGATCCTTTTCTAGTGTATGATTTTGTGCATGTGTAGCTATCGTCTAGTTGTAACACCGCATGCTGTGTCATTATCACGGTGGGGTTTACCTTGGCAAGCGGCAAGGGCTGCAGTGATGTCAGCCTCAGTCAGGAGTCCAGCGAATGCCATTTTTAGCTGAGGGAGGAGAGCAGAGGACAGATCAGTTCATCAGTTCAGCTGTAGCAAATCAGACAGGATGAGGCAGTTTGACTTTGAGTCTAAGCATTTTAAACTCCCTCTCTGCACTTCACAATATAGCATTTAAAAGTTAAAGAGCTACATCATTATGACATGCAATATATTTTACAGTTCCTCTCTGTGAGTATTCCTCTCTGGCAGCCCCAAAAGACAAGGCACAAATGATCAGAAAAGGTAGTCCAATTTTTTTCCAAAACCAAGCCCTCCGATGCAAAAGATCAGATATCCTTTAAAGCTCTGCTTTGTTGGCAAATAGATTTTTTTTCCCATTAGGTTCCTTAGTTAGTCCAAAGCCAAACTCTGAGCTTCTGATTTTCAGATTCTGGCCCTGTGCGGCCCTCTCCTCGATTTATATCCCATTGAATGAAGCTGAAGCCCTGAACCACTCTTTGAGTAACGCCTAAACGTCTGCAGCTCCTCAGTGAAACTCACCTTGGGGTTATCTCTAAGACTAGAGTGGATTCGCTCAGATGAATCTGCTCACTGCAGTGAACCCTTCAGCCACTCTCGCAAGCTTATATACCTTCAGTGGCTCGAAATATGATGCATAGGCTATGTAATTGACACTGTGTGCAAAGTAGTCAAAGCAGTGGGTCGAAAAAATGTGTCCAGTAGACAGAGCTGTTCTATTTATATGCACATAAATGAAGATGCTTAAATGGTAGGCTAAGTGTTGTCCTATGCAAAAGTGCTTGATATTGCATAGGGCTAATAATATACGCTGCTGATTTGGATGAAACGTACCGTGGCCATGTAGTTTTGATCTGTTTAACTGTGGAGAGCAGCATGGAGAGAGAAATGAGGTAAACTTTTACATTGTGTGTTGAGGATTATCAGACAGATCAGGCTGGTTTCTATAGTGTAAGTTATCACAGCTACTTATTCTGTTGACAGACAGGTTTGTTTAACAGTGACTGGTTTTGTCTGTGCCATAATGTCAGCATGTTAAACTTTGTATCCAAGACTTTTCTCATGACAAATGTAAAGACTGTTCTCATGGTAACTCCAAACCTTACCTAAATTTATCTTTATGTTTGTAAAATATATGCTGTGTATGCCTCTTTCTTAGTCAGTTTACAGTGCCATCTTAGCCAAGTAAGCCTTTCTTCTAAAAGATTAATAAAATACAGTGTAATCGTCCTGACTATGTAGCCAGCTTTTACACCATAATCACCTATGGTGATTAATGACCCTACACGTGCCCTCTGAACGTTACTGTTTTGGTGAAAACGAGCCTGTGCGCAATTGGCGTGCGTAAAATGTCTGCAATGACTTTCCTGACGTTCCAGTGTCAAGAAAGATTTGTCGTGATTGATTATCACCGGCGATTGTAATGCTGTGTTAAATTTTTTTTTAATAAAATATAAGATATATGCCTGTTTTATGTTTATACGTGTTTTTATATCTTTTGGAATTTCATCTCTGCTTCATTTGCTCTCGTGTTTGGCTCAGTATGACGGTAACATTTGTGGACACGTGACTGTATAAACTTTATTTGATTTATTTGACTTTATTTGAAAACAGGAAATAAATAATAACAGCTTTAAGTCCATGCAGAATACATGTGCAGATGTATATGTGATGAAAGAAATAAAATATAAATCTGTAACCGTTTGTCTTCTCTTATTACTTTCAAGAACATTCATGGTCTCTAGTGTTATTAAATTTTTGCACCACATAGTGTATTTTTTTTAATAAAATTTTTCAGGAAACATGATAATAAGATTTAAGCTCTCACTATGAGCTACAGTGCCAAAGAGTTGGGGGGATTGAATGAACTGCTTTATTTTAATCATCAACATCATCATCATCATCATCATCATCATCATTTACTTACACACAACTGAGGGCAGTTTGCCAGATTTTATTTCTGGTCCTGTTACATTCATTCAGACCATTTCTCCTTATGGCGATGAAACTATTTGTGATGCTATTTTGGGGCACATTGAAAACTGATACCATCACTATCATCATTATCGTCACCATTATCATCATCCTCCTGACACTGCAGCAGTGTGATGACACACAGTTCACACACTGCGCCAGACAATATACTTAAATGAGATTCAGGGGTCTTTCCATGGACATATTTGCCTCCATGTTATGTGTCTATTGTACATCAGATGGCAGTGTTGAGATAATGCTGTGACTAATATTTCACAGAGTTAATATCAAAATAAAAAAATAATTTTCATTGATTGTACAAATCATCATACAGTGAAACCTAAAAACATCCATTTATAATCATGAATTCTAACTTGAACTGAAGCTTCAGTTCTTCGTCTGATCTCTAAAATGTTAATTATGATGTTACTTCCTTCCCTTCAGTGGTTTCAGGTGTGTGATGTCGCAGCCCCCAGAACAGTTACTTATAGTGTATGTATTTTTTGTTTTTACTCTACTTCTTCTTTACTTCAAAACCTCTTAAAAGCGCCGTGAAACAAATGTTTGGCCTTGGACATTTGCCGTGGTCAAGTGAGGTCTCTCACCTCAAACGACTCGGGCCATAGATACTGTAACTATTCCTGCCCTTCTTCTATATCAGGTTTAAATTACAAATATCTCACAGCAGGGATGAAACCCATCAAATGAGGTTATGAATGTCTGTAATTTGAGACAATGAAGGACGATTCGCCATCATATTTTGAACTTTGTGTTTGAAATGTAAATTCATATGAAATCTGTGGAATATTTAGAAAGCTACATTTCCCATACATTTAGTGATCATCTAAGGCTGATCAAGACATTTAAACTGCTTTAAAGTTACATTTTAAGATATTAACAACCACATTAGAGTTTAAGATTTTACTTCCATACCTTACAGCTACCACAGATATTCATTTTGCCCTTATGATTACAAATTAGCTTAATTTCTTTGCTAATTCTCTATGATCCACCTAACAACATGAGTTTATTCCTTCATGCTGCAGCACAAATAGGAGTGACCTATATTCTCTGACACCATCTGACAGAAAGTTGCAAATAAATGTGCTTCACTGACAGAAGTCCAGTAAATGTGCTGGCAGAGAAACTCTATCCCGTCCCAGAGTTCCTCTGCTGGGTCACTGCAAGTACTCCTCTGGGCAAGCTACTGCCAACGCTCCGGCAGACACCCAGTCCTCCCCTCACAGAGCGTCTTCTCCGTCTGCCAGAGCTGCTTCTGATCCAACTGTGTCCTGCCTATGCCCGGCCCCTCACACCCCCACCCTCCTCAGTCTGCAATGCACACCAATAAGCATTTCTGGACTGTAGTGGGTTAGGGTGCCAAAAAGCTGCACAGCGACTGGTATTGATCCAGTGAATCCTGTCCTGATGTCATTTGCTGACTACAAGAATAAAATGAACTGCTTGCCTGGAAATGTAATGCTCTATGTGCCCATATGCACTTACTGTAAAACTAATTTTCAGGTACTTGTATTTAATTTCAGTATTTCTATTTTAGTAAGTAAGTATTAGGTAAATATTATACTTACACTGGCAGGAAATGTTCTCCAATACTATACTACTATACTAATACTATACTATATATTTTTACTTAAGTACATTTTTGAAAGCAGGACTTGTAATGCAGTATTTTATACTGTTGTACTGCTACTTTTACTTAAGTAAAGTTCTTGTTATTATCAATAAATTACAGTTAAAGTGTCTGAGATTCATATATAAAATATACATCATATCTGTCAGTTCTATCCATATCAGAATATAAGGTATAATCTTTTAAAGGTGTGCTCTAGTTCTGGAAATATGTGTACCCAGTGGAATAAAGTACATTTTATACTTAAGTACAGTGTTGAGGTACTTTCACTTTACAGTATTTACATTCTCTGATTTATACTTTTTAATTCTGAGGCAAATCTTTTTTTTTTTTAGATATTTTTTGGCCTTTTTATTTTTGACAGAGACAGCTGAAGAGTGACAGGAATGTGGGGAGAGAGAGATGGGGAATGACATGCAGCAAAGGGCCACAGGTCGGATTCGAACCCTGGGCCACTGCTGAGCCTTCGTACATGATTGCATTTACTTGTAACAGATTGATAATGTTGTCCACAGACTTATGTTGAAGATCCACCCTGGCAAAAAAAACTGATTCAGTGAAACTCAAGAGGTACATACTGTTTATTCAGCCTGAGCTTTATGCTGCCCATTAGCTGCTTCCAAACTCCAGATTGAATGTCATGCATTTCTTTCTGTAAGGTGACTGCTGTGAACTGCATTTTGCTGCAGTGAATATTAAATTAGTACAAATACATTACAGACTTATTATTGCCCTGGTGATCTTGTTTAAAGTGATATTAACCCAGCATGAGCAGAGTCGACATTTATTTGGTATTATTGTAGTGAATATTAAAATAATCTGTCAATTGACAAGGATTATTTCAAGGACAAGGGGTTAAATGTTGTGTACATGTTGCCTAAGTGTAAACATATAATTTACACCAAATTACCTCATCTAAGGTGTCAAACTGAGTTTGCCAGAATGTCAAACACTTCATTTGCACAGTGGAAAGTTGCTAATGCTGTTAATTGGAGAAACCGAACCCTCCTGCACAGGCTGGACCTCTCCCAGTGCTCAATATAACATCATAACACGAGGGACATGAGAGAATTTTGTTGACAAGAGCCTCACTCAGTATAAGCAGGAAAAAAAACTACTAACATCTCATGGAGAAAAGTATATTTATTTTTTTACTTTTCTGGCAGGGAAAGATACATAGCAGAGGTCTACTTTAATTACGCTGCTTTCCATTACATCTACATCTTATCGTATTATTTTAAACGTGTATGTATGATGAGTCCATGGTATTTACTGTAGCTAGTAAACTTTATAAAAAGATATCCACCCTGAGATTATCACCATACAAGAACAAATCATTGGGATCATGTATAATTTATGAAGACTTGACCAGCGCAGAAAACTCTGAAAAACAAAAACAACAAAAGACAGACAATTTTAGACATTTCATCTGGAAATAATCATTTTCTCATTTCATCAAACTCCAAACATGAGCTTAAGCTGCCTAGCAACATACTGAAAACACAAGATGAATGATGAAAGAGTGTTGACTTTATGGACACCAATTCACCATTAACTGGCATATTTGCACAAAAGGATAACTCATTATTTTTAATATATTTAATAATATATTAGTGCTCTCGCAAAATTTACAAAAACAAAACTTCACTTCAGAGGCAGAGGCAGAGGCTCCTGAAGCTTTACTCCTACACTTTAGTATAAGTAGTAATACGTAGCTTAATAATTGTGTCTTTACTCCCAAGTTTCTTTTTTAACACATTCTTGTTAAAAAAAAAGAAAGAAAAGAAAGGGCCCTGATCAAACCAAAATAAGCATAAACCAGAAAAAAGCAGACCCCTGATCCACATCTAAAGGCCAATCACCCCTCAGACCTGCCTACCTTCCCAGCCGATCTTCCCGTCTCCATCTGAGTCTCCCTCCAGCAGGAAAGCTCTGGTCTCAGCTGCAGTCAGGGTCCTCGCTCCCTTGGAGAAGTTCTGCAGGAACAGTCTGATGAGGAGCAGCGATGAAGCACCACATTGAGAAAGAAAGAAAACAACAAAAAGGGATAAACACGTGAAATGTACTGCACACAAAGTGTATGTGTAGAAATATGCATATACGCATATGTAAGATATTTGCTGTGTAAACTAAAACTCAACTGTAACTCATCCTGTTCTATGAATCCACTTTTGTCCTGGTCCAAAATCTTAAAGACCCCCTCGATCTCTGTTGGAGTTTTCTTGGATAAACCCACTGTTTTGAAAAACATCTTCGGGTTGAAGGAATCTTTTGCTGAAAGTAAAAATCACAGATAAAACCTGATTAGTCGTATAACGTGAGGCCTTACATCCCATCACACCCTAAACACAATCATCTCCTCACCTTTGCAAGCATTAATAGCTGAAGTGATGTCCGAGGCAGCTAGAAAGTCGGTAATAGCCATGGTGTTGGAGACTCTGTTGTGGTGGATGTTGCACACTGGTGTAGTATGTGACCACTGATGGGCAGAAAAGAGACTACAGGTGACAGTGAATAGGCTTTACCCCCCTGGTGTCAGAAACCACCAGTGTCCTTCTGTCCGCTGTCACCTGCAGCTGACCACTTCAGCAAACCGTTTATACGTGTGTGTGTGTGTGTGTGTGTGTGTGTGAGGCTGAAAGACAGCAAATCTTGTCATTGCATGACTGTGTTTTCTAAAGTGTTTTCTCCGAGGGTCAGAGGTCATTTTGGAAATGAAATGTTCCTAAACAGACCCCAGTCAGGTAGCGTCTGTTGTAAACAAAACAGCAAGTCAGTGAGGTTATATTTGGTGGATCTGGATGGAACCTGGCTGGCCCGCATTTCCTCTTCGCTCGTGTTTCCAGCCACAGTTGCTGCCTGCTCGTGGTCGACCCTGGCAGTGTTTCCGAGGGCTGTAAACATCCTGTTATTATGGCCTCACTTTCAGGCTACACTACACGGAGCTGTCTCCACTCATAGTTACCTTGTTCCCACATGGTACATTTAAAACAAGCTCTGTTCTCAGATGAATGTTGTTTATTTAAAAAAAAAAAAAACATTAAACATGCTATAGAAATATGATGACAATCACACTCACACACTGTGGGCTACAGATAATATGAATGAACATAATTTATACATTTAGCAGATTTTCCAGGACTGAGATGAACCAGTTATTTGTTCATCACTAAATCTATGTCTCTAAATCTCTTCTTAAGTTCTTAATATCTATAAGGTAGTTTTAAACTAGAGCCTAAAATTTGAGAGATGTGTAGCACCGTCCAATCAAAAGCAGTCAACTATGCTAACAGGAAGTCACAAGCTATAGCATTACTTAACATAACAAGCTAACAATATATCAAACATGGCTGATAATCCTTTGTAAATGTCGGTATGATTGTGCGTGTATGGATAAATATATGTATTTCAGAGTTAGCAGCAGACACTGCGACTTTCTCAAGACGCAAAATTTCTTTTAAACTGACAGATATCATCATCATCACGTGTGATTCATGACACACTTTCAAATGATTTGTCATTGACTACTGTACATATTTTTTTCCGAAGAAAGCTCCCATAGTGATTCACCGGAAGAGGAGGGACTTTGACTCTCTATCTCATGTTTGATCCCTTTCATCCCTCGTCCACTCTCCTCTCCAGGCAAATGATTGTACTATATAAAACTGACATGACTTGACATCTCAAAAGACTGCATGAAACTGAAACCTAAAAACAGAATTGGACACAATAAGTATTTCTCGATGGTTATTAAAGTCTTATTGGTGAGTCACGTTGCCGTGCAAGGCTGAGTTTTCTCATTGGAACTACAAACAAAAGGCTGAATCCTCTGGTCACGTACATGGTTTTGATTTGCCATAAATCAGTCGATGGGTGTCTCTGGAAAACCACCTGCTGAGGAGTTCTCATACTTGCAGGTGGCTTGGAAGCTTGCAGCCTTTCCAGACAGGAAATAGAGTGTGGTTAGCTGGAAAGTTATTGACTTTTGTTCTGGCAAAACACAAACCCTCCTAGCAATATCTCTCTCCACCACATTTGACCCCTTTTGTGTCGCTGAAATGCACTCTGCGCGATTTTGTATCAACTCTTCCTGCTTGCTAATGCCACTATGGTTCGAAAAGCAGTGTTTTCCACAGTTTCAGTCCACATATGTCTTTATGGCTCCCGTGTGTGAGAAACTGCTTGAGCGCTGAAGTTACTGCGTCATACCCGCCCTAGCAAGCAGCACGTGTGGGCCCAAGGCCTGGCCAGAGTGACGTGAGCCTGGTTTCCTCAGGATGGACTACAGTGAGGCCTGCAGCAACCACAGGGGCAGAGGAACGACAAAAACATCCTCTGCTCCCCCTCGCGTATCTGCCCCCCTCAGCCTTGTCCCTTTCCACACTGCAATGCTTGTTTTCAGGAAGACCAGGCTTCCTGCGTGATGGAGTGGTGGATGAGAGGAGGAAGAGGGGGATGGGACAGAGAGGAAAAGATAGACACACAGAGAGAGATGGATTGGGATGGGGTGACGGCCCTGTGCACGTAGTGATTTGGGGGTGTTTGTTTCTTTGGTTGCTTCCTTTGCAGGTACAGGCAGCTGTGAGGGCGTCTGAGAACAGGGTTAGAGTACAAATCTTCTGCGTGGATAGAAAACTCTTGCCTCCTGCACCTGAAAGATCTTGCCCATGTCAGCAAAGGAGACAGGGAGTGACCTCAAGTGATACTGGGCTTAATATGAGAGAACTAAATAAGTTTTGTTTAGATATAGAGATCATATAGAGACTGGGACTAGGAGTTTTGTACTTTCACTTGCCTGACGTCCCTGTTTTGCTCTTTCATCAGTGTTGGGAACTACTGAGCAATGGAACAATCAGCACAGGGCATGGAAACCAGCAGAGGTAAGTATTATATAAACAGATGGTAGGTTGCATTTTACACAAACTAAAGATCCAGACAGCCTTTGGTATTGTGTCTATGATATATAGATGCTGAGCTTATCTATAAGGACTTTTTCAAACATCAGCGATGACAAGAGATATTTACTGTATTAAACTGACTCTGGACTTTGTTTCTCACTTTCTATTCATCAGTTTTTGTCCCTTCTTCTTTCTCCATCACACTTTAAGTAACTTTTGAGTCGTTATCGCTCAATTTCTTAGAATAGTTTTAATGAACGTGGCTCGGGTTTCGTGAGTGGGTTGTCAGTTAAGTACAGGGTTCGTTGTGTGATCCCTTCATCCTTCTGTTCACATGTTGAAGTGACTTTAAGCCAAGACACTGAAACCCATATCGCCCCCAGTGAGCAGACTAGCACTGTAGGATAACTTCACCGCTATCAGTTAGCGTGAATGGGTAGAGGCTAAAAAGGGCCATGGGAGTGCACCAAATTGAGTATGTTCATGAGTAGTTTAGGCTGTTCTAGACAACTTATCTGTTGATTGTTAACTCGGTCTTTGTGGCTTTTTTTTAAAAACATTTTTAATCCTAAATTCAGCTTTAGTTTCCTGACTGACATTTTACATTTGACTGCTACTTATTCATACAGATGAGTCACCTGTCACCTAAAGCAAAGTCAGAAAAGTTCAATGGTAAGCTGTCACATTCATTTTTACAATCATTGTGAATATTTGGGTTAGAGGAGAAACAGGAAGGACATGAGAAGATTGTTGGATATGAACCTTTTGATTATTTGTTCATGTTGCTATACAACCTGACAGATTCACTGCCCTGTTTCTAACCTTCATATTCCTTAACATCTTTGCATTACAGAACTGCCACCTTGCCTTTTCCTTGATGTACACATGAACCTTTAAACTTCTCTGTGTGAAGATGTTTGGAACGGCATGTGTCAGATTTCAAACTCCCGACTGTCTAATGTAATAATAATCACCATAGAGTTAATGTCCAGCTGTACTAATTCTTTAAGTCCCTCTGTAATGTCTGAAACGTTCGGCCTCTCGGACTGAGTGGGAGAGAAGATGAGAGGCACCCTGTTCATCCATGCATGCATCCCTCAGGAAGGTAGTCGCTCCTCCTCTTTCTTGGGCTCAGTTACTGCCTCGTCTATTTCCATCTGACCAGCTGCGGTGTGGGCATGCCTGTGACGCTCTCAAATTCAGCCAAGACAACCCCTCCAGCTCACACCTTAAGCTCCACCCTCGACTACCACTCTCCACTCTTGCTAACAGTTTTATCTCCCTGTTTTGGCAATCGTTCAACCTGTGTGCCTGTCTTTGGCATTCAGTGTCTGTGTATGTGTGTCACTCTACTCTGTTTTGACATAAATAACTGTTTGCACCTACACATGCATCTATTTTGCATATGTATAGTACTGTATATTACCTTTCAAACACGTACCTTTTTTCTCTTTGTCTCTTTAAACTTTTTCTAGATGTATATTAGCACCCTCCTGTTCTCACTTTATATTTTAAATGACGACCTGGCATTTGGTCCATTTTGACTTTTTTCAGTTCAACATACCAACATACTGTTTCCAATTGCAATATGTTATTTTCTTGAGATAAAAGAGGTCCAATGCAATCTGAGTTGAATAGCCTACTGGTTGGTAAAAAAAACAGCAGAACTGTTAGCTTTCATTACTTTTCCTTTTCAAAACATCTGAGAACAAAAATTAATTAAAAATTGTTTGACATTTCATTAAAACAGTTCTGTACTTCATGCCCAGAGTTAACATAGACAAAACATTAAAACCAATCTAATCATTGTATGCTAGCTAAATATGAAGGTATAGCTAGTAACCAGCTAACTGGAAGCCAACTTCCATTGCCTCCCCCGTCGAGCTGTTTCCCCGTTTCCAGTGTTTATGCTAAGCTATGTTAGTCATCTGGCAGCTTCATATTTTGCATACAGACACAAGGTTGAACGCTTCCTTTAAAGTCGAAAAAACCTCTCAGTCGCTGAAGTGCTTGTATGTTGCAGTCTTGGAAGAAAGTTGGTAGGCTTGAGGATAAGTTGGTCCTCCTCGGCCTGGTAGACTAACATCAAAGACAAAATGCTTGATAACTTCACAGAGTTGCCGCCGTTTCTATCTTCTGTGTCCTGGCTGCTCTATTTCTTATCTGTTTGAGCCGTAACTAAGCGGCAATCCTGACTCATTACATTTTTTACTTAAATGTGGTCACTGCTGTGCAACTGGATCAGGGCCCGGTGAATACCAGTCAGCTTAGGAAGCAAGTGATAGGATCTGAGCTGGGACAAGACAGGCTGGATGAGTTTGGGAGGGGGAAGACAGGGACTCCCTCGGGCTTCTTTGAGGACGGCATGGTGGGGGGTGGGGTTGTTGCAAAGATAGTGGTGTCAGAGCGAGACCGATGGATGTAAGAGACATAGAAAGATGCTGACCTTCTCCAATATTTCTTTTGAACAGCCTTTACTCTTTGTCATATGTTGTTATGACAGTTATCAGGAGCCAAGCCAAAACAAGTCTACACATAAAAGTGACTGTATAGTATCCTGTTTCCTGCTCCTATAGTGTGAGGTAGTGTGATATACCCTTGGGCAGCACTTGATTCCCAAATAAAGATATTTATGTATATTCCACTGTCACAGACCCCTGTAAACCTCATCACATTTAAGATTAGCCACTGAAACAGATCTGCTCTTATCTGATCAGGGTTGTGTGTGTGTGTGTGTGTGTGTGTGTGTGTAAATGAAAGCTCAACGAAAAGTCAAACTCAGCTCCTCCATAAACACTTTAAACCAGTTGAGGCGTCCCTCAGCTGTCTGTGTGAGTGTGCTGGTACAGGTCAGAGGTCACATTTCCTACTTTTCAACAACTTTCCCATCCTTAAATTTCTCCCCACCTGTGTGTGTGTGTCAACTGTGTGTTAAAGCTTTATGTTAAAGCTGAAATACCCTTCGGCCCCAATCTTGCTGCTCCCTTAGCTGTGGTTTGATTACAGGCGGTGAGGTAAGTGTTTACATACGGACACAGCCACGGTCGTTGCTCGACCTTGAAATGGCAGAAACAGAAATGGGCCCACATGAAGTGACAGACAGGCACAGACCTTTCACCACTGGCTTTAGTATCAGACTGATATAATGCTTCAGTGTTGACTGTTGTTGGTTTTGTCATCTATGCTGCTTGTTCACAGTTGCACATGCGAAAGAACTGTGTACATGTAACATAATATAATAATAGATACATGACAGCAAAGGAAAATATTTTAAATTTGATTAAAGGACTTTTCTTTTTTTACTTTGCTATGCCTTTATTTTTCCAAACAAGCTCTCACAGTTTGTGTGTTTGTGTGTAAAATCATCAACCATACTACAGCCCACTGGAGACAAATGCTTCACTCCACTGACACCTAATGGCAGACCACTGCAATGACATGCTGCTGAAAAGGTTTCAGCTGAACAGAATAGCTACATTTCTGCTCTTAGTTGTCACATCGATTGATTCATTTGCATTCTTTTGGTCTCTCACACATATACATGTAGACACAGACGCAAAAGAAATACGAATTTGAACTCTAAATCCATCAAGGTGCAGCAATCCTTTCCATGAATACAAGTCTTGCTCTTGAACGTGGTGCAAGCATTTATTTTGAAATTCTCAAGACACAACTATAAAGTTAATTAACTTAGTGCATATACTGTGTATAGAAACAGCTTGTATGAACATGCATTGTCTGCTATAAAGCCCTGTAATGAGTGAGTGAGTGTACCCCACCTTTCACCCAATGCCAGCTGGAATTGGCATTCCCGCATGTCCCTGATACACATGTACAGTACATATATTGTACATTAATGTTACCTTTTGATCATCATGCATGTGTGTGCCCTTCTTGCAGTGTAATGAAGGCAGTGACTTTTCTTCTTGCACTACATTAAACCACTGTAAAACACTCAGCAGAGCCTTTGGTCAGTATGTTTCTCCACATTCATTCTCCTTTGTATGTCAACACTATTTTTGTCTTTCAGCAGGCTCTTATTCTGCCAGGTCAGACACACTTGTGTGAAAAGAAGATATATATTTCTCCGTCTGTCATGAAAGGGATTCTATATGGTGAATGATGGACGTAATAAATGATTTATTGTCATGCATGTTCTCGTAGCACCAGGAAATGAGTAAAGATAGACTTACTCCTCTCGCATTCCCCCACCCATTCAATTCCTCTCACCCCCTCCTCCTGTCTCTGTCTCTCTACACCTTTTCATACAACCACACACTTCCCTTCTCTTTACACTCACACACACTTCTCCAAATAAGGCAGTGCCCTTGGCAGCAGTGGTGTTAGTCTGAGCAGGCACTGCTCCCAGGTCTTGGACTGTGGAGGAGCAGGTGTCCTGCTGTCAACAGAGGCTCATAAATACTCAACCGGCGATCTGAGATGGATTACACATTTATGTCATCATATTAAAGACACTCTGTCAGCAAACACCTTTAAGACCCTGTAATCCACCGCCTATACAAGAAAAGTCTTTTCTCCCTACAAAGGGAGTTTTTGTCACTACTGTGCAGCAAAAGTTGATCTGCTGGTGCTGATCTGCAACAAATTAGTCATTTAATTAACAACCACATGCAGATCTATTATTTAAAATGTGAAAGCTCCAAAAAAAGTTCCCCAGATTACTTTATATTCTTCGGACATTACAGTTTTATTACTGTTGAAGGTGTGCTCCTTGAACAAATATGTACACAACAGTGACATACTCTATTTACTACTCTTTATGTCGTTATTTCAGTGTCACATTTCACACCCTCCCAGCCCCTCTCCTCTGAGACCCCGCTGTGTCCAAATAAAGGCTTGCAAACAGCCCTACCAGCGTCCTGACTGGATGTTTCATTCTCCCACATTACCCAAAGAGCTTTGCAGTGCCATTCAATCGGACAGTGACTTGCTCCGTATGTTCCTCTTCAGGTCTCTGGCATGGTGTTTTTTGCATGCTCAGAATAAGCCTAATGATCTCCAATTACCCTCCTCTCACGGATTGTTTGGTGTCACTCGCAGTCTGCCGGCTGGATAGGATGATTCTGCGCCTGCAGTGTAAAAGGATAGTTCTACAGTTCTTTTGCCATGTACTATGTGTGTAACAACTCAATCAGAGCAGTAAGACACAGCAGGACTAAAGCAATTCATTATAAGAATTCAAGCTGAAGTGTGGCCTCTTTGTTTTGAGCTTGTCCTCACCATCTTTAGGACAACAGACACATTCTTTATTCTAGCTCACTTGGTTGATGCACGTGAGGGTTTCCTTGTATGCAACAGGGGATTGAGAGTTGGCTGGCTGGTTGAAAACCAAATTAACCATCCGGCTGGCTTTCAGCACATGTTTGGCTAGAGGGCCAGTAGAGAAATGATATTCAGTGCTTGATCGTGCTTAAATAAACTATGGCAGATAATAAAATATAACTGTTAAGCCGCCTCAGCTTCTAGTCAGACGGACTGAAACCAACGATGTATCATCTGGCATTTGGATGTAGAAGTTGTTGAGATATCGGATCATGAGCAACTCAGAAAGCACACATCAATCATTACTCCAAAGTGAAAATAGAAAGTGGAGCAGACCGGAAAAAAGCTCACATTTTGTGCCAGTGAGCAGGCTTTCAGCTCAGCGACTGTATCACATCCTCATATGTACTGCTAAGTCCAGTGAAAAAAGAGTTGACTATATTGAAACACTGTACTGTAAGCAGTCTGAGTGCCCTGGCTGACCTGATATGGATCCGTGGCTGCAGGTTGCCGGGTGACGGGATGCCTCACAGGACGACTGTACAAGGATTAAGTGGGAGAAAGGGAGAAGGTAGCAAAAAAAAAGCAAAATGAGGCGAAGAAGAGAAATGCAATCGCCTTCCTCATTTTGAATGGAAACACCATCTGTCCAT
The DNA here is from genome assembly GCA_946959425.1 of Argyrosomus regius. NCBI lineage: Eukaryota > Metazoa > Chordata > Actinopteri > Sciaenidae > Argyrosomus > Argyrosomus regius. The sequence goes on from OX336900.1 coordinate 15,198,678, forward strand.
CTCTATGTCTCTTTTCCCATTGTTTTTGCTTCAGTACCCTTATTTTCTCTTTCATTTCCTCTCTTTTGGGAACCAGAGGTGGACTGAATGGTGACATTGTTGCCTCCTGGGAACAACATCCTGATGCTGTCTGGGTGTGTAAAGCAGAACTCCAGCATCAGTGATTTTGTTGCCAGTGGGAGGACTATAGCAGCAAGAACGTCCAAATAAATGTTGGTTACATAATGATAATGATGACCATAAATAATACTACAGCACAAGTGTCAGTAGCAACAGGGATAATAGTAGTAGAAGTAGTAATATATTTAGCAGTAGTAATGTTGTAACATCAATACAATTTCTGTTTCTGTCAGTACAATAGCTCCATCAGTGACAGAAAACAGTAGTTAGTATGTAGTATTTCATTATTATGATATTATTTTATACTATATTATATGATATTATTTATATCTCTTAGCTAAATGTATAGATTCTCATTGCTTGAAATTCAAACTACACTAAGAGCTCTGCTGCAGTTCACTCCTCTGCCACAGTGCTGGCTGAAGCTGCCTGCTATTCTGCTTTTAACCTCTAGATGGTGGTAATGTTCATGTCATGTAGTGAGCATAATGAGACCATGCACTTAAAACACAGAGGGGCTTCCCAAATATTTAACCCATAAATACAATATTATTATATATTCAATATATCAGAAGTGGGACGAAATGAAAAGGGAAATTCATACATTATAACACTTAACTCTAGTTTCTACTGTAGGCACAATGCCTCTAATTTGAACAACCATTTATATAAAAAAAAGTAAATGAATTTCTGATAACTAATAATTAATCTGCAATGTATTATTCATTTTACCAAAGACCCTGTCCGATGTCCTTAAGGACCCTTGGTGGACGCTCGCTGGCTTCCACTTTGGGAACCACTGATCATTATATACTTACTGCCTGTGGCTCTGAAACATGACACAGACACAAGACCTGACAAATGGGCCTGGACATTAGTGATATATCATAATTTACTGTATAGACTATATCCTCAATTCAACTTTTAATAATTGCATTAACTCATCTGTATCCTGAGAGTAATTCAAAGCCAGGAGTTCCAATGGTGTTATTTAACGATAAAATATAATTATCAAATATTTATACATGTCAACTATCAATTCTTTACAGATCATAATGGACAAACTTCTTTTATCAAAACCTTGTTAGTTCAAACAGTGTATGAAAGACAGCTCTAGAAGGCAAATATAACCTTGCTGATAGCAGAGAATGTACAACAAACCAGATGACTCCTTCAGTTACAGATGAGTTCACGACCTGGGGCAGCTGCCAATCTTACTGCTACATTTGCATTAACTATAATATGTGTGTGGTTAAAATGAATAAGAATGAAGTACAGTAAATGTCACTGTGACATCCACTCTGCTGTTAATCATTCAGGCAGTTGTGTTACATTAGAGCAGATAAGTTATTGATCCCCATCTTGCACTGCAGAAAGGCCAGCAGCCTCCAGGGACAGTACTGCATATATGAGCTCTTTGTCCTTCCTCTGTCCTCACATCCTTTCTCTTCCTCCTCATCATCTTCTTTCATCCCCCCCTTACCTCCTCTGATCTACTCCTGTTATTTCATTTCCCCCTTTAATTCATTCACTCTATCCCACTGGACCCCCCCCCCCCCACCACCACCACCACCACCACCCACCCATCCTCTCCCCCTCTCCTCTCTTTTTCTGTGCATCTCTCTGTATCACCTCTCTCTGTCCATATGTTAAGCTTGCCTCTTTCCGTGTCCTCAATGTGGTTTCTGTCGTGCGGTAAAAGCCATGGGGAATGAGTGCCGCTCGCATGATGCAAGGTAGGTAAAGAAATATGCTGGTGTCATGCATGGTGGATGCAGAGAGATTAAGCAACACATTTTGCACCATCATGATGCAGCAAGATTTGGAGGCAATGCATGACAGTTGATAACCCCGTTTCCTCTTTTTATTTTCTGCAGAGTTTAAATACTTCAGGGATGGAGCTACATTGGTAATTTCATTGGATGGTTTGAATTGGCTTTCTAAAAGGAGATGGACTGACAAAGGAGTCAAGAAAAGGTATTATTTTGATTTTTATCACTGTGATTGATGGTCTGTCTGTGTTTGTGGTGGTGCAATTTAAGGGTGCCTCTTTGACTATTGGCTGTTTGGAAAACTTATTATAATCTGCCTTCCCCCTGAGCTCCTGCACCTTTTACAAAGGGAGGTGTTAATTTACCTGAAACAGGGAAGATTACAGCCTTCACGGCCTGCTGCATACGTGTATGCTCGTGTTTTTATGTGTGCAAGACCATACAGGCTGAGTGTGTGTTTGTGTGTGTGTCCTTTTACATCCTTTACGTCACAACTGCTGTGAGTCAGCTCCTCTCTTCCTTTCCTGAGTCACTCATCCAGCAGTTGCTTGGTTACTGCAGAGCGGTGAAAGTTTCCTATTGCGTCTTTGTCTCCGTGGATGGATGGGCTCCGATATTTATTCAGGCTCAGGAATGAGTGGCCAAATAATGTATGTGTTTGTGTGCATGCGTGCGTGAGTTTGTGTGTGCACTGTCTCAACCAATGGACAAGGGCTGACGAATCAGTTTTAGTACATCCTGTTGTTAACAGACACTGAAGGGCAATGTGCACTGCGGATGAACTCTTAATCCAGTGGATTAAATATAGACAGGGCAGACAGACTGAAATGGATGTATGTTTGTGTGGAAAATGAGATTAACTTTTGACAAAGCCTACATATCATATTTGGTCAAAGTGCTTAAACTTTATGCTTGTTGCATCCTGTTCAATGGTTGGCTGAATGTTAGAGATTGCATGTCAACCTTGACAGGTTCCTTCCCCAAACCAAATACCTCAGTGGTGTATGCCACCGTCACTGCTGACTACTGGCATGACTATTATTTCTACTGATATGCCACTTACAAACTAGGACCAAACTAAATATAATACTCCCCGACAGCTAACATAGCCAGTGTAGGCTGTCGTAAAATTTGAAGGTCCAAACAGTGATAATAAGTCTCATATCTATTACTGAGGTTTTCTTAAGTTTAAACCATTGACAATATAAGGAATGGATGTCTTATCCATGATGTAACCTATACGTTTCTGAAGAGCTCAGAATGTGTGTTGGTAGTCTCCCCTCTTCTCCCTCCCACTGATCTAAAAATCGTCAAAGAGGTGGATCATCGACGGACTTAAGGCGCACTGAATGACGCCAGGTTACTCAAACAACCACCAGTCTTATAGCCAGTTTAACTTGGTAACTGCTGATTTAATACAACTTTGGTGTTATTTTAGTAGTATTGGCCATCATTTCTGTTGGATATTGGGTACGATACCTTGGCAAAGTGAAGCTGCCAGTTTAATAATGAAGAACTCTCAATGAATCATTGTGAATTATTTATACAGGGATGAAGAGCTCCAGTTGTTGATGACCTCTGGTCAGATGGTCCAGGCTGTTGAGGAGCTGCAGCCGATCACTTGCTTCTGTATCTTTGATCAAAGAGGAAGTGCTGCCCCTCAGTTATGGAGAAGCAGCGAACGCAGATCAAGCCCAATGACATGGCTGCCATTCTTCTCAATTCCCGCTCGGCATCGGTGTCTTCCGGAGGCAATGCATCATTCAACGCTCACGTCTTTAGCTTCTTTTGTCTCCCAGAGCCAAAAGGAGGCCTCATGGACAAGACTTATTTTGAACATGCAGGACATTTTCAGTTTTATCAAAAAGGATTTAAAGATTGTGACCCAGCAGGACACTCTTACAAGAGATCGACATAATAGTTTTATCATTTTCTGTAATGAGGACTTACCACTACAACTTTTTGGTGACACTTACACCTGTAGGACGTCTATAGAGGATACTGGCTGGCATATCAGCGATAACGGTGTGTTAAGTGATTTGAAAAACTCCACTGCCCACTGGTCCCACGGTCCAAACACCAACAGCTCTGAGGGGATTCAACATGAACTGGTTAGGAGCGACAATTTTAACCCACACAACCCTAAAAGTCTTCTGAAATCCTGTCAAATCTACAATACTCCAGGAGTTTTATCCAGGAGTGGCAAGACTGTAAAAAAGAGAAAGAGTGTGTCCTTCAACAATGATGTCATAGTCTACCTGTTCAACCAGGTATTGTTCTCTTGTTGTCTGTTTAACTGCAGCTTAGTGGGTTTTATTTAATACATAGTGATCATCCAAACAAGGCTATAACACTTCCTTTGTTTCCTCTGTCCTATTTCCCCTGACTATCCACTGCTACTATTTGTAGGAGAGTCCCACCTCGGAGCTGCAATCTGGGCCCTGCACATCTCAGCCGAGCAGCTATTCCTGCAACCTGCCAGACGTCACATTAGAAGACAGTGGTACTATTTTGAAGGGCTTCATCAGTGATTTTGCATATTTTATCCCATTAAGTACATATCGTGTATACTTATTCCAACAACAAGAAGTCCAGCTTGACGTCTGGCTTTCAGCCTTTTATTTTACGAAGCTCTCACCAGCGACTAAAAGTCAGACCCGAACTTACTCTTGTTTGGTGACATCCATAGAGGCTGCTAACCCAGGTTACATTGCCCACTTGAAAACCTCCTCCTGTAGTATAAACACTCCTCCGGTGCTCTGAGCTCACAGTCTAGGCAGCCTGGCTAACAAACTGAGCTATCACTAGTTAAGATTAGCAAACAGCAGCTACAATTTGCAGCAGTTTACTTTACTGTCCGTTATGAAACTCACAGAGAGCTGATGGGCAGTAAGTAGCTGGAGAACATCGGAGGGAAAACCAGAAAACATTTTTTCCATAAAATATGATCCATTTGAACTAAAATCAGTCTTATAGTTGGTTGTGTGTGACTTAGTGCTGTAAAGCATTACATACTTCTGACTGATTGATTTGTTAATTTAATGATCGTACCTGGAGCACAGAGTTACATAATGAAGAAACAGACATACGGGGCGCAGAGTGGGAATGGCAAAGGCACCATTCACCTGATTACACGACAGAGTAATAATAATGTAATGATAGCTATAATATATGATAGTATAATACTGGAGTATTTTTAACTTTTGATACTTTAAATATGTTTTACTAAAATACTTAAGAGTATTTTCAAAGTAATATTACCTATAATGTTTTTATTGCAACCTTTATTTTGTATGCAATTTTCCAAATCATACCATATGCATAACTTTAATTTCCTTCCTCCCGAAGAAGACATTGGTTTCAGTTTTTGTCAGTATATTGTCATCTGCAGAAAGTTCTGACTAAAGGATTTGCTAATTTGTTCCTGGAGAAGTTTGAATAAAAACGTTTTTTGAAGTACAAAAATGTAACTTATATATAGATCAGCTCATATTCTGACACTAAAACACGGCCTGCAATGTGTAAAAGTCATTTGATTATGTCACTAACATCTTCAAACTAAGAGGCCTGTGACAATGTAACAAGATCAGGGCGGGACACCAAATGGGTTAGCAAACTTTAATGTTTGTGTGTCTTGCTAAATCCAGAGGCTATTGACACTTCGTTGTCACTAACTGTGTGTTTGGTTGCTTTTGCCCACAGGCTTGGAGTGGGAAGACGACTTCTCAGCTTTGGAGAAGAGCTGCAATTTTCAGTGTGTCAAACACTCGGTATCTAAGCACTACACCCTTTCCCTGCCAACACAAAGCTGCACTGCTCTGTCCAGGCGTTTCTTTCTGTCCCAAACATGCCTGTTCCTCACTCATGTCACTGAGTCAGACCTTGAGCTGTGAGATAAAGGGTTAGTGACACACACACACACACACACACACACACACACACACACACACACATACATATTGAGTTGTAGGTGCTGATTTTTATGACACAGTGGTGGCAACCTTTCTATCACATCTGTCTGCCTTCAGCCAAAGGCCATCTCACTGTCACCATGGCCCAAAGTGACATCCACACTTGTTTTTCTTTCAGACAGCCAGCCTTGGCTTAATGGAAAAACTGACTAATCGTCCAGATCTCATCCTCCTCACCTCTAGCTCGTCTCCCTCCTCTTTTATGATGAGTCAGGGATTTTAATGGCTTTTTTTCCCTCTCTCTGTTCCAAATGGATTAAAAGCACCTGTTGCTCATGACATCACAGCCACGCAGGACTGTGTGACAGTGCATTCAGCCTTCACAGTTGTTGGTATTGCCAGTCACTTGCTATGATGTGATAAAACAGCCAGTTGCATAAGAGAGCTGGTCCCTTTCCAGCTGCAAACCTCTCTGGAAGCAGCTTTTCATGCCAGGTTGTGTCCTTGGACCTGAGCTGTGAAATGGACACATAAATGTTGTCAGTTACAAATTACATGAACTGAATAAATTGTCATGGTGTCTGAAATCCCATTGTATCTTTAAATTGTTGTATTCAGCAGGTTAATCTTGGAATACAAAGAGTATATGTTGTTTATACAGTTTGTTTTGCTCAAACAGAGCATGCTTGTGGAGGCCTTGTTTGTTTGCCTCATTACTGAAGTGTATTCAGCTCAGAATTTATCAGCGGCTGTGGCTAAATAAACAATGTAAGCCTTAGAGCCAATGGAGGCAGAAACTGAACAAACTAAAAGTAACAGATAATGTTTCCACAGAGCCAGCAACGGCGAGGTTTGGTTGATTAGATACAGTGTACCTGAAGAGGAAAGGAAACCTGGCAGGACCAGTCTTAGTGTTCACACACACACACACACACCGCACAGACATTTGGGCTGTTCAAGGACACCTAAAGCTCACAGTGTGTTTGCCACTAAAAGCTGGGAGCTTCACACCTGTAAATTATTGTTGTTGTTACACATTTGTGATGTTGGTTGTTGCTAATAGCCAAATTATATTGACTTACTATGACTTCGTTCATAAAATTAGGACTCTCTAATTTTAACTACCATAAAGTTTGTTTTTTATTACTGCCTCAGTATTTCTGATGTCTCTTTTAATTTTAAAAAGCTATTTTCCTTTTCCTTCCCAAGCTAACGTGACGCCTCACAGTTGTAGCATTCACAAGAAAACATAAGAATTATTTAGCAATACTACCATAATATTAGACTATAATACTATTTTGGCAGAAAAAACACAAAAAAATTCATTCTAACATTTTCTCTCATTAATTTATTACATATTTAACTTCCTGTTGGTACACTGCTGCTACTCCTTCTTGCTAGCTGCTAGCTTGTCCTAAACTTCATGGTTTTGATGACAAAGTTTTAAATTAACTTAAGAGGACATTTTAGGAAGATGTTTTTGTTTAGGAACAGTAGCTTTAGACATTAGCATTAGACCTTTTTCACAGCAGCCATTTTGACATGAAATAGAGTCAACGCAGGTGTTTCCAATGATACTAATTAAGGTTCATGTCAAAATGGCGGCTGTGAAAACGATCTATTTTAGAAATATGTTTAAGGTCATTGTTCATTTTGAAGACTCAACTGCAACCAGGCTTTAACTGTCTGCCTAAAGTCTTGAGATGTGGCTTCAATATATCCACATAAGCTTCCTTCCTCATGAAAAATGATGCTGTTCACGCTACTATTTCATGTTAAAATGGCTGCTGTGAAAAAGGTCTATTGCATTTAGTCTGCCACCATTAGCATAGAAACTTTGTTTATAATATCTAAAAAATTAATTTAAGAAGGAACATGTTTGCTGTTAGCTAATCTTTGATTACAGATAACAAAGTCAGATTATAAACAAATAATTAAAAAAAAGATAAGATAGATACAGAGAGCAGGACTATGAGCCTATTTTACAGTTACTTTTACTTGAATGTTAAAACAGGCCTTCCTTCCTTTAAGCGAGGGGGGTTTCAGAACTTTTATTAGGAAGCAAAGTAAATATTCATACGTTTGGATTTTCAACAAAAAATTGTAGGTAGTTTTTCATAGTTTAAGAATAAAGACATCCATTACAGGTCTGGAAAAGACCCAGAAAGTTCTGAAAAAGCTTCAAGAGACTGTGGAGTATTTCTGATTACACTATAAAACATGCTGTGAAACATGACTTAACTTTAATGAATGGTCAGTTGGTATCTCACTGCCATGACACGACCCTATCTCTACTCCACTGAGAGGGCAATAATCCCAACTGCCAACAGATGTGTGTTTGGGCCCTCAGGTTAAACAGACACGGTGAAACACTGCAGGTCATACATACAAGTGGGGAAGGGGTGTGTTGATGATTATTCAAAAATGGTTAATTAATGTTTTTTTCTTCTGTCCGTGCTTGTTTGTTCAGTTTACAGTAGTTTGACGGCATCTGTCATCGGTCTATATGGCTGTCAAACAACAGTACAGTGTAAAATGTTTAAAACCGTTAATCTGGTTTAAAAAAAAAAGTAAAAAATGTGAAGGAGTTCAAATGAGACCTGACCCTGCTTCTGTACATTCAGGTGTAGCCTGGAGGACTGTATTCAAATGAAGCAGTGGAGGGTGATAAGCCACAATGGAAATTATGTTAACTGCTTAGAGTTAAAGGAGTGGACGAGGAGCCAAAACAAAGTCTCTCTGGGTCAGTTAACTGGCTCATTTTACTTACAATAGGAAAGGTTCACTGAGGAACAGCTAAGAATAAAATACTATATGGTACTTTGGAAATGTACTGTAGTGTTGTGGTAGAGTGGTTCAATGACATGCTATCACATATTACAAATGGGGCCAATATGGCTTTTAAAATAGTAGAGCCAAGTTATATAATATTTGCAGTATATGACCATTTTTTTCACTTTCCACACATACATTAATGTTATTGTGCCGTTTAATGGAGACTGTAACATTATGATGTAACATCATTATTGGTGCTAATATGATGCTATGATGTTTCTACTTGAGAAATAAGAACATTTGGAAGGAAAATACTGAATCATTGCATTTGTTTAAATATTTTCTGCTGATTATATGCAAAAAAAACCAAAAACACTTTATACTTCACTAATTTTACATCACAACATTTATTAAAAAGCTGTCCTTTTTTTGAATTTTACACAAAGAAATTTAACAGTTTATAAAATATGATGCATCGATAAACTACTTAACAGTATACATACATATACATTTTTTTTTTCAAATTAAACGTCCAGTATAAGTTATACAACACCCATAACTATGTTTTCATGAGCGTATAATTACCTGAAAATAAGAACTCTTTATGTTTCTGTTGCCTTATAATGAGTCTTTTATATCGACAGACGCTGCAGGTCCTCTTTGATGGAGTCCGCCATGTTGAACCGCCATGTTTCTACAGTAGCCCAGAACAGACAAATTAAACACGGGCTCTAAATCAGGCCTTTTGCTTGTTTCACTGTGACCATAGTTTCTCCTTTAAGCTAGAAAAGAGACAGACTGGTGATCAGCAACTATAATGTATGCTCCATACAACATATAACATAGGCCATACAGTACATACATATATCTGAGGGTCAAGTATGGTCAAACCACCAGACTAAACTCGCTTTTAAATGAACACGTCATAACCACAATAGTGAATCAGTCAAACAAAACAAATATGTAAAGAAATACCAAACAAATACTCAAATAACCAAGTTAACACCTAAACAAAGTAACATACAATACCTACACACACCCACGTATGCACACACACACACTGTAAAATATAATACGTACTCATGCTTACATTTAAACACACACACAAGCACGCACCAATGCAGTTAAAAAGAGCTCTACCTTGACCAACTACAACATTAATGTATTGCACAATGCATGACAACTTTTATATTTTAGTATTTGAAGTATTGCTGCTTTTTTTTAAATGCTTGCTCCACCTCCAAGTTCTATCGATGTTTTTTTTTTAAATGTAATTTCTATTGGACACGACCTATAATTGCACAAACCTCATCAGGACTGTGACATCAAAGCGACATCACTGTTGTAGTGCTGTGACACTGCAGCAGCAGCAGCAGCAGCAGCGGCAGGCTGTTGGGTCATTTTGGGCAGAGCACAGAGCTGGAGGGAGTGTGCTAGCTCTCTGATTGGCTGAGCAGCGCTACGTGTACATCAGTCAGCTACAGGTAGCCCACATGTGACAATTATCTGAATGTGTGTGTGTGTGTGTGAGCGCTGCACGGCGACGCTCTGCTGCTCTCCGTGTGCACTTCTTTTCATGATGGTGCTTTCAATGACCGGCTGCATGGTGACGACTTTTCTGTAAACACTTAGGAGGAGGAAAGTTAGATTAACTTCCGAGGTAAGTTTTTTTTTAAATATATATTTATCATGTCTTGTTTAATTCAATTTGATAGTGGCTGTGTGTGTGTGTTTAATTTACTCCAGTTGAAGCTGACTTGTGCCTGTTTATCTCATATCAGTACCGTTGGGGTGATTAAACTTGGGTTAGGAAAATAAAAGAGGGATGGAGAAATACCCCGGAGACACAAGTCATCTTTTCATTGTGTGCACTAATCTATGTAAAACAGACATATCTTTTAAATTTGAGCAGTTTGAGCTCATAAGCATATTTGATAATTTGGTTTAAAGAGTCAAACAGTTGTGAACCCACTGTGTGTAAATCCACAACTGAAGCTCCAGCAAATTTCAACATACTGACACAGTTGTGCATTTTAAGGCAAACTTAACTACTTGTTCAAATGTAGTTAAAGAGCACTGGAGGTGAATTATCAGAGTGCTGCTGGCTGGTCTCTGGTCTGTTTTTGTGAGTGTAACCTTGAAATGAACATTATCGCAGCACCGTGGGGATAAGAGAGGCGTAGATTAACAGACCAACATCATGGAGTTTTCACACTGCAACAGGCTGATTAGATACAACAGGATGCAAGGCTGTTTGAATTGGAGAGAGGCTTATTACTGGCTGACTGGGAGAGGACTGTAGGAAAATACTTTTAAATGCCACTTTCATGTATTTCTGAAAAGTTTGGCTTTTTCTTCCTTTCTCTAACATTCCTGTTTTTTCTCTCAGGCCCGTTGAAGCTACACTGTCAGATAGAGAGAGAGTGAGGTGAAGGAGGCAGCAGGATGAAGTCCAAAGGGAAGGCTGTGAAAGCGTCCAGGAGGACCTGGTCTGACCCTGAACCAGACCTTGAACCAGACACAGAACTAGAACCAGGCTCCAGTGAGCAGGAAGGCTCAGAGGCCTCAGTCCGGATTGGTGGCTCCTGGAGGGGGTCACTGAGAGGTGGAGATGGTAAGCGTCAAGGAGGAGTGGGTGGAGGCCGAAGGCGCAGGCAATACGGCTCCAGCAACAAGGAACGCAGTGTCCGGCGGCTCGAGAGCAATGAACGGGAACGCCAGCGCATGCACAAGCTCAACAACGCCTTCCAAGCATTGCGCGAGGCCATCCCGCACGTCAAGACTGACAAGAAGCTTTCCAAGATCGAGACACTGACCCTGGCAAAGAATTACATCAAATCCTTAACCACCATCATCCTGGACATGTCAGGGGCCTGCCTGCCTTCTGGTGAGGTCCCATCAGAGGCCAACGCTGCCAAGCTGCTCCAGTGCTACCAACAGCACCTGGAGGAGGACGGGGAGGATGATCTCACTCAGTACCTCACCCACGTGCACAGCTTAGGCCAGAGGAGCTAACAGTGGCTGCAAGGTGGTTTGGAAACCAGGAGAACCACCAGGATACTCCATCCAAAGGCGTGCGTAGACTTTTAGGGGCCAAATCTTAAACGATATCCAGTTCCTACAGGTGCACTGCTCTGGGATCTGGTCAGAAGCGGTCAGTTCTCTGCAGGAACTGGGTGCTGTTACAGATCATAGACAAAAAACCCATGCACTATAGCAAGAGGTGGACTGTCTAGAACTTGCCCTTCATGCAAAATATGGAATGATTTGAGAACCAGACACAAAGACTGCAGACTGGACAGTGAAAAGCAGATGGATTGTGGTTATAAAGAGTGAAATTTGTTGTTATGCTCAGAAAAGAACAGCTAATCTTTGAGCCACTCTGTCTTATTTCTCATCTTCTATGTTATGAGCTATGTTATGAAGAACTTGTTCTCTTTTTTTTTTGTTATCTTGTGATCTTCTTGTGTGTTTTCTGTTGAGAAACCTGCTCAGCATAGCCTCCAGTCTTAACTGTCACATCCTGGAAAAAAAAAAAAAGAAAAATAATAAAGGCAGGCCTTAACGTTGAAATGTTAAATTTAGAGAGTGTGTTTGCTCATTTACTCATCAGGATAATCTACCAGCAAGCTGAGAACACGATTTACTTGTCTTCTTACAGTGTGCCCAGAGCTGAGAGGCCCAGATGATGTTTAAAGTGTGTGTTATTTGAGTATTTGTGTCTCGAGGCAGTTAACGAGAGGAGAAGTAAAACTATCTGAGGAGTTATTATCAATAAACACGTTTATTTATTGACAAGGAGGAGTTATTTTGACCATGCACAACACAGGAATGTACTCCACAATGTCAAAAGCACTGATGTAACACAGCGTGATGTTAGTTATTCACAGATAATACACGCAGATCTCTGTACACTTTCAACATTTCCAAACGCTGCATCGTGTTTAGACAGTACATTATGAAATGGTGGATTTTCAGCTCACATAAATTAATGACTGAATGGATGTAAATTCATCAGTGTGTGTGGTTCATGAATATTTCTTAATGGAAAACTACTTTGATCAGTTTTTCTTTGTCAAATATACAAACACGACTCCATCTTAATATATTACGACTATATCTACTGTATAATACTAATATCTTACAGATTTCTAACAAAAATATAGTGTTTTTTAATGTTTTTCTGTCACTGCTTAGTGTTTCAACTATCAGGCCAAAGGGACTAGGCAGCGTGCAAATGCAAGCATTCTCCTGAGAAAGAGGAAGGTTCGGTTTTAGCATTTCAACCACAAGACTTTTTACAAGTAATACAGACTTTTCTTTCATTTACGTCACTAACCATTGCACACAATCCATGACAATAACAATAACGATACCGTTTTGTTAGAAAACAACATTAAAACCTTTATAAAAACATTGCACAGATGTTTGTACAAGGCAAGCAGCAACCACCACAGGCAAATGAACCAGCGCAGGTCTTGTTAACAGTTGCTGACAGATTCTGACACCAAAAAACACTCCGACTGTATTAAAGGCAATGGGAAAGCCTCTAAATTCCCTGAAAAAAAACTAAGTCAATATTTTTTTTTTTTCCAGAAGAAGTCAGTCTCAGTTGTACCGTTACAATACACGAAGCGTTACAGACTTGTTTGTTTTGGATTTTCAGCCTCTCACACTCAGGTTGCTCCTCGCCCATCCAAACTTCACAGTCCTTTCAGAAACCTACAAAATTAGAAACCAAAAGATGACATCTATTTTGAAGACACTTTTTTAAAGTCTGGATCAAACATAGTCTCTCTCCAGTTATCCATGTTCTTCTATTTCCAACGTCATCCGGCTTCACTCTGTTGTTAACCTGTTGCCTGCAGGATAAGATGAAACACAATCTTTGTACGCAATTGAGCACTGGAGTTGACAGTTTGGCAGCTAAGCAGCTGGAAATTCTAATACACCATTGTTTCCCTTTTTTAAAAACAAAACAGACAAACATAAAATATCTTCAAAAAAAACCCCCAAAACATCCCCTTCCATCCTCACCATCGTGTGATAATCTATACACAGAACCCAAAAGAAACATCACATCTTGATGAATAAATAATAAAAAATGCATTAAGACCAGAGATCAATGTCATCAGTGGCAAAAAAATGAAACAGAAGACAGAAATACCAACACAGAGGAGATGAAGTAAAATGAACATTAAGGTCAAAAGACTAAAGGTCGTCTTCAGAGAGAAGGAAACAGATTCAGCTCAGCATTGAAGATTGTTCTGAATGTCCAAAAACTAACTAACAAACTGTCTGTTAGTGTGCACTCGTAGAGGTTGTCTTCTAGAGTTTGAACCTGAATTATGTACAAAGATTTACTTCAAAGGTAAAATGGTTCAGGATGGCTCTGTATCTTTGTTTGCATGTTTACATGTGTCTAACTTCCCACAGCATCGCTGTTAAACTCTGTGTTCCTGACAGGGAGGGGACTCCGAGACACTTGGGCAGACGGGTCTGTTTGAGGGGAAAGACGGACCCGCGGTGGCTCAATGGAGTTCCCCCTCACTGTGATGTGGTCCCATCCACCCTAAAAGACAGGAAGAGAGAACGAGGAAAATTAGGCAAGTAAACCTGTTTACTATCTGGCTTTAAGCACAAAAAAGATCAAATTGCAAGCAAATACGAGGCCTTCTTTTGAGGAAAATTATCCTTATATAGACTTTTTAAGTTAAGACATACAGATGACAACACTGTCATACAGTTTGGTTTCTTTGGTGACTTACCCCAATGCCGTAGTCCCACGACTGTCCTTTTGGCTCCATAGGTTGGACTCCGAGTCGATGGCACACCGTTCCACAACTCAGACTGTGGCTACCCTGCACCTTGTCCGCTATGATCCACACCTACACCCCAACAACAATAATAATAATACAACACAATCGTCCACCAAAAAACATTCAAGGATTGTTTAGAACTGCAAACTGGTATTTCTTATGAGGCTTTTGGTTGATTTCTGTGCTGACCGACATTTTAAAACATATATATTCTGGTATCTTGTATCTGTCCTGGTACTGACCTGGTCCAGAGGCCCTACGGAGACCTTGCGTACATTATTAGAGATGTGTTCCCAGGAGGAGCCCTGAGGGTAGCTGGGGGTCAGACCCTGCCGGTACCACAGGTTACCTGGACAGGAAATAGCCACATCAGACACAGGATCAGAATTTATCTACCAAGATACATAAATACCACGTATATCAAGTATTTATTTATCTAAAAAAAATATTTGCACGGATGTAAGATGTAAATACAAACTTGCTTTACCATTTTCATCCACAGCGTACACCGATGTCCTCCCAACAGACACTTGCTTCAGTTTCTGTTTTGATGGGGAGGGGATGTGGTACCAACAGTCTCCTGCAGAGGGAGACACAATACATAATACTGTAAGTGAAGATCAGCTGTAGTAAATCTTAATGTTTTGTTAAGTTGTTGTGCAACAGTGGCATGAATGATTCAGAATATCACAGTTCCTCCCACTGACCCGCTGGACTCTGTGAAGAGACAGATCCCCTGTAAAAGGCAGAACCGTCCTTGGCGATGGCCCAAACCTGGCTGGCAGCCCCGATGGAGATGGATTTGAAAGGTTGGTCAGTTCCCACATGGAGCCACGAGGATCCCTGAGAGACCAACAAGATGATCTTACAACAAACACCTCCAAAGTACCTGTGGTTGTTGTAGCTACGCTGGAAGCATCGTAGCATACAAGTCGTTTGTGGCTATAGATACTTTTGTACCCGTTTCATCCGGCATCTTAACAAGGTCCTTTTTGCTGTTTTTGGTACTGATTTGCGCCAAAGTACGTTCATCTCTAGGAGACAGAACGTGTCTCCTTCCTGAGCAGTGTGATGATTGCATGGTGTTTATACTTACATATTATAATTTGTACATCGTGATCACAGTGATACCTCCCACTGAAATTACTCTCAAGGATGAACCAGACTTCATGAGGTCCACAAATCTTTTCTGAAGTCTGATTTCGGATTGATTTCGCACTGGATTTTGATGGTAGGCCTTAAAATACATTCACAGGTACACCTTCAATTGACTCAAATGATGTCAGTTATCAGTATCTTAAAGCCTAAAGCCATGACATAATTTTCAGGAATTTTCCAAGCAATTTAAAGGTCAGCTGTGTATGCAAACTTCTGACCCACTGAAATTGTAACACAGTAAATTATGAGTAATAATCTGTCTGTAAACAATTGTTGGAAAAAAAAAAAACTTCTTTCATACAAAGTCAATGACCTCACTGACTTGCCAAAACTATTGTTTATTCACATGAAATGTGTGATGGTTAAACATACAGCCTAAGTGTATGTAACCTCTGACCTCATCTGTCCATGCAGTGTGTGGAATCTTGTCCAAAACAAGGAATGACCATGTGGCACTGTTGTGCGCACAGTTGCAATCAGAACATTAAAATGTTTAATAGGTGACTCACCAACCTATTCACGGGCTGTCTGCATGCGTACAGTAAAATGTGACTCACAGCAGGTGTCAGCGTGGTGACGCCCAGTCGGCAGAGCACGTCGCCTTTGTTGCTGATGGCCCACAGAGGAACCACGTCCACGTTGCTCTGAGCCGCACGCGGCAGGATGGTCACATCACTCAGTGGTATGGGTGGGATTTCTTGCCATGGTCCTGTGGTGGTCAGTTTACACTTCCTGTGAGGGAGGAAAAACATAATGTTAAACATTAGGTATTACCAGTTGTCAAAATGTCAAAATGTCAAATGTTCTGATCTATTGGTCTTTGAGTTGAATTAGTGTCTTTTGGCTCATAGTTTCTTAAGTTACATTTGGTATGGTTTCTTCAATATGAAACAAGCTTCAAAGAGCAAAAAAAAAAAAAAAAATTCAACATTCTCATCTGGATAACTCTGTGTTATATGTACAAAGAACATATTTAGATTTGTATTTATTTTCCCACACTGACTAAAGATTACCTCCTGCCAGAGTCTCTGCTCTGTCTCCTCTGCCAAGTCTGCACTGACTTTTTAAAAAACCCATTCAAACAAACAAAACTGCAAATGTCAAGTGCACTCTCTGACCGCTGTGTACCTGGTGAACAAATATAATGGAGACACTAAATATGACAGTGTTGCTCTTTATAGTACCTGGCCCATCGCCTACGACGCACAAAGTCCTTCATCGTTTTATAGCCATGATATGACCTGAATGGAGAGACGGGGAAGAGAAAGGAAGAATTACAGGAAAGAATGAATAAATTAATAAGGGGCAGCTGAGTTTGAACCAAATGACACAGCAGGTGGTTTTGGAATGAAAACCCACGCTGGAAAATCAGCTGCGTATTGCCAGCCTTCTCTGTCTGTCCCCCCGGAGACGCTGTAGTCGATAGCCCAGTCAGACACCTGAAAAGAGCAAACATGGGAAGTGAAACCCTGTCAACACATCTGTGTTTTCATGTCTGTGATAATTCAAGACCAATCTGTTTATAGTTTTCCAACGAATGGTCAGAATGCAAAGATTGTGGTTAATGTGTGCACCACAGGACTGGTTTCAAATCACCATAGGACATTTCCCAGATGTGTGTGTGTGTTGCTGTACTTACCCATGTCCACTGGGGGGACGGAGGTTTCGTATTTGTTTTTGAACACTCTTGTAGTCCGGAAGCATCACTCCACATGTAGCGGTCTGTAGGTAGCCCTCTAGAATAAACCCATAGACACATTTCAAATGAGTCATGACTGACTTCACACGTCAAACTATCGAAAACAACACATACTTCAGCTGTTGTAGAAATATTTGCATTTATTTGTCACATAGTGTTACGGCAAAGACTCAGATGTTTTGGAGAGAAAAATTAAATGTAACAACTCTTGGAATCTCATCAGACTGCAGTGACAGGTGGCATTTTTCAAATATTTGTCACATTTATTTGATGAGATGTGTAAGTGTAAATAGTAAAAACAGAAATGTGTAGTTACTGCCATTTTATCACAGTTCTTAAATGTGAAAATCCAATTCAAACATGTGACACAGTCAGACATTTTAGCTTGGAAAGTTCTGTGTTGCAATTATCCTACAAAAGAAATCTTTTTCGAAAACTTCCCTCTTTTAACTTCAATGTTGGCGTTGTCTGGAGCGATTACTCTACCTGTTGGTGTAGCCCGTGACAGGGTTCCACCTCTGGTTCTCGTAGATGTAGACACTCTTGACATCTGACTGTGTGTAAATGTTATCTGTGCTGCTGGCCAGTCCCTGGAAGAAGCCTCCACCATAGCCCCCTGTGTAGACCCAGGCAGTGTGGTCGTAGCCGATCCCCCACACTATGCCAACACTGTTACACTCCACCATACGTAGGTGACCTCCAACCTGCCGCCAGAACCTGCACGAAGGGAAAAAAAAAAAAAATGCATCATGAATTTCTTTACAGCCTTATCGATCAGAGCCTGATATATTTTCTCCCGCACACGAGTGACGCATGGGTTATTCTTACATCTGGTCACATGGTGTGGGGTAAGGCATGGCCTCCAGACTAGGAGAGGGCTCACTGACAAAGATGTCCCCTTTGCAGGTGATTGACCAGATGGCCTGTTTAGAGGGAGGACCATGGATCCCTCTGGAGTCGCAGCACGACATGCTCAACAACGCCAGCTTGAGACCAGGAGGGAGGTGTAGACCGACAGATTGGGTTGAGAGGGGAGGGAGAGACGAATGAGAAGTGATTAGAAGAGACAGACATAAAGCAATAAAAAGGAAATGATAGAGTGTGTGCACATCATACAGGCATCTAGAACACCTGAAAGATTGATTTAGTGTTATCTCAGTGCATTGGAGATGTCTGCAGATGGTTCTACAACTAAATTTATTCCAGGGGGAATCTGTGAAGTCCAAAAGGCAAATAAATTGTCTGCTTTTGCACATGGAAGCACAAATTTATTATGAGGCATTGATTCATCATGGTTTATGCCTGCTGAAGGTCTTTGATTGATTTTTGGTGCAAGCACACACTGTGAAATTACAGAAATTATTCGTTTTTGTACAATACACATCTTAGCATATGACACAGCAGACTATGGGAATAAAATGTTTTCTTTAAAAATGCTGTGTCGTATCCGTACGTACCCAGTCGTGCATCTCCAGCTCTGTGGCTGCTGCTAATCTGATTGGCCACCTCTGTTTGGTCCGCTCAGGAGTGTAGATGGCAAAAGTGTGTTTGGAGTCATTTAGCACAGGAACCAGGATGGTGACCTCGTTGACGAAGGCGTGTAGGTACTGGAGAGAGTGACAGGAGAGAAAAATCAGACAGAAAGTGAACGCAAAAGTGAAAGAGGAAGGAATAAGAAGAAAAAAGGCAGTAGTCAGTGCAAGAAAGGAACAGCAGTACTGATTCATTTCAGTGACTCATTCCATTGCCAGATGTTTCCACTCTGACCATAAAAGAATAGTTTCTCTCACAAAGGCATATAAAAAGTCTAATCCACACACTTGCTCACCTTCTTCTCCTCATAAAAGTTGTAATAGATGAAAAGGATGCCATCCTTGTTGCCCTCTGGTCCTGAGAACTGCTCCAGGGCAAAATGAACATCTATCCACTTGTGTGGCTTCCAGTCTCTCCACCACTGCATGGTTCCCTTCTTCACCCACACAGACTGTGTGGGAGTAAGCGTCCAGACAGAGGAGAGAATTAATTAATGATAAATAAAAGTGGGAGGAAAAAAAAAAAAAAAAGAAATACCACGCAGAGACAGAGAAATACAGTAAACAGACGAAAACAAATATCCTGAAGTTCAAGCATAAAAGGTGTTTCTGTCCTGCTTGTACCTGCTCTATGGCTTGTTCAAAATGTCTGAAATTATCAATTTCTCTTTTGGTCCTCTCACTGAGTTGCTCAAAGATTTGTTTCCGCCAGGCTGCCGTCTGAGCCGGGGTGACGGACAGACTCATGGACTGGACTGACTGGATCAAAGCTGGGAGGACAGACAGAGAAACATTAACAACTTATTGTGTGTTCTAGGACTCGGATGTCGTTGAATAATTATGTTACACTACTTCATGTAGTGGGTTGTAGTCGAAATGTAGTCTAACAGCTCGTTTAACTCACATGAAGTGTTCAAAGAGCAGTTGAACCAGCTGAGTTGGGAGTGACTGTCCACAGAGCAGCCTCCTCCACTGACCCACGCCCACAGAGGGTGCTCATCTATCACATACTGGTCCTCAATGGCCAGAGTGTATGTGGCCACTGATGATAAGCTGCTGGTTTCAGCTGTGTCCAGCACTGCTCCAGTCTGTGCCTGCGCCTCTTCCAGATCCACGTTACTCCACTGGGGGTCAAGAGGACCTCCAGACTGGCTGGGGGACAGAGCTACACCAGCACAGGGGTCTTTGACCTCTCCTTCTACGGAGATGGTCTCTTCCTCCAGAACAGCTGGAGCGGCAGACCCTGCTGCGGTTTTTCCTGGTCCTCGGTCAGAGACGAGTTCAGAGATGAAGCTGTCGCTGGTGACTTTGGGGATGCGGGGTTTGGGGGTCTCGTCGGGTTGGTCAGAGAGGTCTGTGGGGGCATCAACAAAGGACTCTGGAGAGGTGGAGGCGACGAGGCAGCTGGCTCCATCTGTAGATCCTTTCTCTGTGTCTGACTCCACATCACTCACTACGGACTGAGCGCGCACCTCACCGCAGAAGTAGCATCCAGCGCTGTGAAACGAAGTGACAGAAAGAGGAACTGGATTCATTTATTTGTTTTCCCAGCAAACATTTTAACAACATTACATGCAACTTCAAACTTGTGTGTGTCTAAGTGTGTGTGTTCACTGAGGTCTAACCACCTCTGCAGGCTGTTTGTGCTTGCACTGGAGTGGGATCGGTCTCTGTCTCTGGGGACGGTGATGGCCTTCCAGGTTTTCCCACTCAGTTCACTGGAGGTCACACCTTGTCGGAAGTACACCGCCCGATCCTCACAGCTGATAGCAAACACCTACACACACAAAAACAGCAGCAGCAGGGTGACTGAAATGTGTCCACATCCCATTACTTCACAATAAAAGTAAACCAGCAGAGAGGAAGGTACTTGACGCGTTACTTTCTAACAGTTTTACGCAGGATGTAACATTATGCGACAGAAACTCACTTGGTCGTTGAGTCCTACGTTGACCATGATCATTTCGCCCACCATGTTGATCCAGCCAGAGCCACAGGGGTTGTGGGAGTTCACGCCGCGTCTGAACCACACCTGGCAGAGCAGGAGAGTGAGGAGGAAAATGTTCTTTAGCACAACAAACATCTCTACCGAGTAGTCTGTTCCTCTTTGCTAATGCAGTTTACCTTTTTTGGCTATGCATTTTTTTTTTTTTTTACTGCAGGGCTGCTGTTATTATAGAGAGAATTCACTTGTATGATAGTTGTTCATTGAAGCCAAAATAAATTGTTACATCTAAAATGAATGTGAAATCTTGCCATAATATTCAAATTTTCAATTTTCATTTCAGATATATGGAGTACTTCATTAATCCTAATATAGGATATTGCACCAAACAATACAGCATAAAGGTCAAAGAGCTAAATAAGAAAACAGAATAATGAAAACATGAATAAGTAAAATCTTGATTAGAAACTGAACTAAAACCAAAAACTTGGACCATTTTCTAAATATATCCGATAATACCTGGTAATAACACGGACATGTTAGTGTAAGTCTAGCAGATACTGAATATTGTCTTATCTTATATTGCTTATGACGTATTGTGTATCAACTATGGAGTAAATCTTTATACATACAGTTATGTAAAAGGTATGTAAAATATAGATTTAATGTATAATAATATGCAATTTTCTTACTTTGTTGTCCTTGGTCAAGGCCCAAACAACGTTGATCCCCACAGCTACATGTATGGCTCCCACCCCAGGACTGGGCGAGTCCACCACCGTCCAGGAGGTACCTGACAAACAGAAAATGTTATTATCAATAAACACTAACACAGACACAAACCACATCCTCCTCACACCAGTGACCCGGGGTACCTTTGGGGCAGTCTCGGCCGATGCCTTCCCTGACAATGAGCTGCCCCTCCCACAGCACCGCCCAGACCAGATCCCCTGGGCCACAGCTGATTTGGACCACCTCCCCAGGGAGAGGCACCTCCTCCCACAAAGAGCCCTCAGGATTGTGGTGGTAGATTCCCTCTCTGAACCAGACCTGAACGGAGAGAAAAGGAGAGTCAGATAATCTAGTGTGATAGCATGACGGTCAGTGATCTGAATCAAGCAATGTCAGTACAGTTGGCAACTGTGAGTGTCAACAAGTTTAAAAAAGGCACAAAACAGACACCCTAAGAAAATGTGAAAATTTAGATACAGTTAATAAAATCTTCTATTTTACAAAGCATGACAAGTTTTGTAAGCTGCATGACAGCAAAGGTTATATAGATACTTTGCCCTTGATGCATTACGTATGTAATTGATTGACGATTATTGCTCTTTTACGGTACCAGAAAATGTTACGCAGTACGCATGACAGGACAGTAAAATACTATTTTCCCACACTATCACTGACTTAATTTGTGCAAATAATAAGCTAATAAAGACTTTAACTACATTGCCAGGGATACCTTAGGCTAAGGTGGATGTTGTGTGTGTGTGTGTGTACCTTGCCCTGCAGGGACACAGCCCACAGTGACAGCCGGCCCCCGGGTTCCTCATTGATCTCCCAACCTCCACAGCTGATGTCGCTGAAGGGATCTGGTAGAGATGTCTGCTGTGAGGGGATCTGCCAGCACACACAGGAAGAGAGATGCAAGTGAACAAACTGAAAGCTTCAAACACACACATGTGTATGCACAGTATAGCACCTACCTTAGCCCAGGTGTCCATGGCTTTGTACCTCCTGTAGCGGAGCCACCGCCTGCGACGGACACAGGAGTTCCACTTCTTGTCTTTGGTGTAGGTGGCGGGGAAGTCAATGGCATAGCTCCATCCCTGCAGATACAAACAGCTCAGTCACTAAAACAAGGAGACAAGACTGGTGCTCAAGTAGGAAGATGCAAACAAAACAATCACTGGACACTCACCCCTTTCTCTGTGGGCTCTCCCTCAAAGTTTTCATCTGCGTACCAGTCGCCCTCCCACTCCCAGCTACAGGAAGGCAGCTGGAAGCTGTCCATAGGTTGATGTTGCAGACCCGTCACGTCACTCCACTGCCAGCGATCGCTTGGTAACAAACGCTCTGAGAAACCATCGACAGGATTCCATCGCTGACAGAAAGACAGACGGATGGTATGTTAGAGCGCACACAGGGTCAAAACAAACAAAGTAAGAGTAACCTGGTTTCCCCCATAATCCAACCCAAACAACTTCCCTCACAAATTTACTGTGTTTGATAAATTTACAGCCAAAGAACACTTCTGATGACATGTACCCTGCAGAGGAAGTCACAAAGTACTGACCTAATGCACATGACCTCTCACAGCTGTGTGGTAACAAACTGTTGGCCCAAAACATTCATATCAAATTATTCACAGACGAATGAATCTGAATCATTTGAGTTCCACGTACAGTGTCCTTTCACTGTATCTGGTGTCCTGCTTAAAAACTGGTTGAACATGCTGCTAATGTGCTTGTTGTTGTTACAGCTGACAGTGAGCTCAAGTTAGCAACAGAGGAAGTGCCCCACTGATTTATGAGGATGTTGCACTTAAAGAAAGTTACTTATTCACGTAACACAAGTCCAAGGGGAACTCCACAATTTCGATTTTACGTAGGAAATAAAGGACAGTCACAGAAAAATATAAGGGGTTTCTCTTTGACTTGAATAATCATCTAATTTTCCAGACGCAAACTCAAACAATGACACCCTACTTGATTCTCGTAGGTCTCTTCCTGATAGCGGACCGGCAGGTCAGAAGCGTGGACATTCAGGTAGATGTTGTTGTCACAGGCGATGCCCCAGCAGCACTGCTGAGCTGCCGTCACCCGCTTAAACTCCATCTGGGCGTCACGGCACTGCTCCCACTGCTGCCCAGCCGTGGACAGGCTGTAGACCCGCCCATACACATCCACCGCCCATAGCAGGGAGACGGGCATGGTTGCACCGGGAACCTGGGGAACAGGAAGTGAATGTAGATAATGTGGCTTTACAGTTACATATATTTTGACAATATCAGGTAAAGAAACTGCATCTGTTAGTTTCAGTACATCACTAGAGACAATATTCACAAGTGCAACACTATTATTTACAGCAGCGTCATTACAGAGTGTCAGATTGAAGCATTCAGGAGGTCATGTGAATCAATTTGTACACGTATCCAAATGGTAACTTTGAAAACTTTGTGATCTTGCCTTGAAACTCAATTAGGTTCAGAAGACGCTTGTTTGCACACAATTTGTTGGAATATAATCGACCCAGCAGGGATGGAAAGGAGCTGACAGAGAGCACAAAATTAAAAGCTCAACGTGTTACCCAAATATTCAAAGTAACAGGTGGAGAGAATAACAATAAAAGTAATAACTCCTGCAAGCCAGGGATGACTGGGAAGCTGTGTGGGACATGAATGCACTCAAAGGATGCATGTGTGATGCTCCTCTTCCTTGTGAAATGTTGATAAGGACAAGCTGTTGTCTGAATTTGACCTTTTGCTTTTGCAGAATTTTTTTTTTTTTTTAATCATAGCATGGGTGGAAAAAAACATGTCAAAATGTCTTCTGAGAAAAAGGCCTCAGAGTCAGGGTCATGTGTTGAGGTGGCACTGATCCATGCTCACTTTGTTTGTTAGTTTGTTTACACCACTTTTCCTCCACTTTCTGTGGGAGGTACTGACCTACATACTCCACATCCCGGACTATGTCATCACAACATCTATAAACCTACGTGGCAAAGGTGAAATAATGTGAACAATAATGTGAGTTAACACAATAAACAATGCCACGGTTGCTAAAGTGGTCTCCATTACACAACACTGCGTAACAAGAAGGGATGCTGCTGCTAAAAGGCGTATCCTCTGACACCATACTTTAACATTCAGCTCATATTATAACACAAATTAAACATATGCATACACTGAAAATAACCACACGCCGACGCTAAAGTGACATTAACAGCAGTATGTGTGCTTGTGGGTGGTGTTTGTCACTGTAACAAGGTGTAGCTGCAGGTTAGCATTAGCAGATGAGCTTTAAATGCTATCGTACCGCAGGTGTTAAATGACAAGAGGGTTGAAATGTGAGCTGTAATGCTAAAAACAAACGTACACTGCACAGCAAAACCAGCTTTAGGCTTAATCGACAACCCTCAGCTTCCTTTTGGTGCAGGCTTACAGGCTTAGCCCTCTGGAAATAGTAAATTAACACAGCACCAACCTGGAGAGGAGGCTCACAAACCGTGAAGCGGCGCAGGTGAGATGTCACCGCTGTTCATTCAGCGGGGGGAAATGAATGAACAGCAGAGCTAAAACATAATGTGCCCGGTACCAGCTGACAGTCTCTTCATATTCTCTCTTCTACGTGAAGCAGGAAGCTGTTCCTTCACTCCTATTGGCTGTTACCGCGGCAGCAGGTGTTAGGAGCTGTAGCATCCAGCAGGGGGCGCTGCTGGCCCATGTTTCATGTTCCAGATCAACAGGAAGAGGTACACTCCTGAAACTATAAGGGACCAAAAACAAGAACATACTTACTTTATACTAATATAACACTTTTATATTCTATATATTATTTATATACTACACGTTTTATTTATATTTTTACCTTTATATCGTTTTCTACTAGTAAAGATCTATCTATCTATCTATCTATCTATCTATCTATCTATCTATCTATCTATCTATCTATCTATCAGACGACTGTATGATTAAAGGTCCAGTGCAGATTTAGGGTAATATATATGCATATGCATAACTACATTTTTGTTAGTGTATAATCACCTGAAAATAAGAATTGTTTTGTTTTTGTTACCACAGAATGAGCCTTTTATATCTACAGACACCATGGGTCCTCTTTGGTCCTCTTCCACAGTCAGCCTTAATGTTGAACCACCATGTTTCTACAGTAGCCCAGAATGGACAAACTAAACACTGGCTATAGATCAAGTGACAGTGAAGTGGCTGTGAAGGATGGCTACAGAACAAATCAAGCCCCCCATGTTAAAATGTCCAACTTCGCAGCAGAAATAGTTTTGGTCTCTATAGCTAGTTTAGGTACAGGAAGGGTGAGGTAAGGCAGTTACACTAGATGCCACTAAATCCTACACACAGGTCCTTTAATAGTTACTTCATTATCTTATTAAATATACACCTGCACACCCACACAGGTGTTTTCAGTTATGTGGCTCCTTAGACCTGCTCGGCTGGAATTTACACGAACACGAAGTTGTAACTTATCCTGCAACAAAACTCACAATAGAGCTCCTGAGGCCCCTCTAAAATTAATATTTTTGATTTAGTTTTAGAACACAATAACTTGTGAACACAAAATAGTATCTTGTTCGCCCAAGATTAAAAATCTTTAAAGGGTTTTGGAGAACCATAATTCAAAATAAGTTATTTTATTTTGTCCTCTTAACAAGTATATTTTGCTGGTAATACTGATGTTTTTTCACTGAAGTAGAATTTTGAATGCAGGACTTTCAAGATCTGACTGAGTACTCTCAGTGCTTTCAATGACAGGCCAGTACTATTATCATTATTAGATTACTTAGGGGACAATGGTCAAGTTGTTCTTGGTTAGCAATTATTCTTTCACAACTGTGTCTGAAATAAAAGACTGTTGAAAAAACAATTTTCTGGCTAGCTGGATTTAAGAATACATTTTAAACATGATTGAGAATCTTATGAAAATGGAGCTCCTGGTTTCAGACCCCTGATGTAGTCACTCATCTCTCACTATTGTTTGTATTTTTGGATCAGTTGGTCTCCTTCATCTATTTTTCTAAGTTCTTTTTGGATCTTTCAGCCCACACACCTAAACCAAACCTCTCTTTTTCTTAGTTTTCGTATATCTCTGTTTCTCTAATATTTGTTATATAGTCTGTGTATTATATAATGTTTGTATGTCAGTATGTTTAATAATATTCAACTATGCTTCTAATCATAAAAAGGTAGGTAGTGAGGTAACAATTTCCACAAAATATACACTTCTGTGAGGAAGTAACATTTATCTTACAGAAGCGAGTGAGAGGAAAACAGAAAATACACTCGGACATTAATCATGCACTTTATCTTGTTTTATTGAGAAAAAAAGACTACATTAGTCAACACAGTGGCAAGGTACTCTGAAGAAAGCATGAGGCAATAACTATGTCAGTATGATAGGTTAACTTACACACTTAACATCAGTGGGTCTATGAGGATCAAAAAACGGTTTCATCAATCAGTTTCTCACCATACGTTTACATTCTGTAAAGGCAATATATGGCAAAAAAAGAAAAAAAAAAAGTCCTCACAAAACAGTTAACACTGTCGATTTCAAACAATGACCCACTTTATTCATACAATCCAAATGTCTACTAGTAAAGGTACATTTTTACTTTGCATAAACTGTGCATTGTACACAGAAGGTCAATTTGCCCGTTTAAAATACAAACCGGCAGCCAAATCAAAATCAGCATGGGATCATGAGCACAGTGGCTATCGTATTTAAAGGGGCCCCTTCACAGAATGGACTTCTGTATACACATTTTACTTAAATATCTCATACAAACTTATTGTATATAAATAGCCTTTTCATTTTAAACGGTGACATGTTGCTTTGCCTTCACTCAAACAACAAACCCTGTTTCCCCCCCAACACTTCACTCTCCCGTCATTCTCACAACCTTTGTATATCAAGAAAGACAAAAATAATTAATAAAAATAGAAATAACAATATGTTTTTTTGGCAAGTCAGGAAGACAGCCTGTGTGCTGGTCTTTTTCATAACCATCAGGTCACTCTTGTTTTTTTGTTTTTGTTTTTTTTTTACATCCATATCTCTTCATTCTGTATTCAAACACTGCACTTACTGCAGCACAGACAAGCCCGAAAAGACTGTATGACTGTCTGTGTCTGAGCATCGCTTTTCCTCTTACAGAAACTATTTTAAAGGAACAGTTCACCCCAAAATGAAGATTCAGGTTTGATCTCTTTGTTAGCATTTCAGCAGAAACTCCATTGGTATTCATGTGACCAGCAGACACACAATAAGCCCCAATAGCTTTATCTCAGCCTTGTATTACAATGCCGAAGGTAGTTTACATCTTAAAAAACAGTACATGTACAGTACAGAATAAATGCCTTAAATTTCTCAAAAATCCTCGTGCACTGTAGCTTTTGAAATTGTTTAACTATAAAACACTTGGATTGTGGTTTTGAGGAAATTTAGAGGAGCTGGAAAGTCGAAAAAAGTTAAAGAAACTAGTTTTGGTTTTTACACTTCCATTTTCAAAGTTGCTTTCAGTACTTTGAAATAAGGCTGAGATGACAATCTTTGCTAGTGTTAATTATTTCCTGTGAGTTTAAATCCTTATAATTTAAGATTTTTGCTACCAAAGTATTTGTGGTATGCATCTTTTGGCAGTAGCAGTTCAATGAATTTACATTCACTAACGTGTCTAAATACTGTAGTAACCTTTACCGGTAGTGGCGGAGTCCGCCACTCCTGCACTGGATTCCAATTGCATACCTGTGTACGAGGGATTTACAGGAAATGATGCATGCATGTAATTCACCGCAATTTTATCTCATAGATATCAGCCTCGCTGTTTAGTGTTCACTGTCTTTACACTTTATCAGAACTGCAAGTTACAGCAAATGCAAACCAAAGATTTCCTACTGCCACTGCTTCACATTAAAGGCACAGCTGTACTGCTAAAACGTGAATGTGGCTTTTATTGTGAAGCAGCCACAGGAAATGCAATGTATTTGTCAATTTGATTACGACTTTCAGTGATTGCACAAAGTCTACATTTTCAATTTGGGGTGAATAATTACTATAACACTGACTTTAACATAAAATATTTTCTTTGTACAACAAAACTTTTAATTTCCTGCTTCTCCTTTGTTTGATTAAGCAATGTGTTCCTGTCATGGCTAATGTAAAATGCACAAAACGATGGATGCCTTTAATAGAGCAGACTGGTACTGAGAGAGACTAGCATGCAGGCTGGTGAGATGTCAGGTTAGGGTGATATTCAGTGTGTAGTAGGGGTCCCATGTTGCATGATTCCCCTAAAGGCATGACAGCGGTGAAAATCCTCCTCCCCGGTGTTAGATGACTGGCGCTGATCTGTCATTCGTGACAGTTGGTCTCAGCTTCACCGTGGCAAACGGATTCCCTCCTCTGCAAGAAGAAAGCCGTAAAAACTCATAATGCTGCTGTTTAAATTCATCATCAACCGGCCTTTAATTACTGAAAATTGGTGAGTTTTTGTTAGTTGTGTTAGGTCACTCACCCTAGAAAGGGAGCCTTTGCAGTCCCATTGACTAAAGAAACCTGCTGTCAAAAAACACAGAAGAAAAGACCCTTGAAGATCCAGTGGACAAAGAGAAACAACACACAACATTTAACACACACCACCACAGTCACCACAAATCCACACCCTCCCTCCAGCGGCGAAGAAAGTCAGTGTTGTCAGACTGGTTTGATAAGATTTCTCATCAACAGCTGCCCCCCCCCCCCCCCCCTCCCGGAGCTTTGACACGTACTTAAGCTACAACCTCAGACCTCACTCAGTCTGGAATCTAGACAATCTAGAAAGGCTGGCGAGAGACACACTCCTCTTTTTCTCTCACCTGAGGATGACGATAATCTTATCGCCTCCACAGAGCCAAGTGAGCATGGGGACGATAAAGTTGAGAAACAGAAATACATATGAGTTATGTGCCCTGAGGGCGACTGCAGCACATATTTGTTCAGAAAATGCTGTAAAAAAAAATGTTATAAGGCCCTACAGCAGTTAAATATATCAGAGGAACTCAACTCATGTGTTTGTAGATCAGAATGTTGGTTTCATTTCACATCAGATAAGAAAATGTTTAAGATTTTATCATATATTTATTCAGTGTGCAGGACACAGGCTGATAAAACCTCAGTTTATTTTATTCAATTTTCAGATGCAAATCTTAAAGTCTCTTTTATCATACTTACAGGAAGGCCTGTCATTGCATTCGTTATTACTTGAAAAACATGCATTTCCCTGTTCTTCCAATAGAGAGCAGACAACATCCAGAAGTCACTGGACATGCAGCTGCAATTAGAAGACTTTTATTCCCTGAACTCAGCTTTTCAGAAGGAGTTGTGTCCTGCCCTCAACAACTTCTTAGATTCCTTATTTAAGAATGAATCAGAACATTTCAGCTTGAGCTTTTGTTGATTTACATTGCTGAGAATTCTTGTTTTTCTCAGGGGTTACATGCATTTTGAGTTATCCTGACAGAAATGTGTAATTCAGAAACATAATTTTCCAAAATAAAACCTTTTCTAAACACTCTAAACCTAAATATCGACCTGTTCTTCAGCAGACAGGCATATTGAATTAAAAACAATGTATACAGTTGAACTACGCAACCAAAGTACTTTATCAGCAAACCACTAAAGCTGACACACCTTAATTACGACCAGGAAACAGAGCTTGAAAGCTGCCTGAGAGGCTCAACTCAGGGAACAAAAGTCTCAGTACACATAGTGACAAGGTCCACCTTCGCCTGCAGTCACAATAACAAACCTAAAGAGCACAGTCAGCCCTCCTGCCATCTGAACAAATTGTCAAAGGAAGAAGAAGAACTTTTTGCCAGTGGCGTGATTAAAATACTCTGAATTATACGGCTATGGGGTGGAAGATAAGAAAGTGAAAAGCACTGGGATTCCTCCTGTTGGAAAGGTATATCCCTCAATGTGGTTTATTATACGATAAAACCCTGAGGCAGCAGGTACAAAGGACACTGAGTACAGACAGGGCAGTGAGGAAGGTAATGATGAGGGAGAAAGAAGTGTGCCTGGGCTTGTCTGCTGCCAGGACAGCAGCTAATAGTTCATTTTCAATCAGCTGACACAGTGCAGGCACAAAATGAAATTGTGCCTGTATCCTCTTGTCCTTTATGTCTTCCTCTGTAACTCTCCTTCTCCTCTGATCTATCCATTCCTGAACAAAACCTGGCTTTGGGGATTTTTCAGATGCCTTGTTCAGACTCTCTGGTCTGTTTTACACTTCTTCTAGATATAGTACTTAAGTGTGTAGATCCTTAAGGCTCACACATCCTTCTGGGAAACAACTCAGTGGATAAATATAGTTGATTAGAGGAATTGAGGTGTGTTTCTGGCAGTGCTATGTTTAAAGGGCGTGGAGGCGATGACTCTATGGCGAGGAGATTTTGATATAACGCGATTAGTCAGACTATGAGTTCGACATGTGACGGCATTTTGTGGTTTGGCTGTGATGACTTAGGTCAGGCAAAAGCAAAAGACATTTTCTAGAACACGTGATGGTCTACTTCATAGACATTCAAACATGGTAGCCGTTTAGCACAACCACAGTCCTCTAATGTTTGCCATTCAAATAGAGCTTGGGTGCCTAGCCTAAATGCCTAGCAACGACAGCCAGATATGGCAAACCTGCTAGCAAAAAGTTGCCTATTTACATATGCAGCAAATATAGGAAGCAATATTTGCTTTTATTTATATAGTAACAATCTGTCTGCCTGGTGAATGTAATTCTAATATTCACTCCCATTCCAGCAACTCCTGCAGGAAACATCTGGCTAATTAGCAACTCAATGTTCCAACAGGTTTACTAGCTAATTGCTAACTGTCTGTTGTCAGGTTCTACATTTGGGGGTACTTTTGTTGTTTTCAGCTTGTAGGTATATATAATATAATGAAAGACTTTTAAAAACAGTCAAGCTTCCACGTTATTAGATTTGATTATTTAAGAGGAACACATGATGGATTAGAGGAATAAATAATGTCAAGTTAACCACATCCATGGAGGAGCAACTTCTTTTAGCAACAACCACCACCAGGACAGCATCTTAGTACTCGTGTTTGTTCAAAATGACAGTCAGTACGTTACAGGGCCTAACCCCCAACATTAAGAGTAGTCTGTTTTAGTTGTACTTTGATTAGTCTTTGATTGTCTTTTATATTTTGTCCTATGTTTTCCCTATAGTATCATTTGGTTTATTTCCACCGGTCAATGCTGCACATCAAACCAAAGCATCAATCCAAAGAAATAGGAAGGGGCAAAACATATAATCATATCATTTTTTTACACTTTTTCAGTGTGAAGTAAGTGGACACACCATCATCAGAAACGTATCTACATCGCCTCATTGAATGGGGAATGTATATTCTTCCCTATTGTAGCCTCACCTGAGTATTTAGACTTATAAAATGCTTGTGCTGATTGAATAAATACAACAGAAGACATGTTAGTTAGTGCGTGCTTAGTCAGGTGATGGTACTGACCATGTTCTGTGGTGAGGGAGTTGAGGGGACCACTGAGTTAGAGGGGGCGTCGTCGCTGTAGTCTGGTGGCGGCAGCAACACCGGCTCATCTTCCTCCTGCTCCGGCAGACTGACCTCACTCAGACAACGCACCGGCGTGCCTTGATTGCTGCTAAGACATATGGCAGCTATCAAACAACAGCTGTAAAGCAAAATTGAATCTCTTTTTAAGTATGCTGTAACGTTTTCTTACCTGATTGATATCACCGGATCAGTATAAGGTCTGCAGTAGGATGAGGGAAACCAGCCCCGCCTAATGAGAGAGACAAACACAGCTCATCAGAAACATCATAAACAGTCATATAAAGTGTTTATTGTTCATTTATTGTGTCGATACCAATCAGTTGTTATCTTCCTGGGGTCTATGTAACATACTGCACGTATTACTGTAGCTACAAATGATTATATTACACAAATACCGCCCACTCTTTAAAGGAATAGTTTGACATTTGAGATACATGTTTATTTGCTCTCTCTGGCCAGAGTTAAAAGAGAAGATTGAAACCACTGTCACATTTGTACTGTAAATATGAAGCTGTTAGCTTAGCACACAGACTGGAAACAAGGGGAAACAGCTAGCCTGGTTCTGTCCAAAGGTAACAAAATAATACATCTATTAAATCCATATTTTTAAGTGTGGTCTAAAAATAAATTCTTCCATAAAAGATGAATGCCACTTTTGAAATTTGTTAAGTTGCTGAAATTTATTTAATAATTTTTAGGAGCAGGAAAACTGACACTGACTTTCACCATTCTCTGTACACGTGAGACATGTAAGAGATCCGTTTTTAAAATAATCAGGAATGACGGCCACAGATAACACACACATATCAGACACAGATATATGACAGGCAGATAGATTTTGTTCACTAAGACTCACAAGTTGTCTCCAAGTCACGTCCAGAGAAAAAGATAGCTTATCTGACGAACGCACTGGATTTGTTGCTAAGAAACAGAATGTGATGTGATTTATCCCAACATGTCCTCTTCTTCACAAACCGACACTGACTGCATTAAAACCACTTCAACTCAGAAGACCACTTAATGACACACACACACATACAGGGAGCAGATGAGGCTTGCATTAATTTGTTTCAAAATAGGAACGGAAAAATATTCGACACAAGCTCTGTAATCACCCCGTAATCCTTTCGCCTGCATTATGAGCTCTAATTGATCCAGCGAGGAGCTAAAGATGGCTGTAATTACACAGGCAACTCTGGGGCTACAAACATGACTTGTTGTACATAAACATTTTCCAAGCTGATAATTTGAGCAAACACGACACACAAAGCTAACGTGTGTTTGTGTAGGAGAGTATTAAGAGAGATAACGTGGATAAAAACTTAAGCATTTGTTCGCTGTTGAGTGACATATGAAAGACCAGATGTCTCTTTTTTTACATGTGTGTGTGTGTGTGTGTGTGCACCTGGAGTTTTTGCATGTGTGTGTGTGTTGTTGATGGGCAGGGCAAGAGTGAGCGAGCGGAGAGAGAGAGAGAGAGAGAGAGAGAGAGAGAGAGAGAGAGAGAGAGAGATCAAGCTTCATGACTGTCATGTTGAACATACCTGGCATACTCTGTGTCTAGGCATGATCTATTAGCACAGCCCAATATCCACAAACACAAAGCAGAAACGAGTACTGCTAAACCGAGTTATGTGAAAAACACCTGGGTGTCAGTGCAGCTGCATAATTGTTGGAATGAAAGTACATTTCCTCTTGTGGGTGTGCCAGAAGTTGTGTTTAGATTACATTTAAATCAAGAATGTAAGGAACAAAAAAAAAAACACTGACATATCCTATCCAGCTCTTAACAATTCTATGTTTTTGTTATTGTCAATAAATCCAAGGAAAACCAACCAACAATATGTCCAATGCCAGCCTGTGGCTCTCACACCAAGTCCGCTGGTTCAGACTAAAGACTAAAACAGGCCACAAATATGTTCCATCTTCTTAAAAGGCTCAGCGATTTCCTAAAACAATTGGGCACTATAGTCTGAAACGTCACTCAATTTTCACTCGTGGAAGGAAGTATTTACAGCAACAGGTGTGATCACCTTAAAATAAACAACGGCATGCGTGTGCATTCATGGTAATAAAGAAACGTGTCATCCAGTCCTACAGTGCAGCTCTTTGATGTATTTTTAATGGCTTTTGGACTACAGTGGAGCTCTGTGGCACAGAGGGATAAACTGTATCACACTTTGGCTACACAAACAATATTTATGAGTATGATCACTCCATAGTGGGTAATCACCCAGTCTTATCCTTTAAAACCAAAGACGCTGAGATGAATAATAAAGATGACTCAAAATGAGGCAAAGAGCCAACAATAGTTCAAAACTCACTGCTGTGTCTTCTCCAGCTCTCCGTACAACCAGCCGTCCTTCTCTTCTTGGATGAGCAGGGTGATGATGTCGCCATCGTCAAAGCTGAGGAGTGTGTGGTTGTTGCCTGCCGTGTGGGGAAAGATGGTCTTAACTCGAGGCTTCCTGCCCATATTGAGACCGGACGACTGGGATGTAGACCGAGACAGACTTCCCTCTCCAATACTGCCCGGGTCTGGAGGCAACAGAGAGATTAGACATGTGATTAGTTATCCATCAAAACCTTAAAACAAAAGTAATTTATTTAAAGTGAAATGCTCTCATTTGCTTTCTTGTGGAGAAATGATTGATACCACTCTGATACGCAGCTACTGCCAGGAGACAGTTAGCTTAGCTTAGCACAAAGACTGGAAACGAAGGGAAACAGCTAGCCTAGGTCTTACCAACACCACTTAAGATCACAAATTAACATGTATTGCATGCTTAGTCAGGTGTTAGTACTGACCGTTCTGTAGTGAGGTCATACTGATGACGTTTTATGGGGGTGGGGGGTTGACTCAGCAGTAACAGTAAACAAGCTATAATGTGTTAATTAGTGAGCTTCAGATGTGCTGGCAGGGGAATTCTGTCACCTTTGGACAGAGCCAGGCTAGCTGTTTCCACCCTTTGTGCTAAGCTAACTCTCCAGAGAGCAAATAAGTGCTCCATTTTTAATGAAACTTCCGAGTAGAAAGGAGGACACCTTGAATGTATTCTATGTTCTGCATCTGCACAATGCATCTTGTTAAGACTGAGAGATGTCATTTGTGGAAGACGGGTATGTTTATGCTTGTGTTTCAGAGAAGCCATCCGTACCTGAGTGGTGGTCTGAGGAGGAGGTGACTGGAGATATGGGCTCTGGGTTGAACATGTAGGCTAGCGGACTGGTCTGTGCCTTTAGCGGAGGTGCAGGTGGAGGCACCATTGACTCCACCTTGCTCTGAGGAGATGGAGAAGAATCTGATTAGCAGATGCATTGAGGGAATTATAGCAAGCACATTGTCTGAATGATCAGGATAAAGTCTTTATCAACAGTCATTACTTTAATCGAAGCTTATTATCTCCCTCCTACGCAGGAGTAAATAGCCAGGGCCAAAACACATGCAGTGGACTTTATAAGAACAACAAGAGCACATGCAGGGTTTCCCATGGCTGATAGCCAGACGATGATAACCAGACACTTCACGCACAACAGCCTTCATCAGATATCAGCACCTTTGCAAGATAAACTACAAGCAACAAAACAAGATAAAAGTCTCTAGGACCAATCTTTTCCACATGATTTGTTCTACTTGTGTATTATCTGGAAGGTCTTTATCTAGTGTCTAATTTAGTGCACAAATCATAAACGTTATGTTAAAGAGCATTTTGATGCCTCGTTGGTTTATGGTTTGATACAAATCACCATGAATCCACACACGACCAGCTACTCACCCTGCTGTAGCGTTCAACCTGCGGTGATTGTTCTGGTGTGGTGGAAAGCCGCTCTATCATGGTTTTCACCGTGTCCGGCACCTTGGTGATGTCGCTGCACTTTTCCTGCCAGCTGGGGAGCTTCATGGACAGCGTCTCTTTGGCCTGGAAACACCAGAGAAAAGAAAGAGAGCAGATGTTAAACAGTCTGTAAAAGGATGGGTTTGACTGTGCAGGATTTGCTCTCTGTCCGTGCTTACTTTCTCATGGAAGTTGCTAATTTGATAGGAGAACATGCAGTGTTTGTCCGCCAGGAAGCAGAAGCGTCTCTTTTCTTCCAGTAAGGCCTCTCTGCAGCCATCAGCGATGAACTTCTGCATGTCCATCTGACGCGACGAGATGGTCTCCATATACTGCAGACAGGGTTAGAGGACAGCAAGGCGGTACAGGATTAATGACAAGTCAGGTTTCAAATGAGCAAAAAACTGAGTTACAGACTTTATTTCATTAAAATGTATGGAGAAGACTGTCGACAAGAGACCACAAACTGCACCAAAATGAGACCAAAGCAAAGTGTTTCACTCAGCACTTCATCAGGCTCATGGGATATATAAATCTAAATATACAAATAACAAACAGAATGTAGATAATATAGAAAAGTTAGCATAAACAGCTTAGCATAAAAAAAAAAATCAAAAAGAAATTAAAGAAATTCTAGGAAAATCAAATAAATCAGAAATTAAAATATTATTCAACATAAAATCATAAAATAAAAGAAAGTACAAGCAAACACTAAAAAACACTAAAAGAAATTCTGTGAAAATAGAAATCTCTTATTTCTGATTTATCTGTTACTTTTACTTCACTTGTTTAATTTAATTTCATTTATATTACATTTTATTATCATTCTTTTCTCTTTTTTCTTTATTTATTCAATATATTTAATTATTTTCTACAGACTGTGTAGCCACCCACACACTTGTCTTAGTTTTGTTTTTTGACTTTATGTTCATCTTGCAGTTGTCAGCTCTGCAGTACAGACTGTGCCACAGGATGAATCTACAGATTATCAGTCAGGGGATATGTGCGGCTTGAACACTGACTATGGCTCTTGATTGCTCCCTCTCTAACTCGGTGGCCACACAACGTAATGTTTGTGTGCTCAGAGGCACTAATTGAGGCACTAATGAGCTTTGTAATCAAAGTCTCTACACCTAGCAACAAGTTTATCTGAGTCTCCTGCTGCTCGTGGATTGATCTTAGCGCAGTGGTTGACCGAGTCAGCGTACTGAAAGACACACCTTCCGCACAGTGAGGCTCACAATGATTCTGCCCATCAAAGTGGAGCAGATGGGTGACTGAACCTGACATATCAAACTCTTTAAAACGACTCCTCTACCCACCCCTTCATCCTTTTATCATCCTTCATCCTACACCCACTCCCCCCATCTCGCTCATTTTCCCATGGTTGTCATGGTGACAGTAAAGCAGCCTGTCTCTGAGGTCTCCTTTAATGTATCTCTCTCTACGATAGCCTGTCAGACGCTGAATCAAGGCTCTTCATTTCCCATTTTCACAGTAAACAATGGTACAGACTGTCAGCGAGAGGTGGTAGGAGCAGAGAGACAGGACTGAGCTCATCACTGGCAGCGCTACAGGTGATATATATATGAGAAAGCTTAGGAGTTAGCCCCGTCTCCCTTGTGATCGGTGTCATTTTTATCACATAATGAAAAAAACACTTCCAGGAGAGAAGGGGCGCCAGTTTCAGCTAAGATTGAGAGCCAGGCTTGTGCTTACAAGCTCCACCCGGATAAGACGACTTATTGTGCAAGTGCCTTTGAAAAGCTGCCATTCAAATGCAAGAATAAACAGAGACTGAATCTGCATTTCAGCAGCAAAAAAAACTTTCACAACCCGCAATCTGGACTTTTCAATTAAAGGTTTTGCTTAGTAATTCTCTCGAAAACAAGCCAGGCTTACACACCATCCATCATTGAATACGGCAATAGAAACAGTCGATAAATTAAAACAAGAGCCAGACAGGAGTTATTACTCAGGCTTCTCAGTCTCTCATTCATCTCACCCCATTGATTTACAAAGCAAATGGCTGTCGGAGGTGTTAAGACTGCTTGTTGGCGATGTACAGCAGCAGGACATACACACCAGACAATGTGCAACACATTTCATCCCAATATACTCAGGGTCAGTGAACAACACACAACAAACCTACTCGAGCGAGGTGGTGTCAACACTGACTGGTAAAACTACAAAGCGTGTGTGTGCTCTTCTGTTCACTCAGCAGTGACACTTTTAACTGGAGATTTTAACTCTTCTTGTCATTTGTATGTTTCTTTTTTTAGATGCAACAGATTCAGTTTGATGAGACAGCGCTGCTGTTTGTCCATCTGCTTGTAAAACCTGACTCTCTGGATGGAGAGCTTATTTACTGCTGTTAGGAGCCTGTTTTGAAAGTTTCAATCTTATTCTCTGTGTAACACCTAAATTGATTTTGAGCAAGGTCTTCTGTGCTCTATTGTAGCCTGCAAAACATGCTTTGTGAACCATCCATACTGTATGTCCTTGGATAATATAACTAATCGAGTTACACTGGAAACAAAAGTCGATCTGTTTACCTCTGACTTTTTACGACAAACTGCATTTTTGGCCCCATTTGGTAGCAATTGATCCCACCTGCTGCATGCAATACAACCTGAATCTCAGCATGGGGTGAAACTGTGTTCGTGTGTGCCTGCACACATGTGAGCATTCATGCATACGCAAATTTGGGTGTGTACGCCTTGAATAAAACGACAGCCTTCCATCTGTTGCTAAACGCAGTGAGCTCAGGTCTTAATCTACTGCATGTAAACACAGGGAACCTGCAGACAACTATAGGTGTGGTGGCACCTTTGATGGTTTTAATCCCCTGTCTTATTTAAAACTGTGTTTTTTTAAGCTATTTAGAGTCATCAGTGTCTGTCATGCTTTTGCGAAACACTACAGTGTTGGAAAGCCGAACATGCTGCACACCTCCTCCTTACGACGTTGCACGGGTATGTGATTATTATCTGAACTATCTTGGCCGCATCTCTCCACCCCATCACATAAATTGTTCACTTGTCAGATTGTTTTCGCAAGCATCAAAGCGTGAGCATGCAACAGCGACATTGCTTGAAAAGCCATAAAAAGGTTTTTAAAGGAAGGAAAGGTTGGGGTCGGTTTGGTTTCGGTCTCACCTCGTTCTCTTTGATCTCATATTTGGATGAGTGCTTTCCTTGGCTTTTCCTCCGGAGCTTCTTCAGGTCCGTCTGTGAG
Source organism: Argyrosomus regius (assembly GCA_946959425.1). NCBI lineage: Eukaryota > Metazoa > Chordata > Actinopteri > Sciaenidae > Argyrosomus > Argyrosomus regius. The sequence continues at coordinate 15,237,824 of OX336900.1, forward strand.
CGCTCCAGGGAGTCCTGCTTCAGCTTGTGCTCTGACTGATAGCGCTTGAACGTAGCCTACAGATGTTTGAGAAGAGACACAAATGAGATACAAAAAATAATTGCTCTGTTGGGTTGGTGGATGCTTGCTCTGATGGATGCAAGACGGATATATGATTACACTTACGTTCATGTATTTGACATCCATCTCTGTCTTTTTCTCCAGCTCGATAATAACCTCTCTGTGGAACCTCTTGAACTATGGAAAAAAAGAAAACACACACCTCAATTTCATTGCAACATACATCACCCTGCATGCACGCTGTTCTAAACACAATGTACAGTTCAGTCACATGGCTCAGTGGCAGTGTTACGATAAGAGTGGAGTGACCTGGTGGAATGCACGATAATGGGTTTCTGAGAGGATTCCACCCACCAGGGATGGATTATCAGCCTGTTAAAGTGAAAGATTTACAGCTTTTTCTTCTTGCAGAGAAATTACAATCAGAGAGAGCTTATCTCTTAAACCTTCCTTAAGTGTTGTGTTTCAGTTGTTGCCGTAATTAAACCGCATACACCTAACTTCAGTATAGTCACCAGCAGCTATCTGAAGTATTTCAACCCGAGGCGGGTCAGGAATGACTGTGTGGCTTTTTTCACTCCCGTCTAACTTTCTTTCACCTTTTGCTTCAAACTCTCTAAAATGAGAAGAATGAGGTTACACATCCAGAAAGGACAGTGTAACAAATGGAAAGTCTCTGTCCATTATGTCAAGATAAGAGCGTTTATGGCCACAGGGTACTTCTAGGAATGAAACTCCTACAGGCTCAATAGGAGACCTGTCAATGCACAAAATTGCTTTAATGAAATAATTGCAACACAGGACTTTGTCTCTTTTCTTCCTTCAGATCCATTATAACCTCTCATTATGTTGCTTTTTATTCTTCTTTGAATTGAGCAGAGATAAAGGGAACAACCTCAAGAGCTTTGGACTTTACTGAGAGAATGAGACATTGGCCATATTCAGTGTTTTTCACATTGTCAACAAATCCCATGAAAATACCAAAACCTACAATGTATTTGTCTCTCAATACTTCCCCTATCCTATGGCTCTGCAGTGTCTAACAGTACTCAAACACTAGTGAATTGTGTGTTTGTTGGGGACCATTTCATGCCATGTCACGTGCAACAATGGTGTGACTTATTTATGTTTTTTGCTAGTTTATGGACAACAATAGATGTCGATGGGACAGAGCACAGAGGAATACCATGTATGTAGTCTCTGGATACAGACAATATTTGTTTGTAGGATGAGTTTATAGTTGCTTTTGGTCTTTTTATGGGAATTTGTTGACACTGAGAAAAAATATAGAATATAGAATATACTAATAAATATACTTTAAGGCTACTCACGTTCTCTTCCAGTTCATTATGGACTTTCTTGTGGGCCTCTGCGATCTCCATCAGAACGACACCTAGGAAGACATCAAGAACAACTTTTAGTGTCAATTTTAAGAAAGACAAAATCATTTTGAATGTACAGTATGACCCTGTGGCATTCTGACCAGGGTCTAGAGGTGTTAAAACAAATAATTTTTCATTCACTTTCTTGCTGAGAGTTTGAAAAGAGGAGCGATACCACTACAGGAAGTGGCCACACCAAGTCAAGAAATAGAGTGGCACATAATCAAGATAGAATATGTTTATTGGTAAGTCTTAGGGGTGCTGGTATGTGGTTTTGTTCCCTCTGGACAGAACCAGTCTAGCTGTTTCCAGTCTTTGTGCTAAGCTAAGCTAACTGGCTGCAGGTGGTGGCTTCATATGTACTGCACAAACATGAGAGCAGTGTCAATCCTCTCATCTAACGGCTGGCAAGAAAATCAGAAGGGTATTTCTCAAAATGAACTATTCCTTTAAGAGAGGTGACAGACAGCATTTGGAAACCAGAAACCAAACATCCAAAAACAACAAGATGTTGATTCAGGAGCAGATGCTAACCCAATTAATGATAATTTGTGAAAAAGGTACAATAAACACATATTTCCTGCATAAACGTAACTTGTTTTTCATCAAGCCTTGCCTACATCTTTACAGCCCAGATTTTACACATGACTTATCTCCTTTCAATATTTGAACAGCTGTCAATAAGTAATCTCTATGAAACATTCTGGTATTGTGCAGTCAGATACAGAACAGTCTCCATTCACAGACAGGTTACAGCATGGATAGAGCAGCATATGACGCGACACAAAGGGGCTGAGTCAATACTGTAAACTACCTCTATCACAATGGGGTGAGATCTAGACTCAAGGTTTACTATAGGACACGGTGTTCTGGTGAAACCTGTAAAAACAGTGTGGGGTATCATATATGGACAGGTTACAGTGTCACTGTGAGGGAAAAGAGCAAAAGTGAACAACCTGCAAGAAGTTCAGCACCTTCAGAAGTTCACATGTGTCTGTTTCACTTAATGATTTTTAGGTGAAAATCTCAAAAAAGTTGCCCATGTCTGCACACTCCACCTAAACACCAACACCTAAACACCTCAAACACATTTGACCCAACACCTGACATTCCTCCGCCACCGACACGCCTCCTCCATAGAGCAAACAAACGCAATGACCCGCTGATACCGAGCTGTACGTCTGTGATCCAGCAGGCAGCGTCCAGCTACAACAACATTGCCCTCTGAAGGTCACTAGAACATACTGGTAAATGCTGCCTTTGTGCTTCGACGGGGAGGGGTGTCACTGGGATCAGGGGCTGTTTGTACAGCCCCAACAACACACTGCATGGATTTGGAATGGGGGGGGGGCGAGGCTGAGAAAGGCCAGGACGGGGGTTCAAAGAGGCCGTTGTACACCTGCAGGTTTCACCTTTGGGGTTAATAAGGTGTGAAAGTCTGCCTGAGGGAGAGCAAATGCTACAGAAAGTTATCACAACCTGGTAAATATAGGCCGTTCACTGTAAAAAAAATTTTTTTAAAAAGTCTGTAGATTTTAAAGTAAAAAACTGCCAAACCGTGACAGTAGAAGACTGTAAAATATGTCATAAAGTATGAATGTTGTTTTTCTGTATACAGTAAAACACAGTCATATTTCAAAACCTTTACTTATAAGCCATGTAAAGGGGGAATTTACATGGAAACAGAATAAAGTATTTTATATTAGAGACAGTTAATTGTACGGTAAAATGCCGTAATATTTAATGGCATATTTTACTGTCATGGTTTGGCAGTTTTTCACCGTAAAAAATTTACAGACATTTTAAATTATGGAATAAAACACCAACCTTACACGCAAAATTAACAGTACTTCTATCCTTTTACTGTAATATTAGAAAAGGTCATACCGTATTTATGGTAAAATTATAGCAACCGGTTCCAGTCTTTTGTTTCTTTTTTACAGTGTACGATGTACAAAAAACACAAAGGTTTTAGAAACTATCGGGCTGAACTGGACTGTTTTTCAAGTTCATTACATTAAAAGAGCAACAAAATCACAGACCAGCTTTCTCTCAGTTTATCTTATCTCCTATCTCTTTCTGGTGCTGGTTCTCTCTTGAGTGTTTTAAATGCCAAGATAAGAATTTCAAATACACAATGCCAAGTTCACATGGATTTCTAGGCAGGTTGGTGCAAGAGTGATAAAAGATCCCCGTGGAAAATCCCACCATCCATGATTCACTCATATGACTTATGATTCATCATTATGAACTCTTATTCTCTCTCCCACTTCCTCATCTGACGCTCATCATTATCATAGTCTACAGTGTAGATATGCAGCTCACAACTAGATAAAACCTTTTTACCAGTCACAGTGGAGGCTGAAAAAGACATTTCTTTAACAACTAAGTTGGTAATTAATTTGTATGACTTCAGAAAATGCTTGCTGATAGTACACATAGCAACGCCTTTTGACATCCTCAACAGATAATGTCATTTATGAGCTGGGAATGCCCTGTGCCAACACAGCCATGCCTATTTGGTGCTAGATAAGGAAGCTGTACAATATGGGATGACGTTGGCAGGGCAAGCATTGGCAGCTCACCTGTTGGCACCTTTTCTCTGGCTCACCTTTATTTAACCAACTGATAATGCTTCCTTTATTGTGCAAGCGACATCTGAGTGGGACTAAGCAGCTGTCGTTGGTCATCGTCTTGTTGCAACGTTTTATTACAGATACATCACACGCAGACTTGCAATGTAAGTGAGGAAACGAGGCCAACTCCTATATGACTCAGGATCGAATGGTATCTCAATTGTACACATTCCATTGCAGGCAGGGAGAGACACTATTTGGAGGTTGCCATAGACGAGCTACTCCCTCCATGTTATCATAATGATGTCACTGTGATCAATGCTGACTCCACAGGCATAGAGACGTGACTGTGGTTAAACTCTGTCTGGACTCTTTTCTGTTATTCATTGTGGCGTCTGATGATCACAGCTCCAGTTTTTATGAGTTTAGTCTTGTTAACCACATCCTAGCAGAACTTGTATAAACAAGCAACCACAACTAGCAACCACTGCATAGATCAATAAATAAACCTTGAGGTGAAACTGTTTCTTAACCTGCTTTTTGCAAGAATAAACTGGATCCCAACTTTGAAGCTGAGAAATTTCCCTAAAAAGCTCTAGAAAAATTAAGCTGTATATATAATTGAATGATGAAGATCATGTGATGTAATCAAAAGCTCAGGAATGGCTAATTAATGGACCTTGGGGTGAGATTCTTTTGTCAACAACAACTGCATAAATTCAGACATGTAAACTAATGGAGCGGCAACTACAATTATTGATTAATCTGCCCATAATTTTTTTTAACTAATCGATTACTCAATCAGCAAACTTTCCAGAGGGTGAGGTAACATCTTTAAATGCCTTTTTTTAGTTCAATCAAAAGTCCAATGTCATGTTTACGGTGATATATGACAAAGAAAAGCAGAATAAACTTCATATTTTAAAAGTTTGAACCAGAGAATACTTGGCAATGAATCGATAATTAACCAACTAATTACTTCAGCGCTATTGCAAACACTCAGTTCACACACAAAGGCTAAAAGACGGGCAAGTGTATGTGCTTAGAGCACTCAGACTACCCAACAGTCTATCATTACCAATCAAATATGCCACCTTGGATGTTGATCATCAGTTTATCACACTAATGATGATCAAAAGCGACCCTTTTTTGAGCCTCTACTGTCATTCAGCATGTCGACTCTGTTTGCCGCAGATCAATAGCTGTGAGAGCTTCCTTAACACAGAGTAATGACCTGCCATCACACACAGCACATAACATCATTTATTACTAATACTCATAGAACTAACTGCAGCCCAGAACATCAACAATAAATCTATTTATAATACAACAAACTGGGGGAAAATCTTTAATAACCTTAAAAACTGCAGGATTGTTTCTTAATATGAGAAGAAAAAAATTTAGAACATAGAATAAAACATATAATAGTCGATAACCAACTTCAGATGCAGAGCAAGTAAAAGAGGACTCAAAAAGAATCCTGGGGTATTTTCATGAAAGGACTGAAGTGTGACAGGGTTTTAGATGCTCCAGCGTCACAGTTTATTGAGCGGTAAGTGAGACTCTGGTCTCTTTAGAGGTCCCTTGGAGGAAATTCCCAGAGTACTGGGGAGCTTTTAGTTTAATGGTGGATGTAGGACGATGGTGTTTGAGGTGTGGGATCATTAGAGGGTTGTGGAGTGTGACGAGAGAAGTCATAACTGACTGAACAATGAGTGGACTCTTTGGAAACGACCTCCATCTTTCTCTTTTTTACTTGTTTTGAACAGTCTGTGCCTGGTGGGGACACACAATCTGTGCCTGTGCGACTGACCCTGATATTTTAGTGTCCTAGACACATTTATGCCATATGGTCCAGATATTTGTCCTCTGAAACAGCCCAGACTTCTATCATGAGCAGTATAACTGATGCCACTTATAAGGTTTTAAGTAAATACCACTTTCATGTACGCAGGGGACGTTGTGGGAGTCAGGAACATTAGCTTATCTTAGCATAATTGCTGGAAGCAAGGAAGACAAAGCTAGCCTGCCTGACTAATCTAGATTATGACTAATCCTGAACAGATAAAACAAACAAGATATAACATGTTCGTAATTTAGAGGTTTTAGTTAGTGGATTATTTCAGCTTTGGACAAATAGAGGATAGCTGTTTCCTTCTACTTCCTGTCTTTATGCTACGCTAAGCTAAACTAAGCTAAGCTAACGCTTCCTGGCTGTAGCTTCAGAATGAACAGACAGATACAAGAGTGGGTTAGGGTTACCCTAACAATAACCCCTAACCCTAACCCTTAACGGTGAGCCTGTTCTTCTCCATCATTCCCTCTCAAACAAAGAAACTGCAGACACAGAAGAAGTCTCTCTGAAGAAGTTCGAAAACTAATTTTGCAGTTTTTTGAGTGAAGACAGATTAGTCTGCTTCAGGTGCTCTCAGACACAAAATATAACGCAGGGAGAAAAATGAAGGGACGTGTACTTTCACTGACTTTTGGGAACTATTTATGGTTACTGATGCTTCTGGTGATGATGTCTGTAATGAAAGATAAATTGCCCATCATCATATTGATGATACAGGCAATTTTGTGTGCTGTGTCTAGAGAGTAAAACTGTCCCATGAAATACCTCAAAGCCAAATGTTTGAAATGTCACAAACTCTTATTAGCCATAACATCAACCTCCCTTGAGAAGAGCTGGCTCCTCTCGAAAGCCAAAACCTGTTACAGAAGCTATCAGCAGGAAACACTCAGTGGCCTGTCTGTTCAAAATCCCAATTCTCTGCAGAGGAAAAAATCACTCTGGCTGACATTACCATTTTTCTCATGCTGACTGTAGTTCAATATTTCAAAAAACAATTTCTGACTGAGGCGTGACAAACAGCGCAGAGAAAAGGTGGAAGGGGTGGGGATCGTGCTATTCTTTCTTCTGTAACATTTTCAGTCCCTCACTACCTGCTGCTTTTCAGAGAGGAATGGCAACTCCCTGTGGAGTGCAGTTATGCGCTAATGCACAGGAAGTTTCTAATTGTACTCCCACTAAAAACTATGACTTTTAAATATACAGAGTGATATATTGCATACCAGCTGCACTGCCACGACATTATAGATAAACAGCAACAAGCAAGTGTAGGCCTACTGATGTATAGTGATTTCACATGTAGTGGCTTTAAGTCCACTGTGGCCTCAAAAAAACTAATGGCACATTACATTTTCTCAGATTCTCTTGAGACAGCTGCTTTATAATGTCATTAGGCGACCTGTCTAAGTAAGTGGAATGGGTGGACAAACAGGAAACAATAAACATGTCTCCTACTTAAGGCTACGGTTTCATTACTTCTTGTTTTACTTTTGTTAAAATAAGTCAAATTTTATGATCCATGATAAATGATATCCTACTAAATAAAGCACAAGTAGAGAAGAGCAATAAAGTCAGCAAATTGACTCAGTAATGTCAGTTGTATATCTTTTTACGTTAGCTAACGTTAGCCACCATTAGCTACTGGTGACAGCAGAGCAAGTAAAGTGGTAAAACCCCTGAATGTATTAAATCTATCGAGGTGTTTTATTGCTTCTACATTTGATTTAATTTGTAAGGAAGATAGTATTATTGCATTTTTCAGAAGTTATATAGTATAACTTCAAGGTAAATGTTTTACACCTTCTCAAATATTTGGAGTATTTGGCAATAGTTAGCAGTAGCAGTAGCCCGTTGCATAATAACTATGGTGTTTTCAATTTAAACCCTTTTTTAAATTTTTTTTTTTTTTTAGTCATTTGTTAGACTATTAAGTCTTAATTTAGATGAGGTTGTTATAATTGGTTTCAGGCCCTGACAACTGTCATTTACATTTTTAACTTCTTTAAAAAGCTAGTTTACATGGTATCGAGTGTGATATGACTGCCATATCTTTTTCGAATGTACCACATTAAATATAAATGCATTTAAATAACAATAGCTTACAAATTGGAACAATCGGTTAAACACAAAAAGACTAAAAAGGACACTTTCACCTCCATTGTAGCATCAATCAGAAAGAAAAAATGTGGACAAACTGTAAAAGCCTCAGGTAACTGTCTGCAAATATCTGCAAACCACTGTGACGCAAGTGCTTTTTACACCACAGCATTCACAGAGAGACTAAAGAAAACACAAGCCTTCAGTCCTGACAGCTGTCTGCAGTTTTAGAGCTTGTCGTAATAAAACGGTAATGTATTTGTTCTGTCATTTCTGACAGTGGTGCAGTTCAAAGGAAATTTTTGCTGAATTATTTGACTCTTATACCTAACTCAATCCTTCTACTGTTAGAGATTAAGTGAATGATTAAAATGATTCATTAAAGCAATTATAGGCAACTGTAATTGTTGTAAAAGTATTTCCGCAAAGGGAATGGAGACAGACTTATTGTTTATTGTTTAACTCCATCTTATGTCTTTTGTTTAGTTATATTGTACCAATAAAAGTATTTCCATGCATTTGAGCCTCCACAAACAGACAGTAAAGACTGGCGGTGGGTTTGGTGAGGCAGATGGACGAACAGGGGATGAGGAGGATCAGTGGTGGGAAGACAGTCTCCTCTGTCTGTCTGTTTGTTCAGTGTGTTTGCTGCTCTGCAATGTGTGAGAGAATTCACACTGTCTCGTTGTCACCTCTTCCAGGCAAGTCAAGAAAGACTTCATGTGCCTTTTTACTAGAGGCCGTTTTAATGTGGGATGGATTCTAATGATTGAAGTGACAACATGTCAGTAAATGTAAATAGTTACTTTTCTAGCAAATCTCAGTGGTTGATTTTTGTCTTTTTGCCTCCCTTTTTATTGTTTTTGCCATGAGGTAAGATTGCAACTTGTTCTGATTTGATGACATTAAAGTATCTTTGACTTAAATCACAAAGTAGTCCCTTTACAAATAAAAATGTGATTGTTAAAGCTGCAAACTTTCCACCCCTTTCTACGTGGAATGCAGTGAAAATGTCACCAACCACGCATGTAACATGAACATATTATTTCATGTAGCGTTGAAGTACTGGCATTGTTGACTGACAGGTGCGGCCCGACAAACTCGATCAACATTGCGCAACATGTTTCACTGCTTCTCTGCCAGATAGAGAAAATAATCTTCAAAATGCAGATTTCGTCCTGAAGAGAGGAGATTTCTGTGTTTGTGGTTCTATTTTTGTTCATACATAATTCATATATTGTACTGCTTGGTATCACAATGGGTAATAGGAAAGCTTTTTTAATGTCACTAAGTCTAACCTGAATCTATAAATCAAAGCCTGCTCTTTATTCTAGTGTGTTTCCAGAAAAATAAACCAGAAAAGGAAGGAAATCTTTGGGGCTGACAGGGGTAAAGTGATATTTAGGAGTCTGGATTTCTTGTTGGCAAGGCTGTTGATTTATGAAACAATTTCTTCATGGTTTCACTTTTAGACACTGACAATGCTCTTATGTTCAGTTACACTGCCTTGGTGTTTTACAGCTTCCTTATTGTATAATTTACATTTTAACCAAAGGTGACAGACACATTAAATAATCATCACACAATAACTGCTCTGTGACAAGTCATCATATTTTGTTTATGGCTGGACAAAATGCAAATGCTATTTGAAATAAGAGATCCACAGCTATTTTTCAGTATAATGTGTGATGATTACTGTAATGTACTGATGTAAATTGTATAGAATATTCACTGTGGTCACAATTTCTGTTAAGACCAAAGGCTTGATGACATTGTCTTTGCATTTATATTATCCTAATCTGATCCCCTGCCTGTCACATCAACCTGAGCTTAAATGAGGCCAATTTATGAACCCTGCAGGAGTGACGCAGCAGAACACACAAAAAAAAAACAACCTGATGAATTGTAATAGCGCTGAATTAGAACCCCTGGATGAATTGGGTCAGCTCCAGATTTTACCGCTAATAACATAATTGGAGATGAGTCACAGGATGGATGAAAAACAACATACAAGCTTGCGTACAAGCTTGATGGCAGCCTCAGAGAGGAGATAGAGGAAGCACTTCAATCAGCGTGAGAGGAAGACAATATAAATGTCTGCTGCTACTGTGCCACGAGGGTTCAATTAATGTTATTTCCAGATGTTTGCATAATTTACTCATGCAGGCAAAATATGTCACTGTGATAAGGTTGCATAGAAACAGACATTTTTGAAAATTCACTTTTTTCGCTTTCTTTCCAAAAGTTAGAGGAGAAGATCAATACCACTCTTGTGCTTGTATAATGCATTTAAGGCTACAACCAGCAGCTAAAGACTAGAAACTGGGGAAAGCACCTAGCCTGGTAACAAAGAATGCCTAATAGGCCCTCTAAACCTTATTAATTGCCACTTTATGAGGTGATTAATTTGTAATAAACAACACATTATGGTTTTATGGGGGGGGGGGTATTACTTGACTGGGTGCAGTGACATTCAGGAAAGAAAAAAAGAAACAGGTAAGATAACAAACTGACGTATTTACACTTTGGTTTTTGAAACAAATAAGATATAATGTTAATTAATGAGCTTCAGAAGGTGTAGTAGATGGATTTTGTTACCTTTGGAGAGAGCCAGTCTAGCTGTCTCCCCCAGTTTCACTCTTTATGCTAAGCTAAGCTAAGCTAAACGATTTTACCGTACAGACATGACATTGGTATCAATCTTCTCATCTAACTCTCTGCAAGAAAGCAAATAAGTGTAATGTTGAACTAACTTCTTTAAAGTCAATAAGAAATGATGAAAGTGCCTTGAGTACATTTCAAAAGAAATGAAAGTGAGGTATAAATATCTTTTTCCAGATCGAGCTTCACCACCGAGATTTCACTCACTGTGGGCAGATGCAACCCGGACTCGCATGAAACTCACCAAGCTCTCTGGAGACTGGAGACACCATAGCGTTCTCTCCAACCTTGGAGACTGCATCAAAATAGGCCTTTCCAGCAAGAGTCATCGCTGCAGGGGGAGACAGACAAACATCAAGTTGCTGGCTGGATCATTTCGTGTTGTGGTGAAACTCTTCGATTAGTGGAGATAGTGCTGACATTGAGGTACACTGAGGCCAAATTCAAAGTTCACATTAGGTGAGGGTGAAAGCTGTGTTTACCTGTGACGGATTTCTCATAGCTCTTCCCGAGGTTGACCAGGTTCCTGAGGCCTGGATTCAACTGATCCATCACAACCTGGTACAAAGAACAGAGATTAAAGCTTATGGAGCAAACCAGCAACTCTTCCTTCCTGGAACTAATTACACTTTCTCTTTCGCTTACTCACAAACATCTCTAATTTCTTTTTGGCAAAAAAAAAAAGGGCTTGCAGACAACAATGAAACTCATGAGGCTATTTTTGTGGGAGTGGGCGGAGAAGAGAAATACATGAAAACAAGTGCTTTGAGCTTTTGCTCTATAAATACCACCATGTGAGAACAATAAAACTTTCAATCTTTAACTTGACCCCTCACGTATGCTTTACGACTCCCTCAAAAGAGCGAAGTCCCACACAAAGTCGCAGCTATTTACGGCACAAACCTCATCACTCTCGCCTCCCAACCCCAGCCCCCCCCTTCTCTCTCTCTCTCTCTCTCTCTCTCTATTGAAAGGCCTCAACAATCAAGTGCTGTTCACCTCCATGTCTCTATTCCCTTGACACGCCCTCAATAGAACAATGAAGGGGCAGGTATGACTTTACATGAAGAAAAGAACAGAGCAGAGGAGAGAGAGAGAGAGAGAGAGAGAGAGAGAGAAAAGGGGAAACAGGTTCCTTGTTTTCTTTTCTCTCTCTCTCTCTCTCTCTCTCTCTCTCTCCCTCCCAGCTGAAACTGTGGCACACTAAATTTCAGGTGTGACTCTCTCTCTCACACACACTCACATACTTGTATTGCTAAACCAGGGAGGACATCCCACTTAAACATCTAACATTTCAGCTTAATACTACAGTAAAAATGGGAACTTAAAACCATTTTAAAGACATGCGGTGCACCCACACACTGTCACCTGCTTATCAGTAGTGAGAGGCAGCAGTGTAAACTTGATTAGATCAGTCCATGCTGAGTAAACAAGATTAATCCCATAATCAAATAGCTATTGATCAAATCACTTCAAGTCCATTGACAAGCTACAAGCAGGTTGATTGATGGGAGAAAACTTTCTTCTCTAATCATCACATGACAGACAAACAGGACAGGAGGGCTTTGGCTGCTCTGTGGTTTTGCTTTGATTTATTCATCTCCTAAAAATAACAGGATGTGTCTCTCAAATTGACTTTTGGTTGTTCCTGGACTTTACACGCTGTTATTAGAGCACAAGTCATAGTTTATTGCCACTGTAAACAACAACAGAAAGTTTCAATTGCCCAATCAAATGGTTTTTATTACACTATGAAATTAAAGGGACGTGCCTGAGGTGGTGAATGGTCAGAAAACTCCCGTAAGATGTGATTAAACCTCAATAAAAGAAAACCCCAGGAACATTAAAATCTGTGGTTATCTCTGTGATTTATGGTCAAGATTAAAATGCAAAAACCCCCGGTTAGGATAAATCAGAGATAATACAATCAATTTCTATGTGACTCCACTCACCTTGTATGTACTTTCTGTGAGCTTGCTCACATCCTCTGGAGCCCGAGACATGATGGCAGGTGGTTTCTCAAGCCCAGGAGTCCGAGAAAAAAAAAAAAAAAAAAAAAAGGGAATAAAAATTAAAGATGGTGTTTGACGGTGTAATCCAGGTGTTCACTCACTCCTAATAATAAATCCAAGAGGCAGTCCTGCTCCTTGTCTGCACCGTCACTCCGCGCATGTGGCCAGGGAGACGCTCAGCAGCCGGCGGCGCATGCACTGACTGACTGACTGACTGACTGACGGAGGCAACGAGAGATTTCCCGGTGTGTTTAGAGGCTCGTGAGGAGGGCGGGGAGGAGGAGGAGGGAGCGCGAGGGAGGGCGCCGTGACGTCATGAGAGGTACAAATTGAAGTTGTGACAGAAAAAGGTGTGAGATCCTGTGACTCTACATGTTATATAAAGAAATGAAGGCATAGTGCATTCTGACACTGTTGGTTATATAAAATGCAATAATTGGCATGTAGAGGGCGCTATAATACAAATGTTTGTAAAGTAATGTAGTCCAAGTGGTGGTTAGGCTGTACATTCAAATCCTTCATTGAAATAGCAATACTACAATATAAAATACTCAGTTAGGCTACAGGTCCTACATTCAATATAAGAAAGTGCAAGTACTTTGAATAAAGTAAAAGTACTCATTGTGCAGAAAGGTCCCTGTTATATTAGCATATAGGATTATTAATGAAAAGCAGAATTCAAATGCATTCAAATTTGCAGTAGTCAAGATGTAGCCAGTTTTAATCACCTTATATAAATGCGTTGAGTTGTTTATTCAAGAACATTGCACGTTAACAGATTAACTTCACTTATATGAAAAATCCTAATCCCAATCCTAAAACTGTAGCTGTCAAATACTGTAGAGGTGTACAGTATTTCCCTCTGAAATGCAGTGGAGTGAAAGTGCAAAGAATCATAGTATGTAAACTACCAAGTACAATAACCTGAAGTACTCAAGTAAAAGTACTTTCCATTTCTGAGTCCATGATAAAATCACACCTGAATGTTAGTTTTCACATGTGAAATTTTGTTTTTATAGCACCTGAAAGATGAGATATTAAAATGTACCATGTATAAGCAAAGTAAAAATGTCACATGGCTTGAGAAATTTGGAGAAAAAGTTCATTTTGGCAATATTTTTTGGCATTTACTGTAAAACATGGCTGTCTGTGGCCTGGATGGGGGTGACATACCCCATCACTTGAAAAGCTATTAGCGCATTATCACCTGTCCTGACACTTAAAGGCTTCACACGTCACGATTGGGATGAAGCTAAAAATGTGCATATTGTGTGAATTTTACATACAACAACACACAGGGCAGCTAATGTCAGACAAACGTTTTGGGATGCACTGATTCAACCTTTCTCCTCAAATATGTCAGCTGTGGAACTGGACTTATCTTTGTGTTGGGCAACACGAGGCCTGACACAAAAAACGAGTCAACAGCCCACATGAGTGAATGATGACACAGACTTTTATAATGACATCATAAAATGGTAATATCTGACCTTGTTAAGGTTAGTATCAGCAGCAACACTGATCCGGTGTATCAGATTGGTCCATCCCTACAATGGATGCTTCTCTGAGGCCTCAAGAATGATTCATAATACAAGTTGATAATGTCATTTGGTGCATATTCACCAACAAACTAATCAGATGACCAAACAAAACAAACGCAAACAAAAATAATTTTGGGTCTTCTGTAGGTCAGTTGCTTGCTTTGCATGGTTGATAATCCAGCCTTTTATGCAAGAACACATACTGTAATGCCCCTGCTCTGTTCATCCATTATGTGATATATATTATATTTTTGTATATTGTATCTATAACTTTATGTTGACTTTTACAATCAGTAAACTGTGCTGCTTTTGACAGTAAGCTTGTAGTTCAATCTAAACATAAACACTTCATAACCTGCTTTTTAGGTCATTCTTGAGTTGTTAGCACCACCATGTGGATGTTTCCTATGTCAGAGATTTATAAATATGCCTCCACTATCCTTATCAAAATTGGACTTGTGTGTTATTTCTGTTTTCAGAGGGAAAAAAACGCTGATAAAACATCATATTTCAGAGAAATGTCCCACATCACTGACAGGAATGTGACCCAGGCCAGAGCCTCCAACTCAAAAGCTGATTGTTGTTCCCGAGCCACATGATTGTAACGCATGGTGACAATTTCAAGCCTTTATGGTGATCATCTGCATGCTCTGACTGTCAAAGCCAGTCAGAAGGAGCCGCATCACAAACTTTTCCTCTCCGTGTCCAACTATTCTGCTTTCAGGATTCATTTCTACTTAAGGTCCTCCCATTAGCTCCTGAGAGAGGACCAGCAGATATGGACAGGTACATCTAACTTCTGTTTCTTTTAAGATATGTGACGTTTCTTAATCCCCCTTTCTTTTAAAACTGTGGGATGTTTGCTTACAGAAAAAATGTTGTATGCATCTTGATGCTCCTGGTCTTCCTGGGTGTGGCAGAGACCACAGACCCTTTGACAGATTTGGGTAAGCCATCCAACATTTCTAATTTATACAATTCTTACAGACTTCATAACTAAGTGTTTCCTTTTTTTCTTTCTTACAGAAAACATCGCTGGGAAGTTAGTCTTCTATCAGATTGATGGAAATGCCACCTATGTGAGGGACACAGGAGAACTGGCTTCAGATGTTCCCACTGAGACCATGTTTGAACTCTTTGATCCTCAGAAGAATTTCAGCTCGGCAAAGTTCACCTATACGTGGGACTTAGGGAACGGGTACGAGGACTTTTCCCTAATGAATTATATATGAAGGGTGTGGGATGCTTTTCTCTATCTTTTATACATCTTTTGATCTCTGATGCAGAGAGGTGATCCAAGGGACTGAGCCGGTCGTCCGCTATCATTACTCAGAATCAGGGAACTACACGCTGCGGCTGAAAGTAGGAGTGAATGTGACCAAATATGCACCTATGCTCAGTGACTTCTACTCCATGGACGTCCAAGTGCTGGGTTTGTAACATCCACTTAGATGAGTTATGATATTTCCTTGTTTATGTGCTAACCCTATAAAGTGATGACTAATAACTGAAAATAATTTGTAGATGCCATCAAACACATCGAGCTGAAGGGGCCTTCTGATTATGAGGTGTCTCAGAACACTAGTTTGGCTTTTCATGTCGACGGAAGGTAAGCTGAAATTTTCTTCTGTTAATTGCAGAGAAGCAGACATTCATTTTAAATTTGACATATTTATAATCACATGTATTGTGCTTGTGTGTGTTTGTGCTTAGTCCTCCCATGTGGGTGTGCTGGCGCTTCCTGCCCAACTGTGTGCCGGACATGTCTGGGAGCTGCACCCTAACCATGCTGTATGAAAACACCCTGCAACTGAACCACACCTTCACCTCTGCCGGCGTCCACTGCTTGGACATCAGCGTCCGCAATGACATCAGCAAGCTGCAGACCTCCTTCAGCCTCTACGTCAAGAGAAGCAGTGGGTGGCCACACACAAACACACACACACACACACACACACACACACACACACACACACACACACACACACACACACACACACACACACAAATACCTGTAGGCTAACAGGCTACTTTGCATAACAAAAAATGGAGGGAGATAGGGAAGGTGTGACAGAAAGACAGAAACTCAGGTTGGAAAGAGTTAAAAGGCAGAGAGCTGCTTATTCAGTGTTATGAAACCTTTCTAAAATCTATTAGATAACAACAACAAGAGGCTGTTGATACTTGTGTAGATTCTTCTTGTTCATCATTCATTTCTAGAGTTCACAATGTTCATTCAAGAGGCTGAATCATGTCTACTTAGTGGTGGGGTATTTGTAGAGAGAGCTTTACACTGAAGGGACTAAACATCCCCTGTCCCTAAATAGCACAGTCAGTGTGGTCAGTGTTTTGAGGGTCGATGGCAAAATGAGGATGGATGGTTTAAAGGACAACAGGGGAGTTGATGGTGAAACCATTTGTCTGCTGCTCACGACACTGTTGTAATACAAACTAAAGGCCCAGCCTGTGGGGTCTGGACACCACCTAGAGAAGGTACATCATATTCACCGTTTGGTTCTGTCAGCATAGGGAGCAAACTCTTTTAGGTTTTCAGTTGCTTATACTGCCCCGCTTATCAGGTCACTTAGACTTGATCCATGTCACATTGCCATGTGACGTTAACAAACCTCCAACCACTCTCTTGTGACGTCACGCTGTCAACGACCATGAGAGGTTTAAGAGATTTGAAAGATCTGAGACTAGGTTGACGATGATACAATACAGTACAAACAAACAGGAAGTTGTTCCCAGTGTGGACAATTGAATGTTCATGAGAATAAATGAATTTGACATGGATGCATTTTTATGCTTTGTAACAGCCAATATAGAGGACCCAGAGAACATAATATACCTTTTAAAGTCACTCATAAATTGGTGCTGAATTAAAATATAATATAATATGTTGATATGTCGATATGTTTTAATTCAATGAATTATATTATTATTATATTATTGTAATTATCCTTTTTCAGCTGAGCATTTTGTTGGTGAATAGGTTTATTTTATTTGCTAAATTTATACTGTACGAACTAAATAGGAATTCATTAAAGACGTTCTCTTAGGCCCCCAAATACTTCAGTGCCTAGTGTATGCATACAGTTATATTATTTTGTCTTTTTCTTGTTGTCCACAATCAGAAAGATTTTTTGAACCTAAGAGAAGCTGTGCTGTGTCATGGGGTGTTTCACATAAAACTTACCATGTGTCACTTAGCTGTGTTAGTTCCACAGACAGAGAGGCAGGCAGTGAAAATGGAAGAATCCATGGCATAGAGTGTCCCCACTGCTCAGCACATGACTGCTGTGCTCATTTAATTCACTAGCCATAAAAAACAGCTCTTAGTGTAGCTGGTAAACAATGTTTTTTCCTGATGAAAATATGGAAATTTGGACTTGGTTTTGAAGGTTTTGACCTCTGGTGCTGTGTTATGGAGGCCATTTTAGCAGGAAGCTTTGTGGTGCAGTATGGTTACACACTAAACAGCGTCACACATCCATACAGAAAACTGTCAGGGTGGCTAATACACTCTAATAGGCTTTCACCTCCCTAGTTACTGCTTCAACACAGCCTCTACTGTGTGGCTTATAGGTGAAGCAGCACTTAGATTAAAAGATGTCACCCAGATTCTGAGTGAGACTTTAATGTAGTTTATTTTTAGGATGCACTTTGACAGCAGTCTAATACACTTTGATAGCTTTGGTATTTAAATAGTGAACATGACCTCCTACTTTAAACATCAAATTCACTAAATAACTGCTGAAATCTCAAGTTTGAAATCAGATTAATACATTGTTCACATGTTGTTTCACTGAGACTTTGAATCTAAAAGGATCACACTCTTTTCTTTCTGTGTTCATTGCAGATAACATCCATATGTTCTTCATCCTGTCATGCGCTGCCATTCTTGTCGCAACTTTCTCCTTCATCGCAGTCATCGCCTGCCGCCCTCGTCATCACGGCAGATCACAGGTACCGCTCTGAGCGTGTTGCAACATCTTGCAATGATGAGTTTTCTTTTATATTTCAACATATCTTATACATTATTCAATATAATACACCTTTTTATTTATATGTTTTTGTTAGGGACCATGTACAATTCCCATCTGTCAGTTTCATCAGTCACGTTAATAAAACAACCACCCAATTACAGAACAAACAGACAAAATATATATTACAAATCACACACAGTTGTTGATAGACACACACACACACACACACATCAGCACTAAGTATGTTTAAGAGTCAGTGGTTACAGAGTTGATTAGCTTTGAGCAGATTTTTCTGTTTGAATTTAAAGGTACTGATAGAGCTACGACTCTTTATGTGGGAAAAGATTTCACTAATAAGGTAAAGTGTAGGTAATAGTGACGTTCTCAGTAAATATTGACATATGTTTGCTTTCATTAGCTCTAATGAATAGAATGAAACCCTCACAAAGAGAATCAGTGATTGCACTTGAATACAGTTTATGACCACAAGGAGGCTGTCTGTGCTCAGAAATAAATTACACCTGAGCAACAAAGTGTGGCACAAAGATATCAACATTGGGCTGTCATTTGTCATAGTTTGTGGAGCGGTTTTAATCTAAAACTAACTTTGAAACAAATATATGATTTACAGCTGACTGAGAGTTGTCTGGACATGTGCTTTTTGCAGATTGCTTCTTCCAGTAATGCTTTATTCCTGAAGAACCAAGACTCTGATGGCCAAAGCTCGATTCTGTTTAACTTCATCAACATGGAGGGAGGAGAGAAAGAGCCTCTCCTCTTGCAGTTTGGGACTCAATACAGCTCTTAACTGTCTGTGTTCCAGCATACTGTGGCCACATAAATGTAAAGTAGATGCATCTTGCATATCACCATGGGATAGATGTGTATAGCTAAATTTGTGAATGATCAATGCGCAACACCTGATATCTGTGACATTTCTAATAATTCTACTTGTGTAAGCAGTGCCTGTGTTAATGAATAGTTTAGTCACTAATGTTCAATAAACTAGCAGGTCTAATGTCTTCTCTATTTTTGTAAGTAGACAGTGGCGATCAATTAATGAGTCACCGAGACTGAGCTGACATTCAAACAAACTCATAATGAATTAATAGCATAAGTGCAGGTCATGTTTAAACAATGTGTTAGCATGCTGGTGATTTGTTTTTGATGTTGATGTCTAAATTTGCACTGATATGCTTTACAGAAAAATAATAAAAGCTGTTTTTAGAATCTTTTCTTGCACTGCTAAATCTAAATTATATATAATAAAAATAAAGGTAAATATTAAGTGTATAATCAATTTTACAGGAAGTACAGGTTTGATCTCTGCCAAGTAGAAACCAGAAATTACATTTGAGTTCATGGATACAAAACAGCTTGCTAAAATCATGATGGCAATGCTAACATGCTGATGTTTAGCAAATATTAAAACCTTTACCATATTCGCCATCTTGTCTCGTGTGTTAGCATGCTAGCATTTGCTAACAACATTTTGACCTAATGATGGCGCTAGATGAAAAGCTAAAGGATCACCAAATTTAGCATACTACAAGTCATCTTGAGGGGAACATGAATGTCTACTTTACACAAAGTTTAATTTAAAATAAATTACATAAAACCACAAATGTAGACCTCATGGTAGAGGACATCTGGGGATCAGCAAAGTCATTACGATTCACTGGCTGGAAAATATGAATGTCTGTACAAAAGTCTGAGCCAACATGTAAAGAAAAAGATTTCACTGGAAATGTGAAATGATTATGTAAATAATAATGTGAAGATATTCAGTCAGTGTTGGATCAGTGTAGTCATCAATAGAGTCACCCCTTTATCAGAAATACTTGTTTTCAAAATGGAGAAAATTTAACCTTAGTGGTGTCAGGGATGTACATTATATGAATGTATTAATAATGAAATAAAACAGACAACAGACTATCAGGAGAGAAAAGGTTGAATAAAATATAACTAAACATGAATCTTTTCCCTGAGTCCTTTCCTGCTGCACTAATGTCAGTCAGATTATTTTTATACCGTTTAGTACCATGATGGTGTTTAATGACAGCTTGTCCTCTGTTAGAGATGTCAACAACATTATTAATTGTTAGTCTCCTGATGAATGCCATCTGTCAGCGCTACTGTGGGGAGCTGCATGCACTAAGATAAGTATTTCACTTTCATCAGAGGATCGACCTTGAGCTTAAAACACTGCTGTGGTTAAGGGTCTGCAGCTGTCCACAGTTTTTTAGAAATAAAACATTTCATGAACCTGGTTTCAAATTCACTCATATCTGCTGATGCTGTCTAGTATGGAAAGCTGGGCTTGGGGGATATATAGTACGTATCCTATCAGTGGTAGGTAGTTAATATCAAATTAAGACAGAAAGAGTGGAGTTTGAGTGAAAAATACTAATGAAATGACTAAACTATAATTACTACGTAATGCAGTCCAATGTATTCCAATGTATTTGTCTTACCTTATGACCTTACGTCGTAAGGTAAGACTATATTATGATTCATTTAGGCTTATAAAGTCTTCTTTGTAATATGTGACACCATACCTTGCTGCTGTCACTTGTTTTTTAGGCTCGGTTTGTTGTTGTTGTGGCTTTAATTGAGTGTATCTGCACTATAAATCTTGTGTTGTTGAAATACAGGTCAGGATATTGGGATTTATTGGGATTTGTTCCCAGTACGACCTTGTCCATGCCCCAGTATTTACAGCACCCGCCCCCCCAGCTCGGCATTTCACCCACTACTGTAAGCCAGTCCAAGATTTACTCTTGTTCAGTGGCATCTTGCTTGGTCACTCTCTTTTTCTGCCATTCTCTGCCTCTGCTGAGCCTGTCTGGCTCTGGTTCTGGTGCCCATTATGGGGTTGTTCCTCATCTGTATTCCTCCTCCACCCCAGGCCTGAAAACCGGTGTAAACACTAACATTGGCCCAGGGCTCGGAGCTCACAGGCTGGGCAGCCCGGCTAACAAACTGAGCTAACAGCAGCTATAGTTTGCAGCAGTTTACTGTCCATCAGAAAACTGTAAATTACAGAGAGTTCAGTTCATTATTACACTTGATCTTTGAGAACCAAAGCAGTGAACTTTTACTGTCACCCATTTACCAAACATGAAAATGTATGCTGTTTTAGGTTCTGGGTGATATAATGAGTCTTCATTACACCTCTTCTTTATGTTTTTATATTATTTTTAATAGATCATCAACTAACCAACCAACCTTATGTTTACCCATTTATCCATCTTAAACTGAGACATAAAACACAGGCTAATAAAGTATGAACAGATTCAGACTGGCCTTGGGCATCTTCTTTTCCATTTCCATGACCATTATTGATTGAATTTAGCTCTGAAAAGCTGGATAGAGACTTTAATGTCATTGTTTTTTCCCCCCTTTCAGCCCAGATAAAAGGATGTAACATACAGAGCGTACCCTGTGCTACCGGAAAATGACATGTTGTGAAGAAAGGAACAAAGAAGTGCCTTACATGTGAAATGAACAGTCAAGAGGAATAGATTTTGTGTTCAAATGAGGCCACGTAAAAAACAGCTTGTGTGAATTATATGAATCAATCAGATGACTTCACCAAAGATCATAGTGGAAAGGGTGCAAGAACAAATTGTGCAACCAATTCATGTCTCCAGAGACCCATACAGTATAGTTTTTTTGATTTATCAGACTAATTTTATATGTGTGATACACTTATCTTATTTGTTCTTGTCATGTATGAGCTTTTTATTGAGTCTCCGCCTGTCAAATGTCATGTGCTATATAAATAAACTTGACTTGATTTGACTTGCTTTGTCTGAGGGGGTGTGTCTGTGACGCCACCCATGACCTATCGGCCTCTCTCATCTGTTAAGCGTTGCTAATGCCACCCGGGACACCTGTTGTTGTCTTGACCCTAGCCATCTGAGTCAAGAGATCCCGCTCAGCCTATGTAATTAACTGCTTGTGTCACTCGTGTTACCTTACACAGACACAGACAGACACAAGAGATGAGTTGATTTTAAACTGATGTAGATCATCGAAATGCTTAAATAAAGACATATATATATACAGGAAATATACTGTATAGCTGGAAACTTTGGCAGAAACACAGACATTTGTGAATTAATTTTGCAGCAGTAATTTTCTTTATTTTACTTTTATTTTCATTTATTGGCAAAGTAAATAATTTACAACATTTAGAAAACATTTAATGGCACTTAATTCTCCATAAGAAGGCCAAAAGACAAGATAGACAATGACTTACATGTGTGCTAAAAACAGAGATTACATAAAAAAAACTATAATTTATCTGGATAGCGACACTAAATAATGAAAAATTAGGCTACATATACAAATGATTATCATACATTTTAAATACAGTTTTGAGCATTTTTTTTTGTTGAATGCTTGCTTAGACAATCCACTGCAACAATATTACAAATCACGGATAAAAATATTTCACAACATTGACGCTATGAATATATTTTCAACATGATTCACCATTTAAACAGGTTTTGTTCAAATGGAAAAGGCAAGGGAAAAAAGCACTGTGATAGACTCACTAGTATCACTGGTATCAGTTATGCATGCCAAGAATAAGAATTTTTTACTCGTATGTAAACTGAAAAACTAAATCAACAGTATATCTACCAGAGAAATAAGCATACATGAAATAAGTCACATGCTCCTACCAGCTAGTACCACATGACTCATAAAGTGCCAAATTGTACTTTACCAGTTATATTCCCCTTAAAAATGACCAAACATGTCAGGATCAGAAGTTTGATTGATGTTGGCTCTAAACCTGTTCCCTAGTTAAGTAATAGACACAACATTAGCCAGACCTTTAATCTTTCCTGCTACTTACTCCCACACAGCACGCAACTCCAACTCACATGTCAACTGCAAACTGCCAGTTAGTCTGGACCTCGGTGTATTTGTAGTAGTAGCAGTATGCGTGCGTCTGTGCCGGACTAGAGTGGACTTTCCTTACTTCAAAGCTCTTGAGAGTGGAGAGAAGGGTGTGTGGGGCTGGGGGTGTATGTTATGTCTTAGCAGCAATACCTGAGGGAGCCTTTAACCATGGTGGTGGGTGTATTGAAAGACATAGCTGTCTGATTGCCACTAGTCAGTGAAGGTGTCGAGCCTCCGCATGACAATTTGAACACACATTCACTGCTACAGATTGCCCAAATGTTATGTCATGTGAGTGCATTTCAATTTAGGAGATCCCATCTGTATCACAAATCACAAATATCTCTCTAAGCAAATGATATAAAACAAATTTGTTACACATCAATGTATAACACAGAGTCCATAAACTGTAAGCAATTAAAAAAGTACTGAATGGATGGAAATCTAAAGAGAGGCAGACAGATGAGTTTTAAGCATTGGGCAGTCGCTCCTGACACATCTCCAAGGGCCGCTTGAAAGCACCCCTCCCGAACACTTCAACATTGCTTGCTAGCCAGGAGATCACATTCCCGGGCATATAAGAACTGCAGTTAGCCATAGACTGCACCTCGACCGGCTTAAGAACTCGGTCCCAAATGTTCACTTGACTCAGCTCGCCCACAAAAGCCTGTCCGGCATCAAAGCGCCCACCCACCACGTCCTGTAAGGGCCATAAACAGCAGGATTTAAATTTAAACAGCATCAACAACAACAACAATATAATCAAGGGTAATTATCTTTCCGAGCTGGAGGACACACACGCAGTCTGTGGTGCTATGGATGGACTATTAAACTTTCTGGTTTAATGTGTGTTTTATTCCCTGTTCTGTTCAATGCTGTGAATTTTGTAGCACCTTAAAGATGCCACTGGTTGGATTTTTCAAAATTCTATTAAGAAGAATAAAGAGTACTGCAATTTAACCTCAGGGTCCCCCAGTTGGGTTAGGGTTAGGCTTAGTACATACATACTGATACTTACACATCTGAACAAATGTCACAAGTGTTGCCTTTATTATGACACCAAAATTATTCAATCAAGACCTTGTAGTTGCAGAGATATACTCTATGAATGCATACTATGGGTCATCTATTAATTGAATGATGACCTTGCATGGCGACCTCAATCCACAGTGGGTTAATGAGAGAATGTGACAGGTTTGTGGTTGTAAGGCCAGAAAGGTGCTATATAAAGTCCATTTACCGTACTGTCAATATGTAGGATGTGGTGTGTATAAGCAATGTACAGCTGGACTTTCAAGTCACCGATCATAACACCATCTTTGCTGTCTTCCACTTTAGCTCTTTTACTGTTCTACACCCATGCTAGCAGGACTGTAAAGCTATACTTGGGCATAGCGGTGAGCCAAATGCTAACATGAGGATGCTAACATGCACGCAAGGATGTGTTTTTTTTGGATTTTTATCAAGTGTACAGTTTACCATGTCCACCATCTTAGTTTAGCATATTAGCAAAGTACAAAGCACAGCTTAGGCTGATGTGGATGTCATTCGCTTTCAGGTATTTGGTCCTAAACCACTGTGTTACCGCTCAAGTGACTGTTACTGGATAACAGATAACAAGTCAGGGAATCAAGATTAGAAATAATCTTCTGGGGCAAAAAAAAGTTTATGCGAGTCAATCCAAAGTGGCAGACTGACAGACTGACTGCCTAATTTAGCTGCTAGCAGAATTAGAATTTTCTGTATGCTGTTTTTTTTTTTTTTTTTAGCAATTCCTTGTCAGTCATGTGGCTAGATGTGAAATAAGAACAATCTTCAAACACTGGTGGTTTTTGCATCTCATTCCTCTGTTCTGACACTTGTTAATAATGCACAAATTGTCCACAGGGACATCGCAGTATCTGTGGGCAGTGACCGGTTCACTGTTGTCTTGTGAATTACTTTGTCACGATAACCTGCTGCCATCTTATTACTGCTGCTTCAGGCGTGGTTGATTTTCTTATTTCCATCTTCAGTTTGCAAAGATGCTCCATAAATAGATCAGAACTACTTGACATCAGACACTAACTATGTGACTGTGTGAACATCGCTGCACTACACACTTGATGCAACATTGTTAGTTTTCTTCACTGTCTGCTCCGTGTAAAAAAACAACAAAAAACAACAGAAACCCATTGACACTTTATATAGAAGAGAAGTCATTGATGATGTAACTCCAGGCAGGTGAATGCTTTCTTTGATCATCAAGCGTTAGAGTGATGACTAAAGATAGAGACAGACATGCGCCAAACACAAAAAAGTGTGATCACTACTTTTGTCAGATTTTGGGATCCTTACCTGCTCCTGCCCGAGGATGATGACTCCCCCGGGTTTGATGGGGTGCCAGGCTGCCAGATTGTCACCAGTTCCCAGCTTCCCACCATCTTGGTAAGCCTCCCATTGGCCATCCCGTGTGGTCCAGGAGACGCAGATGTGGTGCCACCTTCCATCACGTACCTCCAATGGCAACTGGGCAACCTGTGTTAAGAACATGTTGTACTTAGTTGTGGTTTATTTGTATGATGAAGTTAGCCATACAGAAAGGTTTGATTTAGTTGGAGTGTTAAGGAACATTCAGGGATTTTCATTTTAGGAGGTAACATTCCATATAATGATACAAGTTTAGCAGATTTATGAAGCCAGAAACTGCTTGCCTTGTCATTGATGAGCAGCTCTATTGGGTTATTTCCCCATTCGATCAGCACAATCTCATTCGCCTGCCCTGGTACACCATAAGAGAAGGGCGTCCCTATGCCAGGACTGGCGCTGGACTTGATCCACATGCAGAGTGTGAAGGCATACATCTCTGGCAGGCTCTTAGTGATGCGGCCGTACAGGTAGTTTGTCCGCTGTGGAAGGGACAGCTTGAACTGTTCTGGGGATAAGAAGTCTCCTCCACCTGTAATCAGACAGGCAGAGTCGCATAAACTTGTCAATTGCTGCCTGGGGATGAAAGCGAGGAAACAACAGCATCACATCCCTTTATGTTGAAAAAAGCTTCCACAAAGATCCTTTTTTTGTATGTAAAAACTGTGCACGTCTGTCACCCTTATTTCGCTGTCTGATTCATCAGACCCTCTCAACTCTTTTATTCCTCTTCCTCTGCCTCCTCTCCATTAGTAGATGCACAGTAGGTTGCATGCTTTATGTACTCTTATATGTTGTTTTTCCCTCTGTGCAGCACCATGTACCATTTTCCTCTCCACTAATGTGCTGGCTGGCACCTAACCTCATCCGCCAATGCAAGGTGAGTTACCTAATTCTCTCAAAGCAATATTTCATCTCGATTTATCCATCTACAGTTGTGATGATGTGAATATGACAGTGTTGCAGTTGAATCACCTTTCTCCAGCTCACTGATTCTCTCCACCAGAGCGTTCAGCGTACTCTCCGTCTTCAGCCTATAGGCGGCCGTGGCGTTGGACAGCATGCTCTTCTCCTCCTCCAGGTTGCTGACTTTCTTTAGGAGCTGTTTCTCCAGCTCCCCTAACCGACGCTGCAGGAGGTCGCGGAGCTCACTGGGGAACGAGGTGCCCGATACGTTGGCCCGCATTTGCTGTTGCTGAGGAGAGGATGGACAGGACAAAATGAGCAGGAAGTGCACAGAGTAATCAGAGCTGCAAGTCATGTGTTACATCACCACCCTATAAGCTGTCATTTCTTTTTCATAACGGATTGACCAGCTTGACAGACATATTTTTGGAAATTTGGATTGTTTCTCATCCTGTTATTTAGTTTTATTTTAGTTTGTTAAATCAGCTGTGGCAATAAACAAACCCCATGTGTCTTTCATGTAATTAGGATGCATGAGAGGCACTATCTGTGGCTAGAAATCACAGTCACTGACACAAATCGTCATTTTAAAGCTGTGATTAAGACATGTTCATGCTTTTTAAAGCAAGCTTATTCTATCCTTAATAGTAATAATAGCAACCAATTAGGCTATGAATCTCTTTCCTTTATACAGTATACATCTGAGAGATCTCCATGATGCCAAAGCTGAGAAGTGTGTCATAATCCTTAATTCTCAATACTGTACTTTTACGCATGGCTTTGGCACAAGGGATTATGCGCAATCGGTGCAGATTCAGCCCGTATACCTCCAAGTTCTCCAACCGGTCCTTGAGCCCCTGCATGGTTTTTCCAAGGCTGTCGATGGTGTCATTTGGATCTCTGGGAACATCCCCCATTGTGTTCTGCTTTTCTTTGCCCCACGAACCCCCCTTCTCGTACTTCTTATCGTCTGTGGCTGAGGCGCACAGGGACAACTTGTTGGTTAGCTCGTTGATGGTGCCAAGCTGTTTGGAAATATTTTCTTTCTGAAGTAAAATTGTCTCTCGAAGCTGCATGACAGTATTCCTGAGCTCCTCTTCCTGGCTCCCGGTGTTTAGCTCGGGTAGCAGTGTCACGGGGCAACTGACATCGCCGCTGAGGGGTACTGCCCGGCAGATGTAACGCTTTCCATCGTCCGGTTGTCCGCTCGCTAGTTGACCGCAGCCCAACGCACAAAAACATAACAATCCATACAAGAGTGAAAACATAACGACGGCGTTTACCATTAAATAAAGTCAAGGGAAAAGTGAAAAGCAAAACACGAACTCTTTAACGAAATCCACTCTCAAGGTTTAGTGCGTAAAAGTGTGCCCAAAATAGGTCTACCCCAAACAACATCACGTATATCTACTTCTACAAAGTAACGCCATGTCTAACCAACAAAACCGAGAAAATTCTGAGCAGAAAATCCGATCAGGGGTGACTCGGTCACTGTAAGCCCGGTTAATGTGGCTTGTGTTAACGGAACTATTCCTGGCACAACAGAGCGCATAGTGTGGTGCTGATGGGACAGCTCCTCTTAGACAAGAGGATTACCAAAAACGGTGTCTGTGGAAGCTTCCGGATTGGTTGTAGTAGACTGACGTCACCTACCAGCTGGGTCAGGCATTTGATTATTTTTTTAAGTTAATAAGCAATGATTACTGTGAGGAGTTAATTATCTCACAACGGTTAAATATGATAAAGGGGGGCCACAGGGATTGGAAATGTGT
Source organism: Argyrosomus regius (assembly GCA_946959425.1). Lineage (NCBI taxonomy): Eukaryota > Metazoa > Chordata > Actinopteri > Sciaenidae > Argyrosomus > Argyrosomus regius. Next base: position 15,265,992 of record OX336900.1, read on the forward strand.
GATCAATTTTTGTTGCATCTCAGTATAATTTCATATCCCCATATTTATCCTCAGCCTTCCGTTTATTCTGTTGTTCTTTTCTGGTTCTCTAATTAATTAGTTCCCACCCAATTACTGCCCAGATAGAGGTGTGGTCAGAGAAGTTGCTATATTATGAACATTTTTGCAGCAATCATAGTTTATATGTTAAAAATGCCCTCAAGTCAACACTGTGCAAAGGTCACGTTTTCAACATTGAAATATTAACATTAAATCAATATTGTCTCACTGTGCACACTGCTAACTTTCCTGTCGAGATGTTTTAAATTTAATGAGGGCTGGGAAACAGTAGGGATGTTTGTGACACATTTAGTTGAAATAAAGTACTTCTTCAGTGATCACAGAGGAGAACTGGAGATGACAAAGAACACTAAATAATTGATATGTGACAAGGACAACAAATAAAAGTTATTTTGGGAAAAAATAGTATTAAAGTAGTAAAAAGTATGAATCTATAAACCATTAGATATTGGATAATATACAATACAATATATAATATACAATAAACAACAACAACAAAAATACATGTAAGTCAAATTTTAAGTTTGTTGTCCATGGAACACATTTTCATGTGTCATTTTGTTGTTAGCAAAGTTCTGGTAATGCTAAGTCATTTCTCTTTTATTTTTATGGCAAACATCTGAATTAGTGCCATATTCTCACTGACTTTACAGCTTGTCTAATGTTGTAAATGGCTAGTCAGTGAACTAAATGAGGTTTTATTTGCTGCTAAAGCTGCAAGCATTAGGCTAATGTTATCCATTAGCATGTGTGATGTTAAAATAGGGTCAAATTTTCACTGTCATTAGTGCCAGCAAATGTGGAGGAAACAAATATGTTTGTTAGGTTAGCAGTAAAATCAAGTAAAAGCGCCATATATTAATGGTTTAGTGCTTAAGATTTATGCTCTATTGGCAGAAATGGATTCTAATATTCACAACAGTGTTTTCATTTAGTGTTTAATCACCTGAAAAAAGAACTGTGGTGTTTTCATTACCTTAAAATGAGCCTTTTATATCTACAGACATCACAGGTATCTGTGTATCTCTCTCTTCCACAGAGTCTGTCATGTTGAACCACCATATTTCTTCAGTAGCCCACAACGGACACACCAAACACTGGCTCTAGAAAGGGCTTTTCAGTTTTGTGGAAATTGTATTTCTCGTACAAAACAATAAAACAATAATAAGCAATAAACAAAACAATAAAGTTAGTTTGAACATTAAATATTAAATATTTTGCCTTTGTACTGTATTCAATTGAACATGCAAATGCAAATGATTACATCCTGTTTTAATCTTTCCAGTTTCTGCTTTCAGGATTCATAGTAGCAACAATTCAAACTGTGTGCTGGAACTTCCTTTGGGACTGGTAGGAATCAAATGTTTCACAATATTATATTGTGGTGATTTTTGGTCTCCAAGGGGACCCAACAACATCTACCTCAGGTCAGGACCACACCCCATGGCCCCCACCACAACCTGCAAAAAATGGTCCATGTCATGAACTAGGCCCCATACCCAATCACCTTTTTGCCTCCTGCCAGCTGCATTCAGGAGAAACTTGGCAGAAAGCACGACTCAGATTTATATCGTCAAGCTGTATGTGTGTAACATGTTTGAGTGTTTACTGAGTGCAGTATCTGATTCATAAATTAAATATAAATACAGAACACAATCATTCAATAAGGTCAGTATGGTAAGAACAGATGTGCAAGCAAGTAATTATACTATCTGTGCTTTTTGAATAGATACAGACGTCTCAAAGTTTCCCAGCTGACAAAAACATGATAAATCATTCTAAATGCAGGGGAGTCTCTTCAATAAACCAAGCAGTGAGGAAACAGGATGTGGTGGTAAACAATTAGCAACAGCTGCCCGCCTGCATAGCTGTGAAAGGTCAATAAAGCCTGGTGTGCAGACTGGAAGGCATACCACTGTGCTTTGAACATGGCGTCCAGCCATGCTCCAAATCCCACAGTCAATCAGGGATTTTATTGTGACAGTAGAAACAGTTTTACTCAATAATTACACATTGTTCAATTTTGTGCTTTAAAATAGCAAGAAACTCAGCTGGAGGGATTCTTATTTGCCTGAAATAAATGATCAGATAAAGACATGCTAATAAAAACTTACTGTTATAAAAGGCTACCAATCATACAGGCAGTTTCATACTGACTAACGTCAATGCATCATAAGGTCTTTGGTGGAACTCCTAACAACTCAGACATGAAATGACTGGAACCATTGATTTAATCTTACACAATGCACTGTATGTTATAAACTCATGTTTTTTTATGTCAAATATTAACTTCAGAGTAACTATATACAAATACATACAGTGAAGTACAATATTTTGTGTAATTAAGTACAATATTTTCCTCTGTAAAGTTGCATGAAATGGAAATACTCAAGTACAAGTATTGTATTTAAGTACAGTAATTGAGTACTTGCTTTCTAGCACTGAACGATATGAAAGGCTGATTTCATGAATGGTGTCTGTACGTCCAACCAACTGTTACACAAATGTGCATTTATGTGATTTCATATTCTTTTTGTATTTTTCCTAGATGTTAAAAGTTAAATTTTTCTTTCTTTCTTCTACCACTACTCACATCATCCAAAATGATGCAGGAGTGCAGCAACAGCAGCAGCAGCAGCAGGGAGTGACCATCAACACCTTCAACATGCTGTACACAGGGTTTGGTAGCTTTGCAAAGCCTGTGCAAACCAATTACCATCACTGGGGATAGACTCTGCCTTCCTCAGTTAAACACAATATTTTATTTGTTTTTTTTTGTTGTTTTTATTTTACTCTGGCATCACACCTATTTTCTGGTTATCAGGAGACAAAAAGACAAAAGGTACCTGCCGTAGTCTCAAACTCCAGGTGATTAAAAATAGTTGAAATGGAAAAATCAGCCTTGACATTCATTAAATTAATAATTAAAGTGAAGGATTGTCAGGTCTGAGTCTTTTACATAAATGTTTAGCAGTCTGGTTCTCAGAGACATGTCCTCTTCTTTTGCAGAGCTCATAAGTGCATATGGGTAAAAAGAGTGAATATACATCGGAGCTTTGGATGCATGAATAGATTTTCAGGGTATTGTTGATGATTCAGACTCAGTCTCAAGGAAAGTGCACTTCTTTCTATATGAGAAATAATGCAGGGGTTGATAGAGCTTCATCATAAGGGCATCAGCAGGCACAGCAGTGCTCTGAAAAAACACAAATCTAATGGACAGATGAGTGGTTTTTGGAAAGCTGGAGAACCAGTGTGTCATCCACTCTCCCCTCTCTCACGATAAAACCCCCCATCGGAGAAAAAACCCCACTAATGAAACAACCCCGACAGTGCAATAAGCCTGAGACAAACATCTTTTAGCAGATCATTATTACTTAGGGAACAGAGCCAGTAAGAGAATGAGAATGTCACATTACATGTCAAATTACCTTTTACATTATATATGACATTCATTGAAAGGAATATCTCATTCTGCAGTCTTTTGCCAGTGGGTTCACTCTATGGAAGGAAGATGCTGTGTGAAGGACAGAATTATGAATTAAAACCCATTAAGAAAGCAAGCGGGCAGGAGACAGGCTTGATGGATCAGGCATGATAAATAATGAGCCTCTTTCAACCAGATTTCATTATTTCCAAAGCTATTAAAGCAGCCATTATGAAAATACATCTCAAGCTTTGTTGTCATATACTTACACTTCCATTTGTGAACCACAGAAGTGTGCATGACAGCAAGTTAATATGGTGACAATGAAACTTGGGAGCAATCTTTAAAATGATCATGAAAGGTAATAAACTCTGATTATATGTAATGAGTGATTTGCCTATATGACTGGCTAACTCAATAATAGAGGGAGGAGGAAAAAAACAGTCTGGACTTGGATCAATGAAAACCAATAAAAAGCCACATTTATTTTTGGCACTCATCCTCTCAGATATTTTCAAACATTAATTAAAAATGTCTATTTATAAGTCTATAATAATTCAAATTTCAACACTGCAAAAAACAGCTGGTTTTCTGAATCATCTGATAAATCTGTAGCTTCTTGAGCCATACAAAATTACTGAAAGAAAAAAAAACCCTGCTGATCTAAACTCTTGGCTCACCTGTATTGATGTAATATCTTGTAGTGCTGCCCCAGTCTTATGAAAGTTTAATCAGCTCTAAAGATCAAAATCTGAGACCAATTTCCGATGTTTTGCTCCTCTCAAACACAGCTCATACCAGACATCAGATACGAAAATGATGTGGAAGTACCATGGTTACAATACTCTGTGCCAACTTCAAGTGTTGGCATTATGTTTGTTTCACTTTGAGCACTGAGAAATTGAGAAGAGAGAGATCACTGACCTTCTGTCTCCTTCAGTGGGCTGCCATCTTGTGGTAACAACAAACCACACACTATAATGAACTGTGTGAAGAAACTAAGTGAAACAATAAATACATTAACTTAATTACCTTCCAGTGTCATTCCATCTTGTGGCCTATCCATCATAATTTTTCAAACATCAGTCATTATCTATTCATATTAAGATCTTTTAGGTTGACAGGTTGTGGACTAGCCCTCTGGCTGGTGTTAATTCTCCTCCAGGATGACACTTGGGTTATATTTTAAGCCATTTGATTCCTTAGGAAGACCCTACACTAAAATCAGTTGACTTCTGACCTTTTATAAAAGAACTGCAGAACATCTGCACCAAATGAATGGTGCAGCTACAGCTACAGCTAGTTACAGACTTGAGGGATTGTTGTAAAAACATTACATTAATGACTTACAGACATATAAAGCTACCCTTACTGCCTTGTTAGAAAGTGTGAAACTCATATATACCCAATATTAATTACTTAATTAACATTGCAACTGCAGAATGGATTTATTTATTAATATGAAGGAGAAACAACAGCAAATGAGATGTTTCACAATGGCAACCGGAAACGTGTTCAAATTTATAGCTGATCTACTAGCAATTAGTAACAATTAGTGTTTGATTAACTATTAATAAAGCCATCAATGAATCAAAATAAAATAAAGATAAAACAACTCCAAGCCAAGCATGTAGATTTACATACATGGAAAATTTGGCGAGGCAAAGAGCGCAAATCCCTTGACTAAACTGCAATAAAAAATATATATACTGTATATTGTCAGTTTATATATACACACTTATCTACACACAATAATGCAGTATGTGTTGAAATGCTTTACATGTGATATTGCACTTACACACACACACACTTCCCTCCCAGAGGATCCAGTTAGTTGTACACTGGCGCCAGAGAGCATGCGCAGTTACCCGCAAATTTAGTACCTCTTCTTACTGCTTGGAGCCAGAAGACCATCGAAAACGATGGTCTTATATCCACTGGTTTTCACAGTGTATCCTTCCGCTGGCACTAGAATAAAACGTTTTTCAAAATAAAACCTACTTTCACAGAACTGAAACATATATTATGTCGCCTCTCTGTATTTATCTGTCAAGAAATATTATTAAAATGTATTTTTACGCTATAAGGAGAATGTAATGCTCAATGCGCGGAGGGATATTACACCTCTTCGCTGGTTGCAATCTCTGAGCAGCAGCGCGAGCGCGGCGGATACAGAGCGACGGTTTCCTGTCTGTGGTGGTGGGTAAGTGTAAATGATTCGCTTTTCTTATAAACTTTGGCCAAATACTGGCTGTTTTCCGCAGCTTCTTGTATACGAGTAGCTTTTGAACAGATACAATGTGTTTTCTGCCTGTACCCGGTGTTTATTTTCTCTTAAACGGAGTTTAACGTTAGGGGGATGCGCGAGCGCTTTCTTTCTTTGGAAGGCTAGCTCGTTAGCTAACGGTTGCTAACGCGCTCTGCTGAATGAATAGTGCACGTGCTGTTTGTGGTTTAAATGCAAGCGCGAGTACGCATGCAAGACCGCTTAATGACAAAAATATTCACATTTTGACGCAGAAAACGCCGGTTTTAATTAACTATTACTGTCAGAGGCTACAGAAATCGTGCTAGCTGATGCTTGTAATGATGTCATCACTCTGCGCCCGAGGCATGTTTGTGTCTGGTACCGGTTTGTTTGTCAAACACCGTAACGGCGCTTATTTTTTAAAAGTTTTTATACATTTTCTGCTTTTTATGCTGACGAATCTTGTGAATCTCCTTCTTCTCTCTTATCTCTACAGTGTACATGAAATCACACTGAGTTCTGTATAGACGGGTGTCTGCCCCCTTTACCCACAGCAGCGCTGTCTGTCCCGGCCGCCACCATGGCCTTTGTGCCTGCTCCCAGCCCCACTGTGGTCGACCAGACCACACTGATGAAGAAGTACCTGCAGTTTGTGGCAGCACTCACAGACACCAACACGCGTAAGTTCATAGATCTTAAAGTGTATTGGTATACAGACATGTGTCAGAGTTGTGTAAGAAAAATAGCAGAAGGCAACCCCAAAATGATGCACCAAAGATCTATCTATTTAATATAAATTCTAATATCAAACAGGTTTACATAAAGGCCCAGTGTGTAAGATTTAGTGAGTGTTTCTTTGCAGGAATGGAATACAATATACATTAATATATTAGTATATTTTCATTGGTGTATAATAACCTGAGTATAAGAATTGTTTTTGTTGGCTTAAAATGAGCCCTTTATATACAGAGAGATGCTTGGAAGGAGAGGGTGAGGCGAGAGTATTCATTTGGTTGCAATCTGCAACTTCCCTGCTAGGTGCCACTAAATCCTACACACTGTGGGCACAGGTTTTCCATTTCATCATGTTATTTTTGCATCCTTCATGCTGACTTTTGGGCTGGTGACCATGAGTAGGTGATCAGATGCAGTATGAATTAGTGTAATTGCCACTTATCCTGTTCAATCATCTGTTAATTTAAATCAGCTGTTTAAATATTTGACAGTTAGTTAGTATTTGCCAGAAAGTATTTCTATATTAAGTTAATATAAAAATGAATGGAAATATTCCATGAAAAATAGAAAGGGTATTGTAACATTTCTAGTCTGGCTTTAATTAATTCATGTTACAAGTTGAAAGAACATTTGACATTGCGTTACATGTTTTTCCGCTACGTGTCAGCAAAGTAAATGTTGGTTTAGATGGGGCATCTGTGTGCAGCATGGGCGATGTGATGAGAGCGATATGCTTTAGTCCAGTCAAAGGTACGCGTGTCTGGGAGAGCGTTTGTGTGTATGAGTGTGTTGGAAGTGTGTGAGCGTGTTTCTTAATGTACCTTTTGATCAATCTGGACGCTGAAAGTAAAACTGATAAGATCTGAGAGTCCTTGCTGAGCACATGAAGATGGCCATGAAAAGTGGAACTGTGTCATTAGCAGGTTTGATTAATGGTGACACTCTCTCCTTCAACTTCCAGCTGATGAAACTAAGCTGAAGATGATGCAGGAGGTCAGCGAGAACTTTGAGGTAAGTTTAATGAATGCTCTCGGTGTGTGATGGAGGAGATTAATTTTCTTTGTCTATTTTTTGATGGATTATGATGGATTTTAAGAAGTTTTATAGATTTTCCAAAAGTGTAATTCTCCTTAGATTTTTAAAAAAAAGTTTTAATTGAACCTAGGAAAAGTACTGTATGATTTTGATGCTGTGAAATAAGCCTGCAGCAAACAACAAAAGAAAAAATTAAATTTGCACAGCAGTGAAACATGGCCGCAGGATATACTGAGTTTATTACATGATATAAAATGTCTTGGGTTTGTCCATTTCAGAATGTGACATCTTCGCCTCAGTACTCCACCTTCTTGGAACATATCATCCCTCGCTTCCTCACGTTTCTTCAGGACGGAGAGGTGCAATTCCTTCAAGAAAAACCTACACAGGTGTGTGCCTAAAGACAACAAGGGTCTTGGCTTCTTTCCTAAACCTAACCCTCTAACCTCTTCATCAGTGTTTAACAGCTGAACTCTGTATTAAATCCACAAGTTCACATTAAGTAGCATGAGCATGGCGGACATAATCCAACATCTCCAAACTAGCCTGTCTGCTTGCTATGATTATTTTGAAGTCATTAATTCTCATTGTATTGGTGTTGATGAAAATGATTTTTGGTAAATCAGTCACTGAACTTTGTCACTGAACTCTTTCAGCAATTGAGGAAGCTGGTGCTGGAAATCATCCACCGTATTCCAACAAATGAACACCTTCGCCCACACACCAAGAACGTCCTGTCTGTGATGTTCCGCTTCCTGGAGGTATGAGTCCTATTATCTTCCAACAGAGCATTTTACGTTTTATTATTTAGCATCCTCCAGTTACTCTAGACCTGTAATGTAAGCAATTAACAGCTAATAAGTTTACAAAACAGTAATTAGTAAATATACTGTGAGTGATGGAAAATTAATATTAACCACCTACTGAAAGCTGAAACGGAAAAACTTTTCCTGTGGTGGTAATTGTTCTGTGTTTTGGATAAACACCAACAAATTATTTATACAACAGGTGCAGTTCATCACTGTGGTGAAGAAAGATGCATTTGAATTTAGAACTCACTGCGGGCAAAATAAATACTAATTATCTATATGTTGTTATTCCATGTATACAGGAGCTTTTGTGTGGTCATTTCATGTTCATGTTTTTTCCACAGATCGAAAGTGAGGAAAACGTGTTGATCTGCCTTCGCATCATCATTGAGCTGCACAAACAGTTCCGACCGCCAATCTCTCAGGAGGTGAGAAGCTCAGCCTTATTGCTTGAAAAGAAAATTTAACAGACCAGGGTGTAGGATTTAGTGGCGTCTATTAGTGTATTTACTGACTGCAACCGCCTCACCACACCCTTTCCTCCCTGACGTGAAGTAAAAACGACTGCGGCTGCAAAGTTTGTCCTTACTTGGGTACATTAGAAACATTGTGGGACACGATCTGGCATCTATAAATAACATTTTCTATTTTCATGTGATCGAGTAAAACATTTGTCATTTTTAAGTTTGTCAGTGATTAATTGGGCTGTCCTCAATTAAAAAAATTGTTAGCTGACTAATTGTTGACTTGATTGAAATATCTGTTTCTCTGTATATTGTACCTGTCTGATGAATGCACAGTTGCAGTGTGATCTTTTATGGTCTAGTTTTTATTAAAGACAAACACATATTTGTTAACATTCCTGTAATGTGATTATCATTAAACAGTCACAACTAATGACTTCATTCTTTATAGTAAACAATAGCCATTAAAAATCATTTAGCAGCATTCACCATGACCTGTATGAAACAATAGGGCAGCACTACATAAGTAATACTTCAGAGGACAGAGTGTTTTTTTTTCTCCTTGGCTTAAGCAGACCAAATAGAACTAAGACATTAAAGAATAATTGGTTTTCTTTCATTCTTTTATGAAAAAGAAAAGGAACGTTTTTCTTTTTAAGTTGTGGATTAACGTGTTTTCCATAATCCTCTCTTCTCAGATTCATCACTTTCTGGACTTTGTGAAGCAGATTTACAAAGACCTTCCAAAAGTTGTTGTAAGTACGACCTCTGCAGCAGGTGGCTTTTTTTATTCAGTGAAGAAGTGTAGGGTTCTGACTTCAGTAAGCGCCCTTCAGAGCATAAACAGGTGATCGATTCATTATGGGTTAGTGTAAATGCCACTTATCCTGTATGGGCGTCATTTACTTTGAAGTGAACTTGAACCGTTTAAACATTTGGCAGTTATTAAAAGTCGTAAGAAAGTTTTTGTCAATGTGAAAAAGAAAGGAAATATTCCCTGAAAACTAGAAAGGGTGTTACAAATTTAAAGAAGACATTTGACATTGCATTACATCTTTTCTGCTTAGTGTCAACAAAACAAATGTTGGTTTAGATGGGATATCTGTGCTCAGCATGGACAATGTGATGAGAGCGATATGCTTTAGTCCAGTCAAAGGTACGCGTGTCTGGGAGAGCGTTTGTGTGTGAGTGTGCTAGAAGTGTGTGTGTGTGTGTGTGTGTGTGTGTGTGTGTGTGTGTGTGTGTTAATGTACCTTTTGAACAATCTGGACGCTGAAAGTAAAACTGATAAGATCTGAGAGTCCTTGCTGAGCACATGAAGATGGCCATGAAAAGTGGCTGCTTGTGTCTGTGTTACCTCTAACCTCTGTCTCTCTCTCTGCTCCCATCAGGCCAGGTACTTTGAGAACCCACAGGTGATAGCGGAGAACACAGTCCCCTCTCCGGAAATGGTCGGGATGATCACGTCGGTGTTGGTTAAGACTGCACCTGAGAGGGAAGACAGCGAAACACGAACAGTAAGTTAACCAACACTATGCAGTAGTTGTCATTGTCACTATATATATACATGTTCTTTCCTACATACAGTACTCTCTGTGACCACTGGGTGGTAGTAGTGCACCGCATTGGCACACAAACGTGAGACCACAAAAGATAGAAAATACATAAAATGTAAATTATGCTCTCATTTGGCATATAATTTTCAAACTAAAAGTTGTATAATATATGCACATTTGTCAGTTACACATGAAGCTGCACTGAATTTGTTTAATTGAGGATTTCTTTTCCTTGAAGTTAAATTTGGTCACTGAGAAATTCTTACAAGAGGAAAAAGTCTTAGTAGTGAGACATTTTATAGTGGTAAAAGTTTAACAACTGACAAGAATTCAATCCAACAGCATTGTGGACCGCTGTGTCTACGTCTCTAAACTCGACTGTGTTTATCTTTTAGTCACTGAGGCATTAGTCTGTCAGACTCACTTCACTTGATATGTTTTTATCAGATAGGTGTGGCAAGTGTCCAGCACGTACATCACTCTGTTATTTTAGTCAGCCTCATTATGTTTCTCGCTTTGTTTCTGCCCCTAGCACACCATCATCCCGCGAGGGTCCTTGTCTCTCAAGGTGCTCGCAGAGCTGCCTATCATCGTGGTGCTGATGTATCAGGTTGGTGTCATACTCCTGAACTTCTCTAAATACATCCATCACGCAGTAACCTTTGGTAATGTGTTCCAGTAACAGGAGAAAGGAATAAGTGAAATTAATTATTGGGAAATGTGTTATCTGCCTTTTTGCCTTTAAAAAAAAAATGCAATTTAAATGCAAAGGAAGCACATACAAATGACAGGGAATTACAAAGTTCACGGTAAAATGTGCTTCCTTTTTTAGGACTGGAAAATGAAGTTGCCATTTATTTCAAAGATTCTGAAACTGAATTGACTCATCTGCATTTTTAGATAATTGGAGTCATCCAAGTTTAGCCTATTTGCTCCTAAAATACATATAAAAACATGGAGCATTGACTCGCTTCAGCTGTAATAATGCCCCGTGTGTATTAAAACGAGGTTAGTTTTTCATTAACTGAGATTGTGTCTTTGTTCTGTGCCTTCAGCTATATAAGCTGAACATTCACAACGTGGTGTCAGAGTTTGTACCCCTCATCATGAACACCATCATGCTCCAGGTTTCTCCACAGGCCAGGTAAGCTGCATCTGTGTGTGTATGTGTGTGTCTTCAAGTATTTGGACGGTGCGTGTGTGTTTCAGATAGTAGTGTGCCTTTAACAAATTTCCCCAAAATGAGTTTGGGCACATTTAAGAGAATTGATTTTTTTTTCCCCCCTCCTTCCCCTCTTCCTCTTTTGCACTAAGTTTGTGGATGGTGTTGCTCTGCACTTTGCCTGCCAAAGCTCGAGTTAAAATCCATTTGGGGAAGTTAAAATTGTAGAAATTGGCTTAGCAGGAGGTGAAACCTCGCAGGGTAGCTGTGTTAAGTATTCTGAACAGGACGGAAATGGAGCAGAGTTAATTTAGAAAAAATACCTCATTGGGCTCGGGCAGGTAAAGAGAACGTTTCTTCCTGACATGCAGTAACAGCTGTGACGCAAACAAACTAAGTCACCCATGTAGAATTGAGTCCCACATGTAGTCTCACAATTTCTGCCTCTGTAATTGCCGCCTGCTACTGCAGGTATACAACATCACTAATGTCTTTGATGGGCTTAAATGGCTTTTATATGTAAATCACGTTGTTTCCTTTTTTTAGGCAACACAAGCTTTACAACAAGGAGCTGTATGCAGACTTCATTGCTGCGCAGATCAAGACTCTGTCATTTCTAGCCTACATCATCCGGATCTACCAGGTACACCTGTTTAATGACTGCATGTTGCATCAGTTGTCAAAATAGTTGACTTGCATCAATGTACGTTTTTTTTTTTTGCAATGTCTATAGTATTTTTAAATGCATCCTCCTGTCAGACTTGGCTCAACGTTAACCACGAGACATGATTCATGTTTTGAAGGATTGTTTCCGGGATATCATTTCTTTTCGCGGGTGTCAGGTGATTGGCAGGAAGCAGGAGTGTAAAATAACGCGCCCACTGATATGAAGACACAGAAGCTGTGAAGAATACAGATAAAACACACGCTTTGAACATTTAAATTAAGACTTCATATTTACTTTTTCGCACGGAACAAGACGGAATGGCACAAATAGCTTCTTCTGAAGCTATCGCCTACAACACTGACTGTGCGCAGACATTATCAGGAACAGTGTAAGACAATTAAAAACCCAGACAATTGGTACAAACATCAAATAACACTGATAATAACATAAAAAGAACTTTAAAACACCTAGAAGAATTCTATTAGTAGGGGAATTAGTTTACCATTGTTTGTGCTGTTATAGACACCCCGTCTGTCCAAATTTAATGAAAAGTTATTAAATCATGAAATATTGAATACTGGTCCAAACATTTGGCTTGTATTGGTGTTTACTTGTATATTAAATAATTTTGCGGAACATATCTTGCCTCTGCACAGTAATTTAAAAAAAATGATTTGTGCTTTTTAATGTGGTGTGTGTCTGTCCTATCAGGACCTGGTAGGGAAGTACTCTCAGCAGATGGTAAAGGGCATGCTGCAGCTGCTGTCCAACTGCCCCTCCGAGACTGCTCACCTCCGCAAGGAACTGCTCATCGCAGCCAAGCACATCCTCACAACTGACCTACGTAGCCGTACGTTCACACGCACACGCACAGACAGACAGACAGACACACACACACGCACAGAAATACAGTTTAAAAGTGTGAAACAGAAAAGTGACAACTGTGTGACATTTTTATATACCAGCGTTTTCTCCTCAGTAAACGCTGAAGAAAATTTTAGGCTAATTGTAGTTTAATGTGTTCCTCCCGGTCAAAACATTAGCAGCCCAGACACTTGCGAAGTCGAACTTCATTTTTCACATTTCACACTTCTGGAATAACATTTTTATTAGCTGTCAAACTGTGGCTCTAGAACCTTATTTTGATTTGGTGACTTGAGCGGTGAAAAGTGAGACTGACTGAAATGGAATAAAAGCTCAACCACCCATCTGTGAAATCTTGAGACACCGATTCACATTTTGATGATTTTCTGCATCATACTGCGAGTTACTTATGCTTCTGTGGTTGAGACCATTTCCAGTGATTCGTCTCATTTGACACTGTGGAGTTGCAGAAAACTGCGGAAACTATCTAACCATAATTAGGTGTTTGAGTGACAGCTATTCTCTTGCTGCCAAAGCGGGGAAAGAGGCAGCGATACAGTTATTATTATATTTAATAAACACTTGTCATTCTCTTGTGAAAATGTATTATTTAACACCATGATTTGGAACATGAGCACACACTGTACATGTCAACTTTTTAAATTAAATTCTTTTCAGGGACACAGCTAAAATCTTTGAATCATGCCATGGAAATACATCTTGCTATTTTTCAGAGTTTATACCTTGTATGGACAAACTTTTCGATGAAGCCATTCTGATTGGTTCTGGTTACACCGCCCGGGAGACTCTTAGGTGAGTTTTGTGCGTGTGTTCACGATCATTTGATCTCATGGTGTCAGCATCGTCTCTCTTCTCTCTCTCTCTCTCCCTCCCTCTCATGGTTGATTGCTCAGCCAGGTGCATGTTAAGTGTCCTCGCATATTAATCAGGCAGATCACACTGCTGCCGAAATTCACAGGGAAGCTGACTCCCAACACTGCAGCACAGATCGCACTGTCAAGTTGTCATGTACACACACATCTCCAGAGGGCATGCTGCCCGCAGAGCCTCCCTTAGGTCGATTGCGAAACCTCGTTGACCCTCTTCAGACGCCAAACTAGCTCGCCTCATCAACAAAATAGCTGTCATTTTACATTAGTAGATAGAGGAAGTAAGGAGGTTGGCTGAGACCTGGCAGGACTATCAGTGTCACTGATTAGCTCAACATTTCCCTCGCTGTTTCTCCTGCACTGTTTCAGTTGAATCCCAAAGCCACTACTGCTTTCCTGTTTACTACTTTCTCTGCCTTTTTTCAGTTATCACTTCTATAATTCTGCTGAAATGTCATAGATAAATGTTTCTTTTTCTTTCCAGACCCTTGGCTTACAGCACTCTAGCAGACCTGGTGCACCACGTTCGCCAGAACTTGCCCCTGACAGATTTATCCTTAGCTGTGCAGCTCTTTGCCAAGAACATTGATGACGAGTCACTTCCTAGTAATATCCAGACCATGTCCTGCAAGCTGCTGCTTAACCTGGTCGACTGCATCCGGTCAAAGTCAGAGCAGGAGAACGGCAATGGAAGGGACATCCTAATGAGGATGCTGGAGGTGGGCAGCACGGAGCTTGAATCAATAGAAAGGGCACTGGTGTATATTTCATACACTGATTAAGAAAAGTCATTTTTTCCCTCTCTTTCTCCTATAAATCAGGTGTTTGTGTTAAAGTTTCACACCATTGCCCGCTACCAGCTTGTCTCCATTTTCAAGAAGTGCAAGCCTCAGTCAGAGATGGGTGTGGTCGACCCAGGGGCGTTACCCGGGGTACCAGCAACACCTACTCCATCTACTACCCCTGCCATTCCACCTCCTGCTCCTCCAACACCTGTTGCCACAGCACCTCCAGCTCCAGCAACACCATTTGACCGACCTGGTGAGAAGGAAGACAAGCAGACGTTTCAAGTGTCAGACTGCCGAAGCTTAGTCAAGACTCTGGTGTGCGGAGTGAAGACAATTACTTGGGGTATCACGTCTTGCAAGGCCCCTGGAGGTGAGAGGACACAGATTCATGCTCAACAACAATGATGGCGATTTGGATAGAAATGCACATTTATGATGATTGTGTAATTAAAATGCAGTGTTTAACCTTCTGTTTTTTACTTTTTCCAGAGGCTCAGTTCATTCCTAACAAGCAGCTTCAGCCAAAGGAAACACAAATCTACATTAAGCTGGTAAAATATGCCATGCAGGCCTTGGACATCTACCAGGTACAGCCAAAGATCTTCACTACAGTATAGCATATGTATTTTTTATTTGTACAATGATTATAAAACAATGAATCCGACAACACCCCAGTATAACAGCTCATGTTTCTCTTGAGCAGGTACAAGTTGCCAACAACCAGCAGACGTACATCAGGGTGGCCAACTGTCAGACTGTGCGCATGAAGGAGGAGAAAGAAGTTCTGGAGCACTTTGCCGGGGTCTTCACCATGATGAACCCCCTCACGTTCAAGGAGATCTTCCAGACAACTGTGCCATACATGGTGGAGAGGATCTCCAAGAACTACGCACTGCAGGTACATGCTGTTTCACATGTAAACAAGTATTTTGCAAGCAATCATGAGGTCTTCAGTCTTAATTCATCACTTGTATTCTAATTGTATTTCTGTTTCCCAGATTGTGGCGAATTCTTTCCTGGCCAACCTGTCGACATCCGCTCTCTTTGCCACCATCCTCGTGGAGTATCTTCTGGAGAGACTGCCAGAGATGGGCTCCAATGTTGAGCTCTCAAACCTTTACCTCAAGCTCTTCAAACTAGTCTTTGGCTCAGTGTCACTGTTTGCTGCAGAGAACGAGCAGATGCTCAAGGTCAGTGTTTTTGTGTATCCTTTGTGAGGCTAGTTTCTTTTTTTGTATCTTTTGTCACTCTTTACTAATATGACTGTCCCTGTTTCCTCAGCCGCACCTCCACAAGATCGTGAACAGCTCTATGGAGTTGGCCCAATCAGCTAAGGAACCCTACAACTACTTCCTGCTTCTCCGGGCTCTCTTCCGCTCCATTGGTGGAGGCAGCCATGACCTGCTCTACCAGGAGTTCCTACCCCTTCTGCCTAACCTGCTACAAGGTAAAGCCTCACACACCACCATGAAGTGAGAAAATGTACACCCCTTTGTAATACAATCATCTCAGCTAATTTCCAAACTCTTCTTTCCATGCTTTTAGGTCTGAACATGCTGCAGAGTGGTCTTCACAAGCAGCACATGAAGGATCTATTTGTGGAGTTGTGTTTGACAGTGCCGGTGCGTCTGAGCTCCTTGCTGCCCTACTTACCCATGCTAATGGATCCGCTGGTGTCTGCCCTCAATGGCTCTCAGACTCTGGTCAGCCAGGGCCTCCGTACCCTGGAGCTGTGTGTGGACAACTTACAGCCTGACTTCCTCTACGACCACATTCAGCCTGTCAGGGCTGAGCTCATGCAGGTGGGGGGTTGTTCTCATTATCATGACCAATAATTGCACTGTCCAATTCAATTTTTACTGAGCTGCTCGGCAGGACACTCAAAGACCCAAAAAGTAATTCATTCATATCCATTCATTAGAGTGTTCTGTCATTATCACTCAGCATATCTGCCCTCTAGTGGTCAGTAGTGGACTAGCAATATCTGCATAGAAAACAATGAACCTGAATCACCCCCCCCCCCCCTTTCTCATCCTGTGCCGCAGGCCTTGTGGCGTACCCTCCGGAACCCAGCCGAGAGCATCTCGCATGTAGCCTACCGGGTGTTGGGAAAGTTTGGTGGCAGCAACAGGAAGATGCTGAAGGAGTCTCAAAGGCTGCATTACGTGGTGACTGAAGTCCAGGGACCAAGCATCAAGTCGGAATTCACTGACTGCAAGGCGTCCATACAGCTACCGATGGAGAAGGTAAGAGCACACTGTTATTTGTGGTAGCGAACGCTTGAATGAAACTCTCTACGTTAAGTTGCAGAAGGAAAGTTTTTGGATGACTTCACTCAGTCTGAAGACCTTTTCTCTCCGTTTTACCTTTGTGTTTCAGTTTAAGGGAGAAAGAATTAAACCTAAAAGAACTTGATATTCCTCATTATTGTGCCCCACTGAGAGCAATATATCCTTGTCAGAGGTTGGTGTGTGAGAGAGAGAGAGAGAGAGAGAGAGAGAGAGAGAAAGTGTGTGAGTGTAGAGATGTGTGTGTCCTCTAGGTAATTAAATTCATCTCCTGTTTCTCCTCCTCATCCCCAGTCAGTAATCATCAATCTAGTGTGGGCCACCATGACGGCATTATTTACTCTCACTAATGGCTGCTCCTTCTTTCTGGCAATCCGTCTGTGTGTTTGCCATCATCACCATGGGCTCAGGCTCACACTCTCACATGCTGCACACACACATGCACAGGCTGAAGGCACGAATCTCTAGCAGGCTCACGATACAGCCATACGGTTATTTGGCACGTTGAATGAGTGCTGTAATTCATAACCTGAATCTCTTTGAGGAAGAGATTTTTACAGACCACTTCAAAAATATTTTCCCGTAAGTCTATAAAAGGATCAAATAGAAAGCAGAGTTTTCTCAGGAGTTTGCATTCAAAATCTTTTTCTTTTCAATTTCATAGTTAAGTATTAGTAATGACGCACTTGTCAGCGTCTCGGTGCTGACATCCTAATACAATGACAGGTCTACAATTCAATTCTGCTGCCCTCATCTCTCCTCTCATCCTCCCTCTATTCTTCTTCATCCTTTTCATCTTCTCCCCTCTGTTCTGAGTGGCATTAATTAGTTCATTTTCTCCCTTTTAAGTGCCCGGCTGCTGTGGGTTGTCAGCCCATAATGTAGAAATCATAATGACCTTTGCTCAGCCAGATGGCGCCCTGTGTTACTTCCTGCAAATGAATCGCATATATACTTGCTTATCGCAATTTAAATCCCATATTAATTGTTTGGGACTATTGGCATTTTGCAGCCTAGGAATAGAGAGAATATAAAATGAAGATTCGTCTGGTATATTTCTTTCAAGGCGATAGAGACGGCTCTCGACTGTCTGAAGAGTGCCAACACAGAGCCCTACTACAGACGGCAGGCCTGGGAGGTCATTAAGTGTTTCCTGGTGGCCATGACCAGTCTGGATGACAACAAGCACGCTCTCTACCAGCTTCTGTCTCATCCCAAGTAAGTAAACATTCTGGGTTTAATGTCTGACTGTGGCAAATGCCTATTGAATTAATTGATTCTTATTTAAATTGTAATGCAGTATTCAATACCAATTAATAGATGTATGAATTGTAACTGGTATAAATGAAGCTATTTTTATTGACTAGTTTTTCAGGACATATTCTGTGTTCGTATGTTTCTTTCTTCTTCAGTACAGCCACCATAGATCACTACTGAAATGGCAGGAGGTGAAAAAATGCGCTTTCCGTTGAGGCCGTGCACAGTCCGTTCTTCGATCAATCATCCTCCTCTTTAACCTTTACTTGACTCAACTTGACCTTGACCTCTACTCCTTCCCACTGTATTCCACACAGGCTCTGTGTCTATCATCCAATCTCCCCATTTCCTCCACACCCTATCCCGCCACCTGCTGCTGACGCGCCCTGCCTTCACGTCATGTCTCCACCACTCTCACCCACCACACACCGCCTCATCAATTCTGTCTCAAGCGAGACTTGCTAATTACACACTCGCATGCCCCCCCACCACCACCACCACCACCACCCTCTGGCAGACTTTACTGCGAGGCGGAGACACATACATGAACAGACAAACAGGAAGGGGGTGGGCGGGTGGTTGTCGGGTGGGTTAGTCACATTACCATCATTGATCCCCAGGCAGAGGCTAATTGACTGTTTACGCTACACCATGCCCCTTACACTCTCCTGTCATTACGCACTGACACACACACACACATGCACATGAATACGTCTGTGTGCACATTTTCTGCGGGGATAATGAAGTGTGTCAGTTATGATCAGGGGGGCTGCACCTGCCCCCTCCTCTCGTCAGTTATCTTGATTCGCAGTCCCATCTCTCGACAGATTTTGTCTCCTTTTTTCTCGCTATCTGCCTCTCTTCATCTTCTTCACACAGTCTCTCTTTGCCTCGGTATTTGGTCACTGTAAGCATAGCCTTTCAGTTTTAAAAGGAAAAAAAGATACATGGAGCGAATCATGAAATGCCAACAGGGGAGTGCGGAGCAGCGTTGGAGGCCCCTGAATGAGTGAAGGGCAATTGATCTGACATTCTATCAACCGTCCCACTCGCCTACTTTCTTCACATGCCACGTTCCTCGCTCACCTCTTTCCTTTCCTCTCACATGACCCCCCCCCCCCCCCCTTACCTTCCATCCCTCCACCCCTCCCTCCACGTCTTCGCTCTCTTCCTCCAAAGAGTAGTCTTTTAAATGGCAATAATGAAATGAAGCGATCCATCAGGTCTGCCCCTGGCGTGTGGCATTATAAAACACAAGCTCAAGCATGGAGAAAACAGCTGCTCAATCACACCACGGCCCAGTTGCCTTCAGCTGCAGTAAATAACAAAAAATACCAACAGGGGACAAAGAGGGAGGCAGAGGAATAGAAAGGCAGAAGAGAGAGAGGAAAATTTAAGGACAAAGGGAATTGGAGTTTGGAGGCTGCAGACAGGCGTCTTGGACTTGGATCTTTATTTTAAAATATTGGGCGAATAGGCTGAACACAAACCATTAAAGAAAGTTTCACTGTGGCCACTGCCGCATGTTTTTATTTTGTCCTTGTTAATATGTAATCTGCTAATTCATTGTGTGTCTTTCTCCCCCGTTAGCTTCACTGAGAAGTGGATCCCCAATGTCATCATCTCGCACCGCTACAAAGCACAAGACACGCCTGCCCGCAGAACTTTTGAACAGGCTCTGACTGGGGCATTCATGTCTGCTGTGATAAAGGACCTGAGGCCCAGCGCGCTCCCCTTCGTAGCCAGCCTGATTCGCCATTATACGATGGTCGCTGTGGCTCAGCAGTGTGGTGAGGGACTGGCGCTCTTCCTACTTTCTACATCTAATATTAGCTTTTTGTTTTGCCCTGGCATTGGCAGTTATTCCCAGCTGCACAAGAAAATCTGTCTCTTTCCACTTTTGTCTTTTCTCTGGCTTTATTAAAATTCTGACTTTTTCATTTTGCGTCTGACACGATACTAAATCATAAGAGAAATGTAAAAGTCACTTTTACAACACGAAGGTGGAGTTGTAACATGTTTAAAACTATATCAATATTCAAATATTTCAGTTTAATCTTAACTTCACTCTTCCTGCAGGTCCGTTCCTTCTGCCTTCTTACCAGCTGGGCAGCCAGCCAAGCACAGCCATGTTCCACAGCGAAGAAAACGGCTCAAAGGGCATGGACCCGCTGGTTCTGATTGATGCCATAGCTATCTGCATGGCCTACGAGGAGAAGGAGCTGTGTAAGATTGGAGAAGTGGCCCTGGCTGTCATCTTTGATGTGGCTAGCATTATCCTTGGCTCCAAGGAGAGGGTAAGTCACAGAGAGGAGAGTGTTTGAAGGATCAGTTATTTGTTATTGTAATGAAGACGATGCTCAGTGTGCCAGCTAACAATCACTTTCAAGTTTGAAATGAACATCTGATACACATTTAATCAAATTCAGTTTTTGTCATTTTGTAATTCTTCTTCTCTGTGTTTGATGTACATTTTCATATGTGTATAGTTTTTAAATGGGAATCAGTTAATCATCCTGGGCTCTTGTCTACATCTTCAGGCGTGCCAGCTGCCCTTGTTCTCCTACATTGTGGAGCGTCTGTGCGCCTGCTGCTATGAGCAGGCCTGGTATGCTAAGCTCGGCGGTGTGGTGTCCATCAAGTTCCTGATGGAGAGACTGCCTCTGATCTGGGTGCTACAGAACCAGCTCACCTTTCTCAAGGCCCTGCTCTTTGTCATGATGGACCTCACTGGAGAGGTGAGAGGCAATTTAACATTTAGCAAATAATTTCAAAAGAAGTAGAAGATGGTACCTGCTTGCATTTGTTGTTGACTTTTCTCTTCACATGATGTTTTACCAAGGCTTGCAGCGGGTGTAATATAACAACTTTTTCTCCTGTGTCGCGCCATAGTACTCTCACTGCAGTGGCATTGTACTTACTACCTTATTGATTTTCCCAAGGTGTCAAATGGAGCAGTAGCCATGGCTAAGACCACCCTGGAGCAGTTGCTCGTGCGCTGTGCCACTCCACTGAAAGATGAAGAAAAGACTGAGGAGCTGCTGGCTGCCCAGGACAAGTCTTTCCACATGGTCACGCATGACTTGGTTCGAGAGGTCACCTCCCCCAACTCAACAGTCAGAAAGCAGGCCATGCACTCCCTGCAGGTGCTAGCCCACGTCACCGGCAAGAGTGTTACCGTCATCATGGAACCACACAAAGAGGTGAAACCAAGGACTGAAGCTTTCTATAGCTATGTATCATACTTTAATGCTGTGATAGATGAGACGTCAGCTTTCAGCTTAAACACAAAATAGACTTCAGTCGCCCTGGAGTGATGCCTCCTGAGAATCTCTCAATTTTGAAACAAAACTTGAGAGTGACATACAAAATGTTTGTTTCTCTTCAGGTGTTGCAAGATATGGTTCCCCCCAAGAAACACTTGCTCCGCCACCAACCTGCCAACGCCCAGATCGGTCTGATGGAGGGCAACACCTTCTGCACCACCCTGCAGCCCCGCCTCTTCACAATGGACCTCAATGTCATGGAGCACAAAGTCTTCTACACAGAGGTATGCAACATGCAGAAGTAAAAATCAATTTTTTAATTTGACCTCATTTTTTGTTATATTGTTTTTGTTCTGGTTACTTATACAAACACATTGAAGCCTCTGACCTCTGACCTTTGTGTCTGTTTCTAGCTGTTGAACCTGTGTGAGGCAGAGGATGCTGCTCTGATGAAGCTGCCCTGTTACAAGAGCCTCCCCTCCCTGGTTCCTCTCCGCATCGCAGCTCTCAGTGAGTAGACTCTGATGAACTTGATATCGGTCCTTCATAATGTTGGAATTTTTAAAATTGTTGCTGAGGCATGTTTTGTGTTCATTACGTTCCTTGTTTTACCTTTTGTGTGAATTGAATTAATAAGTTTTTACTAAAATATATTATGTTTTATACATTTTAGTAATTAATTTATAGTATTTGAATATCATTGCTTATTATGTCATAGATTGAAAGGCAGTGTTGACTGTTGAACGTGAACTGATGTTCTTTCCTTTCTCTTTAGATGCCCTGGCAGCCTGTAATTACTTGCCACAGTCCAGAGAGAAGATCATCGCTGCCCTGTTTAAAGCCCTAAACTCCACCAACAATGAACTGCAGGAAGCGGGCGAGGCCTGTATGAGGAAGGTCGGTGCAACATCTCTCATCCCATCTCATTGATTTGTAACTGGTTTAGATTTAGGCGATGGTATGAAAAATGTTACGCTTTGAATAGTTTTCACGTCACAAATCTCGCAAATCATCTTCACCGAGTATGACCAGGCATACAGTAACCACCAATAACCGGTCAATTTTTGTTGGAGATTAGAGAAGACCCTTTCCAGAAGTGAATGGTTTCTCATATTTCCAAAATCAATCCTAAATCATTAGACATAGCATATAAAATATCACGATGTCATCTCACACAATGCCAAAGAGGAAAATGTTACTGTTTTATATCCAAAATCCTAAAGCTGTGGAAATTTTCATCATCACACAATCTGCCACTTGTTACAAAGATGTTTGTTATCTGGCGACATCATCTTGATTTCACTCCTATCTTGGCATCTTTACATTAGCTCCCAGTTTGTTTTTGAATCGATTTTTGAATTTATCTCAACAGTTTTATCGATTACTTAGAAAGCTCAGACCTCTGTTGTATCACTCATTTCAACTGCTTCAATTCCCTTTGAGCAGAAACACAGCCTGAGACCCACAGACATGACCTTTCTAAATCTGGATTAAAGACTGTGCCCTTAAGCTGTGAAGCAGTCTACCCAAGATCAGACTTGTGAATTTGGTGGCGCCCCTTTAAAACCTTTCAAAAAGCACATTTTCTACACCTTTGAAATGGCCGTCGACTGTGTCACGCTTATGCTTTCCCCTCTAAGTTTATCTATTTGTACCATTAGCTCTTATGTTATTGTATGTTTTGTTTTGTAGGTTTTGTTTTCTAAGTGTAGTTTTTCATTATCTTGTTTTCTACTGTCCCCTTCCTTCCTGCTTCATTAGTCTTTTATCTGTATCACTCATGTCAGTTGCCATCTTCGAAGTCCTTTGTTAATCCTCCCCCATACAATTTCCCCACCCAGTTATCTTCATACGGACCTCCCTCTGCTTTATCACACTCTCCCTGAACCATTCCTGCCTCTATTCATCAAAGTATCCATACCATCTTAGCCTCGATCCATCTACCCCAAGCCCCTTTGTCTCTTTTTCCTTCCATTTCTGTGTCCTTCATTTTCTTTCTTCACCACCGTCACTCCTTTTCACTTTTTTTTTCTTTTTCTTTTTTGCCTAGCCATTCTCTGCTCTCTCCATTCTTTCATCTCTGCCCTGCTAGCACTAATGAGCGTTGCCACGGCCCGATCGATACAGGATGGAGTGTTTGTTCTCAGCACTGAGAGGAAAATGAATGTGGCTGCCATGCATCATTCCCTCCCGTCTATGGGAGGGTGTGGGTGTGCGTCATCAGTGTTTGGTGTTTGGCATGTGTGCTTGTTTATGGCTGGTCATGCCCTCATTTGAGTGGCCTTAGTTCCTTAATGGAGACACAAGGGGTAGTGAGCAGTTCACTAGATACTGCTACAAAACCTGACAAGGCCAGATCTAATGTAGAGGAAAAAAATACATGGTCACAGAACTGATTAATACTTTAAAGCTCCAACGAGTCTGACAACATGAGATCAACACAAGGCTGTATTCTGAGTTAATGATTTAACATCAGAAAACTCGAGGCATACTCCTCAGATTTTTCATATGATCTGTTTCATACACACTATCTATTCAAAGAGTTTTAAAAATGTATTATGTAAAATGCCATTTTTTTCCCTGTATTCTATTTTAGTTCCTGGAAGGTGCAACGATCGAGGTGGACCAGATCCACACTCACATGCGCCCCCTACTGATGATGCTGGGTGACTACCGCAGCCTGACGCTCAACGTGGTGAACCGCCTTACCTCTGTCACGCGCCTTTTCCCCAACTCCTTCAATGACAAGTTCTGTGATCAGATGATGGTGAGAAACTACGACCTCCTCTCATCTCACAACGTCTTTTTTTTATTCAAAACATTTGCAGCACAGAATTCAGTTTATGGCATCAACCTGGAGAACATGGCAACCAAAGCTTTTAACTTTGCCAGTGTTGGTGTGAAAAAAGATTCTTTTAGCGTATCTAGATGTTGGATTATTGTCTGCACACTTGTCTGGCAGTTTCAGGATTAAACAAAGCCCTGCAGAAGAGATTTTATTTATTAGCTGAATTTCTTGAGTAAATATTCGGTCCTCTCTGTCTTTCTTAGCAACACCTGAGGAAGTGGATGGAGGTGGTTGTGATAACACACAAGGGAGGCCAGCGCAGTGATGGCAGTGTAAGTATACACAGTTCGGACAGTCACACACACACTCACCTTACAGCATCGATGAAGTTAATACAAATGTGAAACTTTCATCCGTTATAACATATAAACATTTCTTTCATATACTTATGCAGAACTCTTGTTTGAATGCAGTACAGAGCCTATAGGAGCAGGTCAACACAGCCGCCCAGTGCCACCTTTTTCTTTGTTCAGTTGGTCTGTTCTGTCTAAACCAAACAGCACGGGGCAGAGAAATTGCCACTTATACACACAAAGCCACAGTCACATGTAGTCAACACCTTCTCAGTGTGGACTCCTCCCAGATGAGTTGTGAGTGGCCATATTACAATCAATGATTAATTAGGCGCCAGGCAGGCGGTGGAGGGCCCAGTGCTGCGTCTCCTCATTATCTCCCCGACAGATAACCTTGTAAAGGCAGAGAAAAGGTGAGAGCGAAGGAGGGGGGGGGGGGAACAGCTGCCTCTCCCTCATAGAAATAATGGCCAATTTTTTTTCTCCCTCCCTTCTCTTTATGAGAGTTCATCCTGCCGTATCTCAAAATTGTGTGTTTAATTAGATGCAAATTGGCCCTTTGTCTTTTCCTCCCTCCAACTCGTGGTCTTTGTGCGTGTTGACAGCAAAGCTGGCAGTGACAATAAAGGCAGGGTCAGGGGGTCAATTAGCTAAACCCGATAAAGAAAAAAAAACGGAGGGATGGAGCAGGGCCGAGGAGGAAGGTCTGAAGACCATGTGGGCAATGAAAGAGGGTTTTGACAGAGAGGTGGACAATATGGAGTGTAGCAAGGTGAGTGTGGAGGAGTGAAGAGCTCGTATAAAAGAAAAGGAAAAGTATTTCAGTTTGACAAAAACAAAATGTCAGTTTCTGTATTCATGACCTGATGTCTGTCAGGAGAGTGTTTTTCCTCCAAATGCCACGGATTCTGTGTTGCTCGACTGCATTCCAGTATGGCCCCTGCCCTGTTATTCACCTACTGCTGAGAAAAGTTGTTCCCGAGGTCACCCGTAAAGGTTGCTGCCCCCCCCCCTCCATTCATTTCATTATCACCCTGTCTTATCATATGGAACATAGACAGACAAACACACACACACAAGCCACACAAAACAAATGCACACATCCTGCTCTGCTGACTCTGATCATTGTCTCCCGTTCCGGTACAGCCTGCGTTGGAGGGCGTTGAGGTGAGATGTGACCTGGTCTTGAGCCCTCTGTTGGTGACTCTCTGTCAGTGATTTGAACTTAGCTGAACCAATGTCGTGGTAGTGGTGCTGGTGGAGTTGCCCTGTATTTCTGTGTCCGTGTGTCTGTGATCGTCTTCAGAAATGTTACTGTCATCTCAGCCTGGCACTAACCTCACATTTTGACTGTTTTAGAAATGTCCAAGATATCAATAATACAAGTTCTTATCATGAAACTGTCCTTTATTTGTTTGTAACTGTGCGAATGTATCACAAGAACTCACACAAGTGTGGTGCTCTACACCTTTCCCGAACTATAATGAGCACTGACTGACATTTTCGGTCGTTTGACTAAGATTCATCCTCGTCTTTCCACAGTGGACGCCAATCCAGAAGTCTGTGAGAAAAATGATGTCCGTCTCTAGTTCCAACATCTTTCTAAGAATTTCATTCACTCCCGTCTTTCCTCCGCTCTCTCTCTCTCTCTCTCTCTCTCTGACTCTCTCTTTAGGAGATGAAGATCTGCTCTGCCATCATTAACCTTTTCCACCTGATCCCAGCCGCACCTCAGACTCTGGTCAAGCCTCTGCTGGAGGTGGTCATGAAGACGGAGAGGGCCATGCTCATAGAGGTAGGACACTTATTCCACTCTTTAGACGGATTTAGTAAAGATACATCATGGACTGTTGGGACAAGAAAAACCCAGAGCACTGTCCAAGCAGCAGGTCAAGAAAAGGAAAGCTTTGGTTGTTTTTTAATTACCATTTTTCACCAGAATGTTTTAATAGAAAGCAAACATCATTGAAAAAGACATGTTAGATGCTTTTCTGGTTATTCATTGTAGTGTTTTCTTGGCCTTACAAGAGCAGTTGTCATGTAGATGAATGGCGTTAATTAATTGGTACACTGAAATAGACGAGGGAAATGGCTTGATGATAAAAATTACCATACTCATTTTAAAGGATTTTGCAGCTTGAAAAGGGATCGCTGACATTACTTAAGACATTTTCTGAGTGAAGTAAGCTATGTGTACAATAAATACTCGATAACTCTCTTGATAATCTCACAATGTTAATTTTTCCTTTCTGGGATAAGCCTCTTAATCCTATTTGATCTATATCTTATGTATATAGTGTTAACGGCATTTTATTGCTATTAAGCACAGATCCTCACGAGGATGTGATAGAATCTAAGTCTTCATTCTCCTTTTTCTGCCCATTTCTTTTGCCATTTCTCTTCTCCTCCCTCGTGTGTCAGGCTGGCAGTCCGTTCAGGGAGCCTTTGATCAAGTTCCTGACGCGTCACCCATCTCAGACGGTGGAGCTGTTCATGATGGAGGCTACGCTGAATGATCCCCAGTGGAGCCGCATGTTCATGGTCAGACACTGTCAGCTCTAAGTAGCTGTCCCCTCAGTATTTCCATTGGCACATTTTCCATTAAAACTGCATTTTGCCGCCTCAGTAATGCCCTATAAACAGGGATATATTGGGTGTTTTGAGGCTCAATAGTCCTGTTAACACCGAATTTAGACAGATAGCTCCTGGTAAAATGTTTTCATTTTCTGTTTCTCTTTTTTAATTTTGTTGTTACAGTTGTTGACCCAGTGTAGTGAATGTTTTTCTCTCTGGCCTTTTGTGTTGTACTTATTTTGTTATACTCTCTATGTGTTCATATACAGAGTTTTTTGAAGCACAAAGATGCCAAGCCACTCCGAGACGTGCTGGCCTCAAACCCCAACCGCTTCGTGCCCCTGCTGGTTCCCGCTGGCACTGCAGCAACTGTTCGTCCTGGCTCTCCCTCCACCACCACAGCCAGACTGGATCTACAATTTCAGGCAATCAAGGTAAAAAGGTTATGCAGTCAGGTCAGATGTGTATACAGTATGTGTAAAGATAACCCTCAGATGTCAGTGGTGCTTAATTCTAATCTGAACATAACTCTCAGGAATTTCGTTACCTCTAACCCTTTTTGTCTTCTTCTTCCCCTCTGCTCAGATTATCAGCATCATAGTGAAGAATGATGAGGGTTGGCTGGCAGGGCAGCACTCCCTGGTCAGCCAGCTGAGGCGAGTCTGGGTCAGTGAGGCCTTCCAGGAGAGACATCGCAAAGACAACATGGCTGCCACCAACTGGAAGGAGCCCAAGCTGCTGGCGTACTGCCTGCTTAGCTACTGCAAGTATGTACACTCATTCAAATTGTGATGGGCAGAGTTGCCATATGGCATGAAAATGGACATTTGTAAATCCGTGTTAGGAAGTGATGAGAAACAATATGCGAATGAGCCTTGGGGCCACTCTGAAATTAACAAAGCTTCCCGTAGACTGTAAAACTTGTGATGTTGTTAGCTTGTGTAAGGAGCTACAAGTTAATCACACAATTTTTTAAAGTTTCTAACTTTAACCAACTTAATGGCATTCCAATCATGAGTCCTTCATCAACCTTTTCACCCCTCCTCTCTGTCTGAGCACAGCGAAAGTGCTAAAACACTCGGTGCACTAGGCACTTAGCAGATGTTTATTTTAGACCCTGCAATTAACCCCCAACCACTCCAGCCAGTAATTTTAGAGTGTATGAGTTCAGTCGACCTTCTTCTGATAAACAAAAAAATCTTTTTAACAAGTGTAAAACTGGCTAATCACCTGAGTGACACTGGTGACTAAGATTTGAAAGTTTTGTTGTACAGTATCACCGTTGATATTCGACGTATCTCTGTCTGTGCACTGAATTATTAACCCTGTATTTTCAATAGGTGTAACTACTCAGAGATTGAGCTGCTGTTCCAGCTGCTGCGGGCTTTCACGGGTCGCTTCTTATGCAACATGACCTTCCTGAAGGATTACATGGAGGAGGAGATCCCAAGGAAGTACTCCATTGCCCAGAAACGGGCCCTGTTCTTCCGCTTCGTTGAGTTCAACGACCCACACTTCAACGATGAGCTCAAAGCTAAGGTATGTACACGGCAGAGCAGAGTCATTTTATGACTAATAAGTAATATACAGTCTGACTAATCACGTGGTATGAAATGAGTATTAATCTTGTGATGTTCAAAGCCAAAACCAGCTCGCCATTTTACCAGTACATGGGTTGAAATGAGGAGAGAATGAGTCTGCAGTTTTGCTGTTTCTCTTTTGTTCTAGCACAGCAATTATCGCTCTTTTCTTTTTCTCCCAAAGCCTGCTAAAGAAAAAAAAACATATTTAAATAAAAATGCTAATTCAAAACTGTGGGGCACACGCAGGCCTTAATTGAAAAGAAAAAAGAGAAAATTGAATTGTGTTTTTTTTTTTTTTTTTTTTTCAATTGTGCTGGAAAAAAAAACAGATTAAAACGTCGGATAGAGAAAATGAAATGATGCATTATAAATCATGTCGCAAAAAATTCATGCAAAAGCATCTCCTGATCTTGCTTACTTTGCTTCCTCAGTGTGGGACCTGATCTGTGTGACTTTTATGGTTGGTGTGTTTTGTACCAGAAGTTCTTTGATAGAGTCAGGAAGGTCATTTAGTCTGGTTCTAGACCCTCAGAGGCTCACAGATGAATGCTTCTGTCCTCTCTACCTGACCTGCTGCTGCGAGCATTACAATCATTCGGGCTGCTTTTTAATTAAGCCCACTCTCCCGCATGCATGCTCTCACGCATACACACACAGACAGAGGCGTGCGCGGCCTCACACACACACACATTTTGCACAGCTGTAGCAGGCACGCAACCTGGCACAGAGGAGCAACAGCACTGCTGTTAAGTACAAACGGGTCAGTGGGGAAGGCCTGCCCTGGCACACTATAGCACATAACCAAATGGCTGTATGGCAGAAACACAACTGTACACACACACAGTCAGACACAAGAAGCTGGCAAGTGCACACAGACCCACAAATCCAGTGAGCTCCACTTGTGTTTATGATGCTGCTCACTCCACCCTGTCCTTTTTCTCATTCAGTTTGCATTGTTTCAGCAACATATGGGCTGAAAAAATAAAGGCATGGGAGTGAGTTCAGCCAACTCGCTGTGCTGTGTCTTTCCAGGACAAAATGCTGCGTTTAAAATTTTTAGCAGAGCCACAGTTCATTCGATCAGCTAGCGAAGCTGCAGCAAGCCCACTCCTCTCCATCAGGATTTTGCTCATATTGTTGTTTTTCGCTTAATTGTTCTCATCTGGTGCGCAGCAGATGCTATCTGTACATGACAGACAGACCCACAGACTTGTTTTTCTGACAGACGGACAGTGTTTCTGTGCAAATGTTTGTGTTGATGAGTGTACGAGTCGTGAGCAAGAGAATGAGTGTGGGCGTTACCTCCGCTGACATTTAAAAATTGCCTCGAGCAATTTCCCGGAAGCATTATAGCACGGGGAAGTGTGTGTGTGTGCGCGCATATTGTCAGCATGCCTGGGAGTTAGATAGAGACTGAGGTTCTTGTGTAGCATCACAGGGGTCCGGGAGAATATTTCACTTTTCAGCGAGATGTAGAGAGAAATGTGTAAAAAAAAAAAAGAAAAAAGGGGAGAGACAGAGTGGGACAGCAGCAATGAATCATCTGTGATGGTGCAGTCTGACCTCATGCTGCTCCTGTATCGCTTCCTTTGTTTTATCCAAAGAGTTCTAACGGAAAACTTCTTTTGTTCTGTTTTTTTTTTTTGTTCAAAAGTGTTTGACTGTTCATGAAATAGATTTCAAGCAGACAAACAAACAAACAAGTGTATGACATTTATGAAGCACAGCGCGTCTGTTTCACATTCTGCTTTTTTTTTTTTTTTTGCTTTTTGTTACCGACGTGACATACAGTGTAACAGAATGTGTCTCGCTGTGCTTGTATCATCTTCTCACTGGAGATTGAAGTCAAACTGCAGTGTTAAGTTGAAACAACGAGCAGATATTTTTGTCAGTACCTGTACCTGTTATGTGTACGTGAACAACAACAAAACACCTGTGTGTGTGTGTGTGCGTGTGCGTGTGCGTGAGAGAGAGAGAAGAAGCAAAAATATATCCAAGGTTTTAATTTTTTTTTAAAGAGAAAATTAAAACCAAAGTTTAATAATTACTGCAATTAACACCTAAATTAGCAGCTTTATTATGAACACAGATAAATTGCCTCTTAGTTATCAGATTGGAATAACAAATAACAAAACCAGTTGAATAAAATCACAGTATCGATTTTTTTTTTTTTTTTAATATTTTATTTATTTATTTTTTTTACAGCAGCTTTCCTCGATTATGTGACGTTTCAGTGAAATAAGATCCCGCAGCTCTTCACCTAACTGTGTGTAAAACTGGTCCACTGACAAAAACGGTGCTTAAAACATCCGCAGACTTTAACACCGACTCATAACAGACCTGACACTGGTAGTGCTTATGTTTGAAGACTTCCTGTGGCTATTTCACAATAAAAGCCACACATTATTTGCACATTCCTGGTGCGTTTAGCTACCTCCTATTGTGGTTGTGTTGCAGTGCTGTGAGGGTTACTCTCCGCACACGCACGTTATTTGTTTCAGGGTATGGAAATAGGATTTAAGATAATTAAGACACCTGCAGAACACGATCTAGGCTACTTGCCCAGAAGCATTGTGTGTGTGTGTGTGCGCACATGCACACAACACACACAGCCTGCAGGAGCACAGCATCTAATGGCATTACAGAAATACGCTGTGATCTCACAGTGATTGATGTCAGAGAGGCGTTGAATTAATAGGAACAGATGAGACTGAAGAACAGACTTGTGCTTTGTGCATTTTCTTAGTGTCTTCATTTAGGGGGGTGCGTGTGTTTTTGTGCATGCGTGTGCGAGTCTATCAACCATGCGTGTACATTGTGCAGTGCGTTTGTGAATAATTTGCTAATGGAGGAGCCTGAACATATGCTGCCACAGCTCGTTCTCCACTGAGCGATGCCCTGTCCTCCCCAGTGATAGATTGAATAGGGGGGTTCATTAACACATCGCAGCTTCTTTAATAAATGCAGTCGTTAGCTGTATTGTGGTTGGGTTGCTCTGCATTTTACTAGTTCATCTTAAGTCTTCATCAGATCGCTGATAAGAATCCCTGCAGGTTTCAGGGTGTTATAAATTACATTTTAAACTTCGCCTCCGCGATAGTATAGATTCTTTTCTTTCTCTGCTTTCAACACTTATGGATTATTTAAGAGAATATGTTGTGATTCTTTAAATATCGCAACTTCTTCATTGTTTTGGGCTTCGGACATTGCTGTACCTCAGTTCTGTTCTATTCAAGTTCTTTTTTCCCGTTATCATCAAGCTGAGAATGACCCGTGTCTCTCATTTTAGAAGAGATTGTAGAGTCATCATGTAATTATGTGCCCTGATGCTGAGAGTATGCATATTTTTTTCTTTTATGCATCTTTTCAAAGACCACATCAGGTGATTTCACTGATGAGTTTCTCTCTTCTCTGTCCACTGCAGTCTTTGAAAACCTGAGCAGCCTTCACTCAGATTGCATATTCCCTAAGTAAGTGGACAAATCATTTCAACTTGCGTTTTCCTGTTTCGTAGGTGCTGCAGCACATCCTGAATCCAGCCTTCCTGTACAGCTTCGAGAAAGGGGAAGGTGAGCAGCTGCTTGGACCGCCCAACCCTGAAGGAGACAATCCTGAAAGCATTACCAGTGTCTTCATCACTAAGGTACATATGCAGACATCTGCTTAAAGGTATTCTTTTTCATCCCCTTAACATCTTTCTCGGCATTCAGCCTGCTCACTTCCTCCCCCTTCTTCCTTTGTTCATTACTCAACAGCTTTTGTCTCTCCATCCGTCTCTCTGATTTCATTACCTGCTGCATTTCCTCTCATAATGTCTTATCAATCCAGCACATCTCCATACTCTCAGTCATCATCAACTACATCCCACTTAGTCTCATTCTTCTTCTCTCATGTCCTCCACGCATTACTTGATCACTTAATTGCTGTCAGTCCCATCTCTCTTCTTCTTCTTCTTCTTCTTCCTTCTCGTCTCTTCCATCTGTCTTTGTTTTTCTCCCTCCCTCCCACTATCCCACTGGTCCCCGCTTTCCATCACGTTTCATTCATCAGGCCAGACTATAATTCCTGGTGTAAATGTCAGGATGAGACCATGCTAAAGGTCAGCATGTTTGTTTGTGCTGTGGCAGATCTCATCACTGACTAACACCAGTCCTAATGGCTGCTAATGGCTCCTCTATGGTCTGGTTAAAACTCATTTCCTCACTCACCTCCCTCTCTCTGTGCGCTCTCCTCCCCTCTGAACCTCTCTGCTGGGAATTTAGATGGTGCTTGGTATTTTGAATGGGGAGCTGTCTTTTTGTAAGAGGTTTTCAATACGTGAAAAAGTATATTGCTGTTGTGGTGCGATTTTAGGAAGTGAACATTAGTCAGAACTAAGTATACTTAGGCAATTTAGGCAAACGGCATATTCAATAAAATGTGTTTCACATTAGCTGCATTAAGTAATCCAAGAGGTCTATTGACTTATGTCAGCAACAGAATTTAAATTGTGTGTTTACAACAACAACAACAACTCTACAGTTCACTCTCTGTGCTATGGGGCGTAAAAATGTTACCCATTTCCCCTTCACTCAACAATCTTTCCACATCTCTTCCATCCCTCTCCAAGGTCCTGGACCCAGAGAAGCAGGCTGACCTTCTCGACTCACTGCGAATCTGCCTGTTGCAGTTCTCCACCCTGCTGGTGGAGCACGCACCCCACCACATTCATGACAACAACAAGTCACGCAACAGCAAGCTGCGGCGCCTCATGACATTCGCCTGGCCTTGCCTGCTGCCCAAAGCATGCGTGGATCCCGCCTGTAAATACAGCGGGCACTTGCTTCTGGCTCACATCATTGCAAAGTTCGCCATTCACAAGAAGATCGTCCTGCAGGTGAGTAGGAAAGCAGAGAGAGAAGAAACTTGGAGCTAACGACAGAGAACTGAGATAAAACGAATGAAAACAGAGACTGAAATGAGATGACAACAGATGTATACAAGAAGAAAGAATACATTAAGAATAAGCTATGTCTAAGTAGTACTCATTGAGAAAATGATACCATAGTGTGTGAAAGTGAGTATGTGCTTGCCCAAGAGCATAGTAGTCAGTGTAATATGAATTGTAAGAGAAATACAGTAGTTGAAGGGACCATTAAACAAATAAATTAGAATTAGTAGCATCAATGGTGCAGCAAAGGGTATATTAAAAAGTGTATTACCTTTCCTTTCCCAGGTCTTCCACAGTTTGCTTAAAGCCCACACTATGGAGGCCCGGGCCATCGTACGGCAGGCCATGGCCATCCTGACCCCGGCTGTGCCCGCCCGCATGGAGGACGGCCACCAGATGTTGACCCACTGGACTCGCAAGATCATCGTGGAGGAGGGACACACGGTTCCGCAGCTGGTCCACATACTGCATCTCATCGTGCAGCACTTCAGGGTGAGCAGATATAAAAGAACACGCAGGGAAATTAGAGTTGGTCAATAGTGCGCTTCCTTCTGTCAGCCACTATTGAATGGATCGATTGCCAGCGTATGCATACGGGTGGGTGAGGCAGACAGAACAGTCGAAACAAATTTGATTTCTGTCCCTGTAATGTATAATAACCATGAGGGACTCGTCTGAACACCACACTTAAGTAATACCTTTTTAAGGATGACTAATTACTGACTATCGAATATCAGCATCTTGTACTTCTCATTTAATTGTAAACCAGGGTAAACTGCCATCACATGGCAGGAGTGCCGCTTTTGGGTACATCCACAGCCATTTGTCGCTGCTGCCAGCTCCCCGCTCAGTGTGGCTTCGGTAGCCGCGGGGAACTGCATGGAGAAAAACAGTTGAGAAGCTATTTCTGCTGATTATCTGAGAGCCCTGAATTATATGACGCCTCTTTACCAGCCCTAATGGGAATGGAGCATCATCATTAAAAGTTGGATGATCTAGTTTGGTCCAATTAATCGTTTAGTTAGTTAGTTAAATTTGAGTTTTCATCTCCGCAGTTGCCTCCACTATGGCATTGTGCAAAAGCTGGATCATTCACCACTGGGCAGTGGAGCTAATGATAACCGCCTGCTGCCTGTAATCGCCTTAATGCACATACATTGCCAGACACACCCTTCTCAGCGGCGATCAGAGTCAAAGATCGCCTCCTCTGTTCACAAGTCAACACCCAGCAAAGGATCATTGGCCTTTATGTTCGCCTCTCTCCGTAAACTTCACAGGCACTTTTCTGCCCTCTCGCTCCTTCAGCTGACGTTCGCCGCCTCGTCGGTCAGAAAGCGACAGTCTCTTAGCAGAAGACTGACATTTTCCTCAGCTCCTCTCTCTAACTCACTGACAGGCTGCTCTCACTGGGCCAGATGACTAATCTAATGTAATCACATCAGCATAATTACACTGGGGAGAAGATAATGACAGACAGATGAGAGACTTTGTGCGCGTGTGTGTGTGTGTTTGATAAAGAAATAGGGAGATTGTGTGCGTGTTTGTCTGTGTGCACACGTGATGGACAGGGCTTAGCCACTCTGTCATTAAGGGGCCATGAAGCCCTGCTCTATCGACTATAATTACCCTCAAAGTGAGAAGCTTTAATATTCTTTGACACTGGCAACAGCCCTCAGATAGACATCTCATCTCTTGCTCTTTTGTCTGCGTGCGCTTGTGTGCTGAGAGTCCCAGTTCAGTTTGCGATGAAGCTAAGTGACTCTTGAGTGTGAGGCTTGAGAGTGCGAATTCTGAGGGCTAAGTGTGTGTCATCATGTCCTTGAGACTAAGTGGGAATACGACTTCAGAGTTTGCCTCTTCTGACTCAGTGTCTCAAAGTGATTGAACACCCTGTTTAACTTTGCATGCGTTATCAACCCAGAATCTAGAACAAAGTATCAGCATGAGCGTAGAAAAAAAAAAAAAAAGTTGTCTTTCATTCACTTTTGATAATGGTCTTCTGTGGGCAGGTGGACAGGATATCTTGCAGCAAGATGGAGGTGATGCGAGGCAGGGTTGTAGTCGGTTCACAGGACTCTCAGTAGACCAGATTTTTAGATATTTAAACAAGCAAGGTCTCTTTGGGGAAACCTCAGTGAAGAATCACGTAATAAAATGGAAGCAGCAGCTTTGTCCACACACTGGCAACAGGTTGCACTCTCATAATTGTTTTGGATTGTTGCTAGGCAATGAAAGCCAGGCTGATTTATGGGTGATGATACTGGCAAGACAGTCCATTTAACATGGAGTTAAGGGAAGGCAGAGTTTCTCTGTTAGTGTTCTGGTATCGACGCTCTGAGGAAAAGGGTTTGCACAACCAGTAGCAGACTTAAATATCAAATCCAGTGTGAAATGAATATGCAGAATTAGTTTTCTTTTCATTATTCTATGATTCATATCACTTTCTTGAAGTCTGACTGTGTTTCCATAAATGTAGTTTGAAGCATCGCGTTATGGATTTGTCAAAATTCGGAAAAACGTTTTACACTCGCTTGATTTGGTTTATGCCAATTTGTTTTTTGTTTTTTTTTTTTGATTGGAATTCTGACGTAGCATTATTTAACTCGCATAAAGTATGACTGGCTCTATAATCCATCTATGATCACTTCACACAGCTCTGATGTAACTTTTCTCCCATGCAACAAACACAAATGTCATAATTCCACTGTGTGTTCTGCATCGCTCTTTTAATTTTGTTGCGCCCTCTTTTTCTGTTTTTCTGACATCTACTGTTTATCTCAACTACCCCCTTGTGTTCACATAACGGTAGTGGATGAAAACAAAGCGTTCATTCACATTTTCTTTTGCCGAACTTGAAATTGGGTTTAAATTTGTGACACATTATTGGAAACAATTGCTACTGAAATTCATGGAGCAGAGTCTGTGTTCACTTCATACAAAAAGGGATTATTTGTACAAGAAGGTTATAATCTGTTATCTGTCACTCTTTTCCGACTCTTCTATACTTTTTTTTTTTTTTTTAACGAACTGCTCTGTTATCTGTTCAGCTTTGCTGACTATCGTTGCTCATATGTACTTCTGTTTCTTTTAAACTGGTGCCACTGGCATCATTGGCCATCTGGCATCATTGGTCCAAATGCAGCAAAGTTCAACCTGACACTTGTGTTTAAAATAGCAAACCGGAAGCTGTGATGAACTAAATATTCATATATTGAATCACAAATTCATTTTATATTATTATTTTATTTAATTTTTACTACATTTTTACTAACTGCGGTCTCTTTCCAGGTGTACTACCCTGTGCGCCACCACCTGGTGCAGCACATGATCAGTGCAATGCAGCGTCTAGGCTTCACTCCCAGTGTCACCATCGAGCAAAGGAAACTTGCTGTGGACCTGGCTGAGGTGGTCATCAAATGGGAGTTGCAGAGGATCAAAGACCAGCAGGTGTGTTCATGGATTGCCATAAATACACACACACACACACACACACACACACACGCGCAATACAAAATCTGAGGAAAGAAGCTGTCTGAACTACACAAAGTTTTATTGACTTCAAGTGCTGTCAAACATAGCTTGTGACTAACGAAAACAGCGTTGTGCCCACGTTGCTAATGGATCACTGCAGACTTCAAATGCTTCTTATTGCACACAAAAAAATCCATTAATCACAGAGATCAAAACATTTTCTGTCATATTCCATAAATACTCATAACTCATAATGCTCTAGGAGCTTGTCAGAAACCTAGAAAAGTTCTACACATTTCATTCTGTACACTGTAATTATGTTAACTGATGGACTCCACTTCACACCTGTCCTCCTCTCTCCTCTCCTGTCCACTCTGTCTTCCGTGTGACAGCCGGAATCCGAAGCTGAAGTAGGGGCTGGCGGTGAAGGGACTAGTGGCGGTGCAGTGAAAAGAGGACTGTCGCTGGAATCTGCTGCTGCGGCTGCCGGTCAAGACGTCAAAAGATTCCGCACGGCAACAGGAGCCGCCTCCACGGTAAGCTCAATCCACCATCAGTCAAGTTTTGCAGAAGAATGTGGCCGAGAGTCCCCGTGCCCCGTGGTCTCGTTATCTATCTCAAAATTAACAACTGCATCCTCTTACCTTCAAAGTTCTTGCTGACTGCTCCTGTGTTCTACACTTGTCTGAATGAATTCAGACGAGTATGAAAGATACTTTGATCAAACAGCCATTTCTCTGAGACAAAAATTGCCAACAGGAGACGACAGCACGGTGGCTGCTGTTGTCTTAATCCATTTTCCCATACAACAGTATTGGAGCCTCACATCTGTTTCATCTTGAAGCCCACTGTGATCTCTTGTTTCTGCAGTTGCAAAACTGGATGAGATGCCTTTGCTGCAAGAAGTGCCTCTTAAGTTGTTGAAATGATCCACGGTCAACCTCTGATGCATACAAAAACTAATCTTTCAAAAGGCCATTTTTAATTAGAATAAAAACTTTGAATTTCTCTATTAACTTGCTATCACAGCCCTCCAGGTTTTTAGCTAGACACCCTAATAATGCTGCCTGACTGCATCTGCTGTCCCACCACACTCAACTTCGTGTTTGAGAGGCTGTGTTTTGTAGACTGAGCAGACATAATCAGACAGTGAAAGCACAGTTTGAATAAAGTTCATGTATTCGCTTAACCTATTGTACAACAACATTTCTCTTGATTAATTTCAGTATTTGTAATGTATATATAATTAATCACCACAGTGCACATGATCTCAAAGACTGTGGAGTTAGTTCTCTTGTACCCAAACTGAACTCTTTTATTGTTTACTGTTTTTTTTATTTAACACATCCAAACACTATTTTGTCCTTGTTTAATAACAGTGATTATTGAGACTTGCCCTAGTGCTAAGTATAAAAGTGATTTTTAACACATCATAGTAAAAAACAATCCATCTTGGCAGTGTTATTCCAAGCGTCTTTTATCTGATGTCAGAAGGAAAATGCAATAGCAGCATGTGTTTCTGCTTGAGATGAGGAAATGTTAATTGCTCAGAAAGTTTTCAGGATAATTATCAGAAAATCACGGTTGCAGCCTACTTTTACACTTTGTGTAGACTCTTTGATATTCCCTCATAACTAAGGTCTCATGAAAGTTTAAAGTCTTCTTTATTTATAGAATTTTTCTCTGTTTCCCAACAAAAAAGTTGACATATTATTCATTCATTATAATGTGTGATTTATTTATTTATTTATTTATTTATTTTTAAGGTGTTTGGCCGGAGCCAGTCCATGCCAGGTACAGAGACCATGCTCACCAAGCCCGTTGAGAAACAACATACGGACACAGTGGTCAACTTCCTCATCAGGATTGCTTGCCAGGTAACTCTCCCACCATGACCGTCACACAGCACTCCATCTCTCTTTCTTTCTCACACACACACACACACACACACACAGACACAGACAGACACCACGCAGGTACAGTTCTGCCATCCATAGCGCCTGCCAGGTAGGACACAACTATCCTAACCCCTCAGTGGTGAAGGTAGGACACACCTGGTGGCTGTCCTAAACACATCTCTCTCGCTTTCTCTCTCACTCTCACTCACACACACACAGTCCTTTATGTGTCTTCTCACACAGATGTCCCTTGGTCTAGTGGCAGTGATGACCTTGGTTACAAGCCTGAAATAGACTGTTGAGATTCACTCACCTTGACTTTTCCTACTTTCTTTTTTTGGGCCAAGCTCCATTCTCACTGTTCATCCAACCATCTCTGTTGAATATAACCTTCTGTATCACTGCTGGGGATCACTCACTGCTCACAGAACAGACTGAAGAAACATAATCTTTTCTTTGTATTCCACTTGATAACAGTGTATTGTGATACTAAATTGATCCCTGTAGAAAAATTTGATCTTTTCACCAGGCACAGGGATTACCATCAACCATAGAACACCACATCTCGAGCTGATAGGGATTCATTGTCTCGCTCAAGGATGCTTGTGGATGCTTGTCAACACGAGTTCCTGACTGAAGGACAGTCTCCTTTCTGGTCATGCCACTGTTGAACTCTAGCTTCATGAATGAAATCACAGTATATGGTGACAGTCCTCGCCTCTTCTTGCCCTGTGTGATTTCACATCTTGTCAGGACACCATTTGTGATATTGAAGATGGAGACTTGTTGTCACTGATAATGATAATGATCTCAACCTTCTTCCCCGTCTCCCGTCTCCTGTCTAGGTGAACGACAGCACCAATGTGGCTGGGTCTCCGGGGGACCTGCTGTCCCGTCGCTGTGTTAGCCTGATGAAGTCTGCCCTCAGGCCTGACATGTGGCCTCGCGCCGAGCTCAAGCTGCAGTGGTTTGACAAGCTGCTTATGACAGTGGTAAGATGGCATATGCCTTCAGCATGACTCATTCAGTCCTTATGTACCTTATTAGACTGCCCTTTTCTTTCATATAGCCACATTCATGCTTGTGGTCGTTCTAAGCAGTTGTTACTGCTCTGTTTTTGCACTGCATTTCCCAGAGAGCACTTGTGTCCAGACTTGCAATTGATTTTCCTTTTGAAAATGAACTTTCTGAAAGTTTCTTTTCCATATTTTTTTATGTTTTAATATGTAAAATATGTTTGTGAGCATGCCACAGATTATTTGATGTCGCTAGCGCATGTCAGAAACAGCGTTTTAGGCAAACATGTTTGAATAAAGTTCATAATATTCAGGCTCGTTGTTGCGCTGAGCAATAAACAGCAAACAGTAAGAGATTACTAATGCGTCTCTGCCGTTCGCCTTCCCAGAGACTGCGTTAGTTTGCCCGTCCCTGCTTAAGCTCTGTCTTACTGTTAGCTCTAACGTCTCTGAGTCTTTTGTCTGTTATCAGTAATACATGAAGTGAAGCGCCAACCACCATAATGACAAAATAATGACAGTGTTGAGATAACAGGACTCTATCCGGGTTGGCCTGTGCGACCCCCCCCAACCCTCTCTTCATCCTAAACTCCTCACAGTGCCTCTCAGCAGCTCTCTTCCCCCGCTGTCTCTTGCCACCACTTTCTCCTCTCATCTCTTCTTTTCAGCCTCTTATCGCAGCCTCTCTTCTTTCTCTCGCCTTTTATCTGCTGCTCCTCTCCTTCTCCACTCATCTCTGTGGTCTGATTCAGCGCCACTGTTCAGACAAGGTTATCGCCGCGCGCCGGCAATTGTCGCGTACTTCCCTTGTTCCCTTTTGGGGGATCACTGTATCGGCCACGCCTTTTCCCTCTGCCTACACACACTCACACACACACACACACACATACACAAACCCAATCAGCCCCAACCATATCCCATGGGGCTGATCTGACAAACAAGGCTTTCTGTAGGTCTTATGCAGATGCGCATACTCGGGTCTTGTTCCCTTGGGAGCCTGCACTACCTGCCCAGCCATCGTACTCAGACTAATGAACAATGCTCTAAATCGGATTACGTTTTATCATCTCATTGTACTGGCATGGCAGTGATTAAGAGTCAGGAGGAGTGGCGTGAGAAGGCAGATGGGGGTGGGGGGGGGGGCCACACAAAAAAATGCACACAATCCCTCTCTCTCACGCACATACATGCCCTATCTGCACGGCTCCAGAGACTATGTCCCATCCTCTTAATACAGTGCCAAATCAATAGTACCCTAATATCTACCAGGAGCCTTATCACGCGAGTCACCTTGTTCATTAGGCGAGATTAGTGCCACGGATCTGTCCCAGATTATCCTCTTGGCCCTGCCATCGTTGAAAACCTTGATTGCAATTTTAGACAAAATTAGGACCCGATGTTGGTCATTGATCTTTGGTTTAGCAGCGATCACAGTGCCTTGGTTCTTTTGTGTGAGAAATACCTCCGTGAGTAGAATATTGATTTCTGAGTTGTCTGGAATTGATATGGAATAAAAACTTGAATGATTAATGCATCTGTTGATCAATTTGCACTATAGTTTTTCTTGCTTTGTTTTGGGATTGTATGCTCATGCTTAAAAAGATGAGCCTAGATATTTTACATGATACGGGCATCACATTCTTTTAATTCATCTGTTGTTTTTTTTTCTGTATGAAAAAATAACAAGACAATGTACAGACTTCTTCCACAGCACTGACTCCTTGTTCTCCTCTGTGTCCTCTCAGGAGCAGCCAGCACAGGCTAACATCTCCAACATCTGCACAGGACTGGAGATCCTCTGCTTCCTCCTGACAGTGCTGCAGTCCCCAGCTATCCTGGCCCACTTTAAACCCCTCCAGCGAGGCATCGCTGCATGCATGACATGCGGCAACACCAAAGTCCTGCGGGCTGTCCACTCCCTGCTTTCTCGCCTCATGAGCATCTTCCCCACAGAGCCCAGTAAGCTGCCAGTGCTTAATGCTTAAATTCTAACTTGGTCAGGTCAGCCATGCTCATAAACTCAGAAAAGCACTACATATCTGAATCGTCTGAGGGATTGTTAACTCACTTTTGTGTTCTTTGAAGATGAGCCAAAATATTTGAACCATTACTCTGTTAATTGATTGATTCTGCCATGTGCTCTAAGTAAGGCATTGGTTTAGATTCTTTGTTTGAAGCAAACACTGCTCTCTCCCTCTAGGCTCATCAACAGTGGCGTCTAAGTATGAGGAATTGGAGTGCTTGTATGCTGCCGTGAGCAAGGTCATCTATGAGGGACTTACCAACTATGAAAAAGCCACGAGCAACACTAACCCCACACAGCTCTTTGGTAAGACCTACTCCCACGTATCCCTTTCTCGCCCCATTGTGTTCTGTTACTCCCACTTTGTTGCTTATGAACCCTTGTCTTCTTCTAAAATATTTTTCACACTCCCACTCTTTTTTCAAAACTAAGCTACCTCAGTCGCTTTTAGAAATTAAGCCAGTGAGTGGGTCGTTAAAATGGAAGCCGATGGGCCCTGCTGCTCGGGCTAACATCTGGTCTGTTTAAATGAAGGCCACAGTCCAGCGGTTTGGGAAAAGTTGTCTCGGGAAGGATTGCTGCTTTTGCCCACCCTCCCTTTATGAACATTACTGTTATCTTCCCAGATGTCAGAGTATTTATGGATAAAGCTTAAATCAAAGCTTATTCCAAGGAGACAGTTATTTGATTTTTCTTTCTTTTATTTGAAATATATCGTACCTTCAGAAATAAAGGGGCCACAATGTGACAAATGGCCACATGAAAGCAGTCTAAAGGTAAAGCTATTTGATACGCTTCGCCAAAATGGCAGTTCTGGTCAATAAAAATCTTTTGGTATCCTGCTGTCACAGACAGGTAGCACTGATATGGTGGGGGGTGACATTTTAACATTTGTCTCCCCTCCAGGGAGCAGCAACAGAGGGGGGTGTATTACTCATACCTATCTGTGCCTGCGTGACACTAGAACTTTTGTTAGATTAGAAAAAAAAGTGCTTGCCGTGCTGTGTGAATAAATACAAGCTGACTGCAGATGTGCGTGTCTGTTACCTTGCCCCACAGAGGATGAGATCCTCGTGAGATTATTGTATTTCTCTTCTTTTTTTTCACCCCCCTCCCTTCATTCTTCCCCTCCATTTGTCTTCCAGGAACACTGATGATCCTGAAGTCAGCCTGCAGTTACAATGCCAGCTACATCGACCGCCTCATCTCGGTGTTCATGCGCTCGCTACAGAAGATGGTGCGGGAACACCTGAGCCCACAGCAGGCTAACCCGGGGGTTACTGAAACCAGCACAGGTACACGCACAGATGTGAATTCAGTGGGAAGATATGAGGAAGCAAGGTGCAGACATACATACACATACACAGTATATCCTATATAACAATATAGAGATCTCATACAAATGCATAAGGAATGTACAGTATATTGTGCTGTGTATACATCTTTTAATACAAGTTATGTAGTCTGGTTTCTTAAAGTTATATAAAAACACAGTTGTCTGAAACTGTTTATTGATTATTAATTAAGCGTGACAAGCTGTTCTACAGTATGACAGTATAGCAATACCAGCTATAAGCAAACACACTTTAACATGAATTTAAAACTAAAGTCTCCAACACATTCATAAAAAATGTTGCCATTCACTATAACTCACTGGTTCCACAGTCAGAGCTGCCCCACTATCCCCATTTCTCCCAGTATGCCTCCCCATGTGGCTCAATTATTTAACCCAGTTCTTGAGTTCACAGCACCCAGAGTCACAATTAGAGCTCAGAGATCCACCAGACTGTTCACCAGGCATCCTCTGCCGTTTCAGTTGAACTTATTCTGCAGGGCTGCAGTTACAGCTGGATCACATTATCAGGAATGCTAGTGTGCGTACTTTCCCCAGCCCCGATCCAACAAGGGCTTGACTGTGCGTGAGGTCAGCCGTACACAACACATGCAAACTCATATGGTGACCTTCCTCAGACTCAGTCAGAGCTCAGATATCCAATGTATCTCGGCAGTGCCCGGCTCCATACAAAGACTGGTTCAATATCAATGGCTGCAGCTGTGTTCTCAATAGCTGACTTGGTCAGTGGAGATCCACTTCACAGATAGTCTGGTTTCACAGGGTAGTTCCCATCCTGTATTGTCTCTTAGTCTCTCACTGGATAAAGCAAACAGATGGTCACCTTGTGCTGTTTTGCTCTGGGTTTGAAAGGGTAGACACTGACTGAAGTGGAACCTCTTGACAACTTGCCTTGTATGTCAGCCAGCAAGGGTAAAGAGAAGAGTTTCACAAGGTCGTGTGTTGCTCTTTTAGCACTTAAGGTTGTTTAGCTATCTCATGACTATTACAAAATTCACAGAGGTTTCCAATTTCACTCTGCCGCCTGACCTCACCAGGTTTATAGAAGTGGGGTAGTACGTAATAAGTGTTGCTACTTCTCAGATGGGAGGTAATGGCTGT
Source organism: Argyrosomus regius (assembly GCA_946959425.1). Taxonomy (NCBI): domain Eukaryota; kingdom Metazoa; phylum Chordata; class Actinopteri; family Sciaenidae; genus Argyrosomus; species Argyrosomus regius. Next base: position 15,310,599 of record OX336900.1, read on the forward strand.
AAGATGCTATCAGTGCTTTAAATGGGCCCCTAATGACTATATTGGGAAACACAGACATTTACCCTCCACTGGGCGCAGTTATCACTAAGACCAAAGGCTATCTAACCGGTGAGGCCTTTGCCTCTAAAGATTGTTCATGTCTCACTAATCTAATAAGCTTCACTGAAATGGTTCCATCCTGATTGTATTGAAACCTTTTAGTTGTATTTTGGCTTCTATCGCTATTAAAAAAAAAGAAAAGTGCACAACTCATATGGATATTATGAATTGGAGACGTGACCATGAATGTGTTCAAGGCCATCTTGACTCTTGAGAAAATAGGACAAGAGGTGACACTTTATTTTCTGTCATAGCTTTTTTTAGAATAGCATAGAGGCACTTCATATGTGGTGGGTGCCCTCGCTGTTAGCGCAACTAGCTTTGGAGGTTATTTATACAAAAGCCTGTGCAATAATTTATCCACAAATCCATCAATATGAATACTAAAATTACAAATATTGTGACTATTGTTAGCCAGTTTGTCTGAATCCTGCTTTTGACTGTTACCTCTCTGTTCTCACAGTGACCAGTGAGCTTGTGATGCTGAGTCTTGACCTTGTGAAGACACGACTGTCTGTCATGAGCATGGAGATGAGGAAGAACTTCATCCAGGTCATCCTCACGTCATTGATTGAGAAGTCACCTGACCCCAAAATCCTCCGCGCTGTGGTCAAAATTGTCGAAGAGTGGGTGAAAAACAATTCTCCCATGGCTGCCAATCAGGTAAGGAGGAGGCTTTTCTCAGTGAGACAGATCTAACGTGCACAAACCAATAGACCTGCATTAATCAGCTGGTAATCACGTTATTTATTCGATAATAGCAGGTGTGAATCAGAACTGAATCAGCAAAGAGCACTTAAAAAGGTGTGAAACCTTTGGACAAACGACAAGCAAAGCACATTTTCTAAACACAATGAGGTTAACATTAGCATAACACCCACAGAGGTGTCTTTGTTTTTTATTTTATTTTCAAGCTGTAGAATGAGATCAAGTGGTAAAGGGCTGAGGTGGAGAAATATCTGTATCTATATCTCTTTATTCCTGTCCTCAGTCTCTTTCATTCATCAGTTTTCATAACTTCCCTCTGTCTCGTTCTAACCAGCATGCCTGTTATTCCCTCCTCCTTCCAGATGCCCAACCTGCGTGAGAAGTCCATCTTGCTGGTGAAGATGATGACCTACATAGAGAAGCGTTTTCCCGATGAACTTGAGTTAAACGCCCAGTTCTTGGACCTCGTTAATTACGTCTACAGGTAATTACCGCCATTCATCACATGGCCAAATGGCCGTGCCACCGACACCATGCCGCCCTTGCATCCATCTTAACAGGAGAGGATGAAGGTCGGGGGTTTGAGGCAGGGGGAAAGACACCGGAGGTTGGGTCAAGGAGCAACGAAAAAATGTAGATGAGGAGGAGGGGGTTTCAAGCATGAGCAGCGTAGGGAGCTTTTTGGTTTAAGGTAGAACATGGTAGATGGATGGAAAGAGATCAGGGATCAGAATTCATTGGTGGTGCATGGAAGCACAGGAAGTAATTAATAGAAATTAAAGCTGTAGATAGAAAAAGGTGGAGAATAGAGTGTGACAATGTGCAGAAGAGGTCAGAAGGACGGCAGGTAGTGATAGAGATAGATAACGTGCCAGGGTCTTTCACAGGGCTACAGTAGTGTCAGGACTCATGACAGGACACACTGCAGGTGGGGGCCAGAGGGGAGAGACTGGTCTTACTGCCCGCTATTCATCAAACCACGGCTCGCTTTGTCTTCCTCTCTTACACACATACACATTTAATCAGCCAAAATGTACCCTGTATTCCCTCCGCCCCATCTGCGCCGCATGTCAAAAGATTTAAAATGAGCCGTAAAACCATGATGGACAGCAAGTAATGATAATGGAATGATAAAGCAGCTGTGCCAGAACAATGTGTGAGAGAATGGCACAAAAAAAACAGCAACATGCAGCTGCGGTAGCCTCGCCTTTGTTGCCACTTTTATCCCACCTTCCCTTTCTCCTTATGTTTCCTGAATCATGCCCACGAGGCCCATTCAGTGCAGCAGGATGATGTAGAAATAATTTATCGTTTAAGTGTTTAAATGCACGGCTGTCGGAGCTTCACCATCGTTGGAGTTTCCAGATCAAAGATACTTAATTTCACCCGATAGTCAGTGTTAACTGCTGTCGCCTCACACTTCAGTGATCCTCAGTGCTCAGTGACACGGCTGTTTAAACATGCTCAGTTTGAATGTTGCGATGAGATTTTACTTTCTGTGCTAATATGTTGCAGTCCTACCTCAGCGCCTGTCGTATTTGTAAATCTTAGGCAAGACTGGGTAAATTGTATTGTGCTAATTTGTAGTATGTGTAATTATATTTACAGTTAGACGGAAATACCAGAAGAAATTGAGCTGTAAAAATCAATTATTTTCATGGTATCATTTTTATTTGGACAGTTAATTAAATAAACAGATTACAAACAGTAAAGCGAAACGCTCCGCACGCCTGTGCTCTTTAAAAACAAAATGACCTTCCTTGTGTAAAAACATATTGATGTTTATTAATATAAATAATTAACTAATGCAGCTAACAGAAGTAAAAGTCAGAAAAACATAAGGAATATGTTTCAGGCTTTCTCAATTTGCTGCAACGTCTGAGTGTTGTTTCAGTGAGTACTGGCACACATCGCTGCTATTCTCTTGACATGCCTCTCAGCCATTAGTGTCACAGCGTATTGTCAGTGCATTTGCAGTTGTATAAAAGTTACATAACAAAATGAAGCTCAGAGGCAGAATATTTGGATTAAGGAGTTTTTATACTCGAATTACTCGGAACGCGAGTAATTGACACCACGGACGCTGCTTCCGAGCTGACCGTAGAGTGGAATCAGCACATCTCTGATGTGCTCTCAACAAAAAGCTGAATACGATAAGCTTCATAAATGTGGATTTATTGCATAGTGCTGCTGCTCCCATTTTCTGTTATTTCAGTACGCACTTTATCGTTTTGTTAGATATTGCGACTTGTTTTTCAGTCGTCTCACTGTTGTTTTGGCTCTTGCAACGCTGCTGTGACTGCTTTCAGTTACAGCAGATGTTCTAAGTGAGTTAAATTTTTTATTACGAACAAAACGCCTGTATTCTGCCCTCATGAATCATCATCAAATGAAACCGCTCAGAGCCAGCATGCAAGCTCTGTGAAATAAATGTTTTTTCTGTCGCATTAATCAGGGATGAGAGCCTTTCAGGAAGTGACATCACATCCAAGTTGGAGCCGGCCTTCCTCTCAGGGCTTCGCTGCACTCAGCCACTGATCAGAGCCAAGTTCTTTGAGGTGTTTGACGCCTCTATGAAGCGGCGCGTCTATGAGAGGCTGCTCTACATCTGCTGCTCTCAGAACTGGGAGGCCATGGGCAGCCACTTCTGGATCAAACAGTGCATAGAGGTAAACAGACTGCTGCCTCTGATCTTCTAGCAGGCCTTTTAAACCTTTAATTCCAGCATTAAAAGCAACGTTAACACATAAAACAAGTGTTGCTTTGTGTTCTGTTAAGTTTCAGCTAGCCTCATCTACTGTCACTGATCATCTTTTCACCTGCTGGTGTGTTTCTGTGTCTGCAATTGTTAGCTGCTGCTGGCCGTGTGCGAACGAAACACCATCATTGGCACCAGCTGCCAGGGATCCATGCTGCCGTCTATCACTAACGTCATCAACCTGGCCGACAGCCATGACCGCGCCGCCTTCGCCATGGCAACGCATGTCAAGCAGGAGCCACGTGAGAGAGAGAACAGTGAGACCAAGGAAGAGGTGAGACACACACACAGACACACCACAGTGCATCAAGAGACATGCTTTCTCATATAATTTAGCACATTATCCCATTAGGAATCTGTTACATAATGTGATCCCAAGAAAACATTAAAATCTTGCGCTTTGACACTTAGTCTTTTAAAAAAATCAGTGTCTGCTCTCATTCATCACCCATTACCCAGAAGCCACTGACGGTTTATGTCATAAAATGCACTTTGAAAACACTGTTGTGTCCAACGTGAGGACTAAATGTGAAAGACTGACAACAGACTGACAGATTGTTTTCTTCTTCTCTCCTCTTGCGGTCTCTGGTAGGATGTGGAGATTGACATAGAGTTAGCACCAGGTGACCAGACTGCCATCCCCAAGAGCAAAGAGCAGGCTGAGAGAGATGCAGGAAACCAACTGCACATGCTTACCAACCGCCATGACAAGTTTCTTGACTCGTTACGGGAGGTCAAGGTAAGTTTGTCCTTCTGAAGCCAGCGTGTACTCTGTCTTTTAGTACAGAGTGTGCTGAGGATTTCATGAAACCGACTGGATTTTGACAAAGCTGGTGGGATGATATAGCTAACCATTATATTTAGAAGTTTTCAGAATGACCCTAATTATCAAGGGGATTCTATCCTGGCAATATTAGACAATGCGGTGTTGTCAGATGTTAAACTCATCTATACTGTGCAGAAGTTTTCCATGATCCAGAGCCCTGCTGATTTTTATTCTATCTATAAAACCAGGAACTGATTTCAACCTGGGACATCTATTGAATTCAGTTAACTACCCAGGAGGACAGTAAATAAATCAGCAGTATTCTTGAGACACGAAGACAAAAGATTAAGAGCCCCACTGCCTCGCTGAATCAGCAGCTGTCATTTCTCTGTGCTTTGTGTTAGACGGGGGCTCTTCTGAACGCTCTGGTCCAGCTTTGTCACATCTCCACGCCTCTGGCTGAGAGGACCTGGGTTCAACTCTTCCCTCGTCTCTGGAAGATCCTCTCTGACAGGCAACAGCATGTGAGTATAACTTACTGGCCTCTGTCTAGTTATACCCAGGGCAGAGAAGCACGGAGCTAGGTAACTCCAGTTTTATATACAGTATATTTTAGTGTTGCTACGAGTATGATGCTTGCGGTTATAAGCGTGACCAAGTCATCATATGTTGAAAATTGTGAATATTCAATAAAGGAAAGAAATACGTGCTTCTTTTCCCTGAGGATCACCAACAACACAGTGTCAGTCTAACTTTGGAGGGAAATATGTGATGTAATTTTGTTGGCTATTGCCAAAATATTCTACCTTTGCATACTGTATAGCTTTTTCCATTACTTCTTAAGTTCCCAAATGTGTCACTTGGTTGGAAAATCCAAAATGACAGTTTATTCTCCTTCAGAATATAAATCACAAACACAGACGCAGCCTTCTCTCCATCCCCAGGATTTTGTTCTCATTGTGTACACACAGACACACACAAACACACACCTCCTTTTCTGTATCTTATCAATGACGTTAGCAGGCACCGACTGTAACTTTGACCTTGGCCATCCCATTTCTGTCTCAAAACGTGCGATTCCACTTAATGAGGACAGATTCATTTATGCTAAATATGGAAACGAGAAAGCTGAAGGAGGACAGCTGTAATGAGTTTAACGAACCAGATGCATATAGAGTATTTTGAGACTCGTTGAAAGGCCTTGATTTGAAGTGATTGAGCTCTTAAACATCTGAAAGATGCAGTCAATAAAAAACGACGGCTTCAAAATGGTGATATTTTCTTCCTGTGACAGGCATAAAGTCACAAATATGTCACATGTTTTTGTTTTTTTTTATGCGTGCCTCATCTCTCCGCCACCATTACACCATATCAGTTTAATGGGAAAATAGAGTCAGGCCTTATATGTCTGGGCTGATTATTACATGGGAATGATGGAAGAGCGTATTCCTCTTAGGAAGGAATTTACTTCTGTTCACATATTGGCCTTCTTTGCCACCAGCCTAATTAAAGTGACCATCAAGGCATTAATTATTCCATTCTGTCAGCGGGCAGTGAAAATTATATTCATTACTAATACATCATTTATTTCTGAGTGTGTGTGTCAGTCATGATTATCAGAGCAGTAACTCTGCAGTCACGCTCAAAGTCTATTCCGTGGGCGTTCAGAGAGGCTCTGATTGCTCAGACCAGCCATGTGCAGTTCAAAGAAAGAAGTGCTTTTTCCCACAATTGCATTACTTAAAATAAAAATACAAGTGATAAACAGTTTGCATTAATTAAAAATGAATGAGCATGATTGGTACGGTTGTAATTACTTCCATCATATCGATATTTTCCCATATTTTGTACTTGTGCATGTGTGAATATAAATTCACAGACATCCGGTGACTTGTGTGACATGTTTCTTGTGGTCATTTGTCCCCCTTCCGAGTCACCTTACCTGTTTTCTCTTACCTCTCTTTTCCTGTTTCTTAACAGCTCTTTTACTGGAAAAATGCATCATGTTGCATCACATACATGCAACAGAATGCCTTTATCAATATGCCGTATCAGTGCACTGCTGCTTAAGTGAAACAGGGTAGTTTGATGTGCTCTCTCTGTCTCTCTTCCCTTCAGGCTTTGTCAGGAGAAATGAGTCCCTTCCTGTGCAGCGGCAGCCACCAAGCCCAGAGGGACTGCCAACCCAGCGCCTTGAACTGCTTTGTGGAGGCCATGTCCCAGTGTGTGCCTCCAATCCCCATCCGCCCCTGTGTGCTGAAATACCTGGGCAAGACACACAACCTCTGGCTGCGATCCACTCTAATGCTGGAGCAGCAAGCCTTTGAAAAAGGCCTCAGCCTGCACAGCAAACCCAAGCAGAGCACGGAGTTCTACGAACAGGAGAGCATCACACCACCTCAGCAGGTAATGTATTTCAATCTTCATACAATGTAGTGTTCTTCCAGGACTTTTTTGTCATGAGTTAGCTACTGATCTCTTTATTTATGCTTCTCTTCCATAGTGGAGGATCTGGGGATATTTGAGGATATTTATCATGTGTCTCATACTATTTGAACTAGACTCATTTGCGAAGCTGCTCCCATTCAAAATGTTTCCTCTTTGTTCTGCTGCCTTTCACATTTTGTTCTACTTGTCTATAGGAGATTTTGGACTCCCTAGCAGAGCTCTACTCTCTGCTCCAAGAGGAGGACATGTGGGCCGGCCTGTGGCAGAAGAGGTGCAAGTTTCCCGAGACAGCCACTGCCATTGCCTACGAGCAGCATGGCTTCTTCGAACAGGTGAGAGAGAGAGCTTGATGTTGTGTTCACCGCCCTGCAGATAAATCATTCCTCTATGAAAGTGTTATTTAACTTAATCATCATGACAGCTGCAGTGTGGGTAAATTGTCTTGCCCTTTACCGAGAGATGTTCCTCATATTTTGTCCACCCCCTTTGTATCAGTGAGAATGGACAAAGTGTTGCAGCAGATTGTATTGAGGCAGGTGCGTTGCACTGATAATCATTTTATTAGCCTCAAAATCATTGTATGTGTCGTGTTCAGGCCCAAGAAAGCTACGAGAAAGCAATGGAGAAGGCGAGAAAAGAACACGAGAGGAGCAACGTCTCCCCAGCCATCTTCCCCGAGTACCAGCTCTGGGAGGACCACTGGATACGGTAAGATTTCCGGAACAGAAAAGAAGCTGTTATCTCAGAGGGCAGTCCATCTTACACATCAAGAGAGCCAGCAGAGCACAAAACCACAGTGAATTTTTACTTTAATACCTTTTTATATATATATATATATACTGTGCAACATTGATTTTATAAACCAGGCATTATTCCATTTGTAGCACAAAATATACAGCAGGCTTTCAGGAACAATATTTGAAGAATAGAATTAGCAAATTGAGTTTCTGTATCATATGCAGTGTATATTTTTCCTCCTTTTTATAAATAAGTCTTTGTCACCTTTTTCTCTGCACGCCTACATACATTTTGTATTCAGATATGTGGCATAGGTGCTGTCGCTATAAGAATATTTTTATCTCTGCAAGGAAATTTCCACCAAGTCGATATCCTATGTGATGTTTCTGGATGAAATCTTTACCAACTTGCTACAGTCTAGGATAACCAGCAAGCCTCTCTGCAGGACTAAAATCACTCTCTCCCTGTTGTCTGTCTGCCTGTTTTTTTTTTTTTTGTTTTTTTTTTAAAAAAACATTATTTTCTTGTCAAGGTCCTTTTTAATACGTGTATTTTACCTCCGGTATTTGGTATATTATGGGTGAGAATAAGAAACCTAAAGGGGCCTATGCAAATGTTGAACGCCCTAAAGGTATTTTAAAAAGCCAAAATGATAAACAGTACATTTTTATTCAGGCAAACCTCCCACAGTGACGGCCACTAATGACTCACCGTGAATTAGACTAATAAAAAAGATACATTTTATCGCTAAAACCTTAATTAGCTCAATTGCAGCACAGTTAAAAGCATAATCCAAGTTAAACTAAACTTTTCATCACCCTTGTCTTCATGTCCAGCTGTTCTAAGGAATTGAACCAGTGGGAGCCATTGACAGAATACGGCCAATCTAAAGGCCACTCAAACCCTTATCTCATGCTTGAGTGTGCTTGGAGGGTTTCCAATTGGGCTGCCATGAAGGAGGCTCTGGTACAGGTGAGGAATGTGCAGTAACCATTGTAAAAAAAAATATATTCATGTATGGATTCATACACATGAAAACACACACCCATACACATGTGAGCTCTCACCATCTCCCCCAACAGTTTGACAGAAAATAGAAACTATGACCACAAGTTCTCACTAACACACTCACAGACACAGTGGAGCCTTTGCTCGAACCCGATGAACCGGAGACTCGACTCACCCCCTTTTTTTTTTTTCATTATATTCGTGGTTTCCGGTGCAGTGCTGAAGCCCAGGCCTCATGTCAGTTTGAAGTATAGTAACTTGATTTTGGGACCGTCCGGCCCCTCCACAACCCCACACCCTCGGGGAGAATGAGAGAGTTGGCCGTAAAGCTGTGGAAATGCAGTTCAGCTGTTTGGCCTGTTAATTTATTGGCCTCATGTTTCCTAAAACAAAGTGTAGACGGGTGGTGAGCGCGTGATAGTACCTGACATATAACAAATACTCCTGCTTTGCTCTTTCAAGGAGACTTGGAACCAATCCATTGAGCCGCTCTGTCCTAAGGTGACACCTAATTAAATTGTCTGGATGGCAGCACCAACTACGCTATATCCCTTCCTCTGTGTTTCATTCCGTTCCTCCTCTGTGTACCCATTTCTCTTTCTTTTGTCTCTTACTTTTCCAACCTCTCTTCTTTACTCGGGTTTATTTTTGTCATTACTAACCCTCTCTACTCCCACTTCCATCTCCATCTCTTCATCCCTCGCTCTGCAGCTCCGGTTTTAGCGGCTAATATTTACGACAGCTGCGTGTGTGAATAATTACCCCGGCGTCTGCTGCAGGGTGATTTGTTTTATGGTGGTGGAGAGGAGCAAGGCTTTCAGTTGCCTGCCTGCTCACCGCTCACCACCTCAGAGGCAAAGTCCAAATGTCCCCGCTTTCAATTAAAGCTGGCTCTTGATAAGGGCGGCCCTGTCTCCAGGATATTCATCAAGTGTCACCCCTGATAAGTGCGCTTTGACCGATCACTGTAATTTTCTCCAACATCGGAAGAGCTTACACAAATACACACCTAGGCTCTCTCACTCTCTTGCTCTTTTCACTCTTCCCCTTCTTGGTCTTCTCTCATTCTGTCTTTCTCCCAATCGCTCATAAACACACAACAGCAAGCCGCAGGTTTGACGTAGCGGGGTCCCCTGGGCTGTTGTTTGTCTAGCGTTAATGCACTCAGCGTTTTAATCAACAGGGGAGTCTTTTCCTCTCCTCTGCTTCCGTGTCAGACTCGTCAGGTTGATTAGTCATTAGTACAAAAGTCCTTCTGAAACCATTCAGAAAATGAATTGGAAACAGTATTGTTGTGTATTTGTCCAAGTACTAAATTATGTAAGGAAAGTGTCATAGGCCATTTCCCCGCGGATGTTTACATTTAATTAAAACTTCCACGCTCCCAGCGCTTTGAAGAGTGTTCGCTGTTTTGTTTAACATCGTAGGGACAAACGCAGAAAAACAGCACATAACACCAACACGTACAAACACATAAACCAACTGTATATCTGTTTCTAGAAAAAATGTCACCAAGTTCAAGTCAGCTATTGCAAAGTGTTGTTTTACATGCAGTCCATCTTAAATTGGACATATCTGTCTGTTTTGTCCGCAGGTACACAGTTATTATTACCTTTTTAAACAAAATATTTGTTGAGAAGATTGGCTGCCTTCTCAATATTTTATGCTCTCAATATTTGATCTCAGCATTTTATCCAGTGTGCTGCCAGCATGGATTTTGCAGGAAAACTTCACAACATAAAAAATGAATCCATTTTCCAGGGCAACACAAGTAAAGCTTGATTTTCTGGAGATGCTAGAAAAAGACTGATGGAAAGAAATTACAGCACATTTATGCTCTTCAGATGAACATAGAAGAAAACTAACAAAACTGAAAAGATGGGTATTAAAACCACTGCTGTTGTGAGACTGAGCCACCTGGCTACGATCTCTACAATCTCTCTATTTTTATTGTAGTTACACCAAGGTACACTGATTAATTTGATAGTTGTATATTGATCCTCACATACCATTTACCCTTTAAATATTAAATATTTTTGTAGTATGAAGTATTAAGTAACTATAAATAATTGTTCTGTGTGAATTTCCAGGTGGAGCTGAGCTGTCCTAAGGAGATGGCATGGAAGGTGAACATGCACCGTGGCTACCTTGCCATATGCCACCCAGAGGAGCAGCAGCTCAACTTCATAGAGCGGCTAGTGGAGATGGCCTCTAGCCTGGCTATCCGCGAGTGGAGGAGGCTGCCACACATCGTTTCCCATGTGCACACGCCGCTGCTGCAGGTCAGTATATAAAATTCATGAAGAGTTTTTTTCTCCCCCCCTCTCTTTCTCTCTCTCTCTCTCTCTCGGTTAAAAGGCTCCATTTAGACTGACGTGGCAGTCAAGAAGCCAGGAAGAGCAGTGAAGGGAAGTCAGTTTATTGTGATAAGCACTTGAAGAGATGCATGTCGAGAGATCATCAGTAGCCCTGAGACGCTGTGTTGTTGAGTAACTGCTGATAACAGCCTCTATCTCCCTCTCTCACTCCATTTTGTAAAATTGAGATAGATGATTAAAAAAAAAAAAATCAAAAAACCTTTAAGCCTCTTTGATTCCACTGTGAGAGATTACAATAGACAGGGGCAAAGATGAAAAAGGAGAAGGAGAAAGGAGGGGAGATGATGGCGGGGGAAATTGAAAAAGGTAGAGAGTGAACAGAATGGGGGAGACAGGGAAAGAGAAGAGGGGAGAAGAAAGAAAGTTAGTCCAGAATGGCTGTAATTACTTCCCTGCCATCAGATACCATTTGATTAAATACCTGCAGCAGAATTACATTTACATGATGAATGGGACGGTCTGAATGAAGGTTAGAAATGGGCCATCAGCTGATATTAACAGATAATTGTGAAAAATATTGTATTGCCTAATTTATTTTGTTTTGGGAGATTTGATTTTGGAGCGGGGGAGTTAAGTCTTCAGCACAGCTCTGATTCACTACATTTATCTTTTCAAAATGGGTATTTGAATTGGGTGACTACGTTCTTTGTTACTGTGTGTGCATCTGTGCGCGTCTATTTCTTTCTTTTTTTCTTTTTTTTTTATTTGGTGTGCGTGTGTTCGCATATGTGCAGTCCAATTATTTACCCTAGCCGAGGGAAAACAAGCTATTTATTCCTCTACCCAGCCAAGCGGCCTGTTGTAAATCTCCATTCCAAACTCTATATCTCATATTCACGACTCCATGAGCCTCGGAGAATGAGAAGCCCAGACTCTGCAAATACAGTAGGGCTCAAATACCATTTGAATCAAGTTATCATCAAATCCCAGCTCTTAGCAGTGACTGGCGATCAATGGATTATCACCCATGCTATCGATTATGAGGGTTGGCATTAATATTGATTGATGAGTAGTTATAATGGAATGATTGATTATATGTTCACAAAGCGGCTTTGGGCCAATCAATGAGGCTTTTTTCTTACTTTCTTTTTTTCATGGAATGAGATAGAAGCCCTCGCTTATCATTTTCCCATTTTCCCATCTCCTTGTCCTTATTTTTTTCTGTGCCATATCAGGGCAGATCAGATATTGAAGTAATGCAGGAGGGGATAATGATTTTCCCCGCAAGATTATTTTGGTGGCATCAAAAAAACATATATTTCTGGACTGTATTTCTAATGCAAAAAATTCGACTGCAAATATATTTTGTGAACTTGGCCTGAAAAAAGAGGAAATGTTGTGTTAAAAGTCGACGTGTTGATGTTTTGTTGCAAGAGGCTACGAGCTACGAGCTGAGTTAGAGATCTTCAAACCCAGCTGTCCTTAGAGGTAAATGTGTTTGGTCACTTTGATCCATCTCGTTGGTGGAGGCTTTCAGCCCCTGGGATTGTTCAGTAAGCCAGTGACCCAGAGGAGGACAGCCCCAGGATTGTCTTTTGTCGTAATGTCTGTCAATACCCTACCAGTAACAGCCCTCTTTTTCCTTATCATTTCAGTCTTTTACTTCATCTTTTACCTCATAGTCTCACACAGTCAGTTTTTTTCCATTAACAGTCTCACACTCTCGTTACTTGCCATCACCTTTTGTCTGTTCCTTCCATCTATCTCCTGATCCTTGTTCTCCACATCTCCCACGCCATCTTTCCACATCTTAACTGAAACCTTTTCTCCAAATAATCCATATGCACTTTCTAACTGTGTCATTGGCCTAACTTCTTACTCCTTCATTGAATCCATTTAGATATTTTAGGTATTATTTCTGGGTACACCACACACACTGAAGACAACAGATGATAATAGGAGAAAGATGGACAGGACTTAATATGTTACCCTAAAGCAAGCAAAGCTTGAAAACAACATGAAAGGGTTGAGATTTTTAAAAACTTTTTAAAAAAGTGGCAGTCACTGATTGATGGCAGATGGCCACCATGTGAGTAATGCAGTTCAAACTAAGCAGGAAATTTGGCTAATGGCATTCATTTGTTGAGTTGTATAGACAGAATATTAACAAGATTAGGTGCAGCTGGTATACTGTCTGGACCAAACCTTTAAAGCAGACTGTAGAGCAGGCCTGGGAACACAAAATGTTAACTGTAAACAAAAGTTAGCCAATCTGTACGAAGCACTTGGCTGCCGCTTCAGATCGGCCACCATAAAAGTTTAAAGAGTCTGAGTTAAGTGAGTGTGGTAAAGGTACTGATGATACTGTGTGGAAGTTACAAAAAGGTCACTTTTCTTTTTACTTGTAATTTCTCCCCACAGGCGGCACAGCAAATCATTGAGCTGCAAGAAGCGGCCCAAATTAATGCAGGGCTCCAGCCAGCGAACCTGGGTCGCAACACCAGCCTCCACGACATGAAGACGGTGGTGAAAACCTGGAGGAACCGGCTGCCCATCGTTTCTGATGACCTGTCCCACTGGAGCAGCATCTTCATGTGGCGCCAGCACCACTACCAAGGTACGACACACACACACACAGAGCCAGTACAGCCTGTCAAGTTTGACGTTTCTTATTAAAACATATATTTATGTTCACATGCATGACTTTTTATGCATTGTGCGAGTCTTACAGGGCGCCACTCTCATGCAGACACACTCACAGATTGCTGCTACTTCCAGGAAAGGGTCTTCTTTAAAAGGCCACGATGTGCAGAACCCCCTCAGGGTCTCTGTACATTTCCAAATGTCAGCTCGCTAAAGCACACTCTCACTCTCTCTCACTGCAGGACATAAGACACACACACACACACACACACACACACACTCTGACACACACACACGTATTTACCTTGCTCAGTGCTCAGCTCTCTCCCGCGGTGACTTTGAAACCATTCAGAGAGGCAGCCACTGCAAAATGTGATGTCTCAAGCAACTTGAGCTCCAACTCGCACTGTGAGGCGCTGAAATAATGATAGCGCTGCTTCTGCAGCACCATGCCAATAAAGTCTACTTCATTTATACGTGACAGCCTTCAAACTTATGTTAAAGTGAAATGGAATTTTCTTGATGAAATTCATCGCCATGGCCCATTTACCGTTCAATACGTTTAGGGTGCCGAGTGCCGTCCTCTGCATTATGACAGCTGAGCTTTCAGAGTGCTAGAAGATCCACAGTGTTCACATTGCTCTGAGCTGTCCTCTTTTTTTTTGCTTACTTCTTCAGATATGACACTTACTTATTTTTTTTGTCTCTGTCCGCAGCCATAGTGACGGCGTATGAGACGAACACACAGCACGATCCCAACAACAATAACGCCATGTTGGGAGTTCACGCCTCGGCATCCGCTATCATTCAGTACGGCAAGATAGGACGCAAACAGGTACTGTGTCACCTACGAATGACCATAAGCAACATTTTGTTTTGCTCGGGTTCCTTCTTTTTTTTAAAAAAATGTGTTTGTGAAACAACATCACACTGTTTCCCCAGGGTCTGGTGAATGTGGCTCTAGACATCCTGAGTCGTATCCATACCATCCCCACAGTGCCCATTGTCGACTGCTTCCAGAAGATCAGACAGCAAGTCAAATGTTATTTGCAGCTGGCTGGCGTCATGGGCAAGAATGAGTGCATGCAGGTAAGAATGTGACTTTCTCTCAATTTTATTCATTTCTATAAACAAATATCACAAATTACAAATTTGCCTCAAGGCTTTTCAACCTGTAACACAAACAACACCCTCTATCCTCAGACAATCCATACCATATTTCAGATCTGAGAATGTCTCTTATTCATGCATCTATTTCTATGATGTTTTACTAATGAAGACATTTGTTTTTTTGTTTTTTTTTAGAAATGTCAGTGTTAACGAGCGCATTTGTCATATTTAAAATCACTCTTGGTTTCTATTAACAAACACGTACGTTTTAATTTGAACTTCCAAGTAACTCGTGAAATCTTTTATTTGGCGGAATCACTCTAGAAAGGGCAAAAGAAAATGTATTTTGTACAATCTAATTATGTGTCATCAAAACATGATGAATATGTCATACGCACCATGCGACATAATGCAGCACAGCTGCAAGAGATTTGGACCGTGGTGATGCACGCTCCAATTTGAAATAAACCAGCGTCTACCGGGTAACAACACATTTGATACATTTGGTGTGATTTAAATTGATTTCTGCTAGTAGTAGCCGGAGGCGTAGTTAGTGGTACTTTGTGTGGGGAAAAGTAGTGAGAGCAAGAAGTGTTTGGGGTGGCTCTAGGTGACAAGTTATAGCAGTGAGACTTATAAGAGAGTGTAACTCAGGAGCTTGCTCTTAAGCCCATGGAGTACTCTGATTAATAGAAGCAGTTCAGCACACCACAAGTCATTAAAAGTGCCAGTAGACACTCTTCTCTCTCTTTCTTTCTCTCTTCTATCTCATCTCCTCTGGTTCTCTCTGTCTCTCCCTCCCGCTACACATCGTTTGTCACAGCAGTACATAGGGGACACCTAATCAGAGGCTCACCATAATGGAAGTTTAGTTCCCTTAACGCCTCTTTTCTTACTTCTTAATGAACACCGAGCAGTTTGTTTGTTTTTCACCTGTGATTATGGCCCTGTCTGAAACGGTATCCGCTCCCTAGCATCCATGAAAGTTTCTTTCTTTCCAGTTTGGTTTGAAGTTAAACCTGTCGTGTCATTCACTTTCCCCCGTCTATCAGGGTTTGGAGGTGATCGAGTCGACCAACCTGAAGTACTTCACCAAGGAGATGACGGCTGAGTTCTACGCTCTAAAGGGCATGTTCCTGGCTCAAATCAACAAGTACGTCCCCTCACTGATCCAACTCTGTGGCTTTTTGCCACTTTGCAGCCAACTTTAGATTCACTTCTTTCACTTTTTTTGTTTGTTTTTTTTTCTATCCATTTTCACTCTTCTGTTTGTCACCGTCATGCCTTTGTTCGTTGTCACATTGTCCTCAAACTGTATAAGTGGTCCCTTAAGTCTGTGTGGGTGTTTTATCCCATTAGGAAACGGCAGTCATATTTAATCAGCACTTCTCGCCTCAAGCTGACGCACCTCTAAGATTGTGTTACTAGGTTACCCCCGTGAAGTGGCTTAGATATGATGTTACATCTGTGTCATCCGTTTGTGACAGCATCAGTAATGTGTTCTTAGCTGCAGGTATACCCTGTGGAGCATGCTACTCTTCTCACCACGCTCTGCTAGATACCCCCAGCCACTCTTTTTTCTTAACTTTACCCCTTCAGCACCTCCTTTTTTCACCCGTCATCTTTGACGTGACACGGCGTCCTGAGGGGTGAAAGACAAATTGAGAAAGGCTTATTAAATGTATATGCAGCTCAATAATTAACTCGAGGCAATTTGCAGGAATCTCTGGGATCAGCAGAACTTGCCTCCACCTCAGCAGGGTTTATTGCAATCA
This sequence comes from Argyrosomus regius, assembly GCA_946959425.1. NCBI lineage: Eukaryota > Metazoa > Chordata > Actinopteri > Sciaenidae > Argyrosomus > Argyrosomus regius. Next base: position 15,326,970 of record OX336900.1, read on the forward strand.
TTAAGTTTCCCCTACACCAGGGGAGAATTAACAGCAGAGTGGGGGTTAGGGGTTGAGGGAGTCTTTTGTGTGTGTGTGTGTGTGTGTGTGTGTGTGTGTGCGCGTGTGTGCAGCCACATGTGCTAAGGATTTTGAGATCATTCAATTAAACGGGTGTCAGAGATTTGACAGTCTGTTGGGTGCCTGTGCTCCTGTTGAGCCGGGTAGTAGAAACTGTTAATGTACTTTAACACTGGCAAAGTGACTGAGGCAACCCCATTAAGTATTACTGGAGGGTCTTCGGCTCTGACTCCCATAGCAATCAAGCTCCCATTTCTTAATCACATGCCAAAATGCCTTTTATAATAACACATTTTAATTGATTGGCTTGGGAGACATTTCGCTATAAGGAAGTGGGAGAGTAGTTTTGGAAGCACTCCTAAAATGGAGGTCCATTTACCAACTGTAGCTCAGTAAGGCTTTTTCATTGACAGGCCCGTCTCCTTGTTTTGACTGCTGGGTGGTGCGTCTCAGGCGCCTCTTGCATCTTATTTATTAATCAAAGGCTGAAAGGTGCGCTGAAAATTATTCAGACTGCGTGCCAACGAGTGGTTAGAAGCCGCTTGGCGTGGTGAAAACAGCTGATGATTCAGAATATATTACCCTGTCAGCATAAATGGTGCAGTCAAAATGTGGGGGGCCCCACCAGATTGCACCTGTCTGTTTCTTTGCCTGCTATTTAACAGTTTCTAAATCGAAAGCTCAAACTGTGACTGCTAGATTGCAGTAACGGGATAAAAAAAAAAAAAAAAAAATAAATCCCAAGGATTCTCAAGTTTATCAGCCTGAAGATTTCTCTAAGCTGCAGCAATGCTCTTCACGGTCAGTGTATTTGTATACAGATAAATATAGCCATTAAACTGAGGTTTGTACCTTGCTGCGGCTCTGTCATTTCAGATAAAATACGATGGTGTTAAGCTCATATGTCACCCAGTATTAAATGGATTGATCCGCACAGTATGATAGGGCTGAGTTCAACTCTTATTACAATATAGCAAAAATCCTGAACCCTTGGTGACATTAATTCATGTTGGGTTAAATGCTTACTCTGTAATGTCGCGGGGGAAAAGCCTTGAAGATTACAGCAAATGAAATATGGTGCTTATTGATGTGTAGTACATAATTCAGAATATGATCATCATAATCTGTTTCACACTCCATCTTTCTCCCTTTCAACCCCCCACTCCGCTCTCCGTACAAGTATTGCATCCATCTTTTTCAACCCTCCTCCTTCTCTCCTCAGTGTCCCTCCCTATATTATATCTCCTTTTTTTTTTTACCCTTCTGACTTCCCTTTCACTCCATCCTACTTCCTCTCCTTCCCCTCCAGCTTCCCCCCTTTGCTCACTTGCCCTTCACAACTCTTAAGTCTGTCCCTCACTCTCTAACACTCTTCACCTTCCCTCCCTTCTTGTCCCAGGTCAGAGGAGGCCAATAAGGCCTTTTCGGCAGCAGTACAGATGCATGACGTCCTGGTGAAGGCCTGGGCCATGTGGGGCGACTACCTTGAGAACATCTTCGTCAAGGACCGCCAGCTCCACCTGGGAGTCTCCGCCATTACCTGCTACCTCCACGCCTGCCGCCACCAAAATGAGAGCAAGTCCCGCAAATACCTAGCAAAGGTGATGACTGAAGAGGGAGAATGTGAAGATTTCTTTTAAAGTGCTAACAACATTATCACGGTTGTTTGTTTAGCTCTCGCCCTCAGTTGTTTTTGTTGTCTGCTCTGAAACAAGCATGTCCACACTCCTGCATCTAACTCCCGTTTCTATAAACAGAAGCATCATTCAGGCCTTTTTTTCAGATAGAGTTGCTTTTAATCCCCCAGTTTCCTGACCCCATCCAGCCAATATATTATTGGTGCTGATGAGAAGAAAGGCATTCTTTTTTTTTTTCCACCTCTCTGACTCTGCCACAGTTACAGAGAGCAGTAATGTGATCGATTATAGTCCAGCGCTAGAAGGTGTGGATGGGTTCCCACGGCAGATCGATTGAGAAGTGAAGGCCATCCTCTGGTACAGGGGGGTTAACAGACTAATGGCCCCCCCTGACACTCCAATCTCATGACCCTCTACATGGGCCGACCTTTCTCTAACAGTCAGACCAATGCTGCCATACAGACCAGTTGAGTAAGCCCTGTGTGGGAGGTAAAGAGATGAACTCCTTGCTAACAAGCATCCCACCTTCTTACACTGACACACAGCAACTCATTCGATACAGCCCCTCCAGAGGTTAGCACAGAAAGACCTCTATATGCTCTTATAATGGGTAAAGCACTGAGGCCCGCTGTGCTTTGCCAAACTTTACTTGGGTCAGGTGATTCTCTATAGCAGGAAAAAACAGCAACATCAAAGAAGATCACAGCGAAAAATATAATGAAAGATTTAGATATATTCCTGGTAAATTTTTGCTTCATTTAAAAACACAAACTGTCTTTTTTTTATTTTTTATTTTGTTTGTTTCTATTCTTTTATTAATGAGCCGGAGGGGGCTAAGAGATTGTTAAAACTAAACCGCCTGCTGGGTCTCTGCTTTCAAAAAGCCACAGGAGAGTCAGATTAGAGAGACTCACCCTCTGTGTCAGGCTTGATAAATAATAAATACGGTCTTGCCACATCCAGTGTTGGCATTAGGCATTACTATCATTATCTGTTCTAATAATGGCTGCTATCAGCATCACATTCCAATTAGATGTTTTTTTCTGTTGAGCCCCCCTCACCGCACCCCTCCACCACACCCCTGGTATTGTGCTGCCAAGCTGGGTTGGCAGTGCTTAGTCCTGATGGGTGAAGCGAGATGACCAGTCATTATCAGTAATTATACACAATCTGTGTACCAGGGTTGGCTCTCTGAAGAGAGCCTTTGGGGGGTTAGGGTGAGATGGGGGGGGGGGGGTTGGGTTGGGTTGAGTGGGGTTAATGTCTTCATCATAATGTAGATGCACACACAAGCACACCAGGGGAGGAGAGATCACCTCCACACTGGCTCAGCTTTGATCATATTAAGGACTGCCAAGATGTACTCGTTCATTGCTCCTGCTGTGAACAGAGCCAGGGCAGCAGCAACGGTCTGATTAATGATGGAGACCTTACCTCTTGGTACTTTATTGTGTATGGAATATTTTACTGCCTTGGCAGAATCAGGGTGTTGCATTTAATTTGTGTGTTTCTGACCGCTCTCTCTTCCTGTCTTCACCTTCCTCCCCCCTCTTCTTCTGTAGGTGTTGTGGCTACTCAGCTTCGATGACAAGAACACCCTGGCAGACGCCGTGGACAAATACTGCATTGGAGTGCCGCCCATCCAGTGGTTGGCATGGATACCGCAACTCCTGACCTGTCTGGTTGGTTCAGAAGGCAAACCTCTGCTCAACCTAATCAGCCAGGTGAGGCCTTTACAAAATTCTCTATCCCATGGCCAGATCTAGATCCCCAGCTTAAGCCAAAATCCTCTTGGTCTCTGTTATTAACTTTTTATCAAAGAAAACTTCTGTCAGACAGTCCTCTTCTCTTCCCTTGTTGCTTTTTCTCCAGCTCAATGTCTGGATGTCTGCTTCACCTGTCAATCATTCATATTTCTTCCTCTCGGTTTGTTTCATCTGTTTGGGGCAGCACATCTGGCTGGTGTGTTAGCATTAGTGCTCATGCACGTCTTTCTAATCAAGACAAATTAACTGCATTCACGCTAAAGTGGCCTCTCTCCTGCTTTCTATTTACCAAATTAAGCATTTGTATTCTTTTACTGTCCCTTTTACAGCAATTTACTGGCTTTCACCGGTCCCTGGTGAATTAGTTTTTAAATTATTTGTTCAAGAAATGATTATAAAGTTAATATCGTACGCATCCGCACTGCGGGAACAGAGCTAGTAATTAAAGTGAGGACTAATTTGCTTTGCTTAATGGAGTATTATTTCCGCACAATTTGAAGAGGGTGATCTTCAAAGAGTAGTCTGCTATAACAAACAGCCATCTTCTCAGCAGAGCAGGAATATTGTATAGAGGGGATGAGAGAGAGAGTGAAGGATAAAGAGAAGAGAGGGAATAGACGGGGGTTTTAAAGTACAAGTGGGTAGCGTACGAGATGGATGTAGTATCGTGGAAGTGTGTGATGAAGTGATGATGACTGATGAATCCTCTCTACTTTTTAGGAAGCAGATAAAGAGGATGCATCACACTGATGGTTGGTTGTTAAGCTCATTAACAAGCTGGTTTAATGCAAGTTAGGTCTTAAATAAATGAGCACAGCAGCAGGAACATCTTTCAACTTTTGGAGTTTTATATATCGAGTTAATCTTTTAGATGTGTAGAGGACAAGCTTCAAAGTTATGACCTCTTGGCCACAGTTGAGTCACTTAAACAAGTACTTGCTTTTTGCACGTGCTTTATATGAATGGATGATAGTGGACGACTGTAGAGAGAGCCAGTCCTCCCTTTGGTTTCCCTCGTTACCCTTTAATGACTGAAGGGTAAAAGGTTGACACCCCCTTTCTTCATCCCCTTCTTTATGTAAAGAGAAAACCATATTTTAATGCACGGCAGGCTTTGTCTCTGCTACTCGCCTGAATTATTTAGAGTTTCTCTGCGGCGGCGGGATGTTTAAAAAACGTATGTTGAAATATTGATGAAGGTGAGGAGAGGAGCGCCTGGGGGCAGGCAGGAAGATGAATCAAAAGTTAACAGAGACCCTCAACACCCCCCCGCTCTCCCCCACCCTCACCGCCCTCGCTGCCTCCTCCTTGTCTACCATTCGCCCTCTTCCCCTCAGCCCACCTCAGAATCGCCAAAATATGACATTTCTTATCTTCCCATTAGCGGGTTCATCTCTGGTTCCTCCTCTTCCTCTCTGCCCTCCTTCCTCTTTCATCTTTAGTGCTGCTGTTAACTGCCACTTAAAACTCCCCCTTTTCCCGTTAACCCTGACTCAAGATATTTCTTCTTTCTGTTTTTGAGCAGCATGAAAAGGAAAAGGAAGAAAAATTACACATTTAGTTTATATGCAATATATAAAATTGAGATATAGAGATTAAGAGAGGGTAGTATGTAAACATTTGCAGAATACTGAGTATGTATGTAAAGGGTGTGCAAATGTGCCTACACTCAATAAATCTTTCCACTCATATTCAGTTGACTTAACAGATATAGCTAGTATATACAGTATTTCTACAAATTTACAGGAGAAGGTGACGATAACGTATCTTGAGTTTTTCATATTTTTCTACTGGAAACTTCATAAAGAAGGCTGCACTGTGGCCACAAAAGAGCAGTGAAAGGCTTTTGGTGATGGCACAAGGTGCTCCGTAGCTAAATTACCTCACCACTAAGGAAGTGGAAAGTGTTTTCCTCGATGTACTTCAATGTAATAATAGTTTTCATTCTTCCCTTTTCTGTATCGTCTCCGGGCTAGACCTACAACAGCAGCAGCCTCTTTCAGCAGTTAGTTAATCCTATTTGTCTCCCCCTGCCTCGGTGCTGCCTTTACAGCACACCACCGCTGACTGACCGACCATGTAGCGTTACATGGATTGAGGGTAGCTGAGTCTCTTGAATCTGAGACCTGCTGGGATCTGGAACAGCTGTTCCAGTAGTCCAGTCTAAGCAGAATTACAGTATGTTCTCGTTAGCCAACTCATTCTCGCTCGCAGCTTTAGACTTGAGCTAGTTTTTGTGTAATTTTGATTTGTGCAGTTTTTAGATACCCTCTGAAGACCTGGACTGCTTGTCAGAGGAGTGTGGATACTCAGTGAAAGCTTAGAGGGTCCAAAATCCATTTAGCCTTAGGCTACATTGTGAAAAAAAAGCTGCTTCTTCCTCTATCTCTCTCTCGTGTATGCCCCTCCAACACCACCACCACCACCGTCCTCAGCCCTCTTTTACTCCTATTGAGCTCAGTTTTGTTGTTGAGACCTAGAGGTATCCCTTTCTGCCCCGCAGGCGTATAGTGGGTCTAGAAGGGATCAAGTAGCTATGTAATTGCAGACTATGAAATTGTGCGCCGAGACCTGAGAAGAACCTTGTGGTTTGGTCTCCTACCAGTATCCAGTGGGCCTTACGCCAGGCTCACAGATCTCTCCCACCTAGAAATCTGAGGACAAAATCTGCTTTTGTTTTTTCTAACTTAGTTATTGTTCCTGTACTTTTAGTCATCATTTTAATTTTAATTAATATTAAAGTCTACATGAATACAACAGGGTATTCCATAACAAAGAGGAGTGTTCAGACAATCCCACATGCTATAAACAATTTGTTAGCCATATTTTCTAAACTTACTTATCTTATCTTACTTATCTGATAAGTTGACTATCATCCCTCATACGATTATATAAAAGTTAAAAATGAACTTTCTTTTTAGATTCCACTGGAAATGTTCACAGAGAATAACTCAGAGCTTGTTTTACCTCTGCTTACACACCTGCGCGTCTCTATTCTTGCCTGTGTAGAGTTTTAGCGAGCTTTGTCACAGCTCATGTTCTTCCTTTAGGCGCTCGCTTTGTACAGTCACAGTGATAGCCAAGATGTGTCGCAGCGGTTGCCCTCTCATGTGTTAGGGTGTCATTCGGTGACAAGTGTGGAATTGTTATTGTCCCGACAGGAATGAGGCATTTGAGGAGTTGTTCAGAGCTTTTACTGCGTGCTCGAGATCTTATATAAGATCCTAAAGAAAGTATTTTTTAGACACTTCCCATATTGCCGTAAAAGCTTTCAGGACTACATGAATGGGGTGAATTTGAAAAATAGAAACTGAAAGAAAAATATCTACGTATGTAGAGGAAGGTTTCTAATTTCTTTTTGAAGCATTGATTTTTAGTGTAGTTCTTGGTTCAGTGGCAGACATTTTCGGGTAATGCAGAATCTTGATTTCATAAAGTTGTCTAGCTGGTTGCTGAACTACAGTACAGCACTTTATAGCTCAGTAATCCTACCTTCTGAATGACCTGAACGTGAGACAGATCCATAAATTATACACCAAAGGTTGACACTGGATGCACCTTCTGCATTTCTTATCAAAGGAGCTCTACTCCCTCAAGTTTGAGGTGAATTTGTTCTGTGTTTAAAAACTTGAAGTCTCTTATGTCCTGACTTCAACCATTAAGCCTTCCAATGTTGTCAGTGACTTTTCTTGAAAGTCTTGAGGGCAATTTCATCATCAGTCACATTCAGTTTTGTAATTCAGCCATGACGTGTTTTTAACTTCCCTAACTCCCCTGACTCAAAGCTTCAAACGCTCCCTGATACAGCAGAGGTCTCTGGCTGTATCAGTATGATCTCTCCCTCGCTCTCTCTCTCTCCCTCTCTCTCTCTCTCTCTCTCTCTCTCTCTCTCTGACACAAACAGTATCTCTCTGTCCCACTCTCCCTCCATCTCTACCCTCTCTACATCTGACTGCCTCCTCTCCTCTCTCCTTTGCGGTCCTGAGGGGGAGTCTTTGAAATGTAATCTGTGACCCTCTTTTATCTGCTAGGTGGGACGAGTATACCCCCAGGCTGTCTACTTCCCTATTCGCACCCTTTACCTGACACTCAAGATCGAGCAGAGGGAGCGCTACAAAAGTGGTAAGTAAACATGGCCGGCTGTAGTATGTTGCCTCGTTACCGTTTTCTTAAGACGCTCTTGTTCTACGTCTACCATGGATTGTATTTGTTTTTTCACTCGTTTTTTCTCCTCTCTGCACCCTGTTTTCCTCCCGTCATATCTCCCTCCTCTCATCCTTACCTCCTTTTACCCACTTTTCCTCCCCAGATGCATCTGGACAACAGCAGCCCAGTTCAGTCGGAGCCCAACCTCACTCGGGGGCCTCCGACCCGGGGCCTATCAGGGCCACTGCCCCAATGTGGCGCTGCAGCCGGATCATGCACATGCAGCGAGAGCTGCACCCCACCTTGCTCTCCTCCCTGGAGGGCATCGTGGACCAGATGGTGTGGTTCAGGGAGAACTGGCATGAAGAGGTGAGAAGAACAAAGGTGCTGGTTTTCGTGTGTGTCTACACTTTGTTGTGTGTGTGTGTGTGTGTGTGTGTGTGTTTTCAGCGGATCAGATGGTGAGAAAATAATACAGCTGGTTGCGAGAATCTTCATGCATCTCTGCATATGTGTGAAAGGAAGTTGGAGTGCACGTCTTGTGTATGCGTGTGTCATGCCACCTGGTCAACCAGATGACCGCCGTTTGGCAGATCCTGTCTCTCTTGTGGGCTGACACATCTGCTTAGTCTAAGGTGTTGTCCTGACTTGTCTGAGAATATGTCATCACTGTCTCACAGCTCCCTGACTGAACTAGTTTGTTGCCAAAACATTGTAACGGTAGAATATTTGGCATAATTGGCAGTGTACATTTCAGATGGTAGATTTCTTCAGTTCTTTTTGCTGAAGGACGTGTCGACTTAAATCATCCATTCAGCCAGCAGCCCTTTTCCCCCTAGCTTATTGTGTGGATGTCAGTGCAGACTCAGTGCTGCTGAGAATTGTTTTAGCCATGCTAGGCAGAATCCACGCAAGGTAGCTGGTCTGTGGGTGGAGGGGAAGGCTGGGAGAAAGAGGCAGCAGGAGGCGAGAAGACTGCGACAGGTGATGGATGGGTGCAGTGAGCGTGTAGGATGGGGCAAGGGATTTAGGGCCGGAAGTTTGTTGGTGTGTGTGTGTGTCTGTGATTATCTGTGATGGTTTGGGGCACTCAGCAGCAGCTGCAGACTCTATGCTTCGTTCCACGGGGCAAGCAGGGGCAGAGACATGCTACGCCATCATCACCTTCCCTCTCTCTCTCTTGCTTTGGTTACTGTATGACAGCACATCACTGCACCTTTTGTTCCTTAGGAACAACAGAAATCAGACTCCACAGAAAAAAATCTAATATTTCTTTTTCTTCCTCCTCTCTCTGCAGGTCTTGAGGCAGCTCCAGCAGGGCCTGGCTAAATGCTACTCGGTGGCCTTTGAGAAGAGTGGTGCCGTGTCTGACGCCAAGATCACACCGCACACGCTAAACTTCGTCAAGAAGCTGGTCAGCACCTTCGGCGTCGGCTTGGAGAACGTTTCCAATGTTTCCACCATGTTCTCCAGTGCTGCCTCGGAGTCGCTAGCCCGTCGGGCCCAGGCTACAGCCCAGGACCCTGTTTTCCAGAAGATGAAGGGACAGTTCACAACAGGTTGGTTTCAGATTTACTCACTATTGTATTGACATCAAACCATACGGAACAGACAGGAAAAAAAAAACAAGAGCTCTCTCAATTTGGAGTTACTTTTTGAACTTAGTTGTTTGTTCACTTTATTTCCATTGCTGTCAGCCGTCTCAACTCTTAGCATCTCTTGTTTACCTCCTTGCAGCTTCATCATAACACTCGGAAATTTTAAGAGACATAAAATGTGAAGCATATGTTTTCAGGCACCCAAAAAAAAGCTTCTTTTTTATGACTATTTGACTAAGTGTGACAATTGGCCAGCTACTGACACCAGCAACACCTCCGAGCTCTTCAGCCCTCAAGCCCGGCGTCAGACATAAGCCACCTTTCAGCAAACAACATCCGTGTTACTGTATGTCTGAACTAGTTTAAATGATGAGACGGCCTCGGTGGCGGTATATTGAACCAGTCACGTTATATCCGCGCGGACACTTGTGCTCCTCATATAAGCGATGTCAGGATAAGACTGCACTGTCGCTTGGAGCAGCTGGAGCGCTGTTGTTCTGCAATGTAATTAAAGTTTCCAACAAGATGATGTGATTTCAGAGGAGGTGTTGTTGCTGGTGACTGGTCAGAAATAGGTGTGTGTCTGTTTCTGTTTTTATTGCACTGTCTGCGTGTCTGATTATACACAAGTCAGCCGCATTTCTAATCTAAGCTGCTGCAACACCACAATGATGATCTCACCGAGCACAAAACCTGTCGGGGCCTGATAAAATACACCACAAGACTGAGTGCTAAAACTGAAAAAAATAGTGAACTCTGTTGTAAAAGTTCAGCCTTTGGTCCTTTAGTCTTAAAAGTCTGTGAAAATATGTTTTGTCACACTTCGTCTCGACAGAAACTGTCAATGTAATGAAATTATTTTTTTCTTGGCAGCTTTTTATATCAGTGAAATTGATCTTTAGTGCAGGTTTTATAGACTCACACTTCACCAGAGGCTGAGTAAAATAACTTCCACCACAGTGACGCCGGCCAACTTTGGCTTTTTCCTATTGAATGTAAATGTAGTGTAACCCCAGTTTGGATAAGCCACCAATCAAGTACTGTTTTTAGTGTGGTTGGAAGCTGGTAGATGCACCTACAGTATTATCCTCTCTGACAGAGCATTTTGAAAGTATACTGCTGTTAAAGCTACTGTAGCACAGAGATGAAACTTCCCTTTCTCAGCTATATATTGGTTCAAGCCAATAGCAGGATAGCTTTTATGTTCTTATTAATTTGTTGGTGGATTTGGCAATGAAATACCAACAAAACAACGCTTGTCTGTGTGGGTGCACGTCTTCAAGGTAGGATGATATACAACAATACCTAAAATAGTCCACTGAATTTGCAGGGCTTTAATGTTAGACTGTTATTACGAACATCCACTCCCTTTGTTTTGATGTTGGACATGAGACAAAATATGACACGCTAATGTCAAATGTAATTGCATCATTGAGGTGACCCACTGACATTGTGAATTATCACGAGTATGTAGCTCTTTCTTCAGATGAAATACCTTTTTAATCCTGAAACCTCATAAAATTCCTAATTGCACATTTTCCACTTCACCAGTCTAGTCTCTGGGGAGTTGTACACTCATCTGACATCAGAGACATGAGAGACTCTTCTCTGATCCATCCCCAGTTTTTGGATTAACGCATTTTAAATCAAACACTCTGATATTCATGTGTGTGCTTGTAAGGCAATGATGAAGCCTCCAGTCATTTTGGCCCGCACGTTCAGATTCATATGCAAGCTGTGGAATCCAACAGGACAGGTGCAGTTCTGGTTTAGCCAAGGCCCCCTCTGAGACATTTTTCTCAAAACAATCATCCCCCTGTTTTTGGAAGCCACGTGTCTGTTTTTCTACGTTGCATGAGGGAGTTGAACCACAGTTCACTGGACCCGGTTTAAACAAGGACCGTCTGCAGCTCCCCCAGCTTTCAGCGTTCAAATAAACCTCTTTGCAGACTCCCTTTCACTCCCACGGTCTAAACTGCACATACATGTCCGCTAAATTACACTCACAGTAAACGGCCCGGTCTCTTCTTTTTTATTGCATTTCCACACACAGCAACTGCTCCCTTGTCTCCTCCTCCCCCCCTCTCGCTCTCTCTCTGCTCTTCAGTCTCTCCTGTGCTTTTCCCCTCCATTGATCCTGAGAGTGGCCAAAAGAGCTAATGTGTTTGGCCCTGGGATAGAGGAGGACAAGGATGGCGAGTAAATGAAAAGCAGCTAGGGGGAGAAAAAATCACCTGACTCTGAGAGAAAAAAGACTTAATATGAGTGAGCAAGAGCTGACGAGCACAGAAAATTACAGTGGGGAGCTCAAAAGATGGAGGAGATTATCAACGAGAAAACAATAGACATGAGAGGAAACGTGAAGACAGGTGCGGTGGCATTAGTGAACAAAAGCGCAGGAACAGCACGCGGACTGACTGGATGAACAACACAAACAGGAGTGAGCGAGACTCACGGCGTGCTGATGAATCTCACCAGATGTTTCGGTGCCAGCTGTGTTTCACGCAGCCAGGCGTCACCAGGGCTTCTGCCTCGCAGGGTGCCCCGCCGACCATCGCTACCCAGCTGTCCCCAAGGCGACGTGGGAGCGGGGGCCCGACAGAGACTGAAAACCACACAAGCCTTCCAGAGCGGAACAAACAGGGTTTACAGAGCTGCTGAGCAGCCAAGCTCCCATTCCCCGCACCACGTTAGTGGCTCACTCGCTTTCACAGGGTTTGTGGGCCGGAAAATATGGGTTTATGTGTGCACATATAACATTTGGCAGCAGGGAGGCATTCAAATCCAATTACGGCGAATGCTATTTGCATGAGTTACTGTTTTAGCAGTGGATCTGATCCAGAGACTTTTGTCAGAAAAGCTTTTTCTGGACAAAAAAAATACACAAGTTTCCTCGCTTTTTAATTCCGTGCCTATTGAGTCGTCATTTGTCATGCTAAAATGGCATTCAGCATTGTTAAATGTAACTCAGTAGAGTTCTCTAGTGATTTGGCTCAACACCTATGTTTACTTCAGTTAGTTGTCAGTCATAAACTTTAAATGTTAACTTTTATCACCAGAAACCCTTTTTCCTCCACACACGCTGCTGCGATGACCTCTGAATCGCTCAGAAAACTTAGCACACCAGACATAATAAAGTTGAGTTGACTGCACCCCCCGCCACACACATTCATGCTATCCCACACTCATGGGGGAATGATAGTTCTATATACAGAGGTGGTACACCTCCTGAGTCTGTATCTATAATTTGGTGCAGCAGTGTAGCCCCCTTCGCTGCGGTCTGTCAGGCAGGCCAGGTAGGGCAAAACACCAGCCCTGGTTTCTACACACAGGTCAGAGAGCAGTCTGGATATTTTCCACAACACGCTCCTTCTCTCAGCATCCTATTTCCCCCCCAGCTAGCTGACAGAGCAGGGGTCAAAGATGAGTTCAGGGGGACTGAAAAATAACTCTCTTCTGGTCTCGCTGACTGTATTGCACTCTCCACAGAGCGTCTCTGTATTTTCTCTCAGAAACTGTGTGCAGTTTTATTACTGTCACAGGTCTGAGGGTCGAGGTTTAAACAAAGAGAATGCGCTAATTAGGCAGTTCATTGTTTCTATAAGTTGGCATAAATATCACACGTCCTAAGGCTAATGGGTATCGTGGAAAATGTGCAAGTGTACGGAAATTGAAGTAGCAAGAATTTACCTGCATTGAAGCATTCAAACATATCGAATGTACCAAGTTAGGTCAAATATTGGTTACTAATTGTTTTAGAAGAAGTCTTTGTTTAACTACTTTAAATATTGAGGTAGTTTTATGGGTTGTAATAACACAATGCATGCGTCTTACGCGTGGCCGTCTCCAGATTTAAACCACTAAAATGTTTTATATCCAATAAAGATGGAATTATATTACTGTATTGCTTCAAGGAGCGGAGCATGTCTTTCTTTTTTTCTATTTGTAAGCATTATACACTTTTATGGCGCGGAATTGTTGTCGGGTTGCAATTCCTCAGGACTGTTTCAATTTTACCTCTCGCTATCGAGGCAGGTGAATTGCAGGCAGACGGATAGCGAAATAGGGCCACTCCGAAAAGAACATTGGCTGTTTTAAAGGGCTTATTTAAAGTATTAGGAGGTCTCACTCTGGGAGAGATTGAACGGGTTTGAAATGGCAAGGCCTTGCAGTTTCATGGATTCATTATAACAGGCAGCACAACAGGGTGTACTGAAATAGGAGCGGTAGGAGCGTGTGTGTGTGTGTGTGTGTGTGTGTGTGTGTGTGTGTGCGCGCGCATGTTACAGAGATGTCCTCGGGGCTTTACTCTAAAATGGAAAACCTGCCTGGCTCACTTCCCCTCCTTCCGTTGTTATTGCTGCAGCTCATCACAATATGTTATGTGCAATATGAGTTGTGACTTGAAACAGGAATTTAATACTTTAAGACTCTGATTTTTATAGCTCTAATTTAATCAGCTCCCAGCCTCCATCAGGGAGTTTTAAGTCGATAGAGCAAACAGTTCTCCTTGTGCTGCCAGGCTGCCATGAATAACTTATCCATGAAGTTCCCTCAAGCAAGGCACCACACTGCTGGAGTGGAGTGGCCAACAGTGCAACACAATATTTAGAATGGACTTTTCCCAGATGTAAGTTTGTGTAACCTCTGCCCTCCCCTGTGCCATGACTATGAAAAACAAGGTGTTCTTAGTCTATGTTGCCGTGTAAATAACGCTAAAGTAAATACCCAGATCTCACTTTCATTAATCTGAACCGTTTGTGGTTTCGAACAAACATTTGCACTGAAATGTCGTCTGACCAATACGATAGTTAGTCTTTGATTCAGTTTATTCCTGTCCTATTGTTCTGTTTATTCCTGTCCTATTGTTCTGCTTTATTTTCTTTACTCATATTTGACTCTGCCTCGACTCCCTCGTGTGTTCGCTGCTTGCCTATGTTTTAACCTCTTTATAGTATTTTATTTGGCAAGGTTACCTCGAAACATGCCCGTATTTATAGCACAGGTGCGGGAGCGTATAGCTGCAGGAGAGGTCAAAGGTTACAAACACACTTGGGAGCTGCCCGCTGTGTTACAGTCTTGTACTGTTGGCGGCTGGGGCAGGTCCACTGGAACATTTGGGGGGAGTCAGTGTCTTGCCCAAGGGCATTTTGAGGGTAGTTGATTATGGAGGTGAAACACATGGACTCCCCCATTCTCAGCCTCAGAGGATTTCACCAGCCCACCTTCGAATCATTGCATCTGCTTTTGTACATTTGTTGTTTTCTCCTCTTTTTTTAAGTTTTGATATCACATTCTGCTCTATAAGGAGATTCTTCTTGTAACAATAACTTCTTTTTTTTCCTCTTCTCCTCCTACCAGACTTTGATTTCAGCGTGCCAGGCTCCATGAAGCTTCACAATTTGATCTCCAAGCTGAAGAAGTGGATCAAGATCCTGGAGGCCAAGACCAAGCAGCTACCTAAATTCTTCCTCATCGAGGAGAAGTGCCGCTTCCTCAGCAACTTCTCCGCGCAGACGGCCGAGGTGGAGATCCCCGGGGAATTCCTCATGCCCAAACCGACACACTATTACATCAAGATCGCAAGGTAAAGAACTCGTCTACACAAGGACACCTGCGCCGAGTAAACAGGGTGTTACGTAACACCATTCATGATCTAAAATCAGGGAAATTTAGACTTATTTTTCTGTTCTAAAAATACATCTAAATGTCTGTTAGATGTAAGAGATTTAGCTGCTTCTGCTTCCTATATAAAATAGAAAACGTACAGCAAATACACAAGGAATCACACAGGAGAGTCGTACCCATTTTCCTCCCACACAGTTTATTACTTCAGTTCCGTCTCTCTGCGCCTCTCTCCAGGTTCATGCCCAGAGTGGAAATTGTTCAGAAGCACAATACAGCAGCACGTCGTCTTTATATCCGGGGCCACAATGGCAAGATCTACCCTTACCTAGTGATGAACGATGCTTGCCTGACCGAGTCACGCCGAGAGGAGAGGGTGCTGCAGCTCCTCCGCCTACTCAACCCCTGTCTGGAGAAGAGGAAGGAGACCACCAAGAGACACCTCTTCTTCACTGGTAAGGCCAAGACATACAGGGACTACAGATGAAATTTCAGCGCATGAGCTCGTATTCGTTCATCACAGATCCGATCAGAAACTCATTGTCACCTCTGCTGTACGCTGGGAACAATTGGGAGTGAACCTCTCCTTTCATTCGTCTTCTCTTTCTGTCTCACAACACCACACACAATTTCAATTTGCTTTCAAGGGCTATTTCCTCTCCTGCCATCCCCTTGTGGTTTGCCTCCACCCAGATGTTTGCCCACTCTCCATTTATGCACTTGATTGGTTTGTTTAAGGGGAAATATGGACGGGGAATTCAACAGTCCCTTCCAACCCATTTCCTCCCAACTGGAATGGCTTGTATTGATTTGATTCGGGGTGCCAGTGTATGTAGATGTTTAGACTGCTTTCACTGGGCGACCCATGCGCAGCCTCTTACCTTCTTTGACCCTGCTTGGTGTTGAGCGATGGCACGCCTTCAGCGCAGATGTTTACCAACTCTGGAGTATTTTAGCTGTAGGTTTAGATCTGCGGTGTACGCTGTGGCGAAACAGGGACTGTTTGCTTGCAAGTGCAGCCAAATGTTTACAGTTGTGTGTCACTAACTTGGTTGTTTACCCCTTCTCTTTACCTCTTTCCCCTTCTACTGCTCTCTCATTTCTTCCCTCTGCTCTCCCCTCTTTATCCCTTTTCCCACCTGTATCCTCTCTTCTTCCTCTCCCACCCTCCCTCCCTCCCTCCATATCTCAAGTGCCCCGAGTGGTGGCAGTGTCGCCTCAGATGCGGCTGGTAGAGGACAACCCTTCATCTCTGTCACTGGTGGAAATCTACAAACAACGCTGCGCCAAGAAGGGCATCGAACATGACAACCCCATTTCCAGATATTACGATCGTCTGGCCACTGTGCAGGCCAGAGGCACGCAGGCCAGCCACCAGGTACGGAGACGTTCATATAAACAAATCTGCATACACACACACACACACACACAACATATCCCATAATACAGCAGTGACCTCCTTTTATGCCCTGCAGTGATATCCATCTTGGCTGACTGAACTGTAATTTAACAGTAGCTTCGTATCATGGTCACCTAGGAAGCATTTCAGTTTTGTCGCTGTCCTGTGGAAGGCGTGTATCATCAAAAACGTCAGCTTTTTATAAGCTCTGAAAAATAGCTTTGTTTTCAGCTTTTGACATTACATATTTCATAAAATCTGATTTGTTTTATGTGATTATAGAGTAAGAAATAAGAACTTTTGAAACCTGTAAAGGAGCCTCTAATCCTTCAGTTAATTTGAAATATTGGAGATTCATGGTTTTGGCTGGACAGTGAGAACTTGCTCTCATCAGGAGCTTTGTCTGTCAAACTTAATTTACTATATCAGCCAGTCAACAGATTATAGATGTGTTCTTCCTGATTGGCTGAATTCACTACTTTGCTGTGTTGTCATTCAGATGACAAACTGTAAAATCACGCTGACTGTTCCTGGAGACGGATTATCACCTAAACTATCCATCAAAAAGAAACAATTCAACCTAACAGACCTGTTTCTAAATTTTAACAGCTTCATTTTGGTGGAGAAATGATATCTCTGCCTGATCTCTGATGGATGTCCTTTCTTTATGACAAAGAGAGCCTTTGAAATCTGTTGTTGACATTTTCTGCTCTGGAATAGGACACCAACAACTGTGGTGAACTTTTAAAGTCATATCTGTTTGGCTGACATTGTGTTGAATAAAGTGAATAAATGCGAGGCTCAATATTAGCTGGACTAAAGCCTCCTGCCTAACCTCTGCTCCCTCCTGTCGACTTCCAGGTCCTGCGGGACATCCTGAAGGAGGTGCAGGGCAACATGGTGCCTCGCAGCATGCTGAAGGAATGGGCTCTCCACACCTTCCCCAACGCCACCGATTACTGGACCTTCCGCAAGATGTTCACCATCCAGCTGGCCCTCATTGGTCTGGCCGAGTTCATGCTCCACCTCAACAGGCTCAACCCCGAGATGCTGCAGATAGCACAGGTAGGAGACGACACGGGCAAGAAGAAACATGTTGGATTCTCCGTCAAGGGCAAGCGGCATCCACGTGACGGGGGCTAACTCAATAGACATACACTCTCATAGATGCATTAAGAGATCACCATTACCTTCTCTGTATCTGGCCGTGTGAATTACCATTCTCCCCCGTGACATTCACGCTAGGCCTATCAGTCAGCTCGCCGCTGTCAATGCGAAGGATGTTTTGACAGAACGTTATATTCCGTCCCTCTGCTCTACAGCTATCAAAGACGTTTCAATTTAAAGAGGCCATGTTTGTGTGTGCGTGCGCGTCTGCCTCTCAGTCCACACACACACACACACACACGTCTGTCTGGTGCTCGGGGTCCGCAGACAGCTTTCTCAAAGTCATTATTAAAGATGATTGTGTCAGTCGGCCACCCCTCCCCTCTGATCCTAATCGGCCTTTGCTGACAGGCGTTCCTCCGGGCAGCTAAGCACTGGTATTAAGCCCCCTCTCTGCCTGTTCCACTCCGCAGATCCCATTAGACACAGGCGGATTACGGTACAGAGAGTGTACACACACACACAAACACACACACACACAAACAGAGAGAGGGAGTGCAAGGACAGGACATCACAGCCATAGCGTTGTGCCCCACCGTGCTTAAATAGAGACCTGAAGTTGGCACTTCTAGAGCGCAGCTGCTTTTTTTTATTCAGGCTTCTTTCAACATCTATCTTTTATAAAGATCACAAGGATCTGTTCCTTTTTTTACCAGTCTCTCCATCTCCTTTGATATCGCTGACATTTGCTCTGAAAATCAGCCCGTATCACACTTCATTTGACACATTAATGTTGCGTCATCTCATCCACACCAGCCCCGAAAAATGAAGGGATCGCTGGCCACCACCGTGGTGATTTAGCATTCTGAGCGCTGCCTCCACAGCCAACTGTCTGCGGGCTTATCTGAGCCTCCTGGGGGTTGCTGGGTGTCTCAGCCCACTGGCTGGAGGCCCTCCGCTGGGGCCTGGAGGAGCAAATGACAGTAAGAGAGAGAGAGAGATGGGAGGGGAGGGAATTAAGGAGAAGGAGGGAGGGAGGGAGGGAGGGAGTGAAAGAGGCGAGACAGAGGAGGAGAGGGAGAGCACGAGCTGGAATGAAATGCTCTGCTATAAAGCTGTCAGAGCCACTCACCTTTTCATATAAGGGAGCTTATCTCCCCCGGAATGGCTGCTCGTGTAGCGGTCCTCTCGCACATAAATGCAGGCTTATGGATGAAAACTTGGCTGTATATATTTAAGTCAGCGGGTAGAGAGGGGGAGTGGGAGTGAATTGAGGATTATAGATGTTCTGCTGCTGATAGTTTGACGTGTTACGGTGTCTGGGGCACGCAGATCAATAACTGCAGCCATTTCGTTGGTGTGAGCTTGTTTTGTAACTCCCCTAGCCTTTCTGAAGAAGAGTTATTTTACTCGCAGGCCTTATGTGGTCTAAAGACTGTGGAGAACACAGGAAGGAATATTCATCGATGATTTTTCTAGCAGTCACTTCTTCTTCTTTCTTCTTTCTTACTTACACATCGAGTCTGCCTCACACTCACACATTTATACACACTTTTTTGTTGTAAGAGTATTGACTTTATACTGTTCTCTGTTTTTAGGACACAGGAAAGCTGAACGTCTCCTACTTCCGCTTCGATATCAACGACGCCACAGGCGACCTGGACGCTAATCGCCCCGTTCCTTTCCGCCTGACGCCAAACATCTCCGAGTTCCTGACCACCATCGGCGTCTCCGGCCCCCTCACTGCCTCCATGATTGCCGTGGCGCGATGCTTCGCACAGCCAAACTTTAAGGTAACTTGTCTGCTCCAAAGAAATGTTACATTAATATGATGATCCTGTCTTTTTAAATAAACCACAGCCAAGAAAAAGAATATTTCATTTGACAAATTAATATAGGAGTTAGTGTTAGATATGGGATTTTATTATAGTTTTAATCAAAGATAATTAAAATAGTTGGGTTTTTTTTTGTTATCACCCAGCAGCTCTGCAGAGCATTTTAGCATCCTTCAGCTCATTGTTTTCATTTTTATGGCCCTTCGCATCAGCACTGTTCAGATGCAGCGGGATGCTGTTTTCAACAAAAAACCTGCTGTACACTACCTGCTCAGCACCAGACACCAGACAGGCAAAGTTAGCAACTAGCTGTTGAACACAGCAGAGCCTTTAACGGGTACAGAGACCCATAAATTCCTTAGGAGTTTGTGGAAACCAAAATAGAGCTAAAGGGAGAGAGATATGCTGGATATTTAAAGTAAAAAAGAGACTTACTTACTGTAGGTGATGATATGGCAGTGTTGTGATTACAGCTTGTGTCCGCTGTCCCGAAGTTATTGCAGTTATTTGCATCCTTGCATGTAGAAATCACAAAGATTATATTGTATTTAAGTACACTTTAAGTTACACTTGCTCAACTTGACCCAAAGGACACGAGTCTTGGAAAGGTTTTAGGAGGAGTGTATTTAAGATGCGAGTTTCAAGTGAGCTGGCAGCATCGATGAGGATATATTTCATTTTGTCACGGCGACGCAGCGGTTTGTTGTCAAATTTAAGCTCCTGTTAAATGCTCCAGATGTTGTTCAGTGCTTAAACTTAAACTAAACCCAGAAAGGAAAGTTCACTCAGACGCAGCCAAACAAAAACAAAGCAATGAAAGCGCGAGCAGTCAGAGGGTTGCATAAAGTATCTGCAGCAGGGCAGTAATGACAGGCGTGTGGTGTCTATGTATAGGCCTGGCTCATATTTTAAGTCTGACTGATGTGGAGGAAGCAGGCGCGCTTAAGATGCAAATAAACAAAACACTCGACAAAGTGAACTAGTTAGGGCCAGACGCCGGAGCTTTTTGTGGTCAAAGAAAATGGACGTTTCCAGGGAAAACAGCAAAACACAAGAAAAACGTAACAATCATCCACTCAGATATATTGGAGCCTGAAACCATATACACACTTTAGGTAAGGCTAGGGAACAGTGTGTACCCAGTTAGGTGATGATTGCTAGTGTTGCGGCCCCGTCATGGTTTCGATGGTTATGTATTTCAGTTCCGTGTCACCATAATGGGCTCCTAACAACACAGATTTCCCTGAGGATGATTGACACACCCTTAATTGGACTTTATGTGCGTGTTTGAGATTGGCGATGGCTTCATATAAAACCGAGGTTTGATGGTGTTTCATTGCTCTCATTCCCAGGACGCACACTTTCATAACACGGCTTAGGAACGTCTGCCCAGACGACTGGCATATTGTGTATACATATGTATAAACAGCATTCCTCCGACACATAACTGGGAACTTCAGATAGATGAAGTGGTTATCAAATTAGCGACTACTCTCATGAACCGTAACGAGTTAGCTACCACCTACGTTTCATTGTTATACAATCCTATGAAAAAGTTTATACGCCACTTTAGTTTTCGCATCATTTGTTGCAACACAAAATACAATGGAAAGAGGGAAATGTCCTAAACTAAAGGTCCACTTACATGCTTTTTCTGGCACTTTCAACCACATCTTTTGGTCTTCATCAATGGATGTAGTTTGCTCAGTTGTCACCATTTGAAGCAGAGGAAGACCATAAGATGTGGTTGAAAGCTCTAGGAAAGAAATCAAGTAAATGGACATGGAGTTCGATTTTTTTTCCTTTTCTTTTTGAGGGGAGCATTTCTGAGGTCAAGAATGAAATTTCATGCTTGTTTTTGTGGTCAAAACTGATTGGAAGCAAGTTAAATAAAGTCAATACTTTGTAAAAGTATCAGTGTTTTATTGAACTAGCAAAAAAAACAAACTGAGACCAAAAAGAAAATGTTCTTAAAATTAAATTAAAATACAATTCTTAACTGTACATCTTCCTCGTCTCTCTCTCTCTGATAGGTGGACGGCATCCTCAAGGCAGTCCTTCGAGATGAGATCATCGCCTGGCACAAGAAAACCCAAGAGGACACGTCGATGCCTCTGTCCCCGGCCGGCCAACCAGAAAACATGGACTCCCAGCAGTTAGTCTCATTGGTCCAGAAGGCCGTCACGGCCATCATGACCCGCCTCCACAACCTGGCTCAGTTCGAAGGCGGAGAGAGTAAAGTCAACACGCTGGTGGCTGCGGCAAACAGCCTGGACAATCTGTGTCGCATGGACCCTGCCTGGCACCCCTGGCTCTGAGAAACCACAGAGGGGAAAACAAAAGATGGTGTGACGCATTAGAGGAGAAGGAGAGAGAGGGATGGGATGTTTTTGTTTACTTCTGTTACGTATCTGACAAACAGACAAGTTAAATGTTTGTTGCTCTTCACTGTAACAGAAGCCTGATGGAATCAAAGTACACTGAAACAGATCGCTAAGTGGAATCAAGTCGAAACAAAAGCCCTGGCTGTCACGTTGGCAGTCCGAACAGGGCTCGCCAGGAGTCTTAATAGTTATATCTGGACTGATAGAACCTTTTTATGAAAACACAGTTTCTCCTTCGACTTATATTTATTTTTATAACTAAACGACAGGGACTCTCCATGTGGTGCCAGTTACCCTGTCTTCAGAGACAGTACAGATATTTGTGTAGGTATCAAAACCACTCACTCAACATTATGGAATTTTTTTTCTTTTTTTATTTAATAGATGGGAAATCTTCTGTTATTTGCTTCAGCTGTGTCCGCCTGCATAAAGAGCTTACCAACTTTCCACTTTGATTACCCCCCCCCCCCCCCATAAAACAGCCATTTGTCCCCTCACATGTGTGTATTTGTATTTAATTAACGTGATAAATGTGTAGCTTCTTTTCTATCCCCGCCGAATGAGGAATGTGTTTGGTCCTGTGAATAACAGGTGATGCTCTTCTAATTATATATATTTTTTTTATTACTCACTGCCTGAACTGAACTGAACTGTATTAACATGTCTTTTCCAAAAGCCTGTTTTCTTTACATTTGTTTTGTCCTCTTGTATTGTAAGGAAGTAAAAATCTACTGGGCCATAAGCTATAACAGCTATAATGCAAATGTGTCATTCCCGAGCTGGCTGTGTATGCATATACCTCCCCCTTTTTTCTAAAGGTACAATGCCTTTTCCAACAGAAGTATTATCTCTTGCTTTGTAAATAAGCATTTTGTTTTAATAAAATGCTCTTTTTTTTTAATACACAAGCTGTGTCGGCTCTTTTACAGTAACCTCCTGCTGAGTCTTTCTTTACGCTGTATATTAGGGCAATTTCAACCAATGAATCTCAAAAATGAGTTTCATCTCTGTTCTCAATTATCATAAAGCAAAACTCAGTTTTTCTTGTTTTTTTTTGTTTTTTTTTACCAGTTGTAAAACAGCAATAATAACCAGTAATCCCCATCTGCGCCTCACATCTACTGCATCACTGTCACAGCCATAATCACCCTGAAGGACGCACTCTTGGATATTATTGCAGTAATAACTCACGCTGTGAAATGACTACAGACGAACCATTCTCTGATGTTAAAAAGTCTACCGCCGTCATCCTTCGCCGTTCACAGTTAATAGACGTTTATGGAGAAGCGTTTCAGCGCAGCGGTGTTGAATCAAAGTGCTGCTCTGTCTTGTGGAGGTACAATAACCTTGTGGTCATTCCCTCCCTCTGGTTAGAAAGTCCTGCGGAGGTGTGTGGAGGCATTTCTCTCCTCCCCTGGTGCTTGATTAATGCGTGCCAGTAGATCTCCGAGTGGGCTGCCCTCGCTTGACTTATACACACTGTCAGCCAGCCCGCCTGCACTCATAAACAAAGGTTATATCTCTGTTCGCCTCTATACGATCCACATACGCAGCCTCTGTCTCTAAACATGTTTACACACTGTCTCTAACATTTCTCTTCTTCTCTGATCCACACAAGAAAGCTCGTAGTTTCATGAATTTTCATATCTTCTTGGTAAGTATCCACATTCACTCATATTTTGAAGAAACTGCAGTGATTTTTTATTTACTGCTTTACTTTTCTGTGCACGTCCGGGGAATAATTGTTACTTTGTCCAAATTTAGCTTTTCTTTCATCTCACTTTGCACTGTGAATGGAAGATAATTCAAGTTGTCTGCTTTCCTGAAAAGGTGAGTCATGACAAGTCTGACTTATTTTAGGACTTTCAAGTTTGGACATCATTGATTTATTTATTTATTTAACATTTTCATTAGGCAAATGGCCTGCATGACAAGGACAAGGTATATGCACAAGAAGGATTAGATCCTGTTGATGCCGGAGTCAGAAAGCAGTAGCTTATAAAGCTTTAGAGCAATGAGGAGGTGATACTGACAGTGTTAAGCTCTGTTGTGCTCTGAAACCTACAGAAAGTATGGATAACAATAGTGGAGAAATGTCACGTGGCTTCCAGGCCTACAGGCATTCAGCTTTTGAAACTCAAAAGAGATTTTCAGCAAAATGCTGATCTGATACATCATGAGTAATCCAAAAAGTTGCACAAAGGTTATAGAAATCGCGAAAATATTTGATTATATATGAAAATATTTAACATGACTAAGGGTCAACAGTCACTAGCAGCTCAGTGAAGCCGTGTTTAGGCACAGTTATACTTTTCACTAAATGCTAATGTCAGAATGCTACCATGCTGATGTTCACCACCTTAGTTTAGCTTGTTAGCATGCTAGCATTTGTTCATTAGCAACAAAGCACATTTGTTGTACTGATGTCTTTAGTTTTGTAGGTATTTTGGCATTAACTAAATATGTTTGACCTGATGATGGCGCTGAACAGTTAAGTAATCCCCCGTGTCATTGTCTGAGGATTCGTCATCTGGGGAACATGAACATCTGAGCTAAATTTAATGACATCCAATAGTTGTTGATTTTACTCAATCCCCAAAAATGCCAAACTCATGGTGGTGCTAGAGGAAGAGTCAAGGTCCATATAGTCTGGAGACCACGTGATTGTCCGTACAAACTATGGCAATCTATCCAATAGTTGTTGAGACATGTCAACCTTCACCAAAGTGTTGGACTAACCATCCACAGAGGGTGGGGTTTAAATTGTAGGATCAAAATGTTGCCTGTTTACAGTCTAATAAAGTTTTAGAAGCTTAAATCCAGTTTGTGTACACTCTCCATTTTCCTTCACTAAACCTGTAATCTTGCACCTACTCTAAATATAGGACTGGTGCATCCACAAACCAAACACTGTCACTGCAGCTTCTTTTAATTGCAACATTTACTGAAGAGATGTCAAGAACCCTGTGACCTTTTGGCTGAGTAATTTCTCATTTCTGATGTCTTATGCTCGCCATCAGAGTTAATTATCATTTTACTGACACCGCTGACCAGCTTATTCCTAGATGCTTCACTTCCTCTGCAGGGTCACGCCGGTTATCAACAGAAGCCAGACTGACCTCGTGACCTGGAACCAGAAACAAGAAGACGATAGTCATATGAAGTCTGAGGCCAAAGTATAATGGAGGGATTGAGTTTCGCAGACACACACACACACACACATCCTGTGCGTTTTGTTCACATTCCTATTGAACGATTGTGTTTGAAGTTCTGGGTGCCTTCTGTTGGGACAGACATCCATTTCACGCCCCAGGTGTCTGTTCCGATTTGAGAGAGATTAGGTGAAATATGAAATCCACAACAGCAGACACACACACACACACACACACCAAAGATGTCATAGCTTCTCTTCTGGGTCTTTTCTTGGCATCCTGTGATGGCAGACAGACATCACAGAAGCAGAGGTGTCAGCTTCAGCGACCCCACCTCCATCTTCCTTTCTCTTTTCTTCCCCTTTCTCTCTGCCTCATATGAGTGAAGTGGAGGCGAAGGCTTCGCCACCCCCAACCTCACATCTCCCTTCCTCCCTCTTCGGTGGCGTGAGAGCAGAGGAGTGGAGGTGATTGATGTGCTCCGGTGGGAGTGGAGGTGTAGAGCCTGGATCATCATCAGCACTGGCACAGAGCAGAGATCTCCGAGGACACACCAAAGCAGGAATAGATCCTGGCAGGGCCAGATGATGAAATCTTCCCCCTCCAATGATCCTCATCCCTGCGGTGGATGGCTGAGAGGGAAGGTGAAGGTGAAGGAGGAGGAGGAAGGGCTTAAGCAAGGGGTGGAGGAAGGAGACTTTTTCAGAAACTGTCTGTTTGCTTTATGTGGCAACTAGGCTGTCGAATTTCTCAAGAGATGCATTTGGATACGGCATAATAAAAACCTACAGCAGACACATAACTACAGTTCTGAGTGTAAACAGAACAGAGGTGAAAAAGTACTTTACCAGCACCCTAATCCATTTCTTTCCTCTCTTCAAAATTCATCATTCAAGACCAGGATGCCACCAAATCTTTTTTGTGTTTTCACAGCCAGCATTCAATTATATATCACATTGTATCAGGCGTTGTAGCGCAGTAGGGGGAGACGCTTCTTTGTATTTTCATGTAAACAAACATTATTAATCAAATAATGATTGTGTTTTGATCTCTAGCCTGGGAAGCAGCACATCTCATATCTTTAGCTGAGGATTTGTTTTGTTACACAGAGAAGGAGTCCCATTAGGACTTCTAATGGCATTTCCACTCAGAGGAGTTGAGCTCATTAGTTTGGTGTCTAAAATCTGCCATTATGATTTTAATTGCCCAAGCTGTACACAGCAGTATGGGAAGCAATCAAAGTCACTTTTTTTTTTTTTTTTTTATCTTGGCAAAAGTGATGCAGCAGCACATCAGCAATTTACATGCCGATTTAAATGTGTACTGATTGTACAAAAGGACAGCGCAGAGGTTTAAAGTGACAATTTCAAAACTTTAAATGGTTTTATATTTATTTCAAATCATCATGAAACACTTCTGTTTACTGAACAAAACAGTTTTTACTGTAAACTACCCAGATTGAAATATTATTTAATCAATAGAGCCTGCACTGTATTTCCAGAAACAAGGCATAGTGTAGAATAATTTGACGATTCGGGAAATAAACTTATTCGCTTTTTTTAGCAGAGATTCAGATGAGAAGGTTGATACCACTCTGATTTTGTCACCACAGCCAGCAGCTGGTTAGCTTAGCTTAGCATAAAGACTAGAAATGGAAGAAACAGCGAATGAAGCCTGGGTGCCACCTGTAATGGCACCTGCCTGTCAATCAAAGTTCCCACGCTATTATACGCAATTATTCATAACGTTAAGCCTTAATATAATTTGAACATGTGAGTTCAATAAAAATTCAGGCTCAGTACAGTTGTCATGAACATCAACATTAGCTTTGGAGACCAAAACTGTTTTTTGTACCAGGCTGTAAACATGTTTATTTCTGCTGTGAAGTTGGACATTTTAACATGGAACTTGGAGCCAGCCTCAAGTGGCCGTTCGAGGAACTGCAGCTTTTGGCGTTGCAGCATTGGCTTCATTTCACAGCCGAAGAGGTTGGTTACAACATAGAGTTGTGAAGTTGAAGGAGCTATTCGAGACAATTTTATAGATGTTACATGACTTTAAATTGGGGTTTTAATATAGTTTGGATGAAACTCCAAACATATCCTTTGCAGCATCGCCAGGGCTGACACAAAACACGAAATCAACAATCTGTCCTGCTCACATTCACACCTAATGGCAATTTAAAATCACCTATCATTAACCTGCACGTCTTTGGACCAGCCTACTGGCAGGTTCAAACCAAGAACCTTCTTGCTGTAAAGCAACATTGCTAACGACTGCAATGGTTAGTTTGGATGAAGGTTTCTCGGTTAAATCATCAGTACAAAAGATTAACAACTGAGTTAGAAAATGCCTGTGTACATAAAACTCCTCCCACTTTGCAACTCTGTTTTGACACCGTCTGATGATGTCATCATGTGATTAAACCAAACTGAGTATGAAATGGCAGCAGCAACATCATTCTTCTTCGTTGTTGTGTATTGCCAGTTGGCAACAGCAGCAGTACTGGAGTGTGGAGCAGCAGGGCGTGATTAATTATGGAGTACACTTGGCACTGAACACCATGCTGAAGTGGTATTATTATAAGTGTGTATGAAGTGTTGGTTAAGGGTATTTCACACTGGCATTTTTAAGCATGGGACACATACTCAGTGTGAGTACATCGTTTGGAGCCAAGATTACTATACAAATTCTCTCCAATACTATCTTTTGCAGTACTTTGTTTAGTTAAGATTAGACTTGTGGCTCTCCTACAGTCCAACATATGGTTGCAAGTAGGTTGCAGGTGAACAGAGAGAAGGTAAGAGTCCAGCTTTGGAACAGAACAACAACAAAGTGAGCTAACAGTCCTGACTAGGACGAAAATACATGAAATATGAATGACCTGAATTCTGCTTTAGTACTGTCTGACTTGTAGCAGTACTAAAATGAGTGTTGCTAAGCTTTGCAGTTGTTCCTCTGAATAAACTTTATCACTTTTCTAACATCATCAACCACTTGATCTTTTCCATTCTTCTGTTTCTTGTAACCAGGCTCTCAGCCTGTTTCCTGCTTAAATCAAACGTTCTAATCACACAAGTGGACGGCTGAGTGGTGTTCACGTGATTCCTGATTTTCGAATAGTATTTAGGACATCACAGTGCATCAGAAATCAATTCTTGTGTGGTAGGGCTTGGTGTGAACCTTTCTGCTCCTGCTGCACACATTGATTGAGCGCTACGTATCTGGAAATGTGCTGACTGCTGTCAATGTTACTGCATGAAGAAAACAAGGAGGCTCTCCAACCTGCAAGTCAATTTGGCTTTGGAACAAGGAGGTCTGTCAGAGGTGTATCTAATGGTGTTTTAGCCTGAAATAACTCCTGGGATAACGATGGGGTGGTGAGGCTTTGAAGTGCACACAATCACAAGTCCTTGGCTTTCATACACACTTCAGAAGTACAAAAGAACACTGTCTTATGAGCTTCTTTCTTACTCAACCTTTTTTTTGTTTTTTTTGTTATAACCTTAGAAGCGGTGCAAAGTGACCAGAAATGGTCTAATTATGTTAATGCTAACATGCTGATATTTAGTAGGTATAATATTTACCATGTTCACTATCTTTAATTCAGGGAAAGCAGCAACCTATGAAGTGAAGCCGAGTGCCAAAAACTGCAGTTTCCTTGAATGGCCACTTGAGGCTGGCTACAGAATGAGTCAATCTCCATAAGCTCCCATATTAAAATGTCCAACTTCACAGCAGAAATAAACATGTTTAGAGCCTGGTACAAAAAACAGACAGGTGGGTGCCGTTACACGTGGCTTGTTTGAACATCGAGGCATCATTCAGCCCACCTCAGCTCCTTCAATGATCCACAACTTTGCTTAATTTTAGAATGGCTGGGAGGCAGCAGATGCAGGACTGCCAAGATGGTGGTAGCCAGAGCCACGACACTCTGAGCTTCACAACAGCTCTTCAGAAACCTGTGGGTGATGTCATGGATAGGACATCCATTTTTATACTGTCTATGGTTCAAGGTATTAGCATGCTAACATTTGCTTATTAACACTAAACATAAAACCGAGGCTGATGGGAGTGTAGTTCTTGTTGTCATAAAGTATTGAACAAAAACTTAAGGGTGCACACGTGTGTTCATCCTGAGGGAACCATGAATGTTGTTACCAAATCTCGTGACAATCTATCCAATAGTTGTTGAGCTGTTTCACTTTAAACTACAAAATGTCAAGCTCACGGTGGTGCCAGAGAAAAACTCAGAGGATCACCAAAGTCATTAGGATTCACCCTCTGGGGACCAAACTGAATAGAGAAGCACGAAATCTTTGTGGAGATTTATCTGTCAGGAGGAATGTGGTGGACCAACAAACCAACACATCGCTAATGTGGCTAAAAACTCAAAAGTGTAAGTGTAAATATATCAATAAGAATAAACATAATGGCTTCAAAGTAACAGAGATGAGTGTCTCTTTGGTTAATGCCACAAATAACGGCTCATTGAGTAATCTATAATTTTACCTCCATTCAGGAATCCGTTTGTAAAATGAAAGTGTCTCTAGGATACAAGCTCATATCTGACTCATGACCACATTTACATTATATTTTTCTTATTACCTTTTGTAACAATGAGCAATGTTGTAATAAAATTTCAACTTCACTCAGAGGGTACATTTCACACAGATCTTCAAGCATGAACTTTAAAAAAAAATTACTCAGGTATCTTTCCCAGGTGATGAGATAAATTTCATAGCTTTTTGAGTCAAGTGAAAAAGTAATAGAGAGAATATATCATATATGCCAGCAGGAATGAATCAGTGAAAACTGTTTTATTTGAGGAAAATTCAACCCCATGATACTCTTACTGTTATGATCAAACCATTCCAGGACTTATTTTGTGATGAAGTGTTGTAATATACTTTTTGGTGCACCGATTTCCCCCCAGTCTGCCTTATCTGCTTCTAAAGTTAGAGATTTCCCACCTTTTCCCGACTCACTTTTAACAACAGCCCCACCATACCTGAATGAACTAAGCTATGTATTATATGTGTAGCAAGGGATGGCAAAAACAGTAGTTACGGTGATAGATAGTACTATAAAAGCAAAAGAATATGTTTTTCAGTGCAAAAGTTGTACTTGTTATTCAAAATGCAGCCTGACTTTGTCTTCAGTTTCAGTCGTCTAACAAGTTGGTGCATTCACCTGCTGTCCCTAGCCTAAATCATTCCTTATTAGATGTGTCAAATCAAAAGCAGCAGGGCTGGAGTCAGGAAGTTCTGCCCGGGTCGATTGAGAACACTGTTGGTTGGGAAATTGGCAGCTCTGTTTCTTGGATAAAGGATTTCTTCCTGTATGACTGATGCCTTATACCGCTGATACATTTAATAAAATCACTCACATTTTAGCCACACTAGCAGCCCTAATGATGGCAGCGCCGGCCTGTCGGACCACCACTTTGCTCCAGACTGAAATATCTCAGCAGCTATTGGATGGACTACTATTACCTTTTGACATTTTTTGTTCCCAGAGGATGAATCCTAATGCCATTGGTGATCCCCTGACTTTTTACCCAGTGTCGGTTGACATTTAAGTGACATATCTCAACAACTATGGGGTGAATTGCCATGAAATATTGGTGCACACTTTCAGGTTAGCCAGTGGATGAATGAAGCTGAGGCAGTTTTCACAATCCTCCAAAAATCCACATTGCCATTTATTGGCAAAAGTTGTTCTTTGTAGTACTCTGAAACGTCTAATTCAAAAATGGGCAAAGATGTGGAGCGTGGGTGGAGCTGAGGCAGGCTGAAAGAAACCTGGTTTGCTCAAACAAGCCACCTGTGATGGCATGCACCTGTGAATCAAAGCAGCCAGAATCTTACGCCTTAATATAATTTGAATGGGTGAGTTATATAAAATTAATCCTCGGCACAGTCATAAATGGGGAAATTAGCTAGACAAAGCAGCCAGCTAATATTACTTACTCGTCCAACAGCAACAAGCCCAGCTCAGTGTGTGTCTTTTAGCCTTTTCGCGCCAACGACTAAAAGTCAGTCCCAGATTACAGTTACCTGAAGGCTTCTTGCCCGGCCACTTTCTCCTTTTCTCTTCTTAGCTTCTTCCATCAACCTCCCCTTCAGTCTTTTCTCCTCTGTCATAATGTCCATAGAGGCTGCTGAGCCTGGTTACATTGAACACTTGCCCCAGGACACGGGCAAATGCTGTCGTGCCAGAACCGGAGCTGAAAACCTTTTCCCAGTGGTGCCGAAACAGATGAGGTACAAACACTAACTCTCCGCTGGTGCTCTGAGTTCACAGTCCAGACAGCCCGGCTGAGAAACTGAGCTAACATTAGCTAACAGCAGCTATACTTTGCCATCATCAGTCAAAATTTAAATTGCTAAGTACTTTGGTTTAAGACCTGCAAACCTCTATTTTGTTCTTAGACCTAATTAGCAAATGTTAACATGCAAGCATTTTACATTTGCACACAACGACAATGCTAAAGTGCAGATCTGCACTTTAGCATTTTCGTTGTGTGCTTGTTAGCTACCAACTAAACACGTCACATCGTCTATGTTTAGCCTAATCCAGAATAGACAACCAAACAACAAATCGTGTCTAGTTACACCATCTATGTCAGGTAGATGTTTTTCTTTCAGCGTGACTGGTGGGGTTCTGACTTTGCCTGCAGCTCCTGTGGTCGCTTCATCTTCTAATAAGGCCTTTAATTGCCCGCCATCATGGGCTTCTCGTGGACATGGCCAGCAGCAACAAAGCCGTCTCCCATCAGCACTCCCCTCCATCCCGAGCCAATTAATGATTCCCTTCCTGGGATGTCCTGATCAGACCAGGCAGAGAGCTGCTCAGCCAGGTTGACAACTGTTCCCCCCTCCTCCCTCCCACACCCTCCACTCATCCCAGCATCCTCAGCACTCTCCCTCTCCTCTGCGCCCAACCGCGTGATTTAATTTGTTTGGTAATATCAGGATTGGCATGTTCAGCCCAGCTTCACTCCAAAGTGAAATTGGACAAGGGCATTGGAGCCTCACCATGTAAAACCGCCTCACCTTGACAGCTGCTTGAGTGGGCAGCGGATTGCAGTAGAGAGTGGAGGAGGAGGGAGGAGAAGAGAAGGTGGTGGGGGGATGTGAAGGATGTACCTGAGAGGAAGGCAGACACCAATTCACTTCTCTCTTTTCCACAGGGGAGTTTTGTGTCAGGAAGGGAGCCAGCTATGAAGACGGAAGCTGTTAAAGTGGAGACAAAGCACCAGGTGCTTCTGGGGACCAATCTGCTTCACAACAATGTGCTGGAGCTCGTCCAATCTGTCCAATAAGCTTCCACGGAGACTCTGGCAAGACAGCTCATCCTGTAGTGTGTGATGGATCTCGTTGTAATTTGTCACATTTATTTTGTCAACTCAGATCTTCAGACTCTGTTTGATTGTAGAGATCACAGATATGTGCAAAAGAAAGATGCTTATTTCTGATGTCCAGAGTTGCACAATCCTCCCAAAGTCAGCCATTTATTGGCAAAAGTTGTTCTTTGTAGTACTCTAAAACATCTAATTCAAAAATGGGCAAAGATGTGGAGCGTGGGTGGAGCTGAGGCAGGCTGAAAGAAGCCTGGTTTGCTCAAACAAGCCATCTGTGATGGCATGCACCTGTGAATGAAAGCAGCCAGAATCTTAATTGTGCATAACGCCTTAATATAATTTGAATGGCTTAGTTATATAAAAATTCATCCTTGATACAGTCACAAATGGGGAAGTTAGCTAGACATAGCAGCCAGCTAATATTACTTACTTGTCCAACAGCAGGCGTCTTTCTTTCAGCCTTTTCACACTAACTAACTAAAGTCAGCCCCAGATTTCACTTATCTGCTTGCGCGGCCGCTTTCTCATTTTCTCTTCTTAGCTTCTTCCATCAACCTCCCCTTCAGTCTTTTCTCCTCTGTCATTAAGTCCATAGAGGCTGCTGAGCCTGGTTACATTGTCCACTTGCCCCAGGACACGGACAAATGCTGTCGTGCCAGAACCTGAGCTGAAAACCTCCTCTTCCCAGTGGTCCAAAACACCAGTGGTACAAACACTAACACTCCCCCGGTGCTCTGAGCTCACAGTCCAGACAGCCCGGCTAAGAAACTGAGCTAACTTTAGCTAACAGCAGCTTTAGTTTGTATCAGTTTACTTTACTGTCCATCAAGAAACTCTGCAAATCGATTGATGCACAGCAGCCGGAGGACATCAGATGGAAAGCAGAAAACATATTCTCCATAAAATATGATCCAGTTTCACCAAAAGAAGTGAAAGTACTGTAAAGTCTTACATACTTCTTGAGGGTGGTGACTGATGCAGTGTTGCTTTAATATGGGGGCCTGTAGCCAGCCTAAAGTGGCTGTTTGAGGAACTGCAGTTTCTGGCCATGGAGGTTGCCGCTTGGTTAAACCAGCAGGCAGGAGGAGAGAGAGAACAGGCAGGTACTAAGATGAAACATGATGAAAACGGCTGCAGCCCTTTCAAAGTAATTTGGAAAAACTAAAAATAAAAGCGCTAATACGGCATTCGGCACTGTTCAACCACCAGAGTCACCACAGGGGAAATTTCTTCACTGGGACAGTTCAACATTCCTGAAGTTCAACAATGATCGTGCAGGGAGGAATTCAGGTATGTAGGTCGTCTAACTAGCTTTATGTAGATGCACATTTGACTGATGGTAACTCACAATTGAAAGTCACCAATGAAGACGTATGAAGGGTAGTTTGAAACAGTCCGTCAGTGAGCTTTATAGTCAAACTAATAATTAGTTTTTGTGTTTTAATTTACGTCGTTGGCAGCAGATTCTCTGTCTGTACCAGGATTAGCTCACTGCTGCCACACACCTACATTACTGTGAGCGATATCCACCAAGTTGACTTAACATTATTATCCTCACACAGCAATCCTCCTGAAAAAGGTTCAATAAAGAGGCTGCAGAGGCTGAGAGGAGAAGTCGTGTATATGTCTGCAATGACAGCTTAACAACCCGGCAGACAGACAAGACAACCAGTGAACCTTATTACATGTATATATGGAAAGTCCAGGTCTGTGCCTGTGCTCCCCCACTGTAACTCAAACAGTAGCTCCTAGACCAGAAACATGCTGAGGCAGCGAGGAGCGATGGTAATCTGATTAGTTTCCTCAAAACTTTCATGCAAGGCAGATGGCCATCATTTGTGACTATGTCACTCTGTCAAGGCCTCTGTTGATCCTGATAAGTCGTGGCGTCTTGACGGACAGTGATGAAGAGCAGGAAAAATGCGAGTCCCTGAGTGTTTAGCTGACTCTGCTGCTTCAGAGCATCAAATCAGCCAGAGAAAGAATCGAAGGTAATTGGTTTCAATACAATCGTGCTGCAATTGATCATTCTGGTGTTTTGGAAAGTTAGGCCTTTGGCTCACAGATATACACACACATATGCACACCCCCACACATACACACACACCTGGCTCACACCCGTCACGTCAAACCAAGTGAGATGGCCTAGATAGGTAGACGGGGAGACAAGCAGGGAGCAGAAAGGAGCAGGGATCTGAGGCCAGATTCATTTCCACCTCCAGTGGAGGGAGACCACCTATTTAGCCTGTCTGTGAGAGGCCAGGCCACAGGGACGATAACAGATCACAGCCCATCAGCCGCCGGAGCTCAGATCTAACTGATGGCCTTGAAGAAGAGAGCTCACGACTGCATTTCACGAACTTACGACTTCAATTTCCATATCATTAAGCTTGTCTGCGTTTCATTTCGGTGCTAGTTTTCATAAATCCACAGCGATGCATAACAAATAACAGTTGTCATAAATCCAACAGTGTCAGTCTCGTGTTGTTTATGCGTTTAACGTGTCTTTCACTCATTTAAGCTCATTTCGTCTGCCATATTACCAGCATATAAGCTTGTTACACCTTAAGATGCACAGGGGAATATTTTGATGTGTTGCTCGCATGGACTGAAAAAATCTTCCTCTTTTGTTTAGTGAGTGAAAGAATGGAGGAGGAGCCCCAATCTCCTGTCTTCCCACCTCATTACCCACACCTGGATAGGACTGCGGGGGATCCTAATTTAAGTCACTCGTTAGCAACGTCCTAATGCGTTCTGACAGCAACAAGAGAAGGGGATGGAGGGAAGGTGAAAGAGAGCGATCGAAGGAGAAGGAGGGGGAGAGAGGAGAGGCACAGAATTGTCTTGACAGACAAATGCAGGACGGAAAAAAACGGGAGTAGAGGAAGCGTCTGTGCATTACAAGAACTATTCTTATTTCTTGCTTTGATTTCCATAAAATGAGCATCATCCTAAATCATCCGAGCCCTCCGCTGTTGGCCTCGTATGCATAAACCATTAGATTCCTTTGCTAATGCACATAAACTAATGAACACAATATCGTTTCCCCACTACTGTACGCCGCGGCACAACGGGAAATCAAATAAAACCCTGTTTACCAAATAAATTCTTCTGTGTCTGTTAGGTCTGCCTCTGGTTGATTGTATGTTTTGCAGCAGACGCAGCTGCACGGTAGCTACAAACAACACAACACATCAGCATGCTGGGTAATGGATCGGAAGAAATTATCAAGGGAGTTGGGGTAAATTTGACTTCTGAGAGTGAAGCGTGGCGAATTTACACGTCCAAATGGGTTTGGAACAAGGTCGGAAAGATTTTCAGTGAAAGCAAATCCCTTTGTCTGCCTGAGATGTGGAAGGATATATCCTCCATTACCTTACAATTGCAAGAAACAACGTTCACCAAATCTCATTTGGCTGCCCCCAGTGAAAAGTTTTACAAGATTTCCATATTAGGCCAGTTATATCCCATATTTAGTAACTGAAAGTCAATGAATGTCTCTTCCGCAAGACTGCTGATAAAAGACAATCGTGTGATTCATTTGAGGGGAAAAAAGGGGGTTTGTAGGTCTTTACCAAGTGGAGCAGAAAGATATTCAGTAACGTAAGTAAAGCAAGCTGAGAAGCTCAAATTGTAGTTCATCACCAGATGGCATTTCTTTCTAAACTTTAACCTGAGGAGAAGCCAAAAAATGAAAATGCCAAAAAAAGAGGTCCAAGGTTAGACTCATATCCAGGATTTAGCAGGTGTCCTTAGGTCATCTGATTCTCCAGGATGCCCATTATTTCTACATATAACCTTCCATTAATAGTAAAGTCTGAAGTTTGAGTTTGAGACAGTCTGAGTGAGAGCAAACACAGTCCCAAATCCTAAAACCTGAGACAACAAACTGAATAAGAGAAGAGGTTGGGGAGGGAGAGGATCAGCAGGTTCATCTTGATAAATATGAGAAAATGTTCCAAACCCACTCATTAGTCCTGACCTGGTGTATAATTCTGGCTCGGCAGCCTGTCGAAACGGCGCGGTGAGAGGCAGAGAAAAGAGATGTGATATGGAAAGGCGCAGAGAGAAAGAACAGCTGGTGACAATACACTTCACGTTGGCATTTGCAGATGAAAGGAGACCTTGTGACTTTAAAGCCATCTAAAGATGAGTGCGAGGAGAAAAAGAGGAAATAATAAGGTGTCAGAATTAATGGACCTGCAATAGATATCACTGGGGACATTGACACTTGTTATTGATAGCTAAAACTGAAACCATGGGCCAGGAGGTAACTCGAGTTCTTTGTTAGAAATAGTCTCAAAAATAGATTATAAAGCTTGATCAGGGGAGATTTCTTCCTACTGTTATTGTCATATCATTTTTGGTCTTGGCAAATGGACATGAACATCAAATTTGTCCCAGGGCTTGTAATTTATGCACTGGCTACAGGTCGGCTTGCTAACCATGACACTTGAAGCCTGAAATAACGTGCACAGTCTGTGTAGCGATGAAGAGAAAGAGAAATTAGTGTATCAGTTTGACCTACACTGTCTGCAACTGTAAATTAATTGCCTAAGTCAAGTGTTAATGTATAACCAACAGAGGTTGATGGGTAATTTTGGTGGCTTCATGTTTTCATGGTTTTTTAAGCCTTTATCTTCAATTTTTGTGACAATCAAACTGACTCTGTAATTTAAAAGATGTTGCTTGTAGTGATGAACCTGAATTATCACCAGACTCAGATGCAGTTCTTGGAGTGTGTAGAAACATTTTTTGGTTTTACAAACCTGTAATTTTCACTGTTTTACTCTCAACAGAATCACTTCTTCACAACTTCTAAAAACCCACCGTACGTTAGCTACTCACCAAACAGCAGCCAGATCATAGACAGTATAAAACATGGACTTTGTATCATGTGACGTCATCCACAGGTTTCTAAATTCTGTCCTAAAAATCGGCAAAAACGTGAATTGTCTGTGGACCTGAGGTAGGCTGAATGAAGCCTGGGTGCTCAAAGCTCAAAGCGGCCACACTGTTAATTATGCATAACTTGAATTCTTATTAATATAATTTGAACAGCTGAACGTATATTTATCAGGTTGCCAGAAACACTTCAATGCTAACGTTGCTTTATGTCTGCTAAAAGTGTATGTTTTTGGACATGCTTGCTTTATCAGCTTGTGATAAAATGTCAGCGTTACGTTTACAGCTTGTTGTGCCGGAGGCCAAAGAAACATTGCTTGGGTGCAGCTAAATGCAACTAAATTTAGTTATAGATCTTTGTCACATAACCTTCCATAAATCAGAGATTACAGATAAATCTACAGTTAGATTTATCTTTATTTTACACACTGCGTAAAATAGATCGATTTTAGAGATAGATATAGATAGATTTTCCATTCGCCACAACGACATTTAAATGTATTCAATCTAAAATAAATCAAAAGCATCCTTTAAAGACATGTTTAATATGTGGGTAATTTTAAAATGTAAACTAAATATAAATGTAAATCAGGAAACCCCCAAATTACTTGAAATCTATCCAATACCAAGGACGTGACCTCAGTATCCTCAGTGGTAGCTGCATCCCTGAATAGTCTTGGCTCCTTTTCTTTACAACTAAATGAGCAAATTCCAAAAAGGTCATTTAACAAATGAAAAAGAACATTTGTAGAGGACTCAGAGGATGAATACAGTAACATACACGGGCAACTTGAAATTAGATTACTGACCTGCTGAACCAAACCTCCCTGGTGAAACTAAATAAAGATATTTTAGTGTCAAATGTGCAAAATTTGACCCTCATCTATCACTGAATGCACATCCAGCAGGTGCAACAGGCAGCTGGTTTCAGTGCCACCTGCTCCTTTCAAATCCTATATGAACGATAACACCAAAGCAGCAGCGGCGGATCACACATCTCGCTTATAATGATCAGCGTGTAAAACTTAAATGAAAAAAACTTTAAAATGATCACCTGTTCTGACTGAAATCTAACAGAATAAGACAGAAATAGGGGTTCGCTGAGCACAGCTTGCAATGCATTGCAGCAGGTGAGATAAATATGAATATGCAGTATAAATAACTACTCAATTAATATTTAATCTTGTCCTTACTGTACCCTCCCATGCTGGTAATGCAGTCTCACCGTTTACAAATATAACAGATCGCTAGTCACACAACGCTGAATAATTCTCCTCCTGATTGGAAATAATATTGGGAAGCCTGGAGCACAAAGATATGAGTTTTAATTTGGTTTGCTGATGCATGCCGAGGGATAAACAAATAGATAACGCTGTGATCTTAGACAGGCGGAGATGGATTTCCTGGTTACTTTTTCACGGTTCACTTTGTTTGTGTAGCATGTAGTAACACACTGGTAATGAGATTTTTAAACTGAAATGACATTCAAATACTGGTACATATCAAGATGGGTAGGGGAAGCTAATGTGAAGGGAATATTCATAAATAAATTAGAGATCTGTATGTTGGAGTTTAGCTACATGCAGAAGATGAAATTGGTTTATCAATTGGTTATTAGCCATTGGCCTTATTTAGCAAAAGTATGAATGAATTAAACTGTATGTTTTCCTGCTCTAACTTGAGCTGCACTTGTTAGCATGCTATCTAGCACTGGCTATTACTTCTAAGGCCAAGGAGCAAAATTATTAACTACAGCATTAATGTGTTGCAGCTCCATTAAAAAATAATCTCATTCATGACTGGTAAATCCACTCTGTTTCATTTCCTCACTGGTTGGAAGCCGGTCCTGGGTGCTATCAGAGTTTAAATGTT
This sequence comes from Argyrosomus regius, assembly GCA_946959425.1. Classification (NCBI taxonomy): domain Eukaryota; kingdom Metazoa; phylum Chordata; class Actinopteri; family Sciaenidae; genus Argyrosomus; species Argyrosomus regius. Next base: position 15,365,822 of record OX336900.1, read on the forward strand.
AACTGCTCTGTGCTGCTCTTAATTGGATTGGAAAAAGAACAAAAACAACAACAACTGAACTTTAAACTTCAGAAACCACGGCAGTACCACGGAGTATGACTTTATATTCTCTATACCACACTTACAAGACTAACTCTGTGCTACGATACAAGAACAATTCTTTAATTCTATACATCACTGTATAGTCTTTTTTTTCTAAAGGGACCCTTTTCTATCATTACGTACCACTGACAAAGGAGACTAATTGACAGTTGACATATTTATGGATAGCCATCCATTTTCCATAACTGCTTATCCTTATCAGGGTCGCAGGGGACTTGAGCCTATCCCAGGGCTGATGCATAGAGACAGACAACCATTCTCACATTCACACCTATGAGCAACTTAGACTTACCAATACATATAATATTTCATATTCAGTGCATAACAATAACATTACAGGACAATAGATAAGCTGTACAAGTTTTTCTTATCTTAACTTAACTTAACTTAACTTAACTTAACTTAACTTAACTTAACTTAACTTAAAACAACAACAACAACTTTGTTTAGTTTTCTTCACAGAAATGAAACAAATGCTGAGACATAAGTTTACTACTATACTACTACTTAACTACTACTACTACTACTACTACTATACTACTACTACTATGGACCTACTGTGTATATTTTTTTAAGTTTTCTTACAGCTCTTAAATCAAGAACACCTCCAGGACCCAACCACTGCTTTACATCGATCATCAGCTCGTGAGGAGGATGATGACATGAAATTTAGCCTCAGACTTTTAGCACAATGTGGCTACAAAGCCATTAAGTGCATGTTTGCTGAGCGGATGTGAACTGAAGCCAACATGGAAGTGCCAAAAACTGCAGTTCATCAAACGTCCACTTGAGGCTGGCTACAAAATGAGTTAATCTCCATAAGCCCCCATGTTAAAATGTCCAACTTCACAACAGAAATAAACATGTTTACAGCCTGGTTTTGGTCTCTATAGCTAATTTCCACATTCATGAAAACTGTACTGAGTCAGAATTTTTATATAACGCACACTTTCAAATTAGCCAAATCAGCCCACCTCAGCTCTGCCCACAATCAACGTCTTTGCCCATTTTTGGGCTCTTCAGAAACCTGTGTGTGATGTCACAGATACTACATCCATGTTTTAAACTGTCTATAGTCTGAGCTCAAGGACCCGTTGTTTTAAATTTCGATGGTAAACCTTGACTTGACTCGACAAGCATAGCAACAGTAACTACAGATTAATAAAGTCAATTCAGTTCTTCCTCAATAATTCCTGAACCACGAGATCAAATCTGTGAGGTCGATTTCATGCCACTTTAATATTATTCTGATCAGCCTCTCATTCTGCACTCGTCCCCTATTCAGAAACATCTTTTAGTCAAATCCACAGTCAGTGACATGAACCATATTCTGCTTTGTCCTTGTCCAGCGTATGCGAGCTCGTTTCCAGCTAGTTGACCTCTGCCACTGCTCAGAAGGCACTTTCCAGCTATTAGACTAATTTGTTCTGGGCTCCTGCAGTCCTGCAAGAGGAGCAGTGAAAAGGTTTCAGAGTTGAGTGTGCCTTCACAGTAGGATTGTAATTAGCACAGATTGAAGCACTGTGCCTTACCTACCCCTGTGAGCATGACAGATGCCTTGAATGATAAACACAGTGCGCAAACATGTGCAAATACATTTACAGTTACATTTATAAACCTGAACAGACGTGAAATATGAAGAGTGTTGACATTCAGCTTTATGGCAGGATATTGCAGCATGAGTAGGATCACTTAACCTCATAATGGTTTTCTTTTATTCAGTCCAACTGAGGAGGGGTGTAAAAGGGGTCACCCCTTGACCTTCAACTCTCGTAATAGTGTCAGTATCTCAATAAGAGGACTTGTAACGCTGGCTGGAAGATTAAATGGGTTTAAAGGCAGCTCGTGTTTCTGAATGCGGGTAGGTGCACGTGTGTGAGTGCATGTTCCTTCCTGTAAGGCGGGTCAATGTCACCGGATCACTGGGAATAGCCTTCTTATCGTTGCTGTTCCACTTGACACAAGGGACAGTTGTCAAATGAATCAAATTTTAAGAGCTGCCACCACAACAAATAACCCCATTACCTTTGTGGGAGGATTGAGAGATGACTCCCATGGACTCTTCGCTATTAATAATTAAAAACACTGATGCTGTTGTCACTTTCCATAAATCAAATTTAACAGTATGGTGATGGAGGGTTTGTGTACATGTGACAGCGTGCGCTTTCATCATTGTGTGTGTGTGTGTGTGTGCCGAGAGGTGTAAACTGCACAGGAAATGACTTACAACGTGACCTTAGCTGTTTGATGATGGATTGCCGTGTTGTTTAGCATCCGAATAACAGAATTATTTCGATGAGCTGCTGACAACTTGAGCAACCGGTTTCTACGACTGAATAAACTAAACTCGATGTTACACGCACTCAATATGTGTCTGTAAAAATTAATCAATGACGAAAACATAATTTGTTTAATCGGTTCTTATGTTAATGGTGCATAGCGCCAGGAAGTGAGAGGTTTGTTTACCTGCAAAATGAACACTAATAGAATAAAAAAAAAAAGAAAAGAAAAGAAAAACAAAACATGATATTTATAGAAACCAATTTGCTGGCCACTCCACAAACAATTCAGTAAATGAGTGCTGCCTGTGAGTGTGTGTGTGAGTGAGCTATACAAAACCTTCCTCAAGGCACTCAGCGTTATCACGAAGGACAGAGAGGTAATGTACTGTCACGCTGACACCTGTGTCTTTGAGGCTCCGAGCATGTGTGCGACTATGTGCGCCAGCCAATACATTTGTGTCTACTCTACAGTGTGTGTGTGTGTGTGTGTGTGTGTGTGTGAGCGTGCATGTTTGCAATCACGTCCTACCCTCCGTGCACAAGCCCACGGGACCTCGGTGATGAATTGTTGACAACCTGCAGTAATTACTGATCTGTGTGCTGATAGCTTCAGCCACCAAGTCCAAGGAGGAGAGATAAAACAGAAGATAGTTTTCAATCTACCAGTTCGTCATATATAATAAAGAGATTGTCCAATTTGATCAACACGGAAATCTGCTCAAACAAATTAATATTGGCCTCTGTTTGTTCCGGAGAGCATTTCTTGTTCTTCTTGAAAACAAAAATCGAAAGCTCTCCCTGGCTGTGACTTTTAACTTTTGCTATCCAATTTCTCTTCTTCTGTGAGTCACATTCCTTTGACAGAGTTATAATGGCGGTGAGATGAAAATAGATGAAATTAATGAATTCACTGTGCACATTCTCACACGAGGCTCTGTAGTTACAGTGTGCCTGATGACATTTAGATAGCATTTGTGTTTCTCTGTGGGTGACCTGTGTCAAAGAGCAAATCTTCTCTTTTCATCTCACTGAATCTCTAATTACAGTGCAGTGAATCATGTTATTTCCTGCTATTGATATCTTCTCACTGACTCATTTTCGATCTCATTCAATTGCAGAAGTAGTAAGAAATCAAGTAAATTGTGTATAACTGATGTAAGGATGTGTCGCTTTTCTTGTAGCATCTGTTTTTATTATCAGGCCGCATATTTTCACGCCTCTTTTTTTTTTTTTTTTTTTTTAAACCATGGCTATTTTGGCAGAGCGTGTTAGCCATCATGCTAGCAAGCTAGCTGGGAAATTATCCCCTGAAAGGCAAAGAAAACACTTTGGATCAAACAATATGGATAATGAAGCAGTTATAATGTCGTTTAGACATAAATGGGTTAATTGAGATGATTTTCTAACTGTGCATTCACACTTCTTCTCTAATGTGTTGCTGTAATGCATGGTAATGGGAGGTATGAGACGTTATGAGGTGGTTTGCAGCTACAGTTTTGAAGTTACTTCCTACAGATTTTGTATTTTCTTGTGTTAATATCAGTCCATGGTGATGCAAGTCTCCAAACGTCATTTTAACACTACTATTTAGGTGTAGTGGATGGTTTTAGATTGCTGTAATCAAGCTTTACAGATTGAAATGCACCAAACGGATGGTGGATGAAGGTCAATATTCAGTATTAGCTGAGGGAAATAGTCACTAGCTGTGTCTAATTGCTGTGTCTAACTTTATAGCTAGTGCACAGAGGGTTAATCAGATCTTAGCAGATGCAAACAACAGCTTAAAACAGCAAGACCAATGCATGAGTGACGTCTCTCATACGTTTCTGAAGCGCTATTTTGAAGCTGAAAATATGCCCTGAACAGGTGCTTTTAAAAAATTCACCCTCAGTACAGTTAGTACGTTTTCTAGTACAAAACCGTTTTCTGAACCAGCCTGTAAACATGTGAAGTTGAGCATTTTAATATGGCCACTTATGGAGACTGACTCGCTTCTGGAGCCAGCCTCAAGTGGCTGCTCGGGGAATTACAGTCTTTAGCACTTCCACATTGGCTTCATTTCCAGCTACGGAGGTTGCCACTTGAGCAAGACTGAATCAGACTCGTGAAGTTGCTAAACCAAAACAACAAGCTGAAAAATGCTGAAACACTGAAAAAAAAATTGCACTGCACATCTTGCATTCCATTCACAGTCATTAGACCCGTTGTTAAGATCCCTGTGAAGTCATTATTGATGGTTAAATGTTTTTATTACACATGTCTAGTGTTATATGTCACATATACACCGGTATCTGGCCCAACAATGAAAAGACAGTCATTTCTGAGGTATTTTTTAAGGTGTTCTTCATGATATTTTAGAGTTTGTCATTTCCTGTAAATGATAAAAAGTTGTTGATGACTCATCTTGCACCCCAGGGCGAATACTAATTTTGCATCCAATTAAATGCCTTCTCGCTTATGACGCGGTCAGAATGGAGTGATTCCTGTTTGATAAAGTCTATGCGTGATTCTGAGGGCGGCTGGTTCATAATATATTTGCTGGTTTTCCCTGTGATGTCCTCCGGCTGCTCAACTTCACCCCTATGTGATTTACAGTTTCCTGATGGACAGATAGCTTTAGCCTAACTACCTGCTGAAGTATAACTGCTAATTGCTAATTAACTGCTGCTAAGTGAATCTGCCGTTAGCAGGCAACAGGAATGGACGGGACTAGGTTCAAGCACCGCCTCTGAGACTAACAGAGAATAACTTTGCACTATTGAGGTGATTTACATGCGATAGATGAAGGATTGCTAAGTGGCGAACCACTAACTGTCATTAGCTCCGTCAGCCATGTAGCTAACTGAACTGATTCAACCCTGGGATGCAAGGAGCAAAACCCAGCATGAAAATCAACTCTGTATTCCCTGCCAGACTGACTACCTCTGGTTTCGAGGTTGTATTTAGTCACGGGAAGGGTCGTGTTCACAAAAAAGTAGACGCTGCCTGGCGCTAGCTCATAGTGCCAGCTGCAGTTCTTAGCGGTGGGCAATCAATATCCGCAACAAGTTCTTCCCTATCTGACCAATTTTATAGGAATCATGTAAATATGTGGAAGCAAATAACAATCTGCTTTCATAAGGACTTTAATATAAAAATATTAATTAGTACCATCACAACGCTGTTTACTAATTAGCTCACAGTTTATGTATGAGGTTCTTTCATGCCCCAAAGTCTCCTACCGCTGGACACAAGACATTTCATATGGACTTTTTTATTTCCTTTTTTTTTTTACAGCATTTCATTCGCTTTACTACTTTATGCTTTATAACTTGCAGCCACCATAGTGACACCAAAAATTTATTAGCCAATAAATAAGTGCACCAACATCAGTGAACTTTTTTTTTTTTTATGTTATCCAATATTTTATCTGCCTTTTTCCAAATCATATGTCTTTACATCAACCATTCATGACTTTATTAAAACAATCACAACTTTAAGAGCAAATTTATCAGTTCAGTTCTACTTTCATCGACTCTATTACTCTTTTTGCAGTTGCTCCCTTCATTGTGGCCAACTATTTTTGGCCAACAAGTCTGTTTTCTGTCATCTTGTTGGCTGAGTTTCCCTGCTCACTGGGCTCTGTAGGAAATGAATGGACCTCTAGTGACTTGCTGGTCACGTTGCTCACAGTGGGAACATATGGTAACATCTTAGAAAACTGAGAGAAACATGTTGCGTCACCATAATCAGATCCACAAAGGTCACTGTGCTGTGGCTGTTTCTGCATTTGTTTTGTAATTACACGGATATCACAATGATGCATTAACTGTCTTGGATACCGGACAGAATGCAAAATGTTAAGTTATTTTTCCCGCAATTACAGTTAATACAAATCATCTACTCTTTGTGAAATATATTCTGTTGTTCCAGAATCAGTTGCTGGGTGAGGTTGAGGGACTCTCAACCAAATCAATAGCTTTAATGTAACAATTAACATCTGGCCATGTAATTGATTAGCTGCCTATCACACTACTGCCACCTGGTAAACAGATGTGATCTGAAAAGTAAGCATTTGTAGCAGCTGTGGTGAATAAACAGGAAGAAATATGAACAATTTAAGCAGCTATTGGACTCATAGGTCATTCAGAAATGAGATGTAATACAAACTCACTGGCCACAAGCCCAAAAGTCTCCAAACTAAGCAAAGATAAAGCAAAAGATGATTAGATTTCTCTGTCTTTCTCTGTCTGTAACCTCCACTTGACACCCTGAACATTTCTCTGCACTCCATTCACTTCCTGCCTTGCTATTCTGCTGCCAAACTGTTTGCAAAACCCCGCACTGCTGATGCAGGATAGATGTGGACTCCTCTCCAAAACGTCCTCTCAGGTGAATATCACATCCAAAAGTGCCGAGTCGATAAATAAGTCCTCGTAGAGAAGACTCTGATGTTGAGAGGAAAACAAAACTTCTTAAGAAAGTGTGGACGGAGAATATCTTTGTTGTCTGACATGTGTGTTTTAATGTGACAACATCAGTTTGGACAGAGCTGTTCTCTTCTCGCACAGATGCAACTGGCTCTGCAAAAACACTTAAGTGCTGTCCCAATGTGATGAATGTCAAAGTTTTCTATTCCTCAGTCGTCATGTGGAGGATTAGCCAAAAACATTCAAGATCTTTCTCCTTTGTCCTGTTATTGTTTGACTGTGTGTGCGGGCTGTTGGCTATTAAATCAGTGAATCATAGAGGACATAAGAACAGCAAAGACCTAGAGGTGAAATGATTAGTTGTTTAGTAATTTCTGATTCTCTGCTTTCAGCTTCGCAGATTGTGCTTTTCTGATTATCCTTGAAGTTCCAGAGTTTTGTTTGAATAAAAGAAGACATTTCAAGGTTTCACCTTGGCAGATTAATGAAAAATAAAATCAAAATAATCATTAGTTGGGACGCTTTGTCATCTCTTCCCCCTCTCATCAGCATAATAAAGTGCAAACCACAAGTTAAAATATCAAATGCAGCGGAGAAAGTCTTCAGTTTGATTAATATCACGCTTTGTTTGGCCCTCGTTCTTTTATTATTATGTGCGAGTCATAATCAGTGTGAACAAATTAACATATACCCACAGGTTAAGAATGTTTTTTAAATCAATGTCTTTTATTTTTAGCTCCTGCAGCCTCTTTCTGATTCCCCTCATGCTATAATTAGTTGCCTCTGCTTGATTGCATTGGTTTATTGACTTTTTTTTTCATTTAGTGTTTACTAAATATATAAAATGGAATGAATTGATAAGTATGATAAACTCAGGGGGTGAGTTGAACTCTAATCTATCATCAATATGTATACTGGAGGGATTATTGGTGATTATCAGCCACACCTGCACACGAAGGAGGAGGTTTTGTTGTGCTGGATGTGCACACACATTAATACTGATGCTACCACCAGTGTAGGCATTTTCTTAGTGATGCCCACTATCAGGCTCTGTGCTCAGGTGGCAGACAGAGTGCAGGGATTTTAATGCTTATAGTGTCCTGCTCTATCTTTCTGATGCTACAGCAGCTGTGAACTGAGCCGTGATACAGCTCCTAATTAGACGCGATGGTTTAATCAGCCTAACAAGGCACAGTCAGTCAGTCACTCCGACAGGCTCCTAATGAACCAACAAGTGTTTGCAGTGAAAGGAAACCTCATACTGTGTGTGAATTGTTGCACAGTCATGTGAATGTATAGAAAAGGAAAGTCTTTCTGCCTTCCGAGGATTTTTTTTTTCACTTACTTGCAGCATGTTGCCAAAAGCTAATCGATAATCGGCGAAGACAGTGCTGATAAAAATATATCTGATTCTTGGTCAGCAAGTGGTTTGATGATTATACAGACCGGTGTGAGAAGAGGAATAATGCAGACTACTACATGATTCAATATAATAACTGCAGATGTCATAGAGAATGTCCTTCGCCTTAAGGAGGGCTATTTAAATAAATCCTATTATCAATATGCTGAGGCAGTTTTTACATCACAGAGGAAAAGACGTAGAGAAAAAGTGAGGATGAGGAAAAAGAGTGAATGACAAAGAGGAGACGGATAGACAAGGAGGACGAGCGAGATGTAAAATGGTGTCTAACAGAGATGAGAAACAAAGAAGGAGGGGCGGAGGGGTGAGCAGATATGATAATAGATTCACTACAGAGCCAAACCAATTTCCATTCTTAACCTCATCCAGACCAGCTGATGATTAAGAACACTGCCGGGGTCACCTTGTTTCAGCTCTCCTTTCTCCGGCCCAAATTAGAGACACTTATGCATTCATGACATGCATACAGTGGATAGAGTCACTGTGGATTATATACCAATTTATTAACCACAATGCTCTCAGTTAATAAGACTTGCTAGCTCGTGTATGAGAGTATGTAAAGGAAGCAGAACGATCAAGGTTGGTCTCTTTCTGTGTTGTACAGTGTATGTGGAAGGTTGGACGTTAGATACAGACTTACAATCAGGAGACTTGTTTTCAAGAGTTGTTAATTCACCTGCATATGACCTGAGAGCTAAAGGATTTTGTCATGCAGATCTTCAAGAGGCCCTCCAGTCATTAAATAATGCATTACCTGAAAGTTGAGTGGTTTTTTAAAAGAGAAAGAATAGTTTGACATTCTGGAAAATGCACTTGATTTCTTGTCAAGGGTTACATAAAAAGATTGATCCCGCTGTCATATCTGCATGTTAACTATGAACCATAGATACATACAAGGTGTAAAGGTATACTTGGGTTTACCGCCCACTACGTCCCTATATATATAATAATAAATAAGCGGTAATGCTGTGAACAATTCTCTCGTTTTTTTTCGCCATAGGCCATGGAGAAAAAACAATCTGTTAAAATTCAATTATGACTCTTTCTATTATGAATTCGTGATTTATCTATGGATATTTTATATTTGCAGAGTGGGAGAAACACTATTAAGAGAAACACGCATAACCAGGAAGTAAACACGGAAGCCAGAAAACTTTTTTTGGCATATGCACCACTGATGACTGAAAATAGTGGAAAAGAGCTAGCCTGATTTGTCCAAAGGCAACAAAACCCACCTACCAGCAAATTGGAAAGCTCAGAACGACAATTTGTGGTTTTGCAGATGTGCTGTGTGAGGCACAATTCACACCAAATCAGGCTCTGCAGCGAAAAACGTCAGTCCTCCCATTCATTTGTACGGAGGGAAAATGATTTGGGCTGCAGCAGTGGAGGCAGCAGGAGATGTTGGAAAAAAAATGCAGTGACTGGCGATGAAGAAGAAGCAACTTTTGTTACACTGTGGTGGCCAATCCCGCAATCAGACCAGTCAAACTGCTTCATAGTCAGCCTGAAATATCACTCTAACTGAGACTAAACTCTCTTAGTTGTGCCCTTGCTTGGTCTATTTCATGTACCCAGCTTCAATGTCTGTGTCGGCCTTACAGTCTTTGCAACAAAATAGGGATACCAAGAAGCTTTCAGTTTGTTTAAAGACAGAGAGACAGTGTTGGAGGTCAAGCCACATAGAGCGTGAATAAGGAGAGGGAGCACAGGAGAAGTGGAGGTATTTTCTGATTGTTTCATAGCAGTTATGTTCAGCACAAATAAACACACCAATACATTCCACCTCCACAAGACTCTAACTAATCACAGCAATCTGACAAAACATCAGGGTAATTTTGTTGCTCCCCTGAAGCTGTGTAAATAGACTAGTAGTACCAGTAGTAGTTTCAGGGGTGGGAGTCCTCATAAACAAACTGATTGTGTGGATGTCATTTAGGTAGACCTAACAGGGTGTTGACCAGCTTCACATGCCAGCTACACTATTTTATTTGCTTAGTTTTTCTGCTTGTTTAGATATTTTTGAGGGCTCATTAACTTATAATATTGTTCATTCGCGATGTATACTTGGAAGGAAGTACTACATAGTATTGAGAGTGTAGTATAGTAGAAGTATAGTAAAGAGTACTATAAAATAGTGCTGAAGGTGGTGCTGTTTTCGTTGTCTTGTCAGTAATGCTGGCTATCACTGCAATCTCCTCTGCAGTTCCTCCTCAAATTACTCCAAACAAGCTGCTTTTACCGCTTTGAAACTCCTCGAGCATGCTGTATTTCTCATGTCACTGCTGTTAGAACGGTGTTGTAGCAGGATTTTGTTTTTCAGGACAACCAACATTCAAAGCCAATCTGGTATTCAGTGAAATCTCACGCTGCACTGATCTGAGGAAGGTCTGTTTTGCTACAACCAACAGATCTAAGCTCTTTTTCATCCGTTCCCCCCACTGACATCTTTTTCTTCTGTGGGCTCATTTATCCCATTTGAGTGTAGCACAGTGTAATTGAATCCAAGTGCAGAGTAGAAGCTGAAATTGTTCACAGTTCCGGCCGTGATGAAAGTGGCATAGAAATCTCTTTTTGTTTTGTTTTTTTTGTTTTTGAATCATTGTGGTCATTTTCATTGGTTGATTGGTTGACTCCCTGATGTGAGCGCTTTCTGACTCTGTGTAATCCTGGTGGAATATTTTACATAAGGCTGGTGTAACATTTCACCTTATGACCATGTAAGCTACAGCAGTTCTGTCCTGAGAGATAACACGTGTCCCCTGCTCAGTTTTACTCAGTAATAACTACATTATCATTGTAAAGCCATTAGGGAATATTGGTCTTATCTTTAATATTATAATTAGCTAAGAACATTCAAATAATCCCCCAAATGGTGCAAAAACATGTATAGGAAAAGAATCCAGTCCAGAGGAAAAACTATTAACGGCATAATCAGTGGGGCCGACTGCCTCACTAATTGCTGTCTGTTCTTACTGACCTTGTTATCACACACACACTCACACAGAGGTAAACTCTACACTGATGCATGATGGAGATATTTTCCTGTGACTTAATGTGTTTTCCATTACGCTGTGGTGAAAAGGGACCATGATCTAATGAGTTTGGATTACAAAAAAATCCGAAAAAAAAACACAAGGCCTCTGGTCAGAAAATTACACGTGAGGACCTGAGAGGGAAAAGAGAATGTCAAATAAATGACAGTATTTTCTTGGATTATGTTCTTGATTACAAGTTTGATGACTATAACGCAGGCAGCCATGTATTCTGCACACACCCTTGCACTCCCACATCACTTTTCAATCTTATTTTGCTCCACCTGAAGGACAGACATTACATGATTTCCATTAGAAAACACCACATTACATCCTCCCTTCAGCATCCAATTTCCTTGCGGTCGCCGTGCAGGCTAACAGGTTAATAGGTTCAGTGGTAACCCTGTGGTAAATTGGTTGCTTTGCAGTGGTTATGGGAGTAATCTAAGTGGCTGATTGCAGCCCACTCACCTGTCCTGATCCCTGGGGTCGCGCCATCAAATGAGCTGGTCATACTGCTGGCCAGGCTAACAGATGGCTAATTGAACGAGCCGGCGCTTTCAGAGGGGAGATAGAGGAGATGAAAAAAGCTGAGTGAGACACGGACAAAGGACGCAGGTATGGATGAATAAAGGAGGGATATAAGGTCAGCATCAGACTCTGAGATACTGTAAATATGGCAGCAAAGTGAAAGCTGAGACATCACATTCAAAGGTGCATGTCTCATCATGCCGTGAATTTAAGACTTTAAATGCTTTTTGATATCAGTTTAACTTTTTTCAAAGCTCTTACAGTGGGGCCACATATAATATCAGGGTATGCAAGTCTGATGTTTGTTTTGGATAATGTGAATTAATTAATTTTTGCACTTTGCCTTCTGTAAAATATTTGCTTAGAGGGAATGCAGACAGACCAATGACAGTATAAAGAATGGACAGAGCCTGAGTGACGTCACCCATAGGTTTCTGAAGCGCCATTTTGAAGCCGAAAAAATACAAAAAATTCACTCTCCTCACAGTTGTCATGGACGGGGAAATTAGCTATAGAGTCCAAAACGGTTGCCGGAACCAGGCTGTAAACATGTTTATTTCTGCTGTGAAATTGGACATTTTAATTTAATACGGCTGCCTATGGAGATTGACTCACTTCTGCAGCCAGCCTCACCTGCGCATTGGCTTCATTTCCCAGCACCGGAGGTTGCCACTTGAGGCAGATGTATGGACAAGTAGGATGGAGAGGAAAAATATAAGAAACATTTAAGCAGGAATGGAAATGTAAGAAGTGTGAAAAGGTGGAGGTGTTGTAAAGAATGTGCAGACATACAGCATAGAGCCATTTGACCAATTTCCTCACAGTTAAAGTTTTAGAATATTTCAGGTTTGTGTCGCTGTATTTCTGTAGTTTAGGAACCATTAGCTTATTTAGCATTAAGGCTTACTGTAAAGCAGGGGGATGGCTAGCCTGGCTCTGTCCAAATACCACTCATGTCTGCACAGTAAATATGGAGCTAAAGCAAAGCAGCTGATCAGTTTAGCACAAAGACTTGAAACAGGGGGAAATAACTTGCTTAGCACTGTTAAAAGGGTAGCACAATCCACCTACCAGCAGCTCTAAAGCTCACTAATTAACACATTACTTCTCATTTACAGAGACCAAAGCATAAAAATGACACACTGTGGTGTGATGGGGTTAGAGTCACGCGGTTCTGGTTTGTATCCTCTCCTAGAGAGATGAAGAGGTAGAAGAAGCTGAGACTGAGGATGAGTCAGAGACGAATAGATGGAAGTAGGGAAGGATGACACAAAGAAAGGACAAATGCGGGTAAACAGGGAACAAAGATAAGAAAGTAAAGGTTGCGAGCGGTAGCCAACAAGATGAGAATAGATACAGAGATGGAGGATTTGGAAAAAGAGCAAAATAAAGGATACTTTTTAATGCTGTGTACAGAAGGAATGTGGCAGGCTGTCGGGTTATTCAGTCAACATGACCTATATAAACCTTTTGCAACACGCTAGCAAAACACTGTTTGAATAACCACTGCTTTCCTTTCACCCAACATGACCCCTGGACTGTGGGTCTGAATATTTATAGAGACAACATGCAGAGGAAGAAGCTCTGCTGCACATTATCCCAGTGAGAAATTCATCTGCTATTCCCTCTCGCTGCAATAAATGCTTTACAAAGCATTTTGGACCTAATAAAAAAATAATAATAATGCACCACATGCAATTTTTTCCCTGGCGAGAGATCCATTTCGGTGCTAGCCAGTTTCCCTTGCTCTGATTATCACAGTGGCACTGAGCTTTTCACCTTGAACGTCCAGTCAAATCTGCAGCAAACCTGAAGTAATGACTTTGGTTTGAAGGAGAAAAAGTTTGAAAGAAATGATTTGCAGTGAATCGGTGGGCGTATGAGGCGTTTTTTCTCTGCCAGATGCTAATTTTACTTTGCTTTGTCCTGCTTCATTTTTACCATTTGTTGGGTGATGGCAGGCTGTGTTAATCATTTGCCAAAATAAAACCGTTGTCAATAATAGATGATCCTTTCATCTCCATTTTCCTGTCAGCTGATGTGATTGTGTTTGATTCACTTTCCGGCTCACGCAGGCAGACAGAGCTATTGACATAACTAGGTGGGAAGAGAGACAGGTGTGCGCAGTCAAGTCGTCATATATTAAGGCATTTGGGGAGTCCAGCAGGCAAGCCGTCAGACAGACAGGTAGTCATGCAATTACAGCCGTCAGGTATGAATTCAGATGGTCAGGTTTTCAGACATAAAGAGAGAGAATTTGGGGAAATTCAATGTTAATGCAGTCAGACAGGCAGTTAGACAGAATCAGGTGTTCAGACAGGTGGTCAGTCAGTTTAGCAGCCAGGTAGATAGCGTAGATATTTATGCCAGTCAGAGAGACGGGCAGTTAGACTGGTAGGCAGGCTGCTGTGTAGGGAATACAAATAACATTCAGTCAGTGCCGTTACAGCCCTACAAACACAGACAGCATGGCAGATTAGCCACTCTCCACTGACCAGAAGCTGTGGACGAGCCAACGGAGCCACAGAGAATGAATGGATCATTTAACAATAGTTCCCTCTTCCTGGAATGGGTGGAGGACGGGGTGTGGGTGTGTTTGTGTGGGGGGGTAAAACGACCAATATGGCTGCCAGAAAGACAACTGTGAACACTAGAGGATTGGGCATGGCGAGGTTTGTGTTGGTTGAGGACACAGGATCCATTGATGAAACCGCAGTTATTGTCCAGCAAACTTCACAGTGAAAACCTTGAGCTTTGGGGAACATACATGAGGAGCTATGAGGTATGTTTTGTACTCTACGTGATCACAATGCAGACTAAGAGCTGAGTGTTAAATTGACTGGAATGTCGCAGTTTCAGCCTCATTAGCCAATCGCTGCCCATTAATTCCATCAAAATCGGTGTTGTGATGCAGAGTTTCTGGTGTGGACATTATCAATGACCTTCTCCTCAACGACGTTAGTGATCCGGCATTCTTATAATAGATCACCTTTGTTACTTTAGTGTAGTAGACGTAGGAGGACGTTGTGTATTATCATTGTGTGATAGTAAGAGGATAACAGCAGGTTATGCTACTCAAATCATTCAGTAAAAACACAGCATGACCTGTGGTTGCACTGCATTGTGGTAGACTATGGCCACTGTGGGTGGAGAAATTGATATGTCTGTCTCTTCTGTTGCTTTTTCATTCTGAGGGGCTGATGTCAAAACATGACGCTTGACATTTAGATAGCGGAGATGTGTGCTGACACACAAAGGGACGTCATGTTTGTGGTGGTACATTTAAACACAGAGATATGAATATCGACTGGCGTTAAGTGAGGAGAGTAAACGAATTAAGCTAGCTGACTGATATTCCTAATCATAGGTTGATACACAGGTGACACACAAGCCTAACATTGAAAATGAATTACGCGATAAGTCGCTCCCCTTCAAAGAGACATAACTCTATAACTCACATATTTCTTTAGTTTTTCTTAAACTGTTATTTTTAGTAGATATTTCCTAAATGTACTAATGGTATAACAGGATTTGGTAGTATAGTTATTGTACTAAGAACTTTACAACTTGTGCAACTTGTGCATTTACAAGTAGCTTCTGGAACCTCGACGAAAGTCCAGACATTTTGACTTGTTGCAAAGTACAGGTGTTAATAATAACATTAATGATGTCTAAGTGTCCCAGTAAGCCATGACTGTGCGACAAAACAGAATTGAATGATTCAGACATAATTAATTGTATTATTTACACCTGTTTTTCCCCCTGTGACAAAACGTCTCCTGTGAAAAGGGCTTATTATCAGACTAGGTTGGTAAAATAATACTGCAATATGCAACACAAGGTCTCTTCCATATTCTACTTTATTCTGTTCTCTGGACCTCTATTTTGAATATGCATAGTTAGCACAGAGACTTTTAAATATATTCAAACCTCTGCAAACACTGTTAGCTCCTCTAAATTCTCCTCACATACCTCCTTCTGCCAGGTTGTTTGTTAAGGTATTTTGCCTGCTCACAGCCATTAAATGATAGAGAGAGATTTATTCCAACTCCTGCTCAGGTCAAAAGCCTTGTTTTGCTTCCGGATGCAGTTTAATAATGCCCATAACGAGGGCTGACAGAGAATTAATATAAATTAAAATGGACCAAAGAGTGCCTGCAAACTTGTCTTCATTAATAGGTAAGTGACAATATAATTTTTGTGGGGTTCTCTTGCCAAGAGGCTCATACAATAAGCTCTGTTACAGGCTGCCGTCCTATGAGTTATTTCATTGTTTTTGAGCATAATTAGCTTTTGATAAAGCTTTATGAGGGGGTGTAGATGAAGGCAGGAAAGAGGAAGGGTAAAATAAAACTGCTCTAACAGGGTATTAGCCTCTGGGGGGTCTGGGCTCTTCGCGTTGTATATTAAGTTATATTAATTTGAAGAGTGGTATCTCTTGCATGGAAGTAGTGGGGTTTCTTTGATGTGCTATCCTCTGTGGTTTCCCCTGAACCATTTTTCATGTAGGTGCTCTACTCCGTATTGATTAGGACTCATAAATTGTGAAAGAGTATAGGGGCGATGGAGAGGCCTAAAAGCTGCTCTAAATAGGTTAATGCTGGGCAGCGAGAGCCAGCAGGGAGTAGAGCAGCATCCAAAGTCTCATCTCAGAGCGGCTCATTTGAAGGCACTGCTGAGACCGTGTATAATCCCCTTATGAAATTAACTAAATGTGCAAGGAGCTCTTTATCCATGTCTGCCTTTGTCTCATACAAATACACATGCCGCTGAAAGTCTGTTAAGATCTTTACCCTCAGATTTACTGCAGATCCAAATGAATGTGGGATCCAAATAGGTTCCCAGCACATTGACACACTTAGCCTAACCCTTAGGCTGTGTCCTAACTCACACTCTTGTTCACTCATTCACTATTTCCCGATATAATAGACACTGAGTATCTTACTCCATATTGTACTGGAGATGTTGGGCATCACAGATCATCGTCATTTTGCGTCATCACTCATTTATTAAATGTGACACCTTGCATTGTTAGCACAGAGTGTACATGCTGTGTGGACACTGAGGGCACTGAAATGGCAGATATAAATGGTAAATATAGTGTACTATAAAGTAGGGAGTGATTTTGAAGTATATTTGATAACCCAAGCTGACATTTGGCAGTGTCGCCATAGCAACAGGCAAATACCATGTCACTTTTGTGAGTATGATATTTCAAACTAGATTGTGGATATTCCTGCCAGGATTTGCTCTAGGTCCAACTGTCACATGAAACCATCGTTCGACATTAGATTCATATAATTTGATAAAGCACATGGATTCAGTCCAGGAGAAATACTACAAGCATTTGTAACTGATCCCAAAGTTTCAGAGTCAAATTAGTAGTTGAAAAAAACTATTATTGAAACAATTTTGACAGTATTATCATCCTCAGTCTGTAAATACGTGGTTTCTTTGTCGTGTTAGAGGAGGAAATCTTTTTCTGCCTCTGTTCGACTTAATGCAAATCATGTGAGATTTGTTCAGAGATTTGTTTGTTTCACTGGCTGGGTAGATATCAAGCAGCAACCTCCAGTGCTGGGAAATGACACATTTTAAATGTTGCTGTTTTTCTTTGTTATTAAATTCTATTCAGAGACAATTATCAGTAACACTGATGAAATGAAGACCAAATGTAAAGTGTGTTATGGGGGCATTCATAATACTGTATGACTACACTCATAATCATAAGACACTTGAAGTTATAATTCATTATAAGTCACATCTATAATGCTTTCTGACTTGATATAATGCATCAGAAAGCATTATGAATGTATTATAATTCAATATTAATGCCTGCATAATGCACTATAGTAGATGTAGTCTTCATAGAAAGTGTTACCCGATTATCGTTTGGTGATATAGCACTATACCAGCTAGACGCCGACAAGACCAAGAGATTTTTAACCCTGTCCTACGTGCCGCATGCCTTGTTTTGATACCATTTCAATAATATAAATGAGGTTACAATGTTGAATAATATCATACACTCATTCAAACATGTCAGATATAAACAGTAGTCTGGAATTGAGCTGTGAATGAAGCCATACACAGACAGTATATGTATGTGTTACACACACAATCAGTCATGTGTACTGTATATCTTTTCTGCTGGTTATCTCCTCTCTGTCAGGACTGAATATATGCTTACAGTCATGTGCTGTGATCCCACAGATACTGATGTATTTAAATTAAAACCACCTCTCCACGTTTCCCTTTATCACATGAGCCTGTAGTACATTAGTGTGGAGAGGACAGAAAGATGAATCTCTGTGTTACAGGGGTTTTTTTGTACAGAGTAAAATATATTAGAACACACAACACATGTGTTTCCTGTGTGTTTGTGGTGAATGTGTGTGTGTGTGTGTGTGTCCTCCACCTCATCCCGTGCATGGAAATAAGGTACGAGTTGTAAAGGCGAAGCAGGGAGCCACAGTCATCTGTCTTTGTTCAACACTGATGTCCTGTTATATATCAGAGGCAAAGATGAATGCAGTTAATAGACTGTGACACAGCCATTAACTACAGCTGTAATAGAAGTGTAATGGAATCAAACAGCCATTTCTCCCCTCAGCATAGGCAGGCACAGGTAAATGTTTAAAGACCAGTCGCTGTTGAGGCACCTGTCTCTTCCTTTCACGCTCCTGTCGTTGTGTTTCTCTTTTATCTCATCCAGTCCAGCTCTTTTCGCTTGCATACGTGCACATTTTCTTTCTTTTCCCTCCCCGTGCTTCAGCCCCACCTGCTCCACCCCTCCATTCCCTACTCTCCCGTGGCGTTGCAGTCGTCCTTGAACCTCCATCATCGCCTCCTCACTAACATCAAAGCGAGCAGATAAAAGTGTCCAGTTGTCCATTTTCCTACTGATACTCGATGCCGCCAGACAGATCCACTGATGTCTGCTTTTATGCCCTGTGTCTTGGGGATAAAATGTGACATATCTCCCCTTGACACCCCCCTCTGTAACCCCATTTGTAATTCTTTGTGTATTCCTGTATAAAATTACAGTATTGATTGGTGAAATTGTCGTTTATGGTGGAGCTCTTGAGTTTCAGGAGATAATGGAAGGCGTGTTATGCACCAACTTGGACAGAAAATCATTGGAAAGTGGAGAGCAGTCATATCTGCACAATAATAATATCCATGTATGAACAATACAGAAGCCCACTGTGAGCTTATACAGCAAAAAAAAAAAAAAAAATTAACGTGGATCAAAAATGTTTATTATTGTTTTTAGCTTTTTGTGCATCACTGTGGCCTGTTTGTGTTCAGTTTTATTATCTTGATGTCAACATGCTGTTGGACATTTTCATCTAAAGCCAGTACATTTGCAGTACATCCTCTCAGAGCTCATACAGTGATCTATATATAGTGTACTGTAATGTGGAGACTTCACTGCTACTGTAGATACAGGAATACAGTTGCAGAAGATGATACAACTTATGAAAATAGTTCATTTTTCCTTTTTTGGCAGTGATTGTAATAAAACAAAAAATAAATTCAATCAATTCATTCTTTATCTTACTTGTGTCACGAACAGCAGCTTCCTTTCTTGTACATTTTATGGATGCTTTTTAGGTGCACAGAAAGAATACAACCTATATGACACCCTTGGAAAAGCCAGCCTGAAAATGTGGGTTTTTAAATGTATATTGAAATGGTCAACACCCTCGGCTGATCTAAAGTGCGGTCAAAGTCTGAGTGCTGGAAGACCAAAAGAGCAGTCACCTTTGGTTTGATGTTTGCAACACAGTAGAGCCCAAAGGTTTTGTTTGGTTGACCCTAGGTGGTCGCTCTGCAGTGCAAGCGGTTAGAAGCTCAGTAATGTGGGAGCTTTATGACTGATTCAAGAATCTTAAAATCAATTCTGGCAGCCGTAGTCTTCTTGCATGCATTGCATGCTGACTGCCACTAACCTCATCAGTGATAGTGTGAAACCGAAGCATGGATGTGTGTCCTAATGTGCAAGCACAGTAAACTGTAATGGTAAATGGACTGCACTGATAAAGCGCCTATGTAGCCTTCCGACCACATAACTTGTGAACACATTACTCTAGTGCTACCAGTGGTCAAAAACTTGACTTGGCACTTTAAAGACCTTTAAGAAAATTAAATGTACCTGATTTCCCAATGGTGTTTTGTAATTGTTGGGCTGTGACATTAGTCCCTGTAAAATTCCAAATGAACACACACACACACACACACACACACACACACACACACACACACACCCCCACACACACGCCGCCTCACTCCGGAATGAGATGTGTGACAGGTTACTTAATTTCCTGTGTCTCATCCTCAACTGTCTCATTTCTGACATACAGAAGTCAGATTTGGTTTGTTTCTTTTCACCTGTTCTTTATTTTCCCGCCTTTCTCCATCACACTAATTGATTCAGACCATTTTTCTGACAGTAGCCTGGTATGTCTGTGTCTGTGTGCATATCTCTCCAATACAGCACAGCATCCATCACAGAGCACGTCTCCCAAACATATCGATGTTGGCTCTGTAATGAGATACGCCTCTGACCACTGACCACTGCGTCAGCTCTTGTCAGCTCGTGGATAAACTGAGAAACATTTTCAAAATTAAATGCTGTTGATATGCCATATATGCTGTCGCCGTGGGAGACGTGCTTGAAATAAAAAATGACCTCAGCTTGATTCTGTATGTGTCTCATTACAATATTAAGAAGAAGAAATGCGCTGAAAAGATAAGATTTGTGTGACTTTCAGGGCCGTTGGCCTTGAAGGACAGTGTTGGTTGTCAGTGACTTGTGAAGCAGTTGATGAGATTTTTGTCAGAATCAACTTGCATGATGGGAAAATATTATCTGAAATGTTCCGAAAGTGACTCGAGTTACGCTTTAAAAGCAACTTCTTCAAACAAAATACAAAATCACTCTCCACAACCACAAAACTCTGAAAGGAGATTTTTTACATTTGCATGCTAACAGGGACATATTTCAGAAATGATTGAGGGTGAATAAGCTCCATCCTGTCCAGCTGAGAACAATCTTGCAATGATATATGAAATGCGTCTGTTTGGTGTTTACCAGAGCTGTGTAGCTGCTTCCTGATTAATCAGGCTCACCTGTTTTCAGCCCCGTCTGGGACTGGACAAACCGAGCAGCGCATCATTACCTGGTCTGATTAGACCTGGATGGCTGCAGACGGCCACCACGGGGCTCTGCACCTGCTTCTTCTGCCAGGTAAAGCTGCATCATAACTTCCCACTATCCCTTCATTTAGCTAGTTAGCTGACTGGTTCGTTCTGTGCCCTCTTTGCATCCTTCATTAAAATGTTTTATTTCGCCCCTACCCCCAAATCTGTGCTCTGCATTTTCCTGAGAAGAATACAAAATAATAAATGTTTGGCTGCAAACAAACCCAACTGAAAACTGTTAACATAGCGGCTCCTCTGTTTGCTGACAAGTAAATCAAGCTCTGCTTGTCCTTCCACCTACTGTCCCCCATCAGTGTTACGAGTCATTGCTCTCCAGAGCACAATCCACCATTCTGGCTGCTTATGTGGCTGCCTGCTCAGGATTTAGTAGACTTGTAAATGATGTCATCCATAGTACACACACATACACACTCAAGGCCTCTGTCATTTCTCGTGTCGAAATGTCCTGTTAGTCAGACAGATGGAGAATTACAGCTCTGAAAATTGTGGTTTGCCTCAATTCTGCAAACAGTCACATGTAAACACTGTGGCTGGAGCGCACAGGTGGAGTCAGATTAAGATATTTTTCTGTCAAATACATGAAGTCAAACACAAAGTTAGAAAAGCACAAAATACTTATGAGTAAGATACCACAAAAAAAAAATCCATGTTAATAATTTAATGAATTAGCTATTTCATTACAAAATGTTCATATTTCAGACTCATGATGATTCACTGGCATTCATAAACTAAGTCCTATGTCTGCCCCCACCAGGGTAGCGGGAAACTTAGGGCTCATGATTGATGACCGACTAACCTTCTCTAATCATGTCACCTCAGTTGCCTGGTCGTGTCTCTTTGCACTTCACCTGACTCAACGTGCTACCCAACCACTAATACAGGCTGACGGGCCTCCCAGCCTGCGCAGTGAAACCTCTACAGATGATACAGAATGAAATCATCCCAAAAGGGTACATGTTACCCCGCTGCTCATGTAGCAGCCCGCATTAAATTCAAGTCGCTAATGCTCGCCTACGAAGTTGTCTCCGGTTCTGCATCCACCTACTTTGATGCCCTTATACAGGCACATGTTACCTCACGTCCGTTGCGTTCCTCCAATGAACAACGCCTGGCTGTGCCACCCATTCGCTCAGGGCAATCCAGACTCTTCTTGTTTGTTGTTGGCCGTTGGTGGAACGCGCTACCAGTTCCTACCAGATCAGGGGCGTCCCTCTCTACCTTTAAAAAACCCCGGAAGACCCAGCGCTTCAGAGAGTACTACTCCTAGCACTACTAACAACTGGACATGCTAAATCCGCCCCCCTCTACATCTGTCACAGTACTTATTGCTGCACTATCATGTCCTTGTCGCACTGTACCTTGATTGTTCCCCTTTTTGTAAGTAACTTTGGATAAAAGTGTCAGCTAAATGACTAAATTCTGTAACTCATCATTATCTGCCGTGTAATCCTCCATTAGGAATTATTAGGGGAATACTTTGTTCCTCAATCATTTCTTCATTAGCTACTCATTAGTTAATGGTTCACTAGCTGTTCCTCATTTGTTCTCTGGCAAAAGTTTGTGTCCCTCATTGTAAAGTGTTACCATTTTTTTAATCATAAAAAACTGAGTGTGCAATCTGAAGTGGTGGGAAATGTTGGCACCATTGCAGTAGAGGAAAGTGCCAGCTCCACATAAACTACTTTGCTAGCAAAAAATAACCAACCAATATGGGTATTAAACTTTAAAGGAGATGTGTGGTGGCAGAGGAAAACAACACCGCCGTATTCTACAAGGGCCACTGGGAGAGGAACTTTTCCTATATGCGATGCATACATTAATTAAATCACACTGTAAAAAAAATACTTCCTAAAAAACCTGGTGAGTTTAGTGCCGGTGCAGACACACATGCACACTCACCATATAGGGGGAAAAAAAGGAAGCATGCACAAGCACACACACAAACACACATGCAGACAGGAGCAGTCAGGCAGGCAGGCTCACCTTGCTGTGTACTCTGTGAATGAGATGTAAATGTGCTGCTCACCTTGCCACCGCAGGATCCCGCTGTGATCAAAGCGTTTTTTTAGAGACATGACTGCTCGACTCACTGTGAAAATCCGTTCAGAAGAATATTACTGCAGGTGTAGGCACGGGTATTTTAATTACATTGTTTGTGTGAATTATGAATGTGTTCGTGCGTGTGTTTTGTGTGTCTCCATTCTAGTATTTCTTTGTGTGTTTCCATACAGTATGTGTGATTCTGCGAGTGTGTTTATGTACATATGTTAGCAGGCTAAAGTGTGAGGCTGCCAATGGTATCTCAAAGAGGCAGATGGATCTCTTAGAAGCATCTTTTTTTTTTTTTGCAGCAACAGTCACAGTGCTCGCAGGCTCAGAGCCACCTGCTGTTTATATTACAAGTCTCCAGACCATAAAGCTATCATGCAGGTCTTTGTGTCAGCATATTTAACAACGTCTCACACTCCCCAAATACAGCATTTTAGGGCCCTTTGACATATGTTGCATTTCACCTTTGCAAATTCTTTTGAGTATGAAAGTTTGTGCAAAATATATCTGGGCAGCGAGGGATATTAGCAACTTCATAAATGTTTTATGACAGCAACACAAAAAAAGTATACAAAGCAGCCCAGAGAGAGAGAGAGAGAGAGAGGTGCCACAAAAACTCTGCGGTGTCTTGAAGATAGTCAAACAATTTTCAAGACCAGCAACTTTCAAGTCTATAAAAATTGATCTGTTTGTCATGAGAGGAGACCCATTTGGGATTCCTCAAGCGTGAAATCTTCGTGAAATGGGTGTATCAATCAGAAAAAACAGAGAGACAGAGATTGAAAGATGATAGAGGGAAAGCGAGAGATGAGAAAGAAGGGGTGAATGGAAGCGCCAGAGAGGGAAGGGAAAAAAAAAAAGAAAAGACAATATCGCTCTAATTTAGTCATTGTTCCAGCTTTCCTAAATCCTTTCAAGAAGAAAGGCAGTCTTCAGCCATCTCTGTCGGAGCTAACAGCAGCAGAATAGCGCTGCACTG
Source organism: Argyrosomus regius (assembly GCA_946959425.1). NCBI lineage: Eukaryota > Metazoa > Chordata > Actinopteri > Sciaenidae > Argyrosomus > Argyrosomus regius. Next base: position 15,389,857 of record OX336900.1, read on the forward strand.
TCACAGCAGATATGAAAAGCAATCGGCTCCTGTTACATGTACAAGTGTATGATATCTTGTATCTCCTTTATGTTTCTAATAACATGGAGCTGCTGTCAGATAGATGCTCTGTATTTCGTAGTATTGGTGTACAGCATCTGTTGTTCGGTATCCAATAGCCTGGGAACAAAAGCAGCTCAACAAGCATCTTCTCGTCTTTGCAAAGCCGCTAGAAAATATCATTCACCGCCAGAGTCACATTTCTAACTCTTGATTTTTAGACCTTCTGAACTGAGGTGGGTGAAACCTCTAGTCATAGACTACATCTGTGCTTCTATGTGTAGCATTAAGGTATCCATACAATACCTGGAAATAAAAGATAGCAAGAGCTAGTAAAAATGTTATTCGTTCAAACAGAAGCCTTGGATGGTTGAATGTTAACAATGAATAACATACTAACATGTTGTTCAGTGCTGGTGTTTATTAAGAGGAATAGAACAATTGTGGCTTTCAGGTACATAGTGGGTTATTTAGCATCACTACAACTTCCTGACTATGGCACAAAATAATCAATAGGCTACATTATGTCCATTATCACTGAGCATTTTAGCATTTCATAGACTCTACTATGCTATAGTTTGTTCATGCCTATATGCCGCTTCTCATACATATCCAACTCATACTGGATTTATCCTAACATATCCTTACCATTAACATTTTTGGAGTGTATATTTTGAATTTGTGGATTTTGGAGATCTGTCTATTGTTATTTTATGCGCCAGCTTTATTGATATTTTATATCTGTACTCCTACTTCATACTGCAACTGCTGCACAAAAATCTCCTTTGGGATAAATAAATTTCTATGTACTTTAGTCCCTTCTAGGTAGAATGGATAAAAATATTCATTTAGGTGGGTTAAAAGCAGGTAGTTCAGCTTTTGAAGTCAAATCTCTTCTTTTTATCTACCCTATTAAGAGCCTAAAAATGCAGTGTTTGTCTGGAGCGTTTTATACATCTATTGGCACCTCTCATATCCAGTCAAGTGGGTTGCATTCATATATCGCACAAATCAATCACAACTTCATCTTTTTACAGGATTTACAGTTTTTACAACATATGACACAGTTTGGTGCTTAAATCATAGAAGAGGACAGGAAAAACTATCTTTAGCAGACAGTTGTCTGAGATTTGTGTTGTGCTCTTTGATACGGTGACATTAAACTGCATTCTGTGTCATGTAAACAATGTAACTCATCCATTTTTTGCTTTCAGTGTCTGCACAAACCCTGGTGCACGCAGTGTTAGGCTGAACACATGTTCATATTTCGTGACGTGACAGATCTTGTTTGTTCTTCGCTCCTTTGAATGAACTGCCTCGACACTGAGTTAGTGGGTTCAGTTAAGAAGGCTGCAAGCTTCGGGTGATAAGACGCAAACAAACAAAGTAACACAATCCCTCAGGGTTTACCAAAGGTCTTTATTCTTCATGTTTTTGCTGCTCCTCTTATGAAAGCATGTGGTGAATCTTGCTTGGCAGCTACAACATATGTGACAAATACACGTGATAGGAGGAACACATTATTGGAGAACAAGGAAGAGCATCAAATTACACAGTATTTCCTGCTATTCAAGATTTCTTTGACATCAGCCCGTTAACATATCGTCATCAGAATTAACAGACACTCTCTTTATTGACCGCTTCTTCATGTTATTAGCGAGGACTGGCTGTGGTTCTTTGTGCTGCCACACCTTTACTTTGATCGTCTGTCACACGCTCTCTCAAGGTTGCGAATGTGTTGTCAGGATCAGCAATATGTTGGTCATATCCTGCCTCTGCCTGAGAGGAACATTCAGTCGATAACAATACATCCTTACTCCAAGCGGACAATGAGCTGCCATGGAGACAATGACAGGCAATAACCACACTCTCCAGCCATTATGGTCACAGAAAGCATGCTGATGTTCATGAGGCTTCATAAATGTTCATACAGAACGGGTAATACAGTTATGAGCAACTGGGAAACTTGACCTTGAAAGGTATTATGACATTATTACCAGTAATACAAATGATATTATTATTGGCAACATAACTCATTTCTCCATAACAGAAGAGATCGTTCACTTCATTCAAACGGAGCCGACAGCTTGGTGTTCATACTTTCCTCACATTATATCACAACATTTTTGACATATTTGTGGGAGCAACATTTAAGCCTCTGGGTGAGCGTTTCATGTTGCACTGGTTGATTGACATTTGAAAACTAGTGTTGCGAAAACACTTGCCGACTTTAGTGGTGTGCAAAGAGTGAAGAACGTCATATTGCATAACCTATAAATGTTATTACAAGGCAGTTTCCTCCATTTTAAAGAAGACTGTGCTTTTGTACTTTTTGTACCAATTTAAATCCTAAAGAAGAAGCTAGTTAGCGAGAGTGATGGAGTGCTGCGTCAGATGACCTGGCCTCCACAATTACCCAAACTAAACCCAAGTAGAATTGTCCAGGTTTTGAGACTATTTATATGACAGAAGCTGTCAGCTCTATTTGAAAGAAGTGAACAATCACTTCTGTTATGGGGAAATTAGTTATGGTGCCAATAATAATAGCATTTATACTACTGGTAATAATGGCAGTTGCTCATAACTGTATTACCCGTTCTGTATGAACATTTATGAAGCCTCATAAACATCAACATGCGACCATAATGGCTGGAGAGTGTGGGCCTGTCATTGTCTCCATGGCAGCTCATTGTCCGCTTCAAGTAAGAATGTATTGTTATCGACTGAATGTTCCTCTCAGGCAGAGGCAGGATATGACCAACATATTGCTGATCCTGACAACACATTCGCAACCTTGAGAGAGCGTGTGACAGACATTCAAAGTAAAGGTGTGGCAGCACAGAGAACCACAGCCAGTCCTCGCTAATAACATGAAGAAACAGTCAATAAAGAGAGTGTCTGTTCATTCTGTCTGCCTTCATCCTCCTAAAGCACTTTAATCAGTCTTATTTCCCTCTGTTGTGTCATGTAGTTTCCAGTAACAACATGAGTTTGCACTTCTTTGTTCTCCTATATTGTGTTCACAGGGATTTGTCACATATTATGTTGGAGCTGCAGAGCAAGTTTCACCACATGCTTTAAGAGGAGCAGCAAAAACTTGAAGAATGAAGACCCTTGCTAAACACTGAAGTATTGTGTAACATTTGTTTGTGTCTTTCCAACTGAAGTTAGTGTGCTTGTGACCTTCTTAACTGACATTTTTTTTATTTACCTCATAATTCCATGTGTTATTTCATAGTTTTAATGTCTTCAATTTGAAGAAAGTAAAGAAAAAAGATCATCAGAAGGTGTGCCCAAACATTTGACTGACTATATATCTGTAAAATTTATATCAACGACTGTGAAACCACTAGAGGTAAGTGATAAAACATGTTCTCTCATGTTTTGGGTGAACAGACCCTTTAACTGGTCTATTTGTGGGGACAGAGACACACTCAGTTACAGGGTCAGATGCAGGGTAGGAAAGGTTCACAGCTCAACCAGAAAAAGATCTCACTTAGGAAACAAAGTACGGTCGGCGCTTGCCACATCTCTCTGAAATGTAGCCATTAAGTCTGATTTCAGGAGTGAAGAGCGGCAGCTAAAAGCCCTAAAAACTGTCGCTGCCTGTGGTCAGTGCCGCTCCCCCACCATAACATGAGCTGAAATGAAGCATGATCGCCCTCCATCCACCCACCCACCACCACCATCACACCATCAGCACCTGCAGCTCTGCTCCTCTTCCTCCATTTGTCATCAGGCTTGAAGAACAGAGAGAGAGAGAGAGAGAGAGAGAGAGAGAGAGTACCTGAAAATGAGTGTGGTGGTAGAGATATAATTGCTTTCTTGTCTTTTTCGGTTCCCTCCCAAAAGGAGGAGGCATAGCTGTGAGTGACTGAGGTTATCTTCACCGCGCTATCTGCTGAAGAGGCACATTAATGAATAGTGCATTAAAAGTTTGAGTCTGTGCTGCGAGAGAGAGAGAAAAAAAAACACTATCCTGCAACTACTGTAATTTAAAAACCACAATAGCCACTATGCAATCTTGAAAAATAAGTGAACAGAATTTCTTTTTATTCAAACAAAGCAAACAAACACATATCTGTGGTTAGAGCCTAATTGATTCATTTCACAGTTCTTCGGTCATTTCACAAGTACACACAGAAAAACGCACCTAATAAGCAAATATACACTCAGGTAAACACATTATTACAGAGGGTTGAACAGATAATTCAAATCAAACGTCAGTGCGGTGAGTAAAATAAAAAAAAAAATGTGAGAAAAATGTGAGAAATCTGAAAATCACGGATAGAGATGATGTCTACAGCACCTTGAACCTCGTGTGAAAACTGGTTGGATGGCTCTCTGAACTAAAAACCCAATTACTGTAGCATGAATGCTTGTTTAATTAGCCTTGTGTGATGAGCTGCCCATCCATTACGTGGCTAATTGCCATCCTATCAGACCAAATAAAACACGCTATCACACTCTGGAGTCTGCATCATTGCGCCAGATGATATAATTTCCTTGTGAATCATCTGGATAGAGGAAAGAGGAGAGTGACTGACTGAGTGGTGGACTAAATGTGATTGTGTGCGGTGGTTGTGTACGTGGATCAGCATGTGCAAGACGGACTGCAGTGGGAATCCAGAGATATAATTCAAACCTTTGATCTGGTTTGACAAAGTAGCCATAGCAACGGCTAGTAGGAAGTGTTCATCTGTCTTAATCAAGGATGGATTTCTGTGTGTGTGTGTGTGTGTGTGTGGACCTCACCAGAAGACCTTTCTAATCTCCCCATGGATGGATTTTGAGCTCATCTCTAGATATATCTGCGCTGCCCAAACCCTTGCACGCAACCAGCCAGCACTACTGTTAAACTGAGGCTGTTTGCCTCCTTCCTTTTTAGTGTTTCCTGGTGTTACACCTCTTGTCTCTCTTCTGTTGTGTTTCTGTGTCATTAGGTGGGGCATCCAGATTCCCTCTCACCTGCTTAGTCACCTTGCTACCTGTGTCTTGCAACATTCAGTCAACCTCTGACTCCTAACCCTGATCTCCTTGTTCTTCAGGAAACCCCAGCCCTCTCTGCCACCAGCACTCTTGCACCATTCTGGAAACCCCACCACCGGATCCCAACTTGCACAGCACAATTCCCTTTGTGAACTGTTTAAACTTGATTCTGATCTCTGGTTCGTGTTTGTCTACTGAGTATCATTCTGCCATGGCAGTCACTGCTCAAACAGAGCAACTGACATTTCCTGCTCATCTACGCTCATGTAGATACTATCCAAACTAACCTGCCCTCGATCCAGTTTATTTAGCCCCAAAAAGTTCACCTCCTTAAAGCCCTGCAGTCATTTACTCCCATATTTGCTCTTTTAGGGCACTGCCACAGTGTATTCTCCTGATGAAATTGAAGCAAAGAACGACTATGAGTAGATTTTCACATCGGCCGGCCCATGTGAAGTAGAAGAGACTGTCATTATGCTGTTCAGTGGAGCAGCAATATCTCTAGCTGCTTGGGGACATTGGGTGCCTGAGCATAGCCTGCCTGCCCTCCTGCCTGTCTACCTGCTCGCCTCTAACTCTCTGTCTCCATGCCTTACCTGTCTGTCTGCACGACTGCATGGGTGTCTCTCTTGTCAGATTATCTGTCTCTCATTCTCATGTGTGTAGCTGTGTGTTTTTACCTGTGTGTGCATACGTATGTCTGAAAAGAGGCACAAGCTGTACCCCAGGGATCGGAGACAGGATGGCAGATAATAGGAGCTCCTCTGGAAGATTACTCGGCCTTGTTCTGTCCCCATCAGTCTCTCAGTTTCTCCTCTTCTCCCAGCTCCTGTTTTAAACCGAGCTGGTAAGGTTGTCGAAGCAATTAAACCGACTCCCTCTCTGTCACAGTCCCTGTCACCTCCTTTATTTTTATTTTTTCCTTTTGCTCACTCTCCATCTTCCTCCTCATCTTCTCCTCCAACTTCTTTTTTTTTCATGTACTTTATATAGACTGGCAAAAGTTTCAGGAAGAGAGAAATTGGACATCAGCCACTCATCCTCATCCTTCTCCTCATTCCTTCCTTATCATCCTTTCCCTCTCTAGCCTATCACCCTATCCTTCTCCTTTATGTAAGACCTTGACAGCTGTCCTCATGGAGAAAGCTGCAGTGGAGACAGATACAGATTCTGTCCAGTCCCATGATGCATTTAGCTGTAAAGACTTACTGCACAGAAGACCTGATGAATAATACTATTTGAGTATGATTTCAGGTCCTTGTTTCTGCTTTGGATAGTTCATTAAAATTGGAAACATATCATACCTCACGTGACTGATTCATGTGAAAGAGGTTGCTCATGGTGATGGTGAACACACAGATTTTTGACTTTCAGCTCATTGTTTTGGTTTTCGGGCCTGCAGCTTTACTGTTCTGTTTCACTCTCACTGCTCTCACTGTTTCCAGATGTAGCATGCAGCAACAAGAGTTTACATGACCTGCCCAGCACCAAATGGCAGACAGACATTTAGAAGCTACGGGAACAGATAATTCCACCAACAGTTGGTAGAGTTACGTGTTGTACCCACGTATCTCTTGGTGTCTGGTGGCTAAATCCAAGATGTCACTGTGCCCAGCTGCATAACATTTAAATAATGTTTTACATTTCGGTTTGAGTACAAGTTGAACAAACAAGATATTCAGTAATTAATGAGCTTTTGAGATACTGCTAGATAGATTGTTTTTAATCTTTGAACAGAGCCAGGCTAGCTGTTTCCCCTTGCTTCCAGTCATTTTGCTAAGCTAAATGACTCCTGCCTCTAGCTCCATATTTAACGCACACATGAGATCAATATTGATCTTCTCATTTAATTCTTGCCAGGAAATCTAATTAGCATATTTTCCCCAAAACTCTTCTGTTAGACAACAAAGTGCCTTTTAGCCACAGCTGACAAAGATCCTTCACTGCACCGTGCTACAGAGATTGAGAGACTTTAAAATACTAAAATATTACATGTGCTTTTGCATGATCTCAGTTAAAGTCAAAAGTCATAAATGCACAAATGAGCAAACAAAAGAGCAAGTTCAGGAAAAATGAATTCATTAAACGATGGATCAACAAATCAATCATCCTAAAAAGGGGAATGAACAGTGGGGATCACCAGAAAGCACAGGTCACGGATAACCCGATTACATAGCAGCCCTCATTCCACCCAGACCTGTCAATTTCCTTTACTGTATATTAGAAACACTTAGTGAAATGAGGATTAATTTATGAAACTAGAATTATGGAAAATCTGTGCCAGTGGCCTTCACAAAGTCAATTGTTTATCCACCGGGGCTGAGATTACATTTAAACGGATAAAGTGGTTTAACTACAGCTAATGGAGGTACTTTTAGCAAAATTAAAAACAGCTCTTCTTAAAACAGACTTAATTCATAGGAGTTTTTTTCCCCCCTTCTTTCACCCCCGGTGCTAATCCAGGCGAAGTGGTCCTCATCATGACAGCCAATGAAATGAAGCCTGGCACCCACAGCCCAACATTATTAGCAAATGCACAAGAAACTGCCTTTGCCTGCCGGGTCTGTCTCTCCTTCCATCTTACTCTCACTCAACACACCAGGGCTGCAATTCCCCCTGACAGGTTTCCAGCCCCAGTATGTGTGTGTGTGCGCCTGTGGAGGAGGGTCTGGGTGTCATGTGTGCCATGATACTCCGAGTATCTCTTTTGCTAATTGCAGCTATTAGGCCTCCAGAGACCGTCTCAGAGTCTAGCATGGTTAATGAGGAGAGCACAGTGAGATAAATGAGACATTGTATATCTCATGTTGGAACAATGATTGAGTGACGTTAGATGTGCAGTCGAGGGGCACTTGGAGCATTTATGTTCCTACCGACCCTTGTCCTAACAGCGCTGAAGAGGTGTTACTTAAAAAATGTTTTTGAATGGCCATAATTAAGGTTATCATTTCTTATTTGGGGCGCTGATTAGGTCTTTGTCCGAGAGTTTGCTGAGAGGCTACAGTAATATATACTGTTGTCTTCCAACTTCTGTTTTTACAGTGGTTACCGTCTCCTATATCCATGGAGAACTAAGGATTGTTAAATATATATATATTGGTTGACCACTGAGTATATCTGCTTGTTTTTTTAACTGGGGTTTCAGTTAAAAAAAAAGTTTGGAGTCCTTCAACCAATGAAGATATTGTCACTGTCAGGTAAAAAGAATATCTTGCAGGTCTAAAATGTCCCTTTTCAAAAATAACCTTTTTTTATTTTACCTTGAGCTAAAGGAAAGACATTCTGAGTTTATTTAGTGGAGTTTGAAAGAGTTGTTAAACCCAAGATTTCATAAAAGCAGCACGCGATCATTTAGTTTAAGTGAAAAGCCGCTGTACAAACCACTCAAGGTTTTCACCTAGCAGCAACAATATGACAGTGAGAGAGACTGTATGTCATTTCGACGTTCAATCATTTTCTACGAGTGTAGTATATTATTGGACTGATGGTGGTGACAATAAAAAAATGGGTGACCTTTTGAGGGTTTTACTGCACAAAATGTAGCTCTACGGGAAATGAATGGACTTTCAGAGACAAGGTGATCGTGTTGCTCACTGTGTGAACACGTGGTAGACTATGTATAGGTGCAGAGTGTCAGGATAGTGTAGGTGTGGACAAGTATAGGCCTGATAAGCAGAGACAGTGGTGTCTCTGGGGTAAAAAAAAAAACGTAGGCCTATGGGAACTGTCGTTGGTTTCATTCCATGAAACATGATGCCAGTTTGATACTCCCATAATTACCTCATCCTTTCATCCAACATCCAATTTTTTAAATACAGCAGAGAAATAACTGTGTAGTGCTATATACTGTATTCAATCTCTGAGGAAATGATGATCTTAAATTCAGACTGAAATTTGTAAAATATCCTTACCTTTTGATGTAAGGTCAGCTGCATCTATTGTGCATTATTTTCAATTTTTCAAGAGATGATAAAACTGTTTTTGGACATTGTCTAAACTGTGTGTCTTGTTCATCTGTATCTGTTTGAGCAAATATATAACTGGACACATTTTCAAATACTGTATAAATATGAAGTGCTGCCTAATTAAAGTTATTTTCAGTGCTGATCACACAGATATTGTATCAGGAGTATGTAGGGAGTAGTATCATGACAGAAAAAATAAAATATAATAAAACTACAGATTTATAAATGCCAAAACAAACCCCAAGGATATACTGAATTCTTAACAAAAATGCATTTTGATTTCAGTCAGATACATTTATTCTCAGCAGAGATTAGCTTACTTTGAGGAAAATATGCCATGGCCTTCCTGTCCTATTTTTCTTTTGACTAATCACAGTACAGATAGTATAAACGGTGTTGTCTCTCTGTCACACTACCTCATACATTCCTGCCAGCACAATGTTTGCCAATAGTGAGACGGGAGAAAATAAAAGATCTGTTTGCTAAAGGAGGCAGATGTGTCTTTTCAGCTGGAATCACTAGGGTTCTCACACCCTGTTAAGTGAAGGACGGCAGCGCGCACAACATATATACGACACTAACTTCAAATGAAATGAGGAAAACACATTGAGGACATGTGACGGGGCGGATTTAGATCGACTTCTTCGTGTATGTACTTCTATTTATGCAAAATGTTGGATGTATAGAAATGTTTAAAAAGGATTTGTGTGGGAAATTGTCTGACAAATTACTCTCTGGGGACCAATTTGCAATCAGCACTCATATTAACACTGTGCAGTGGATGCTGTCAAAGATGGTTTCGGTGATGATGATAGCCATATAGTGAGACAAGCTAGGACCATTCATCCCTGTCTCAAATATGAAGTTATAAGTCTTCATTGAAAGCGTGGAGATTGAGAAACATCAAAGATCTCGTCTTTGTTCCTTCTCAACTCTAGATGAATATATTAATTCCTTCCCATTCAATCTGCTCCTTCTCTCTCGTGGCGGTCTCTGTTCTGCTTCTCTTTCAGACTTAAATCTCTTTGCTGTCTCTCTCTGCTTGCTAATGTTGCCAGTTTTTTTCTCTCTGAAACTCATCGTCATTTGGGATTTTTTTTTTGAACAAATCCTTCTTTCCCATCAAAAACCTACTTCTTCTTCTTCTGCTTCTTCTTCTGTCTTTCTTTTCAGGGCACAGCAGGAGGTGTGCAACCAATCACAAGCTGCAAAAGACAAAACTATTTTTATCTCTTAATTCAACTAAGAGGTCACCGGACTGGAGGCTTGATTTTTCATCCTCTGGACGAACAAACCGATCAGTTTAAAGGCTAGCTTGACAGACAGGGCTGCTGTTGATCAAAAGGCCTCATTAACATTTCAATCTGCCACTGCCCAGATAAGACAACGACGGTCATTTTGAGATGGGCGCCGTCTGCGCTGCGTCTACATGCTGGGTGGCTAATAATGATGGTCATATTTCATGTATGTTATCACAATCTCCATGCGTCTATCTTTCAAATAACAGATGCCACGGGCTTAATGTGTCTACCTTCCGTTTTAATGAAAACATCAGTTACCATAGGTGTTGTGATTCGCAGGAAGACTTTTTGCAAATTCAGAAGATAAATTGGGTAATCACTGCTTTGAAGTGCAAACATTAGCCAGGCCTCAAATGTTTGTGGATTTGAGGAAATATAAATTAATTCATCATCAGCTCACAGGACATCTTTTTTATCTGAGTATGTGCATCAATAAATCACATCATAGTTGATGTTCTGCAGAGAGATATATTTTATTTTTTACTGAAATGTCTCCAAGATCAGTGAATATGATGCCTGATTTGTGTATAAAGGTGATACTGTAAATGTCATTTCATCAAGACGTCACTTCTATTTCATCCCCATGTCTGTTTATTAAATATAATGTAATGTATAATATAACAGGCGTAGCGAGAGGCACGCTCATGTACAGCATCCCTCCAGCGGCTGAGGAAACATGTTGACAGTCAGATCAAATGAATTATTGAGTCTCTCTTTCAACACCAGATCACGCCCTCATAATTGCGAGCACGGAGAGGAGGAATGTCATAAATGGTGAAAGAGAGAGAGAGAGGGCAGGAAACAAGAGGAGAGAGGGAGTTGTTGGAGAGGCAGAGACCACGAAGGGGAAAAAAAAATAAAAGACAGAAATGCAGGGAGATGAAAAAAGAAAAAGAAAACCTCACCTATATGTCATCCCATGGAATTATGATTGCTCTTTTCTCAAGGCCAAGCTCTGTTGTTGTGTGTGGCGCACATGTGACTGTGCTGCCTGGCTGCCGTTCGACTAAAACGAGCAAGTCTGAGCCTCGCTAGACACAATAAGTGCAGGCTGAGGAAGGCTGCAGATGCACGGGGAACTTGATTGCAGCTCAACTCAACCCAACCATTCATTGTCACCTCCCCTGCACACAATAATGAACAGGAAACACTTGAGAAAATAGGAAAAACATACTGAAATCTGGCAGATCTGCTATGGTGTAAGGATGTTTTCCTGACATCATTTAGCTCTATTTAAAAGGACCAACAAGTTAGACTTTTATTGCCCCATAGAACAAAATGACCTTATAGGGGTCGATAAGGGCTGTTGATCAATATCAGTGACTCAATGATTGCTCAACCACGGAGGGCTGAAAAGCCTTTTTCTCCAGCTAAATAGTAAAGCGTAGGAGTGTTATCATGCCTGTATTGTGCATGGTGATGTATCACTCCCTAACAACATTCCTGTTGTATTCTGGCTCTAATAGCCTCATTCCTGTCCTCTGTGCAGCTTGATTTTGTCGAAATTCCTGCGGTTGACAACCACGATTGGTCTTGATAGGATGTTACACCAATATAATCCTTTAGACCAGTTTTGGCATCAATTCAGCAATTATCTTGAATCTTACTGGAAGGATTTTGGGTCGCTCTTCCACTTCACTGTAAATCTTTTAATTTTAATGTCATGTTGACAGTTTTGGTGACAGGAAAATACTGTCCTGTCACGGCTCAAGCTGTCTACTGTAATTATCTCACCAAATTTTAAGGAAAATGCTGATTTATCTCCCATTGTTATTTTAAAAAAATGGCTATATTGAGTGTATTAACACTTTTCTCACCTAGTCTTTTGGTATTTGTTTGTGTATCCACCTTACTTTCGAAAAATCTACTGCAATATGTGCTCGTATGATTCATCTTTCTCCTCTAGTTTGAGCTGCATACATATAATCAAAGATGTCTGATGAAGGCAGTTTAATTGGTTTAGTTTGGATGGGTACATTTTAAGTTATTGCATTTCTTCAAAATCTAGCTTTAACCAAACTCCAGTAAACACATCGGATCTGGAATTGGTCTTGATTGTCCCCCCCTCACCACACAATCACTGAAATCAGTCCAATCAGACTAGCGTGCAGCGGTTAAGCAGGAAAGTCTGCATTTAGTGTGTTTTTCTCCTTTAAATTATAGGTGCTGTGGTGCTAATGTGGAGTCTTAACCAGCACATTCATTCAATATAAGTAATTTTCAAGTGTGTGTCAGCGTGTGTGGGTGCGTGCTCATATACACACAAAACCTGTGACATTTTTCTAAACTTGCATCAGCATATCATGCTCCTATATTCGGGAGGCACATTCTGTGGGATGCTAAAAAATCGACATACATTTCAGCGTGTGAGTGTTTTATTGATCTCTGCAGTGTTGCATTTCATGCTAAAGGCTGGACTGTGGTTAAACCAGGCAGCTGAGTGGTGATATGTACAACTCTGTAATGCAGGGGTAACACCACTGCCTGTGAATTATCAGAGTCTGGAACGACAGAAATACTAAAACCTTTGTCAATCATCCCACCTCTGTCAAAGGTGCCTTTAAATATATTCTGTATTTAACAGGTGTATAAATAGAAAATGGAAGCAGCCAGCCAACAGTTCAGAGGTATTTACTGACCATCAAGAGCTACTACACAGTACACACAGTCACAGTGAAGTCTGGAGCTTCACACGCCCTCCAACTTGTAACTAAACCCACCCAATTCCTAAATGTAGGCTTAACAGTGGTGAATGTTAGCAGGCCAGCTAAGAACACACACACTGCAAGTAAATGGGCCAACCTTGGAAAGACCTTGAATGACATTCCTTCTCCTTTTGTGCATGCTAGCCGTTTCCGCACACCTCTAGGCCTGTGTCAAGTTACTTGCCAGTGAACAAGAGACCAAACTGATACCAACCCTGCATCCAACTCCTGGTAAGACAACGAAACAAACTGACCCCCACATTAGAGTTACAGGGATTTATAACTGTGCTCTAATTTCTGATCACACATCACTAAATAAGACAGTATTGCTAAACAAGTCAGACAATCCTCATCTCACATTAACCATCATAAACTACTGGTCATATCAGGCAAAGTTAGGCTGTAGTGACAAAACTCCAACTCCATCAATCCATCCATTGTCTTCCACTGAGTCATGGTGGCAGCAGGTTGAGCAGGGTATTCCAGAGGTCCCTCTCCTCAGCAACATTTTTCCAGCTCCTTCTGTGGTATCCGGAGACGTTTCCAGGCCAGATGGGACATGTAATCCCTCCAGCTAGTTCTGGGTCTGCCTAAGGGTCTCCTGCCAGTTAGATATGCCCAGAAAACCTCAAAAGGAAGGCTCACACGAGGCATCTTAATCAGATGCCTGGACCACATGAGCTGGCCCTTTCACTGTGAAAGGGTCGTGGCAGTCGCTCCCTCCGCATGTCCTCACCCTGTCTCTAAGGCTGAGCCTGGACACCCTACGGAGGAAACTCATTTTGGCCGCTTGTATCTCATTATGCTCATGGTCATAGGTGAGGGGTAGATCCAATGTTAAATCGAAAGCTTTGCCTTCCGGCTCAGCTCCTTCTTTACCACAATGATCTGATACAATGTCCTCATTACTTCTGATGCCAGACAAAACTCCAGAGTATTAACTGACCATGGTTGCAAGTTCAATTTTTAATTTTTAAGAGTATCTATTTCTAGTTTCAAAAGTTAGTCTCTCTTTCTTTAAATGTAGTTTACATGTATGTTTGAGTGAATTTCAGGGGTAAACAGAGTTCAGGGGCCACTGTGTGTTTGTTGAGCTTAGAAGTGATTGGGTGCATCAACTAAATCAGCTCCTGTCCGTTCCATTTTCCCAATCAATCCCACTTTAGATACTGCAGCAGCCCTCCAGATATTTCTTCTGGCTGGAGATCAATAGTGGGATTGAATGACTGAAGACTACTAATCCAATTTACTTATTTTACCCCCATTTGACCAGGACCATTCAGAGGCCTTGAATTGTTTTCCTTTGCTTTCCTTAATTTAAAGTGGACTAAATGACAGATAGGAGATAGGGGGTATTAGTGTCACTGGGCTTGATTGTGATCACTAGCCTAAGAGTACATCCACGCTTGGTTTAAATTTGTCATTGTACATAGACTCTGCATTTCAGTTGTAGCGAATGGTATCCATTTAGGTGAGTGCTGTTACAAATCAGCTGGCTTTCCGTTGTATTTACCTTGGCACAGCTTCCATTGCTCTGAGATATGCTGGACGCTGTAGGCACTTCTTTTGAATTCAAGCATCTTTGAAAGTCTGGGACGTAGAGCTCAACAGGACCCCTTACTCTATTATGTTCAATAAATAAGCTGCAAATATGATCCCTGCCGAGAACCATTCCAATCTCATCCCTATTTTTGGGTGATTGCAAGAGTTGTCCATATTGTGCCGATGGAGAACGAGGAGCTCTGCAGCCACTGTTATGCACTACCACTGATATTTAGATGGACACACAATCATCCGGAGAGAACAGTCGGAGAGACTGAATTTGTCCGCCTTTGTGCTACACAGATTTCAAGACCTTAGTGGCTCCCAGTGACCCATCTGAACCACCTTCACTTCATCCTCTGCAGTTTAGTGTTCCAGATGCATCTTGTGTCAGTAAAGAGCCATCAGTGAAAGGAAATGAGATGCGGCGGGAGGCCTAAGAGAAAGCCCTTTACCAGTTTAAGATCAGCCACAGGTATTAAGCTGCTCTCAGGGTCCAACAAAGCTCCAGTAAAGGCAGGTGGGAGCTCAGACAACGGGGAATCAGATAGAGGGAAATCATTGTGATACACTGAGGCACTGTAATCTGGGCAAAGCAGAAAACTGAGGCTTTAATGTTTGTTTAATGTTCAAAGGGAAATTAGCATAGGAATGAGTTACCATTTGATGTCATAATAAAGGATCAGGAAATGCTGATACTGAATTCATATTCTGTGTTTTTTTCCCCACATGTTCTGTCAGGCTTCGACTTTACCACCATCATCTATCTCTCAGCTTCATCTGACTCTGCTCTCAGTCTGCACCTTTAATCTTGCCTCTATCCCCTCCCTCATAATGTTCTGTATCTCACATACTTCAGGGGTTTTCCTTTTTTTTCCAGGAAACCGCTGGCAGGTGGCAGGAAACAAACACTCTGCCTTTTTCTTCTCCTCTGGAGTTTCGAGTTCGTCATCAGTCTAATGCAATCAAGGCCGGCCACCTGCCCTGGCCACCGCAAACCACCACCTATTACAACAGAGCTTTTGTCTTTAGCCACAAAGACACAGGGCCTCTGTTTCTGGAAAGACTGAGATGAAAAAGTCGAAGGAATGAGAGATGGGAGGGAAGGTAGAGAGACAGAAACTTAATCCAGTGCAGGTTTGCGCGGCCTTTATGTTGAGCTAAATGGGATTAAGTAAAACACACGCATTATGAGCACAACTAATTCACCGGAGTTTCATTTCAAAGCTCTTTTACGATTCACTGTTGTCATGTGAAAACCCCTCTTATGTTTTAAATTCAATCGAAGGATTACATGGTTCTTTATAGGTTTAGAGCATTCAACACCCTCCAGGATATGAAACCATTTCAAAGAGAAATAACTGTTATCACACTGAGAAATTAACATTTTTTTTTTTCCATGTGACGTCTCCACCTAACCTGTGGGTTAATAGGATGAAGGCAAAGGTGTCCTCCTGAGTGTGTTGATCTATTAAGGGTAACAGTTCAATACCTACAACGTGAGCAGGAGGGGCTTTAGTCACTGCAGTCTTGAGGGAAATAAGAAAGAACGGTTTTGTGTAAAGCTAAATCAATATGTCCTTTGAATGGCAAAGACAGAGATGGCAGAGGTCTTGCATGCGCTATGCGTTTGATAGTGTTAGCAGTAATAGAGTCTGATGTATATGTTTTATGAGGCAATAATACTTCAAGGTTTGTCGTATTTTACTCCAACTGATCATATCCTCCGCCGCCTATATTGCAGCAGATATCATAAAGCAAAATAGTGTGAGCTGCAGTATAAAAATCACAAAAACAATAAAATTATGGATGCACAAAGTGCAGATATAAAGGCATATGTGTTTTATGGCTCATATCTTTCAGGATTAGGGAGTACATTGGATCGTGTCCCATACCCTGAATGGTATCAGTTTTTAATACACTTGTCGTCCCTAATGCATTTGCATGGTAGGGCTAATTCTGTAAAAGGAAAAAAAAAATCTGTTTGCTCGCCAAGGTTGAGAAAATGGATGAGGTCAGACTTTATCGCAATTTTGCCCGACATTCGATAAGGAAAGTTGAGGAGAAACAGCTTTTTTTTTCTCTCGCTCCCCCGTTCAATAAAGCACCCATTGAGGGGAGGAAAACAGCAGACGCGTCTTTTCTTTTTACCCTGAGGGGAAAGTACCTCACATTGAGGCTATCACTGAAAGGTCAAGCCTCTCCGAATCTCATGGAAACTCCATTCAGGATACACACTTCCCGTGCCATACTGAGCTCCATCCAGCTATCATCTCTGTTACAATAACATTTCCACGACCCGATGGGGGATATGAGCTCCAGAGGTGTAGAGAATGTCAGAACAACACTTTGACCTTTTGATCGTCGTGAATATAGATGGTCATCTAACACTCTGTTGATGTCAAAAATGCAACCTGTGTCTTTCACATTTACAGTGCCCTTTCACTCTGTTACTGCTTTATGTGTCTTTCTTCAACACAACCAATTTTAACATTTAATATTTTTATTTATATCGCTCCTTTCCAAAATGAGATTACAAAGTGTACAACAAAACAGAAGGAGCAATATAGAAGACTTATAAGTGGAACTAAGGTGCAAACATCCCCCAACTCTCTCTCTCCCCACATTCCTGTGACTCTTCAGCTGTCTCTATCAGAAATAAAGCTTGAAAAGGCCAAAAAAATAATCTTAAAAAAAAAAAAAAAAAAAAGGTCAAATCTGCAATATCACCCTACTGTCCAGAGGTTTTTGGCCAGTCAGTTGGTCCACTGCTTTGGGCCAGATGGAAATATATATCAACAACTATTACAATGATTGCAATGACATTTTGTCATTGTCATGGTCCCCATAGGATATCTACTGATGACTTTGGTGATCTCCTGACTGAAAATTAGCAGCACCACAAGGTTGACGTTTCTTGTTTAAGTGAAATGTCTCAACAACTGTTGAATGAACCAGCATGAAATTTGGAATAAACATTCATGTTCCCTGCAGGATAACTTTGTAATAACTTTAGTGATCCTCAGACATCATCAGGTATGTTAACTGCTATTTAGCAAATGTTTGAATGGAAACATTGAAATGTTGGACATGGATCGTTAACTTGCAAAATAATATGTTAGCGTTGTCATTTTGAGCACGTTAGCATACTGATGTTAGCATTTACAGCTGAGTCTTAATACAGCCTCACAGAGCTGCCTGCTAGCATGGCTGTAGACTCTGAGTCTTAGTTAACAGGCAGGCATAGCCAACAGCTAAAAATGGAGTAACCTATTTGGCTGAGATTACAAAAAAAAAAACAGGTTCCTGGCTCGGTCCTTAAAAAAGACAAACACTGACAACAATGGCCAAAAAATGAGTTTGCACATTTGCAAACATACAAGGCAGACATTCATAGTGTTGCACCTCTTGGTTCATATAAAACGTGACAGAAACAGCTCAGCTGTGTCATGAATGAAAAAAAAGAACTAAAGGGAGAAGTTCAAACCCCAGCTTATTTTCTCCCCTCTGTACAGCTGACCAAGTACCGTGCGAATGTCAGACTTACTATTTCGGAAAGTTACAGAAATGGTTGGACACAAGTTCACCTCCTTAATTCCAACGTCAGAAAGGTATTCAGGAAGGGGTTTTCCAAGGCCATTCGACCATCTGCCAAGCTCTGATGGAGTATACAGGCAGCTTTACGCCTGATTGTTGGAATGGGGTCAGATTTGTTGCTAAATCACTCCCCACTTACTGTACACACCACTGGTCTGGTGGCCCCATGAATTGCGACAACAAAGAAGGTAATTCTCCCTCTACTCAAATACTGGAGTTTCCTGCAGCAGGGCACTTAACACAAAGTTTATCTTGATACAGCTGCAAGCCAGCAAGTGCTGCGATAAAAAAGCTTGGCAGTAACACAGACACTTGAATGAATGCTGCATTGTTGATCAATTCATCATTGATCATATAGTGGCTGTTTGAAGAGACGTATAAAACGGATCATAAATGGAGCTCCAATATACAATTTGGTTAAGTGTTTTTGTATGGTTTTATGACCCAGAAGAACAATAGTGTGAAACAATATCCTCAAAAGACACTTTATCCACCGAAATCCCCCTAACTGCAGTTTTGTGGCTTTGTGGAAGCTTTGCGGTTCTACAGTGTGTGTGAGTCTAAAGCCAGTCTTGTACTTCCAGCAGAAAAACAAAGACAAGTGCCTCTTTCACCATGTCACCCTGACTGGTTATCCTCCCACACACTCATATGCATGTGAGCACACACACACACACACAAGCAACACAACGAGAAGCATGGAAAGCTTTGCCAAGTAGGGCCTGCTACCTCTTACAAACCTCATATTTATGCAGACATTTTGTGTTTCTGGATGACAGTGATGGGACTTTGTTGACATGCCATAGCAGCAGTGAGGAAGATGAGCCAAAGGAAGAGAAAAGCAGGGATGAGATAATATGAGAGAAAAATAAAAAGGAAGAAATAAGAACATAATGAGAAGAGAGGAGAGGAGCCCCGTGACAGGTCTACTGTTGGGAGAAGAAGAAAAAGATGAAGAGGTAGACACACACTAAGAAGAGGGAGGCACAAGTTGCAAAGTCAGCAGTCAGGAGACAGGTGTGTGTGTGTGTGTGTGTGTGTGTGTGTGTGTGTGTGTGTGTGTGTGTGGGAGTTCCTATGTGAGCTACAGAGAACCGCTGGTATAGGCAAGTCAGTTAGTGTGTGCGTCCACTATGGGTGAAGATCCTGGATGGAATAGGTTCATATATCATTCTGCTAATGGTGTTGGCCCTGAGTCAAATCTATGAGATATCTCTTTTTTCTCTCTCATTATTACTTAACGACTTCAGGATCTGTCTCCATTTAGCTCTATTTTAGCTCGGCTGTCATAACTGTTGAGATTTACTGCAGAACGATTCCTCCTCTCCCACTGCATTTAGCAACCCAAACATGTCTCCGCTGAGCAGACAGCTGGATTAATAGTGAGATTTCAGTGTTTTCAAGCCATCAAGATGTTAATATCCTTTTCAAGTCCCAACATGAGGTTTCGCTCTTTCAGCACACCCTCTACTCGTGAAGGCGGTCTGCACTAAACCCATAAAATGTTCTAATATAAATGTTGATTTTGTGAGATGGTATCTGTACAAGGGGCCATGTAAAAGCGTAGAGGGAGCAAAAAAATTGTTTAGCAGAAGGAGCATGTCACTAGATAAGAATGTTTTTGACTCAAATGGTGGTTACAGTGATTAATTTAAATATTTGCATGAAATTGAATATGTGGGCATGTGGAAAAGTAATGTTCAGAGTGAAAAGCACAAACATAAGAGTGAGAGTAAAGCGGCTTGGCGAGGATGGAAAAACATACCACATCCTAAAAATGAAATGTAGTCATACTGATCAATTGCTAAAACTTTCAATTAAATTTCAAATTAAGTAGAAGTAGAATTGGTGCACAAGTCACCTGAGGAAAAGTAAGAAATTTCTTATTTAAAATGTACTGTAATGTACAGAATGAAAAAAAGTTTAACTAAAAATACGAAAATTCGATGCAGAAAGTTTTTTTTAAGGTTGACGCAGTTTCCTTTCAGTTCAACTTCCTCAGTTAAATTAATTTCTGAAACTTGCGCTGCAACTATTGACTATTTTCATTATAGATTAATCTGCATGTAAATATAAAAAGTGAACATTTCCTGTTACATGTTTTCCCACATCTTCAAATTGCTTGTTTTGTCCAACCAACTGTCCAAAACCCTGAAGGTATTCAAGGTAATGTACAACTGAGAAATACAGCATATCCTTGTATTTTAGGAGCTGGAACCAAATAATATATATTATGTTTGCTTAGATAATTGCTTAAATGATGAATTGATTGTCAAATTTTTCCTTGATCAATTTATCATGATACATTTCAGCACTAATAACACTAAAAACTGGGTAACAATTTAGCTTCTGACACCTTCATATTTTGGGAATTATACTTGCCCAAATTTAAATGAGAAGATCAATAAAGCTCATGCATCTGTCCATGTCCTGTTAAACATCAAGCTATAGCAAGGAGACGGTTAGCTTTGAATAATGATGTTAGCTTAGCTTAAATATGTTTATGCCTCAAGGGGAAATTTGGGGCACGAGGTTTTGCACACACAATAAAAATAAATTCACTCAGATAGAAACAATAATATTTATTTCCTTTCTTGTTGCGAGCGAGATGTCTATATGCTAAATATAAAGCTGCAACCAGGACAGGGTTGACTTAGCTTAGCAAAAAGACTGGAAACAGGTGGAAACTGCTAGCCTTTCTCTGTCCAAAGGTAAACTACTAGCACCTCTGTAATTAACGTGTTATACCGTGTTTGTCTATTCTGTACAAACAAGGGAAAAAACTATGTTTTTCTGTAGTCTGTGCTCGGTGCTTAGAGGTGCTAGTAGGTAGCCTTATGCTAAGCCATGGAAACCAGCTGCTAGACAGAGTTTCCAATTTATCTTAAAGACATGAGAGGTAACTCTCAGCGAGATACGTGTATTCTCCAAAATATCAAAGTTATTCCTTTAAAATGGTGATGCAGCAAAGGTGAGCCTACAGGTCAGGGAGCATCTCAGGCAGTCACAGTGAAAGTTAACAAACAATTTTACCACAGATGACTGTTATTTGTTGGAGGATCAGGGAGGGTCGCTGCTATATCTGGACCTGAGAAGCAAGTGCCATGCTGGGGAGGCCTAGCGGTCAATGGAGCCACACTCAAAAATAAACACACGCTCTGAAATGCTCCAAACAGGAACACTCATCCATCCAAGCCAGCCTTCATTAAAGTGGTCCGCCCAACCTCTAATTATAGGATTACAGAGCAGCCAGCAGGACAAACACAGCAAGAGCCTCTGGTTGGATGCAGCTGCCCCAAAACACACTGATCACTGTACCTAGTGACCCAGGTATCCACCCACAGGCATACACACACACTCCTGCACAAACCCCAAACACTCATTTGCACAGTGCTCGTCTTTCTCTCCCTCTCCACAGGACGCTGTACACACTCAGTTTGAGCTAACGCACTAACACACACAGGCCAAACAAGACATATACCTGGGTAAGTATAGTGCTGACCGTGTGCCTCCCAAACAGACTTAAAAATAACCCCAAGGTGGAGCAGCAAGGAGAGTCAGTCTCACAGTCTGATAGCAGAGGGAAGCAGACAGGGTCAGGAGAACTCTTCTCAATAACATCTTATTATAGCCACAGACAGTCTGGGCTTTTAAGATGTTTTAAGAGATGACCCTGGGGAGCCTGCTGTATCACCACTTAAGAGACCTGATTCGAGGGGGGACATGCATCCTTTTCCTTCCTTTCTAGATATTTGGTATAATATTGGCCGCTTTAGTGCACAGGACAGTCTTTTTGGTCCTTCATTCATTCCCTCTGGGGTTAGCTCAGTTTGCTGGTTGCTGATATGACTGAAATGAGGAAATACTGTAAAGGCTCGCGTCTAGGTTTGGCATGCTGCTGAACTGTAAGTCAAACCTTTAGGAACTGTTCAATCAATTTTAATTAGCCTAGAGTTTTTAGGCTTGGTCCAGACTGAAATATCTCAACAAATATTGGCAGGACACCAGCAGGACAAAGTTTTCATCTCAGCATCGACTTGATTGTTTGGCATAAAATTTTGTAGACATTCATTGTTCCTAGACAACAAATACTAAAACACTGCTGAGCCTCTGAGTTTCCCCACATGGCCACTACGAGGTTCACGTTTGTGTTTTTTTTTGTGAGATGTCTTACCACTAGATGGACTAACAGATTTCTATTAAATATGATACAGATATCAATGATTCCCAGAGGATAAGCACTGTGGTGGCACCGTGGAGAAGACCTTTGTGGTTTTTAATGTGAATGATTTCAAATAAACTTGGTACAGATATTAATTAACCACAAAATATACATTTTAATAACTCTGACAATCCCTTCATTTTTCATCTAGTGGCATCATCTGTTTATAAATTCAGTTTGTCTGCACAGCATTCAGCTGCACTTTGTGTTCTTGCTAATGCTGGCAAATGTTAGCATGCTGACATGCTACACTAAGATGGATTACACGTTATATGTGCTTAGCATCAGCATGTTCGTATTGTCATTGCACCAGTATGCCTACTCTGTAAAACAAACAAACAAACAAACAAACAAGTCCAAATGACAGAAGTAAAAATAAATAAATAAATAAATAAAAATATAATTCCAATAAATGTCAAACACGAGACTTTTACTCACTGGGTGTGGATAGAGGAGAACATGTCAGAAAGTTTCAGCCTTGACAGAGCATGCAGCTTGTACTCTTTTTAAAAAAGGTGCGTTATGTTTGATGTAAAAGTTAAAGTTAGACTCAGAATGTAGAAGCACACATAAATGTAAAACTAATAAGATTTACTTTAAAATTACAAATAAAAATATTCAATTATTAGTATGGACATTTTTTATATACATATTTATAGAATAAGCTACATGTTCAATTACAGATCATTATTGTTATTTTACATACATTTGTATGTAATTTAAGAAAAGCAGAAAAAAATACTGTAGAAAAAATTTTAACATCATTTTCATGTACAAAAATGAGAAATAACTTTAATTTGTCAATCTTGGCATCATACTTAAAATAACAGTTTGGTTGTTAATTTACAGTCAATGTCCATAATCTTACAGAGTTTTTTACGCTTTTAAAAAGTTATTTGATATAAATACAGCCTACGTTTTTTGTGGGTTTCTGCATTTCTTGACACTTTCACTATATATAATTTTTATTTATAGTACAGTTTTGTGTGAAATGGCATTTATTTTGTACTGGCATTAAAATATGGGCTTACAGGTATCAACCCACTGATTGTGCTTATACTAATGAGAAGTAAACATCCACTTAATTTACTGTTTTGCCATGATTATTCATTAAGTATATTTTGTAGACACACTAATGCTGGTGTAGAGCTACTGATCTGTAAGGAGCTGCCAAGATGTGGTTTCTAAGCCCTCGGGCAACATTTTCAGGAACAATGAATTCTCTATGAATTATTCCATTTCTTCTAAATGAGATGCCAATTATTCTTATCAACAACTTCCATCCATCTGTAAGTAAGAACAAAGTAATGATCACAAAGAGAACTCCCTCACACATCCCTAATATGCAATCAAGCACAATGTCAACCCCGCTTTGTGCTGACACCCACAAGTGATAATCGTGTAAACAAAAGGCGCATCACTCATTCAAACATTATAAGGAAATAGATGAAAAAGGGGTAACAAAAGGATACAAGCCATATCAAGAACAACCACTTTGGTGTGAGAGCAATTTAGAAACAAGTCTGATGATTTCAGAATGTCACCAGGTCTCCTGTGATTGTTTTTACAGAAGTGATTATCATGACAGTTTAAATCTGTCTGTGTTTACACATCTGGCTTCTGAACTGAGCGATTGTAACTGGTAAGAAGGAGCTGAACGAGGAGGAGGAGGAGGAGGAGGAGGAGGAGGAGGTTCGAGGAGACGAGGAACAGCGAGAGCTGCGTGAGGCTTATTGGGGCCAACAGAGGGCATTGTTATCTCTAATATCCATTCAAATGTGCCGTATCAGATGCAGTGAGTGCGGCGCTGCTCAGGGATGGAAATTAGTCTTGTTCCCCACTCAGCCCTGGTCACGCCAAGGGCAAATTCAGACAAATGAATTTACTCAGACAATACATATGGAACGCCGCGATACAGAGGAATGTATGAATGGCAGAAACAGTGGAGGGATGTGAAGCAGAGACGTCCATGCCTCAGTACGCCATCCAACCTGCACGCTCCTTCTTTTCTTACAATAATAAACAACTGTCAGCATTTTACTTCCATGCTGCTTCGGGGTGACATTCGCATTTAATTTGAACTTAATGTACATTTCTAAAGCCCAGTGTTTACAACAGCTGCTACAAGAATCATACAGTAATTGTGACCATTTAATTTAACAACCAAAGCATGATAACAAATCACACTAAGATGCATGTTGTTATTAGATTACATCTGCATTAAAGGTGCATTGTTGAGGTTTTATTGGCATCTAGCACTGGTGTAGTTGCTGCATTGCAACCCCCTCGCCTCACTCTCTCCTTCCTACTGTGAAGAAGAAACTACGGTGACCATGAAACACACGATTCACTAGCTAGGACCCCAACATCAAAAAGGCGAAAGATTGTGAGTGAAGCGTGAACTCATGTATTTCTTCGGTCTGTTGCTGCGTTGTGGGGAAGCTTCTGTGTGGAATCCACCGTAGCACCCGAGCATGACAGACCTCCTTCAGAATCCTATGGAGGGTAGGAAGAGAGGGAGAAATAGGAGAAAGAATTGGAGTGAGCGGGAAATGTGTGGAATATGAGAGCGAAAAAAGACAAGAGGGTTCGGATGGTGTTTAGGAATGTCGGAAGTGGCACTGTTGAGGTGTAGTTATGCTCCTAAAACTCAGCTAAAAAGCCTCAAAATCTTGAAGAGGTCCTAACTAGAGACAGTGTTTGGTCCATTCTGGGCTACTGTAGAAAAATGGCGGCTCAACATGGCGGACTCTATGGAAGAGGACCCATGGTGTCTGTAAACAGATCATCTAGAACATTCTAAAGTAATAAAACATAATAAAACAATTATTATTTTCAGGTGATTATACAGTAATGATAATATAGTCTATTTCTGCCATATTCTTTAAATAGAGCCCCCTATATCCGACACACTGGACCTTTAAAACAAACGTGTAACTTGTTTGTCCACCTCTGCTTGAAACCGAAAATTAAAATGAATCATAATCCACAGGGAGTCTTTCAAAAGTAAAAAAAATAATAATAATAATAAAAATGCATTGTGCTGTCACAATGACTTCATTCTTTTGAATGAATAAGGCCACACCACCGGGATGCAACCAAACCTGTTTGTTTTTGTAATTGAATCTAGTAGGTCATAAAGTCACCACTTAAGTTTTAAAAAGAATCCAGCAATAATAATAAAAAAAAAAATGGTATTTTGATACAGAACTATTTGTCATTCTTTTTTTTTTTTGCACTAAACAGAGGAATGTTATGATAGGGAGTATCAGCTCACAAAATGAAAATGTCATTTTTCATTCTGACTTGAATCACCTCTTGCCTGAATCTATTTGGCAGACTTTGTACAGTGGCAAACCTCACCCTTCACTTTGATAGCGCAGATAGGAACACGGATAGTGCTATCTTGCTATCCCCCTGTGCTATCTCACTGAGAGACACTATGAGGTGTAGAGGACATAAATCTTGTGTATTTACGACCTGTGCTGTAGTCAGCTATCTGTTAGGATGCCCTACCCTCCTCCTCCACCTCCACCTCCGCCTCCTCCTCCTGATCTTGTCTGTGCAAGGTCTGGCTGCTTTTAATACTGTTGTCACATGGGATATCGCAGGATGGTGTTTCTCAATCAGCCCGTTATGTCACAGATTGTGATCAGAAGGAGCTCTGTTTAAAAAAAAACAGCTCGGTCATCGAAAATATACACGCTGCAGACAAAAAAGGGAAACGTGACACTGGAAATCCCAAAGTTGGATGCTTGTGTCCGTGGGTTTGTTGTTTTCTTGCACTGTCACGATAGCTTGCATTTCTGCCCAGTAATAGAGTGAGATTATTAATTTGGAGTTTGCAAATTGTCATCTCACAACAGTCCACTTCTATTACAAGATCTGAGGCGCTAATGTCATTTGACAGCACATAAAATGAGAGTTTAAAAAAAAGAAGAAGTGTGCTGACGTACCAGCACAACACCGAAAGAGAGAGAGAGAGAGTGAGAGAGAGAGAATCAAGCAGCCTGTCTGTTGATTCCTCGTGAAGAAGCTCGGCAACAATTGCACAAGACAGGAGCCTTGTGAGGAACCATTGACCCATTGACTGCTGTGATCCATGTCTGACTGACATCAATACACATTCATCTGTGCTTGTTTCACCTCAGGCTAGTGGGCCACAGGCTACAGTGACTGGCGTGAGATTTGGACAGGCAACAGGCATCACTTTGTCTTCCACACTCGCACTATCACTGACATCAAACACCAGAGGAGGCGATCTGATGGTCCTTTTTTGTTTGTAAGTCACTGTTAAACGGCTTCAAATGTCAGTGGTCAGTTAATCTTATGAATAAAAACCTGCTATTAGCTGGTGATTTAGAGTCACAGGGGAATACTTCCTGTACTGGAAATACAACAATCTTTCCTTTTATGTCCAACACAATAGACAATTGTGGTGGTTCCCAGAATTCATTAGTAGTCACCTGACAGCTGATGTTTCTTTCTGCAATAAACCAATCTGTTCCTGCTCGCTGTTCCAACACACACACACGCACACGCACACACACACACACACACTCACACACACACACACTATTTACAGTTTCAGATTAGCAAAAAACACGATGCTGCTGTTTTGATTTTGCCTCTACATCGTCTTCATTAACATTCACAATTAATGTTTTGTTCCACTGGGTAAATCCCCCCATAGATCCTATCTTAAGCCATCTCCTCTCCTCTCTCTTATGAATCTATTCTGTGTTGGTGCAAGCGCCATCTCCCTCCCTCCCTCCTTCCCTTCCCTTCCCCTCTCTCTCTCTCTCTCTCTGGGCTCTTTTTAATTATAAACTAATCTAGGGAGGTAATCACAGACAGCATGATCAGTTACTCATGCATATATGCCATAGTATGAAATGCAAGCAGTTTATTACCCTGTCTCTCCTGCCTATTTACAGCCACTAGGAAGCATGGATGCAGCCATAATGCTGTGCCAATTAGCCATAAAAAAAAGGAACATTAGTGCAGTGGACTGTTGTTTGGAGATTTGGTGTATTTATGTTTGTGGTCAGAGCTGCAGAAAAGCATCAAATCAGTTTATTTCTCTCCTGCATAAGTCTTTTTTTCTTCTTCTTCTTCTTCTTTAAAAATAGTGCAGCGCTGAAAGGTGCTTTGTGGTTTTCATTTCATGCAGCTTTTCAACATTATTGAAGATGTGATTGCGGCTGAGTGGCAGCAGTGCAGGATGGAAGTGGATCCTCAGACTGATGAGCGGTCTAATAGGCCTGTCTAATGTATCATCGATGGATTGACTGCCGTCTCGGAGGAGACATTTCTAAGGGATTCCAGCAGATGAATTTCAGAAGGGAGAAAAAAAAAACTGAATGCTGCTGCTGAATGTTGGCCAGTGGAAAGACGCCCTCTTCTTGCGCAGCCGGGATGTGCAGGGAGGATTTATTCCAAGTGGAATACAGACGAGCAGTTATATGCTTCACATGGTTGCAGGGTCTCTCTCACTACCTCTCTCTCTCTCTCTCTCTCCGTTCAGCCAATCTGCGCACGGTGACGCTGCGCAAAGGCTGGATCTAGTCTTGGCTTCATCATCATATTTAACACACCCACCCAGATTCACACATGCTACAAGAAGTGCATTCTCTTATCCGGCTGTACTCTTAGTGGTTACCTGGCCCTGCGGGAGGATTCCTGTCTCCTGTTACCTGTGCAATTTATTCCGTTGGTTCGCCTCGGGTGATTACTCGGGACTCAATGTGACAGAATTACGCACCCTGGATCGCTGAATGTGAGAACACGCTTCGACTACTTTTCGGGGACTTTCCCCTAAAAAAAAAAAAAAAAAACATTTAAATGTGAAGAGCTCCACTTCTCGTGTGTTTTTTTTTCTCCTCGGGTCCCAGCTGATCCGCAGCTGCTCTTTCCCCCACCGCAGAGGCTGGCTGGCTGGCTGGCTGGCTGGATGGTGAGACCGATGCGCGCCCTCGAACCACTTGGACACGCACGTTTAACGGATCATTCTCCCCGCGTGTCACAGCCGCTTTTGGATCCTACTCACTCGTCTGTTACTCTGTATTCCCTCTGAAATATTTTGGTTTGTCGACAGGAGGAAAAGGGGAGAGCGGCGGCGGCGGCGGCGGCAGCAGTGAGGAGGATGTGGCTTGCGCAAGTCGACCGCTGGTCTGAGCCGACTCGACCTGCTTTACCTGGACGCTTGCGGATGATTTTGCGCTTCTGAAATCTCGCTTGGACACCCGCGCAAATAAAGCAGGACTCTGATGCTGAAAATACAAAAGGCTGAACACTGAATCCTTTACTCAAGACGGCAAGTGAAGATGGGTCTTATGTGTTTAATGTATATTTCATTAGATTGGCGTCCAGTCTAATAAACATCATCAGCGATGTAGTCAGCTTGTTCATCTGCGTGCTCATCATTTGCAGTAAATACTCACATCTGCTCAAAAGGGAGACCATGAAGATGATCCTCCTGCGCAAATTCCGGTTTTTGATCCTCATGGTGTTCCTTATTGCATGCTCGATGCACATAATGATAGACTTGTTACCGAAGCTGGAGAGGCACGGCAACAGCGGCTGTTCCTGCTCCCACACGCCGAGCGAGGAGCCTCAGAGCTGGGGGAAACAGGGCTGGCCTAACAAGCACACCCTGCGGATCCTCCAGGACTTTAGCAACGAGCCCAGCTCAAACGTGTCCTCCCACTCCTTGGAGAGGATCCCGGTTACAGGCGACAAAACGCAGGCGTTCAGGAGGCTTGAGCATCACGGGCAACGTGGTGACAGGAAGAGGCAGTTCATCCAGGACGCCACGGTGACCAAGAACATGCCGGTTAAGGGTTCAAGGTTGTCGGCTCTCTACGAGCATCCTCTATATAAAAGATCCGTGCCACCTCTGACAGATGAGGACACGCTGTTCAACGTCAACACGGACATCAGATTTGACCCCAAAGCAGCAGAGGATCAGGCATGGTAAAGTGCTCTGAAGCTATAAATAAACATTTTATCATTTGTTAAAACACATTAAAGGGCTCATAGTTTAGTCCTGTGCAATCACATTATTGTAAGTCTGCAGGGGCTGCTGCTGTCACTCTTTACATTAAAACCTGACAATCCTGTCCCCTCTTCCCATTCACCCCTCTCTTCCTCCCCTCACCCAGGAATACTGAAGGCAACCTGGATGAGTTCAGCCCAACAGGGGAGCTGACAGCCGATTCCTACCCCAACTGGCTCCGCTTCCACATTGGGATTAATCGATACGAGCTGTACTCCAGACATAACCCGGTCATCGATGCTCTCCTGAAGGACCTGGTCACCCAGAGGATCACCAGCGTCGGTGAGTCATAACAAAGCAAAGGGGTGGTAGCAGGAGGGCTTCAGTGCACAGACGGAGGGTCAGAATTACACTTTACTCTGATGACACCAAGCTGATATTGCACTTGCTCATCATGGCATGCATTTTGGGGTGTGTTGAGGTTTAAGGATGATGACACTTGTCATCATATTGCCATATGACACGAGCTAGATGTTTAATTGTTGACCCAGCTTTCTGGTATCAACACCACATGATTGGTGACCTATAATAAACTAGTAGGGAGTCCAGGGTCTTGATCAAGGACGCTGTGACAGGCCACTTGTCTACTTGATTAAACATGTTCCATTTTGTCTCTGTGTGCTGTGCAGAGGTCAAAGTTCAGCTTAAAAAGTCTCCCATGTGAAAAAACAGTGACAGCAGAGTTGCCAGATTTGACTGAGACCAAGCAGCCCAATGAGAGTAGAGTGTGTTATGATATTTTTTATACATTTGAACATAAAATAAACAACTGAATCAGGACAACAGTAAACCAATGTACCTTAGTGAAAATGGACATTATAGGCTTTGTGCTGTGGTCAGATTCTGCCCGGTATTTTGTCTTCAGCAGCTGAATACAAGTGAAAAAATACAAAAGTAAAGTGATCAGAAGAAGCTGATCCAAAGCCATTTTTACAATAATTAAAAACCATCACGACGAGGTGGATAATGTTATATTAAATGTAAAAAGTCATCGCATATATGAACAGACACAAGCATTCACAAGTCTTCTATCACAGAACTATGCATTTGCAACAGAAAATGGTAATCACTACATGTTGAGCCCTGTCAGTCTCAATTATAATGTCTTACGATGTCATAAGAAGCAGCTGATTGGACTGGATCTACAAGTTTTCTTCAGGTAAAACCAGTCAATGGTTACAAAAAGTAACCTAAGCTCCCCAAAACAAGTTTTACTCACACATTCATACAAGAGATAGGCAAATTATGTGGAAAACAGACGTGTTAACAGTAAGCCAAAGGGGACTTTGTGCCTCTAATATAACTGGGTCTACCGGTTCAGAGTGAGGGGAGGTGCTGCTAAGTGATGGACAATGGCTTTCGCTGCCACAGGCACTGAACATGTGAACACGCACGCACACACACACAAGTTTGCACAGAGATGGAAGTCAGCTGTAGGCTACCGTACGACAGCGCCGGATCTGATCAAACTGCACACTCCTGCCTTTACAAGACTGAAGGAATAATAAAACAGCACAATCTCCTCTCATGTGTCCCCCACATGGCGTCACAGTAGAATACATTAAAGCCTGAGAGAACACTCGGTCTCTGTGCTGCCGCACACCCAGAGTTTGATTCAAATCAAAAGCTGTGGCTTTTTATTTGATTGACAAGTGCACGGTAAAACTAGCTTTGCACAGAAAGCTGCGAAAGCCATCGCTGCAAGTGCAAGCAGATACCTGAGAGAGGCGATAATCCATGCCGGGGCTGTTATATGGAATCTATTTCTGTTTTTTTTTCACCCCTTTTTTTGGGGGAGATTGTCTTTCTTTTTGGCTCAGTCCAGCTCCCACATTCCAAGAGTGCTTGTCGGCTCAAGGTCGCCCATCTTGCACATGCTGTAAAAAGTGATTGCAGATTTCAGGTTTATCTGCCAGTGACAAAACTGTAACTGGCACACAGCAAAGATTTAATACTTATCTGAGAGTCGGATTAGCTGTTTATAAAACTAGCATCTCTGCCTGGTCACTAAAGGAAGGAATTTCTTTCTTTCTTTCTTTCTTTTCTGCCTTTCTACTCCAGATGTTCTCTAATTTTCTCCGATTTTCTCCCTCATGCTTTCTGTCTCTCAGTCTGGGTGGATAGAGGAAGCAGTTCTCAGCGTCTCTAGCCAGCTAAATACATGGTGGCTCAGTAATTACAGAGCCTTAACACAGGCCTGGGGCAGAATACCAATAGAAGCCAATAGCAGTCGGTTATTATCTAAACTTAAGGATAGGAGTGTGTGGACGTATTATACACTATAGCCTCTTTTGAGCAGCATTCATCAATGGAGATACAGCTACAAAAGCAGCAGATATGATCATTGTTATTACAGATCATAGTGAAAGTATATCATTTTGATGGTTGAGGTGCACAGCTCAGAAAGAGACAGAAGTAAACAGTTTGACAACATGAAGTCTCAACAAACACAGTTTGCTTACTGTGAATGGAAGCTGAAATGATATATTCATGGTCTCTGTATACAGTTGCTCTGCATGCATGAGTTCCTAGTAATTACAGTTAGATTTACCCTTACTGAAAATGTCTCCAGCATACGCTACCTCGCACAGCAGCAGGTGAGGTCAGACAGACATTGATCTTTTCACTTGTAATTCTTTTCTCTGTAAACATTAGCTTGTCCCTGTGATTCCCATATGTAAAAATAAATGAGAGCATTGATTGAGAAGGTTGGTCTCTGGCAAAAGGCCACCAAAACACTGTTTTCAATCGATCAGGAAAAAAAGGGACAGACACAGCAGCTGCTCTGCTCTTTTTTTTTTGTTGTTGTTGCTAATTTTGTTGCATTTTGGCCCTGTATATTCCTCGCACAAGCACTGAGCACAGTCCCACGAGTGCCTTTAGACGGCATTACCGCGTACAAAAAGGGAGAAAACATGAAGGATAGGAGAATGAATAGAAACACAAAGAGACAGCGAGAGAGAGAGATGGACCCTCCAGAGAATACACAGAGAGAGTAAACAGTGGAGGAACAGAGAGCGTCGGGCAAGCACTGGCTGTCCTTCAGCCCCTCACTCTCCCATCCCATCAAACAAACACTGTGACATCAGCACTCAAAGCACAAACACACACATAAAAAGACTCACAAACACAGATCTACGCACATTATGCAAGCTTACAATGGTGCATCTCACCAACTTGGCAGAGGAAATTGATGGTTCGGGCTTCAGGTGAACAAAGACACGTCTTTAAAATGTAAAATCAAATCAGTGTCAGTCAATATTACATTGACTGAGTATAGTCCTAATGTATCATGTCTATAGTGTCTTATCTATCAGCGATATGTACTTCTCCTTATGGGACTCACAGCCGAACAGTCGATATATAATGTGTTCGGTGCAAGTGAAATGATTGATTGATCAAAAGCCTTTAATGCAATAGAGACATATTGGTAACTAACTGATATTTGGCCTTATTTAATTAACTAATTTAGTTTAATTGTAGAATAATGGCCAATAACAACCTACTCAGCACTTTCTTCTGGTTGGTCAACATGCTAAATATGATGATGCAAGTTATTCCGCTATTCCTTATTTGTTCTCTGGACAAAGAAAGGAGAAAATATTCTAATATTGTTTTTAAGTTCCAAAATACATGTGACCAAATGTGCTGTAGATCCACAGTGATCTGATCTAAGCACATGTAATGAGAGCAAACTAGCTGAATGTGGAAAAACAGACATTGTTGAAACCTATTTTTCTGAATACATCTCAGGCTGTTCATCATCTGTTTTGTAAATGGATGGTTCATTAATCGCGAATGCTTTACTTGTACTTAATATCTCCATTTTCATTAGTTTCTAACTAATGTGTGTATCACCTTGTTAACTGGTTGCAGGCTAGAATTTTTCACATTTAAAAAAACAAAAGTTAAGAGCTACAGTACAGTTAAATGCTAATTGGCTAAGTTTTAAACTTAGTGGAAAAAAGTGTGGAGAAAAACAACAAGGATAATGACTAATATTATTCCCTTATTCAATGTGATGTTGGACAGTCAGCAGCAGACTTAATTAGCTTACCTAAAAATGGCTAGTCTGAATTTTGAAGTGCATCTAGGCTAACTAGGTAACATCACTAAACAATATCTAACTGGTCAAGTTGGGTATTTTTTGTGTAAGTAAAACTAAACTCTGGTGGTGCTGAACTTCTTGTGAACACAAAAGACTTTAAGCCAATTATTTCAGCTCACTTCAGTGTTAAAATATAGTTGCCTTAAGTTAATGTATTGTTGTCTGTTTTACTTCAACAGCAATGAAGTCTGGAGGCACTCAGCTCAAGCTCATCATGACCTTCCAAAACTACGGCCAGGCTCTTTTTAAACCCATGAAGTAAGTTATTCCATGTTTTTCTGTGTTGTATGTGTTTAAAAAATAGTTCCTGCTCGCCCTCTTGTTCCTGTGGCTAAACTGCCCTTTCATTTACCCTTGACTGTTCAGTGTCGGGTCCACTCTCTTTAAGAAAAAGCACTCTCTTTCATATCGTGTTAAAGCTTGAGTGCCATTTCCACATAAAACACCAACTATGCAGCTTTTCTACTTCGACTGACTTCCTTTTCGCATCCAGCCACCTACTCATTCTCCTCACAACATCAATCTCATTTCCTCATTCTCCTCTCTGGCTATATCAAATTGCTTTCATTTCAGCACAACCTTGATATTCGATTGAAGGCCGACATCATTCTGCTGTGTCAGAGCCAAATGTTGAGTAGGCATTTCACCTCACAGGGCTGTCAGGTGACACAGCACATCCTTTAGTGGCCATGTTGGAGGTCCTAAGCCCTCAGGCAACACTGGTTCTGTCTTTTTATGACTGCTTCTGATCAGTTTTCTGTTTTTTTTATAATCTAGTCAGACTAAACCATCTAGTCAGCTGAATTATCACTGCCTTGTTGTTAGCATGTGATTTGTGTACAGTGGAACTGTTTGCTGTGGAACTTTTTAGCTGTATACTGGCTCAAGGGATGTCAATGCTTTGGGAGGTTTTTAGGTTCTTGATCCACCACTTTGCCATCTCCGCAACTATTGGATGTCAGAGGATGAATCCTAATGATTTTGGTGACCCCTGCCTTGTAATGTAGCGTCACCATGAGGTTGACATTTGTGCTTTGAGTCTGGCATACACATTCATGTATCATCATACCTTTTGTGATCCATTGACTTGTTATGCAAAGCTATTCCCAGCAGCCACAGCTGCAGACATTTGCATGCAAACACACTAAACTAAGATGGTGCACATGATAAATATACAGGGCTGCTAAACATTAGCATGTTAGCATTGTTTTTGTGAACATCCAAGAGCTGCCGTGCCTAAGTACGGCCTCACAGAGACTCTAGCATGACTACCTACTCTAGTCTTGTGGCGTGAAACAGGCATTGTAGAGCTGAATTTGTCCTGTATTGGTTCCTGAAATAATTAAAAATGTAGTTGAAAAAGATCAGTTTGTGTTTGTGTTATCATGCGGTTCAATGTGATGGATGATTTAACAGAGTTTGTGGTATGTGTTTTTGGATTGGTGCCCTGCCCTACTGCGGTTTAAGGTAGCAGCCACTCAGGTATTACTCTAGCTTACCTGGAGGTTACATATTGTGTCATTATTTTTCTTAGCCGACTCTCTATAATAGTGCCAGACATAATTGCTAGGAGCTTTGTGATCCAACCACCAAGGCTCTGTTCCTCGCTTCATCTCCTTCAGAATCCTCTTCCAGTGATATGAGAACATCCAAGCAATGAACTACAGCATATTATTAACGTCTCACATAAAGAGGTAAAGACGAGTGAAAGCAACACTTTCCTTTCCTTTTGAACCTAAGCTTACCTCTGCACACCCCGTAGAACACGTTGGCTTAACTTGTAGCCGCGCTAAGTCTAACTGCAACTGCCCCCACTGGTAGATACTGTGCAATATTTAATTAATTCACATTTCCTTTATCCGCGCTGTCATATTTAGACGATAACGCATCCCAAGAGAAGTGCTCTTTGCTCCTAATCCCTCCTCGATTGGTGGATTTAAATGTCACCCGTCCTTTGTTATGGTGATTGTAATTTAATTGTGGGTTAATGGTTTTCTTCACAAAAAAAAAACTGTTGTCTGGCCCCTACATGTCAGCACAGAGAGCGGGGTTAAGCCTGTGGATGATAGGTAGCGAGGTTTTCCGTGGGAGGAAAAGCTATTCAGAGACTGTTGTAATTACTGCTTCAATCGTACCACACTAAGTCAGGCCAGACGCAACAAGCCTGAAATCATCCTGACAGGCAAGGAAGACGAGAGATGAGAAGGAGGTGAGAGGAGGGAAGGGATGAGAGATGAGAGGTGTAGAGTGCGAGATAGGAAAGGAGGAGAGGTGAAAGGGGCAAGGACTAGAGGATACAGGGGGTGTATGGAGGAGACAGTTGAGGGGAGGTGGGCAGAGAGTGTTGTCAATACACGCACAGAGTCAAAATCCACAGATTATTTCGGTGCACTGCCTCGAATTTTAACCCAGACGGGAATGTGAAATGACATTTTTTGAAAAAAGCATGGGCTGATGGGGTTGGATGTAAATCTGTTGCTTGACAGTTGTGGTTGTCGGAGCCGCAGTGATGTTTGATAATCCTTAAGAGTGAAGGGGGGCTTTTTCATTCCCTCCTGCTTGAATGCACTTGACTTTAACAAAATAGGGCAACCCATGCTGGCATGTGTGTGTGTGTGTTCTCATTTGGACTGCAATCAAGGTCTTGACAGATTTGCACAGTCATTCTTGCGATATACATCTTTTCCCTCGCAGAGATAACACATGCACACACGCCAATATTCACAAACACACACACACACACACACACTCACACACAGACGCCACACATCCACTTAACACCCAACATCATTTCCTAGTTCCCAAATCTGCTGGTGTGTTTCCACATGGTGCATCAAAGAGACAGAGGCTGAGAGATCAAAGACTTCTCCGGCTGTGCTCTTCTGCTCGGCTCCTCTCAACTCTAATGCAAATGTGTGCCAGGCAATCAGGCAGCGAAGGCAGGCAGGCATGCATGTGGTGTCTGGGTAACGATCGACCCTCCAACCATCCATATCTGTGGAAACCTGCACTCTCTCTGCTCTCCTCTCTGTGTTTATCAGCTCCTGTGTCTCTTTCACTCTTAGTATTCGCCATCATTCTTTCGCCATCTCTGCAACTCTGCGTGCTGTTTGTTTTTCTCTCTTGCTCGTTCTTTAATGAACGGCACAGATGAAGAAATCCATTAACAGGCTTGCCGTATCGATCCTGTAGGTATTCTCTTTTCTTTTTTCCTCAGAGAGAAAGAGAGAGAGAGATCAGATGCTATGGTCAGCACCTCTGCTTTGTGGTGGCAGGGTTCCTCTTTATGTGTAGCTCAAGTAAAACACACCTTAGCATGATTTCACACATGACAGAGATTTAATGAGTGTGTTGAGACACTACAAAATGGCCCACAGTACCTGTCCACTATGATGTAACATAGATGAATCAGCCCACTGAACTGCTGTCTGCGGCGCAGTTTTCCAGACATGGAATAAACCATCTCTTAACTAGTCTAATCTAACTTGAGGCCTGTTTTGCAATATTTGTTAAGACTACAGGTCTTGTGAGATCAGAGAGGCTTCATGGGATGACACTAAAACCTCACAGCTGATGCTCAGCCCTGTGTTTCTTAAGTACACCGATGAAATCATCAAAGTTGTACTCTCTGTCACAACTGCATTATAACCTGAACAAAGCTGAGTTTGATGACTAAGCTCAATCATCATCTTTGTCATCCTCTGTATCCTGTTATGCCTGTGGCCAGAACTGAAATAACCCTGAATTGCAGAATTTCGATAATTTCTGCTTTTGTTCCCATAAACAAACACTTTATGCTGTCAGCTCTGGAGTGTCTACCTAACATATGTGGGTAAAAACATGTAGATTTGTTATATAGCCCTCAAAATAAAAAAAATAAACAGCATATAGGCCCAGTTGTTCCAGTAGTTTAGTCCTGTGGTGCAGCTGTACTGTCGGTTGTAGGCCCAGCAAGTGTTTTTCAAGTTAAATATGCAAGAATACTGCAAAAATTATGATTTTTGTATTTGTTAGTAAGCCATGTACGTTAGTATGGAGAAAGAGTACACTGATATCCCTCACTCAGGACCAAAAGTAGAAGTTGCAAAGCAATATCAAAACATATGCAAAAACCTCACAAAGCACATGGTAACATAACTCAGGTCTGAGGTACAATGTTAACAACATATTGTAATGAAACTGCTTACACGAGTCTAGCAAAACAAACAGAAATATGGCCCTAATTCCCTTATTATTAACACCACAAATGATGATAGAAAACTGAGAATCGCACCTGAATATTTGACATGTGGAATGCTTTGCACCCTTGCTTCAAGAATGAGCATGACAACAAGAAACCTGCTAGCTAAAGATGCAACTGTACATGAGTTGTTACAAATGCATGTACATAAATGACTGTGTCATCTGCATACATTTAGATATTAACTTCTGGACAGATAGGTGGTAAATACTATATATTAGAGCCTAAAGGGACACAAATAGAGCACTCAGAAAATGGTAATGTGTACTGTGTGTGTGTTCCCAGCTTTTCCTGTCAGCCTGTATATACCTCAAATTACCTCTAAGGTTAGGACAACTGCTGTGTTGCCTGACAGGTGAAACTGGGCATTAATATTGCTGTGAGTACATTATTACTCTTTTCTCTTAGCTTTTTTGATTGATCGTTCTGTAAGTACTATTCAATCACGACTCACATGTTGCCAAAAGCGTCACCAATTGAGCCTGATTTTGGCCAGCCAAGAAAATAACTACAGCTGAAGATTGGCCTGCTAGCCAATGGCGGCACTGTGTATAGTTGTGGAGAAAAAAACCAAAAACATACTCTTTGAAAAGGTACAGTCCCTTTGGGAGGACTGATCCAGCCACATAACATTTTGTACCTTCAAAAGCTTACCTTCAAGTTCAAATAATACTAATACATATAATGTGCCTTTTGCTGTCAGGAATGTCCATGTACCTTTTAGTGGAATAAAAAGGTATGCATGTAATACCTTAAGGACCACCAGGGACCTTTGTTGCAAGTACCTACAGAAATAGATCTGTGCCATTGGTGTGTTTGAGTCCCAGCTATAGCATGGGACTCTACAGTACTTTTGAACCTTGGTGGAGAACGATTTTGATTTTGTGATTTTCTTTGTCTTTTTCTGTCTTTCCCTCTTTCTTTTTGTCTTTCTGTCTTTCGTTATCACTTT
Source organism: Argyrosomus regius (assembly GCA_946959425.1). Taxonomy (NCBI): domain Eukaryota; kingdom Metazoa; phylum Chordata; class Actinopteri; family Sciaenidae; genus Argyrosomus; species Argyrosomus regius. Next base: position 15,428,574 of record OX336900.1, read on the forward strand.
GCCATGATATCAGAAGACATGATTGTAATACATTTCTCTCAGAGCACACAAAGCTCATTAGATCATGAGCGCAGATGATCGACAAAGGAAGGAGGGGGAAGGACTGATGATTGATATAATGATGGTCTTCCGTTCCTTCTTACTTCCACTTAATTGTATCACTTGTCAATCAGCCGACTGTTGGCTCAGTCACACGCAAATCAATCCGAGTATTCCTAGAAGAGATATCTGCTCTTTTCCGCTGCTCCTCCCCATTGAGCGATCTATATCTGTGCTAAGTCGGGTCCATGAGTAATTTTTGATTGACACGTCGGGGAGACAAGAGACGGAAGCCACATAATGTCACCTCATTTGTGTCAATAACATATTGACAGGAGCACAAATAACAGCCTGGAGGAAATGTCTGTGTTAAATGTGAAATATTAGTGGGAAATTGGCTGCATATAAGAGTTGATGTTGTATAATCAAGCTGCATCAGCCGTGGGAGGTGAAAGAATAAGATTGAGGGAGCTTTGTCTGGAGATGGGGAGGGCATGTCTCAACAAAAGCCCTTATTATCCTCGCTTAAAGCTGCCCAGATTTGTCCTCAAACAAGGCAAAGACTGAACACTGAAAGGCTGATAAAACACAGCACAATTCAACGATTGTTCCTGTATGTTGCCGAACAAAAGCATGTCAAACAAACTTAGTTCTCTGTGGACCAGCCTTCATTTTTTGCCCCTCGTTTTTCCTATATATTTTGCCGGTTTGGTTGTTTGTTTGTCAGCGTGTGTGCATGTGCGCTTATTTACTGGGTGATATTGTATTCACAAGGTCTTCTGTGCCTGTGCTCTGACTTTGAGTCGGGAAATAAAGGGATGAACTGCCTCAGGACAAGTCATTCAGAACACAGATGATGAGCTCTGTTTGGAAATAGAGGAAATGCGCCGCGGCATAGTGGCAACGCTCGAGCTGGAAGTTGAATGTTAACTCTCAGATTGCTGGCGCACATATTTGGAAATGGTGAAGCATACACTTCAGCAGCTGCATTGATCCATGACATAAAGCCTTTAAACATTATGACAAGAATAATTGGATATATACAGTACATAAGAAATAATACTGTACCAGCTCGTGGCTGGTACAATAGGTAGAACATCAATGAAATCCACTGTGAATATATTTGCATGAATTACATGCTTTAATTCAAGTAAAGGTTACATCTGATATAAGCAGTTTTTATGCATGCTCAAATTACAGCCACAATTACCCCTGCATGCACAAATAAACATCATATTCAGAATATAATGAAAAAGAATTAGCTGCTCTTGTATATCTTTGTATCTCCCAGCTATCACATTCGAGTTTCTCATAATCAGAATACGAGTCTACCTGGACTGCAAATGTAATACAGCCTGCACATGCTCCTCATCTTAAACAGAACACTCAGGGATCATGAATAATAGTCGAGTATTATAATGGCTTGTAAACGCACTGGCTGACCTCAGGAAATATCCCCGTTCTATTCATTTCTGCTGTAGCACCGGTCCTGTTGCTAGAGAAAACAGTTGAATAATTAATCTAAAATTACAGCCACTGTGAGATGTGTGATTTAGCAGCACTTAAGGCTCTTGCTGCTCCCTGCTTAATGTTTTGACTGTTCCCCCTATGTTATAATTGTTTCACCAGGGTATTATTGTGCGTTGTGCAGTTTGTGCTGAAGTAGAAATTAAAGTGTTTATGGCACAATTCTTTGGAGTAAGAGAAAAAACTGTGTGTTCAAGCGCTCGGTTTAAAAGAAATAAGTACAGTACACACACACACACCAGTCATCACATATACTAGATGAAATCTGCAGTAGCTGAAGATATTTTTCAGCAGCCGAATGGTACACATGATCAAATGAAGCCCTCAGGCTTAGTAATATGACCCCCTTACTGTCTTCTCTGCAGAGACTGTGACACACTGCAGGCCAGTGGTGCACAAGGTTCATGTGGCCGCACTGTGTTTTCCCCCATATATGTGTGTTCTTAACACATGTAGAGAGATAGTAGTTCATCTTCTCCTTATGCAACAGATCATTAGAGATGTAATACTAATTAGTTTTTTACTGACACCAGGATACCAGACTAATACACTGGTATTCACCCCCCTAAGAATTGGTGAAAGGAGCAGATTGGGTGTACTAGCAGAGCATTGTTTCTAATTTTAGGGCTGCCCCCAACTTAAGATTTTTCTTGTCTAGTAGTAGGCGTTAGTTCAAGCTGACATCTTTGTTCAAAACATGGAAAGAAATCATGTCTAACTTCACAAAAGTAAATACTCTCCGATTTATCAACACCATTGATCATGTATAATGTTTTTTAGAAATGAACTCACTCCTCTCTTGCATCACGTCTCTCCTGTTCTTACATGAACCAGGGTCAAAATCCTGGTTGGAGCCACTGTAAATCACCTTGGTACTGCATTTCCTCAGTCAGTCTCGGAGGCTGTGTTTGGTCCTGGTCCAGCCATGTTCATTTTGAGACTGTGGACCCTGGTTCCCATTCCCGCTTGCCCAGTCTTCTTGTTTCTTTCAATAAAAACTTTTTCCTGTCATCAAAAAAAGGTTTGGCTGACTATTTGGGGACAGAATTAGATGAAGTTGCCATTTTGATTCACATGTTTCAAAATGTGCTGAAAAAAAATGAACCTGCTCATTTTTATTCTGTTCATTTTTGATAGAAATGATCAATATTGGACAAGGTAGTGCCATAGGGCATTGATGCATACTGTTTTATTCAGTGGTCTGGTTCCAATAAATCACTGCTTTTCATTCAACCAGATGGTTAAGACCCAAAACGGGGTTGTGCATGTTCTCTATAAAAATAGAGAGGGTGTTTTATGGATAGACTGTATGTATTCCAGTGCACGGAGATTGAACCCATAAATCTGACTCTTAAATAATATGAAATTAACCACTTTTCCTGTACATGGTGAACATATTTTTCAGGATAGAAATAACTCCCTCTAGCCTGGTGTGTTAAGTGAATTGTATGTTCTGATGTAAAAGTGGTTGAGGATGTATTTGCCAAGCAGATCCAGCTATAAAATACCCTGTAATTTGTACCCTGCAAGATAAATGGTAAACTTGCTCACTCTAATAATAATAAGTTATTAATATGAAGCTGAAGTTGTCATGGTAATGGACAACAGGCAGTGCAGACCTATGACCCACTATACAGTAAAAAATACATGCCATGTGCTCAGGAACAGAAGCTTATGCAACTCATCTATGGTCTTGTGGGGATGAGGAAAAAGCTGCACATGAGCGAGTAGCCCTCTGTAATAATCTGTTAATGTACTGCTGGCATTCTGCCATCTACAGTAATCAGCCATCATGATTTATGTAGAATGTAGATATTATTAAAGCAGCAATGTTTTCCCCAGTAATGTATTCCAACACACAGTGCCAGTTTTAATCACTGTCGTTGATTAGCATAATCGCTAACTTTGACATATCTGTTAGATGCACAAACGTACACTCCCCTTTACCGGAGCTTGCACCTTTTTCCTGCATCTTCTAAAAACACAACATCAGCATCCAGTCTTTGCACGGCTTCCCCACTCTGTACAGTCGATATCTCAGCGTGCGTGTGTGTGTATTTCACAGTCTTACTGCCACCTCTGATGACTTTGAACATACAACATTCCTCGAAGATCAAAAGTCATGGTGTCTTTTTGTCTTTGTGTGCTGATCTGTGCCTCCATGTGTATGTACAGTATGTGTTTATATTCTTGTACGTGCCTGTGCATATGAGTGCCGCTCTGCAGCGATACTGTTACGGCAAATTCCACACAGCCCTTGCTCGGGCTTTCCAGGAGCACAAATGTCTTGATGATATTATCAGTCACAACTGCCCCCTTCAGGTAAATGTTATCAGCTCTAATGTTGTGCTGAAGGAACGATAACACAGTGTTGGAGCCAGCAGAAATGACAAGCCAGCATCCAATCTGCATATCAAAGCCTCGGCTAAATTCCTCTGCCATCTGTGTGTGTGCGCGTGTGTGTGCACATTTGGTGTGTGTGCAACTCACACACACACACACACACACAAATGCATGCATTTGAAATGCTCTGCTGCCATTTCTCTGCAGTCTCAGAGGCAAGTTGTTCCTGGCCCCGCCACAGCCGCAGTTCATCCTCAATAAACACGCATTGTTTCTTAGAAATAATAAAAAGAAGCTTAATTACTCATCCATAAACATTTCAGACAACCTGATCCAGCCCCGTGTTTCTGCGGGAATGCAGGCTTTGATACCATCTGTCATCTTGTCTCTTTGCTTTGAAGGGGCTGTCACTCAAAGGCAGGCTTTACTCTCTGTCTGGACACAGTACACCTCAACAGCTGATGTGACAATCGCGGCAGACATTGATTCATCTGGCCTGGGCCCCGACCCTCCGCGCCGCCGCTCTTATTGTGCACCAGATGCTGAAAGCAGGGGCTGTTTCATGACTGAAAATGAGCCTTTTATGTCCTCCCATGAATCACATGAACAAAGAGCTAAAAGGACAGTGTCGTGTGCCCCGTATTCGATATCGCATACTTGAGTTTAATTGCACAGATTACAAACTGAATATTCACAAGCCTCATTAAAACAATATGTAACATCTAAATTGTTGTTTTTTTAGACTTTTAATGGTGTGATCACACTTTTATTCTACATTTTTGTATTCGGTTTATTTAGTCTCAGGCTGCATGAAAAAAAACAGGTCTTGTAAACAAAAGTCACACAAACTCGCTCGTTTACTGGACTGAGTTTTGGAAACCTGTCATCCGTCGAGGTTAGAGATTTTGGCAGCAGAGGGAATCTAAATAAATCTAACTTGAGACCCTTTAAGTTTAGCCAAGAGTCATGGACTCATTTACTTTCTGTGCTGTTTATACCACTTAAGAGCATGTGAAGAAATAACTGAGCGTGAGCATCGCTCCTGACAGCAGTTTGTTTTGCCCGGCCGGCGGCTATCAAATGTCAGCATCTGTCTTTGTGTACCATTCAAACCTTGCATTTTTGGGTTGTTTCCTGCGGTTGGCCTAGATACACTACGAGGAAAAAAGAATCACGCTTTTCTTGGAAGAAGCACTTCCACCTGTCTTGGGTCGGTTATTGGTGCCTGAATGTTCTGGCCAAATAGACTTGTAAACGCTCCCAGAGTTTGGTGAAACTGCTCCAAATGTGTTTTTGGGCGAAAGTGCTGTAAGTCTCATTAATTATAGAGGGAGAATGTGCTTTGATTTAGCCGTTAAAAGAGATGTACCGAATGGGGCAAACATACCTACAAAAAAGTGAATCAAAAGCTCCATGCTTTAACCTTTTATTTTTTTGATCTGAGAGCTGTGTGCTCTGTGGTTCATATAAAACTCACAGTATCTGTTATTCTGCCACGGGGCGAGACAGCTCTACTTTTACAGAAACGTCCAGAGTTTTATAGTGTAGTGGAGCTTCATTCTGGTCTGCAAAGCTCAAGGTTTCTCCTGTGATCTTCCTCTTTTCTTTCTGTCCTCACCTTCACTGGCCATTAAAGCTTCCCATCTCCTCACACTGTCCCGGCGGCAGAAACTGATCCCTTTTATAAGCTGTAGTTAGTGTCAGGGAAAACACCTTAGGGGGATCATTAGACTGTAATGAAGCAGGAGGCAAAATACCATGTTCACCCGTCGCTCTCCAACATTCCTGATTGTCAGGTTTAATTATAGCCCCGCAAGGTCTTTTGGGCGTCACGTTTTTTTTACTGCATTTATCTCATTTCTCCAACTCACCCTCCACCTCTTCCTTTCAGCAGATGGACACTTGGTCTAATTAGGCTTTCTCTTCTCCCTGAAGAGTGTCCCTCTGAGGGAGGCGTTCAGGAGCGTGGCATTATGAGGGCATGTTGTGATACGTAATTAGCAAACAGCAGAGTGGCGACTAAGGTTACGGTGGGAAAGAGGTTGTGTGAACCACAGCTGTCAGCGCTCTGGCTATGGTAAAGATGCGGATTAAACAACATCTGTTTCACACTGCTGCATACTGTATGAGCTTGATTAAAGTAGTCTTCTCTTACAGTTCAATATCTGCATACAGCAACCCGCCTAAAGCTCCATCACTGACGTCTTCTGCAGAGGAAATGAAGGAAGGAGGTTGGTTAGTCAAAACAAATGATGCAACCAGCCTCAGATGAAAGATTATAGAGACATCCATAACATCCAAGTCCCAACATGACTCGCTTGCCTCACATGAAACAGTTGCCTGTACTGTACCGTAGCAGTCAGTCTGTCTGAAATGCAAACAGCTCTGGTTGTCTCAGGAATGAGCAGAATTTTAAAACTGATGGCAGCATGTAATTTGTTTCACTTGGGATGTGCTGCTTAAGTGGCACAATAATATACTCAGACTGATGTGCCTATTTTATTTATTGGCATGCTTTAATTTAAACTCTGTACAACAATTCGGTTTCATTACAGCTTATAGGTGCTTTATTGGCACAAAATGCAAATGTACTCATTGATGAAACAAAAACACTGAATATCAGATTATATATTGACTCAGATAGCAACTAATTATGCAAACAAGCAAGCAATTATGCAATGCGGTACAAAAAAAAAAGGTATTGTCTTCTCATCGATTAAAAACTACTGCTACTGAAGAAGGTAGAATATGCATATTTCTGTCAATGCCAATGTCTGTTATTGATTATTGCTTAGATACTTATGCCTTCAGATGTTTATTATTACAGTTTTGTTTGATTTTTTTTGTTCACTGTGTCGTGCAACAAGCTGTAAATACAGCATTGACATACAGATGCTACCTAGAACTGGTCCATGACAGGCCTTCGTGTATCTGATATATTTGCCTGTCAGCCAGGCACCAGAGTGGCTGGTACTATATGATCATTTATATACAGCAAATAGAGGTAACATGCTACAAAACAGTGACAATATCGACCTCATAAAAACACTCAGTAGTAATTTAGTCAGACTATGAAAACTCCTGAAGGCGAAGTAGCTAGCCTATAGTGTAGTATGACCAGATTACAGCCAAACAGCCTTCAGCATGGCCAGCAGCTAAAGCCAATTAAAATGACCTCAAACCTACAATAACTGGGGTTTTCTTAGCCACTCAGCAGCATAAACAATCTGTAAACACAATATATATGATCATTTTTTAAGTTAATATTGCAAACTGTTGGCTATTTACATATGAGCAACTTTAGCATTCATTTGGAGTCATGTTTGTGTTTGCTACCTGATCAATTAAGATTTCTTCTAGCTCTGTTTTGGTCTCCACCAACTCCTGAGGAAAATATGTGGCTGCTAAATGCTCCACTGTCTTCTCTAGTGTCTGCCATTTGGTGCCGTGTAGTTCATGTACCATTACCACGGGTTTTCGGTGAGAGTCAGGTGATCATTCTGGTGATAAGTCACTGTGTCACATTGAAGTCATTTAAATATCTGTTATTACAAAAATAGAATCTACTAATGAGTAAAATGTTGCTCAATTAATCCCGTAGAGTCCTTGAGTATAATGATTTCCTCACTTGCACTCAAATATCGTCATATTAATGATCTTTGAAACAATCCACTTCAAAGAGGATGCCAGCTTCAGCTAAAAGAAGTACAAAAACGACAGCAGGATTATTTGAATGTTGGGAGTGTTTTTGGCCCTATACCATCTCCCCTAGCCCTACAGATTATTAATGTCAGTGGGGTGTGGATAAAGAAAGGATAAAGAAAAGACCATATGGTCGAGCTCACCAAAGGATTATGATTTGTTGTTGTTCGCAAAAAATGAGAGAGAGAGAGGGAGAAAAAGTGACTTCAGCATTGTTAGACCCAGCGAGGAGAAAGCAGCTTGGCAAAATGGCACGGATTAGCGTGCTGCGAGAGGGAGCGCTTCCCTACCAACTGTGATGCTGTTCTGTGTGTTCAGTTAACTCAGTGCAGCGAAGGGGTGGGTGTTCGGTTGGGGGGGGGGGGGCATTTATGATGTTTGTCCAGCGCTTATTCAAATATGAGCTTTGGAGTCTCAGTTCTCGTCCAAGCACGAGCTAACTTCAGAGGGGGCGTGGCTGTCTCGTCATTCAACGTAATGATCCGATAAAGTCAAAGCTCTGCGTCTGGAACAGGGCAGGGCTCTCACCTGTAATTTCACATGTCATGTCCTGTAATTCACTGTTCATGAATAACTCAAACAAGCAGACCACTTAAGCATGCAGCGGGCACTATCTAAAACACTCCTTCTCTTAAATATAAAAGTACAACTCATAATTTATTAGTGAGTCTGAAGAGGGGCTTTCACATCCGTCATACCGTGTAAGGAAACATTAAAAGCAGTTTGTTTGAGCTCTCAGCCAATATTCACTGCTTTATTCTGTGCTGCAGTAATGGAAGATCTGCAGTTAAGTGCAACAGGCTCAAGAAAAGACTGCATATTAAATGAAAATGTACTTTTCCAATGTTTTTTTTAATTTTATTTCCTAAATTAAATGTGCATGCATCATCATTAGTAACTGTCGCGAGCTGCATTTCAAGCCAGTTTCTCTCAAGGCAGAAGAGAAACTGGCATGTTACACAAGGATTTACTGCTCGCTTCTCTTGTTGGAAAATGCGTGACAGCACACAAGAAACTCGGCACTAGTTTGTGTCTCTATGGCCAGTTGGCTGCTGCATTTTTCTGCCTCTTTGCTCGCACCGTTTCTTCACTAATGTAGGAGATGCAGAGAACTGCAAGCTGCAAGATCTGCTTCACTTAACTTCCTGTTCATAGGTGTGAAAAAACTTTGAAACATTCGCGGATTTCACCCCTCTCTTGTTTAAAGGGTTGGTTCGCGATTTTTCAGTTCAGTTCTGTCTGCTGGAGCCTCGTATTAGCTTTAGCTGAAGGGAATCTTTACACAAAATGAGGATTGCATTTCACCCTCCTTATCTCCATGTTAGTAAGCTCTTCATTTCAAGTCTTCATTTCCAAATTAGCATAGGGGTATTGTTATAAAACAGACTTGAAGAAAATGTGAATCTATCCTTTAATTACTTTGGTATGGCAAACCTGTCCTCCATGGTCACACCGCTCATTTTTTTCAGCACCTTCTCCTTCCTCCTCCTTCTCCTCATCCTCATCCTTATTCTGTTTTTTTACTGTTTCTTTTCCCTCATTCACCTCTCTGCTTCTTTTGTAACCCCCCCTTCGGCCACACTTTTCTCTGTCACTTTTTTTCTCTCCCCGTCACTCCTTTTCACCATCACTCCTTTTTCCTCCGGCCACACCTCTCAATCTCTGGTCTTTGGAGAATAGAGAGCGAGAGGAAAACGCCACTCTCACTGCCTCCAACAACACCTTCGTCCTTTTATTTTCCTCCTGATATACGAGTAATTCAGCTGGGAGAAACAGACTCACTTTGCTCTGTCCCTTCCCCACCTCTCATGTCGGTAGTTTCTCTTTTCTTTTTACTCTTGCAGCCCTCACATCCCTGGAAAATCTGAATCTGTCCTTTATTGCTCCTCCTCTCGCAAAACTTGTTTTTCCCTGCTCATAAAGCCTCCCAGACAGTCCTTATAAATGCTTAACAAGGTCAGTTTTGGATTGTATTTTCCAGCAGCGTCCATCCATTCGACTTCCTCTTGTATTTGTGGGGTTATTATGGTGGTGAAATCAAAAAGAAGTCGGTTCCTCTGAGGTTGGAGGAGTAAGATGCGCCCTTTTCCTTTTGTTTACAGCTCTTGCGTAACAGAAGAACTGACTCATGGTGTTAGTGAGAACTGATGAAGTTTGTTGCTTGTATATTTTGAAGTGAAATCTCCAGGATACCTTCCTCATTCCAGCTGATTTATTCTCCCAGTGTTTTTGTTTCTCCATTCACTCCTCTCCCTCTCCTTTCATCCTGCTTCCAGCTCCATCTCTCTCTGTTTTCCTCTGAATATTTTTGCAGCAGGACTCACCAGCTCCAGCTTGGAGCCTCCCCTTCTTCCCCTATGTGCCCTTGCCATGCTTGTCCCATGGCTCCAGGGTTTCCCTATGTGTATTTATAGTGTATTTATAGGCGCTGAGCCCTGTTTTCTATCTGCTTATCAACAGCCACCGTGTACCCCACCCACCAATTTACCAGACACAGCCCTGGGATTTCAGGACACCACAGGCCCCGGCTGCAGTCACTCACAGCTCACCCGACCTTGATGCCTGTCCTCCCCCTCGCTTATTCGCTGCTTTTCACTAAAGTGTTCCCAAATCCCTTGATTTGTGTCCTGCTGATTCATGTTTTTTTTCTTTCACCACCCAGCTTTTATTATTCCTGTCTTTTTACCGCCTCTCTCTCTACTATTTCCACTTTTTTGGGTTTCTCTCTCTCATCAGTCAGTGTTCTCTCTCCCAAAACATCTGTAGATCTCAGACTCCCTCCGAGTCCCTCGCTGCCCCTCGGTGGTTTTCACCAGAAGCGCCACGAGAACGCCAGCTTGAGCGCTCCTCTGTTCTCGTCATGTGTGTATTACTTTTGCTATCAAGTGTGAACTGTGATCCGCGGAGATTTGTGTGTTATAAATCAGACGTGGTAGTCGCCTAGCAGAGCACGTTGCCAAATCACGTCAGTGGCACATTTTTACACAATCTCTGTGTTTGTTCTTTTGCAATAACATGTGAGTCAAGAGTGGAGATACACAGAAGCTCACATGTTGGGTCCTGTCACAGTGGCATGCCTTCTTAGCCAGGCAGCAAACAGTATAATTAGACTAATTGTCCCTGCGATAAATTTCCATCCAGACATGAAAGAATTTGGTGGGGTTTACATTGCTAATTACTCACATAGTTTTCAGAGTTCCTGGGACGAGACATGGATTTCATGCCAGAGGCTGGCACTGGTGGGTAATTTTAAGCCATACATGATTAAAGCAAATATCGCAAGTTGAGACATAGTTAAATGAAATTGTGCACAGCAGCCACAAGATTAAGAATAATAAAAAAAACATTTTTGTATTTTGTAGTGTGCTGTATGACTCAGAGATAGAGAGAGAGAGAGAAGGTGAGAGAGATAGAGACAACGTGGGAGGCAGACAGAATGAAGCGCTGCCTGGCAGAATGGGCCACTTCAACTGGATTTAATGGGACGTTGCTAACGGATGTATGAATGGTTTATCTTCTCATGTCTAATTCAGCTCCAGTCGGTCCTCATTGTCAGCCATTCTGAATGAGGCGAGGCGCTACAGGCAGATACGGGAAATAAGTCCTTTCATCCCGTCCTAATGACATTTATATATAGGTTAAACACAGTCTTCTATTTGATGTATTATACTTCCCATATTAAGGATAGTGTTGCATTATAGTAACGCACAACATAAGAGTCTCTGTAGAAAATAAGCCAATATAAATAAACCAAACTGTAAAGGAAGAGTTTGACATTTTGGGAAATTAGCATATTTGCTTTCCTGTCCAGTTAGAATGAGAAGATTGAAGCCATTCTCATGTCTTTATGAGGAATGTGAAACTATGAGTAAGGAGGTGATTAGCTAAGCTCAGCTTAAACACTGGAAGCAGAGGGGAGCAGCTAGACTAGCTCTGTCCAAAGGTTAAAAAAAACACCAAAAGTTCACTAATTAGCAATACAAGCAAAAATACAGGAAGTTTTGGTTTTATGCAGAGTTACATGGTGAATTATTAGGCATTAAAGGTGTTGGTAGGAGTTTGTTTTTTATCTTTGGACATAGCCCGGCTAGCTGTTTTCCTCTGTTTCCATTATTTCTGATAAGCTAAGCTAACCGTCTCCCGCCTGTAGCTTTATAGTTAGCACACAGACATGACACTGACAATCTTCTTATCTAAGAATACATAAAAGCGCCGCATGCAGTACATTTTTTTGAACACAGAAAAAGCAGTCTGTTTTCCCCCCTGTGTTGCCTTGTATCAATCTTTTATGATAGAAACTTGTTAAGAGAAGGTTTGGCTATGCTGCCAACCAAACAGCACATTAAAAACAGCCAGTCATGGTCTAAGATGGGCTTCTGCATTAAACATTTCTGACTTGAGTTTATGGTGATTAAAAGATAGCCCCTTTCGTCTCTAAATTAGCACTCTTAACAAATCACTACTCTTTCCATCAACAGCATCTTTGTGATTTTTTTCCCCCTTCCTTTCAAGTCCAAAGCCACAGGAAATGAGGAAAATCCATTAGCTGGGTGGTTTTAGCCGTCTTTCCCTCCGCACACACACACATACACACTGTACTTCATTCCAGTGGCAGCGTAGTCCTGCCCTGTGGGCCTGCAGGACAAGGGCAGAGGAAATGGCCAGGCATTAATGGCAGCTTTGATTACTCTCCTGTCACTAATGTAGCCAACATGAAAGACAAGAAGAGTAGAGGGATGACTTCAGCCCCAATCAGAGGCAATCTGATGGCATCTACATGTAGCCAGGCCATTTGGAGCACACAGAAACTCTCTGGAGGTGAGGAGGGGGGGGGGGGCCACACTTACATTATGCAATCACCACATACCTCCAAGCGCACACTTCTCATCTGTATATCTGGATAATGATTAGTTACTGAGGAGGTTATAGGCTCTTTGCTCTCGTCTCTGCCCTTCTCCTGCCCTCTAAACTCAGTGGGGTTGCTGTGCTCCTGTTTGAGATATTTCAGATTCGTTGCAAGAAGCTGCATATGCTTGTGGGTGCACACATGGGGTGTGGCGGCTAGTCATACAACCTGCTGTAAGGCACGGTGTAACGTTACAAAGCTGGAGAAAGAACGGGTGGAGTGAAATGTATGTGCATTGTGATAAAAGCCTGGATATGCTTGCGTTTGAGTGTGTGTTTCACTTCTAAAACAGTTTCCATGGTGCATCTGTGTTCATATGCGTCATGTCGAGGACATGAAGACAGGAAGTTGAAGTATCTATTCAGAGGATTAGTGACCTTTTTAGTCATTGATGTTTAATGCATCAGAAAGGGAGATTCATGTAGAAAATATTTGAAAGGCATGAATGAATCAAAGGGAATTTGTTTGCCAAACAAATATACAGATAAAGCAGGAATTATGTTTGATGAATGAACACTAAAATGTTCATGAACTTGCATAGGACACGTGTAATCAGTATAAATTTGAACCAATGCGTTGGAAACAAACAGCCATACAAATCTGTCTACATTTGATTTCTGTCCTGCACTGTTCTGGTCAGTGAAGTCTCTAAACCTGTGCCTGTTGCAACATTTTTTGTTTGTGTGTTGTTGTTTTTTTGGGTGTTTCCTTACCGTATTCCTTCATGGCATGCTGAAACATTGCAAACCGGCTGCAGAGCTCTGCATCACAACTAGCTAACACGGGCGGCGTAAGGAAGCGGGCAGCGACTCGTATTTTGTGGCACTTCTTCCTTTGTGTTCCTTTGTGTTCCTGGCAATTGGCTACAAAAATGTAGATAAAAGGTTTGGATATGTAATGAATTATGATTCTGAAAGTAGCAAAGTAGATAAGTAGTGTAATGCTATTATACCCCCCCAAAATGACCTAACTACGGTAACGTGAGTCACTGTAATTTGTTAATTCCACCCAGGACAGAAGTTGCTATGTTTTGTTTGGAACTGTATCAAATATGAGCATTTTTTCCCACAGACCGTATTGACCATATTTCCCAAAATCTTCTGCTTAATGCAAATTAGTCATATCAAACTGGTTCTCCAAGGCTGGCTTTTTAGCCTTGGAGAACCAAACTAATAACATTACCATCTATCTGAACGTACACTATTGATGCAGGTCGTAATTGTAGAGCTGCACAGTCAGTTTATTATTTAGAAATGAACAAATATTATCAACTATTTTAATAATCAGTTAATCATTTCAGTAATATTTTAAGCAAAAAAAGCCAAACATCCAGCTTAAATGTGAGAAGGTTTTGCTTTTCCTTCTCTCATTGTACTAAATTGAATGTTTATGTGTTTTGGACTGTTGGACATCGCCTCGGGCTCTGTAATATTGTAATGGACATTTATCAAAATAAAAGAAGATAATCATGAGTTGCAGGCCTGCATGAAGAAAAAGTCAATACCACTTACACATTTCATTTTCTTTTTTCAATGAGATTTCTTTCTTTGCTGCAATTTGCAATGTAATTTATCAACTCAACAACTGTGGTACTTTGGCTCTGCCCACTGAGGTCACTTTCAGCCAATGAGATTAGCTCTACCTCCGGAGAAGCTCTGGCTCCATTAAATGTTTGGATAACCAAATTTCCAATTTGCTATATTCATGTCCCCAAGGACAGTGGTGTGTCATATAAAACCTGATCATGTGCTCAGAGTGCGGACATGCTGTTATCCATCCAGCTCACAATGAGAGTCTGTGCCCAGTGGAGCCGTTTGCATGTCAACCTGAGTAATATAATGGCAGCCTGTGCAGCCTCTCCTGCCATAGACACTACAGAGGTGCTTTTTTTTTTAGAGCAGAAAGTGTCAAAGGAAATGAATTTAAATTAAAATAGTGTCACCCATATAATATCATATTTTGAAATTGCACCAGATGTAATTTGTGTGAAAATATTCCCATCTTACTCGGTCACAAATAGCTGCGATTGGAGGAGAACGCGCTCCCCCCTTTTAATTTAAGATGCTATAATTTAGCCTTATTTGCCCAAATGACTGATGCCGGGTCCTGAGTGCTGAGAAGCGAGAGCAAAACACAAAGCTGTCTTCTAAATACCAGCGAGTGAGCACTTTGTAGAAAGGAAGCTGAACTCAGCAAAGATGTCTGAAGCTGCTGTGAAGAGAGTTTTTCCCTCTGAGCTTGAGTCTAATTTTCATGATGAGCGATATTTGTGAATACTCATTTTATACCCAAACTCGGACTTTCATAACACATAAGTGATTATTTTGCACCCATAATCCCTTTCTTAATTTGACATTTCTGTGATGAGATTTCTTTATCAATGTTTTGAATCCAAATCCATTTAAGAAACAGACATTTCGAAGCCGTGTACGTTGTGTAAATGCATTTTAAATGACCTTTAAGGACTTTATGACAAAGTTAATAATGTGAGACAAGACCCAGGAGCATTATAAACTATTAAACCACATTGTGTCATGCTGCTGAGCTGATTGACCCCGGTGTGAGGTTCTGTGCCGTGTACCGGCGTTCATCGACCATGTCCAGCTGTTTCCAGATAGTCAGACTGCTCTGGCTTCAGCCTCTCTCCTGGGGATACACACACTCTTCACAAGCATCACTGTACAAAGACGTGTGTGTGTCTGTGTGTGTGTCTGTGTGTGGAAGACAGCTGGTAGACTGTGTGTGTGCGTACGATTTGAAATTCTACTTTTCCACCTGCTCACTCAGCATCTAAATCTCACTGGAAATAGCATTGCCTGCAGTTCACACGTCTCTGCTTCTCTTTCTCTCTCGCCTGCTTTCCAGTCACAGATGTGGATTGTGGATTCCCCTGGGTACTCTTACTCTGTGCCTGGGAGTTCATTTAATGTCAGCCCCGGCCTTATTGACTTGGAGTCTGCACAATGGCTACAACATATGTCCACGAGACTGTCTCGCCTCCTCTGAATGAAATGAATCCGCTCTGTACAGAAACATCGCTGCCATTCTCCTCTCCTTTCACTCCCTCCTCATAATTCTATTAGCGCGTCCTATTCAGGAATGGCCTGATAACTCCGCCGCACAATGAGTGGCGCGATGGAGGGGTTCTTCTGGGGTTTGGATGCCACTGGCCTGTATGATGTTTTAGAGAGCCGTGGCTTTGTTCTGGGTAGTGTAGCCTCTAGCTGCAACTGCTGCTGGTACAGTAAGCTGCAGTCTATCAGCTCTGAGAGGGGCTTGATGGGCTTAGGAAAGGCCCTGTGTCTTTGCCGGGGCTTTCATGCTCTGTTTCTGATGCCACAAATGGCACGATATAGCATCTGACGTGTGTGTGTGTGTGTGTGTGTGTGTGTGTGTGCGCGCGTGTCACTAAAATGCACTTGCACACACATAAACATATATAAACATATATGCAAATGCTCTACCATATAACTGTTTCTGCTGCCTTAGGGAATATGCGCGTGTGTGTGTGTTTGTGTGTGTGTGTGACTGGGCCACTCTCTCAAAGGAAGATTAATATTGCCCATGGCCGTCTGCAGTGTGTGTTTGTGCCATTAAGCTGTGTCAAACAGAGAGCCATAATCTGGATTGAGCAGTCTTTGGGATGGAGATATTCCGACGTGGTCATCGTTAATGTTCTGCCTAGATTTAGAAGAGTTAGCTCTGTCAGCAACATGTGTATCGTGAGAGCGTGTTGAGACACACACACACATAGTGAAGGTTTGACTGAAGGATCGATTGAAAGAGAGGGCCAATACTTGTGCTAATACAAAACACAGCTTTGGTGGAGCCTCGCAGCATCATTAAAACATCACTGTGTCCTGTTGCAGGCGCAGATTATAAAAAATGGATTTTAAAGAACACACTCCTCTTCTTTCCCGCCTGCTCTCACGAGTGCCGCTGTTGTGTCTCTCCCTCCCTGATCCACCTCCTCTCCATGCATTTTTCCGTCTCCCTCCTCCTGCATCCTTTCCTCTTCTCTTCTTTTGTGCATTGTGTCCATCAGGATGTAAGCACGGTAACACCAGGCCTTCTTGGTAATACCGTCTAATAAATCCATTGCACGCTGCGAGAGCAAAAGGGCGGATGAGGGGATTGAGGGAAGGAAGAAGAGAGAGTGCGGTGAGGAGGAGGGCGGGTATGAATAATGAAAAAGCGCCAGAACTCACGCTGTCCCATCAGGCCCGGCGACACCCCGGCATCCTCCTGTGCTGTTTTGGTTACAGGCAGATGAAGGCGGCGTGTGCAGAGGGAGAGGGAGATAGGAGCGGAGAAGAATGGCCTGAGAAGTGAGCGGATGGATGTGTGCTACGTGCTTCGAGTGCTAAAAGAAGGAGCTGAGGAGGGCAGAGCAGCTGATAATTAGCAGTAAATGTTGTTCAGGAAGAGGGGAGGGGGGAAAAAAGGCAATTGGTTTGGGTTTCATCTCAGGCGCTTCTCTGTTTGTGTCGGAGAGTTTCTCCTATTCTCTGCCGTGTTTGTTTAAAACGATATTATATTATGTTTCATGTGAACCCGGCACCATAGAGCAAGTCAATGAAAATTTTAATAGGATTGCAACCACCTGATCACCTAATCTGATGATTGTCAATTAATATGACACAATAATTATTAAAGTTCCAGTGTGCAGAATTTAGTTGCAGCTAGTGGTGTAATCACTTTAGTTTGTCTTTTCAACATAATGGCCTCCATGGAAGAGGACTGTACATATAAAAGGCTCATTTTTAAATAACAAACATAAAAGATTCTTATTTTCAGGTCATTATACATGCATGAAAACTATATTTTATATTCCATGTCTGCTTTATTCAGAAAATAAAGGCCCCAAATCATACACACTGGACCTTTAAACGTCAAAAGTAGTAAGCTATCCCTCACATGTTCATAGACCAAAAAAGATGTTCAGTTTACTATAATATAAGACCAACAAAGACAACAAATCATCACATTTAAGAAAATTACTAAACTAATCGTTTCATCTCTATATTTTATTAGCTGTTATATAACCTTTAATTTATGGTATGCTAACCAAACTAGCCTCTCAGGTACAGTAGATGAGACAGTATGAGCGCTGGTTGGCATTTCCATCATGTAGAGACCCCACAAACGTGTTTTTTCATCTATGCTGTGACAGGCAGCTTTAAAAAAACAAAAAACAAAAGGCCTCTAAAGCCTGATCATCAGGCCAATTATTTAAATCCTTGATCCCTGATGATTTAAATCAAGTCCTGAGGATTTGATCAGATTGCTCAAAATACGGAGCAAATACAGAGCTATGCAGAGTCGTAGTAAGATACGGGGTAATAAAAGACCGTTTTACTCACACCTTCCTTATTTGCATTATTCCATCCGCAAGAGGACGAATAAGGAGTAAATAAATTCAAACTGAACCACATTCTCTGGTAATAAAAAGCTGCTCCGCTAGCTGCTACGACCCACGAGAAACGGTTTAATATGATTGCCTGGTTGCCAAAATCACATTTAATTGGATAAAGTTATGCACACGTCCCAGAGTTCATGAGTCATGAAAGTATTTTAATGTTTTACTTCCTTTTTTACAAGAAACAAGAGGGAATTTGGCACTTAGCGAGTGATAACTGAACAAATAACACACAAAGACACAAGGTTACAAAAGTGTCAAGTCTGGCCGTGAAAGACTCCTGAGATATAATTTTACAGGCAGGTGGAGGCAGCTAGATTGTCTCTTGGGCAAAGTACAACTTGACGTCCAAACTGCCTGCAATGAACTTTGACTTTTTTTTCTTTTTACAGCAGCCAGCTAAAAGATTATGATCTCGGGAAGATCTGATGATTCATTTTTATTTCTTAGCAGCATAGACGGACACAGCAGCCTTCTAAAACAAACATCACACATCTGATTAGAAGAAACAAAAACATATCCAATGAGGAAATAAAGTGACCTGACTGAGAAAATGCGCAGTGAGGACCTGTGGTCCTGACACGTGTGCACTGTAAATACAGAGCTGTAAAAGCATGCTTCTCCTTTACGCACAGTTGACTGCCCTGCGGGGGGACAAAGAGAGAGAAAAAGAGCGGGTGAAACTCAGACATAAAGCGAGACAAAGAACGGCCATGACAGAGCTGTAAAGGAGCAGCCTTGTATGTAGTTACATCGAGGCCGGGGCCGTAAGCTTTTGTTGCTGCACGGTGGAGAGGAAAACTCTGTGTTGTGGAGGTGACTGAGCCCAAAGATGATGTAGAAAATTGCAGTTGAGTGTCACATGGAGAAGGTTGCACATTGTTTTTTTGTGTGTGTTTTTCGCCTCCATTGTATAAGTGTGTGTGGCTTCTTGACCTCTGCTGACACACAGGATTTTATGCAGCCATATGTGTGTGTGCAAAACAACAACAACAAAAAAAAAAAGTCCAACCCCGAGGCGTCAACCTGCATCTCATTATACCAGACAATCGTTTTCCTAACCCTACCTACAGTTACATGGATGAGCTGCTCAATTCCAATTACACTGCGGTGATTGCAATGCTTTCACAAAGCCTACAAAGGCTGTTCAATGGTGCACGGCCACACACACACACACACACACACAAACAAACTCACATCGGAGACACTCTCGCGGCTGGCTATTGTTGATGCAAGGAGAATTCAGAGAGGCTGCATCAATCTTGTCATCAAAAATCAACATGCTTGTTAGTCTGTGTCTGTGTGTGTGTATGCATGGGCTCGGTTGTGGCCGTGTGTGTGGCTGTTGTTGTGTGTGTGTGTGTGTGTTTAGAAATGAGATTCACCTTTTGGTCTCAGCGAGGTTTTACTGGACTGTGGGTCGATAGATCAATGTTGAGTGGAAGGCACACACTCAGCAGAGCCAGAATAGCTCTGGAAAGGCCACAGCAATCAGTCTTAGCCGAGCCTGTCCCCTAATCATCCAGTGGAGATTCTCATTCTGAATGGAGGCTATTTTTACAAACTGGCACTTGAAGCACTTCCAATGAAGTCAAATATGCAGCAATTACAGATATAGATAATTGAATGTGATGACGCATCCACCGTCTTTCTTTGTGTGTTGCCGCTGTTTGATACTCCTGTTATTTACCACAGAAAAAGCATGATGCGTTTGAAGGTTTAGCAGCAGGTCAGACTTTAAGTTAATCTAGCAAGACTCAAAGGCAGAGGGCATCAGATATAATCGCAGTGCTTGAGTTAAACCTAAATGGCCAGAGCTAAAACCACAGATTGCTAACTGGCAAGCTTGATTGGCAAATAAATAACCTTGATCAAAAATGGCTAGCATTCATCAAGAGAGTGGGGCTTCGTAATAATACTGTAGCTGCTCTCTCCACCATTGAGGTTGAACTCAACCAATGAAATTGGTTCTGCCTCAGAGAAAAGCTTGTTCAACCCGTCTGCACTACAGAAAAGTCATGCTTACTCCACTTTCTTTTCAACTGTAATAAAAATCAGTCATCTGTAATTGTTATTATTACAGCTGTAACTGTAGTGTAATTTAATTTAGGAACATTTGAATTTGGGGTTGGTGGTTACAAATTACAGAAAAAAAAGCAATGAATCACACAAACTGTCTCATCTGCAAGAGTTTTGGTAATACCAGTCAGCTGTTTCACTTTTATCCAAACTGAAACATACTGGCTGTAGCTAGCCATTGCTGATCAACAAACATGCTAGCATGCTAACATGCTAAACTATGGACTTTAAACTATGAACATGCTAAACACAAGACAGTGAACAGATCAAACATTATACCTCCCTAACATCAGTATGTTAGCATGCTAGTGTTAGCATTTAGCTTAGAGAGCTGCTAGCATGGCTGTAAAGTGGTGTTTAAATCTACTTTAGATAGATGCTAGTGTTAATAACACCTTATTTAATCATTCAGAATAGTAAAAATGCTTTTTTTATTCGATGACAGCTGTTTCTTTCAAAGGAAAGAATCCTTTTAGCTAGCAGTTCGCCTGCCTTTCATGATTCAGATCATAATAGAAATCTCTGATTTATTCAAACTGTGCAAACCACGCAGTCCTGAAAGTTGCACCCATGAATCACAATATATAATTCAACTCATTATACGTTCATGGTTCAAACAGCTATGTCGCATGATGTGATTATGTGGTCAGTATGCAGCCCCGCGTGCTGCGTTCCTGGGGATCTCTGTGCAAGGCGACTGATGGTGGCACAGCTTCATTGACGCCGTTTGTTTGAAAACTGAATGAATGGTGCAGATTAAGGATCATCTTTTATGCCATTCGGGGGAAATTCATCATCTTCCCTTCCCACTCACTGAGACACACGCATGTGTAATCCACCTCTGCTTTAGAAATGAAGATTAGAAGAAAAAAAAAAAAAACGCTTCAGATGTCCTCTTATATGGTTCATGTGGGAATTCAATGATGCATGTTTACATTTCCGTTATGAGATTCGCTTTAAATCTTCAACACGTTTTTATCAAGCCTTCATGTTTCATTTCTTGGTTTGCTGCATGGAAAATGGGATTTCTTCTCCCTATGGGAAACTCAGAAATATTCAAATTTCATCTATCTATCTATCTATCTATCTATCTATCTATCTATCTATCTATCTATCTATCTATCTATCTATCTATCTATCTATCTATCTATCTATACTCCTTACATAACTCTTAGGCATCCATCTCATTCTGTCCACTCCACCTTTGAAGGTGGAAGGAATGGCATCAGGCACTTTTTCTGTGCTTAATTGCATTCCCAAGCTGAATTTTTAATCCAAGGCAATTTAATTAACTTGGAGCTCTTCCTGATTTGCTGCTGGCTTTGATGCATTTGAAACGAAATAAAAAGTTATTGGATATTTCAGCGGAATATTCCAGCACTGGAAGGACAACTCCCGGAAGTGTCCCTGTCATGTCTTCTGTCCTGTAGAAGAGCTGAGCTGAGCTCCGCCGCGTGTGCGTGTTCGCTACAGTCAAAACCACAAAAAACATATCCTTAAAAGAAAAAAAAAGAAAGAAAGAAAGTCAAAAGCATCAGGTCTGATGATTTCATTTTCTCTGAGCTGTGGATCCAGATGAAGAGAGAAGCTGACAGTCAGAGGCAGTAGGGCCGGATGGGTTTTTTTCTTATAAAGAAAGACTTACAGTAAGGCAGTAAGGAAGATAGAGGTGCGGAGATGAGAGGCGTTGCTGTATTAGGAGGTGTACAGTTGGGAGGTACGCCTCCTGCTGTCAGAGGCTGCGGTATATCTGTCTCAGATCACGTTGAGATGATGGCTTCATCTTTATGGCCTGTTTATCTGCTCGGGATATTTACAGGATGACGTGACAAAACAGCTCAGGCAGCGGGAGAGGAAGAGGAGCGCTGTACTGTAGCTCGTGGGATATTACAGTGTGTTGCTCGTATCATATGTACTCCTCTCTGCGAAGGATTAGAGCAAAGAGAATGCAAATCCATCTAGACTTAAACTAATGGCACACAAACGTTTCACCTTTCTGTTCCTTGTCTCTTGCCGTCATCTAAAAAGCCTCTCAATTACAATCTAGTTGAACATCCTTCTTCCAGCGTCCCCCTCCTCCTTCTCCTCCCTCTCACAGCTAACACTCTTCATGGTGTCTTGCCACGCGTTAAACCCTTAATAGCTGTGTTTTGCTCAGTGATTTTCATTTAGGACTATTCTTTGCTAAAGCACAGGCCTCTTTGAAGTGTCTCCAGATTGAAAAAAAAAAAACAGTCTGTTGTGTTATGAAGGAGTTGGCTATTTATTCTGGATGCTATCATTTACATGGTGCTGCATGGCCCCTCGAGGACTCGGGGGCTAAACTTGAAACAGGATGTAGTTTCTTTTAAAATAATCTCTGTTGCATAATTCATTAAATTGACACTATCTTTATGCATACACATTGTGATGTATGTGAATCATGGTTATGTCTGTGAATTGGTCCCGGAAGGAGGGTGCATTTAACATGAATACAGAGCTGTTTTTTTTCACAGAGAATAGCTCATTTCTAGATAGGAGGCAGGCTGTGACGGTGTGCAATGAGAATGTGTGTGTGTTATCCTAGTTGTCAGCACGCTAGCTTCACTTTCATCACTTGCCAGTGTGTGTGTGTGTGTGTGTGTGTGTGTGAGTGTCTTTTTTTTTTTCTATGTTGCCTATATATGCCTATTTGTGGCTCTTCCCTGTGTGTCTATCCTAATCTGTCTCTCCCAAATATGTGTGTACATGCACCTACCTATGTGTGTGTGTGTGTGTGTGTGTGTGTGTGTCAATGTGTCAAAGAGAGAGAGAGAAAGAGAGAGAGTGAGCTTTGCTAGGAGGAAACAGCTGTCTCTCTGTATGTCAGGCCTGGGATCTGAAGGGGTAAGTGAGTATAGGGTGAGGAAGGGGGAGGCGATGAAGAGCACCGCAGTGCCTGGGGGAGGTATGACAGCCATCACACATAGAAAAGTGCGACACACAGAACCCAAACCACACACAAAGACACACACACCTGGATGACGGTGTGAAGGTTGTTTGGAGAGCCCTTGGGTGTTTGTGGTGTGCTAGTTAAAAATCCTTGAATGAATTTTTTACTAGCCGACTCATTACATCTGTACTTTGTGAGCTTTTGAAGGCCGATATATTTAAGATTGAAATCAGCCGGTGTCGTTACGTTGGACTGTTTTATCTTTGTGTCAGTGTGAACAGCGTTCAGCCATCTTAGGTCCCTTAAACTCTCCATTGTGTTCGGTGGAGACTTTAAGTGAACAATGACTTTGTACTCAATAATTTAAACAAGTAAATGGAATAATTCAGTTATATGACAGCAGATAACAGATAATGTCTGACGTCCATCTTTAAGGAAACAACTTGTTGGTATGAAATGTAATTCTTCACTTTTATTTCTCTTTCTTTCCTTTCTTCTTTCATCTTTCTTTTTTTACCTTCTTCCTTCTTTTTCTATCTGTCTTTACTTCTTTACATCTTTTTTCTTTCCTTATTTATTTACTTCTTTATTTCCTTTCTTTTTCTTCCTTCCTTCTTTTTGCTTCTGTATTTGCTTCCTGCTTTTATCTTTTATCTTTTTATTTCTTCCTTCGTTCAGTTTGTTTGTTTGTTCTTTCTTTCTTTTCCTTTTCTTTCTGCCTTTTTTAATTGTTTCCTTCTTTTATTCCTTGTTTTTCTCATTACCTCTTTCCTTCTCTTTTATTTTTCCATCTTTATGTTCTTATTTCCTGCTTTGGTCTTTCCTGCTCGGTTCCTCTTTCCTTCAATCTGTCCTTCTTTCTTTCTGTCTTTCCTTCCTTCTGTATTTCCCTCTTTCTTTCCATCATTTTCCTTTCCTTTTTATTTTCTGTCCTACCTTCTTTCCATTCCTTTTTCCTTTCTTTCTTTCCTTTACTCCTGCCTGTCTTTCTCTCTTCCTCTGTATGTCCTACTACAGAGCACTCACTCATACAAAATAACCTGCCACAGGTTCCCATTTGTGCACCATATCCTTACATAAGATTGCAGCGGCGTGTTACAGCAGCAGCACCAGTAAACAGGAACACGTATCGTCAGATGCAAACGTGCAGGTACGCCTGTCTCATTTGCTGGTGAAAGGCTGTTTTCTCAATTTATCAAATGTCATTGCTCAAAAGGTCAGCCTTCACATGCGTTATGCTTGAGATAAAACAACGTACCGCCTCTGCTCATCTTCAGTCTCCCTGTGGTGATGATGCTGGGTTTTTTTCTTTACCCTTAGATAGGATTCGCTATCTTACCCTCTCATGCATTTAAAGCTTACCTGTCACCTCGCAGCTCAACACCCCCCTCTTGAGGTTTAAAAATCTCTTTCTCTATACGTGCGTGTGCATGTACAGTACAGTGCAATCCAATGTTTGTGTATGTGGAATGCGTACGTAGGAATGTGTACGTTTTGCGTGTGCGCGAGCGTGTGCCATGCCCGCGGGTTTGACGGATGATGTGTGACAAGTGTGTGGAGTCAGCCCTTTGGTGGGAACCCACTGGGGCTGGAAGATGCCCTTGTCCTTTTATATTTTACAGCATATCTTTTTACTCCTCTGCTCTGCTTCCCCTCTCGGCTGTGGCCTACGACCATTGCTACAGGCTTATTGTGATCGATTGGCAGTTTGACTTTGAAACTACATAAAACATCCTCTCTGCGCTACGCCCAATTGCACTGTGACACGGTGATACTTTGGGTATTATACATTGCTTTGGATAAAATATTCACTCGTATTTTAAGATTCTGATGATGGTTTGTTTCCATAATTCAGCTCAGTTTGGGATAAAACAGAATGCTGGAGCACGAGGAATGGTTGTTCAAAAGGGAGCAGGTTGGACCATATAAAACTTGAAAAGAGAAAAGAAACGCAGTGTGCGTTCAGTTGTGTGGAAGGAATTCACAGTGAAATGCTTCATGCATAATGCTGAGCTGTCACAACTTTTGGATTCTTCATAATGAATAAGTTTGTAGCTGCTGCGACGCAACACTCATGTCTTAAAAATGGAAACATGGATTTTGGGATGTGCTCAACTAAAAGAACAGTTTGTACATATTTAGAATTTTTGTTAAACATATGTAATATGACATGGCTGCATTATGGGTAATGTAGGATCCAGCCTTTTCAGAGCTCGCTCTAAACGAGAGACTTAAGGTCGGGATATCTTTTATCCTACTGCTTCAGTTTTGACCATTCTTCTAGAAAGCCTCACAGCTTTGTGGAAAAACCAATACTCAATCGTGAATGAGCCAGCTACACACAGAAGACTCATGCTACACGTTTGCCGTCCTGGTCGGTCTGTGATGGTGGTATACCAAAGGGACAAGACGACTACTGTTCAGCTTTGCTCTGTAGGAGTATGCCTTTCATTTTCAACTGATCGCCGATGGCAAAAGGGAAAGTGACGAACACCAGAAGTTTATTTGAGCAGAGTGAATCTGATGAGTGTATTTTTATTTGCAGCTCGAGGCAAAATGCCTTTTTTTTTTCCCTTGACTTGATGTCACTAACAGGGCAAAAGGAAATGCCTCTTCCTTTACTTCCCCTCCTTCCTCTCTCTTTCTTTTTCCTGCTGGTGCTCCAGGGGTCAGCTATGTCCTGTATGCACAGGTAGTTTTTCCAGATGCAGTCCTCTCGTTTACCTTTATGTTCTCACACACTGCTGTGTGTTTGCTGTTAGACCTCCGGCTGCCCCACTGGCTGCCGGGGCCCCTCCTGGAGCAGGGAGCCGAGCCAAGAAACTGTCTGGCCACCCAGTGTAAACTATGTGTTTACAGCAAAGCCAGGGTCACACTGGGCATGCTCGGCTCAGTACGTCTCACCTGCTGCCGATGATAAAGGATCTGATGTCGGCGTAGACAGGCGGCTATAGTGGCGCCACCAAATCTTATTTCAAAAATATAGTGCTTCTTCTGCCCTTACAGAGCAGCGTTTGGCAGTTCAACTATACCTCACTGTGGAGGAAAAGAAATATATGCTTCTTTTGGCAGCTCGGTGCAAGATATCTACTTATCATTCAGCATAAATCCGCCGTGGATTTGTAAATATTTTAAAGGTTAAGCTCAACTAGGCAGTCCAAAGTGAAAGGGACGAGTAGCTCTTGTGCAACATTTCTGCCCTCCTCTCTGTTTTCTCTGCTCTCAGTGCATGCTGTGTACTCAAACATTTATAGACTATATTATGTGGTCATGCATTTATGTATGTTTCCTCTGCCTTACGTCGACGCCACAGTTTCTTGGAGACGACATGCCCCTAATGGTTTGCTTGATCAGAACACGCTCAGATTTGCCTGAACACAGGTGCTGCTGTTAGAGGATTCAAACATGATGTTGCGTAACGTGTAACAGCTGCATATTTGTTAGTTCAAAGAACACGAAGAGACATCTACTGTAGTTTGTCCTCTACGCCGCGCCTGGTTAATCTCCCTGTTTAACTCCACTACCTTTGTCACAGTTCTTCTTCCTCCTTCTCAAGTTGTCCTCTCTCCCGGTCAACGGGAAGAAGGAGGGGGACAGAGGGAAAGGGAGGAGGGCATCATGCCATGCTCTAAATAACTTTATTGACATTTGAATTGGATGTGGATCACGGTAATTATCCAGCCTTCCTGCTTCCTGGCTGGCATTCAGTGAGAGGAGAGCATCAGTGCAGTCACATCTCAAGCCGGGCCACAGGCAATGAAAGTCTCAAACGCAAACACATGCTTGTATTCACATGCTGTTCGCTCATATTTGCATTCACAGCCTCACAGAAAAGCAGTGGCACAAAACATGTGCACCTCGACGAGCACACTGGAGCTTACGAATGGAAGCATGAATAAAGCAGCTTATTGTGGTATCTTCCCCTATAGAGACAGCAATGTAGTAGGACTGTGTGAAGTATGCTTTTGGATTTCTTTAAGGCTGAATGACCATGAATCATTTCACTAGACTGTTTGCTCATGCACATCCTCCAGGAGAGACTCCTATATGGTCAGCACGGTCATGAAATAGTGGCAGGTTACTGTAGAATCACACATTTTATCTGTGGTGCTTAAATGCAAGTGCACTTCTTTTTTTATCTTGTGAATGCGAATAATCATCTCCAGCAGGGCTGAAGAGAGCAACCTCTCTTGCTCAGATACCAAGGCATGGTTTACAAAAGCTTGTCCTTACCTTACTTATTTTTGATGCTGCGTCATCATATTGTTGTAAAAACACAGTATCCCCTTTTTCAGAGACTAAAATACAGACTAAACTTTTTCAACATGCAATTATAGAGTATAAGGAATACAGTAGTTTGACATCTTGGGAAAACACAGTTATTCACTTTCTTGTTAGATCTGTCAATTAAATATGAAGCTACAGCCAGCAGTTAGCTTAGCTTAGCATAAAGAGTGGAAACCACTGACCGTATAAACAATGGACAGAGCATGTGTGACGTCACCCGTAGATTCCTGAAGAGCTGTTTTGAAGCTCGAAATATGCTGTGCCGGCTGCCGCCATGTTGGCTGTCCTACTTCTTCCGCCTCCTGACTAATCATAATAAAAATAATAATAAAAATCAGCAAAGACGTGGATCATTGGCGAACCTGAGGCGGGCCGAATGACTCCCGAGTGCTCAAACAAGCCACGTGTAACGGCAACCACTTGTCAGTCAAAGCAGCCATACTGTTAATTATGCATAACTTTAAGGCTTATTATAATTTGAAAGGGTGAGTTAAACAAAAATTCACCCTCAGTACAGTTGTCATGAACCGGGAAATTATCTATAGGGACAAAACCGTTTTTTGTACCAGGCTGTAAACATGTTTATTTCTGCTGTGAAACTTATGCCAAAATGTTTGCTGAAAAAAAAAAATCTTATAAATATTCATGCTTTTTTGGATATTCTAGTAAATGTAGGGTGTCACTAAAGGCTTGCTGAGAAAATGCTTTAGTGACCAATTTGACTGCATTAGTGTTGCCATTTTTCTGCAGCAAATGGCAGATCATGGAAGACCATTTTAAAAGCTTTATGGTTTGCAAAGCTGTCACTTTGACACTTTTTTGTACTAAATAAACAAACTAAATATAATATGTTAATGTTATGATAATAATTGAGCTTTAGAGGTGCTGGTTGGTGCATTTGCTGCCTCTGGACAGAGCCAGGCTAGCTGTTTCTCCTTGTTTCTGGTCTTTATGCTAAGCTAGGATAACTGGTTGCTTCATGTGAGACTGTTTTTAGTCTTCTCTTCTCATTCTTGGCAAGAAAGCGTATTATAATGTGTTTCCCAAAAATGTCGACCAGTTCCTTTAAAGTTGCCATCGACCAGCCATTGTCAATTGGCCAAAAAAAGAACAAATCAATATTTCTCAATGGAGAGTGGAGAGCTTCTTGTTTTTCTTGTTTTTAGCCTTTCATGCTCTTCTGTCAAATGATTAAATTGGATATCAGTTTTCTCAGTTCCAGTTCACACTCACTTTACTTCCAAAACACGAGTTCATCCCAAACTTTATGTATTATAGCATCCAAAAAAAAAACATCACTGATTTATTCTCCCAAGACTAATTTTCCTGACATCTGGCGGGAAATAACTCCTGGACCTGACTTAGCACAACTGTCCCCATCGATAAAACAGTTGTAGCCTCCTCATATGCTGAACTGAATGATATTGTCCTGTTGTGGGGCTGAGCGGCACTGGTGTAAATAGACACCGCTCTCTGCTTTCAAAGTCAGGATCATTTTTCCTTGATGTAGAGCGAGAGCTGTGTCCCTGAAGCGAGGCTGTACAGAAGAAGAGAGCGATACAATCAACAGACAGCGCTCGGCCTTTACTGGCAGAGAAGTGAGGGATGAGGAGGAGAGAGGAGACGAGAGTGAGGACACTGGGATTGAGAAATATAAAAAGGAGGAGTGGGTTATCATGACATACTGCTTATGTTCTAGTTTGATGCTGATTATACTAGTCTACTCTTGAATTGGGAGTTAACTTCTTTGCTGATAAGCTCAGCATTCAAAGGTATTTGGAGAGAAATGCGAAGCACAGTATGATTTTCTGTTTACTTTGGTCAAACTCCACTCGCCTGCATGTGGCTGTCTGTCGAACGCTTGCAGGAGAGATAGAGGATGGCGAAAGACCGAACGAGAGCGATAAAGAGAGGAGGAAATTGAGGAATTTTTAGTGGATGAGTGTGTTTCTGGGCTCCATGTTGGGTTAGTTAATGACTGGTGCATATGTCAGCCACGCAGCTGTGGAGTTACAATCAGCCAGCCAGCTGAGGAAAGGAGCAACGGATGGAAACGAAGAGAGAAAGAGAAAGCGAGGCAGATAGATATAATAAAGTATTAAGCCGTGGACGTGGAGAAAAGGAAGAAAGAAATAAAAAAGCAGAGAAAACAGTTCTGCGTAAGAGGAAAGCGGAGGAGCAGAGGAGGTGAAATAGAGGATTTTGAGAGAAATAAACACAGAGAGGCATCCGGAGGGAATAGAGAGAGAGAGAGAGAGAAGGAGAGAATGAGAAGTTGCCAAGATAGTTTCCATTCTTCTCATCCTCCCTCAGCTAGCTGAAGCAGAAATGGCAGAGGCTGCAGTCCAAATCATTACACTCAGCTGCCTTCCTGGAAAGTATTTACTGTTGTCAATAAAAAAGCAAAGAGAAGGCTGCATGCATAAAAGGAAAAATAAGTAAAATATGCAGCTCCTCTGTAGAAAGATTCCAATTTGATGATGGACTGCTCTGCTCTCCTTGTATTTTTTTTTCAAAGCCATTAACATATTTTCAATACCTAGCACCTTCTCTGGGAGTCTTTTCACCTCCACTTCCTTTGACTTCGCCTTTTTACCCCGACCGTCCTGTCTGTCCTGCCCCATCCTGGCCCATGTTCCATCAGCTCTGGGATTTAAGCCTTTAAGAGCCTCTTTTCCCTCCAGTAAGAGCTTTAAGGCAGAATGTGTGTGGAAAGCAGTTTTTTTGGGGGGGGGGGGATCAGAGCTGGACAGAAATAGGTACAGATCGAGAACAGGAGTGGATGCTACAGGAGGATGTCTCTGACCTTCAATTGTTCCCGCTTCTTGTTGCCCCACAAAACACCCACAGTAACTCTCGACGAGGGCCTTTTTGTGAGGCAAGGACACAAGTTTATTGTGCCTTGGTTATTGCTCACAAACGCTGTTCGCAGTATTAGGTACACAGGTGTAAAGCTAAGAGTGTTTTATCACTGGGCTCCACTGGAGTGAGACATCTTTGGAAATGTGAAGTTGTGTTGAAGACATCTAACACGTGGACTCATTTGAAACCAACGCACCAACATCAATGTTGGGTACACGCAGTGAATACCGTCTTGCATACCTGCTACCTGCATTGTTTTGTGACAACCCCATATATCAAATCATATCAGTTTACAATAAAACATGAAATGTGAGCATTTTCTGGTGTTCTCATATGAAAGTAAATTGAATGTTTTTGGCTTTTGGGCTGTTGGCCAGACAAAACGAGCCATTCTGGGACCTCTGGGATCTCGTGATTGGCATTTTCTGCCACTGATTCTACGGACCGAACCATTCAATCGAGAAAATAATGATTAGTCGCCGTTCTAGTTTCAATATGCAGCATTTTCAGCTTATAATGCATTTGCATAGTGCTGACTGTCAAAATCCTGACTTTGCGTGACAGTTATACCTGACCTCTAATCCCTTTTCCTTGTGTCTCTGTAGGCAGACCCGGGAGCAGGAGACCCCACCGGATTTCTTCTATTTCTCTGACTTTGAAAGACACAATGCAGAGATCGCTGCCTTTCATCTGGACAGGTAAGTCAACATTAGCCAGTCTCGGAGGGTTGTGTGGTTGTGCACATTTTACGAATGAAACTCAAACCTAGAGTGTTGCTGTATGTTAAAACTTCAGTATTTTACTATCCACCGATTTAGCATTGTCTTCATATAGCTCTGTCAGCCTCATGGGGAAGAGTTTTTTTTAGAAAAGGATCAAAATCAATGCAGTACCACCAGATTTTTTATTCCACACATTCTTCCTCCTTGTCAAAGCCGGTTCCTACATTACCCTCAGGGGCATCAGTGGATGTTCGGTCCAGAAACGGCCCCGATGTTATGAACATTTTCTACTCAATAAATTTAAAAAGTCAATGTTCTTGAATCTGCTCGAAACTCCTTCAAGCCCAAGTACTTCTTTCCATCCTTGAGGGCCAACTTCCTGCAGGTTTTGTTCCTCCCTGATTGCTAATTTGTCTCTCCTCGTGTCAGCTCATTAACCACCTGGGGGAGTGTAAGGAGGTGCAAAAACCTGCAGAACACCATACCTGAAGGGCCAGAATGAAGAGAATGCTACTTCTGTTTTAACAGTGAAGCTTTAAGCTACAAGTATGTGTTTGCAAGGCCCTTCCCAAGTGTAACAAAACAGATCTGTATGCAGGCATACCCATTTCTCTTCTGTGGATGAACGCCTTCCACATACTCCAGATCTGTGTTTATTTGCTTCTCTTTTTCACCATCTCATTCTCACGGAAACACATTTTCTTTTCTTGTTTTGTTTTGTTTTTTTCCCAAACACAGCGAGCGGTGTGAGCCGGGCCTGTACAGTAGAGGCTGTGAGCTCCTAGAGGCCATGAGTCATAGAAAATGAATGCCGCCCTCCCGCAGCTAGCATCTGACTGAACAATGACTGCAGCCTCCTTGCTTAG
Source organism: Argyrosomus regius (assembly GCA_946959425.1). Taxonomy (NCBI): domain Eukaryota; kingdom Metazoa; phylum Chordata; class Actinopteri; family Sciaenidae; genus Argyrosomus; species Argyrosomus regius. Next base: position 15,460,237 of record OX336900.1, read on the forward strand.
CTAACCACCACGCTCTTTGACTTCACCGCCTTTACAAGGTTAACACTTTATGGCCAGCCTGCTAGGGAGACTTTAATGAAAAGAGAAAACCTCCAGAGTCTCTGATGGGCCCGAGAAAACGATGAGTTTTAGCCTCGGCATTGCTATTAAAGCCCAGCTGACGTCACTGTGGCTGTGTGTTATTACGAGCAGAGGGATTGTGTTGTAGTGTGTGGACGCTGGTGATACAAGATGATACTGAGGTCACACACATGTTGACTCACATACACACACACACACACACGCACACACACACACACACACACAATGGGGCCACAGAGGGTGAGGGTGATGTTGAATCTGCTTTTCCTTCAGGCACGATGACACAGTTCAACAGCATTTGCATTAGTGGCAGCTTTCTCCACCAGTCTGCTACACATCTGGCCCTCAATACAGACACACACAAAAAAAATACGCTCACACACTCCCGGCATATGTGTGGGTTAAGGGGAAGAGGAGGAAACCAAAGGCATGAAAGGCCCCGTGCCCGTTCTAAATATAAGCCAGGCTGGGTTTGCCAAAAGCAGCGCTTTATTTTTTTTTCCTTATTTTGTCTGTTCTAAATTAGAGCCTGGCTACAGAGCCGCTGCTGCTGCTGCTGCTGCTGCTGCTGCAGAGACTTAGGCTACACTGCCTCCCAGGGGGCCCACAGACACACACACAGACTGTTTTAAAAGCAGCATTCGCCGTGACGCGTGCACACACACACACACACACACACAAACACACTAGGCCACTTCACAGTCTTTTCTTATATAGGCTACACTGCTATAAGCATCATTAATTATGTGATTGGATTTAAATGGGTAGTGCTCTTACTATTGCTGCACTAGGTGGGCAAAAAGAGAGAAGCAGCCAGCAGATCTAAAGGCGTACAAGGAGAGATATGACCTTAAAATATTAAACCGTATATCTCCAAATTTACGAGGCCCAGTGGCGTCTTATACATTTTTCAGCTGGGAATATGTGAAATGATGATTCCCACTCTGTTGTTCATGCATAGCTCCTAGTGGGTCCCTCAATCCCACCCCGAATATAACACAAGTTTAAAATGGCCACCGTGGGGGATGAGGTTTATCAAAGGGACAAGGATGGAAGAACAAAAGTGTGAATGATGAACAGAACTGAAGTCAGTTCTGGTCGTTCCCTTTAACATGGCAGCAGGCCCGGGCCCAGCAGGCCAGACGGTGCTGTGCGGTGTCTCATCCTGTGTCCCAGGAAGGAGACGTGACTGTGTGCGTCTGTCTCACTCCACCCTCCGCAACACTACTTGATGGCATCATTTATGTGACGAGCTCTCGGTTAACAGCTCTTTTTTTTAAATAACTTTTTCTCCACCAGGTTTCCCCGAATCTGTCTCTCTCTTCCTCTCAGCCCTCAGGCACTGGCCATTACGTGTTGTCAGGGGTATCAATTTTTAAAGAGCCTGGCCTGATGTTGTAGCCCGGGTGGTATTGACGACAGGGGCTACACATGCGTTAAATAGGCATGTGGCACGCACACAGGAAGGCGGCCATGTTTCAGTGCAAGACAGCTTTATTAAACCTTTCTCTCTCTCCATCTGACATAGATGTACATAGACAGTAATGCTAGTTTCCTGTTAAATGAAGCAAAGACACAGAATCACGTCGGCCTCACATGATGGGATAGAGATATAAGTTCCCTATATCTGGAAATATATCACACCAGAAAGACGTGTGGAAGTTAAAAATGTGTTTGATGTGGAATGATAGCCATATAAAATCCACAGGGAGGTTTACCACCGTGTGCTGTCACTGTCAGGTCATCATTTATGTCACAGTGCCCCCTATCGGCAGTGATGTTACATTACATGAGTATTGCGCCAAGTTTCTTATGTCTGCCCCAGTGGCCTAATGGATAAGGCACTGGCCTCCTAAGCCAGGGATTGTGGGTTCGAGTCCCATCTGGGGTGGGGTTTCTCTTTACAAACAACTCATCCGTTTTAGTAATCATTATATCCTCATAACTCTTTGTAATATAACTCTATATAATATAAATTTATCTCTGTAACATTCTCCAAATGTCTGAAACAAAGCAACATAATAATAAACAAAAGATGACTCTATTACTGTTTTTTGGGGGGGCTCCTGTGATTGACCTGTTTTATACCTGTCACGATGTCTTGTCTTGTCTTAAATTGGTACAGTTTGTCTCATTTTGAAATAATTGTGTTCACGTCTTTGCTATCCATGTTGCACATTCTACATCCACATTGATGTCTATATTCAAAATGTTTTATTTATTTCCATTTTGGCAAATTGGCACCTTTAAGAGTATGTCAGATTAGCTATTAGCTGTCCCTATTTGCAATGTGACCATTAACCTACAGACTACTATTACTGGATCACTTTGTTGCTAACGAAAACTTAAAAATGTCCCAATTCTCAGGCAAGTTCAGGAGTTATAAGAAGTGTCTTTTTTCTATGATATTCTATTCTTCTAATTGGATGTACGGACATTTATTTGCGGTTGACACCGGACATTCTGGGAAACTGTAGGTCACACTGAATCTAAAAATATGTGTGTCATGTCTGTGGGTTCAATTTCGACTGAATTATGACTGTGAGAAGAGCACAATTTTTGACACAAATTATGGCAGTTGGGTTAAAGTACGTTAATTGCTTCCTTGTGTCACAGCCACTCCGTGTTTTGCTGCAGTGACTATATTCCTGTTGTTTTTAGGACATACACAGTGGCCTTCATTCATGTTTCTTCACTTCTCTGCAGTGCACAGTTTGAAAACATGTGCTGTGTTATTAAGGCAGATTGTAACCCCTCAGTATGTGCCTCTGTCCTGCAGGGTCCTGGACTTTCGTCGTGTCCCTCCCGTGGCTGGCAGGCTTGTCAACATGACGAAGGAAATCCGAGATGTCACACGAGACAAAAAGCTCTGGAGGACCTTCTTCATTTCACCAGGTACACACTGAAAAAGGGCAGAATTCTTGGTTTTCAGAGACACATTTAGAAGGAAGAAAATACCATGAGATTGATTTTCGTACATCCACAGAATTAATAAAAACCTCTGCACAAAAAAAGAAATTAAATGCCGTCAGTGCAGTTTTCAACATTTTCTTCAAAAGAACAGAAGAGAGGAAAAATGAACAGTTTCCTTCATAATTTAGAGCAAAGCTAGTTCTGGGATATTCATTTGCATGGGATTAGTATTATCAGGGGACTTTAGCTTGCGCCAAAGTACGACAGTTAATTAGCGATGCAACCTTTACTTTACATATTATACACATGGAAAATTTTTACTGGATTAAAATTATTGACAGCCTCAGCAATTAATACAACTCAGTGAATGTCCCCAGGCCATTTAAATCTTGTGGAAATTATTCTTTAAATATATGTGGTGTGCATTTCAAAAGGGACTACCGTAATACAATATACAGCCACCTTTTACCTGTTATAATGAACGGTTTAACATAGCAGCCACAACAAATGTGTGTTTTTGTCCTCTTCTCAGCCAACAACGTGTGTTTCTACGGAGAGTGTTCGTACTACTGCTCCACTGAGCACGCTCTGTGTGGTAAGCCAGACCAGATAGAAGGATCCCTGGCTGCCTTCCTCCCAGACTTGGCCCTCGCTAAACGCAAGACCTGGAGGAACCCGTGGAGACGCTCCTACCACAAACGCAAGAAGGCAGAGTAAGAGATTTATTGTGCACTCACTGAATGAAGAGCAGACACTGAGGGATTCACTCAGGGAGCCCTGTAGGTGCAGCAGTCAGAGGATTACAATTACCATGGGCAATATCATGTTAACCATGTGTTAAAGCTGACTGACATCCAAACAGAACAAATCAAACTGCACAGGCCATGAAAGAACACGAAAAAAATAATATCTTTTATAGATGATCTGTTTGATATCTCCTTCAGTCCAGCCCTAATAAACTGCAAATTATGGTGCTGATTGGCTATGTTAGTAAGATGCAGAATTATCCTAAGTCACACCCTCATCATTTGAGCAGTGGATTAAACTAACGTCCAACATAGCTGGCTATGAACCAACCATATCCAAAATCTATTCCTGGGTCGCAAACCTCAACAACAGACATTGTCCAAGAACTGATCTCACATTACGCACAGCAACTATCAACTGATAATGTCTGTCAATATCAGTACACATTTATTTATTATTTTTGTATTTTCATTGTTAATATTATTCATTTTTTCCATTTTAAAAATATTCTGATAAATCTATTTTCTGCGTATTATTATCAAAATTCTTTCTATAATTTATTTATTGATATCTATGGTGAATCTGTGGCGATATAGGGTGGTTTGGGGGGAAGTTCACAATCTGGAAATATCCCAAAGAAAACACAAACACACAAAAAAAATCATCCTAAAATCATTTAAAGAACCAACAAACAATGTTAAAAGGGGGAATTTTGTTGATGTTTTTGAAAAGCAGGTGCATACATTCTAGTAAAAATAATAAAAATGTGAACGAGATGTTGCCTGTGTGATGTTTGAAACTCTTCAGGTGGGAGGTGGACCCGGATTACTGCGAGGAAGTCAAACAGACTCCACCTTATGACAGCGGGACACGACTGCTGGACATCATGGACATGACGATCTTTGACTTCCTCATGGGTGAGTCGACACGCCCGACACGAGACACAAACAACAACAGGTTTTCTGCTCTCATAAGCGGATTGGATATTTTACCTGCGTTTCACACTTGCCTGAATTATTTTCTTTTATTCCAACACAGGAAACATGGATCGTCACCATTATGAGACATTTGAAAAGTTTGGAAATGAGACTTTTATCATCCATCTGGATAATGGCAGAGGGTAAGTCACTGTATTATATTTTAAGAGGTTGAGGTATAAAGATTGTCAAACTCATAAATTTCATAATTCCACTTGTTGTTTATGAGTTGGTGTGCACAGAGGCTGAGATATAAAATATTCAGTGGATGTCTATAGGGATTGCCTTTAAATAATAAAAATTCATCAAGTATAAGCGTTAAGATGAAAAATTTAAAATCATGCATTTGAGCTCATTAAATATGCAAATGTATGCAATGTGTTATGAGAGTACATGAAACTGCATACAATTATGCAAAGGAAGAAGTATGCAGGACAACAGAAGTCTATAATCTGCAGCACACTAATTAAAAACCTGACACAGTCAAAGTTGCACACAAACAGCAAATTGCACAAAACGTTTAAATAGCAGTCATCACTTTAAAAACCATTCCCGCTTTTATCTTTCACGCTAGCTTCGGAAAGCACTCCCATGACGAGATGTCCATCCTGGTGCCACTGACCCAGTGCTGCAGGTAAGACTTCTTTGCTGGTGCAGGATTTTTCACATGTGATTAGCTATCAGTATTACCCGAGCATATGGGTCTGTGAATGCACCAAGCTACACTGACTCTTTTCCCCATGGCTGCTCTCTTTCTGCAGGGTAAGGAAGTCGACCCACTTGCGTCTGCAGCTGCTGGCTAAGGAAGAATACAAGCTGTCCATGCTCATGGCAGAATCCCTGGTGAGGGACCGACTCAGTCCCATCCTCATTCAGCCACACCTGGATGCAATGGACAGGCGATTACGCCAGGTCAGTGCTACCTACACTGCCACTAGTATATGTATTTTTAGGACTTAGATGAAGATTTGCGACCACCTTTTTCTTTCTTTTTATTAGAATCTTTAAAGGAATAATCCCAACATTTTGAGACTATGTGTATTGACTTTCTTCCTGAGAGTTAGGTGAGAAAATCGATGCCACTCTTGTGTGTAACTGTCAGACAAAAAGGTGTGTTAAGTTAAGTTACGTCAGAGAGGTATCAATCTTCTCACTGAACTCTCGGCAAGAAAGTGAATTAGTGCATTACCCAAAATGTTGAACTACTTGTTTAAACATCCAGGAAAAGTATCATTTATTGTGTCTTCATTACATTACTACAAGGAATAACTCTGTCCTTCAACAATTTGTGGTGTTTCTTTGTCACCAGGTATTGAATGTGTTGTCAGAATGCATTGAAAAGGAGGGCTACAGTTACGTTGTAGAGGAAGACCTGCAGGGACACCAAGGAACAGACCATGCCCACACCAGCGCACGACAGAGGTAGCTGTCTAGGGGCACTGGCGGCTGGATAGGACTCAATCCCTGGACGTTTGGACATCCAGTCTTTCTCCCAAACTGAACTCAGATGAGCTCCATCTGTGCTGAATTTCTCAGAGGGCTCGATTTTTTTTTTGCTGAACTCACAGGGAAGCCCACCTGTCTGAGATTAAAATAAGCTGTGTGGAAGTGGAGACCTGCTGGATAGGACTGGACTTTGACAAAAAAAAAGTGCAATGACTGGACCTTACTGGACTGTACTGATGCTCGAGACGCAGGTGATGTCGAAGACTTCTGGATGGATCTGGGGGCCGGGTCACAAACGGAACTGAACCACCCGCCTCCATATCACCCAGACTCCTTAAAGTATCCAACCCTGACTCTAGTGTAGGATAGTCTCACCGCAGCTGACCCAAACACCCACCGACCCGCCGCAGCACTACCAAACCATGAAAGTCTTGCAAGAGACGCCTTCTCTTTGTCTTGTTCAGGACCCTTTTTTGAATTCAGTGAATTCTGAGGGACTTAAAGAACCTCCTGACCCCCCTCCCTGCCCCACCCTGCCCTCTCTTCACAAGCTGAATTATGTGTTTATACGTATCGTTGGTATTGCAAGTGTTTCGAGTGAACATTCACGGTGGAGGAGGAGGAGGTGGAGGTTGACTTCCTGTTGTCTTAATTATCAAAATGATGTTTTATTGATTTGCGGAAAAATGTTTTATTGCATAGTGTCTTTTGCTTATTTGATTTTCTGCTGAGCTGATTCAGCTTCTGTCATTGGTATTCATGATGGAGATATTTGATTGGAGTGCAGGTTTACTCCTGGATTTTATCCATTAATCTTGCCCATAAATGTTACTTGTACTTGAGAGAGTATTTATTAAGATTCATATTTATTGTTTGAAATGAACAACACACTTCACTTTTGTGTTCAAATGAACCATTAAATTTACATCACGGTGGTGTACTTCCTCATTTGCCCATAAGAGGGCAAACTGAGCATGTGCAAAAGTAGCTGCCAGGTCCGTGCCTCTCGGTAAAATCTCCACTTTTCAGCCCATTACAAGCATCCAGCTCGCTTTAGAATTGGTTTATAGCTTCCACAAGTATTGGTTAGATCAAATGAGCAAGTCTCCGCCTGTGTTTACAACATTTAATCCAACTACTGTTTTAATTTCTTTCAATGCAACAGATATGAGGTTAGATTTATGTTACCTAAAGCCAAATGTGACACTAATAGTTTTATATTATTGTTTTCTTTGTAATATATTTGATGTCCAGATGTTGCTGTTGTGGAGAGATTATTTTTCAGGATGTATATTTCATTCAAATCCAACAGCTGATAGATGAACTGTTGGTGTCAACGATTCAGTCATTGGCTGAAAGTTAATATATACCGTAGGAAAATCTAGTGCCTGTGCAATGATAGAAATACTTGAATGTCTGGTTTCATAGCGGAAAGGTTTCAACTCCTCCCAGGTACGAGTTATAGATAAGATACAGAGGTCTATCAACATATATGTGTGTGCTGACTCCATCTGTTCCATAAAGGTTTTATTATCTAAGTTTCCATAGTCCTGTGTCAGGTCAGTACAGTGTGTATGGACGTATGGGTGGATCCATGGAGAACCTTAAAATGATGTGTTCTTAAAGTGAAAATGCTTCTTTTTTTATCCAACTCATTGTTTCTGTGGATTTGTTTTAGTTTCATTTCTTTGCATCATGGTAAAAGTGCAATAAAACAAAATAAGCAGAGTATTATAGAGAGTCTCTGTTTTCTTCAACAGCTTTGTCTTTGTTTATTTAAGAGGTGATTCATATCTGTGTGATCACTGAGGGTTTTAAAACATAACTCTCTGTTTTTTCGGAAAATTTGCAGAATAAATCTACTAAAATCCTCTAAAAATCTGAACAGGTTTGACCACTTTGAGCTTACAAGACTTGAAACAGTTCCCTTCACTATTTTCACCTCGTAAATTGACACATAAAACCAGTGAAGTATTCCTTAAAAGGACACGACAGTCCTTATTTTACCTAAACTAAACCCAATTACAACAGCTTCCTCCCTCATTCAGTTCAGCTGCTACTCCTGTTCTAAAAGTTATTCCAAGTGCATAATAATAATAATAATAATAATAATACGCACAAGTCAGCAGTGGAAAAAGTATATAATTCAATTAATTTGTCACATATTCATATAACACTTAAGTAAAAAGTTTTTCTTTTTCTTTTTCATTAGCTCCAACTATATGTTCTTAATTTAACTAAATAAGTAATACTAATGATAATAGTTAATAAGTAATAATAATAGTATAATAACAATGACAACAGCAATAATAACAAAAACAACCACAACAACAATAGCAATGAAGAATAAATGAATAGTCTGAGGCAGTCTCCTCATTTAGGAGGGCCTGAGAGTAGACGCTCTTCTTTAGCTTCTCAGTGCTGGTCTGGTGCTTCTGGAACTTTCTTCTTGATCGTAGCAGAGAGAGAAAGCTGTTATCTGGGTGGTTGACATGCTTAACGATTTTGCAGCATCTGGTAGATGTCTTTAAGGAAGGATAGAGCACCACCTACACATTCAGCTGAACAAACTACTCTTTGCAGGGCCATGCGGTCTCCTGATAGTGATGTTCCCAGTCAGGATCCTCTCAATGGTGCAGGAGTAGAAGTTCATCAGTATTCAAGGTGATACCTGGAGTTTCCTCCGGTTTGAAACAGTGTCTACTTTGCCTCGGGTTATATTATCTATTATATTATTGGACTATTAATACTGATGCTATAACAAATGAGCAACATTTTAATGTAAATTAATGACATGCTTTGTTTGTAAAATCTTTATCTACAAAGTAATTGGACCTATAGTTGTCAGATGAAATTTAGTGGAGTAGAAGTATAAAGTAGCATCAAATTTAAATATTCAATCAAAGTAAATATACCTCAAAATAGGAAATTGCAAAAATAAAAAATAAGCAGACAACATACAAAAGACATACTGCCACAACCACATGAAAAAGCATTCCAAGAGTGCTAAGAGTTGCCTGGCAAGTCACTAAATGTTAATAATTATAATAAAAACATTTTAAAACTATTCATATGCACAACAACAACAACAAATTACATAAAAGGTGCATATTCCAGATATTTTAGAACTTGAACAGGACATGTGTATCCTAAATTAACAATAAAAACTAGAAACAGGTCCACAGCTCTGTGGGCCCACCACCATCTTTAAAGCTCTCTAATACTAAAAATACTACTAATAAAAACATTTCCCAAAATGTTAAACTATTCCTTTAGTAACCTTATTAAATTAATGTTTAAAGTGTTGTAAGATGTCAAGCAGCAGCTGATATTCTTAAATGAAATGTTTAAGATTGTAGTCATAGTCATAGCTTCACAAAGAAGTTCTGAGTTCATGTCATCAACAATGATGGGAAATCAGGCTTTGGAGTTGTACTAAAGATGTAACTTTTTTTTGTAAGAACTTGATTGGACATTAGCCGGCTGGACCAACTTTTTTGATTCTTTGTAAGTCGATTTTTGGTTACTTTATTTGTTTTTACAATCCACTGATGAATTCACTTTGAATAAATAAGTCCCTCTGTTGTGGAAAAAATGCTGCACAACTGCAGCTATTTGCTCCAATCAAGATAAACACAGCAGACCCCACGAGTCAGATTTGTTGGTACAAATGAATACCCAGGTGAACGCGGGCCTGCTCTGGAGGTCTTATCTGTAGCTCTCTGTAACCCGGTGTAATTTGACAGTGAATGGTGGCAGTGAGGATGGCTGCACAGCACAGTGGAAAGGAAAATGGCCCTCAGCCCCAGCTCTGTGCATAAGCATGTTTACAGTTCCCAGTGCACTGTTGTGTTTTGATAACCTTTCCTCGCAGAACAGCCCCCGGAAAAGCTACTTGGTTGGTTTACATAAATGCATGTACACACACAAACACACACACACATGCAGACAACGCTATGAATGGAGGAAGCAGAGTCTGAGACAACCATCAGAGGGACAGAGAGTGACCAGAGGAGAACTAAGAGCTGTAATCACTGCGGCCGGCTGCAGACAGGACGCCAGAGGAAGCCTCGTCATGGGAGTGAACCATGAGGTTCTTATCAGATCTCAGTTCAAACCAACCTGATACAGTGACCTCCTCCTCTCCTCCTGCCTCTTTCTGTTGGTCTATTTACAGCTTTGTATGAATCAATCTGTTTTTCTAGTCTGGAGTGAATAGGCCCAGACAGTTGAGTGAATTTGTATAATGGAGTCAGTTATTGTTGCTTTGAAGTGAAGTGTATAAAGCATAAAATTAATTAGATTAATCTAGTAAGATAGAACTCTATAGTACTGGAAGTATTTACATCTTTAAATGAGACCAAAAGTAGGAATTTCATGCTCTAAAAATACTCCATTACAAGTGAAAGTCCCACACTGAAAATGTTACATAAGTAAATGTATATAAGTATTATTAGAAAGTGCTTAAATTATCAAAAATAAAAGCACTTGGTACATAAAACTGCCAACTATGAGAGTTATATCATTATATATTATTTCAGATTTTTATTTCTGTTCCAATTTTCTGTTGTGGTTAGAGCTAATTTTAACAGTTTCATTTTATATACTGATAGTTTAATATAAAAATATACATCATATTTAATAAGCTCATTATATTTCTATGTGTAAAATCTGAATTTTAAAAGTGAAAATAAATTTCAAATAAATAAATTGGCCATGTGACATGGTAATATTGAAGCAGTACTATATGAGCAAAAAACATTATAAGAAAACATTCAGTTATTTTCAGATGAATATTACTTGAACATGTTTTGTTTAAAATGGTGAAAAATTTTGCTGAATTAAAAGCCTGCTACATGCAGATACATGTTGGTGTAGTTTATCTGATACCAAAAATTGATCAAGTTAAAGATTTAAACACTAAAAAAATGAAAGAAAGAAAGAAATACTGAAAACACAGAATCTCAAAACTCAAGTAAAAAAGACAGAACATATAAAAACATTTTACAAACTGGAAAAGGAGAGTAGAAACTTTATTCTTATTCTTATTTTAATTCTAATTGGAAGTCCCTGTCAAACAGCCTTTACTTGACCAGACATTAAAAAGTCTCTTTTTAATCTTCTTTATATATATTGTTTAAAAAGCAGAGAGAAGCGTATGATGTTGATAATCTTAAGAGTAGTAGAATTTACAGAAAGAGCGAAGAGGAGAGAGAAAAATACTGGAATCAGTTTATATTGTGTTGTAAACTCCTCCTCAGGTTCTTCTTAAACTCACGTGTGATGTATTTCACCTGAACTTCAAATCCACAGTTTCATGTGTAAAGAGCAGAAGAAGTAAAGACCAGTGATTTCTTTTCATGCTCCAAGATGCTCGACAGGTTTTTTTATGAAGCCAGTTAATAAAAATCTGGGGGTACACCTATAATTGAGCACAACATTGACCATTTTGCTGCTTCATTAGTCTATCAGAAATAAAGAGAGAATTGCTTTAATGTCTCAAGGTCGACCGATACAGCGCCTATAGGCCTCTCATGCACCAGCGGGGCCACACACAGAGTCCAGGCTAACCTCAGGCTGTTTTCCCGGCCTCTGTCACCTCATGGGAGACCTTCAATTGCCCCGTTAAGAGCCCTTCAAAATACACATCCCCCTGTTTTATAGACACGGAAACAATTTATGGCCATTACAGAGCATTATAGATAGCATCTACAAAACTTCCCGTTGTTGACTAAACGTCTGCCAGAGTGGACACACACACACACACCCCAAAGAGTTAACGGAGAGAAAAAGAAAACAAAGATGCAAAGAATCTTGTTTGTTAGTTTGGGATTAGCTGTTTTAAGTACAGTTACAGAGATTAGGCTATAAAAAGAAGCAAAATAAAACATGAAGGCGGTCTACAAGTTTAGCGGACCACCCAGAATCCATTGGAGGCTGGGGAGAGGAGCTGTTTGTCCAGCACACTCGCTCCGGGTTCAGATGACCAGACTGCTACTGTTAGACTGGACCTGGACCAGCTTAATTGAGTCCAACTTAAAGGGTACTCCTCCAGTTTACAGGTGTTGTGGTTTACTACTTACTGCGTATATGAAACAAGTTGTATACAGCTGTTTGTGGCTCCAGAGGGCGCTGCCTGAAATCTGCTAAACTGCCTCAAGTGATGTCACTTGAGTCAGCATCAGGTGGAGCTGAAGGCTTTGATAATTAACAAAATCCGCCGGTGTGGAGTTAGAAAGACGTGAGCTTACCAAACCATGTCATATCTACTTGAGGCTAGTGTCCCCGAGGCTACATTGGCCACTACTAACCCAATCTCGAAGCTCATTGGCTATTCACTGATGATGATCTAACCTCTGGGGGCAACAGCCAATGTTTTGGTGATTCTGGTGTCGCCAGCAGATATCTGGATAATGGATATCCGGGCCAAGACTTCCTCTTTCATGTGCCTGTCATTGTTTACAAGCTGATTGAGACACAAGAATGGAGTTGAGAGACGGTGTCTACAACCAGATCATTTCACGTGGTTAGAAAAAGGTAATAATAGCTAAACTGATGGGTACTGAATTCACATTTTTCAGCCAATGCATTCCGCCCCTGTTGCTCTCCACATGGGCCAATTACCAGCGTGCAACCAAAGTCTGCTCAAATGTGATTGGTCAATAGTAATCAGACTTCAAATGTACTACAAACGTAATCCAGAATGTTTCCAATACCAAAACCTTGTCTCCTGCCTACAAATTCTGCATTCATATGCAGATATTGCAGATAATTACTAGCATGATACACCCAAATCTCAGACCAAAGCATTGGTGGTTGTGTTGCATTGTGGATAATGAAGGCTCCAGGCATTGCCGAGGAAGAAGAAGGCATGGACTAGAACAGATGATATCCCTGGTTCTGTTGCATTGATTTTGATCTTATTTTTTCAACTGTCCATCGAGAGTTTGACAACTTTAATGAAGTGTAATGCTCAATCGGTGCAGTACTCCTTTAAAGAGTTGCTCTGATTACGACTGGGATCTATAAACTGACCAAAGATTGCCTCCATGCATTGCTCAACAAGGGCCAAGAGACCCCACAGCCCAGGGTTGTTATATGTTGTTGAAAATACAAATATAAAAGGAACAAAGTATCCTGCTTAGTCTAACAGCTATAGTACGCTGCCGAAAGCAATTTTGGGGAACTGAAGCCCATTGGCTCTGCACTAAAGCATTTCCTGTTTGCTAGACTTGTTAGACATTTTTACTCTACACTTCAGAGGGAAAACATCCTTCTACTCCACCTACAGCTGTAGGAGTGTTTGTAACAGTTAAGTTTTAATTTCCAAAACATTTTATTAAGATAAAAAGAATTAAACATTGCCCAAAAATAATTGAATTTGGAAAATGAGATAGAGTAGGTAATAGTATCTTAAAAAATCTTGAACTCTGCAGTGCACCAGCACATATTTATTTTGTCACCAGACAAAATAAATATGAGATTCATGTGAATTAGATAATGACTTAAGTAGTGCACAAGACTGGAACAAGAGTTCAAAGTCCTCAGAAAGGTGGTCCTGTGTCTTGAGACCTGCAGCCGTTCCTGGAGAGCAGCTGGGACGAGGAGGAGGAGAGGGGGGCTGGAGGCAGCCGTCATCAGAGGAGCTCAGAGTGAGTTGTCAGCTGGCTGAGCAGAGCATGGTGGCAGAGCAGAGCAGAAGGACAGGGTGTTGCTGTTGGGCTTTGGCCAGGAGAGTCAGAGGAGCCAAACACTTTGGAACATACGTCCGACTCCTCAAGGTGTAGATATGTTTGATAACTCTAACTACCCCTTCAACTGTTTTAACTACGATGGAGACGGATACCCTTCCTCAAGCACAGACGAAGAGAAGAAAATGTGTCGGCCTGCTTACAGGTATGGATTTAAAAATTCATCTTTTATTAAGTAACTTTTTTAGATGACTTTCTGTATGTTATATACATTTATTTAGAGGGTTTCACAATTTGATATGAAGACAGTTTTCTTGTTGTTTTCCATATGATTTTTTATCATCATCAAGTTGCCAGTTTGAATGAAACAAAACAAAAATAATTTGTACTGAAACCAAAACACTAATCAAAAATGAAGCTTGCTTTTGGAGGCATAGTTAGATACGTGGATTTGTCATAGATAGCTGAATCATTTCTCTTCACTGGTGTGTAGATCATTTTCTGCTAATATCCAGTTTTTCACTTTTTTAATAATGTTACTTCATGATTACTTTACAGACTTTTATCACAGCTATAAAATAACATAAAAGGAGATGAAAAAATGTGCATCTGTTTAAACTCTGCGTGAAATTAAATAGACTATTCAAAACTTCCAATTCCTCCCTCACCGAGTTAACAATAATGTTTGGTTTGGTTGTTTCTCATCATGTTGAACTGATGACAAAGATCTGTTATAACACATGGCGCGTTACTTCTCTTCTCAGACACCTCAGTAAAACTGTAAAATGGATTTTCATAATATCATCACATTTTTTACATCTGTGATTGGTGTTGACAGCATTTTTTGTGCAGCACAAAATTCAAACATGTCCATTTAGATTTCTGTTTAGATTTTCTGGCTTGAACATGAGTCTGTTCATAATTGTTCTTATGTACTGCAACATCACTATGAAAGATATTTCTTTTTGTTTTCTTTTCTTTGGATTCTTTGTCCGTCTTTATTTTTCTTGGCAAAGAGAATATGCAAAACCTATAGAACAGAAAACCTATTTTTATTTGCTGTAATAATAATGCATTTTGTCACGCATGTCATTTTTAGATTTTGTCAACATCATCAAATTCTTGTTGTATGTTGTTGCAAATGGATTACCACTCCCACCACTTTTCTGTATATTGCCTAAAGAAAGCAATAAAAAAATATTCCGTTCAAACTGGTCGATTTTGGAGCTATCACTGTTTTCACACATACAGTATTGTGGTCTGAGGGTAGAGTCAGTAAGTGTTAATGTCTTCATCGTTTTCTGTCTTTTTTTTCAACTTGTCTGTTTATCTGTTTGTGTGTCAGCTACATAGCTCTGATAGCCATGGCCATCCAGCAGAGCCCCGATCAGCGAGTCACTCTATCGGGCATCTACGAGTTCATCATGAAGAGATTTCCTTACTACCGCTCCAACCAGAGAGCCTGGCAGAACTCCATCAGACACAACCTGTCTCTCAACAGCTGCTTCATCAAGGTACACTGCAACACATTACACCATTTTAACAAGATATCAAATCTGGGTCCTTCAAAGGGAATCTGACTTTAAGCTTTGAAACTTTTTTCTTACATATTTATTATTGTTTTTGTGCCTTTCTGTCTTCTTAGCAGTAGAGAAAGAGAAATATTTATAGTTTAGTGATCTTTTTTCTTTCCAGTAGTAGCAATAGTGTGTTTTTTCCTCTTATTTTTAATAGTAGTGTAATATTTTTAATCATTATCAAGTATTTGTCATATTTCCTACAGGTTCCTCGGACAGAGGGTAATGAGAAGGGGAAAGGAAACTACTGGACTTTTGCCACCGGCTGTGAATCCATGCTCGACCTGTTTGAAAATGGAAACTTTCGGCGACGCCGGCGCAGGAGGAACATGAAAATTGGCTTCCGTGATTCAGGTGAACCTCCTTTCCACCCTTTGGAGAGCCACAGCAATCAGCGCGTGACTGCAGCTCGCCGCCCTGAACCCGACTCCACTCTCTGCCCTTTGAACCCTGAGAGGCCGAGGCCGGGCCCCCAGCAAAACCATCTTATCTCAAACCCCACCCAGCAGGGGAAACCAGAGTCAGAGATCAAGTTTAGTATTGACTACATCCTATCCACTCCAGATCCACCTCTGCCTGGGTTCAGATCCTCCCACGGCCCGGTTCACATAGGGCCCACGGGGCCGCCCATACACGTTCTGGAGCCTCAACATCTGAACCTGCACTTCTGGACTCTGTGAGAGGAGAGGAAAGCAGAGACTGAACTTATTCCTTCATCGTCGTCTGTGTCCAACACTGGGAAGTACTGCGAGGACATCTTAAGACAGAAGAGAAACTCCACAAGAGGAATTTTACTGACTTGAAAATGTAAATGAAGAACAAAGTATAGAGGTACAGTATTATGAGATGGATTCTAGATGGAAAAAAGTCACTGAGCATCATGCTGTCTAAGAATCCATCCAAAAGATAAAATGTGAACAATACAGAACAATACAGCAAAGCATTCATATTGTTATTAAACTGTATGTGCAGTGTCCAGTGCTGACCTAGACTAGGTTTACAGTATACCTATATGTATATACACGAGAGCTGATGTGTTCAAAACTGCTTTAAAAATCATATTAGGAAAAACAAAGCGCATTTTTTAGACTTCTTTGATTCTCATTGCTCATTCGCTTAGCCAGAGGCAGTCTATTAAACCTTAATATGATTTATGTCACTTCTCTTCTTTATTTCTGATTAATGGCAGACTTTGACATTATTTCTCCTTCCTTGTTTTAGTGGCTGTAAGGACAAATGTCTTTGACACAGAGTTCAGCAATACAAACTGGTCAAAACCTTGTATTTGTTAAAGATCTCTCCAGAAATGCTACAAGATGTATTCGTCTGATATGGGTTTTACACACACAGAGACACACACACACATAAACACAAACACACAAATCAACTGCTAAATTCTTAAAATTGTGAATTTACACACATATGAATATGGAAATATTTTCATTTCAAAAAAGTTTAACTGCAGGACACAAGATGTTTCCTAAATTCAGGCCATTCTCAGTATATTTGTGCTGGAGGCTTCAAGTTTCCACATCACAAGTGTTTGAGTCACACTGAAACATGATTGGCTTCCAAACCACTTGTGGTGTCAGATTTTTTTATCATATGATCACGTCTTTAACGTTGATTTAAGATGAGGAACTTTCTAGTGAGGGTCAGGTCTTTTTCACGAAAAACATTCTGACATGTCAAATCACAGAAAACAAAGGTGTAAATGATTAAATGAATTCCATTTATCTGCCTCCGTTTCCGAGTACTGAAAAAAAAAAAATCCAAACTATTTAAACAATTTCAGATCAGCAGGAAACAGTAAATGCGTAATGTTGTGACCTTTAAATGTGTCACTGCAAATTAGATCGAACAAAGAGAGTGTCCCAAATTCATCCTACATACTAGTAATTTTAAAAAAAACAGTCATACTTAAAAGCACTTGGTCATTAAGTATACAACTGATAGGCAGACATTTCTCCCACAATGCAATGCACAAAAGAAATGGAGGAACTAAAAAAGATTAAAACTAGTTGCAGTTGGGTGTGATATCGCTGCAGGAACACCCCGAAAAACAAAAAAATAACTGCCGAAACATTTTGCTGTCTCTATGTTAAACTTAACCGACACTGTCAGGAAGTCACACTTTGACTTCCCTTGTACAGCACACGTATTGCCTCATTTCCTTTTTTTCTTATATACCAATGTATACGAACTTCTGCATACATTTGCCGTACATTTAATGTCTGTTTTTAAGATTTAATACTTATTTCATCTTTCTGGATCACTCACAATTTATTTCATTTGTTTATGGTTTTTTTTTAGGTTTTTCCATTTTCTTTGTGCATTGCATTGTGGGAGAATAATATCCAATCATTTGTATTTAGCCTGCTTACTTTGAGCAAATTCCATGTAGTACAAACTTGGGACAACCTGATCCTGTCATGACTTTCGGGGACACTTGAACCAAATGGGGACGTCTTTAATATTATTAACAGCACCTGTGCTTTTCCTATTACAACAAGTCTGCTGTAGAAGAAAGGCCTTTTCTGACTGCGCTCAGTCATTTCACACCCACCTTCCACCCACATTTTGCTAATTTTTTTATTGACCTTTTGAAATCCTGATTGACTGACACTTAAATTCTAATCCAGTCACTCCTTATTATAACATATTGTATCCAGACACTTAAAAGAGGCCTAACGAAACAGAGGTCTGGCCAACATTTCTTGCCTGTACAAGAGAGATCAATCATGGCGTGTTCCTGTACCGTTGAAGGGACATTTTTCAATTTAACCTTTATATTATGTCTTGACTACATCAGAGGAGGGTTTCAACACACTTAACATGAGTGGCATTTAATATAGCATAACACTCGCAAGGTGAGGCCGAGATGTGACCCTATTTAAATACAGTGGCTCCTGCACCTCCCCCAACAAACACACACACACACACACACACACATACACGCCACACACCCCATGACGCAATTATAATTAAACACACCTTATGCCTCCTTTGCAAATGCCCCTCATCGATCTGTGCGTTTTTAACATTCATATGTGAACTGCCCCCCAGCAAACGTCTGCGGCGGCACAAACGTTTATGGATCAGCAAGTTTCCATTAACAAAGTTGTTGATGTTGAATAGCGGGGGCTGCTGCGGCTGCCATGATGCCGCGGATATATTTGGGTAAATTAACTTAGCATAAAGTGCTCCGAGGCTACGGGGGTCTTCTGAGGCAGCTAAAGAGAAAGCAAGGCACCAGTCAGGCCCGAAAAGTCAATGCACATATTATGTTGTCAGTGAATATATGAAACTGTAGCTAGTGGCACGGTGTCCCGATGAATGGCCTCTATTAAATAACTACTCTAAATGCATCTCCTTTGTTTCATTCATGGTTAATCCTTCTAACATCTTGAGCCAGTTGTTTATAATTACCTAGACAATAATATTTCTCATTTATACGTCTGTGTACATTTGTTTGAGACTTCATTATGCGTATGCTGCCAGGTAAAATGAGCAGCTCAGGGGCAACAAAGAGTGGAATTGCAGGTAGAGAAAATGGGGAAAGCGTTGATCTGCAACGTTAATATAAAGTAAATCATAAACACAAATAGGTCATTTAATCTTGAGTGTTTGTTTAGTGATTGGATTTCACTGAGGCTGTGGTGAGGATTGTGGGGATGAAGATAAATATGAGTGGATTGTTTTCTTCTTACGGCAGCATATCTCTTCAGCGTATGGGTGTAATTTCTCTGCTCTTAACTGTTTCACTGAGCTGTGGCTGGAGGAGTGTGACTGATCTGCGCCGGAGAGACAATGATATCAGTGTGAGCTACCGGCTAATGAAGATCAGTGAAATAGCCCAAGGACTTTGAGACACACATGTCTGCCCTTTGCCGTTTTTATAGCCGCTGCAATATGCTATTATTTTTAAATGGCTTCAAGTGTGTGTGTGTGTGTGTGTGTGTGTGTGTGTGTGTGTGTGTCAGTAATGAGAAAATCAACACAGCATGTCAATCAATGGCAGTTGGGAGACGTGTTTACATTTCGACTGAAGGATGTCCCTGCTAGGAACACAACAGAAGTGGCTGACTGGAGGGTTTTATTTTCCACAAAGAAAATGGAAAATAGGCAATTTAATAAAGGAAAGGGTTTGACATTCAAATGAAAATGTAACTCAGAAATCTGCCAGATATCTGTTTGAATTTGTCACTTCTTATTTGATAAACACTTCATCTGTGGAACCGTTTCAGGAACTATTTGTTTCACCAGAGGCTCACGATTTGACCCTTTGACTCATTGTTTGATATCAGCTGCAGCCAAAACTCACTAAGAACTCCTCAGTTACACAAATAAGAACACCTTGAAATATGTATAATATTATGTAACACAACAGGCGGAGGTATTGCCAAATTGAATTTAGCCTCAAACATTTTAGCTTTAAAGATGTTAATCTTAAAAATGGCAGTGGTGGAAGAAGTACTTAAGTAGAAATACTTTATTACAAGCCTTGCTTTCAAAATTGTATTTAAATAAAACAAAAGTATTAGCATCAGAATATACTGCCAAATGTCTCATTTCAAACTAACATATTATATTATTGTTATTATAGATTTTATATTATTATTATTATTTTAATTAATGATGCTAATGTGTACATCACAGATGGTAAAGATAGGCTTTTACATACTATCTTGCGAATTTACCCCCCAAAATTATTAAATAATAATACAAAAATATGTACAATACAATAACAACACATCATAATTAAGTTTTGAATCATTTAATTGAATCTGCAAAGTAACTATAAATGTAATGTGATGAAGTAAAAAGCACAATATTTCCATCTGCATTGTAAAGAAGATGAAAGAAAGCAGAAAAAATATATATACTACAGTGACGAATAGAAAAAAGACATACTTCTGTATTCCTGCACAGTATATCAAATATAATGTATTCTGATTACAGGTGTTTGTGACATATTTACTCTTGACATCTATGAAAAATTTAAATCAAAGTGAGAAATCCTGACGGCAATTTAAACAGTTTCAGGTGATCTCTAGAAAATATAAATATATTAAAGGGATAACCTGTTTTGTGTCTGGTCGGAGATCTTTGCTGGATGTCATTGCCTTTCTCTCTTTCCTCTTATTTCCTGTCATCTCTCTACTTTCAACAATCTAATAAATGCTTATTATATACATAATCATCTATTTAAAAGTACAATCTATATGGTAAACAAGAAATAGCATTCATGTAAAAGTATCAATACATATGTACATTTAAATATGTTCCCTGAAGTTTGTTGAAGGATTGAGTTGTTGTATGACCAAGTTCTGTGTTGCAAAGCAGATCCACTGCACTGTGTTAGCATAACATGCAATGCAACTACAATGCACCACAGCTCTGGGCAGCATGTGCTCCCTCATTTGGTACGTTTGGTGAATGGTTAATCCAGGAGTGATTAACCATCACCATCTTGACTTTTTTTTTTTTTTTGGGATGTAGGTTACAGCTGTTTATTGAGTTATCAGATGATGATTTTCTCAGTTTGACCTCTGACACGTGTGCCATCAGGATCTGTAGTCAAACCACCAGGGTGTGCTCACTAACTGCATGTGGAGAGAGGAATCACAGTGGGTTACCCATCATGGAAGTAAAAATGGTTTCTGCTCTTCGGTGAACCAGTTCTCCAGAGTCCAACAACTCCACACGGCTTCTGCAACAGACATAATAATAATAACGTTAGGGTAAATGTGATGCCTGTCAACATATGACCAACTTTTTAAAAATTCATTTACAGGGGAGAACACACACAGCTAAGCAGTGTTGAAATATTTCAAATCACTGTTTCACTATCAACACATTATACCTTATAGCAGTTGCTGTGGTAGCATGTGCTCATATAAACAGCAATGTTACGCAGTCTCACACCAACAAGTGGCATAAAAACATGATTTGTTTCCTGACTTTCTGCCATATGTAAATATATTTTTGCCTCTTGGAATCTAAAATACATCCTTAAATAATAGAAAACATTATAAAAAACAAACAACAGTTTTCCTCTAGTGATGAACTTGAAATCATAAAAGCTTTTACCTCTTAAAGAGAAATCCACCAGCTCTTTTGTGCAGTATGACTTTACACAGATTATGAGGTAGTCACTCATTAAAAAAAAACAGCACATGTTGAGTCAAACAGGGATCCTGTGTACTGGTGCGTTCCAGTCTACTGTCCGGACAGACACACCCCTCTTTTCTTTTTTGACCGGGAAAAACGCTCCAGTGACTGAGGCAGAATGTGAGGGGCCATGTTGTGGGATGAGGCGATTCCTGACGACCAATGGGGAAGCCCCTGGTGTAGGGCCCACGGGCCTCCAGAGAGAGGAGGGGGGTGGTAAGGTAAATGGAAAGGGTTTACTACAGGTCAGCTATGGCTATTACCATGTGAAGAGGGATCCGGGTGGAGGCTGGTATGCCAAGGAGAGGGCTGGAGTGGTGGCAGTGTGTTGTAGTGCAACGGTAATATTTGATTCTGGACAACATAGTAAATGAAACAAGGATGCGGACACACTGCTAGTGTTTTATTAGAGTTCATGCATAAGTCAAACAACACAAAGAGAAACGAGAGATGAGGCAACTCAGGAAAGTAGCAGTCACACAGCACAGCCTCCCTTATCAGCATCTCTTTTCATATCATCCAGAGAGACGCACAAAGAAACGTATTGTTGCTCTGCAAAAAAAAAAAAAAAAAAAAAACAGGTCTGAGATGACTCTACACTGAGGTTCAGTTACAAATCACTGACAGAGCACACACTGATAAACCAGGCTGACCCTGGGCAGTATCAAACAGGAAAGGAACATGTATTCTTTTAAACACTTTTGTTTTTTTTCCCCCAATCGACAGAGATCAAATGTTTCTGAGTTACAGAACAGCTGACACACACAAACACACGTCGAACACTGAAACAAGAAAACAAAAAGGAGAAAGGAGGTTTCCCTTTCAAAATGTGCAATGTTGATGCTTTGTCGGTAGTGTTCAACCTAAGTTAATTATATCCGTTTATGTCATGTCAGTCCATAAAATTAGGAGTGAAGCTCTTAAAAAATATGTATCCTCCATGA
This sequence comes from Argyrosomus regius, assembly GCA_946959425.1. Classification (NCBI taxonomy): domain Eukaryota; kingdom Metazoa; phylum Chordata; class Actinopteri; family Sciaenidae; genus Argyrosomus; species Argyrosomus regius. Next base: position 15,482,787 of record OX336900.1, read on the forward strand.
GATAAATAATTCTCTATGAATCAGTGATGGACTGTTTTTATAAACTGTATCCATATTTTTTTACTGTATGGGCACGTTCCACAGAATATCCACATGAACGTGACCGTAATGAATTAGCCAGCAGCAATGTATAAAAATTAAATTATGAACTCCATAAACAAAAGCCCAAAACACTAAAACACACAAAAAAAAACAATATGACAATTTCTCATTGTCCCTAAACAGTTAATTTCCCATTTTTCTTCCGTACAATAAAATGTTTTAAAATACTGATTTGAAGGAAAACAAAGACAAACGGTGCTGAATAAATTATTTCTACACTCAAATATTTTCCCCAACAGTTCTCATTAATTACATCAGGTTAAGTGTTAAGTGATTTACAGTACAAGTTGAAAGGTAATGCGACTGTCAAAGTGCGCGCTTGTTTTAAGCTTGTTGTGATTGTGTAACATGTTGCATTCTGTTATTGTCGAGAGAGTGAAATGTCTCATTTGTAGCAACGCGTCTGCGGCCGGCTCATTTCTGAAAACAAATGTCATGTTGAAAGGTCAGGCCTTTTAAGATGTCAGCATAAAGAAATAAAAAGGAGAAACGCACGACGGCGATGTTCAAACAGCTTCTGTAGTGCCATACTTGAATTTTCATCACATCCCTGGATGTTAAGCTGCAGATTTTTGAGGAGGACCGGACTATGTGCGAACGAGCCAATTATCCAGACTTTTTTTTCCCCACATCCGGAAGAAAGCACAGATTTGGTCCTGTGAAATGGATTCAGAACAGGAATTATACAGCACAATCGGCTCCAAAAACAGCATCTCTTCAGCTACCAGTGAGACCAACTCTGACTGGGAAATAACACAACAGTAACACCCCCCATACATGACACAAAATATCTGTGTTCAGCAAATAAATGATTACATAAACAATAATTAGACAATATTTTTCAGCTGATGGAATCAAAACTAGATAACCTGCGGAAAAAAAAAAGTTCAGACAGCAGCTTCAGGCTAATAACATCTCAGCAAAATAATCTCTTGTGACCAACATGTCAACAAACAACCGCGGTCAAGTCTGTCAAAGACAAATCTACAACATGTGACTCAGAGGAAAGTCGAAGAACACGTCGGTTGGTGTGGTGCGCAATTATGCCAATTACAAAAACTAAACTCCCTTCTTCTTCTTTTATCCGTAAATGATCAGGTGTATAACGATTCCCTTTTCTTGTGAAAAACCCCAGTGAGGTACATCCCTAATGTCAGAGCAGCTGCAAGATAAACCCATTCTTATCCCCCCCCCCCCCCAAACAAATCTACATTAAATCAACATCTCTTTCATACATATGTAGCTTAAATATACACACGACTAATAAACTTGACATTTGTCATTTACAGATTTACAACTCAAGACTGACTTGCAAAGGGACTGATACAAAACACCAAAACAATATCCTCGTACGTAGGTATGCTCAGTGCTTCGGCTTGTAACGGGCATTCCCGCAATAGCAACGCTAATGTTTTCTGTTGGGGTTTCTTTAATTGTGGAAACTTAAATGAAGTTTGTTGCATGCTTTAAGGGCTCGGGTATGAAATTGATTTCCCACTAATGGCAATAACAGCAGGACGCCTCCTTTTTTTTTTTATAAAACTCTACATGGTAATTTTGTAGGATTAGCTGCAACATGAAGCTCTGCAGTCCACGACAGGCGGAGGGAGATTCTTCACACGTGAAGAAGAAGAAGAAGAAGAAGGTAAAAGCAGGCTGCCTCACAGTCTCTGACGCCGGTCGTCATGTGGGTGAGATCCATCGTCCGGCGGCAATATCAAAACTTTTGTTTCGGTTTCTTCCTTTCTTGTGAGAAATTAACGGAGAAAGTGAATAACTCCCATTGCGTGTACAAATCTCTGTAGTGTGAAAATGAACAGTGTTGTGATGAATCGGAGCGGAGGTGCGTGTGTTTTAGTGTCAGGTCAGTCTGTCCTTGGGTGATGCTGCTGCTGCTGATGCTCGGCTGGTCGGCTTTTAGGCTGGGGATCTGAAGGGGAAAGGCGAGAGGTCTACATGGCGAGCAAAGTGTCCTCCGGCCTGTCAGGCTTCTTGCGGCTTGGGGTTCCCTGCGCAGCGCCCGGTTCGCCACTGGGTGGCGATGGTAGGCTGGGGACCATCTCTGCAGCTTTGGCTCTCTCCTCGAGGAACTTGTCGAACTCTGGAAGCATTTCATCAAGCAAACACAGAGGAGTGTGTGAATCTGAGAGGAGGTGGAGTCAAAATGTGGCTGAGAAATGATCGGACATTAGATTTACGGTGTCCTACCTTCACTTGTCACGCCTTCCTCACCTTCGTCTCCTTTCTGTTGGAAAGCATAGACGACAGGGTCACACCTGAGAGACGGCTCTGCAAAACTTAACACTTCAAAACCACCACAAACCAACAATTCTGATCCCGTGCATGAACCCAAAACCACTAACAAAACGGCACCATGTATATATTTTTCACACACTGACTCACCAATTAGGTTTTATCACACAAAGAGCCACTTCCCCGTCATTAGCACTCAACAAAAATGTGCAACTAATTTTGGAAATTATAATACATTTTTATTGGTGCCCATTTATAGGAAATACTATGAATGCTAAAACAAATCCAGCAGTTGTTTCTGGACCAATAGTGCGAAACTAATTCATAAAAATGAGCATGAACTCTTGTAATGCTTCATCACAAAATTACACGTGCCTTTCTTCTCTTTCGTCACGTTAAAAGTTAACAAAACCAACAAAATTTCGCTTTACACGAATGTAAGGCTACAACTAAAAATCTCACGCTGTAGAAGAAACCTGATCCCTGCTTGTCAGAGCAGTCCGGTACATTGATTCACAGCACACAGAGCGTCCGTTGTGATGTTTCGGTTCCAGGCTACAACCTAATTAGACACTTGATAGTGAGTCCACTGGTGGTGTGAAAGCATTTTCTCACACGCTTATGCTGCAACACGTATCTGCATTCAAAACCTCATGCTCATTTTTGCAAAACTTTGTGGTAATAATGCCAAAATTAGTTTTGTCCCCACGACACACTGTTAGTGACTTATAATAGACGAGGATATTAAGATATGATTGATCAAAAAAAGTGAGGAAATGTGAGGGAGATGTGTTACTTTCTGACTTCAAAAGGAAAGAGGAAGACAGAGAAAGGACTGCAGGCAGAAATAAAAATCATGATGGGCTCACCACATCAGTACACAGCCACTCCTCTATGTCATCCATGACAGAGGACTGGCCTCCGACACCCTACGGGGCAGCATCAAGACCGCCAGAAGTGGCCGGAAGAGCAGGCAGCAATGCCACAAAAAGAAAAATAAAAGAAAATCCCCGCCCCAAACACAACAAAAAATATGACTTAAATTAACTTCAGTGTTAAATAAATCAAATCAAATGCAACTTAAAGTATACTGTGAGGGGGAAAAAACAACAAAGGAACGGATGTTTGTGGATGGCGTGAAATATCTCATACAACACACACACACACACACACACACACACACACACACACACACGACAACGACTCACTTCAACACTGTGTACAGCTCGAAGCTGGGAAAGCAGTGTAAAGCTGAATGTAGCAAGCAGCATCTTATCTGACAGCTCAGCAGGTCGCTTCAGCCGGTAACCACAGCTGCTAACTCTGACCACTTTACACATTCAGCAGCCGACAGAGCGCATTCACACCAGGCATGTTAGGGTGGAGCTAATAATCGGATTTCATTAGCGTTGCACTGATGAATTGGTCACTTATATCATCATCATCATCATCATCATCATTCCCTTTCCTGCTTGAAAGCAGGGTTATACTAAGGCCATGCCCACACAACAGCTAAGACTAAATCTATGTCAGTCGTGTTAGTAATACGTGAATGGCTCTAAAGCATCTTAAGAGATGTTGCTGTTAAACCCGCAGGCTCAGTTAGAAACGCAAACAGACAGAAACTACATCTTAAAGACGAGTTCAAACCTGTTTTTTCTACTTGTTAGCTAATAAAGCGATTAGAAGCGTTGGGCAGCACAAGTTAGAAAGCGCGGAAGAAAATGTCGGCTTCGACAGCTCTCTGCACGGCGCACATTCAAACACACACCCCGAAAATGTCCTTTGAGCGGTTATGAAACAGGTACTGAAAACGATAGGCCACACAGGACATAAGAGCATGTATCACTGAGACTCACCGCTCCACCAGCTGGCTGTAGGACATCCAGAGTTGGAGGAAGGCTGCCGGTGATGTTGCTGTCTTTTGCTGTAGAGCTGAGACGAGAGGTAGGCATGAGCTTTTGTGCAAAAGTTCTGATATTCAACAAATACATTTCCAATGCGTCCTTACGTCTTGCGTGGTGGTTCGGACAGAGCTCCGGTCCTTGTTTGAGCGAACACATCAAAGTCATCCTGGGTAGGAGGAGGCTTACAGCTGGGCAGAGAGCTCAAGGTACTGCTCACACTGTCTGCACCCATGTCTGGAGGGCAAAAAAAAAAAACACTGCAATGTCAAATAACCCTATAGAATGAAACAGACTTCCACTGTATCTATTTTTCACACGTTTTCTACAGAGCCTTTGCAATTATGTCAAAAAAAAGCAACCACTGCTGGAGCTAAAATAGAGGTCAGAATCAGCTGGGGGCTAAATTAAGCCTACAACACTCTGTAGAGGTGCAGGTGCAGCGGTTAAAGGAACAGTTCAACTTTTCTGGAATTAATTATTTGCCTTCCTGATGAGAGTTAAATGAGAAGATCAACACAACTCATATATCTCTGCTTTAACTATGGAGCTAGAGCCGTGAGGTTATTAGTTTAGAAGGAAGCCTGGAAGCAGGGGGAAACAGCTAGCCTAGCTCTGTCCGAAGTTAATAAGTACACCTACTCACAGCTCTAAAGCTTAGTAATTACCAGGTTGTGTCTCTGAAACTACTTCTCTGCCAGCAGCCAGTTGCAGTGGCTTTCTGAAACCTCTGCTTGTTGCCTAGCAACCTTATTGCAACAGGACTAGGCGTATATTTGAACTTTGGACAGACCGAGGCGAGCTCTTTCATCCTACTTCCAGTCTCAGTTTGGCTTTATTAATGCATAACTAACTAGCCAGCAGGCCAATTCAGCAAACACTCCCATGTTAGTGTGATACAGATGTTCAGAAACAAAATCAGCTCCACTATTGTTAATAGGACATTCGTCATGAATCGCAGATAGTTGCAATATGTTGTATCTGAAGAAGAACGTGAACACTTGGGCATACCAAGGCCAGCTAGGCGGGATGCCAAGGTGGCCGGGGAGGAGGGCCTTCCGGCAGGGGCTGTGATGGTGTGGGGCAAACTGGTCGGGGCTGCGTTCGGCATGTTGCTGACCACCGCTGGAGAGCCGGGGCCGAGATCTATGAGGTTGTCCTCTGTAGCCTCACTCAGGACCTGGTGAAGAAGAATTCATGTAGGAGATGAGAGAAGGATTGAGGGTTTCTGGCTCATGAACAGCAAAACAAATCCTTTGGTAGGGAGGCTAAGGAAAGGCAGGATTATAACCCTATACAGTTCCTTGGATGTGTCTGAAAAATATGGAGGAATAAATAAGAAAAAAAAAAAAACTCATGAAGGCACGATGGCAAGTACACACTTGTAAAACATGTCGGTTAGCTTCAGGAGAGCATGAAAATGTTTGTAACTGAGGATAGAAGGAAATTAAGTGACTTTCTGAAAAACTGTTTCTTAAGGGGGTCCAAAGAATATTGCTCCACATTAGAGACACATTTAGGTTTTAAAAGTGTTTGACTCGAGGAAATGGACAAATAAACTCGCCATCAATTCTTGATAATGTTGTCATTAACTATAAAAGTGCTGGTTATCCTTACAGACAAAACAATCCCCTTAAGAACGTAGAAATACAGCAGGGAGGGAGGAGGGAGGGCTGAATCTTTAGGCTCTGGAGGAGTTCATATATCAAGACCAGTTTGCAAATCCCAAACCCCGACTCTCTGTCTGAGAGAATGCAAACACAACATGACAGTGATTCACGTTAGTTCCATCTTAATCTTGTGTCACTGTCAACTCTACCTCCAGGTTCGTCATATCATTGTCTGCTGGGGGGGGGGGCTGCATAGTCAAAACATGCCATATGGGGGTGACAGATACTGGTGGAGGCAGGGGCCCATATTTTTAAGCCATGTTTCAACAGTCGCTGTGGGGGGGGGGGGTGACACCGATCATTTAGGGAGGTTGAATATTTTCATACTTGCCTGTCTCAGCTAGCCACAGAAACAGAAGAACAGAAAAGAACAGAAAGGAAGAGACAGTGAATACCATTAACATGCCTGTGCAGGGACACAATGCAATGGCATGATAACTATGGAAGATATACCATGCCTGATTAAAGCTGAAAACCCAGTGAAGAGGCAAGTATGCGACAACGGAGTACTGTAAGCTGCTGCATGCGTCTGATGTACGGTACAAGGAGCTGTGAATGTGCTGCTGGACATAATCTGCTCTCAGTCTGGATTTGGACATTTTTAGCTCCTGATTTTTGGTCAGACGCATTTGAAATATTGCAGGGCAAATAGCTTGACAAAGCACGGCAAACGGAAGCTGATCAAAAAAAAACAAACAGTGAGGCACCCTTGTGTATTTATACGAGTATTTAGAAGTAAAGAATGATGATGACTTCACTGCTGAAACGAAGACTTTCACTCAGCCGGCTGATGAATCCTAAAGTACCTTTTTGGAGTACTCCAAAGCTGTGACTGGACTGTTGATTGCATTTCATTCTGGTACAACAACCAGCTCATTTCCAGTGATTCCCAACATGCACAGACTTATGCTTCACATTGACTACCGTATTGGCATGGCCAATGTTTCCCCCTGCTGGACAGGACTTGACTGTATTGCAGAGAGAAAATGCAAAACAGAATATTCTACGTGAATGACAAAAATGTAAATAAATGATACTTGCTTTGCATTTTGTGGTGAAAGTAAATGCACATATATCTTTGTTGGGTTTCCTTTTAATTAGGCATGTACATCTGGTAAATCACTGACAGGTCACTGACAGATAACAGCACTTGAAAGACATCGTAAAGCCTGACTGGTAATGCAACATGCACGTCCACGCTACTGATACAGAAAGGTGCCGACATCAGAGAATGAGAAAACATGAGCGGTGATGTAAACACTGGGCGTTTCACCACCTGTGTTACTAACTGCTGACTCACCCCATTGTTGACACTCTGAGCTGTGGACCTCCCAGACCTAAACCGCTCGTACCTGAGGCAAATAAAGAACGACATGAAAGAAACGGTTTACCTAACCAAAATCTGTGCAAACAGACACACAATGCCGCCGGAGAAAAGAGGAGATAAATGTGCAGACTTTCTTCCTCCAAGAGGACTTTGCAACTGCGTATGTAGGCGTGTTTCTAACCTTTCGTAGCGTAGGAAAATGTTATTGAGGTCATCGTTGACATGCAGCAGCTCCTCGGTCACCGCCTCATTGGAAACACAGGAGATGAGCTCCACTATCCTCTGCTGCATGGCTCTGCAAGTCCTGTTCAACTCCTAAACACACACATGCACACAGCACAAACACACATGTATGCACATTTGTCACAGGTTATGTTTTTTTTTTTTATTTGTTTTTTTTTTATGCCTTGTAAATGTCTTTATTATGAAAAAGTCTTTTATATTTGTTCATTCACACACACACACACACACACACACTTCAGAAAGTACACACAGACACACACACACACACAGGTTCCTTGCCTGTAGTAACTCGTAGTCTGAAGTATCCTCCTGTCCCGGGACCATCTCGGTCAACATCTCTGACATCACTTTAGTGTTTCCGCGAACAATGTCCAACTCGCTGCGCAGCCGGCAAATCTGTACGTCATACAGTTGAATTAATATACAGTTAATTTATCATTCGTTTAACTGATGTTAAATCAGTTAAATACATATGAATATCAGCCAGTATTACTGTTGCTTAGGGCAGTGACTCACAGGTACTTGCACCCCAGGGCGTACTTTGTTACAGAGCACATGGAAAGGTCAACTAATAACTCAACCTAACGAGTTCAGGAGGAAAATAAACAAGCCAAATAGGATTACAAATACTATGATGCTGACTTAAGTAAATTTGCAGAAACAACCTTAACGACGACAATTCAAATGTATGAAAAAATACTGAAACAACAACAATGAACAATGTTGAATAACATGTGGTTTATGATCCATTCAATAGAGTCTGGAACATGACAGGTGGTGTCTATGAAGGGGCACTTCAGTTCACCTGACAGGGCGTGACATCTGACAAAAAAACAGACACTGTGACACGAAAGCACATTTGCAACGGTCTATTCAAATGCCATTTTGACCTCTTGTTAGAGGCTGCTATGGACTGAGTGCATATTTAAACCAACTGTTCACTTTTAGTGTGTGTATGGGAGTGAAGTTGTACCTGTTCGGGTGTAGGATTGATGGATCCAGAGGCATGAATGTTGGGGACCTGAGGGGTGGGGTAGGCTGGCGGGACAGCTTGTGGTGTGGGCTGAGTAGTAGTGGTGCTGTACTTGTGTAGAGCAGCGTCGCCCTCTGGAGCAGATGCCACCTAAAAGTAACAAAGTACATGGGAAGACAATCACGCTCTGCTTGGTCTGGACGTACTTAAGCTGCTTAGTATGATGCCTCCTACCCGCTGAGGCGTGTGTATAGGTGACAGGGTCTCCAGGTCTGACATAGGGAACTCGATGCCTTTCCTCTTTAGCTCCTCGTAGATTTGGACCACGCCTGTAAGGTCCGGACTGCTCCTGAATGCATCAGCCCATGCCTGAAGAAGGAAGAGTGAGAAAAGAGTTAAAAGAAAAGAGAGGGAGAGACTGAACAACAACAAAACAACACAATGGGTAGAGGGAGGGCTGACACAGCAAACAAAACAAGGGATGTCAGAATACTAAAAGAGGCCTGTTCTCTGATCATTTCTGTTTGTCTGCCTTGAATACATTCAGTCAGCAAACCACAAAGCTCTTGGCTTCTCTCTCTCTCTCAGCAGTAGACGGGCTAAAGCTAAGCTGGGCTATTACAACAGCTCAAACACATGACACACTTTTTAACAACAAGTGGGCAAAGACTTTGAGCTACTAGTCCTCAGTCATTTCGCCAAATCGTCCAAAATGGCCCCTCAAAGTGTGTCTAAAACAGCATGAAGTGGATGCAAATCTAATAAAATGAATCAACGTTGACTTTAATCTTAACTGTAAACACATGCTCACCGCCATCATCTCCAGAGCACACATATTAACACCTGAGAGATTAGACAGGTGGTTAGGCAGCTGCACAACACAACCGCAGTCTGTTGGCCAAATGGGTATTACTCATCTCGCTAAAAGAAATGTCAACAATACTCTTGTTGTTGTGTTAAGGGAGTGCTGTTCAATATGCTTTCCCACACTACTTCTTCCCAGCTCGCCGTCCTCTCACAGAATTGTTTGGCTAATGACTAGACAAACGACAAGCAATTAGATTCACCCCTCTCCCTCACAGCTACTGTATGCCCCCCCTCTCCTCTCCTCTCCTCTCCTCTCCTCTCCTGGATCCATGCTGTAAAGCTGTGGTCACATGGTTTCCCCTGTTGGAAATAAGAGCAGCCCACATGAGCCTAGCAGGGTTACCCGAGCCGTGACAGGTAACCAGAGCCGCTCCTGGCTGAAGCCCTGGAGACATCGTGCTTTACCTGAGGCTCTGCCTGGGACTATAACACGTACTATAACAAACACCTACGCTGCAAATCTCTCGCTAAGTGACTCAATCAGAAATACCGGTATACCCAGTCATTGGGAATAACCTCTCAAACATTATGACATGCGCTTACTATGCTGCTAAGTTAACAAACCCACACTAGGCACAAGCAATTTCACTGTTATCTTACCTGAATCAGAGCAAGTACTTTATCCTGAACGATCGTAGGCGGATTGTTTTTAGGGGAGATGATTTTAACAAGGACGCCATCAACAAAGTCCCTGCTGGTGACCAAAGCATGAAAACGATGGCCGCAGTTCTTCACACACGTCTCCAGGACCTGACGGACGCAAAGAGGAAATTATTGACATTCTTGTGCGGCACAACTGTGAATCAGATCCAGTTAAAAGGCATGCTGAAGTCAGACATGGATATAAAATGATATTTTGGATTGCAAATTCCCTGTCAATGCAAATTAAGCGATACGATCAAGTAGTTCCGAATGATTTGCTTTTCATAGGACTATGTGGGAGGGAAAAAGACGACTAGACTATATCAGTAACTTTTTTAATACCGTAACAAATGATGAGTGTTGTTGCTGACTGCTTTTAACTCACCGTTAAAGCCAGCATCACTTCCCTATAGTTCCTGTTGCCATTCAGCCTCTTCTTTACTGCTCTAATTGCATCCTTTGGCCTGCACACATGCAAATAAAAACATTAGACACACATGGATAGTACACCACAGTATGCCACAAACAAACACAGTTGCCAAGAACTTAATGGTGGAGGGCTTTTAGGGGCATTTTGACTGTCACTGACAGGATGATGGATCACGTTCGCAAAAACTGATAAGAATACCAGGCAAGGGCGTGTGTCAATCATTCTTTGACATGTCACAATCTCTGCGTCAGCAATGCGACTGTTCCTCTCTAAGGTAGTAATGATTAACTTTTTTGAATTCTTTGACCACTCCTGACAGATCATCTCGCAGCAGCGGGCGTACGAAACCCCTCGAGAGAAGAAAAAAGTAGAGTCAGACCTCTTTTTTTAGGACTGCTGATACACAGCATGCCGCACTAGGCTAGATCCACCTGAGCCAGTTTATAACCCACGAATCAAACAAGACCTGGACGTCAGGCACAGGCACCAGCTTAAACATACAGTACAAGGTTAACGGAGGAATGAGATAAGCAACGAGGCCTTGCATAACTCCACCATGCACAGCCATGAGCTTGGCTCCTTCTCTTGGTGTGACAGAGATAAAGAAAATGGGAAAAGATCTGACTCTGACAATGTGTTTTGCTGCAGCAATGCAATGTGCAAACGCCACATGAACAAGGAAGTCAGGACTAAACTCATTCATATTAGAGAGTTAATCAATAACAGACATGGAAACTGATTGATTTTTCCTGGGTACTCACCCATCCTCTGTTTCATTGATGATGTCACATATTTCCATGTTGAGGGTCCAGTCTTCACTTTGCAGAGAGCCGTCAGTGGCTCTCTCTGTAAGACACAAGTAGTTAGTTTGAGAGAATAACGCAGAGAGACGTCTCAGTAAAACACAATTATGTGACGATGACTGGTCGCTAGCTGACTGTTAGCTCACTTAGCTCTTAGTAATCATTTAAAATATAGGTAAATGTACTCGTTTATGTTTTTAACAGAGACCTGAGAGCAGACAATGACAGAAAACAGACCTTTACTCTGTTAACGACACTGCTAGCACAATGACAGCAGATGTTACCGTTACTACTAGTTAGCTAGGCGGCTAACGGTTGCTTTCCAGCTGGAGAGAACTCATTCAGGGACGTTAGCATGCTAAAGGTAGCGAGCCCGTAAAATGACTATCGCACCAAACAGATACATTTCCCGGACATGTACGTCTACCTTCCCGCGGTTTAGTCACCCCCTAAAAACATCTGTTTACATACCAATGCAATGCCCCACAGGGGTACTATAAGGATTTCCCAGAAGGAACTCCATCTTGCTCGACAACAAACAAGTCAGTCCATGGGATGATGATGATACATGAGGATACGTCCACCGAGTCCCGCCCACAGAGCGACGTAATTGGTTAAGAAATCCTGACCTTTAGCGTGATTGGATAGACAGAACATCCGTCATAAGAGTTGGGCGATTGTAAATAAAAGGCACCAAAGGTTGCATCGATAAAAGTCAAATGGCTGTTTTATGACTGTAACACCCATTCTGGTATGAGCAGAGAGAGAATATGCATTAAATAGATTAAATGTATTGTGCAGGTTTTCATTTACGACAAACTTTGCTGACATATTTTGCTTACAGGAGGTGGAAAGAGAACAGACAGACATGAATTGTATCATTTTAATTATTTTTAACTTTAATTTAAACTGTAAAGGCAACAAAACTTACACTTCGGACATGAAAAGGACTACCAATGATGATACTGATGAATAGGCTGTCAGTGTACAGCAGCGTTCAGTCCACCACAACACCACAGACAGCACAGTTAGTATGAATCATGTGCTGTTAGACTAGCATATGCACTTTGTAGTATTCAAATGTAGCGCACATAGAAAACAGGCATGATATTAACATTCCACCCTCAAACAGACAACAACATCAGTCACTATTCTCTTGCAGTATCCAAACTGTCACGGATGACTGAGAACTGACTGGAAACTTAGGGAAGGGCGCCACGCTTGGCAGCTGCCACAAATAAACACTGCAAAAATGCAACCGCTGTTTTACTAGAGTGAGATCACTCTATAACAGATCACAGACGCAGCAGTTGTCATTGCTAAATAGAACAACCAGGATGTTTTGTGTTGGTCTGCGCAGATGTTGAAATGTGAATAAACAGAGGGATGAATCTCAGTCTGAGAGCAGATTTGCTGTGTGCTCGCCGAGATTGTGATTGAGCGTATCCGTTTCAGTCCTGGAGAAGTTTGCGTTTGACAGTTGAACTCTCAGATGAGAGGTGAACAAAAAGGGCTCCAGCAGCAGTTCGTGCACGCAGCTCATACATGTCGTAGTCGTGGGCCCACTCCACGTTACCCCAGCGCCGAATCTGTGCAGGAAAAAAACCCAACATGTTAGAGGAATAAATAAAACTCAATTGTTGTTACACTACATTCAGCAGTGCAAGATCAAAAAGTTGTTACTATTAGCAGAAATATTTGTACAATTTCTGTGAACAATTAAAGCCAGGACACAGAAGTGTAAAGACAGCATTTTTATGGTTAGATTTCATGAGAAATATGATGAAAACAGAAGAAGGTGCTTTTTTTCCAGAGACGATGAAGCAAATCTTTTGAGTTTCTGGAAACACCAACACGCTTTTGTTCTGCTCTTCAATAATCTAATAATAATGATGAAGCAAAGATCCCTTTGCAGGAGAATTACTGGGATTTCTGGAAAATCTGCTTATAAGAAACTCTCCTGCTTGTGTCCCAACATAGAGGCCATCAAGTACCGTGACCAGGTCTCATTTGTTTATGGTTATCATAAGAAACAAATACACTAACTGACAGCAATTAATACCGGGTTGAAGGAAAATCCATTCTCCTACTCTCCTACCTGATATTCCTCCTCCAGTCTAGACAGCAGCACAGCCTGTTCCACACTCAGATGTCTGTCAATCATGCCCATCGACAGCACAACAGACTTCAGCTGGGTGATCACGTACTCAAGCCCTGCACAGGACAAAAGCACATTACGGTCTAGCTCTGCCCTACTACTATTACAGCTTAGTACAATACAGTTTATGCAAGCAACACACCAAAATAACCACAATATCAACACTACTACACATTAACATGTATTAATAATATTTTGGACCAGTTTGAAGATGTTTTACCTGTCAGTGACCAGAAGTTGTAAGATTTCAGGTGTTGCCGGAACGTGTCTTTGGTTGCCTCTGGGATCTCAGGACCCATAATACTACACGAAGACCCAATAGTGACATTATATCTGAAATTGAGTTGTGAGAGATAAAGAGAATTAGGAATAAGGTTAATACACTGGTTTAATTTACAAGGGTTGCATTGCCTTTTGGGGAGCTTAGCTATGACAAAAGCTAATGCTGCTGTTACCTGTTTTCAATCCAGTGCAGCACAGGGTCCCACTCATTCTTCTGTAGCTCAACCAAACCATGAGGGTCCTCTACTCTGTAACTAAAAAAAAAATCAACCAAACAAAAAACAAAAAAACTTAATATATTTGCAAATAACAAACAACATGTAAACACTTGTCCAAATGCAGAACAGCCAGAGCTCCTTCACTGTCTTAAACATCAAATTCAAGGACTTTCCAGGCCTAGTTCTGTCAAATCCAAGGACCCAACACGGCATAGTTTGAGACATAGATAAAAATTATTTGTCGTTATAACACTGAGACTTTTTATCATGAGCATTAGCAGGCTTCACAGAAGCTCACAACAATTACAGAGATAGAGAGGCTTGAATGTAAACATGTTAAGCTGAACGTTCACTTAATTTTAGCTTTCTCACTTGCTTGCCACTGTTTAAGGCCACAGAACACAGCCAATTTACATTATTTCTTTAGGAGAAAAAAAAATGTATATCAAAGAAACTTCAGTTTCTATACTTGCGCAAAATTCAAGAACTTTCAATGACATTTTTTTAATTAAGGTTTTGTTTTTTTTCCCCTCAAAATCACATAGCCACAGCAGCAGTCAAGTCCAGGATAAAAATATGTGATAAATAATCAGTTAAGTTCAACTTGTGGTTGTCATTGTGTTGATTTTCTTATGTCTTTCACAAATACGATGTTTGATCAAAAGGGTGTCACTTTATTGAGAATATGAACATTTGTTAATCTGTTTTTTGCTCTCATTAAATACACCGATGTAAACAATAGTTAAATAAAGGTATACGGATATACAGAACCCTTAATTGAGTTATTATTATTATTAAAAATTATTAGTTTGATAAACTGTTAAAGTCAGTAAGTAAATAAGTATTATACCAGACTGTATCAGTCTCCAGGAACTTCAGGGCAGCACTGATCATTTGGTCCTTGGTACGTTCGGTGGGATTGTCCAGAGCTGTGTTGCACAGAGTAGTCTGCAGGGAGAGTGCACCAACATTACTCTTTCAGTGTACATGTCAGTTACATTTGAACATCATTTACTAGTGGCATTAAAAAAAAAGTTTCATGGTAAAAAAAATTACTACTAGCGATATACTACTTATATATACATGTACTTTTTGGAAACTATCTAGTTTTTCTGTCCCAAATTAAACCACAGGGAGGAAATGTATTTTCAATAGCACGGAAGAAACTCTACATGTATTGTGTACATCACTGAAAACTTAATACAGCTGTTCACTCAGGATATCATGCACATTTTAAGCAACCATAAATTGAAATATCTCCAATGATAAGACGATTTGAACCCCCACTGCGTGCAGGTCAAAGGCCGTACCAGGTGCATAGTGTAGAACTTGAGCGTGTCCCTTTGGGCATCCCACTCGGTTGCCACGGCGATGGCCAGGGCCTCATTTGGTACTGTGAACAGCTTCCCTCCAGGAGTTTTCAGTTTCCTTCTGTCCAGGTTTACCTCATATAAACCACCTACATGAAAATTGGAAATATTCATCAAGCAGAAGAATGACTTGTAGTTAAGCTCTGTCGTTGTATTAAAAACATAAAATGGGCTCTTATTATCAAAAATAAATGCTAAGAGATCCTCAATCACATAACTGCCATACTAACCTTTCACCAGTAACATTTGACACTTACCTTCACCTTGGGATATACTGACATCTTGATAAAATCTTTTTCTTTCTGGAAACAGCAGATAACATGACATCAGTCACTACTCACAAAATGTTTTGCTGCAGGGGAAAGACTTCCTTTTCCACACGGAGTATTTATCTTACCTGCTGCGGCTGTGGAGTACTTCTGAGCAGACCCACAGTGCTGACTTCGTTGGCACACTTTACTAAATAAAACAGTATTTCCAAACTGACTCTGAAGTCTAAGAAGGCTCCTGAACATAGCGGCAGTTATGTGAAGATGTAATGTTTGGAAGAAAAGCTAGCTGAAATCTAGCTACCTGTTTTTCTAGTCGCAGTTCGTTAGTTAATTCAATTTAACATTTCTTTATGAATGGGTGTTTTCTGTATTAGCATCGATTCTCATTTATACTGTAACTGTATACAGTCGCTAAGTTTCTAATTCCTGCTACACATTTCTACCTCAGCTTTCCTACAGTAGCTCCTGTGTTCAAAAGCACGCGTTTGACCTTCCGTGCTTGTCAAACAGTGTCGCAAATATTTTTAACAGCTGGGAAATGTAGTTCTATACGTGCTTCTACGTACCGATACACAACAGGAACAAACTACACCCAAATATTCCCATAAAGCCTTCCGCAAGTCCAACCAATGGACGTCGGAGATCTTAGCAAGGTGAATTCAGTTGACCAATGAGAAGGGCGGATTCTGCTGCCTACAGCGCCGCGTCGAAGTCCACTTACTTTTCTGGGAGCTTGGTGCCCGGTAAACTAAACCGTGGAGGATTTAGGGGGGGAATTGAATGTTGGTGGACCTCTTTAGTCCTCCCCCACCCCCTTCGTAGACGCCGACAGAGTCCATCGTCCAGACGGCAATTTCCCGCGGTCGGTGCCCAGCCAGCGAAGCGGGAGCCATGCCTGTCCCCGCTGGATACCTCAGCGACTCCCCTGCCGCGGCCTTCGCAGCCTCGGCCTCGCTTATCCCGCCGCCTCCGATAAACACCCAGCAGCCCGGTGTTGTCACCTCGCTGCTGTACAGCGGCTCCAAGTTCAGGGGCCACCAGAAGAGCAAGGGGAACTCTTACGACGTGGAGGTTGTTTTACAGGTGGGACTGTGAAGCGGATATTTCACTATTCAGGCGAACTGTCAGGGGGGCATTTGGTGATCTGTCAAACGGGCGGTGTGATGATTGACAGCTGGAAAATCAATGAGCCCTGGCCTGTCGTTGAGTAACTCGCCTAGCTAGCTGTGGATGCCTGCGACTGTTTTCTAGCAAACTATTTCAAGTATAAACACGTTTTATTCATTGTTGTTATCAAAAACAAAACCTAATAGAGGTTTAATCGTTTTGGCTTCTGCATTTGTAGAGACACCCTTTACAAACCTGCATGTCTATGGCTGTTTGTGTGAGAGGATATTAGATATAAGATGCATATACATACAGTATATGAAGTAATTGTTGTTTATTGTGTTTTCTGCTTAAGCATGTCACCATGGAGGATTCCTACTTGTGTGGCTACCTGAAGATAAAAGGACTGACTGAGGTGAGCGGATTCATTCCCTTTATTAAGCCACAAACATAAATAATTTAAGCTGGATCTGGCCAAAGCTCATTGTGTTTGTTTCCTTTTTTAGATACCAGTACAGTCTAGCTCCAGGCTTTGCCATTCTAGAGGATGTCATGTTATACTACTACAGATCAAAGCACAGCAAAGCTACCCAACAAACACACAGCACATGACAGAAAACCTCCTCTGAATCACAGGCGTTTTTATTACCCACGAGTTTGACAGTATGGCTCGGTAACACGTCACCTTTTAAAGGTGCAGTAAGAAAGACTTTAGAGTATATTATGTGTAAAATCACATGGGACTGCCGGGTAAATGATGGTATATTGCCCTGTTGTCTGTTTGTATTCCTGCTGTACAAAACTCCCACAATGTGGCTGCAGTTATTAATAATAATCAGGGAATATCAGTACATGTACGTCACTTTCTACCCTGTAATTTGTTCTGTCATGAAAACATTGAGCTGACAGACTTACTGTTAGCATTGGGTGTGACATTCCTTCACTTACAAAGAGAAGAAATAACAAAGGTTGGCTATAACGGCAAACAAAACGTCACTCTGTTGCGCTCACTCTCGCAGGAATACCCAACTCTGACCACGTTTTTCGCCGGAGAGATCATCAGCAGGAAGCGACCATTCCTCACTCGGAAATGGGATGCAGATGAGGATGTGGATCGAAAGCACTGGGTAAGCTCATTCATTCATAATCTACACGAGTGCTCTGCAGCAGGCTGCTTTATCGTGACATAATCCTTTAACTCTTTGTGTCAAGGGCAAGTTCCAGGCCTTCTACCAGTACGCAAAGACGTTCAACTCTGATGATTTTGACTATGAAGATCTCAAGAACTCTGACTATATTTTCATGAGGTGGAAGGTAAGGTGCTGCCTAAATTGAGCCTGACCATATGTTGGAGCAAGTCACCTCTGAACTGCAGCTGCTGCTGTTTCTCACACCGTCCATCCCCCACACAGGAGCAGTTTCTGGTCCCTGACCACACAATAAAAGACATCAGCGGCGCTTCCTTTGCTGGTTTCTACTACATCTGCTTCCAGAAATCTACAGCAACAATCGAGGGCTACTACTACCACAGGAGCTCTGAATGGTAAAGCAGCACAACACGAGTTACTGTGAGGGGAAGATGAGTCATTTTTAAAAAAATCAGCAGACTTGTGAGTCAAAGGTTGCTGGATCAAATCCCAGACAGGCTGGAAGATCTGGGTGGGGAAAGTCATTAACAGACAAAAAAAATCCAGCTTTCTGCAGCTTCTGTCAAGGTGCCCTTAACTCATAATTTCTCCATGGGAGCTGTTCAGATGCTTAGTAAATGAATGTGGCTCTTCCAAATAGCTCCAGCTCAGACCATGTGTAACCTTATATGGATGACGCACAACAATCTAACCAGCAGTTTGTTGCATTTGATTTATATGGTCGTACTGACTGGTCATAAGCAAAACGAGGCCTGTACTCGAGTGTTTTCATTTTTATTTGACATTCTTTGGCATTTCTTTCAACTTCCTTTGCACATAATGGTTTTGCTTTTGTTACAAACGCCCTCTGATTTCATTCCATTCAATTTTTTTTCATCCCCTTCTCTGGCCAAATACTTGGGAACAGTTTTGTTTTGCTCTCTGATCACAGAATATTTCTACTTTATGCTAATTTCCAAAAAGTGTTAAAGGATTTACAGCCAGCGCTTCTGTCATGTTTACTATAACGTTGGCGTTTGAGGACATAAAATCAGAAATAACTGCAACGTGGATGTTGTTATGCACTTATAAGTAGTTTATTTACAGGAATAACTCTGCTCTTTGCTGGCTTTTACCACCTCTGGTGTGAACCCTTCAAACCACACATGAAGAAAAAGCAGAATAAGAGCGTCAGTCCAGACTGGTGGTTTGCCCTCAATTCCCTCAATAACTTTTGGCTTTCAAATGTCAACATCCATCTTTTTACTCTAGCAAACCCTGTCATTTTGGGTTTTTTTTTGACTTGACACAATTCAGCTGAAACCGCACATCTTCTGTTTTTTTTATTTTGATTTTTTTTCATATAAAGTTTTCCCTTTTATTGTTTGGAATATAAATTCTACTTCTTGACGTCATAATCCTGAAGAATTTGGCCGTTATCTTAAGCTGTTATGACACAGGACCGAAATCTTTAGGTGCAGTGGCTACAGTGAACTACAGCAAACGCTCATTCAGCCACAGAAATACAACAGAAGAGTAGCTGTTGTGTCCGTTTACTGTACAGCCAAACAAACAAGCATCGTTTTAATAAATATGTCAGTCAGTAGTCTGCTTTTTCCCATCATGCTATGAGAAACCGCTATCTGATTTGATTAAATCTTTGATGGATGATGGTGGTCAGACCTCTGTGATCAATTAATTGTGCCCTGTGGCTTCTTCACTATAAAAGCCACCCATTTTACACCCGTTGAATGCTTTTAATGTGAAGGAGCAGCGGTGGGAGGTTCTGTTTTCATTATTAGTAACTTAATTCAGCTCTAACGGCAGGGGCACACTGCCTGCGTGACAGCCACACATCCCGTGAGGGCAGCGCGTTTCATGCAGCTGCAGCGTAGCTTCCCTGGGGAGCAGAGATCTTGCCTATTTTTTACACATGACATGAGCAGCTCTCAGCAAAAAAAACATCATACGAGCAACATATGCAGCGTTTACTACAGTTTCACTGTCTGTATCTGTAGATTTCACAAACAAAAAGAAGATAAATGTCTTTTTTAACTCAACGTCCTCTGTTTACATTTCAGATTAAAAGCTCTGCATTGTTTCTCATTTGTTAACAAGGCTTTTATTGTATTGTATTTAGCAAGGGCAACTCAAAGAAAGAAAGAAAGAAAGATGGAGCTGTCAGTAGCAGTGCAGCAGCAGTAACCCCACGTGCATGCGAGCCGCAGCAGTTCAATGAAGTAGTCGCCGTGCACGGCTCGTGCAAGCAGTATGTGTCCTGACAGTAACAGAACAAACAGTCAACAGTGAAGCTGATATCAATGAAATGATGTTATGTTATGATAAATGTGTGCGTGTGAAGGCATTTTGAATGGAATGGCGGACTCTGCCACTAACAATGAAATCTAATATGTCTAATATTTAATAAACCACTTAACCATTAGGATGATCTGAAAACAGGTTTAATTCAGCTCATGAAATGTTGATGTTTGGGAGATGCATGCACATCACGTACATGTATTCTCAGATTCATATTTCATAAGCTCGGGAGCTTGTGATTATACATAATGAGTTCATGCCAAGGTCATTTTTCTAACATATGCCATGTACTTCTTACATAATCTAACATATTCTGTGTCACACTGCAGGTACCAGTCTCTAAACCTCACCCATGTTCCCGAGCACAGTGCAGCCATCTATGAGTTCCGGTGACATCGGCCAGCATCGTGGATCTTTTTTTGTTGATGGACAGAGACTTAAAGCAAAGCAGAGGTCTGCAGATGCTACTGAGGAGGAAGAGAACGATTAGGGATGATGAGAATTTGGGCTTTGGAGAAGTGCAAACTCTTTCCCAGTAAACGGACAGACGGCTGATTGACCAGTGCGCGGGATATAGGACAAATGAATGTATGTATGGCCGGGATGAGGAGAAAGAAAGGAAATAAGTGCAGCTCTGCTCCCTGGCTGGAGTTTGTAAAGTTAGAACCAGCAGCAGAGACTGGCTGTGGCTCATATAGTGTATCCCTTTCTTCATTTGTTTTTAAAAAAAACGCTTGGCGCAGCATCTCAAGACACTTTACAAGCTGAGTTGGGAATTCCCCCTTCTTGTCTTGCAACTAGTTTCCAGCTCTCATCCAGGCCGATGCGGAGCGAGCGACATAAACACATTTGACTGCGAGTCGGACAAGGATCGCTCTGAGGCGTCTGCTCTTACAAACACAATCTCTAAAGAAGTAAATCACCAAGTCTGTGTGGAAGAAAAGCAAGAGAGATGTTTGGGTTCATAATTGATTGGAGCTTTAATCAGCCCATAAGCTAGAACAACAGTATTTTTTTTTTTTTGTAAAAGCTAAGCTAGTTTGTTGTTATTTTACTCTAAATGATGGACTCAGAGTGGCACTTTTAAAGGCTGCCATGTAAGTGACACACAAAACGAGCTTTTCCCCCCTGTTTTCATACAACTGCTTGGGAGATTATCACTTGTGATTGCTGTGGATCTTGTTCTATTGAGTTACATTTGCACAAAAACTTTATGTTACTAATGCTTGCAGTCAGGATTTTACACTCCCGTGCCCTAGTACACAAGCAAGAAGGTGGCGGGTCAAGTTTTTTGACTAGTTTTTAAGGGTTTGACTGTGTGGGCGGGGTTTAGAGCCAAAACAATCACATAAGTATTCATAAAGAGAGTATTTTTAGCCTGAACTCTGCATTAAACAAAGAGCTTTTTACTTCCTCATGTCATTTTAAATTAAAACCCCCACTACCCCTGTACATTTATGTCTCCTCGACTATGCAACGCTTTCAACATAGCACTCTCCAAACATAAAACCTTCAGTTTTCAGACAGAATTTTATTCTATCCTTATAGTATATTAAAAAAAAAAGAATCTATCTTCACTAAATAAAAATATTTTTGTTAAATTGCCTATGAAAACACTCCCTAATCATGTCCCCTTCCCATGTGACGGTGCCATGTTTCTAAAGCTTATCAGAGTTGTATTATAACAGATCAGAAGTGTGTTTGTTTAAGCCTGGATTTGATTGATGGTGTGACTGTAAAGAATGGATTATGGATTTTAAAAAAAATCATATCAAAACACCCTTCACTGTGTGTCTTGCTTGTTTGACCAGTATTGTGTTTTTGTTTTTTATCCCACACCTCATTAATTATGACGTTATTTACTGATTTTAAAAGACTAAAACAAACTGTGAATTGTATTTGTCGACAAAAACCTTTTCTTTAAATAATAAACTTGATAGTGAATATGCACGCTATAAGGAGAGTCATGCTGCTCCTGGCCGAGCATTTCAATAGAAACGAAACACTGGTTGTCATTTTTTACCCTGCACTGCCCTCTGGTGTGTTTTAATGTTTCACTTCAGGTGTTTTTAGCAAGAGCAAGAGTCAACATAAGAATATGACAGAGATTTGATGTGAAACAGCTGGAGAACATCAGAGTAAAGATCAGAACACATTTTCTCCATAAAATATGATCCAGTTTCACCAAAATCAGCCATTTAAAATAAAGCTAATTGACTTTGGTTTGACCCGACAAGTGAGCAAAGTACGTGTCGAAGAGATGATGCAGACTTGTGGATATCAGACTCCCTCTGTCTGAAGCCATTGATATGTGGGGAGTGGGATGCGTTATGGCATTCCTATACTTCAGTAACCACCTCTTCCCTGGAAACTGTTTGTGTAATTCGATGAGATCCATCGTACACCTGCTGGTATCAGCCAGAAGACCACATGCTGAGTGCTGGACAATACACCGTGGCATATTTCTGCTACGACCCCAGCATTCCAGGATGGAGATTGAACTCACCAGAGGCACCACAAAGAGGCAACAGGCGTCCAAGCCGATGTCGAGTATATGATGTTCGGCTGGGCCGAGAATTTGGAGGATGCTGTAAAAACATTCACAGCAATAAGAGATGATACTGACTATGAAGATTTCTAAGCCTCCTAAAGGCATGTCTGAACCTGGATCCTAAAAGGAGAGTCATTCCAGGGAATCGTTAAAGAACCCTTTTCTTTCAATGGTTCACCTGGCAGATGTGATGGACTTCAGTTTATATGCAGATGAGGCACTTCAGCTCATGACTGTTTCGCCCTTGAATCATCTCAGTGAATCAGATGATTTCCTCAGCGACACTGACATGGACTTGAAGATGACACCTTCCAGCTATGGAAAATCAGACCCTCAAGCTATCGATGCTGACTTAGAAATACAGCCATAAACTCCATTGCTGAAGATGCCAACATTCACAATATCTATGATGAAGATTTCAAAGTTGAAGATTGGACTAGTGAAAATGGAAGCAGATTTTCTGACACTGAGAGCTGCAGCTGTATAGATTCACACACTGACAGTTGGAGTTGTTACAATGTAGACATCAAGAACAAAAGCGAAAAGTCATTTGACATCGAGAGCAGTGTTGACGGAGATCCACACACCTGTGGTAACTATTCAGATGTTGAGTGCTCTGTTGATGATGGCCATATACAACTAGCCTGAACAAAATACTTTGACAACCTATGTTTCAATGAAGAAGATGATATTGAGACAGTCTCCATTTACCCAGACAGACGATCTACTCCTGGTTCCTGTGGAGAAGATTTCCCCTCTGAGATTTCTAGTAATGGATACTCAGAGGGCGAGATTTTCATCTTTGATATTTCACCAGGATCATCAGCCGTCAGTAACTGTGATGATGGAGTCAGTGAGCGCACTAGTCTCACTAAAGAAGAGTCTGGTGCTGCTCCTGCTTCAGCTAATAGCAATCCAGTTGCTAATTGCCAGTGAAGACGAAGTTTCCGCTGCAGTTGGCCCAACAGATGGAGCTGCAGCCAACCTTTCCTCAAAAGATGGAGCTGCCGTTCAGCCTGCTGGTGTGGAGAAGAAGACTCTGTTTCAGAGGATCAAAAAATTCATCTCCAGACTTAAAGTGTGAGTGGTTTCACAAAGCCACATATTCTCGCTTTCTACCGGACATGACCTGCTCTACACATGAGCTCACACGGACTTGACTTTAACTTTACCCTATCCCTTATTCTTCTACTTCTCTCTCTCTCTCTCTCTCTGCCTCCTTCTCTCTAACCTTCTCCATCTACCTCCACCTCCCTTTCCCTTTCTAAACCCACTTAGCCTTCCTTCTGTCTTCTTCTTTCTTTTTCACTTTCTCTATCCTGACCTTTCCAAACCTAACTAGGCCTCTCTCTCTCTCTCTCTCTCTCTCTCTCTCTCTTCCCCCCCAAAAGCCTCGCTACCTTACAGTGGTGGTGGGGGGGTTTGCACATCCCAGTGATCCTGGGAGCTGTGTTGTCCGGGGCAATAGCCCCTGGTAGGGTCTCCCAAGGCAAATTGTTCCCAGGGGAGGGATCAGACAAAATGCGATTAACAAAGACCCCTATGACACAGAAGTTGTTTATGTGTGATGGGAAAATCGAGTGTGAGATGGACCTGCGGGTTGGTGCAGCGTCTATAGTACCACCAATGTTGTACCGGACCGTTGTGGGGAAGAGGGAGCTGAGCCAGAAAGAGTGGAGACCCCAATGGATTTCTAATGCATCACATTACAATACAGGTTTATAACACAATCAAAAACAAATTGATGATTGACCATTGGTCACATAGACACTTATTTTACTTTTTTTTTTTTTTAGAGAAGACTTAAATCTGGGGCAATTAGACGGGTTGTGGATCTTCATCTTTGAATTGAGGAAGTTTCACCCCTCATCCAAGTCCAACTGCCCTGGATTTAACTCTTCTCTAAGAAAGAGAAATCCTCCTCGAACGTTTAAACCTCAGTGATCATAACTGCATGTGGCCTCATAGACAGCGAATCATTAAAGATAATGACTGAAACTTGAATACTGTGTTAACTGACAACAGCTACATCTTAGCCCTGATCGGTCAGCTGGTCTAATGAGTCAGAAGTTCCTGAAGATCCAGAAGATCCAGAAGATCCTGCAGCTGCTTAACATCAGCACTGAGTAAACCAGTCAGCTCAGCTCAGCTCACCATTGACAAGGCAAAAGTAACAGAGCCAAATGGACCCTGTTTGTGCTTCACAGCAGAGCCGGCCCACAGCGTTTAGAGGCTCTCAACAAGAGACATTCCTATAGTGCAGTCAACAAATTGCACACACCGCTAATAAGTGAACACACATGCACACAGTAGAGATTAACAAACTAATAAACACCATATCTCTTACTTTCTTTGAGGGGTGACAAACAGCTACAAACAGATTTATCAGATTTTTCTCATTTATTATGTCAGAGGTGCTGTGGTGCAAATTATATATTATATTAGGCTACTAGATTTAAGCATTCAAATACAATCAGGTTACATTTATGATTTTGTATAGTCACACTAACTTAAAAACTCTTATTAGGCATCGTGAGAAAGTTGCAGTCCCTGTAACCATAGTAACCATCACTGCTGCAAAATTGAAATTTTGACTTGATGATGACTGTAAAATAAAGTTTTATGGCAACTCATCCAATAGTTGTTGGGATATTCACTTAAAATCCATAAATGTCACCCTCATGGTGGCGCTAGAGGAAAGAGATTTTGCAGTCTGTACCACACAACCACACACCAACATTGCCATCCCCTGGAGCTATGCATAATAATTAATTATTTTTACTAATTAGTAGTAGTATGACACCATATGCCAGTTCACATGAACTGGACCTGATAATCAAGTTAACAGTAACATAACCACAAATGGAGCTCAGCAAATTTGAGTGAAGATAAGGTAAACCAATAATTACTATTATCTATATTATTATACATTTTACATTTAACACATTAAGAACTTATCTGCCGTGCTCATCTTTCTGCAGTGATTTCCTGCCAGTCAAAACATCATTCATCACATACACTGCCAGAGTTGACCTACATAATGTCAAAGCTGCTATTAGTTTAGCTAGCTGGCTTGATTGCTGGCTGTCTTTGAAAAGACCTGACAAACAGATCTCACGCCCAGACACACACACCTACACACATGCATGCACACACACAATGCCGTTGAATGTTAAATTAAACCAACAAACAATGCTTAATATTGGAAAACAGACATATTGAATATAATGGAATGTTTATTTTTTACATATTGTCAATGAGTTTTAAAAGACATCTTGCAAAAGGGTAGCCGTGTAAATAAGCTAATTCCTTTTGGGGGTTTCTTGGGTTTGGAAATGTTTGCCAACCCTTGTCCTACAGCGATGTATCATATTTTATAAGATCATCATCATATATTCGTGATGTCGCTGTTCTGTGAGAACCACTGTCTTTTTATTTATTTTTTTGTGGCCTTTTTCAAGCTTTTATTGTATAGATGCAGCTGAAGAGTGACAGGAATGTGGAGAGAGAGAGGTGGGGGGGAATGACATGCAGCAAAGGGCCACAGGTCGGATTCGAACCCTGGGCTGCAAGGACTGAGCCTTTGTACATGGGACGGCTGCTCTACCAACTGAGCCAAACAACGCCCCAGAACCACTGTCTCTTAAAAGCACTAGAACACTAGAGTAAATGTATCTAGTTATATCTCATCACTGGTTTCTTGATTTAAGTGCTGTTCATAAAGAAAGAAAGAGCCACTTTGTTTCCAATTCACAGAACATCATCTCATTTCTATCAGGGCGCACACAGAGCTGAAAGCTAGCAGACCGTGAGGAGATAGTTGCTGAATTTGAAAAAGTGTATTGGACCTAGAATCAATTACATCACCTTTAGATCAGCATGTTCCATGTGTAGAGATCAGGCGGTACATATGATTTACGTAATATATACTGTAGGTGTTTACAACAATCCATATGTGTGTATGTATGTTACCTGTAGGCCTGTACAGATGTCTACTCAGGAATGTGGAGTTTCCAGTATGAGAGACGTCAAAAACAAACCATGAAATGAGCATGACAAGATTTTAGGATGGGCAAGACCCAACTATTCTAACTATTTTCACATAGTGGGGCAGCGATGCAGTCAGTGTGGCTACACTTGGCTTAACTTTTCAAGGCTCAGTCAGACTCAATACAATAAAATATATGATATCTATGGTATGGTATCAGTGACAGCAGCCAGTATTAATACACAGAACAGAAGATGTAACTTTGCCCCGTGTACAGGAGTTCATTCTACCATTGTAGGATAAGCAGGTCAGGTAACAGGTTAAATCATCTGTGATGAGACTTCACGTGCACTAGCCAAAACCTGCCCCCTTGTGTCTTAAGGAATGCTATGATACCGCCTGGTCACGGGAATTATTATTATTGTTATTATTATTCTGTCTTCAGAACGTGACACTGTGTTCTGCACATGTACATGTACATGTACAACTTGTGGTTACAGTGTAGTGCACGATCCTTTGTTTCATTCGGGTTTGGCACAGCTACAGTCCTGTCAGCTAATACACCAGCTTTATAGTGTTATTATTGGCACAGACACTGCTGATTCCTTGCCAGAAGTGTCAATGACAGTACACTAAGATGAAGAGAAAGAGCCTGGTACTTGAGTTTTATGGGTCACAAAGTACAGAAACTCGAGCTTTTGAAAAAGTTAGGACTGGCAGCCATCCATCTGTTGGATACATATCAAATATAGTTCCCAGACAATGAAACCTAATTACTCAGGTGACCTGATTTTTAGTGCTCTAGTGCCACCATTAAGTTGACATTTGTGGCTCTGAAATGTTTCAACAGTTATCAAATGGATTGCCATAAAATTTGATGAAGATGTTCATTTTCCTGTTAGGATGAATAAAATTTCACAACAATAACGATATAATACATATAATAAACATTAATTGCATTAAAGGTCCAGTGTGTGAAATTTAGGGGGCTTTATTGACGGAATATGACAGAAATTAACTATAATATGCAGATCTATGTTTTAATTAGTGTATAACCACCTGAAAGTGAGAATAATCATGTTCTTGTTTTGTTAAGCCTTTCATATCTACAGACGCTGCAGGATCTCTTCCACAATGTCCACCATGTTAGGTGACCATGTTTCTACAGTAGCCCAGAAGGGCCTTTTGTTTTTATTGCGGCCACTGTAGTTTCTCCTCACACTAGGAAGGACAGTGTGAGGCGAGGGGGTTGCAATTAGCAAATACACCGCTACATGCCACTAAATCCTACGCACTGGTCCTTTAAAATGTAAAGCCTTTAAAAGGCTTACATTCATATACAAATTAAATCCAGCTGCCACTGTACGTACGTTTAGATATGTTTCTACAAATTTTAGATTTTAGAGTTTACTAATTAAAAAAAACAAAAACAAAGAATGAGAGTTATACAACTCATATGAAGGGAAACACTAACACCTACTATTCAGTCTATCATCGGCATTCCAGTAAATGCCTCTGTAGATTCTTTTTAAAGGATGATTTATTTTTGATTAGGCAGATATTAAGGGGTAAGGTATTCCAGTTTCATGTAGCTCTGTAAATCATAGGTGTTTTTCAGTGCTTTAGTCCTTGGGCTGGGTAACACAATATCGCCCTTACCAGCATATCTGGTGTAAACTGTTTGGTCAAATACAAATATTGGCTCATAACATGAGTGATAACATAACAGAAAATAGCTCGGCATAAGAGTCTTATGTAAATGTGTCTACTTAAGTATCTCAACTCTTATACCAGAGGAAATAAAAGTGCCCCAAAAAATAATAAAATAAAATAAAACATAGACAAAATATCAATAAAACATCTCTGTCAATCCCATGACTAATATCAGCGTTTCCTATTATATTATCAGCATGTTGGCATTGTCATTAGTGAGAATATTGCCATGCAAATGTTAGCATTTAGCTAAGCAGCCTCACAATGCCGCTAACATGGCTTCAAATTCTTAGTGTTGTTAGTTTTTCCTTTGTACATTTTCCCAGAAATACTTCACTATTTGGTCATGTAACAGACTACAGTACAGAGTGTACAGAGTACTATTTAGACACTTCAAACATGTTGGGCTACTCCATTCCTAACGCTGGCCCAGTTAAATGAATGAAAATGAAATAGCTGAAGCGTTTCACAACAACAGGTAAATCCCCAGCGGATGGAATCAAGTTTTGCAAAGTACACATATCCATTGTGACTCTAAGATGACAATTTGTTTAGATATCAATACTTTCCATGTGTCATTGCGCATTTGTCTTACTCTTTAGTACAATAAGAGTATGAGAATTTCCAAACCTAAATAAAAGCCTAAAAATCAAATGAGCACCTGCAGAGCTGGAGAGCTACTTCTGATTGGTCTGTGATTTTCTAAACCAACTTAAGGTGTAGTCAGTAATGGATGGCTTCAATGTAGTGATTAGAAAAGGAGCTTACGATTTGAAAGGTTTACAGTGTCACACACAAAAGAAAGAACATGAGAACGTGAAAGAACGTGAGTGAACATGAGTGGTTATACAGCATAAAAAAAGCTCGACAGAAGAGTATTATGTAAACATGTCTAATTAAGTACCTCAAGACTCTTATACCAGAGGATATAAAAGTGCCAAAAAAATAATAAAATAAAATAAAATAAAACGTAGGCAAAACTTTCTCATGTGATTCACAAAGATGAATCACATGAGAAAGGAATCACGTGAATCAATGTCAGCGTTTCCTTTTATATTTCAGGTGACTCATTTAGAGTGTGTGCACATACAGTTATATCCCTCTGGACTGGTCTAAAGATTTCCTGGCAGTTAACTGTAGAATTACAGTCACTGGTTTGTTTGTCAGCTCCACAGCTTCCTTCTACTCGTGATAACTATTTAAAAACTTCTCAGAAGCTGTCCACTCTTATCCAATGACTCCACCTTGTCCATGCAGACCGGTGAGCAACCAACGTCCTCAAGGAGGATGTGGCTAAAGAAAAATAAATAAAAAAGTATCTGCAGCTTCCTTGTAAAGAAATCATAGGTGTTTATTGATCTTTTATGGCTCAATAACACATAATAATGGCATAAATCCACGTTCTTTACACACTAATCTAATCAGCGTTTACTTGGCTACTACAACACACAACTACTGAAAGATCTGGCTTTTCCAGACCATTAATGTTTTGCTCAAGGGCCATTAACAGTCTTACACCTTGACCACACAGTGCGTTTACATCCTGAAGAATTCGCCAGTGTTTGTGCAGGGGCCGTGCTGAAAGCCATTAACTATGCTTTGTGTCACGTCCTCAGCTGTGTGGTTTCTGGTTAGCTGAGTTATCTTTTCCTGCTAACATACACCTTATATGATTAAACAAACAACATAAATTCATTACTTATTACAAACAGGGAAAACATTTTTGTTTCCTTCTCCTTGTCGTCACTTTTAAATTAAGATGGACAAGGATGCACATTCACACACATCGTCGTCGTATTATGTTTTTCTTTAATATGCTTTTATTTTCAGCTAATGAATTTTCCGAGATGGTAACATATCATATCCCTTTAAACATTCAGTAGAGACAGAGGAAAACGAAAGCTACAGTATGAGCCATGCACCTGGACAATTTCTCTGACATTTCTATTGTCAGTTTCAAAGCAAACCAAACAAAGAAGCGATTGTGAAGCCAGCCCAAATCAAGCACAATGATGCTGTGTGGTGCTAGGTGGAAAATCCTGGTGATTTTTTAGGACAGGATGGAAGGTATTTTTGATAGAGGTAATAATCCGAGGTTTAACAATAATGGCACATGCAGTTCCACTGCATAGCTTAAGTCTTGAATGACCCTCACAGAAATCTTATTATCTATGAGCTGACATTCATACAACAACCCACAGGCAGGCCTGATTCATAAGCCCTCAAACAAGGAAACTTTATTCCAAAAGACAAGGACAGTGATGTAAAAGAAAAAAGAATAATGAGAAAAAAGAAAGATGTTTAATGTTCTTGTTTCTTTTTGTAAACCGAACTATCGATCACTATCTTGGGGCACCTAATCCTAATCACTACACCTACGCCTAACCCTGCACAGCAATGAATTCACAAAATCAACACTTTGCAGTCAAAATCTGGGACCAGATTTTCTGCTATCACCCATTCAGCACCAGCTGGTGCATAGTGAAATTGATAATTGGGAATATATAAAGACAATTAATAAAGTTAATATGATTAACACATCACCACCTACATTTTATTTGCCCCATGTTCTTCTTTTTAAATGTGTAAAGTATGAGTGAGTTAATAATTGCATGGTTGTGTCCATGAACGACTGTTCTGGAACATGTATGTAGGAACTGCACGTTACGTGATTTAGTGTGTTGTGTCCCCACAAACAGTACACGTGCGTATCGCTCTCTGTGCCTTTGCCTTCTCTCGTGTCGTCGACACATGCCTGAAAAAGTTCAGAGTCATGGTCCTCGTGCTCATTGTGGGAAACCTCATGTGCCTTTACCCTCAGGTGCTGACATCTTCCCGGGTCGTACACAAAACCGGACAGCCCTGACCTTTTACACCACAACGCTGTGTGTGTTTGTGTGATAAAATGCTGGCTTCACTTCAGACAAGGACTCCACACCCACGTCCATCTGATGAGTGGCTGGGATAACCCCCTCTGACTCTGGCCCTCTCATGCAATCCTCACTTTGAAGAAACACCTGCTCCCCCCCCCTCCAAACACACACATGCATGCCCCTTACCTATTTAGTCAGTCTCAATACACACAGCTCTCCACACTCGTTCCTGATAAGGGATATTGCTGCCAGATGACAAGTGTTAAGAACTTGCACGTGCATAAAAGTTTTAATTACGGGAGTTGAGGATGTTGGAAATACCAGGAATCGATTGAGGACAGGACTAACAGATACTGTAATAAATGTAATAAAACAATAACATGTTTGCTTGCTTCAAGGAAATAGCTTGATTTTCAACGGTGAAAAATTGAATTTGAAGTTGAAAAATGCACCTGTATTATGAGAATGGATCAACTGATATCACAAGAATTGTTAACATTTTGTAATTATATGATGTTTGTTTAAAAAAAGAACTTTGTAAGTGTACAAGTGTAAAAATGACACATTGTGGTTTTAGGAGGGGTTACTGTACTGGACTTTATCTTGGCCTAGGCTAGCTTAAAGCTAACATCAGGGCAGTTGGTACAATGGCTGCACAACAAAATTTAGTTTCCATCTGACCCCAACAATGTTTTGTAACCTTTGCATAGACTAACTGTTTCCCCCTTGTTCCCGGTCTTGTTGCTAAGCTAAGCTAACCATCTCCTGGTTGCACGTTAGCTTATTGATTAGCATGCAAATATGAGAGTAGCATCAATTATTTTAAAGAGTTGCAGTTTGGAGGCACCAGTGAATCAGTATGTAGGAAAAATAAGTAAAAACTAGATTTTTAAGATATGTATAGAATTAAACTGAATATACATATTCATATATCAACCCTGTAAAGTTTGCTATCACATATCAAAACTAGGACTGGCTGTCTGATACCGCCAGGAGTATCAGTACATAGCCACAAAAGAAACTAATGTGCAAGAGAAACGTAATCTATTACTCTGATACTGACGCTGAGTGTTCAGCAGGCATTTATACCCAGACCTCATTGCTTCTGAATCATATCCTTGATCTTCTTTGACTTTACAGATCTGAACTTGTGAGTAGAACAGCTAAGAATACTTTTTGTATATAAACACTACATTTCAGACAACACTGAAACTGAATCTGAATCATTTTCTATTTCTCTATTACAAGTTGTCTATATTTACATAATCACTATACTTATACCACTTGTTTAGATAGATAGATAGATACATAGATACATAGATAGATAGATAGATACATAGATACATAGATAGATAGATAATTTATTGCCCGAAGGAAATTCAAGCATCCAGTAGCAGCGATTGTTTGATTACGTTAATATTATCAGGTTGTTAGATTAGGAACATGGGGAAGCCTTATCTTTGTGTTGTGTCTGCCTCATTAATGGTTAGACCTGCTGCAGCAGTTAGCCCAATGACAAACATGTCTATATAAATAAAAACTATTTATACATTATTATATTTATGAATTGCTGTTAAGACAATAAAGGAACATTCAATACAAATGTAACCACCACCACCATCACCTGCACCAAAACACGACTGGAACTTTTAATCCTATTTAAAACTAGACAGCACTCAGAGAGAACAGTCCTGCTTGGATTAGCATCTGGCTCCACATCAAAATACACAGAACATCAGTACAATAAGCGTGAGTACAAGGTGTGCAAATAATGCAGTTCCTCAATCTTTGGCCCGTCAAACAGTAATCTCTTGGCAAGAGGTGAATAATATTAGTGTTTTCCCAAATGTCTAAAATGCACTTATACTTTGCTGACACTCTGAATTTGTCACAAAATATGTCTCTTAATGAAGTTAATCATATAGATTGAATATTAACAGGATTATTATGTCACTATAACTGGTGACTGTATGGTCTGATATATTCGGGCCTTGCATATTTTAATCTGATTACATCTGAAATCTGACAGTATTATTAATAAGACAAAACAAAGTGTATAATGGGTTATTTTTCATTTTATTAATGTTATTTCTTTCTCTTTTTTTCTTTGGCACGTACCTGTATTGTTAAGATGTCTTCCATCCTGTGTTTCTGCAATTTCCTGCACGATTTCTGTAAAGTTATTCACCGTCAAAGAACATCCAGCCACACCTGTTTTACCGCCGCAGGTCACGCCTCTGGATGTCTGCATCTTTTTCACGAGTCCTCCGGTGTGTGTTTTTTTTTTTTTTTTTCCCCGCACGGTCCCGCCCCGATTGTGTATAAATATCGCGTTTGGCTCCCAGAGAGAGAGAGAGAGCGCGGAGCAGCCGAGCAGACTGAAACCGAAGCTGAAAAATCAAGAAAGCAGCTGAGCTGAGACACACAAGACATCACGATGACCGGTGACCATCGCTTTGTGATCAGTGCCCGCATCATTGGAGCTGTCCGCAGGGACACACCAAAACTCAAGGTGAGTTAAGTTTTTTTTTTATTTTTTTATTTTTTTTTTTTATTTTAGGTTATATTTAATTATTAAAACATCATAAAGATCCATCTCTGATGTCTCTCTCTCTCTCTTTCCACAGATGTTCATGATATCTGTGCTGTGGTCTGACCAGGCTGAGATAATTATCTACAGGTCCTTCCAGAATTTCAAGGAATTTCATGTAAGTGGGGGAACAAAAGCACTTACTCAACTCAGTGTGTGGTTTACATTATATTACATTACACATGAGTAATTATCAATTTAAAAAAAACATACTTAAAAATTAATATATTTCTTTTTTTCCCAAACAGAGGCAGCTGAAAAAGAGGTTCCCTCATGTGAACCCTTTCCGGAAAAACAACAGAGTGATCCCCAAATTTAGTGGTAATAATTGATTATATTGATTGATTTCAAAGTCTCTGTTGTATGAGCATCCATGAATAAAGGAAAACAGTTTTAATATCTTGTATTTTCTTGTATCTTGTATCTTAAAATGAATTTCCTCTCCTCGTTACAGGGGAGGCCAGGAGGAGCAGCATGCAGCAGAAAGGATCCAAGCGATCTGTTCAACGCATGAAGTTCCTGGAGAGTTACTGCGACAAACTGCTGAAGTGCGAGCAGACTGTGACTCAGAGCTCAGAGGTCACTCAGTTCTTCATACCCCAAGCCCATGACCTGCAGTCAGACTTCACCAAGAACAGGTAGGGTTGCCACATCAGTGTTTAGTCTGATTTATGTGAGAGGTGTTGATAAGAGTTCTGTCAACAAAGTCTCTCTCTCTCTCTCTCTCTCAGCATCATGATCCTGCTGTCTGATGATATGTCCGATGGCTCCGGTGGAGGAGGGGGTGATGTGACCCGTCAGCAGGCAGGTCACGTCACCCACCCATTTGTCACCCAGACTTACCGCTGTGTGGCAGCTTACGAGACAAAGGATACCAAGAATCATCCATTCAAGGTTGACGTGGATGAAAAGCTGGACGTCCTGATCAAAGACCCTGCAGGTCAGTGCTGGAGCTTACATGGAGCATTTGATCTTAACACTTACAAACGGCCTCTGCCCACACTCAGTTCTGTTGTGCTCAGAGTGTGTTTTTTACGTCCTGTGCAGGTTGGTGGCTGGTGGAGAATGAGGCTAAACGTTTGGCTTGGTTTCCTGCTCCTTACCTGGAGTTATGGGAAGGAGAGGAAGATGATGACGCTGGACTCCAGCTCGGAGGTGAGATATTTCTATAATTGGCCGCTGATAAGTGCTTTTTTACGAGCCAGACGTTGGTGAACTTTGCATCACCTGTGCCAGATGCACATACTTGACATTTTACTATGAAGCCTAATTAATACAAATGTCCACCACTGGAGAGCGCTCTTTAGCCAGTTAACATGCAGTTGTGCGGAACAATCTAACTGCACAGCAGTGCTTGTTGTTTAAGCTTGTTTTCTTGTGACCTTCAGGTGCCCTGTACTGCGCCGTGAGGAGTTACACGACTAAGAACGAAGATGAGGTATCTGTGCCTATTGGCTCTGTGGTTGAGGTGCTGAGGAAGTCTGACAACGGCTGGTGGCTCATCAGGTATCTCAATCTTTGCTGTCTGCACTGCAAACAATATACATTTTTTTGTTTAGTTTTAGTTAATACAGGGTGTCCACCATGTGATGATTTACAGGTTGAAATAAATTCCTTTTTCTTGCAACCCTCTCTTCAGATTCAATGGCAAGGGAGGTTATATCCCCTCCATGTACCTGCAACCATACAACAACCCACGGGCAGGCCTTTTCACCCTGCAAAGAAAGATTCATAGCTCCTCTCTGAACCTGGCAGACAGCAGGGAACCTCAGGCATCCTATCCACCCAGAATCAACGAAGAAAACAGCCCACAACTGGATTCTGCAAGTCAGTCCAGAGGTGTGCCAGGGCGTCTCCACAAGGCCAGATCCCTGGATGTCCTCTCAGAGACCTGGACGCAAACACCAATGGTGAGGGACAGCTCAGTGCCAGACAGCCGTGAACGCAGCATGAGCAACACAAGCACCGAGCTCAGCTTCTCCAGCCTCTCCTCAAGCACGGGTAGCGAATCAGACTCATGGCAACAGTCTGATGTCAGCGCGAGCGGGAGCGGGCAAAGCAGCCCCGATCTGAGCATCTCAGACCGTCGTGGCTCCAACACAAGTTCAGAGAGCTCCGGATCTGTCACGTCCAAAGGCAGTGAGACGGCCTCTGTCGCTCCCAGGGTACCACCGAGACCCAAAACCGAGGAGATCCTGACCCGCTGCACCACCTTGACCCGCAAGGCAGCACTGGCCACCAAGAGCAGGCTTCAGATTCAACCAGAGTCCACCCACAGCCGCTAGAGAATGACAAATCATACTCTCTATATTTTAATATGTATTCATGTGTAATATTTAACCTGTTCAGCTCCACAAATCTTTCCATAGATCTCTCAGTCAAAAGATTAAAGTATGCTAAATTCCTTCAGATGATATCTGAAGAAATGTTTGGTCAAATGGAACATGATTTAAGACTGAATATTTCACTCAGTATAAGAATAACGTAGCTTCAGTGAAGCATTAAACAGAGAAGGTACAAGAAAATGTAGGTTACATTTTCATACAGCTGTAAAACAAAACATTTTTTGTATTTCTTAAGACACTTAAAGATAAATTTAAGTGGACTGCTGGAGCTGAAGAGGTTAAATATTTTCACTGAATTCTATTTAACAGTATATCTGTGTTTAATTTGTATATCTGTTTCCTCTTTTTATTACAGTTTTAACACAATGTTTGATGACAGATGAACAAAATGATGTACCATTTATTCACTATATCATCCACAGCAGTGCTTAAACTTTATTATATTTTTTTAATATTTATACAGTATACTGTATGTAAGTAGTTTCTGTGTCCTACAAATGAACATAATGGCCCAGAGCAGGTGAATGATACACCACACCAGTGAATAGACTGAATGTCTGGGCAAGGGCCTTTTCATGGGTGTGGTATAAAGATGTCAGCAGTCAAAGAAAGGGATGAGTTGCCACTATTGATTATTGAATTATTGCTTTCTATTTGTATTGAATTATTGCTTATTGTATGGATATGTTGTTGTTAATTTATGTTTAATATGCACTGAGGTATAACCTGAGTTTACGTGTACAAGTTCATGTATAATTCTCACATAAACAGGTCAATAAAATCAAATTTGCACAAAAGTAGCAAGTCTTGTGGAGAATTTTATTCATTTATGGTCTGTTCAGTCAGTGGAGAAAGTCCAAGATGTCTTATCATCCTTGATAAGGTTTATTGAAACTTTATCAAGGAGAATGGTTTATGAATACACTTGTCATTGCATGATGCTGCCTTAGTTCTGAAGAAGCTGTCCTTACTGGCTTGTCTAAAGCCCTCAAGACAGTCCCATAAATTCTCCATGTCTATGTATGTCATACTCAATGCATCTACAGTATGAGGTATTCACAAATTCTTTTTAAGTCTACAAACAAGGAAATATGTTTACCCTTTTACTGGTCCGACATTGTCTGATTCTGTAGAGACTTCTACGTTATGTGTACCTATCTGTTATGTCTAGGCAGTGAGACAGACCAATCCTCTGACCTCAGTTACCGCAGTAATGATCAGAATGGCGCCTACTTTCCTAAACACTACTCTATATCTCAAGGAGAGACGTCAGTGTCTCCATAACAATCATTACAAGACAGTGATCTCAAGACGTATGCGTGGCCCTGTGTGCTAAAACAAAAAAATCCCTTAGAACTTGTGCAGGTTTGCAGTCATCCAGGTCAACGCTCCTTGAGAA
The DNA here is from genome assembly GCA_946959425.1 of Argyrosomus regius. Taxonomy (NCBI): domain Eukaryota; kingdom Metazoa; phylum Chordata; class Actinopteri; family Sciaenidae; genus Argyrosomus; species Argyrosomus regius. Next base: position 15,520,313 of record OX336900.1, read on the forward strand.
GAGTTCAATCTGGAGAAACTGGATTTGGTTTTCGATCTGTGAAGATGTTTCCCTCTCTCATCCCTCACCTCTCAAGAGGCTTCTTCTTCAGTTCTGTCTGAATGGAGGGGAAACCCAGGTATTTAACCTTTGGGGGATCATTAACCAGGCTATTGTTTCCACTTTCCGTTTGTTAGGCCGAGTGTGAAATGTGGTTCAGTTTCCTGGGCGTTGTACTGTAGGTGGGGGATAAGTGATATCTGAGGCCTTCTTCTCTGCTGAAGGATGGTTTCTCTACTTTCACAGATATCCTCTTTCACTCCTCCCTATCCAAAAGGCAAATATTATTGTCACTAAAAGAATGTCCCTCATCTTTAAGGTGTAGGAAAACTAAGTTTGAGTCAAGTTCTCTCTTATTTATGAATTTAGAAGAGAGCAGGCATGTATTTTGGTCTAACTTTTCAGGTATTTCTACAGAAAACATGGTGTCCAGGCAAGAGACAGTATTATAATATTGTTTATACAAATGTCTGAAGTTTAAAGGTACCTGGCAGTGAAGTTGCACATAGAAAATGCACATAAAAAGCAAAAGGCCATATCTAGATCAGTGTTTGACTTGTCTGTTTTGGGCTACTTTACAAAAATGGAGGTTCAACATGGTGGACTCCACCCACTCTAACTGTAGATATAAAAGTCTCATTCTACGGTAACATAAACATAACATAACAATTCTTATTCTGATTTTACACTACACTACTATGAAAACAGAGTTATGAATATTGTATTCCATTCCTGCAAGGAAATATTCTTTAATCTTACACACTGGACCTTTAAAAGTACAATTGTGAGCAAATAAGAGATTGTTGTGGTAAGAAAAACTGCGCCCTAAAGCATGGTGATCGTCATGATTTCTTTCATCTTCATGGGAACAGCTGGCCAAAAGTAATAAGATAATGTCAATAATACAGTAATGTCCATATATGTAATTGTAACTATTTTAAATAGCACGTGTCAAGGCAGAGTTAGAAGAAAAAGTAGTTCTTCTGGACAACTGCAGTTAAATGTGAGCTGACAGATTTTGAGGAGAATGAGAGATGGAAGAGTGAACGTCAAACAGGTTGGGACTGATGAGTTACTGAGCGACATTAGTTTCCTGAGAATCCGCAAAATAAACAGTAAAAAAAATTACTCAACTTTTCACCAGTAAGGTAAAGTGAAGCAATTTACTTTATTTGATCTATAACAGGGAAGTCCTGGATTTTTATCTAACTAATTAACTTCATGTGATAGTGTAACAACATAAACACACCCTTTTTTAGATAAGGCCGCTAATTCAAACAGTTCACAAAAACTTTCTTCTGTAAACACAGTATTAATTTTCCTCATAAAAGAGATGACAAACTGTCTGGGAAGTGGTATTTGTTGATGTTTGTGTATAATCTGACCTGAGAGTTGGTGTCAGTTCTTCAGCGTGAAGAAGAATGATGGCTTCTTGTCAGAGCTGCTATCACTCACAAATCTGTCAAACTGGAGTCTCAACAGTCTCTTTTCTTTAAAGTAGTATTTCTTAACAGGAAATATATTCTCTCTGTTTGTCTGTTACTCTCAGGTCAGTGCCACCACAGGCACTATTATCTCAGTTATCCTTAAAGGCACACCTGAATAGAAAAGTTGTTGATGTTGGATAGAATTCTGGGAAATGGAGGAAATCAAACGGAAAGGAATGGACAAACTCTAATTATAGATGATAAAGCAGGAAGTGTACACGTGAAAACATCCTGACCTAGTATCTTTTTGATGCACATACTTCTTGGTCGGGTGTGCACAGGCATGCACAAAGATATAATGTACTGCATGTGAATGAATCATGCATCTGCAAGCGTGTAATGAAAGCAACACAAAGGAGAACTGTTAGAGGTGTGGAGCAGTAAGGCAGACAGAACAAGTTGTAATTATAGACAGAAAGAGGCGTTGCGTTTTCATATCAGTTAACCTAAAACCGAAGATCCATGACACCTAACAAAGGTGTCATGTAACTGAGGTGAGTTAAATTGAGCTTAGGTTGAATAAGCCAAACCACAAACATGGCTCACTGCTGAGATGAAAGCAAACAATGTATTGTCTACATGTTCTTTCAAATGTAAAAATGATTTTCATGACAACAGAGATGTGGATAAAGGGACTGTATGGAAATTATTAGTGTGAAGACGGGTTATGTACTCTGGCATTTTATGGGGTAAAGCTGGGGAGGGTCTTTATGGAACCTATGCGTCTATTTCTTCCCAAGAAAAACAACCGCATCTTAGTTCAGCGAGTGCACCAAAGCAACATGTTTTACGTTCCAGCGACACAGTAATTATGCCGGGAGCAAAAGACGAAATGAGGTGAAAAGACAAAGTGTACATGTACAGTAAGAGGCTGATGTGGATAAACTGGTCTACGAAACATCAGTCTTGAGATGTTTACTGTTTCCAAGCTATCAGAGGGTTTTTAAGCATGAATTACTATTGTAACCGTGATGCAGATGGTACTTGGAACCCAAATCACAATGTTTTCCTAATCTTTGCTAATAGTGCTAATTTTACCTGAAATCATGATGTTTGATGATGATGTTAACTCCTTGATTTCACTGGGAATGACTCTTTAACGTTGGTTTTGTTCCACAACTTCCACTTTATTATGTGAGTCATTTTTCTTTTGTGATTTGTGTGGGTAAGTAGGCTACACAGTCAAATGGTTTCTTTTACTATATGTTTTTATGATTGGCAGTCTAGGTATTTTATTTTGAAAACTGACCAGATGCTCTACGCCGTTCCTTTGTCCAACTTTCCGTCTTCATCGGCTCGATCTGCTCTGTGCATCTTGCTTCTGTCAAAAATAGACTAGGGTATTTTCGAGTATTTTGGGGGGAGCAGAGTAGAGTGCTGCTTCTGTAACACTTCTGCAACGTGTCTAGTAGAACCACAAGCACTGTTTATTAACTCTTTCAGTCATTTATAGTGACTATTATACTAAGAGGGACAATAAAAAAATATTAATTGGAGAGGTTCAGCCCCCCCCCCCCATCCTAATAATTTCCATACAGTCCCTAAATAACTCATTTGTAGGAAGTCTAAAAGAAAATGAATCTTATTTGATAGTAAGTCATCACACAATAGTGGCTGAGACATTTCCAGACTGTCACAAAAATATTTTTCAGACAGGGCATTTATAGGCATGCATGTTAGCATGATAATGTTAGTGTTACGCTCAAAGCACCACTGTGCCAATGTACAGCCTGTACCTAATGGTGCTTTCACACACAATATGGCAATAAAAACTACGTGCACCGAAACCCATTGTTTTCAATGGCTTAGGCCGCGCCTCATTTTTTTTTTTTGCTGTGCCGAACAAAGTGCCACTGATGCACTGTGTGGCAAAATTCAACCCACTAATACTGGTTCAACCCTGGTTGAACTTTGCCCACAGAGACCGCTAAACCAAGTGGCGAGCACACCTCAAATCGCGTTGTGTTTGAAAAGGCCATAAGTATGGCCGTATCTTATTTTCTTATTAGTTCAGGTGAAGTCAGAATATCTATCCAACATCATCACCATCCCTCTAAACTTTTCCCTTTGTTGATTTAAAAAAAAAAAAAAAGATTTTCAACTTTGTTTAGCATAAAACAAAGTTATGCAACATTGCATACTTTTTTCAACCTTTCAGTAGTTCAGGATTCATGTGCAGGTTTGCAAACACAGTCCTCAGAGGCAAAATTTACAAAATAGTTGGCTGGAAACACGGCGAGATCAAAGGCATTTTTGAGATTTCAAAAGTCAAACAAAGAAATCTCAGGTGAAAGGTGAGCCGTAGTTATCTCTGTTCATAATTTTTTTAACTTGTGCAATGATGGAAGATTGAGCTACAATAGACACATACACATCTACTGTAGAGTCCATAATTAAACGATGAACCATGAAACCTGGGTCATGACTAATCAGTAAGAACAATGCAAATATAGCAAACAGCATTAAATTACATTTGACAAAGAGAAAATATTTCTTATTTATATTTTGACAAGAAAAAATTGAAGCTTCTATGACCGTTCACATGTCAGGCAGTAAAACGAACAGGTCTGGTATAAGTTTCAGTAACTCATCTGTTGACTGTAGAAGTGACAGCTGTTAAGAACAGATTTGTTAATTTTAAAAACAAGGAAACAAGGACACGTGAGTAATGAGTCAGAAACATCAGTGCCAATGACGGGAAAAGCTTCCCACTAGTTAAATAATTAGCACACTTTTTATAATCACCAGACAGGTTTTATTATCTCTATCTCTATCTGTGTGTGTGTGTGTGTGTGTGTGTGTGCGTGCATGCATGCGTGTGTGTGTGTGTGTGTGTGTGTGTGTGTGTGTGTGCGCGTGTGTGTGTGTGTGTGTGCGCACTTATTTTATTTACAGTAACCAGGAAACTTAAGGAAGTGTCCAAGAATGTACTTTTGGTGAGTCATTTGTGCAAGTTGACACAGATTGCATTCATCGTGTACAATGACATCACTATTCTGAGTAACATTCTTGCTATTTATATTTGGTGCAAAGCTGACATTTCTTCTTTTATGTAAAGGAAAAAAATAAGAAGAGAAGCAGATGGAGAGGAAAGGCATATGCATAGGAAAGAATAATATTGTCCTACTTCTGACTTGACACTTGAGTGTATGTCCTTCCTTCATTATGTTAAATAGTTATTAAAGAGCTGTAAAAGTGTAAGGCCTATAATTTGCTCATGATCTGATTATTTACCTGGGGCACGTTAGATGTGCTTCTTTAAATGACTCACAGTTATTTTTGAACAGGAAATATGTATACCTAACAACAGTAAGTTTAATTATAGCTTTAACATCAGTACAGTGACAAGGCTGAGGTCTGGGAATTTTACTGAGGAAAGATACCGGTGATTTAAAAAGTTTGGACTTTTGCTCAAGACTCAGTGTTCAGAGTTCAATTTGAAGTAATAAAATCCTAAAAAAATTATATAATTATCCTAAAATTCAGATCATCTAACTTTGGATGAGATGGTAGAATTAACGAGAAGGCAGAAGTTGAAAAATGAAGACTGAAGAAATAAATCTGAAAATAAATAAATAAATAAAAAATACTATGCAGCTAAAATGACTAAAATGAGATATTCTGACTGCTCATTGTAGGAAAGTTGCCTCTAATAACATTTATAATAGTTCTATTCTTGTGTCCTGGCAAGTCATAACAGTGTGACTTCAAAGCCAGTAAATATGCCTTTAGACATGAGGGTAAATGTTTACAGTAGTATTTGCAGTCATTACAAGGGATAACTTTTAAATCTTTCATCCATTAAAGCTGCTAAACTCACACAGGAGGAACTTTTTTTTTTTACCATGTCTCATTACTCATTAAAGTGAGTACTGGATTCAGACAGACGTGAAAGAATTATGAACTTATACTGTTGTCAGGTAGAAGATGTGCTGTAGCAGTGCCAGCTAAATGATGAACAGGTGCTGCCCTCTGATGCTTACCTGTAGATTCTACATGACGTATGATCAGTACACATTTTCAGCTTTATGTTAATGTAGCTTCATTTTTACGTCCCAGCTTGAAGAAGGACCACACAGACCTTTCATGGACTTCGAACAGCATTATGCTGAATCAAAGCCCAATGTTTCGGCTTATGCTTACATCAGTGGCCAACAAGAATCATTGACTGAAAACAACTTTAAATGCATCTTTAAATGTATCCGACCATACTGAAAAATTCTGAAAAAGGGTAGAGGATGGTAGTTTTCTCCTCAATTTCACATCCAAAAAACAAAACTTGTATGTCGACTTTAAAATCTCACCATAAATACTGGATAATATAATATTTGATCATCAATATGTAGTCAATCATGATTTGGTTATGGTGTATCTTAGTTTTGTCTTATTTCCAGCTCTTGAAGGACCATACTATACCAGTGTTGAGGAATATGGTTCATAGTTACTTGTTAAATGATCTCATAATGTAGATTATTTCCTCTGTGGAATAATTACATTAACTGCAGCGATGAATTTGCATCTCATAACAGCTTCAAACAAAGACTGGAGGCCTGTTTAATGAACCATACCGCAAATAACTCAACAGCATCCCACAGAGTGACATGTGCACACACACACACACACATGCGCATGCACACCCTCCCACACGTTATCACACTTTCCCCCTATGTAATTTCATTTTATGCATCAGGACTTTTTCTCTGGTTTTGAATTTTTTCCCACCATGTTCTGTTGTTGTTACGCTGAACAGTTTATTTGAATCTCTTTTCCAGTTTATTTGAATCTCTTCATTTCTTTGTCATTGCATTACTTGTATGTTCTTTTGTTATGATCTTTCAACATTATGTTATTATTTCAATAAATGTAAAGTCAATTATCGTGAAGCATCACAACATGCAAAAGTCTATTTCCAAGCACATTTTCCACAATTCACCTGGTCTCTCTTGTGAAATGAAGCAGTGCCTGAGATGATGACATCATATGGTGATGTCATTTGTTCTCTACACCAAACTTCAGTTCATAACAGCTGCAAATAACATTTTTATTGTTTAGAAGTTATTTATTATTTCCCAAATAAGCTATAAAAATAACTTCCTGTTCTTCATTGTACTTTTGCAGTGAAAGCAGAAGGTGTGTATGTTACCCCGGCAGTTTTCACCATCTTATCTGTAATGCGACTGAGTTTGATTATGTTGGCACTGATGTTAAAGATTCAGTGTGTAATATTTAGAAAGATCTATTTACAGAATATGGCAGAAATATAATATGCATAAATGTTTTCATTAGTGTATAATCACCTGAAAATACGTTTTTTTTTTTAAATTATGTTTTTATTACCTTATAATGAGCATTTTATATCTACAGATCAGAGCATTTCTCATAGTTTGTCCTTCGTGCTAGAATGGAGAGGGTGAGTTGAAGGGGTTGCAATCAGCAACTTCACCACTAGATGACACTAAATCCTACACACCAGTCCTTTAAGTGGCAGAACTGTTGCCTAGCTAGGTGAAATGAACCCAGGAATATAAGCATCATCCTCTGTTTTCCCCACTAATAAAATAAATCAAAATACTCATTAATAAATTAATAAGTATGTAAATAAGGTATTACGGTACGCATCGTCTGCTTTGATTACTGTGATGCCTTGTTTGATGGTTTTTAGTTACCGATAGATGTTATTCATCTTCATCTTAATTGGGGACAAACAATGCATCAGAAAAGCAGCAAACAAACAGTGAAATTAACAGATTAAAGAGCCACACCAGAGTAAAGTATTAATTAACCGTTTTAATACACACAATCTTATGTTTAATGGATGTTTTTAAAATTGAGGGTGAGGTTTATGAAAGTACTGCACATGAATTAATTCAAGTATGTGCAGGAAAGGATTCACAAATCAGGCAGGTGTTTTGTTTTTTTTTTTTAGTTTTTATTTAATAACATCCATCATCTTATATCCAAAGTGACAGTGAGATGTAAACATCAAAGCAGCAAATAAATATAATATATATGTATATATTTATAATCTCATAGGGATCATTCGCATGTAAACATTTGCAAAAGGTATCACTTGTTGTTTCGTCTCCACCATATCATTAAATACTTCTATTTTAAACCAACCACAGACTCTCCATCACAGTTACACCTACAGCGCTAAACATCAGACCTTTAGAAACTCCCGCTTCAGACAGAAAGGGTTAGTAAGTCTGCGTAAGAGCTACTGAAGTCTATAGAGGCAAAACATAGGTTTATGGTCTGTTTGGTGATCCTCATTGTGCTTCCCTTCTCTCACTGTGAATGTATAATGTATGAATCCATTTTTTCTCCTTCGAGGCACTAGTCAGACTCTGGTGGGATCCGCTCTATGGACTCTGTGGAGGAGCTCTGGGACTGTTGGGACTGAGAGGACAGAGGCTGAGATGCTTGAGGGCCATCCAGCCCAGTGTGCATCAGGGGTAAACAGATGTCATCCATGTTTGGCAGCACAAACACTTTCTGGAGAAGAAAAAATACGACTGTGAGATAATGGAGTAAAGCTGAAAAGATGACGGCATTGTAGTTTGTTTGTTTTTTTACCTGGAACTCATCCTGCAGTTTCTTTTCAATCCACTCAGTCACATGACAAAAAGTCACCTCCCTCTCCCCTAGTTTGGGACGGACATGCAGATCCAACTTTGGGGGCACACAGAAGCTGTACCTTCAGAGGAGATCATCAAACCTGTCACGTTTGCTTCATTGCTTCAGCCATGATTCAGTCTCATGTTGCCTCAGGTAATAGTATTCAACTAAAATGGATTGCTAGAACATGAATGAATGTGCTTTTGGCAGGAGATGAAGTGTGAGTCACAGAACTGTTGATGTGAACTGATTTGTTTATGTGCATATGTATTGTAGAAGCATCTAACTCGATACTGGAAGCCTCATCCAAAAGGGTTTGAGCCACTGCTGTGCTCTAATGCATCAGTACTTACCAAATCCTGTCTGTAGGGGGCGGTGGGATGTTGATGACTAAAGTCCCTGACAGCTCTTGAACCTCCACAGTGAGCAGCAGGGGCGTGTTGGACATCTCCTCAAACTTCTTCTTAATAAACTCGTTCTCTGTCGCCTTCTGGAAATATTTGGATTTAGCGATTTTGTCCACAAATCTCAAAATCTTCCTGCCAGTCTTTCCACCCCCTGTCCTGTAAGAGAGGATTAGAGGAGAGGAGAGACGCATCAGCGAGATGATGAGTAGATTTAGTACTCAGAAGCTAAAGTCAAAATCTGAGCAGAGATGAGAGTCTCAAATGTAAATGAAAGCAACAACCATCTGGAGTGTGAAGTCGGCACAGTTGATCTTATGCTTTAGGAAAATGAGTGTTCACAGCACAGCAGGGTAGAAGTTACACTTCATGGTGTTGTTTAGTATTATATTTAGTATTTAGAAACATAATTTAGTATAATATACAGCCTATACTCACATAGACAGTATTTCTGTTTGTGTATATATCAAGGTTTACCCATCAGTAGCCGGTGTGGACCCCTTCTCCCCGACTGGACCCTGAGGTTCAGACAGAAGCAGCTCTTCCTCATCAGATGAACCAGCACTGGAGGACTCCTCGTCACTGTCTGCCAACACATTTAAGATGGGTCTGCAGCTGGGAGGATGCACAGGCAGACGCGGTAGGAATGGACAGACGGATGAAAAGAAACAAATGAACAAGGCAAACCTTAATTCGTACCTTCGTGGACATATCAAGATGCATTTATAAGTGGAGGAGGTTTGAAGAAATTAAACAAACCCAACTACAAGTTTTTTTTTTTTAAAGCTTCAGATACACCACAGACAGCTAATGTAAAGCTTTGCCTGCCCTCTAATCCCCACCACTGTGGGTCTATGATAGGCTGGTCTACGCTGATCAATGTGATGTGAAGAGCTCTGCTCTGTGGATCAGAGACTAGAGGGATCAGGGGATAGAAAGAGAGACGTGTAGGTGTGTATTTCTGTGTCACGTGTGTGGGTTTTTTTTTTTTTTACTCCTGCTACTTGGCTTGTGAAATATCACGAAATACACACGGAGATGAGAAAATACTGCTGTATTGATTTTTTTTTAAGGGGCATTCCACAAATTTCACACATTAAGGGTCAGATTTCTCATCATGAGGAGCGCTACGCAGCATGCAAAAACAGCAGTAACCTATGAGATCTTGCTGTCTAAGTTTGAAAACAAATCCCTGGCCGTTCTAATTAAAGATGAGCTGCATTGTGGGGATTGTAGGCTCCAGCGTCTTTCTTTTAATCTGTCTCACACTTCCGTAGAATCCCACAGCTGTATGGAAGTGCAATACTAGAACACTGGAATAGCTCTTTAATATCGCTGGCTTTATTAGGCCATAAACTACTAATCATAAACTGTTTTATGACAATATTGGATTAATATTATCTGCATCAAAGCAACCAAGTATTTAATTATTTTGATTAACCTCAAATAGATGTCTCGTGGTCATTTTATATGAGTATCACAGTATATATCAGAATAAAATAACATATAGTGTAAAAGAAAACTGCAAAACTATTCAGAAAAGTGAATAAAAATGTCACGTGTGTGTGTGTGTGTGTGCTCACCGTGGGCTGCCACTTTCTGTCGTACAGTCCATGTCCTGACCTCCCTCTTTACCCAGCTTGGACAGGTTGAACTTGGTCTGCAGGGTCATCTGCAGTGCACCTGTGTAGACCAGCTGCAGCTCCACCCACAGACCTGCAGGGGGCAGCACGAAGAGGTCAACGGACAGACCACCAAAACGGACGACAAAGCTCAAACGTAAAGCCTAATCTGGACACATAACGCTTAGAGGGTAGATTAAAAGACTTTCGCTGTGATTATCGACATGTGGACAAATTGTGAGGTCATAGTTAAATTCTGCACGTCATTAGGAGTGTCTTCCAGATTCCTGATTTTAAAACACACACACACACACACACACACACACACACACACACACAGGCCAATATGTATGCTGGAAATGTTGAAGGCCATGGCGTAATGGCTCTACTGCTCTGTGAGATTACAACAGGATAACAGCGTCTGATCTGATGCTCTGCATTACTCAGCTACACGAGCGACAGGTCATCTTCTCACTCATCTCTTGTTTTTTCGTGTGTGTGTGTGTGTGTGTGTTTTGTAGTATTTGAACTCAAGTCTGCACTCACCTCTGTGGTTAACCTCTGGTCTGGAGGTAGCAGTGATTTGGGGCATAGAGCAGCCCATATCCAACTCAGTCAGAGTCAGCTCATTCATAAAGTAAGGCAGCTGTGAAGAACACACCACATCATGGTTTTAAAATGCGTCACATTCAATAATTGACCTCTTCTGTGACAATAAAACTGCTCGCACTCTGATTTTGCTCAGCTTCTTCTGGATCTTGTGGGAAACCACGTCGGCCCAGTACTTCTCTCGCAGGAAGTCCCAGAAGATTCGACCAATTAGAGCGTTAGCCCATGCAGTCTGGCTCGTCCCAGGGTGCTCTGCTAAATCACATATACACTGTAAAAAAAAAAGGACACCTGAGTCAGGGCTGAGCAAGGACAAGGAAAGTGCAATGTTTAGTATAATTTAGAGCTAAAAATAGAGGAAGACAGTAGAATAATTTTGTAAATGCTGGAATTCCTGCAGTCCATTTTCTTACAGCATCACTTCATTTGCTTTGCTTAATTTTATCTGCATGACTCACGTTTCCTTTGATAGTGGGGCTTGTCTCTGTGCTGCTGGCTCCAGGACTGGAGATAGGGGTGCACTCCTCTGCGGCAAGGAGACGAGCCATGTAACGTGGATAGTCTAATACGGAGAGGGCCCTGGTGCTGCTGGAAGTCTTATTAACATGAGCTGCAGAGACGCAGGGGGGAGGTGTGGAGGGGCCGTCGTCGTCGCTGCTGCCCACTCTGCTGGAGCCTCTGCTGCTTGGTACATTACCCGAGGCACTCTGAGCCAGTGCAGGGTCACCTGGGAGAATAAGGATGGAAACATTAACTTGGTTGGTAAAGATAATGATGGAAAAGTTTCCTTTTTTTCCATCCACATCAGTATTTTGGAAACTGTTTTTTGGCTATCTTTCATAGAAGAATTTACTACTTTGATTTCTGAGAGCAAGAGAGGATGCAAACAGCCATTTTTAATGGTGCAATGAGAGAAGAATTGTGTAACTTGCCTAAAGGAAAAATGTAACATTTTGGGAAATGCACTTATTCGAGAAGATCCACTCTTGTGTCTCTGCATTAACTGTGATGTTACAGCCAGCAGCCAGTTCATGTTGCTTACCACAAAGACTGGAAATAGGGGGAAAATCCAAATGTAAAAATATTCACCAATTTTGAAGGTTGCTACATTCTGCAAAGCAAGGGTCATATGACTGACAGCAGCAGTCAAGCTAGCACTGATGCTAGTCAGCTCATCTGCTAGCATGTTTGCTGCCAGCTGATCACCATTTGCCATGCAAGTTGCGGTTGTGACAATGTTGTATTATGAGTTTTACAACAGCTGTCTTTTGCTGAATGCTGTTGTGGTACCTCCTCTTTATTATCTGATATTTCTCCAGCAGACATTCTGAACAGAGCTGCAGAAGTCTTTTGCTGGACAATATGAGTGATATTGACGGAATTCTTAAATGTAGCTTTCAAAATCTGAAGTAAATGTAAATGAATATTCATACTGGATATTTTGTAGCTAAGATGCCACAAGGCTTTTGTCATCATTTTTACATTTGCAATGTCTTCTCCCTTCTACAGAGTTTACTCTTTTTCCCATGGACAGCTGTATATATGTGCTTTAGCTCCTATGACAGTACAAGTAGATAAGCTCACAAGATTATCACAATTTAGCCACCTAGAAGCCTTTGGCCTCATTGCTCATGTGACCCTTGCCTTGCAGGTTGTAGCGGTCCGTGTCCATATCGTTGGACAGAGCTAAGTTAGATGTATCCCCTTATTTTCAGCATTTATGCTAAGTAAAACTGTCTCCTGGCTCCAGCTCTGTATGGGACAGGCATGCACGGACATGGGAGTGGTATCAGTCTTCTCATCTCAGTCTGTAAGAAATCAAATAAGCATTCCCATGATGTCAACCATTCCTTAAAATCAGTTAACATGTTCTCTTTTGTTAGTCACCAGCACTTCCCAAGACTGCAATAGAGCAACTATTTTCATGTAATGCTCCTAACGAATGCCTTAAACAAGAGTGAGGCGATGAAAAACAGACAGATGGCAGATTTTTCTAAGAAAAGTAAAAAGAAATGAGTAATGTTTGCTCTTGCAGCTCAGTAACTTTCTCCAAAATAAAAGCTGCTGCCTGTCATATGTTTTTCTGATGCTGTCAACTGTGCGTTCCCTCGAAAGGGATTGGCTTTGAAATGCAAAGAATTGGAGCATGTAATCCATAATCCACAGATATATAGCATTTGTATAGATGCTTTATCTGGAAGCCTTCTCTTCTCTAATGCATTATTAACGTTCATCATACCCGATCTGGACACACATCTGCCAGGCCTCTCTTTCTCCCTCTCTGTATCCATGGATGCAAACAAGAAGTGTTGAAACCACTCCTCTTTCTCTCGTCCCGTACGACCGAAGAGGTAAAGAGTGGTGGGAAGGTCTTGGACGTGTTTGGAGGAGCTTTGTTGTGGACTTGACGGTTCAGCTCCTGGCTCCTCTCCCCAACTATACTCCGACATTCCTCGCTCATCCCCCTGGGAGTTTTCTCCCACTGTCAGTTGGATGCAGATGGGATACTTTGGGTTCCACATCCTCTTCCGAGCCAACACAGATGGCAACAGGAATACCTTTGGGGATCAGTGGTAGAGTTTTATTATGTCAAAGCAAAAGACAACTGTTAACTGAACACTACAGTCAGATGTCCCATTTATGAATTATTCATTAATGCTGAAGAGTTTGAGGTTGATCTAATGGTCAAAAACTCCAGACTGAAATACCTGGCATTATATTTATTTATATTTTTTATTTTGTACTTTTACTCAGGATTTTGTCTTTAATGCTAATTAGAAAATGTTACCATGCTGCATGGTAGACATGTTGAGCATTATACCTGCTAAACATCAACATGTTACCATCGTCACTGTGAACATGTTAGCATGGGGATGTTAGCATTTAGCTCAAAGCCTAAATACATAATTGTAGCTGTAGAATATTCATCCATAAAAGCTACAAATTAAGTGTTATTTTGCATTAAATATCTTACAATAACAGACCTGCTAGGGATGCATTTCTGATCCTAGACTCTGATCCTAGACTCATGACAGAAGGAATACTATTATTTTGAAATCAATAAAATTATTAAAATTATTGATATTTTTTGTAAGGCGCCCTGAAATAAATCCATTAAAGTTGATTCAAGACCCCTCTGCAAATCACCATGTCAGGGTTTAATTTACAATAATGATCAGCTCTCTGTACATTATCCCTTACATATTAAGGATACAGTGTAGTTCCTGTTTTGTAACTGGATTTTATCTGTTTTATCTAGCTTCATAAAGTTGGACTAAGTTTACAGAAGCTCTGCAGCGACTACATACAGTATCAAAACATCACCAGAATACTAAATAGGTCTTCACTTTCCTTATTATATTCTAGTGAAAAAAAAAACAGCCTCAGCTGTAGAGCAAAAATCCCCTGAACACAGTTACTTAGGCGGCCATCATACTTTGCTCTTTGCGAGCTGAAAGGAGCGTGACTTGACAAAGGTGGCCTCAAGGACTCTCTCATCATACGTGGCCCTGCGACTAATGTTGGTACGCGGGTAGTCGAGACGGAGACAGGAGCCCTCCAGGCTGGCAAACACAGAGTGAGTCAGTGCTGGATGGTAGGTTTCTGGGTCGTAGTCATGTATCTCATTCATCCAGCCCTGACAAGATAGAAAGAAAGAGTTAATTTCAATCAGCACTATGCACAGTTTGAGTCCTCCCTGTTTCCAGTCTTTAGTCTGAAGTGTTCATTAAAACGGTTGTATGTGAGCTGAATGCCCCCCCCCCCACGAAGAGCTTGAAGCTCCCTCTTACTGCTCCAATTCAGTAATAAACAATGTATTATACATAGTTTTATTCAGCATCTGCCTCCTCTCAAATATTTGCCCGCAATCAAATACCATAAGTGATCTCATTCTGCCATCTGATTACCCAACAACATCCCACATTCACATTGTAACAGCCCTCAGACTGAAACTAAACTGCTAATGACCAAACAAGGGAATTATCTCAACACTGAGACAGTAAACTCTCCATTTTCAAGCATCACCATCACCACCAGCACTCTCCTGCTTCGTGTCCTGACAAATTACAGCTTCCTCCTGCCTGTATCCACCACTAATTGCCTCTGGAACTGACAGTGTCTGGGTGGTAGCAGCCCTCTCCAGTTGCCCTGTGTCAAGCGCAGCCTGTAGGAGAACAGTAATTACCACTGCAGCTCAGACACTTTTTATTATTGAAGGTTTTAATTGTATTCTAGGCACCTTATGTAGTTTCATGCCGCTTTCAGAAGCTTTAATCTGTGAAGCAAAACAGTCAGCGGAGGTGCTGAAGTGACTCGAAGTGACTTGACACCGTCCTAACTGCTCTATTAGCACTACTGAAAACTCATTACAAGTACTCTTGTCACTGTATTTGGAGTAGCCTTTAGACATGCATTTTAAAGTTAAAGCAGTCACTTTCACTGTCGAGGTTTTCTGATGATTTTTTGCACTTGTTTCTTTGAAAGGCTGTAAGCCAGAGGAGTCTCAAGCTATGCTATTGTGACACTTTCAGAAAGAAATTAAATTGCAGTTTCTTTAAAACCCTTTTTCACTCCAAAGGCAATTTCTGAAAGAGTTCTCTTGAACCTCCTGGCACCGGTTTCAAGAGCATCACTGAACTGGAGAAGAATAAGCTGCTGAGGTGTATTTATATTGAAGTTGCTATAGTCAGAATCCCACACTGACCATTTCACAATTACCATGTAACCATGTAACAATGTCCTCTAACAATAAGTGTGTTTCCATCCACCTGTTTTATGCACATTTTCGGTTTGTGCATTTACGTTTGGCTGAGGTAGAAAAGTTGGCGTAAAAGCAAAATGTGACAAAATACAATGGAAACTGACTTTAATTAATGAATTCATAAATCATAACAATGAAGCACTTTAATGTAACTTTAATGTCCATTCAGTATGGAGCTACTACCGCCAGTTAGCTTAGCATAAAAACTGGGAGCAAACATTTTAAAGGGAGTTTTCACAGTTTTGTGCTACGTTAATCCTTATATTTAATGGACATTAGACTAGTATTGATCTTCTCATATGTCTGCCTATAACCATGATTTTTTTTTTTCAAAATACCAACTATTCCTTTAAGAGACAAGGACTTGGTGAAAGTCTGATGATTTCTTTATGACACCTATAAGTGCTCTTTCTCAGTTGTTATTTATGGGCGACACGTTGAGAAATGTGTGGAGCACTGAAGTGAGACTGAGGTGAATGAAAATAGGGTGTGAATGAAAATGTGGCATTTTCCTCCTGAATGCATCATCCATTTACCTTCAGGGTGTCGGGCTCAGTGCAGACAGCGCCATCTGTCAGAATCCCCTCAGCCAACAGAGTCTGTGGTAGTCTGTATGGAGGATCTGAACTGGGAGATCTGGTAGACCCCATCCTAATGAGTAACAATCCTAGCAAGAAGCCCATTGCTAATCCCAGAGCCAGGCCAGAGAAGTATGGACTGAGAGGTAGGATGAAATAGCCATAGGACAACACGGCCACGCAGAATAAACTCATGCATGGCAGAGGATAAGGGGGCTGAGGACCAGAAGGAGTCCTAACTAGAGGTGGTGAAAGGACTCGAGGACCAGCAGCTGATCTCCTTACTGGCTTGTGAGTCTCAATGGCTAACACTTGCATCACGTCACCATCTGTACATATTTCCAGCTCCTCATCCCTGTGATGTTGTCTGTTGTGATGCACAGGGCAGTGGCTACGGTGGCTTCTCATGGGGTGCCTAACAGAAGGCCAGTCAAAGACAGGCAAAACATCAGCATCTGTTCTTCTACTGTTCCTCACGGGAGACTCGGAAAGAACCGTGTCTGTGCTACCTTCACGTCCTAAACCTCTGGAGATGACCTGATGAGCCCCTTGCGTCTTCCCCTGGTGTTTGGGACTACCTACGCTCTCCTCTCTCATGATCTTACTGAACATGCTGCTCAGAGGCTCGTGCACAGCCTCCGAGAGCTTCCTCTTGGTGTCCTCTAACTCCATTTTGAAGAAGCCCCCTTTCAGAGCCTCTCCACTGGGGGAGAGGGAGCTAGGAGAAGGGGGCGCAGTGCGAGAGTCTCCATTGCTGCGGGTTTTTGATTGGGTGAGCTGCTTCCATAGGTGGAGGTTGAGGCGGGAGTCTGATTTTGACTGCGACACCTCAGGCTCTGATCGGGATATCTCCGTGGAGATGGACTTTACAAGGCTGAGAAAGGGCTTAGGTCTGAGAGTGGAGCCTTCTTTGAGCTCCAGCTCTGTGGAGAGAGACTTGACCAGGCTTGCAAAAGGTCGGTGGGTGGGTGAAGAAGGGCCTGGGGAGAGGAAGCTGGGGCCAGTGTTGGAGCAGTTAGCCAGAGAGTCAGGAGACGAGGGAGAAAGGGGGACGTGGAAAGCTTGGGACTGCAACAATCTATCATCCTCAACAGAAAGCTGCCTCTCCTTGGAGAGAGATATAGATGGGTAGTCTTCATCGTGATCTAGGGAGAATATAAGCTCGCTGTCATCCAGACTGTCCCATTCTCCCTCTGTCCCAGTCAGCTGGATCACAATCCCTCGAGGGAGATGCCTCTTGGTCCCAACGGAGGGGGCACCGACTGGAGAGAGGCCAAGAGACGGGCTGTGGGGCTCTTGGAAAGGTCTGCCACCTCCTCCTTTATCTTTGTCCTCGCTTCTTCTTTCCCCGTTCGTTTCACTTTCCGCCATTTCTTGACTTTACATCGCACAGCCAAGGCACCTAAGAGTCAATGAAAGGGAATAAATAAAGAACATGGTCAGCTACATTACTAAGCCTCGGAGGCAGAACAAATAAAAGCAGTCAGGGAGAGAGAGAGGAAGAGCATCTTTTCTCAGCCTCATTTTCACACTGCTTACCCGTGCCAGCTACGTATTAATGTGTGAACGTCACGTAATTTAGATCTGAAGAGTTGTGGAAATCTACATTATTCAGAAGGCTAGTGATCCTGAATCAGATCCAAGTGAGCACCTCTCCCATAGCTGTCGCTCCAGATAGTGAATGAATTTCAGACACATGCAAAAATAGACAAGACAGCCTGTGTCCCCCAAATGTTGCACAAACTAGGGCAGTTCAGGCTTGGGTCTAATATCTTTTGGGGATGATTGGATGTCTATATAGAATTCAATTCAATTTATGTGCAGGGACTTTCTGTGCACACAACATAGAAACAATATAATTTGAGTAAAGATGCAGCCTTTCAGCATAAAACAAAGAGCGAATATTTTTTGGCTTTGTCAAAATTGCAATCTCTCAACAAATACCGAATGTTTTCATGAAACAATAAGCATTACCACACACCACTCACTCTCTGAAGTAATATCCAGCATGTCATCTCCTCAAGGAAATAACTACAGGGTCTTCCAATCTCGAGCTGTCAGCCGTAACAACCCGGAGTCACAACCCTCCCACTGTTTAAAGAGTTACTTACGTAATCCTGAGATGAATAGTGAGATGCTCTCTGTGTCAGTAGCATTGCATGTTTCCACATAACACATAATACATCCACAACCTGACAGGGGTGCAAAAATGATACGAGCAAAATCCAACAAAGAATACAGAGCGAGCCTAATGTGTATTATCAGCTGTCATTTTGTGGTAGGAAAGAGCAGTTTTGCATCAGTGGACGCAAGCTGGGAAACAGCACAAAGGCCCAGTGGGAAACCTTTCATTTGCTGTCTCTCTGGGTCAAGTGCCCTGCTCTTTATGCAAGTTAAACCCTACCTCTGACTGGTCATATTTACGTAACTGTATTACAGCAATGCGTGGCACAATTTCAACCAATTCCACAGCAGCTGGTGGATTCTGACTAATCTGCTCTCACCCAAAATGGATGGTGGGGGGGGGATAAACCTCACAGACACACAAGCAGCCAGGCAACATTAGACCTTCTTTATAGCTTTTCACAGGAGAGGGACCACAACCTGTGAGGTGCCAAAAAAAACAAAAAACACACACACACTCACATGCACATTAAGCACACTAAAGTGCTATTAAGCTAACAATGTTTTGTCCGAGCTAATATCAGGACAGTTGTTGCCATGTTATTATGCTAGTTATGAAACTGCTGTATGTGGGCTCCAGATGCTCCTCGTATTTTTCATTAATCCAAATGTTCTTATTTGAACAAGACAGTTTGTTTTGCAACTGGATAAGAAATATAACTTTTTCTCATATTGAAAGGACCAAATCAAAAAAAATAAGAGTTGTACAATATCCACTGTGGAGAGGACTGGAAACTAAAACATGTTGGTTTGGCTGCCCAGTATTATGGAGCAGATAAATCCACACAACCACATCGCTCTTGTAGATAAAATTTTATTAGCAAGTGACGTGAGAAGTCTGAGGAAGAGCCTTGTGCTCGAATTGTTACTTGTTAATAAAAAATTCCTCTACAGAAGCTTTGTGGTTATGTGTTATTTTGATCCACCGCCCATCCTTGTGGACTTCAGTGATGTGTGTGTCTTTCTCATCATGTTTATTGCCTACATGGTATCAAAGAACTCTACTCTGCTCTGTGAGGCTGTATTTACAGTACCAGCCACTCAGATTTGGTCTGCTTCTGTAGTTACATTGGTGCTTTGCGCTAAACGCTAACATCATCATGCTAAAGTGCTCACAAGGACAATGCTAACATGCTGTTTAGCAGATATAACATTTACCATGTTCACTACAATAGTTTAGCCTGCTAGCATGCTAACATTTTCTATAATTAGAACTAAACACAAAGTAAAACTGAGGCTGAAAGTCATTTTATCATGTTAATTCATCCTGTGAGGACATGAATGTGTATACCAGATGTCATAGAAATCCATCTGATAGTTGTTGATTTCACTTAAAAGAGTCACAGGATCAACAAACAACAAAATCAGTAGGATTGATCTTCTGGGGACCATGCATGTGTTTCTATCCAGAAGAGCCACGCTGCTAGCATAGCCAAAAATATGATCCAGTTCATTTTAAAGAAATAATCTACTCTTATACCCTGTATGTGTTCTTTTTTTTAATTTTTTTTTTTAATGTTGTATTAGCAGAAATATTATATTCAAGATTTCACCCCAAGATATGCAGGGTTTTTATGATCTCTGCTAGCTCTGTCCTTTGGGTTTTTGGTTTAAATGTGCTGTTGGAAGTACAACTGTGACAACCACAGATGCCGCAGAAAGCTGAACGAAAGAAAGAGAAGGAAGAGTGGGGTGAATGTACTGTGAATATAGTACAGACAAGTATTTTTAAAATCAATGATTTGAAATTAGGACTCCAAAGGTCCATCACCTTTTTGATTTTTCTATTTGTGGGGTCATTTCAGATTGCTAGAAAGCAGTGTGTGATGCTTAATGATAATCTCCTGCCAAACAAACATAAGAGAGCTGTTAACTGTCCCATGAAGCTGTGTGTGACAGACTGTAGCACGAAAATACTGTAGGCTGCAGCACGAAACACGGCACACATCTGCTCTGAGTGCACTGCAGTGTGTTCAATCAATCCATTACTTTCTCAATCAGTGACAGATGAGCCCAACAGCATGTCTGTCACTCTGTTTGTGTGTGTATGGGGTTGTGTGTTTGTGTTTGTGTGCCACCCTCTGATCAGACACGAACAGTAACAATCTCAGATTAACATTAATGCAGGGTTTTTCTGTGAAATCTGACAAATCACACTGCCGGATTATGGGCTAAACCAACATTTGGTGGGGTGTGTTTCCAAGCTAGCTCATCTCCGTGACCCAGTGTTGATCGTTTACTTTATCCTTTACTATCAGTCCTCTTATCTAATGCTAAAAATCACATACAGATGGCTGAATTATCAAAGGGCAAATACCTTAGTAGTACCTTGTACTGTACCCTGCAGGGGGTCACTGATGAGTTTGAAAACAGATTTCAACCAATAAGAACACCTCTGGGTTACAAAATAAGTATTGGGCATGCAGTCTGTAATATGCAGCATTAGTTATTCCAGTACAGCCTTACTACTAAACAGAAAACAAACTGAGTCCATCACAATGTTAAAACTGATGTCAAATTGTAACTACTTGTTTGTTCAATTATTATTGAAGGACAAAGAGTATAAGTACCATAGTTTTCTACTTTGAAAGTGAATGTATTATATTGTATTAAGTATTTTTTAAAGTGGCACACATTGACTCCTTTTTTTATGAAACATTGTACCTGTTGTGTAAAGATAGTTAATCCTGTTGGTCCTCTGTCTGAACACTCTGATCACAATTATTTAAATGTATCCTAAGTCATTTTAAAAGCAATTACAGTGTAATTTATTTTGGCTCCTGTCTAAATGCAAATTAAAGCATGCACTATGCTTATCTGCTAAAACAAAATTGGCTTTATACTTTTTTGGCAACAACAAGATAAAGTATTGTTTGCTACCGTGAACTATTTCTCTTCACTCTGTCACTGTATGAAGACACAACACAGAGTTATTCTGTGAATTAAGCCAAATCAGTCATTTTTCTAGCTGGTTCCAGCTTCTCAAATATGAGTATTTGCTGCTTTTATTTGTCAAATACGGCAGTGAGCTGAGTATATTTGAGTTTTGGACTGGTAGTCAAACAAAATATGCAAACATAAAAATTTCACTTTGAGCTCTGAAAAGTTATACAGGGCATTTTTGTCTACTTTCTGACATTTTATCAAAAGATTACTTAAATCGGGAGACATAGTCACACAAAGAAATGGTAATGATAAGCAATGTACATACATACATAGATAGTCTGATCTCTACGCAACTTAAAACACATTTTTCTAAACCAATCCAAAAAACAATATGGTCATACTATAAAATAGAAATGTAAACAATAACTTATGCAGTAAAATTCAGGTCACAGAATTCAGTGTAACACCTCCAGTCAGAGCTGTCAAGTCTTCTCACATCCAGGAGACAAAGTGTGACATGCAGACATGAAGTAGGAGAAAAGTGCTGCAAAAAGCCAGGTAAAAAAAAAAGAACAACCTTTCTATGTGAACCAGTTATTTTCTTGCAGAATCCTAAAATATTTGGGATGAACTTGCAAATGTCTGCAGGGATGTTGATGTTTTGCAGAAAGAGAATTATGTGCAATATAAATGGAGATGACTTACCTGAAAAATAATTCTGTGCATGGAAATGTGGCCATACCAGCCGGAGTGTTGTCTTCTGCTAGTTCCCTCTCCATTTGTGTGCGCAAGTGAGGAGTCTCACCACCTCCCTCTCTCTCTCTCTCTCTCTCTCTCTCTCTCTCTCACGCAGTCACACACACCTCCCCTTAACCGAGTGCACGCATCCAGATGTGTCATGCGCTGCTGAAAATCACAGCTCAACAAACTGATTATGAAAAGCGTAGCCGCGCTGCATGATAATCCAGATTAAGGGTCCTGCAGCCCCAACAGACACACACATAAACTCACCCACACAGCTCTGCAAGCAGTGTGTAAATGCTGCCTAATTGTACAAAACATGGTGACAGCTGAAGTTTAGCCTGAGGGTTTAAATAGTGTAATTTTCCATTCTAGTGAGCACCCATGCAAAACTGAAGTGAACACTTTATAATATAGTGTAAAAGTATCCAAATTGTTACTAATAGGCACTTTTAAAATATTGTCTTCATTGATGTGTCCAACGGCAAAGAGATGGAGCTCGAAATAATCTTGTTACAAGAAGGAAAGAAAGAAACAAAATAAATAAAGTAATGAATTCCCCCCACTATCTTTCTCTCACTCTCCTTCCCTCCCTCCATCTTGCTTGGCCTACATAAAACTCACTGGAAGCCCTAGAAATGACAACATGAAGAACGGGGCAGAGTGGTGAGCAGGCTACAGCTGTGGAGAGAGACAATAAGCCTCATCCATCACTGACTGAAGGAGGTGTTCCTGAACAGCCTGGCTGATCTGGATTCATGACTGACAATACTCACTCAAGAAGACCACATTTTAATGTAGTATATTTACAGTTTGGGGATTTTGATCATTTCAGATTCTAGTTTACTCTCTTATTTTTGTGATCTTTGCTGATTTGTTTTTATGACCGCAAAATTTACATTTTTGGTGGTTTAAAGTTCCTTTTTCATCTTCAATTTTCCCATTTTCAATGATGTTAATGTTCTATATAATGTTCCAAATACTCAATTAATAAAAGAGGGTTGAAATATGCAACAATAACAACTACAGCTATATGTCGTACTTGTTGAATCAAGTGTACATGTAACACAAAGGATGTATTAAAGGGGAAGGGGGGCCCACTGATGCTTCATATTTACAGGTTCCCAGATTTTTGTGCTACACCACTGCTTAGAAGTAATGTAAACTAATGCACCATATTTGTAAGATTATACTTTTTGTTATTATATGCTCACAGCCCAGAACATAATCACTGAAAGTATGCGCGTAAAATACCTTAGGGATGCTTCTTAAGCCGCAGCAGGGGAGGAAGTGCGACATGAGATGTAACCGACAAAACTGCCAACGACAGCGGAGACTTTTGAAGGAGTCTGAGAACTTCCATCAGCTCAAAATTAGAAGTGAAACTTAATAACGAGCACATTTAAAAAAAACTTTAATAATCCAGTATTAAAACACTTAGCCAGTTGAGGAATGTTACAGTTTACATTTACTCAAGCAGTGTACTTTTTAGTTAGTTTAGAATTATTTGTTGTAATAACACCAGCAGTGTGTGGTAATGTGGATGTTTTACTGTGTTGTGCTCCATTAGACAAAAGTGGCTTCATGTTGTATCTCGCTATGCTCTCCTTCTATGCAGACGATCTCCATTTTTTGGCAGTTGTCATAAGGTCAAGGCCTTGCAGTGTCTGGCTCCAGACGCTTGCAATATCTTGACGTACAATGGCTTTTTCTTCAATGAGGATCACATCTGCGCCTGGATCAAAGCCTGTACACTCACATGGAGGATGGAAACAACCAGGGTCTTCCCATGACAGAACAACAGTAGATTATGCATGTGTTGGCCACAGCTCTCTGTCACCCGAAGTCCCAGGGAATTGTACATGCTGACCTCAAACATCACTGGGTAAAGAGCGCCAGAAGTCATGCTCCAGATTCCAGTTAATGAGGCCATCGATATGTGGTCTCTGGGCCTGGCAGCCGCAGAGCTGGCTACTGGGTACTTGCTCTATCTGGGGGCGATGGGCTATGATGTGCTGAGCTGAGGGCCAGCCAGCAGACTATGTGCTGGTCTGTGGAACCGGAACAGATTATAACACTTCCACAGACAACAGAACAGAGATTTAAGACCCCAGACTCAGGCCTTATGATGAGACATGAGGCAGGTGATGAAAATGAACTGTGGATGCCAGAAAGACCAGCATCTATTAGTAGGTCTGGTCAAGAGGATGCTCCAGCTGGATGCAGACCTGCACATGTAACCCCCAGAGGTTCTGCAGCATCCACTTTTTACTCACATGCTTCCACAGAGCGTCATCCTGACACCTGCATGGCGATGATGGAAACTGAGGACCCAAACTTCACCTAACTTAGGTTTGCATTATTTTTTACTAATATATTGTAAATACATTTATTTTCTCTCTCTAAGTTGAGAGTCAGGTTGTGATACAGTACTTTAAACCCAAATAACCACTACAAGTGGATGTGTTTACTTGTTGATTCAGTTATACGTACAGGCATGATAATATTTGTATTAAAAGATGAAATTTCTATTGCTATTGCTTCTACAGTGTTATGTAATTACTACTGTGATGGAAGTATGTTACCATGTAAAAGGATAAGAGAATACTGTACTTGTATCAATAGAGTGTGTAAGATTTAGGAGTATCTATTGGCAGGAATAGAATATAATATTCATTAATGTGTAATCACCTGAATATAAGAATCCTGTTTTCGTTGTCTTAAAATGAGCCTTTTATATCTACAGTGACAGTGGGTCCTCTTACATGGAGTCCACCATGTTGAACCTCCATTTGTGTACAGTAGCCCAAAACAGACAAAACAAACACTGATGTAGATATGGCCTTTTGCTTTTTATATGAATTTTGTAGCCAGAATTTTTCCTACATCCTTAGAAGAACAGAGTAGGGCATGGGAGAGTATTCATTTGGTTGTAATTTGCAACTTCACTGCTAGGTGCCACTAAATCCTACACACCGGATTTTTAATGGTAAGTAATTGTAGGAAAAGTAGAGAGGGGTCATTAGCATGCTAAAGATAATGACTCACTAATAACAGTTATACAAAAATATGTATGTTAAGTTTGTTAAAATTAGCTAGTATGAGCAAGTAACAGCAAAACTCAATGCATTGAAGTGAATAAGGTTGTATTTGGGCAGCATGGCACAGCAAGAAGCTTCATAGTTTAAACTTTGGCCAAAGACATGCAGGTTAACTGGCGACTTTAAATTGTGTGAGTGTGGATGGTTGTTTGTCTCTGCGAGTCAGCCTGTGATAAATGGTAAGTTGTCCAGGGCGCCAACTGTGACCCTGATATGGATATGCGGTTATGGAAGATGGATAGAAGGTTGTGTTTTATGTCTCGCACACCTCCCTGCGAGGGAAACAATGTGTTATAATATTTACATGGTCTCACTTTAAAGCTCTGACCTTGATCAGTGATCTCTGTCCCAAATACTGCAAGAAAACCATTTTTAATAAGGACTGTACCAAGTATGGGATAGCTCCTGGTTAATATTACGTATAATTAATGATGAGATGATGAAAATACCTGACACCTTTAGACAGAAACAATATGAAGTACTATAAATCATAAGTGTGTAGAGGCCTTTACACTTACTCATATATAATGAATATAATAGTATCGCCTGACAGCTGCCCTTCTTAAATATAATGCCCCATCGTATTTTTAAACTATAATTCCATTATCATAATAAATCTCCAGAGACCTCTTTATCCTGGTGTATTACTTTAATTGCTGCTTTACATAAGAATGAAATGCAGACTGTATTTGCATTGCATGGCTATATTTAGAGTGCAGCTATGAAAGGCCTGCTGTTTAACATATCTCGCTGGCATATGGTGTTATGATAATTACACTGCTATTACTTCAGTACACGAATTTGTGAAAACGAATGAGCACCGGTGCCCTGAGGGCTTTGTTGCCCCCACTAACCCCACCTCTGTGCACGTCTGGTGCGTGAGTGACTGGGGGCATGTGCATGTTGGCCACCTCCCTCAACTCAACACACACGCACACACACATACCTTGCCATCTGTTGACGTATGCAGCTGTTCAAAAATAGCCCTCTACCAGAAGCTTCTCTGTGTGGCCTACAGATAGGCAGAGCAAGAATCTTATCTGTGCAAGTTGTTGTGTCTCCAGTATGACCACGTGTTGGCCGGCAATAGTCCGAACCCACTGCACAACTGTTTGACTGCGAAGTTTTAATAGGTTTGCCTCCGTTTGCTGTGTTTTTTGACAGCTATCCAACTGGGGATTTCTTGTTGTTGGTTATTTCCGTTCTCTGAACTGAGTGACTGCTCAAATTGGTGCCAACAGAACTGAAAATGGAGCCCTTCTCTGACCAATTTATGGAGTTCCACCCCATCCATGGGACCAATGTCAGACTGGACTACTCAGGAACTCAGGCCACCCGGGTGGAAAGCTTTGCAAATGGAGTGTGTTTCAGCAAACAACCTCTGAAGCCCGGGGAGATTTTTCTCATAGAGATCGAGGATAAGGAGCTGGGCTGGTGTGGCCACCTCCGGGTTGGTCTGACTGCCAGGAACCCCGGGAACTTAGAGGTGGTACCTGAATACTCTATCCCAGATTTGACAGACTTAGGAGACAGCTGGATATTTGCCATCACTCGCAACCACAACAAGATCATAGAAGATGCCGGAGTAGAGGTTCAAGAGGCTGGAGATGGAGGGCTGGCTTGGGGCCAGAGACTCGGACGAGGGGAGGTTGAAGATAGAGCTGGAGGTGGAGATGAAGGAGGAGGCAACAACAACAAGCCAAAGACTTTCTTTACTGATACTCACTTGTATATTGACAATGTTCGGATCCCCAGAGATAAGCTGGTTGGTCGCAGCAGGCCTGGACGCTACAGCCACATTTTGGACGACTTGTATAAGACCAATGCCCTGCCACCCACAGCCAGACGCAGCCGGATAGGAGTTCTGTATGTGTCCAAAGGGCGAGACCTGGCTGATATGCACATTGTCATCAATGGTGAGGACATGGGAGCGTCTGCAAAAGGGATCCCCGCCGTCGAGCCTCTGTATGCTGTGGTGGACATCTTTGCTGCTACTAAGTGTGTCCGCATTGTCCAGGTGGAGTATGGATGTGAGTGTCATAGAGATATTTTAATCATGGGCTGGTTATGAAACAATGGTTCTCTGGGCTCAGACATGTTGTTGTGGTGAACCAGAAATCTCAGACTCTCGAAGACATAAAAATGACTCAGAGATGTTTGTAGTTGTTAACATCTCTTTGTGGTCACTTTACATCTTTTTGTGTCTGTTTTGTGTCTCATTGTGGTTGTTTGCGTCTCTTCTTGGTTATTTGGCATCTCCTTGTAGTTGTTTTGTGCCTCTTTATAGTTGTTTTGCATCTCCTTGTGGCCGCTTTGTGTCTGTTTGTGTCTCTTTGTGGTTATTTTGCATCTCTACGTGGGACCCAGGGACCCATTTGCTACAGTATTTCATATATGCTTTTAATACATCTCTATCAGTTATATATTCAGAATTTCTCATCGCTACTTTAATCTGCTAATCCACAGGACACTTTTTGTCCTTTTCCTCTGTTGTTTCAGTCTCATCCTTGCAGACATTGTGTAGAAAGGCCATCCAGAAGCACATTGTCCACAGGATGGCCATTGACTGGCTGGAGCTACCAGAGGCACTGAAGCACTACTGCAAGTATGAATGAAGGATACAGATCTGCAATGGACAGAATTATCTTTCATGAGCTCTTTCCCAGTTTCTACCAAGGATCTTTATTTTCACGATGCAGCTTGATGTTTCATCTATAAAATAAAGCTAACAGGGTTATACTCTTGATCCCTGTCAGACACAGATAATGCTGACAATCATTGGTATGAGATGACAGCTAATAAATAAATTTAAAGTATTGATCAGGTGTCTGTCTGTGTGATTCTCCTCACAATGTATGTTAGGAATAACTGTGATATGATTCTTTATTACTTTCTCTTTCAACAGCCAGACAGAGGGCAGACAAACAGAGTACGCATTATATGTTACATGATGATCATGAAAAGTTTGACTGATTTTAATATTTTCAACCCCAGTTTACGGGGTAGTATGTCTGTGATTTTAAAAACTTTGGGTCATTTAACAAGTAAATCATGTTGAATCAAGGTTCATGGTATCAAATCACTGTAGACTTCAGTGTTTGCATGTAGCCGTGAGAAGGATCTGCTCGGATACTTTTCCTCAGATGTTGAAATCAGGTAAAATAAAAATAAAAATTGGAAATCAAGTGTTTAACTTCGGCATGACAGAATCAAAATTCAAATTTTTTGGGGGGGGGTGTTTGAATTTTTACATCAACTGTCATCTGAGTTTGGGGTTGTTACAAAAATAATGCGTGAACAAAGTGATGTCCCAGTTGTCAGAATGTGCAGAACACTTGTTGACTATATGTCTGCGTCACTGAGACAACAGCCATGATGAGCTCACTGGGATATGATCACATGTGCTGATTCTGATTCGTCCTAAATTAAATACAACTTTGGTAATACAACCAAAATATATTTACCCCTAACTGTAAATAGACCAATTTAAGAGGTTTCACCTGATGACAATGCAATTTCAGCAGCAGAGATGACTTTTTCTGTCCAACATCTTGGTTTTAGAGTATACTTTACCTTTCATGGAGCAGCGTAGGTCTACCTGGTTTATGTTGTCAGACACTGACATCTAGTGTTAAAGCAGATAACAGCAGTGGGCGGAGCTCCTGTTAAATCTCCACAAGGATCATTTCACACGAGAGGAGGAAAAACACAGCAGAGTGTCCTGTCATCTGTCACCGCCGTTTGAAGAACCAGATTAAAGATCTATTTTTCCTTCCGTTGATCTGTGCACACACCACAACATGTCCTTCTGTCAGTTCTTTGGCGGTGAGGTGTACAAGGATCATTTCAAACCAGGTGAGCAGGCGGTGGCTGCAGTATGCGTTGATGTGATGTAACCTCCGTTTAGTCAAAGGGGTTAAAATGGTCATGTTATTTATAGTCTAGGGCCTAGGTTTGTTTAAAGCGTTGGCTACAAATGAGAGCTCTTTAATGCAAAATCATTATTCAATTAAGGTGCGATATCAGAGAGGTAAGTATAGAGAGGAGGGGCACGTGGTGTGACAACATTTTGGCATATAGGCCAAACAGAACAGTTTACTTATGTCTGTTCTATGATATCTGAGATCTGTAGGATGAAAGTGAAGTTTCTAATAGAAATGTATCATAAGAATGAATAAATGTGCCGTCAACAATTAAAGCAGCATTAATGTAATCTTGTTTCATATTGAATTTAACTTAAAGATGTGATTAATTTGAGTAAAATGACCCTCTTACAGTGTTTCCAACTTTCTTTGGGTGTGTGACCCCTTAAAATAAAGTATTTGGGACTCCTCATCACGTTATCATGGTCTTTGTGTTGATACAAGTTTTCAGCTGTTCACCCACAGTGATTTTCAAAGAAAGAAAAGCTAAATTAATTAAATTAAACTAAATTTGAATACAGTTTTCAAATAGACCTTGGTGTGAGGGAATTTTCTATTCTAGCATGTCATGCATGGGTTTACACAGGGTCAAGCCTACGTCTTGAGGTCACTGTAGGAATGGTGTCTTAGATTTCTATGGGGACACTGACTTCTTTTATTACTATGGTAGCTGAGGTCAGCTAAGGTCTGCTCTCTGGTCTTCCCAAAAAGAACATGCACAATCTACAATTATTACAGAACTCAGCCGCACGCGTGCTGACGAGGACCAGAGGGCGGGAGCACATTACACCTGTTTTAAAATCGCTGCATTGGCTCCCCGTGCGCTTCAGGATCGATTTTAAGGTTCTTTTACTAGTTTTTAAATGTCTTAACGGTCTTGGGCCTTCTTATTTATCTACATTACTTTTACCTTATCACCCTCGCGGACCCTGAGGTCCTCCGGCGCTGGCCTTTTAACAATACCTCAAGTAAGAACTAAAACACACGGGGAGGCGGCTTTCAGTTATTTTGGCCCCCGATTATGGAACAGCCTGCCGGAGAACCTCAGGGCTGCAGAGAATGTTGATGTTTTTAAAAAGCGGCTCAAGACCCACCTTTTAATCAGGCTTTTAACTGACTTGTTTAACTCCTTTTAAATTCCTTATATGCTCACCCCCATGTTTTAGTCGGATTATATAACTATTCAATTGTATCTATTTATTTATGTATTTATTTATTTTATGCCTTTTATCTTATTTTACTGTTTTAGCTTTTATACATTTTATCTTATTTTATGGTTTCTAGCTTTTTTACCTTTTATCTTATTTTACTGTTTTAACTTCTATATCTTTTATCTTATTTTACTGTTTTAGCTTTTATACCTTTTAGCTTATTTTACTGTTTTAGCTTTTATACCTTTTATCTTATTTTACTGTTTTAACTTCTATATCTTTTATCTTATTTTACTGTTTTAGCTTTTATACCTTTTAGCTTATTTTACTGTTTTAGCTTTTATACCTTTCATCTTATTTTATGGTTCCTAGCTTTTATACCTTTTATCCTATTTTACTGTTTTAACTTCTATACCTTTTATCTTATTTTACTGTTTTAGCTTTTATACCTTTTATCTTATTTTATGGTTTCTAGCTTTTATACCTTTTATCTTATTTTACTGTTTTAGCCCCTCAGTTTTCCAGTGTTTCCTCCTGGGGGCCTACCACACCGGGAGTTGTCTCTGGCCCACTGATGGGGGTGCGGTCCCGTGGGCGGTCCTGGCCCGGGGGCTAGTGTGCTCCACACCTTGGTGTGGGGCCTCCTGTCTGCCTGGGCTGGGGTGGCCCCTGTGGCGGCGCCCCCGCAGTCATGGACCATGGCTCCTCTCGGTGTGGCGGCCCCCAAACGGTAGGTTCTTCCTCATCTCAGGTTTCGGTGCCCAGCCATGTCTCCTCACTAAAAATATATGTGTGTGGATGTGTGTATGTTTGTGTGTGTGGGTGGCTATGGCATTGTATGTGTGTGAGTGTGTATGTAGTTGTGTATATCTGTGTGGGGGAGGGAGGTTTGGGTTTTCAGGGTGTTTCTTTGTTGTTCATGTTTTACTTTTACTTTGCTTGTCTTTTATTTTTTGTTTGTTTTATCCCTGTAAGGCACTTTGAGTTACCTTGGTAGGAAAGGTGCCATATAAATAAAGTTGAATTTGAATTTGAATTTAGAGGATAGGCCTGTCTCACTCCCTAGACACAACGGAAAGGTACATAATGTAGAAGCCTCTACAGAGTCAGATAACAATGTCGGACCAGCAAGGGTAAACATATTTCCTTATTTATAGACTAATGACTATTTAGGGACATAGAGTAGTTGAAGCATTATCCTGAGAGCATATAGACAAGCCAAAGAGGACAGCTTCCTCAGAATTGTCCCGGCATCATGTCATGATAAGTGTACTGATAATTCGTCCATTCTCCTTGGCTAAGCTTCAATAAACTCTTCAGCATAAGACGTCTTGGACTTCTGTGCGCTTTCTCCCCCTTCAGGTATTTATGTGTGCTCCCAGTGTAACCATCCGCTGTTCTCCAGTCGGTCCAAGTTCGCCCACTCGTCTCCTTGGCCGGCTTTCACTGACACCATCAGAGAGGACAGCGTCACCAAGATGATGGAGACTCTCACTGCCTTCAAGGTCAGGGACACAACTTGAGTTCTTATATGTTTTACTGTTGGTTTCTCCTTGTTTTACTGTAGAACATTTGTTCATCAGGATATGACACATGAGCTGGATGTGACTGTGTTTCATGTATACAGGTTCTCTGTGGCAAGTGTGGCAACGGGCTGGGCCATGAGTTTGTAAATGACGGCCCAGAGGAAGGAGTTTCACGTTTTTGAATATTCAGCCACTCGCTCAAGTTTGTCCCCGGCAAAGGTAAGATGACCTCTGACATGAGTGAGGTACAGGCAGGTCGAAGTATTAGGTTGTCAAAATCCTGAAAGTCTCACTCTGCTTTCCCAAAAACAATTCCCAAGGTTACTGAGGACAGTTTTAATTGGGAAGTATTTTCATCCAGAAGTAGAAAATAATGAGAAGTGGCTACAGAGCAGCATCTGTAGAATGTCTGAAGCAAGTAGGACATTGTTTGAAGAAAGACATGTTGGTTTTGTGGGTGTGTTTTCTTTACAATGCTTTGTGCAACAAGCACTTATTAAATTCCACTTACCTACATTGCTCTGGGGTTGCAGCAGAAAAGTGGTACAAAATGCAGTTTTCACATGGCAAAAAATGAGTGGGAGTGAGTGAGAAAATGTTTTTGTGTGATTTGGGTAAGCTGTTTAAGG
The DNA here is from genome assembly GCA_946959425.1 of Argyrosomus regius. Lineage (NCBI taxonomy): Eukaryota > Metazoa > Chordata > Actinopteri > Sciaenidae > Argyrosomus > Argyrosomus regius. The sequence goes on from OX336900.1 coordinate 15,552,573, forward strand.
TTGGGTGGAAGAAGTACTCCGATCCTGTAATAAAAGTATTTGTATAACAATATAAAAATACATTACAAGTAAATTGCATTTAAAATCTCACAGAAATAAAAATATGGTAGGATTAACAGCAATCTATGTACTTACATTTATACGTACGTACTGTACATTTATAACATGTTGAGCTGCATAACCTGCAAAATATTCTGGGAAAGAGTGAAAAAAAAAAAAGAATTAACCAGATTTATTATATTTCGATGCATATTTATATGCATTGAAGACAGGTTGAAATATTCCTCCTACATTGGCAGATATGTTTCACAAACCCATTTTTCTATGATTTGACTGACATCAAGTTTTGGTGTAAATGTGAATCAACCTTTTTCTGACCTCACGTGCTTACAGAGTTATACAGTGAGTGTGTTTCTCTTTTGTCTCCATCCCAGGAAAGGACAAGCAGTAAAGAGCGAGGTCTGACTTTTCACTCCAGCTGCTGTATCTGCTGCTCAGTCCAGAACCGGTGAACAGATCGGGTCAGCGAGTGACGTGGGCAGGAGAAAGCCCTGAGAGGGACTTCCTGTCCACTGAAGAGTCTTTGACCAGTCTGTGACACAGTGAAAGGACCAGCACCTCTGTAAATATTCCTTTACAAAACAAATGTTACATTCCTTCAATACCTCATATGAATTATTATGTCGCTCTTAATAAAATGTGTCAGTAGATGCATGTGATTTTAGTTAGAATTCAGGTTTTTGAGATATAGAAAGACACAACAACTGTTTGAAAAGTTCATCAGCAGGTGCTTGCCTGTTATTGCTACATTTTGCACGAATTGAATTGTTTAATTTTACATGATATTGCCTGAAACAGTTACTCCCATTCACTTCCCTTTAAGTTAATTTAACCATTCAATCTATGCACTTAAGAAAGTCTACACTTCTTGTCAGGCTGCTCTTTGCAGTCTGCAGTCTATTTCATAATTATACAAAAGCAATCTCTAATCAGCTATATTTTTATCGCTATATGTCATGTACTGTAAGCAGGTTTACTTGAACAGATATTTTTTGCCTGTGCAAAAATGCAAAATAATCCAGATTCAGAACTTTTTGTTCATTTGCATTTTACTTAGTTTAGTAAGAAAATGGGAATGTTTGATTTATCCTTCGTTGTCAGTGTATTCATATGAAGGAACGAACAAATAACACGAATAAAGTATAGTTTGATAGATTTTTGTCTTTTCTGTGACGATTTATTTGCAGGTGGAATGTGAGTACATTAATTAAAAGTACTGTACTTAAGTACAGTTTTGAGGTTTTCTTCTCGGAGGGAAAAGTACATTTTTAGTAAAGCCTAATCTTCAGACTTCTCCCATCATTGTTAATTTATCTTTAACTCTCAGCAGAGGAGCTGATGTTCCCTAGATCGACCTCTAGATGGAGGTCTCATCCTGCTACATCACATTTTCACCAGTTTTGCCAGTTAACTTTAGAGTCTGCACTACCTGCATGTTTCACTGCTGCACATTTAAAAACTTTATACGAACGCAGACTGTGTTTGTTGTCTTGCATTAATTATGAATGCTTCAGTAGCTGACAGGGGCTCAGGCTCTCTCTGTGGCCCAGCTACAGGATGTATTCTCTGGGCTCCGGGGGTTGGCAAACACCCTGAGGTTTCGAGGAGTAGCCTGGCCGCCTGGTAAGAGACTGAGGGCTATCATTACAAAGGAAGTACACACACACACACACACACACACACACACACACACACACACACACACACACACACATAAACACGCAATCCCAGAAAAACGTGTGTGCCAATCAACACACTGCCATACACTCTCTCACGTCTCTTTTCACTTTAAGTTACCACATGCATTGATATATTGATGTCTTGCGTACAGTAAAGACCCACTCTGTCGTCTACTTTATTGGTCTCACCACAGACAAGTAAAGTTTGAAGCATATTTTCTTTCAAAACATCACTTCTTGTAGTGTGCAATTACGAAAGGTCATCATAACATTCGTAGATGTCGTTGAACTCTCAGCATCAACAATATGAATATTCTGGAGCGCCACTCGACATCCATCCAGCTTGACTTCAACACGCTGCCAAAGGTATTCAAATGACTTTCAGCCCTCAGTGTGGTGGAGAAGCCTGACCTTGCATTGGGGTTGTTATGGCTGAGTAAATTTCCTCTTGTGTTGTTTTGGCAGGCAAACGCTCAGCAGTATATTCTTTTAACACAGCATACCCCATTTGGTGGATGTTTTTTACCCAAGTCGCCTTACTGTACTGCATGCATTTTTAGCATAGGTGGTCCTGCTAGTAATCAAACCCACAACCTTGGCAGTGGTTCTGTTATACTCTGCCCGTCGATCTCTACACGAGTGGCTGTTTGAGATAAGCATAAAGCAAATACAGGGAGATGAGAATGCAATTGCTACATCAGATAACTGAGGTGAACTCTGTAATTAAAGACAAAAAAACAACCCTTGGATCATCTTGCGCTGTTATTCCATCAGTCTGTGAAGTTCGGTGCATTCCAGCCATAATTTACCTTTTTGATGTGCTCACTGTACTTGAACCTGTCATTTATTTTAGGTTACTTTACTCTTGTTTCCCACAACAGCTTTCCTCTGGATTTTCAGAGACCGACTCTTTCCAGTGTCTAAGATTTACGAGGCTCTATTTACAGTATATGGCAGAAAAGTAATATAATATGCATAACCCTGTTTTTTATTGGTGTATAATCACCTGAAAATAACAATCATTATGTTTTTGTTACCAAAAAATGTGACTTTTATATCTACAGAAGTTGCAGGTCTTCCACAGGTTCCACAGTCCACCATGTTAAACAGATACAATAAATGATAAATGGACTGTACTTGTATAGCGCCTTTCTAGTCTTCTGAACGCTCAAGGTGCTTTTACACCCATTCATACATTGATGGCATTGGCTACCATGCAAGGTCCCAACTGCTCATCAGTTTTTGGGAGCTAACCATTCATACAGAATTCACAACCTTCAGGGGCAGGAGGGGGTTCAGTATCTTGGAGAAGCAGGGGATCAAATCACTGATCACTGATCATCAGTCCATGGCTATGGGCAGCTGTGGCCCAGAACGGACAAACAAAACACTTACTCTAGTAAGGGCCCTTCATGTGTTGTAGCCGCTGTAGTTTCTCCTTCATGCTTAGAAAAGGAGAGGGTGAGGCAATGGGGTTGTAATCAGCAACTGCACTACCAGGTGCCACTAAATTCTACACACTGGTCCTTTAAAAAATACTACATAGCCATGCTAGCAGCTGTACACAGTGGTGCTTTGAGCTAAAAGCTAATGTCAAATGTTTAAGCCAAAGTCTGACATGCTCACAATAACTATACAAATATGCGAATGTTTTGCTAATGTCATCTTAGTTCAGTGTGCTAGCATGCATGCTAACATTTTCTGACTGGCATTATTCACAGGCCTTTGGTGTACGAGTTAAACAACGAACAGTGAAAGGATGACTATAGTTGAGGTATTCAAACAGAAAGCAAAGTTAACTTTCACCATGTGTTATTTGCACACATTTGCCTGCTGGAAGGTTTGTGTATTTGCATACAAACATCCAATGTAACAACAAGCAGGACATTAGCTGTAGGCTAACATATGCATCAACCGTTGTACTCCCATGTGTGTTTTTGTTCTTAGACGTTTTCCCCTTTCAACTCTGCTTTCAGTAGATTAGATGGTTAAAACCTGTTGCAGTACTTTTCATTTTCAACTGACGCCTTAATCAAACCTTTCTTCTGATGGTTTCCTTTTATTTCCTCCCATATATTTTTCTTCTATCATTCTTTCTTTGCCTGACTAGACACATGACTATGTTTTAATGTCATGAATGACTGTTATCCTCAGGAAAAAGAAAATACACCATGAGACACTGTGATTAATAGTTTTAATGAGATATTTTCATTTAAGTTTGATGTGTAAATTATGGTAACGTTCCCGTCAGAGCCTCGCAAGAATTCAAAGGAGTGTTTTGGCAGTAATAAAGTGGCATATGTCTAGACCACAAACATGCTAACTACCAAACTGGTTTGAACAGCGATGTGGTTTTGAAAATGCTTCTTCTTGGCATTTCACGCCCTGAGTATGAGGCAGATACATCAACAATAATATGTCCTCTCATCACTGATGTGTCACACTGTATAACTCTTTTCTCTTCAGACACATGCAGCATTGAATGTACGGGAGAGAAGTCTTTTCTCAAAGCAGTGTGAACTCAGGACACCTTTTTATCCCACTGAACTTGAGGTTAATGGTGAACCTTCTCAAAGGGCAGACGGGTCTCACAGGCACTGCATTAACCTGGCTGCCCCGAGACATTTTAAAGACGGGGTTAATGTTTGATTCAGTTGGAGAAATATGTTTGCGTACGCATGAAAGAGCTACCTACACAATATTTTAAAAGGAAAGGGTATTCAGAGGACAGCTGCACCTTCTGAAAGGTCGTTTCAGAGCATGTTATTACACTGTTGCATTCAGGGACCCTCACCTTTCCTTTCTGGACTGTACAGGTAGACCTTTCATTAAATATGAACAGCTTAGGTAGAAATCCCCTGCCACAAAATGATTGAAAGGGTAAATGAAACCAAATTACCGTATTTCATGAAAACAAACACTTTCCCAGACTTGATAAACATTATTTTAAAGAAACAGAGTTTAAAAACCGCCATTTTCCCCAAAGTGGATAAACTCCCCTGAGTATTTTGGAATAAACGACTTTTCAAATTTATGGTTTATAATTTCTTTGGGTTTCAGCTTATGAGCTCCAGATCAGATAAGATGATTATCCAAAATTGTCCCATCAGTCAACGCTGCCTCCAAGCCAAGAAACAGGTGGATGACATCATGGTTATTAGGGCATATTAGAGCAGGCTGCCATGCCAGAAAACACAAACACACTACACACAGACAATAGTTTTGTTATGAGACGCACTATTCTCTAGATCAAGACTGAGATTTAACCGTTAAACATTCAAATGGAAACGTTACTACTCATAGGGGCTGCCGTTACACACGGAAGGCTTCACCACACCAGCATAAGGGCATACTGTATTAGTTGTATCCTGCCTGACAGGAAGGCAGATAACCTCCCTTTTCAGGAGTGTTATACACAATCTGGCCTGGTTAAACCTCACTGAATGGAAAGTGTGGTTTACGCAGCCACCGCTCCCTCACTAACAGTGAAAAGTGTTAAAGTGCTTTTGAATGTCAGGAAGGCAATCTTATGCCAGTACATGTCACAAATATGTTGTAATTTCCATTTTTTGTGCGAAGATGCCCCAGATATCAGGCCTCAACTTGCTTTCGGTTAAGTTGTGTGACGCAATGCTGCATAAAAGTAATTAGATTGTGCTTAACTGCTGCTGCCAGCTAACTAGTTTTTTAACTTATGGGTGTGACGATGATGTCAACTGTATCTTTTATATTGTGATTAATTTCTTCCCATATGAACGTTCATGCAGAATGATGAAATTTGATAAATAGAAGTGCAATACAGGGCAGTATCATAGTATTCTTCACTGAAGAAGAGCTGTTTCCACTTGGTCTTTTTTATTCGTTAATTTGATTATCAGTCCATACTTTTCAATGGATCTGAGGAGGCTTAAATAAATTATTCCACTGAATAAGAACTCCATTTCCATAAAGTTGGTGGCGGCAGAGGCCAACATCCTGACTTTAAGTCCCTTGTATGATCCAAAAATACTGGATCTGTAGCATTCTGTTGGCCTAAAGCTTAAAGCACACACCATGCAGAGTTGGAGGGACGCAGGAAGTGTTTTTTAAGCATGTTTAATCTAAAAATAAGAGATCCTATGATCGCATTCTCCAAACTCCAAACTGTAATCCAGACTTTTGTATTAAATCTTTTATTTAGAATTTATGATAAAATTTTAAGGTCTCAAGCGAAATCAGAGACAACCCTAATGACGTCATCAGGGTTATTTTTACAGACTTTACAATGCACCTCCGGAGCCACATTATACAGCTGTTTTCACAGGTTGAGCAGTATTCCATATGACGAATAAACTGACCTACATATGTAAAAACAATTATTCCCTGACAACCATTTAATAAAGTAAATAAAGGCAAAAATATTGGAGATGAAAAAATAGCTCTTACTTGCTAAATCACTCAACAGTAGCCGTGCAGTGTTTGGGCAGTGCTAGCCTATAGTTCAGGAAAGTGGGTTTGTTTAGAAAAAGCTGTAAATTTATCTGAATTATCTAATTCAAACTGTCAACTAACCGGTCCATCAGTGGGACAAGAGTTACTCGACATCTGGGCTAAATTATGCCCCATCCTCTGGACACACAGAGAAAATCTCTACCATCCATCTTGATGTCCTGACATTTGGTGCCTGTAGACTGCAGCGCCCAGCTCACCGGGCCTGCTGTGTGTCCCCAATGTCAGCGGCATCTCTCTGGTCCCTGCGGACCCCACACGCATATCGTCATACATCATACTCGGGAGATCCAGAGCATTGAGCTGCTGCTCAATAAGTCAGTGAACAGGCGGAACAGACAGCGAGGTATCGACACCTTTCGGCTCCAGATGGGATTTGAGTTAGAAAGCAACAAGGGACTTTACTGACTTATTACCGTTCTTCCTCGATGTTTCACAATAGCTCTGATTCAGTGTTAGTCGATATATGCGTCATACTGTACATATGTTTATATATGTAAGACTCTTGTATGTTGCTCAAAAGAGAAGCTGCCACACTATTTTGCAATATTGCTGATGGTGTTTCAGATGCACACCAAATTAACCAAGTAGCATATTTACAGATGGTAAAAGCAACCAAGGAAAATGACCAAATCTGAGCAAGTTAACAAAGTCTGGCAGCCAAAACGCTCCATTTCTGAACAGCTCCTTGTGCGATATGAAGCTGCGTAGAGAACGGACCAAAATAGCATTGAGGCTGCTACGTGACAGAGACACACACACACACTTTCTAACGGTGCTTCCTCAAAGGTTTTCATGGTGTTGCACACACAAGTGAAAGAGTAAAAAAAGAGAGTTCATAAGAGAAGTTCAGACTTTGCTTACTTTCTTACCTCCACCAATTGCGGTTTAATCTGACAAGCAATCTACACTCCCTCGCTCCTACTGTTGCTGTTTCACTTTTCAAACTCCTCACCGTGTTACACGATAAAGAGATTTTTCCGACAGAGTAAAAACAAAAATATACAGCATGCAGAAAAAAAAAAACATCTCACCCAAATAACCAAAAATGCATGTAGTGATGCAGATGTTGGTATCCGTCCAAGGTTTTGTGATATCACTCTCTGATGATGTGATACGTCTCTGTGTGTGTGCCAATGTTTTTTCCGTAAAGTCATGTTTTTGAAATGATTTTTCATCTTTTAAAAAGATGACGATGAACTGGGGTTGTTCATGGTTGACTTTCAGACCCCCTCGGACACCAGGCGAGGGGGTAAAGACGACATCTCAGAGACATCTTTGGCAAATAAAACCACGGCTGTGTCTGCACCACATTTAGAGATGAAAAGACCTTCTTTTTTTTTGTTATTTGGGTGTGCTGGCCCTTTAACCAACATCAAATGAAAACCAGAAGCACATGAGCTGATTCAAAGTTTACACAAAGTGCTTCATAGCGTGTCTGGCAGCAGCAGGTAGAAGCACATCCAGGTTTCAAGCTACATCTTCCCAATCATCACCGTCACCGCATTTCTACTTCACCGTGGATACCTCCTGACAACACCGTTGACTGTAAACATCGTCTCTGAACGCTGTCTCACCGCCTTATCTTCGGTCCAGTCCAGAGAGCAGATAACAGCCAAACACAGCGACTGGCTTCAAAGCTGCTTGAACTCTCCGAGCCGGAGCGCCGCACGCTCCAAAACTATTTAATCAGGAGCTTTTCTCTTGGCCTCCTGCTGCAGACCTGGAACTATGATACACTCTGAAAGCAGACGCTGGTGTGTGCGTGTGTGTGTGTGTGTGTTGTTTGTGTGTGGTTGTAGTGGTTAGGGGGGTCATGTTTGTTTAGGCTGCCTGTCTCTTTCTGTGGATCAGGCTCAATCTCATAGAGGTATAATTCTGTGGTGAGACTGCTGAAGATCTTACTAGTTTTCGAAGTTTTCTTGAGGCCCCTCATGTGCCACACTCCATTGATTTCTGCAGCTTAAATTGTTATATAATCCAATAGAGGATCCTAGATGAAGTTATAACTCTAAAAAAGCTCCTAGCATCTACACAAACACAGAGACAGAGACCGTTGCAAGCATTAGTCATTTTTATTTTGTCCTTGGATTCTGCAAGTACCTATCAGATGGTCTACCAGCGCGCCGTGTCTCTATATTTACAGCCGTGTCCAGCTTCTGATATATCATCCTCCTCTGTGGAATTTCATAGCAGAGAGAAGAAGTGACCAGAATGATTATAGGCCAGTCTTTGTTGCATGAATGACATCATGACTGTAGATCATGGAATCGTATGGTTTTGGAAATCCTCTATACACGGCGCAGTAAATCGCACAGTAGCTGTGGCGTGCCGTCCAAGATTCTTGGCAAAATGTTTGAATTCGATGCAAAGGAAAATGGGAGGTCAACAAAGGGATGCCTGCACAAAAGGCACACACACACACACACACACACACACACACATATATATATACTGCACTTACATACCCTGTGAGTAAAGTGGAGCTCAAATCAGCACATTTTACACGGTGGTCTTATTACCTTGAGTTACACCTGTCAGATAGCCTATCAAAGAGGCTGATTGCTTACTGCTGCGGCGTGCAGCACAGATCGGCTGATAGCCCTGCTGTCATTAAACGGGTCTGACGTCACCTGTACTCTGACTTCATTCCTGTGTTCAGTTCAGTAACATGACCTAACTTGTTGTTGTCCAACTTCACGTAAAGATTTAAAGGTCCAGTGTGTTCAGAATTAGGGGGCTCTATTTACAGATTATGTCAGAAGCTGAATAATTTAGTCATAATTATGTTTTCATTTGTGTATAATCACCTTAAAATAAGAATCTTTGTGTTCTTTTATATCTACAGATGCTGCAGGTCTGCCATGTTGAACCGCCATGATTCTACGGTAGTCCAGAATGGACAAACTAAACACTGGCTCTAGATGGGGCCTTTCATGTTTTTCACACCTTTAGTGGTCACCGCAGTTTCTCCTTCATGCTGGAAAGTAGAGGGTGAGGTGAGGGGGTTGCAATATGCAACTGCGCCACTAGATAACCGGACCTTTAAGAGGAATAAATCAACATTTTATGAAACACTTTATGAACACATTTGCTGACTTGCTGAGAGTTAAATGAGAAAATTGATACATTATCATGTCCATGCAGTAAATATGGTGCTACAACCAGCAGATGATTAGCTTAGCACAATGACCACAAAATGTGAGATTGACAGAATGAGATTTGAAACACCAAACTCTGCACCTGCTCCCACAGATAGATGGACGATAGCAATTGCTCAGCAAATGAATGCAGTCAGACCAAAACTCTTGAAATATCCATTTTGGTGATATTTGTGTCTTTTGTGCTTTCCATGGAGACAGGATGTAGTAAAATCTTTGGGTTTATGAAACCTTTTCAAACCCAACAGCCTCAAAAATGTGCATAGCTGGAGACAGCTGTTTCCCTTCCTGTTCCTGAAGTGTGGACATTTTCAAAGCCTTTGACCACTGAGTTTTTAAAAGGAAATGTCTTAAATATTTTGTTTCATAAGGAAAGACAAGAAAACGTCATAATTTTTTTGAACTTTGATATTTTGTATTGAAGAAATAAATGATACAATATGGCGTTCTATTATAGAAAATGATTTAAGTTGCAGAGTGCAACAAACTGGCCTCAAGCTCCCTTCGAAGCATAATGGAGAAACTATGGTGACCATAAAATCTCAAAAAACGCAAATTGTATATCTAATGGCAGTGTTTAGTTTGTTCATTCTGGGCTACTGTAAAAACATGGTGGTCCAACAAGGTGGACTGTGTAAAAGGGGACCAGCTCACTTGAGATATAAAAGGCTTTTTTTAGGTAACAAAAACATAACAATTCTTATTTTCAGGTGATTATACACAAATGAAAAAATACTTGAATATTATATTCCATTTCAGCCATACCCTGGAGATAAACCCCCATGAATCTGGACCTGTGAAGCTTCTCTAAATTGACTCTTCATCTCGCTGAATGTAACGTTTTGTTTCAGCCACTTTCTTCTGTCGATCTTCAACAGCAGAGATGTCAGACTTCATGAGATAAGCTGATTTCTCTCCGCGTTGTTTTGTCTGGAGCTCAACACTGTATGACACATCTGGATATTTTGTTATCTCCTGCTGCATTGTTACTCCTCAAAGTTTTATGAATGGGCTCAAAAAACTGGAAGCACATGATTGGTCAGCGTGCCGTTAACTGAGATCAACACATCATTATGGATTTCCCCCAATCTTATTACACAGAAACTACATTTATGACTGAGAGCGAGTCATAATATTTGTTTTAGTGCAAAACCAGATTGTTTCCACCAAGCAGAAACCATCTGAAGTTGATTTGTTCCCCTCCAGTTTTTCTCTCAACTAAGATCTTCAGTTTACACGATGAAATAAAAAAAATCTGACAAGAAATAAACACAAGTAAAATGCTGCTTTAGCCCATTTAAACGACCAATGTGGAAAAACTGTGACGTTTTATTAGATACAATGGCAACTGTTTAACCACAATGACCTGCAGTAAAAGTTGAAACATGATAAGACAGAAAGACGTCAGGTCGGGTTTCGTGGAGGCAGCTACTGTCACCTTTTCCCTCTGTAATGACTCAGCTTTAAACTGGTAAACAGTTTTTATTATTACCCTCGAGTATCCCCGTGTCACACAGTGAGGCGACGATCCTGTGCAGGCATGCCTGGCACTTTACGTGCCTTCTTTACTCCTCAGTTGAAAACATTTTTCAAGCAGCGAGCTCGAAGCCACACCCATGTGATAATGTACAGTGCTGCCGTGCCCTATACTTACCCAGCTCGCCACAGAGCTCTGCCCTGCAGTTATGGCTGAGAATATGGCCCCTGCCACTGGCTTTCACACAACACACAGACTCACAGTACACAGATGCTGGGGACTGTATAGACTCTCCTATTGGCTGGTGTCTGTGCTTTTTTTGGTGTGTGAAGTTTTAAATCTGTAATCCGCACGGGTTTGTTTTTGTCGTGACACACATATTTGGTGCTGAGGACAAATTCCTGCAATTTTTTTCCCGTGCTGAACCGGAGTGACTGTCTTGGTGGCTGCGATATTTTCTTCTCTAGATGCTTTGCTGATAAAGAAAGAGGTGTGTCCAGACAAGTTTATGTCTCAAGTGTACCACAACATCACACTGTAGCAGCAGTCTTACAGCACAGAGAACTGAGTACAACCATCAAACAAGTATTTTTTGACATTTTTCCCAGCAGCCAACCATGAAACGGCAGCAAAAATATCATTGTGGTCTCCACAGACCCCCATTATAGGATCTCAGATGGTCTTTATATTGTTAATTGGTGTAGTTTTTATCCATGCTACAGTTGTACCACATGGCTCTATAGGAATGGCAATGTCAGTCAGTTTGTCACACACACATTCATGTTCCCCTGAGGATAAACTGTAATATCTTTGGTGATCCTCTTTTCATCTAGCACCACCATCAGATCAAAATTTTAATTTTGTCTAGTCCTTTCGACCAATCACCTGTAAAACTAATGACATTCCCATCAGCCTCAGCTGTACTATTCTTATTTCCAACACTACAAACTAAGAGGTTGACCTTAGGAAACATAATACACTGTTGCCCATAAAGTTGGAATAAAATATTTTTACTTCTAAAGTGTGTCTTCTCAAAACTTTATTGATCAATCTCTTCCAAACATATCACAGTGAAAATTAAACCACAATTAACCTGATGTGTATAAAGCGGAAATTAAATTAAGTTCAGACTAACAGAGCCGCTAGCATGGCTGTAGACTCTTTCTTAAAGGACCAGCGTGGAGGATTTGGTGGCATCTAGTGGTTTAGTTAAGCGATTGCAATCCCTTCATTTCACCCCCTCCTTCCTAGTGTGGAGGAGAAATTACGTTTGCCACGAGTGGTACAAAAAACAATAAAGGCCCCTATCTAGAGCCAGTGTTTGTCTGTCTGTATATTTAAAAAAAGCATTTATAAGGATTCTTATTTTTAGGTGATTATAGACTAATGAAAAGATAGTTATGAATATTATATTCCATTTCTGTCATATTCTGTAAATAGAGGCCCATGAATCTTACACACTGGACATTTAAACCATGAAGATGTAAAATTTGTAGAAAAGCTATTTTCATGTGCATATGTGACATCATCTCTACATTAAGTCTATGGGATGAGTCATGGATATATAATAAGACCTGGATAAAGCGCCACCGCTCAGGCTTGCTTCCAATTTTCCCCAGTGGTTACTCGTGGCATTGCAGCGTAAATTCCCCATGGGCCATAAAAAGCATTTTCCCCAAAGATCACTATTATGAGAGAGACGTTGACAGGACACTTCAAACTGCAAACAAGCTAAATTATGACTCTTTCTACTTTGAATTTTTGATCCACGGGATGAGCAGGCAGGGCCAGATGTGTACAGTCTGTAATGGACCACACAACACAACACAAGTCAGGAAGTGAAATAACTTTCATTGAAATGAATGGGTTCCATCCCTGAGTTTGTTTGTAGTTCTAATAATACATTCATGGGTTATGCCGCACTTACGTCAAATCATACAAACCCTAATTACAAGTGGCAGAGAGGGAAAAGTCTTCCATATCATTCTGCTACTTATAATTTATAGTCAGAAATATCCTGAATTTCTGACAGGTTATCTCACACTCTGTAAAAAACAAGTATATTCCTGCCAACAAAGTGGCGCTTGGCCTCAAAGCAACCATTGCTCGCAGTTATATCCAAATAAAATCCAATATTAACCCTAATTCATCTAGATTAAAAAAAGATAGCCCTACGCACTTATTCATGGTTTCACTCCTAACATAGTTTTACAAGTATGCAGCTAATTAATCATAATTCCCATTTGTCTGGTGAAACAAGATTAAGTTTTCCTGCCTTCTTCTGCCAATATGGCATTAGTTTATTCCCTTTCTGACTCAAGTCCGCTAACAGGGAAAGCTAACATTAGTTGACTGAAGCTACCAGCTAAACAACATAAGCTAATGTAGCATGCCTAAACTACTGGCCAACAGTTAAGAGGGTAAGTAAGGTCAATGGACCTCCAGGACCCTCTTTAATTTAATAATTAATTCATTCTACTTATTAACTGTCAGATTTGGTGTGGGAGTAACCATGGTGACCCTTACTCCTGATAACCAAATTCATCATCTTGTCATCTGAAATTAACTCTGGTGGCTCCTGACGCTGTAACTGTCTGCACATATGGATTACAGCCTGGAAAGTGAAACAGCTTTTTCCAAATGTTCAATTGAATCACTTGGACTGACTTTAAAAAAAACCCAGCATGTAACTCATCCTTTAATCCTCTCTGGCCTTCAGTGGTGATGATGTCTGTGGGAGTTTGGTGACTGTTTCTGTGTGTGTGTGTGTGTGTGTGTGTGTGAGAGAGAGAGAGAGATAGACACATTCCATCCAGGTGAGTTAACAGGCCATTTGAAGACAGCTCTTCAGTAGCTATAGTCGCAAGTATTGTGTAGTCAGTGATTCAGTACAACACCGGGACAATGCTTTGTATTCTCCTGTGGGACAATGACTGCTACGCCCTTCAGGACAACTTGAGAAGTCTGGTGTATTCCCTTTGACCTGAAACAGTGAGAGGATTAGCTATTGTGAGAAATACAAAAACAGAAAGTCCTGACACAATAAAGCAGAAAGTCTGTGGAAATACATGCAATGGATTTCTCAACATCTAAAGGAAATCCCTGCTATCTTGGTCAGTTGAATACACTGGTACAGCCTTGTTTGGTTAGGTATGGTATGGTATTTCTATGGTTAGGTATTTATAGTGGCTAATTTTAGCTAATAGTTTAGCTGAGTCAGCGTAAAGTAAGCATTTAAATTGCAAATATGTGGCCAGTTTATCCAAATATTCAGTGAGATCAGTGAGAATCAACAAATATATAAAGAAACATGAATAAATAAACAGAGGCAGAGGAGCCTATGTTAAATTGTATGTCTTAATATCACAGGTTGGATAACAGGCATGTCTCACCATCAATTTATGTGGTGGTCTCAATTGGAAACTGATGCCTCACCATCTTCCAAGCTCAACATACCAAGTTCAAACTCCCAAATGCACGGGTTCCAACTTGGAGTGATATGTATTGAGAAAAGCCTCCTGTCTTTGAAGCAGCCTCTGCAGGTTGTCACAGGGGGGATTTTACAGAGAATTACAGAGCAAAAACAGCCACTGCTGAGCTTTGTACAGCTGTCTGCCTTCCCACAGTCACAGACCTTACACAGGTGGGTAGGAATTCAACACAGAGGATGTCACTCACAGTCACAGGCGTGAGTGTGAGTGTGAGTGTGAATGTGTGTGTGTGTGTGTGTGTGTGTGTGTGTGTGTATGGGGGGGGGGATGCCTCAGTTCAGGTGTTCTCTCATAAACATGTCAAAGTGAGTTCCCATACCTTCGACTGTCCTTCAGGATTAGATGTGTACTGTACATGATGCTGATATTGGAGCACATTTACTGTGCTGGATTGATGTGTTATAAGTTTGAAGTACTGGTACTTTACTTGAGTATTCCCATTTCATGCAACTTCCCAGAGACAAGTTTGTAAAAACTAAAGGTAAAAACTAAATTTATTCATTGATTTTCCCAATTCTCTGTATTTAAAAAAAAAAAACATGTCTTAGTAATTCAGTCATTTATTTCCACTGACAGTATAAAGAATGGACCGAGCATAAGTGACGTCACCCGTAGGTTTCCGAAGCGCTGTTTTGAAGCCGAAAAAATGCAACGCTGGCCGCCGCCACGTTCGATGTACTTCTTCTTAGCCTCCATCTAATCTAAATATCGGCAAAGATGTGGATAATCGGCGGACCTAAGGCGGGCCGAATGACGCCTGGGTGTTATCTGTAACCCCAGTGCATTTGTCATGAACGGGTAAATTAGCTATAGAGATCAAACCCGCTTGTTGTACCAGGCTGTAAACATGTTTATTTCTGCTGTGAAATTGGGCATTTTAATACGGCCCCTTATGAAGACTGACTCACTTCTGCAGCCAGTCACAAGTGGCCGCTGGAGGTATTACAGTTTTTAGCACTTCAGCATTGGCTTCATTTTCCAGCCATAGAGGTCATTTCACAAAACTAGATGAGGCAATAGCTAAAATCCAGTCCCGGCTAAAGGTAGCTGGCATAGCCAAGAAGCAATAACTGCCATTTAAGTTTTTCAAGTAGAGTTCAAGCAATTTGGTAGAAGACAGCTTTAAATCATATATTTAAATGTACGAAATAGTAAATGCATTTATTGTATTGACTTCGATATTAATTTGGACTAACAAAATAGATGCATTTAATCAATATGAACTATGAACTGTAAATAATGAAAATGATGTATTTTTTTAAAATAAACAAATCAAGATGGAGAAGAACGCTGAAAGACATTTTGTTTGTAGATTTTCTCCTTTGCGTTCCAAAATTATCCAAAGGTAGAGCGCCCTTTAAAAATTGATCTCACAAACAAATATGAGCCACTTTGGCGTAAAACCACCTTCAAATCCTTTAACCCTTGTACCTGAAGTAAAGAGAAGACAGCTCTGTATGGCACACGTTAAACAAAGCAAAGCAAAGCCCACATTATTGATCACTTTGACTACAGAGTGGCACGTCTCCGATTGTTTTTCAACATCACAGCGAATCAATACGGAGGAGTGCTTGGAGAGTACAGAAGGGTAAATGATGCCTTCTCTGTTTAGAGACTTGGAGAAATTGACATACTGCCAGGTTAGAAGAAGCCTGAGTCGATATATATTGTCATCTCCTTCAGATTCATCACCCATATGGATGTGCTGACATGTAGCACCTCACTTATACTTCAACATATAAGAGAAGGTGCCGATAAATTATGATTTATACTGTAACACGTATATTGTCAAAAACTATTTGGGGTAAATGGGTCTCTGAAGCATCCATTTCAAAACAGTCTGACACTGAAGGCTCGTGGGATATTTGGTGTAAACTAAGCAAAGGAAGATTTTAATAAGATAACTCTGCTGTGGCACAGTGAGTCTTACCTGAAACTCTGCAGTATATCAAGCATAGTGTCATTGTCTCCACCCAAAACAGGAACCCTGATGTGTTGCTCTGTTTGGTTGAAAGAACAGCAGAGAGAATGATACTGAAAGCTTTGTGACAACAAAAGAAAACATGACATGCTGTGTGATATTCAAATTATAAGGAAAAATAGCATAAAGGTACTCTACTAACCACACACCAGTACAGACTCGAGTTGCAGCTCTGTTGCAGTCTGGTTTATTAATGTTTCTTTGGGCTTTGAATTGTCTTTGGTGGATCTATCCCTGTATGACTGCTCATCAGTGTCAAATGGAGGAGATATTCTCTGATAAGACATCTTGAGGGACTAACATCAAAACCGAAACTAATGTCTGACATGTTTTTTTTTTCAGAAACATTTTTTCTCATCACACTGAATAAATTCCAAATAAATCTAAATCTAATTCAAATTCAACTTTATTTATATGGCACCTTTCCTACCAAGGTAACTCAAAGTGCCTTACAGGGATAAAACAAAGAAAATAAAAGACAAGCAAAGTAAAAAATCTAAAGTAATGTTATGTACTTTAAGACAACATATGTAAGCAAATACAATAGAATTATGTGATGTCAAACAAGAAGCAAGAGGGCAAAGTATGGTTGCATCTTCTTGTCCAGGCAGAGTTTGTGAAATTCATCATTCAGGATGACTATAATCACTGAATCAATGTCTTTCCACATTTCTACTGTTTAACCTTTGGCCTTGTGAATCCTAGCAGCGGACAGGCCATCATCACAATTGTCCTGAAAAATTGCTTTTCATTCAACTCAGCATTATGGTTGCAAATACCTGTCAGGGGAAAATGGAAATCTACAAACGAAATGTTTTCTTTCAGCTTTCTTTTTCATTTACAGAATTAAATGATAGCCAACTGTCTGTTTGTCCACTATTAATATTGAAATCAATATAATAATTTACTATTTAGTACATTTAAATATGTGATTTAAAGATATCTTATACCAACTTGTATCAATTCTACTTGAATTTTGTTTTAGCTGATTAGGGTGTGCGTTGGTTTTCTCCATCATGTATGTCACATCTGTCTGTCCATTATTAATTTTAAAATCAATATATTATTATTTATTTTTAGTACATTTAAATATGAGATTAATGTAAGCAAAATCATTACTGGATTTAGTTACTGGTTCGTTTAAATATGTCTACTGAATTACCGATATATATCATCAAAATGAATCAATAAGCAATTTAAGTTTTAACTTTAGCTAAGACTAGCTTACCAGCTAACATTTAGCTTAGCTAACATTTAACAAAGCTCTGTTGAGTCTAGTTAACAGGACAGCCATATCATGTACAGAATGCATAGAAGAAATGTAATTTATCTTATTGACAGCGTCTTGTACTTCATATTTCATACGACTTTTGTGTTACTTTGAAGCCACTTTAGGGTTATTTTATGGGAAATATTAGGATCATGGGTTCAATGGTTAACCAGAGAAGACTCTGTTGGGCCTCTTTTCTTATCAACAGTCTTTCTTATCAGTGTGTGTTTGTTTTTCAGCTTTCCAGACAAAACTGTGACAATGGCAGTGCTGGTTATAGTCTGACTACAGTAACAGTACAGTGCAGAGAGGACTGGAACACATGCAGAGAAAGGCCAAAAAAGAAACTGGTAGAGAATGCAAATCAGCTCAAAATATTGTTGGACACAAAAAGAGACTTCCAGGCACTCATGAGTTCAAAACTAAAAAGACCTTTACTTAGGTTCTCCTCTCTGCACATACATACAGTACTGTACATGCAAGCACAACATTACAGCATTCTGTACAAATCTCCTGCACGATGTGTACGTCCTCCTGTGTCACACCCAAAAGACCCCTGTGTTGCCCAGTCAAGCACTAGCTGCAAATGTGCAAAGATATATCAGTGCAAATAAAATAAAGTGAATAAAATGAAATATTACTGAATAAAATAATGTAGTAGTAGTAGTAGTAGTACATGGAATACATTATAATGGGCGGTGAAGTGTTCAATGTCCATTAATATGCCCCAAAATACCGAGGAGTACCGGCTGTAAACAGTGAGGATCATCAGTGAGCATGCTCAGGTTGCAGAAATAAAGCAGACAGCAGCTCCAGTGCACCGGTATCATCAGGAGGGAAGGATGAAGACATTTTATCTGTCTGTGTCATTGATGAAAATATGATCTGTGTCCTCAGGCCTACTTGGCAAGAATCAGGAACAAATTGGTAGACTTCCCAGGGTCATATAAAGTTCCACAAAACCTGTATCTCAGCAAATGTCTCATATGACTGTTAGGACTGTTAATGATTTAATGTACCTGCACTGCAAAAAAAAAGAAAAAAAAGAAAAGAAAGAAAGTTAATGAGGAGAGAAAGTGATGGTGGTCTGCATTACTGCATGTTTATTGTAGTTAACTGGTCTCACATGCGTACACACACACACACACACACGGGGAGAAAGGAATTAGAGAAAGCTGATGACACCTGTCTGCCCCTGTTGGGCACGAGTGTAAAGGTTAAATGTGTGAGTCAAAGCTGGCTCCATGGGGGTGTGTGGTCAGGAGGACTAGCAGACAGCAGGTGGCCACTAGCCTCCGTTCACAGCGAGCAATCTGGCCACGAAGCAGCCTGGAGCTCGGACCAGGCGAAGCTTCCAAATGCGCACAGTGGATGTGGTGATTTAAAGGGGAAATGAGGGGAAATTGCATCCTCAGTCTGCAGTCAAAAACTAATATCCCCTCTTCATCACGCTCCAAATATTTCCATCCTCTTCCAGTGCAATAATACAATTAGACTAACGACTATATTTCAGTCAAATTGCTTTCAAAATAATTTGATATTTGAGTTTCTCCCTCTCTGTCAACTTGGAGAGGATTGCAATGCGCCTATTAATTATTATTCGCTGTTATTTTAGTGTCGCACGGGCTGAGGATGGAAGGGGCGTGTGTTGTTGATGAACAGGGCGTGGATTTGGCGGTCGGACGGGAAGGGGTGTTGAGGGTTTCCTATAGAGACGCTGCCAAAGGGAGCCAACGGGAGCGCACAGAAGGCACGGAGCGCTGCGGGACATAAATACAACAGCCACCTTTCAGCTCAAGCCTCGTTGGGACTTTGCTACTGAAAAAAAAAAATCTATAAGTTGTGTCTGATGCTTTGACGAGCTGAAGGATCCCCACAGAGGCAAAGGGCGAGTGAGATAAGCAGTGGAAACATGTGGAGCTTTTTGACGCGCGCACGGCGAGTTTTGTGCCACTTGCTGCTGTGGCACGAGCGCGGTGGTTTTTTAAAAGCCTTCTCAGTTTGAGTAACTTTTGAAGACACTTATTATGAAGTCCTCTGATATGGCATGTTTCCTGCGTTGTGTCCTCATGCTCAGGATTGCGACTCATGGGATGTAGTAAATGGAGAGCTGCGTTCAACTTTGGACACCTGAAGGTGCAATCCAAGCTGTCCGTCTTCTTTACCATGATCATTCTCTTCACTTACCTCTTTTACTGCCTCAACGGATACTGTGACTCACTACCTAGGCCTGTTTATGACCAACAAAGTAATTTTCAAAATAAAATCATCTTAAATGACGGACATGAGGCGTCATCGCAGCAGCACGGCGCGTATAACGCGTCTCAGGTCTCGTTTGTTCGGGAACAGCTGTCGGACTTGTCGAACAGTGACTCTTCATCTAACAACATCTCTATAGCGAACAATTACGGCAGCAAAAAGTTTCCTCAGGCCATCATCATCGGGGTGAAGAAAGGTGGCACCCGGGCTCTGCTGGAGTTCCTGCGCATCCATCCGGACGTGAGAGCCGTCGGCTCTGAGCCGCACTTCTTTGACCGCTTCTACGATAAGGGACTGGAATGGTACAGGTATGCAACAATTCATTAAATATTTACTTAGAATCACGAGTTTCCCTGTGAGGAAATGACCGGAATAATAATGAACTGTAAGGGTCAAAGTTCAGGGCACAAGTGACGCCTGATTAGAAGTCGTAGCTGCTTACTGTCACTTGCCAGAAGAAAATATGTCTACTAGTTGAAGTTGAAGTTAGAGCTCTAGATTTTAATTTGAACTCTTCCATAGGATCTGTGTAAAAATGTGCAGAAGCATTTTGTCTTTATTAAACTGGTTCATGGAAGGCTACAAATATACAAGGTAGGTATTTATGATGAATTAAATTTAAAATAATCAAACATACTAATCATGTGATCGGTTATAGATTAAATTAGGTTTAGTGGTGTTAGTGTGCAGTAGGAAAATCAGTATCCACCACAATTGTCCAAAAAGTTATTTCCTTTGCTTAAATATGCAAGATGTGTCTGATAGTTTCACATTAAGCTTCTTAAATTCTTGCCTGACTGGTCTGATGAGGTGGATTAAGTCTGATCAGCCAGATGTACGCAAACTGAACTCATTTTGTTTCTTTGGAAACAGTGTTTAACCTTCAAAGTGTGTAAAAACAAGCCCCTGCGTTGATAAATGATGCAGCATGAGCATCTCAAATTGAGGAAAGGGCACTTTTTAGTGCCATATGTGCATCAAGGACTTTTTTTTTCTTGCCTTGTTTTTCCCAATCTGAGACCACAATGGAAAAAAGTGCTTTCATGTGCTGTCAAATCTACGCCGTCCTTCATTATCATGTCTTTTCTAGTTCCCTTATTACAGTAAATACTGAAATATTCATCTCTGACCGTGACATAACAAAAACAGAGCTAATTCAAATGCACTCTCCACCTATTAGTCGGCATAAAAGATGTTTTTGTAGAGGCAAACTCATCATCTCATGCCTGCGTGCTTATCAGCCCCTCTCCTCTCTTCATTAATATCTCTCCGCACCAATAAGAGGCTCTGCTGATAGCTTCCAAAGGATGGCAGCGTATTCAGTCCCCTGCCAATAAATTGCTGTTTATTGAGCTGACACGCTGCCTCCCTAAGTGTCCAGTGTTGGTCCCCTGAGGGCCTCGCTACCAGGCTGATCACAGAGGGAGGATGGGTTATGGTTGTGTATGGTGGCAGTGTGGATGACCCCTCAAGTCAGGTAGTCGTTGGCTTGAGGATCAGCCAAAATAGGCTTTTCAAGGTGGATGGTGATATTTCTCTGGTCACAAATCGCTTCTGCTTTCATTTTTCTAATCATAGACAAAAAAAATGAATAATTTTAAAGGACAGCAGCATGCAGGGAGTTATTCAATTCAAATGTACATGTTTAAATTGTTAAATAAAACAGAGTGAAAAATGTTGGGGTTTTTTTGCAAGTGAAAGAATGCTTTTACGTCGCTGGCTGATATCTGATAGCACAGAGATGAGAGGGGAAAAGAGAGGCTGAGAGGGAGGGACAGAGGAAAACCATTACGGAGGAAGAATGAGAAAAAAAAAAGATCAGGGGAGTAAATGACAGTTTGATAAAGAGACAAGGAGAAGAGAGGGTATGAACACGGAGGTGTGGGAGAAAAAATGTGGGGTGAGAGACAGAGAGACACGGGGAGAGATCAATAGGGCCGGGTAATGATCTGTTCACTGTGAGGCTCAGGTGGAACAGCACTAAGTGACATCAGAGATCAAAGTGTGTGTCCGTGTGGGTGTGTGTGCGTGCACAAGTTGGTTTGCATTTTTATGATTCACGATCAGAAAGAGGAAGAAGCTTGGGGTTTTTCCTGCATGCAATGATGATGATACAGTTATATGAGTTTAAACTGACCTCCCTGTAATAACACAGACGTGTACGTTTCATACGAGTTGTGAAGTCTTTAAAAATAGCTGTTTGCGATCAGTTTTCGTACAGCATATAAAGGAAGGAAAGAGAAAAAGTAGGATGGACTTAAACAAAATAGAATTTTAGCTAACTGACTTCCCACTGTTTTAATGATAGAGGATAAGGCAGGAACTATTATTTTTGACTGCTTTCTCAGTAAATGGATTTGTCCATAAAATTCCCATCTCATGAATTGCCAGAATCCAAGGTGCTGCTTCAAATTCATCATTTTTGTCCATCCGTCATTCCGAAATATTCAGTTCACTATCATACGAGGCAAAGAAAAGCAGCAAATCCTCACATCAGAGAATGTTTAACTTTTAACCTTCATAACTTGTGGGAATTTTGGGAAATGGGTATGAAATGATGCACGAACCATCTCCAGTTTCAACATTCTGTGAGGTGCGTGTTGGATGTGAATATTTTACCCCAAACGAGCACGGTCTGTCTCGAAGGAGAACTTCTTTTGTGCCTTTTTCAATGTTTCTTCTAACATTACTGTCCTATTCTCAGCTGGTGTAAGGGGATACTTCGGGGTTCAGGAGGTTAACTGTAGGAGCTTTCAGACCCACAAAGCACAAGAGCAGGAAATAACCCTATAATGCAAGAGATGCTGAGGACTACATCTGGATATACAACTGATTTTTAATATTTTCCACCATGTTGCAGATTTATTACTCAAATCCCGACAGGATCAGGACAGTTGATGCACAAAGTTAACTCTTCCACAAAAGTCTTTGGCTGCAACAACTGCTGAACAAATGAGCTCACTGATACTGTAAACTTTATGATCTAGAGTGATAAAAATAATAGTTAGCGTTGTATTTTTTCTCGTTTTTCAGTATTTAGGTGTAAAGTGTATTTTTGCATGCATATTGCTGGGCACTAATAGAAAAATGTTAGTGTCAGCATCAAAGACTAGTTTTCTTCTCATTAGTGTATATTTTCCTAAAGTAATTAGTCTAATAAGTGTGATGGTACAGCCCACACTTAAAGCTGAAAAAAAAAACAGGCCCTAGTATCTGTAGTCATCTCAGTGGTGACAAAGCAGAACGAAACACTACAAAGGGTTAAAGGTGAGGAGACTGTTCGACCTTTACACGTTCCTTTTACTGCTTTCTGTTGTTGGGAAACTGACCTTACCTTGTACTCTCTGAACACAGACATGACGTATTCGCGTCTCTTTTTTTTCCTCTTCCTCTGCTTTTGAATGAAACGTGTGTTTTTGCTCCGTCCTAATCCGCTGACAGCTCATGTCAACACTGTGTGAATTGGACCGGTGTAATGACAGGTCAGGCATTAACATGGACAGCTCAGGGACATGTGGAGTGGCTGAGAGGGATTAGGCCCCCAGTCGCAGTTAAACAAGGCCTTATGAAGCATTAGTCAACACCCCCAACCAACCACCTCGTGCCACTGGTCTGTGATGAGCGTTTCAGTATTCCTACTACACCTCAAGCTTTAGTGCTGTAGGGGAAACTTATTGTACCCTGGGGCTGTGTAGTTCACTGGCTTACAAACAGAAAGATGTAAATGTTCCAAACAACTACCTGCTTATCCGGTCTTTCCCAACCAGGAGTGCTTACACCTTCGGGGTATGTGGAGAGACTGTGGATAAACTCAATTTATAAAAAAACAGAAGAAAGAAATTAAGAATTGACTTCCACATATCAAGTCAGCTACAGAGAGATCGTCCTCACAAGAAAACAAGTACCCTAAAATGACACGTACATAGCCCTCTAGTGGCCGTAGGTATTATCATCCTAGCCTGTCGGGCGAAAAGCACGTTATTAAAGAGCGACAAAGACTGCAAGATGAAAGCAGGATGAAGTTGGCGTAGATGGATGGCTCCGCAAAATGCTGGACTTGGTTGTTGGTCGTTTACCGTTTTTCTTCTGACAGTCAACGTTGGTTTCTTTTAACCATAACCAGAACTTTTCCATAACGTTAATCGCCTGGTTATTACTGTAACCAAGACAACTAAGGCCCCATGATTAATGAAGTAGTCATTTAAATCCAAACCACGATGTTTCCCTTTCTCCATTAGTAACTGTTTCGGAAAGCACAAGCACGAATGATGTCGCCATCAAAAAACGCTTCTATGCGTCGTTTGACGCTTGATTTGGTATCACCTGAACACTATGTGTAGCCATCAAGAGTGCAAAAACGAGTTAGCAAGCATGCAGAGAAAAAGGAAACTAAGCTTATCGACATGTAGTTCAAACTTTCAGCTTCTGCCACTGCAAGTGGAAGCAATATGCATGCAAACCAAACTGACCTGAACATTAACGGTTCATTTTATGAAAGAAAATATTGTAGGCTAAAAATGGCAAGGCACATTATTATGGTTAGTAGTATTCAATTATTTATACCTTTTAATAAAATCATAAGAACGTATTTGGAACATGACACATGTTGATGATGGGGTACTCATCTGAAGGAGCTATGGAGGTATGTCCACAGCTCTAGTCTCTCCCTGTCTTTTCCATCACTTCATGTATACTTGTGAAAATATTAATTTAGCGGAATAATGTGTTACATATTGATTGACGTATCTCATCACGGACCTGCCCCTGTATGTTGTTCAGTGGCTTATTCAGTGTGAATAATCAGTATTTCCTTCCTACTTTCCTTTCTTCTTCCTACCCTTTCTGGCATCCTGCCTATTCCTGTTCTTTCAGATATCATATATAGTTATGAAAATATTATTAATTTAGTATAATTACATGTTAAGCACCCTGTGATTCCTATATATCAATTTGAAACAGAACCGTTGTATGTGAGGCCAACAACATCATCTGAAACTGGGCTGGAAAGTATCACTTAAACATTTATTCTCTGACAGAGCTCTTCATTTCAAAGTGCTGTCTGTGTCTTTGAGCTCGGAGAGAGGCCCTGGCCCGCGTCTTCAGCTGGTAACCAAGTAAAACACATGGACATCCTTAAAGGAAGCATTTGGCAAATTGTTTTAGAAAAAATGCTTATATGTGGAAAAGCCTTGGCTTTGCCATCTACTGGAAACGATTCTGTGGTTTAGCGGTGGAGAATGAGGGTTTAGACAGCCATGGTGTGCAAGTGAATGAGTGTGAGCATGTGTGTGTGAGATCGGATTCATTCACACTGCTTCAGCTCTACCTGAAGTCCATCCGCTCCCAGCATCTCCCTGCCTTTTCTTGACACTATAAATATCCAGGAGATATAAATGTCATTTCCCGATATCGATCACCTAAAATAGGTTCTTTCTATTGATCTTTCTCTCTCTCTCTCTCTCTCTCTCTCTCTCTCTCTCTCTTTATCGCGCTGTTGCAGCAGAAATGAATTAACTTCTGAATATTCAATCTTGTTGACAAGGAGCTGTTGCACCCTTCCACCGCTGACATTTATACCCCACAGTCGGAGTGTTGCTGGTGTGGATTTATTGGCTCGTTCAGGTCACTCAAACTGTGTAATGTAAAGCCACTGGACGAGTCCTCGCTCCCGTTGGAGTTGAGTCGATGTCTTTGCTCCCCGTCTCTAAATCTCTTTCCTTATCGACTCGTTTCTTTGTCTCGTGGTCTCGTAGAAACATGCCGTATAATTCAGCTGAGTGCTGGATGCGCTACCTAGACAAGGAATGTCCAGGTTTTTATTTCCTGTCAGACTATTCTACCAATCACAGGGGATTCTCCGGTTGAATTCCACCCTGCTCACATTCCTGGAAGCTGCATGTTGTGGAGAGTGTTTTCTCAGACTGACAGAGGGGTTTTCGGGGGGAAAGAGAGGCTTTCATGGAAGAATTTGGAAAAATAGGAAATGTATAGATCTTGCTGGAAGAAAGAAGGCTTTGTGGAGAAGAAAGGGTTCAGTGCTCTGCGAGTATTTGAAGCTGCAACAGCATAGGAAGGGAAAACCAGTCGATTATATGCATGAACATGAGCAACACTATCCGGCATGTCTGTCAGAACTAATAAACATAACATGCCATGTGCTGGTATTTACATGCAAAGAGATTTTTGTCAGATTGAGTACAACATGTAAATTAACCTGGAAAAACTATAAGGATATAATCAAACATGACTCGAGAAATTGGTGCGGGATAGATATGGATTTTTACTTGGTGAAAAAAAAGGTGTGATCCAACTCAGTCATCAATATTTTGACAGCTTATCATTGGCTGACCTTTCCCCTCCCAGCATGCAGTGTCTCATCCAATCAGAAATAATGGCATCAGATGACTGGTGAGAGCATCACTGGGGAAAACTCTTCGGTCACAGAATGAGAAAGTTTCATCACTCTGACTGATTTTTAATTTCAATCTTTTGGGTTTTAATTGCAGACTGTCAGACGGAGAATGTGCATGTTCAGTAAAAGATTCGAGACGTGCTGTTACTTTTCTTCAGCCACAAACTCATCAAAGTCTGCCTTTCCTTGTTAAAAAGACAGAAATCGGGATGACTGATGAGCCGCCATGTGTAACGGACCACAAGAAGATCCACTTTCTACTTCCTCTCCACGTCATTCGCCTTCATTTCTTCTCAACTTCCTCTTTTTCGCTTCTCGCTCTGCTTTGCGTCATCTGCCTTGTGTTTCAGATTAGTGTGCATACAGTAAATAAGTAACAAATTAGTAAAAATGGAAATATAATAGAAGCTCTGCGTGTGAAAGAAACTGACTGACTCATTAGAAAAACAGAGGAAGCGAAAAAAGAATAGGAAATGAAAGAAAACTGGTGACACTACATGTAGATTGTGTAAGATAAGTACATTTACTAAATTGTTGCACAATTTGAGGTACTTAGCTACTCCAGTACATTTATTTATCCTACACTATAATCACCTTTCAAATGAATGATGATCAGATAACAAACATGATGAAATGTCTTGATTAAACAATACACAAGTATTTAGAGAGAGGTTCACATGTCTGTACATGCTCACTGTAATAATGCCTCTTACTGCTCATTAAGAGATCCCTTCACTGTAAGAACGTACTCTGTGTGTTAGATGGTAGTCTACACAAAGTAACACAAAGAAGGAAATTTGTATATAAAAGATACAGACTTGATTTGTCTGCCGCTGAAGCTTCATATTAGCTCACAATTAATCTAAGAATGTATACGTGCAGAACAAAGCCTGTGGACTTTGTCCCCAATGACTTACACAACTGCAAATCAAAAAATGTAATTATAAAGTGATTTCTTTGAGGTCAATATGGACAGTAGAAATGATTACAGCGAGCAAAAAGTGCCTCATGGCAGACAGACTTGAAAAAATGTGAACTTATCCTTGAAAGTAATTCAAATTGGCTCCACCTTAACAAGCTAATATCCTTTTGAACACTTTGGAAGGGGCGATTCTGCATTATTCAAGTATTTTTAATACTCAAAATCCAAATCTTCTGCTGTTTGTACATTGTGGCAAAGCTACTTTTATAGAAATGAAGGATCAGATGACTTCTTCTACCACAGTGTGCGTATACAGTCATCTTATTGTACGTAACCGCATAACATTAGAATATCAGACATATCAAAATCTCTTTTCAAATTTTAAACAACATCTGATTTTATTGTAATCTTAATTTAAGATTCAAAAACGCTGTGTAATGCCAATCAATATGTAATATAGACAGCCTGATTGGAATGCCAGAGAAAATGTTAGGGGGACAATCTTTAGATGATTAATTGTTTTGTCCATAGAATTTCTGAAAATAATTTTTAAAAAAAAGAAAGAATTCTGTCATGATTTTCTAGAACTGAGGATGAGGTCTTAAAAAAACATATATCCAGTTTAAACTGATATAAAATGTATTTTTGTTGGAAAAAAGCTTAAACATTAACAAGCAAAATGATTGTTAACAAAATGTATTTAAACTCAATGAATTGTTGCAGCTCTGAAACACAATATTTTAACGATTATTATTCCAGGGATCTGAATCATCTTTTTTTTCTGCTGCCTTCAGGCTCTACTCCCCAGTGTTACATTGGAAAAATGATCTGAATATATCACCTCCCTTTCTCCATTTACGTCAATCACATTATTATTTTTGTCAGGAAAAGAGATGCATGCTGAAGTGGACACATTAATTCATAGCTACGGTTGTTTGGTTTTGATAGACAGAACAGATACTCAAACCCACACCCAGTTAACCATCACTGGTCTGTCTGTAGGGGCAGGTAATTATTGACTCTGTGTGTGGCAGTGGACCTCTCGCTGGTGTCTATCTCTGTTTAATGTCATGACTGCCTGCATGGGGGGATGGAGGTCATGAGAACCTGCAGCCACCCTGAGAATCTCACAGAGAAACACACCTTTCTTTGTCTGCTACAAAAGCTTAAAACTCCCATCAGCTTGACTTAACCAACTTAGAGGAATTGGTTAATTTTCGGTGATGTTTGTGCTGGTTTTAAGAGGAAATGAGATTAATTATGCCTGAAAATCTGGCAGTGAGTGCTAGAGCTGAATTTGAGGACAAGCAAAAACATCAAACAAGACGCTCTGATTGGAGGAAATCTGGAAACCAACACGAGCTCCTGCTTCATGTCCATCCAAGCTCCACTGCGTCCTGTATGTTTGATGTGTGCGTAAACGTAGCCAAGGCCCACTGAGTCCACTCTGATGAGCCTGATAGATGGCACTAATAGCAGCCCGCTGAATGGACTGTTTCCAGTTGTAAAAACCATGCCTCTGCCAGCAGTGATTTCCGTTTTTTGTGTTTAAGACGCTGCTAACAATGAGCTGAGAAACCACAAGGAGTGGCAGAATGAAGCTGCTCGGAAGTGGGTTTTTCAGGATCGGACAGTATCGAGTGTTCTTATTGGTCGGGACCTGGGGAGTTGCCAGACAAGGAAAAGTCCATATTGAGTCGATTACAGTGCTTCTTAGGTGTGTGTGTGTGTGTGTGTGTGTGTGTGTGTGCACATGTGTGCGTAGTCATTTAGAAAAGCTGTTTAATTAGTGAAAATGTGGTTGTTTTCTCTGTCGCCGGTGCAGACTCAGAGAGGAGGGTAAACATTAAAGTCTGTCTCATGTTTAAACTTTAACTGGACTGACTGAACTGAAAGTCTGTCTGTCTGTCTATCTATCTATCTATCTATCTATCTATCTATCTATCTATCTATCTATCTATCTATCTATCTATCTATCTATCTATCTATCTATCTGTGTAATATGTTAAATATGTTAAAAAGTGACTATATACCAGTATGTGTTACAAAATATGGCCATATCTCCATCTATGTAATAGATAGAATAATTTAATATATATCAGGAAATACACATGGGACACTTTTAATGGGATAATGCTCCCACAATATATTTCAGAATATCATTATATTTTCTTCTAAATGTGAGAAAAAAGTAGGTGATTTACCATCAGTGTAAGCTGATATTTATACATTTAAGATATATCATATAAATATAATAATATATAATATATAATAATATAATAAACAAATAATTCTTTTTAAGAGAGCTTTTGCAAGTTCTCAGAACTTTACAGGGTAAAATCAGCAAAAAAAAAAATCAAAACAATACATGAAAGACACTAAATAGGATGTTCTCTAAGGCTGCAGCTAACAATTATTTTTGTGACATTTATCGCTAAATAAATAAAATGATGATTGATTTTACATTTTAGTTCTTAAAATGACATTAAAGTGTTTTTTGTTCAACCAGCAGTGCAAAACACAAAGATGTTCTGTTTAAATATAATAGAAAAGAAAGAAGAAATCGGCAAATATTCACATTTTTGTCATTTTTGCTTTTTTCAATGATTTACAAAATCAGTTAATTATCAAAATAGTTCCCAAACAATTTTCTATCAATCAACTAATCCAGTAACTGACTGAAGTGTTTCAGCTTTAATGCTCCTTCAATGGTCACTTGAAAGATTTGTTACTTCCTGAAGTCCACACACATTCCCAACTCATCACACACCATCTTATTAACAGCCCAATTATGTAACTGTGGCCAGGACATCATGACATCACAAGGGTCAGGATCTACCCAATCTATCCGTCCGTCCGCCCTCCTCCCTCCTTCCATCCTGTGTTCAGGAGATCGGATGAAGGCAGGGTGGGGCCCTCGAGGCCCCTGGCAGCTGGGAGATAAAGCCACACAAGTAGGCCACTGTGGGCCCGGCAGGAACACGGCTGCAGATTTTCCCATTTGATAAGTCTGGAAGGGGGGTGAGGGGGTGGGAGCAATCATTGGCAACATGCACACACACATACATTTCCACTCGCACATATGGACACATATAGGACACTCATACATAAACATTCACACATAACAGGTCATTACAGGTTGTTACGCCATCAGAGAGATAAAATCACTGCATCCTTTCTTCCTGTTCTTTATTTTCTCATCTTGTTTCTTCCTGTGTTCATTTTCAAGTATTTTGGTGACACGTTTGGCTGTAGGTGCTCATTATCATTTTGCAACTTTTGAAACATTTTTCAAAAGATCATTGTGGGAAATAAGCTTATTCGCTCTCTTGGCAAGTATTAAATGAGAGGATCGATACCACTCACAAGTGTGTAATATAAAGCTACATTCAGCAGCCAGTTGGTTTAGCATAAAGACAGGAAACAGTGGGGAAACAGCTAGCTTGGCTCTGTTTGAAGGTAATAAAATCCGCCTAACAGCACCTCTAAAGCTCTGTAATTACGGTAACACTTAATATCTTGTTTTACACTGTGTTTTATGGGGGTCATGTGCCAGTTATAACCCCACAATAAATGGGGAATTCTCATTTTTGCACTGATTACACACACGAGATATACTATGAGGTGTCACCTTTGGACAGAGGCAGGCTAGCTGTTTCCCAGTTTCCAGTCTTTATGCTAAGCTAAGCTGTCGGCTCCAGCTACGTATTTAGTGTACAGACACGAGAGTGGTATCAATCTTCTCGTCTTACTCCGGCCAAGAAAGCAAATAAGCATATTTCCCAAATTTGTCTTTCAAGAGTTTGCATTTTGGAGAGAATTCAGACAGTTGCAGGAGTGTGTAATTAGTGTCTTTGCAAAAAAAACTTCACACATACATCTTCCTCTGTCATTAAGGTTGCCCTGGTTTCTCAGAGGAAACTCTGACTGACCACTTCTGATTTACTCACCGCTCTCAGGCCCTGTGATGTCTCTATTAACTGTTACGCCTCTATTTTTCCTCTCAGCTAGACACATTCTTCAGCTCTTTTCCTACCGACCTACCCCAGTGATGCAAACCTCCTTGGTAAAAATACCCCTCACCGCCCTGGTGCGTCAGCCAGACGGTAACCTTCAGAGTGTGTAATAGTCCGCCACACACGCGCTGGAGTGAGATACAGTAACATGAGGTGCGAGCAATATGGGTTTATGTAATACAGACATTGTGTAAGGGGCTGCTGGATGATATCTTGTGCCAATATTCAGAGTTGAACAGGGTATCTGGAGGTCTTGAGAAAGTCTTTAAAATCATAGGCTTTAGTTCCCTCAGAAAGACAAGAAAAAGAGTTTAATTTATGACTTTAATGCCTGACATAGACAGCAAAATTATCTGTTTTTGATCCATGCCACATAAATTATATTACTAGGAATTATAGTTATATACAACCGGGAAATATTTAAAGATTTAAATGTCAATAAATTCATATACTTCCTAAACAAATTAAGGTCTTAGTGTCCCTACTTGTTTTCCGATAATCTTCGACCGTGAAAAAAGTATTAAATTGCGTTCTATGAGGTTAAAAAGTCTTCAGTTTCATTGTGTGAACTCTGCAGACACCCTGTTGAAGCTGCCTCTTTTCACTCTCCAAACGTCAAAGTATAGACTGTTTCCACCTGAACTGTATTCTTTACAGGAAAGGCCTCTGAAACTGCATTTGGACGCGCAACCTCTACGATGAAAACCAGACGCAATTACTTATCATTAATCACTTTAGGCTTTAAAATCTGCTTTTGGCAGCCTGGTAAGCAGAAATTTGAATACCTGAAAAAATAAGAAAATGTCCAAGAAGAAGGGTTTTTTTTTCTATTTATACATGGATACATTTAACAAAAGGCTAAATATTGGCCATCCAACTAATGCAACGGCTCGACTCCAACAGACACAAAGAGAAGTTCTACTTTACCTCCCCTTTTATTGAGTTGCTTACAGTCCCCGCTGACTTCTAATCAGCCCACAGAAGCTCCTCAGCCCTGTATTTGGCTTCAGTAATGACAAACCTCTCCCTCCACGCAGCAGCTTTTACAGATCTTTGAACACACACAGGCAGAATGTATCTGTCTTCATACGTCCCTCTGTAGTGGTCGAGGATGTCAATGTGTTTTAAAATTCCTTCACACATGTCAAATGGATTCATAACAGTCTCACTCTGAAGGATACAGTAGAGGCCAAGTGGAGGCTTTGAAGTTGTAAGAGAGAGGTGGGGAAAACATAGAGGAGGTGAGTGAAAGAGAAATGGAGGGAAAGAGGGGAGGAGGGGGAGCATTACATGTCCGAGAGAGAAATCTGCACATGATGACATGTTGCATTACATGATCCCCCGTGATCCCCGGTGGTCTCGCCCTCTGAATCACAACCATCTGCCTCTGACCTTCAGGGTGGAAGAGTCCATTTCCGTGCAGAGCAGGCTGGTGGGGATTAGGAGGGTCCGGGGGTCTGGCCTCTGGCCCAGCAGAGCCGGCATGGATCACAGCTTTTAGAGCTCCGAACCCCGAGACCAGAGGGAAACTTCCTAGCCCAGAAACACTTCCCTCATCTCCGCCATATACACACACACCCTCATACACACATACACACACACACACACACACATACTGAGGACTTCATTGCTCCCAGATGTGGATCCATCCTGTGGAAGGCATGTTCAGATGGTTAGCGTGTGTATGTGTGTGCGTTGTTTATGCGTGTGAGTGTATGTCACAGTAGAAAGCCCAGAAAGAGAGAGAGAAAGATGGGTGGTGTACAAACAGAAATGAAAATGACTCAAGTTTGTGCTTCATACTAGAAAAGTGATAATCACCACTGTGTTTACAGTGCCTGCAGGTGCCCTTTTTACTGTAAAATACACACAGTCACGTTTGATAAGCACTTTAGTGGGCGAAACCCTTAATTCAGGGCAGCAATCCACCCCTATAAAGTCGTGAAACAGTAACTACAGAAACAGTAAAGTTGATAGAATAACGTGCAAAAGTGCAAAACAGATAAGTCTGAGTGCGTTTGTTTTGTGCTCTTTCAAATCTTTTTATCCCCAAATGAACTGGCATAGACTACACACACCTAAAAATGCAGATACCGCACTCTCTGTTTGGAGAGCTGTCAAGGAAAATGAGGGGAAAATGCGGGAGCTACAATCTTAATGTGTTCTCTTTGAACAGCTTTGATACTTCTTATGAACCAGCTTGTTTAAGTTTTAAGAGAATAAACTATCACCATCATCAAAATCATTATTTAATATGCGTGATTTAAAGTTGTCCTGTGATGAACTGTCCAGGGTGTACCCCGCCTCTCACCCAATTTCAGCTGGGATTGGCTCGTACCCAATGACCCTGATAAGGATAGGTGGCTATGGAAAATAGATAGATAAAGTTGGTGGGATTTGTCGATGCATTTTCACATAGTTGGGACACTTTTAAGAGACAGATTTTCTTAAAATAAGGTCAATGTGTATCTATTTTATTTGAATAAAACTCCAAAAACACTTTCCTACATTTCCCACAATGCAACTCAACTCAACTCTACGTGTGGTAAACCCCGACCTCTCACCTTATGCCACCAGTTTATATAACACAGGCTTTCTTTGAGTTCAAAAGTTGTGGTCTCCCAGTTGGAGCCGAGATAAACTTCTTATTACCACCAATTTGTGAACAATACTACCACTAATAATACTATAATAATACTAATAATACTTATTATACTTGTGAACATATAATGGAAAGCCCATTAAATCAGATCAAATAAGAATTCAGTTAGAAAGAGATAAAATAGCAAGCTTTAGCTCTGCTACGCTAGGCTAACAGGGCTAACTAAACCTAAGATGTTTTCTTTCCTCACTAATGATAGGACTCAGCGACTGCATTATTCATGTGTGTGATTACCGAGATGTCAGTTCATCAAAGCTGATATTTTTCAATTACAGATAGCAGCGGTAGGCAAGAAACTAAAAATACTCGCTAGCTTTTACTTCATATAACTGTCTCTCTGTGGCACACAGTGCACTAAGTGGTTGGCGAGCCCAGTTTACCAAGCCAGAGTGCAGAGTGCGGTTTGGCTTTGTATGTTACTGAAGCTCCATTTTGTAGTTACTGCAAATTCTGCATAGTGTCTTCATGGAAATGTTGCATTTCTATGGCATAATCATTTTTTTATGTCATAAAAATGTCAAACGATTCTGGTGTTAACTCAGTTTTGACCAAATATGTAGTTACCTCAACTTGGCTTGTGGGGCAGAAATGGAAAATACTATTTAAATAATCTGTCTACTACCTCCACATGAAGTAGCGAGTTTTTTGTTGAGAGCCTGACCTAGGTCTGTATACACAGCTTACTCATGTGTACTCATATTCTTGTCATAAACAGTAGCCTATTAGCCTGCAGTCCTTTAAACAGGCCCTAATAAAGCTCAGCCCACCCACACAGAGCACAGCAAAGTGTGAGCGTGTGAGAGCGTCTGGACACATTTGTATGCACAGATAAACGCACATCTGCGTACTTTCAAGCCCGACCGCATTCCTGCTCCAGATGCTAACGGTAAAGGTGTGATGAAAACAAACATCAATTCGCTGGGTTAGCCTAAACTCTCCTTGGAAACCACACAGAGGCCGGCGGTTGGCGGCGTCGCTCAGCAGCAACTTGTATCAGATAAAAAAGAACAAACAGTTTTTATCTTCATGAGAGAAGACGAGATTAGACGCTTCTGAAAAGTGACTCCAGGTTAATGAGACGGTTTCTGTTTTTCTTCTACCTCTCATCCCCCCCCCCTTTTCCATTTACTCTTGCCCACTCTTTCCCTTTGCTCTTCTTCTCCTATCCT
Source organism: Argyrosomus regius (assembly GCA_946959425.1). Lineage (NCBI taxonomy): Eukaryota > Metazoa > Chordata > Actinopteri > Sciaenidae > Argyrosomus > Argyrosomus regius. The sequence goes on from OX336900.1 coordinate 15,587,620, forward strand.
TCTTCTCCGCACACCCACCTCCCTGTAGTCCACCACTGTGTGGCCTCCTCCTGGGCTTTTTGTTGTAGCCAGCCTGTTCTGTGATTACAGGCTAGTGGTCCAAAATGTAAACATGATGTCAATGGAAGCCCCACTCAAGCCTCAAATGGAACACCGTAGCTTCCATTAGACTGATGTGTGCTATAGACACGCTGACAAAACACCAAACAGTGCAAACACACTGGCACCTCGGTTGCTTTCGCTCTCAGATCTGGTTACAACCAGAGAAAAATACTCAGAATTTGGTATTTGGGTGTTTTTCTTTGTATTCCTTTGGATTAAAATAAAGAGTCATGATGACTATGTTTGATACAAGTGTTCCACAAATTGTTCCACAAACTAAAACGTCAACCCTTTGAGAGCAAAGTGATTATTTCCTGCACTAATATAATGCTCAAGAGTCATACTGGGAGAGATTCATCGTAAAATAAGCAGACTCCACTGACAGTTATATCGAGGGGACCCAAGTGCATTGCAGCCAAAAATATGTTGATTAAAGGATGTAACTCTCCCTTTTCTTTCTCTTCTGGAAACACTTAATTGCTTCAAGCATGTTCTCTCGGGGTTTGTCGAGAGTCAGTATGTGAAATGTAGGAAACGCAGGTACACAAGGCAGGTTTAGGAGGAGAAGTACATGAACCAAAACAGCATGCAATTACCGCAAAACAACCTCGCAGATTGATGACATGTGAGAGTTACAGTATCCGTGGGTGGAATTTCGTCTCAGAGCCAGAGCTGTTAAACTGTCCTTGGATGCAAATGAGAAATTTGGCTTCTTTTTTTTTTTCTTTTCTGGAATCGAGATTCATAAAAACTATACTGGCACTCACGTCATGCGGTGTCTCAGAGACTTGGCTTCAAAGCCTTAGGTTAGCTTACCCTTTGGCCTGAAGTGCTCATTGTAATACATCCCAATGTTGAGACTAGTCTTAGAAACAGTATTGTTTTTGTAAACTTTTCTCCCTTTTGGTATTTGCTGTATTTTTCTCCGTTTTGTTTAGCCCCTGCCCTGTAATACAACTCAGAGGTTTCTTATGAATACCATAAGTTGTGTATTTGGTGTTACCCCCAGAGCTCCATGCCAGGGGACATGCCGGACTTGGAGCTGACTGTGTGTGTTGGATCAGAGAGAGAGGAACATGGAGTCGGCTCCATCACCACACACCAGAGCTCCGAGTCCCATAAGCCCTTCACTTACAGACCAACCACGAAGACTCCGACCCAACCATCACCACATGCCTGCTGAGGAGGGAGGAGGGGGAAGCATGGAAATTAGCTGAGGGATCTTTCATAGTTGCAACACTGGCATTCCTCACTGCTTAGGTTTCTATAACACAAACTGAGCCTGAGATCTGAATCTCCTCGTCAAACTCAACAAAAGGGGCTGTTTTTTTTTTTTTGTTGTTGGAGGAAAATTGGCAGGATATTTTTTCACAACGGTTATTAGGTTCAATTTTAGCATTACGGTAGCATTTGAATGAAATAAAGGACATGAGACAAATAGGTTTTCCTTTCCCTCCCATTTCCCTACTTTTATATACAATCTGCTCTGGCACGTTCTAAGGACTCTCGGTCAAAGGCAGGCTTTGGTTAGGTTTGTTGAACTTTTTGAGGTACTACTACGTCTCCTCAGCCTGTGAGTCATCTAAATAGGGGTAAAGATGACGGGGAAGAGGGCAGCCCAATCCTCTGTAAGCCAAAGTGTGCCTAGAATACCTTAACCACTGATGATGATGATGATGATGATGATAACAATCAGAGGGCCAAAGGCAACAACCAGGATTGAATGCAAACACATGGCTACCATAAGATGAGGATACTCGATTAACCTTTTTGTTACAAGATACTTTTGGACTTTTGCCTGTTTGTAATACTAACTGAATATCCAATAAGAGTAAAGGAAAATTCCAGTGTATTACAACTTGGGTCTTATTTTCTTATTTGGCCCTTATTTCTATCAGTAATGATAACAATGTACTCTTCAGACTGAGCAGGAAACGAGTGGTTGGACAATCAGACAGGTTGTAAATAAGCCAAATGTTTCACCAGATTATTTAAACCACTTTATTCGGTGGTAAAAGTTTAGCTAATCTGGAAAATTATTTAAAAGCTACTGACTACTTATGTCGCCCCGCCTGACTTATTTTCAGCAATCTTTCATTTCAGGAATTTTTGCAGAAGACATTTGGTCAGCGTAGGCATGCTGTGCTGGCTTCATATCACACTGTCATGAGTTACGGCTACAAAAAAGGTCTATTAACTTAAGAAGTACAATGTTCCAATCACAAATTCTATGAGAACCACAAAAATAAGATCCTAGTTGTAAAAAAAAACAGAATTATTCTCATCTGCTCTTTTGTGTAGTTTAGCTTCTTTGACTACCTGCTGTTTTTATATTTTCTGATGAGATCTAAGTGGAATTTAAGAGGGAGAAAGAGAAAGATAAAACTTATTCACAATTATTTGTTATTAAAGTAAGGTGTTATACTAATGTGATAGCTCTTTAGTGATTACTAATGTAAGGGATTGCAACTGGAAACTTGTCATACTTTCATGTATGTTCTAGGTCAGCTTGTTATCATTAGCCACTGTTAACTTGCAGGTCCTTTTCCAGTCTGCCATGTTGAACCGCCATATTTCTTCAGTAGCCTCAAGCAGACAAACTAAACACTTTCAGCCTTTCAGTCCATAGTTTCTCCTTCACTAGGATTTTGTAGCAACCGCTAGCTGCTAATAAAACCTACACACTGGTCCTTTAAATATAGAAAACATGAAGGATGTTGAGCATTTGGAGTTCACCTCTAAGGAGCTGGGCTGAGTAACGTAGCGTAGAGTAAAATCTAATTGATCACATTTTCAAGTAACTTGCAATAGCTTGTGATACGGATTAGCTTGCAGCTCACACGAAAGGTGAATTAATTAAATAAATGAAAAGATTTGGTAGCACTGACAGTAACCCTTTCCAACCCTGCTGTAAGACTACAAATGCCAGTGGTATGACAGTAATGTGGCTATTATTTCAGTCCTTTGGGACAGCAGCGGAGGGAGAGTCAAGGCTGTTATAAGCCTGTTTAGGAGGAGGCAGCAGATGAGAGGAAATTACTTTTCTGAGGTTAATATAGCCTTGCGGTTTTCCTACAGTAGCCGCTCACAGACTCCCTCCCAGTCTGCGCTGACATGGTCACTCCATCAATGCCAGCAGCTAATGTCATGTTTATCTCCCTCTAATCACAGATTTAGCCCACTAATTACAAAGCAAAATCAGAAAGCCTTCAAGGCAAGCGAGGCAGCATCAAAGGAATGTTATGAGAGTTATGAGAAAATCAAGAGAATGTATTAATTTTTTCCTAATACGTAGATGTTATTTTTGTAATATGGAACACACAGTATGTTGGCATATACTCAAGTCGACACTCATGGGAATATTTGGACAGTTTTATTAATGGAAGTCTCTCTGTTTTCTTGCAGGAACCTGATGCCTCGTACTCTGGAGGGACAGATCACCATGGAGAAGACCCCCAGTTACTTTATCACCAAAGAAGCCCCTCGTCGTGTCTTCTCCATGAGTCGCCACACCAAGCTCATCGTGGTGGTGCGTGACCCCGTCACCCGGGCTGTTTCTGATTACACCCAGACTCTGACCAAATCTCCCGGGCTCCCATCCTTCCAGAACCTGGCCTTCCGCAACGCCACCACAGGCCTCATCGACACGTCTTGGAGTGCCGTGCGCATTGGCATCTACGCCAAGCACCTAGAGAACTGGCTGCGCTTCTTCCCGCTCTCTCGTCTCCTCTTTGTCAGCGGCGAACGCCTCGTGACGGACCCAGCAGGCGAAATGGGCCGGGTCCAGGACTTCCTGGGACTCAAACGTGTGGTGACAGACAAGCACTTCTACTTCAACCAGACCAAAGGCTTCCCCTGCCTAAAGAAGCCCGAGGGGAGCAGCAGGCCGCGCTGCCTGGGGAAGTCTAAGGGCAGGCCCCATCCCCAGATCCCCTCTGAGGTCCTGCTTAGGCTCAGAGACTTCTACAGACCCTTCAATCTTAAGTTTTACCAAATGACTGGCCAGAATTTTGGCTGGGACTGAACAGCTACTCACCAAAGCTCTCAAAAACTGTTGTGTAGTAGCATTCTTGTTAAGCCAAACACCAAAACCAAACGTGGGGTAACTTGAAAGCATTGTGTGTTACCAAAGCTTTTACTGTGTAAAATATGCCTCTCCTTCATTTCCCAAGCTATGAAAACTATGAAAACTCCTGCCTTCTTCCAGATTTGCAACAGCCATGCTAACACAGTTTGTGAGAGCTTCAATCCCCTGAGCCACTTTAGCAAGCAATGATAAACAAAAGCCTGGGAGAAGCGCTGGCTCTGGCTCACGCTGCTGCAGTGTGACGAGCGCAAGCCACATTGTAGCATACTGCTTATTTGCTTTAAATTGGAACTTCTAGCGCTTGGCACCCCGAGTGCCAGGGGTATGCTAAGCTTTCATTGCTGTCTAAAACAGTTAACGGCATAACCTCGAAACTGAAAAGAACTCCAGAAAGATGCCAACACTGCAAAGAGATGTGCCTAAAGTTAAACCAAATGGCAAATGAGAAACAAGCTTTGACAGCTGGGACGACGTGAGACAAAAAAAAAAAAAAAAAGACGCCGCGAGGAAAGAAGCGAAGGGTTTTAAGTTTATGCACAAGTGGTACAATCAAAATAAATGTAACTGTGCGTTGTTGAGATATACTGTACATGAATCATTCAGGATCACTTCAGCATTGTTTAGTTCACCTTAAATGATGTGACACGTTTATACAGTGTTTACAGTTATAGGAAGTTTTTTTTTTTTCTTTCAATGCAAACTCTTTTTCTGGTTTTAATTTTACAAAATATAAAGATGTAGCAAACGCAGGAGGATGCCTGGTACGTGGTTCAAAAAGGTACCAGAGATGTAAAACATACACATAAAATTTACTGTTATTTAAGTCGCCAATATGATGCTTGTATAAAATTTTCTTTACAGACAACGCCTCTATCTGTGATTGTTTTCTACTTCATTTAATCGACACTCACCTCCACAAACGGTACTTACATGCAACTGTATATTTCTAAAAAAAAAAAAAAAAAAAAGCCTAATTTATAAGATGACAAACTATTGTTGAGATGTTTTCTCTTGAGACTTTTGTATTTGAAATTCTGCTGGAAATTCTGACTAAAACTTTTATTCTAAGACATGTGTTTCAGGCTCGTTTTTGCAGTGAACTCAGTTCATCCACTTTGTATTTATTCCAAACAAACCAATATTGCTTCTGGCAGGAATATAAGATACATCTGTTATGCAGATGATTTTTTTTTTTTTTTTTTCCCTGGAAGCGACTTACCAGACCCTGGATGATTAGAAAAGAAAATATAATTAATCACTGTTGTGTAATTTTAAGGGATGACTTGACGATGCTGACATTTATTTACAATATATGGAAATGTTGATTGTTACTTTAATCTTTAACCTGTACTTATTTATAAAATCAAGTGTTACACTCACAAACAGCATGAGCAAATAACATTTTAAAAAGGCCTAAATACAGGATTGAAATAGGAAAGAATACAGTAAAATAATAAAGTCACCACTATCACTAATCAACATATTAAATGTTGTGTGGGTGGAGAGGTGAGGGGGGGCTGCTGGGAGTGTGTCTATTTATACTGAATGTAACCACTGTGAAACAATCAGAAATCAACTTTTTATTTGATTAACCAGCTCACTTAATGCCGATGCTCCCTCACTCTCATTCACTATGTCGCTCAACCAATGTGCTCTCTCTCTCTCTTTCTCTGCACTTTCCCTGCAGTGGTCTTATACTGAACTGATGGATCTGAGAGCAAATAAGCATATTTCCTAAAACGTCAAGCTATCCGTTTAAGTAAAAGTGAGGGGTCAGTCAGTCTTTGGCAAACACTTCCCGGTTCAAGTGTGCAGAGACAGAATGAAGTTGGTGAACGGGTGTAGGAGGGCGTAGGAGGAGGTCATATAGCTGCAGGCATCCAGGGCTAAATTTGAAGTTAACGTTGGACAGTGGCTTTTCTGATGTGTAAGCAATCAATTCACCGGGGTGATTGGAGACCTTTTGGGGATGGCAATCTTTGACCTCTTCGCTCCCCCTTGACCTGTGAGCCTAGTCGCCATAAACTGCTGACCACTACCGCCACGATGGTTAATGGAGTCGCCCTGCATGAGCGTGGATTGCATGCTCTCACACACATGCACACAGTCACACACAAATAAACACACACACACACACACAGGCATACAACAACTCCCCCCTGATCCATTAATATTGCATTCTCAACCTCTGGGACCTCCACTGAGGGGAGAGTCCGGATCAATACCTGCCTGTTTAGTTTATTGGCGGTGGGGATATGTGCTTATACGTAGCATGTCCCACTGTCACTTTGATTTAACTCAGGGGTCGAGCACGGGTCGCTATCATACATTTGTAAAATATTATTTAACACCTGATATATCTTCCATACATGTGTAATCGATGCGGGACCTAAACACACATACACAAGGGTGCACACATGGATGCTGGACCAGGGTATGATTTTAATCTTTCCAGGGCTGAGCAGTCACTATGGTGGTTTCTGTTCCATCTGTCTTTCTTATTTCATTTCATTGCAAATTAGTAGTGGTATCAATTTTAGGGTTTTTCCATTATGGGGGTTGTAGTTTTGCTGAGCCATGTCATGAAGAGCTACAATCAAGCAAGCCGTGGTGGCACAACTGGTTTGGGACTGTTTTTTTCATTACAGTGTGGTGGCCCAGTAACAGACGTTGCCTACCTTGATTGCGTGCGGGGAGTTTCGTGTTGCTGAAATAATCAGAGAACAGCGTTCAGCATGGGTCTCTTGGTGCTTGCCATTCTTTGTACTGACACATAGTGCTGATAATAAAGGCAACCAAGGCAGGACTCTTTAAATGCCCCACTCCGCTTATGATGAAACATTCTCCATCAGTTGATACTATGCCCCACCACTTATAAACATTTTTACATAAACAACGGATCAAATGACTGCATGTAATGTCAAAGGAGTCGCACATTGTGAAAAGTCCACCAAGAATTATTACCAAGCACTGCATTTCCATTCAGCACCACAGAGCTTTTTAGCACCTTTCAGCTCATTGTTTTGGTTTTCTAGCCCACAACTTAAGTGCTTTGATTTATTGATTTAGTGCTCTCACTGTTTTTGTCTGTAGCAGGCAGCTGTTTTTTTTAGCAAAGTATAATGATGAGAGACAAAGTTACCAACTAATGTTAGCTGGTGAATGTAATGGAACATTTCACAGCTGAAAAGCAAGATATTTACAGATGTGAATTTTAGTGGAGGCCAAAAAGACAGCTGGATGTGTAAATAAGCTTTGCTAACAGCTTTACTATGTCAAATTAATACATTAATAAGATGTTGATGTGTTTACAGTTTGATCCTGCTGCGCTGAAGTAGCAAAAAAAAAAAAAAAGACAGTTATGAAAATATCAACATAACATCAGGTCAAGGTCAAGAAATGTCACTTTCAAAACTCAGTGGCCATTTTCAGAACAGACTTCAGATGATCATCACTTATGTTGGGAACTTTTAGCTAAAACTAGCATTTAACAGGTGGGTGGTGTTCATTTTCCACCCTGCATACTCTCCAGTTATAGAATATCTTCAAGTCACACAACCCCATTCATGGGTGAGGAGTGCGTAAAGGGAACCAGCGGGCTATGTCGTCAAGTTTCCCCCTGGTGAAAAGTTTCCTTTATGTTTCTCTCTGCACCAAAGAGCCCTGAGACTCGAGATAGCAGCAAATCTCTCATTCATCAGCTGACTGAAGTTATTCAGGCCTGAAGGTATTGATATGCAAACAAGATGGTTCAGCTGCAGGTCTGCAGAACAGACCTTTATCCAAAAAGCCCTGGCTCCATTCCTGATACATTTCTCTGTTGCGCACACAATGACCCTCCTGTCAATGGTCCATGTGAGCGTCTGGCTCCACTGAGGGTGCATAGGGATCCAAACACACATGGATTAAACCAAACCCGGATATTGGGATGGATGGGCGAATGTCACCCCTTCAGATCTTTACACCCCTAATGAAAGTGACTGCTGACCCTTATTGAGGAGGTCAAGTGTCCTTACTCGGGCGGTAGTGGAATGGCTGCTTGGGGACTGCCAGCTAGTCTGCCAGCCTGCTTACAGGGCATTGCATGGGTTCAATCATGCATGGAACAGCTGGAGGACAGGGGGAAGTTTTGGGGAATCACAACACTTGCCAGGCAGTTACACAGCTTTCCACAATGCATGACCAAACATGAACATCAGCCACACATCTTGAAGTGAACACAACAACAATTTTCACACTGGCCACATACATACATGCACACAAGTAAGAGTCTACAGCCATGCTAGCATTCCTATTCCATATGTAAGGCTGTACTTACACACAATGTGTCTATTTACCATAATCACCATCTTAATTTAGTGCCTTAACGTGCTAACATTAGCTAATCTGCACAAACTAGTGTGTTAGCTTCACAGGTATTTGGTCATAAAAGTATCTGAAAAGAGTTCTTACGATTCACACGGTAATCCATCCAATAATTTTCTAGATAGATTTAAGTCAAATGTCAAGCTCACAGTGGCACTAAGGGATAAGCTTTTTAGCACCTTTCAGCTCGTTGTTTTGGTTTTCCACCCCACAATATAACTGATGAGTTACTGATTTACTACTCTCACTCTTGTCTGTAGCAGTGGCACTAAGTAAAGTCAGTAGGATACATCCTCTAGAAACCAAACTGTTCCCAATTTCATGGTATTTCTTTTTAGATATTTTAGTTGGTACCAAAGAGGTGGACCAACTGACCAACACACTTGACAGACAAGTCTGCTCAAAGTGTAAAAGTTTAATTAAGGCAACAGTGAATGTAAACCAACCAAGATTTGGTGACTCAAATATAACAGCTGTGTTCTATGAATACTTGCAGCTTTAATCTTAATTTTAAACTTTAAGTTCTTCAGCTGAAGGACTTCATGCTGTGCATAATATGTTGACAAAAACCCTGCCACCACTGTTGTCCAAAAATCCACTGAATAAGCACGAAACACTGAAAACAAGCCTGTGTTGTTCCCACAGCAGAACAGCCGGCCTATCTACTGTCCACATTCCCCTTTAATGACCAAAACAACATCTCCTCACACTCCTGAAGTGATTTCAGCAACTGGTCACTGCTCCGCTCCATGGCTTGCTCTTCTCTGTGGAGGTCAGGATCAGCCCTCTGGCCAGCCCAGAGGTCAGAGTTCAAAGTGCATTCCACCACCAGGGTCACCTATGGTCGTTTGACCCTGATATGCAATGGGTTATTCTCAGACTGATGAGGAAAAAGTGATTACGATCTGTTACCATCCCCAGTAATGGAGTAATTTACTGTGAATGATAGAGCTAAATTGGTCATTATTGAGGAAATTGTTCAGGGAGAAACCCTTTTGTGTGACATTATAATGTATGATCCCCAATGTTTTGCCAGATTGTGGCTGAGTGTGACTGGGATTGGGATTTCAATCAGACCCAAACTAATATATTATATCGCTCAATGTAACATAACCTGGAAGAAAGCTCAGATTTAATGAAACAACTGCCTTCCAGAGTGATGTCTTTGTGGGTGGGGTGTGTCCTGGTGGTCCTTTGATAGAGGAGTCATCTGTTGCCATTTGACCTCAAATGTGAGGAAGAGGGAGAGTCTCCTGTCAGCCAGACATACCTGAGTCTGACACCTTAACTCTATCACTCTCAAAACAAAGATGCTTTATTAACATATACCACATTTTGTCTGACGCTTTCCAGCCAAACACTAAATATCCTGTTCTTCTGCTGTTGCCAGAAAGCAAAGGGTTTCTCAGGATATACCACCAGATGCTAAATGTTCAGGACTGGCCACAGACTGAAACAATTCCCAGATAATTATTACGTTAAGACTCTGTCACAAGTTCAGGGACTCTTGGCTAACAAGCTAGCATCAAAACAAGCATCACTGTTGTAGAAACCATGTTGATTTTAGCACAAGAGGCACGCAACACATACAGCTCACACCCTTGAGAGGCTTGACCACAAAGAGACTACAAAGCAACAAGAAATCGATCTTGATATTCAAAAGGGACTACAAAGAATGGAAAATGACTAAAATGCCCACAAAGCGACACCAGATGACCACAAAGAGACACAAAACTACTACAAAGAGTCACAAAAGGACCACAGAGACACACAATAGGACTAAAAAGACATTCAAAATGACCACATAGCAACACAAGATGACCACAAAGTGGTGCAAAACACCCACAAAGAGACCGCAAAGCAACAATAAAATGATTTTTACATTAAAAAAGCACTACAAACAATGGAAAATGACCAAAATGACCACAAAGAGTCCCAGAATTACTATAAAGTGAGTGTAAAACAAGCACAAAGAGGCTACAAAGGAACTGAAATCCATTTTGATATTAAAAAAGGACTACAAAACAATGCAAATGCAAGCTGACCACCAAAAGACAGAGAATGACCGCAAAGAACTAGACATTGATCTTTATATTAAAAAATTACTGCAAATAATGGGATATGCCCACAAAGCTACACAACATGACCACAGCGACACAGAAAATGACCACAAGGAGACTACAAGAGAAATAAAGAAACAGAAATTGATTGATTGATTTAAAAGGGACTAAACAATGAATTGAATGAATGATTAAACAATGGAAAATGACCACAGACACACAAAATGACTAATAAGAAATGCAAAACAGCCCCAAAGAGACAGAATATGACTGCAAAGAGACATAAAACAACTATAAAGAGATACAAAGAGACACTACTACAAACACATGTGTTGTCATTTGGTGTCTTACTCTTATGTGACATGCATCTAGTGGTCCATTTTAAGTAAGCAGCTATTTATTCATTTAAGTTTCTTATTAGAATATTCAAAGTTGTTTATTTGGCATTCATTAGTTGAACAATAAAACTATTAATAATGTACAGCTTATTATTTCCAGGGCTTTTTATTTCAGTCTAAACACCCTTCCTTAAAACTGTGCACTGCGGTCCCCAATTCAAAGGTTTTTAAACACACCCTTGGAGAGACTGCGCTGGCAGTATCGTGACTGAACCAGAGGCCAGTTCTTCAGTGTGAGAGGACTGTTGAATCTCACTCGTACCCTGCTAACAAGAACTTGGTCAGCTCAAAAGGGAACTGGAATCAAAGCCTTGAACATCAAAAAGGTGTCCTTCAAACTTCCAGTCATGCTGTTGTCTGTTTATCATAATTGCCTGAATGGATGCCAAATCATACAGCCCGTGATTGGTTTAATATGAGGCCTTCTCTACTTTGACAAGCAAGCTTCAAATTAGGAGAAAACACTTGGTTTTGGCCGCAAGAGCCGCATTCCTCAAGCGAGGCAGAGAGGATTTGCACCCGAGTTTTCTCTCTAATTAGCAGATCAAGGGAAGAACAAAGACGCGCACCATATATTAATTACAAATCACCTGGAATAAATCCAAGTTCCTGCGTTACATGCTGGTATGTTATTTTCCATTTGAATGACCTACTGATGACAGTTTGCTTAATGAATGGACCCTCTCATTGATTCCACCATATGTTCAGCAGAGCCAGTTCAATGAGGTTTTGTGTTGCTTCGGATCCAAGATGTTTGGTGGTTCAGTCATTTCACATTTGAAGAACTGAAAGAGACAGAGAAACTGGAGAAACATCCAAATCAACAGATTAACAAATCTGGATTTAATATGCTTTGTTAATGACTTGAAGGCACTGGTTGTCTGTTTTCATGAAAAAAAGCTGAGTTAAGAAAAAAAAGATAGAAACCACGGCAGACAACTTGCCCCCAGGGAGGGTCATTAACACCTAATGAAGCTGACCCCACAGTGGGTATCTATGGATGACCTTTGACCCTTAAAGTGCATGTCAAACTCCTGAAACAGGAGTATATGCAGTTATTTTTGATAATGAACTATGGCTATTAATTATTAATGATTTATTGATAATTACTTTTCTGAAATTTAAGAATAATTGTGTAAAAAATAATTTAAATAACACAAACGCAAATATGATTGGACAACATTCTCTTTGACCAAAGCCAGAATACATATTATTAATATTAATAAATGTTTGACCTGGACAGAGCAAAAAAAAAATACAACTTAACACTAAAATTAAAGATATACTTATTGCTACTCCCACCATGTAAGAAGGAGCACTACTACAGGTCCTTTATTCCAACAGCTGTCAGACTCTTTAACACCAGCATGACTTCATGACTTTTTTCTACATATTTCTTATTTATGAGTAATTTCTAATCCATTTTATGTCTATGAGCCACTGTGACAAGTGTGGGATCCTTAAAGTCTATCTTATCTTATCATATAATGTTTTTTAAATAATTTAGAATTAATTGATTAATTATTTTTTAGTTTTAGTTTTTATTTTCTTTCATTAAATTTCAAACATCAACTTAAAAGATTACAGAAAATCTGAATAAATGTGAAACTGCAGTGAACCTCAGAGTCCTGGATGACCCCCACCTCGCCTGCTCTCTTTTCTCCTTCCCTATAGTTTACTCAGTGTTCATTAGCCTGCTGTGTCGGCGTGTAGCTCCATGTGAGGGACCTGCCATCGCACAGCTGTTTCTGGATCCTGTTCTCTGCGGCCTGCACTCGGACAATTCAGCAGGCTGCTCGCTCGAGCTGACTTCACAGACGACACGCGAGGCTTTGTTGTAGCCAGTCCACACGATGCAAAATGCATTCAAGTTGTAATCTGCGATATATCTAAGGCTGCATGTTATTAATTTGACAGCATCCTCTGTGCCAAGTTGTGTTGCCGGACTGTAATTCAAAGTGTGTGGGCTGTAATATGTTTTCCATGGATTGTGGAGTGGAAGTTTCTTTTCTTTCTGTCCACCGTTGTGGTAAAAGCTCTGTAAATTATTCTGGTCAAACATGTATTGTAAAATCCTTCACCTCCTGTGTTGGTTGAATCACTATTTATGGTGCATAAACTTATACAATATCACAGGCAGTGACTGCATGTATTACACAGTATAGCAAACAGACACATACAGACCTCAATTCCCCCATTCCCAGCCCTCCCTCCCTCCCTCCCCGTCCTTTGTTTTTCCCTCTGCACCAAAAGGTAAATTAGATGCCATTCCACATAACAGATGTCTGGGGAGTCAGGTCTCCTCTACACTTCTCTCCGCTCTCTGAAGGCTGTCTTAGGTCAGATGGAGTTTCCTCTCGCTGCCGCTGAAGAGGCGGAGAGTGCCTTCAGGGACCTGATCGGCTTTCAGCAGCTCGGGGGGAGATGCAGAGAGGAAAAGTAAAAACTCATGCTCATATGGAGGAAAAAAAAAAAACCGACAAAGAAAAACACAATAATCTTTTTCTCAGGCCTGTTCATCAATCCTCTTGCTACTGCTGTTGTGGTTATTGTTCTTTAGTGATCCATGATTTGTAACCTTCTGCTTGTTATAAAGCTGAGTGTGAGCTAACATGAAGTTTACTGACAATTTTTAATACTGGTAATATATTAAAAGTCAACTTCTAATAAAACTATTGTAATTATATATATTATTTCTGTTGTGGTTGTTCTTTCTCATCAATTACTTTTATTGATTATATATGACAGGCACCACACTTAAAAGAGCTGCTAAACCAAAGACTTCTATTAATTTCTTTTATTTTTTAATTTAAATAAGTCAAAAATAAAACCCAAAAAAAATTATAAATTATAAAGTAATTATTTTGTTATTACATAATTAAGATAGAGTGTAAAATAAACATAACCTTTTTCTTTACACCTTTGATCAGTTAGTCAAATAAAATCCTTTTAATTTTTTTTCTTGTACCAATCAGCTGATAAAATAAATTCATACTTAATTAGTGGGCTGGCTCTGCAAAGGAGGTTATTAATGTTATTTAATGCAGCACGCACTCATTACAATGGTGACCATGTTCATATAAATCATGTCAAGTCAAATACGGACATCTGAATTAAAAATGAGGAACAGCGAGCAAAAGTGAAAAGAAATAAGGAACAGAGAAATAAAACTAATTTCTCTCTTGCTCTCGTCACGCTCACGCCTGAATCTTGTTAAGATGGATCTTTGAATCATCCATCATGCATATTTCATGTCAGCAAACGCTTCAAACTTTTTAACACTAAATAACATTAAAAAATATATAAACATTCCATTTAAATTCATGCCTGGCCTATCATTGCAATTGTAAGCATTCCCAGACGCTAGCTTTAGCTTTTGAAATAAATAAACATACAACACACACACACACACACACACACACACACACACACACACACACACACACTCCCCCCAATGACTTCCCACGTGTATGGCACACACACAATTCATACCACGCAACAGCTGCAGCGATCAATCTCAGTACATATTGTTCATCGATGAGCATCAACTACAGTGATACAAAGTGTCACAGCTCAGCTGGGAGAAAAACTTGAGACATCCAGGTTAATTTATTTACAACAAGCACATAACATAATTAGAACATAATACAGTGATGTAAGGAGAATCAACCAAACATGATTATTTTAGAGGAGGAAACCCAGACAAACACTGGGAGAACATACAAACTCCACACAGAAATGTCAGGATTCAACCTTCTTACAGTGAGATAACTGTAGGTGCTGATGGTTAATTATCTATATCGGGGAAAGTAGTACTGAAAGGTGCCCATAATCATTCTGACGCCATAACCAGCCGCCATTCTAAGCATTGGTCTCAGGTTAAAGGTCCACCTCTCGAGCGTTTCCATCTGATTCAGCAGCCAGGCAGTTACTCTCGACCCTGCTGTGAATGTTCTCTGGTCCTGTTGTCTGATACCAGGAGGGCTGCTGACTAATATCTGGTGTTTCTCCTTCGGTGTCTCTTATCTCTATGCAGGTGTCTGCAGGGGAGCTGTGAGCAGCCAGGTGTTCGGATGCTGGAGAACCTCCAGGGGGTTGAAGGTCCAGCTGCAGCATCCTTTTGATTAGGTCCACCAGCAGGCGCTCATCACCATGAGCTGGGCTTGATGCATCTTGTTTCCACAGTGCAGAACCCCATCTTGAGCACAAAGTCCTCTTGCATCTTAAGGTCCTATGTGTAAGGGGGTCTATTTATAGGATATGGCAGAAATGGAACAGCAATGTTGAACAGCAATGTTTCTACATACCGCAGAAAGGACAAACTAAACACTGGCTCTAGTCTAGGGTCTACTCTAAGAAGCAGTACATCCAACATGATGGCAGCCAGCACCGCATGTTTACAGCTTCAAAACAGCACCTACGGATGACGTCACTCAGGCTCTGTCCATTCTTTATTCTTCTTTATACTGTCATTGGCTTCTATGGCGTAGTGTGCTAATTTCAGCAGGATAGTGTTGTCTCAAGTTGAGTACAGCCGTTGTGTACTTCCCTGAAATGACACTCGAAAAATGCTACCGCTTCTTCGTCTCAGCAAGTGTGTGGATGTGCTACTTTCACAAATCTGGTGGTCCCTCCCCATCTGCTACGTAGCCAAAATGGCGACCACTGAGGGCGAGAAATGTCCAACATTCTTTTTGACAGTTGTGAGTGCACCATGTGGGTACTCACAGTACACTGCAATATGCCATAATTGACAGTGTCAACCCACCTATGTACTCCAAATGTAAAAAGTATGCAAATTGAGACACAGCGTGGGATTTTCACTGATACCCTGCCTCCATCTTTAACCTTATATTAATTTTCAAGTGTCTCTTGAAAAAAAAAAAAGAATAAATATGAAATTGTTCAGTGTATTTTAAAATATATTTTAATACTTTATTTTCAAAAATTCTCATTTTGGTCAAAGTTGCCTTATGCTGACTCACTGTGTGCTCACTGAATGCCAGTAGCTCAGTCTAAGCAAATATTATCAGTCGGTATGAGAAAAGATCATCAAGCTTTATTATCTCCAGTGGTTATCCGTGCACATTGGAGACAGTGTCCTCTTCCTGTGTACTGCTGGGAGCCAGGCTACAGTTAATTCCCACTTTGGAGCCAGAGATGGGAACAATATCACATCTCATCCCTTCAGGGCCTGACAGGGGACCAGATCACCTCCCCGAGTCTCATTATTTAATATCAGAGTGCTTTACTCAGAGGCTGCAAGGAGGTCAGAGATTTATGTTCAATGTTCAATAAGAAGCATGTCTCACACACAGATGAGAAAACACGAACACAGACACACGAGCCCGGGTTTTCTGCAGAGAGGGCAAAGAGATACAGCGATAGAAAGAGATAAATTGATGCAGATTCAGACAGCGCAGACGGGTAAAGGGCAATTGAGAAAGAGCAAAAAGATGAGGCAAGAGTGATTAGACAAGGATGGAGAAAGAGGGAATGAGTCCAGTGTCCAGGTCAGGCCTTCAACACCGTGGAGAGAAATGAGACGAGAGATCCCAAGAAAAATAGAAATCGTTGGCCACACACATTTTCCATTTCTCTTTTCCTTTCCCTCCACGATAGGAAACATACAAGTTGAGATAGATCAACAACTGTAACTACAAACAGATGTGGTTATCATTCATAATTTAAATCATCAATAGAAATTATATAATATAAAGGCACTGACAATGTAGTCATAATTACTCTTCTCTATTCCAAAACATCGCAGTTTTCTGGCCAGTATGGCCGTGCTCTGCAGTTTTGTCATTTCTGTCACTCTGAGACAGATTCTTCAGCATCAGACTGACATCCTTTGGTTTGAGGTATAAGACAAACCAGAAATTAACAACAAGAAAAATTATATACCTTTAAATTGCCATTAATCCCGGTGACTTTAAATATCCAGCAGTTAAGAGCATGTTGGAAAGACAAACATTACTACTGATATCATTATTTTCTAATTATATGAAATGACTGCTCTGATCTTACCGACGGGCCTCATGGTCAACTCAGGCATTCAATTAATCAGTAAAGCCATAGCACTGTCAAGAAATGTTTAAATAGAGCACTGATACAGCTGCACATGTTCCAAAGTGAAGGTTCAATTTCATACTAAAAGATATGTTGCAGACCTTAAAGTCTGGTCTTGTCCAGAGGTGAACCTTCACTTCTTAAACAAACGTGCGTAAGGCTATACAAGGATAGACTGAAACGCCAGATATATTGGACCTTTTAATGCAAATCTGATATTGGCAAATGACTGTCGTTCCTTATCTTTATGACGGAGGTTAAGATTTTATTTTCCTCATTCAGCTTCTTGGAAGAAGTCAATCTGTCAAGATGAGACAGAGTTATAAAAATAAACTAAAATAAGGACTTTAATCAGGAGTTTGACAGTGTGTGTGTCAGTGAAAGGTTTAGTCTACTATAATGTTTAGAGGCTGTTCCAGACCGAAGTCACTCCCTCCTTGCTATCTAGTTCACGGTCTGTACTTTATATCATTTTATTTGGATGACCACTTTGGAGTAGACTTAGATAGGAAATCTGAACTGTCACTTGCATTTGCAGGACATTTAGTACAGACATCCATGTCCAGGATGGATTGTTAAAACTCTGGTGATTCCTTAACTTTTCATCCATCCATCTATCCATTCATCCATTATCTGTAACCGCTTATCCTCATCAGGGTCACGGTTGAGCTGAAGTCTATCCCAGCTGACTTTGGGCAAGAGGCAGGCAAGTCGCCTGTTAAGTGCATGTCTTCGGACTGTGCCAATGAAGAAAACAGGGAC
Source organism: Argyrosomus regius (assembly GCA_946959425.1). Classification (NCBI taxonomy): domain Eukaryota; kingdom Metazoa; phylum Chordata; class Actinopteri; family Sciaenidae; genus Argyrosomus; species Argyrosomus regius. The sequence goes on from OX336900.1 coordinate 15,605,466, forward strand.
CACAAGAGGATGCAGAGACTAAAGGAGGATGTAGTAGTGTTGGTCAATGATTTCTTAACAAAAAAAAAGAACAAGATTTACAGGATCATAAAACAGGCAAGGTCAAATCCAGGAAAGCGGTCCAACGCAGGCAAACAAAACCAATGAAACCAAAGAAACCAAAGAAACTGATCCAAAAAAAGAACAGGGGAACGCTGGTGATGGGCTGGAGTGCTTCACACATGGTGCAACAAACTGACTGAAACAAAAAAAAAACTCATGGACTAAATACACAAAGGCTGGATAACAAGACACAGGTGAAACTAATCATACACATACAGCATCATAGAGCAACTAGCATGTCTGTAGACTCTTTGTCTTGTTTCACTAAACATAATCCAAAATTGCATAATGTAAAACTGCAGCAGTCAGCGTTTGTAAAATCTTATTTTACTTCTCACTATAACTATGAACTATACTCAGTGATTTAAACAGTGAATGAGTGAACAATGGGCTGTAATCTGTGTTGTTTTTCATATTGTAATGCTCAATTTAAAATATGATAATTGTTAGAATTGAATACAGAGCCATCACTTTCAGTATCAGCCTCTAGAGATCCATACCCGTCAAAACCTAATCCATAAATCCTATGCAGGCCACCATAACATGCTTCATGAGGCCATAAGCCATCCATCTGTACCAAAGACACTTCACATTCCCAGAGATCAATGGTTGGTCTCCTGGACAAACCATAATCCCCCGCCACCAAACCCTCCCATAGAGCACAGTCAATCCCGCCACTCCGATCTGAGAGGCCGACACTAACACACAGGTAATAGAGCACATCGTAACCAAGCGCATGAACAGCCGCTGCAGGCATGATCAATAGGCAGCTAAAGGAACAGGTAATATGATATTGATGGACCCACAATTACTACAAGGATGGTTCAGCAGATGTATGTGATTTTATGTGTGTGTGTGTTGTGTGTGTGTGTGTGTGTGTGTGGCATCTCCGCAGCCACCCATGCATACATGTGTATCTGAGTTAATATATATTTTTACAACACAAATGTATCTTTGGCCAACTTGACATGCAATTGCATTCAAAACAGCCGCTCTCAAGGCTGCAGCTCGCTCGGCCTGATCAGTCTGACACACCGGAGTAGTCATGAAGCTAAAAGAAATCAATTACACAGTGACTATGTTGTTAAAGTCAGGAGTGCAGTGGCACTTATTCATGAATGAGTTCCCATTTACACATGTATCAGTTGTTATTGAAAAATAAACAAGCAGGGGAAATTTCCCAAATGCTCTTTGAAAGATGAATTAGCTTTCAAGTCGCTAAAATGAAATGCCCTTTTCATAGGACAGCTAATTCTGGAAAAATTCAAAATCAAAACAGTTCGCAGCAGCAAATTCAGCTGACAGAAGTGAGCAGCGCTGAGCCCTTTCAGTGAAAATCCTTAGATGAAATTATTTCTGCATATAGGTATGTCATCCCGAGGCCAGAGTGAAATACCAGAAGACCAACTCTGGTGGTCTAAAGTATAACGTCAGTGACAGTGAAGGGGAAAACGACTTAGAGGTCAAAATAAATGTCCCAAAAAGTGGGAGAGCAAATCAGGCGAGCTGCTGTCTTCTAATCCAAATATAACAGATGTCTGTGTAGGTTCAATGAAACAGGCCTCGTTTTAAAGACAGACAGAGACGGTGAGCAGGCATGGAGGTCCGTATCAAGTGACCAAACACAGTAAAAGTGTGATGGAGACACTAGCAAAATTGTTGAATTTAAGCTCCAAAATAACCCAGACAGTCTCTGGCCAAATATAAGTCTGCTGCCTTCACAGGCTCAATCACGGGCAGAGGCTGCAATACTGACATGCAGGTCAAATTCAGAGGATGGACTATAACATAACAGACAGTGCACTTGTCCTGATGGAGCCATTAGGATTCCCTGCATTGCTGTAGGTCTGAACTAACCTGTCATCTCCTGCGCTGGCAGCTGACCTAAAGACAGACATGTCACTGCATACAGAGCCGAGGGTTAAGGCCAGATCTGCCCACCCATGAAGCGCCAGCACCCACTTTCCCTGCCAACTGTTCGGCTCGCGTCGTCATCTGCTCTGCCGTTCTCTTAATCAAGCTTGATTGACTTTTCACATTTACATAAATAGACGAGTGGCAATATGCTCATTAAGATGGCGATCACTGCGGTGACGCTCCGAGGTGGTCTCGGTGGTGGTTGAGACCCCCATTAGAGGTGAAATGTCAGGGTGAGGCTCCCTGTATGTGTCAAGACAGCAATGTCAAAGAGAATGAAATAACGATTTTGCCTAGAAAGGTCTACTTAATGCTCAAAACTGTCAGTAACTACTGAAAAGAGTTAGAGCTCAGCTAGTGAGGAATATTATGTTGAATGTTGCACTATGGCAGTTTTAATAAATGTCTGACAATCACCTTTTCATTTAGATTTTAATGTTATATAAATCTGCAAAAAACATTCTAATGAACTGTGTATTAAGGAGAGTGAACTTCTTGCAGATTTTAACAAAATGAGCTAAACAACATGTAGAAAACTGCACTGGCAAAGAGACAGAGTGGTTGCATCAAGACCCTCATCTACACCAAATCTAATAAAATTAACATTATTTCTTAATACCACAAATTAAGTATTTACTGCATGCTTATTGTATTATATCACTTACCTCACATGTGAGCTGCCTAACTGGCTCATACAGAAATTATATTCACATGGCGAGTGCCTTTATTAAATCAATAGCAACAGTTCACTTGCAGATGTTTTGCGTGTGTGTTTCTGTATCATCTGCATGTGTAAGAGGATTGTTGTTATTGTTTTAGTGAAAAGAAAAACTCGTGAAGAAAATGACTGTGAGTGAAACTTAGAAGTAATGCTTTAAAACGTGTGAAGATGAAGTGATTTTCAGATTGCTCAATTTTTTATTATTTTGGATAACAAGATAAAAACTATCCAGAATTTTTATTTTTATTTTAAATTATAAAAAATCTTTAAAAAAAAACAAACAAAATAAACATGACGTGCCCCAGAATATGTTTTTAAACGTTCCCCATCCTAATCCTTCCAACCCCATATTGGGAACCACTGTTCCAAAGGGTAAAAATGAGATGACATTTTATATAAAATCTACAATAAGAGTTATTTTCTTTTTCTTTTTGACTATTCTTATAAACCACTAACTTGATCAATCACTCATTCAACTAGCTGGTCAATGTGCCTTCAGTTTAATTTCTCTTGTCTCCAGTTTTACATTCCTACAGCTCTACATCTTCCTGTTTTCCTCACATACTCAGTGGGTTCCTTTGTTAAATCCCCAGAGACTCCCTTCGTTCTCATTTATTCACTTATTTAGCCGAGCATGACATACTCTTACTTCTATTTTAATCAAGACTCAGCTTAATATCCTTTGTCAAACTGTTGACATCCCAGGCAGAGCTTGTCTCTCTGCTGCCCACAGGTTTACTCTACTCTATATATCTCCACGTTCCCCCTCTCCACCACAGCGTCGAGCCCTTAGAGGCTAACTGGTTATTGCTGGGAAGCTTGGCCCTTCCCAATCACATCCTCCCCCTTTCTCTCTGTCATCTCTCCCAGCCTATGCTGGTCTGGACTGGTTTCCTGAGGCCACGCTAATGCGCTGCAGTACATGATGGCCGTGGCTGGGATGGGGCCATAATTCGTTCCATTCCTTTTTATTAAACCCATAGCCACACTGTTATTAGTGCTTGGTGAGGAGAGCTGCTCTGTAACAGCATGATGTCTTCCATATGTGATGTTAGTACCATCCCAAGGAGTGAAGACTGGGAGAGACAGATGAGACGGAGCCTTTTTCCTCTAATGGCAGAGTTCGGTTTGAAGAAAGCCTAAGTGACATCCAACAGGATATGGGTTCAGAGCAGCACGGCTCACTCTTACAGGCGTCTAATGCATCCATGCAGCACTGCAATGCAAGAGTCATCATAATCATATCTGCAGTGGCATTCTAGAAGTCTGCCTTTGATTTATTTTTCCTGCATCAGTCTTACAATCATATTAAATACAATTTGTTCTTTTATATCAGCAAAAGCACCACAGGGTTGCGGTAGCTCAGATAACCCACTAATACAGAATTTACTATAAAATCTGTTCTCTTTAAAATAGAGAATATCTCTTTTTTTCTACAAGCAGCAGTTTATCAAACCTGCAATAAAAAATAGTGACAATTAGTCAGTGACATAAATACATCTTTCTCTGCTTCACTTTATCAAAAACTCTACTTGTAAATCGATTAAAAGGAATAGTTTGGGAAATACGTTTTGCTTTCTTGCTGTGAGTTAGAGGAGAAACAAGGAGAAAAAGCTAACCTGAAATAATCTGCCTGCCAACACTTCAAAAGCTAATTAAATAACACATTATCATTAGTTCAATTTGTTCAAAAACCAATGTGTAAAAAAGACAGCCTGTTGTTTTGCAGGAGCTTGTGTGCAAAGCTAATGTTAAGCTTACCAGTTACTTACAGGCAAACCAACTACGTCAAAAAATTAAACATGTCTATTTGTTTTATTGCATTTAACTGTTAAAGTAACATTATGTAACTTTTCTACAATAAAATAACATTTTAAATTTAATTTAAAATTAATTTAACATTGTAGATTTAAAATCCTTTCAACGTGACACTGACTTGTGCCTGTTCCTGTGTTATATAACTTTGTGCTCCCATGAGAAGTACGTAACGCTTTACAGCACACACACAAAAGTCACACACCACCAACTATTTCACTGACTTTGGTGAAACTATATTGTATTTTATAGAGAAAATGTTTTCTGGTTTTCCCTCTAACGTCCTCCAGCTGCTGCGCATCAACTCTCTGAAAATGAAGTTCATTGATGGACAGTAAACTTCTGCGAACTATAGCTGCCGTTAACTAATGTTAGCTCAGTTTGTTAGCCAGGGTGCCTGGACTGGTGGTGTTAGTGTTGGTGCTCCAAAATGTCCGTGTTACACGTGCTACGTGGTAGCACCATCTGTTGTCTTGGGACAAATAAATTGCAAAGACATAAATTTCTACACAGTGTTGCTTAAATATGAACTCGGGGGATGGATGGCTAGCCTAGCTTAGCATGAGGACTGGAATCGGGGAAACAGCTTGCTTTGCTCAGTCCAAAGGGGGAAAAAAATCCTCTAGAGTTCACTCATTAAAATGTTATATCTAGTTTGTTCAAACAAAGTGTAAAAACGTTATGGTTCTACACTGTATTATATGTGAAGTTAGGTAACTGGCTGCTAGCTGTGGCTTCATATTTAGCTAATTGACAGATGTGACAAAAGGTATTGATCTTCGAATCAGACTTTTGGCAAGAAAGCAGAGACACCTATTCCTCGAAATGTCTTTGATTTTTACAGTAATTTTGCTGTAGCACACAAGTCTCATGTCTGGCAATCTTTTGATGGGTCACTGGAGACTGAACAGATATCCCAAAAAATACATATCAGATATGTACATGCTGTGATGTTCCTAGATTATTGGACTTTCTGTCTGATGTGATATAATATCTTGTGAAACAGAGAAACCTAATGATTATCCTAAACATCCTTTGAACAGCAGCACAAGGTGTACAGCACAAATAGCAGAGATCTGCTATGAGCAGAATAACCTTGAGCTCTTGAGACATCACAATATCAATGTCTCTGTTATTCTGCATATTGAATCCTTCAGTAAACAGATCAGAGCTGTGATAAAGTAAAAGGGAAAACAGAGGAGGAGAAAACAGAGACACTTACAACCACACTATGAACATAAACAATGGATATGAATGATAATACTGAGAATTTCAAACCATGGCACCAGTAAATTAGAGGACAAAAATTCCAGTGTGTTCATTCCACATTTGGAAAAAATATAATGATTCATGCTCGTCACTCATGCTCTGTTACTGCGCTGGAAAGTCAAAGTCTTACAATAAGTCCAATAATACAACATAATGAGTTTTTTATTCCAAACAGTAAGTATTTTACTAGGTTTGATGTCACCGTTATTAAAACACTGCACATTTCACTCTCTAATGAAACTCTCCGGATACAATATTCCTTTATAAATAATAGAAAAGCAGTTTGTCTGCATATGTTGGGGCCATGTGGATGACGCTTTTGCACAGAACAGTCCATCATGCTATAAAGTCAGCACCTAAACAAAGCAACACCGAAATCATTTAACAATCAGCTCATAAATGTCATTATAGCGTGAAACTGTGTCCTGCCTTGTACTACTTTTAGGGGCGATGTTCCAGAATATAATGATTTCATTGTTCAGCGGAACACATGCGGCGAATGAAATGAAAGCTTCTGTTTCATATATCAGTCAGTAATAATTGAAGAAATGTGTTTCTCCCCTCATTTGAGGGGGGAAAAAAAAAACACTTCAAAGATTTTTTTTAGATTTTGAAAAAAGACTTAAGGTCAAATCTGGATCTGGAGTTGAGATATTTCTGTCAGGGCTTGACAGAGGGAAACTACCTAAACAGTGGATGTTGTGAAGACGTTTGTGATAGACTGGGACAGCAGGACGGGCTTTGATGTAGCTGGAATACAACTCCCCGTTCTTCCACAGTTAAAATGATGAATGGGCGAAAATTTCTCTGGCTAACATTAAATTGACAGTGGCAGTATATCAGACAGATGCATAAAAAGTCCATACTAAAACCTAAGTATGCACACACGCACATATTTTTTAAACACACAACCTGGATGACAAACACTGCATGCACTAGCTGGAAAGCACAATCTGCACTCACTCGGTTACACTCAAGGATGAGTAAAGAAATTTCCCAGATTGGTCATAAAATATCTAATCCAAACATTTTATATGTTCCCAATTGATTTACTGTATTGGAAGCTTAAGGCATGTACATATGTGCATGTAGAACACATTACGTATATGGGAAAAAATAAAATACGAATTAGAGTTAAGATCTGAAGTTTTAGCCACGCTAACATAAAAACATCTCAACAACTTGTGGATGGTTTGTCATGGGATTTGGTACAGACATTCATATTCCCCAGAGGATGAACTCTAACAACTTTTCACTTTTTCCCAAGCACCATCATCAGGTCATAATATACTTTGGTTTATTAATCTTTCGCTTTATTTGCAAATACCTACAAAATTAATGACATTCTTGTCGGCTTCAGCTTCCACTAACTTAATGTTTAGTAATGTATGAATACGTATTGTCATATACTGTTTTAGCACAAGAAACATTTACTTAGCCAATAGTTTTATACTTAAAGTTTAGGGTGATTTTGGAATGTCGCAGCAAAATGTCAAAACTCAAACTGAAAGCAAAATGTCTGCATTGAGTCTCATTTGAGGATACTTCTTTATTTTTTGGCCTTTTCAAGCTTTTATTTTGACAGAGACAGCTGAAGAGTGACAGGAACGTGGGGAGAGAGATGGGGAATGACATGCAGCAAAGGGCCACAGGTCGGATTCGAACCCTGGGCCGCTGCAGCAAGGACTGAGCCTTCATACATGGGGCGGACGCGCTACCAACTGAGCTAACTGACACCCCCAAGGAGGATACTTCATTTTGTCACTTTTTGAACGTTTTACTACACAGTATGGATTTTGGGACATACTATTTGCCTCAAAGGGCAGCACAGTGGTGCAGTGCTTAGCACTGTCGCCTCAAAAAAATGATTAACTGGCATTTTGTCCAGGGTGTACCCTGCCTCTTGCCTATTGTCATCTGGGATAGGCTCCGACCCTGATAAGGATAAGCGGTTGCAGAAAATGGATGTTAATTAAATGTATTCAAACTTTATTTCAAACTCAGTCCAGAACTAAGACAAGACATTTAATAAAATAAATTGCATACAAAAGCACAATAAAAGATCATGATTTGAAAGATAAAGCAGACAGTACTGTTGAAAAGCTGACCAGAGCGGCATAAGTAGGAGGCAGATTCATGGCAGTTTGTTCACCGCGAGGTGTTTATTTACACAAGTGCTTCCAGCTTCACATGTAGCAAAAAAAAGTATATACAACAAAAAAGTATAACTGAACAGTTAACTCAGTTGAACTAAATAAAACTCAACTTATAACAATGCAAAATTCAACTTAAATCAAGTGTAAACTGCTACACACCATCAGCACTATGCTTTCACTCTGTCTTCCTCGACAGACAAAAGGCCACTGCTTAAATAGCCTCTTCACTTGGCACTACCTCTCAGGCTGTACCAATGGTGGAGGTGACTCCACTAGCTTCTAATTCCCCAGTTTCAAAAGTCATAAATCACACTGATTACAGTAAAAACACTCTTACCTGTTTTACCCTTAATCCCACATGTTAACCATACTTGAAATAACAAATAAACCTAAATAATACCTAGAACTAATTTGTCTCACCTTCACTCATTTGGACTAGTCCAAGGACCTCCCCCAATCATGTTAGTCAGAGTATAAAAGCAGGAAATATTGCAGCACTTCTTCCCTTTGTCTCTGACCACATGGTGAGTATGGTAAGTAACACAATTAAATGTTAATTTAACTTATTTTGACAAGAACTAAATCAATAAACTATAACTCAATCTAACAATACTTGTAAGAGTTTATTTTAACCAAAGATGTTGGACTACAAAATATAACCAAACATAATACAAAACACAAACAAACCCGGGATAGTCTGTATCTGTAAAATGATGATTACTGATGGTAAAATGGCTGAAAACAAATAAGTATGGTTAAACTAAAGATGGTATTAATAAATGAGACAAATGGTCTCACCCACTTTGTCACAAGTACATTCTTTATATTCTCTACCATTTTCATGTTCAATAGTCTTTTTTGTTGCCACAGCCAATTCTTGACTCAACCTCCATGATGGCACTAGACATTGGTTGCTATGCGGTTTGTGAAGCAATGCCACAGACTGAATTTCCTGCCCATCCTCCACTTTTTCTAACCTCTGCCAGACAAGAGGACGACAGAAAACATGTCTGAGCTGGGTGTGTAGGTGGTCATACCTGTTTTGTATAGACGGCGACATAAAAGCATCCAAACCACAGCTGCATCAAAACAGAGTTCACTTTGTTACATTCGATAACGGGAAACACACCGCAGCAGAAAAGACAGTCATGTTTTGTGACATAAATGTCACGTTAAATTTCCCCCCTCATTTAGTTTTCATTTTTATATCATGTAATGTTTCCTGTCTAACTGAAGTCTCGTAGGTTGGACCTGCAAAACAAGAGGACTCATAGCAATAACATGACCAATGCCACAGTGTTCCTCCCATTACCTCAGAATGGTGCCATAATGAGGGGATCTGACATCATGCATGCCACTGATTTCTTTCTTCTTTCTTTGCTGCTTTTCAACAGCATGTTATTAACATCATTTAAGGTTTCCTCCGCAGTCATATATGCCCCCACCTCGTCTTGTCCCCCATCACTGGACATGGGGATGAGGAGACAGAGCGCATTGTTCAACCAGAGCCCAGCTGGATTCAATGGCTGTGAGCAGACCCAACAGGGCAGCAGCTACAGTATAGTTAGTCACACAGGTGGCAGTGAAATTACAGCGTACACATACTTGTAGCTTGGACGTCGTCCACTTCTGGAAGCCAATAAAGACTGCACAGGCTGCTGCCAACAACTGCAAAAGCTATACTTGGATGTAGAAGTTCAGGCCATGCCAAGATATTGCTCACTGAGCAGCACTCATAGAGAACAATATGTTTTAATGATCGGATTCAATAAAATAATGATGATTGGTTCCATTAGATCCTTACAGAGTATCTCTTTCAGGAGTCGGTGCACTGACACAACTTATTACATACTTAACAATAGCTCTATTGTGTATATGTGTGTGCACTCATACATGTGTGTGCATGCTTGCATGTGAACTAAAACCCTCCGGTTCACCAACCTAAATACTCCAACTTGTCTGACCACTTCCTGTACAGCAAATTACAATACTGTAAAACCCCAGTGTACTGGGTTTTTCGGTACATCACATATGGATGTAGTGTAAACACCAGTTCTTTGACTTCCTGATTACAAATGGTCATTTACATCAAACCATGAATCTGTGCAGCTCTGTTGTTAGACAAAGAAAGAACACACAGAAAACTATAGAGGGAATCTGTTGCTGTCACATCCTTTCAATCCGTGCAGCTCTAAAAGGACTTGGGCTTGGCTTTGTGTTGTCTCTGTGTTGCCATGCCTCTGAGCAGTCACTGGTGTCTGTACTTCCTCCTCTCGTCTCATGTTTTAACTGAACCACAAATCTCCTGTCTGGTGCCACCGTGGAGGTCTAGTGGACAGCTGCATTTAAAAAAAAATCACTCAACTACAAGAGCTGCAAAATGTTAAAAGTCTGAAAAGGTAAAAGCACAGCTGGCTGACACAGAATGGCTCTGTGTTATATATTTGAAAATCATATTATTGGATTATTGAAGAGTGATTTTACGACTGATGCATTAACATGCGAGCAGCGTTTCAATGTTGCAGCTGGTTGAGCTGAACATGATTTATATACCATGTGTTAATACAATGCATCATATTTTCATGCAAAGTAATTAGTTAATATAGCTGCCAAATGGAAATTGTGTGTATAAATGTAGAATTAACTGCCCCAGAATTCTATGAAAGTGCTTAAATGAATGTAGTCTGTTACTCTCCACCATTAGATTATCATGAGAAAAGAGAAATACCTTAAAGTCTGTGTAAAGGTAATTCTGAGATCAGTCCAGGATTTTTTGGGCGGTCCTAAAGGGTGGCTCGATGACACACTGAGGCCACCCTGAGAATACCCCTGCACCCCTAGCAGAGAGATAGAGATTAGTTCATCTTGCTCAGTGTTTCAAAGTTAGTCATGTCATTTTCTGAACTCATCTGACAAGTTTCAGTCACTTTGAAATGGTTGCTTGACTGCTCCCATAAGTGGGCGTGGTTTCAGCGCATTCAGCAGACATGTCCCCACAGTCCTGGAGCTGAGAATACGGCTCATTTTCACCCGATTCTGACACCTAATTTCATAAATTTTCACAAACTCAGAACACATATTTACTCTTACTTTACACAGTCTTTAATGTTGAGGGATAGGTGGGGTTCACTTTGCACTGGCGTCTACGTGATTGAATATTTTTATGTGGTTTTGGGTTCAGATTTTGGATACAGTGCCTTTAGTGTGAATCTCAACAAGGCTCTGTGAGCTAAAGGTTTGAAAAGGGTTATTTGTTTGTTTTGTGTTAGCTAGTCTGCCACCTATTTTGTAAATTATGTCTTTCTTTTTTATTCTTTATTTTGTATTTAACCATTATTTACCCAGGAGGTAAATTTCTCTTTTACAAAAGAGGCCTGGCAGTGCAGACCACCCACATACACACCACACTAATAATCAATTTAAAAACCTAATTTACAGCATTTACATATATAGTAGTAAGCATATAACACAACCGCATAGGGGCCTTAAGATGAGAGCCTAACTCTTTAAAGCAGTCACATTCATCATGAAGTGTCTTTTGAATGTGGTGTTTGAATTTCTGGTGTGACGCCTACGTTTTCCAAATGAAGTTTTTATTACAAGAAGAAACAAATGTGTTCACAACAAGACATTGATTGATGTATCACTATTTCCGCTGAAGAACAGCAAAGAAATGAAGCGTCTGCTCGGTTTAGTCGAAATGGATAAATTGCATATTTCAATCAACTAAGTGTTGAGGACCTCCAATGTAGCTGCCAGCAAGACTGTACACTTGAAGGCCTGCTAGAATCTCCTAGGATTGCAGTTATTTTGCCTCATTTTCTGTACTTTAAACAGTCCTGTGTTCATCGTTCCTGCATGACAATGAACATGGTTGATATACATACAACACTAAACCCCACTGTATGCACTGACATGCAAGGCAGAACACAGGCACACACACACACTCATGCACACACACACAGCTAGATGATAGATTAATAGTCGAGGAGTGGTCAGACGGCTGCAGGCCCCTCCAGGGAGCTGACCCATGGCAGAGAGGCCACCCCAATCCCAGCACATTCCTGCAGTGGCTGTGTTCGCAGCAGCCCTGCAGATACAGTACGATAGCCTGCAGGTACTTCCTGCTCGTCTCTGAATGAAGTCATGCCATCATAAGCGACAACCTTATGACTGCTTATCAAAAAAGAAATTCAAATATGTAATTCAAATCACTTCAAAAGAAGCACCTGAATATTGAATCAAAGTGTGATTGATGACAGATTAACAGAGGGCATGAATTCATTATGGATAAATCATTGAACCAAAAGTAAGTTTCACTTGATTTATCTGATGATGCTTTTACAGTGCTGCTGTGATTAATGGACTCACAAACTGTAGTCAGAAAAACCTAATGAAATTAGAATTTGAAATTTGGTTTCATTTGAATAGCCAGGCACTGGTGCAAACAGTAAATCGATTCCTCTGCGTAGGTAAATGTTGAATGTATTTAATCAGTCCAGTTTCACATTCTGCAACATTATCAAGTCCATCAATACATTGACACACCGGGCTGTCTGATGAGGAATAATGTCACCGTGTTGACTTTGTGTTATTGTGTTATGAGTCGCCTTCATGGCAGCTACTGCACTGTTTTATCAGCGATTAGGAACACATTGATCGCACAAACACATCAACAGACATATTGCAGCCTGAAAATCAACATTAGTCACAGGGATGAGATATCCGATCCCAACGCCCGACCGCAAAGATTAGTCACGGTAGAAGAGGAACAAGGCTGTGCAGAGCTGAATAAGGGTTTACTGTTACACCTTTTGATTCCTGCTTAGGTGTATAAGACAGTATCACATGTCATGTACGGGTTTATGTTATCAAAACAAACCAGGAAACTGTCAAATTCATCTCAGTGAAGCCCTCTGAGAACAAATCCCATGCTGTGAATGATGACTGGGATGGATTATCGAGGTAATATCAAAGTCTGAGGTGCAGGAGGGACAAATATGATATGTGTATGTGTGTGTTTATGAGGTGAATGTGTGTATAACTGACAGCTTCCTGTCAGCGGGTCCATCATTAATAGCCGTTGCATTGTTCAGTCCAATTTCATGCATGTTTGCTCAGCTGTACAGATGTTTACTGTACTGAACGTGTGTTGAAACTGCAGATTTCATCCTATGGAACATCACTAAAGTCAACCAGAGCATAAGGTGGTGCAGATCTCTTTTCATTAAAGCGTCATGTAAAAAGGTGTTGTTGTAGGTGGTGACTAATCTAAATATTCTCAACAAATTAGGATTAAATAGATGTTTAATTAATGCAGAATCACATTCTAATGTCAAGAGGGTATGTACATTTTTGGGGGAAATTGTTACAAGGGAAAAAAACAGACAGACTTCTTAAATATAACAGAATAAAACTACATCCAGATTTTTACTGATAGATTAACAGGGGAAAATTGTTCAAGCATGTTTACCTTTGTGTGCTTCTCATAGATATCTTGTTCCATGAGTGAACATCAGCACAGAGCAGAGACTGATGATTTATGAGAAGTAATGGTTTAGCAAGAAAGTAATGGTAGCTGTTGGATGTTGTTTAAGCTATGAAGATGGTTGAGATGATGGAGTTTTAATATCTGTCTGGATGAAGGTAACATTTACTTGCAGCTCCAAACCAAAGACCAAAAGGACCACAAAGATCCATATTTGTCATATGTGCTGATTTGATTTTGATTTTTTATTTGAATATTTGGAAAGTTAAAGTTAAAGTTACAGTGGCTGGATAAGGATACAAAACTATATATCAGACATTTTGATCATTTTTAAACAATTTATTTGTTAGAAGTTATTTTTATTTAAAATGTTCTGACAATTAGGCTGCAACGTCTAAAATATAACATATAGAAAACACAATAAAACGTGTCATTAAAACACGTCTATCAGTATGTGTATACATTTCCGACTGCATTTGAAGGCATCATGAATCCTGTCACGTGCAACAAGCTTTACCGCGAAAACCTGAAGAAAACAGAGGCAGGTAAAAATAATGCTAATTAAAACTTCCATTACAAATGAAAATAAGATATTTTAATCAAACTAGGCTTAAAACAAATGTGATAAAACCCCTTCAGAGTCACTTCATGTTGTCAGTTAGAGCTTATATCGCTAACGTTATCCTTGTTTCACTGTTAGCTCGCTAACTGTTGACGCAACAAGTCACTCTTGTGTTTAACTTTTGAATTATTAAGGCCTCTTAGAAAATACATTAATACTTTTTGTCCAGATGGAACGGAAACCAAACTGTTAACTCTCATTGTTTCATTTGTTTGACCTGTTTTTACAGGTTACATTTATTAAACGTGGACTTAAGTTGTGAAAAAACTAAATGGCTGCTCACACCTACATTGCCATCTCTGAGCTGCATCCAAACTTCTCCCACCCGGTGAGTTCAAGTGATTTTCAGCAAGTTACAACAAGTTATTATTTATTTCTTTTCACTGCAGCCATCAAAACAAATCAGTGTTTAATAGTACCAGCACTACACTGCTGTGTTTTAGGCCTCCTGCGAGCTGTGTTGAATTGTGAAGTTTGCTCTGTGTAATGTTTTTTTCAGAAAGTGGCAGGCATCGTGCTTTGGAAATCCGATGTCAAAAGCTTTCCTGACAGAAAAAGTTAGTATCTTTTTATATTAGTTCACCTATGTTGACAAATTGCTCCCTCAGTGTCTTGTACACCAGCCCCCTCTCCTGGAGAAAAGATACCTGACTGTACCTTCTCTGAGCTTTTCTCTGCTCTTCTTTCCCACTGAACCGTAACACCAAACTATTTGTCTGAATTTCAGATATCGGTACAGACAGATTCACTTGTGGCTTCACCGTTAAGGACTCACCCGACTTCTTCATTAACGTGGTGGCCTGGGGAAACGATGGATACATCAACGGGCTCTCCAACAGCTTCAGCATTGGAGACTGCGGTGAGAAGTAACTCTCAAAGCTCCCACAGGTCTTAAAAATACTTGAACATTTGTGGGTTTGGCATAAATAAATGTCTACTTTGAATGAAAAACAAGCAACACAAAACAATGTAGTTTTAAAAAACATTTAATAACCTTAAATCTGATGCAAAAAGATTTGTACAAAATAGTTTTTTTAATTATTTTTCCAGTCACCATTGAAAATCCTTTAGTTGCCAACAAGGACCCAGACAAAGGGGACAAGTTCTGTCCGACAACACCGAGGTAATTAACCTTTTCTATGTTATATATGTTGCAGCAGAATCAGTCATCCTCACCCTGTTGTGCTTTTAGATAGCTGAAGTGACGTTAACACAGTGTAACGCTGTGTAAAATATGATGTAACAGTGTGTAATGTCTGATGTTGGTGTCGAGGGACTTTCTGCTTCAAAGACCTTAATCTGCTGCCTCAGCCTCTACAGGCTGCTGGTGACGGAAGCTCATTCCCAGGTGTTGTTGTGCGCTGATGTGGACACGATCGACAGGCTGCTGCCACTGATCCACATGCCCGTGAAGGACTCCAGAGATTTCTACTCTCTGGGAGACATCGTGGCCAACGGGCAGAAGCTGGACGGCATGGTGATAAATGTGCTGGCTGCAGTGAAGTCGGTAGGGCGCCTTAAGGCCACAGTCTTTAGTCTAAATAGTATTAAACTCCTTTAATACTGCTATGTTCACCTTTTAATGCATTCATGCTTCGATATATCAGTCTAAGCATTTTTAATTACAGTTTTTTAAGTAACTTTTTAGTGCCCACTGATCTGCCTTTACTTTTACCCTTTTTTTTAAAATATAATACAAGATTGTGCAAAAGAAACATTGCATAAACTTATTATTTTGTTTTTTATTTATTTCAGACAACAGACAGAAAGAAAGAAGAGAAATGTACCTTTTCAGAGAGTATTACAAATTCAAATCTTACAATTTATTTAATCCACTGAATATGTGACGGTGCTGATTCTTGATTGCCTCGTCTACTTTTACTGAAGTCAGTGAAGTTTCCTTCATACATGACGAGAGTAGAGCAATGGTGATAAGGAAGTTTTTCCTTGCTACTGTCGCCAAGTGCTTGCTCCTGGTGGGAATTGTTGGGTCTCTGTAAATGCCATTATAAAGAGTACAGTGTAGATCTGCTCTATATGGAAAGTGTCATGAGATAACTCTTGTTATGATTTGGCACTATATAAATAAAATTGAATTTAGTTAATGACACCAGTGTGTTTTTCCAGTTGGGAAAATGTAAAAGTCTGAGATCAGTGCTGCGGTGTGCTGTGCATGCGAGTGTAGAGGGTCTGAGAGGAAAAGTTTGACATTTTAGGACACACACTTGTTCATTTTCTCGACGATCGACATCGCTGTCATGCTTCTCTCTTAAGTAAATATAGGAGGAAATAGCTAGTCTGGTTCTATCCAACGCTAACATCCACATTTTGAATCCACATACCGACATCTCTACAGCTCGCTGATTACCGTGTTACAGAACCTGTCGTTACTATTTCATGCTTTGACGAGATGTAATGTGTTAATTACTGAGCTGGAGACTTTGCTACATAACCGAATGTTTCATACATGAAAGTGGTATCTTTTCACAGCGAGAAGGCAAAATGTTGAACTATTCCTTTAAGTTTAAGTCTGTTAACTATTCTTTACTACTTACAACACTCACAACATTTTACTACTTTCCATACTGGTCTATTACATTAAAATCCACCGTATTGAACGATAGCTGTGGAGGAAATATTCAAAGTCATTACCGTTTTGTTCATGTTTTGCTGAGAAGGAAAGTCTGTCTCATAGCTCATATCAGAGTGTTTTAGGGTGGGTCCTTTTTTTCTTTATTTATTTTTTTTAGTCCCTGTTTTTTCAAATTCATAGTACGTTTATACGATCAACAGGGTCTTAAAAACAAGATTAGTTTGAACCCTGCTGGGAAGGTCTCAGCGGGCCAACAGTCAAGATTTCCAATCAAATAAGTCGGTCGTCGAATCAATTATAGATCAGAACTGGTAATGAAAAATTTGGGGATCTAGTTGATTCCTGAGAGGCGTTTTCAAACTGGGGAATGTGAGGAAAATTGATAAACTCAAAACCAAAACGTATGTTCCAACTTCTTCGCACGCTGATTGCATTAGATGGTGGGTTTTTTTTTTTCAGCTGTCTTTTTCTCCACAGTAAGCTCAGCTATGGTGGAAAATAGGTTGTTAAAGTTTCCTGAGCTTGAAAACAACATTAACAAGAAGGGAAAGGTTGTTAAAAAGTGGTCCGATGTGACATTATGAAAGGCATTCATGGAAAAGTCATGGAACCTTTCATTGAGTCCAAGGTGGGAGGCCTGATAAGATAAGACGTTTTTGACAATGAGCACGGATACTGAGCAAATTTTTGTTTTGTTAAAACAAGTTTGAAAATCAAGCATATCAAAGTTTACATTTACTAAGTCTATATCTTATAAATTGCCTAATAGACTCTGGTGTGTCTGTGTGGTTACATGGTGGTATGCTTGTTGTTTGCCTGGAACATACCAACTTACCATAATGGCCTCAGAGTTCAGAGAGAGGCCAGGCCCTGCACTTAATGTCACTGCCTTTCTAACAGGAAGGGGAGATACTGTGATATGAACTTCAGATGATTCTGTTTACATTTTGCAGATCGGCGAGCCGAAGCAGTTCACCACTTCAGACAGACGCAAAGGGCAGAGGCTGGAAGTGAAGCTCTTTGATGACTCCGTCTCTTCCTTCCCTCTCGTCTGGTGCGTCAGGCTCGTTCATTAATTTGGAAAATGAATAAAGATTTATTACTTTTGTGCCATGTTCCATCTCTTTGGCCCCGCCGGATCACTGCTGCGTATCTTTAGGTTGCCGCAAATTTACTTTGGTGACATGAAGCTTTAGATTAACCCGCTTGAACTCCATGTGCGTTTGATTTTCACCGTGCTCTCCCCCGAGTAACCGCCTGACCTCTGTTTCACTCACAGCTGGGACAGAGAGGCCATTCAGCTCGTGCAAACTTTGATACCCAAGGAGACGGGTAGGTTAACAGCTGCTGCTCATTCTCAGCCGCAGAATGAATCTTTATTTAACTGTTATTCCCGCCTGTCACGTCCCATTAACATACTGCACTGACGAGAAACATGCATGCGGATATCTGAGATGTAACTGTATGTTTATGTTTAACATAACTCACTGTTGTTTTAACTTCTATTCTTCATTCAAAGTGCTCTTCATCGCCGACACAAAGATTAGCTTTGACAGCTTTCGCAACGGCATGGCAGCAACCGTTAACTCGAAAACCATTATCACTGTTAATCCTGGTAAGACATCACAAAAAACATAGAAGCTGACATAAATACATATTGTGCAATCAGTAAAAACCAACCAACCAACAGCCATGTGGTGTACTGTGTCAAAAAAAAAACATCTTCCTGCTGTGCAAGTAGAACATTGTCAGTCAATCATAATTTGCTGTCAGACACGAGAGAAGCCAGCCTGCTGTTCAGCTACGCTAAGGAAGTATCGGAGTCTGGCGCTCTGGATCAAGATGAGAAGCCAGAAGATGTGACTGGTATGTTTTAGTGAAGAATTCCCCTCATTCTGATACCGTCGTCCTGCTCTATCTTGATGTAAAATGTGGCCTCAGCTTTTATGTCTCCTCCTTATTTCTCTTTTAAATTTCCTCTTGGCTCTTAATGTAATAGACAGTACATTGTGTCCTGTAATGGCACTCCATGATACAGGTAAATTGTATAATCAAGTTCTGGGAACCATGGCGAGAAGCGTATTTGTGTGCTATAAAAGGATGAGTCATGTAATGTTTCATGAGTCATGTCATTTTTCTTACAGTCCACAAATCCCATTAAAAAAGACCAAAACTAATCTTTAATCGATCCGACTTACGAGAACTAGCATCTTACTGTCTCTGCGCCTCAGATATGTTACTGGCTAACATGTTACTTATATTAACACAAGTATATAAACCATATATATCGTCATTGTGCAGTAAATACTCACTAAGACACCAAATCTATGGCTGAAAAAGTTCCCAACAAACAAACAATTTACTCCTGTTAAAGCACTACAAGAACTACAGTACCCATATGTCTTAGGAAATTACCAACTCTTTTTAAAGTTTAATTAAACTATATGTTTGTGGGCTGGGGGTCGAGCCATTTGTTCTTTGTTCGCTCTGAGAGCTGTTAAACTTGAACTCTTTTCATGGGGGTTGTTGACAATAAAAAGAGACAATATATCACCACAATAACACATCAAAAGATCAGATGACAGAGTGACATGTGCAGCCTGTTTTCCACAGACAAAAAAAAGACTGCAGACGTGAATTTGTGGCGCCGTCTTTGTCTCTGCAGTGGATTCCATCACTGACGTGTACACGGTGAGCCAGCTGAAGGAGAAGGCCCAGGACAACCCAGAGGCTTTCTTTGGCATCACATACAGCTTCATCTCCAAGCTCGACCTCGACTCTTCTGTTTCGAAAGTCATCAAGAACCGCTGGTGAGTTCACGCGAGTACACAGAAGATTCATTAAACAGTCGCGCCCTCACAACCCTGGTGTTTTACTTCAATCATCTGAACATGCTAAATTAAATACATTTGTTTGATTAACAGTCCCTCAGTCTGTTTTCTTTCCTGTCTCAGCTCCAGGTGTAAGTTTGAGGTGACCGAGGACATGCAGAGCTGCACCAACCAGTTTTGTCCAGGCAGGGATCAGGTCTTTTCATCCACCACAGGCTTTGACCTGCTGGTGGACTTTACAGACCACACTGGCACCGTGCACGCCTGCAACCTCAGGAGCCCGGTGGCAGAAAAGACACTTGGCTGCACGGTAAAAGAAGAGAGATGTATAACCATTACATGTTGGAAATACGAACAACATTACACAGCTGCATTATGTTTCCAACTGACTGTTCTGGAGAGTGTTTAAATTATGTGAGTGTCTGGAAAGTCAGGTCAGATTTTATATTTTGCGGTTATAATAAAAAAAAGAACTCAGGTTGTAAAACTCATGAATGGTTTGGCATTTTATTAAACAACGACCATACATAAAAAACATAAATCTCAAAATTAGGAGCGATGATCTGTGCTTTTCACTCCATCTGTTGCAGACAGACGAGTTTACCAGTTTGACCGATGACCAGCGGACTGCGATGAAGTGGAAATTTCTTTTGGAGAGATGTAAAATATACGTGAAGGTGCTGAAGCTCTCTATTCTATGCCGTGTGCGTTAGCTATAGACGATGTTTAAAAATTCTTTTAATATGTTGTTAGATATTCCCTTCCACTAAAACGAAGAGCGGGATCAAAGGGGTGATCCTGGACTGCTCGCTGGCTGACCCAGGAGAGGTGAAACAGCACATGTCCGCCCTGCTGCAGCGGCCATGATCACAACACACACACTGACGGAGCAGGAGAGCACACGTGTTGCAGTTGATTGCTTTACCTGCTGTGTGTTTCTGTTCTGACTGAGACGTTAACGAGGATAATAGTCGTTCATACATGTGGGCTTTGTGTTTTGTGACGGACACATTCTCTGCTTTATTTATTCATATGTTTACACTCTAAACTAAATGTATTTATTTTAACTTATTTATTTAAATACATATATTTAAGAATATACTGTTGTGTTGGTTGCTTATTAAATAAACCCACTAATAAGTTTAACAGTTATGTGTCAGTATGTTTTGTGTCAAATGTATAAATCAACCTGTATCGTTCCGTGAAAGGATATTTGACGTGCAGACGAATAATTATTTCTAAAGTTTTACTTTTTTTACATTTTTCTTTTAGATTTCAAATAGCATTCATATTAGAGGTGCGGCACAGTGGTGCAGCGGCCAGCACTGTTGCCTCACAACAAGAAGGTTTCTGGTTTGAACCTTGGCTAGAGTTTGCATGTTCTCTCAGTGCCCACTGTCCAAAGACGTGCACTTAATATGTTGCTTGGTGACTCTAAATTGCCTGTAGTTATGAATGCTTGTCTGTGGTTGGATGTGCCCTGTGATGAGCTGGCGGCTTGTCCAGTGTGACCTTGGTCATTTTAACCTCAGCAGCCATGTGTGACGCATTGGTCCTGCTGTGATAACAATAAGTCAGTAGATGGCGGCAAAGCGCTGCTTATCAAAACGGAACTTTAAATCATTGTCGTCTATTTCTAAGGGACACATTACGGCGACGTACTGATTTGTGGTCAACGCCAACATCTAGAGGTAATCAAAACTTTTCATGTTTATTGTGTTTAATATTCATAAATAACGTCCTGCAGTGAAATATCGTTACAGTCACAATGTGTTAGCTTCTGAAGTAGCCACGTCAGCTAACTGTCTGAATTGCATAGTCCGTAAACAGAGCTAGCCTGCTGTGCTAACGTTAGCATGCTCGTTATAAGTTGAATGTTGTATTTCCACAAAAAAGTTCAACAACGTTCCTGTTTAAATGTGACATTTAACGACAGTCTGAACCCGGCAGCGGCTGACTGATTTCTACATCTCTCCGCAGTGTCACGCATTCCTCACTGCGAGCAGTGACAAGCCAGCAGTCAAGCATGAATGTGAACCAGGGGACGGTGGGCAGCGACCCGGTCATCCTGGCCACGGCTGGATACGACCACACTGTCCGCTTCTGGCAGGCCCACAGCGGGATCTGCACCAGGACGGTGCAGCACCAGGACTCTGTATCCTCGTTGTAGTGGCAGAGCCCCACAAACACAGATCAGACATGTTTGTCCTAGCTGGAGAGATTTAAGATTTCCAGATTTGGAGTTGATTAATCGACAAAAAAAGTGACTATATGAACCTGTACTGTGTGTTTATGAAAGAGTTTCATGTGAATATAAGGAATAAGAAAATTCCCCCTTGTCCCAGTCAAAACAACATGGCTGCAGTCATAGGAGTTGTTGTTTACTGTCTTTGGAGCAGCTCTAGGATTTGTCTGTAGATGGCATCATCACTGCAGTGTGTCCCTCTGCTTTTTAGTATAAGGACAGACTCGTATCAGCTGTTGTTAAATATTAGAGACGATCCATTTTCTTAACGTTTGCTTCCAGCAAGTAAATTCACTTGAGGTCACACCTGACAGGAGTATGATCGCAGCAGCAGGTTGGTTACGAATACCTCTCAGCCCTCATTTGTTACATTGATATCATGCGTCATGATTAAATTCATAGCTGCTATATTTTACAGTAATCCACGCTCTTTGTTTCAGGTTATCAGCACATCCGCATGTACGACCTGAACTCCAACAACCCCAACCCGGTGATCAACTACGACGGCGTAAGCAAGAACATCACGTCTGTGGGCTTCCATGAAGATGGACGCTGGATGTACACGGGAGGGGAGGACTGCATGGCTCGTATATGGGACCTGAGGTACTGAGAAGGAAGGTCGCTATGCTAAAACAACACACTGTGTGTTTGACAAATCTAACTTTGATCCCCTACAACTCCACCCAGGTCAAGAAATCTGCAGTGTCAGAGGATATTCCAGGTCAACGCTCCAATCAACTGTGTATGCCTGCATCCCAACCAGGTGAGACACTCAGTGTACTCGTTCAGTGTTTCGTGTATGTTCTTGCTGCCCGAGCAAGTTCGTAAACACTCATTGTTGTATGTTTTTCAGGCGGAGCTGATCGTGGGAGACCAGAGTGGAGTGATTCATATCTGGGATCTGAAGACCGACCACAACGAACAGCTCATTCCTGAGCCAGAGGTCTCAGTCAACTCAGTTCACATCGACCCAGATGCCAGTTACATGGCAGCGGTCAACAGTTCGGTCAGTATCCAAACAGTCTTAAAAAAAGGGTGCTGTTTATGGAGACCCTGGAGCGTTAAGTTCTATTAAATGATTAAAAATGGCCTCCTTTGGTCCTTTCTGTCCTCCTTTAACAGGGAAACTGTTATGTGTGGAACCTTGCTGGAGGCATCGGGGATGAGGTGACTCAGCTCATTCCCAAGACTAAGATCCCTGCACACAAACGCTACTCCCTCCGCTGCAAGTTTAGCCCTGATTCCACGTGAGTGCCCTCCTCCTCTACACATTATAAGTCTTCCTCTGCTTGTTAACTCTTGAATAACGAATAATGTGACTTCAGTGAAATGCTGCAGTAGGACCAGGAAAGTTAACAAAGTTTGCTTCCTGCTCTGATATTGTTGCTGATGATAGTGACTTTTTTTTGTGTGTGTGTGTGTTTGTCGTCATCTCCAGTCTGTTGGCCACCTGCTCAGCAGACCAGACCTGTAAGATCTGGAGGACGTCCAATTTCTCACTGATGACGGAGCTGAGCATCAAGAGCAACAATCCTGGAGAGACCTCCAGAGGCTGGATGTGGGACTGTGCTTTCTCTGGAGACTCCCAGTATATTGTCACTGGTCAGTACATGAGCAAACATGGCAAATGGGCTATCACTACAATGAAATATCAATATACAAGGATCCCCGCTCAGAGAAGTGCTGCTGTTTTGGAGTTAAGATATCCAATTCGATTTTTATTTTGTACTGGAAATGTGTGGGCAGAGATTATAAATGATTAGCTTATAAATTATTCATAATCTTACAAATCTATGAGCAGGCTGTCGCTGTTTGTAATTGCTGAGTCTAAAACAACAGATTTTCATGAGCCAGATTTGAAACGGGTTGAAGGTTTTCTCAATAAGGATGTGTTTTCTTAAATACTGCTGTATATTTAGTGGCAGATTAAGTGACTTTAGCCTTTTAGAGAGACGAGGGTAATGGTTTCGTATCTTCAGGGTAAGTCAGGTTCTGACTCTTGTTTCCATCCATTAGCCTCCTCAGACAACCTGGCTCGTCTGTGGTGCGTGGAGACCGGGGAGATCAAGAGGGAATACAGCGGCCACCAGAAGGCCGTGGTGTGTCTGGCCTTCAATGACAGCGTGCTGGGCTGAGGAGGATTGAAGATACGAAGAGACAGGAGATGACAGACGGACAAGGACAAAAAAACCAATGGACTCTTTGGAAGATGTGCGGTTGGCATTAACGGGAGTTATTTAAAAAATATCCCAGAAATGATCGTCCTGAGAAAGGGGAGGCTTGTGTTTGAACATTACGATGAATCTCGTCTGTTTGTCCCGTGCTCTGTGCCAGCTGGAGGAACTCGGCATCGGAGCAAGGCCAGCTTAAAGGAACAGCACACCATTTTGCCCCAAATTTAAACACTCGTACGGGAAAACACCTGTACCAACAGTATAGAAACTGGTATAAGTCTGATTACAGTACATGATAATATTCATCAGGTAACTTTTTGTTTTTAACGTCAATACTCAACTCCAAAGTTATTGTATCGTAAGGACCACATTATGTGTTGTGTGTGATGTGTATATTTTATTAGATTCTCTTAATTCAAAGTTAAGTTGTACTATTCTTTATGATCACATGGTAAATTAAAGAGAAAATGATGTACAGAAAGTGATTCCACAGTGAAGACGTCATACATTTTCAGAGTTTTTTTCAGTCTAAGGAAGAGAAACTGAGCAAAAAGTACACAACAGTCTTTTATTAGACAGATCAAAACACTCTCATTGCAACAGAAATGGTTACACATAATTACACTGCAGCAGTGGGTTACAGGAAATACAATTAGAGGCACATACAAAAAAGGGGATCTTTCTTCTGTAATCTCTGAAGTGTGCCACCAGAGAGGGTATTACACATGAACAGAGTGACGATGGGGCTTTGGCAATAACTATGACAGCCTGTCTCCATCTCTTCTCTCTCAGGAAGGATGGAAATGGACTGGGAGGGTTGGCTGCTTCACTGGTTTACTGGCGGCTGTATGGCACAAAGGAAACAGTCAAAGCTGGCTTTTGTTCTGACTTTTTTTTTTTTTTTTTCTTGAAGAGGGAGCTAAAAAGACAACTTTGTTTCCCTGATCTTTTGCTGGGAGGAGAAGAAGAAGAAGAAGAATATACAGTCACTCTGGTAGGTAGTAGAAACAGACAGACACGCAGATGTTGCTGGGAAAGCAGATGTCGATGCAGAAGTAGACCAGCCTCTGTTTGCCCGGGCCTGAAAATGACACGGAGAAAACATGATCTTTAACAAGACACAGATAGAGTGAACACGACCTAACTGTGGAAACAGGCCGTCATAGTGGAGACAGTGCAGCGTTTACTGTTGGACGATGGAATAACATACTGCCTCCCTAAATCCAGAATATTATCCCCAAATTGTACAAATCCAAATTTCACACTCTAGCCCACATTTCCTTGCAGAAAAACTGTTTCTATTAAATAAATTAACAGATTCAATCACTCATAAATTGCATTATATTTACATTATTATATATTCTATTATTGTATGATATTAAATCCACTTATATTTTGGGGTAAGATTTGCTGTAAGCACCACAAGTAGACTGTTGAGTGAGTAAGTTTCTTTCAGCGTGTCATTTACTGCATCAGTGGAAAGGTCATTGGACGTCATAGATTAGGGTTAGGTTTCAGCCTGACGCGTTGGTTCAACATGGAGTTGCCAGCTGACTAAATTTAAAAACACTGTGTGAGTACTGATGGGTGGATCCTGACCTTTTCTGGTGTGTACAACGACGTGCGCATACATCAGTCCAAAATGTCAGTATACAACTCAAATAAAAACATGCAGTAGATCACCATAATGTCTGTGCCATCATTTCTTTCCACTGCACAGTGACCTCAAATGATATGAACTGTATCGCTCTGTGTTCTGCTCTTTTTGTTGTTGTTGTTGTTGTTGTTTTTATAGCCAATACATTGTTTTGTTGAACTATTTTAATAATCAACCATCAGCTATTTAAGAAAAATGCCAGATATTGTCTGGTTTCAGCTTCTCAGATGTGAGGATCTGCTGTCTTTCTTTGTCATCAAAATGTCTTTAGGTTTAGTTGGTCAGAGAAAACAAATACTTGTCTCAGATGTCATCTTAGGATCTTGGAAATCATAATTAGCATTTTTTCGCTATTTTCTGACCTTTTGTGGACAAAATGAATAATTGTCAGATTAGTTTAGGATTAAAATAATCATTACTTGCAGCACTACTGGTTTTGACAGAGTATGAGCAGGGGAAATTCTTCTATTACTATGAGGCCATTTCAGAAATCAGTGGTTATCTATTTTAGTTGTAGGGATTGCAGCAGTACATACAGTAGCCTGGTATACTGTGGTATGATTGTTATCATACAGTGTACATTAGATCTATGGTATTGAATTCTACTGTATTAGTATTGCTGAAGAAATATAGGATGTAATATTTTGTAAAATTATAATAAAATGTTTGTTCAACCAGAAAAAAAACTCTTCAGTTTTGTCATTATAACTTAATAATACTAATAATCTAACATCGTTATACCATGAACCTGTGATGAAAATGTATTTTCCGAGACAGTTATCATGCTGTGAAAATCTCATACAGTTGTAACGCTGCTTGATCAAGATAAGGCTGGAATTATGCTGGAACTATATTGTTCTTATTATCAACAATTCCTACTGAAAAATCAAAACCAACAACATGTTTTGGTCTCTACATACTTTCTGACTTCTCTGTTTAGCAGTTAGCCTGAAGCCCATTTGTTTCTACTGAAGCTATAAATGTATAAAAATGTCAAAAATATTCACTTTAGTATACTATATATGTATAGTAAATATTTAGCTATATAGTGTATATTTGTATTTTTAAAAAGCTCTAAGGCTAATGAAACAGCTGGGCACTGTAGCTTTTAGCAAACATCAGTCAACACGTGTAAATCGGGTATTTTGTAGGGACTATTTTCAGTGGCGGATTAATACACATTTGGTTCTCAGAGTGTTGAGATGTGACATTGAGTCAAAATAATAATACCAGTGTGGCTCACTGGTGTGTTTTTAATAGTTTTTGGACAACAGTGGAGCTCTGTGACACAGAGGCAGAGATACTTATTGTCCTAACATTTGATGCTAATGTCTGTTAATGTCTGGTTGTTCTCACCCTCGGCTTTCCTGGTCCAGAGGACAGACCTTTCCTGACACAGATCCTGGAGTGGCTCCTCCAGCGTGGACACATCCACCTGACTGGCCGCGAGCACTCCCAGGAACTCCGTCTGCCTCTGGGTCTCATTCCCGGACAGCTGGAACTGACTCTGCTGAGGACAGTGTCATCAGTGTCAGAACATCTCAAGAGAAAATCCACAACAGATGAAGAGTTTTGTCCTCTGCTGGAATGAATAGAGACTCAGAAGTTGCAGTGTCATTTAATAAGTGTGAGAAGTCATATTCAGCTCAACAGTGACCAAGCAAAATGAATTACTTGCCAGGGAGATATGAAGACTGAAACTCAAGCTGCTATTAGCCCGATATCTTCTTTGATGAGATCAACACGGCTGCACATTTGCACTCTTATTCGTCACAATGGCCGTGTGTAATTGCACCACTTACACTTCTGATTGGCTCAGATAGTGGACCACTTAAAGTGCTGTAATGCTCGAGTGGGTCACGTAACAACCAGTTCTCCAACCAAGAAGCTCATTGTGCTGCAGAACAGAGGGGCAAACCACAGCTACCCTCCATCCATACGGGGCCTATCCTTTCTATCATAGATTAAATGACCACAATCAACAGCTAGGTTTGAATACTGAGGAGCTGTATGAGATATGTGACACCGCGAGACGGGATCACAAAAACACTCTTTTGATGCGTGGAAATGAGATATTGTGCAAAAAAGATGATGATAAGGTGGAGAAACAGAACTCCATCTCAGTTTTCTGGTCTCCATTTAAACCACCGCCGTGGTCTTTCACTTGCTCAGAATTGAGAATCGAGATAGACAGACATCAATATTAGGAATCCAGGCATTTGTCACAAAGCACACACAAACAAGCCACCCCCTGACTGACCAATGCATCAGGCTGTATTTTAATCCAACAGAGGAGTCCTAAAAAGCTAAAAAGCCCTCACACAGAGTGGCCATT
Source organism: Argyrosomus regius (assembly GCA_946959425.1). Taxonomy (NCBI): domain Eukaryota; kingdom Metazoa; phylum Chordata; class Actinopteri; family Sciaenidae; genus Argyrosomus; species Argyrosomus regius. Next base: position 15,633,391 of record OX336900.1, read on the forward strand.
GTGCCCACTCAAGGGCTCGGGCTCGCTGCCGTAGTCTCCTGTAAGAAGATCCTGGGCAACACCAAGGGGGCCTGCAGGGATCAGATGTGCTGAGGAATTCAGCCGTGGAGGCGAGAGAGGGAGACTATACTTGCTCTTCAAGGCTCTGTGCGCTTCACCCCTCTCTTTGTAGAAGCAGGGAAGTCATGCAAAGCCTATGAAACCCAGCAGGCCCCTGGCTCAGTGGTGCATTTTCTTAAAGCTTATGAGCCACGGTCAGAAATGCCAATTCACACATTAGCACGGGCGGCTTTAGAAACACTTGGCAGAGCTAAAAGGGCAACCTTTTTATTTTATTACGTCGAGCTTTGTAGTCTCGCATTTCCTGAACGCAGTGAGGGAGACCCTAACACGACGGTTCAGTTCTCATGTGTTGAAAAGTCGCTCCCTGTTACCTTGTGTGTCGACTCCTGGAGGAGGGAGTGCACATTGTCGTAGTCAGACTCCTCCATCTTTTGCAGGAAGCAGCTCTCCTGGTCCACAGGTTTGTAACATATCAAACCCTGCAACACAATCAAGACATGTTCAACATCATGAACTAGAGTCCGGCACATTATGTGGCATGTATCATCTCATGCACGTACATGTTTGATATCAAAGAGCACAGTGGACGTCCGATTTTCTGGTGAGGTCACAGAGAAGGTCACCAGGTCATTCTGCTGGTCCACAACGGCTGACTGGTTGATCAGAACTCCAGACTGATCTGGGACTGTGATACGGACGATCTGTGAAGACTAACAAAAGCAGGTTAGGTCAACGTGAGTAAGGTCAAACACACACGCTGAGGTCAATATAGGGGTTTGTATATATATATATATACCCGGGAGTGAGGCTGCGACAGCCCCAGGTGCCCCGTCAAGCCGAGGGCAACAATGACCAGGAGCAGAGAGGCTGAGAGGCTGACCCAGAATGCCTTGTGTGGGAAGTGGGACTGGGAGGACGCAGCAGAGCCCCCATCCTGGAGACACATAAGACAAGCTATTTAAACAGTACCCGACATCTGAGTATGGGATGTAAACATCAAACTCCAGAGGGAACTCAACACCAAACTGCAGACAGATTTGTGTGAATTTAAGACTGGTAATAAAGCAACATCTGGAAGTCACATCCTATTATTATGCAGCTGTTGCTGGCTTGTTATGTAGCAATAGTTGCTGGAGTCAAGTTTCCAGCTTTGAGTCCTTTGCCAGATAAAATGCATCCTTCCTCAGTCAGTAGTTGCTCTTTAAGTTAAAATCTTACCGTGCACTGTGCTTCCTCCAAACGGTTGTCTGAATGTTTCCAACACCTCACCATCCTGTGTCCCTTGACGGCTCCTCACTCAGTCTGCTCCCTTCTCGTAGCTACCGGCATGGAGCTGTGGTCATGACTGAGTCTCAGTACACCTGGCCAGCTTCTCTTTGTCCCTGCAGACCTCCCGCCTCCCCCCAATTCCTCCTCCTCCTTTGCCCTCATCGTTTCCCTCCCAAAACAGTCACCCACTTCACACAAAACTCCACGTCTTGCCAATTTTCAACTTTTGTCTTCCTGCAATTTCCTTTTTTTTTTTTTTTTTTACATCTTCCCTGCCTAATATGACTTAATATACCTCTCAAACATGATCCATCTTTCCACTGCCCCCATTCGCCCTCACTCAAACATACACTTACAGGGGAGGAATTGGCCGCCCTCCCCAGCTCAGACAATGGACAAAGAGGTGAGGCAGGCGCAGCTTGGAAAGCCTCTCTCATCAGGTGAGAGGTGATATGCGGTTCTGACTGTTGCGGCATCCAGCCGATGACAGCCCAAGGTGACTTTAAGCACGGGATTTAGAGGGAAGTTTGCAGTGTTCACTTTGAACGTAAGCCAGAGAGCAGACATTGATTTAGTGAAGATAGTTTGCATTTTATTACAAATTTGAGCATTGCGTTGAGTGACTGTGGAGTCGAGGACAAGTCAGAAAGAGACAGGTGGTAAGAGGAACATACCTTTAAAACATATATGCCAGTCTATTAATCAGATTCACTAATGACGTAACATAACAGGGTATCATTGCACCAATACCTAAAAAAAACAGGAATCTTTAGTCAGACCAGTTCGGTGCCATATAGTCCCGTTCTGTGGCTGTTATATAGACTTTGGAACAGAGCTGTAAACCTGAACACACATATATTACCAAACTGTTGGCACACAATTGTGCGCTCTTTTGCCTTCTTGAGTTTGACTTGTAGTTGCTTAAGGGGGAGATTGCATCACACACTGAATAAAAGACTTTAAAGTACACTCACTTTCCTAAAGACAAACACTCCTTGAGTCTCTTTAACACTTAAATTACAATGAAATAATACTGTAAATCATTGTTCTTAAGTTATTATTAATAAAACATCATGTTAAATGAGAAGGTTTAATTTAACGGTTTAGTCTTTGTCTCCTCCGTCACACAGCAGCTATCAGCTTGGTTGTGACTTTGTAATAGAAATGATCATATTATGGTTACTGAAAAAAATATTGCTAGGCTACGGTGTAGTTTCATCCCTGCAGAGCCGGAAGAAGGTCTGCGATGCTCTCCACGTAATAATCTGGTACCATCCCCTGCCTCTCTGCGGAGCCGCTCTTCTGATGATCCTCAGCGTCCGCCACAGTGCTGACCCCCGTGAGGGTTAGGAGGGTCTTCAGGCCGCAGTTGGAGCCGAGCATGATGTCGGTGTCGAGGCGATCGCCCACCATCAGGCAGCGGTCGGGGTTCACGCCGAACTGGGAGGCCACGCAGTCGAACATGAAGTTGTTGGGTTTGCCCACCGTCTGGGCACGGTGCTGGGCCGCTGTCTCGACGGCCTGCAGCAGGCAGCCCGTACCTGGGAGGAGGAGATGAGGAGACCTTTAACTTCATTACCTTACAGATGAAATCCACTTAGATACAAACCTGAGCTCTTGTGGAACTCGTGAGTTAATTAAGTTTATTTTGCAGACGTTATGAAAGCTCCAAAGTTAAAATCAAAACTCCCAAAGGCCTTGAAAAGCCCTGAATATTTTGAGGTAAGGCGAAGCCTTGTCTTATTTTATTTACAAATAAAGTTACAAATGAGAGCATTTGAATATTTCTGTCATTTGATGGGCGTTGGAGCAGATAAGAGGAACTTGTGGCTTCAAACAGGTAGGTGCTAAAACTTATATATGGATATATTTTGCATACCTACCAGAACAGCTTTTAAAACATGTGTGTGTCCTGAACAAAGGCTTTGCAGGAAGTAGACTTAACTGGATTTTTATGTGCAAATGAGAAAATTATAGTGTTTTTTCTAAGGTTTTAGTGCATGATTATCTTAGTAATAAGCCTAAGCTCCCTCCTATACCCTTAAAGATTATCCTTAAAGTGAATGCATTGTATGTAGACACACAAAACTCACGTGCTGCAAGATGTAGTGAGTACCCACCTGGTACAGCCTTGCCTCCCTCCAGAGGCAGCCGTGTGTCCCTGTTGGTCCCCACAAACAGACAGCCCTCCTGGCTCAGGTACTGCATGGCTCTGTTCAGCTTCATGTAGCTGAAATGTTCATCGAAACCCACCACCACCGCCTTCACCTCTGGATCCAGAGGCACGTTAGCCCAGTCGGCTTGCTTCCCGGAGATGTGGTCGGGTCCCACCCCGGTCGGCTGGATCCCAACCGCCTCCAGCTCCTGCTGCATGGCGTTGCTCCCTATCAGATACACCTTACCCTCCAGTTTGCAGACAGTCTTCAGGTACATGGCGGAGCAGTACGCGGTCCCGAACACCTCCTCTTCTTTCACGTTGAAGCCCAGAGTTGTCATTTTGTCTACATACATCTTCCTCGTCTTGCTGCTGTTGTTGGTGACGAAGAAGACTTTCTTCCCTTTTTCTTTGAGCAGGTTTATGACCTGAGCGGCACCGGGGACGGCCTGGTCCCCCCGCCAGATAACCCCGTCGCAGTCAAACAGGACGCTGTCGACAGAGTCCAGAACTTGTTTCACCAGGGCTCCGGTCAGCCGAACACATTTCGACCCAGACATGACAGAAACCGAGCTGTTCCGAGCTGTTCCGCGCTGTCAGGTTTAAAAACTAACACCTATTCACCCGGTACGTGCTGTCCGTGCACGCTGCTTTCCCTACCGAGCAAAGTCACGGACGTGATAAAGTCAGGTAGTCCTGTATGAAATAACAGTACTCTACCTTTGTGGTGAATGAAACCGGTTCACTGACGGGTTTGTTTAATTAACTGTAGTGTTGAAATTCACCGACCTTCCTCTGAACGTTGCGTAAACTCCGCGGTTACTTCCGCACCGGCTTAAAGTGACAGGAACCACACACACACACACACACACACACACACACACACACACACACACACACACACACACACACACACACACGAAGAAATCCGGTCCACTTCCGGTCATGCTTACGTCACTGACCCCTGCTCACGAGGCTCACAACCAGAGACCACACAGCTGCTACTAAAATAGTTATATTCCTATGAATTTAAGGGGACTACACTATAATTTGGCAATACAGACATGGCAGAAGGTGGAGATAAACGTCCATGTTGGCTTGTGCATAGTCTTTAAATAACTATGGAACTACAGCTTTAAATGATGAACTACAGCTCCCATGAGCCTTTGAACTCCAAATGAAGTCTATTTTTTTTATAGCAGAAGAAACACATTTGCAGTCTATAACACTAAAGGCTGTCACAAAAGACAACAATGGAAGCTTAAAGGTCCAGTGTGTGTACAATCTAGTTGCATCTAGTGGTGTAATCGTTGCATTGCAATCCCCTCACACCTGCCTTCCTAATGTAAAGGAGAAACAACATTTAATAGGCCCTGTCTACATTTAGTTTATCTGTTCTGGGCTACTGTAGAAACACAGTAGTTTCAACATGACAGCATCCATGAAAGAGGACCCCCGCTCCTACTGTAGATATAAAATGTTATTTTAAAGTAACAAAAATAAAAAGATTCTTATGCATGAAAACATAATTATGAATATTATATTCCATGTCTGCTTTAACACTGCACCTTTAACACTGCAGAAAATATATCAACAAAACAGAAAAAAACTGAATTACACACATTACAAACATGCTTTTTCTGTAGCATGTCATGTTTCATTTTCTTCATGTGCTTCATCCAGTGTTGTTGTGTTTTGCATATCGGAGCCCGCTCATGATCCCAACAGTATGTGAATGTTAATGTGTAATTCCACTTTTGCTCCTGGGTTGTCCAACTAGCATAGGTGTGTGTTTATGATGCTAATAAATTCAAAATAAATATATAAATAAACATCAGTGTACAGCTCCCCCTGCTGGCTTCACAGACACAGAATTTTAACTTCAGAAATTCATAAAATTTATTTAAATCCCTGCCTACAATGAAGCTAAACATGCAAAAGCTGAGGTCTAATGCCATGATTATATACTGAAGAAACTGCATGTCATTTAGTTGATGGCAGGCAAAGGATAAACAGGGATTAAATAAGGTGTCCTAAGCTTGCAGCTATTTGTTGATGTTGTCAGAGCTTTTCAATTTGTGACACCTCGTGGGAGACAGACACCAGAGCCCATAAGAAATTGCTAACATAAACTTTATTTTGTCAGTCAGCAGTAAATGTTACCAACAGTAAACCCCAGGAGGAAGGTACAGTAAATGCAGCATAACAACACAGCAGCAGCATTTTTTTTCAGTTGTCTTTTTTCTGAACAGGTTGTAGAGGGAAGAAAATCTCTCCCAAGTTTCGGAGGAGCCCTTTGCTGTAGTAGTATCTTTTAGAGTGGTCTGGTGCCGGGCTACAGAGATGGTCTGCTGTTGCAGTTGGGTGGCAGTGCTGACAGACGTAACCTCGACTTTTGTACCACTCATTGGAGGTCTGGTTGACAAGAGCCAGAAAGGAATGGAATAAGGCATAACCCGCCAGCAGGAAGAAGACAAAGACCAGAAATCCCAGCATGAAGACGATTCGGGGGAAGGTCAGGAACAGATGCTAGAGAGAGAAAGAGAGAAAAAAAAAGAAACTTATTTCATATTTAAATTTTGCATTGGAAATAAACACAGCTGCAGCATATGTAGTAATATACAGTGTCTTACCTGTACAACAAACAGAGGTCCTGCTGGCTGCTGCTGGCCGTACTCATCTATATAACTGGCTGACAGAAGCCCTGATCGCAGAACGGCATGAATTAGCATGTCTCCTGTAAGTATGGCGATGTCGCCTGCCATGGCGCACACACAGAAGAGGTAAAGCAGGAAGTAACGTGTATTCTGAGCACCGATGCAGTTGTTCACCCAGACACAATGGTGGTCAAACCGTTGGACGCACCTGTTGCAAACCCCTGAAATAAAGACAATGTTTACAGTGAGCACTAAGCAAAGCACGGACGGGTACAATATTTATTTAAGTATCAAACCCAGAGGGAACAGAACAGATAGCATGACATGCATCTATAACAAAGTACTCACTGCAGTGTTTGGAGCGAGCCGGTTTGACAAGCTGGCAGGTTGGACAGGAGACTCCTGGGTGAAACAGCCTCCTGTCATACGGATAGACATGCAGCTGGACAGCGACTTTCTTCTTTGTCACTGCGCCTGCCAGAGCAGAGAGGAGAGAGTGGAGAAAAACATGGCTTTAGTGGAAAACAAAACACACACCAGCTCTCCAGACCTCAACGTGATGAAGAAAGGTCTGGTGATTTGTCCACATGAACTTTATCCTGTCCAGAACTTGTCTCTGGTTATTCTTGTAAAACATCAGCTGAAATGACCTACTTTAGTCTGAATTAACTGGAGTTATTTAAAGTCTATTAGGGATCAACACAAGAGTTTTTACTGCACAGCCACAATCTACAAGTGCCTTAAAAGCAGTAGTTAAGTAGAATAATCCTCATAGGGAAATTAAATGTAACAGAAGTAAGCATGTAAAGAACAGAAAAACTCAAACACACAAGCCAAAATATAAAAATACAGGTTGACAAGTTGATTTTGGGGCCAAGAACAAAACAGACCAAGACAGTGAATTTCACTGAAATTAACATAGAAGCTGCATCTGGCATTCCCTAGACATGGACCCACATGAGGATACATTTTTCTGTTTTACTGTACCCCGGGTAATGTTGTGTAGCCCATCCCTTGATTACCAGACTCCCCAAGACAATATTTTACCCCCCAGGTGACAACATAATTACTAACATCCCTATCATAGGAAAATATGTCAGCACACTGACAAAGAATGAATCTCTGGCATGTTGGGAGGAATAAGGTTTACAGGTTACGTGCCTGATAGCACTGGTTAGTGTAGTCATGGTGTACCAATCTTACACATCTCATACCTCAACACCTTCCCTGCCTGTCTCTTTATAGTTTAACACTGCACCCAATAACAAATATACTTGAGCTAAATTAACCTGGATCTCTCTTGATGCAGAGGTAGAAGAAGTAGGTCTTGATGGCCAGCAGGATGTAAGGCACGGACAGGCTGGTCAGGGTTGTGTCCATCTCCCTGCAGAAAGCAAACACCTCGTAGGTGAACTCTGCGTACACAGCAACCTCGAGGAGGATATGCAGATAGATGAACATGTTGTTCCTGCAATTAAGAAGCAAAATGACAAAGACTGAAGGCAAATGTACACAATTAGAAATGTTTGACACTGTATTCAAAGGCTAAAATACAATATTAGACCATATAGAGATACATAAATGTTAACTGGGGGCACTTTAACTACAAACCTTTGATGAAACAGCCTGTGCATGGTCCACTGTGAAAACCTTTGGAGCCATTTTGGTGTAAATGGTGCAACTACCTGTGAAGGAAACACTCCATTATGTATCTGTATGGTGATGAAGCAGTGTAACAACAGCGCCACCAAGTGTCTGTTTCTGGAAGCACAGTTACAATGCTTCTTTTCTTACCTTTACTATGGAGTTGGAGATGATACTAAAAGGTGTTTGCTGCTGGCCTGAGTATTTGCAGACTAGGACTATACATGTCAGCACCACCACGACGTAGATAGCAAACAGCGTGAGGAAATCCATGTCTCACCTGGCAGCATCAGAGACACAAAACAACAGGTGTTTACGGTGCAAAGTCCCAACGGACAGGTAGCAAACTCAACGGGAAGATGTAGTTTTGTTAGCACTTTTTCGTTTACTTTTCATTTTGCTTGAACATGACAGTGAAATTTAGTCGAAATAGCGTAGGGTGTGTCCCCAAATGAGCAAGTTTACGTTAGCATGCTATCCTGCGTCAGCGCTTAGCAAACCTGCATATCTATGAGCTACTTTCTAAACCTCTTTTCAGCGCCTTACCTGCTAGTCGAGGTCACACATAGCTGCCTTTCAGTGTTTTATCTCACGTCAACATACTTTGGTTTGGTTAGCCCTGTGGCAACTAGCCCCACTTTAGCTCCATGAACATGCTCTGTAAACAATGCTAGTAGCTACTTCCGTAGCATTGATGTAGCTAAATTCCAAGCTAACAGCTGATTGGGCTGCGCTAACGTCCTGACACTGCTGCAGCCAGGTGTGGAAAACTGTATGAATATGTATATAAATATTATCTTTATCCGCATATTGATAGTTATGCATAATGTCCACACATGCATAATGCTGCAACCCCTTTAAAACATATAAATAATTAATAAAAACGACTTTTAAATCCACTTTAAAGTGTCCATAATTAATAGTAAAAGTGTAATGTCAGAGTTTCTTGACTGTCTTACTCCTGATGAAAGCCCTTTTATTTATCCACACAGTATACCCTCTCAACTATAACCATCACATATTCACTTTCACAGGATTAAACGGTTCCAGTCTGTTGTTTTCTGAATGAAGAGGAGATGTGATCCACTTAAGCTTTCACCTGTATTCAGGAGGTCAGTTTATCACATGCACACAGCACATTACTTCTTCAGAGTCAGACATAAAATCAGATGGCTTAAGACAGGCCTCCTTCAGTGCCTACATAAATAACTAGTTTACTTAGTATTGTTTTCTCTCTGTCACTGCCATCAAGTGCTCCACACAATGCGACAAGGCATCACAAGACACCTGTTGGATCTGGTTGCCGGCATGGCCCTACACTCATATTACGGCTCACAGTGCCGGAGAGGGGAGCATTACTCAGGAGCTCTGCACGCACATCTATGGATGCTGTTTAAAAAGGTATGGGACGCGTGGCTGTGCTGGGGTGTTGATCATTTTAGATGTCTCTTATTATACATATGTGATCACTATGCATTGAGTGAAATTTCAGTGACAGTTTGAGATGTGTCTCTAAATACTTTTCATCATTTATGATTAGTGAAGTGCCAGTTTTCATGTCATAAAGATGCATTCTTTCAGCTCACTTGCTTTTGTTTAATATAAAATATATCTCAAGGATGATGTAGATATGCTCAAAAGTATGAATTATTTCTTAGAATAAAAACTGAACACAGTTTTTCTAACTGAGTCAAAAGGCTGACAGTTCTATCAGAATCAATTGCCTGTGAAATGTCAGTTTTCTGTCCGTCATCATGTGACACACGAGTAACTTTCTTGGTGTGTAAGCGGAGAGTTTGATTGAAGTGAGCAGTGAGTGTTTGGAGATACAGCCATTTATGTTTAATTATTTAGTTGGTACCGTACTGCCTGTTCCTTATTGGGTGTTTTGCCACGAATGACAGTTCACACTCCAATAACCTGCAGGCTTCTTCACTATTTTCTCTTCAGCGGTGATGAAATCTCATTTAAATTACCCCACTACTTGTATTTCATTTTATATTATATTAGAATATAATGTGATAGATAGATAGATAGATAGATAGATAGATAGATAGAGTACTTTATTTATCCCCAAAGGGAAATATATATGTAACAATATGGAATATATTATATAATAATATGTAATATATTAATATGTAATATAATATGTAATATCATAATATACATAATCTCTCTCAGGGATAGAAGTAACTTTGAGTAACTTTGAACAATTGAGTAGCTTTTGTGTACTGTAAGACAAATTTTTTAGTTAAAAAAAAAAATCTTGATCTTTTGCAGTCATAAATATCATTTTTATAAATGTTCTCTAAACAAATAAGTAAACATTTGTACAGGTACTTACAAACACACATACCCTGCCCTCCCCAGGTACCCCAAAAAAGTAATCACCGTAAAGACTGAAACACAAGCAAACAAGAGGGAAGAAATAAATAAGTAAATAAATTAGTAATTCATAAAAAGATACCTAAATAAGAAAAAACAACAATAGCAACGAAAACAAAACATACATATACATATAAACATGCATACATATACATGAATATAGATGTTATATGATAATAATATATGATACTGTGAAGATACATTTAAATGTAGACACAGGTAAATTCATCTTCAGGTTAATTTTATTTTTGAACCAAACTGATTTTGACTTGTTGACTATGTTCAGTTCTAGCCGTGCCCTGCATACTTATTCTGACTGATTCGACCTCCACTGTGGTTGAGCTTTGCTTTAGTTGTGGTGGTAGTTACATCAGGTCAGCAGACTAATACTTTTTGAATGAATACGATTGATAAAGGTGGAAATTGAACCACACTAGCACAAGTGCGAAAAAACTACCGCAAGGGTCAGGGAGCTGTCAGTCAAATTCAGTCTGCATACACCATGTCTAATATAAGTTAGAAGTGAAAACGGGGTTAATGTGGTTGTGTTAGCAAGAAGCTTCTTGTTTACTCAGCAAGCAGACAGGTTGCATCCATTTGGAGTCGTGTTTTTGTGACTGATATTTGCTCCCCAAGCTCTGTTTTAGTCTCCACAAACTCTTGTGAAATATATCTTTATGTGCTAAATGCTAAAATAGGTTCAATAGCTAGTTGCTAACTTTGCTGTTTGTTGCTGGCCAGTGGGTAGCTTACTGTGCTTCTTTCTGTTTGAATTTCAAACTAAGTTGAGGTTCATTAACTCTGATCAGAACGTTTCAAAGTGTTTAGATTGTAGGTCAACCCCTTATCAATCAAAATGAGTATTTACATTTAGAGGAAATTCAGTCTTGAAGCATTTTTTATTGAGAACAGCTGCCTGGTACGACTAGAAAAAGGGGTTTATGAGAAAAGTGAGAGTGAACCAAAACAGTAATGTTGTAAAACCAAAAGAATGAGCTAAAAGATGTTGTTTGTTCACATTATTCAGTCATTCAATCGATGGCTACTATAGAGCAATATATTGATTAGAGCGGCTTTAAATGAAATATCAGTAAGGCAAAAGGGTTTCTGTTTGAGGAGGACAATGTAATTGTGATGGCTCTACAGCTTTGACGCTTTCACTCCTTTTAATGGTTGAACATAATATTGGATTTGGATATTTTTGAAAATTTGGGATGAAAAAAGGGCTCTCAGAAGACAACAATGCACGCTGGAAGGGGATACAATGCACCAAATTTCACAGGACTGAGACAGAACAATTAGAAGAAGCTGCTTTTATCACCTAAAAGATTAAACACTTAGTGACTTGAAGCCTGTTATACTGTTTCCCCTGTCTTTGCTGCCAGCCTCAAGCATGAAATGTGAAATGTTTCACTCCAGCTCTGACCTAAACTCATCCTCTGATACAGACTGTATCTTGACACTGCAGTGTCTTGTCACACATTTTGATTTATCACCACATAATAAATGTCCTGTGGTATGCACAATTCCTCTGTGGTTCCATTATAGTAAGTGTATGCATTCATTAAAGGAGGGGAGCATGTGTTCCTCCAGTGTTAATGACGGGGGGGGGGGGGGGTGAAGGATAAGATTCAGCTCTAATAATCCTACTAATCCTACAGGCTAAAGTCTTAAATTGCTCCTGCTCCTTCTCAATGGACTGAACATTCCCGTGTGCTCACACACATGGAACCGCGCAGAATTCCAGGCAGGCAGACGCTCCAATTAGTACTCATCAGGCTTCCTTGCATCGACGCAGAGTGATTCTGGGCCAGGAGCGGTCCCTCGGAGAGCCACCTAGCTGAGAGAGGAGGAGGAGGAAAAAGACACATTGGTGTATTTATAGAAAAATGAGGCCTCACAATACCCTTTTTGGAGAGAGAATTATTAAGGAACTGAGGTGCGCGGGTGCACGCGTCCCAGTTTTCTGATTAACACTGTGCAAGCAGGCTGGCCCTAGGATGAATCAGGGATGAGGCGCAGGACTAACTCTTTGACACACTCACAGTGAGACTGCACTTGCTTCTCGTGCACACTCACCCTTTTGCTCATGAGGACATTGCTGTGATTTGAGGGTGGAAGAATGTGGCAATGTTTTGAGTTCGTCACCCTTTCTGTTTGACTTTGGGGTGCAGGGTGGGGATTTTTTTTTTTTTTTTATCCTCTCTCTTAAACGTTACATTTGACAAGAAGAAGATTGGATATCAGGCTGCTAGCAGGCCGCCTGCTATTTGACACTCAAGATGAAGAAATTTTTGCAAACCAAAAAAGGCCGATACTCTTTTCGGCAGGGCAAACGGGGTCCTCGGTATTCTAAAGATTTCTGTAAGTCTTGTATCAGCTTTGTCCACTCTGTGAATCCTGCTGTGGCTTTGGAAGCTGTTGTGCACATCATTAGCTTCCAGCTGAGCTTGAGGGCTTATAGTTGATTATATTTAGCAAAAGCCAACATGTCCATTTGTGTAATTCTGTGTTTGTCATATTCTGAAAACTGTCACGTGTGGATTAATTCATGCTTATTTTAATATTCCAGTCCAAAATTTGACCTTCAGGTGTCTCTATATTTGCCAGTTTCCCTCATTTGGTTGTTATTTGATGCTGTGTGTGTCTCCTACCTGCTTAGAAATGACCAGTGCAGCCATGGTGTGCTCTGTGACTGTACTGCATAATTACCATTCAACAGGGCAGACTTGCATGTGCACTCAGAGGAGAAAAAAAAATTAGCTGTAGGAACTTTTGTCTTTCAAACTAATTAAGGTCACAATCTCTGCGATGCTTTAATTTGATTGGCTGCTCTGGAGTTTGTGAACCAGGTCAGGGACCGCTGAGTGTGTCATGGTTCAGGGTAGAGGGTTACAGAGCTGTGCTCGATAGTACAACTTGAGACACGGGAGATAGCAGGAGGGAGGAGAGACGGGGCACGAGTGCCTAGATTTGGAGCTCTTTTAATACATGCAGAGGATTATATGCTTCAGAGGTGTCTTTGCAATGTCGATAGACTTGAATGTGTTGGCTACAGTGGGTAAGTGTGTGTTTTTTGCATGCTGTCACATAACCGAACTCCTTTTTGTCTGCAGTGAAGCTCTCTACTCTGTGAAATCTTTAGATTATGACTTGCTGTCCCTCAAATCTTCCTTTCTTCCTCCCTCCTCACCTGTTTTATCCCATCCTCCCCTCTCCCTCAAGTCCTCAGCATGCCGTCGTCCAATCAGGGCTGGCCTGAGGAGTTTGGCTTCCAGCTCGGTGGGAATGGACCAAGCTACATCCTGTCTGTGGAGGAGGGCAGCAGCGCCCACCTGGCAGGGTTACAGGCTGGGGACCAGGTCCTGGAGATCGAGGGCCACAATGTGTCAACGCTGGGTCCCCAAGCTGTCATGGCCATCGCCCAGACTCAGAAGAACATCCCTCCCAGTATCGGAGTGGTGTCCCGCATACAGCAGGTCTCCATCATCTGTAGTAATCTTAGATCCAGACTTTTGGGGGGATTTTCTGGGTAAATGAAATGACATTCATGTTTTTTTTTTCTTGGCTTACAGATGGATATCATACCAGGTCCAGATGGTCGTTTCGGGTTCACCATAGTGGGAGACTGCCCCCTGCTGGTGGAGGACTGCTCGCCTTGTTCTCCAGCTGGACGTGCAGGTCTGAGGGCCGGAGATTACGTCATGGAGGTCAACGGCATCCCCGTCAGGCAGCACGAGACGGCCGCGGCGCTGATCAAGGCCTCCCAGGGAAGGACACTCCGTCTGGGGGTGCTGTGCCTCGGCCCGAGGCAGAAGCACAGCATCAGCATAGAGGACAGTCAGATGGGAGGAGAGGGGGCGAGACTGGACCGTAAGCATAAAGCTCTGGAGTTCAACAGGAAGGTACGCTTAAACACACAGTCTCAGCTGAGTCCAGGTTAAGTTCTTACTCAGTCCTACATCAGCTTTTCTGCCAGCGTTACAACAGTTTGGCTATTTCACAAGTTTTTTTTTTTCCTTTCTTACTGGTTTGATGTGGGTGGTGCTCATTTGAGATGATTGAAGATGATTTCTGTGGCCCAATCAGAAATTAGCTATACTGTATTTAAAAGAGTTGTGAGGTACGACCAATGTTCCCGGGGATATGGTACTCTCAGTCAAATCAGATGGAACCACACGTGCACAGGAAGATTAGTTTGATTTTGTGGGTTAAAGTCTTAACAAGACCTTAAAAAGATTTTTTTTATTATTGTTTATTTATTTATTATTTATATTTATTTACTCATACATATTTATTGTCATATACTTCTGTTTTGAAAGCAGGTGTTCAGGCTTTTTAAGACCAAAATAAAAAAATACAAATTGTCTTTGCTAATGTTATAGTAATACCTAAAAGGTCCAGTGTAACATTGTCTATTTACAGATTATGAAAAGTTTGTATTTATGTTTTCGTCCGTCCATTATGACCTAAAAATAAGAATAATTGTGTTTTTGTTACCTTTGAATTAACCTTTTATATCTACAGACACCTCAGGTCTTCTTCCACATAGTCTTCCATGTTGTACAGTAGCCCAGAACAGTGTTTCTAGATCTTTTTGTGTATTTCATGTATTTTTTTTTTTTTACCACCACAGTTTGTCCTTCACACTAAGAAGGAGAGGGTGAGTCGAAGGGGTTGCAAAGCAATAACTAAACCGCTAAATGCCACGAAATCCTTTGAACAGTTTCCTTATAACAGGGTGAACAGTAGCAGTTAACATTTTTTTAACAAATACTATGAAAAATGTTCTTCAACAACATTTTTATTGACAAAGATGAGATGATAATGGAGTGGAACATAGATCTTTGATCATAAAAAAGTTTGTGGTGGGCTATCAGACTTGAAAATGAAAACGCATGATATTTTCCTCCAACAAGGAAGAGAAAATGGAGGTATAATGATGGACATGTCCGGGTTTTTAAGATCCATGCCATGCCCCGACCAATCTGTACCAATCTATTAGAGCCAATCCCCCCTTCTCAACACGCGAAAATATCCGCTAATCAGCAACCCGGACCGACTCCCAAACCACCAGCTCTATGCATTATATTAGCATAATTGTCAGGACTGAGTGCCACGGCACTCGAGGGGCTGCTCCTGGTGCTGGCAGCAGCCAGAAGCTGTCCAGTGCATTTCTTTTCTTTTCTCCCCGCCCACAGTAAAACAGTAGTGGGAAGATCGAAGCTAAATTAACAGATGATTGTTCCAAACGTGTTCTTCTTGTTAAATAGCAACAGAAGAAGGAACCCTTCATTAAAGACATGCCTCTTTTTCTCTCACACAAATAAACGCTGAAGAGAAAAACAAAAAGAAAACATTTTCACTGAAAGCTGACTAAAATATAATGACGACTGAAACTATGAAGCCTAAAACTAAAAGCTATTTCGTCTTAAGACTTCAAATAGCTGCCAGAATTAACACAGTACAGTAACTCTGCTAAATCCTTCAACATTCAACTCATTCCACAGAAATATGAAATAGTTTATCGAGTGAGAAAAAATGTTTTTTCCCATTTTGGATGGACCAAAACACAAGATTTGACTCCAGCTCAGGACCAAACTCAAGTAATACAGCCCTGAGTGAGGCTGTTTTCTTTTTTGAGCTGCAGATGAAGTGTTGTTATGGTAACAGTGTGGCACCGTGTGACAGCATCTTCCCCCGTTTTTTTTTTTTTTTTTTTTTAACTGACTTGTCCTCGAGCTACTCCCACCGTCTGACGTCACTGTCCAATCCCCATCAGGTTGACCAGATTCTGGGCGATGAACCTGAAGTGAAAGAGAAACTCTTCACCGTGCTGAAGCAGTACGCAGCCGAGAAGAGAGTTGAGTGGTTGGCCTCGGTCCTGCCCGACATACTCACCACTGATGAGCATCGACAGCTCATCTCCAGCATCAGGTAAGAGCCAAACGGTTCAGCTCCCATTACAATGCACTGCCAAACATAATTTAGAATAAACTGCTGATAGAAATATGGCTGTAAACTCAGTGGGGAGAGCATGATTTCTGGCCTGGCCTCTCTAATCCACCTTTGGAAATGTGTAAAAGTGACCACTCATTGACCGTAAAAAGCATTATTTTGTAACCAGCTCATTTTATTTGAATCCCCATCTGTCTCTTCACATGTTTTCTGTCATTCTGTGCTGTCAAACTGTCAATTAAAGCAAAATACCCCCAAGAAATCTTAAAAAACGAGTTCCCTCCCCACTATAGGTTGCAATCCTGGTTGGATCCTTGGTCAGCTATTATTCCCACTCTTGGTATTGTCCCCACTTGTCCTTTTCAAGTCCTAGTGAAAAGTAAAATAATCTGCAGGGATTTAATTCATAATAACTACATAAACTCTGCCACAGGATGGATTAGGGGGGGGGGGGGGTCTCGCCCGCAGCCAGCCATTTTCAGAGCTGCACTTTAGGTTTAGGTGAGTTCCATCTGCCACCCGGGGGTAAATCCAGACTGACCCTCTGAGTCGTCACCAGCGAAATCGAGAGACTAGACCAACACGGAAAGGCCTGAGCTTAGAGTGTTAAGCTGTAAATGAGGATTGGCAACGTGAGTTGAATTCACAGTTTGGAGGTGTCTGTGATGATGAGCCACAGACAGATTGAGTCGAGTACTCGCTTCATAAAAACATAATTTAATACCATGCTGGTCTGTATCCGCAATCCCTTCAAGAAAAAAAAAGCTGGAGCTGCAGCTCACAGGTTTTCTGAAGGTGTGTGTGTGTGTGTGTGTGTGTCAGTGTGTTTCCATGAAATGGAGTAACACCAGATGACTGAAAGTGGAAAAAAAAAACCCACTCAGGTAGCCACTGTGTTTGTTTGTGTGCCAGAATGTCCAGCACTCCTGCCTCTCTCTAAATCCCCAAACTGTTCATCCACAGATTGCACTTCTTCCACAAGTCAAGCCAATCAAACCTTTTGTTCTCCTACTACACCGGCTTCCTCCACTACTATTACACCACTTTGAAGTCTTTTTAGTGGTATTAATATACCGTAAGAAGGCTTTCCAGCAGTATGAAGTCAGTGCTGAAGTAGTTTAGTTGTTTCCCTACCTGAAATGATGCAAAACGACAGGATTTTCTGCCTTAAATTGGTCATGAATAATTCAATAACAGTGTCGACTGAGAACTCCTCATTGGTATTTTTCTGTAATGAAGGACACTCCTATGTGTACGAGCACCAATAATACCATAAATGCCATCTCCCCACCCATTTCACAACTCTCTTACCTCTCTCTCTCTCTCTCCCTCTTCCTGAGAGGGGGGGGGGTGTTTGTGTTTTTTCTTTGATGGATTTTCTTCTTCTTCATTATTCTGCTCAGAGCTCGGGCTGTTCCCTGCACTCTCTCACTGTGTGGTGACCGTTTTCCCCTGACACTTTGGTAAAGACAGCCTCCCCGCATGCACCAACGTCCCACCATATCTTTTATCCCCCTCAGAGAAGCAGCACTGAAGCAGTAGGCTTGTCTGTCACTGTTACATGCTGCAACTTAGTGCTTAGGTTTAGTTTATTTCTGAGCTATGGTTGACTGCTAGAACGATGAATTGTCTGGGGTGAGTATACCTTCCAGTTTCTTTCACTTCTATTAAATTTTGTTTGTGTTCAGGTTTTATAAAACGGGGTTGAGGTTTGTTGTTTATTTTTGAAGGAATTCATACATTTTGATCAGCTGTTTTTACAAAGTGCCATCAGTGTAATTATGGATGTGAAGTGGGAGGTGAGTGAATATTTAATGCAATCGGAGATGGTAAAAGAAGACGGCCGCTGTTGATGTTTGATATCTGATGTTTTTTCGCTTCATCTATTCCCTGGTTGTTTTCTAAGCTTTCTGCGAGGTAAATTAAATCTGTAATTTATTATTCAAGCCAACCATCAACGCTGTGTTCATGTAGCCTGATGTGATGGATGAACACTGGTAGTTGTAACACAGATAGCAACACAAAGACACTATTGTGCTATTGTCTTTTAAGTGACTGGTCATTAGGATGAGTGATGCTCTGCTTTTAGTCTGTAATCTCTTGCCACGTGTTTGAGGGTGTGTACCTGTGTGTGTTTGTGCATGCTTTTTTTTTTGTGCAAGCTGAATGTGGATTTTAAGGATTATATAAATTTAAAGCATATCTGCTTGTGTTATATTGTATTGCATTATATTTGTGTTCTCTGAAAATAGCAGGCGCGTTTGGCTTTTTTTTTGTACCACATGTCTGGAAAACATTACGGCCGTGGAGATTTGTTTAAAAGCAGGTTGAGCTTTTTAGATGTGTGGAACTTTATCTTGACCTACAGTGCCTGCTGTGCACAAAGCTGCCTTTTTCAATAGCGCTGATAATGATGGTGTTTAATCTGAACTGCGGGTGGCAGCGGCTGCAGCTTGTTTGCAGCCACTGCTGAGCTGCTACTCTGCACAAGATGAGAAACACGAGTGGCTCACAAGTGCCTTGCAAATTGATTTCATTAAAGCTGGTGATGAGTTCCAAAGACCGTGCAAGTTGGAACAAGATTTTCATTAATATTTAAACCACACTTTATGTGACCAGCTTGTTCAAGCTGAAGGAAGAATAAAACAATAATAACTCTAGAGATGCTCAGTCCACCCCTCTGGTCCAGACTGACATATCTTGACTAGTACTGGATTACATTTTGTATTCATGGGCCCAAAGGAGCTGATGAATCCTTTTGACTTTGTTTGAGCCTTTTGGTCAAACCTGACATTTCAGTGTCACCATGAGGTTGACATATCTGTTTTTAGTGGAATATCATGACTATTGGAACTACTGGATGGACCAGCACAAAGTTTAGCACACTCATTCATGTTCCCCATATCTGTAATAACTTCATTAACAACTTCATCTAGCGCCACCATCAGATCTGTCCAATACTTTGACCAAATACCTTTTGTGCTAATTAGCAGATGTTAGCAAGCTGGCACGCTAAACTAAGATGTTGAACGTGATATTGTATACATCATCAGTTAGCATGCTGACATTAGCATTTAGCTCAAAGCACTGCAGTGCCTAAGTACAGCCTAAGTTGTTATTCTTTAAGGATGAAGGTTTAATTAACAGATTAACAGAATTTTTGCCACATTACAAAGAGAAATTTAATATTATAGGTTTGGTAGTTGATAGGCAGTTAAAATAAATGTTCTTTAGGAACAAGCTCATGCGGTAGTAGTTAGCCTGGCTTTGCAAAGCTATATTTGTGCGTCGCAGAACTATAGCACCATGATCGAATAATTAGACCATTAGCACAAAACCTTAATAGTATTACCAAATGCATTTAATGTACTGATGGAATAGGTACAGGCAAATTTACTGCTTACTATATTTGCGTGTTATGGTGTTATAGTCAGAATAATTTTGAATTTACATTCTGCAGTCATGCTTAAACCCAGAACTCTGTATGTGTGTATGTTATGTAATATAGTATCAGCGGTGTCCTAATTCTTCTTTCATTTCAGCGCATTTTATTTTTACTTTTGTGACCATGGTCGTACTTTGATCACATGTGTTCTTAACCTCATTAATCCTGCATGCTGACTGTTTTTTTTTTTTACTAGCACAATTTTTAATCATCTAGTTTTGACAAGTTCCTGGACCCAGACCAGCCACCCAGCGGTGCTCATACCAGATTTGAAATCATATAATTATCTTTTAATTCCTCTGGCTTTAGCCTTAAATGTGTGACCCCCCCCACCGTGCTTCACTTTTTGGCAGTGTTCAAGTGAAGCAGGATGAATAGATCACATAAGAGAGATTCCCCATTATTTCACACCTCTCTATGTGTGTGTCCTTACATGGCATCAGTCTCACGCCCCATCTGGACAGTTGAAATGAAATGAGGTGTCCTCTTTGTAGTTTTCTGCTTGTCATTCTTCCCTTTTGAGAAATCCGTCCCTTCCTCCCTGCTTGCTTCCTCCTCCACAACCCTCCTTCAGATAATTATAGATCTCTGTTCTTTATAAACGAGGTCAAATCAGAGCACTCATTTAGTTTCCAAGAGTTGACGCGGAAAACTTTTTTTGTGATGAGGTGGCTGTTTCAACAGATGTCTGTGCAATCTGACGTGGATGAACATCTGCATTTATAAGAGCATAATGGTGATAGCAGCACGCACACACACACACACACACACATCCTAACACAGACATGTAACGTGTGAGAGACAGAGACATATTAGCACTGTGATATGAATAGATGACAAATAGCGGGGAAGCACAGATAGCAAACAGTGAGGGACTGTGTGGGTTGCTACACCTACATCACTACAGAACATTTATTTATATCTCAGGAGTCTGCTCGGTGTAGCCAGTAGTCTGTGCTCAGGCAACACTGTCTGCGGCTGCAGTCAGATACATGTACACCTCAAACCTGATCAGAATCTGCAGAGACAGTGACAGCAGCGCTAAGAATATATGGCCTATATCTTTAACTGAACAGATTTGTTCCAAAAATGAGACACCCACCATTTCTTAAAAGAGGCAGCTACTTGAAAAACGAGTGAGAGCACACAATTAAAACAAACGGTGTGTGTTTTAAAAAGATAGCTGCTCACTAGATTTTGTGTTTTTAGCAACTTTCCCTTTCTCATTGTGGCAGAAAGTCCTCTCTGCTGCTAAACTTAGAATATTATTGAAGGCAAGACAGTTTGGGAACTGCAGTTGTGCATTTTTTCCACAGTAGGGAGGTTAAATGTGAAGAAATATTAGTTGAACAGCCAAATTATGTGAGCTCAACAAAATGATTAGTGATTATAGACTAATTATAAACCAGTGGTGGAATTTTTGTATCTGTGACTATGAATCTGTATCCGAATCATTGCTGTGAAAAGATAAAAAATACAACTAACAGGCTTAGTTAAAGAGTAGCTCAACACAAACTGAAGTGATGATGTAGAAGAGTACTCCACAGTGTCTCAGTACACTGTGACATCACTGTTGGGTGTGATCTTCAAACAGACTGTGTTAGCTTGTTAGCGACAGCAAGCAAGTTTATACAAAGTAGCTGCTGTTTTTATTGCACTATGTACAGTAACATCGCTGTATTTTTATATTTATGCCACCTACATTTAAACTGTTTATATCTTTTTATATTTGCTATATTTTTTACGTGTTTCTTTACACTTGTATATATTTAATGTTTATTGCTTCGTTTTGCAATTTAAATTCTCTGTATGTCCTATACATATGGCAGTGTTGACAATAAACTTGACTTGATTTGAAATCCTGGATCCTCCACTACCCATAATGCAACTTGATAATGTTTTTCATTAGATCCTCCATGCCTGAAGGCCCACACTTTTCAAACTCCACACCCCCACAGTCTTTTTCTGTTAAAAGTTGTCTCAGTTAATAAAAACACATGACATCGCTGTTGTTTTCTCCCTCCAGAGCGTCAGAACACATTATTCTGTATTCACAGGAAGAGTAGCCTTCCTTGTGACAACTAAATTGATCTTAATGTGTAAAGTTGGTAAAGTGCCCCTTTCAGAAGTATTTAACTGACTCCTTTAATCATATTGTGTTAGACTGAACCGGCTGTGAGCCATTAAAAGTCAGAAAAAAATACATAATTCATGCAGGAGGCAAGAGAATCATGTCAAAATCTGCAGGTCCTTTTGTCTTGTGTTATTGTGGTGCTGAATGGAGAGCTCCTGTGGGGACGGTAGACGTTGTTGTATTTTTTGATAGCACCACTGGAGGGCACAAAGACGGGAAAATCTGTCCGTATTCTTCATACTTTTGTGATATAGAATATTAGACTTTTTGAACTTAATAGAGCTGTAATATAACAGCTGTGTCTGATTACCTTCAGTATATAATAAAAGGGGACGTGCTTGATCTCAGCTGCTGATATTACCAGACAGTAGCACAAACATATTCATATCAGCACATATTCTGACTGAAGTAAAGTAATAAGTAAGTGCAGAAAGGTCAAAGAAATGTTTGCTTATGTTCTGTGTTTATCTTTAAATATGATTCAGCTGTTATAGTGTTATAGGATTTTTTTAAAACTCTCTCTAAACTCTAAATATCTATATATCAGCATGGGGCTTAAAAAGACGAAACTGTTCAGGCTCTAATGAGATCTTTTATATCTTTACAGACGTATCTCTACGGCTACTAATGAGTGAAGATCTCATACAGGTGAACAGTGCTGTTAACTGAAGCTGTGACCTTTAGGTTCCACGTGTAAATTAGATTTCATTATAAGCCTCACCGCAGGAACGGCACAGGGCTGGAGGTGCTCTATATTTACCTGAGTACCTTTTAATAAAGTGCTTAAACAACTCTGGATAATGAAATGAACAGTGACCAAGCCTCGCGCTTGCTGTGAAGTTGCTTTCCTACTCTCTCTCCTCCTTTCTGCACAATGAACGTGTCCTAATTGCTTTATTTAGCTGTCAAAAGTTGTTTTTATGCAGCTTAATTAGCTTCTCGTGGACATGTACGTGGTAGCTCTTATATCTCTCTTGTCTCTATCAGCGAGTTTGTTGCTAATTACTCCACTGGTGCTGTTTTTCACAGGCCACGCTACACCCAGTCTGCTTCTGGCTGATTCATCTGATCAGCAGATCAGCAGCGAATCAGCTAGTCAGAACACAACAGACTGGTGTAGGTGGGAGTCAAAATGGTTGTTTGTGCAAATCTGTGTTTGAGCTCGGCTCTCAGTTGGAGCTTAATGCCTCTGTGATTTAACAAACATGGAAGAAAATAATTAACTTCTGACTCGTGTGATGTTTCAGCTTGGATTTTGGTTATTTTGTTCACATTATCCAGTGCAGGCTACATTTTTCACATTTCATTTATTGTACATGAGAACATATAAGTACATTGTTGATCCAAAATGAGGTGATTTTGGCCAGTTCTCACTTCTTTAAAGGTCAGTTTTGTCAGATTTAAGGGCCTCTATTTATGGAATATGGCAGAAACTGAATATAATGTGTTGTATATGTTTTTGTTACCTTAGAATGAGACTTTTATCTACAGACGCTACTAGTCCTCTTCCACTGTGTCTGCCATGTTTCTACAGTAGCCCAAAACGGGCTTCATTCTCCTTCATGCTAGAAAGGGGAGGGTGAGTTGAAGAGGTTGCAATTAGCAATTACACAGATAGATGCTACTAAATCCTACACACTGGTCCTTTAAGGGGCTAATGTAGTGTGTATGAAGCAATAGTTTGGTATTTGGGGAAATACTATTATATTTTCAAAGAGTTTGATGAGAAGATTGATACCGCACTCATTATTTGTATTGTGAAAATGCTACAGTCAAAAGTTGGTTAGCTTAGCTTAGCATAAAAAGACTAGCCTGGCTCTGTCTGACACTAACAAGATCTGCCTACCAGCAACTCTCAAGAACTCTTTGCACAGTGCAAAACTAGCTTTATGCTAAGCTAAACTATTAGCTGCTAGCAGTAGCTGCATATTTTTTGTACAGACCCCCTTCTAACTTTGGGAAACAAATTTCCCAAACTGTCTATTACATTAAAATGATATGAAAGAAGTTCAGGTTAAAGGAAAATAGCAACTTGCCTGTTCATACACTGTCGCTCATCAGTCTGTGATAGTGACTGTAGTGCAGTTGTGATTTACTGATTTAGTTTCATTTCCTTTACTCAAGAATCATATCTTTCATCTTTAGTGCAATATTATCCATTATATTAGCTACTTAATATGAAATAAGTCACCCAAAAATGCAGTTACATCACTGTTTGTGTCACCATAAAAATTGGAGAACCTTTAAGGTTAGACGTGCAGCAAAACAAATTAAGTTAACTGTTGGATATAGAAAGTGTGTGCTGTCAGCTGAGTCATTTTGTTTTGTTCTTAGGCTGAGCTGTGGTTTGGTGAACAGACAGTCCTTCATGTGGAACAGCACAGACAGTCCACACTTATTCCCCTCTGACGTGTTGCTGGTTTATTGTGCTACAAAATTTGTTTTAATCTGTTTAATAGAGCTTGGCTTTGAACCTCAATGATTTTTTGGTACTGAGTATCAAGCACTTCTTACATAATATTTAATCAGATAGTTTAAATCAATTTTAAAACTATTGTCTTGGAATTGCTAATTAAACTCAGGTGTCATATTTGCACTCATGTAGAAGATTTTAAACAATACACAGCTTTTATGTTTACTGTAAAATCTAAAACCCGTGTTTTAAATCTTTAAGTTTCCTTGCTTAAGCTTCATATTTACTGTACAAACATGAGAGTGGTATCAAGCTTCTAATCTTACTCTTGGCAAGAAAGGCAGGCAGAGTCTAATGAAAGATTTTAATTAGGTTGTGTTATGGGAATTGTTGGATTCAGCATTTTGGAGCCATGCATGCTGACCCATGCCATGGACTGAAAGTTTGTGCATCTTGGCGTTTGCTGTACCAGTTTGGACAATTTGTTAATTTTCCTTTTCTCATGAGAAAAGTGCGCTTCCACTTTGTCATGGAAGCGCAATACTAAATCTCCTGACTAGTCCTTTAAGAAAATATGCTGACTGAGCTACTAGTGTAATGTTTTATTCCCTTGTTAGTTTGCAGTGAAAATGTCACCAACTGGGCTTTTTATCATGAGATGAAGCTATTTGAAAAATACTGGACTATGTTCAAATTCTAATTCAGAAGATAGTAATTAATTTAGTTAAAACATATCCACCCACTGAGTGCTGCTTTCGAAAAGGTTAATTATGTCTTTTACCTCATAAAGCTACAAAAAAAAAAAACCTTCAGTTTCTCTCTCAAAATTGCCAAATTGGAAAGGTCCGAGGTCAAAAAGATGATGACAGCTTCCTGCTCTGTGCTCACACTGACAGAGTGACACAGAGGTGAGGCGTGGACGGAAATGTGGGAGAGCAACAGAGTGAGAATGAGATGCTGTAGATAGAAAAAGAGAGAGAGAGAGAGAGCAGAGGAGAAACCCCATGCTCGCTCACTCCCACACCTTTTTCTCTTGCTGGATTCTGGCTCTGACTGGTACCTCACGCTGCAGCAGTGAGACTCCAGCAAGCAGCGAGTGACGCCAAGATTTCCTCACTGTCTCTCTCCTCAGAGAAAGATCTTTTCTCTCTGGCTTCCTATTCAACTTCTCTTTCTTTCTTCTCTCTGGGTGACAGCAGAGAGACCTCATCTGTCGTGAGTCGTGAAGTCGTGAAGGAGGAAGCCTGTTGATTTGAATTAGAAGATTATTTCGGCAGCGATCGAGTTGAGCATCACTTTTTAATCTCTGACTTTCTGCTGTTATTTCACAGGAAATACAAGTTTTTTGGTTGTGGACTCACTTTCAAAATGGATTGAGGTGGATCTGTGATGTAGATCCATCCTCTTTCCTACCTTTTCTTTTTTTTCCGAGGCAACTCAAAAACTAACAACGCTCCCTCTATTTTCCTCACATGCCACCATGTTCGCCAGAATCTTCATTCCCAAGAAGCACCGGCAGCGCTTCGACGAGGCCGTGTCCCAGAACGTGATAAACCGGCTCTGTCGCAGCAAGAGCATCAGTGAACCGCAGGGCAGGATCCGGCGCAGTCGGAGCGAGGATCACTCCGAGCGTCACCACGGGTCCAAACGGGCCAGCTCTGTGCCCAGAGATGGAGAACCCGGAGGGAGAGGTGAGGCAGAGAGAGACAGAGGCATGAGGAAGTCCGTCTCTGGGATACCTGCGCATCCCCCCATTGGACCCAATCAGAGGTGAGCACACGATAGAGATTTGTTGTTTTTTGTAATATGATGTTAATTAGTCTCTTTGGCTCAGTTGTAAGTGTTGTTTACTGTTGGAAAACAGGCTACCAACAGGTTAATCTCCACACACACACAGCAGCAGAATGTTGTGAAATGTGTGTGACACAGAGGACACTGTGTCTCTTTTTCCATCCTTGCTATTTTCCTGTCATCTCCAGATTCTTCCATCCTAAAGCTCCCTACAATAGAAGTTAGAAAGTGCTCATTTAGCCAAAAAAACAGTCTTTAGCTCGTAAAAACTGAAAGTGCCATCCTGCGTGTGTGTTTCTCCTCACCTATTTAACATGTTAATCCTGCGCTGTCGTAGATCTCCTGACCATTCAACCTCTCCCGCTCACCCACCCACTAACACACTGATTATACGACTGTCCAATTAATAACACCACAGCGCGGTGCAGGATTACAGGGGTGGCTATGCACTCCCACACTTCCACACTAAAGTAATCCCCAAGATCTGTCTTCCTCCACATGGGAATGAAAATGTGCAGCTGAATGTTTAGAAAGTGTAATCATATTGGCAGGTTGCACAATAGTAAGAGCTGATTGTGTGTTAAATGGAAGAGGTGGCATAGTTCGAATAAGAAGTTTGTGCTGCATGCAGCTTCCCTGAATAGACCTCCTCAAGTGTGTTGTGTAACACTGTGGTGTCTCTCCTGTAACTAGATAGATAGATAGATAGATAGATAGATAGATAGATAGATAGATAGATAGATAGATAGATAGATAGATAGATAGATAGAGAAAGAAGAAAAAAGAGAGAAAAAAGGTGGTGGATATAGACATATAGATAAGGATAGAAAAATATATACGATATGATACGATACGATACGATACGAGGAGATACAATATATGACTGATCCCACAGCTTGGAAATTTGCTATGATAGAGAGAGAAAGAGACAGATATAGATTGAGAAAGTGAGAGAAAGCAATAGAATATCAGATAGGGACAGAAAAAAACATATGATATGATATGATATGCTACGATACGATACGATACGATACGATGTAATAAATTATTGATCCTACAACTTGGAAATTTGCTAAGAGAGAGAGGGACAGATATAGATTGATAAAGAGAGACAGAGATGAAGAAATGGAGGGATACATACAGATAATAGAGATATAAAATGTTTTGAATGAATGAATCCACCCACAGATGTGTTTAAAGTGTGCTCTTAGTGAATGGTCTTTACTAAGGTCTGTTTACAAAATGGTCTATTGATAATAGATACACAAAATCAATCACTATTGATTTGCAATTGTCTTTTCATGCTAATATTGCTGCGCAATGAGCCAATATTTGCTGTCTTAGTGTATTCATAAAGTAGTGACTGATTGATTTATTTGGTTTTAGCTCGATGACTTCATGTGAAATCATACCGAAGTATAAATTGCACCCGGTGTAGACTGGTGTGAATGAGGAGAGGCCTTGAGCAGCCTGATAGTCAGGGACACTTAGTTTGTCAAGTGTGCTCTAGGCTGATGATGCACCTCTTTTTGTGGCTGTACAACCCAACACACTCCTCACACACACACACACACACAGGCAGTACCAGCAGCAGCACCCAGTGCTCCCATCTGCATTTAGCTCGTCTTATATAACAGCCAGTAACCACGACTGGCAAAGAATAGATCTGTCTGTTCTCCATACCATCTTTGTCTTTTCTTGTCTTCCCCCCTGTTTACATATGGAGGCAGTGTTGCCTTGGCTGGTTTCCATGGCAACGCACTGTGGATCGACAAGCACGAGTGTCTCATTTTTGATGTAATGGGAGGTTCCACCGCGTACTCCTCCACTGGGGTGAACGGGAGCAAAGCACCACCATCAGCAAAATGTCAAAGCTTTTTTTTTTTTATGTTGAGTCTGTCCTGAATATATTTTTATTTAGGCCGGAAGCTGGAGGATGAAACTCAGAGAAAGACGTGTGGAGTACTATGGAGTTTGAATTGTTATGTTTTCCGAAAAAGCCACGTTCATCAGCCTAAATCACAAAGCTGGATTGCTGTAAAGATGAGCGTCATATCTCCACTTGTTCAAACTCCCACTTACAGGAAGTGACAAATGAAAACAAAAGTGAAGCACAACAACAGACTTGTAAACAGCAGTGAGTGAGCACTTCATCCAGAGACAGCTGGGCTCCCCGGCCATTCACAGAAAGGTTGTTATACAACAGCGTACTTCAGTGGTGTCACGATTAACGCTGAAACGACTCACTGATTAATGAATTGGCAACAATTCTAATAGCTGATTAAAGGTTTAATCAGTCATATTCATGAAACTTTGCCCCCTTTCTTTGTTGTCGGGTTTCCGACTGTTGTTTGGACAAATCTTTGAGCTCTGGGAAATTTTTCACTCTTTTGTGATTTATCAATGGAGCAAAAAGATAAATTATCTATTAAATGGTAATGAAAATAATAATTAATTGCACTAGTCACATGATACCGTTTGGTGGATCAATTAAAAACGTAACTGAGTGGAAATAAGCTGCTTTAAATTTGATTTCTAATCTGTGCTCGACCATCTGAGGATGAAGAAATAAGTTGAAATTACTTTGAGTTACACCAAAATAATGAACTCTGCTCTCAGTCAAGAATCATTTTAATGACTCTTGTCTGTTTTTTTCCTTTGCCAGGATCGTTCGCGTCTACAGGGGGAAGAAGAACTTCGGCTTCACGCTGCGGGGTCACGCTCCCGTCTGCATCGACTCCGTCATCCCAGGTACCATTTTCTATATTAGAAACCAAGCGCAGTACATTCCTAATAGGTGCCTCCTCTTTATGTGTGGTGGTTTGACCCAAACTTTGTTCTGTGTTGGCTGGCGAGGGAGGGGGGGGGGCGGATGTGTTATATGTGTGGGCGAGTCTGTTGTGGTGCCAGCCGCTGGGGGTTGAAGGTGATCAGGAGGTGTTTGTGTGTGTGACTATGAGTGTACCAGGAAGTGCATTTGTCTGACTCACCAATGAAATGTTAAGAGGAGAGCACTCAGAACAGGCTGTACTGTACAACAACAGACACTCATCACAGTCAGTCGGTACTACGCAGTTACATTCAGGCTGTTATTTATCTTAATATTCTGTTTGATGTTCTGTTTTAGTGTCTTTTCTCTCAAAGAAGTGCATCAATATTTTAATGACTGTGTCCTACAGTTTGAGTGGGTATCACCTGTTTGATTCATGTATATTTTTATATTCAGTGCAATCAAATCAGCTGAGATAATGATCCAGCTGTCATGATGCATTATTGTTTTGTAGGAAATTCAAGATATAAAACAAATAAGGAGGTGCTATAAAAGCATCACACAGTTTTCTCATACCTTTGTGCTTTATACCTCTTGTTATCATGCATTAACGCGTCTTTCATCATTATGTTACCAACTATAATTTGATAACTTCACTTAGGATTTTGCATGCCAGGTAAAAGTCCTGAATCTCCTGTAATATTATCTCTGATTTCCTTCACAGAAAAAGAACAGAAAAACAAAAGCTTCTTTGTTTTCTGACTGATTAGCTTTTATTTCTTGAGCGTATTTAATGAACGCCCACAGAGGACAAACACTCTAAATGCTCTGTAATGCTTCTACAAACTTAAATCCACAAACAACCACATCTGTGATAGCAGATGCGGTTTTATGGAGGAAATCATTTCTTTAAGAAATAGTTCAACATTTTGGGGAATATGCTTATTTGCATTCTTGCAGAGAGTTGACACCACTATCATATTCAAAATAAATATGATAAATACCACAAGTTCTCATTTTTATGCTTATACATATTAAAGCAGAGATGTGTTTAGCGATCTTCAGAGATTATGGTAGGTGATTTTGTTACTTTTGGACAGAACCAGGCCTAGCTGTTTTTTTTCCTGTTTTCCCCTGCCTTTGTGCTAAGCTACGCTAACTGGCTGCTTTCTATAGATTCATATTGAAAGGACAGATACAAGTGTGTGTTATCAGTCTTCTTATTTAACTGTAGTCAAGAAAATGAATATGCATATTTCCCAAAATGTCAGCCTATTCTCTTAAGGTCAGGTTATATCATCCAGTCTTACGATAGATCATTTCTATCAATTCAAACAGTTTTCTGGATTTACATCAAAACATGGAATAACTACATAGCTAGGTTAATTGGTTCCGTCAGGTCAGCAATTTTTATTTATTTATTTTTTTTTATTTTAACCCATACGCTCAGTGCCCCCGCAGTTATTTCCGCAGCTGAATGAATTAGTGCATAAAATACGAACAGATGATTTTTTACCAGCATTACTAACATTCTTAATATTTACTTAATAAAACTTAAAGGTCCAGTGTGTAGGATTGAGTGGCATCTAGCTGGTCGCAGATTGCAACCCACTGAATACCGCTCGCCTCACCCTCCTCTTCCAAGCGTGTAGGAGAAACTATGATGGCTGCGAAACTCACGTAAGACATCATCTAGAGCCAGTGTTTGTCCATTCTGGACTTATATATATAAAAGGCTCATTCAAAGGTAACAAAAACAATATTCTTGGGTGATTATACTTTAATCAAAACATACTTATGAATATTTTATTCCATTTCTGCCAATAGATCCTCCTAAATGTTACACACTGGACCGTTAAAGTTAATTACTTTCATTTCTCTGTATTTCTGGGAGTAAAATATAATTTAATTAACTGTTACTGGTTTCCCAAATAAAAGCAGCTGACAAGAGAGGCTCCAAAGTCACTGTTGAGGGAATTTGCCAGGTTCCTCTGTGAGGAGGGAGGAGGTGTGTGTTATGTGTGTGTATTTGGTGATGACGGCACTTTTCCCGCCCACCACCATCTCCCACCATCATGTGCTGAAGCAGCCAGGGTGGACTGACTCAGTGGGCCTTATGGAGGTTGATATGGAGATCGTGGGGGTGGATAGCATGTCTCTCATCGTGATCTGTACACAGATCCTGTACTGATAACCAGGAAAACCACACGAGCCGTCATTTACAGTCTGTCTTATGGCCCGTAAATGTGCCCAAACATGCACACACACCATACATGAAGAGTTTGTTACATCCAAACTTTGGTTGGAAAAAAAAAAAAGATGACATGACATTCAATGTGAGGAGGATTCAGCTGTGAGTTGACAGATGAGGAGGCGATGGTGGACGGGTACAGTGCAGTCAGAACCGATTCCGCCGAGGATTGTTTTGACAGCAGTTTCCTTACGTAATAAGATTTAGCACGGAGATCGTCTCGTTTGTTGATGGGCTTTGTTGGGTGCTACACACAGATTGACAGCGTCACATTAGTCACCATCTTTCCCTGTTGTGCCCGTCTGTTCAGTGCACCTTGTTAGCTGGTGAAGTTGTGCCAGGATCTGTTTTCCATTTTCTGATTTTCTGCCTTCATTGTCTCCCTCGCAGATAGTCCTGCTGAGGAATGTGGACTGAAACCAGGCGACCGCATCCTCTTCCTCAATGGACTGGACATGAGGTTTGTCTTTTATGGGTAACATTATTATTAGCAACAGCAGTTGTAGTAGTATTTCGTCTTTGCCTGTGGCCCAAGTTCTTGAACTTTTGAGATATCAGAAGCCATCTGCTGCCACTATGAAAAGACATCCTTCACAGTGTTAGATAATCCATCACAGAACAGATGAAGCTTTTATTTGGTTTTGTTACAGCATCTCTTCAGCAGGAATAATCATTATTTCACCATTTCTGAGCTCAGTTTTTCAACTCTCATATGTAGCTTTACAAAATTTATCATCACATTGGATTTTGGAAGTATTTGTGATCCAGAAGAAAGAGCCAGAAAGTGATTTAAATACATAAACAATGGGAATTAATTGGTGGAAAAGCATCCAAATGAACAGACATTTTGGGAAATATACTCATTTGGTTTCTTGACAAGACTTAGAGGAGAAGATCAATAGCACTTATGCATGAGGACAAAATTTGAAGCTACATGCAGCAGCTGGTTAGCTCAACTTAGCAGAAGACAGAAAATGGAGTGCAACAACTAGCTCGGATTTGTCTTTGCCCACCAGCACCTTGAAAGTTCATTAATTAACACCAAATCTTGTTGGTTTAATGTGCACAAAACTGTAAGTGTAAAAATAACGAGTTAAAGCAGTGTTATGGGGGCTGCTGGCTGTAGCTTCATATTAAGCGTATAGACATGAGAAAGTTATTGACCTTCTTATTCAACTCTCAGCCAACTAACAGCTAGCCTGGCTTTGTGACAGCCTACCAACACCTCTAAAGCTCACTAACATGTTACAGTTTGTTTAGTCTGTACAAAATCAGGGTTAGATGTTCCCTGTAAGCTAACGTAGCTTAGCGAACTGGCTGCTAGTGATAGCTTCCTAATTAGCATTCAGACATGATTGGTGTCAATCTTCTCAACTAACTCTCAGCAAGAAAACAAATCAGCATATTTTACAGAATCTTAAACTATTCTTTGAAGTCCTTCAATTCTCCTTTAACATTGTCACGTCTGTCTGTCTGTTTACGTAGCCCTATATCACAAAGGCTGTTTAAAGAGGCTTTACAGCATACGACACCCTCTTATGTTTGGGGCGAGGCACGTGAATGCAGCCTTTATGTAAAGAGAACTTGTGGGAGTTATTTTGTGAACTTCTTCTTCTTCTTCTTAACTTCTTGACCTTCTGCCTCTGGATTTTCAGAGAGGGAGTGTGGGAGTGCAGATAAGAAATTCAGCGTGGATGAAATTGAATCGTACCTATATGAACTCGAATAAAGTATATCAGCCAATATATCAAGTGCCGTGTGAAGAAACGGTATTACTCATTCTGCCACCCTGATAGCCATGTGAGAGAAGAATTGCAGAGCTAGTTCCCATGGATGCCTGATGTACTGATTTGATTGGCGCTGTATAATTTCGCTGCTCTCCCTGATAACACGGTGCTGCTGCAGTAGGAGGTGATCAGCAAAACACCAGAGAAAAGGAGAAAGAAAATAGAATACAAGATATGTGGGAGCTTTCCGTGTTTACAAAGTGAGCATATAGCAGTGGTCTTCACCGTTTTTCAGACCCCACAGCTGATATGGAGACGGAGCAGAGACCCCTTACATAGGCTGTATAAAATTGCGTTGCCCATTAAAATAAGTCTACTTACGTGTAGGGCAATCTATAGTGCTAGCTGTTTGCAATGTTGTGTCTGATTTATGTAATATGTTGGATTCATCTGGAGATTTTAATGATCAAAACATAATGAAAAAATAATCACTTACCTCCCTGTTGAATACCCAGGGTGTAGGGTATCTATAAACATGTGGAAAATGTAATAATTGTAACATTATTCTGGTGCATTAAACTTGCATGAACCCTCTATCTCACCTCCGTTATCTTCTTCATCTTTCAGTTAAAACTGAGGTGAATAAGTTCAGCAGTCCAGCAGCACCGTTTGGACTAACTTCGTCAATATATCTCATGTATCTCATTAAAGAATAAGATGTTCTCACTTTTAATATAAGTGTGAAATGAGTTTTGCAAGGTCTTGTAGAGGAGTCACGACTTTGCTGGGTACACTCAGTGCCAAGAATCAAGTTTTATAAATTTCTCTCACAAATTTAGATTCAGAGGTTGGTGAATATGTACTTCTATGCATCTTTTGCACAGCTTTTCATAATTATGTTGCCATTACCTCTTTCATCCATCATATGTTGTCTTTTTTATCTAATAT
This sequence comes from Argyrosomus regius, assembly GCA_946959425.1. Taxonomy (NCBI): domain Eukaryota; kingdom Metazoa; phylum Chordata; class Actinopteri; family Sciaenidae; genus Argyrosomus; species Argyrosomus regius. The sequence goes on from OX336900.1 coordinate 15,667,001, forward strand.
GCACAAAACTATTTATAATTACAGCACAAATCAGCCCAACTTAAAGATCCTCTTACTAGGTTTAACTGAGGTGTCTATGCTTAATGTTTTTCTCGGAAATTACGTCCATCAGCTGTCCGTCATTTATTTCTGTCCCTCTCAAGTTCTGTCTCTCTTTGCAGGAACTGTTCCCATGAGAAGGTGGTGTCCATGCTGCAGGGCAGCGGGGCGATGCCCACTCTGGTGGTGGAGGAGGGTCCGTCTGACTACTCCTCAGACCAAACCGACCCAGAGGAATCTCCAGGCCTGGCCCCCACCACGTTACCACGCTCCAGGTCAATACACACCAACAAACCTGACATTTTGTTTTGACATTTCTAACAGCTCATGGTCTGCATGGACAAACAAAGTAACATCAGACCCTTCTGTCAACTGTCTCTGCGTTTTAAACAAAAATGCAGAACAAAGTAGACAGAGTACTTTTGTTTAATGTGTGTTAAAATGATGCTAATCTTCCACTGTCCAGATCTCCAGCTCTCAGTTCTCTGCAGTGGGTGGCAGAGATTCTTCCTCCGAGCATTAAAGTCCACGGGCGGACCTTCAGCCAGCAGCTGGAGCATCTGCTGACCATCCAGGAGAGGTACACAGTCTGCAAGGCTCTGGAGACCTTCTTCCAGCACAGGTCAGTGGAAAGGAGTGATTGAGAGGCTTCTGTAAATGGAAGTAGACCAAGACGATGCATGACGAGAAATAATTTAGCTTAAAGTTCAGTTTCAGCATCTTGTGGTTAGACTTTGTTAGCTAGCAAGCTGTACTGAAAATTAGCTGTCGCCTGGGAAACTGTGTTTTAACCATACTCAATATATCAGGCTGCTTCTTAATGCAGGTGAAATGAAGAGATGGAGAAAATGATTAATGGACGGCGAGAGAGAAAGCAGTGAAGAAACAAATGCACATAGCTAAGCAGGAAGGTTATTCCTCCCAATTGGCACTGATAACATTTCCTCAAGGATGAAGGCTTGAATGAGATGGATGGAGCATTAGCTCTGCTAACATGTGCAAACATGTGATTCTGCAGGATTATAAGCAAAATACCAAGTGAATTGTGCAGTATGTGCATATAGTATAAACACCCAGAGGCATAAATCCTACCACAACTGGCATCCCTGTTATCCTCACGCCTTTACATAATCTTTTTTTCATCCTGTATCTCATTCCCAGTAAAGAATATAAATCAAAGCTAAATCAATTACCCAGCAGTAAAAAAAGAGGTTGGTTACATAAAGATGATGTGTATGTGCATGAACCTGTGTGTTTGCAGGAATGTGGACACTCTCATAGTGGACGTGTTTCCGGTGTTGGACACTCCGGCCAAACAGCTTATCTGGCAGTTCATCCACCAGCTACTGACCTACGATGAACAGGAGCGCTGCCAGAGCAAGCTGTCACGCTTCCTGGGTTTCAAGAGCAGTGGTGAGCCAAAAACACAACCTGGAAAAGGATCTACATCCGGGAGAATGCACATACAGAATCAGCAGATAGTCAATAGCTTGTTCTATTTGAAAAAGAACAATTTTGGTTTATTTACTCGTTGGCAGGTTAGATTTCTATGTGATCCTCATCATTAAAAATAAGGAAAAATATATGTTAAATGGTTGAAGAAATTCAATCAAACTTTCCATCAAACAAGAAACTCACTGCTGAATATGTGTATGTGTGTCTTGCAGCAGTGTTGGAGCCTGACGTAGGTCCGGAGCACCACCGGCGCAGCAGCTCCATGCGCGTGACGGGGACGTCGTACCGCGGCTGCATCCGAGAGAGGAGCTCCGACGACTGCATCATCGGGACTCACCTGGGAATGGGTACGCTGCACAACAACCAGAACAAAATCAAGGATTTAGCACAAAATCACTATAATCCTCATGGAGCTGGTTGGGTTTATTCTGGATCAAAAACTTGGACATCAAAATTTTATTATTTCACAGGCGTTATTACCCGTTTCTCTTAAAACCTCACTGACTAGCACTGCTGAGCTCCCAACATCGCTGACTATTGCTCTAAAACTGTGATTCCAGTCTTCAACCAGTCACAGATGTGTAGCTGAACCTCAGTGGCTCTAATCTATATTTTTGTAACACTGAGGCATCAAATGACAGTTTGAAAGCAGTTACTCATAATGAAGAGACTTTCAGCTCAGTGTTTTTGCTTTTCAGCCTTGTTTTAGTCGTTTAAGACTGCAGGTAGCTGCTGACGGCTGCAAAAGCTCTATTACACCCCACTGTACATTACCGGCTCATTTAGCAGCTAAAGAGCCAGATATTTCCTTCAGGAGTTGGTAGACACCAAAAACAGAGTGAATGTTTGACTTACATTAATAATTAGGACAGAAACAAAACTCCAAATTAATGACAATGTTTCTCCATAACTGCTGGATGTATAATGAGGCAGCAATTCTTACATATCATCTTAAAAGTTGATGATATGTCGATGATGTTATTTTATATTTTTAAATCTAATTCACTTCTGCTCATTATTAATTCAGTATTTAGTATTATTACATCTTTTTTTAGGTTGAATTCAGTGGACATGCGAGGAAAAACTAAATGAACTTCTACCAGCTGTTACTGTACTATTATAGTTCCCTTGAGCAAGGCATCTAACCCCCCAGTCACTCCAGTTTGTACCGCTCAGAGCTCAGTAATAAGGCTGTGTTTGCACAGGTCAGCTCCCAGGTGGGAATGTGCGTAACTGTTAGATCATGCAGTAGTGTGCTCAGCAAATCCTCCGTGGATACGTAAAGGTTACATAGGACAAAAAAATGCCTACATTGCATACATTAACTGCATGTCTCAGCTGTCTTTGCGTTTGATAATGTCCCACAGCTATCAGTTTACGAAGCACATATTTATTACCAGCTGTTTGAGGCGTCAGGTATTTCATTCATAGTTTCCCCTGTTTTTCATTGCCATTGCTAACTCCTGCTCCAGGAGACAAGCTTTTGCCTGTCTGCTCCTTCATGCTCTGCTCCATCCTTTCTCCCCTCATTAAAACCGAGGGTGGATGGAAGGAGGAGGCTTTCGTCCATGTGTCACTGTTCATGCCTTATTGTGCTTTAGGAATTCATGTGGATGAATCTGGGAGCCCGGAGGAGAGGCAGTCAGGAGATGGAACCTCCTTCCCCGAGTCCCCTGACCTCAGTCATGTAGGTATAACTGCAGCTTTTCAGCGCCTAGCTACTCACAACTGGCATAACAAATGCTGGTTATGTTATGTGTGCTCTCTGGTCTTACGTCATTTGAAGGTCTGCTCGTAACTTTATTAAATTTGATTTGTGTCTGCAGTTAGCCTGCAAATTCTCACAAAAACACTTAAAAGCAGCGGCAGACCTTCAATGCGAAACGTCTCGCAGCGATTGTGTGCTAATCAGCTGATCATGCCCTCCACCCATAGATGACAGGTGTGTACACGGAGCTGGAGAACGTGTACGCAGGGAAGAGTGTGACGCCACCGCAGGGTGGCTCCTCGGCAGAGCCCGAGGGCCCGGCACAGACTGAGGCCTACGGGCGCCCTCTTTCCCCTCTCACACTCCCCCCTCTCACAGGTACTCTGGGCCTGACACACACAACCAAACACTCAGTTATACACACACACATGCTTTCACCAGTGGTTCACAAGCATGTGCCATTTAGCCTTTAGATACATTTGCAGAGTGAAATCAGTTATTTGGGCTTCGATGGCACATGACTGATGCCATGTTCATGTCACGTTAGACTTGCTGTGAATACAAGCTGCTGAATGGGAACAGTGTTAATGTGATTGGTAATTACGCAATGGTAATGGTTGACATTTGTCTTTACACGTGGCTACAAATGTCACATGTATTAGTAATTTCACAGTTCACATGATCTTCCCATCTGCAGCCTTGTGTTAATGCTTGATTTAACATTTATAAACCAGTCGTCTTTATCAGTCTGATGTGAACATGACGCAAGAAACACTGATTTTTGAATGTGTTTAGAACCCATTCAAATTCTACTATCTATATGTGCATATAAGCCTGCAATTTATCCATGTGTTGCCATGGTAACCTCTCAGAAGAAAGCATCGTCAAGGCGACAACCTGACCAAGAATGTAATGTAAAGGAGTAACTTACGAGCCAAGTCATATAGTTGGAAATTCTAGGTGTAAACATCTGCGTGACGTCAAACCCCTACACGCACCACGCTGACAGCAGCCATCTTTGATTTTCTTCCTCACAGGTAGCCGTAAATCCGGGCCTGTCCCTCTCCTGGAAGGAGCCTCTCCCGACTCCCGTGTATGAGATCCACCACCAGAGCAGTGTGGACTCCAACCCTTACGTCAGCCTGGAAAGTCCACCCGCCTCCCCTCAGCACTCGGATGGCCCAAACACGTTGACCCGCCGCAAGAAGCTGTTCACCTTTTCTCGCCCGCCTCGCAGCCGGGACACGGACAAGTTCCTGGATGCTCTGAGCGAGCAGCTCGGCCACCGGGTCACTCTGGTGGATGACTTCGTACCCGGGGAGAACGACTATGAGGAGGTGAGGAAGACCCGCCTCCGAACTACTGCATCATCAGATATATTCACCTTTTTAGTTTACAATGTTAGTATATAAACACTTTAGCATTTTATTATTATAGTTATTCCTCGCTCCATGATCCCAAATGAATTTATGGGTGCAACTTTGGTTATTCTTTCTGAGTTGGTGACCGTGAGAGTTAGCGGTAGGCTTCGGGTGTCTTGGAACTTTTGTTTGGAAAATGAATAATTTGTGAACACAAACTGTCAAACTTTACACAGAATAATGTGATCAGACCTCTGCGTTCTACTGCAGAATAACCTGAAGGATAGCAGTCATGAACTACTGGCTTAACATTAGCTAAATGTTACAGACTAAATGTGTGGCTTAAACTATCAAACTGTCTAAAACCAAAAGAACTGGCTTGTCTCCTTTTCGACAGACGGTGTTAAAGTCCTTTAGCTTTTTAGCTTTTTATTTTTTACCACTGCAATATGTTACTGGATGTTCCCCAAGGCCACATCCTCATGTTGTCATCCCATCCCTCTGTAGTCAAAAGTAGAGGTATCATCACATTATCCCATTCCAGGTGAAACAGAGAAAAGGGAAGACATCTGTTAGCATATTGCTAACTGTCGCAGGTTCAGTGAAAGGAATAAACGAAAGTTTCACCCATGAGTCATTTAAGGTATCATGAGGCTAGAAATAATGTGGATACTATTTATTATTATTTCAAAATTAAACTTAAAATGTAAAAAAGAACATTTTAATACATTTTGACACTCTGGTATAATTGCTGTAAACAATTGAGATAGTGACTAAAATAATTGGCAGCCTGTCCCCAGTACTACTCATGAAGTTCTGCATATTGTTTGGGCCAAGGAACTTTGTCCTTAAGATGTTTGTTCACAGCAATTATAGTATTGTGTCATAGTTACTATTTTACATGTAGCATAATTTAGAGTCAACTTTCCTGTCGTGCATTTGCTTATTATCAAATAATAAGCAAATTCACATTTGACTTAAGCAATGACGTTGTAGTGTTGCATGTTTACATTAGAGCAGCTCTAATGTACGCTACAATGAACACTTGTGTCACATGAACAGATATATCAAGGTGGTTGTCATGGTTTCAGAAGAAGAGTGGTGCCTGTAAGTAAAACATGATACTCGGTTATACAGTAGAGTCTAATTTTATCTGCCTATTTCTGAGTACAGAGGTTAAAATGAGGTGCTGGCTGACGTTAAATCACGAGACAAACATAGTGTTAAGTCTTTGTCAGGGAAACGAGAGCAGCATATTGTACATAATTCAGTCGGTTGCACGTTAAAACTGATCTTTTTCAGTATTACTGCATTAAATAAAGTGCATGTGTTTTAAAATGATGCAGATCAGCAGGTTATTTTATTTTATTTTGTTGTTTTTGTTGCTTTTATGTCCCATAAGTGGGTAAAAAAAGAGTGCTTGCAGATGCATATTCTTTTATATATTTGATATCTATATTTGTATGTACAGTGTATGGAGGTGACAGTTGTGATTATCAGGTCTGATGGTGCACGTCTCCTCCCTGCAGATGAGTTTCCAGGAGGACCAGGACATGGGCTTCATGCCCCGGCAGCTCAGCAGCGGCAGCAGCGAGGATCACAGTAGCAGCGACGAGGCCTCCTCTCCCTCCTACTCCTCAGGATCTGAACCCATCCCACCACCTCCCACCCAGAGTCCCCCACCTCCCCCGCCTTTCCAGTCTCTCATACCCCCTCCTGTTCAATTCACCGACCCCCTGCCGCCGGTCCGCTTCTCCCCCGAGCATGTCCCCCGAAGCCGGATGCCCTTCCAGCCCCACCACCCCATCATCCCTCCTCCGCCGCCCCCTCCGAGGACCCTCCTGTCCAGCCGCTCTCCTCTACACAAAGTGCTCCCCACCAGGGAAGAAGTCGAGAAAAGTCACCAGCGCTTCCAGGCCACCTCCACCCGCCTCTCGCACGTCCACACCACCCTGGTCTCCACCACCCTGCGCTCCTCCCAGCCGTCCCGCCCCAGCTACCTCCCCCGGCAGCTCAGCCAGCCCCAGCCTATCCACCAGCCTCCCCCGCAGCAGCCCTCCCCTCAGCCGCTGAGACCGAGCCAGCTCGTCCTCCAGAGGCACCACCAGCTCCATCACCAACACAGCTACCAGGGCCCTCTGCCGCCGTCCCTGCAGGATCACAGCCCGTCACAGTGTCAGAGCCAAGGCTCCTCGCTGCTCTCCCAGCCTCCGGCATCACACTCCACCCTCCCCAGTCACACTAAAACCTACGAAAGCCCACGACAGGAACACCAGTCACAACAGGTAACATATGCACACACGGTAGTTTAACATGACGAGTGATGTTTTTGTATCTCGGCTTTATTTCTAACTGGAATACGTGACAGGAATGAGATGTCAGCCAGAACAGAAACACCATGCAAAGTTAAAACACACGCCACAGAAAAGAGCGCCTAGCAACAGACGTGTCATAGAAAAAATCAAGAACTGGCATCACGCGAGCTAACACTTTTAAGCTTTGCTGCTATATTTGGCATCACACACAATATGTGAACACAAATGGAAGACCATGAGACTGACAGAAGAAAAACAAAACATGCTGCATCTTCTGGCAGCTCACCCACTCTTTGCTTCTGTCACGTCTCAAGAGAACATCGTAAGATGAAACTCTGAATCACAATCAAACAACAGCATCTGCTTCAACATCAGTGTTGTCATACTGAGTGTGATCACCCCCGAGCTTGGTTGTCTTTAGGCCAAGCTTAATTGGACATTCATTTTGTTTGCTGCAACTGATGGAGAGAATATAAACAACTCACAAATGCCCTGCGTCCCCCGAGGTTTTGGCACGTAGTGGAGAGATGATTCAAACAAGAGAGTCTGAATAAAAAAAAAAAAAAAAGGCTGTCTTGGTGAGGTGTTATGCGTGTACTATGCAAGAACTTACCGATTAAAAATGATCTCCAAGGCACAGCCGCCACCACCTCCACCCCTGCCCCCACCCTGCGAACCGCCCCCGCTGCCCAAGCAAGGCCACCACGCGTCGGACACCAACCACATGAGCGTGAAGAGGCTGCGCTGGGAGCAGGTGGAGAACTCCGAGGGAACCATATGGGGTCAGGTGAGCGCCGCACTCACATTGGATAAGTTTAGATAGATGGCTCTGTTTGTACATCTTACATACAGTAAATACAGTAAATAATAACTCCACTTGTGAATCTTCTCACCTTGGCTGTGAATCTTCTCACTCCTCCTACATTTCTGGAAAGACCCACTCATAAACTCTGCTGTGTTTCTGATGAGTCATGGGACTTTTTTTTTTTTTTTGTAAACACAAAACATGGCAGCTCTCGTTTGCTCATACGTACTAAAAATGTCGGACTTTTGTGTCCCACTTTGCAGCCCCATCAGATGTGGATAAAGTCATATATCTGTGTATATAAAAAGGAGTTAGACAGCTACTTCTAGGTTACAAACCCTTGACTGTGTCTGTGGAGAGTACAGAGTGTGTCCTTGTCTATGTTTAGCTCGGAGAGGATTCAGACTATGACAAGCTCACTGACATGGTGAAGTACTTGGACCTTGATTTGCACTTTGGGACTCAACGCAGATCCAGTAAGTAGTTGCGTACCTGTGATCGCCCTTCATCATGCTGCACATTACATCATGCTTAATGTCATACGGTGACAATATTACATCAAATTCATCCATTAAATGTGAATTTATGTGTTTACATCTTCCTGTTTTGTTTGTACCTTCACAGTTATAACCTGTTTTGGAGCTGATCCATTCACCTGTTCATCAAATCCATTCTCCATAAGGCACCATTACTCCCCCCTCACTCCTCTCCCGCTCAGTAATAACACAGCGCTGCCAGAGGAAAAACACATCCTTCTATTATTTATCATAGATATCACAGACATTTGGCCTTGAGCGACTCAAATGGCTGAGCTGTGTTATTAACCCATCAACCAGCCACTCTGTGTGTTTGTTGGTGTCAGTGCGTTGACCCCCTCCCCCTCCTCCTTCCTCCCCGGTGCCTGGAGAACACATCCTTACACTATTTGTTGAAATTATCAGTCTCTCCTCCAGAGCCGGCCTTCTTGCCAGAGAACTTTAAAAAGAAAGACGTGGTGGAGATTCTGTCTCATAAGAAAGCCTACAACGCCTGTGAGTACCACGACAACATGGCTGCAGTTTGCACGCACACACACCTGACAGGCCGAGGCTCGAGTCTGTGAGCTCACAGTATTTTATGATTGCTTTGGCTTCATTTTGACAACCTAGTTTAATTAGCAAAACTCCCTCAGACTGCACAGCATCAATGTGATAGCAGCTCAAAATGACAGACTTAGGCTAGGCTAGCTAAGACTAGCATGACATGCCATGACGTTGACCAATAGGAGTACTTCTAGCCAACTTAAACGTGGCAAACATTTATTTTTTTTAGGCTTTTCCGAACACATACACACCACTTCAGAGGCTGTTGTGTGTTCACATTTTTATCCCAGGAAGACATCACACAGCTGAATCCGGTGTAATACAAAAAACCAAAGTGACTCTAAATTCTTCCTTTAAAACAAAAAAACTGTTCTTACAAAGTTCAAAGCACTAAGGGCCAAACTGACCCCGAAAATGGGGCAAAAAATGTATTTAGCTCTTGATTTACTAAGGCAGCAGGTAGTCAGGTCACTGCATCTGGATCTGTCCTTCAGACAGTCACTTTCTGCAAGTGAAGGAGAGCTGTGGGAAGTTTAGAGAATAAATGATCACGCAGTGACTGAGACTGCAGTAATGCAGTGATCGCAGTTTCAGTTGAATTCACTCAGCTCTTAGCGCACAGCTCTCATTTGCTTTCACACGACTGTCACATAGAAAACACAGTTTGCAAAACATTTAACACGGGCGCAGACGCTGAAGTGTCAGATCTGCTCACAATGAGAAGACAGCAGTTGTTCTGCTTTGTCAGACTGAATAATGCGAGCTTCCATCAGATGTAGTGCAGCACGTCAGGAGAGACAATCCCAACAATGACAAGCGTCTGTTACTCGGTAAAAGTGAGAATTCTGTTGTCAGTTTGTCGTTGGAAAATGTACAAACATGTCATTTTAGGTGAGGTGACACTCAGAGGTCATTGCCTGCGGTGTCACCACTGCACTCATGACAAGCTTTTCTATTCAGAGTGTCTGCACAGTCACTGTGATGTGGATGTAAATCTTTGAGCTCATGTAAATAGATAAGATAAGTAAGATGGAGAAGTTATCAAGAAGTAAACTAAATCGCTGCAGGTTTGAATTTAAGATTTGATGAACTGTGTTGTCATTTTACTGTCTTGACTTTATTGCACCAGGTCCCAGTTTTTCAAAAGTGGCTTATCTAATCCAGGCTAACATGCTGTTATCAGTCTAAAATAATCCTGTTTATCTCATCCAGATAATACTGTTCTTTAAAAACACTTCTGAGGATTCATTTGTTGATCCTGGATGAAGTTATCTTGAATAACACTGCGCTGGTATTTTAAAATTAAGGCTAAATGATTGGCTGAGTAGTACTGGTTTGCAGTTACAGGAGGTAGATGTGTTTGGAACCCTCCCAGCATGCACTGGGGTAATAGATTCACGGTCATATGTCTCATTTTATGTGTTTCCGCATTGGTTTATTTTGTTCTACATTTTGCTCCACAATGTTTCCACACTTTGATCGCTGTTCGACATTAGACTGACGTTGGTGCATGAGTGGTGCAAGAGACTCTCAGATCTGTTAAAAAGGAGCTTTAATTGCATGCAACAGTTTTCAGCAAAGTGGGAAACATTCAAGACGTTTTAGTTGAACGTCATTTTAACGTCAAACGTTCTGACTTCATTGGTCTTTGAATGAGTTTGTCTTTTTGTTCACAGTTTATTTTCAGTGTACTGCTATTATTTTGTTGTATATTTCAACATGTTTTAAGTATAAGTAGCTGTTCGTTATGAAAGTTTAATTGTGATAATTACACCCACAGATCAGTGATTTTATAATAACCCGCATGTCCTCATCTCATCTCTTTCATTAGAAGTCTAAGTAAGTGAGACGTTCGTATTTGAAAATGACTTCGTGTACGGAGTTCACCACAAAACGTCTTACTGGTTAGGAGCTAACTAACCTCCACTTTGGCAGGTTTGGGCTTAAGGGCTGGTTGCTATGGCAACAGTTACAGATGGATTTTAAACAGCTTTGAAGAACCAATAAAATTCCGACTCAAATCGTGCTAATGCTAAACATGCTAATCTGAATAACTCAGTTATGTGTGTATGAAAAACAGGCCTCGGGGTGATCAGTGATTTTTTATTTAATGTTGTTAATTACCGGGTTTACACTGGGATTTCATAACTAATCTGACACCACAGAAAAATAGAAATATGAATGATTAACGTGACACAGTTAAAGTTACCGCTATCGTCCTCCTCTTCCCGCTCCCTGCAGCCATCCTCATCGCCCATCTGAAGCTCTCCACCACCGAGCTGCGTCAGGTCTTGATGAATATGACCACCGACAGGCTGGAGCCCGCTCACATTAAGCAGCTGCTGCTCTACGCTCCGGACGACGAGGAGGTCAAACAGTACGAGCAGTTCGACCAGGACCCGGTCAAACTGAGCGAGCCCGACCAGTTCATTTTCCAGGTACGCCCTCAAAAAACTCCAAGGAGAACGGCAAAGTTTAATGGAACCATTTAAGGAAACAAGTCTTTTTTTTCCAGATGCTGATGGTGCCTGAGTATAAGACCCGTCTGCGGAGCCTCCACTTCAAGACGACCCTGCAGGAGAGGACGGAGGAGATGAAGGTTGCGTACGATTATATCTACAAGGCTTCAGTGGAGTTGAGGAGCAGCAAGAAATTGGCCAAAATCTTGGAGGTAAACATCTAGAGCATGGAAAAACGCATGTGCTGAGTCTAAGCAGTGGTTATTAAGTGCTTTTTTTGTCCATAGTTTGTACTTGCAATGGGGAATTACCTGAACAATGGTCAGCCCAAGAGCCACAGGACAACCAGTTTTAAGATCAACTTCCTAACTGAGGTACGCATTGACACCTGTGCTTTAAACATCTTAGGTTCATCTCACTTTTTTGATTTTGAGTCATTCGTTCTTTCCTTCTGTCTTGCAGCTAAGCACGACCAAAACAGTAGATGGGAAATACACCTTTCTCCACATTCTGGCCAAGTCTCTGTGCCAACACTTCCCTGAGCTGCTCAACTTTTCCAGAGACCTTACAACAGTGCCTCTGGCAGCCAAGGGTACGATGATGTTTCAGAAGCAGAGCTCTTTGAGTCTACTTTCCTTCCTGGAAATCATTTAGTAGCAGAATATAGTCATTCCATCATGTGCGATGTTAATGTCTATAGACTACACAGTGTGCTGGAAGTCAGACAGGGCTGGCAGACTTTTCTAAAATCACCTCATTTAAAGTAGATTTATGCTGTGTTTGTTCAAATTACTGTTTTAATCTCTGTCTCTGTAATAATGGTTTGCATATTTTAATTGGATATTGTGAAACTAGACCCCTCGTTGTTAAAAATCTGATTTGAACATTTCCTTGCGGCTGTTTCACAATCATTAGACTATGACAGGGTGTTTATTAACTGCTACTGTTTTGGTAACTCGTCGACTAATATTTCAGTGAACCAGAAGGCCATCACAGCAGAGCTGAGTGACCTTCACTCCACCATCCAGGACATCAGGACGGCCTGTCTGAAGATCCCGCCCACCTCTGAGGACCACTTTGCCTCCGTCATGAGCGTACGCTAACAGCTTACACTATATATATATTTTTTAAATGGCTACTGATGGCTTTTTGTGTTATTAAAGAAATAGTTAGACAACTTTTTGAAATACACTTTTTTGCTGAGAGTTAGATGAGAAGATCAACACCACTCTCTCTTCTGTACAGTAAATATGAGGCTGGAGCCAGCAGCCAGTTAGCTTAGCTTAGCATAATGACTGGAAACGGGGGGAAACAACTAGCCTGGCTAGGCCTTCAAACATCTCTAAAGGTCACTAATTAAAACATTTCATCTTGTTTAATTCCAACAAAAACCAAAGTGCAAATGGCAAAACATTATAATGTCTCCAGTCCTAATGCTAAGCTAAGCTAAGTTTCCTGGCTTCAGATTCGTATTTAACAGACACATTTGAGAGGGGTATAAATCTACTGCTTATTTCCCAAAATGTTGAAATATTTTTTTTAACTTCTCATGATTTTCAAGACAAATAATGAAAAACATGTAGAAACTGAGGTTGTAAAAGCCTCTGAAACAACATCAAAGGACTCTTAAACATAATGAAACAATCTTGACTAAGATTACACACTTATGTAAGTGAGATGAGATGAAGTTAAACACATGATGAGGTTTCACTGTAGAGTCTAGCTGATTTGTATTTTTATCTTGGACGAAGTGGCAGCGCCGTGCTTCACCTTAATGGTTTTTTTCAGCAATTTAGTTCCATTAAATTGAATTACTCATACAAGATAAGACAGGTTTTAAAATAATGGTAAGAATCAAAGAAACAGACTGAGATATGCTAACTTTTAGTCCCTTGTGTGAGTCACACTTCCAAAACTCTGGATACTTTCCCATAATGCAGTGCATTACATCCATAAAAAGCTCCTCTCTGCTGTTTTCACAGGCTGAGTAGTACTCCTCATGACAAGTAAGCTGACTTTGATGTGTAAAAAATCCACCCACAGAGCTTTTTAGAGAACAGCCACCCTTCAATCCAGTCTCTGGAGTCCCTGCAGACCCGAACGATGGAGGAGTTCTCCAAGGTGGCCTCCTATTTCGGAGAGGACAGCAAGACCACCAGAACAGAGGCCTTCTTTGGCATCTTTGCAGGCTTCATCTCCAAGTTTGAGGTGAGCTCCATCAGCTGAATAATACCGACACAGATAAGTTTGACTTGTTCCTGAAGAAGCCCATATTTTGATATACGCAGCAGGTGTTTGACACATTCAAACCCCCAAACAATTAAAGATATTCACCCAGTGTTCTCACACAGACTGACAGCAGCCTGCAGCTATGAAGTGATTAAGCTGCAAAATGCTGCTGTCTGTGGAATAGCCAAATGTTCTCTGAGTCTCAAAATAATATGGTAATATGAGCATAAATCACATGAGATTATGGGTTTTCTCTTGCAGAGAGCTCTCAGCGAGACCCAGACTCCAGAAAACCCCAGAAGCCCCAGACTGTCTTCCCCTCTGGCCTGGTAGAAGCAAGAAATGCGGGCGGATGTCGGGCCAAACCGACAGGCCGGCCGTCTCCATTTTCACTCTGCTCTCCACAACCAAAGTGCCAAGATCACACACAGAGACACTCAAACCAACGGGAACAGAGATCACGTCATCTATAGCAAACAGAGTGGAAAATACACTGTATCTATGTGTAGATTATCAGTTAAATAATGAGTGCCCCGTTCGCAGCGTTGCTGTTATTTCAGGTGCTGGGTAGAGCAGGAACATTCAGGTGTCCACAGGTCAACAGGAACTCACCGCAAACTGACGACTCAGACCAGTCTTTGCAGTATTTACATCTCTTTTTAAGACACACAGCAGTAAAAGATACCATCCATGTACACCGGATTGCTCCAGTGCATCGTGATGCTGCATTAAAATCAGATGTAAGTAATGAAAACAACTGGTCTGAATATTTACAGATTCCTTGCTATGTTTAATATATATGACTATATAAAGTTTATATTTTCTATCAGATCACATTTGAAAATTGTAAAGATTAAGCGTAGATGTAGGCTGACGACAGTTATCTGGTGATTCACAAGCGTAGTTTAGTTTAGAGCCCGGCTGGACTGCTCGAAGTGATGAGACTGTTCATACAGTGGTGCATTCACTGACTCCCATACAGCAGGATTTGATTTAAAAATAGTAGACACTAGAGTTTTTTTTCCAACATACACATTGCTGATCTAGACTTACAAATGTGGTTTATTCATCTAACCCTACTGTGAATTTATAGGACATCTGTTATGGGAATTATAATAAAATTTTTAAAATAATTATATTCCTTTGCCTCTACAGCTAAAGTCAAAGTCATCCACACCCAGCTCTGGTTCACTTTTGTCCTTTGCAGTACACCGTATATTGGATTTCTAAATTCCAGACAAAGTATCAGTATCATTTCTATGGAAGCAAAACAAGGCCATAAAGATTAACATTTTTTAAACAACAGAATAACTACATACTAGTGAATTTTAACCATGACTGAATTCTTTCTTTTAATTACATTTTTAAAATTGACTGTTTATCTGAATTTAAATTAATTGAATTCCCCTCTTTGAAATTTAAATTTAAAATGTTTTTCTTTCTTTTCTTTTTTTTTTTAGGGTTTTTAGGGCTGTACTAGTTTAAGTTGCTCATATTCAACTAAAATCTAAAAATTAAAGTCAGGTCAGAAAAGCCTTAAGGCCTTAAAGGATTTCATATTTTTTAATATATTTTTAGTTTAGTTAGATGATCCAAGAAATAAAAGTTCTGGTAAGAAACTGGAAACACGCACAACCAAAATTTGAGTTTGACAATCCTTAAAAAATAAAGTTTTAGAAATAGCAAAAATCTGAATTTTAAAACCAGATAAACTAAACAGATTGTGACATTTTACTTTAAACATGCATTCAGTATTGATTACATTTCACGATTATATATTAAGTTGCTTAGAAAATGTTAAATATTTTGGCCTTATTTGGCTTCCGTAAAGTTCAGCATAATCGGTTACTTTTGATGACAGTAAGACATGTCCATTGAAAAACAATTAGCCTCCTTACTGCCAGTGAACCGGTGGGCAGTTGTGGTTAACTTTAGCTTCAGCTCCCTGTACGAGTGTTAGATTTTTAATTGAGTGTCTAAGACATGAGGTCGTCCAATTTTATTTATTTTTATTTTGACTCCTGTCATCGCATCCCAACTGGACTCAACCCAGATCATAAACATCCACTGAAATCAGGCCAGTTTGCAGCAGATGACCCGAAAAAACTCTAAACAGGATGGACTCCTTTGTTGTCAGTAATTCAGCATCGAATCCAAATGAATTCAAGAACACACGTTTATTCGCAAAGCATTCAGATCAATAATGTTGCACCTGTTACAGAGACGGCACATGGTGCTGTTTGGCTCAAACACGTGGGTGGAATAGCACCACAGTTAGTGTCTTCTTTGTGTCAGCGCAGGAAGACAAAAGGCAGATTTAATGTGAAAAGGCGCCGACAGAGAGGACGGCGAATAGTTCTGCACTTTGTCGAGTGTTTCTAGAGCCCTGTGTGAACAAAGAAGTGGGTCGCTGCTGAATGAATGTACGTCAGATGCATGTGGAAAAAATAACATCCTACTGTAAATGGTCATTTCCTGCTTTTCTGGTCGTCATGGTGATCTCATGACTCATCTACAGTACAGTGTACCTGTAGCTGTGTTGTATCTATGTTGATGAACTATTGTTGAGATTGTAAATTTACTGTTTTTGCTATGCACTGCTCATCATTTTGTATCGTAATGCTTGTGTGTCTTAGTTTATTTTCTTATTCAAGAGTGTCATCAGGAAATCACCATTTTATTTATTTATTTATTATGCGCAGCTTTAGTCAGGCTTACGAGGTGACTGTGATCTCGTAAAAATGCAATCCTAGCTGCTACTAGTGTAGTAACAGTGTTTCTTGTCCAAATCAATTGCATGTTGGTGCAGTTAATGTATTAAGATGTGCAGCTGGTAGCATTTACCCTCCCTGGATATTTAAGTTTAAAATAAATACGTTCCTGTTAGTCTAGTTAGGTTTATTTATTGGTTTTATAACTGTTTTATATGTTTTCATGGGAAGTTGCTCATGTTTTGTGATTGTTTGACCTTTATGTTTCGTTCAATGCTTTCAAATGAAGGATATGTTTTTGATCTATAAAAATATCATGCTTGAAAGTAAAACCTGCCCGACTTATCTGTGCCTCAACATGAATAATCTCTAATGTTAACATAGAGACTCAATGTCAATGAATTACAGCAACTTCATGCTCTAATGTGGACTTTTATTTCTTGTATAACCCTAAATATTCCTCCTATACTGTATTACCCTGAATTTGTTAGCATGCTAGCACACCAACATGGTAAACATTTTACCTGCTTAGCATCAGCATGTTTAGCTTTGTCACTGTGAGCAATAGTTAGCATTTAGCTCAAGTACAGCTTCATAGAGCCGCTAGCATGGCTGTAGACACTGGTCTTATTACAACTCTAACTCTAAAACTCACTAAAATGCAAATATTTTAAGACACTATCGTCATAAAAATTTATCGTCATACAATTTTAAAAATATTTTTTAAAAATCGATTTAATTTAAAGGAGCAGTGTGTAGAATTTAGTGGAGTCTAGTGCTGTAGTTCCAAATTGCAACCCCCTTAACCACCTATTCCAAGTGAGAAGGGGAAACTGGTTGCCGTGAAACATGCAAAGGGTCCTATCTAGAGCCAGTTTGTCTGTTCTGGGCTACTGTAGAAACATGGCGATTCAACATGGCAGACTCCATGGAAAAGGACCCACAGCTTCTGTAGATATAAAAGGCTTTTTCTAAGGTAACAACAACATTCTTATTTTCTGGTGATTATACTGTACACGAATGAAAACACGGGTATGCATAATATATTTAATTTCTGCCTTTCTGTAAACAGAGCCCCCTGAATCTGACACACTGGACCTTTAAAACACAAATGAGCAACAGATCAGTCTAGTCCACATTTTTTACTCATCATGTGGAATACTACTTTACACAGGCTCGGCTTGGACACCAATTTTTAATGGAAAGTCTGTATAACTTTTCACAGAACAAGCAGGAAAGGGCTTACAAAAGGTGCTATCGAGTTGCATTATGGAAAATGTAGGATCCAGTATTTTGGGGCTTTGACCCGTACTGGGGACTAAATGTCAGGATATGTTACTCTTACTCTTAATTTTATGGCAAAGCTAAATCTCTAAAGTACCCCTCTTGTCAAATCATGTCATTGAAAGTTGAGACGCTGCAATTTTTCCCTTTCCTTAATGCACCTCAGGCCGGCCAACAATAAGACCCATGACTCAGCCCGCTGTTAAACATGAAATATTATGGCATATACACAAACATGACCAGATTTAAATTGTTTCTTCATATACTTTATTTTCTTTGGAAAGGGGGTATAACCAAGCATTCATATTACATGTTTTTATTCCATATTTAAGCTCACCAGACGGCATACATACAAAACTATGGAGCTTAAAAATGCAGCATTATCATTTCTAGTTTAATGGCATTTGTTCGTCTTAAAGAGCCTCGAGATACCGAGCTCTCTTGATGCAAGGGGGGAGGATAAGGCAGCGAGGTACGGGAGTGAAGAGAGAAAGGAGGGGATAATAACGCTCGATTGTCACTGAAAAACAAAACTTAACTCGTTTTCAGGGCAACTGCAGCATCCAAAGACTTTCTCCACTGGTACCATGTTGGGTCTCACATCCAAAAAGCCAAAAAAAAAAAAAAAAAAAAGCAAAGCTTACACAGAAAATACAACAAAGCATTTTTATCTTTTGACCTGGCAAAAAAATAAAAAATAATAATCTAACACCACATCACTACTGTGAGCTGTGTGCTCTCAGCTCAGTGGGAAAGACTGGGTGAAAAAAAAAAAAAAAACAGTTCACTAAACCGCTCATTGACCAAGTGCAACATCAGCTGTTTATGCGTCTTTCTGTTCAGGATGAAGAGGCTGGTTAAGAGTTATCCTTTCGCTACATTCACTCACACGCAGCCTGTTGTAAGTGTGTTTTAACTCACCGGCAAACGGCAGAGAAAAAAAAACACACAAGATCGATGGGATAAAAACAGAAATGCAAAAAAAATACTGAGTGTTCAGGCTGGGAGGGCGGTTCACCCTGCTACTTCTGCTTAGAAAACCCAAAGAAATCAACCAAAACACATTTAAATACACGTCTGTGGAACAATACAAGACTTCTAGAGCAGAGAGGGTCCAATCACCTTCCTTACATCCCTGAAACATACTTGTTGCCAAGACAGCTTCTTGGAAATACTGTAGTAATAGGAGCCAAGTATATCCTCCATACAGTAAATATATAATGCTTATTACATGGTTCTGGGAGGAACCGATAAGGCATGATTTACATTTAAAGACTGCATTAATTATGTCAAGCCACAGGGAATGTGTGTTTTGGAAACGGTAAATAAATACAGGAGTGAGCGTGGGGAAGAAAAGAAAAAAAAGGAGGATGGGGTTTCCATACAAAAAAAAAAAAAAGGGTAAATCAAGTGTTTGAGACGACTGGAAACCTGCAGTCACCAGCTACACTTTAAGCAACAGGTTTGGTTTCTACGTCTACCTGCTGACTGTTTCCCCTTCCCCCCCGTGCTGTAGAAATACCTCTTTTTTTTTTCTTGTTCTAAGACCTTTTCAATATTAAAAAAAATAAAAAAAAAAAAACCTCACACCAAACTCCAAACGAGTCTCTTCGGTCCATATTTTGGCGTTTTCTCTCCTCGCGACCCGTTCTTCCATGTACAGTCAGTACCCGGGGCTTTATACTGCGACGCGTGTCTGGTTGGAGCTACAAGGGGGTGACTCAGCGGTTCTTTGCTGTTTGTCGTTGATTGTCTGGAGCTTGATCTGTTTGAGGGGGCGCAGTATAAAGACAGAGGTGGCGGTGGTGTGTGTGTGTGTGTGTGGTGTGTGTGTTGCAGTGTAGAGGCTGACGTCTGACAGCATCACGGAGGTCAGGAGGACTCGGAGCAAACAATGGCTTATAACAGCTCGGCTGGAAGAGGTGAAGATGATTGTGGTGGAGCGGGTGAGAGGGGGATGATTTGTTTCATGACTAGGCAAATTAACAATTAGCTGATTCATTTATCTCTTTTTGTGTGTGCCAAGAAAATTGTTAAAAATGACGGTCATAGTTTCAATAGTTGCTTGTTTTTTTGGTGTTTTTGCTTCAAAAATGTTTTTAAAATTGTTGCCTGCTATGATTAATAATTAACTTTTAGCTCCAACTTTGAATCCAACTAACTTAACTAAGTTATGTCAATTTGTTTATAGGAGCTGCTACAATTATCAGCAAATGCCAGATGTGTAAATGTCAGACGTGCTGGCAACAAGAAGCATTTAGCTGATGGAATGCGTTGGTGATGCAGAGAATTAAACATATAAATCATCACACGAGCAGTTCCCTGTCAAAGCATCAACACACATTAAAGCGTGTACTGCACAGAAGCACATCTACTATCATTGCCAATGTTTACCAAGAGCTGCGGACCTCCATCATGGCTGCCAGAAGGCGCATTATGTCACATTAAAGTCCTTCATACAGGCCGGACTGGGAGAACGTGACAGCAGAGGTTTATTCTCTCTGAAGAGGGCTGCAGATACGGGCTGAGGGGACGAAACACGAGCGGACTAAAATGAGGTGTGTGCATTTGCATGATGGGAGGAGATGCGTGAGGCGGGGGTACTGGACCGGAGCGCGTCATTGTTGTCGTTGTCTCCTCCTTATAGGACAGTGCTCTCAGTGTCCAGGTCACAGTCTTTGGGAGGAGGCAGGAAGGAGGAGGAGGAGGAGGAGGCCATCCCTGGCTGCTGGTCTACAGCGAGCTCAGGGACCAAAGCTCGACTCAGCCCTTTGAAAGACATCGCCGGGTCTGGAGAGTGAGAGGAAAGAAAGTCACGATGAGGACATCATAAAGTTTAACAAAAGAGCACAGAAAGTTTAAAAAATAAAAACAGAAAAGATTGTTTGTGTTAGCAAGCAACAATAATCATGCATGTAGACATTCACGCACAACATAAACACCCTACAAAGACAAACACACATATGAACAATGGCCGTAATCACTAACATGTGCAGCTCCATGCTGGAGCATGAAAAAAAAAAAAATTTATAGCTGCTGCAGTTATGCCATCCGATGCGGCCGTGTAATAGTTTCCACAAGCTCAAGAAACCACCGTGTGTCAGGGTGGATGTCTGAACAGCAGGTGGCGGTGTTCGGCCGTGAGCGGCGGGCAGCGAGCGGTGAAAAGTGGATGGAAAATGTGAAGTGTGGTGAAGCAGTTTTGAATTCATCAGCTGTGAGAGCAGAACGGTGGAGAAAATGGGAGCTGGAAAGCCCCGATGAAAAACACAAAAAAAAAAAAGGTTATGGAAGGAAAGGATATGTGCATTTATCTTCAGCCGAGACACAAACGCCCAGGTTATAAACATGCAAGTCGGGGTAACACATGCTTGGTTTAAGTATGAGCATATTAACATAAAATAATTCACAGTTTAAATAAAAACACAACCGAAACTGAAGCTATCACAGCGAACGACGAGTGACTCATGACGACATGTCACACGACACATTTGTCCTTCAACTAAAGCACCGGCTTCTGCCATTTGTTGTGACGTTCTGCGATCAGCGTACTGATAATATGAACCCACCGGAGGGAACGAGAACTTGCCTGTTCGTTCAGTCAGATGTTAAATCTTTGTAAGGAGAACATAAAGCAACTAAATGATGAGAGAGTGATGTGATGTGGCTTATTTCATCAAACCCAATCAGTTGGTGTACAGATGGCTAACAAATTAAATAAAACACCAACATAAACGCGCCTCATGCTCTTTTAATGACATCATCTCTTCTTCTGGAGCCAACTCCAGATATTTACATACCACTAGTGGATGGAAACGCGCGTTGATTAGCATTTTCTTTTGCC
The DNA here is from genome assembly GCA_946959425.1 of Argyrosomus regius. Taxonomy (NCBI): domain Eukaryota; kingdom Metazoa; phylum Chordata; class Actinopteri; family Sciaenidae; genus Argyrosomus; species Argyrosomus regius. The sequence continues at coordinate 15,688,293 of OX336900.1, forward strand.
AATTTTCTGGATGTTTAGTTAGAATTTGCGCTACGTTTAGATGGAAACAGTGAAGTGTTCGGCCTCCGAACTCTACTTGTGGGTTGAAGGCCGTTCTCTTTCCTATAACTGGAAATGCCTCGGTGCTGTCAGCAGTAGTCAGAAGCTATATTGCTGCACGACTGTAGTGAGAGAGCGCAGTGTAAGATAAGACTTTAACGACACCAGCGTGTGTGAAGTAGCTGTATATGTCAGTATTTCTGTAATATTTATTGCTTCAAACTACTATCGGTTCATCGTCCCTCCTGTGTGTTCGCACCCTCATCATTAGGAGTAATAACAGCCTGTACAGGACTGTGACAGACGGTGTGTCAGTGGTGCATCTGGTCTGAGTAAATGATGAACAAAATGGCCGTGGTGATGGGTAATAATGACAGAGGCAAACAAAAAAGTGCAGGTGCTGCGAGTGAAAAGGTCAAAAACAAACCTCTCACAGCGCCTCTTTAACCTGTGGAGGTATTACAATACAAGACTGTTAGACAGAGAGAGAGCACACTGAGCAGTGAAGAAATAGTAAAAGCAGAACATGCAGCAAGAACAACACGAGACGACACTCACCCATCATCTTGTAAGCAGTGGCACAGATCCCGTTGGTATCACTGGCCGGTGTAGTGGGCTGGGGTGGTGGCGGGACGCTCGGTCTGTTCCGGGGTTTGGGGACGGGTCGCGGCCGTGGGAGGGAGCCCGACTGGTAGGGGGACGGGGACGGAGGGGCGACTGCATCCTGGGTGTTGTTGGAGGGCGGAGGGGTGTCAGGAGGGGTCGGGGTGCCCGGAGGTGAGGGGTCCGCGCTCCGCTGGTCCCCGCCGGACTGGCCGAGCGATGCCTGCTGCGGTGGAGGGCTGGCCTGCGTCGGAGGCTCTGGGGGTGGATGGCTGGGCGCCTGGATGGGGGGCTGGTTACTGGAGTGGCGTCTGGGCGTGGCACATGGCTGCGAGGTGGGAGAAGTGGGCGAGGTGGGCGAGTGGCTTGACAGGGGTCTGGGGGTAGGACTGAGGGACTGGGATGAGCCTGAGGAGGAGGTGTGGTTCAGTGAATTACAGGGCTGGCTGGGTGGAGGGTTTGTCGGTTTGGGAGGAGCGGGGGCCTGCTTCTTGGTACCTGAAATATGATGGTGAAAAAACAAATGTGTCTGACAGTATACTGTACACGCTACATCCATGTTAGCAGCCTGAGACATAGAAAGTTCCCACTGTCCAGCTCCAGAAACACAAGAAAAATTAATTTTTAATTTGGAGAAAGAAAATGGAAAAAGAGAGCAACTGTTTCCACTGAACAATTAAAAGAATAAAAAATATAATACGTTGTTATAATATGTTATAATATGTTGCTGGAGCTAGCACCACTTCAATTTAGCTTAGCTTAGCTTAGCTTAGCATAAAGACTGAAAATCAGGGCATACTGTTGATTTGCATGTCTGTTGATTTGTCCAGAAGCAAAAAAATCCACCTACAAGCACTTCTAAAACTCAGTAATCAACACTAAATATCTTCTTTGTTTGACTCTCATGCAGCCGACTGTCTCCCAAAATGTCAAACTATTTCTTTAAGAGCCAAAAAGAACAAATATGTGAATCTAAACGCTAAAATAAATTGTATCCCTGCGACCTTGCTCTACCTTTGACTTCAGTCGAAAGTTAGAAATCACAAAATATCACCACATGAAGTGCTGAGTGCATAGTAAGCTCTTAACTGTAGGCTGGGGCTAGTTTTCTAAGTGATCGAAAAGGTTTCAGAATCAATTCTCTGTATTAAAGGAAGTGAGTGCATGTGACGGTTCAGTAAAAACCCCAGCAGTTCGGTCTGGCAGCTACGTGATGGACTAGCTGTGAGTGTATGATGAGTCATCTTATGGATTAACATTCTTAGGTTCTCATAAAAGTTCTAGAAATGTCCCGAAATGGAAGAAAAAAAAATGTATTCAACAGCGTCATGTCCATGTTTCCTTGAACATAATACTTCTAATGACCTGGATGACTGGCGGGCTCTTACCTCTACGCATCATATGTGGACTGGGCCCCATTGATCCAGCCCCTGGAGTCCCGGTGCCCAGCTGGCCTGCAGCCTGGCCTCCTCCAGCAGAGCCGTTCCTCTGCAGTAGAGGAGTCTGGGCAGGTGTGGAGTCACGTAGCTTTGGGTTGCTTTAAAGAAGAAGAAGAAAAAAAGTGTTTTAAACCTACAGGCCTTTTGAAACTCTGGGTTTTGCTTGTACAACAGCGTGGATGTTTTAAAGGTTAGAGCTTTGAAAACAGACTTATCCACCATGTCAAGTTCTGTAATATTAAACCACAAAAATCTAATCTGGGTGTCTCATCTAAATGCACCTTCCCAACAGAGTCTGTAGGACCAAAAGAATGCTGAACTGAATGGCGTTATCTGTCTGGATATGAATGTTGTCCTTTCACCAGCTAAATCAAAGACACCCTTCAGTCGTTGCATAACAGACACCAATGTCCAGCCCTTTTCAAAGCAGTTTGGGCCAGTTAGTGTGAAGTTCCTGCTGATTCCAGTGATTTGGGGACGGAAAGCAGAGGGATGGGAAGTCGAGAGGCCCCTGCGAGCGACTGCTAGCAGGAAGACAGCGGCCATTGTTGTGCTGTGTCTGTGGGCTGAACTCAGACGTGTCTGCATAGCTGGAACTGGTGGTGGTGTAAGAAAACTTGTGGTTTCGCTAGAGAAACAACGAGCTGAACCATAGTGACCACGAGAAAAGGCTGTGTCCGCAAGATACCAGTGAAGCATGCATTAATAATCGCCTATACTTCCAAGAAGCTGATCAGACTGACCTCATCAGTTCACAGAGCGGGCACTAATGTCTTCTAATAGTGTCTGTAATAAGCAGTCTGGCATGCTGTGTCATTCTCCACCATCAGCAGAGATGCAGCCCTTACCTGAGCTCCTCTGTGTGCTGGGCTAGAAGCTGCTGAGCAGCAGCGAGAGCAGCCAGATTCTGCGCCAAGCTATGCTGGGAAGTGTCAGTCCCTGAACCCCCTGATGGAGCTTGTGGCTGTGGCTGGGGCTGGGGCTCGGCCGAGGGCTGGGGGACCTGCCCGGCCCCGTGCCCCTGCCCTGGAGCCTCCACAGGGGGTAAAGGAGGCTGGAAGGCGGGTGAAGTGTGCTGCTTTCTACCTAAGGTGTTACTGCCTCTACGGAGGGTGTGGTCCGAGTGCTTGTTAGGGGTGCTACATAAGGAGAGCGGGGGAGGGGGGGATAGTGAAAGGGGAAAAAAAAACAAACAAACACCAAAGCTTTGATCAGAAAGTCACAGATTAGACCAGGACAGAGAATCACCATAACCCCAGAGCCCAGAGGAAGTCATTACACAGTGTTAAGGATCATATTATAAAGATTCAATCAGATCTACCCCAGAATTTACTAGAAGCAAAAGAAGAGGACCAGAAAAGCATCTGGATTAAAGGCAAAATTAATCCCAAAGCAATTAATTGGAGTAAGTAACGAATACTGTAGGCCAGAGAAACCAGGAGGTTTAGACGGAGGTCTAAGGTTGATTACTTGTCTTTGCGCGTCATGTCGTTGTCTGGTCCCACCATACTGACAGGCCTCTTCCTCTCAATGGTGGCACAGTCGTAGTCAAGGTGATTGTTGTGGTTGGATGCAGGCGTAGGCATCGCAAACATGCCGGACACGTTGAACTCCACATCTGTAGGAACAGGGAAGGCGAGATTTACCAACACAGACTACCACGCTGCTACTTTAGACAAGCTGATGGACTACTTGTAGAAAGCTGTTGCAGGAGACGGGAAGGGACTTGGAATACTCCCTCCGTTTGTTGAATTACACGACGACTCAAACACCCGTTTAGAGGTCAACGGTCCATCACAGTCATTCTTAGATTTGTACCAATTAAAAGTCTCAAATGTGCCTGAAACTGTCCAGAGACTGTGAAAGAAATCTCCCAGAGAAATAGCCAGTAATCAACCAAGAACCAGCACAAACCACTGTCCCATCATCTCTGGTCAGACGGCCAGTTATGTAGACAGTCCACCGTCATCTTGACCCAAGATACAGGGACTAAAAGGCAGGCTTTGATTGGTCTAGATAAACCATGACAATAAAGCAAAATGTTTGGACCAAACAAGTGAAGGTGTAATTTGCAGCCCAAGTACAGAAATTAAAAACAGAAGAAGAGTGAGTGCACAGATTTTGTTCTTTTTCTGATAATGGTGGAAAGGAAAAGGAAAAGGCAACACAGTGCTTTATTTTCTATCCACTCTCGTCATTCGCACTCACCTCATTTGATTTGGTGTATTTTTGACACATACAAGCAGAATTAATCATCATTAATCATTGTAGTCGTTGAGCTGACCTCCACAGTACAAACCCACAGTTTGGGCAGACACAGCAGTGATTCTAATTGTGGTCCTGCTGACTCTTTCTTACTAGGCAGGTACAATAATATTAATCATATTCGCTGTGCATCCCTGGTGTAAAATAAGCCCTGATTGGCTACAGGGTGGGTCTGACTGAAAATGACTGCTGGAGAACCTACCCTCTGGAAAGAACCAGTCAGCATGCTGGATGATGGGCTCTATGATGGCCACCACGTGCACAGAGGTAGCTGCGGCCATCTCAGCCAGACTCCTGGGTGGACACGTACAGATGAGCAAAGATTAGACGCTTTCTGACATAATGAGTGGCTGAAATAAGCTCAAATGACAGACTGTCGTTACCACCCCAGACGAGGATCATGTCTCTTATTTCACTTGTTCTAAAGAGTAACTAACATGTTGTATTGTATTAGCAATATCATCTCCCCCCCTTCCTCTCTATCTCCTCTCACCCCTCAGTCTTGGCCCACATCAGATTGGGTCCCAGGACGATGGCGATGTTGCTAGGCGTCATTTTGTTCACCTCGCTGTCCTGAGCCAGTTTGGATAGAAACTTCACCAGATACCTGCGTGGAATCATGGGAGTCAATGAGCACAGGTGGAAACACTTTCTGGTGCAACAGAAGAAACTGAGGCGTTGCTGTCACGACGTTTCTCCGAACTAACCTCAGGTTGGTTTTATTGTTCTTTGGTAGCTTATCACATACAACCCAGAGAGCCTGCAGCCTCTTGTCGGGATCTGACACACTGTGAAAGATAAAAATATATATGGATGACGTCTCCAGTGGCTAAATGTCCCAAATTAATTATCCCATTATTTCACACTGCTGCACAGTGATAGATCAAAGCAATGTTGGTATTTTAATCCCAGTTATGAGCCTTGCCTGGATGCTTGGATCCATTCATCGTAAAGCTGATAAGACATTAGAGGTTCAGGGAGTTCCCTCAGGTACGACTTCAGTGCTCCTGAAACCACATAGTTAAACATATTTTTGATATTTTTCGGCATCATTTCATTATATCATTCAAATTGTTTAGTCAAATATCAAACACCGAGCTGAGATTGTGGCTTATAGATTCCGAGATGACATAAAAACACCCTGAAACCCCACCGGGCACGTCTCTGTCTGTCATTTTGGCGGCTTCAAACCCCACGTGGAGCGTTTCAGAAGTGGAGCTGAGCGGAGGCCTGCTTCTTGGACGCTTCTGAAACGGACCGTGGCGGAGCCCGTGGGGTTTGAAACATTGACTAGAACGGCTGCGTATAGCCTGGTGGAATTTGGGGGTTTGGTTTAAACACACTACTGTCTTATGTAACACAACCATATTTGTTTTTGCATAAATTACTACAAAAATAAGAGAATTTGTCCAAGTGACAGAGACATTAAAAAACGGCTTTGGGTTTTGACGTACCTGCGACAGCGTGGGGGTCGGAGTAGAACTCCTCCAGTTGCGACGTGGAACAGTCCAACGCTGCCTTTAGCTTCTTTAGCTTGGATGCCCCTGCTGCGATTCTGAATAGACCCTGTATGTACATAAAGACAAGTAAACCTCAGTAACATCACCAGCACCAGCACCAGCAAACAACAACAAAGCTACATACAGGCATTCAATGTGCACACGAGACCCCTTTTCTTTCACCCAATAACAGATCGACTCTGTATAAATCCACTACATGAACTCCCCCTGCCAGCTGCACATAATGAAACCTTAAAGCAGGCAAACAAACACACCCACCACTCACAGCACAGCGAGCTCTTTACTTTGACACATAAACAAAAGCTGTCTTCACAACATAATGACACAGACTGGACTCACTAGGGAATGAATAGGGAGACAAATAATGTGCTATGCAGTTAACACTTGCACTCTCTCTAGCTGTTTTTTACACAGACCAGTACACACACACAGTAATCTGATTTATGGACAGGAGACAAGTAGATCCTATTGTATTCTAAATTTGTTTGGGGGAGGGGACATCACAAACATATAAATCTTTCCTGTAGCCTGATGGGTGACAGTTTCTCTGGAACAGCATTACAGAAAACTCAGGAGCTTCCTCTGTTTACAGTTTGTCTGTCCGCCTCGAGTCTTAAGAAGTTCATGTGAACAAACAATTTACGGCTTGGTTTCAATTATGTCAATGACCAGTGGAGCCGCTAATCGCAGCCACAGCTCCATGTGACTTTTAATGAGCTACGCCAGCACGTCTTTCACTTCTATATAAAGACAAGGAAAACAAAAGAGCAGTCAAGACAGCCAAGCAAACAAAATCTCATGCTGTCATTAAGAATTGTACAAGGAGTTAGATAAGAGGTGACCTCTGAAATCATTTAAAGCTGAACCCCGGCTTCAAAACATCTGACTTTATCAATATTTAAAAGATGCATTCTTCAGTTTCTGGTTACAACACATAGCCCTGACATATGATCACTGATGAAAGTTATGTAACATAATAGTTATATAATGTGTTAGCAGATAGACAATGAATCAGTCATAAAAACTCTGTATTCAACTCAAATCTTCCGAGGGAAATATTGTTTGCTTAAAGCTGGGCTCAGTTTTGGTCATCACATTTTGGTGCTGGGCAGGTAACAATAAACTAGTATTGATATTTAACTGTGATATTTAAAAAATGATTATTGATATATTATAATAATAAAACATAGACAAAGAAACACATATGTCGATATGAGGAATAAATAAATAATACAGTAACAAAGTAAAACAGAAAACCAAAACAAATTCAAGCTGAGTGATTATGAATCATTATTGTCTTCAAAAGGTTAATCTGCCAATTATTTTTTGTATTCATAATTTGGCAAACAAAATGTCTGAAAATAGTCATTTCGATTTAACAGAAAACTATGACCAGTTGCTGGAACCAGTGAATTTTTGGCCTTTTTGCTTAAGAATCACTTAAAATGATTATTCAGTTATCAATAATGTTGCTAACTAAATTTCTCTTGATTGACTAATGAACTAATTTAATTCTCATTAAAGCTCAAGCAATTATGTCCTGTTTCTTTCTTTATTTGACACATTGTGCATCAGTTTGTAATGTAAAAATATATTTAAAGAATATTGCACTTCTGTAGGCAAAGAAAAATGACAGAATCAGTATAATTATACGGTATACAGTATAAGCGTAAGGGCATAGGACAAATCACAACACAGCATAATTTCTATGAAGTCAGCTGAGTCACTCACGCTGCTCCAAACACCCACGTGATTGTAATTTGAAGCACATTCACCTTCCCTTTCTCTTATTGCACACATCTCACAGAAGGAGAGGGTGATTCGTATGAATTTGATTTCATTCATACAGTAAAGTGGCCTCCACCTATTCATAGAGCAGAATAATCATGTAGGATGCTACGAACAGCCCACTTCCTGCCTCTCTGTCTTTAGTTCCTCACCTCTTCCTTCATGCCAGTCTCTAGAAGCATCATGACACAGGCCTCTAACGGCAGGGCGATCTCCCTCCCGCTCCTCTTCAGGTGTTCGTCCAGCCCGGTGCCAAATGCAGGCTTCTCTGTCCACGAGTCTAAACACAAAGACAGCAATTAATGGTGAGGGCAGAGAGGCAGCAGCTGTAATTTTGTTCACATTGTTTCAAATCTGAAGAATGAAGCAGATCGTTTGTATGACCCGTCTGTCACACTGGTATGCAATCAAAAAAAACAGACCAAAGGCCCAGGACTGGGTGCTAACAAGCCTGTTTCTGGTCTGGATTGCAGATTTCTGGGTCAACAACTCTCCCTCTGGCTGGTTCCTAACCAGTCCTCACTCCCCCTACGGGGTGCTGTCAAATAATAACCACATGCTCCGAGCCAGCAGGAGTGACTGTTGAGTCCTCGTTCTACGTTTATGTGTGTGTGTGTGCGTGAGCTAATGTGTGAGCGAACGGGGAGGCAAAAGAGGTGGAGGAGCAGGGGGGGGGGTGGCAAAACCTAGGTGGGTGTGATGCGAGAAAGGGTGAGGGGACGTGTGTGGAGTTGGTGAGTCATCGCCACATGCTGGGAGACCAGGCTTGTCTGGTTTAGACCACATGTGTTTAGCACAGAAAAAAAAACAAGCTCCTTGACTGTAAAAAAAAAAAAAAAAAGGCAAAAACCCCTAGTGAAGGAGCTTGTAGAGGAGACATGTTTGCAAAATGGAAAATTGGATTACTTCTGGAGGGCAAAGCGGTGAAAACAGAAGACTATTCTTTAATATCTGGGCCTCAGTTGTGGCATTTAACAATTACTGCAACTGGAAGAACTTCTGGAAGTCCAGAAGGTAGAAAAACAAGAGTGATATAATTGAAATGTGCAGTAGCTGGTTTCATTTCTCAAAACACTTAAATAAGTAACTGTTTCCCCTCCTTGCTGTCAGCACACCTTTGGGTATACTCCTCAAACTTCACTTCCAGCATCTAACAGGAAAAGGTTCGTTTAAAAAAGGGACACCAAACAACACAGGAACCAAAGAAAAACAGGGGCTGTCGCTCGGAAAAAGCCCCACGTGCATTCTCCAGGAAATATGTAAAGAGGTCCCATACCATGCGCCTCACAGAGCCTCCTTGTATATAACTTTTTTTTTTTTTTTTTTTAACAACTGCGCAGTGTTTTGTGTTAAAGGGCTGTGTGCGCATAAAGATGTTTGCGTGTGTTACTACCTTGCTGTGCCTGGATGGTTGGCAAGACATTCTCCAGAACAGTGAGAGACTTTCTGTGGTAATCAGCTTGAGCTTCTAAGAGCTGCAGAAACAAAAACCACAGAGAGAAATAGACGGAGGGGGGTGAGTCGAATCAGACGAGCAGTAAAAGACATGACAGCAAAGTAAATAACACAGAGGGCCAAGTCTGTGTTCCCTAGTTCCTGTGCAGCTGTGAACATTCCCACAGAAAACACATGTTTGGCTTGTTGACATGCTGTACTCACTGTTACGAAGTAGCAGGCATAGTCCCCTTCTTTTGAGAAAAAACTGTACATATCTGCAGCGAGTTGATCCTGGGTAATAAAGACAGGAATTTAAACAGTTAGGGCGCTGAAAGATGATAGCCATAATCTTTTTCTCTTTGACCAAATGTCACAAAGAATGACAGCAAGTGAGATGGAGAGAAGCTGCTCTAAACTCTTATTGATTTAATAAATATCTCCCATCTCCACTACAAAGTGTCATTCAACAAATAAACGTGTATTTCAGGAGGCACAAGGACAGACGTCAGCGGTCAGCTAAGCCTCTGGTCCGTGCACAACACGAGTCATAAATCCTCCCGCTGTTGGCAGAACTCAATGAGGCTGTGAGGGAGAGCTTGTGCTGGGGGGGGGGGGGGCACAAGGCTCTGAGCTTCCTGGCTTCCTGGACAAAAAAAAACTGACACATCAGGCAGCCACGCACTAAAACTCACCAGTGATTCAGTTCAATAGAAGCAAACACAGACTGAGCTGACAGGGCATTTTCAGGCGTTTGTGTGCGTCAGCAAACTGGGTCAGAGGGCCCAAGGGTCTCAGGAAGTCCAGTTGTTGCTTACTTTTTTCCCCAGTTTACACTTCTGATGAGGCCTATTTCCAGTTTCTTGAACTCATTAGGCCATAAATGACCTCTGGCCTCCACATTCATTTAGGGTCAACAAACACTAACTCTTCTATCAGTGTATGAAGCAGGATTGCAATCTAAACAGCATCATATACACGTCATCTATTAAAAGCGTGTCATCTGCATAGAATGACATCGAGCAAGTTTTATTATGGCCTTGCTCAGGTTCTTCAATGATATAACTGCAATGTGACAGCACGTGACTGCTAGCATCTCTTGCTATAACCCTGATAAGCTAGACGATAATGATTTCATATGAAAACACATGAATTATATATATATATTCATGCTAGTTACCTTGCAAAGCTCCACTTTGTTCATGGACTCATCCATCTCCTCCTTGAGTAGGTCAGCCTTGGCCGTCAGTGCTTGAGTGTTTGTTCCTGAGATTATTGACTTGGTTGCCTGCAACCATCTGAGTTTGGAAAGAAAACGGAAAATTTTAATTTGTATAAACACGACTCGCCCTCAACTTTATGTAATGGAAGTCTCATGAAACTCTGATCTAAAGTAAAACTAAGCAGTGCTGATCAAATATGAATCAAGAGTCTGTTACCACAGTACCAATTTCTCACTGCAAACGTTTTCAGATACATGTTTTAGTACTCGTTAGTTGTAATACGAGAAAGGTTTTGGACCCGGCCACCATGTTGAAAACAACCTAACACATGGCATCAGCCGTTGAGTGTTCAGTGGTCGGGTCCATCCAGATGTGTCCTTGCTGAATACTGTTTCAGCACTGTTACACCAGTTTCATTTAAGTATGGTCTTGATGAATGAACTGACACAGTATTAAAATCTAACACATATAACATGAGAGAGAGTGAGCTGTGTACGGACAAACCTTGCTCTGGCAGAATCATAGTCCAGCACCAATTTGGCCAGCTGTTTCCTCTGCTTCAGGATGTTGGGAATGTCCACCTACGAAAATTATATACAAAACACACACAAGTTAGAATAACACTGATCAATTGTTTTTCCTGGATGATGAATACCTACAATAGCTCTCAGGTTTGTCATGGTTGACACAAAGTTATGGAGAATTTATTTCAGTTTTTTGAGAAGGTTGAAATGTGGAGTAGTGCAGCTTGTTAGGAGTGACAACTTGGACAAGAAACAAACACAAAATGCAAGGTTTACGGGTACAAAGATACAGATGTCTGATAGTGGACTGTTACTCATGTTTGAGAAACTCAACAGGTGGCAAACCACAGTCTGTAATGATAAAAGAGAAAAGGCCTCATGTTTAGCTAATGTTACCTGGATTGGCATTAATTTGTTTTGACTTCTCCTTCTCTAACCTTGCAGGATCACATTACCAAAACATTTGCAACCCAAAACACAGAAATTCAAAAATTCTGTTAAATAATTTATTCCACTATTATTAGACCAAACCGTAGGGGTGTGACTACACAAACAAAAAACAGAGAGGTGTGAGGTTTCTTACCTCTGCTAGCTGGCTGAGGGGATCCAGAACGTCCTTCTCTATCTGCAGCTCATGCAGCATCAGTTCTGATGCCAGACGGTTCTCAGCGTCGCCGCACACTTCCATCATTTTCCTGTTAACACACCCATCAACACAAAGTGAAGGGAGAGGGACAACGTAGTCATGTCTCATTATCACATCAGCACTATAAGAGTGAGTATGTGAGGTCTTCTACATCCAGTGTCATCGCACATCTACAAAATATAATTCACGTAACAACCCAGAGGGATGACAATCTGTGCCGCCAGCTCCACTACCACTGTTCCCAATCAATAAGTGAAAGCAAAACCGGGTTATTGTAGTGTCATCATTAAGCACACAGTGACCTAGTGACATCTACATGAATCAGGGCTTTCAGGCCAATAAAAGCCCTGAGCCTTGAAATATATAAACAACACAGTCTGAGTTCACAGTCAACATGAATGCATCACATTTACTAGCAGAACAGCTAGCGTACTTTCCCTTCCTCATTGCTTCCAGACAGACACATGGCTGTGTCAACTTCACTAGACATTCACTTTCTAGATCCTCAACTCTGATCCGTCTGGTGCCATTTTGTGTGTTGCTCTCGGTAACAATGAATGATTTTAACCTCATATTTTTAAAAAAAAGGGAACTACTGAAAGTCCCGTCGGCAAAAAACCAAACTGGAAAAGATTGCTCGCCCTGAATACATGGCCTCATATTTCACACTCTCTGGGGTCCATCTGCTCCATTAGCAACAGTTGCCAAGGATGAGCAATTGGTTATTCAGCCTGTCAATTAATCACACACTCACCCTATCAAGGAGTCTTCTCCCAACTGGTTTCCGCCTTCCACCATCGCCTGGGATAGGGAAGTCAGGGGAAGTTTTTTCTGTGGTGTGGAAGAGGGACAGACGCAGACAATGATTAGACTGATATTGAAATATAAACCACTTAAAAATATCCACATGCACAAAAAGTACCCATTTAAATACAGTAGCTTCAGTATTTGATGTTCAAGCCAATGGAAAAATCCATCAAGGACTTTCCATCGGGCAGTAAATTCACAGTCAGGAAGAGGAAAAGAGCTTTCTGAGCAAAGGAGGAAAATACAGATGTTTAATGGGATTTAAGATGCAAACTAGGGAAGTGAGATGTCTATCAAATGACGACAGCACTGGGGCATATTTTCACAGTCACACAGTTCACCTTTGTGCCAAACATCTATGAGTGTTCAACATCCTGTTTTTACCAGAGAATCCCACAGGGCGAAAGTGTCATGCATAGCGAATAAAGATGACAGATGCCTGAATGGGAAGTGGAGCAAGTGGCGTCGAGGACCAGAGAGGTGGAATAAGTTATTAGTGTTTTTACCTGACCGTTTCCTGTATAGAGGCGTGGTACGGACTGTGGTGCATTGTTGGGTGTTGTGGGGTAGAAAACACAAAAGATAAATCATAGACTGTAGGCCTACTGTGAAAACAGTGAGAACTAAAACTTTGTGTGGGAAATGCTATCAAAAATGAGGTTATTACACACCCTGGAACAGTTGATTGATCTGTTTTAGTTTGTTTTTTAAAAGTTTAATTATTCGACAGAGGTTTTATTGTAACAAGCTTACATGTCTCTTCTCTGCATCTGCACCGATGTGTCCCTGTAGACATGACACCATCCTCTTGTGTGTGTTGTGGGACACCACACGCACCAGCTCCATGCGCCGCTCAATCTGCGGGTAAGACAAGACATGCAAGAACAGTCATCAGTCGTTGCAAGGTGCAACGATTCATAAGCTGCGAGTTAGATGAAAAGTTCATTTTGGAAACTCTGACGATTGTAGAAATGTGCCTGGTTTAAAATTAAAACATAATTCAAGCTTTATTTTGAAAAACCTCAGTACTTGACTGGACTACATCCTGCCATGTTTGCAATAATCTTGTCAGCACTGTTAACATTGTCTCCATAAACCAACACAACAGTGTGCCTGCAATGTCGATGGCTGATGAGGTCCAGTTCCATGCTGGGATTTGATTTGTAGCTGCCTTGAGCGAGTCGGGGGTCAAAGGTCACACATGATTGATAAGCCTTGTCCCCACGGAACAACGCTGGAATGTTATCTTTGAAACACATGACTCATCGGAAGTGTCTCTATAGCAACGGCCGCCGGGTTGCGACCGAGAGCGAGGGGTTCTTCGGCTTTAAAAAAGGTCTTTTTGATTACACAGGCTTTCTCCTGTCTGCTAGCTTAACTGCACAGATGCACTCTGTGCTTTTAGCCTGACAAGATATAATACTGTCATTGATGGGAGTCACAGCTATTCTAGCTTAAGGACAGAGGCCAAGTGAAGCGCTGCAGGGTGATTATTCACTGTCCTTGTCATGCCAGGTGCCTGAGTGGGACAGTCAGAGGCATCATTAGCCTGGCTGTCAGTACTCCATGAATAGAACTGATGATTGGAAGTTACTGTTGGAGTCTGCTTGACGATGCAAGGAACTGGTTTGTGTTGGCAGTGCTTGTGAGAAAGTCAAAGGCAGATTGCATGCATGAGATCCAAACCGAACAGGTGTGTCTCCTGTTGATTTTTAGAAATAAAAAAAGCACAACTGTTGAGAGAAAGTGGAAGTCTTCAAGTTTCTCAGAAGGGAGAAACATGCACTCAAGAGTCAGGACAAACAATGTTCCAAATATAAATGGGAACACTGAGGTCTAGAGGGCAAAATGAGCAGAAATGAAAGGAGACAAATGCAGAGGGAGGATCAACCAAATACCAGACAATTGTGTTCCAAAAACAGAATGGAGGAATTCCACAGCAGATATCCGCCTCCGAACGCCGCCACACCCCCCACAACCCCCCTCCTCTCCTTTTCCCTCCCTCTGTTCTCGCGCTCTTACGTCATTCCCGACCCATGTTGGCCCCCGGCATTCCCAAAACAGCTGGGTCAAATACAAACTTCACCAAACACACACTCTGCCCGTGCATATATACACACACACACACACACACACACACACAAAAACACGCCTTCATAAGCTACAAGCTTGGGAACACTTGGGTAGACTCAGCCTAGTTAGTACCTGGCACAAATCAAGCCGGGGATTCCCCTCCCTGTGCTCTAAGACGATGTTCCAGTGTGGGTGTACTGGAAATGTTTGGGTTACATGGCACTGGGAGGATTCGTCTTCCTTTCATTGTGACAAACTGGGGTTAGACGCACAACACCACTATACAGTCCAGAAAAATAGCAATGTGGAGAGGTGTGGGAGAACCTAGGCCAAAAAAGAGAGCGGCAGGGCGTGTTTTTCCTCATGCTGTATGATGAGGTCAACACATGGTCAATCCCATGACGTGTCACTGAGCAGGGAATCCCAATACTGAGTGGGATAGACGGGGTAGAAAAAAAAAAAGACACAGAGGGTGTCTGTGTGTGATTGTTTGTTTATTGGTTCCTAAGAGAGAAGATGTTAACATGTCTGGACAAGTCCAGAATGAACAAAAATAACATAACATGACGCATTAAGGGTGGAATTAGGCAATGAGGCACTAATGGCAAACAAAATCCTCTTTGTTTGTATTGGGTATATGTAACAACAAGTGTTCAAATCAGCTGGTTGCTACCTTAGAAAATGCCCTGAAGCATTACACCCAGCTACAAGGGTGTGTGCAAGCAGGCACCCTGGTATTTCTGGAGTATTTCTAGTGGTACCCCCCCCCGCCCCCCCCACCGCCCCCTCCACCCCATCCACCCTCCTGTGGATGAGCTGCTATGTAAGGGAGCAGCAAGGAAGGAATGGACAGCTGGCATAAGAATGCTGGGTAGCTCTTTGGCTCACTGGAGGACAGCATTCAAAAAAGGGCTTGACATGAAGCGGGCTAAGAATACGCCAAATGCCAAAGATACACACCTGAGATGTAAATGGGATCAAATGATGGGCGACCAAACAGATGGTGGCTGGATGCAACAGCAGATGATATAAGCAAGCGGCAAACTCCGTGGCTGTGAAGTGTAGCCAATGCGAAAGGGCCAAAAACTGTAGTTCCTCGAACGGCCAATACAGGCCGGCTACAGAACGAGTCAATGAGCTAAGTGTAGCTAAAAGAGTCAGACAAAGTGAATCTCAGATGGTGTTACCAATGTCTACTTTGAAAGATTTAGAGATTTTGCACTGTGAAAATCAGTGTGCCGTGTATGGTGAGAGGAGAATTGACAGAAAACCCCATCTGTGGTGAAAGGAGGAGTGGGAAAGAACATAGCTCACATAGCGACACTGCACAAATATGGATGGGTTTAACTAAAAGGATAAACTGAGAATTTCTGCTTCAGCTGGAGGAGCAACACAGCCATGTCAGGAATTAAGGAGGTTGACTGATTTCGATCTCTCCATCCCGTACTCCCGTTTTCTTTATCAGTCAGCAGTGTTCCTAAGAAGTGAGACACGGAGCCCACAGAGTCTCAGGGGCTGATTCCCAGTGAAGGCAGAACAATTGTGTCTTTGAGCAACAGCGAAAGTCAATTGTCAGACTTAATATAACGACCTCTCCTCAGTGAAAAGTACCCTAAGCGGTTAGTCACCACTGTTCACTTGTCTACTTGCATTACAGCAACTCTAAAGCTAAGTCTGATGTTCTCCCTGTCACTACAATGTACTTTTGCCCAGATAAAGTCTGATGTCATCAGGCTTTCTTGGTTGAAGGGAGGTCATGTGGCTCAGGTTCTACCTATTTGGCAATCTCCTGGATCCATACTCTTTACTTATGTTTCAAAATCTACATATATCTGTGTATTTGTCATTTTTCTTTGTGTGGTCTGTCGAGAGAAGGTTGTACGGTTCAGGCCTCTCCTGAAGTTGTTCAGTGTCCTCCTAGAACCACATTCTTTACATAGATTGTATAATCTACATATGTATCAGAAGTTTTGGCGGTCTGCCAGAGAGGGATCCCTCCTGTGGCTCTTCCTAAAGGTTTCCTCCATTTCCTCCCTGTTAAAAGGTTCATGTTGGGGGAGTTTTTCCTCACCCTAATCGAGGGTATAGGGACAAAGGGTGTTGCATGCTGTGTGGACTGTACTACCCCCTGAGGCAAATTGTGATTTTGGGCTATGTAGATAACATTTCACATGAATTGAGAGTGTTTGTTTATGCACCGTCGACAAAAGAGGGTGGGGAGAGGAATAATAACAATAAAGGGTGTCAGACATTGTGGCTTCGGGTGTTCTCAAGGAGTAATGCAAAGTTTGTTTTATGACACATCCCGTTCTAACACAAAGACGATCTTCATCGCTGGAATGTCTTTGCTGAGTAGCCAGAATTTTCCCACAACAGCACCTGCAGCAGCTGCTTTCACATGTGCACACGGAGTCCAGAGAGATATATGAGCTTATATAAAGACATCCACAGCTACACTGACCTCTGCGCAGCTCTCCGAGCCTTTGTTGTTAACTACGTTAGTGCTTCAACGTGTGAGCAACAGTCCTAAGAGTTTGCAGGGCTTAATTTTAACACCAGCTGAACCCACAGATGAGCAATCTTCATCCAGAGAGGAGGAGATATCAAGTGATATCAGCTGTTGCTTGGCTGGCATGTAAACTTGCTTATGTTTGGGCTTGGTGAGCACATGGCCCAGCTGCTCTTTAAACTTCAATCAGACACAAACTACATTTTGCTTTGGTGTTTGTTCGGCATCCAATATTGCCCAGGTCAGATTGTAATATCAGGACAAGTCAGTGCACAGGTGTAGTAGCTGTAGAGTCAAACGTGTGTCGAGAACAGAAACTTAAAAAACCTCCATGAGGCGAATATCGGCTAAAGTTGTTTTAATCAGTAACAGAGAAGCTCATTGATGTTTATTTATATTGCCGACGCTGCTGATTATTACCAAGGCAAAAATGCAATCATGGGTAATGGAGAATGACACACAATAAACTACACTAAGCTTCATTAATGATTAATACAGCTATAAGGTAAGGGGCAGGGACTAGTTAGTGAAATTAGCTGCTGTAGCCGTGAAACTGTTGGAATGGTGGAACACGACTTCTGTCGCTAATGTTATTGTTTTATCTAAATGATGGGATCAAAACTTAATTTATACTGTATAATTATGGCTTTCAAAAACATCACACCATTTTAATATTCTTACTCTTTGTGTTTTTTGTGTTATACTTCGTAGATGTCTGAAAATATTACCAACAATTCTTCCACTTTTTACCCATGGTGCAGTGCTGGATGCAGTGTGTACTTCCTTCTGATGGCTTACTGTTGAGCGTGTCATTTAATTTAACACAAACACTTTGGGAGATTTACTGAAACTGGCTGATTTGAATTGATTCAGAGGGGACCTCTGTGTTAAGTGCTGGTCACAGCTCTCCAGTCAGATCAATGATTTACCTGTAGGAGGTCATCGCTGAGGACTTCTGTTTTCTCCGCTCTGTGGGTGAGAAAAGACAACAAGAGAGTGCACAGATTAGCACTGACAGACGACAATAGCACACAGGTAGCTGTACTTCAACACAGTAGTGTGTAGTCACTGTAAAAATATCTGACAAATTACACCACCCCCGGAAAGACTGGTTTCCACGCTCAGCTTGAACTCTCAAATAGTGTCAGGTATTGACCTGGACATCCGTGGGAAAGTTTCAAGAGAGGGTGGGTCTCTTAAGCCGGTTGCCATGACTCAACCAGTCAAGTAACAGGCTGATATCCAGGCCAACATATTGGCCTGCACATCAGACTGCTGCAGCTGCATGGACTGTGACAAATTTGATTTATATCTGATCGTGAACATAACTAATGCAGAAGCTCTGTTAAGCTAAATGAGAAGGCATGTTTCTGTTTTGACTTCCTTAAGCCACAGCTAGCCGGGCTCCGGGTGTTGTGCACAGGGTAGCCACGCAGGCCTGCTCTGCATGAGCCTATTAATAGTTGGACTTAGAGAGGTCAGACAGATTAGATTCACTTAAAGGGAGAAGGCTGTGAAACACAGGCTCAGCGCATACTGCTTATCAACACCTTCACACAGGGCTGACTGCTTCTGTGGCTACTGAGGGGAAACGGCAACACTGCAGTCAGGGGGACTGGAGACGAGCTGAACGCTGTTGTTTACTTGCAACTGTAAGACGGATGACGTCTAGATTGTAGTGCAGCTGTAGAAAGATACTTTAACTGCTGTATTGTTATTTATTTTTTAAGTACAGGTGGTTTATTATGAAGCAAACACAACCAAGTGGATGGGTAAGAGGGCAAAAACATATTTTATTAGCCTGCCAATTCAGTTTTTACTTTACTAATACAATTATTGTACCGATGCAATATCAGTGCGCAAATTTAAGAATTGTTTTTGTAATTACCCTGAGAGGTAGTCAAGTTTTCCATATAATAATGACATTAACATGAAAAGTAAGAGCTGAAATGTCTCATTACGTACTGTTCTTAGGCCTGATGATATGCAGCAGGTGTCTGTGTGTGTTTGTGCTGACATAAGGCTGCATAGATTTTTCTGTCTGTCTGTTTTAATGTGATTTTGGGTTAAATGTTTAATGTTTTGTTTATTTTCTGGTTTTCTAAAGTCCAAGTTTTTGTAAAAAAAATGAATAAATAAACACTTAATACACAAAATATCAACATTTATGCACGTTCAAAACAGAACATTATGCAAAACATATGCTTGTAAGTCTGCTTGCATGCTCCAGCGTTTGGGTTTATCCTGCGTGCTAATGCACACCAGAAGACAAACCGTGAGACAAACTGTTCAGTTTTGTCCACGGTTGGCAAAAGTCTTAAAAGGCAACACTTTACTACAGCTGACAGCTGTCAGTTGTAGTAAAGTGTTCAAGTGTTTTAAGTGGTTGGTGAATATTTAGATTCTGCATATGATAAGCTAGCTCCTAGCGCATCTGCTAACATAAAAGTACCGCAGCGTTTCCATGGATGTAACCTTATATTGTACCTTGCTGTGACGATGATTCTCAGCAAAGCTGAGGAAGCTGATATCCATCTGATCTGATGTGAATTGCATAATACTACCAAGGAAATAGAGGTAATGAGCAGTAATATGCCTCTATTCCCTCGTCACGTGACTCAGACTTTCTGTTCCCTTACGGTTACTCAGAACGAAGACTGTGGAAGCTTTCAGCCTTCTGACCTGTAGACAGTCGCTTGCCTGCATTTTGGGTAACTGGAGCTCTAAATGAAGCCTCGGCCCTCCTCCAAATACTGCTCTCTATGAACTATAGTAACCCTGTCACAGCTGCTTTCAATTACAACACAGAGGCAGGCAGCAGGGAAAGAAGCAGAAAGAGACTGACAGAGAAGAAGAGACGACAGTTTTGGGGGGTTCCAGTGAAAGAAATATAAATACAGGGATGTTTTGAGGGGTGGTGGGGGTTTAGTTAAAGACTCCCGAACCTGCCAAACCAGCAGAATCTAGAGATGAATGGAAAGCTTTTTTCTCTGGAGGAGAGCCATCACCATGCTGGTGAGCTCACACGTGCAGAGTGAGGACCTATAACCCACAAAAACCTACAGACAAGACTTCCAGCTAGCTGAGGGGGGACAAAAAATGTGAGCCGCACACACATTATGCACGCACACGTACTGTAGAGAGCGTGATTATAAAGCCACAATATGGAATCCATGTTCTGGTGTTGTCTACATGCCGATGAGCTCTTTGTGTGGTCCTTTTGAGGGTATAATCTTGAAAAACCAGTGTGTTCATCAAGCAGATTTATCCTCTAGTAGTTTACATGCACATAGATCTATGCGCTAGCTGCTAGCACAAAGCCTGTTTCTGACTGATCAGTACACGTGAAGACATTTATGTTCCTTATGTTCGAAGCTCTTGTAAAAGCAACTCCAACAAGCACTGTGTGTCACAGAGGCGAAAAAAAAAAACAGGCTGTGCGGCAGCCTGGGCAGAGCCCACGCAACAACAAACAAAACAACAATTGTTTTGCCGGCATCAGCTGACCTAGAGCGAACGGAGCTGACCCCGTCTCGCCTCACCGGAGCGGCAGCCTTTTGGAGAAAGTGTGTCACCGTGTGTGCCGCATGTGACTTCTTCACAACAAGAGAAACCTCGTCGCACAGCCGTGGCCGCTGCATCAGAACGGTAACCATGACGATCTACTATCAAGAGCGCAAAGGGGAGTAAGTGAATACCGCTGCCATAAGCACAATAGAGCGGCTGTCAGCGGCCACTCGACACAATCAAGGCGCTGAGGAGAAGGGAGGGGTCTGCCTCTTACGGTTGCAACAGTTGGCAGCTTAAAGCATAAGGTAATGGATACTGGACCCAGATGAAAGGAGCTGGAGAATAATTGAGTGACTCAGTCCATACAACCTCCCTAATGTGGCTGATTATGTGTGTTGTTAGGCTAACATTAGACCCGGGCAAGAGAGAGCAAAACATGGAGGTCACCGTAGGACTTTTATCCAATGTGTATTGTTGTGGTATAAAGATCAGGCGTTGTGACACAGCAGGATGCTTCCTTCCTGGTGGATATTTATATCCCAATGATTCATCATTTTGTCCATATGATAAGTGTTAATTAATAGTGAGAAAAGTCTTTCAGAATTTGTCAACAATGTCACAAATTAACTTGTTTCGTCCAAACAGCAGCTCAGAACCAAAATATATTTAGTTTACAGTCATATAAGATAACAATGCAGCAAATATTTACATTTGAGGAGGCAGAAATTGGCAAATATTTACCATTTTTGCTTGATTAACCAATTATTATTGGGGGTCAGTCCGTAGGGACTTAGCCTTGGGAACCTAACCCCGTGTGTGTGTGTGTGTGTGTGTGTGTGTGTGTGTGTTGATTCAATCATCTTTTCAGTCCAACTTAACTCAAAAAAGCCTTTTATCACTACTTCCCTTAAGTCAAGACTAACCAACCGTACACAGTTTCCTGTATCCTGATTCCAAATAGAATCTGGATGTGAGCAAAAATGACTGACGGCAAACAAACAGCTCAGTCTCGCAGAGCCACAAAAGCATCCCGGCTGACACACCTCTTTTGTCCTCGAGGCATTGGCCTGGTGAGACACAGTGGGAACGCCAAGAGTCACCTATCCTTGTTAATTCAACAGTGACATTTCGCTGATCCCTGCGGGTGAAGCGTCTTTTCAACACGGCTCCCTCTCGAGTGAATCAAGGACTTGTACAAACAATGGGGTCCTCGTCGATTGCAAAACGCTGCGCTACTAAGAAGAGAATTATTGTTAGATAAGACATCAAAAAGCATTATATCGTGCGACCGTTCACTATACCAGTGAATGATTAACAGTGAGTGCTCAGATGAAAACTGGATTAATCGTCACCTCTCTCAGTTGAGGTTATAACTGAACAACAGGGCAGAGTTATTGTAAGCTCATATCTGTATTGATTAGTTAACTGACATTACTCTGATGTGGCAAAACAACTACCGTACCAACCCAGATAAACACAAAGTGATGTAGTAATTACACTAATGGGGTGTGTATCAGGGTTACCCCCCCGTGAAAATGGTTAGCTGGGGCTGTTTGTCTCTCCTTTTCTCACCCAGCGTTGCAACATGCTGCTCTCATTAATTGCTGCAAAGCGAACATGTAATGTTATCAATCGATCGATGTCAGCTGCTGAGCTGGATCAGGATTAAACAAACAAGATGTAGCGTGTTCATTAGCGAGCTTTAGCGGGACCAGACCAAAAAACAGCCCTGTGTTCAAAGGGGGCCTGTTGTTTACCAGTGAGACAATGAAAAACAAACCAGGAAGTCCAGTTTGAATAACAGATTAATGCGTTTAAAGGATTATCAGACACACACACACACACACACTGCGCAACAGTTTGTAATACGCACAGACAGGATCTGGGAAGTTATCGCTGCTGCAACAATTTGTCTTTCATCATGACAACAGCGAGGTAACGTGCATGTGATAGGACAATGCAGCAAATTGCCGGATGATGTCGCACTGCACTGCAGCAGAACTTGAGCCCGGTTCGAGGGACTGGCTCCATTTGAATGAACGCAGGTCTGAACACGGTCTTCTTACTGATGGACAGAGGCTAGCTTTTCCCCCCTGTTTCCAGTCTTTATGCTAAGCTAAGCTAACAGGCTGTTGGCTGTAGCTTCATATTTAAGTGACAGATATCACCGGAAAGCTGGAGAGCGTTTAATAACACTAATAATAGTGTAATAACTCCTATTGACCCAAGAGGAGGCACTGCTTATGTCAGATGGGCAGGGCACCTCTGCTATAAATCACTGCAGAGGAACCCCGTATGACCCAAGTGTGACAAATGTCACTTTGAAATGTTCGCAAACCAACCACAGTAACTCTGACCAGCTGCTACAGTCTAAAAATCGCTTGAGTAGACGACAGCTCAGGGCACCCAAATAAGCTCAGATATGTTTTCCTGGTGCACTCCGTCCACGCTCCCTGATTGGATCGCGCCATCTGAACCTCTTATTATCAAATTCTTTCCTCAGCCACTGTGAAACTTATCTAAGGCTGATTGCCAGACAGTACAGGGTGATGTCATTAATCACAAGCCAATCAGACTAAATGTAGAAACTAATGATCACCTGTGCAGTGGATAAACGTGACCTCAACCTAGGTCTGTGGAGCACTATTACTTTATCTTCATGCAGATAGTGGTTATAGAATATGACACCCTATCTATATGTTATCTCCTTTAAGAAGAGTTACTTTCTGACCACATTAACCTGCAGCACACGTACACGTACAAGGCCAGAAAGTTCAAAGATAGCAAATTGAAATAAGCTTCCGCAGGGAGCTAAAGATCCTAGCTGACATGAATCACATGCCGCTTTTTCCCCCCCGCACTTCAGTTTCACCCTCTCTCTCTCTCTCTCTCTCTCTCTCTCTCTCTCTCTCTCTCTCTCTCTCTCTCTCTCTCTCTCTCTCTACATCAATCTCCTCAGCTTTCGTTTTCCTCTTCTCTAGAAAGCAACGAGCATGACTCTGGGAGGCAGCTTCCTGTTTGTAGAAGAAGGAGGAGAGATTTCCTTAGTGCGGCTGCTCGCTGGACACAGTGTTCTGCCTTTGCACAATCACAGGAACCCAGGGGGCAGCGGAGAGGGCCCTTTGCACTCCAAACTTTTGCAGATGCACACACACACACACACACACACACACGAGCAGGCACAAACTTTTAATGGCCAAAGCAGAGCGTGCATGCTTTGCCCTAATCCAAACGCTGACAGATCACTCGTTCAGCGGGGCATGTATATGCAAGGGTCTGCGATTAACCCTACTTGTGCATACAAAAGAGCAAGCAAAATACTGCACGCACGCTCGCGTTCAAATGTCTGTTTTATGCATTACACTCTCTCCACTTCTAATTTACTGCAGTTGGGGAAATTATGAGTATTCCAGCTGCCCTGTTTCTCCTGGTCTTGAATTTTAGCTGGAGGAACAGGAACTCTTTGTAGACTCTGCTGATAGTCTTGCCATCAAATAAACACTGCAGGCAATGGCAAAGAAGGCAATTACTGTGTGTAGTGCATCTCTGCCAAACACCCTATTTCTATCAGTCCATTAACAAATCCCCCGATTTGTCTGCCAACCTGTAATTATTTCCAATTTCAGTCCATCTATCTAACGTGGAGTCTATAAAATGACAGAAAGAATTACTATTGCTCATCAAAAATCACAGTTTGCTCCTCAGATGAACGTCCAGAGCCGCAACTTCCTGTTTTAATAAATAAATAGAGCTATATTTTCTTCCCTGATGGCTTATTTCACGTTAGCAGCACTTCATGTATTCCCTTCAGGTTATTATGGAACGCAGAAAAGGGACCCATTTCATGCATGATGGTAAGAGTTGGTTTAGGCTAATAAATAACTTGGGGATGATTAATTATTAATTAAAGCTGAGGAAATTCATCAAATATTACGTATAATCCAATCATGTGTTGATCTGTTAAACCCCTGTTTGTATGTGTTGATGCAGAGCAGTTCAAAGACAGCTTCAATTATCTCTTTTGGCAACTTTTGTTAAAATCTTGGCTTTTTTTCTGTAAGACGGTATTTGAATTTCTACATTAACGTAGACATATTTCATGAATTGTTAAATGTGGAAGCTGTAATTCATTTTGGCAACGCTGCCGCTGCCTATTTAAAGATGACACATTATTGTTTTCGGCCTGTTGGTTAGCTTTATCTGGTACCATCCAGTACTGAGTGGGTGCACCCGCTGTTCTGCCCCGAGGTGCCAAACACTGTTGACTCCCCTTAAACACACACACACACACACACACACTTAAAAACAAACAAAAATACACACGAAATGCCACACACACACCACAACCTCTCTTGATGAAAACATCCTCTGACATGTCTCGCCCTCCCCGTCAACACAGAGTCAGGCCGAAGCCATCGCTACTTTTCCCTCTCCGGTTACACAGGGACACCGTGTGTCATCACACAACAGCATAACAGCACAAGTTAACAAGCCTAAACGCTGAAACACACTGTCATTGTTCGGATTCATGCTCCCTCACAGAGGCTGGATGCATTCACTTAATAGCTTCGACACTGCAGCCTGTTTTAAGTTCAGAGGGAGTGGAGACAGATACTTATCTATCACGCACACGCATTAATCTATTTGATATGTTTTAAGTTTGATGCCTGGTTGAAGCTCGGCGTCTAGTGTTTCATAAATGGGGAGGCTCTTACTGCCACTTTATCAGCACGGGAGTGAAAGTGAACCTTGCTGTGTATAGTGCAGAGTATATAACAGCTCGTCCACCGCTGTAGCACATTAGAGAGTTCGTCTTTTTCCCCCCATTTGTCTGAAATCAGCTGCACAGCTGGGCACCAAAGGTTTGGCCTCTGGCTAGTGACGCACAGATATACTGTCAAAATCTCATATCAGTTATGAGCTGATATCATGTTTGAACACCTGAGTGTGAGCCCCAATAACTGTCCTGTGGGGAAACTGGTACTGTTGTGATATATTTGTCTTTTTAGGTGTAGCTTATGCCACATAATACACTGTCAGGCGTGCACATTTCACACAGCAAACTCAATTCTTACACAAAAGACAGATAGATATGTGAAATCTTCTCTTGTGCATCAGGATTTACAAGAAGGCTCATGCAAAAATGCCAAGTATCTGCTGACAGAGGTATCCCTACACTTGATCCATATGTTTCCCAAAAATCTGCATGACATTTTGACAGCAGACTAAGACCGAGCGACTGAGAGAATAAAAAAAAATGCACCATCACTGCTGTTGTTCATCTCCCTTGTAGACTGAGCTCACAGACACTGCGTAGATGGGCTGATTCAGTCTTTGGAGGACGACATCTGGTTGGGTACAGACAGCAGTGTGGACTACGAGGACAACAACACTGCCTCCCCATCCAGTTTTTATTTACATTAAGAGTCATACTGTGAGCCTGGCTGTCAGCCATTTAAAGCAAATGATTCACTCATGATAAGAGTCCTGCTTGTCAACACAGCCAGCAGATGATGAGACTTTGTGTATTAGCTAATTTCTCTGCTACAAAGCAAGTTAAATTAAAGTGTGGCTAACGGTTTACAGTTGAACTATATGTACAAGCCTTTAAAGTGAACACAGAAAGACCAAAAACTGGTGCTAGTTTGCTGGTTTGAGCTTCAATACTTGCCTGCCAACTGTTTGATTGGCGAGCTGTTTCATCCGATTGAACTGCTTCTTCATTTTCGGTCCTCTTCCCAGTCTATCCTTCCGAAGTTACGCTTCAAAGCCGGGCTTTGGTTTGTCATGAAGTTCACAGGGCCTCTCCCCCGGTTTAATTTTCCAAGCTGTCGCTATGACAGGGAAAAACAAGCGAGAGCCATTGAGCCCAAAGCCAATTAAAAATAGTTTGTAGCCTCGCTAGCCCCTGAGCTAGCCTTTCCCAAGTGGAAATCCTAGAAAAAAGTTCCCGTTGGGGGCGACGGCATGATCCGCGAACCTCCTTTTTTGTATATTTCCGTACATTAAAGTCCCCAAAGTAAGCAGTGACTAACTTTCACCGGCTCCTGTGCGGCTTTTCATGGCTCTCCTTCTTCTTCTTGGTCGCTTGTCTTGACCGTTAGCCGGCAGAGCTAACGTTACCGAGCTGGATAATCCGTCGGCCGCCGCTTTTTTCCCCAGAGCGGAGCAGAGCAGGGAGCCGAGTGAGCAGCAACAGCAGCAGGCAGCAGCTCACCTCTGCCTCTGCCAGCACGCAGGAAGTAACGTTAGAGCTGCACAGCATCTGCCAGACAGCACCACCTCCCCCTGGACACTGACAGGAGAGACCCACTCACATATGGAGCAATGCACTGATGGAAACAAAATAAGCTTTTACTACAATAAGAAAAAATGTCATGATGAATAAACTGAATAACTTTTACTGTGTTTTTTTGATGCATGTTCTCCAGATAGGTTCTAGCAAAGTAGCACACTTAAAGGTCCGGTGTGTAAGATTTAGGAGCATCTATTAGCAGAAATTGGATATAAAAGTAAATGTTTTCATTAAAATCACCTGAAAATAAGAACCATTGTGTTTTCGTTGTCTCGAAATTAGTCTTTTATAGCTACAGTGAGAGCAGGTCCTCTTCCATGGAGTCCGCCATTTTTCTACAGTAGCCCTGTTCAGACAAACCAAACACTAGTTATGTGTATCACTATGACATTTTGTTTTTTATATGAATTTCGCAGCCAGAGTTTTTCTTATATGCTTGGGAGGAGAGGGTGAGGCGTGGGAGAGTATTCATTTGGTTGCAATCTGCAACTTTACGGCTAAATCCTTCACACTGGACCTTTAATGAAGCTTTTTCACATAGAAAAGTATTGTAAACTCTTATTTTGCTAATTGTTTTCCACCTTCATATAATAAGGAGTGTAGTATATTTTATTCATATTAAATTTTAAATGGAAAGTCCAGTGTGTAACATTTAGGAGTTTAACATATATTGCCATAAATGGAATATAATATTCATACGTATGTTTTCATTAGTGTATAATCACCTGAAAATAAGAATCATTGTGGTTTTGTTGCCTTAAAATGAGCCCTATATCTACTGAGAGAGCGGGTCGTCTTTCATGGAGTCCACCATGTTTCTACAGTAGCCCACAACAGACAAACCAAACACTGATCTAGATATGGCCTCTTGCTTTTTATGTGAATCTCTAGCCTAGTTTTTTCTACATGCTTGGAAGGAGATGGTGAGGCATGGGAGAGTATTCACTTGGTTGGAATCTATAACTTCACTGCTAGGTGCCACTAACCCCTACACACTGGACCTTTAAAGTAAGTAAGTTAGTCGGTAAAGTTTATTTAGTATGGCACTTTTTGCAGAGCGAGGTCACAAAGAGAGGTAATTTTACTCTCCACAAGAGTAAAATTGCTACAAATAAAACCATAAAAACAATAAAAAAGAATAAAACAATGAAATATGAATGCCAGGATACCTCAGAATTACAGTATAGGGATGCACAATATATCTGCTAGTGTATTGTAGCAGGCAACACATTTTGAATGCATTTCTGTTGAATGATTGATAAAATTAAAGTGTGACAGCATCCTACAGAAAAGCCTTTCAAAATTTCATAGGAAAATAATATGAGCTCATAACATTGAGTGATTGCAGACACTTCTGGAAATTTGAAAAGACATATGGTGATGATATCTAAAGAGTGCATACAGTAATAATGGGCCACAAGAGAAGAGATTTAATATTATCTCCAATCCACTTGGCATCCCACGTGTTTCCTTTGCAGTTTGTCCAGTTTGTGTGTTGTTTTGCTTTATCTGAGACCAAAAAAAGCAAAATTTCCATTCATGGTTTCTGTGGCTTCTCAAATGGACTTTTAATAAAAGCTGCTGAAGTTTCATCCACAAGTAGGACGAGTCTTTCTCTGTTTCATGTGACTTTCTACATGCTGCATCGGGTTCTCAGAGGAATTCAGACACACTCCTCGGATGCCACAAATGAATTCTTGATTATCTGAGAGACATGTGGCGTCCTCAATGAGGCTGGCTTTGAGATGGTGGGACTTCACACACAAATTGCGAGCAAATGTGTCACCATGGCTTTGAATTCCAGATTTCACATGGGACTTGATGTCCTGTTACTGATCTGCACCCTTTTTGATGTGATCCTCCATCGCTCTGTTTTCACTTTTACCATCCTTGCTGTCTTCACCCTCATCTACAGAATAAGAAAGTATGAGAGTGGTTGGCTGGTCGTGATGCCTTTTATTCAAGTACTCTCACTGGTTTAGTTGATTTCTGATTATACAACCGGATCACTTTAACTATATTCTTCCAAATTCTGAATTTGGTTAAAGTATCTATTATCAGAGACAAAAGAGGGGTAACAATCATTACAAATATTAGTTTAAATGTTATAAATGTAAAAGCCATTCAATCAAAGTGATCCTAAACAAGTCTCTGAAAGACCAATCCACAAACCATGTCTGAAAAATATTACACAATGCTGATCAATTTCCGGTTAAAAGTGTAAACAAATGAATACTTGGGGGAGGTGAAGTAGGTTTAGAAACAATTTTTAGCTATAAAACATTTGTTATATTGTTTGTTGTGTAGGGCTTTGCATTTAGTGCTTGGTTTATTTTATTTGTGTGCAAAATGTGAACTTTTGCGTCGATGCTTTTATTCTGAAAACCCCCAACAGGAAGTGTCATCTGGCCGCTATATTTCTAGCTCCGTGTAAGTTTTTATTAGCCAGCAAAATATAATTCCCTCTTTAAATGCTGCTCATTTTATCAAACTCACCGTTTGTTTAGTATACATAGGCACTCGGGTAACCAGACTGTGCTCACAGTTTCACTGTCTTTCTCCCCCTGTTTTGTTAAATGAGCCCAGCTGTCAAATAGAGCTAGGCAGTTAGCTTGTCGTAGCTAGCCAGTGTAACGTTAAAGCAGGTGGACGCGTACATCTTTCATGTTGACCACATAGCCTTAGCACAAAGATCACTAATGGCAGCCCGGCAACCCTTCACAGACACTGACACTTCCGACGAAGCAGTGAGGGCGACCTGTGACGATGCAACTACATGCAAAAGGTAACGGCAGCATAGTAATATGCAATATTAGCACAAGCTACAGTCATATGGCTTTAATGGCATCATGTTGAGATGTTTAGATATAGATAAACAAGTAAGGTTAGCCAGCATTATATGCAATATCTCAGTTATAATTTAATAATTATGCCCAATAACATCCAAATTTATTGTTGATGTTCAGCTATAAACTATAGGAAAGTCACATTTTAAGTCTTGAGGATGCACTGTAAGAAATCAGTGTAAAAAATATATAATTTTTTGCTTTAGACCTGATTTGTCAGCTGTCTTCACAGCTGGCTGGTAGTGTACACTCTGCTGCCAATGGTTTATTATGGGATGTAGATCAGAGCAAACAGTATGCAGCAGAAAAACTGCACACATCTTCTATTTTGTGCAATCAGTGCTACCAGGAACCTTTCAGGACATCATTTGATTCAATATGTTACTTCATTAAAGCTTTGATCATGTGTGTCTTCTCCTCTACTCATTTATAACTGGTGTACTAGGTTTGCTACCAGTAAGGGCTACTGGAAGGACCCCTACATCCAGTATTTCGCAAGATCTGTGGGGGAGCGGAAGGCACCTGAAATCAATAGAGGTAAAGTGACACACACATTTTTACCTTACATAGCAGTAACTCCTTCGCTCGGTAAGGAGGAAACATGTGGTTCTACTAATAATATTTGTAAGCAGTGTTACAGTGTCGACAGTACAAAATGAACAAAGTCTGCAGCCTCACAGGCTGAAAGAATGTGTGCAGAGCAATGATTACTGTCTATATAAGCAGCTATAAACACCTCACTTTACAATGTGTTTAATTAGTGATTCTCCCACTCACAGTCATAATGTTTACGAAGACTTGTGTAAGCTTTTGGCCTCTCTATCTGTGATCTTGTGTGTGTTTCAGTGTGTTAAACGCTACATGGTCTGAGAAATGCTTTTTTTTATTAGCTTACTTTACTGTCTGCTCATCTCACCTGACAGGTTACTACGCCCGTGTTCAAGGAGTTAACCATCTCCTTGATGCGTTTATAAGAAAAGCGGAGTGTGACTGTCAAGTGATCAACGTGGGTGCTGGACTGGACACCACGTTTTGGAGACTAAAGGTTCGCAGCGATTCACAGTTGGTCTGATGTGACGATTGCTCCCGTTTTGATTCGGCTGCATCAGATACATTAAACTATCTACAAAGTGTTACTCAGCATACAGATGTTTAGTGTTTGTGTTTGTGTGTGTGACAGGATGAAAACCTCATGCCACGGAAGTTCTTTGAAATTGACTTTCCAACAGTTGTGGCCAGGAAAATACACAACATAAAGTAAGACAACCATGTTATTATTGTTTTTTATTAAAGCTATTATTCATAGATGTCACTGCATAAACATGACTATTTATAAGCTTAAGTTAGATAGTATAACGGGCATTATAAGGAAGCAAATTCCACACAAGTGTATGATTTTTGTTATGACATTGTAATGTGGGGTTGACATCAGTAGAGGGAGACAGAGCTCTTTGTTACCAGAAGTAACATCTCTACATCTACAGCCGCTACAGAGAAGAATTCAAGGAACAGCGACTGTATATTCATACTGTATGTTGTCTTTACACATATGTGACGATGTATCATACTGTATATGTGTATGATATGTAAATAAGAACTACCAGTATTCAGATTCAGCTCTTTGCCACTATTTGTATAAGAAGTAAATAAAAATATTTGGTCTCAAACTAAAGATAATAGAATTAGAATAACAAGTGATAACAGATGAAAACTTTATCATCACATATAGACATACTATAATATATAGTCATTGATATTATTATATTAGGAAGAACTCCTGCTATCATACAATACAAGTTGAATTGTAAACAAAATCTAAACACTATAACCTTCATGTAGGTTGGATATTTTGCAGTATTATAGTGTATTACTGTTTTATTCTAGTGTATTAGTTTTAGGTCGTTTTGAATTGTAATGGTGTTTGTTTCTTTGACCAGGACAAAACCTCCCCTGTCCAAACCCCTCATTGAAACCCACTCAACAGACTCCTTACTACTAGGTAATGGACAAAAGTTCTGGTTGTTACATGACACATCTTCATGGTTTAGATAGAAATACTCTGTTTAGTATCATTTCCGTCTTCCTTACAGCATATGTTTGTGTTTTCGTTGGTTCAGATGCCCACAGCCTTGACTCAGACCGATACTGCATCATCGGGGCAGACCTCAGAGACATCTCTAATTTGGATGAAAAACTGAAGAAGTTCCAGCTTAATCCAGAGTGTGTGAATATGTATTTTCCTTTTCTCTGCTCCATGCTAAGCTAATGATTTTAGTCTTAGAACAAAGTGTATCTGAGGTCGATGTTTTGTTGGAATAAGTCCTTTCTACTTTTCTCTATCAGCTGTCATTGCTTTCCCAGCATGTCCTAAGAAGTCCAAGAACTGAACCTTATCTCTGTTGTCTTCTCACTGTAACTCAAGATAACAGAGTTACTCTACAGACCGCCTGTATGGCAGCGGTGCAGATGAACTGTCTGACGTCTGTAGGGTGATTTGAAAAGATACTCCACCCAAAAATGTATGTTTTGAGTGTCACTCAGCCCCCCGTGGAGTTGAAATGTGGCTGTATGCTCAGTATGTTTCGCTAAAACATTGATAAATGTGCCACTTCAAGGAGGGTGGTAGCAAGACACGTGAACAGTGTACAGTGTAAGTTTCTGCTGAGGTTTGGAGGTGAAACTTGTCACAGTTATTGGAATCCACTGTAATTCTTCAGGGGCTGTTTTTGGGTGGAGTGTTATTTTATCAGTAGCGGTAGACAGATGTATCACTATTTCATAGAAGGATGTTGGATGGCACAGACATCCTTTTTGTACCTTAGGATGTTTTCTATGGCACAGAGAGTTCAGGCTGGCAGACTTCTTCACCTCAGCTCGTAATTCACACATTACTGTCTTTATTTATCAAGGGAAGCTTGACAATGAGCGAGGCCCTCGTTTACAGGAAGCTGCTGGGTGTGAATATGTGAATTTATGTATTTTTATTGTTTAAGTGAGAGTGTCATTACGTTTTTATGTTTACCCCTGAGACACCAAAGGTTAGAGTGAAATTGTAACATTCCTCTGTGAATAGAAACAAGTGTAAGTACTTGTACAAAAGATAAACTCTATAGAGTGTTTAATGGTTTGAAGGCAGGCTGTTTGTGTCTCTCCTGATAAGGAGGTTATGTTTGTCTGTTCGTTCTAACCCTAACCCAAACATTTCAATGAAATTTGGTTGAAATGAGAATTAACCCCCTTGTGTGTCCGAGATGTTTTTTAACGCCGCAATTTTTAAACACTATTTTCTACTTTGCTTAACTGAATAAAAAAACAAGACACTGTGTTTAATTTGATGCATATCTGGGGCCAGATAACAGAAATTTAAAAAAATTTTTTTAATTAAAACAACAGATTTAGAGGATTGTTATCGAGTGTCCTGTTCTCTCTCTCAGATTACCCACATTGCTTCTGTCAGAGTGCGTGCTGGTCTACATGACGCCCTCCCAATCCTCCAATCTAGTCCACTGGGCAGCAGAAACCTTTCACACTGCCATGTTCATCAACTACGAACAGGTAAACAAAATAAGCGACTTCAAGTATCTGGATTTTCCACTTATATGAAAGCACTTTTGTGTGTTTGTGGTGGATTATCGATGTAAATACATGAGCAATTAGTGCTGCAATTAAATGGATAAAAGTGGCTTCACCACATTAGACATTTAATTATCTGCAGTTTATACCTGTCAGGGTGTGTTTGAGCTGAGACTTAACACGAATGTCTTTGTATCCAGGTGAACATGAGCGATCGATTTGGCCAGGTCATGATTGAGAACCTGCAGCGTCGCCAGTGCACCCTGGCAGGAGTGGAGGTCTGCCAGTCTCTGGACACTCAGGTAAACCACCTGTTATTTCTTTTCACAATTTTTTATGGGAATATTCAGACATGAAAAATTTGAACGTGTGTCGTTTGCAGAAGGAGCGGTTTCTGAAGACAGGCTGGGAGCACGCCGATGCTCTGGACATGATGACGGTTTACAGCATGCTGCCCCAGGATGACGTGGCAAGGTGACGCGTGCTTAACAGCGCCCGGCCGTGTGTGTTGTAGAATGACAGATAAATGAACCTTGCACCTTGAACTTTGAAAGCAGCTGTCCTGAGTGGTTTTGAGGGAGCTTTCTAATGTGAGATAAAAAATAGACCTGATAATGTCAACAGATATTATGTCACAACAAGTATACAATAGAAAAGACAACAAGTATACAATAGAAAACCTGTGTTATAAACTGGGGACAAATACCAGGCAGAGGGTCCAAGGAAAGATTTACCAAGTTGCATTATGGCATGTGTAAATTCCAGATTTATGGAGCTTGAACCATTGCAACAATGAACAATTATATTAATAACAATTTTGGCTGTTCTTCTCTCGGACTAGTCTCTTGGTAGTCCGCCAAATTCGTCAAAGTCCTGTAGTGTATTGTCGACTAAATCACTGGAATACCCTTCACTTAACATTTGATATTTTTGGAATGTTTTCATAGTAGTCAGTGGTGAAAACCTTTGCCTTCCTTTTGTGTATAGTCGGATATGAAGGATCACATTCTGTGATGAAAAATGTCTTTTATTTCTTGCAGAATTGAGCGTCTGGAGTTCCTGGATGAGAGGGAGCTGTTGCAACAACTTCTTCAACACTACAGCATCTGCTGGGCCACCAAGGACAAACTTAACCTGGGTAATTATGAATGGATATGTTAACTGTTATAGGAAATATGAAACTATGCCTGCTTAATTCCAGGATCTTTTGTGATCACTATGGCGCCATGCTGTCCTCTTTAATTTTATTTACTTAGTGTTACTCATATGTGTTAAATTACTTAAAATTCCACCCATCCGTCCAGTATGAACGTTTGCTGTGGTCATTTACAAGAACGGGTCATGTTCTGTTTCCTCAGGTCTGTCACAGTTGGCGTTTTGAGCGTGAAATTGCTCCACTGTTGGACACGATTTACGCGTGTGCACGCCAAAATCAACAACAGGAGAAGATGCGTAAAGGGAGGCGTTGGGAAAGAGGAAGCTCTCATTCTCCATCAAGCCCTCGTTTGGGAGCTGTTCCGGTGTGAAAACTCCATGCATCAGCAGAATGTGATTTCATGAGCGCCCTTTGTATCCCGGTACATGTTGAACATGACTGCCGTGAGGAGTTTTGTTGCTACACTGGCACTGAATAATAACTGTAAAATGGATCATGTTTGTTTTATTAATTCGCTTAAGGGCATATTTTGTCCGTGACGGCGCAATCACTTAAAAAGGATTGTTTAAAAATCATCTCACATGTGTTGGAGATGAAAGAATGTATGACGTTTGAAGCATTTTACATGTCATATTTTTGATTTTATTTATTAATCAGTTGTACACGTCAGACACGTTATCTTTCTAAACATACATGCATGTGACAGAACTAGTGTCAAAATGCAAGAAGTGCATTCATTTGCCCGTGAAACATCTTCCATTCTTGAGCTTACCTTCAAACAGCAAAGAGGACATGACAGATTCATTTGTGACAGATTATATTTCATGAATGCTGGTGAGGTGCAGTTGAATAAAAAAAAGTTCATTTTGTGTAAGACTTTGCGTCTCTGTTCATTTATGTACTTATGTTATGGACTTCAGTTCAAATTATCAGATAGTTTATCTGCAGTGGGAGGAACGAGCTGATATCACTGTAATAAATTTTATGAACGTTTGGAGTTATGTCATACTATAAACAGTGGAATGAGTTGTAAGGCCTTTTATTAATAGAGAAATAGAGTTTGATTATAATGAGTGTTTGGTATAGGCATCTATAAGTTTATTAGTAATCTTACGCTCTGCTTATTGTCAGAATTTAAAGCCGTTTCAATCATCAATAGTTTTCCACGCTGTCATCAGTGGTGGAGAGGAGGATGAAAGACAAAGCCATTCCAGTAAACTCCTCTCACCCTTCCTGTGACGAGCTGCAGCGGATGAGCAGCTCATTAAGATGCCGGATCATTGCACCCAGGTGTCCGTTGGTACCTGGTACCATCACACTGTACAACAGCAACGGAGATCACCGCATAGAACAGTGTTTGGTACAACAGAGACTCTGCTGCACTGATGTACTTTGTATTTGTTGATATATTTTGTTAAACTAAACTATATCTATCCTAACCCTGTGATGAACTGGAGACTTGTCCAGGGGCTATCCCGCCTCTCACCCCAAGTCAGCTGAGTTGGGCTCCAGCCCCCTGCTACCCTGATATGGATAAGCAGTTACAGAAAATGGATAGATGGATGGACCATTTAATATCTGACCATCTGATCATATGAAAGAGTAGTAAATGAACAGATCCCAAAAAGGCTATAGTTTCTGAGATACCTCTGCACAAGATAGAACAAAGTTTTGGATAATTCCTAAAACTATAAAGGATCACAAGGTTCAACATGGTTATTATCTTATAAGTCAGCTTAATTTTTAATATGTATTTTGAGGTTGAAATATAGGGTTACTATAGGTTATATTAAGCTTTCTATTGTTAATGAACATTTAAATGTAATGTTTGTAATGTTTTAAATGTCAATAGTAACTACAGCTCTCAGATAAATGTAATATATTAAAAAGTAAAAGTAGACTGTTTATATATATATAATATAATTATACAGTAAAACACCGTAATATTTAATGGCATATTTTACAGTCTTTTGGCAGTTTTTCACCGTAAAAACCTACAGACAGATTTTACAGATTTTAAAATATGAAATAAAACGGCAACCTTAAACATGAAATTAAAAGTATTAATATCCTTTTAAAATTCTGGAAACCACAGTTGCCATGTTTTACCGTAAAAACAAATTTTTTTTTTGGTTTGTTTGTTTGTTTTACAGATTTTTGTTGACTGTTGTTAAATCCTGAACAGAACCAGAGCTGATTTGGTAGAAAGGTGGTACTGATCTGCACTTCTCTTTCTAATATTTCCTGTTTGGAGCCACGATTGCAGCGTTCATTTTACTTACTAAGTTAATGTCAGAATTTTTGCTCATAACTAATCTCAGATGTATGTGAACTATGCTCTACCTGAATGAGTGACTACGTATCAGGCTGATGTTGAAACCAAATGAAAAGCTAATTTTAGATTGCATTCCACCATAGTATTTTGATAGTATTATATGTTTTAAATTTAATTATATTTCAGGAGTGATACTCGTACCACAGATTGAGAACCAGTGATTTAGAAATGACATAAGAAATGTCAATTACTCAGTTTCAGCCTATAATCAGTTTGTGTTAATCTGTCAGTCAACTACTCATTTACACGTTTATTATCAGTTATTATTAGTCATCTGGATAGTTTTGATATATTTAGCAACTAAGGCCCCTAGATGTTGAGATACCTCTAGCTGAACTTAAAGTTATGAAAAAAACATGGCTGTGCTTTGTTCTCCCACTGGGAGAAATATCTCAAAACCTATATTTAAAAACACACATTTTGGAGTCAAATATTGACTATATTGACTGAATATTTCTCCATACTTTTGAGGTAATTTTGAGGTAAATGCACTTGATTTCTTTCATTTTTAGTCTTATATTTCACTACATTTCAGAGGGAAACGTACTTTTTACTTAACTACATTTATCTGACAGCTACAGTTACTATTTACATTGCAGATTAAAACATTAATCAACAAAAAAAAGCTTATTTTAACCTATAGTAACCCAATATATCAACCCCAAGATATATATTAAGAATTAAGCTGACCCATGAGATAATAACCGTGATGAACCTTGCAATCTTTTTGAAAACTGATTAACTGATAATAAACACATGTGGAGGACAGTTGCTGTCAGTGTTGTCACGAAACACTGTGGTCATGTCCTCTGAATCTAACAGTTCATAACAGTTTTAGTTACTTTGTTACATAGATTATTAATACAATCTAAATAAACTACATTAACTACATTATGATGTTTTATTATAGTTTAAGTTACTAGTATGTAAAGTCAATAATTATAATGAGTTATGTAATGAGTCTGAAATGGGCTGTTCTGTGTTGAGTGATAACCATCTGTACGTGTGCATTCTCTCACACTAACAGTGTTAACAATTTTATGAGCTCCACGTGATTTAGTGTCAATAGTCTTGGGAGTATAAACAATTGCAGGAAGGTGGGGCATTAGAGAAAAAAAGGGGGGATGTGCGTATGTCCTTTATTCATCACCCTAAGAGTGGCTTATATACATACCTGTCCACCCATCAGACCACCTAATTGTAGGCTGTGGTCCATCAGTGGAACAAGTGGAACCTGACACACAGTAGAAAGAGGATTTTATTCCAATCCAACATGTCAGAGGCAGAAACCAAGACAGAGGTCTTCACGATAACTGATATGAGAGAGCCGGCGTTGGAGAAAGACAACACAAACAAGAAGACATGCATCTTTGAGCAGTATGTACAGCCCTGCCTGGTTGAACTGCTTGGGACGATGCTGTTCGTGTTCGTGGGGTGCTTGTCTGTTATTGGGAATGTGGGAACAACCAGTGCCATCCAGCCTGCTGTGGCACATGGACTGGCGCTGGCGGTGTTGATCATGATGTTTGGGCAAATTAGGTAAGGACCAGCAACATTCACTTGTGTTGTGTGTTTTAATTACTTGACATTGTATGTTTCTGAGCTTCTTTTTACAATCTTAGAAATTTCTCCATGATATTTTGGTAACTTACTTTCTCAAATCACATGTCATCACAGCCAAAGACAACATAAACTGAATTATTTAAAGTACATTTACTCTCAGGTGTGACTGAGTTTACTACAATGCATCAGATAAATTGGCATCTACAGCAGAGTATCTAAACAAAAATAATGTCTTGTAATTTTCTGTCACTCACCTTCTTGTTCTATTTGATGCAACAAAATTAGAACAAATCCAAAGAATCAGTTACAAACTCTGTGTATCCCGTGCATGCATGGAAAGTTGTTGTCATGATCAGTTTATAACATCATTTGAGTGACAAGGTGTAAAGGTCATTATGTTTATTGCAGTGGGGGGCACTTTAACCCTGCGGTGTCTCTGAGTGCGTACCTGTGTGGAGGGATGGAGCTTCTCCTGCTGGTGCCTTATATCCTGGTTCAGATGTTGGGAGGGATGGTTGGTGCTAGTTTTGCCAGGGTAAGAAAAACTACAGAAGACCAGTGCTGCCAGGAAAAAAAGAAAAAGGAAAAAAAAAAGATCAAAAGTTAATCAAAGTTTAAAGTAACTTACTAAATCAGAATTGTGAGATAAGTTGAAATATTAGATAATAAATATATATCTTCACCTAATATCTCATGATTTTCATTTAGTGACTCTCCTAATTTTGAATAATCGTCAGCTCATAAATTGACTTGACTTATCTAATTATTTTTGAAAGATTTTGACACAACAAAACACCTGGTATCTCTAGCAACCTTTATTTATTTATTATTTTTATTCAGAAAAGGCATGTATACAAAATATTCAGCATCAATTCTGTCTTTACAAAACAAAAGCCTTTTCTCAGTTTTTACATACATACATGTACATATGCATATATACTGAATTATTGAAGTAGTATTAAATTACTGAAGTATTGCATCCAACAGATCCTGTGAGCTGTAACTAAAAAATTAAAAAGAAAACACTCTTTTCATTTCATTTCCAGGCATATGTATCCAAGTATGTCTTTAGCAACCTTTAATCCACCTGGCAACACTTAGTCTTGATTTACTGGCATGCTTTGTCATAATATAAATTAAATTCACTTTAGTCAAGTTTATCATAGACTGGATGATATATGTTTCGTTTGTTCTGCTTTCAGGCAGTGTTACCCCCTGAGGTGTATGCAAATTCCACTGGAGGCGCCCTTGTTGTACTCTCCAATGATCTGGCGATAGTAACTCTGGCAGAGATAATCATGACTATGTTCCTTACATTGGTGGTGTGCATGGGGGCCATCAACAGTCAGACCCAGACGCCAATGGCTCCTTTCTGCATTGGTCTCACTGTGACAGCCAACATATTTGCTGGGTAAGAACCTCAACATCATCATTATTTCATTTATGTCTATCATCTGGAATTTATATTTAATTGAAGACGTTCCCAAATTTGTTTCCCCTTAAAGGTCCAGTTTGTAACATTTAGGAGGATCTATTGTCAGAAAATAAAATAATGTTTTCATTAGTATAGAATCACCTAAAAATAAGAACTGTTGCCGTTTTGTTACCTTAGAACAAACCTTTTATATCTATCTGTCCTCTGAGACAGAGTCTGCCATGTTGCACCTCCATATTTTTATACAAGCCCAAACGGGTGAAACCAAACACTGGCTCCATAGATTCTCCTCCATGCTTGGAAAGTCAGCTGTTTGCAATATGCAGCCTCACCACTAGATGTCACTAAATCTACACACTGGACCTTTAACTAGTACATAACATATAATTATCTCCAGGAGCTTGGTGTGTTAATGTTTTATTCCCCTACGGGAAAGATGCCAGGATTATAATCTGGTTGAGAAATACTTTTTGATTTCCTAACAGTAGTAGCTGTATGCTGATTATTGTTTCAGAGGGATGGTGTCTGGAGCCTGTATGAACCCTGCCCGAGCCTTTGGTCCTGCAGTGGTTGCCAACCACTGGAACCATCACTGGATTTACTGGGTTGGACCCACTTGTGGTGCACTGCTTACTGTCACCTTTGTCAGGTATGTACTCTATAGTTCAGATCGCAGTGGTAGTTTTTAGATGTGTCACACATTTTCTTTTACTATTTTATATATATTTATATATATTTAAAGTAAAGTAACAGTGTGTTTGTGAGAAACACTGAAGGTAAACATAACTTTTGTTTGTTTAAAGCAGGGATGTCCAAAGTACAGCCCGAGGGCCAATCATGGCCCGCGTTTAGATTTCATGCGGCCCGAAGCTTAATTTTTATAATATATTATTTATGGCCTGCTAGGATTATTTGATGTTTTTGGTCGACATAATGAAACATTTGAATGCACTAAACGTGAACCTCTAACTGCTGGTGTTATATATCTGTAGATGTGACACAATATATTACTTTCTGAATGATTTTGTTAAAGACAAGAGCAAGAGTGATATGTTTTAAACTTAAATGTTAACAGACTTTGCATTGCTCTTAATAAGTCATGTTTACAATGAACATGAGGTTCAGATTTGTATCAACTTCATGCAAGTTTAACGTATTCCATACAATTTATTCTTTGTTATCTGACTCCAGATGTGAAAGAAAGGAAGAACTGCTTTTTAGATTTGTTCATGCCTGATTGGCTTAGATTTGGTTACATTGTCTTTTTTTTAAAAAATGATAATTGTGACAATGAAAATAAAATTGTTACAGAACAGTGCATTTGTATGTAACTTTTATTGGTAATTTTTCCATTTTTTGGCCCCCGGACATCTTCACATTGTCAAATCTGGCCCTCTTTAAAAAAAAGTTTGGACACCCCTGGTTTAAAGGATAGTACAGTATTTATTGGTAGTCTGTGATACTTTCCCGCATCCGTGCTATCAGATTGCAGTGTAAGTTAATAATGTATTCCACAGAGTCAGTCACAAATTTTGTCCACAAGAGGCTGTAGTGCATCACTACCTATGTTCTAAACAGGACTAAACATTTTTGTTTTTCTTCCAGTTTCAGTGACATTTGAAAAACATTTCTCACTAAAAGTAATATGGCAGTGATGTCACATGGCTTGCTAACGCGCAATATATGTTCTTGTGTTTAGAGTACATGTAGAAATTTGAACTCACCTGTCAGAAAACATGGGGTAGTGGTGCACGTCACCTCTTGTGGCTGAAATGAGTATTACAACAACAAACAAACATGATTTAGACAACAACAAATATACAGCCCAAACTTTTCTTGTTTCACAGATAAAAAAAAAGAAACATTTAACACAATTTAAATTATACTGGAAGAACCTTTTTTTCATGTTATAAATTATTTAGATCAGAAATGGGATAACCAGAACTTTTTTCTCACTCGTCCTCTCAAGGCTGTAGTTAAGGGGCTGGTTTATTCCTGAAAGTTTTCTCCTGGTAGGCAGTTTATCAGTAATAGTAGCAAACTCCCTCCTCCTTTTCCACTGGACTTCAGTCAAACCATCAGAGTCGAAAAACGTTCCCGTGGCTCCACCCAATGTGCTTCAGCTTTATTACAAGTTGGCCACTTGCCTGTCTTAAGTCAGCAAAGCATTTTTACTAACTATTAGATATGCTTGTTAACCATCGATGGATTATGAGACAATTGGGCCCTGGACACAGACATGTAAAATACAACTGTCTGACAACATTTTAAGTCTCTTTGTAGTAATTTTAAGTATCTTCTTTGTCATTTTAGTATCTTTGTAGTCATGTTATATCTCTTTGTAGTCCTTTTAAGTCTGTTTGTAGTTGTTTATGTCTCTCTACAGGTGTTTTGTGTCTTTTTTGTGGTTGTTTCATGTTTGTTTGTTTGTTTTGTGTCTCTTTTAGTAAAAATTTGCAGGTGAATACCAGGGGTGCACTAATCCCTTGGGTTCCTTGACTTGTTTAGTAATCCATCTGTGTTCTGAACATAATATTAAATCATTCTCAGTGCTGTTGTGAGTGACTACTAAAGAGCAGTTCATTAATTGAAGCATCACTCTTTTGTAGGTTTGTGCTCGGTGACCGGAAGACTCGTATTTGGTTGAAGTGAATGTCTAATTTATTGAAGAGAGAAACGGAGCGACGACATCCCGACTGACTTGATGGCAGCTTTTCCATTTGGATGTTCATCACTCAAATTTTTTTTTAGTTTTTTTTTTTTTATCTGTCAGCAAAATATGTGCAAATAAAGTTGTCCTTGAACCAGATTTAATTGTTGGCTCCTACTCAAAGGCATGTTTGTATTTCAACATTCAATAAAGTGTTTGATGTTATGATAAGGCTGTGATAGCTTTATCATAATATCTGATGATGGCGCTGTAAAAAGTCCAGAAATATTTCATCATCAATTTTATACATACAAGCTGATCACACTTTCTGTTATCTATTTACAGTCTTTTTGTACTCGCTTGGGTTAAAGTCCTGAATGGAAATGTTTTCATTACTTCATTGCTTTATTACTACAGGTGGTACAAGGCAAGGACTCTGCATTATACAATAAAACTAGATTAGAATCATAAACCAATGCCCTTGGATCAACTGAAACATAGTTGCAATGAGAAATTTTATAAAAATCAAATGCATTTCAAAACTATATGCATCTATATAGATGCAAAGAAATGATGATGTATATATTATTTGTTTCATTAAAGATGTATGATAAAATACATGCAGAGATGGAAAAAGCAATCAAATGATATTCCCAGTATAACAATTAAGATACAAACGGGGGTGATAAGTTCAAGGACAGTCCAACATAAATTAAGGTGTCAGGCCACTTCAAACCCCCAGAGGGATGAATGGCGCTCTTACAAAAGAATTTCCTTACATGGTGTCACAGGTAGAAGAAGTAGTCACATAATTTACTTATGACAAAGTAGCAAGTAAAAGACCTGCCTTCAAAAGCTTAGTAAAAAAAAAAGTGCTATCAGCCAAATGTACTTCAAAATAATATGCTGGATGCTCTACTAGACTTTTTTAAACAGAAATGTTTCACTGAGTCTGCATTCTTATCCAGTTTTTTGTTTGTCTCAGATCCTTTAGGTCCAGTGTGTAAGATTCAGGATATGGCAGAAATGAAAAAGAATTATCACTATGTTTTAATTAAAGTATAATCACCTTGAAAATAGAATCCTCGTATTTTTGTTTCCTTAGAATGAGCCTTTTATATTTACAGATGCTGAGGGTCCTCTTCCATGGGTCCACCATGAACCGCCATGTTTCTACAGCAGCCCAGAATAGACAGACTATACACTGGCTCCACTTTGTTTTTTCACGCTTATTATTATGCATTTTGCGGCCACCATTGTTTCTCCTTCAGTAGGACAGAGAGGGTGAAACAATCCTACACTCCTAGATGCCACTAAATCCTACACACTGATCCTTTAAAACCACTACCAATATATATAAGTATCATACAACCCTGTAAAAATATTTGATTACAAGTCAGAGTAAAGTAAGTAAAAGTACTCAAGTA
Organism: Argyrosomus regius; assembly: GCA_946959425.1. NCBI lineage: Eukaryota > Metazoa > Chordata > Actinopteri > Sciaenidae > Argyrosomus > Argyrosomus regius. The sequence goes on from OX336900.1 coordinate 15,731,953, forward strand.
TTATCATTAAAATGTACTATCAAAAACATTACACATAGTATGTTAGTGCTGTTGTTGGTTGAACTACTTTACATTTGTCAGAGTGTAGGATTTAGTAGCATCTAGTGGTGAAATTGCAATGCCCTCTGCTGGCCCTTGCATTCCAAGTGTGAGGCAGAAACTATGAAATGAAATGAAATGAAATGTGCAAAAAAAAAAAAAAGCCCTATCTGGAGCCAGTTTTTGATTTGTCCATTCTAGGCTACTTTAGAAACATGGTGGTACAACATGAAGGACTCACGGATGTCTGTGACAAAATAAGCAAAAAACAAAAGAGCACCCTAAATCTGACACACTGGACCTTTAAGTACTTTAGTGTTCCCCCAGGGCTCAAGCCCTGTCAAGAGATAAATAGCTTAATAGTAGAAGAGAGAATAAATATATAGAATTAATGCTGCTGCAGTGGTTAGCACTGTCGCCTAACTGCAAGACGATTCCTGGTTCAAATCTCCAGGGGTCTTTCTGTGTGGAGTTTGCATGTTCTCCTCATGTCTGCGTGGGTTCTCTTTGAGTACTCATGCAGTCCAAAGACATGCAGGTTCAATAGGTTAAATGATGATTTTAAATTGCCCATATGTGTGAACGTGAATGGTTGTTTGCCCTTGTTTGTCAGCTCTGTGTTGAACTTGTACCCCGCCTATTGCCCAATATTAGCTGGGCCCCCACGACCCTGATAAGGATAAGCGGTCATGGAAATTGGATCCTCATTGGAACAACTAATAATTAACTATCTAAAATGTGACACTGTTTTATTGTTTATCTACAAAGTGACTCGTAACTATAGCTTTTAAATAAATGTGGTGGAGTAAAAAGTACATTTCCCTCTGAATAATATAAAGTAGGCTACACTTCACAGCTGTAGAGAGCACATGAGGGCACTAACACATATTGAGTAAAGTCTATGTTCCAAGTGTTTCTTATCTATATAGGCTACTGTCAGGTGTTGTGTCAGGCCTGTGCATCCAAGCAAAGAAGTGATGATGAATAAAGTGCAGGTCTTTAATCCTCAAACACTTCTCTGAACCCACTGACTGAGGTCAACCCTGAACAGCTCATGCATTGTTTTGAACCTTATCATCGCTTTTACAGAAGGTCACTTTGAGGACTCATCTGAAGACCGAGCTGGGCAGGTGTCAAGGGACTTGTTTGGGGTGTGGATTATATTGATATAATGAATCTCTTCGTTGTTTTATGACCTGTGATGCAATTCAGGTTCAGCGTGCCAGATGCTGGTGATGATTATAAATAACCTCAACACCTAGCAGTGCTTTGACATAGTCCACAGACTGGGTCAGGTGCAGCTGGAGGTGCAGAGCTAGGCTGACTTTCCTGGAACAGAAGTCTTTTCTAGACCAAAAATTAAAACAGGCAAGAATGGGAGTTGAGAAAATGGACATGGAAGACACAGACTCTACTCTGATGGAGAAGGGCAAGAAGCCATCTGTGTCCAAACCTCCCAACAAATATGAGACACTGTTCCAACCCTGCCTGGCTGAGATAGTAGGGACCATGTTCTTCTGTTTCGTCGGCTGTGTGTCTGTCATCGAGAATGTGCCGGCAGCTGGACGGTTGCAGCCGGCCCTGGTGCATGGACTGGCTGTGGCAGTGATGGTGGCAGTCATGGATAACATCAGGTAATTTGTGTGAAGGTGCTCGGTAAATTTTTTGTTTGCTTGTGTTATATTTTTGCGTGCATTATATATATTATACATTTGCCATAAAAAAAACATCAACTTGCTGCTTCTCTTGCTCTAGTGGCTCCCATTTCAACCCTCCCTTCACTATTGCCATCTACCTGTGTGGAGGTATGGAGCTAATGATGGTGGGACCCTACCTCGCCAGTCAGCTGATTGGAGGAGTGCTGGGAGCTGGAATGGCCAAGGTCAGGTGAAAGTCAGAGAGGATGTTTATGCACACATTAACATATAAAATCAAACTCAAAGTGACCATAACATCTTTAATCATACATTTCATAGATGATGACTCCAGCAGATCGCTACTTAAACGCCACAGGAGCCGCGTTTGATATCCTCAAATCAGACAGCCAGCTGTCTGGAGCCATCTTCGGGGAGGTGGCCATGACCTGCTTGATCACCATGGTGGTGCTGCTGGTGGCGGTCAACGGCAAGACGAAAACCCCGCTGGCTCCGTTTCTAGTGGGCTGCACCGTCATCATTAACGTCCTGGCAGGGTGAGATAAAAGGGCGATGGCTTTAATGTTTATTGTGTGTGCGCCGTGTTAAACATTGACACCGATATGGACTTCAGCTGTAACTTTCACGTGATGCCCAGTGGCTCACTGACGGCAAACATGAAGGACATGAGGGTGTGGTGATAAAGATGTCTCTCAAAAATGTATTTTTAATTGATATGTTTAATTATTTTATTTCAAGTATTTTATTGAATTAATTATTATTTTCAATTAATTTCAAAATAAAATTAGTTCAGTTGAACTTTAATATTACGATAAAATTGAGTAATATTAAAAAGAAAGTTGAGTTTAAATATTTTAACAGTTTTTAGATTATTTTATTTTTGCGAATATTTAAATCTTATTTTTTGCAATTAATGTTTTCTGATGCCGTAACCATGGAAACTTTGCTTAATTAACTTGATATGATTGTTGCTGCTACAGTTTAACCCAATGAGGGGGGGGGAGTCAAATCGCATCAATATATTTGTTTTTCTTGCAGGGGTGATGTATCCGGAACGTGTCTGAACCCCGCTCGGGCTTTCGGTCCAGCTGTGATGACCAACTACTGGACCTATCACTGGGTTTACTGGGTGGGACCCATAGGAGGAGGTCTGGTAGCCGCTGCTCTGCTCAGGTGAGATGCCAGATATGATCGGATGACCATTAATATAAGATTTGATATGAGTTCTAACAAAATGTCTCTCTTCTTTCAGGCTTATCCTTGGCGATAATAAGTTACGAGTCGTTCTGAATTCATAACAGTCTCCATTGTGTGTTTATTGCCATGCAGGTGACAATAAACCTGCGAACAATGTCTGTCTTATGTCATATACTTTTGACTCATGCCATGGTGGCATGCGGTCAGTTTGATGCTGTACTTTTCTTTTCGAACTGTGTGAACACTGTGTGCGTTTTTGCATTATGAAATAAAGATGAAAACAAACTCACGATCTCTTCATTTGCCTATAATAAAGTTGTCATTATAATTATGAAGTGTATGAAGTGATAACATATTTCATGAGACATAAAAAGACACAGAGGTATCAGTTTTTAGGTGGCATGCGGTTTATTTATTTTTCACCATCGATTAAATGGTCGCGGGTGGTAGTGCACACGCCACGCTGTTGGCAGCTTAACGGTATTTCTCAGCAAGAGCCAGGGCCAAAGCGGTCAGGAATTTATCCAAGGCTACGTGGGCCTCAGGGGTCAGCTCAGCCGGGAACGTGGTGGCGATGGTCACGAGAAGGCAGTGGGACAGAATCTGTGAATGACAGAGAAAGGGATTGGATCACACCGCTAAAATATATATTACATTTTAACCTCACCCATGCCAGTGGAGTGCAAAACATGCTCCAAGTATAATGTCAAAGATTTTAGGACTGCATTTGATGCAACACAAATGCGTAATTTGTGCGTAAATCAAGATCTACTCGTGCGTAAAAGTGAACACACTTTGTTGTTGTGAATAACGAGAAAGTGATATAATCTCAGCACATATCATAAATCACGCTGTCATAATGCACATGATGTCACATGAACCCTGTCTCACCTTGAAGTTGGCCGGGTCCACCCTCAACTGGAAGGCGTGCTGCTCGCTGAGTTCCAGCAGGCCGTTAGTCAGGTCGTCAATCTTGGCCACAGCCTGAGCAACTCCACCCATCACCTTCTTTCCGTGGGCCTTCACGGGTCCAGAGTTTGGATTCAGGTCTGCCCAGTGGGAGAAGTAGGTCTTGGTCTGCGGATAGACGCTGAGCATCCTGTTGAGGTAAAGATGACGTTAAGTTTTGAGCTGGTGCGTAAAACAAACCCAATGCCATGGCTCACTAAATTCTCGATAACACCATGACTCCCATATTTTTAAGACAGTAACCTCCAGAGGGATACTGAGGTTGTGAGGTCGACCTGTGTGAGTCACCTGGATCTCTCAGCTTCTTTTGGTTGTTGATGATGGATGATAACCCTCCACACAAACCCAAACACCTGAGGCCTAGTATCTATTATATAAATTATATGCATACAGTTTAAAACTAACAAAATTCCACCTTTAGTGCGCCTAGTCGAGACAGTAAAGCAAAATCATGTCATCAAACGACCTCTGTCATGAACCTGAAACGTGGATAAACGTGACACTCACCTGCCCAGAGCGTCAGTCCCGAGTACATCGGCGGACTTGGAGATCTTGCCCCACAGTGCCTTGACGGCAGCCTTGTCTTTCTCAGTCAGACTCATGGTTGGTTTCGTTCTCTCTCTCACAGCACCTGAAAGGGATGTTGGTGGGTTAGTCTGGACCTCTGCTTAAATTCAGTTGCTTCGGGAGTCACACCCACGGTGACTTATGCCAAGCCACGTCCCCTGACGCAAATCGGACCCTTCCACCAAGCCAGATAGTGGCCATGTGCCAGGCTGGAGGGGTGCTATCAGCTGCTCACATCGTGGGCGTCAGTTGGCAAAAATACGATGATTTACGTATAATGTGTTATAGTTTGTAAGTATTGATGTTAGAGATGAAGACTGAGGTACGGAAGGGCATCCCAGGTCAGCATGAGGACACTAAGATGGCAGGGGATATATATATTTAATGTCAGTGTCAACAGATATATGCATCCAACACAAAACGACTCACAAATATTGTTTAAGTGTTCTAACACTCAGTATTCACGTTCATCCAAACAATAGGCCATAATATGAAAGTTATAACAGTGAATAAATAGTATATAAAATATAGTGGAACCATAAAGTTCCTTTTCTTTACAAAAAATAATTAGTAGAGGCCTGATATGTCTTTAAATGAAATAAAGATAAACACATAAAATACCCTTTAAAATAATAAATGAAGTAACCAGATAAAAATGAGTTATTTCTAATTATTTATGAGTAAATTATAGAGATAAATGGTGCATCACTGACATATTTGGTCATAGCAATTCTGCACAAAGCGCAAAGATTCTGATACATGAACATTAGAGAGCAAAAGAAAATTATGAAATCTTTAAATGCACAATGACCCAGAGAAGACTCATTCTCTCTCATGAGTGTTATGGACAGTCTATATGTCCTGATGCGACCTTGCAGCTCAGGCCTGTGCCACTTTCAGAGGAGATAAGAAACAGCCACAAAGCGGCCCAGGGTTCGAATCCGACCTGTGGCTCTTTCCCGCATGTCATTCCCCATCTCTCTCTCCCCCCACATTTCCTGTCACTCTTCAAGCTGTCTCTGTCAAATAAAGCTAAAAAAAAAAAAAGCAGAAACTCCTCATTCTTTCCGTTGCTCTTAAATGAGGATTTCTATCATCCATATCGCCAAAACAACACTGGTGAGGACAGTCACGTGTCTGACCTCTATTCTACCTCAAACACAGAGTGTTGCGTGAAAGCAGCGTACTGTACGTGCGCAGCCCCTCACATGTACGTCACAATGTAAAGAGATGCGTATAAGGACCGCAGCTGAGGCGGTGCCAACGTTTGTTCACGACACACCGAGCAGAAAAGCTGAGTAGTTTTAAGAAATCGTCACTTTAGTTTCAAAAATACACAGAAAAACACGGAGGACGTGCGCTCTGTGTCCTCACAGGCCCGGTGACATTTTTATTTTTGGCTGTGGCTGAAAATTCAACATTTTCAGAAGGAAACCTCTGTTTGCAATCGGAACTTTAATTATTCTGAAATGTGGGTTCTTTATTTGAGCACAGGTCTGTAGAAGAAATTAAGTTTTGATTCACATCTGAAATGATTTTAAACTGAATAAACACATTAAAGAGAACTTTTATTTTATTTCTTTTATTAAATTCACACATTTAAAAAAAAAAAAAACCTAACAGAAAAACAACAACAGAAAAATGATCAAAGATCAATTAAAGATATCAGTTACAAAAATTGCGAGTTATTATATAGCGTTAGATATTCTGATCAAATTTTGATCAAAAGAACAATATTAGTATCATATTTCCACTTCCTGCAGCGTGCATTTGATTGATCATCTCCTATAAATAAATATGAAGTCTTTTCGCGCTGCAGCTGTTAAAGCCCAATAAAAGATTTATCAGTGATTTTTTTTTTTCTTTTAATTCGTCATTTTTTGGCTCCTGATATAAATTTCATTTCTTATCAAGGAGGAGGAAACATGACCCATAACCTTTATCACCGGCCTCAAGTATTTTCTTAATCAGAATATGTGTGTAGTTTGCCAGCCGGTGGGTGGGTGGGGAGGGGGCGCAGCTGGAGATAACAACCAGTGTGGTTCTAAAGATAACGCTCTGCCATGAAACACTTTTCTCACTGCTGGGCAAAGACAAGCGATGAACTTTAGCTTGAAATTTAATCAAATAAACCAATAAATGCTCATTTATTCTGTAATTATCATTTTATATCTAATTGTGATTTAGTTTTCAGCGAAATATTAAAACATGTAGTTCATATTTGAACCGGTTATGGCTGATAATGTCCAAATTAATAAGATCCACACTGACTGAAAAGCTTTAACTTAAAAAAAATAAATGTTTTGGATAAATGGAAAGTTAAAATAATAATAATTTGCATAATTTCTATACGTTGCACCTTTAAAAATGGGGTTTACAAGGAGCCATGGAGATGTTGATCATAAAAACACACAAACGCACCATCAATAAAACAATATGTAGAATAAACAAGAAAACCAATAAAATACGTCAATCAAGTCATTCAGGATTTTCAGGATAAAATCAAAGTTGATCCTGCAGCTTTAAAATTGTTTAAAAAGGAGCAGAACAAACTTTGGAGTGATTTTAACTTTATATATATATATATAGAGAGAGAGAGAGAGAGAGAAAGAGATGAATTTCCTGATTTGAAGTTGTGTGTAGAGGATGATTCATTTCATGTAAAAATGACTCAAGTGCGCACAGTTTTTCCTTCAAAAGCACAAAAACTCAACCCAACTTTATGACACTGTAGTTCATTTAAATCGCCTCTTATTAACGCCAAATCGTTTGATTAAATGTTTTCTGAAGGTTTAATCTGAGAACATGTTGGGTTTATTTTATCTGAGCTTGATGTCAAAGTTGACGTAGAAACTTTGGCATGTTTACAATTCTAAAATACTATTAAAAGAAATATGAGAAGATTCCAGAAACTTCTGGAGAACTCTGCAGTCTATCTCCAACTCTTCATCTCCAGCCTATCACAGCTGACCTCTCTTTTAGGGGGGGGGGGGACTTTGACAAGTTTAAATAGACGAGGTTCGAAGTGAAGAAGTATTCAGTCTTTCCCTTCAAGCCTGAAAAGCAATTAAACAAGAGCAGCCATGGTTGAGTGGACCGATCAGGAGCGCACCATCATCAACGGCATTTTCGCCGGCCTCGACTATGATGATATCGGCCCCAAGGCTCTGTGCAGGTACGGAAAACATCCTGAAAGCCAGCTGTTGCGTAAAGTTGAGATGTAATTGCTTCATGCTGAATTGATGCCAACTCTTCCCTCTCTCTCTGCAGGTGTCTGATCGTTTACCCCTGGACTCAGAGGTATTTCGGTGCCTTCGGTAACCTCTACAACGCAGAGGCCATCAAGAGCAACCCGAACATTGCAGCCCACGGAACCACTGTGCTGCACGGTCTGGACAGGGCTTTGAAGAACATGGACAACATCAAGGCCACCTATGCCGAGTTGAGCGTCCTGCACTCCGAGAAGCTGCACGTCGACCCCGACAACTTCAAAGTAAATTTTCATTCATTTTTCATGCCAAATCTACTAAAGGCATAGCTGTGAATCAATGTAAACGAGCATTTAATAACCTTCCCTCCTTTCTTATAGCTTCTGTCTGACTGCCTGACCATCGTCATCGCCGCCAAGCTGGGAAACAAGTTCACACCAGAGTCTCAGGCTGCCTGGCAGAAGTTCCTGGCCGTTGTGGTGTCTGCTCTGGGAAGGCAGTACCACTAAATCCAGCAGCTTCCTCACCTGGATACCCAAAGGAGAGCTAACATGTATTCAGTGTCTCCTCAATAAAGAAATAAAGGCCCACTGAAGCAAAGTTTATTTGCTCTGTTTAATTTTGTTTCTTTTACGCATGCGTAATTACGCACAGCCACCAACCATCTGGTGTTGACTGAAGAAGGTGCAAAAGCAAAAATTACAGAAACTAACCGAAACTAAGAAGAAATGAAATGAGAGATGAGATGAGTCTGTGATTGTCTAATTTCTACAAACGTCCTCTCTTTGTTTTTAATGTTAGAACAATAAATACAATGTTTGCCTTCATGCATGACACATTCATGTTGAGCTGTAGATACAGATAAATGTCTGGGGCGGTCTGAGGGGGGCAAAAACCAGCTCGATTCTGTGTCACCAGAGCGCAGAGTGCTTATAATGTTTTTATGGTTTAACAGTTCCAAACCCTTGTTAAGATTAAAATGCTTTTATTACATGTCTCAGATCTAAAGTATAACTATTACACCTCTGTAATAAAACCATCATAAACAGCATGACCTAATTTCAACCTAAACAACCTGGCATCACCAAACTCTGAACTATGACACATTTCTGCAGACACAACAATCAAACACAAGCCAAATGTTTTTATTTTAATTATTGTAACTTTTTTTTCTCTGAAACTGTCAAAAATAATTTAATAATAATAGTAAATCATTTTAATTTGAGTTCAAAGACATAAACAAAGATCTTTTTCATGTTATAACAAGATACTTGAAGGTTATGACAAGACATTTCCACGTTATTAAGATTCATTCATTCAGCATGAAAACTAATCTCAATGATATGGGTAATAAAATACAATAACACTCAAAGATACACTTTACTCAGTCAAATGAACTGAATTCACCACACACCCACATAAAAAAACATCTGGAAATAGCATTATATATCACTCTGCTCTCATGATAGTGTTCACTATTTACTCTTTAGTGATGTTGCTCATTTAGGTGGGAAAATGTGTGAAACTACAGCTAAAGTGGTGACGGTGTAAATCAACAGATACAACGATGCTGTGGAAACTTCTACAACTTGTTATTAACTGAACTCTACAGTCACACAGTGTTACTCCAGCTCTGCTTCACAGTCTTGTCTGGGGGATGGGATGAAATTGATAAAAATAATCTGGTGCAGGATCTGTGGTGGCTGACGTTGAATGGGCGGGTGAGGCAGCACAGCTGATGTGGTTCATCCTATCAGCTGGAGCTGTTGTAGCTAAGTATATGTGTTGCATGGCAGAGCTCAGGAGGTGAACTGGCACCTCTCCAGCTACCAGTCCACCTTCCATACTATGGTCCCTGCTGGACTGAGCTACTCCCCCAGATAACCTGAAAGTTTATTGTTATAAAAAAACATTTGGCTTGTGTTTGATTGTTGTGTCTTCTTTGTTTGATTTGACATATTTTAAACAGCTGAAATCATTCATGCTGGAGAACAGCCTCTGTGGTGACCAGCAAGAACTGTGGATTTAAAATGACATTACTAATACTGCAGAAACTATCCTTATGTGTCATAGTTCAGATTTGGTGATGCCAGGTTGTTTAGGTTGAAATTAGGTCATGCTGTTTATGATGGTTTTATTACAGAGGTGTAGTAGTTATACTTTAGATCTGACTGAGACACGTAATAAAAGCATTTTAATCTTAACAAGGGTTTGGAACTGTTAAACCATAAAAGCATTATAAGCACTCTGCGCTCTGGTGACACAGAATCGAGCTGATTTTTGCCCCCCTCAGACCGCCCCAGACATTTATCTGTATCTACAGCTCAACATGAATGTGTCATGCATGAAGGCAAACATTGTATTTATTGTTCTAACATTAAAAACAAAGAGAGGACGTTTGTAGAAATTAGACAATCACAGACTCGTGTTAGATTCAAAGTTATTATCGAGTGTAATGAACTCAGTTTATGTATTTGTTTGAATCATGTTGAAATTTTAAATTAAATTAAATTATTAGTTTCTCTTTTTCTGTAATTTTGCCTTTGCACCTTGTTCAGTCAGCAGATGTCGGTAGCTGTGCGTAATTACGCACGCGTAAAACAAACCAAATTAAACAGAACAAATAAACGTTGTCCTTTCCTTTCTTTTTCTTGTGTTGACTATAAAATTAAAACATTTTAAGTCATAGTTTTATGACTAAATTTTTTTTATCAAGATAAAACTGCCTCCTTTGGCTCCACTGCTTCCTTTATTGGCACTCCACCGTGTAAAATAATTTTTATTTCTATGACTTATTCTTTTTCACCCCTCTGCTATATATAAAAATGGATCTAATAGACAAGTACAAAGAAATAAGAGGATCCTTGGCATGTTAGCATGTTAAATACTGGTACCATGCAACCCAAAGGCTTACATAAATGGTTTAACCCTACAGCTCATCAGCCAATGGGAACTTGTAACACTCACCTTGAACTGGACAAGTGGCCAAGTGGTTCATAATTATGTGAAAGCTGCATCAGCAATACCCTTCCGTATTTTTAACCTTCATTAATGTGGATTTGATAATCTAATCCTGATGTCACATAATTCATTTGACATCATCTCAGCACCACAGACAGCTCCGAGTTTATTCCAGAAAAGATTTTGGCACCGTGACTCACTACAGCTGGTTACCTTCAGCACCACAGACAGCTACCTTAAATTATATAAACATTAAGATACCGATTGTCTGCGTTAAACAGCTTTTATTTTTCCATACAAAAGCTACGTTAGCAAACTCAACACGACCTAAAAGGTTAAAGGCTGTCGTAACTATAACAACCACAGATGCATTCGGCCACGGTCACTCGTTAAACTAAGCAAGTTTGGAAACAGCTGTAAAACCAGATATATATTTAGACTGTTTTTCTCTTATCGACCTTCATCAAATAACTTCAATAATTTCTTCATCTAAGCCGTCAACCTGTGTCTTAGATCCCATCCCAACCAGGCTGCTCAAGGATGTTTTACGTCTAGTTAGCCCTTCTTTATTGGATATGATTAATCTGTCTACCGCCCTAAGCTGGTTTAAGTCGTATTTCTTAGATCGATCTCAGTTTGTTCACGTCAGTGGTGAATCCTCCATGCACACCAAAGTTTGCCATGGAGTCCCACATGGTTCTGTACTTGGACCACTTCTGTTCAGTTTATATATGCTTCCTCTAGAGAACATTATTAGGAATCACTCCATTAATTTTCATTGTTATGCTGATGACACCCAGTTATATTTATCGATCAAGCCTGATGAAACCAATCAGTTAACTAAACTCCAAGCATGCCTTAAGGATATAAAAAGTTGGATGACCTACAATTTTCTGACGTTAAATTCAGACAAAACTGAAGTACTTGTAATTGGACCCAAACACCTCAGAAACTCCCTCTCTAGAGACTTAGTTTCTTTAGATGGGATCACCCTGGCCTCCAGCTCCACCGTAAAGAATCTTGGAGTTGTTTTTGATCAGGATTTGTCCTTTAATGTCCACATAAAACAAATTTTGAGGACTGCATTCTTCCACTTACGTAACATCACCAAAATTAGACGCATTGTATCTCAAGCGGATGCAGCAAAAAACTAGTCCACGCATTTGTTACTTCTAGGCGGGACTATTGTTACTCTTTGTTATCAGGCTACTCCAATATGCTGCTGCACGTGTTCTGACAGGAAGCAAGATCAGAGATCACATCTCTCCCATTTTGGCTTCCTTGCACTGGCTACCTGTTAAATCTAGAATAGAATTTAAAATTCTTCTCCTTACATACAAAGCTCTTCATGGTCAGGCACCATCATATCTAAAAGATCTCATAGTACCTTACTACCCCTCTAGAACACTGCGCTCTCAGAATGCTGGGTTCCTTGTAGTTCCTATAGTTTTCAAAAGTAGATTGGGAGCCAGAGCTTTCATCTATCAAGCACGACGTCAACTACATATATTATTACTCATTATCATTACTGCTACCATATCTCCATTACAGTTTATAGCTATTAAGATTTGCTGTTGGTGTGCATCTGTGTCTCTCTATCTCTATCACAGGTTCCACTGCTACTGTAATCATTTTATCATTCATTGTAATTCATTGTTATTCTATCATTCATTGTAATTGTACAATATGTTTGTGTTGATTTGTTCTGTACATGTGACATCTATTGCAAGTCTGTCCGTCCTGGGAGAGGGATCCCTCCTCAGTGGCTCCTCCTGAGGGTTCTTCCACCTTTTTTCCCTGTTAAAAGGGTTTTTTGTGGGCAAGTTGTTCCTCACTCGAACAGAGGGTCTAAGGACAGAGGGTGTCACTCCCTGTACAGATTGTAAAGCCCTCCGAGGCAAAATGTATTTTGTGACTTTGGGCTATACAAATAAAATTTGATTTGATTTGATTAGACCTTGTTTACATGAAAGTATACCTTTTTTTAGTTAAAATAAAATGAAACAATATATTTTTTTTTTACTATATATTATATTGACTATTTCACTTACGACAGAGTGGTGTATGTGAAGGGTTAGTGAGGACACTGTTTTTGAATCATTTGAATTTTTTTAATGGCAGCACATAATCACATCTTTTGTCCTCTGGGGTCAAAATGACCATGCCTGGTTTGACTGTTATTTAAGGCATTAAATATAAATTATCAGTCAATTTTGTGTTACATATTTTTAGTTGACTTTATTCCAACTCATTACCTGATATATAAAACATGTCAACATTAATTTACAGACATTATTAAATTCAATAGAACACACATAATTCAACCAAATAACTTCACATTTATTGTAATCATGAAGAGCATAGTATCAAACAACCCCCATTACTTTCAGACTCTTTGATGAATAAAAAATGAAAATCAAACAAAAAAAAATTAACGGCAAAACATTTCATTTGGTTCCCATGGTGATGGAGGAAAACAAGCTCTTCAGAGATTTTTTTCAAAAAGTTAAGTCTGGGACAACTGGACTGTTTTAGATCCGTGAAGACGTTTCGCCTCTCATCCAAGAAGCTTCTTCAGTTCTGACTGACTGGTGGGGAGTCTGTGTACTTGGCTTGTAGATCCGCCCATTGTTCCACTTAGTTCGTTAGTGCTCATTGTTGCGTGGCGACTGTCGTCAGAGTCGTTGATGGACACCTGAGGTCTGGTGTGAATGACAGTCGTTCAGGTCACCTGAGCTCGGGTATGGCCAATGGTCGTTAGAGTCACATGAGGCTAAGTGTGAAGTGCTGTTCAGTCTCCTGGGGAGGGATGAAAGGACAGCATTGCAGGTGGAGGATAAGTCGTGTCTGAGGCCTCCTCCTCTGTTGAGTGAAGGTTTCTCTACTTTTACATAGATAGCCTCCTTCACTCCTCTTTCGAACCACCTGTTTGAGCCTCCACGCCTGGCAACATTTCTTACACCATCCTGCACCACATGAGCAATCTTGTAAAAGCAAAACTTGCTACTGACCAGCTGGGGTCATCATACACCTGTCGTCATACACCTCACGTGACTGCCTGACCCCTCACGAGTCAGGTACACTCTGCACAACTAGCTCCCCCTACAGATCAATCCCGGTCATAATCACTGCCAAGCACAATTACAATCCGCCACCCTGTCACCTAAGGCCACTTCACTTGTGTCTGTGTGTCGTTTGTTGAGTGGTTGTTTGGTTTCCCCAATGTACAAGTCTCTGCACTTCTCACTGCACTGGACAGCGTACACCCGATTGCTTTTTATTAGGGATGCACCGATTCGCTTTTTTCACCTCCGATACCGATATCTGAGGTTTAGTATCGGCCGATACGGATACAGAAAAAACGCGCAGAATTACGGAAACAAACGGTATTTCTCATTATGTGGAAAAGACTGGGATCGGTCCTTTGTTGCAAGGCAACATCAGACTTGACTTAAACATTTCTTTCCTATTTTTAAAAACAAATAAACAGATATAAATGTACTGAATTACTTATTTATTTAATAACTGTGCACCAGTACAACAATCTTTAAAAAAACAATAGCTTCACAAGCTTGATAGACATTCAAAATAAACAGTCAGTTCTTTGTAACGGTTTAGTTTAAGGAAAAAAAAAAAGTTAGCTGCTTCATACCACCTCCATTTTGCATTTTGTTTACTCAGTTCAATGAACTCCGCGTGCTCTCTGGCGTGAAATTTTTGTAGGTGCTTGACTAAGTTGGTTGTGTTATAACTTGAAGTTTTACCACGACCCTCGGAACATTTTACTGCGCAGGTACTGCAAGTAGTCGTCGAGTTTGTTGGCTGAAGTAGTGTGAAAAAGTTCCAGATAGCGGATTCTTTCGCTCACTCTATTCTATCACTCTATGAAAACAATCTGGGCTTCCACAAGGCGTGTTACTTGTGTATGACGTCACTCACAGCGCGCAGCATAGAATTAGACTGAATAGATCGGCCGCTATTGATCGGCCCATTGTCATCGATACCTAATCTAGAATTTTCTTCAAAATCGGGGCCGATACCAATATCGGATCGATGCATCCCTAATTTTCATGGTGTGAGGAGTAGGAGCTGTGTCCCAATTCAGGGGCTGCATCCTTTGAAGCACGCATTTGAAGGCCGATGCACCGCAACTATCCTTTACTTTTACTTATTACTACATATAATTTTACTAAATACCTATATTTTATTACTTTGCAATCCTACTTTGCGAACCCTTATCCCTGCTTCATTTCCAGACTGTAAAACTGCAAAGTCTAGTTAAATGATTGGATTGAATAAAGAGCTACGTTTAGGATTATCACTATTATATGTTATACTTCATTCTTCTGTCTTATTCTTTCTTATGCTTTCTTCTGTCTGTTTTTTCTTCGTTTTCTCAACTGACGACAACGGCTATGTTAAAAAGTACCAACTGACGGCACGTGACGCAGCTTCGAAGGCTAGATGGTCTCATTTAACAACGGTTGATGCGGCCTTCAAAGGTCCCTCAGAAGGAGTCGCCTTCGAAGGCCACAAAGGGCACGTCCTTCGAAGCATGCAGCCCCTGAATTGGGACACAGTCAGACGTTATGGTCTCGTAACATCTGACTGTGTCCCAGTTATAAACGTTATGGTCTCGTGCTGTATCGCGTTTGAAAATATATCGATATAGATTAAAATATCGATATATATCGCCCAGCCCTACCAGTACCTACTCTTCGACTCTCATCACCCACTATAACACAAGCTAGGAACACCAGTATTTCAGACATGCACTTAAAGTCTTTGGACACCCTAAATGGACCTTTGGGAAAGCGACCACAAGATTCAGGAAGGATAAGACTGTCAGTGATGAAGAAAAGAAGGATAGACTGAACAACATCGTCATCCCCTATGTATCTGGCCTATCAGAAAAGCTTATGAGGATCTTCAACAAACATAGGATCCCAGTGTTCTTCAGACCCAGCAACACCCTTAGACAGAAACTAGTACACCCTAAAAACCCTATTCCTCACCATGAAAAGCAATCTGGTGTACACTGTCCAGTGCAGTGAGGAGTGCACAGACTTGTACTTTGGGGAAACTAAAGAACCACTCAACAAGCGGATGGCTCAGTCACCCACTGATGAGTGGCCCTCACTCACAGGAGGGCCACTCATCAGGACTAGATTCTGCATTTTTTTTTTACATCTTAAAGACAATCAATCAGACTTTTTTTGTATAGCACTTTTCATACAATAAATGTAATACAAAGTAAAAACATAAAAACAAGCAAACACCCTCCACCCATCCCCAACCCTCCACCCCAACACCCACAACCGAACCCCAATTCTCCACCCCAGACCCTCCGTCCCACTCATCCCACTATAAATAAAGCACAAACTTGAGGAAACGCCATCTCATCGTCGAGGCAGGTTAGAAATGAATTAGATAAAAATAAATTCAATAAAATAAGATAAAATAAAATAAAATAAAATAATAACAATAGTAATAAATAGAAATAAAAATAATAGAAGAAACCCATTAAAAATGTATAATACTGCAATAGTAAGACAAATCTGTAAAAATGTGTAAATAGAAACAAGCAATAAAAGCATGCATTAATGTCTCTGTATTCACTTGAGAGAGAAACAGCCGTACTTTGGCGATGTTCTTAAGATGATAAAAGGCAGTTTTAATAATATTTTTAATGTGGGGCTCAAAGCTAAGATCACAATCAATGATAACAATGGTTTTTAACTTGTTGACAAGGGTTTAAATTCAGTGCTTGGAGTTTCATAGTTAGTTTCTCTCTCTGTGCTTCAGTACCGATAATGAAAACTTGGGTTTTGTCCTGGTTGAGCTGTAAAAAAATGTCCCTGCCATCCATAGTTTTATGTCTAAAATACAGTTAAAAAGGGCATCTATTGGCCCTGAGTCATCAGGAGACGCCATAGCATAGCTATGGAAATTAATGCCGTGTCTCCTGATGACGTCCCCAAGTGGCAGCATGTAAAGGTTAAAAAGAGTAGGTCCTAAAAAAATTGAGCGTTGGGGAACACCACAATTCATTTGACAACTATTTGATGAACTGTCACCTATACTAACAAAAAAATCTCTGTCATTGAGGTAAGATTTGAACCAGTTAAAAACAGTACCAGAGATGCCAATACAACTATGAAGTCTACCTAAAAGAACTGAATGATCTACTGTATCAAAGGCTGCAGTTAAATCAAGTAACTAAGATACAGTTTTTTTTTCATATCCATATTGCATCTGAGATCATTTACAACCTGTACTAGTGCTGTCTCAGTGCTGTGATTGTCCCTAAACCCAGATTGAAACTTTTCAAAAATGTTATTGGAGTTCATAAAATCATTTAACTGATTAAAAACAAGCTTCTTTAAAAATTTGCTTAAAAATGGCAAGTTCGATACTGGCCTGTAATTACTAATAACTGAAGAATTGAGATTGTTTCTCTTCAGAAGAGGTTTAACTATGGCGGTCTTTAAGCTAGTAGGAAAAGTACCCATCTGAAGAGAATAATTCACAATTGTGAGCAACTGTTCTTCTAAAATACCATAAACTTATTTTAAAAAGGACGTGGGAATCGGATCTAAAATACATGTTGAAGTTTGTAGCTGGGACATAACCGTACCAAGCATTTCAGCATCAACCAGGACAAATTTCTCCAGTGTTTCCTCACATAAAAGCAAAGGTCTAATCGTGTCTATTTTGTTTCTGAAGTGGAAGGGGTTTTGCTTTAAAAAATCAATAAAATTTGCAGCCACTTCAGTGTTAAGATGGCGCTTCCTCACAGTTTGTTCTGAAAAGTCCTGCTGAATGAAACCAGTAATAGAAAAAAAGACACAGAAAGACCTAACATTTAAAAGTGCTATGTTCAGAGACACAAGTGAAGTAGCATTAAATGACGGGGTAGTGGATGGTGGTTATAAATATAACCAGATAGATAGATATAATTGTCAAAGTTGACACCATGAGTGGGGTTGTAATTGTGCCTGGCAGTGATTATGACCAGGATTGATGTGTAGGAGGAGCTAGTCGTGCAGAGTGTACCTGATTCACGAGGGGTCAGGCAGTCACGTGAGCAGGTGTATGATGAGCCCAGCTGGTCAGCGGCAAGTTGATTGCTCATGTGGTGCAGGATGACAGCAAGCGTGATCCCCGAAAGTTGAGATGGATCCCATCATGCCTAAAAGAGTCACGGTGCTCCCACAAAAGATTAAAACTGTGGATAAAAACAGCACCGTGCTCCTGGCAAGCCAGGCGTGGAGGCTCAGTGGCCTGGAGAAACGTCCCATCCCGCGGATAAGCGAGGGGACCGGTCCGGAGATGAAGGTCTGCACTCTTGCTTCTTAAGAGTGCATAGGAGTGAAGGAGACTATCTATGTAAAAGTAGAGAAACCACTCAACAGAGGAGGAGGCCTCAGACACCACTTATCCCCCACCTACAATGCTGTCCTTTCATCTCTCCCCAGGAGACTGAACAGCACTTCACACTTAGCCTCATGTGACTCTAGCGACCATCGGCCACACCCGAGCTCAGGTGACCTGAACGACTGTCATTCACACCAGACCTCAGGTGACCATCAACGACTCTGACGACAGTCGTCACACAACAATGAGCACTAACGAACTAAGTGGAACAATGGGCGGATCTACAAGCCAAGTACACAGACTCCCCACCAGTCAGTCAGAAGTGAAGAAGCTTCTTGGATAAGAGGCGAAACGTCTTCATGGATCTAAAACAGTCCAGTTGTCCCAGACCTCACCTTTTTCTGAAGAAACTTGTCTTCTCCTGAAGCTCACCAACCAAAGAAAGAGTCAGGGGGTGAGAAATAAACAGGGTGAGGGAAGGGCAGGGAATAGAGGGGGAATGGCCGGCTGGAGTTTCTTCTCTTGATCTCAACAATGTGATCGTGAAGCTCGCCGACCAAAGAAAAAGTCAAGGGGGCGGGGGGAAGATTGGGAGGCACCTCAGAAAGCTCCACAGGAGGAGGAGGCAGATTCTGGGAGGGAAGGAACAGACAGTAAGGTTAGTCACAGAACAGGAACATCTTTAGATCAGTTGAACTTTAATAGTGTATGGCAACTTAATAGAACACCTTTGAAGAGGTTTAACATACCACGTCAGGTTTGAATCTTTTGCCCGATGATTCGAGCTCATTGTCACCAGCTCTCTTAGTGCTCTGTGAGCTTACAGGAAACGGACTCTTGGAGTTGGACTTGGAGCAGGAGTCTTTACTCTCCTGAGTTGTGGTGACTGCAGACACTGCAGGCAATTTGTTTGTCACAGGCATCGGTTCCTGTACAGAACAAGAAAATATTTTTGCATAGTAACAATTTTAGTAAGAGTTTGCTTGGTGGATTCATTTTGTAATGCCCTATTCTTGTCCGTAGTCCCATTGTGCCTCTTTTGATACAAGGCAGACATGGTCATCCCCTACTTGTAGATATGAGAGCGCTCTGCCAGGCTGTAGACTGCAGCAGCACAAAACAAAAATATGATCCATAATGTCACAAAACACTGCTCAATTTCTACTGAATTTAAAAAAGAAAAACATACTCATGTCACTAAAGGACTGGATGTCAGAGGTCAGGTCTATGCTGTTTTTAGACATTTCCCTGTTGATGAGGATGCCAATCTGCCACGTGGTGCTCCGTCCTGTGAAACAGACAGAAATACAGAGCAATGAGATGACAAAGTAAAACATGTCTAACCACCAAATTAACAAGCCAGTTTATCAAACCTTTGACTGTAAACTGAAAGTAAATATATAGCATCAGTTAGCTGATGGAAAAGAGTAATGGATTAGATATAAATAATATTAATTTAAGGGGTAAGTGTTAAAACTGTTTTGTCTGTCAAAGACAACCACAGGCTCTTGATGTATTTTAATGAGTATCTAAGTATATATTTTTTAATGTATATGTGTGTGTATGTATATGTACGTATAGGTGTCTGTATGTCTATGTATGTATGTATATATAGGCACATATGTATATACATATCTTTATAAATATATGTACCAGTAAGGGGAAATGGGGGGAGGGAACGGGAGGGGGGCCACGGTAAAAAAGAAGATGTTCAATGTATAATCTGCTATGTCATATGTTAACATGAAAAAAATCTAATAAACACAATGTTAAAAAAAAATGTTGCTGATGCTTACCATTTAGACTTCAGGCACGGTGCTTATCAATGCCGTTAAACCAGCTGTCATCCAGCAGGTTCAGGTCCAAGTCCATCTAGAAAATAATAGGACCACAAAAACCGAGATTAAGACACGTGCAAACAAAGCTTTGATGGAGGCACACTGCAGACAGTAGAGTTGTGACTTAATCTCAAGCCAAATGACCTCAATCCCATCAAAGGTCATTTTGATGACCGGGACAAACGCGCCTTTAAATGCCTAAAGACAACAACATGGTCAGTCACTTGCATTAGAGAGAAAAATGTCCTTTAACTTGTATGATGAGCATCATATGATATATAATGAACCACTTATATGGCTTACGCGTATGTCTTTGACCTCCTCATGAGATTTCAGTTTCTCGAAGGAGGAGGTTAAGAAGTCGTCGCGCTGAATAAATCCGGGGCCAACACAAAGGGCATCAATATCAGCACCTGTCAAGACAGCACAGATTCATATGAGAGCAAAGTCGACATTTAAATGTGTCATTACGCTCTGAAGCACTCTGTCCATCGTGTGCTTTCACAGGAAAGCACACGATGGAACCTCTGCTGTGAGTCCCTTTGAATAAAAAGCGTCACTTTGAAATTTATGGATCACATATTTATCACACAGCAACTTCACAGATACTAACCTGCTGTGACTGAACAGAGTTTGATTACATGTTATGAAGCACATTAGTTAAAGTCATGAGTAACAGTGAAATACAAGCTGCCACAGTCCTGACATGTTCTCACAGCTGAGGAAAGAAAAATGTACCTTTTGAGTGGACTCCCAGATGATAGGAGCCAAAGGGGAAGATCTTTCCACCAACTTTGGCCGTCACAATTTCAGGTACATTCTAAAATCAAAGGAAGTCACACAGTGACATGTTTTCAGGGTCATATTTGGAAATACTTTTGAAACAACAATACAGATGAAAAAGATGTCTTACCATTGCTTCGCACGTTTCTGTGAGCCACTCCTTGTAGAGTGACTCCACTTTTTTGAGAACGTTCTCTCTGCAAATGAAACATAAAGAGCATCATTTCTCTGAAGCAAAGCATACTGTGGTTCCATCCTATGATTTGTAGCTTTACTCAGTGAGGATGTTGTTGTTTAACTAACCAACTCGAGTAAGAGGTCTCAATAGTGGCATAACATCCAAGTCACACAGTCACAAAACACTAAAAATCTTTTTTTTGTCCAACCTCACCAAGCTGTGTTAATTACAACATGAACATAATGAGACGGAAACAGATGTATCATACCTGTGAAGCAGTTCAGTGTTGTTCTCAAACACTCCATTTACTATCAGACACTTCATCAGCTCACTGGACTGGATCAGGTCACAGATTCCTGGCATGTCCAGGCTGATACAGTCAGTTATCCCATAATGTTTGGGCCTGGGCCTGGAGCTTGGCTCTTAATTGGACTGATAATAAGGACATTTGCATGTTAGTGAATTTGTCATGAAAACATACACACACACAGCCACATGAAGACACCTTGGTAGGAAGGGAAAAGTTTAAATATAAGGTGAGTTAAGCTCGCATTGTGCTGATAAATCTGAGTACATGACTCCCATCATAAAGCATCAATACTAGTAAACATGTGAACAAACAGACAGTAAAGAGTGTTCATGACAGGTAGTGATCAGACAGAAGAAACTTGAGACTTACGCAGACATGGCAGCGACGAGTTGGTTCCTTGTGGTTTGAAATCAGTCAGAAATATATTTTCTTCTCTCTTCTCTCACAAGGTGAGTCCTGTCCACTCTGTGAAGCTCTCACTGTGTGTTTGTCACTTATATATCCTTCGTTATGGCTTCTATTCTGGAGTCCGAACCGAACCAACGGGTTCGAGCCCACAGGCAAAGGTCACGTGACCCGGAACCGTGCGGGTTCTAGTCGTTTCAGTCCAAATAGAAATGGTTTCACTGCACCCATGATATTATTATTATATTTATTATATTTGGAGTGTAATGATGAACTTTGACTAAACTAAAAGTAGATCGCACCGTAAATGATCACGTTATAACGACAACATTTTTTTTATTTGTATGGCATGGCAGCAATACGCTTCTGTATATTAACAAACACAAATGATTTAAATGCGTGTAATTAAATATATGTATATATATATATGCAAAAAATAAATAAATAAATAAACTAATCGAAAATAAAGCAATTAAACAAAACATGAAACTTTCACATTTCTCACTCCATCATTTACATTTACATTATTATGAAGTACTCAAGAGTACGCAATTATTTTAGAATGAACTATAATATATACCTGAAAAGTCAAAGCATTCATTATATATTTATGAATATATATATATATATATATATATATATATATATATATATATATTATGAGGAGAGACGGGGTTGTTGATTCTCTGACAAACTGCATTCACTAAAACACCAGTCACAACTCCACAGAAGAAATGTGCTTTTACAACTTTGTCAGTCATGGACTGTACACCGGTGAGGCAACTTAAGTTATAAAGAAATAGAAACAAAAATCATAACTGTCAATATAAGTAAAAAGTACAATTAAAAAGTAATTGCTTCGAAGCAGGCTTTAATTACAAGAAAACAAGATAATTAAGAAATTACCGACAGAGACAGACAGTTAAACGTGGTGACAAGCAAGAAAACATTCAGCAGCTAAAGAGCTCTGGAGATGAAAACAGATTTAAAAAGTCACATTTGTCAGGCGACCAGAGGAAAGACTTCACAGTGATGCTAATGTTGCCCCCATGTGGTCAACAAAGAGAATGAAGTACAAGGCTGCTTCTAAACTGAATAGTAGAGACAAGATTACGGTTATAATATCAAACTGAAACCAATCCAATGGAGCTGCATGTTAGGAGCTGCAGGTTATATAGGACAGCCAGTTTCCAGCACAAGCAGGACCACTTTATTGTTTAAACACATGGTCCACAGTATTTATGTACCAAAAGTCTATATTTATTAAAATGTGTTCAGTGTTGGTTCTTCCAATACACCTCCTGGATCGCCAGGATACGCCAGGATCTCTTGGAGCTCCTCTTTAATTCAATCAGGGCATCAGGTAGGGATTTCAGATTTTTTTGCTATGTGGTTTGTTTCTATGTATGCATATTATCCGGGTAACTGCATATGTAAATGTGGTGTTTGTATGTGTTTGACGGGGCTGGAATAACAATCCCTCAGCCAGCCAGTTCCAGGCCATCTGATGGTGCGGTGTGGTGTGTCTCCAAGCACATCAGGAAATGTGGCAGCACAGGATGAGACCGTGTCCCTGTCTGCTTTTGGGATGTCCTCTTCTCCAGCAGCAGAAGAAACTGAAGAGCTTCCATCCCCGTTTGCCAACGTTCCTGCTTTAGTGTGTGACCATAGCTATCTACCAACCCCGCTTTGGTGGTCTTGTGGACAATACACTGGTGTACATCTCAGGGTTTGTTGTTCGCCAAATTCTCAAAAAGCTGTCCTGTGATGTGTGCCGTGGTAGTTTGGTGACTGATGCTGTACCTGCATCATTTGATCAGAGCTACCACTTGCTCACGCTAAAAAACAAAGGAGGGCTGATGATTCCTTCTGAGGGCACTGTAAAGGTGGTCAGGTCAGCTGAGCGTTTTATTCGCCAGTCAGTATCAGGACAAGCTGTCAAAGTGGCCTTGATCTGTCAGTTTGTCCGGGCTGAGATTGGTTCTGAGGATGTGTTTTTTCTGGGGGGGCATGTTCAAGAAACACAGTTTGGAATTGACAACCACCATTTTGTGCTGATGTTATGATTTATTTTGTTAAACCAACAGTCCAAACCTCAAAGTTATTAAACTAGCTCGTTCAATTCAATAATTCATTTTCTTTCAGTCAGTTAATCAACTAATGGTTTCAGCTTGACATGCATGTATTCTCATGTATACCACTTAATTTATAACAAAGCATCATACTCTATAAGCTCTTCATGTGATTTGTATGTGAAAAGCTTGATTTGTAAAATAGTGACAAAGTAAAGTAGAAATAGAAGTTGAGGAAAGACTCTCACCACAAGCTAAGCTACAAAAAGGTGTCAGAAAAAAAGTGTTTATTGTAAAAGTCTACTGTAAAAACAAATCACTTGTTTTGCTGATTAAATCTGTCACTTAATTTAAAAAAAGAAGGTATTTTATTTTATTTAAAATGTTTTTCTGTCTAATCTCTATAAACAGATTTGTGCAGTTTGGTATAATATAATTTTACCAAAAGGTGGCGCTGCGGCACTATATATATAACTCTGGACTGTCTACTGTTATTTTAGTGTTGTCCAGTAGGCTATACAGTTTAAAACACAGTTTTTTAAGGACACTATAAATACATGGATTTATTCATTTGTTTCAGGCTGCTGGTTTCCATTCATGACAGTACGGTACAAAAATTAACTTGCAGGGAAGTCACATTTGTTTGAATTAGATGACACACTGCAGAAGTCATTTTGGTTTGTCATCCTCTTGTAGAAATGATGTTGGTCCATTCAAGAAGGGCACTGATGAGTAAACTGAGGACAAAATCGAACAGCATGAATCTGGGAGTTTCTTGAATTGAATTCTGTTCATCTGCAGACGACAAACATCACAAACAGTGAAATGCACCAGCATTGAAGAGATTTTAGTCCTTATTTACAACTGTAGTATCATATAAATGTCACTTTGATAACAAAGGTCATATAAAAAAAAAAAAAAAAAAAAAAAAATGTTCATTTAAAAATGCTTAAATGGGATAAAAAAAAACTCTATATGGTCATACAACACAACAATAAGACGTGTTAATTGCACATTTTATTATAACAAAACATTGCATTATAACAACCACACATACTTAATATTTCCCATCATATAGCATCAAAAATGGTTCATATACTTCCTAAAGACACGTGGCTGCGTTTCATCTGTATTTCTCAGCGAGCATGGCTGCAAAAGCTGACAGGTACTTGTCCATTGCTGCGTGTGCAAGCGGTGTGAAGTCATCGCCCATGTGACAGGCCAACGTGACAAGCATACAGTGTGAGAAGAGCTGCAGAGAAAGTAAAGGTTTGTTATTGAATGACCAAGGACTGAATGCTGAATCCAGATGGGCCTCAGTTAATAAAAATGTCAAGGCTTAAAAGAACGAATAGAATTTTTTTACAGCGGCCATTTTGACACGAAATAGCAGGTAAACACAGGTGTGTTACTATTACATGTCAAAATGGCTGCTGTAATAAAGGTGTATTCTGATATCATTAACATCAGATTGAAAAATGTTTTATGATACTGTCACCTGTAATCAAACCAGTTTGTAAAATATGTTATGTGACCAGGATGGTCACATTACTATTCACCTAATAGTAATCCCAGCTTGCAAATTATAATATAATATATATAATATAGGGCACCTCATGTACAAAGTCCTTTCCGCAACGGCCTGGGTTCAGCTCATCATCCCCCTTCCCTCTCTCCATTTTCCTGTCTACCTCTCCATCTACATCTCTGAATTTTCTGGAGTCTTCTGTTCAAATGTTCTGCCAGTCTTACTGTGCTTACTGAGGCACTGCCATATTCAAACCCAGAAGTAAATATATGCAGAGTTTCAGATAACTGTGTACAGAAAGTACTTGGAACACCTCCAAACACCCCACCCAGCTCCACTCCACATCAGAATCTAAAATGCACCGACAACAACTACACGACAGACATAAAGGGGAATCTTTCAGTCTAATAAAAGTGAAATGTTTATCAGCTAAATGTCTCCAATAATCACGTTTACTTTTATTGGACGCAGCTTTGTAAGAGATGAATTTCAGGAGATTGTCATGTAAATAATTCATTTGGCTAAAATTAATCTGACATACATTGAAAACTATTTGTAATATAGACTCCGGATATGTACAGTATGTGTATCTCGAAAACAAAACAAAAAAACAACAGCAAGCAAATATCTTATTTAGTGTATTCCACCATATTTTTTGTGATTTTATGTGTCTGAGTTTAATATGACAGTATGTTATATCTCTATATACGCTGAATATATTTCTGTTGCAGACACATTATTATGTGTAAAGCTTCATGAGCTGTTGGGAGAAACATGGCAGTCATGTTGAAGCTGTAAACAGCTGCTGACATCAGTTTGATCTGATAAAGAATAGATGATGTCGTTTTCACACCACTGAAAACTCAGCACCATACGGTAATCAATAATAATAATAACTTTTTGAATGAATTGAGTCTTATTATCAGTATGAATGACTGATGCGCTAGTAAAGGCACCTTGAAGTTGGACGGGTCTATCCGGAGCTGGTAGGCGTGCAGCGTTTGAAGGGGACCCAGGTTGACGGCCAGCTGGCTGATGTCTTGGGCTCCCTCTGCTATGGCCAGAACAATCTTCTTCCCGTGAGAGAGTAGGTGAGAGGAGCGAGCACTGATGTCTAGATGGGAAAAGTACGTTTTTGTGCCTGGGAAAGTGGAAAACATCCTGTGGGAGAATCAGGAAGAGTGAAAAGATTTCTGTCTGTAGTGCAAGTACAAATTCAAGGTACTTTTCCATTTCATACAACTTACTTACTTTACTTAAATATTGTACTTTTTACTCCACTACATTTGTCTCACAGCTTTAGTTACTTTTCAGATTATACTTTTCCAGATCCTTCCTGCTGAGTGAAAACCATGAATCACCAAATATGGTGGTTTTGATTATTTCTGCTAAACTGGATGATGAAGTGTTCCTTTAGGAGTTGATAACATTCTTAAACTAAAATTTAAAACCCTCTTGAATTATCTGGAAAATATCATGTAATCATCGCAAAGCTGAAAACAGGCTGTTTTCCTGAGCTCATGAAAAGGACAGCGATGCTACAAACATACGATGATCTTATAGAATATGATGCATCACTGAGTATATAAAGTAGCTCAAATAAGCTCAGATTTAAACATCTACAGCTGAAGACGCAACATACACATTAATGCACCAGGAGTATTTATCCAGTAACATCAGTTATATTAATAATAGTAAATACTAATAGTAAAACATTGACAGAGACCTTTTTACTGCTAAATGAGTGCTATAACTTTTGATACTTTAAGCAGATTTCAAGATAATACTTTAATATTTTTTGTTTAAGGTAGGTTTTGAATGCAGTACTTTGCTTGCTTAATAAAGGATCTGTACTTTTAATACTTTGAGTACATTTTCCTAATTATATTAACATAATTTAGCTGAAATAATAAGCAAGGATTACTGCTCCTACCTCTGGTAATGACACACTTTTCTAATTGAAATACAAAAACGTTTTTGATGATCAGAGCATCATCATCATCATGATCATTATTATCACCATCACTAGTGTGAACTCATTTGAACATCACTACACCGATCTTGGATTACTGCAGCCCCTTTCTGTAGTTTGATGAATTAGCAAATCCTGAACAAAGCGTCAATATTAACATCATTTTAATTAAGTTAGTTTATAAATCATTTACCAGTTCTTTAAAGCCATTAAGTCTAAGGTTATACAGAAAGGTTAAAAAGATATCATTTCAATGCAAAGTAACACATGTTAAGTCATTATTAAAGGGTCATGAGGGCCTAGATCTTCACATGTGAAGTTAAACTGTTTTGTAATCATGATGCAGAGTTAAGATGAAGAACCTTTGGAAGGCTTCATAAACACAAACCAGTATTTCTGGACAAATGTATTAACAGTTTATTTCAAACACACACACAGTTTATATTTTGTAAATGTCTTGTGGACCTACCTAAGAAGAGCATCTGACCCAATATCTTCTGCCACAGGCATCAGTTTTCCCCATATTTCTGCGATGAGCTTTTTCTCCTTCTTTGAGAGCATTGCAGCAGACTTGATTAGTTCACAAGAGGCGATAAATACGTGCGTGAAAGAAGCTAATCAACCATTTTTTTTAACACTAGATTTACGTCTCCAAACCAAAACTCAGGTGATGCGGATATAATTCCTTCCCTGCGTGAAGAAAACGAGGTGTAATGGTGAAATTGTTGTTTCCCTCTTCTGTTATCTGACTACAGGCAGGGCAGGGTGGGGGGTCCCCACCACTGTGCTATCTGCTGCTGCTGTATGTGCGTCACACTGGATATTAACAACATATCATTAATGTGGCTGACCTCAGTGCTGCTGGCTCTATAGGTGGCACACCTTACTTTTGTTTTGCGAGTATTTTTTTAGCAAGTGTAGGTGCTGTAACTGCCCTAATGTTGCTGAATTAAAGTTTGTTGTTTAGTTCATTTACATTGTTTCCTTGAGCTATATATGCTAATTACTTACAACTGCTTATTTCTTCTATACCATGACAAGAGGGAAAATGATTAAATGTGTGTCAGAGGCTTCAGTGCAGCAGATATGTTACAGTGTGTCGAAGGCTTTCTTTCAGATAAAGTCTCTGAGCTGCTGCTATCTGCAGCCCCATAAGCTGCTGGTCAGTGGGCGTGAGGCCACCTTGCATCAGATACCACCGTGAGGACCACTGGGCTGCAGCACCAAGAGGACTTTACCGTTGTTGTATACACAATGTGTCTTTTATTGATGCATCATTTGACTTGATGGCATCTTGCAAAAGAGGCAGGGTCAGTAATAACGATCATTTTAAAAAAAAATCAGCAACAGTTCCTAAGTGACTGACTGTTCCTCCTCATATTTGTTTGTATCAGCTGAAATAATGCAGGCCCTCACACAGGGCCTCAAAATCAGGCAAACCAGGACCTGCCTTAAAACCTTGTTCATATGTCAATTCCCATGTGGTGAGTCTGGCTTTTGAAGGCCCTTCTGGCTCCGGAGGTCTGGGCCTCCAGGTTCAGTTGACCACTGTGTCCCCCCCATTGATAATCCAGTCTTGATTTTTAGGTTCAGGTTCAGTCTAGAGCTGCAACAAACAGACAAGTAACAATCTGATGAACCACTTTTTGTCACTTGGACTATTAAAAGATGTCCTCTTCGATCTTGATTCTGGACTAGACACATGGGAGGGAAATCTTCAAATGGATTAGAGTGTCTGTGACTGCCCTCAGTCAATCAACTCTGGTTATAAATGCAGCTTTTGCAGTCGAATAGACAATGTGTCAATTGTCAACAATTCAGACAGTTGCAGGAACAACAAATTTGTTTTACGTAAGCAGAAGGTTGTCTAAGGATCACTCTGCAGGATGGAGAATGACTCTGCAATAAGAGAGTCAAGGGTTGGGTTGGGTGAGCGTGGGAAGCCTGTGACAGTGAGGTTATCATGTTATCATTTACCTCCCACCACCCCCAGTGCAGTAAATATGCTGACCTTGCATGACCCCCCTTCATATGCCCAAGACATGCAGCACTTTGTGAGGTTTTATATTAATGTTGTTTTACTTACAGCTGCAGGGTTTCTAATACACAGGTTAACACAATTATTAATGTTTACAGTGACTAGATAGAACAAATGTTGTATTTTATCTTTTAAATATTTTTCATTTAGTTTTTATTTATTTGAAGCATTACCAGACCTTCCAGTACCAGCATTCACCCAGTGTAGTGATGAAAGATGACTCAGCATAACAAGGGGATATCATGTCCTCAGATTAAGAAAAACATACAGTCATGCTTTGTATCTCAGTGTGGTTGGCTGGTCACACAGCTGAAATCATATAAAGTACCAGTACTTTGTTAACGAATACTTTAACTTCTGTTTTACTATTTTATGTTACCTAACATTGTTAAACTGTTATACTAGTGTTGTTTTGTAGGTCTTTATGAAACACATTTTCACAGTCATCGTTTTTGTGAAAGACAATTTATTTGCATTAAAGTGATTTTTAATGTTGAATATTTGAACTAAAGATGAAGGTAAACCAAAACATGTCTTTTTTAAATTTTTTTATTATAGTTATTTTAGGCAGACTTGTAAGAGTGATCATTGGGTGTTATTACATCACCTCACTTGCTGACTAAACTAAAAGCATGTCTTTCCATTGACCACTACAGTTTGGATTGTCTTGGTTGAGTCTTGTGATCCAGTTGTCAACCATATACACACCTTTACTTTAGTGAAGGCAACTGCAGCATGAAGGCATGTCGTCTTTGTTATACATGTAATATCTTGAGTATTAGTCTTGTGGTCAGAGTATGACTTTTCCTCTGCCACCACGTTAAAACTTCTCTGCTCCAGGTGAGGCTCAAACTCACAACCTCGGCATCACTCTGCAGGTTACTGTCTTATAAGTACCGCGCGCTGACCGATTGTGCCACTGGAGCTTATAGTGCCTTTTCCACTATCTTGATTAACCCCAAACTGTTGACAATCCAGTGAAAGGAAACTTGATTGACCACTGATTAACATGACAAAAGCATCATGCATTGGAGCTGCTGTCCATGTGAGACTTCCAAGAAGAAACCAAGTGAAAACATCTTGAAGCAGATCTCAGCATACATGTAGCAGTAGTGGAACTAGTTAATGTCATAATCAGGATTTAACAGTATTTTTCTTGATCACAATGAGCTGGATTGCGATCCATAGACACCTTTCTTTACTCAAGGCAGCTGCTGCATGAAGGCCAAGACGTGTCTTTGTTGGTAATATCTTGATTTCTAGTCTTGTAATCAGTTGTTTTGGAGAATTGCTTTTCCTCAACTACCAGGTTAAAATTTCTCTGCTCCAGGTGAGGGTCGAACTCACAACCTCGGCATCACTCTGCAGGTTACTGTCTTATAAGTACCGCGCGCTGACCGATTGCGCCACTGGAGCCTCTTGCTTTATGCTCTCTATCTTGATTAACCCCACCCTGTTGACAGTCCAGTGAAGGTAAACTTCAGTCATTCAGTCTCACTGCTAAACCACTGATTAACATAACAAAAGCATCATGCATTAGAGCTGCTCTGACAGCTGGCACAGGTTTGTTCTCAAAACCTGAAGCTGCATCTTGTTAAGTTCAGCAGTTGCAGAGACTTCCAAATGAAAACACCTTGAAACAGAGTTCAGCATACATGTGGCAGGTTCTTGTACATATAGCAATCCAATCATCCAACTAAGTAATGTGATAATCAGAATTTAACTGTATTTTTCTTGATCACAACGATTTGGATTGTGTTGGTTAAGTCTTGTAAGCCATACCATGAAGACTCTTCTCATCTGTTGTTCCCCATTGGTGGAAGCTGTTGGTGGAGCTACCAGTTTCTACCAGAGCAGGGGTGTCCCTCTCTAACTTTAAAAAACTCCTTAAGACCCAGTTCTTCAGAGAGTACCTTCTCTTCTAGAGCTGTCAACAACTGGACATGCTAAATGTAACCCCGTCTAGAACTGTCACAGTACTTATTGCTTCTTTGTTGGTGGTGTAATATCTTGACCTCTAGTCTTGTAATCTTGTTGTTTTGGAGAATTGCTTTTCTTCAACCACAATGTTAAAACTTCTCTGCTCCAGGTGAGGCTCGAACTCACAACCTCGGCATCACTCTGCAGGTTACTGTCTTATAAGTACCGCGCGCTGACCGATTGCGCCACTGGAGCCTGTTGCATCAGGTTTTCTATCTTAATTGACCCCACCCTGTTGACCATACAGTAAATGTACACTTCAGTCATTAAGTCTCACTGCTAAACCACTGATTAACATGACTACTGTGATGTCTGGGACAGGTTTGTTCTCAAAACCAGCAACTGTTGAATCTTGTAAGTTCAGCAGGTTTCCATGTGAGATTTTCAAGAGAAAACCAAGTCAAAACACCTTCAAATAGAGCTCTACATACAGCAGGCACTGTGAGGGTCGTGATTTGCAGTGTACAAGTACAGGTACATCTAGTAATGTGATCATCAGACTAAGTAACACGATGATCAAGATTTAGCAGTGCTTTGCTGTCTTGTGATGAGATGTGTTTTTTCAGAGAACTGATTTTGCTTGAGCACAATGTTAAAACGTCTGTGCTCCAGGTGAGGCTCGAACTCACAACCTCGGCATCACTCTGCAGGTTACTGTCTTATAAGTACCGCGCGCTGACCGATTGCGCCACTGGAGCCTTTTATGTCACTCTCTTGACAGTCCAGTGAAAGAAAACTTCAGTCATTCAGTCTCACTGGCAAACCACTGATTAACATGACAAAAGCATCATGCATTAGAGCTGCTGTGATGTCCGAGACAGGTTTGTACTCAAAACTTGGAGGAGAAAACAAACTTGAAATAGAGCTGAGTATACATGTAAGACTTCAACAATCCAACTGAGTAATGTGATGATGATGCTAAATCAGGTGATTACTTTAACCAGTAGTGATTTGAATCATGTTGGTTGAGTCATGAGATCCCTTACTCCCAGCTTTTGTCAACCACATACACACCTTCACATGAAGGTTGAGGCTTGCAGTCTTTGTTGAATGTGTCGAAGCTTGACTATTAGTCTTGTGATCAGTTGTCTGATTGTTTTTCATCATGTTAAAACTTCTGTGCTCCAGGTGAGGCTCGAACTCACAACCTCGGCATCACTCCGCAGGTTACTGTCTTATAAGTACCGCGCGCTGACCTATTGCGCCACTGGAGCCTTTTCCCTCAGTCTCTCTATCTTGATTGACCCCACCACCCTATCTCATATCTCCCCATTTTATCCCCTCCCTTTGCCACATTCACATTAAGATGCACATTTGTTTTTAATTTAGAACAAATGCTAATAATTTGTTGCCTCAAACCAGATCAAACCACAAGAAACATCCATTTTCATTCATCACATCTCAAATGAATATAACCCAACCCTGTTCAAAATGTTGTTCTTAATTATAGTTTTATGTTAGCCCACAAGGTGGAGCTACACAGTTTCTTCTAAAACCACAAAGTTGTATAAGATGTTCAGATTCTGTAGATGTTCTTCTCATGTTAAACGCAGAAACTGCAGCCATCTAACTTTTTTAGATCAACACTCGGGATAGTTACATGTTTGATATCTCCTGAAGGAGCTTTAGGATGCACATTGATGAGTTTCTTCTTTTTCTTTTGTTTGTCAACCACAGCAGAATTACAAAAATGACTCATTGGTCATTATGAGATGTGATTATGAGGATTTAGAAGCTCATGTGATCAGTATTAGGTTTCAGCCACAGTCTAGGGGTGTGTTTTCCAGAAAATTGTTTTCCTCATCGACCATGTTAAAACTTCTCTGCTCCAGGTCAGGCTGGTGGACTGTGGGAGGAAGCCGGAGTACCCATGCAGACACAGGGAGAACATGTAAACTCAATTTTGTTGCAACACAGAAATCACCACTGTGCCAACATGATGATATTTGAATTTTAAGTTTAATTGTGGCCTTTTTATATAGAGAGTCTGCACCACTTTACTGTACACAAATACTGCCACACTGAAATCAGATGCAGTCTTCACTCTGGGGAATGTCGACACTAAAATATTTCAAGGCTTTGTCATTTTTAAAATAGAAACAATGAATAAAGATTTATAATTTATGAACACTACAGTTTGTTTTGATAAATTTTCAGCAGTAAAGCATACACGACTTGATGAATGTGTAAACATTAGTATGGCCCTTTAAATGTAACCAAGCTGTACATGACTGGATTACATTCCAGATACTGCGACTAAACCGTTTATTTTTAAAAACATGTTTTCGTATGATAACAGTAAGAATCAAAGACAGGTTATTAGCTCCTCATTTGATTGAACAGGTTTCCCTGTAAAGTCTAGAAAAGCTTCCTAAAGCATGAAACACACCTTTACAAATCTCTCTCATTTCCTGCCTCAGCTGATTATCCTTAAAGTTAGTTTCCTGCAGCTACGCATTGTAAACAGTTTTTACAAAAGGAAAGCAGTTCTCTGTATGTCGTGCACGTAATGTGACTTTCACTCAGTGTGCAACACAACAAAGACATTTATGTGCATGTGTAAGTGCTCGTGTGAATTGAGAGTGTGTGGATTGTAAATTGAATACCAAACTGCCAAACATAGTGAAAGTGCAACTGACACAGGATAAACTAAACCTGGAAGAAAAATGCACCAAACGTCCAAAGAAAGTCGACCTGAGCACAGGCGGTTTCCTCCTGTCTCTGTTGGTAAGTCACATGTGTAAAAGCTCAGGCCCAGTCGCCCCTCCCAGGATCGGCCCATTTGTTAGAAAGTTTGCCAGAACTGTTTCCTGTCCTGGCCTCCAGCGGGAGACGCCGTGCTGCATGTAACAGAGCAACTTGGACTTAAGCAGGCAGCAGGAGGAAACAATGTTCAGGAAACAACATACACACACATGTGCACACACACTACTTACTTTTTTTTTTTTTTTTCAGGAAAACTCACTGTCTGCCCTCTGTAACATTCCACATGAATGATGGATTTCTTAATTCAAAAATAATAAAAGTAAAAGTACGAGATGGGATGTTTTATTATTATGTCTCCTTAATTAGTTGCAGCTCAGCTGATTTCTACTTTAAGTTGTCTTACTGACTTTAACTCTAACTACTCATTTTAGATGAGCATTAGAATTGAAAAGTCAACACAGAAGGAGGAATAGAAATCATGTTTCTTTTATTACGATTAACAGCATAGGTTATAGGTTATAGGTTAAGTCCATATGATGTGTTTAACCTCACCATAGTCTTGTTAAAGCAGACGTGTCCTCATTTATTGCTTCTCAAAATAGCCACATTGTCCTATTGAGAACATAGAAAATGAAGTCCTCACACAGAGACATGGTTGTTGTCCTCTGCTTATGCCATCTTACAAGAAAAGCATGATATACTGTAAATCAGAAGACCCTCCCTTGCTTTAAGAATTTCAGACCACCCTCCCCATTTTCTGACCCCACATCCTCCCCCTAATAATTTTCATACAGTCCCTAATATCACTGAAGCAGATGAGACTGACGTGTTGGTAAGACTCTGTGTAGACTCGTATGCAGATTCTTCAGGACTGACTCATTTAATAAAGTGCACAAAGGAGACCACATGAGCACCAAACACACACACACACACACACACACACACACACACACACACACAAAAAGGATTAAAACAACAGTTTAATGCCCTCCCATGCCAGCCAGCCTGTAGTTATCAGTTCTGACAGTGAGTAGGACTCTCCAGTGGCTTATGGCACTCCATCCCAAATAAAATGGGGCCAAAGCAATGCTCCTATAATGCTATAGTGAAAATCTCCCAATGAGACTCCACTTCTCCCAACCTTGATCTTTTCTTACCA
This sequence comes from Argyrosomus regius, assembly GCA_946959425.1. Taxonomy (NCBI): domain Eukaryota; kingdom Metazoa; phylum Chordata; class Actinopteri; family Sciaenidae; genus Argyrosomus; species Argyrosomus regius. The sequence continues at coordinate 15,766,896 of OX336900.1, forward strand.
TTTACATACACTATGCTAATTTCTGCATTATGTGCATTAAAAACTAAGTTCACTGAGTTTTTTAGTGTTGCTCTTTGGTGCCTGCAGAGAAGAGAGGCGAGACCAAGTCAAATCAGCACAAACACACTCTATCTCTTTTTCATATGTGCACACACACTTGCCCATCATAGAGTTAGTGCACAAAACCAGATGCTTTTCTAAAAGAAACTGTTTAGAGAAACAGATAAGTGTCACATGATGAAACTTCAGCAGTCTTTCTTTCTTTCTTTCTTTCTTTCTTTCTTTCTTTCTTTCTTTCTTTCTTGTGTCTGTGATGACACACTGGACATTCATAGATAAAACATCTGCCACAAACCTGTTTTGTTGCAAAGCCATGGGGGAGTGTAGAGTGCAGACTACACATGAAATCTGAGGATGAAAAGAGTGAAATGTGTGTTTGATACACAGAGGATGTGCGCACACTCTGCACAAAGATATTTCCGAAAAAATGCAAAGCTCAGCTCTTTTTGTGATTTCCTCAAGTGATTCTTAGGAAATCATTCGCAGTTGTTTTGGCGGCATCCTACCACAGATGAAAAGCTGCTGCAAAAATGGCTGCAGTTGATGATTGGAATGCATTTGTGTGTTTGTGATATGAGTTTGCAGGTTACCATGTCAGCAAGCCTGAATTTATTATCTCTGTTGTCATAAGGCGTAAATTACGTCCTTCATTTTTTCAGGTATTCAGCACCACACCAAAAGTGAGAATTCATCCCCACCACACCCAGAAACACCTGGCCAGGCTTGTATAGAGCACAATCTATAACCATGAAAATGATCCTTTGCGAGCCATGTGCTGTGTGCTGAACCTTTTCACATCTGATGAACTCATTGTTTCAGTGACTAAACGTTGTGGTGGTCCGATGAACCCATCAAAGGTTGTTGTTGGCTGTACGGTGGGTGAGGGGGTTGAAGGAAAAGGACACCAACCCTGCAGGGGAAACTGTTTCAGGAGGGGAGGAGTAACCCACAAATGCAGCACCACCCACCTGTGCTGATAGAGTCTCCAGACCAAAAAAAAAAAAAAAAAGAAAAATCACACTATTATTTATGAATTTTTTTTAATTAAAATAATTCATACATAGTAAAATGATTGTTATGGAGAGTGTTTTCTCAGAACATTTGGAGGATTCAGAGCATCAGACATTTACTGCACATTATTATTTTAGATTTCTGGCCTTTGTGTAGATTTTATAAACAGTATCTATCCATCAGACCAGAGCAAGTGTCCTTGAGAAAGACAAAAAAAAATCACACTTAATGCATCAGTGAATGTTGCAGCACTTCAATTCCTTTTGCATCTGACTGGAAAGTACCTAATTTTCACCTACCCATGCTCATCTGTTCAGTGTGACAAACAATGGCATTTAAACCAAGAGATATGAACAAACATGGAGCAGAACACACACATATTTCTAAATTAAATGAACCTTAAATGACTTAATCATTTGAACATGTTTGTCCTAAATGAACACCAGGTGACCAGTGGAAACACACACACACACACACACACACACACACACACGCGCGTCTGTCTGGCTCTGTCAGTTTAAGGTTACATTATCATTCCTGAGGTTCTGAGACCTTTTTTATGATGTGTAATATCTAAAACATGTTGAGCTGAGAGTAATCAGCATTCACATAGGCCTCAAAAAGATGCATACTGCCCAATAAATATAGGATAATGCATCTCCAATTTTGCAAATTTTGAATTTCAGTTTTTGAAATTCAAATTTGCTTTCAAGAGCAAAAAGTAAAGAGCAATATTTAAAAATTAAATTAGAGCTCATCTTGACACCACAACAGAAGCAGTGAGTAAAGCAAGAAATACGCATAATGTTTAGATTTTGTTTTACTTTGTTTATACCTTTTTGTAGTTGTTTGAGCTGATAGTATAAAACACATTGAGCAGAAATTGGTGTTTTTGCGATTTTTATATGGACAGTTGCACACATGTATTTGTTATGATTACATTGCTTATGATCAAAAATTAGAGAGTCGACAACTTTGCAAAGCAAATGTAGCAACACAAAACATAGCAGCCAGCTAATATTACTTACTAGTCCAACAGCAAGAAGCCCAGCTCGGCATCTGTCTTTGAGCCTTTCATTTCACGGAGCACTCACCGACGACTACAAGTCCGGGGCATCTTGTTTCACGGTTTCAAGTTTTTTGGGTTTTTTTTTGTCACTTTCTCATTTTCTCTTCTTAGCTTCTTCCGTCAACGTCCCTTTTAGTCTTTCTGCCTCTGTCATTATGCCCATAGAGGCTGCTGAGCCTGGTTACATTGCCCTTTTGCCCAGCTCCTGTTCTGGCACAACACCAGCTTCACTCCCCATCAGCAGGAGTCCATTAACAGATGTACAGAGTGGGAATGAAACACCATTCATCTGATGTAGCATTAAAATAATTTAAAGTCAATTATTTTATGGTAGAAAGGTTACACAATGTAGCTTTAATTTTTGTTCTGCTGCATACATGACATTAGCTCAGCTGTGTATGTGATAATGAAAATGACAGATCACATGACAATTTGACAGAGCCTTTGCTACATGCATACATACACTACATCAAATTACACCAAGTTAACAGATTTTAACAGGATGCTCTAACTGCTACCTGCAGTTGTTCGGCATCACCTCTAGGCGGCGCTGGGAGGTCGGCAGTCAGTCGGTCGGTCGGTCGGTGTCCTGTCATCCAGCGGCAGCAGCAGCGGCGGCGGCGGCGGCGGCAGCAGCAGCGTGGGCGGACCGGGAGACACTCTACACAGTCTGACCGAAACTCTGAGCCGGTGCTGCGGGCGGACAGATGCAGAGGAGCCGGTGTGCTTTCCCCCAGAACCGGAGGCTTCACTCGGCTGATATTTCACATCTGTATGGAAACACCGCCCTCTCTAACATCTGGAGCTCGCGCCTGATAGTGAAACTACTCGTACCTGCGTGCCCGCGCGATGTGTGGCAGTGATAACTTATGAAGTGACCGGCGACGTTTGCGTCTCACCGGTGGAACCGTCGGTGCTGTGCCGGGCTGCAGGAACCGGACTTAGTTTGAAGGTAAGCGGAGGGAACCGCTGCGTGTCATGTCTCTGTGCGCTCCTCGCTGTGCAGCTTCTTGCAGGTATTTACCGGCGCTGCAGCACACAGGGGTCTCATCTCTTTGGGTGGGGTCTCAAAGGGGGGGACACCCATGGGTGACAGTATATAACCGAAGAGTTTCACACATGTGGACTGGCTTCAAAGCCTTTCAAATTGAAACGTCGGATTAATGTGAAGGCTCTGGGCAGGAGTCAAATGAAAGTGAGAGGAACAGGTGTGTGTGGTTTCACTCTCCCCCTCTGTCACACACACTCTTATTGCCAGGGGTAGACTTAAATGAAATTGTCTCCTTCTCATGATTCATCTTGTTTTATTGATGCCTTGCTCTGTCATGGAAGGCCAAGGCACAGGGAGGGAAGTGTGTGTGAGAGAAAGAGAGCATAAAGCACTCAGTATCTGTAACCCACTGGTGAAATACTCTTTTATATTTTACACTCTTAAATGCTGTAGTAACTCAAGTCCAAGATGCACACACACACACACACACACACACACAGGTTATAAGAGAGATAAATGGATTGGAGAGTGCTTCAGGGTCCAGTGCTGTGGAGATGAAGAAGGGCAGTTTCAGTTGCTGGCTGCGCAGAAATCCCACAGAGACAATTAAACCACTGACCCGTGTCATCAAGGATTTGTTTTGGCGCTTCCTGGTTGGAAAGGTGGTAGGAAGCAGACTTCTGGGCCAGATGGCAGGCAGCAACACACACACACACACACAACTGGAACAGAGTTTCTAATTAGGGAGACCGGATTAGTGGCCACTGGTCAGGGTTTGAACCTTTGGCCTGCAGTGGAGACTCAGTGTTTAGTTGGGTTAGTTGCCTAGCATTTTGTATCTGTGAGAGCCTTCCAGACTCTTCAACTCATGACCAAGACACCCCTCACTTTTAGTGAGTTAGTTTTTTAGTTAGTTTTATCTCATAATGGCAAGTTTCTTCGCCCCGAAGTGAATAAAAGTTACTTCCAGGAAAGATGCAATGTTTTTTAATCTAAAGTTCCTTTCAGTTTCATTTCACATCAAACTGTAGCTGCTGGAAGCATCTTGTCTTGTTGTTCAAATGCAAATTTTAGGTACTTGCACTTTGATTATTTCCGTTTTATGCAAATTTGTACTTATATGAGACCTTTTTAAAAACACTGAACAGCCTGAGCAACTGTATATGGTATGACATTGTTTACGGGGGAGAAACACAGGAGGGAGGAACAGACAGATGACTTGACAAGTAACACCAAGAAACACAGAGACTAAATGCAGAGGCAAGATGACAAGACATAGGTGAAAACTAATCAGGATGGAACAGATAATCAAGAGCGGTGGGAAACAACAAATGTATGAAGTACAGCCACATACACAAGGAGAGAATTACAAAATAAAACAGGAAACACTAAATCATAAACCCAAAACCATGAAGCAGCGGGGTCAGTAGATAGAAAAGACTCATTCTAAGATCACAAAAACACATCACATTAAATGTTGGAATGATCCTTTAACCATCCATAGCCGAACCTTAAAGTAATCTGATTGATCTGAATATTAACTGTGAGCTGAAAAGCAGGATCACATGTGAAAATAATCTCTGCTTTGCAATAAAACATGTCCTGACTTTTATACTCAAAACTACAAGTGAAAGTGTTTCACACATAAGAACACAGGCACACACACACACGCACACACATCCTCACACATACAGCTCTAAACAGGAAACTTACATCCTGGAAGATGTTTCATTTGGTGTGAACCGATGCTCAGTGTTAATATGCTAGATTTGTGTGAACAGTGGCATTTTGCAGATGTGTTCTTATCTCTTCATCGCTTTCCTCCGGCGCACTGAGTGTGCCGTGTTAAGAACGTGTTTGAACAGGTTGGATAGAAAAGAGGCAGCAGTGACAATAGCAGGTTTATTTCTGGCCCGCTGCTCTCACAAGTGAAATGCACCTTCCTGTTTATACGGTCCTCCGCCGGGTGCATCAGGGTAGAAAACTGGTTTGGTTTTTACACAAGCCCCCCCAGCATTTTCTCAATGCATTTTTCATGGCAGTTTGCCCACGAGTGGATCCTCTCCAGTGCCTACAAGCTGCTCTGTTTGTCTTTCTCTTGTTTTATGCCACTACATGTCACTGCTCAAGTAGTTCTTTCATGGAACACTGACGCCCGTCAAGAAATTCAAACAGAATTTTGACCTTCTGAAGTTACCTTCACAAAAGCAGGAATCGACAGCATGTGTAGTTCTCCGCACTGGACTGCCACTGTCAACATCTTACTCAACTTTAAATTACTGCTTATATCTTTTTCCTACTCATAACCCATATTCCAGAGCATAGGCACCATTTTGGTCTTGTTATGTGCATTCATGTTTCAACAGAAGTCAGGCATTTGGTTGACCTGGGACCTAATTTATAGACGTTGTGTAGGCACAAAAGAAGGTGTACACCATTTTCGGAATGAACCTTTGGATTTCTAAAAAGCAAACATGATGATGGGTCGAATGTGAAACTGACTCACGCATACGCACATAAACTGGAGAAATAAGAAACTGCAACTCAAGATGAAACTTTGTAAAATTGATACTATTGTGTAGTAAGTACTGCAAAAGAACCTCTCCAATATGTTCTGTAATTATTAATTATTAATTAAATAAATGCTGAAAGTGAGAGGAACAGCGAGGCAAGTGCCTCGGTCCTTAAAGCATCACTGCTGTGCCAATATTTACGGTAAATCACACCCTTCTGTGTATTATTGCTCAATAAAACAATACTTGCAAGCTATGAAAGGTATTCTCATTAATAGCAAGGTGAACAGCAGGATTAATTATGTTTGCCTTAGTTGGGCATATACTAGTGCATTGTTTCATATATTATTATCACATATTATGTTTTGTTTTTATTGTAAAGCACTTTGTAACAAGAGCCAAACACTGCTGCCATGTCCGACTGTGTGCTTGTGATGTGTCGCCTGTAAAAACACAAAAGGTGAAAGTTTGAAACAAATCACACCATTTATCCAGAAATTGGCGGGTTAACATGTTCGAGGTGCAGTAGAGACGCTGGGCGCTCACAGCTGCACCAGCTGCAGCACCACAGATGACTCTAAGTAGGACTAAAAGGAATTTTGTGTTTTTGTTTAAGAATTAAAACGTGTTTTTGTGACTAAGCCTCAGCTGAATGCATTTGGTTTACTCTCTTTTCAAATAAGGGAATACAAATTACGTAGGCTACCTGCACATCTGTATCCCCTCCGTCTCTGTCACGACTCCATTCAGGAAAGAATTCCCTGTAATTCCTGCCAGTTTCTTATCAAAGGGGTTGAGCTCCAGTGTCCCCTTTCCCCCACCCCTGTCACAAACCCTTACACTGCCTGTGTAAGGCCATGAACTTTTTAACTTCTTTTTTTATTTTGGAAAAGGTCAGACCTTCTGAACCAGCAGCATTCACCACATGCTGCCACTCTAATGCCAACTGGCAAAATACCCTCTATATTTTACAGTCTAACGCCTTTTTGGCCTCCAAAAACAACTTTTTTCTTGTCTCAACCATCTCAACAAGAACGTCAATTTCACACCGTCTTTTTTTTTTTCAGCATTTCTGTCTTCGCTTGCCACGATCGTCTTCATGCCGTCACTCTCTCACTGAATAGTAATTAGGGCGTTTTACTGAGTACTGAGTATTTGGGTGTTACATGAAACTAAGTTTCAAGTTGTTTGTAATTTCTTCTTTGGGAAACTGGCATAGGTTGAATATTTTTATGTGAAACACTTTATGTGTACACCAGTACCCAACCTTTTGTCATGAAATCCTACGCACAGTTTTATAAATAAGGCCCCAGATGACCAGAACCAAGGGATTGTCTCCAAAGTGCTTGTTTTGTCTGACCAACAGTCCGAAACTCAGATGTAGATATTCAGTTTTCCGAAAATATAAAACAGAGAAAAGCCAAAAAAATGTTGTAAGCTGAGACCAACAAACCTTTGGCATTTTGTTTGATAAATGACTAAACCAGTGGTTCCCAACTGTTTCGCATTGTCTGCCTGAAAACCCATATTGCAGATCCCATGTGTCCATGAGTTACAGGCAGTCCAAACAAGCAGCAGTGCACTTTTGTCCAAGTATTTTTAGGACTAATATATACGTGCAAGACTAATGACATCCCCATCAGCCTCAGCTGCACTTTGTGTTTAATGCGAACAACGTGACATAACGAGCAAGCTCCACTCAACTGATTTCTTTTCACTGAGTATCCAACATGCTTTTTGGTTGACTGCAGCAGTAATTTATCAGAGCCACCACAAGTTTGACGTGCTCACAAGTGCAGGTGTCTGTGGTTATTTTGCTGGTGCTGGTTTCACAAATTTAACCAGCGGATCTGTTGTGCATAATTGGAAAGCACAGATAGCAAGATAGCAAACGCACGTAGGTGAGGAAATAACCCCCGAAGTATGATCTGTGTTTTGTGTGACACTTCGACATGAAACATTAGCAGCGTCAGGACCGTGCTCTGCCCAACCGAGTCACACGTTTTTTTGACTGAACTGACCGACAGGTGATGGCAGGAGTTATTGAGGCCGTCGCGCAGTTTTTTCCACGTTTTGTCCCCCGAAAGACCAAAATGATCAAGATTTGAGCTTATCCCCGGCGATCTAGACAGGGATTTCTTTAATACTTTATCTCTCTCATCATGTCTCTGTTTTTTTATGCCACTGTGTCATCTCAGCTTAAGCTCTTGTTTTTCTCTTTAACGTTCCCACACATCATGACGCTGAATCAAAACCAGAATGGTCTTATCAGCATGTCAGATACACCTTTGCTGGCAGAGTGTTTGTGCAAATCAATCACAGATAATGAGGAGGAAGAATAGAAAGCAAGTTCACACACGCAAGCTATTTTCACTTTACACAACAAAAGAGATGGAAAACCAAACATTAGATCACTACATTAGAGGGATACGTTTTACTAATCGTTACTCAGTGCTCTCTGTGACATAAATATACATTTTCAGTTACACTAATCCTCTTTTCAACACACAGTATCATATTAATCTTAAATCACACACTCAGCACTGTTGTTGTTGGTTTAATTTTCCCTTTCCAGCCTAGAGACAGAGACAGAAATAGAACGCTTATAAGAATTGTGAGCCCGTGAATTCATAAAAAAGTACTGTACATCAAACAGATTGTCAATAGTTACAGTGAAGGATCAGAGACTTTACAGTGGAAGCACAGACAGATGGGTCATGGAGAGGGCAGATAGTGATGAATAGTGGGCAGATGGACTGACGTGCTGTTACTTTGAAGTGTCCATCTTTTGAATCTTTTTTAATAAAATGCAAACTTTCAATCAGCTGGGGTAAAGCTGCAGGTTTCCTGAAAAACTATAGAGTCTTTGAAGAGTTGACTTGTGCTGGAAAGCTTCTGAACGTGTCAGCCGCCTGATACTTGAGATGTTTTATGAAAACTATTCAATATTCTGCAGGAACATAATGGTTATGCAGTATAAACACCACAGACGCTTTATATATAGACCCAAAAGCAGGTCGTTCAAGGTTATGGTCAACAAACTCAGGTTCACATGATCACTTTGCTTCCTTGTGGTAATATTAAGCCATTTCAGGGTTTGGTTCAGGGTTTCCCACGGAAATTAGCGAGATAGAGGTTGAAAGTTTTTCTGAAATTGCCACATTCTGCCCTAATTAGTTATTACAAAGCGAAAAAACCTGTCGACCCCAGTAGAATTTGTGAATGTTGCTTCAGTTCAATGTTGACTGTCATTCAAATGAGCTTTTTTTTAGTTTTAATTTTAAAAAAATACAACTTTCTCCTTAAGTTGATACCAAATATGTGGCATTTCTCCCATTTTAAACAGAATTTGATCCAAACTGTTAGCAATTCCCTTATAAGAAGAAACGACGGTACCGCAACATGAGAAAAACAATCATAAATTTATATGTGTAAAAATCATCATGACTTGGTCAGTCTTCCCTTTGCAGCAAGAGCTGGGTAAAGTCCAACATCATTAATCTAGCTATATTAATTAACAATTTATCCATTACTTTGAGCTATTTGAACAGTCTTACTTGTATGTATGGATGTATGTATTTTAACCAACTAACTATTACTTTCAGCTATTCTTCAACTATTTATCCATGACTTTAAGCTAACCGTTCTCTGCTTGCTTGCTAGTTTTAATGCACTCTTAATTGCATCAGTGTTCATGTGTTTCAGCTGATCAAATTGTAATTCTGTTAATTCTCTAGTGTGTTCTGCAACATGTTACACAACTTCTTCATCAAAACAACTTTTCACAAGTTCTTCTTGTCAACAAACCCCATGAAAACCAGCATTGTGTCTAGGTGAAGCTTGATATAAGCCAACCACATGGTTGCCCTTGGTGACATGTTCCTTCACTACTATGAAAACACACACACACACACACACACACACACACACACGCACACACACTAGTTTATTTTGGGTGTCCTGCTCCAGTAAACACATTCAGGCACCAAATCCAATTAATCTGCAGCTGAAAATAGTCGCCAACAAACAGCCATTTTACTCCTGTTCAGGCTCAAAGCTGACATTGCATGCCAGTGCTAGGTAGGTTTTAATGTTTTTTTGTGTGGTATTTGTCGACAATAAGGAAAAATATGGAATTATGGCAGAGCTTCTGTCCATTAAACTTTTCCAACTTGACATTTTGCGTAAGAAATTCTTCAAAAAGAACCCATCGTCTTTTTCTTGAACCCAAACAACAAAAAGCCTGGATGAATAGCAAGCTGCCTCTCAAAAAGGAATTTTAATCTGCCCATTATGTGGCATATACTGGTCTCCAAACTCTTCTTCAATGTCCATTTGATGACAATGTTGTCCCCCGGCCAGAGTTTTCCTGAGAGTCTCCAGACTTCTCTATGAAGATCCTGAATAAGTCCTCTCTGTTTCTTTGAAACCACAATTATGACCTCCATTTTTCCCTCTAAATATTCTTTTCAGAGCCAATTCTCTCTCCCCCTGCTATCTTACACTAATGTGGCATCTGTGGGCAATTACCATTAAGTTTTCATACAAGGCCAGCCAACAGAGGAAGCTTTTGTATTGGAGCTCGCAGCGTGAGTCTGCTGGCTGCGTAGAGGGACGGCAGGAAGGAGGGATGGCGGGAGGGATAGATGGCTGCTGAGGAGGTCTATTCATGACTCCAGGCGAGGCCATACTCGAGTAGACACTTATTGTGACGGTGACCTTCCTGTCACCATGCAGCTAACACAAAGCAGCTTCATATGGGGGTCAGCTGAGCTACTCCCTTTGTTTCTCATCCTGCCTGTCAACTCCTCACTCTGTCTCTCTTTCCGTATAACGTCATATAATGTTTATTTATTAAATATTATCTATAAAACTACCATTCAGTCTACTACACAATTTAGTATTGTGGCGTTTATTAACCTACATTTTACAAAAAAGAAAATTATAACATAATTTATGGCTAATTTTACATTTTGACTGAAAATATGACACAAGGAGTGGCTGCATGACCTTATGTATGATAATCACAGGGTGTACTGTCTCTTACAGCAAAAGCACCACGGTCAACCAGTCGATTTGGTGCAGTTAAAACTAAAATCTAGTGTGCTGGATTAAATAACTATAGAAATAACTATAGTGGGAAAGTCAATAGGAGATGCCCTCCACTCTTTCATCGACAATGTATCCTTGAGAAACTTCCGTCCATGGATCTGCCAGTAATCGCTATGAGACTGTGTGAATATGTATGAGGGTAAACTTGTCCTAAACCTTAGAAATGAATTTGGTAAGTTTTCATGGATGAAGGGAAGGTTATTGAGTATCCAGGGTGTGCCTCGCCTCTCGTTCAATCCCACTTGGGATTGGTGCAAGCCCCCCACGACCCTGATAAGGATAAGATGGATGGATGGAAAGGTTATTTTGTACCTGAAAACTTTTTGTTTTTATGGAAGCAGCAGAAACCAGCACTGAACACACAACACTGACATGTATTATCACTGTGTGAAGTTGGTTTATGAGTTGATTTAAGTTGGAGTCGTGATTCCGGCCCATCTGATCAATATAAGTACAATAATCGCTGTTTTGGTACCATCAACTCCTGAGGGAAACATCTGGCTCCTTAGCTTCTAAATGCTCCACTTTGTTCACCAGCTAGTCGCTAATTTTATCTGCCGGCTGCCTGATGCCAAGACGACAGTATTGCGAATCGACAACTAAAACAATGATATAAAAATATGGGTATAATAAGAAAATGTGGGTTATTGTTTTATCGTTTTATCCTTAGAGAAAGATTGTGGTTTTGGGGTCGATTGTCAACGAAGTAAACACACTCTGTCTCGTGCTTCAAATAAGTCTGAACTTATCCAATAATCAACCAAGACCATGATCTTTCCCTGACCTTACCCAAGTGCCGCCAGTGCCTTACCCCAACCACAAAAACTTTAATCATGCTGTTGTTGCCACAAGCTTACTTGGTATTGCAATAACAGATACTGAAGGTATACATTGTCAGTGTGAACATGATGTTGATGAAGTATGTAATGTGGGTGGCATTCCTCGTGGGTCTGAGGGTTGATGAGGGAGATTTTGCTTTGGCATCTTTCCTTGGATAAATAACGTTTTAATGAGGAGTACGCAATTCTGAGTGGTTTTTCAAAGCTGAGTGTTCAGTGCATTGTTTCCCAATGAGTCACAGAGCTACAGTGTTCCTTATTCTACAGATGTGATCAGCATGTAGACGATCGAGTACTGTTTGTCTGCATTTTGTCCAATAGCTGTTTTACTGGCAGCAGTTTGAAGGCGATCATGCCTGTAGTTAATGAAACATGACATAGATGCTATGCTGTTCACTATTGATTTGACAGTCATGTTAGACTTCAGTAAAAACATCAGTAGTCATCATAAAGACTTTAAAAAGACTTGACCTCAATTACACAAACCTCATAATTATAAGTTTAGTTTGCCCTGTTTTGTTACAAACGTGTTTTGGACTTCTGCCTTTTCGGTCTTCAGTTTTCAGTTTGTAGCTCTTGGCGGAGCAGCCGGCCTGAAGGTTGTTACATGGACTTCAGCAGTGATGCACTCTTCATTGCAGAGCACTGGTGTATCTCTTGGAGCCTCCTGTATGATGGACGGATAAGTGCTACCGTACAACCCGGGTTTAGCCTATATATCATCGCTGTTAACTTTTTTCGATAGATAGATTGTACATACTCACATACTGTCCGGTCAGCATCTCGAATCTTATTGACCAATGAAAAGATGTTAAATCATTTATGTAGGATAGATAGAAGGAGGATAGCTTTGGATTGATAACTAATAAATAGCCGAGAGACGACCAGCTCTGTGATCATTCTCAAGTGAGTTAGGCTGATGTGTGCACATCTGGATTATGCTATCTAAAATAGTAAAATAGCTTTGATTAGGCCAATGTGCCATGTAGGGCAGCCTTCCTATTTAAAGTTGAAACTAAGGACGATAACCATATATAACCGATTATACAGACAAAACTCTAGTGTTACTCTGTTTGCACCTCTAATGTTATATATAATACCTGGTAAATATTTAAGGGAACTTTGGCCTCAATTATTCAACTACATAGAAAGGCAATGCTTAGAACACGAGAACACAAAGCTGAGTGAAAATATTCACAGACCAAAAAGAAAAAAATACGTTAAAACAGGTGCATTCATTTTATTCGAGGCAACACCCAATTTTAAAAAGGGACAAGAATAAAGAGAGAATTAGTTTTATTCAAAAGACTCAACTGCAAAGCAAAAATAGCATGCATGTATGAACTCGCTTTCACTCTATTATATCACTGTCATTGTTATGCACGAGTGCTGCGTCAGCACAGGTGTAGCTGTCACGCTCCATGAGGCCATTCTTGGTTTGAGTGAGTACGAAAAAACAATCAAACAAAACAAAAAAAAAAAAACCCAGCAGTGATATGAATAGTCCAAAAAAAAAAAAGAAACATAAAAGAGGGAAAGATATGAAGCGACATAAAAGGAAAGAACAAAGTTCACATTTCCTTTCTACATTACTTGTGCTGAGGAATTAATACACCTTCAGGCAGCCATTTCGGGGGTGCTCGATGTTAGCAATGTTGAACAAACGTGGTTGCTTGGACAGTTTTTGGATGGAAGGGATCAATTTTTGCTATGACAATTTGCGTTTAAGTTACCTAGCAAAGTTAGATCATTTTAAGTTAGACTAAGAAAGCTTTTTTTTAGGCTAAGCTAACTTTTTACTGACTATTACTGATTCATAATTAATTAGCAGACAGGTAATGCCACAGTCACGTCAGATGCTGCTTTCCCCCATCTTTTACTCTCTCTGCGACTTGATCCAGTTTCTCTCTCTCCCTCTCTCTCCTTTGTCGCCTCATCCTCCCTCACATCATCCTGCAGTCTCTAGCGGCTTCTGTCACCAGCTTCTGCTTTGTAAGAGTCTCGACAGGCAGACGGCAACCAGATGTCCTCTCAGCTGAGAAGACTCTCATATCCAATACCTGGCACAGGAGCTGAGAAACCATTATATTCTCTCCGGTGGCACTTTTTGGCAGTCGAATGTGCCATGAGGTGTTGGAATAGTTGGAGTGATGATTAGCAATGCTGACTTTTTCTTTAGGGATTTTTTTCCCCATTAAGTAATTTCTTCTATGTTGCCCTGCAGCTGCAGGTAATTTCTAACTGTTTAACGAAGAGTTGATCAATTAATGCGAAATGATTTTGCCCAAAGCTTTTACTGACATGTTGTTCTTGTTTTCCCAGTCTGATGGTGTCATTACAAAATACTGGAGAATCTATTTTATGAGCATGATGGTGTTTTTGAGCCAGACCAGAAACCTTAGAGCGACTGTGAACAATATTATTATATTAACGATCAAATGACTCAGTCTAATGTGAAGTATTTGCTCATTGTGACATACCCAAAGATAATTATGCCCCGACTCTACAGTTCTCTTTAGGTCTTCCAGGTATTTTAACGTCTTTCAGCTCTTTGTTTTGGCTCCAAGGTTTTGGTTTACTGTTTTGGTTCAGTCATACTGCACTCATCAAGACAAAGCAGGTCGTTATTTACAGCAAAAGTCACTGTAGCAAGCAGACAAAGCTGCTTAGCGACTAGCTGGTGAACCACTGACAGTATAAAGAATGGATGGAGTACGCGTGACGTCACCTACAGGTTTCTGATCTGTTTCTGCGCCCATGTGACCAAATAAAGTCTGTTAATGCAGGTTTTGTTCTAGTGTGTCTAGAGAAATATTCGAGCTGCTATCATTACACATTGGAGTGTTACATGCACTGCTGTCTCTGCAGCTTCACCAAATGAAACTCACCCTCAGGCTCAGAGCCACAAACAGGTAAACCAATGCAGATGTTTTTTGCACAGCAGACAGACGGTCATGCACATAGACCCGCACACTCACCGCAAACATGCATGCGTATACACACTTATGCATTTTGTAGCCGCCCCCAAATGGATGTCACATGTTGCTTAGACATGCATGTTTTTGATTGAGAAAGAAAATTTGTCTCTTCCACATGCGTCCTCTCTCCAGACAGTGTCATGCTGTTTATTCTCTGCTTTGCTGCACTGTATTTCCTGTTGTTGTTGTTTTTTTTTGTTCTTGCTCTTCACTCTCTACTCCTTTGCTCCTTTCATCTTCTCCCAACATGACAAAAAGACCTTTCTCTGCTTTTTTCATCTCCCCCCATCTGTTGTTGTATTCTCCTCTTCTCCCTCTCTCTGTCTGCCTTGATGTATATCAGGTCATGTGCAGAAAGAGGCGGTGTGTGGCCGCAGCCTTAATGTCATGTTAACACTGTGGTGGAACATTCCCAGCCATAATAAATGCGTACAGAACTTTTGAATTCTTTTTTTTTTTTTTTTTTAAATACCAAGCATCGCTGTCAACATTAGATGTGCTATGATCGTTAGCGGTCATAGCAACAGTTGCCTTGAGGTTTCATTCGATACCGAGACCTGCAAAGATCATACACTTTTTTCTTCTTTACTTCGCTTCCTGTGCAGAGTGCTTCATCAGAGATGCGTGGGTGTGAAGTAAAGTGCAGTGGGTCAGGGGTTTGAATATTGTGAAATTTAAAAGCTGCTTTCCCACAGGCTACATGTCAGTCTACACTTGATAGCAGTAGCCTATGCCAATCCTTTAATCATCTCTTAATGACTTCCATGGAAGGCATTTCTAACTGTAAGAAAGATCTGAGACTTTTTAATTATGCAAAACCACAAGTGGAAGGAAGTTTAGCTGGTTTTTAACTTTCTACACTTTCGCCCCAGTTTCAACTTGCCAATCAAATCTCTCGTGCTTAGACTGAGTCTGAGTAGAGAAATGACTGCGCTTGGAGGCAAACAAAGCATGTAGCTGACCTCTGATCTGCTCTGATTGTCTGTACTACTGTTTATCTCTGTATAGCTAAGCAGCTTTTAATACTGTTCCCTTATTTACTAAGGCCAGTGGACATTCAAGGAGAAAAACATCTTTCTTATGCATATAAGCTTCAATTCAGCCAAATTTTAAAAGCATATTTTTTTCTATTAGCAAAAAAAAATGTCCATCACACTTTCCTAGAGCCTTAGGGGGTGTCAGTAATTGTTCGACTAACAGTCCAAACCCAAGCACCTTCAGTTCATTGTAATTTAAGATGAGGAGAAGTGGCAGAAGTGGTAAATTTCACATTTGAGGAGCTGGAACCGTGAAATGTTGTTTGAAAACTGTCAGCTGCCAAGTAATTGTCTGTCGGTGAACTAATGAGTGAATCGACTGATTCCTGCAGCTCCGCTTATTCTGTCTCTTACTTCAGCTTGTATTTAGTCATGTGCATACATTCACTCCAGATAGTGCGCTGTCACTCATTTCAAAATTGAACTGCCGCTCAAATTGAGAAATATATGAAATGTTTGATCTGTAAACGTCACTTTGACAACAGTTTGTGCATCGACTTTCTAAAACGGACCGTCCATAGGGGCTTAAACTAGGCCATTGTTTTCTTTGCTAACACTACCCACTTCTTGATTTTGTAAAATGCAACTGCAACGTACAAAAACATTAGCTTGTCGCTTAAGCGAGGCAGTGGAGGCTAATTCTACATTAGGCAACGTGTGTAGCATTCAAAGCTTTCCACGCTAACATTTCACTGTTGTGAAGTGTGTTTAAGCTTTTGTGTTTTGAACCGGATTAGCGAACTGAATTATGCATGTGCTGTACTTCGGCAGCATTTTCCGAATATTAATACACACACACAGTACGCTTGACTTATATTTAATGTGTGACTTGCTCCTCATGGCGTAAATATTTCATCTACTTTACATCTTTCATTATTCATGGCCACTGTATGGCTTCATAAACAACCTTAACAACATACTCATGTTCACGAGATGAATTCACTGACATGGTAAAAATTGCTGGCCGCAAGTATTTTTAATACGTATATTTCTGGCTGCTATTGCAGGTTTGGAACAGGTGCATGAGCTGGGGAGAGGATAACAATGTACTGTATTACTCTCATGTCTATCAGGCTGTAGCAGGCAAGACTGAGTGAGGTGAAACTGGGTGCAAGGTAGTCTTTAAAGGAATGTGAGATATTTCCCACCTACAGTGGAGCCACACAGGTTGCATCACACGAGGAATCAGTCATCGACTGCAGAGCGGACTTACTTTAATTTTAATTCTAAGTAACTTGCACAATTACTGATAATTGCATAATGTTTGAGGGTAATTTATGATTGCACAAGTTAAGGTGAGATTTGAACTCAATCTGAGCACCACACACTGATCAATTGGGGCCCAGCAGCAGCTAACAGCAGGCTGCATTTTATCCCCATTAGCTTACAGCTTAGATGTAGCATTCAAAGTCAATAAACCGTTACATTCACATTTATGGCGAACAATAAAAAGAGCAGGTTGAATTTGAATTTGCTGAGCTGCTTTATAGATTAAAGGACAGAGGGGGGGGGGGAAAGACCAAGAGTGAATGAGAAAAGCATCACCAGGAAGGCTTCAAAGGCCTTTTAGTGACAGGTTTGAAGAAATATGGTCTCAGTTTTAAGAAACACAAGCAGCAATAGAGATAATGGCTCGCACAAAGCTATAAATCAGCTTGACTACAGTGGGACAGTGACATATATGCATGTATAAAAATGCGACACGGTAGCTTTAAGTAGCTGCTTCCTGTGTGCATGGTTTTTGTGTGTGTTTGCAAGTGGGCAGGGACGCATGTCGGCACTGATGTGAGTCGAGGGATACATCAGCACAGTGGCTCATCGAGTAATGAATTGCTCACTCTTGCGCAATCTGCGGTACCGAGATGAAAGACAGACGCCACAAGACAAGAGAAGCAGCGTTTAGACAGATGGTTTCATCTCATTAAGACCTCCACTGTGAGTCTGTCAGTGGGTTTTTGGAGAATAACCAAACCTGTTTAAATTCCAGATTGGTGTTAGCGTTTTGAATTTGTGTCATATCCTGTCCAGTCAGTCGCTGTTGTGCTTTATGAAGGAATTTGGCCGACTGTTTGGTGCCTGTGTCATTTAAAAGACCACAAACTTTGCTTTCTGGGTGGCGCACACTCAATCATATAATAGTCTTAAATCCTGGAACATACTGTCTGCTGCAGGCCGCAATATTTCCACTTCTCATTTCAAAGAATCCCCTCTAACACCAGAGTATAACCGCTGAGATAAATCTGTTTGTTTTCTGTTGAGATAAGTTTCAATCGTGGCCTTCCCAAATCCCATCCTCCCTTTTCTTGGTATGGATCCAAGTAAACATAATAAAAGATTAGATGTCTGATTGAATTCATCTGCAGACGAAGCCATTAAAAGATTAGTGAGTTTTCTCTGTTTGAATGAGCGCAGAAAACGCTTAATGATATTATTAAAAAGGATGCTAACATGGAGTCACGAAATCTTCAAGTCAGGAAGTCAAAAGTTAAGAGATAAGCGCTCTAATGTTTTCTCTGCGGATGCCATCTATCATTTATTGTTTTACTCTCTGAGATAAGTGACATGCTGCTGCCGTCGTGGCAGATGTTAAATCATTTATTAGTGTTTGTTTGCGTACGTAGCAGCGGATTACACACACGCACATTCATACTACAGCAGGACTCTGCAAACAGAAAGGAAATGACCCACTGTGTTATGACTGTAACATCTGGCACAGATGAGAGCCCAGAGCATACATGGTCCTATGGTGGTGGTGGTGGTGGTGGTGGTGGTGGTGGTGGTGTGGGGGGTTTGGAGGGTGGAGGGTGAAAGCGCACAGCATAACTCACTGTTAATCTATGTGACCTACTCAGTGTTTGTTACATTAGAACTGGATGATGGAGGAAATATAAAAAAATAGGAGATGTATTTTCATGTGGAAAAGGATCTGTACAACAGATGAACGCATTATTTCCTCCAAATCAGAAGATTAAGATTTATTTTTTTAAGCCCAAGTGATTTTTTGATGTAAAGTGTGGTCACTTTTCTGCGCGAAGGAAGTAATGAATTCGAAATTTAAGAGGATTTTTCTCAAAGTGTCGCAGCGAGGAGGTTACATGTGTGAAATTTCGCCTCACCAACATTAGGCTACATCTTTTTCCATCTTTTTGTACAAACCATCACAGATAACATGAGTGAGTTGTGTGCAGTTTATTGACATCACAGTGCAGGATTTCTGGGTACTGGACATTCAAACGAGGCTCGGCTCAGCTTATACCCGTATAAAGTTCAAGGCAGGCAGTTTTTTTGAGGCCACAGTCAACTTCTGAGAGCACCATCCTGAAAAAAAAAAAAACTGTATTAACACACGAAAGTTAAAATGGACCCAGTGGTGCTGTTGTGCAGGTTGTAGTGCCTATTAGAGCGGAACAATGCCAGCGTAATAAAGTTCAAACCTACCTGGACTCCCTGAGCATTAATCTGCAGCTCAGTCCCCAACCAATTAACTTGGAAGTACAGTGGTAATTGTCAGTTTTACAGCACCGTGCTCTTGGAGAGAAAAGAAAATGCCACAACGCTTCTCCCAAAATATGATTTACCTGCGGAATAAATAAATATTAAAGCTGAAACTCAGCAGGTATATTGCTTGCACCGAGCCTGCCAAATGCAGCCAAAAGCAACCAAGGTTACTCTGACTTGTTCTGGCTCATAAAAGGCAAAGATAGGCTCTTAAATAATGAATAGATTCTGGTAGATGTTGCTGCTCGATGCATATTATGCAGGTTTGATGAAATAGCTTTAGAGCTTTTGAAAGCTGCAAAATTCAGCTGGTTGTCATCAGAGTGTTGTTTTGTCAGGCTTTTGCACCATACAAAGTATGTCATTGTTGTATTGAGGCTTGGTCACAGCAGCATTTCCAATGGTGAAATCTCAGCAAATAGATTTGCAATGACGCAGAGACAAGAAAAGTCAATGCACACAAGTCTTCCGCGTCGAGTTCAACTTGGGTTCAACTTTCAGGTCTTCACCGTAGACCAGATGCAAGACATCTTGGACAGCAGGACTTCTGTCTACAGGAACTTGGCTTGGGGAACACGAGGGTGGTCAGTTCAACTCCAGCACAGGCCACAGTATGAAGCGTGAACTGATAGCTGGAGAGGTGCCAGTTCACCTCCTGGGCACTGCCGAGGCGCCCTTGAGCCCTTGCTCTGAATCCTTAACTGCTCCTAAGATATATGGCAGCCCATCACTCCACCAACTCTCCACATTTGCATGTCTATAAACCCTTTGTGTGTTTGAGATTTTCCCCATTGGGAATTATTAAAGCAAATCTTCTTCTTGACAGTGCTGATCTTTGAGAGAACGGAGAGCTTTTGAGTCCAAAGTGGAGAAAGCTGTTGAAGCTTATTATCTGTGTTGGAGCAGTCGAGTTTATTAAACTCAGCATGTGTGAAGGGTGTATATCCTACTCTACAAAAGACAGTTCTGAGACAGAACAGCTAACAAGCTTTCTAACCGACCATAAGGAAACTTTACTAAACATATTTAGGGTGTTTTTTACTCACTTTTTTGTCTCTCCTAAGACGTTATTCCTCTCTCCTATAGCGTCCATTACAATTACATGCACATGGCCAGTTATGCAAATTAGATTATGGCGTCATTTAGCGACTTTTAGGACAGCCAATATCCACTTTCCCCTACCGAGGAGTTGGCAACACTGTGGGTTAGCAGTTAGCTCGCCAGCTACAGTAGTTCACTAACCAGTTCTAAATGACCAAATATTATGCAAAGACACACTGATTCATGTCACTGCACCACTTTCTGGTATGCCTTTAACTGACTGTTGTGAAATTTCTAGTTGTGAAACCCTGCAACGAGGCTATTAAGATATTAAATGTTAAGCAGCAGGAAGTGTGAGTGCTTAAACGAGAAAGAAGAATGAAACAGAAAGTGAGGTTTCGAGAAGGTTTTTGAACTGCTTAACATAAAGATCCACTAAATATTAAAGCTTATTGACATGCACACAGTGAGATTCCATGCCTCTGCCTCCAAGACCAGAATCAGGGAGCAGTGTCAGGACAAGTCTTGCTCGGGTGCTGCAGGGATGCCCTTGTTTGATTCAGTCTCGGGCATGTCAGGAAATGTCACTCTATGTAAAAAGGATCCAATTACGCAGCTGTTCTGCTGCAGTCGCCTATAGGCACATCAGGCTGCAGCGCTGCAGCACAGGCGGTGCACATTTCCTGTGATACTTCTCCAAAGGTAACAGCTACCGTTTTGACATTATAGGTGTGGTGAATGAGACAGTTATAACAGAGTGCCTTATTGTTAGCTCTGAGAGTCGAGAAATTCACATCAAAGTGAGAAATTCTTTTGATATAATGAAACACATTTGGACTGAGTGAATCTTTCATGTATATCTCTCTCTTCTGATATAATATAGAGAGGAAAGGCGAGGAGGTACTCAGACTGAGAGCTTTAAACATCTGCATGACAATTCTCTAACACTTGGCTCATAATTAGATGTCCAGTCCAGTAGTTGACTGGCTTACTTTCAATTTTTACACTTTGAAAATGAATACCTTGGTATCTGAGACGCCTTTCCTGCTGAGTACTGATGACACCAACGCAATATCACCATCCAATCAGGGCCTTTGTGGCCTGACAGCAGGGCGATGTCATGTGTTGTACAGCACAGGGATTACATCCCCTTAATCTGCCTGTCATGAAAACTCAACTACAGAAAAAAAAAAAGGAGAGAGATCATGATCATGGAGTAACGAATGGCAGATGATGGAAACGAGATGAAAGAAAGAGGAGATTGATTTTGGACCACACGGCATATTTTAGCTGAATGGAGAACTGCAAAAACCTGACGTGTGAGACTGAAGCAAAAGCTGTCAAGTGAGTGTTTCTATACGGTATGCATGTGAGCGCGTGTTTGCAGGATGCTTTACTGTCTAAGTACATCTAAAGTGTGTCTGAGCTCCTGTCAGCGTCCACACAAACACTCGCTGAGTATCGCCACCGCAGGATAAGCAAAGGATGTGGTCATGGATTGTTCTGGTGGAGGTTTCTATTTGCAGGGGTGTGTTTATCCTCTCTGACCGTAAGAGAACGCACAGGCTTCCACATGTAACCACAGACAGACTGAAACACTGACACGGGCAGCTGAGAGTCAAAGGCAATCAGGAGGAATCAACTCTGTGTAACCTGCATACATGTGTGTATGTTTAAACATTCGACAGTGCTTCAACTTATGTATCCTGAAAATGACTGACGAGGTAATTCAACGTCTCGTTTCATCAGGGCTCAGAGGTTAAAGCCTCTGTGTATTTTTTTATGTCACTGTCGCATCTTTCAAATTAAACTGTAGGCAGTTTTCTTTCTAAGACCAAGACTGAGAGTCTATAGTCATGTTAGCGTCTCTCTGAGGCTGTACTCTGAAGCTAAATGAGCAAAATGCTATGCAAGCAAGCTGATGTTAGGCAGGTTTAATGTTTACCATGTTCACCATCTCAGTTTAGCATGTTAGCATGTCTGAGGCTAATGGGAATGTTTTCCAGCTGTTTGGCCATAAACCAAACTATTGCATCGGACAACACAAAAAAATTTGACCTCGTGATGAAGCAAGAGGAAAAGTTAAGGGATCACCAAAGTAGGAGTCATCCTCTGGGCAACACAGATGTCTGTATTTCTTACCAATCCATCCGAGAGTTGGCGAGGCATACCAGGAAAAGAACTAAAATGTTAAACTAGACGTGGCACTAGAAGAAAAGTTTTGTTCTGCACTGAATTTAATGACAATCCATCAAATAGTTATCTGGACATTCAAACAAAACCTCATGGGGGTGCTAGAGGAAAAGTCAAGAGATTGTCAAAGTCATTAGGATTCATCCGCTGGGCACCATGAATGTCTGTACCAAATTTCATGGAAAGTTTATTATTTAAGTCAGGGAATTACCAGAATGAGTTTCAAGTTATTTCATGTCAATAATTGTTGAGATGGTGAGTGGTGTTGGTTGTTTGACCAATCGGTTTAATTGATCAGTGTTAACATAGAAAATAAATTGTAACACCTTTTGGAGAATTGTGGGAAATTATATGTAGAATCTGATGAAGGAAAAGCAGTTGTCCACCTTGAGAATAAATTAATCCAGTATGAAACTAAATCTACAACTCTACAATTTAGCCCTGATATTAACAAATGATATATTGTCAAATCCATTGTCGAAGAGAGGAATTAAAACATCCACACCCCCACTAACCTCAGGAGATCAGTATGTGATAGAACAAGCTGTGATGTGTTTGACAGCCTTGCTGAACTGCATGGGAACACATGCTTTGGTTGCGCTACTACTCCCATCTATAGCTGAGTAATCACACGTTTTATTTGCCTAAACACCCACCTTTTCCTGAGGGCCACGAGTTCACACATGTTGGCATGTAGGCATTTCTGCACAGCCACCTGGGAAATGTAGGAGATCATTATCTAAATAGAAAAGACAGTTTGCGTGAGAGCGGATCCACCAGAAAAGAAGAGTGATACCATTACTGTGGAAAAGACACCCAAAGTGATTGTATTTGACAAGTAAGAGTGTCCAAAGAGGGATTTTTCCCTTATGGATTTATTGCAACCGCCTCTGTGAGTGCTGATGTTTGGATTCAAGAAATCCTCCAGCTGCCGGTGTTG
The DNA here is from genome assembly GCA_946959425.1 of Argyrosomus regius. Lineage (NCBI taxonomy): Eukaryota > Metazoa > Chordata > Actinopteri > Sciaenidae > Argyrosomus > Argyrosomus regius. The sequence continues at coordinate 15,790,178 of OX336900.1, forward strand.
AATGTCTTTCAGCTCATCAGACTCGGCTTTGGACAGAAGTTTGAATATCGTCTCCAGCACCTCGTATGATGGAGGAGATTGTTGTTCGGCTAATGGCTTTATGGCAAGAGAGGACAGACTGTAATTTCAATCAAAGCAATGAATCACAGAATGATTCACAGCTGAGATCTACAGGAGCTCCTCATCGGTGGCCGATCATTACGTCTAGCCCAATGCAGATGTCCTATTATCCAGTCATTCCACTCGTGCTCAATGACTTCCCCTTGGCCCGAGAGATATTTTTTCAGATTAAATGACATTTTAGTATAAAGTGAAAGTGGCCAACTTGCTATAAAACTACCAATCAAGGCTCCTATTCACCTCGACAACAGATCATTATTCCTTTTGCCTGATCCATGATACCTAATAATCCTTCAAGAGACAGAATCTACTGAATTTACTGTGTTCATTATTCATTGCTCATTGTCCTGTAGCCTCAGTTGACCGAGCTGATATATCAGCCAATAATAGCTTATTGCAGATATGTTGGCATCAGTGTGCTCTGCTTATTATTACAGAAAACAGTATTACAGAAATATGAGAGCAGATAGCAGATATATCTAAGGTAATTTATAAACTCCATACCCATCAAATGTCGCTCCGTACACCTCGGCCACCAACTTAATGTTTCTTTATGATATGCGTTTGCATAAAAATTGTATATATTATTATCAGAAGTATTGATCCTGTATTGCTGTAGGCTGACTCAGAAATTCAGTATTTGGTCAGGTTATAAAGTTTCAGCTGGCAGATAAAATAACACACCTTCTAGCCTGATGTAATCCTGTGCAATGGAGTATGTACTTCGACTGTGTCAGTGAGGTGCTGAGTTCATTTATGAACCTGTAGGGATGATTCAACTTTTTCCATTAATGAGCTTTATAAATACAGTATGTCGCATTAGACTCTATTGTGTAACTTCTTGTATGTCTACCACTGTAAATTAACTTCAGAGCCTTCATACTAGTAGTCATATCCATAGAGAGAACCATGTTCTAATAAATGCAACACCGCTTCGGTAATATATGCTGTTTGAGGTGGGCTGGTGTTTATTTCTACACACGTATCATGTTATAATTGGTGACTATAAATTCAGCATGAATGGTTGTTTGTCTCTGTGTCAGCCCTGTGATGAACTGCTAACTTGTCCACAGTGTACCCTGCCTCTTGCCCAATGGCAGCTGATATTGGATCCAGCCCCCGGAGCAGTTATGGAAAATGGATGGATATATCTAGATGTAGTCTACTGACTCTAAAACACACGCTTAAACAATAGTTGTACAGGTTTAGTTGAGCAAATACACACTGCAGGTTTGTGTAAGTTTTGGATTTCTCTACAAGTCTAATTTAGTAAAGGCGATGCTTGAACTTTCAAGAGCAAAAGTGTAAAAAAGTGTAACGATTTATTTATTTGCTCTAATGTAGGCTGCAAATGTTAGCATGCCCGGCTACCTAGCTTACTGCCTACAGTTGTAACCGAGCACTCCTGTCAGGACCCTTTCATCAGCTCTTTTATTTTGTGGGGTTACAAAATATGCTTAAAAAAGGCCAATGTGCAGCATCTTCCCCATGTTAAATCTTGTCCTATATGCTATCAAGAGTTCAGGGTAACGTTAGCTGCTCTGTGCTCCGTCTTTATTTCATTTAAAACATGTTGGTTAGTCCTAAAAGCTCTTTGTCTTGTAAGTTTAAAAGTGGTGCTCGAAAGTATGAACAAAGCTAAGTAAGCTAAGCATTATGTTAAAATGAAGGAAGTCTACATACAATAGGACTAACTATCTCTACACCGCAATACAAGAACTTTATTTATTTACTTTACTTTATTATTATATGTCTTCTGCGTGCATATGTGCATGTTTAAAACTCTTTTACAGCGTTCTCGTAATCTGGAAACTGGAAACAGCCAGGATTTTCAATGAAATCATCAAGCTAGCTACCCACAGCTGATAAAAATCTGCCTGCTACAGTCTGCTTTTGTGGCTAGAATCTGTCTAAAGTCAATGACCCATTGTTTTTTTTTTTTAAAAATGCCATGAATTTCAAATGGTAAATGTGACACCATTATCGCTGTAAGCTGCATTATGTGCCATGTGAGGACAGTCAGTCTGACTTTGTGTTGGTCATCCTCATGTTTTTTCTGTGAATTTGTGAAAGCTTCAGCATTTTACACAATTATGTGTGGAGCTATTCAGTTATGATAAAAATTACTATGCGGTACTGGTGACACAGTAAGCAGCAGAAGGGTGCTGAGTTTGTGCTTCACCTGACAAGCTCAGCAGCTTTAAAATGTGTGAGTCGACGGGAAAAGAGATCATCAGTGTTTGTGTTGGCATATTACAAGGTACTAGTCTAAAAAAAAAGCCTCACTGGCTCACTGGCTTTCGCAGAGATGGAGAAACTTCTTGTTTATTCCCATACATCTTCCATTGAAATAGTTAAGCAGGAAAACCCCTTCCACTCTCCAAATGCCTTCCTTCACCCATAAACCCATTATGCAGCAACAACAGGATAAGTGGAGGCTTTGGCTTACTATTCTGTGGCTTTCCCCCTGTTTGTGTAGCTCAGTTGTTCGATCTATCAGGCTCTCTCTGTCTGCTGGTAGGTGGGCCGCTACACTCAGTCCACTTATCTTTTCTCTTGTGCCTGTCTGTTGAGGGCATATCTGTGAACAGAGCCATATCTATGAGAAAGCCTAGCACCATCTTGTGGTGATGGAGCGTAGCTGCACTACTGCCCTGCTACTACACTAGTAAATCGTCCACACCATAGAAGCTCCAGTGGCGCAATCGGTCAGCGCGCGGTACTTATAAGACAGTAGCCAGCAGAGCCATGCCGAGGTTGTGAGTTCGAGCCTCACCTGGAGCAGCGAAGTTTTAACCTGTCCTGTCACAGGAGAAACTCTGACATGTTGACAGCAAGCAGGAGATTAGATTCTGCAGAGCAGACAGAACCTGTCACTGTGGAGACCAGACAGACAGCAGCACTTCTGTTGCTCATTACACAGAATGGTTTGGGTCAGTTTATATAAAATAAGGTGATATATACCTATATATACCTATATATACCGTATACAGGCATATGTATATAAGGGGGCTTATAGACATGCTGATGTGGAGAGATGGTGGAGTGATGGGCAATCATGTAGTGGAGCTCTGGGAGCAGTTAGAGGTTCGGTGCCTTGCTCAAGGGCACCACTGCAGTGACAAGGAAGTGACTACTGCCGCCCAAAAAATGGTGTTGCAGCCGTATCATTGAGGATATTACACACAATAAACAAACGTTACAATAAACATTAAAAACAAACAGTAGATGACTGCAACAAGTGATGAAAATGCTAAAATTGGGGTTAGAACCACCTAGAAAACCACAAAGGCTGCAGTGTAGCACCTGAGTGCATGGTGCATTGACAAAAGGACTGGAGGATCAATGGGCACAAATCAGCTGGTCCACTGAGTTAAATTAGAAAAGTTGAGTGTCGATAGTGTCTCTCTGCCTGATGCAGGTTATTTGGTAGATTCCGAGGCGGCTGGCAGACTCGCGGCTTTGCACATTTGGATTAAAAAGTTCCAGGCGTTTGCATCCACGCTGTATCTGTCTGATCCCACACCACCATGCACAGATGCGGATTACATTCTGTCCAGGGTCTCTTAATTACTCGACAAAGCCGGCATGTGTTTGTGAACTTATTTTGACACTGTGTGTGTGTGTGTGTGCCTGTCCTATAAACCCATTTCCTTTGGTTGTGTCGTCCAGCTGGCAGGTTTAGGAGGAGGTAGCGAGCATGGATGAGCCGGGCAGCAGGAGCAGCAGCCTGCAGAGGAAAAAGCCACCATGGCTCAAACTGGACATCCCAACTATTCAGCTGACGCTGGATGATGCATCCACACTCACCCAGGTAAAAACACAAGTCAGAAAAGTGGGACTATATTTAGAATAGTAGTTTAGATGAGTAGAGGAACTACTAGAATTGCAAAATTGGGTAAAGATTCATGAGCACAAGGCCTTTTTTGATCACCTTTTCTGAGTATTTTCTAAGTGCTCAGGCAGATACCTGTAGACAGAGCTTTTGCTTGTATATTTCACATTCGCATACTAAACCACAGAGTGCGTCATGTGTTGATGTGTGTGTTTGTGTGTGTGTGTGTGTGTTGCAGCCGGTAAAGCGTCTGCGCAGCGTCAGCATGCCAGGGGAAAACCCACAGGCTTGCATCGCTGCCTTGGAAACTTCCAACAACTACCTCAGACCTCCTCTGGAGAGATTGCCCTCCTTCACACAGTCCATCAAGAGGTAAGACACACACACAAACAGACATTCTTAAGTGGTTCGTCTTTCTTTCCCCTCTGCTGATTTTTTCCAGCTGCTAATTTCCTCCAGCATGCTGCGGCTTTCTAATTCTAATAATTCTTCTCCGCTAATAAATCTTTAACAAAACTAATTTAAGCTGCAGTCTCCTTTCTGATTTAGCACAAATTAATCTTGCTCTCTTTTCTTCTCCCCACTGTCCTCCCTTTTCTTTAATTTCGCCTTATTTACCATCTGCCTCCCCCCTGTCCTCTTCTCTACATGCTGCAATGTGTGATAAGTGGGAAAAAGGTGCGCTTTGAGCGGGTCAACACAGTTCCCCCAAAGGGCCAGAGGGGCCCCAGGAGGGTGTCAACCGTCCGAAGGCGGTCCTGCATCCCCAAAATATTGACCCGACGGCGTTCATCTATACCCAAACAGATCATCAGGTACATGCGAGGTGGAGGAGGATGGTGGGAAGGATGGATGGAGGGAGAGAGGGAGGTGATAACAGCACTTTGAAGGAGTTGGACGGCATTTCAAACTCACAGTACAGTTCCAGTGACGAGCCAAAAGTTTCCAAATATATCAAATATTTGAGGTTTATTTTGGAGGAAAGTGTGTCTAATATGATACCCAAAACATCTAGAATATTTTAATTGGATGGAAGGAATGGCGCACGAGTCTTCCTTTGGATATTTCAGTGAAGACATCATAAGAAAGTCAAACAAGTAATATGCAGTATATAATATTATCAGTGTGTGGACTAAGATACTAAGAAAACTGGATGCTAACTGTATTACAGTTAATATAGTCCAGCCTCAAGATGCAACAATATGTTGGGAAAGCAGTTAGCACCCACATAGGTAGTAAAGGGTAATGCAGTGTCACATGAGCACATGAGCATTTTTTAAACTGTTAACAATGGTAACAAAAACTGGTCCAACTCAGGGAAGCTGTGAAAAAATATTTTAAACAGAATCCACAGAGAATGAAAACCCGACTCTGCAGGTACTCTCAGCTCTAAGGAGCATTTTAGTGTCATTCAGCTCCTTGTTTTGGTTTCACTGCCCGCAATTATAGACAGTATAAAGAATGGACTGTGAAGTTGGACATTTTAACATGGGGGCTTACGGAGACTGACTCCTTCGGTTGCCAGTCTCAAGTCACCGTTCCAGGAACTGCAGTTTTTGACACTTTGCTTGTCGCTTGCACACAACTTTATTGTTTTAATTCATTCTCCCTAGTGTCGTAGTGTGGTTTCAGGCAGCAAGCAACTGTTTTCAGTGTATTTTTACCTGTTCAACACAGCAGACAAACAATTGAGCTCAAGCTAATGGACATAATGGAGCATTTAGCAGCTGTAGAGTCAAATACTTCCCTCAGTAGTTAGTGGAAAAACGGAGCTAAAAGGAGTGTGAATATTGGACTTGAATGTTAAATGTGCTCCTTACTTGCTTGATGTTGATGATGCTGTTTCCTAAACAAGTCTGCCTTATTATCTTAGATGGTTACATGTCAATACAGTGTTAGCAGCTTGTTTTTGTTGCCCAAGTGGACAAAAATGGAGTTTTAAAGCAAAACAAAATTCCCTGCAGAAAATAGTATTTTTCGAAATTTCAACAGTAAATGGCAACTTTGGGTGTAGGAGTAAGGGTTTATTTAAGACAAGAGAGACTCATTTCTTTAGGAGGCTATAAGCAACAAAGCATAGATACAAAATGCAGGTTGAAAAGTGAAATATGTAAACCTTTTCACGTTTTCCCCCTTGATGTCCCACACAAAAGTCCTTTTAGTCCCTCCTTAATCTCTTTGTGCCACAGATGTGACACTTGGAACAATGTCTATGACACATGAAGGCTGCACATAAACTCTCTCTCTCTCTCACACACACACACGCACACAGTGTATCAGTATCAGTCCAGGTGGCGCACAGGACCTCATGGTTTGAGGCAGACAAAATAATACAATTACTCATACAGACTATCTATGTGCCTCACGCAGCATGTGGGCCACATCAAAGCGACCCCCTCCTACAGCGCTAAATTGAATGTAAATGTTTGAACATGGAGCCAAAAGTAAAACCTGGAGACGCGGTCTTCAAAGGAGCGTCTTAACTTTATCACGCCGAGGTTTATTAGTCTTGTACATGTATGTGAGGGCGAAACAGAATTAATGTGTTTGATGTTTATGAGAGAATTAATGGGATTCCAAGGAAATTTGTGTGTATGTCCATGACTCGTTAGAGCTTAGCTGAGGTGCCTCCTTGAAACAGGATAAATCTTCAGCCGAGAGGACACGCTGTTGTTTGTTGATCTGTGGGGAAAAAAACAGCTCTTCATGAGTCATTTTTGTTCAGACCACAGATTTACACAGATAATAATTTACCTCAGTCACACCACACAATGTTTGTAATGATAGCTGTGTGAACCTGAACTTCACACGCTCAATTGGACTCCTTTTATCTGATGACTGGAACACATAGTTGCAAAGCAAAGGTGGGGTTCAAGCTAAACCTTTGTGGTGTTACCATTTCAGTGCGTGTGTGTGTGTGTGTGTGTGTGTGTGTGTCTCGTGTCCAGGCATGTCCCAGTGCCTTCCCTCGGTCTCTCCTCCCTCCTAATGTGCACGATGTCCCATCTCTCCCTCCTTTTAATCTCCCATTTCCTGTGAAGCACTGGTTGTGTTAGAGGGAGAACTGGTGTTTACACACACTCCTACGAAACCAGGCAGAGAGAGAGAGAGAGAGAGAGAGAGAGATCGTTGGGGCTCTGGATTGGGGGGGCGTTCAGTTTGACAAGGACCAGAGCTGCTGTCTTCTTTGCCCAGTAGGTCACATCCCTTTACGAGATTTTGCGTAAAGGGACACTGGAAGGCCTGCCAGTTCCTGACAGATTCACAAAATCCTCTCACACATACACAGTCATATGGAAACTTGTGTTGTTGTGTGCTGGGGACACAAGGTCAGAAAATTTAAGAGCCTCCCGCTCATCAGTGCGCCAAATGACCGAGTCCAGCTGGAAGAAGACTGGAAGTCCTCCGTGGATCTTTTTACATCTTGTGGGGATCAGATTCCCGGCACACCGAGGAGATCAACGCCAGCTTTTCTTCCTCTAACCTTTGATTAACCGAGAGCTCAGGGATGTTACACAGAGTCTGGACATGTGGTGATCATCCTCTCTTTGCATAACAGCGAGGGTTACAAGGCACCGCTGGCCTGGATATCAGGAAATCCCCTTATGGAACTCTGTATGTGTGATCTGCCGAGGATCAGTTTGCAGATCAGGGCTTAGTACTAGTCAGGGGGTAAGCGGGGACAATGATGCTAGTGATGGAGGCTGTACAGCTCCACACTCCCTGCCCCCTTCAGGTATGACCCAGACCTTGAACCCCTCCTGGAACACTCTGGACAGGTGAGTGTGCTGTGCAGAGCAGAGCAGAAGATACTGAACAAGTATGAGGATGGAAATGTTTAACAAAACATTTGTTTTTCATTATGAACAGATTTAGCTGAGACTTGCAGATCAAATTTTAATAGCTTTTAAGATTAAAGATTTAACTTTTATGATTGCTAACATCTGCATGTAATACCGCCGGACCTTTCTTTTCATCGCAGTGAAGATGGCATTCTTGATTTTTTGGGAATGTGTTTATTTGTTTATTTGCCAAGAGTTACTGTAGATGAGAAGACCAATAATCGCTATATGAAGCTGCAGCCTGTAGTTACTTTAGCTTGTCTTAGTGGAGAGTGGAAAAAGGTGGGAAACAGCTAACCTGAAATCTGCTTACTGAGAGCTGTAAAAAACACCAATTAACATGTTTTAAATGAAAAAAAAAACAAAACAAAGCTGGTAGGCCGATTTTGTTACCTTTGCACGGAGCCAGCTGTGTCCCGGTTTTGAGTGTTTGTGCTAAGCTAAGCTAACCGGCTGGCAGAGAGCGATGTTAGTGTTCTTGTTTATGTCTCTGCAAAAAAATGTCCCTTTACTTAGTTAGTTGTGCAGGAGAATGGTCCCTGTCCTTGACCTTAATGTGTCCTATTTTTGTCCATTGTCCTTTCTTCAACATGACTTTTTTCTGTATATTTTTTATTTATGAATTATTTCTTATCCACCCTGTGTATACAAACTGCTGTAACAAGTGAATTTCCCCGCTGTGGGATTATTATAGTCTATCTTATCTTAGTTTATCTTACCTTAAGTGTATGCCATGGTGTTCGGATGCTAAGCTGTAGCAAGGTGGAGATAATTATAACTACTTTATATATATTTTTTCATTTTCTTTTTGCTATTTTCTATTTTTCTATAACTTTTAGTTATGAAGTGTTGCAAAAAGTTGCCTTTGCCTCTGAAGTTAATTGGAGTAGAAGTATAAAAAAGCATAAAAAGGGAAAATGGAAGTGCATCAATTTTGTATTTCAGGCTAGTGCTTGAATAAATGTCATTTGTTGCCACTGTGTTTTGATGAATTGTTAGACATTTTCAAGCTGATGTCACCATCAGCAAATATTTCATTCCATTGCTTTTACTTTGGATAATTACTGTGCCAAAAAAGACAAACATTCATGTCTGTAGGAAGCGTTTGAGCGTGAAACAGCAGATAAATCACCGTGACACTAAGTGCTCAACAGAGAAAAAAAAAGCGCTTGCTGGTTTTTGTTGAGCTGAATGAAGTTTTTCTCTCCGTGAAGTAACACTAAAAACCTCTTTATCTCCTTATCCAATCATAAGCCTGATACCCATTATCAACAGTCATCTTTATCTTCTCTATATGCTCTCTGTTTGTACAGTTGAAGCATTTGTTTAGATTGCAGATATGCCCCTTGGCCTTTTCTCCCTGATGAAATGAATGCTGTCTAAGCCTATAATTACAGTACAGTAGATTGCTGCTTCATGCGTTCCAGCCTTACCTTGAGGATATGAAAGCTAATTCATGCAGCTTAACCTCGCTTTAATCTTTGATGGCTGATGGATTTGTGCTGTCGCCAAACAGTCATGGAATATTTTATTTATGGTTTTGTGTGGGCGAGTATGACCTGCATGCCTTGTCAGTGCATGTGTACAGTGAACAAATACCCGCTTATCTAAACAAACACACACAAACAAATGTCATCTATCTTGAAACAGGCCTTGATTTACAACGTGGGCGAGTGTTTGTATTGGTTTTACCGTCAGCAGATGTCACGTTAATCTTGATAGTTTTCTGTATTTAACAAAGATTTTGCTAACTCAACTGTAACGAGTTATGGTCCAATTATTTTCATGACCCCCTCTCCTCCTCCGTCGTCTCTGTTTACGCCTCTTGCTCAGAGAGGCCTTAGTCTGAAAATAGTCTGAAACCAAACCTGTCTCTTCTTTCTAAGACATTCCTCTCTGCAGGGACAACAATCAGGGCTGCGCCATCTCCCCATCCTCCTCTTCCACCTCCCACCTCCTTGCCCCTGCGCAGCCTTAAAAGGCTTCCCCAGCTGGCGTCTTTCTTGATGATGAGGCTTGAGTGTTTATTACTGAGCGTTCTGCTCTCCAAACAGTCTCCCCAGAGTGGCCTCCCCCTCATGAACAAGCAGCCTGGCACGCAGGCACTGTTTCATGGAAAAAAAAGGACCTGGAAAACACAAATCAAATGCACATTTATTGAGTTTAAATGAGGAACACACACAAACACACAGGGCCAAGTAAGGTCATCAGCTGCAGGCCTATCGGGCAACAGATGCTTCTTTGCTGTTGACAGGACAGAGGGCTGTAGGTTGTATGAGGATCAAGATTGCCTCAGAGACAGAGAAATGTGGAGGAGAGCGATAAATACTCGAGCTTTCTTAGTTTGATATGTTGACATGTTGCACAACAGACCTTTAGTACACTGACCTGCTGCAACCCAACCATAATACTGCGGCTGTAGACTTGCTGGCCCATATTTTATCTTGATTTTTCATTATCCAATCATCCAGAATACAGTTTAAACTGATTTGTGCTATTGAAATAAATCTAATTTAGGATATTTTGTTTGTGTTGCAACTAAAGATATTTCATCAGTTTCCATTAACCCTACATGCCCATGCACGTCTTTTCTGTCTCAACCTTCTGTCTCATTGCAGTTTTAAATTAGTTTTTATTTAACTAAACATTTTGGCTTTAAGAAAAAATGTAAGGCTCCATATGCAAAGATTGTGAAACCAGAAGCTCTGCGTTTTTTTAAAATGTATTGGTTCTCTTCATCCGTATGGACAAGAAAGCAATCAACAAATGACCAATTAACATAATCCCCAACAGCCAGCTGCAGTCAATCAACTGATTAACATATTGTTCTGCTAATCAGGAGGGATGTATGGCTAAACCTGTCAAAGAATACCCAGTAAAACCCTGAAAAATATGGAAAAAGAATAATGAGGAGAACAATGTTTTTATTATTTCATTTTCTTTGATAGTATACATGAAGGTATGGCTCAGGCCATTCACTCAAAAAAAAAAAAGTTGGCCAAAATGCAGGAAAGTTTCCATCCATTTGAATTACATAGGTTTAATATAAATTGACTAATAAACTTAGCTACCAAGTAATAAGATTTATGTAATAGTGCTAATAAACTCAATGTGTTTCCACTACACAGTAGTGTAGTAGTAACCAGGTTTATGCATTCAGTATTAATAAAGCCAATTTGTTTGCCCAAACCCAACAGCAAAAAATGAATAGTCATTTTGAGTTTATTAGTATTACATAAATCTTATTACTTGCTTTACATTAAGTTTGTTAATTTATATTAAGACCATGTAATTCAAATGGATGGAAATTTTCTATGTAATTGAAATGCATAAGTACCTGAAATATTTTTTGAGTGTTGTCAAGACTTGCAGAAAAAACGTTTTTGACATGTTTTAAGGGTCTGTTGTTGCCTTGGAGCGATAAAATGCTAATGCTTAGTCTTTAATATCTACCTAAATTGTACAAAAGTACCTCCAAGAACTACATTCAATCCCATCAGCCTCAACTTTATTTTGTGTTTTGTGCTAACTAGCAAATGTTAGCATGTTCACACAGTAAACTAAGATTGTAAACACGGTGTTAGCATTATCACTGTAATTACGTTAGCATGCTGACGTTAGCATGACTGTGGACTCAATCTAGTTTTAGATCTTCAACAAAATACTAATAAAACTTTAACATTTATTGAAATATGTGAGTACCCGTTGACTGCTCTCAAACAAACACGTTGGCATATTTAGTTTTCACTTATTTACTAACTGAGGCTACTCTCTTTTCAGGGGTACGGCTGACTGGTTCGGGGTGAGCAAAGACAGCGACAGCACCCAGCGATGGAGGAGGAAGAGCCTGCAGCACTGCAGCCATCTTTACGGGGGTCTAAAGGCACAGGTGATGCGGGAGATGGAGCTACACAGCCAGGACAACCTCTCCCTGGCCAGCACTGAGACCCCTCCTCCCCTCTACCTCCCACCCCACCACCCCAGTCACCACCACTATGGCATGCAGAGGGTAGGCCAGCGCCTGGGTCACATTAAGTGGATGGAGGAGGAGATTGGAAAATTATTCACCTTTTCCTCCGTCACATTTTCTCTGTCACTCTTTATTTCACATGAGATTTTTGGCGCTTGCTTTACCTCTTTGCTTTGTCATCTTGCCGAGGGTTCAATTGATGACTTATTGAAGGCTAATATTACGTGAAACTCACAATGCTGCACAGGCATCACAAGTGCACTGTTAGGGTTAATACTAATAATAGTATCAGTACATAATACTTTCTGTAATCTGATTAAATTGTTGCATAAAGTTGCAACTTCTTCCACCCCAAACTTTTTACAGTGCAGCCAGTAAGCTAACTTGCTTTGTTGGCTTAGTGGTGTTTCGTGTTTGCGGCCTCAGGTAACAGGTAAATTCAACTCGGCCTGCTTTTCTTTACTTGTTACAATAATTATATCATAACTCCAAAAAAAAGTCTCAGTCTCAGATTACATTATAATAAGTATAAGAACATTTTTTGAGCTATTGTTTCAAAGGTAGTGTATTCCTCATCTATTCTATTGATTGTTGCATGAAGCAGTACTGTGTGATGATGTATTTTTATACTGGACTAATCTCTGCTGCTACTGTGACGCATAAGTTAACGAATGAAAAATAATATTTGTTACCAGATCTTTAAAAAGGCCAAACAGCATTTGTGAAATATCAATTCTCTGCCACTAAAACATTTCTAATTAAACACTTTTTTTTTTAATAACACTTCTGTCTTCTTGGCTCATCAATCTAACCCCTATGTCTGTGCATCCTTACTGTTCCCTGTCCTCTCGCCCTGTGTTTTACTACTATATGTTGGCTTGAAAATTGACTACGAAGGAAAAGCTGTGGCAAATACATACTGTGTGTGTGTGTGTGTGTGTGTGTGTGTGTGTGTGTGTGTGTGCAGATTGTAGACCCCTTGGCCCGGGGTCGAGCCTTCCGCATGGTGGAAGAGGTAGACGGCTTCAGTGTCCCACAAACTCCCATCACACCCGGCACCGCCTCCCTCTGCTCCTTTTCCAGCTCCCGTTCCGCCCTCAACCGGTTGCCGAGACGACGCAAACGGGAGTCTGTCGCAGTCATGAGTCTCAAAGCTGCAGCAGCGTTAATGAAGGTGTTGTTCGTACTGTAGATTTCAGTTTGAATTTCTTATAAATCACCAAAATATTCTGTGCTTTGCAAAATGCAAAATGTGCTTCAACTTCAAAGCTTCTGCCAGCCCCCTTTTCTGCACAGTGTGAAGGCACAGTAGGACCAATAGTCTGTAATTTACACATTTTAAGTGAGCTTTCCTGCACATGCACATCATTAATCTGCATTATGGTTTTGTGAAGACATTCCTAGAAAAACATTTGTGCCTGTCTCCTACACACATGAATGGGGTGGGTTTTATTGTTTGTTGATCTGTGTATTCATGTTTGTGTAGCCATGTTATATAAAACATGAGATCAGCTCGACTTATTGCAGATTAAACTCCAGATATCAGTATAGCGCAGATGACTCTCTCTATGTAGCCTACTGGCTGCAGCCTCACACATATAACGGGATGAATGGATGTTCAGTGAGAGTGTGTGTGTCTCACTAGCAGATGGTCTATGATAATACACGCCGAATGTTCAGCTATCTGCTGGATTGCGGTCAGAATATTCCAGATGTGCAGAGCTAATCCACTACTGACACACTGACGTCACTGCTGCTATGTAACGATCAGACATAATCATTAAGAAAGTACAGTCGGGGATTCCTCTACGTGAACTGTCAGGACACTTCTACAGTACGATTGCTGATGATGTTTGTGTGCGTGTTCGTCAGGGTCGGACATTAGGCGACAGCACCGCCGGGCGATGTCGCAGACGGAGTTTCATGCCTCCTAGTTTCTTTGAAGACGACACTGTGGACTTCCCCGATGATCTGGACACATCCTTTTTCACTAGAGTGAGCAGTGGACACACTTCCAAACACTGTCAGGAAAACCCTTCATTTATCGTATTTCGCTTAAAGCACTCCATGAACAGACATTCTTTGTGTCCTACAGTCGCACAAAGTGATTCTGTGAAGCCATTCTTCTTTTATATGCTTGTTACTGTCAGAAAAACTTTAAAACTGCTGCTGTAAACAAATTAGTTATACATTTATTGAGCTGAATTTGAAATATGTCACAACTTGATCAAATGGTTTTGCTATTTAGCTCATCCCAAAGTATTTTCCTGCTCTAGCACACTGTACACCACTAGTTCCCAACCTAAGGGCCTCAAATTAAAATATAAAAAATATATACAATAGGACTTTATCTTGGTGTTTCATTCATTTATGTAAAGAAACCTAAATTAAATGTTGTTTGTCTGATTATCATTTAAGATATGAACTGAAATATCTCACAGGATAAGGTTGAGAAGACCCGAAAACAAGCTATATTACAGCTTTGCTAAACAGCCTTGTCCTACATTAGTAGACAGTTAAAACAACCACAAAGACACCTACTAAATATGTATGATTGTCAAGAATGAAAAAGACAGTAGGCAGAAGGAAAACCCATCTCTCATGTAATACTTACAGGAAATAATCTGCTCAGAATTCATCCAAATCGCACATTTGACAAAAACCTCATGCAGTTATTGTGTTCAGTATTTGGGTTCGTTGTACAGTTGATCAGTTATTCTGTTCTGTTATTGAATATAACATGAAATATCCATAAAATATGTCACAATATGTCAAATGTTGAAAACTGCTGCCGCTCTTTGCGCCTTCAGCTTTGAATTCGTACTCACTTAATTTTCATCGTTGCAGGAAGGCCTTCAGGATGAGTTGTCCAGCTATGCTGACGAAGTTTTTGAGACGCCATCGGAGGCTGCTGTCAAAGAGCTGGACGAGAGCGAGCTCACAGGAAGTGCGCTGGACAAGAACGAGCTGGAGAGGAGTCACCTCATGCTGTGGGTTGATGTTTTTTATGTGGACATAAACCTCTGACAGGCTGCAGGGGAGAGAACACTGTTTTATACTGTCATGCTCTGACTGAAACATTCCCCATCTGACACATTCGTTTACAATTGTTTCTGCTGCTCAATCCAGGCCCTTAGAGCGAGGATGGCGGAAGGCAAAAGATGGCTGTCTGGTCCAACCCAAGGTGCGTCTGAAACAGGAAGTGGTGAGCGTCAACAGCCATCAGCAGCGGGGACAAAGGATCGCCGTTCCCGTTAAGAAGCTGTTTGCCAAAGAGAAGAGGCCGTACGGGCTCGGCATGGTCGGCCGTCTCACAAACCGGACGTACCGTAAGCGCATTGACAGCTATGTCAAAAGGCAGATTGAGGACATGGATGATCACAGGTAAGACAGCTGATTGAATCTTATATGAAATGAAGTTATTTTCTGCCAGTGTCCCACCAAATGGACCTGAAAACTTCTGTCCGTCTGTCCTCCTTAGGCCTTTTTTTACATACTGGATCACATTTGTCCATCTGCTCATCACCATTCTGGCTGTCACCATCTACGGCATTGCTCCTATCGGCTTCTCTCAGCATGAAACTGTCGACTCTGTGAGTATATTATGATTAGATCGGTATATCATCTGTGAACTTGTGTTGAATCCATGGGCAATATTAGTGATGCTACTCTTTTCACCGCTTTTAAGGTGTTGAGGAACAAAGGAGTTTATGAAAATGTTAAATTTGTGCAACAACAAAACTTCTGGGTGGGTCCAAGCTCGGTAAGTATCTATCTTCCATTTTCTATCTATGATTGTGCTTTAGTAGTAGTGCTCTAGATGTCTACATCTGTGGTTCCCAACCAGGTGTCAGTTTAAAGTCAATTCAAATGAACCCACTTCTGTAGATCCACAACCTCACCATAGCTGTAATGTCATCCCCACTGCTGTCCTGCAGGAGGCCCTGATCCACCTGGGAGCCAAGTTTTCCCCCTGCATGCGTCAAGACGAAGAGATCCACAAACTAATCCAGGAGAAGAGAGCGAGAGAGAGAGAGTCGGGCTGCTGCGTGAGGAACGATCGCTCCGGCTGCCTGCAGACTTTACAAGAGGAGTGTTCGGTCAGTGACAAGTTAACACATAAACGGCATCGTAGCACTTCTCTGGCTCCCTGCTTTTTCAACACTTGTCACGTTTAGTTTACATCCCTACATACTCTGATAGCAGATGCTCATCATTTGGAGTATCATCTTGCCCAAAGACACTTGTACTGGATTGGGGGAAGGAGGGAATCGATCCAGTGACCCTCAGAGTAATAGACACTCTGCTACAACCTGAGCCACAGCCGATATACATCAAATGCTGCTTTTGTTCCACCTTTTAGGTGTAGTTGCCACTGTACAAGCAAAATGAATGAATGTCTGTCTGTCTTCTCCTGCAGAGTACCTTAGCAGAGTGGGTGAAGTGGCCTCAGCACGCCAGTGCTCCCTTACTGAACGGTACACTACGTCAGCATGGTTCAGTCTGTCATCAGGACCCCAGGTGACTAAAACTCTCTCTGTGTGATTATTCTCCTGCCGTTTTAATGAAGTGCACTAGTATTGTAGAGATCATAATTCAGGCAAGAGGAACAGCCTGCTGACAGTCATTTAAATACTTCACAGACATCATCTGGCTCCACATGTGGACTGTATTGTTGGAGCTCAGTCACTCTAATTAAACACAGGATTGTTTAACATTTTTTCCATGTTTTGTAGAATTTGTCTGGAGCCAGCCTCAGTTTCGCCTCATGAGTGGCCTGATGACATCACCAAGTGGCCAGTAAGTACATTTACATATTAACAGCTAACAGTACCATATGTACTGAATGTAAACTGTTACATACTCAGATCTATATGTTTAAATTGAATGTTTAAAAAACCACAAAAATCCTTTTCTCTGCTTCTGATCTGTAGATTTGTACAAGGTACAACTCTGGGAATCACACCAACCTCCCCCACATAGACTGCACCATCACAGGCCGACCCTGCTGCATCGGAACCAAAGGACGGTAAGGATCGATGTCAGTGAACACCACAGGAGTCAGGAAACAGGTTTGACTAGGGCTTAGCCAGTATTTACTGTCTTAAAATGTAACTATTGCCATGCTCAAGTGTTAAATATTTTGTGTTTTCAGCAGCCATTTAAGTTAATAGACTTAGATTAGCACACTGTGTTGAAAACAAAACGTCAGTCCAGGATCAACAGACTGAAATCTTGTCAGGTTCATTTAAAGATAGGAAAAGATGTTTACATCTCGTTTTAAATCCCTTTTTTTCTCTGGGCTGTTGCTGATGAAGTGTCTCATGTTGTAGATGTGAAATCACTTCAAGAGAGTACTGTAACTTCATGCACGGCTACTTCCACGAAGAGGCGACTCTCTGCTCACAGGTAACACAAACAGACTTATTTCTATACTTAAAACCTTTTCTTTTCCTCAAATTCTACACAACAGTCTTGTCCAAAGAGTAACTTTGATGCTTACAGACATTTGATTTTAAAACGATGCTGCTCCAGGTGAGGCTCGAACTCACAACCTCGGCATTGCTCTGCAGGTCACTGTCTTATAAGTACCGCGCGCTGACCGATTGCGCCACTGGAGCGTGCTGTAATTTGTGAATTGAAAGGACTTTGGACTGAGTTCAACACTCTTATTTTCCTCCACAGGGTGGCAGTGGATCTACAGGCTGCCTGCTGACACTTTGAGTCCTGACTGAGTTTTTTTTTTCTCCCCTCTCTCTCTGCAGGTGGCCTGCATGGATGATGTGTGTGGTTTGTTGCCTTTCCTCAACCCGGAGATCCCAGATCAGTTCTCTAGACTCTGGCTGTCTCTCTTTCTTCATGCTGGGTGATTAAACTCTCTTCATCTCACAACAGTATTTAAAGCAGAAAGATGTTTTATGTGAAAATAGAGCTGCCTAAAGTAAACTGTAAGATATAAATTGGATTTGGGTCAGGATTAAAAATAACTATCTTGTCTGTGTTTGTAGGATCCTGCACTGCCTGGTGTCAGTGTTTTTCCAGATGACGGTGCTGAGAGACATAGAGAAGCTGGCTGGCTGGCTGAGAATCTCCATCATCTACATGCTAAGCGGTATCACAGGCAACCTGGCCTCATCCATCTTCCTGCCCTACAGAGCGGAGGTACAATGTCACCCTCACAACCAACTGTGTACAAGATACTATATCTAAGATTAAACCCCCCAAAAGCACGAGTCTGAGTCTCCAACCTGTTCCCTCTGTTTTATCTCAGGTGGGTCCTGCAGGGAGCCAGTTCGGCATCCTGGCCTGTCTGTTTGTGGAGCTGTTTCAGAGCTGGCAGATCCTCGAGCGACCGTGGCGGGCGTTTGCCAAGCTGCTGGCCATCTCTGTCTTCTTCTTCTCCTTCGGTTTGCTTCCTTGGATCGACAACTTTGCCCACATCTGCGGTTTTGTGTCAGGATTCTTCCTATCCTTCGCCTTCCTGCCGTACATCAGGTAGGTGTAGACGGAGTTTGTTTGTCGGTATTTGGTGTGTTGAGATTAGCTCACAGAGGGAACATCTGCGCCCTCTGTCATTAGATAATTACATAGAAGAAGGGGCCAGTCGATGAGTCACGCACTGTGGCTAAGAGTTACACAGGAAGATCCATGCCACTTTTCATATTTGTATGCCAAAAAATGAAGTGTTCTGTACAACAGCATTTACAAAGAGGCTTTGATTTGCTGCTTAAACTCCATCAGGAAACGAATAACGCCATTTTTTCCTCCTCAGCTTTGGCCGTTCTGACATGTACCGGAAGCGGGTCCAGATCTGCGTCTTCCTGGTGGTCTTTCTCGGCCTGCTCTCCGCCCTGGCCGTCCTCTTCTACGTCTACCCTGTGAAGTGCGACTGGTGCGAGTACCTCACCTGCATCCCCATCACAGACAAGTTCTGCGAGAAGTACGACCTGAACGCACACCTCCTCTGAACGTCATGTCGGACTGTTTCTAGACGTGCACTGACGCCGACATTTCTTAAATGTCAGATGTTGATGAAGTTGAAAGTTGGATATGGTGGTCCAGTGCAACTTGTGACTGCGCAAGAACATTTCACCTGGAATACTGAGCAGTATTTCAGGCTTTCATGTGGACCTATTTGTTTGTTTTAAAGGTACAACAGACCCACTATGAATAAAGGCTATGCATGAAAGCCTTCAGGCATTTGATTAAAAACGTTCACATGCACGGGAACAAAAC
The DNA here is from genome assembly GCA_946959425.1 of Argyrosomus regius. Taxonomy (NCBI): domain Eukaryota; kingdom Metazoa; phylum Chordata; class Actinopteri; family Sciaenidae; genus Argyrosomus; species Argyrosomus regius. Next base: position 15,809,181 of record OX336900.1, read on the forward strand.
TAACGATGAAGAGTTGACTGAAAACGATTGATTTATGTGTAAGTGATCTCTAGCTGGGCTAATCAATGACCATTCACACTGGAGGAGAGTTTAAAGACAGTTGTTTTGCGGCCAAATTATTTACCTCTCCTCTGTGGTAAAGCGGAGTTAACAGCACCCCTTAGTGGCAAAAAGGAAGAGTAACAACCTGAGACAGCTGCAATGGATTTTCATTTTGTACTTTTTTTTACTGATGTCCAAACAGTTTTGTCCGTTTACTGGATGTCCTTAGAGTTCAAACTCGCCAAGAAATGAGACTTTAAAATACTTCAATGTGCCTTATCGACACACAACCACGCATTTATGATGTCTTTTTGTGCCAAGCATCAGTTTGTGTCAGCAGTTTTTGATGTTTTTGCTCCTGTTCCTCAAACTCTGCAGAAACTGTAATTCACAATCTGAGAAAGTCGTGTAAAATAGGTTTTTACTTCAGTATTTGGTGGCTCGAATGCCATTTCTTGTTGGGTTTTTTTACCATTCTGGAAACCTTAGTTTCCACCACAGCCTTTAATGCACTTCAAATGGATTGTTTTTTTTATATTCACCCTGCGTTACATACAGAATGCACTCGTATGTTAATCTGCTCCATTGTGAATAGCTGTTACTGAGGTGAATTTGTGTTGTTTTATTCAATGTGGTGGCGTTTTAGCTACCTGACAATAAACACACCAAGACAGAGTCATTTCTTATGTCTGTTTGTTGTCTGATCACAGAGGAGACTTCTCAGAAAGCTAAACTTCTGTGCTCCAGGTGAGGCTCGAACTCACAACCTCGGCATCACTCTGCAGGTTACTGTCTTATAAGTACCGCGCGCTGACCGATTGCGCCACTGGAGCCTGTTTTGCTGTTTGTCTCGTTTCTACCATTCTTCCCCAGAATGAACCAACCGTTGAACATGATGTACTTTTAAGAGAGTAAATTCATAGACACCAGAGTCACTGAATGTTTTAGAAACGTTTAGATAACAGCTAGTTTCATTTCGATAACTCACCTGTGTTCATTTTACACCTTGTGGTAAACAGTTATGTGTGCCTCGTTATGGTGGACAGACTGTGAGTTGATGTCCTGAACGTTTTGTGAAGAATTTATGCCAGGTTGATTTTAAATGTTAGTCCTGAGGGTGCACTTGGTAGCTCACTGCCATCAGTGTCTAAAATAACGTGAATGGACGCATACAACAGGATCGACACATAATTTGACTTTGGTTTTGAAATGTCTGGTGTACATTCACCATTTCCTGATATCTACTATTTATACTATATACTATATACAATACCACAACAAGGGGCATAGGGGATAGGTTACGACAGAATCATTGCCTAATCGCAGCTAACACACGGTGAGAAGGCTATACAATCTTCTACCATCTTTCACTGACTGGCATTTTGGTTAACCACTTGTGGTCAATTACTTTTTTCCGTGAGGCATCGTGTTAAAACTTCTCTGCTCCAGGTGAGGCTTGAACTCACAACCTCGGCATCACTCTGCAGGTTACTGTCTTATAAGTACCGCGCGCTGACCGATTGCGCCACTGGAGCCTATAGCGCTGAAATGTTGCTGTCCCTTGTTTGACAGCATTTAGTCCCACATTCATGAAAAATTATATTTCAGATAAGTTTATTAGCAGAAAAGAGTAGCAGAAAATGGAAGCAGTCAAATAAAGCGCAATAATCTCAGAATAGTACTTAAATGTAGAATTTAATTAAACTATACTATACAGTAATAGTACCACACCACTAACCACAGTACAAAAAAAGAAGAGTCATTAAACCTTTCTCAAATTTAAAAACATGATTCATTGATTCACTCAAACTGGTCAAAGTTTTTATTGGTTGACCTGTTCTATCAGTTTCTTGTTCTTCTGCTTAATATCTTTGTCGCTGTTAAGAAAATTAGTCTCATTTAGGACTGAAAACTGTCTCATTTAGGACTGTGCACTGTAAAGCACACCAGTGCGCCGAGGAGTCCAGATGTGGCACCACTGACCACTCCAAGTGCTTCACATCTGTAACCCCTGTTAGCAGGTTAACATCTGCAGCAGGTTTGAGTCAAACCTCAGGAACAGAAAACTCCAGTGACGTTTAGGTCGTTTCTGCAGAACACAGCTGGCCAGAACTTTCAGAGCAAAGGCTCCAGTGGCGCAATCGGTCAGCGCGCGGTACTTATAAGACAGTAACCTGCAGAGTGATGCCGAGGTTGTGAGTTCGAGCCTCACCTGGAGCACAGGAGTTTTAACACGGTGGATAACGCGGAAAAGTAAAATTGAAGAAAAGTGTTTAACAAATGAAATAACCATGATGTGTGAGTGGAAAAGTAGTCCATACAGCCTGCTGACCACTCCACCTGTAGTCAAATACTAAATAATAATAATAAACCTACCCTGACCCAATAAGGCATTTTACGCATCATCATGGCGATGAGCTGCAGGGTGCCACAGGACTAACCTGTAAAATCAACTTGACATAAATTCGGTCGGTCCACCGTGCGTAACGCACACATAAACTGTGTGAGGCGTAAAGTGTAGTTTACATGGTTTAAGTACTATGTGTGGCATATTTTGCGCACCGACATATTCAGTGAGCTACCAATAGCACCAACTGTACACAGACAAGTGAGGACTTAACTATAAAATCAGCCTCAATTTGGCATCGATTTCTTCAACATATGTTGAACACACAGGCGAGTTGTCAACATGAAACTACAAGTCTTAATCCAAGCATACCCACCGTGCGTAAAGATGTGCCAGATGTTATCATTCAGCGACTCTTGTGTCTGTGAGTTTCGTCTGTTCCATTCCAGGTTAACTATGTTCAATATTGGTTTGTTTTGGTGAAGAGTAGGAGTAGTCCGCCATGTTAAGGAAGCTACAGAACAAGGAGAAGGCAGAGAGAAAAGGCTCCAGTGGCGCAATCGGTCAGCGCGCGGTACTTATAAGACAGTAACCTGCAGAGCAATGCCGAGGTTGTGAGTTCGAGCCTCACCTGGAGCACAGTTTTAAAATGCTCACAGAGGAAAAGACTGCTCTAAGTATTGTAAGTTCTAATAATCACACTTCACACTTGTTCTTGTGACGAAGCAGGCCTTCATGCAGCGTTGAAGAGAGATTGTTGATGCTCAAAACTCTCTGAAATCGTATTAAACTATAAACGTTAATATCAGAGATGAACACTGGTCAGATCCACACATTGTTCAAAGAAGCTGCACCACCTACTTCATATGTTTTGGAATCTTTTTTATTTATTTTCACATGAAGGATTCACATTGAAGTCTCTTTTGGTCAAAAGCAGTAACAAGGTTTTGGTTGTGAGAACAGGCACTGAACAGGAACATGTGATTTTAATCAGGCTTGTTGTAGCACTGATTGGATCAAATGGTCAAACAATCTTGTGAGAGACATCTGTGGAAAGAAAACTACAAATTATTGGGGGACTCCTAAATAAAACACTTCAGTTCTTCACATATAATTCTGTTTTAAAGACATTTTAAGACTTAAGTCTTTGTTATTCTGCGGTAGCAACTACTGTATAGATAGCAGTACCAACCAAGACTGAATACATGTATTACCAAAGCTACACAGACTAAGATAATAAGATCTTTCCAGATTTTTTCTCACTCCTCTTCAACCCCTGACCACCCTCCATTATTGAATAGTCTGTCTGCCCCCTTAAATTACCTCATTACCAAACAAAGACATGAGTGGGTTGTTGTGTTTCATGAAAGCCCACTAGATGGCAACCAAAGGCCAATAACGAACAGGTTAAACCTGGTTACAGGGTGCAACATGACTGCTGCTGAGGGTATAAAGCTTGAATTACTGCGACATTGCTCTGTTGTTCTTTGGGATTTGAATGTCATTAATTCGAGCCGGAAGGTTCATTAGAGTGCAGAACTTTTATTGGTGTTCCCTGATGTTCACTGTGAGTTGTACCACTGGGTTTGTTCATCCTGTCCCTTCCCTCCCTTTCTCTTCGAGTGCACACGCACACACATTACTCCAGCATTCATTAAGGCTTCTCTGTAATTGAGTCTAAATAAGAGTGTACTTATGTTAGAGAGGAGCCTTGAGAACACAAACACAGACGATACCGGTCTGCTTACAAAACACAACAGTGGAACTTAATCTTTTTCTCGGATTTAATGTTTTAAAGTTTATTTCAGTTTCCTGCCAGTCTCTTGTACTTCGCCCTCCTTCCTACAGAGGGAGGTCAGAGGTCGCACACTCAAAATGTTTTTTATAAAAATACAGTACCATTTTCTAACATTGCAACAATGCTGCAGTGCTTCTTCTTCTGTCTCCACAGAGAAATAGAGAGTAAGAGTGATGGAGACCTTTGCTACGGCTAGCCAGTGTTATTGATTGTCAAACCGTTTGACATTTTGGTCATCGGGTTATTTGAGGGCAGAGGGGGAGTTTCTGTCCAACGTTTGCAGTGACCTTTTTTATGAAGTCTTGTCATTCATGTGTGCTGAAGCGAGTAAAACCTCTAAAGCTGACGTCTTATTGGTCGAGGCGACAAATTGAGGATGAGATGAGAGGATCAATCATGAGGTGCTAGCAGGCTAGCTGTTTCCAGTCTTTACATTGAGCTAAGCTAACATACTGGATTCAGGATTAGGAGCAACTCTCACTAGGAAGATTTCCCAAAATATGGTGACATATTCCATTGCTGTTGAGTTTGTGTGCTTCTCTTCCTGGAAACCATTAATCAACCATGGTGTACAGTAGTGAGAAGCCTTTGGTCCTTCGGTCTTTGTTCAGTTGCTGTTTCTCCTGTCTATTTCAAGTTTATTAGAAACATTATGCAACAGTAGACTTACTAGATGCTTATTTAGAATGTAATATTTGATGTAGGTTGAATAATACGGCATTAAATAAAGTGATAAAGTAAAGTACAATGTGAACATTTTCAAACCTGCATTAACTGTTTTTGGGCTACTAAAGGGGTAATCACAATATTGACATGTTATCATCTTTGAAGCTAATAAACTTAGCATGCACTTGTTAGCATACAGTTTCCTATTTACACATTTTAGTACAGCATTAAGACCAACTGTAGCATTCATTTGGAGTGATGTCTCTGGAGACTTGTGATTGAAGTCCAATATTCACTCTAGCTACTCGCTAACTCTGTCTGTTAGCTGTGTTAACTTCTTCCACGAAAACAGCTGCTAAAAACGACACTACAAGCAACGAGACTGAACCGTAACAGTGAAGTTGTGGGCTAGAAAACTAAAACAATGAGCTGAAAGACGCTACAAAAGCTTCGTAGAGCTGAGAGGAGCTGCAGTGACAATTTAAGCATGATCTAAATGTCATATTACGCATATGTGATCTAATATTCTCTGTCTGCCTCGTGTTTTTCATCAGTATAAGATCTGGTGGAGCAGCTAATAGTGACAAATTAATGACCCCGCCAACATACAGATCCTGAAAAATCATCTCGGGACTTGTCTTTCTGTAATCTACTGGGTGCTTGGCCTAATAGAGGCAGCATTAGACCCCTCTCCCCACACACACACACACACACACTTGCAGACTTCTCATAGGAAATTATCTCTCCCCTCTCCTCCCACCATCCCACCCCCCTCTACACACACACACACACACACACACACACACACACACACACACACACACACACACTCCTCAACCTTCTCCAATCCAACTACATCCTGTCACGTCTCAACCCCACCCCCCACTCACTCCTGTCCATTTCATGCCTCCCAATTTCCATCACTCATTCATCACTTGGTTTTTTCCAATTCCCCCCCCTCTACCCTCCACACCTCCGCCGCACCCCCAACTCTCCATCACGGCTCCTATAGAGATGGTAATGTGACATGAAGAGGATGGCATCTACGAGCCATTGATCAGCATCAAACGAGACACACTTAGATACCCCATAGATACTCCAAAGAACCCCCAACCCTCTTCTACACCTCCTCGCATCATCTCACCTTTTAATAGATGGTTATTTTTGAAAAAAAATTAAAGATCAGTATCACATAGATAGATAGATAGATAGATAGATAGATAGATAGATAGATAGATAGATAGATAGATAGATAGATAGATAGATAGATAGATAGATGTACTGTACTGTTGTGTCTGCATGGAAAGGCGACCCTGAAATGGGACCCTGACAGCTGGCCAACAGGTGGCCACTGACAGACCCTCTCTCTTCATTGTGCCTGGAACAACAACCAAGACACACACACACACACACACACACACACACACACACACACACACACACACAATCCCCTCAGACTCAGCACCCAGGCCATCAGGTGAAGGAGGCCAACCAAAGAAAGGGTGTGTATGGGGGAGGGATTGTGTGTGTGTGTGTGTGTGTGTGTGAGCGAGAAGGGGGGGGGGGGGGGGGGGCAGTCCTAGCACGCACCTGTCTGATGATCCCACCTATGGCAGACTTGACTTGATGGAGAGTAATGTTATAGGCCTTCCTGGAACCACATGGTCCTATACACCACCTGGACAGACACTGACAGACCTCCTCTGTGTGTGTGTCTGTGTGTGTGTGTGTGTGTGTGCGTTTAAGTTAATGACATCATTGTTATAATTTCAGATAATAGGTACTTCTCTAATTAAACTCCTAACTCCTGTTTAAATTTTAAACATAAAAATCAAACCTCGACATACCATAGAGCCCACTTTTCCACCTGTACGCACCTATGCTGGCAAAAAAAATGAAAGAAATTGATCTTTCGTGCAAATTCAATACTTACCAGGTCTGCATTGATACATACTGCCTCCAGGAAGTAGCCTACATACTGTCTAATCCACTGTAAGGGGAGGAAGTCCCTGATGGTTCCCATAGAAAGCCTCAGGGAAGCATCTGTGCACTGTCTTAACTGGAGTTTAACCAGACGTACATTTGCCAAACCAACCTGCCAGTCTTCATACTTAAAGCCTTTTGTCTTGTAAAACGGAAATATAAATGCACGTCTCATACAAGTTATACTATCTAACTGAAATCTAATGTTTTAATAGAAGGTAAACAGAACTGCTGTTTCCATATACTTCATACCGTATAACCTCTATTTGATTCTTGCATATCTTTAATTCTATAATTTTCTATCGCCTAGATCCTTAAAGTTTCATCTTATCTTATTATAACTTCAGTTGGAGTTCATTTGCATTTGCTTCCACGAGCTTGCAATTAGACATGGTTAGAGGAACTAATGAGCGGCTCTTCATATATCACACAAGTGCTTTTTAAACCCAAAGAAGACACAGAGAGATGCTTCTGGCTTTGTTTAACATAAGGTAGCTGTTATGGAGTTTGTCATAAGCAACACCAACATCAGGTTGCACGGAATTCTTTGGAGATTGTGCGTCAACAGGGGGAAAGCCGGGGGAAACAGGCGGATCTTTTATAATACTGTAACATGGCTTACTTCCTGAGTTCCCCCGCCCTTCCTCCATGCACATATTTCCCTGTCATCTCCAGAGGACAGTCCTCCTCTTCTTTGCCATGTGTCCTCCAGCCGTGCTGAAGACCTGCTCTTATCCTCCACTCATTGGCTCCCAGTAACTAATTACACACACACACACACACACACACACACACACACACACACACACACACACACACAGGTGCACCTACACACACACATCTCATTAGCGATCACTCTAACAATACTCTTTCTCTGTGCGCCCTTTGAGAATCGCTCTGATGGTTGGTAATTCTCTCGTTCTCTCTCTCACTCTGTGTATGTGAGGGCACGTGACCTACCCCCACCTCCTCCCACCTCTGTGTGGGTTACATCTCACCGGGTTCATTTTCATGGAATTGTTATCCGATATTCACACTGCACACATGGGACCCATGGAGGAAACACAAGAAGAAGAGAAGAGAATGTCAAAAAAAACAAACAAACAAAAAAAACAGAAGACAAAAACAAGGTGAAGATGTGAGGTTCATACTGTCTCCATCCAGAGCCAACCTGCCTCTGAGCAGGCGCTCCAAGTGTGTTAAAGTCAACAATGCACTGTCCAGTAACATGAAAGGTATGAGGGGTGTACCTCAAGGATCGATCTTAGGTCTCCTATTATTTAATTTATAGTTATTATGATTTTCCGCAACAGTGTCACAGAATTAAATGTATATACAACACTGTTGGATACACACATGCAAAAACAGCTAAGATAGCAGTAGCAAAGTTAACAACTGCTATAGAAAGGATCACCCAGTCGCTTGATCAATGAAAGATACATATGTAAAGCACCCTTATGTTGACATTCTCATCAAAACTGAATTTAAAAGTTTTTGTGCAATAATGGATCTAAATCTTAATATTAAGACTTAAAACTTTTAGACTAATTAGAAACTTTGCTATGATCATTTACCACGTCCTGTTGTATTGAATGTTGGTGGCAAGCTGGAAAATGAAATATAGCATTATAGGGGTACTGGAGAAAAATATAAAAAAAATATTATTATTAATAAATGTAAAAATCTTTTGAGTTTTGCAAATTTTAGATTCAATATTTGTGTCTTCTATATAAAACTTTAAATGATTTGATCTCCATTCTGTGACTTTGTTTACTTTCCTTTGGAGTGAGTACTATTATCCTCATGAATATCTTAGGAGATTGTAGTGTACCCTTTCGTCGCACTGCTTTTCAGCAGTCAGCATCCTCTGAGAAAGCCATATGGTGAAAAAACTAGATGACAGCGTTTCAGTTCTATCAGTATCTCTCACTTGCTTCTGAGATGGTGTGTGTGCTGTGCCTTGAATTGCTAGTTTGTTAAAATATGTTCTGTTATTGTGTGTATGTTTTAATTGTGACCTACCAGGGCCATCAGAAAACATAGCTTTAAGCTAACTCTTGTACAGTAACCTACATCAAATGTTTAATGTTGCCCCCCAATAAAATAAAGAGGAATAAATAAAACCATCCAGTAGAACAGTGGTAAAGATGTGATCCCTCACTGGCTTCCCACCATATGAATATTGCTAAGGCATGACTGTCGGGCACTGCACCCTGTGTTTCTGATCTGAAAGGCAATCGGCTTTTGCCCCACTAGTAATCCAGAAAACCTTACGTACAAAGTAATTTCTACTAATATAAGTAATATTTGTTTCAAGATTTTTTATATAAATGGACAAGTCCGCCTTATTCTGTCTTCTTTTAAAAAATCAAACCATTTCTTAAAAAGTTGACTGTATTGGAAACAGGACTTTTTGGACCCGATGACCTTTAAATAACTTAATATGCAAAACTGGTCAGTTTAGTCTGAATCTTAATCCCACTTACACACTTATATATTTTTTACTGTGTAAAGTGAAAGTGAACGAGCACCTGTCACATTTCCAGCGTGACACACAGTCATTACAGTCAAAAGTGGAATGTGGCTCTCCCACATTGCACTTCTCTTATTGTTCTTCATGAAACGGTCTGGTTCGCCCTCTTCGTTTCATTCTCCTCCAATTAGTTAGCGATGGGTCAATAGCGATGCATAGCTTTGAGGAGGGGACCATTGTGTCCGGTGTAAGACAAGCAGGACTAATCTTTGTACAAGGCAAGTCTGGGCCTGCCTGGACAGAGGAGCGGCTGCTGGCTGTTACCAATCAGTCGTGATGGTGTGATGGGCCATCATGACTCAGCACAGGTGGATGAGAAAGACGTACGCAGTTAATGCGTAGGTGTTGTTTTTTTTAACTGGAGTGAAGGATCTGATTGTGCTTTTCTATTTTTGGTTTGTTCAGGTTAAATCTCCCAAAATACAAATGTCACGGACTCCTTTATGAATTTACAGCTTAGTTGACCAGGCGAGAGTTCCCGTATGGACAACCGCAATAATAAAATACTACTTATAAATTGACACACCAGTAACTATAACCTAATATTATAATATAATGTTTACAAGTATTACAAGTACTTTTATTTGTCATGCTTAAGTGTCATTTTCATATTGCAGTATTGCAAGTTTTGCTTAAAGGTCTATTGTGTAGGATTTAGTGGCATCTAGCAGTATAGTTGCTGAACACCCTCGCCTCACTCTGTCCTTCCTAGCGTGAAGGAGAAACTATGGTGACTACAAAACACAAAGGCCCTGTCTACAGCCAGTATTTAGTTTGTCCGTTCTGGGCTACTGTAGAAATGTCTGTGGAAGAGGACCTGTGGCAGGTGATTGTACACTCATGAAAATAGTTTTCCCAGAGCTGCCTTAATTTTACCTTTAAGTTGAACTGACTGACAGTCGTGATAGTAGTTATCAGACACTTTTGCCTCCCTAGCCATTGCATGATTGGCTGTATTGCACAGTGGCCCTTAAGAAAACACATTCAACTAGAGAAAACCAAATTTGTTGTTCTCAACATGACCTAATAAAACAAACTCAAAGAGATAATGTTCAAACAGAACGCCAACATGGCAGCAAGAATAACATACCTTGCACTCTTGTGCACATTAACAAACGCACATTATGCAAACAAACACAGTCACCCATGCTACATTATATTAACTACCTTTACATCTTACAGCAGGACATGGCGTTCCACTTCCCCGAGCATGGCTGAGGGACATTTTTGTTGGTCAATCATCAGCGTTTTCTGGAACAATACAACCGTGAAACAGGATCAGGGTCTGAAACAATCCCCAAATCATACACTGTATGTTTGCTTCAATTAATATATAACAAATTTATGCGTTCATCCTACATTTAGGTGCTGATCACAATCTCATCTCTCTCCACCACAGAAGCAAATCAGAGCCTCTCCTGTCCGAGATACAATTTGACAAGCAAATCAATGTCTCATGAATATTTTTGGAAGGCACTGTGCGTGCCATAAGATGAGCCCAGACTAAACACTATCATCAACGTTATCGCTATAATCTTCAAAAACGCCATATAAAGTGCAATTTTCTCCCTCACTTTCCATTTCTGAAACTTGCTTGAAAATTCTAATGACATGCTACAGTATTGATTGGTCCCTTTCCTCTTTGCGAAAAAAGCCATTTGACGGGGAGTTTCAAACTGATCTTGAACTTCGGCAATCAGCTAATCATTCTCTGATAACTGAGACGAATCAGTCACAAGTGTCCAACACCCTATACAGTGCAAGGACTTGTGTTTTTAATTTAAATTTCAAACCAATGGAAAATTCCATGCCTTCAATAGACCACTACCTCTGCAACAGCTTAGGTCAATAAAAGGATTGCAGCTTTTACTCTCATTGCTTATCTGTAAACTCCACTTCAGTTTGTTGTTTCATTCTTACGAGGGGTTCAGCTTGTGTGAGGTACAGAGAACACACACACTCTGCATACACAACCTGTACCAGTCAGCTGTTTAATCTTAAACTCTGCAATCTGTTTACCGTGGGTCACCTGCGTCAATAACAGTTGGATGCAGCTCTTCCTCAAGATAAGCACCTCGCTCTTTGTTTCCTCATCTCTCTCTGTACAGAGGGGCGGTTAAAGTGCAGATTTTGTAACAGAAAAATGCCAATAAGCGTGGTTGTATCATATATCACAGCCTTTGTGCGACGGTTGGGTGTGCATTTGTTCTCCTAAGAATCACTGGTGAATATCCTCCTTTGCTTCTTGGCTCTGTGCTGCCATCATCTTTCATTTCTGACAGGCTTTGTGGCATCGGCAGGGCAAGCTTGGGCTTGCACAGTCAGCCCTCCCAAGGTCTGAGGCATGCACACACACACACACACACACACACACACACACACATTCATACACACAAACACACACAACCTCCAATCAAATTGAGACCTTGTGAATGCCCCACAACTAAATTGCTGATTTTGGCGAGAAAGCAGCTCTTCAGACGAGGCCAATCATGTGTGGCTTCTGCTAAAGAGGCTACAGTCGCCTGCTAACCCGTCTGACCTCCAGCCATCGTCAAGGAGAGGGGGGCAACAGTTTGTGGCAGCGTTTTTTTCCTAATTTGGCAATCATCAACACAAGAGAGAATCATCTCCAGAATCTGTGGGGTCGGCTGCTAGTGGGGTCATCATCATAGCTGTGAAGTGGTATTTAAGTTGAACCGATTTGAATTCTCCTAAATGTAGAATATAATGATCATGCAGTTGTTAGGAATATTTTTCCTTTTTACAAAGGAAATTTTGTAAAAGAAAAGAAGTTTCAGTCATGTTATACAGCAGCAGTTGACTTCTGCGAGCTAGTGTTGCCATGTTCAGCCCGTCCCCATCCATAATGGTAGAGTGCCGCCATGTCTATTGCTGAGACAAATCCAGTGTAATTTTTCATTTTAACTAACGCAAACTAAATTACAAAGACATTTACCTTTGGTTTCCTGCCGGGTTGCCATCGTGTGGAGCCAGTTCAAATGGAATTTTAAATTAGGCACAGATGTCGAAGTAGCGATGTGATTGGCCAATGGTTTAACACGACCGTGTAGAAACAACACATTATTTATAGGAAATAACAAAATATGTGTCTGCTCAGTAATAACACACAAATTGTGTCAGATAACATGTTGTATCGCAACATAAAGTAACTAAAACGCAGAGTCATGGTGCTAAATCATTGATGATAGAAAGCAACAGCTAACATTGTTGATCTGCAACATCCTGTGTGGCTATTTGTAGTACCTGCCTATACAGATATAGGACCAATCAAATGTTTTAATCTCAGTTGAAGTTTAATGCAGAATGGAAACACTTCAAACATGTGTAAAAGTTCCATAGGTGGTTGAAAACCTAAGATACCAACTCGTCACTCAGCCTGCTATTAACTATATTATCACTGTTAACATGTCTGGTCTTGAAACAATCTGGTCATCCACCATTTCCTTTATTCTCCCTTTCAAGTTAAACGCCAAACAATTTGCCCTTAACAGTTTTCCTGTCCATTGAAACTGCAAGTCTATCCTATTGGGTACATAAAACCAAACCCCTCCTCTTTCACCCTTGACATAAACCCAACAGTTCTACCACCCTGCCTCCTTCCCCGATAGTATAGCTGGCAGACACAACAAGTGTGGTGTTGGCTGTTTACAGGGGGGCATAGCCACTCCTGCCAGGTTCTTTATGATCCAGGGTGGGTTGCAGCAGTGAATGGGCCCCTGCCAGCAGCCAGCGGTGGTCGGGGCTATACATGGGAGAGGGTCTCGGCAGGCAGCTATTGTCATGGTAAACGGGGGATTGAATGGAAGAGGACGGGCAGGACACACACATAAAACAGAGGAAAACATGAGGAGGGGAAGGAGGGAGACAAACACCCGACCACCTCAGAGATGGCACACATCTAAGCTAGCAGAGGCCTTGTACATCTACCTTTATGAGGGGCTGCAGTTCAGGCATATATTACAGTATATTCACTCTGTTCTCAGCAAAACATACTCTAAATCAACTCCCTTTAACACAAAACTCCATAAAGCTAAGGTACAACCTTTAACTATTCAACTATTGGAAAGTTTTTATTACAAAGAAATAAGAAAAACTGCCTCGTTCTGAAGCTAACTGTGTTAATGCAAATTCTAATATATCAAATCACAAAAGCTGAATAGAGAATCTGAACAGAAATAACGTGAAAAATGTGACATTTTTGCCTCGGGAGGGATTTTTTTGCCAGTACAAAAGCAGTGATAAATGAAAGTGAATCTTTTATCAATGAATTACTTACATCATAAAACGTACCACATTTGATCATGATACCACACTTCATTCTGGATATAATTACATACAGTACAGCTCCAAATGCAAGGCCATTAGTTAGTGCATTAGAATATCAAGTGCATTTCAAAGCGTTGAGCTTTGAAGCATAATAGATATTCAGGAAGCATCTGTTTCCCATTTCAGTCCTGCTAATGGACAAGCAGTTAGGTAATATTTTACTTTTTGCTATATTTAGAAGGACTGCACGTGGATTTTGCCTTTGCTAGCAATGAAAGAAATGACTCATTATAATAACTACTATAAAAAATTATTCATGACTAATAGCAGCTACGGCTAGCTTCTGCTGCAATGTTGACTTGGTTTGATAAGCAGAAAACGCCAACTAGACGTTTCCTTGATAATTACCAAGCAAGCAACCAAGAAAAATATGGAACCCATTTGGAACCTCTGTTGAATAAACAATACAATCTGTATATCATATTCAGTTACAGCATTTTGAGACATAATGATGTGAGGGAGGCTTAGGAAAACGCTGAGCTACCCTCAATGCCACAGACAATCCGCTGCCATTCTAGTTGGATCAATATTTAATCATTTGGAATGGGCGCATAGCAAAAGATTTTCTTGTCCTTCAAAATCTGCAAAGAAGGAAAATTAATTCTACTATTTTTCTTCTGCAGCTTAAAGAAAAAATAGATGCAGCAATATCAGAGACATCATGCAATCAACGACCACCAGTTCGGTTTGAGATTTGGTAGCATTTAAAGGTAGAGCAACTGGACAAATATATCATCTACAGGCAATTGGGGAGATGTTTGTCAGTTTATTTTGTTTATTCAGTGTTCTGCCATTAAATAACAAGTAAGAGGGTCTGCTCAGTGGCACAGAGACAGAATATTTTCACATCTAACTTGGTTTAAATGGACCAAACCAGAGTTGGTGATTGTTGGATTGGAAAGACTAACCAAGATGGATTCGGTGAGTTTTATTTTGTCTGTCGTCTGAATGCAGTGTGTTTTGAGTGTTTTTAACAAGGCAATTAGGCAAGTCTGTATGGTAAAAGAGAGGAAGTTCAATTCAAAAGGTTACTGTTGTATTTTCTGGTTTAATGAGGAGAATATGTGCAAGAATATTTCCTTTCTTGACATTTTGTGAACTTATTTGTTTATTTATTGGAACGTAGCAAAGTCACCGCTTGCACACATATATCACACATATTTCAGCTGAATCTTGGGGACACACACCTGGGCGAATATAGCTAACCCAGTCTCCAGTTGTTGGGCTGACGGGGGCCCATATTGTCTAACCGCTTGCTACAAGGAAGATGAGATGAGATCACTTCTTTCTTCTCTCTTCTCTCTCTTCGACAGATTTTGTCCAGTCTTCAGCTCCAACTCACACTAACTCAAGTAACATCTCTTGAGGTAATTATCAGTTTGTTAATAGTTCCTCTGGAGCCACAAAAGTGCTCACATACACAGTACTCCCCAAGACCTGTAAACAGGCTTTAATGTGTAAAATCTGTGGAGTTACCTTTAAAGAAATACAAAGGTATGCAAATGTCATTAAAACAAGTATCCAACATGCTTATAAGTGCAAAAACTGACTGCTGAAGCTGTTAACAGTGACTGAAGCTGCACAGCATTGGTCCTTTGGCTGCCAGTGGGTGCATTTTGTCATCACAGCCTGCTTATTGCACCCATTTGGATGGAGCGTTTGTCAGCTGCCTGGTCGGAGCAAAGAGGGCAGAGAAAGGGTTAAAAGGCTCCGGCTGCCTGATAATCCTCCACCGTTAAAAGCCCTCCAGAAAGACGTGACGTGTGTGAGGTAATCAGTAAAAGATTCAAGTGTGCCAGAGAGTGTGTACACACACACACACACATACACTCACATGGACACACACACACACTAGCACATACACGACTGAATGGACAAAAAGGGAGGGAAAAGACTGAGAAGAGGAGGGAAGAAAAAGACGATAAACACTCCTCCTCTCACTCTTTTTCTTTTCTCCTCTTTCGCTCAGCCCCCTTTTTTCTCCTCCTACTGTCTCTCACTCCCCGCTGTGTCAATACAATGTGACAGAAATTTTCACTAGAGTTCCCTCTCAATAAAGCAAACACCCACATGGCTGATATGACCTTTTTCCTTTCTTCCCGGTCTTGTCTTCTTCTTGTCCTCTTCATTCCTACTTGTGTTGTTTGCTGTAGTGTTTTGCCGGGCAGCGAGACCACCTCGTGAGACGCCACCTTCTCTGTGTCTCACTACGGCTTCGACCACGCTGGCGAGATTACTACACCCTTTCTATCCGCACGCTACGCCGACATTTTCCACTCTTGATAATGGGTGTGATTTTGAAAAAGAAAACGCCGCTCTCATGTTGTAGTGTGCACGAGGAAAAGCAATCTTTGACAAAACACTTTCGTATAAATGTCAACTTTCTGCAGCCCTCGGTTTGGTCGCTCATCCCAGTACAACCGATAACTGACATATGACTGCACAAAGGCAGGCAACACTTCAGAATCTGAGTTTCTGAATAGAAACAGTATCTTTCCATGCCTGCCTCCCTCTTTATCTCTGTTTTTCTGCAGCTATCAAAGGTCTTCTATATTCCACACTAAACATTCTCTCAGAAATTGTCATCACCATAATACTCCCCTCCCTGGCTCAGGCCGGACCAATCAGTCTCTGGCCAACGATCTTCAATTGCCCTCTGTGTCGCAGCATCAAGCATTCAGAATTTGGCATTTAGATGTTTAATTGACTGTCACTGATAATGGGATTGTGTTCATTCAACCAGGGTGCTACGAGGGGTGGCACAATGCCTATGAAACTGACAGACAGAGGGAGGGAGTGAAGGGTAGAAAGAGACAGACACTGACCCTCTTTCCAAATATAGAACATATATGGTACGTATTTAAATAAGCAATTAAGGCTGTTAATAAGATTGGTATGTGGAAATGTTTAACATGAGTGACACCTGTTATATTAAGATTCTGTGTTAGAAAAAGTCTGTCTTAATACAATACTCACACGCCATACATACCTTGTGTACCTTTCTAACACAACGACATTGTAAGAAATGCACTTCAGTTCAATTGATGCTAATTTGAGGCTTCTGCAGTCTGAGTTAGGGACTGTATGAAAATTATTTGGGCAGGAGGGATCAGAAAAGGTTGTTTCTTTTTGCTTAAAGGTCCAGTGTGTAAGATATGGGGGGGGGGGGGGGGTTCCAGAATATGACAGACATGGAATATATTATGCTTAATTATGTTTTTATTAGTCTATAATGACCTAAAAATAAGAACATTCTTGTTTTTGTTACATTAAAATCAGTTTTGAATGTTTTCAGTAAAACCTTTACTTGATTGGTTTAATCTGAAAATGTAGCATAACTGTAGCTATCAGCTTGAGGTGGATGCTGGGTATTTAAACGGCAACACAAGTTTCAAAAGTGAGCTATTATGAAGAATTGTAATTAATCATAACCTTTAATCAGCACTATTGGTCAGTCTAGTGCTTCAAGATCGAATGAAAAGCTTGATGCAAAGGCTGCGCTATGTTGCACACATGGTGAAGACGTGTGTGCACGAGTAGAAAGTGTTTCAACTTGAAATGAGCAAAAACATAAACACACAAACAGTTAACACACACATAAAAATTTGTCTTTGGTTTCACCATCAGACATTTCAAAACGTTCTCACTGCAAAATGCTCAATATCATATAAACCCCCGTGTGCAAAAAAGGGAGCACCATTGTGCATCCCATTCCTAGTTTCTTTTATAACCTTGACAACATTTGGGTTAAAGGATTTCTTGGAGATATTTCTATTAGCCATTGGTAATCTATAACATTCCCTGAAGGTAGAAGTTCAATTTCCCTGTACAGCGAGTGAGAGGCGTTCTTAACAGTATTACTTTACATCTTTGCATGCACACAAAAGTATGAGGCATGTATGCACCTGCCACACATCACACACACACACACACTCCCACTCCGTGCCCATTGCAGTTTGCGGGTAGTTGGCCTCTTCCCCGCCGTCTCCCAGAGGAACATAGATGTTAACTGGCATTGTTGGGGGGCTGAGCTGAGGGTGGTTTTTAATAGCTCATGATTACTCTGGAGAGGGGAGCCCATAATTACAACCACAAATGATTTCACGCCCCTCACCCCCATGATGTGCTCTGAACCTAATCACAGGGAAGCACAGAAGGGGCGTAGCGGAGGAATTGGAGCTTCGACAAAAGAGGTTTCCCCTTTGTTTGCTGACAGGAAATCGAGAAAATGAAATGTGCCGAGTTTCACCGGGTAAATGTACTGCAGAGAGTTCTTCCATGTGTTCTGCATGCCTAACATGATCATAGGAGTTACTTTTGTGATTGTCGAAATTCTTACTAAGGTCCACGTTTAGTGAAAGATTTATTTTTTTTGCATTTTTACATACATGATTTCTATCTTTATGTGATGCAGTGCATTAAATGACACCAAGGAAAGCTGCAAAATCATACAATACAGATAACATAGATGATCAGAAGCACTTTACTCAAACTATTTCACTGTTATGGGCTACCTATTGGTGAGATGCACTCCTTTTTACCAAACCCACAATAAAAACCTCCCGTTTCCCAGACAAATCACTGCGTCCCCTTCACTTGTGAGTCTAACCAATTTAAAAAGCAGGCAAACACATGTGACGTGTTTTTTTCTGCTTCTTTTTTGGCTTTTCCCAACAGTTTCTCTCGTATAGCCTACTGACATCATCCTTTCATGTCTTTCCCGAAAAGCTTGAGAAGCTTTATTTGTCATTGCCTCGCTTGTGTTTGCTTCTTTTATCCATTACACATAGACTTCCAAACAAACCAGAGGCATAGTGGGGTAACATGGGCACTTGCTTCATTGTAGAAAGAAGTCTTTTTTTTGTATAAAAAAAAACAAACATATTATGATCTTGACCATTCTCATGTATGATGACAGTCTTCCACACACACATACACCTTCACACCCTTTGATACCCCTGAACAATCAACCTAAGTTAGCATTCTGCCCACGCATCTCTTTTGCCCAGCCCATGCCAGCCAGACACACAAACACATAATGGCCAGACTACATGTCCTTAATGGAAGTGTAGACAAACGGAGGAATGCTGGGGAGAGGATGGAGCAAACCGTACGTCTGCCCACATCAGCCAGCCCTGAATAGAGATTGGCCAGGAACGCGTAAACTGGCCCTGTAGGAGTAAAACAGTTAAATGGGGCTTCTCTTCTTCTTCTCTTTCATTGTCTGACTCTTAAGTCTGAAAGAGAAAACGCTGGAACGTGAACAAGTGTCTGACACTCACCCAAAGCTTTAACATTTACTTACTTTATTATATTTAACTGGTATTTAGCATGCAACAGTAAAATAGGGAGACAGGTCTTGATTGTTAGAAGAAATAATAGGTCATAAGAGGTCAGTGGTTCCCAAACCTTTTTGCTTTTACCCCTACAGCATCACATTTATCAATTTCAACCGTTTATCTGATCATTTTAGCTATCCATTTTAAGTGTTTATCCAATACTTTCTGTGTCAACCATTTATCCACTAGATTTATATTACTTACCATTTTCCATTACTTTTTAGCTAACTTACTTTTAGCTAACTTTTCAATGTGACTTCAACCATTTATCTACTACTTTTAGGTTTTTGTGCTTCTTTTAATCGTTTTTAACTCATTAAACATAGGGTGACCAAGTTTCCTCCCCATATAAAAACCCCAAAAATATATTAACAAAAAAAAAAACATTTTTTTTCTCTTTTTTTCCCACCCCCTCATTTACTCTCTATGTCACTTGACCACAGTGGTCTCTCTTTCCTTACTCAAACCAATCAGACACAAACCAAAAGAAACTTCTTCGTGTCACTATTTTGCAGCGTAGACAACGAGCCAGACGTAGACATAGAAGCTGGGTGCACTAAATAAACCAAGTCAAAATACTGCTGCCACAGCCAAAATGCACTATCCCCACTCAAATTAATGGAAAAACCTGAGTTTTCACCACAGTGCCAGGGATGACTAGGATCGGGAGCATTTATCACACCTACCAAGTGGACCTTTCAACACCATGGACGCCATGAACGCAGCACTTTCATTGGCAGGTAATTTACGAAGGAAGGAGTAAGACTCCTGGAGCCCTTTAGAAAAGACTGACTTTCTTTCTTTCTTTTACATGACAGCTAACCGTTAGCGTACTGACAGGTTCTGTCAGAGAGCTGTAAGTGGCATAACTCAAAGACTAGCAACAGTCTTGACAACAACAATATTATATAATATACAACAATATTGATTGACACAAATACAGAAAAATGAATTTACGTGTGGTGCATTATTCATGTTTTTATATTGGGTTAGCTAATAATGAGTGGAATAGACGTATGTTGAAAACAATTACACTTTACAATTACTTTCAGCTAACAACTAATCCATTACTTTAAGCGATTGCTAATTACTTTTAGCTAACTGTTTGTACTTGCTCAACTTGCTAGCTCTCTTGCAAACTTATTTTCTCACTCAATCACAACTCAACTTTTTTGAATCATATTTTTTGTTCCTTCAAATTACTTGAGCTACTCAACAATCTTTCCACGTAGGCCTACCCATTGGAAACTTCAGAGCTACCCTGTGTGGTAAAAGTACCCCTGGTCCTACTGAAATTAACACATTATTCAAGGTAATTTTTCTCCAGAATGCTGCATATTATGTCACTTATGCATAACTGACATTTACAAAGATACATCAGGTTTTTTAAGCACTGGGTATCTCATTTTAGAAGAGCATTCTTTTGTTTGCCTCCAATAAAAGCAAAGAAGCATTTCATCTCACATTTACCTCATTAATATTTCTGCTAACGATGCTCTGCAGCCTCAGTGTTGGAGGTGCCCCAGCTGTCTCCTTCAGTAGAAGAGTAAACAAGCTGAGAGCTCTCTGCAGCCACAGACACAGATCGCCGTGGCCTGTTACTCTCCCCATCACTAATTGACCATCGGCCAAAGGACAAACCTCAGCCCTTCTGCTGCGTCCCTCCCCCGCTCCCTCTCATCCTCTCTTTGTGCACGTCTCCCCTCACCGCTACCTTCCTCATCCCTCACATATCCCTGTCTTTCATCTGCTGTCTCTGAGTGTGTCCGTCGCTCCGTCTGTATCTTCCCTCCCTTCATTTCTCTCGCTTTCTTTCATTTCATCTTCTCCTGTCTTCTTCTGCCGCCCCCCTCTGTCTGCCAGAGCTGTCTGCAGTCTTGCATAATTAGCTGGACTGAGCTGCTGTGGGTCTGGTCCAGGTCTGGCTTAGGCTCAACCAGGCTCATTACAGAGAATACGCCTGTCTGTCCTGCCTCCTGCTCTGCCTCTCTTTACTCTCTGGGTCTATACGGGGCGAGCATGTGGATTCAAATGGAGAAAAGACACAACCAAGTGTCTCTAGAATCAAAAACAGAGACTGCTATGTTCACACCAAAACTGAGACTGTCCCTTTTCAGATTTTTGTCCTATACATGGCACAGATGTTGGGTCTTTTGAAGAAAAGCACACATTTTGGAGAAAGCATGACAATACATAAAAGTCACCTCGGACAGAGAGACAAGAAAATGTTCATGGGAGCTCAGCTCAGCAAAGCTAGCAAGTTTAAAAGAAAGCAATATAAAAAAAAAGTCAACTTGTTTGCAGCTTGGGAAGTCACAACTCAACAGAACACACCTTATCAGGATGTATGGATCAGGTTGCAACAGCACTGATGCACCATTACTACCAAAACCAAGCATATACGTAGCTAACTACATTATTTCATGATGGTTAAAGTTGAGTTCAGTGTAGCATCAGCGGCTCTGTCCTGATATGAGGAACTTGATATTTTCAATGCAGCTTTCTTTTTTTTTTAACTTAAAGTACTGAATCTGTCCTTCTTCCTTGATACCTGGCTCCACAGACTTCTGTTCTGTCTCTTCAGTATTGAGTATCAGATAGTGTTAAAGGCTGGAAACAGACCGTGTTTTGTAGTTCTGCTCTTGGGCTTTTTTGTACAAAGTGTCTAACCATGCATGGAGGCTTTTGATACAGACTGAGAAACAACAACTGTGTCTTTTTCACGGCATCACAGTGGACTTCTGTGTAATGTTAAGGAGGCCAGTCTGGCACAATTAGAACTCGTCTCTGTCTTCATTCACAACTGCTCACCCCTGACTGCCGGCATGTCGCTTTCAAATCCATTTTATTGCCGAGACCACAGCTGAGAGACAGAAAATGTAGGTTTTCCTTTCTGTTCAGAAAGTGCTGGTGTTACCACTTCTCGTGTAGCTTTAAAATTATAAAAGTGTGATAAGAACAAGAAAGAGTGTTATTATATGAAAGTCAATAAAATGATCATTTATACCCTCTAAATCATGAAGTTCAGTGTAGTGTACAAGTAGTTACAGCATAAAATAAAAGTAAACCTTACAGACAAAACAAACAAGATGCACAAAGCAGCCCTACATAAATAATATACTATAACTATGAGACATTGTCAGACAATGACAAGCCGGTTATTTGAGCTCTAACCAAAGGATGTGTTCAAAACAAGTGAGCTTATTTTTATGGTCTCCCAAGGCTTATTATTAAAGTCCCCCTTTGCTCAACAATAGGTTTTTATTGTTGGTACCTCATTCGAATGTTTGGCCTTCACTGTGCAGAATGATGTACAGATTTGACAACTGAAGGATGTCCTCACATTTATTTGTTGAAGGGGAAAAGGTTCCTCTGTGTTCATCTTAAGTCTCAAATTTAAAGACTACAAACTTTACTAACACAGCCAAACATCAAGCAAGTTTAACAGCACGAGACATAGCTAAAGAACTAAAACGACTAAAAGTCAGTCCCAGATTTACTCTTATCCAGCGACTTCTTGCTTGGTCACTCTCCTTCTCTTTTTTCAGCTTCCTCCGTCATCCTCTTTGCTTTCTTCGCCTCTGCCATTAGCTATGTCCATAGAAACCACTAAACTCAGTTCCACCCGCTTGACCGGCTCCGATTCTGGCACGACACTAGCATTCCCCCAGTTCCTCCTCAGCAACAACAACAGTCTGAGTACCCAGCTCATTACGGCTAACTGAGCTATAGGTAAACAACTATTGCTTGTGTTGCCATGAGATTTGATACAGATATTTATGTTTACCACAAGATGAATTGTAATAACTTTGATGATCCTCTGACCTTTCCACCAGCACCACCACTGGGTCAAGATTTAACTTTTTCTAAAGCAAGACTACTGACAGCTGTACTATCTAAAGTGCTAATTAGCAAATGTTAGCTAACACGCTAAATTTAGATGTTGACAATAGTAAACATTACACCTGCTAAACATCAGTGTTTTAGCATTGTCATTGTGCGCATGTTAGCATGCTGTCATTAGCATTTACTTGAAAGTACGGCCTCAAGAAGCAGCTAGCTCATACAATGTGCTTTCTGACCACATAAGAAATAAAAGTGTTTATAGTTGTTAAGAACAACCATCCTGGTGAAAAGTCGGTCACCACAGAGAGAGTGGAAACTTGATATCAGTTAGTAAAGTTAATAAAGATAAAGGTCTCCTGGCATGCTTTCACAGTGTGTGAATGTCGACTCTTTGGTTTTGGAAAGTGCTGTGTCACTTACTGAAAGCTAACTGATTTCAGATCTTGGATCAGGCGATGCATTTGTCATGGATAAAATCTTGATGACTAATGCAATTCACTGTTGTGTGTTCAAAAGTAGAATGACTGACCCAAGGGTGCGCTACAATTTCAGGTCACACCAAGGTTACATTTTGTTTGGCCACTAATTGGCCATGAAGGGCACAGTGTACCATCGGGGACGACGTGTTTACTCTCACCTTTTTTTTTTTTTTGTCTCAAGGTATTCTTGCATTACTGCTGATAACGTTCTCTTTAATCATTTAATTATATACACAATGAATAAGAATTATTTGAGTATATCGCGATGTGTTGTCTTGGTTCTTTTTAATATTCTACTCTCTATTGTTATTTCAGTTCATCCTATTTTATGTTACTTAACTTACAGTAACTTCACTTGGGGGGATCTCCTCTTTGCTGTGTCTTTCTTCATTGTGTCATATCCACCTCTACCCCATACTTCTTCACTCATATTGCCTCATTTTGCTTCACTTACAGCATTGCTCTCTCCAATATTGTCCCATCTCCCAATTACCTCTTCAACCCCTCTCATTTCTCCCGCTCTTATTGTGTCTGACTCATTTACAACTCTCCATCGTGTCTTTGCCCTGCGGTGCTGCTTCTCATCTTCCACCACTCTGTCATGTCCGTGCCGTTCTTTCTTCCCCCCCCCCCCCTTCCAACTCCATCTCCAGCTCCCTCAGAGTCTCTCCATCTCTTTCTCTCCCTGTTCTATCACCCTTTTTTTCCCTTCACCTTTTCCCAGCAGAGTTCTTGGATGGGTTTGTTCTCCAGTGGCTAATTTGACTGTTCTACTTGCCAACCTAGCAGCGGGAGCTGTGTGTGTGTGTGCGTGCATATGTGTGTGTGTATGTGTGTGCTTCACTTCTCCCCTGCCAGCTGCTGTTATACAACACTAGTTCTTGCCTCTACACACAAACACCTCACTTGCCAGCAAATATGCACACACACATGAACACACACACACACAAGATCACAGGTTTAATGTGGGTCATGGTGTTGTTTCATTCATGTATTTCACTGTTCACATGGATGTGTGCAGGCCTTTGCTCTTTCAGCATCATCATATGAGTTGGATTGATCCTTTAACTGTGATACTTTATGCTGTGTGTGTATGTGTGTGTGATCTTAGTGATGGTAAGGATGACGATCTAGGCTTTAAACTGTATCTACGTCTCCTCCTCCAGTGGCTCTCGACATGACAGACAGGCAGACGGGCGTGAAGTTGAAGCAAAGCAGCGATTGGTTCCAGCGAGCAGAGTCTAATCAGCACATCAAGCGTGAGCTCCTTAAGTGGCTCTGAAAAGAGGGGACACATACAAATGAAATGCATATGCGTCCAGCGACACAAATCACATGCAAATGCACAGCTAAATACTGAAGGCCACGCGCAAATGCTAATGTATAACAGACGCGTGGCTCTCGTCGTGATCTAATGGGAGTGCTCTGAACTCGGGAGCAGCACAGCACACGATGTGCTAACAGACTGATGTGCTAAGCACATATCCGCACAGCGTCACACAAAATACACAAATACACACTACTCACATGAGCCCAAAACCTTACCTGTCAGAGGCAGGTGTGGTCTCTGAGGACCCAATCAGTTTTAATTAACCCCTTGTGGTGGATGGTGGATGGTGGATGGTGGATGGGGGGGGGGGGGAGGGTGGAGAGAGACCGGAGAAGAAGAGTAAAGAACAGGACAAGCAGGGGGAGAGAAATTTCTGCTTGTCATTGCCGGAGACGTGGGTGAGAGTTGGGAATTAACGGAGAAAATTCGCAGAAAACAGCCACCTCCCTGTGGAAAATGTCATTGAGAGGAGGATTAGACGATGATTTACAGGCACATTGTGGACCATCGATTATATCTTTTTGTCTAAAATGTTCCATTTAAACTTAAATAATATGACCAGTAATAGGGATGGAGTTTGATAGCATTTTTTTTCAAATCCCTCAGTGAAACTTTGAAGGTTGATGAAGGTTTGTTTGGTTTGTTTAGTTCGTTATGAAGGACATATCTTAATTTATTAATTTTACTCAGTATCAGACTTAAACCACAAAGAAATCACGAGGAGGCTGTGCTGTAGTTGCAGAAGCTGTATACGCTTCAGCCAAAACAATACAGTTGACATAATTCTTTTATTAATTTTCTGCATGCACGATTGCCATCTTGGAGCTAGATGCAAAATGGAACCCACCCCCAACTCTCTGTTAACACCATCTCATCCAGAATAACAAATTGTCAATCAGGTGAATGTTTGAGCTTTTGATCACACGCATTCTTCAAAAGCTGCCTCCTACAACACACGCAATGCAACTTGATGGCTGACGGTTGAGTCTGAGATCTGGGTGTGTTATTCTACTAGCGGCAGCTAACATAGCCTTGAGCTACTAGCCTCAAGCGGAGATTAGAAGCGGGCAAGACAGGTCTTGTAAGCCTACTTCTTTGTAACTCCACACCAACAGATTTTTTATTTTTATTTTTTTATTTATATTTTTGACGGACGCCGCGAACAGCTCACATAAATTTGCACAGAGCAGCTCGAGCTGGCCAGAAGTCAGACACAGAAACAACACCGAGAATCCAGTCGAATTTCAAAATAAAACACCAGCACCAGGACATAAACCAAAGAAAATGACCAAATCTGGGCAAGTAAATGAAGTCTGGCAGGCTAAACACTCTGCTTCTGAAACACTCCAAAACACACCAAAACAACATTGTGGCTGCGCCATGACAGGGTGGGGTTTTGGCGTAAGTAGGATACGTGTATGCATTGTGAAATGATTGTAAAGTTACATTTAGGTTTAATTAAAGAACCTTTACAAATAATTGCAGTTTTGGCTCTGGAGTCCCACAGTGCCCTCACTCTGTTTGCCCTCCTTTATGGAGATGGATGACATCAAAGGATGCAGATGAAGTGCACAAGGGGTTTTTGTGTGAAATGCAGTCAAAAATCTCAATCTCAACACCTATAGAAGGTTTTGGAACGTTGTGTCAGCCACCACCATCATCAGAACTATTCTGACAGCTCGTGGTGACTCAGAACCTCACAGAAACACTTCATGTCCTTTAATCTGACCCCCCCCTCCCCCTTCCCTGATGAATGAAGAGAACACAAAGGCACGGCGAGTCTGACATTGACACAATGACAGCCGCTGTTTGTGCTGCATCTTTTTCACACACCTCAAAGACACGCACCCTCACCAACACATTGACATTCATTATTGAAGTGTTGCTGGTTAATGCAACCAAGGCCCGGTAGATAGGGTGTCGCTCTGCAGTCATCCTTATGTAATCAGAGGTGATTTCCTGAGAAGGCCAGGATGAGGTCAGAGCCGGTAAACAGAAGTTGGTTTACTGACCAAACGACCCAGTGTTTACATCTTAAGAAACGTTTGACAGTGAAGGATGTCGATTCACATGGTTGAAGATTTGGTTTTATTACTGTATATAATAACAAGATAATCACTTGCCTCCCTTATGAGACAGCCGTGTATACTTGCATGTTCCTGTTTTGACACTTTGACCACTGCAAAGACAGAGGAAGGAGACGAGGATGGGCTAATCTGAGGAAGAGCTGGACTCCAAATGAACTTATGTGCATGAATCCTGTATGTGTCTTTGTGTGTGTTCTGTCTGAAAACCCCTGCATGCATCCATGAAAGTGTGTGTGTGTGTGTGTGTGTGTGTGTGTGTGTGTGTGTGTGTGTGTGTGTGTGTGTGTGTGTGTGTGTGTGTGTACAGCTCCCCCGGTGAGCCAAATGCTCCACTGCTTCACAAAGCAAATCGCAGCTAATCAAATAAGAGCCCTCAGCAGTGCGCAGACATAGGGAGAAGAATGGAAGAAGTGTGTGTGTGTGTGTGCGTGTGTGTGTGTGTGTGTGTGTGTGCGTGCGTGTGTGTGTGTGTGTGTGTCTGGAGGGGGTGGTGTGGAAGCAGTCTAGTGGCTTTAAGAGGTCCTGGATAGTAGGTGGGGGTGGAAGGACATACACGTACACCTGCACAACCTTGTACTGCTGTAAAAGACACATGCATACATGGATACTCATGTACCCACACACACACACACACACACACACACACACACATACACACACAGACATACAGCAGATACATAAATGAAGAAGTCAAGTGCAAATAACTGCGTAGCATCTTTTGTCTGTCTTTTCTGTAAACCTCCTTGACTCCCTCTGCGTTTCGTAAGCAGCATTGTGGGAGTAAAATAAAAGACTTTTCACTGAATCCAAGGCCTAACTGATGGCTGACTTTTTATCCAGTCCAACCTGTCAAATATATACAATTTGTGGTTAAAACATGGCCAACTGAGCGATTATGAATGTGTGATTCCTTGCTCAGGGTACTTGTACCCTCCTTGGGGGTACTTCTGCAGTTGCCAGGGGATACGTGGGAAAGATTGTAGAGTAGCGCAACTAATTTGAAGCTAATTAAAAATATGTTTGAAGATAAAAATAAACAAACATCCATATAGAATTACAAATTGGTGTGATGCTGATTTTAATAAAGGGGGTTACAACAACAGTTAATAGGCTGCAAGCAGCAACTTCCGTTCAGCCAATGTTTAAGTGCCAAAAACTGTAATTCCTCAAACGGCCACTTGAGGCTGGCTAAAAAAAAGAGTCAATCTCCATAAGCCCCCATGTTTAAATGTCCAACTTCACAGCAGAAATAAACATGTTTACAGCCTGGTACAAAAAACAGTTTTGGTCTCTATAGATAATTTCCACATTCATAACAACTATACTGAGGCTGAATTTTTATGAAACTCACCTGTTCAAATTATATTAATGCTTAAAGTTATGCATAATTAACAGCGTGGCCACTTTGATTACAGGTGGCTTGTTTTAGCACCCAGGCGCCATTCAGTCCGCCTCCACCGACAATGCACATCCCCAACATGACGTGACGGAGACGTGACCAGTGGGGTTTCGGGGTGAGCTTCAAAATGGCTCTTTATAAATCTGTGGGTGACATCACGGATACAACTTTGATTGTTTATACTGTCAGTGGGAATGACATGAAGCAAAGGGCCACAGATTGGACTCAAACCTGGACTGAGCCTTTGTACATGGGGCGCACAGTCTACCAGGTGAGCGACCAGGTAAGTCAGTAAAAAGTAATGGATAGACAATCAAAATAAATGCTTATAACTACTTGATAAATAAGAGGAATAGCTTCAAGTTATGGGATAAACAGTTGAAATGATAAATTAAAAGTAACAGATAAATTGTTAAAATTTTATAGTAGTACGCAAACCTGACCACACCATCCTAAACTAACAGTGCTAACATTAACTGCATGAATACATCTGGAACCTGATAGCTGGTGTTGACAAAGGGGTTCTTGAGTTTATGTTCTGGAGCAGGATCCTGTCCATCTCAGGCGGGACAGTACTAACACTCAGCTGCCTCTGGACAAAAAGTTGCACATCGTAACTTGAACCTGGCGAGCCTGTTTGTGACCATGAAATCTGGAACTCAGCAGCGATCTAACCAAGAGTTTGCTGGCTGAAAGTCCGTCTGAGCAGCAGGCCAGATTGAGGAGGTTGGTCCAGACTTGTTTTCTGCTCTGCTCCCTGGCACCGATATTGACGCTGAGTGAGTGGCAGAGCTCCAGCTCTGTTCTGGCTCCCTTTCGATACTCTCGTCCATACTCACCCTCCTGACACGCTGCCCTCTGGCTAGCCCTCCATGTGTGGGCATGAGTGTGTGCAGGCGTTTGACAGCGCGAGGGGTTCATGCAGTTGTATCTCTGTGCCTGAGTAATCTGTGAGTGGCTTGGGTCTTTGTGCGTAATTGTCTCTATGCTATGTGTGTTTTGTGTGTATGTGTGGCAGCTGTGTGCCCTCCTCCTGTCTGCCTGTGGGACAATCAGCCGCTCCCTGCGACCACAGAGACCGAAGGCACAGGGCAAGAATGTCTTTCACTGACCAAGTGGTGGATGCCAAGATGCACACATACACGCACACACAAGACAAAAGAACACACATATATGCTGATACACACACACACAAGTGGCTTTATTATTCATCCATACAATTCTATTATATATATTTTTTATTCATCAATACAAACGTATGTGCATTCTTTGTTGAAAAGCAGCATTCAAAACAGTAAAATTAATTAATTTCAGTGGAATTTCTATGATCAACTTTTTGCTGTTGCCTGCTGTCTTGACAGTGCTCATCAGAGAGCTCAGTCATAAACATGTATTTGTTACAATTATATTACTACTACTATCAATGATGAAATACTAGCGAGTCGTCAGCTTTGCTAACAGCCAAACATGCAACAAGTGCAACAAAACAAGACATAGTAGCCAGCTAATATTACTTACTGGTCAAACAGCAAGAAGCCCAGCTTGGCGTCTGTCTTTCAGCGTTTTATTTCACCAAGCTCTCACCAGTGACTAAAAGTTTTGACTTATCCGGCAGGTTCTTGCTTGGCCACTGTCTCTTTTTCTCTTCCCAGCTCCAGGTCTGGCATGACACTGGCTCTATTCCCTGTCAGCGTTCCTCTGTTCCCCCGGGCCTGAAAGCGTGCTTCTCCCGTTGGTCCAAAACGCCTGTATTACAAACACTAACATTCTCCTGGTGCTCTGAGCTCACAGTCCGGGCAAACCGGCTAACAAACTGAGATAACATTAGCTGACAGCAGTTATAGTTAGCAGCAATTTATTGTCTATCACAAACCTATCAGAGGACATTAGAGGGAAAACCAGAAAACATTTTATCCATAGAATATGATCCAGTTTCACCACAATCAGTGAAATAGTTGGTAGTGTGTGACTTGATAGTACCCGCAGCAAAAAGCTACATAGTGTACAGGGTGCAGAGTGGGACCAAGGCATCATTCACCTGATTACAACTCAGTGTGTGACTTCAAAATGGATGTTGGATCTTGGATGTTCCTGGTTTGCTAGGTTAGCCGTTAGCTCATCAGCTACAATTATTCAACTAGTCTTGTAAGTCATCAGAGCTTCTACTGGGTGAAATAGTAGAACTGATGTCACATGCAGTACAATATGAAGCTATGTGTTATAACATACACCACAAAACAAAGAGATCACGTAATAAATATGATGAAATGAAACTACGGTTACATGTGTATGATTTCATATGACATAAGACAATAACACACACTGATGCATTGTACTGAAAACACAATACTACATATTAAATTTGAATACATGCCAATATAGTATGTTAAGAGCTAATGGGAAACAATGGGACATGTGACACCCATCATCAGTTCAGGACGCCGACACAATAAAGCAGCAGTAAACGGGTTCACGGTCAAACAATCCCTCTTATGACGTGTTGATGCGCAGTAGACAACAATGAGTGTTTTCCAGGTGGACCTCACTCGAGTGCTTCAGCTTAAAGTCCTTGTAAAGTAATAATAAATATGTGTTCTGAGTTTGTCAGACAAAAGAAGAAAGTGGTATTAATCACCCAGTCAAATTCGAATAATTAAAAAATATTGAAAAGTTTATGAAATTGGGTGTCAGAATGAGCAGTATTCTCAGCTCAGCAGTGCTGTCACTTTGAGGCAGTCACTGGAAGTCTACTCTACTGTGGAGTACAAGAAAAATGTGAAGGTCAAGGCCCACATGGGAAAGGCACTCTGAGTACTTAAGAGCATAACAGATGTAATGGAAATGGTTTATGCTGTCTAATCCTGAGAGTACTGTGTGTTCCACAAGTTCCAGCTCTGGAGAGAAACGTTGCAGAAGCAGGGCAAGAAGAGAACCAGCACATAACAAGAAAGTGACACATAAGCACTTAACGCTACGAGAAGGGTGAATAGAGCATCTTTGGCCTTAAATAACCTCTATACGTAATGTACCATCTGTGTGTGTGTGTGTAGTTGTGTTTGTACTCATTTGCACACCTGCATTTGTCTGCGCTACATAACCCGAATAAATAAAATTAGCACATCAAAACTGAAACAGAATCTAGAGGGTTTCTGTGTGGGTTCACGAGATCCAGCCTTCATTTGTCATCGCCGCATTCAGAAGAATAAAGGCTCTTCTGGACAAAAATCCCACAAAGTATGCTTTCGTTGAAGGACAGGGCGAGGAAATGTTCAGTTCTTGGAGTAATGGTTGTTCTTATTGTATGTAAACATAGCCCACTCTGACCAATTATGCAAGTAGGTAAAACCCTAATCTCTGCAAATGAAAGAAAAATCCCCCTCACCGTACTACGTTTCAGTCCTTTTCTTCTAATTCATCATCCGCAATTCCTTTCAAAATGGAACAGGCAATCTAAATGGAAACCTCATTAGCATTTCATACATAAACAACAGCCTTTGGGATAGACTATTTAAGTGTATTTCCTGCTGAAGTCCCTCCTCTAGTGTCAGGCCAGTCTGGAGAGACATTAATGGATGGTCTGACTGCTGAATATCATCCCGGTCTTTTTCCCTTATCAATATGTGATGAGGGTTTGGAAACCAGAGAGGGATGACAATTTCCCGCCAGTTCAGGGAGGTGAAGGTTGTTCTTGCCCCTGATATGTGTGTATATGTGTGTGATTCCTCCCTTCGATTCATGCCCCAATGAGGAAATTGCATTTATCTGTGTGATCTAACACTTATTTGTACATGTAATCACTAACGCTCAGGGGTTCCTCAGGGACTATAAAACAGGCTTAGGGTGTTTTCCCTCTGCCACCTTTTGCTTTGTGCAACAATGAAGGATCTAATTAGTGAGGGACCCCCATCATGTCTCTTCTTTTAGCTGTTCCCCATAAAGAATAAGTCTGTGGCTATCCCCAATAAATGAGGAGTTGAACCCTCTGTCTATGTCACGCTGGGAGGAGCGCTTCTTTAGCAAAGCTGGTTGACCCTGTTTATGCCCGACTCTAATCAGGAGCAGTCCAGAGGGTGCCATGATGGCAATAAAACACCAAACACACCCTCTTCTTGTCTCCGTTTCTGCCTTCGCCCTCCTTCGCGTAACCCTCCCGAGCTAGCACACAAACACAAACACGATGCAGAGCCCCCCAAGAGAGGCACCAAGGAGGAGGTTATAAACCATTATAAGCCAGGTTAGCCTACAGTGACAGCCCAGCTTGTTCCTCCTTCTTTGAGCAGGTCCGCGTGCTGGGAAGTCCCAGCCTCTCATCCACCACGCTGAATAGAACCGCAGGGCTCTGGCTCCACAGAGATAGTGTTATCTGGGCCGCCACGGGGCTCCGATCGCAGCCGTGTACACACACGCTCAGCGGGTAGCGCACACATCAGTCTGAGTGCAGACAAAGAAACATGTGGACCAACACAAACATGGGCAAATAATGTAACCGCACACAAGCACATGTGCACACTGTGTGGTCCGAGACAAACAGAGACAAATGCGAAAGTTCACACACATTTGGGCACAATGGACGCCTCTTTATCCTTCAACTTGAGCGTGATAGTGACACTGACTTCTTCAACTCTCCTCACATTTCCGGTTACCTCCAGGCTGATAACTGGTGTAAAATGACCTGTAGCTGACTCAGAATCAGTCTCTCTTATCAGCTGGAGGGATTTTCTCCACGCACTGGCGGTCAACGGTCACACGCCTCGGCCTGAGATCCGGCTGTAGTCCCTGCTGTTTTTAGGAATCTGAGTTATTCCACCCATTCCTGGAGATCTCCACACATGACCTGTCGCCGCTGGGAGCCACAAGCCAGAGGGACAGGGATAAGCCGCATTTCTCCCCTTTTCCTCCAACAATTTCAATTAAAAAGAGATTTGAGGTGGAAAAGCACATTTTCATACAGGGCATGCAAACAAAATCCTGGAAAAGGGTGAGAAAATATGCGACGGTAAGTTTTGAGGGCATTTTCTAACAGCTATGAGACATGAGTCTGTTTGTGGAAATTGATCTGATAGATGCGGGGTCAACATGGGCCACCCCCCATGGATGCATGACACACCACTGTCTTCTTACATCTATGATTTCCCACCACTAAAACGTGCACTCTTCATATTCTATACATATTTCACCCAGATCCTATATATAGTACCGAACACGCTGATTGACAGCCTTTCCTTAATTACCTATGCACCAATAAATGTTTTCTAACTGTGCAGCTTATTAATTTTCATTAACAGTAATTTAGAGTTGACAAAAGTATTGTTGAGAGTTGTTTATTGTCTCATTAAAATGACTGGCTCCTCAAACACACAATCAAAACTTTTGATTAGCTGTAAAGAACGTGTTAGATAGTCATGGTGACTGTACTTTGCGTGCCCCTGAGTTATCTCCTTGAACTTCTCGCCCCCTCGTGACCCTTGCCGACTTCAGGCAGAAATCTGAATATTTCTGAACTAAGAGCACCACAGTTTGGGAATCCTGCCTGATCATTCATTTTTGCTTTTGCTTTTACACAGGTTATTTATTTGTTATTTTTAGCAATTCTAGAGAAGGCAATGTTAGTCTTTTGGTCGGTCCTGTTGGATGGATTGCTATGACATTTACAGATATTCGTGGTCCACAGAGGATGAATTGTAATCAACTAATCAAATCTTCACTTATCAGGTCAAAATTTCAGTTTTGTCATTTATTTTTTGATTTTCAAGGACAAAGCTCATTGCTGTAAACTGTTCTCCTGTACCCAGATCTTAATTTAGCTATTAATACAACAATTAAAGACACAACATGTAAAATTATAACAAGAGAAAGCAAAACAACAGGATAAAAAGTTTAGAGAAATGCAAGCACTGAGCAAAGTAGGACAATGCAGTCAAATGATACAAATCAAATCAGCAGCCTGTGCAGAGAATTTGAATCTCTGATTTTCATTAGCCTCCGCTAATTAGCAAATGTTAGCATGCTAATACACTAAGCTAAGCTGGTGAACATGGTAGACATCATACCTACTAAACATGAATATTTTTAACTGTAAGTACGCTAGCATGTTGATGTTAGCATTTGGCTCAAACAAAGTACAGCCTCTCTAACGTGGGTGTAAATTCTTTGTCTTGTTACTTTTATATTTGCATACATTTTTGAGCAGCTAATTAGCAGTTGCTAGCATTCTAACACGCTAAACTAATATGGTGAACATTGTAACGGCTTGGCATCAGCATGTTGTCATCGTGAGCATGTTAGCACTGATATTAGCATTTAGCTCAAAGCAGAGCTGTTCACTATTATGTCTTGTTTGTGAGGCTCTTTGTGACAAATTATTGAAAAGTGATAAATGTTTGTTTTTCTTTATTAGATATCTCATTTTCAACCCTTTCCTCCTAAAATATTTAATTAAAAAACACACTGACCTCGGATTCCCATCAATGAGAATAAGTGCCTTGGGTGTAGTTATTTTTTTATTGTTGTCTCAAAAAGGATCATGCAGTTGAATCTTCCCTGAAAAAGATTCATCAAACCAGTTTCACGCTGAAGTTATAATCTGGTAGTGTCTAATGTATCCGATTACATTATATCGTGTTATCATATTTACCCCCTGTATGTTTCAAATACCAAACAAGTCCAGACCTGTGTGTGCTGATTAATGATAAACCCTGATAGACCTTTTTTATCTCTTGATTGCACACACACAGAGCTCTAACTCAAACAATAATCCTGTCCACAGCTGCATGTTACACTCCAACATTTGTGTGTGTTTCATAATGACACAGTGAATGAAAACATGTTTTTTTTGTTACTGTTCTTTCTTTAATTGACACCATTTATTGCATCAAGGCATGATTGCATTTTTAAACAGCTTAAAAAAGTACAAATGAAAATAACATGGTAGGATTAAAGAGTTCGTATCAAACTTGATCAATATGATACAATAAGAAAATCTGACCTTTATGAGTTGAATTTATATGTACCCGCTCATCATTTGTCCCCTCAAACCAACAGTTATTATGTTCTCAAACATATTTTGATTTGTGAAAACAAACCATACAAATAAAAAAAAAAACGACACCAAAATAATCAGTAAGGACAAAAAGGTAAATCCATCACCCAGTGACAGAAAACACAACTCTTATTTTCTTATTTATCAACACAGAAACACCAATGAACTGCATATTCCTTATCAACAAATTTGGCGAAATATAATCAACAAATGCCCAGTTTTGTATATATTTGGAAAGAAGTACATATTTAAGCAAAAAGGAAAAATAATCGACTTATTGCAGTGTAGAGTTTAATGTTCAAAAAATAATCAGATATGGACGATTACAGCATTATGTATCACTTTCATTATGGTCAGTAAACTTTAGAAAACATTTTAATATGAAAAAAAAAATAAAACTAAACATCCCGATAAACAAAGCTGTCTCGCTTTCCTAAAACTGCTGCCTATCAAAGTGCATAATGTTCGATTTTCATGACTGATTTCAGGTCTGCTCTTTTTTTTTTTTTTTTGCTTTGCAATACATAACTGTAGACAAATGGCAAATGTTCCTGCCTAGCTTCATGCTATATACTTTAGTGAATATATATTAAATTGACTATATAAAAGTCATAAATGACTGATTTCTAATCTCAGACTATGAATTTAAAGTTTTCTCGTTATCCATCCTGCTCTGATAGCTTCATCTTTCATCATCGCACGACACAGACCGTTGAGATGAATGGCTGATTTCACTGCATGTTAGTTAAAAAAAAAGAGAGAGAAAAGTTTAATGCTAATGTAGCAAAATAGATTCCTGCATGTCTTCTCGGTCCTGTAGTGCTTGCTTGTGGAGAGTGCTTTGAAGGAGGGTGTTTGCCATTATTTCATCAACGACATATAGCTGCAGTTCAGTCCAGTTCAGCACTCATTTGAACACGTTCTCGTATTACCAGCTGCTTGACATTCGAGCTGTTACAGTTCCACAAAATCCAACTTAAAGGATGATAATTAGTTTTCTCTGCACGCAGTCACAGTCCTCCTTCTGAAGAAACCATTTGCTGCCATTCATCCTGCAGAGTGCGATAATCCCTCGCAGTCCGCATGAAACTTTAATTTGGTTTATAAATGTTTCTCTGTTGTATTGTCATTTCATTGTGCCTGATATATCAGTGTTGTGTCATGTTACCCACTGCTTCCTGTCAATCACCTGACACCCTTAGGAAGAAATGAGAGTCTACGCCAGGAGATAATCCCCAATCACCAACATATTTTTAGTCACATCAATGTCTTTTAAGGGAATCTTTGCTAGCTTGTTTGCTCACAGCTTCACTTCAAGACAGGTTTGACATCATTTTAACAAGAAGGACAATTGAATGTTACAAAAAATAAATTACAAATGTAGTGTATTGCAGAATGATTGGAGGGAATGCAGAAGTAACCGGGCTGTTCTTCTGGGTTGGACCAGTAATCAGAGATGTTCATTGGGTGTAAATAATTAGGAGTCAATGAGGTTTCAGGGTCAAAGGTCACAGATAGGCCTCCACTCGTTCCCATGGCTGCATCTCTGTGAAGAAGCCCTCGCACAGGCCGAAGCCCTGATCTAGAGTCAGAGGAATCGCCTGCGCCTCTTCTTTGATCTCCTCCCAGGGTTGGAGCACCGCCTCATCTGGTTGCTCTGAGAACAGCGTGGAGGGCTCGTCGAACTGCTGCAGGTGGTGGTGGTGGCTTTGGAGCAGCTGATCCTGGTCCAGCTGGTGCTGCTGTTGCTGCTGCGGCACGTGGAGCTCCCCCATATTGACCGCGCAACCCATGGAAGCGGCGCTCAGCTCCATGTAACTGTAGGACTGATGGTGGTTCAGGTGCTGGCTCTGACCTATGATGTCCCCTCCGCCGCACCACCTCCCCAGCCCCGCCGAGTGCTGCCTCCCCTGCATGGACACCTCCATCTCGCAGCCCAGGGAGCTCAGCGCTGTGTTGATGTCCAGATCCTCGAAGGTGCTACAGCTCCCGCTGAGGACATCATCGAAGACAGACGCCAGGTCAAAGTCCCCCCTCAGGATGTCTGCTTTGTGGGCCTCTGTCGCCAAAAGAGGAGACTCAGTCGCCCTCATGGCTTTGCCGTTGTTCTTAGAGGGCAGGTGCTTCCGTTTGATGCCCACCCCCTGGTAAGGGAAGCCATTTTGGGTGCTGTGATAACCCTGAACCAGTTTGCTCTGTCTGTGGGTGCTGCTGCCACCACTGCTGACGCCGCTGCTGCTGCTGTTGTAGTGGTTCGCAGACATCCTCCTGCGCTTGAAGATCCCGTTGACGAACATGTCAGCATACTGTGGATCAATCTGCCAGAAGCCCCCCTTCCCTGGCTCGTCTTTCTGTCGGGGGACCTTCTTGAAACACTTGTTGAGGGACAGGTTGTGACGAATTGAGTTCTGTGACAAAGACACACGCAAAAAAAAAAAAAGAGAAGATAATTAACAAGATCCCATTGGCTTTGAGCAAATTTGAGTTAGTCATGCAAAAACCAAATGTGCTGGTTTGTCTTTGTAAGGGAGACGAAGAAGAAGAGAGGAGGAGGAGGGAGGGAGGGAGGGAGGGAGGTGTATTGTTGTTGTTTGTATAGGAAAGCAAATGTACCTAATGAGGCTTTCTAGTAGCAGGCAGCTCTGTGCATTTCAAACATGATCAGCTGTGCTTAGCTGCCATCTCTCTCAGGAGCCCTCATTAACACACACACGCACACACATAAACACACACACATTAGAGTGCTTTCTTCGCCACATCACCATTCCCCTCAGACAAAAAACCCTGTATGAGCACTCTCTTGGAAGATGGAAATTTCTGAGACCCTTTGCATAAAAAACAAAACAAAACACTCCAGATCATCAAAAGACTGAAATTAGACTGTGATTCTGATGGACCTGCTGCAGCTTTTCAGATTTACTCTACATGTGATGTGAAAAGCCTTGTCTGACGTCCTGCAGCATAAAGATGTGGTGTCTGATGGTGACACTGGGATCAATTGCTCACCCTTCCCTCCCTCACCTCGCCATTTATCTGACTCATCAATAATAGAGAGAGAGTTAGCCGGTCTCGGTTACCTGCCAGCTGGGCTCCGCGTGTCTGTAGTAGCAGAAATTCTCAGTTATCCAGTTATAGATGGTGGATAGAGTCACTTTGGGTTGTTTGCTGGCTTGCATTGCCATGCAGATGAGAGAGGCGTAGGAATAAGGAGGTTTGACTTTAGGATTGGTTTTATAGTCGACTTCCACAGGCGGGCTGGCCTGGATGGGGATCTGTGGGTACCCGTTCCCAGGATGTGCGCAATTGGCAAACCGTGGCGCTGCGGTGGAGTCGCTGCCGGAGGTGACAGGGCTCCCTAAGTATGGAGGCATCCCAGTCGCGGCGGTGTCCCCGGCTGGGGGGCTTGACGGAGAGTCGGTGCCACCTCTGGGGAAGCCGAGACGCTTGAGAAAGAGTTGGTGCTGAGAGGACGGACAGCCCGGTCCAGCTCCGTTAGGTCGCTCCGGGTCCGCGCTGAGGATGGAGAAATTCTGGAGCCAGTGGAGGCTGGTGAGGCTGTCATCCATGGGGGCAGAGTCGGACCCGGTGACCTGATCCTCCGGGTATACCGCCAGCCATTTCTCCTGAAACTTATTGGCGATGTCTGGGCTCGTTAGAACCGGCATCCTGGCTTTGCGTGCGCAGTGAGGGCTGAAGATGGCCAAAAGAGCTTCAGATCTGCATTTAAAGTTTTGTTTTATCTTGAGGTCAAAGACAAAAAGGTAAAATAAAATGACAGTTAATTAAACTGATCACACTGATGTCAAATAAATCACCACGTTTGGCCAAAACATCCCAAAAGAAGCTATTTAATCCCACAAAATGATGCGTAATTTCCCTACCTCCGGCGCAGTCTTCTCGGAGGAGATTCTCTGTGTGCACCTGTTGCAGTCAGTCCCTGTCTCTCCTCTCCAAGGACTCAGCGGCGCATCCAGTCTCTGCGCAACAAGTGCAGCGGGGGGAGGGCGAGTAGCATCCAGCAGCAGTGCATATGGAGGAAAAGGGGTATGAAAGCAGCTCAGGACAGATCCATGCCGACTCAGGCGAACCAGGCTGTTACTCATCCAAACGCTCGACTCTGTGTGTGAGTGTCCGTGGGAGGTCAAGACGTGACAATGTCTGGAGGGTGAAAAATAAGTCGCTCATAAAGCCCGAGAGACTGCCCACCATCCCTTTAAACGCCTGAGGGGATTTCTGATTGGCTGACTAACCGTGCTTCTCCAGGTTTCACTTTAACACACACACACACACTCTCTCTCTCTCTCTCTCTCTCTCTCGCTCTGTGTGTGTGTGTGTGTGTGTGTGTGTCTGTGTGTGTGTGTCTAACTCACACACAAAAAGGAGGGGGCACTCAAATGAATGTGGACTGAGTGCCGTACATGCCCACTGCAGTAGGAACAGTTAGTTTGTCGTTTGTCTGCCTTTAATCTCTGTCTTCATCCGGGAAACAGGCTGAAATGTGACCTCCGTGGCGCGCGTCACGGCCCCCTCCATCCCCGCTGGCGCTGAAAAAGACGCGCCACAGGTCCCGCTTGTAGCGCACATTTGCACCTGCAAAGAAAATGCAGCCCACTTTAAGTGATAAGCCTGTATTTACCGTGCCTTTTCACTGAGGACAATTTACCTTTCAGTGGATTTCAACCTAATCCTTTTTCAAACATGCACAAAAGACACAAATGCCTGTAAATGTATACTTGAGGATAAACTGACGCATTTTAGCTGAGACAAGACACAAGGGTTAGGGTTCAGATAGCCCACATACAAGTAGAAGTAGCAGAAGTAGAACTTTTAGAAAGTTAATGGACATTTATATTCATATGGCAATGATAAAACATGTAAGACGAGTCATTCTGTGCAAAATAATACAGGAATCAAAAGATGTAATAAAACCACAGGAATAAATAATGCAGATATCAACAGAAGAGAAGGGGGGGTCAATAGAAGTGTCACATTAAGCAGAGTTTAGTCATTGTCTGCATATAGTGACGTTAAAGGAGCAGTGTGTAGGATTTAATAGCATCTAGCTGTGTAGTTTTAATTTTTCTGTTTTACTGTCTCCTTCCAAACATGAAGCACAAAGTACGGTGTCCACGAACACATGAAAAATCTAGAGCAAGTGTTTAGTTTGTCCGTTTTGGGCTACTGTAGAAACATGGCGGCTAAACATGGCAGACTCTGTGGAAGAGGACCCGCAGCGTCTGTGGATATACAGGACTCATTCTAAGGTGATTCTTATTTTCAGGTGATTATACACAGATGAAGACATAGTTATGCATATTATGCTCCATTTCTGACATATTCTGTAAACAAAGCCCCCTAAATCTTACACACTACTTGACCTTTAAGTACAAATGTCCCACTGATCATCTAATGTGTTTTCCCCAGATTGATCTACAAGCC
The DNA here is from genome assembly GCA_946959425.1 of Argyrosomus regius. Lineage (NCBI taxonomy): Eukaryota > Metazoa > Chordata > Actinopteri > Sciaenidae > Argyrosomus > Argyrosomus regius. The sequence goes on from OX336900.1 coordinate 15,849,858, forward strand.
TCTCACTTATGAATGTTATCAGCTGGCATTATCCCACTGCTGGTGTAGAAAAAGCAACATAATCTAATTCTAATGTTTCAATATTTTTGTATTCACCAACATGTAACCAGTCACTGTTAGTGTTTTCACAGGTTCACCTTAAACAGACTGTAAGCCAACATTGCAGTATGTATGCAGTGAATGGCAGTGGTAGTGTGAATTATAAGGAAACACTGCCCCTCTGTGGATTAATTCTACATTACAGCTACACCAGATTGCCAAACCATACGTCCAGGTACTCGTCTACTGGTACCAGGTACTATATTAGGCAGTATGGAGGTCCTGAAGCTGAGAAAGACGTCCTAAAACCTAAACAAAGCACTGATTGCTTTATGTAGGCATGCAGCAAATCAGACTGCATGTCATATGTTGCCTGCATATGTCATAAATCAAACAGCTTGACTAGTCTCATTAAAATCCAACCACTACCGTCAACTCTTCCTGTAATATCCTGTGTAGCCATGGAGTGTATATTACTATTATATATCACAACAGTAAAATTTTATTGTGTGCTTAGCTAGGTCACATACATGTAGAACACGTTTTTAATAAACTTTTGTGAACTTTGATGAACACAGTTAGCCGAAGGGTTAGCAAACTTCCCTTGTCTTAGTTCTTTGGGTGCAAATTTTCCCACCTTCTTTAAATGTCAAATCAAACTTTTCCATGATATTCTTCATACATTTGCTCTATTTTCTGGCTGACAACGGAATGCAACTAACACTTTCAGACTAATATATCTATATCTGCATATGAACGCAAAATATGTCAGCAAGGGACCAAGATTTTGGCACATGAATTGACCAACAATGAGTGTGTTTTGGTTGCAGCATTGGTCAAAATGCAACTTTGGAACGCATCAGCTATTGTCTAACAACGATTTAGCTTCTTATTAGCTTTGAAAAACGTTTTTTGCATTCATGTGCAGATATCTAACAGAAATACGTCTTTCTCATCGCTGACATGTATCAAGTTAATGAGACTGCAGAGGAGGTCTTGGCCCGGATATCCGTTATCTATTTTTCTGAATATCCAGAAGCCCAGAGACACTGGCTGTTGTCCCCAGATTAACAAACAGTTTCATGCTGTTTGTACACTCCACTCCATACAGTGGACCCAGTGCCCTGGCTACCACAACCACTTGAGATACCGCTGCAACACCAGGAATCTGATTGAAAATATGTTGATTTATGACCTTATAATCATTTTGTCATGTAGTCTACAATGGTCCCTTGTCTACACATGTGGGACACACAAAACTTCCATTCCTTAAAGAAAGAATAGACCTGGTGTACGTCAAACATGGCAGACTGAAACAATTATGGCCACTTAACAACTCATGTGGAAGGAGAAAGCCTTCACAGAAGCAATTTTACAAGAGCTGCGGCCCACATGCATTAATGATGGCTCTTGCTCCTAAAGCCTGAGGATATGTCATGCCCAGTATGCAATGGTGCCAGCCCTCTCTCTTTCTCCCCAAACAGATTTAGTCTAACACATCTGCTAAGGTTAAAGATATTGGAGAACGGAGGCTGGCATTCAGTGTAGGGCACCGAGGATGGATGAGTGGCACAATCGATGTCGCAGCACTTGAAGAACGTGGATACGTCAGGCCAGCTGCTACACCCCTGTCAAGGAGCTTGATTTTTAAAATGTCTCCAGGTTTGTTCAGGTTCTTGACAAAGGGCTTGCTGGTGAGACAGGCAAATGTTTGGACAGCTGTTCTTATTGTTGCCAGGCCGTCCCACAGCAGGAACTAAGCACACATACAATATGGCTACAGTACATCTAATGGGTTGAAAGAGGTTCCTGAGGAGGACGGTTACTTTAGTATGCATTTGTAGATAATAGCACTGTTAACCTTTGGAGGGATTTAACTCAGAAAAACCTGAAACCTAAACCTAAACATATGGCAACGTCATTTTATTTAATTCCTCCGGCTGCAAAACTATGAACCTCACAGCTATAATTTTGGGGACAGGAGGAGGACCAACTCATGAACACAAGATTTTGCCACATTTTATTTGAGCTCTGCTTTAAAACTCTGGAATTAGTTGATTAGATAACAAAAAAAACATTATGTTAAAACAGAGGAAACCTTAAAGATACCTAATGGAATAGTCCAACACTTTGAAAAACATGCTCTTGCCAAGTGGGAAGATTGATTGAATTGTTCATGTGTGGTAAATATGAGGCTACCATTAGCATCTTAGCTAGGTTAGCTTAGCACAAAGAGTGGAAACCGGTAGGAGTTAGTCTGGCTCTGTCCAGAGTTTTAATCTCACAAATTAACAAATTAAATCTCATTTCTTTAAACCACAAGATACAGGTGGGTTGCTGAAGGAATTTTGCAAGGTATATGTAATATTTAATAATAGTGTTTTGCTAGCAATACAAAGTAACCTGCAAATGGCAAGCCAACCAATTTACCACCAGCATAAGCCCTGGGAGTTTGTATGAAATGGCTAACATTTTCCACCCAAGTATTTTGCTATATTATCTAGAAAACAAACATTAGCAAGCTAAAATCAGCCAGATAAAACTACAACTACATTAGCAAGCTAAAATCAGCCAGATAAAACTACAATATCACAATATATTTCATATGCTTGGCAGTAATGTTAGCTTTGACTTTGGACTTGGTGTTGGAATCTGTTGTGGTGGGTGCCCATATTATACTCGGTAGTGCATAAATGTCACATCCTTTGATTTTACCAGATAATTTGTCCTGAGTTCATTACATCAGTCCACAGGCTGTTATAGGTAACCAAAAAACATTATACATTACGTTATAATGTGACCTAAAAAATGAGCCCTTCTGTTCGTCCATTAGCAATAAAAAAAACCCCATAAAAATATAAGATGAATATGTAAAATTCTCTAAAATCATGCATATGGCACCTTTAAAGTTAAACTAATATAGCAAAATTGACTATGTAGTTGCAATCCAAACAACCAAAAAAAGCTACTTGTCAGGTCTTCCATAAAGTATGCTTTTAACGTTTTATTTATGCAGATAAAAAACAAACTACAAAAGTCTGGGTGTACTGAATGAATGAATGAATGAATGGATGGATGAAATCTAACAAAAACTGCAATGATCGGACAAAAACGCATAGCACCTTTACACACACACGTACACATGGTTGCAAAACTTTGTGGCTTCCCCAGTTCCTGATTTTCCGATTCCCTCCACCTGTCCACCCTTGACTCCCCTATCTATGCTATACCTGGCTCCTGTGATTACCTTCCCATGTGATCAGCTGTGCAGGTGACATCACAACAACAACATACACAACCCACCACACACACACACTAGCACATATGAAAACTGGCTACAACAGACTACGAAAGTGTGCACTCCAAATAGATAACTGCACTGTCCGAAACTGTAAGTTATAATAAATGTGTCTATGTTTTTTCTGTTTGTATACATGCATTTTGAGTATCATGCTAAAAAAGAGAAACCCAGTAAATGAAACATGGAGATAAAAGAGTTGTCTATTGGTTCAGTGTGTGCAGACATCACAGTGTTCCTGGTTTAAGTTAAGTGATTGCACAGGCAAATAAATGACACAGAGGGAGCTGTGAGCAACAAAGAATTGTAGATTGTTAATCAGATTTAGCACATCCACAAGGTCACACTAGAATATAACTACGCACTGGGAACCCTCTCAAGTGTTTGTGCAATATAAAAACATTATTGTCATGGATGTCAATGACCTGAACTTGTTTTTCAGGTGCTTCCTCACACCAGAGGGTGTCAGTATTTCCAATCTTTCCTCCATGCTCTCTCACAGCTGTAGCTGCTAAACATGCCATTGATAAAAGAATGTTTACAGTCTACAGTTACCCATAATTCTGAGCGGTCTGTGTGTGTTGATATCAGAGGGTTCGTTTTACACACAGCCTGCACTAAAACTGCTGCTTTAGTAGCCCAGATATTTCCTTTCCTGACCTTAATCCATCCACATGGGTACAAGCAGGGGATTTATTGTTTGGCTTGAATGGTAAGAGTATTCTCAAACATAAGAAGCAGAGGAGGAGGCGCAAGAATTACATAATTTCAGTGCACTGCATTGTATTGTTCATTGTCTTACATGTAGCACATTTGTAGTGACCACTGCGCCCCTTTTATCACATACTGACTGCCATTCAACATAATAAATGGCCCCATTTTGTTTAATGATTCATTATTATGTGCTCATTAGTTTGAGGAATGTATAGTTACTGGGTAATTAAGTCGTTAATATAGCCATCTGGATGTTTAAAGCTACCTCTTCCTCTTTATTATAACCCTATTTCACCTCACATCTTATTGCTGTAGTGTCCTTGAGCAAGCCCACATTTGCAACCCATAGAAGCTCACTGTGTTATTACAACAAAGGGGAGAAATGGAGACGTAGTATCGCCGCAGTCCGCGCTGCTGTGTGTGCACATGGGCTGCGGCACTGATGGTATACAAAACACAGACGATGTGGTTTGTGAGAAGAAGTGCGCAGAGCGAGCACGACGCTCGTGTGAATATGCACCCATGACTGTCGGCTGTCCCCAATTTAACTCCGAGCGATGTAATTGGCGATGGTGGATTTGTTTACCATATTTGGCAAGACAGTGACACAGCGCGCATGGGAATTGGACGAGAGCGGCCGTCATTCACAAAAGTCAGCCTTTTGCAGCTTTACAAACAAAGCGAGTGCTCACGGGAGTTGTAGTCCAAAACAAACCCGCTCTGAGATTACCCGAGTGGGGATTCACCTCCTGTGCGGTGATTTTACGACCATATATGTGTCATAATTTAAAATGCGCTCACACAGACGGGGTGTTTGTTGTTTGTGGTTCACTAAAGTATCAAAATAAAGCCACATCCGACGGTTAAAGACACGCCGATACAAGACCCTCCGCTTGCAGCATACAAATCCCACCGGCGATGCTCTCCTCTGATTGGCTGCGCCCTCCCGTCAATCACGCGAGGCTCCTTCCACTACCGCTCCTACAGTAAATATTTGTGTTTGCTCAACCGGCTGTAATGGTGGACGACTGAGGCAGAGAAAACGGAATACAACTAGAGTGAAGAAAAGAGAGAGTGGGGGAGAAGAAGAAGAAGAAGAAGAAAAAAAACGACGGTTGAAAGTCTGTTTCAGAGCCAGTCGCCGCGAGTAGGACACGGGGGCTTTCGTCGAAAATGGATGAACTCAAACATCAAGTCATGATTAACCAGTTCGTCCTGACGGCGGGTTGTGCGGCAGACCAGGCGAAGCAGCTTTTGCAAGCGGCACATTGGCAGTTTGAGGTAAAAGAAAATAAAAAATATATATATATACAGCTTTTGAACGTTAAAGTCGGTTAGTTAACGTTAGTCACACGGCTAACCGACCGTTAGTTTGAAGCGGAGCTCGCCTCAGCGTTGTCTGCCTTCGTCCACTTTTTCTTTGAGCCTCTTGAAAATTGAACACAAAACAAAGCGTTAGTGTTTTAGCTGTTAAGCTGTCCGTTTAATGTGGCCCACTTTGAAACCCACAACTTTTCTTCTTTTATTTTATTTAAAGTGCTTTAACCCGACTAAATCTGTAAGGGGGGAATGAATACACAGCTAGCATATCCAATTAGACTTTACTCTAGATTAAATACTATAATCCGACACATGACCGCAGTGTACAGGCGAGGCCAGCGAGTGCTATTACGCAATAAAGATGACCGCCGTGTGTTGTATCGACTGGCCTACTGAAGAGTAGTTTTAATTGTTTAGTCTGCGGTGAGCTTAGTATACATGCAGCTTGTACATTTTTACCTCGCCGCAGGCTCGTTGTATTGTTTGGGTTTATTATCCAGCACACACATGAGTTATTTTGAAGTGTCTTCCTGTGAAAATCTCATTCATTTTCTGTGTTTTGTTTTTATTATTATAGACTGCCCTCAGTGCCTTTTTTCAAGAAACAAATATTCCATATGGCCATCATCATCAAATGGTGAGTGCAAAAAGGAGGGTGGTGATCACATTATACTTTTTTAATACTGTTTATTTATCTGCTTATTTAACTCTAACAATCATAATTTCATCCTGCTGTTACACCTCCATGTGTGTTGTTTTTTTTTGGGGGGGGGGGGTGATAAACATCACCTTATAGGCCAAGAGAGATGATGTTGTACTAACAATAACAAAGCACATGTCGGCCATGTTGTGAGCTTCCAGAAATAAACACACAGGCAGGCAGGCATGCAGCCGCAGCAGCCACACTCTGAGAGACAGAGGCTGTGTGTGTGTGTGTGTGTGTGTGTGTGTGTGTGTTATGTATGGCAGAAAGAGCGAGCAGGGTAAGATGAATGTAGATATGTGAAACGCCTCATTTTTCATTGCATTAGTTGAGGTGCATAATGACAGGAAGGAAGGCCCCCCCCTCCTCAGTTACTGGGTAAGACAGATAAAAAGTCTGTTTCCAGGAAGAGGACAGCTGCCTCTCACAAATAGACCCTCGTGCAGTTGCGCTTCCTTCGGGGTAATTCGGCTGTTTTCCCTGACTGGCTTGCTGTTTCCCACCCCTCCCTTTGCCAACACGATACACATCGGTGACTTTTAGGGGCAGACAAATCGGAGCAGGGTAAACTGGAAGGCGTTAGGGCTGTAGGAGACTCTGCACATGCACACACAGGGGTTGAACATTATGAAACACCAGCAGTATTTGGGCTTTTAGCAGCAGCAGCAGCAGCAGCCTACTTTGGCAGCACACAAGCCTTTGTTTGCAGCTGCATGCATGGCAGCATCCAGCAACAGCTGGAAGAGCCTGACGTGGTCGTGGGGGGTATTTTGGACGAAACTGTCCGAAACCGTTTTTAAGCTCACACTGTATCCACATATTGCTAAATCGTTGCATTTCTAGAATAAAGGGAGAGCGATTGTTATGAAAGAGGATTTGTTGTTTTATTGCAGTGTGTGTGTGTGTGGACGTTTATAGCCTCTGAGTATTGCCAGTCAGCATAGAAACGCTGCACACGACTGAGCCGAATCATATTTATCACAGCTTTATTGTAAGAAATGAAAGCCGGCGCTCCTTTATCATCTGATGAGTAAATAAGAGCATCTCAGTTCTCTATTTAGATCATGAAATGTCTCACTTTAATTTAGAGAGTAAACAATCTGCCAAGAGCTGTCCCGTCCCGTCTGCCAAATAGGGCTGAGCTTGATTGCTGCAGACACTGTATAATGAAAGTCAGAATGCGGAGCACCTACGTGCGCTTGCTGTGTTTATTGTTACAGCCATGTTCTTGCATAATCCCAAGTTCACGTCCCCTTTTGTTGCGTACGCCAGCATGCGAGCATGTCTCCTGTTTGTGCTCACGTCCTTTACATGCATGCATTTGTATTTGGTGCATGCACAGTGTGGGTGTTTGTGCTTGCGTGAGTCACAACAGTGCTACAGTAGGGCATCGTGTCCAACCTTCCTGCAGCTTATCAGGCCACAGCGTTCATTGGTATACAAATCTAATCCACTTTGCTCTCACTCTTAACTCTCTGTCCGTCTCTCTCTCCCTTCAGTTTAGAGTAAGCATGAGCGACATTAAGTTACATTTCTGTCGCGCACGTGCTGTTGCGTCTGTGTTTTGTGTTACAACACAAACTGAACTCATCCTTGAGATTGCTATTTTGGCTAGAAGCCTCACCCCAGTCCCGTAGGCCTCAACAGATAGCCCAGAAGACGTGCCGTTCTTGGCAGCACGGCCGGTTAGGACGTCATGTAGGTCAGTTAGTTTATGGATGCAGCTCAGTGAGCTGCTACATGCCATTGTTTTTAGAGGCACCCCGAAACAATGTATGTGCAAAATCACTTTCCCATCTAAATATGGCCTCATGGGAGAGAAACTAACTTGGATACAAAAGCGCTGTTGTTAAATAAATACATTTTTTATCTGCAAACACAGTTTGTCTGGTGAGGATTTGTAGCAGTCGGTAGGGCAGCATTCAAGCTGCAAGCCATGTCAAGTCTGATTTTGTTAGATGCGCTTAGCTAATGCATCATTTGTGCATTGTTTGGGAGAGGTTTATCACCTGTATCAAGTATCAAATAGTGAGGTGAGTTAGCTTGCTCATCAGTAGTCTTTTATAACGCTGTGAATAGTGAAGGGTTTAGCTAAAGCTCCTGTCTTTAGTCATTATTATTTCCCTTTACTCGCGATCCCAGGCTCAGGGGAGTGCCCGCGCTTTGGCACATGATGTAAAAGAGCTACAATCTCTGCACAGGCACGCATTAAAGTCTCTGTTTGTTGTTGTCTGCTTGTGTATATGTAAAGTCTGTTGCAGCGAGAGCCGTGCAGCGACATGATGGATCTTGAACAGATTGTCCATTTGTCTCCGTGTGTTTAAATGAAGCCATCAAAGCTTACATCTATGTTTCCACGATGGACACCCAGCCCCGAAGCTTAAATCCACTCCCCAGTCTGCTCCCAGTTTTCTCCTCTACATACACACACACACACACTCACACACACACACACACACACACACACACACACACTTGCCTTTACAAACACTGCCACCGCAACACATTCCTACAGGATGCAACACTCACACGGCCCAAAATGGACCCTTTCACAGCAGAAGGGGGCCGGTATAACTAAAAAACACAGCGCCCTGTCTCTTCTTTAGTTTATACACCTCTCTCCCTCTCTCCCCTCACTAGCTCTGTCTCTTTCTGTTTACAGATGCAGAACGCTCTAGAATTCAATTTGCCGTTTATGTTTCCTGTTAGAGAATTTTATAATCATACCCTGTCCTCATCATTTTCTTTTAACATCCTTCTCAAAGCCGTTTCCGTACCCAGAGCAGCACGCCGGCACGTTCGCTCACACTTGGACTCGTGTTTGCGTTGCTTCTGGCTGTTTGCAACTAATTCCTCTAATCAAATATTTTATACATTTGTTTTTGCTTTTTGTTTCATTTTAATACTTGTTACACAGTTGGAACACCAGCTTTCAAAAATGCTCTTCCACATATATATTATCACCTCACTGCAGAGTAATAATAGACAGAAAACCGTTGGTTAGTTGTAAGCAGGGCTACCTAAAATGGTTTCTTGTGTGCACGAGAGATTTCCTGGGTAGTGGAGAGTTTCTTGCACACACGAGCAACTTTGGGAATTATGTTTTTAGTCATCATGGTTTTTAAAGAATCTGGTCTGGACAGTGTAACAGCTGTCTGTCTTCAAGTTGCTCACCATGTGTCTGTAAGGAGAAACAATGACGCTCGACTGTTTGTTCACGTCAAAATCAGTGTTTCCATGATTAATATCTCTCTCTCTGTGTGGGGCACGTACAACCACAATAAAATGAATGAATGAATGAATCCTCATGTGACCACATGAGGAGGAAGTAGCCCAGCTGGATGATTCCGCTCCCATCTGGGAACATGTGACCCCCATCATGTGACTAAGCTGGGAAATGAACTAGCAAAAGCCACAAAGCCTGCTTCACATGTGCGTAATCTCTGCCGGAGTCGCGGCTATTAAAACAAGCACAGCGAGGTCCTCGTGTAGCAGTAAAGTCAGAGCCGTTGGTGGTTGAAAAGTGTGTTGTGTTTAGTAGGCCAGGCTAATAAAAATAATCTCCTCAAGTAATATTTCACATTCTGCTTTTGGTCGTGAATCATATCTGCGCTCGTACAGTGTGTCTTAACCTGTTCTCTCTCTCTGATAGGCTTTTATACGGAGGTACACTCTCAAGACTGCTGTCCAGATTTCTGTGGATCTGGCATTTTAGCTAAATAAGCAGTAATCTTCAATTGTTCCTGATGCTGAACACAACACAACCTGGTCTACATTCTGCAACCAGCAGAGTCATGAGCCAAACAGCTCCATGTTTTGAATGAGCACTTCTTTTTTTTATTGTGCTGTAATTGTTGTTCATTACTGACATCACGCACAAGCCGACTGAAAGTAGGATTTTATGAAGGGCAACGTTCAGCGGCGGCTAACCGGGCACAGTGACGTAACAGAATAGTACCGGGCACTGCAGGGCTGTGATAAAAGTGGGCGTGAGGTTGTTTTAAAGGCTGTTTCCTGGCAATATAAACACCCAGTAAGAGAAAAGAGGGTTGTGTGTGTGTGTGTGTGTGTGTGTGTGTGTGTGTGTGTGTGTGTCTTTGAGGGGGTGTTTCTGGTAACTACAAACATTTGGTTTTGGTGTCCGGGTGTGGCCTGAAAAAGGATTTTTAGAAATCCTAACTTTTCTCATCCATGTACGATCTCATCTCAGTGGGATTTGAAGTGTGCGGTGTGCCCATGCAGAAGAGCAGAGGTATAATTACCTACATAAATCACGACGTTACAACACGGACGACTGTCTGCTGCTATTTCTCTCTCCGTCTGGGCCTCTAACCGTTTATCATCACGGTGCAAAAGATGGAAGACGGCTGACTAAAGTATATAAAACATACTCGGATTGTTGCTTAAATGGCAGCGAGGAATCGATGAAAAACAAGCAAGGAAGGAAGGAAGTAAGTGTTTGGCTAGTACTTAGGGTGGAATAGGCTAATGGCAAGGTTTTCTGGTGGAAGATACAATAACACAGAGCTGCTTTGTGCCTCTACCACAGAAGAAACTCGGTGCTTCGTGTCCAGATGCCGTTACTTACAGAAGTTTATTAAATGCAGAATCAGCTCGAATCCAGTTTATTTTCTCCCACTGTTTGTGTATTTAAGTGCATGTGTGTGCGCTATAATCCCCTCTGTGTGCATACAGCAACGTGTATCAGATTTCCAAGCTGATCGTGTCTAGATCTGTTATGGTGGTTAAAGGGTGTGAATGTATCTATGCCTGGAAACGTGTGTGTGCGTCTGTATTTGTATGTTCGTACAGCCATGCCAAGCAGTTAGCCACATCTGAAGAAGCCTGGACTGCGCTTTGCATGTTCCAGCGTGTTGCCCTGCATGTTTCCAGGAGCACGACTTCCCAGAACCCTAACCACACACACAAAGGCGTGTGCGCAAATACACACACATACACACAGGAACTTTGGCTCAAGGGACTCTGAGAATGGGAATCCATGTGGGATAGCTGTGAGGACCAGATGTGTTTATGAGCAGTGGAGTTAGATTGGGTTTCACTGATTTTTGGGAGTCACTGAGTCACACACACACACACACACACACACACACACATGTATTGGGGTTAGGCCTATGACTGAGGAAACACATGAAGCACATGGGACTCTGTTGCATAAAGAGAGTGTTGTCACATTGAGTGTCCCCGGCCTGTGTTTTTCAGGTTAGCTGCAGCGCTGCAGCCGGGCTCAGGTCAGCGGACTTCTCTGGAGTCCTGCTGTCATCTTCATTAGTCTTGTCACATTCATGACCCTTGACACATCACCAGTCCCCATTTGAACCTCCTGTCTTGTAGCTCTGCTCTTCAATTCTTGAATTTGATCTGTACTTGCAGTGCAGTTCACTTCAGAGACACCAAATGGGCTCCAGTATTATAAAAAATGTTGCAAAATCGCACTAATTTTGCAATGTGGAGTTGCAAAATCGAACAGAAACTGGCCAAACTAGAAGCTGCCAGTCTTAGATTTATGGTTAAGATGATTTAAGGCTATGTTTAGTCTGTATGCATTCCCAGTTGTGAAATTTATTTCTTGGATAAAACTTTGTAACAAACAATGTCAACTGACATTTAGCCTTTTTGAGGCATCTCCTGAAACAACCAACTGAGCAGTCCATTGGTCTTCGCCAACAAAACAAAACATAATAGCGTTCAGTGGTTCAGATTGACACTAGAAGCTGACACTGATTTATAAAACGTGATATGGGTGGCATGCGAGGTGAAAGGAAAATCTGAATTTGATCTCCAGTGTATGCGTAGCCTTAAGAAAAATATCTCTTGGCAGGCTGAACCCGAGTGTTTGCATCGTAATCGTGTTTTGTTTTCCCTCACGGTGACCTTTGGCCTAGTAGTTTCTGTTGCCAGACTGTTACCAGTCGACAGGCCAAACTCCTTTTTCTAGATACGAGTGAGCCACTGAGCACCTATTGTTAGCCCGTTAGCCATTGTTGTGAGCAGTGCAGAACACATGCTCCACTCAGTCCCAGCACTCCTTTTCTTTTGTCAGTTCATTGCTCCTGTATTTTTTTGTTTTGTTTTGTTTTTCATGTCCGTTCTCCTTCCTGTAATATACAGTGTCAAAACACACATGAAAACAGAGCACAACCTGGCTAATGATCAACTGAGTGACCACAAATCCAACCATGTCCCTCTGTGCACTGTATAATATTAACTCACACATAGACGTACACAGAGTCAGGGCTCAGCTGCTGGAAAACTGGGAGGGGGTTGTAAGGGTGCGGGGGTCACGGGTGAGGAGTGGAGGGGAGCTTGAAATGGTGAAATGTTCAGCAGCACCTGTCATGCTACTTTATTTAGTTTGGGAAAGAAACATCTAGTTGTGACATCCAGCCGCTCCCATAAAACCGTGAGTATCATTTCCTGTTAGTGAGTTATGTGAGTGAATAATAAAGACACAGAAAAAGAGTTCCTTGTCTGGTTTACTCGTGTAAACGAATGACAGGTGGATGACAGTGTTTTTAAATCTAGACATTAGGTGTCTCTGAAATATGTAGGATTATTTGTAGCGTTTGTAGGAGCATTATCAATATGAGTTTGCAGGCTTTAAAGAGCAAAAACTACAATGAAATTATCTAAGTGTAAGGCCTCAAAGCGGCCATAATAGATCCACAAGATACAACTAAATGTAATAACAGAGTATTGAGTGACACTGTAGTTTGTAGTGATGAGCTTACAGAAAATAATGCAGCTCCTCTCAGTTTTATAGAGCCTTATGGTGAGTTTGAGCTCATTTTTTAAGCTTCCCGGCGGCAACTTAACCGTTTTGGTTCACTCCCACCGCTCTCATGGCGTCGTTTTCAGCCACATTTGTTTGGACATACAAGCTAATAATATGTCAATGTTGGTTTACCACTAGTTTCGCCTATCCCTAAGCAGCCTCAGTTTCAGGTTTAATAATAATTAACATCACGTAATCAGTCATTACAGTCTTAGTTTCACCACATAACAACATGTTCCTTTACAGGGTATTTCCATTAATACAGACGACTGCATGTCCATTCATGCAGACGAATGCAAAGCATTTTTTTCGTCATAAAAAAATCGGTCTCTCAACTCTCATTTCTCAAGCATGCAAATGCACATGCAATTAATCAGTTATTATGCATTATATTAGATATTTATATCACCTCTTTCTTCCCCCACTGTCCCCTCCATTCAGCCCTCATTTCCTCACAGGGCATCAGTCACTATTACAGTGACTGCACAGCCACAGCAGACTGTGGTCGCATCAGTGTGTCTTTTGTACAATCCATAAATGGAAAAGTTTATTTTATGGCATCTTTCTTTGTGGGTTATTGAGGCGTACGCTGCCAGATCACAAGTAAATCAGCCCTTTGATGTGGACCCACACATTGCTTGTTTATTGGACAGCGCACTGGTAAACTGTCATCTGTTGAGGTTTACATGTTTGGCGGGCGTGTTGTCAAAACATCTAAATCCAGTTCCCGTAACCTTAACAAAACACGACGGACTCGTCTGCGCTCTTTGGCAGTAATTTGATATATTGAGGAGGCCTTTCATATCACCCGGAGGCCATGTTTGACCTCTGTTTATCTTGTTAATCTCGGCTTGGTCAACATTCAGATTACATTGTCTGCGCCGACATACTGTATTGCAGCACACTTCCAGAGTGGACAGAGACCTGCATTGTCTGTGTTGCCAGGTTTGAATGGCATTGTCCTCACATGCCCAAACAAACCGAACAAAAAGGAGCGAATGCTTCTGAACGCATTCTAAACTGCTGCAAACACGCGTGACGTAAATGCAACAAGGACTAGTCCAGACGTGATGCTAAGCATCCTCCCACACATCCAGCGCTTAACACCAGTTCAAAGAAGGACAGCCACCAGTTTTTATTCCCTCAACCTTCACTGACTTACATGTTGTCTTTCAGTATTTTACAGCTTTGCACCCCCGACCTGTCCATTAATAGTCCCCCACTATGTACTGTATCACAGTGGAACAGTTGGATTAAGGTTAAGTGTATTTTTGACTTTGTCCAGTGTTATGAGGTCACTTCCAGTGACATTGCTGGAAGACAACATCAACTTTGGCTAAAACACTCTCAGAGTTGAGGGTCAGAACGTGGCCTGTCATTGTGTAGCCAAGGAGAGCAATGCTATAACGTACAACACAATGTGGAGCTGTGATACCTTTACATCATCACCATAGATTATTAAACAGCAAACAAATCCAAGTGTGTTTTTATTTGCACAATGCTGAAAATGACGTTAGCTCGCAGCCAAATGTCTGGAAACAAGCAGAACTAAACTTTTAGACTCAGCACAGCACCATACATGGCCTCGGGGGTTCAACAAATTACCAAATAAAGATTTTGAAGCGTGCATGCCCGGTGGCTCAGCCTCTGCAGCCGAGCTATCAGTGCAGACACCCCGTCTCGTTTATGCAGTCGCACACCATGTGTCATTTTGCCAGGCTTGCTGTCGTGAGGAAGATTTTCTGACGGTCGCACTGACCAGTCACAGTCAGCATGTGTTATTTTGAATAAAACCAAAATTCAGAAATCAAATTGGACCCCATATTAAGAAACTAGCTTTGAATAAGTCGGCTGAAAACCAGTTGTTATTTGTAGTGTAACACAAGTGTCATTTTGTCCACATATACATTCTAATGACCAGCAAGTTAAACGTTATAATCGTATCAAAAAATGTACTTGTAATAAGACGACATGATGGAGACGTCAGGCCGCATGCTTCACCGTGATTCTCGCGTCTCACAGATCCTTCGGCACAGTTTGTTGTGAATGCTGACAAAGAGTGTGTTTGTGTGTGTGTGAACTGTACGCAACAAGACACAGACTGGTGAGGGAGAGGGGGAGTGGGAAGTGAGAGAAAGATAGACGAGAGGGAGAAAACACTTCACACACACACACACTTTCATAGCTTCATATTGAAGCTCACAGCAGAGGGGATGATGGAAAATCAGAAGTTTAGTTTCCAGTTAACTTTATGTATATATAAATGATATCATCCTTTGTCAGACCTGTAATCCCTCCCATGTTTAGCTGCTTCTGTTTATGTTAATTTTTCAAAGCCAGCATTAGCTGGAACAACGGTAACTTCCTCAGTATTTATTGAATTTCACATTTTTGGTCAATAAGAAGTCTGTTTGTTTGCCTCAACCAAGTTAATGGAAACAAGCAGCTCACATTTCATTTATTGCAAAAAGAATTTGGCTTAAAATTCTTGCGGCAGCTGGACGGAAACATCCAGAGAGATTGAAAGGAGATGAATGAGACAGGAGTGTGTGTGTGTGTGTGTTGCAGGGTAGAAACACAGAGGTAAACGTTACACGGAGGAGGTCAGCTGGGGTCACGAGACGTAACCGGACCCTCTGCACAAGTATGCAGGAGGATAGAAAGCTCCTCTTTTCAGCCTGGCACACACACACACACACACACACACACACTTGATATGTATGAGGAATGTTGGTTGGTCAGACTGGAAATAACTCCAGCTCATCTCTGTTTGTGGACAAACACACACACTCTCTCTCATACACACACACACATGTATGTACACAAACGGAGGAGTGTTTAAGGTTTGCGGAGCCTCACCGCAGGCCCGGGCCAGGCATGTTTAGAGTGGTCGCTGCCCGTCAGCCATGCGTTCCTCATGCCGAGCTCAGCAAACAGACTGGAAGAGAGGGTGGACAGGGCTGCGACCACAGAGCCAGTCCTGCCTCAGCCCTGTCCCGTCAACAAGGAGATCTCTGCTGCTTCCTCATAACAACCGTCGCCATGGCAACCCCTCTCCGTTGGCTTCTGTTTTGAACACAAACTCGCTCTCGCTGTCTGTTATTCCCCCTGTCTCTCCATCTGTATATCTGGAATAAATGGCTAGACCTGCCCGCTTTAACACACTGTGTTTTATGTGCTGCTACACACACACACACACGCACACACACACACACACACACACACACACACAGTCTATTATAGTGAAGGTCCTCACCTCGATACAACAGTTTTAAACATCTGCTTGTGTTTCCAAACACACAGTTTTGGCTCTCTCAACAGGCTCAGCATGACAGTAACTGTGCTGAGTGGGAGTCGATTTCTTTTTTTTTTTTTTTTTTTTTGATCCTGCTGGATTGTTAACTAGCTAACAAAGCCTACAGACAGCCGTTTGTTTGGGTTAACTCAGCTGACTCTCCTCAAATTACAACTTGTAGTGTTTCGGAGAGGAGGCAGACAATTAACTGTCACAGTGACCTCGATTTGAAAACGAGTTTACCTCAACAGACCTCTCGCGTTGTCCCCTGACACCGCTGAACTCACACACGCCCACGCAACGTACGTTAGTCACACACAGTGTTTTGATTTCTTCTTTTCTTGCTCAGTTGCTGCATATTTAGCTAATATACCACTTAGAAACAGATAATTAACTGCTGATTGTCCATGTAAAGACAAACATTTGACACTTTTATATCAAGCGGCAACCTCCGTGGCTTTGAAGCCTATGCAAAGTGCCAAAACTGCAGTTCCTCAAAAGGCCACTTGAGGGTGGCTACAGAACGAGAATGATCTCCATAAGCCTCCATATAGCCCCCAAAACTTCACAGCAGAAATAAACATGTTCACAGCCTGGTACAAAAAACAGGTTTGGTCTCTCTAGCTAATTTCTTTGTTCTGTAACTGTACTGAGGGTGAATTTATATAGAACACACCTGTTCAAATTATATTAATGCTTAAAGTTAACAGCGAAGCAGCTTTGATTGACGGTTGGGGGCCGTTACAGGTGGCTTGTTTGAACAACCGGCCGTCATTCTGCCTGTCTCAGCTCCACCAACGACCCACGTCTTAGCTGGTTTTTATATTAATCGGGAGGCAGAAGACTGCCAACATGGCGTCAGCCAGAGCCACAGATTTTGAGCTTCAATACAGCTCTTCAGAAACTTGTGGGTGACGTCACGGATACATTTATAAAACTTATATTAAATGATGAATGATCAGATATATAGGACTGAACAGTGGAAGAAAAGCCTCTTTCTCCTCGTCTTTCTCCAAGTAACTGGCTAATTTAAATGTTTCATGTGTGGACAGCCTTTCATATTTATAAAATCATTTTCTGTTTTTATCTTACTAAACAAAGTGTTACATAGTTCCTGGTAAAAAGGATAGGAGGAAATCATTTCGACACCACACAGAACAAATCCCCTTTTCCACTCTCATACTGACATACTGTCCAGTTTCAATATTAAGTAATAAAACACCTGATAGTAACTTGGCACATAAAGATCTGTTTAGTCCAGGTTTAGTCCATATATCATTAGCTTACGGCTAATTGTCTTAACAGATGCATGTTGATCTTGTATTATGAGAAACCGTCTCACCAAACTTACAGCTGTACAAGAGTGTGATTTATTTATCCCAAATAAATATCTTTTTTTCCCCATCAAACATCCTGTTCCATGTCTGAGCTGCACAGCGATGTGTGCGACACAACTGACATTATTTTGCGTGCACGTACGAGCAGCTAACATATTAACCGTCTTGCCTGCAGCCCACGTGCCCCGTCAGTTGTCCGACAGCCAATTGGATTTGAACCTCGGCCTGCTCGCAGCAGCCCTTGCAGTATTTTTCTGTCCTTGCCTCAGTGCGGAGAGAGTTAATCTGCCACTAGGCTGCTTAATACGCACAAAGGGAAAACGCACAGTAACCTGCTTCCTCAGTATGCTGCACCACAGCGACTGCTCTAATCTCCGTGTAGGAAACCATGATTTGTTACCTTCGGTGCTGTTTTCTCTTCCCATATTTGTTTCTCATTTGTTCAGAGCAGAAGATGCGGTGTTTCTTTGTTATGTATGCGGACCGTCAGTAAATACATGCTGACAGATCTGGGTTCTGCCGAAGCTTTTATCATTGAGATGGAGTCTGATAAGCAGTCAGATCCACACTCAGACAGGCTGGCAGAGAAAAGACGGCTGCTGTGTCTTTGGACCAGATCCTCTTCCCTGTGGGTCGATAACCGTCTGCGTCTCTGACTTCGTCCAAGGTCCCCTGCAAAGACAGACACACACACGAGCTCGCATGCTGACACTCGGAGGTGTGTTGTGTGATTTTTTTTTTTTTTTATGAGTGGAGGAGTGCGAAGGTGGGCAGTTGTGAGACACTAACATGGTGTTCGGCGTCATCCTCCCTTTCCCATCTCTGTTTTGTCTTCTGTTAAATAAGAGGCAAAAATATTAGTCTGTTAGCTGACCTGCAGGTGTGTGTTTACCTGCTCACATGTGTTTATAGATGAGTAAGTCGGATGCAAAGGTCTCAGCGGACGACCCGAAAGGTCACGCGTCAGCATTTCTGTCTCGAGCAAAGAGGCAGAAAGGCCTCGTCTGTTGTTCTCTACGTGTGCACGAGTCACACAGACCCTCAGCTGATCATGAGGTTCAACGAATCCAACCAGTGGCTCGCTCGGCCCAGAACAGGAAGGATCACAGAGGTCACTTCAGCATTCCAGGGTGTCTTTTTACTGCAGGAAACAGCCTCAGAGACATGAGCCAGCGTTTCCTGTCAAGAGTGCACACACACACACTCACCTTTCATAACAACGTGCCACTCTGAGAGCCTCTAACTCCCCGGCCCCCCGGCCCCAGACTGTACATTCGTGGGGCTAACCTGCAAGCCGCAGCACTTTTAGGGGGCAAAGCGGTCCGATTACACGCCCAAGGGAGGAGCGGTGTTCCTGTCACCCTGTTGTTTTTCTGAAGCCTTAGCTATTGCGCTAAGGCTGCGTGTCTCAATCTGAGCATCCTGGGTGACGGAGCCAAGGGTAGATTAGATACCACGGGTCAGCCTCAGTCCTGCTTGTCAGTAAGGGGAATGTTGTTTTCCAGCTCCCTCTCTTCAGCATGTTAACATTCTTCGTCCAATATTCATGTGTGACTGCAGCTGCTGTTCCCCATAGTTGATTCATGGAGACTATGACTCCCAGTTCCAGAAAATTCAGCCCCCTGATGAACAAACAACCAAGCATTTGACCTGAATCTGCAGAGAGTGTTGTCTGGACACAAAAGTTTAGGAGATGATCAGGGCATAGACAAAGTTAAATATTTGATTTAGTTTGACTCTAAGATCATATTCGCGTTGTCAGTTAAATCACAAGTAAATTACATTTTATATGATCCTAATCCTGGGAGTTGCCGAACTGTTTTCTTCCATTGTCAGCGTCTGCTAATTTATTAGTTATTTTGTCATGTAGGTACCTGCCCCGTTAGCCTCTCAGCCCGGGCTCTTATTTTTAGACAACAAGCCTCCTGGCTAAACGTGGCTCCACCTCTGCTTCCCTATGGAACACAGCAGGTTGTTGTTTCCTGGTCACAGACGGACGGGGGCACAGAGGAGGAAGCAGGCCCTCGGAGCGGTGTGTGATAAGCTGCGTTAGCAAGGAGGATGAGGATGAGGATGGCGATGAAGTCTCACTATTTCTGAGCAGCCAAACATGTTGTTCACATGGCGCGTTAGCCGCAAGGTGGTAGGTCCTGTGTTGTTTTTGGCACACGCGTGTATTGCGTGTCCTCGAGGTGAGCCACTACAGGAACTCCTGGCAGCAGAACAATAACAATGCTGCCACAAAGGAGGGTCGGAGCAGGTTAGAGCACAGGGGGATATATTAAGGCCAGAGAATGTGTGTGTGTGTGTGTGTGTGTGTGTGTGTGTGTGTGTGTGTGTGTGTTCACAAAGCAAGATGAGCTGCTATTCTCAGTCTGACTAAGTTATCTGCTCTGTTAAATCAGATTGGACACCATATTACGGTTGAAACAGGAAGTGGATGTAAACAAAGGGCTGTAATGTCATCATCTGGACCCTCTGGGGAAGCAGAGTGCCTGGGATTCCCCTAACTTTCCCTTTGGTTATACAGAACGGTTAGAGTTATACCCTCGTCTAAACACTGCTGCAAACCGCCTTCTGAGATGTTAATAATGTACATCGCTGCAGTAATAATATTTGTCGGTGTATGCTCATATATCTTGAAGACAACTGGCCAGTGTAGAGAACATAACCTGATTTATCCAGCACAGCAGTGTTGGGGTTTGTAATGAAAGAACAAAAACCTCTCTGCAGCTTCACTGTTTTACACTGAGAGTCAACAATCACACTGGGAGAAATCCAGATACCAGTTTGTCCACTGATGGTGGTCTCAATAAAACAGAGTGAAGTGCAGCTACATTACAATGCAGCATTTTGCTCTGTAATTCTGTAAGCACTCCACAGTTCACTACAACTAACAATTGTTGAATAAAATAACAGAAAATTACATTTTCCCAGAGTCCAGTCATCAGATTTGTCCAACCAGCGCTCCAACTTCAAAGAAGTTTTAAGTCACTGTCATAGAAAACCAAGAAAAGTAGCCAGAATTTACATTTGAGAAGCTGAAACCAGTGAATGTTTGGCATTTGTTCTTGAAAGAATTTCAGCTTTACGGGCCCGAAGTTACTAAGCTTGCCATGTTGAGGAAAAGTGTGTACAAAAACACTCTTTTTTTTTTTGTGTTTCTAAAATGTTATAAAATAGTGAGAAATCTTGTGTGAATTTGTCCAGAGCTCAGGTTGACCTCTTCATGTTGCTCGTTGCATCCTCAAACCCAAAGTTCAGTTTACGCTGAGAGAAACTGAAAATCGTTGCGAAACAGGAACCAGCGTTTCCTGCACAGGAACCTCTATTCATAGATTTTCAAATTCTGACAATTACATTTCTGTTCATCGGCTAATAGTTTCAGCAGCAATGACTGAGCTTACAATAGAGTCTGCGGGTGGATTCATCTTCTCCTGTGAAACTCTTGTGTCTTCTTATCTCATTGTTGTATTTCTCTATTTATAAATTGTTTGTGTTTTGTGTCATATTTCTCTGTCTTCCTGTTATCTACATGCCTTAATTATTCTCTTTCCCGCCTCATCCTCAGATGTGCACCCCAGCCAACACACCAGCGACGCCCCCGAACTTCCCGGACGCGTTGACCATGTTCTCCAGGCTGAAGGCATCCGAGAGCTTCAACAGCGGCAGCGGCGGCAGCCCCATGTCCGCCTCCATGGCCACCTCACCCCCGCCCCCTCAGGTCGGCGGCTGGGGGGTCTCACCAAACGTACCTAATGTGCCGCAACCTCCACAGGGACTCTGGACTCAGGGGCAACCCCCAACGCAGCCTTGCCCCGCGTGGCCCACGGGCGTGAACCCGCACGCGGGGGCCGAGCAAAAGGCTAGCGTAGCGATGGAGGCTGAGAGATGAAGGGCAGCACGGGACTGAAAAAAAAAGCCCCCCCCTTCCACACCGGAAAGGGCGGGAAACAGGGAGGGAGGCGGGGTGGGATTAATGCGGGGAGGGTGGGAGGTGGTAACGGGGTAGAAATGGGTCTTTTTTTTCCCAAAAGGATAAAAAGGATACGGAGAGAGACGCAAACCAAGAAAAACTCAACGTGGACAATTAAAGAAGAGGAGAAAAACCAATGCAAATATCAATACAAAAATAGAAAGAAAAAAAAAGATACGCACACACATAGTAATAAGAGAGCAACTGAAATCTTTGTTAGTTTTTCCTAAATAAATGCATAGATAAGAGAAATATTATTGAACTAAAAAAAAAAAAAGCAGAATTTTTTAAAAAATTGTCACGCCCAAGGATTCTACGTGATATTCAAGGACATTCAAGGCAGCAAACTTAATTTTCAGTTTTTGTTTAGTTTATTATTTTGTTGTTTTTTTTCCTCCATTGTTTCCGCCGGTGTGTGTGTGTTTTTTTTTTTTTTTTTTTTTTTCATCACCGGTGTTCTGTGTTTCTGTCTGTGCTGCATGAGGAGAGGGACTTGCAAATGCAGTGTTTGAGATTGACTCAAATATCAACACGCACTTGAGTGTGTGTGTGTGTGTGTGTGTGTCTGTGTGTGTGTGTGAGCGTGTGGTCAGTTTGTAATCAAAAATGTATACACACACACACATAAATTTATATATATATATATAAATATATATTCACACACACACACACACACACATAAATACACACACATTAGCGTTTAGAGGAAACACCTCCATACTGTCATCCCCATCGTCAAAGGTGGGACTTTTCTTACCTCACCTGGTGGTCACCTGACTTCTTTCAGCCAATCAGGGATTCTTCTTAAAAACCAACTGATGCCACCGCCACAGGACATGTTTTTAAAGGTTTTTTCTTAAAGGCAGCAGCCACTCTGGTTTATGCTAACTTGATCCTTGCTGCGACGGCTTTTCCTGACAGTTTTAAACCTGGACTCAGACTACAACTGTCCACTGTATACCTTTTTTCTGGAGATTTGGGTTATTACAAGAAAAAAAAAAGAGAAATGGTTTAATATAATATCGTTTATAAATGCTAATTGTTCTGTTTTTGTTGAGAGGTTAAGGGAGGCGGCTTTGAAAAAAAAAAAAGGGTGGGATTTCAGGTTGATCTTTTTTTTTTGTTCGGGAAAAGAGTGAATCAAACGCAGCTGAAATGGCTACAGATTTGAAAAAAAACAAACAAACAAAACAAAAACAACACACGACTACTCCATCTTTGTAAACAGAGTTGCCACTTTGCATGACGTGTTCATAACGTGTAACATCTTTTGTAGCAAACATACATGAGGTCGAGACGTGTTTATGGGCGGGGGTGGGGTGGTGGGTGTCGTTCCCAAAGCTAACAGAAATGCAATAGGTGAGCGTTTCTCCACTCGTTAGATAGAAAGAGAAACAAAGAGAAGCAAATGGGCGCGGGCAGCTTCGGGAAGCCCACCACAGGCTATTTGGGGACACTACAGACTACTTTCAGATATACAGTATATATGTACCCTCGGATACTGTACTACAGAGGGGTTTTTACAACATTTAGGTCTCTGGTCCATTGATAACTGCTGAGAGACAGTTCAGGGATGGCCCTGATATACGGCAATATTTTAAAACACAGGGTCTGCCCCTTTTTTAGTTTCTCTTCTTTGGATTATTTTTTCATTGGATAAAAGAAGAGAGAGTATGAAGAGATATTTTCAATAGCTTGAGGGTCTTTTTTTAAAAACAAAAAAGATGATTTGGAAAATTCTGGATATAATAATGAATAAATAAGCAACTTCCTTTTTATGATTTAGACTAAACTAATGTTTGAGTTCATCCTTTTCCATGCTTCATACTTTATTTGGTTAAATCAGAGCTTTTCTGGGTGGGCCTGTTCCTAAATGGTTTCTCATGTATGTTTCCCCACTTGTATGACTGTATGAGACCATTCCCACAATATTTGTGGACTACCTGATAATTAACTTATCATTTTTGTGAACCTAAATAAATATTGTATGTCAACCTAATTGGCTCGGTTTCCTGCAGTGAGTGAATGTTTGCTCCACAGCTGATCGAATGTGGCGTTTTAAAAGTTGTCATTCGGCCTCGTTAGTTTTGTGAGTGTGTGTGTGTGTGTGTGTGTGTGTGTGTTTGAACTAGAGACAACCAGAGCAGTGTGTTAAGTAAAGACAGCAGGAAGATGGATGCATCATAATCTCATGCTTGGCTACCTCTGAGCCAGGCGGATTTTAATACAGTCACCGAGCCAGACTACAAAGTCACAGACCTCTCTGTCTTTTTCTGCCTCCCTGCCTGTCTCTCTCTCTCTCATTCTCTCTCTTTCTGTCTGTGTGCATGAGAACTAAGAAGTCTGTCTGATGTTTTGGTGCGAGGAAGGTCTGGAGATGAAAGCCAAAATGGAGAAAGAGGGAGTTTAGCTCTGCAACCAATCGCTGTTTTCACACCCCCCCTCCCCTTGAATCCACGGCTCTTTAGATGCAAACACAAACACCAGCTGTCCACACGCATGAGCTCGCCATACATGAACACCAACCACACCACACCACACCACACCACACCACACCACAGGCATGTGTGTGGTGGTAATGATGGTGGTGGTGGTGGCGGCGGTAAAGGAGGGGGTCACGGAGTTCTCCATGTCCTCAGCTCACCTCCTCTCTGCTTCCTCCTCTGCAGGAAATAAAAGAGATTGCCTCTGCTGATTGTGAGTGCCACTTTGCCAATTCTTGAGCTGCCATGAGTGTGTGAGCGAGGTCGAGTGAATGCCGACAACTTGGCATCGGGCACCGCAGTGCAACTGAGCATGAGGGAATAGGAATAGCAGTAAACACACAGGGTTTGTCCAACAGCAGCACAACGTGACCCAGTATGATATGAATGCAGTGAACGGGGTCTTGGGGTCACAGTTGCTTTATTCCAGTTTAGTCTCATTCGTCACGTGTGCATAAAATCAACAACTCTATCTATTTATCGCCTTTTTTATTCAGCAGATAACATGACAGAACCCACCCGTATTAAACAACGTGAGAAAATGTATCCTCAACATGCATATCGTCTTACGTTAGCATACTGCTGTACAGTCGTACTGCTCTTTTTAGTTGATCTATCCTTCACACAAAACCAGGACATTGTTTTCTGGGTCACTGGATGGTGTGGACACAACACAGCCTCACAGATGGCACACCATCAGTACACCTGTCTCGCTTCATGTGTAAACATTACAATATTAGCTAGCTATTGTAGGGCACTTGGTGTTTACCACTGGTAAATTTGTCTGACCTTAATTTTTATGTTATCTCCTGTAAACAAAGGATACTTGAGAGAGATTTGCAGCCTCTTTTAGCCTCTATAATTCACTTCATTTACAACTACCAAATAAGCTTATCTAATCGGCTGAATATGTACATTACAATATGTTTTTAATTTAACTTAAAGGTACCCTGTGCGAGTTTTTGGCCACTAGTAGCGCTATGGAGTGTTTGTATTAGTGGATCCTCATTTCTCGAAGAAGGAAACCGCTTTAAATTAAGTATTTTGAAGGATACAAATTATGTTTTTTAAGGCAAGCGGCTATGAAGTGACAAAAACTGCAGTTCCTCAAATGTCCACTTGAGGCTGGCTACAGAGCGAGTCAGACTCCATAAGCCCCCATGTTAAAATGTCCAACTTCACAGCAGAAATGAACATGTTTACAGCCTTGTACAAAGAACAGTTTTGGTCTTTATAGTTAATTTAACTGTTTATAATAACTGTACTGAAGTTGAATTTTATTTAACTCATCTGTTCAAATTATATTATTGCCGTTACAGACGGCTTGTTTGAGCAACCAGGTGTCATTCAGCCTTGAAGTCCACTGATGAGCCACGAGACTGAACATAAATAGATATTATTTTCGTCCACAGGGCACCTTTGACTTTTAGGTTTCAGTTTGACATTCTTTTACCATGTCTGTATACCCAGCTGAGGGCTATCCTTTTCTCATGTTTCCCTCGTATTGGTAGCATATACAGGCTACATTTAGCCTATAAAACCAGCTACTTCATAACCATTTTCATTGGTTACAAATATATCTTCATGTTTTAAGGCTCAGCATAAGCACAAAGAAAGCTCAAAAGAACCATGTGCATCTCATTAGCTAAAGTATGCCATTGGTGAATGCTAACAAAAGATCTTTTAAGTTTTTATTTTATCCTAAAATGATGAGGTTGGATGTGGCTATCCATTGCAGAAGCAGATATGGACAGACAAACCCAGTATGATGTTTCAGCTTTTTAGAAAAACATATGAAAGAGGAAGAGAAAATAAACTGTATCCGAGGCTATAGGGAACAGAAGCAAGGTTAAAAAAGGCCAGTAAACACTATGCAAAATGTACTGTAGAAGCTAACAGAGCAGGGCAGTGTAAATAAAAGAGTAAATAAAATTGATTCAAAAACTAAGCTTGCGAGAAGTATCACCGGCAGGAAGCCTGCAGACAATACTTTAGGCATTGGATTAACAGGTAGACTGTTCCGAGATCGGACAGGGTGCTTGTAAGGTAAGGTATGCAGGCGGGGGGGGCGACAGAGGACACTGCGCACTGTGTGGAGGTGGGCAGGAGAGCAGAACGGACAGAGTGACATTGGGTGCGTTTGTAACCTAGCACCTCACCTTCCCGTTCTCTCTACAGGTGGAGGCTCTGGCTCCGAATCGGACAAGCTGCAGCTAGCAGCAGGAAGTGGGAGAAAGGTGACACACACAAATACATACTGTGCACACATGGCAGACGTTAGGTGGAGAGAGATTATGAGTCAGACTGAGAAAAAGTTAAGTGAGGAATGGAACAATAGCAATACATAATGACAGGGTGTGCCGTAACAAGGCAACCGAATAAAGGTTTCACATCCTAGAGGAAACATAGTTACCTGAAAATCAACAACCGATGTTTGAAATGTGATTTTGTCTTCTAAAAAGTAACCGTAAACAAATAAATACTGAGAATAAAGAAATTGGTTTTTACTTGGCAGTCTGAAGGGTGTTGGACATGACTCAGAAGACAAAAACAAAAAAAGAAACCCCTTAAGAAAATTCATTGAGAAAACGATGCATCATGTCAGCGGCAGTCAAAGTTCAGAACGGGTAGAAATGACTTGGAAAATGAGCAGCTGTGTGTCTTGATGATGCCACATCAATCACTCAGCCTGTCTCAAGCTGTGGGTTCTCTGTTCTTGGATTCTTGTTTGTTCTCTCTGAGACAAACAGAAGATGTTATCGACTGCGGCATTATTAGATCTAAAAAGTCATTTTAGAAAGTTATTGTACATGACTATTTATAGCGTTCATTTCCTTCACTCATTTGTCGGTTACACCTTTCTCACATTCGACTGACAACATAACACAGAACAAAGTCTGGCAATGCCTAAATATGCTACATGGGTAGCATTTAAACACTGAGCTGTTTGCATGACGCTAACCATGATGTGTCATGAACAAATAGCCCTGTGGTTAGGATAATTAAAGTCTATTTAAGTATACCGCTGGTTTTGTTTAAGACATTTCCCGTAAACCAAGCATCTTCCTGTCCAAAAAGACTGGGGGTAAAAAGCTAAAAGCTAAAATGAGGCCCAATGTCCATGTTAGCTAGCTTTCAGAATGTGATAGAGGTTAAATAGATTAAATATGTATCTATTCTTTCTAGTATGGTACTCTCTGGTAAAAAAAAAGATGTCTTTTTACTAAAGATAAAGATTTGTTAGCATTCAACATCTTCCATGAGGCTTTGGTTGCGCTTCTGTAGCTACCACACATGGGTTTTGTTGTTGATGAATGCTAATTATCTCTTGATAATAAATAATTATCTATGCTTTCTATCAAAGTACGCTCCAGTGAAAAGATTTGTTAGCATTCAACAACTTTTGCTAGCATTTAGCATCATTCATGAGGTGTCTGTAGCTAACACACATGGGTTCTGGTGTTGATGAATGCTAACAAAACCACTGTGTCTTTGCTTAATCGTACTATCCTGTGTAGTATATACCCATTTAATATAGACTCTTTGATAACTACCTGCTCATACTCATACTGATGCTAATTTATACATAGCTATGCATATATTTATAAGCGTAAGTGTTGGAATTGTTAGCGGTGTGTTTGCATACACCCCTTACTCTGTCTTCTTATTTACATCCTATTTCCTCTTTGATGTATGCTGTCGGTGCTTGTTTGCTTCAATGGCCTGATTCCCCACAGGGATCATTAATGTTTCATCTAATCTAATCGAACCCCCTGCTGTCACCACAGAGCTGCCTCACAGTCAAGACAACAGTACAGAGCTGCGGAGCAAGATTGCCACAGCAAATCCTGTTTGATATAAAGCAGACAGCGATAAGCTCATACTAGGTCGTAAAAATTCAACTGAAAATATGACCAAGCAGCAGAGCAGCTGATGAGGCTTTAGTGTGCATAAATACTGAATGGCATCTGTGAATAGATTTGTGGAACAAAGGGTTAACAGCCACACTGTTCCTGTGTTAATGTCTGTGGCTGTGATGTCCTGCAGTGTAACAACCTGCTAATTCACCTGTGAATGTGTTTTATGGCTCCGTTTCTCGTCTCCGTCTTTTGAAAATCTCTTTCTACACATTCCAAGCTCTGCGTCTGTCTGTGAAGTGAGAGTGAGAGTGAGAGCGAGATCATGTGCGTGGAGAAGTGTCTGAGGCGCACACAAAGGAGGAAGGAGGTGGAGGAAGAGGGCTGATATCGAGGAGAAAGATAAAGGGAAGTGAAAAAGAAAGAAAGAAACAGTGTTGCGTGTTATTGTTTGGCCAGTCTGACCTGTTCAGGCAGTCCACGCACTCACACACGCGCACCTTATACACTCTGAAGAGTGTCCACACACACAGACAGACCATACGTCACACTACTTATATGTCTTCCTTCCCAACAGCACCACATGACATGGGAACAGCAGGTGTCTGTCTCTGTTACTTCCCCCAAAGGGGGGGGGAACACACACACACACACAACGTCCCCTGCTTCCAGTCTAAGTGTAATGTATTGTTTTAGTGCTGGTGTGTGTGTGTTTGTGTGTGTGGCTGCTAAGTCCGGTGCTAATGCGTCCAGCCAGGCAGCACTGATACAACAGTGAGAGCAGAGATAAAGCCGGCTTTGTGTCCAACTCAGGATCTCAGCCACAGAGTGGCTGAAATGGCACACAGCCATTGTCACAGGTTCACCGCGGTCACACACACAGAAAGAGTGCTGGTGACGCCCCCATTGGCTGAAACCATAGATATTAAAGTGCAGTTGCGACACTGTTTAAAATCAGTGAATCATTTCCATATTATTGATGATTACTGTAAGCAAACATAATCATCCATCCAGGATGACTGGCAGGCTCTAATGGCTTCTGTGCCACAAACACAATACAAAGAGTTGCTGTACTTCCAGTGAGAATGATGCTTAAACTGACTTTTAGGCCACTTGAGTGCAGAGAAAGCAACAAGCTGTAAACTCAGTGGGTGTAACAGAGTCTTTTCACTAAAACAGCTGCCTGCTGTGTCTGAAAACGATGCTGATGAGAGCTGTGAACAAAAACGGCAAAATCAGAAGACTGTAAAATCAAAACTATGAGCTGAAATACGTTAAGCACTCTGTAGGGAAACTGCAAAGCCGGGTGATCATCGCTACGAACGACACCTTTGATATTACATGTAGGAATTACATTTTTTGCTAGTTTAACAATGTTGATTATTGTGGCTTTAATGTTTGGCAGTGGCAGATGGTGAAATCTGTGAAAGGTTAGTGGAAAAATGTTCAAATTTAAAAGTTTTTCTTCTTAAATGAAAGAAAACAAACTCATGTGAGGTGAGGTCAAAGAGGTCACCCACAGGTTTCTGAAGAGCTGTTTGTGAAGCTCAGAATGTGGTGACTCTGGCCGCCGCCATCTTGGCAGTCCTGCCTCTGCAGCCTCACGGCTAATCCAAAAATGGGCAAAGATGTGGATTATTAGTGGACCTGTGGCGCCAGAATGATGCCTACTTACTCATAGAAGCACATAAACCAAGTTAAAATGACCAAATCTGAGCAAGTTAACACAATCCACTGCTCCTGGCAGGGTATGAGGCCATGTAGAGAACAGACCAAAACAGCATTGCAGCTGCAATTTTTTAGGCTGTGTCTCAATTCACATCCTTCCATTCTTACACTATTTTGTGTACATAAGTACAATTATGACACAACGCTGTGTACTGTGAGTACCCAGGTGGTGCACTCATAACGGTCATAAAAGTTCAGTGTGGAACACTTCTCACCTTCAAAGGTCGCCATTCTAGTTATGTAGTGGAAGGGGAAAGACCACTGGCATTGTGAAAATGGTGGCTGAGGAAGCTGCTTGAGCTGAAGCAGTTAGGGGATCATCAAGTGATTAGGATTCATCATCTGGGAACTACGAATGAACAAAATGCAGATCCATTGACTAGATGATGAGATAACCTAGACCAACATTGCGATCCGTAGCGCAAAGCTGCTAACATCGCTTAAAGTTTAAAATAGTGCTTTATTATTTAAGACTGGAAGAACCAAGCGGAGTTTCTCTCAGTGCCAGAGTCGTCTTGTTCATTGTAAATTTAGTGTACATCTCAAGATTAGATGTCAGTGTAACACACATATATTCAAATGCTACACATCTTGTGATCAGTGTCTGCAAGCGGTCATGTGATCAGAAGTGAGCGCAGATGTGTTGACAAGTCAATCCACCTGAGAAAATTGAGTATGCACCCTGTGGCGAGGCACGCCGTAGTAACACACCAGGAAACTCTTGCGATTTGTCACTGTGATTTATCTTTGTTGTTACACGTTGAAGGCATAACAATGAGGTTTTAATCTCTGAATTTTACTGCTGAATGATGCCGCGCGGAGATTTTAGGGGAAGCTCTATTGCATAACCCTCTAGTTTCAACAGATGATTTACAGCAGTGATATGTGCGTGAACATAACTCGTGTGCAGATAGGCGTCTGCGGGGGAATGTGATGTAGTGTGTCTGATGCAGAGCTGGATCCATCCTCGTTCGCCTGTCGCTGCAGCCGCAGACGTCGTTTTTCATATTAGACCTGCATGCTGGCAGCGTGCCTGACATCCTCTTTCGTCCTGTTTTCTCCCTCTTCTCCTCCCCCTTTCACCTCCTCTCCCCTTCTCTTTATGTTTCTCTCCTCTCTCACTTACTTGTCCTCCCTACACAAACACACATCTCCTCCTCCTCCTCCTCCTCCTCCTCCGTCTGATCAGCCTGAGTGGTGCAGTGATCTCGCCTGTCTGCCCTGAGTAAAAAAATCTGTCCCAGTTTGATGACATCATTGCTGCCACTCATGTTCAGCCAACATGTTCGAAACCATGAGTGGAAACAACTGCACTCAACTGCTGTGAGTGCGAGAGTGTTTGTGTATTCAAATTCTCCCCCTGTTAGTCAGTACGAGAGTCCAGCTGCACAGGAAGTGGTTCTGACAATGGTTTTGTTCAGACAAGAGAACAGGAACATCCACACACACTCGCCAAACACTGCTGCAACACACTCAGTGATGACATTCATCACTGGCACACTTATCTGTAACACCCTAACCCTAAATGAATGTACAACTACTACAGATATGACAGTGCTGCTCTTGTTATGATTGTTAATTTGAGAAAATGAACTAATTAAATTAAACTATAAATAACTATTATATATTATTATAACACAACAAGGGAAAGACAAAGATTAGACAGTTTAAAATTAAGCTTTAAAAGACATCCCTGACTGATGTGAGCTCTAGTTTTGTCCTCAAAAGTATAGAAATACACAAATACCCCCACCCCCCACATACACATACACACTAATCCGGGCATGACGCAACTCTCTAAGCAACTGTATGTCATCATCAGTGAGACGTCCTTTGGGAGGGAGCAACCCAGTACATCATGCTGCCTAATGGACATGCTGGACGGGCACAGTGTGTTAAAACCATCTGTCTCTTCCACTGTACAGTAACAGTACAGCTGGTAAACACAGACTGACCCATATCACTGAGGTACTGTACTGTTAAAGTTAAAGTTGTTCGATAGACCACCTCTGTGTACTGTGTGTTATGTAACAGCCCACTGTCATGGCTGGGAATTACATTAGAGAGCTGTTTCAACGCTGTATAAAGTGTTTCAGTATGTCTCATGGTATTCTTTCTAACATCAGTGTTGGACCTCGCTTTCAATTTGAACTAAAGTTTCCTCTTGATAACTCATTAGTACTGCTGCAGCTTGAAAACATTGACATGCTAGTTCACAAGCTAACAGTTAGCTTTCTTTAAATGTGCTTTGATCAGTTTTTTCGGGCCACACAACAAGCTGTTATCACAGCACTGACATTATCACCTTTAAAAGTTGTCGAACATGTTAGCAAACAGTATTTTTAATGTTTTGCAGCAGACAGACAGCAGCACATGGCGAAATTAAGTCTAGTATTCAATCTCTTTTTGATAACACCGCGTTTATCATGTCGATAAATAAAAAAAATAGAAGTTAAAATTTAGCAATACTTTTGACATGTTTGAGGGATCACTTATTAGAATTTGTTTTAATAATACAGTGTGTTCAAAAATTACAGGCTGTGAGCAGAACATATCGCCTTGATGTGTCAAACGTGTTAGCATTTAGCTAGCTTTATTTTACGTCACCAGCAGACCAGAGCCTTTATTTGGAGTCGTGTTTTTGGCCACCTGGTGAATGTAAGTCTAATATTTACTCTCTTTTAGCTCTGTTTTGATCCTGAGAAAATGTGTCTCTTTAGCCGCTAAATGTTTCACTGTGTTCATGAGTAAGCTGCTAACGTTTTCTGCTGGTGGGCTTATCAGATGCTTAAATGCTCTATATTGTCCATTCTCTGTGGAATTATGGGTAGGATTTAGTGACATCTAGTGGTGTAGCTGCTGATTGCAACTCCCTCACCTCACCTCACCTCACCTTCTCCTTCTCCTTCTTAGAATGAAGGAGAAACTATGGTGGCCCTTTCTAGAGTCAGTGTTTTGTTTGTCTGTTGTGTGCTAATGTAGAAACATGGTGGTTCAATATGGCGGAACCACGGTGTCTGTAGATGTAAAAGACTCATTCTAAAGTAAAAATAACAACAATGATATCTTCAGATGATTATACTGTAATGAAAACATAGTTGCATATTGATGCACATTATATTCTGTAAATAGAGCCCTTTGAATCGAACACAGTGGACCTTTAATGTTTTTGTGTATATAAAGAAGTGTGTTGGAGGGTAAGGTAAAGTTAAAAAGTACAATTTATTTATAAATGTGTTACTTTAGGGGGAATAAAACCCCTGGGAGGGTGGGTAGAGGTTGATAGGGCAAGTTCCACTTAAAGACCCAAACGTTCTTAGGCTCGTCCCATAAGTAGTACTTCAAACACTTACTTTGAGTTGTTTCAGGTCAAGGAGGTAACACTGGTCCAAGTGTTTTTAACATTTACTCTATTACAGTAACACTATTGTTCAACGATACGTGAGAACTTTTTGTTGCTGAATAATGAAGCTCATTAACCATCAATGACTATGTGTATCCTTCCTTAGGTGACTAATACCCTGACAGGTGGTGCACACACATACTTTACTGCTGTTATTTGATCTCTATGGATCTCACACACACACACACACACACACACACACACACACACACGCACACACACACACAGTAACTGCGAAATTAGGTCTGTGAGTATGTGTGTGTGCAAAGCAGAAGAGTCCTAAAACTGGAAGGAGCGGAAAGAAAGACAAATATGAGGCTTGTGTAAAGCTCCTTAATATTTCAGGTCGGTACATGCACCGAGGGATGAATGGAAGAACGGATGGATGGGTGGATGAATGGATGGATGGAGTTCTGCCACTGCAGGGTTAGTGACGTCAGCCACGTAAACTAAGGACATAATCCTCTGTAGGCCTGACCTGCTCTTTTAGCGTACGAGGCTGACATCTAGTGTTCAGCCAGTAGAACAACACACACTATAATTTTGAGGTTTTGCTCCCATTAATACCTAAAAGACTTAAACAAAAGTCTAATTTCTCTAGTTACATCTCAGTCTGAGCACAGTGGCATAGATAACCACAGAAGCCATGGGATCGGCAAGAAACACAGGTTGATATCAACATCTTATCAAACTGTGACGTGGTATAAAAAGACAGATCGGAAATTAAAAGAGGTCACAGATAAGGCTCATGAAACACACTCCTTATCTATGTTCACATATAATTACGGTCTGCTGGCTGCTATTTACACTGAGACCAATGCACAGTATGTATAAAGTGATTTTGTGTGTGGAATATAGGTCAGACATCATCTGCTCTGCTGATGTTATAAACTCGCTCCAGGCTTTATTGATGCTACGGTGGCCAGTTACTGTCACATTGGGCCAACTGTCACGTTTCACAGTTGAACAAACCGGTACACTGTGTGCTACCATACAACCGAGGTTCATGTTATTTTTAGACCAATAATCGACCGAGACATAAGTATTTATGTATGTACAGAGTGTGTCTATGACCCTTGGACTTCTGTTCGAAATACATTGAAATTGAAACTAAAATAAAAAAAAGCAGAATAAAAAATATTACTATATATACTGGGATTTTATTTTATGTACAGTAAGAAATAGGAATTTCTAGATATTTCTATATTTAATAAAATATGAGCTTCTGAAACGAGTACATGATTATTGAAGATTTTTAACTTAAAAACCCTGAAAACTTGGTTTCACGTCTTCAAGCTGAACTCATAAATATTTGTATTCTAACAAGGGATTATGTGAATCAATATGAAATGATACGATGCTGCTAGTGGTGATAAACCCACATGGAATCATCGCCAAACTCTGCAGGTTCTCTCGGCTCTTTTTTTTTTCTCTTTTTTTGGTCTTTTTCCTATAACAGCCTTGTTTCCAGCAGCATAAACCGCTCTGAAAAAACCCACTGTGTCCTGCTCCGCATCGAAAAACAGGTAGTAAAAGTTAGAGAGTAGCTGGTGAACACAGAGGAGCAGCTAGCCGCTAAAGAGCCAGCTGGTGGAGACCCAAAAAGAGCTACAAGGAGAGTAAATATTGGACTTAAATTCTCCAGGTGACCAGAAATACGACTCCAAATGAATGCCAATGTTGCTACATAACTTCTGCTCGTGACCAGGAAATCAACTAACGGTGCTTTAAGCTATTTTATATAAAATTAAAATATCATGACTAAATAACAAACTATTAAGTTAAGGTTCAGGAAAATACATCCTTAGGTAGGCTATAATTAATAAAACCCTAAACCCAATCTTCTTCATTGAGGCTGTGTTTGATCAGATCTGATTAACAGTTGACTGACAACATGACATCTCCAGTGCACTGAAGTATGTGACATCATGTTTACTAATTATTACCTGAGCCCACAAGATCACTGACGAAGAAAGAGATGTGAAATCACCGAAACTGTTCGAGCTTTTTGCAGAAATATAAGGTCATGTAGGATCATGTTGAAATGTTTGTTGGTCCTTTTGAGTGGGACTGAATCCTTGCATGAATTTAATTAGTACTCATTAACATAGGCGATATTGTAGTTTGAATACAGACATGATTTGTTATTATTCAACCATTGCTCATTGTCTTAAATAAGTCCACTTCCACTACTGTGCACTGTATTTTTATCAACACGGTGGAGATAACCAACCTACCTATGAAACCAACCAACCTATCTATGAAAAACTATGATCACCCATGCCAGAGAAGAGGGATTTGCCAGAATAATAAGCTAGAATTCATTTGTATTTCCCCACAGCACCAAAAAAAGTGTAATGTAAATAATGTAATGTCATTTCTGAGCTGCTGTCCACACCTAATGCCAACCACTGTCCATTGTTCTGCATATGCGTAATGCCTCAGGGCTGGCAGGTAACATTTGCATGCCCTGCTGCCTAATCTGTTTGCGCAGACTGTTTACATCATTTAAATGGAACTATGAACTATCATATTCAGTGTCACTTTGTTCAAGCTACTTTCAGTGAGACTGATCAGCTGATGAAAACACATCATCCGGATGAGTTGGATTTGTTTTCTTTTTTTTTTTTTTGAATAATTTTGAATACTGTTATTAGACATAGAAATGTTGGACACCATCCAGCTTCTGATTTGGAGCTGTTTTTGAGATGGTTTTGGTTCATGGTTAACATCACTACACTTTGAAGATTCAGCGTGTGGGTACAACCATAACAGGATGGAGATCCCAGACCCAGGACAAGAGCAGGAGGGTGACTCTGAACCCAACCAGGGGACACCAGAGGGAAGAAACGCATTGACACAACAGGCCTTCATCGAGTTTCGCATACAGCAGCTTCACAACAGGCGTCTCCTTCTGATGAAGAGACAGAGCATCAAAAAGAAGGCAGAGGACACCAGTGACAGGACCACAGAGGAAAGTGAGTCGCTCCCTTAAAAATAAATGTCTAGTATGTACAAACCCCTGTCACAGGTTGCATATACAGTAGATATAATATGAGCTGTGAGCACTTCAGCTAAAGAATGATTTTACGTTTTCATTTGAATAATTCTTCATCAAGAGGAATTAAAACTTTTTTAAAATTTTCACATGAAAAAAAGTAAAGGTTTGAAAAAACTCCCATAACTCACTGTTCTTTAAACATTTTTCATTAATTTTCTAAGAGGTCCTGTGTATAGAATTAAAAATTGATTAATTGATTAAGAAACTGACTTCTTGAGATAGACCTTTTTAAAATTCCCAAATACTGTAAGTACTATTGTTAGTTCAGCTACCAAAATGATGCAACGATGGAGCGTGAAAATAAAAGCTGAATACTTTCCCTTTAACCACTCTAATTTGTATATTTTATTAGTGAATGTTTAGCTCATGAAGAATTTTAGCCAGCAAGCTAACACTGACAAAATTATCAACTTTGGTAAAGAAAGAAAGAAAGAAAGAAAGAAAGAAAGAAAGAAAGAAAGAACGAAAGAAAGAAAGAAAGAAAGAAAGAAAAGGTTTTAAGGCTCATTTTATCCCTTCCTTGAATGAAGGAAAAATGAAAAACGAGAAAAGCCCTCTAGAGAACCAGTGATTAGTTTGTAGGTTCTGGACTATTGTAGAAACATGGCAGTTCAACATGGCATGACATCTAAAACGCTTATTCTAAAACTAAGGTAACAAAACATAATGATTTTTCTGGTGAGAAACTAATGGAAAATGGAATTTTGAATATTATATTACATTTTTGCCATATTTTGTAAATAGAAAAAGCTGGCACACCGGACCTTTAAAATGTAATACTTTAGTACTACTAATACTACTTTAGTTAAAAAAAAAGAACTGTTTTTTTTTTTTTATCACTGTATCACTGAAAACAAATAAAAATAATTTTACTCTGTCTTAAATGTTTTTTAAATAAAAACTTTTTACTAAATTTTACTCTCCATGTGTGGTGTTGTCAGTAACCAGTGAGGAGAGCAACACTGAACTGTGTGAGCTGAAGGCCATCCAGAAAGAGATGGAGGAGCTGCTGGTTAAAAAGGAGGAGCTGGAGGAACAGGGAAAGAGCTCCGAACTCCGAATGACATCCAGTTAATTAACACTCTTAATCATGGCAACCTGATTCATGTTTAAACTTTTTTTTTTTTAACATACAGATGTTGTTTAATGCATCTATATTGTCACCCTGCAAAACATGTTTAAACTGCACGTGTTTTAAATCAGGTCAACAGGATGTGCGTCCCACTTCTTATAAATCTGAGATACCCCATGGGGGGATCTACCTGCTGCCGCCTCCCCAGTTTACAGAGGACATTACACTGGAGCAGAGAGAAGAAACTAGGCCTGAGGAAGAAACACCAACAGACACTGCCATTCCAGGTAACTAACACCACCTCACACACATGTACACACATATAACAATGACACTCACATCTGAGTGTCTAGGCCGGTAATTCTTTCTCTCTCTCTCTCTCTCACTCTCTCTCTCTCTCTCTCATGGAGAAGTCGACAGTCTGGGTCTGACGCCAGCTGTGACCCAGTGTCCATCCTGTCAAGAGGTCATCGTCACAGAAACCTGCCGCACAGTGGGTCAATCTATGTGGATGCTTTGCTGCTTGTCCACGATGATAGGGTACGTCTTCTTAAACCTGACTGACTGCAGAAATGTTTACCTTGCCAGGTTGCTGTGTTAAAATGAGTTAGGCATTTTGTCTGTATTCACATTAGCTAGCCTGATTGTGTCTGGAGGTTAAAAATCTACTTGCTGGCACCTCTAAAACTCATTAATTAACCCTACAATTACAATTATATCTTTTTAAATTTGATCCATACAAAAAACTAAGTGTACTGTGTGTTCTGGGTTAGGTGCTGGTCCATCTTTTGGTCGGGTGCAGAGACTCAGAGGAGATATAACTCTTCTTTATAGGTGATAAAATGCAATTTCTTTTACACCCTCGTCACATCCCCGATCTCTGCCTTTCCTCCTTCCACAGGTGTGTCGCAGGCTGCTGTTTAATCCCTTTCTTCATGGACAAACTGAAGGACGTCCGCCACCGCTGTCCCCAGTGCAAGGCACACATACACACCCACCTGATATTTTGACATGGAGGATACTATATTAACAGCCCTGGTCTGATTTGTGCAGTACGACCCACAGCTTCTGGACTCGAGAGACAATTTCCTGTGGTATTGGAGCTGGTTGGGACTCTAGTTTGATTTGCATCTGGACAACAACTTATTTTAACTTTTAACTCCACCACTGATCTTTGAGTTTGCCTACCAGAATATCAGCATAACATGGACTTGATTCAAGGACTCGGCTCGCAGACACTGCTCACTTCAAACATATCCACACTATATATGTGTTATATGTGTCAGCTATTAGGCGGGACCAGGCAAATTAACCTTCCGGATCAAGATCAAAGCCCTTTTTACATGCACGGTTTCATGGTTTGTTTGTCAGCAGTTCCTTGGTAGAAGGAAAATGGAAATATACTTCTGAGCATGCAAAACACTGTTCTGTAACCTGACAACTCTAACAAAGAAGTTTTACTGTCCTGAACACAATTCAAATATACAGTAGCAATCAAAAAGTTTGGACACATGTTCTCATTCAATATTTTTTCTTTATTTTTATTATTTTCTACATAGTAGATTAACACCGAAGACATCACAACTATGAAATAACACATATGGAATTATGTGATGATCAAAAAATTGTAAACAAATCAAAATGTGTTTTATATTTTAGATTCTTCAACGTAGCCACCTTGCACCACCGTCTCGCTTTATTGACAGCTTTGCACACTCTCAACATTCTCTGGAAAGCTTTTCAGTTAACAGGGGTGCCTTGTCAAAAGTTAATTCATTCTTAATGCATTTGAGAACATCGGCTGTGTTGTTCAGAGGTAGTGTTGGTATACAGTAAATGGCAAGAACTACTCAACTAAGTAAAGAGAATGAACAGTCCATCATTACTTTGAGACAAGAAGGTCAGTCAATCCAGGAAATATCAAGAACTTTGAATGTATCATCACGTGCAGACACAAAAAAACATCAAAGGATATGATGAAACTCTGTTACAGAGGATATGTTCATTGCAGTTACTAGCCTCAGAAATTGACAATTACTTGGACCTTAGATTAGAGCCCACATAAATGCTTCACAGAGTTCAAATAGCAGATACATCTCAACATCAACTGTTGAGATGAGACTGTCCGAATCAGGCCTTCATGGTCGAATTGCTGTAAAGAAACTATGACTGAGGGAGACCAAGAAGAAGAAGGGAACTACTCGGGCCAAGAAACACAATGAATGGACATGTGGGAATCTGTACCTGATGTGTCAAATCTTAGATTTTTGGTTCCAACTGCCTTGTCTTCATGAGGCAGGAAGGTAAAGAGTTGATATCTGCATGTGTGGTTCCCACCGTGAAGCATGGATGGTGGGTGTGTGATGGTGTGGTGGTGCTTTGCTGTGTACACTGTTGATTTATTAAAAAATCAAGGCTAGCATGGCTACCATAGCATTCTACACCAAGAATCTGGTTTGCGCTTAGTGGGGCCATAATTTTTTTCCAACATGACAATGACCCAAAACACACCTCTGGGCTACGCAAGATGGAGAGTGATGCATCACCTGGCCTCCACAATCACCTGATCTAAACCCAATTAAGATGATTTGGGATGTGTTGGACTGCAGTGAAGAAAAAGCAGCCAACAAGTGCTCAACATATATGGAAACAACATCAACACTGTTTGAAAACCATTCCAGGTGATCACCTCATAAAGACGTAAAAGATGGCTACTTACATACAACATATTCTGGTTTGTTTAGACTTTTTTGTTTACCACATAATTACATACAGTATATGTTTTAAAATAATAAAAACAAAACAAAAAAAATTGAAAGCTTTTGACTGGTACTGTAGTTAATGAGGCAAAAATGCTAAATAACTTTAAGAGGCGTTCACAGTACACCAAATTTTATTGACACATAAAGGCATACAGTACTTATATACATCTTTTTGAGTATTTACAAAATAGAGAACCCATGGATGTTACACATGTATAAAAATATGCATTACATCTATATAAATATGTACACAATGTGCAAAACATATGGCATACAAACAACAAGAGGCATGGCATGTGTGGTGGAGATGGACAGAAGACTCGGCTACAATGGAGGATGTAAATCAGCTGAGGTTGGAGAAACTCGTGCCTCATCTGTGCTTCCACTAATGTCCATAAATACATGCATTTTATCGAAACGTCTTGTATGTTCTGAAGTACGGCTTCTCCACCGAAAAGAGTACAATGTTTAAGTGATGAGAAATGACGCAGGTGAATGAGGACATGCGGGAGAGCTGAAGTCAATGTGGGGAAGCCTGAGCCGACACCTGTTAACTCCAACTACGAAAGTAAAGAAGCCGACAGGAACGCTGAAGGAACCTTTGGAGGTTCTACAGACTGACGGTGCTTCCACAAACCTCTAACACGAGAGGGTTATTCAAACAAACCCTCATTCAACCACTCAGATATAAGTGCTTATGAACTTTTAAACTGTATTACTCTGTAGTAAAAGCTCTTACATTAATAAAATCAAGGCAGGATCTGACATACAGTACAGTATATCAAGGGGAGAGCAGCCATTATTGCTTTTAGCTGTCCCGGTCTGGCCAATAAGCGACCACAATTGCTGATGGTAAGTGGTGTCACATTGAGTGTAAAATCACATACATGTGTAGATTTGCTGCAGCCAAGAGGTTTGTCTATGTCCGACATGAAAAATAAAACGAAAAGAAAAACTCTGCAAACCAAAAATATACACACAAAATCTTCTTTTACAGATTTTACATAAGCATGAAAACAAGATTAAATGTTTTTGTCTTTTAATTTTCAACCCTAAAAAAAGTGATAAATACAAAAAAAAAAAAAAAAAACGTGAGAAAACGAACAAAATGTGATAATATGTTCCACTGCCTTTTTGGCAACAAAATATCAAATATGATAGCCTTAAAGCTAACAGAATAAAACAAAAACACACACTATGAACTCGTCATCTCTTCTAGGATACACATGAATCAACTAGCGATTCTTACTGTTCATCCAATCTAGGATTTAACACTCGCAGCAATGTGGAAAAACAAAAGAAATAGAACCTGCAAGCAGGTATCGCAGGGTCCGAACACCCCGACACGACTGAACTAAACCAAAGGTGCACCAACCAGAGGTGACCGAGAGAATGCCCCACTGAACGGGGCTGAAACATGTTCGTAGAAACAAAGTGAAACAACAACGAAAGCCCCAGAAGCAGGTCTGTGCAGTATTTGGCGCAACTCTTTTAGGTGTTTTTAGATTTGGGCACATTCATGCGTTGGCCTAATCTGATGATAAATGTGTAAGTGCAGCAGTAAGAGCGTCACGCAGCGTTGATATAAAGGGCTCTTAGATCAGTTTTTGCTCAGGTCACCACAGTATTGCTGATGTGAACAGCAAATCAGCATTGCACAGAAGAAAACTGCAAAACAAAGACTTTTTGTTTTCCTGCTAGAAATTAGCTGAAAATGCTGCAGTGATTAAAAGAGAGGCAACGCCCTCTAGTGCCCGTGGACGTAATGACAGGGGGAAAAAAGTGGTTAAAATGTTGAATGTGATTTCACTAGACATGACTGATTTTTTTTTTTTTTTAAAAGACAACTAAAAAAATGATTTCAAAGTGCCACTACTAACTCAACATTTGAGTGGGATATGACATAATCCGTTATAAAGAAACACAGACGGCTTTAAAAAGTAGCTGAGCCCTCTTTAACCAACGCCCCGCTGCGTTATCACACCTGAAAGGTGTCTGTGCGTGTTTGACTGTGGGACACAAACTGAACGACACAGATAAAAAACAGTGAACAGTCATCAGAAGCCTTTTGAAGAGGAAAAGTCTGAAATATGTCGACGAATGATTTGATTTCATAGATATTAGCGAATGTCTTCAGACAGCTTGTGAGCGACAGCTGAGGGGGAAAAACAAGAGCTCCGAACAGCCCGAGATTAAACGCGAGAGTACAATCATGCACACAGAGACACGGGTGTAACATGCAAAAGACAGGAAGACAAAGTCCACACGTACACACACACACACACACACACACACCAACATGCTTTCTTGCTTCTGTCACACACCCATTCATTCAAAGTCAGGAAACTAACTTTGTCCGCAGGCCTCAGCAGCTGACGCAACACAAGTTAGACTGCTTCAGCAGCCAAATATTACTTTGGAATAATCCGATACCTCCACACGATGGTTGGTCGCTCCATAAAAGGGCTGTTTAAGCAGACTAACTTCTGAGCTACGGGTTAACTCGCACGTTTCCCCTCTTGACACACACACAAAGACAAAGTGCAGAGATACTGTAGGACAGCTAGATATAAAGCTCATCTTCTCCAAAGACATCTTAATTCCTTGATAAACTTGCAGCACACACACTGTTCACACCTATCGTGTGTGTCTGCATGTGTCATAAACTGAT
Source organism: Argyrosomus regius (assembly GCA_946959425.1). NCBI lineage: Eukaryota > Metazoa > Chordata > Actinopteri > Sciaenidae > Argyrosomus > Argyrosomus regius. The sequence continues at coordinate 15,892,370 of OX336900.1, forward strand.
ATTTGTTCCCTTTTCCACTGTTTCATGTCAGTTTACTATCAGAAGAAAAAAAAAAAAAAAGAGCTGCCATCTTTGTGAGTCAAGTCCCATTTTTTGATCTTTTCAAACTTACATTCAAAATCAGATACTTGGGCAACAACTGCAGTATCTCTGGAGCATTTTGGCCACATGATCTTTTTTTTTTATGCCGATCACAGCCATGTTGATCACTTCATATTAAAACGATCGCCTCGGATATGCAGAGTTCACATTTCCTTGTTCTGAGGCGAATGAGGCGCGTCGTCTGATCTCCCTGCCTCTTTAGTGCATAGCTCTCACGCTGATGGAGGAGCTCGCTCCTCTCGTCATCCGACTGAAGTCGTCAGAGTCTTTTGTTCGTTTAGAGTCATTGGTTCATCAGCTTGACCGGAGGGGGGGGGGTCGTGATAGGTCAGAAGAAAAAACAAACAAACAGTCACATCTGATAGAATAAATCAGATTAGTCAGCAAACATGTATGTGAAGGACTGGACCAGTGTGATCGGAGGCTACGAATCCCTTTAAAACCCGGCTCGGTGACTGACTGAGCATGTCTGGCTTCCAGTCGTAAAGGGAAGAAACGGTAGGACTGTCCATCACCTCAGACCGGATACTCCTCAACGCACTTAGACTGGTTTAGTCTAAGTCTCCCCAGGTGAAGGTGGTGAGGCTGTGCTGACATCATGACACGCCTCGGTTGCAGCTTTATAGAAAATCTAATTTTATCTGTCGTCTATTTGCTGTCAACTTTTACAACCTGGTACGGCTCGATGCGCTTCAGCGGAACAAAGGCCTTCACATCAGAAGTATTTATGAACTTTTTTATGTGTAGTTACTGTGCTTACACAGTAAAATCGACGCAGCGCTCACACTGAAAGACAACCGGCCAAACCTCCAGTAGAGATAATCGTGCGATGTCAGCTTTTCAGGCTCTTTTCAGGAGAGAAACTTGTATTAGTGTGGTTTAAAGACTATTTACAAACAGTCCGGTCTGTGCTACTAGTATTCATTTGGCTCTGTCTCCTTGTCTCTGTATGATTATTAAAATCACAGACACTAAAAAAAAAGTCCTACCTAAATCCCTTTATCACTAATACTACGGGTGACCACGATCACCTCAGTGATGACGTTACTCTGGCTGTTCAGCCTTTAAAGCTGTGCAAACTCCTGCTTGTAGTTCAACTTGGTTCAGTGCACTGCCTGTACAGCGTCTCTTACTGTAGTATAGTGGGAATATTACAGATGGTATGGATGTATATGGCACACAAATGCCATGTTTTCAACTCTTTTTGCTTCCTTTTTTAAAAATGTTAAAAATTCAACCTCTTTGCGGCTGTCAGTCCCTTTTCGTCTCCTCTTCATCCATCCATCCATCCATCGCTCGCTCCCGGCTCAGCTGCTCTGCCAACTCTCCTGACTCGATCTTCTTCTTCTTTCATCCGTCCCTCAGTCAGTCCCAGTGCAGGTCCTGTGTATCCAGGAAGTCTGTTGGGATTCCCAGTGGTGTGAGAGCTCCGGCGGGACCTGGTGGCATGGTGAGATCCAGCCACTCCATATTGTCCAGGCCTGGGTCAGACAGGCCCATGTGAAGCGAGGAAGGAGGAGAGGAGGAATCACAGAAGGACAGGTCTGATGTGTCCATGGGCGAGTAGGGTTGCTGTTCCATCAGCTGGGCCTGCAGCTCCTCCATCAGGCCGCGAGTGCGCGGGTCTGATGCAGGAGGGGTATCGGCCAGTGTGCCCTCCAGAAAGGCCTCCAGCTGATTGTCTGTGGCCAACGAGGACAGGCTGGGCAGGCTGTGGCCGATGATCGGGCTCAGGGTGGGCGGAGGAGCCACCTGGACGTGTGGAGGCGGCCTGGAGAGAGCGGTGCTGACCGGCAGGGTGGTGATGTTTGCTGTGACTGGTACAGTCTTAGTCAGGGACGCTGAAGGGTCATGCTGGATAAATGGAGTGATTTCTAGACGAGTAAAGGAGGTAAAAACATGAATTATTATGACGGTTCAACCAATGAGGGCTGCTCTGAAGTCAGGCAGTGCTATCTAACTAAACGCAGTGTTCACCTCCTTACCTCCACTCTCTATAAGGATGTCGAACAAGTCATCCATTTGCTGGCTGGTTGCCGTGGGAACCTGAAAGGACAGTCGACAAGATTGAGAGATTTGAAGCTGCGTTCCTCCAAAAGCGAAACAATTCCTCAAGGCTGGAAAACTGAAAACAGACTCATACGTTTTCATGCTTTTTTGTGCTCTGACGGACGCAGCAGCTGAGCTGAGCTGAGCAGCTGTGTGTGTGTGTGTTTGAGCTGGTGTGTATCTAACCTGGGAAACATTGTTGATGTGCATGTTGCGGCTTTGTTTGACGGCCTCTTCGTAGCGGGGAGGCTCTCTTGTCTTGGGAGGCTGAGTAACAAGGGAGGTAGGATGAAGGATGAAGGCAGGCTGAGGAGACAGAGATGGAGAACACACAGGCAGAATTCAGCTTCAAGGTAAATATGTTGGTAAAAAATGGTATAAAGTTGTGAAGATGCCTTGCACCAAACTAAAAACCCCGCCCATCCAGATATAACTCAGCACCGATACCTTATTGAAGGATCCGTTGGCGATGTGGTGGTTGGGGGAAGCCCGTGGAGAGACTCTGTTCTCTGGGGAGCTTCTCAGGAAACACTGAGGATTCATCTCAGGTCTAGTCTGGTTCTCCAAACCAGTGGTGTTATTGCACATAGTCAGAGTCTGTAAAGACACAGGACAGAGTCTTGTCCATCACGCATCAACAGATTGACATCATCGTAACTACAAAACGACACGACAGATATAAAAAGACACAAAATCTCCCTTTAAAACCCAAAAAACTTATAAGGCACATATATGTCATCAATGTGGTGATCAGTGACAAACCACATGTAGTTTTTGTTTGAAAGGAGGAACTGAAAGCAAGACACACACAGACAGTTTGTCACTCTCACACAGAGCTGTAAGAGTAGAGTTTCAAAAATGATATTCAATTATCTGAATCATGCTGGATTTTGAATTTCTGTGAAAATGGGAAGTCAAATCTGAAAGTTTGCACAAAGTGACACGACGATGACTAACACAAGCAGTTGATGGTTAACTTGACATACGACATTACAAAATAATAGTAGTGGTCATGGTAAAAGACAGCGTGTCTCATATTTACTTCCTTTTTGACAATCTCTGGTTCCAGTTTCTTAAATGTTAGGGTGTATCTCTGTTTTATGTCATCGTTAAAAATGCACTGGATAAAATGATCAATTCAAAAGACCTCACTTGTGACATTTTTCCACAGTATGTGATCCAAACACTGAATCACTTAGTAAATCCAAAAATCCAAAATCATTGGCGTGACCCACCTGTAGCAACTGGTTATTGTTGGCTAACTGTTGGCTGGGTGCCGTCTCCATCTTGGTGGTTTGCAGCTGAGGAACTGAGGCCTGGACCAGGCCTGTATTTGAGACGGTGGCCTGAAGAACAGGCTGAGAGAAGCACAAAAAGTGTAAGAACACGTCCAGTGTTTGAATGTCATCATTAAAACAGTTTACTTTGTTTAAATCTCACCTGCAGGCTGACAGTGGTGCTTGGCAGCTGGATTGCAGTAGCGTTGTTGGGGAGTGAGACTGGGAGGAGGATCTGAGTTCCAGCCTGGCCAGTCGTGGTTAACAAGGTCTGAGGCTGACCCAGCACCTGGGACACCCCGCCTGTGTGGCTGATGAAGAACTGCTGCAGGCTGGGCGCTGCGGGTTGGGACTGGGGCTGGGTCTGGAGTTTGGGACTTCTCTGTGACTGGGGGAGTAGCTGTGGGCTGGTGGTTACTTGGGGCTGGATCTGGGTGATGAGCTGAGTCTGGGTCTGGAGCTGGAGAGGCTTGCCAGAGGAAACAGTCACATCCTCCAACTTGACCACTGTGGGCAGTGGGGAGAGAGTCTGTGAGCCCAGGATAGAGTTAGGAATTGTAGCGGCAGAGGATGAACAGTTTGACAGGACTGTACCCTCCATTTTTACAACATTCGAGTTCAGGACAGTAGAAACAGGGCTTATGGCAGGCACAGAGGTCAGTTTGGGAGACACAGAGGCAGAGTCGGTGGTGCTGGCCCTTTTCTCCACCTCCAACTGCATCTTCAGTGCCTCCACGAGCCTCTGCTCCTGCTCCAGCTTCCTCATCAACTCTTCTATCTGCCGCTCCTTCTCATGGAGCCTCCTGTCCTTTTCCTCCGGGACATGGAAAGATGGGAGAGGTGAGGGCTGCTGACCTGCCCAGCCAGAGCTCACAGTTTGTGCTTCAGAAGGACCTTCAGACATGCCTACGTCCTGCTGGTGGGCGGAGGGATCAGTGGGAATGGGTGAGACCGGCGGTGTGGGGTTCATGCTCTCTGAAGCCACCTGCTGGACTGGAACAACTATAGCCGGGGTGGTAGTGGTGCTGGTGACCTCCATGGGGATGGAGGAGAGGGTGGTGGTAGCAGGGGCAGAAACAGTGGTGGGGGCAGAGGTGCTGGGATTGTCCTGGAAAGGCTTCAGCCTTTCTATGAGATCAGTCTTTGTTCCTGACACAGGGAGGCCGCGCAGCTTTAGCTCCAGTTTCAGCTCTGCCACCTAGACAAACAGAAACATGATCAGTTCTGAGGAGTGCAGCTGATTAGAAAGGAACACCTTTTTTGGCGAGAGTAGGGTGATCTGTTAAACCCCAGCACAAAGACTGGAAGAGAAAGGAAACAGCTAGCCTGAAATACATTTGGCCTTTCACTGCAACTATTGACTGGGCCAGTGACTTCCTGTGAGTGCAATTAGTTGAGCAACCACCGCCTAGTAAGACGTGATAAGAAGTCCCAGATTTCGGCACATAACCAAAAAGAAAACCATAACTTGGTGTTTTTACACTTCCTGGTTCCTGTACAGATCTAACAACAAGATACTGTAGAAGGTGACGTCAAAGTGCTGTTTACTCTGCCCTCAGTCTTTATGCTAAAGCTAAGATAACCGGCTACAGCTTCAGATTTACCACACAGACGTGAGAACTGTGTGGATCTTCTCATCTAACTCTTCATCCGACATTTTAAACTTCGGTCACATCTCACAAAACATGATGTTCTTGGTTGTTCTGCATGCTCTACTTTGAGAAAAAGTTGATTTGAAGTTGAAAAAATGTATCATTGCTTCCTAAAAAACTCAGTTACTGGCTTTGTAATATCTTGATGCACTTTAGAAGTTTTAACAGCTGAGTCATCTCTCCCTTTTGTCCACCATCATAACTTTGATTGGATTGAAGGATGAAGGGTGTGCTGGTACACATTGGTTTTAAAATACCTTCATCTCCTCCAGGTTGGCAGGCAGGACTCCTGGCTTGCGGTTTGAAAGCGAGTTGATGGGGCGAACCGAGGCCGCAGCCACTGGGGGAGGCGGAGGCGCAGTGGGCAAAGACACCATGATGGAGGTTGGCAGGCTGCTGGCGCTGCCGCTCTGACCCTCGGCCACAGGTCTGCAGAGACACAAACAAAGAGACACACACACAAAAAAAAAAAGATGAGATCATTGTTATTCCAGGAAATCATTTAAATTACTTCCATATCACATAAATAAGAAACAGAAAAAGAGGAAGTGGTGGTTGGAGAAGGAGGGAATGTGGACAAAGGAGTATTATTGGAGGGATCATTGAATAGTGAGAGAAAAGAGAAAGACAGGAAAGAGAGAGAGGAAATCTGTTCCCAATATGAACAGACCATCCATCCTGTGCCCTGCGCCTCACTAACGAAGCCAGTCAACCAAACCACAGTGAACGAGCACAGTTCAAAGAGAGCTTGGCCGTGCTGCTGAGGTGAGGACATTTCATGAAAACAGCAGCTGGTGAAACAACATCCTGTTAGTTATTAATATGATTAGGCACAGAGTTGTTATTGGAAACTAGCTAATGGCCCTCTGGGTTGTTGAAAACAACAATATTTGGCTTGCTTTCAGGCGTTTTCAGATAAAGAGTTATGGATCCAAGCCAAACCACTTGAGCGGAAAAAATACTTACATAATACAAAACAAACAAATCACAAATACATAAAACATTGTCTCTGTGTCAATTAATTCTAAAGTTTTATCTGCGTACTTGAGTGGTGCTGGTAAGATAGTCTGGTAGTTGTAGTGCTGCTGCTGCTGGCTGAGGATCTGCAGCTGGAGGAACAGCTGCTGTTGCTGTAGTAGTCGGGCGTAAGAGGAATCCATGGGTGCTTCGCTGGCCTCCTGCTTCTGGTCTGGGGGAACATACTGGTGGTACTTGAGCTTTTTCACCCTGGGCTTAGGCTCTTTGCCCTTCTTGCTGCGGCTCTTCTCCGAAGGTGTCTTCTGATGGCTTTGCTGTTTGAAAGAGAATATTCGGTTTTGTCCAGCAGCATTTAAATATAAACAGAAGGAGGTGATATTATAATTGGAAAATGAATTCTTACTTTCACCAGTGTTGGGCCTGGTTTTGAAGGAGCAGCTGTGGTGACTGGCTGCGCGGGAGTAACAGCTGGGCGGCTGGCAGGCGGCTCACTGGTGGAGATCACTTTCACAAAGTCTGTTGTTGCTTGTGTAGCAACTGGGAAGGGCTGAAGAAGAAAACAAAAAGACATTCATATCTGCAAGGCAAACACTGTAAAATCCAATATCATTAAGAAGTTACAAAAATCTGCGGCTACTCGAGAACAAAGCATACAAAAACACCAGTATTAGTAGTCCTGGAGCTGACCTGCAGGATGGTGTTAAGTAGTGGGGGTGGTGCTGGGGCTGGAGAGGGCGTCTCTGGCACTTTGCTCTCTGCTGGAGAGGGGACAGAAGACTGAGACTCCTGGCTTGCTGGCTGCTCTGGAGACAGGGCATCGCAGCTGTCTTCATCCAACACCTTAGGATAGTTCACCTGGCCCACTGAGACACAAAAAGGAAATCCAGTTCAAACAAAGATTGCCTCTTGATTTTGTCCATTAAGACTTTAGTCGTTTTATCATCATCATCTCTCACCGATGATGGCCTGTTTAAGGGTGGAATCAACCGGCAGGATGTTCTTCTCCACCAGCTCCATGGGGCCGGGTCTCTGGGCGATCTTCTCGTTCAGGTTGTCGGCCAGCCGGGCCCGCTTTAGTCTCATCTGGGTGGCCTGTAGAGACGGTTCTGCTCCGGTCTCTGAGGAGCAGAAAAGAATTAGTACACTGTATTATGTCCACATGTGGATTTGGGGAAGAATTTGTTCATCATGTGTGATGTCATTTTAAATTTTCTGATGTTTCAAATAAACAGTTGCTTATTGCATAGCAAGGAATGGGGGGCCATTTTTATTACAATGTTTTATTTAAAAAGTCCACAAGGAATACCAGAATAAGTGTACGTAGTGAGAATTATAGCGGTACCTTGCAGGATGTGCATCCTGACCAGCTCTGCTCTCTCTGGGCGACTGCGGATCTTGTGCTTGAGGAAATTCTCAGTCTAAAAAGGGAAAGATGGACACAGAGCAGTCAGTAAATCATCTGATTTATCATTTTCATGGCCTGTTCTTTTCTGCTGCATTAAGCAACATATCAGCCCAGGAGTGCTTCTCAAGTCCACATTTACAACTCACCCTGGCTCTCTCCAAGCTGCGAATCTGCCCGTGGAAAGCCGCCGGGCTCTTCAGAGCTGCAACACAGAACATTTCCATTTGTTTATAGATGATGTGGATGAAAAAAACAGAGCAAACATGTTTATTATTTCAGCTATCGGGTCAGAGTTTGTTATCATATTCCCGCCCACACCACATTAGCTTTTAGTTGAGTGACGGACAACTGGCATACATGCTGATACTCACGTGGCATGATGCCCTGCTCAACCAGCTGCTCCCGGGTTCGCCTTTGCTGAAGCCTCAGCTGCAGGACTGAAAACAAAAAGAAAAAAAAAATGCATTAAAGAAGAACAGAGGCATTTTTGATTAGATAAAGTTAAGAAAACAGGAAGAACATGAGATGACAAAACAGAGGGAAGAGAGGGAAAGCAGAAAGAGGAATAAAAGAAGAGATAATATATAAAAATAAAAACAGGGGTGAAAATGAGATCAGACTATTGGTGACCACATCCCAACTTCTCCCCAGACCCTGACAGATCACTCATATCCTGCTCTCAAAATGCAATGTCATTGGGTTTGCAACATATGAGTCATTTTTTAATGCCCTCAGGATTCAGGTTCTAAGCTACCTTACCTGTTGATAACATTGTTATAAAGATTAGCACACAGTAGTGCGAGGTAGTGTAGTAAAACTATACCAGCTGTGCTTAGGTCGGCATTAAAAGCCTGCAGAGGAGACTTCAGCTTGAAACAGTCGGCCCTACCTTGTGGATTTTTTGTGTGACTTCGCTCCTGAGAGCTACCGAGTACAACTTCAGACGCTGTTCAAGGATGGGATGGTGCTTCATTCTTCATTAAGTATGACATTTCCTACGCCGAAGTGTGTTTTCACGGTTGAATGCTGCCGCCCAAAATCACGAAACATCCACGAACAAAATGCTAGATATATCCTTTATTTGCATCGGTTAAAATGGTGCGTATTGAAGCGATTATTATTCCGTTAGAAAACGTTTCATAAACCATCAACACTACTAGTCCAACTCCAAGACAAGCTGTCAGCAGCATTAGCTCACTTGAGTTGAGCAATCAGCATAACAATAACAAGGAAGAGGAGTGCTCACCTGCTTTGAACCCAGTGCTGCAGTCACTGAGTGTCTCTACCTCCATACAGGCCATAGTTGGTTTTTTTTTACACTGAGATTCCTTTCATGTTGAGCAGTCCAAAACACAACTGAGGGATTAGGTCATCTGATCCCGAGCTGACAGCCTTTCTATTAACACCCAAAAAATGTAGCAGATAGATATCCTGTCAGCTGCAGTGTAACATGATCAACTGAAGGATAAGAATCCACAGTGTTGCGACGCTTCTAAGAATTACAGACACAGCATTAGGCCCGTCCTCTATTCCTCTACCCCTCCCTTACTCTTTTTTTTTTTTATTGCAGGGCCACAACCCCCTTCTCACCCTCTTCTCTCACTTCCCTCTCTCACTGTTAGATTGGGATGGGTACACTATCTGGCTGTGGGCGATCCCAACATGGCCTGATGTGGAGGACTAAGCTGGTTTCTGAAGGATAGTCAAGAGAGTGAGTCAGCTCCGAAGAAGAACAAAGGACATAACGACTAGCTCTTTAAGCTGAAATGACGAGCTTGTGGAAACAACACAAGAGTCACAAGGAAGTGTCACATTAGCTAGGGAGATTTATTCGCATGACTTAAATACTGACCACGAGTATGGACACTTCTCCATTTACAAGGAGGGTCACTTACAGTGAAATACAAGCTCTCTTGCTCCAACAGGAAACAGCTGGCCTGACTAACTTCACAGCTTTTGTCTCTCTCATCTCTTTGTTGTTCATTCATTATCGTCACAGATGAACATAAAACAAGGTCAACTCTTTCTCCTATTGTAACTTCACCGATTGCATCACCCTGGTGTAAAGCTGTCATACAACATAAAACAGTCATAACCGTTTACCTATTTGTATTAGTAACACAGCAGCTTCAATTCCAACTACAGTTGTGGTGAAACATTTACAGAAATTTATGAATAATCTGGACTCCAACTGCACTCAATAAATGCTAACTCTTTGTGATTTACAGAATTTCCTGACGGACAATGAATAAACTGCTGCAAACTATAGCTGCTGTTAGCTAATGTTAGCTCAGTTAAGCTAGTTAGGCTGCCCGGACTGTAAGCTCAGAGCACTGGGGGAATTTTTGTGTTGTACCACAGGCATTTTGAACCACAGGGAAGAGGAGGTTTTCAGGCTCGAGGGACGGGGGAATGTTGATGACGAGCAGAGGCGGTGTTGTGCCAGAACCGGAGCTGGGCAAGCAGGCAATGTAACAGGGCTCAGCAGCTGCTAAGGACATAACGACAGAGGCGAAAAGACTGAAGGGGACGTTGATGAAGGATGCTAAGAAGAGAAAAAGTGAGTGACCGAGCAGAGACGAGAGAATCTAGAGCTGACCTTTTGGTGTTTTCTCTTTGGTGAGAGCTTCATGAAATAAAAGACTGATGCTGTTTGGCTGTTAGCAAAGTTGTTCACTCACCAGTTTTTGATCACAATTTATATTACCAGAGCAAATGCACATGCACAGCTGTCCATATTTATGACAGTGGTATACCACTCTGGCTGCACTGAATCTCAAAAACTCCAGTTTCTAAGAAATGTTGCTTTAAAGTGATAAGGACTATGCATAGACTTCCAGTCAGGGATATTGTCCTGCATTCCTCCGGGAAATGCTGCTCAGCCTCACAAACACATGCTGACCTGTGACCTAAGCAAGCTGAGGAGAGAGGTGGATAACATGACTAGGCCGTTTATGCAAACAGAGACAGGCGCACACACATTGCACAGACGTGTGTTCACCTACAGTCAAAAAGTAAACTTTTTAATCATCTGGAGGTGGATATAAACCCAAATAACACATAACAAGTTGGCTGATCGTGGCTGATGTAATGTGTTTAACTAAAATCAGACAACCAAACACCGCACACGATGCTTTCATTAAAGGAACAGCTCCACATTTTTGGAAACACTTATTTGCTTTCTTGTCGAGAGTTACATTAAAAAATTGACCACTTTCATTTGTTCATCTGTTTATCTGTTCAATATGAAACTGGAGCCAGCCAGTTAGCTTAGCATAAAGGCTGAAAAGAACAGAAAAAAACAGCTAGTCTGACTCAAAAAAGGCCACAAACTCTGCCTACGAGCACCTATTAAACTGATTAACATGATGGATTTCATTTTTTTAACCAGTACAAAAAAACAAAGTATAAAAATATCACTGTGAAGTTACCAGGCAACCAAACTCCAGAAAGTCACTGCATTCAGCCAAGAAATAGTTCCACACATAACCCCCTTCTGTTAACCTTCAACTTGTTTTTTACACTTTGGTTTTTGTATAAATGAAACAAACAGCTTTTAACATGTTAATTAGTGAGCTTACGCAGATTTTGACAGAGCCAGGTGAGGTTTTTATCCCATCTTTATGCTAAGCTACATGTTATATAGCTCTAGCTTTATATCTAACAGACAAATGTAAGTGGTATTAATCTTCTCCTCTCCCACGCAGTAAGAAAGACACTAGGTGTACAAAAATACCCTTCATTCCCTCCGTTTTGTGTCGTCTTAATCCACAACTCTATGTAACGAAAAGAAATAATCTGACAATATGACAATAGCACTAATGCATAGGCAACCAGAGGCCTCACACTAGGTCAGTCTGTGATGTGTGTGTCGAATGCAGACAGAGAAACGCTGGTGTTAAATATATAGTTAAACCTGCATGTGTGCAAGAGGCAGTGTGTGTGCACCCATCCATGACTCTGGCCTAGTCTGTGTAGTCTGACAAAAGACTGAATGCCAAAAATAATTCAAATACAAAGAAATGACGATGCGATGGACTTCCTGTCCAACAGAGAAAACACTTACTCGACAAACTAGTTCTTTAAAGAGTCAGACTCTAATTACTAATTACAGACAAACAGCCACTATTTATAAACTTCTGAAAATTCTGTGGACGTGGGTTTGCCTCCTACTTCGACATCCTATTTTAGTCTAGAAGTTTCGTGTGACAAACATAGTAAACTTGTGATAATCTTTTTGTTTCTAACTGTGCACTTTTTTACCCTCTTGGCAGACTTTTGCTGTTATCAATAACCTTATTGATTTCACATCACAGGCTACCCTCTTGCTGGCCTGACTCTCATTCTCTGTCACAACAAACCCGCTGCCCTCGGTCTTGACGTGCCACTCTGCTGACAGAGCACTAGTCCAGTTCTCCTACTCTCTCTCCTTTCAGACTCCCTGAGCTGCAGCCTCCTGCCCCACATAACTGAGGTGGTCTCAGACACTCTCAGACCTGTCATGATGGTAGACAGATTAACACCTGCGTGTTAAAACCAATATGAAAGAGGGGACTCTGAGGTTAGCAAAGTGCTGGGGATGGCACAGAGGGTGGAAAGTATGAGGTGTGTGTTCTTGCTGGATAGGAAATGACAAAAGCCTAGATGATGAGTGGGTGTTACTACTGTTGACATTCCACAAGATTTTTTTTTTTCCACCGTTAAGACATTTTACTGCTCTCTCCTGCAGACAGCAGCAGCCACCGTGCATGACAGCGCAAGCTATTTATCCAAAACACGTTTAATCCAGTCTGGAACAGCTCCGGCGTTTGTTGACTGTATCTGACAAATTAGATTTTTCTAAGCACGGTGATCAATATTGCAGTGATTGCACTGGACCAATCTCCCTACACCATCTAAGCCATGATTAGGAGCTGGCAGAGGGAGCAGTGAATCTAACCCACTCCTAAAGCCTGGTAATCACGTACCCATCCATCAGTGTCTGAGTCAGTCCCATGTGGCTGCCAAAATAACACCAACATCGTGAGGGTGATGAGAAGCTAACATGCAGGCAGACGAGCAGGGCGAAGATAATTTCCTTGTGCACTGCACAAAAGAAAAAAGCTGATGGAAGTTTCGAGGGCTGAGGATTCACTTTTCTTGCCCAGTTTGAACTTATTGATTCAGGGACTACGTGCCTGTGTGCATGCGTACAGGGATTAATAAACAGTCCATCTATGTATGAAGGGTATTTAAGGCTAAACGGGGCAGCCATTAAACCAGAGCCAACATAAGAAGCTAAGAATAGGATCAGACTGTGACTAACAACTATTTTCATTACAGATGGATCAAGTTTTTTTGATGAAAAGAGTCTGAAGTGATGTCTTAAAACTGTTGATAAATTATCCAAACAGTGTAACAAAGTGGAATGCATTTATTTTTTATATGTTTTAATAGCTTTTTTGTGTGTGGCTGATCTTATGTCAATCACCCTGCCGAGTGGCACTTTTCATCATGATGGCCTGTTTAATGTATCGTCTGTCCCAGTGTGCCATTACAGGCCTGTACAGCTGCACGTCCTCACCGTTTTTGCGTTCGTTGAGCGGAGGCAGACTCTGTGTTGGCTGCAGCGACAGCTCCTCCATGTCATGGGTTACCGCCTCGCTCTGGGGACTGGGCAACAGCAGACTCATCATCCCGCAGTCCCCCTCAGCTCCTAGCTGCCCCTGAGAGGCCTGGGTCTCCATCCTGCCTCGGGAGGCGATTGGGGAGGGTCCCAGGCAAGAAACAGGGGTACGGGGTCAGCGTCCGTTTGGTTTCGTCTCGCTGCTACCTGTGTGGACACGAAGAAGAGAGAACGAGGGGTTAGAGGGAAATGTAGTTCCTCCACAGGAGGAATACATCACTCAAGGATATTTTGTGGTCTCCTTATGAACATCGGTACTTCAGAATAATAATCATCATCCTGTTGGTATGACTACTTCACCCAACTGGTGAAATGTTAAGGGTGGCATTTCATTTCAGCCATCTGGAAGAGCTCAGTCGCAGCCCAAATTATTCATTAAACGAGCCTGGTTGACTATTATACTGAATAATCACTTAAAACCGCTGCTCATGAGAAGCAACGCCAGTTCCCAGTTGAATGTTCTCTCTGTTCAGACGGGCTTCATGATCTGGAATATGACGTCGCTGTGGCGGTTTCAAACAGAGGGAACGGAAACATTTCGGGGAGCAAAACAAACAGTTTAGTATCCATGGCTTCCCAACAGTCTCCTAACCAACAGATGACAGACTGCTCAGTTTCAACGTGTATGCTATTTATCGCTCTCCAGCAGCACCCACACGTATCCATTCCAGGACCTAAGCACGCTTTACTAACCGTCCTGATGTGTTGCTTTTGGCTGAGAACCACTGTGTTCCTATGGTTGCTTTTACGTCTCCCAGTAGGCCCTTAAAGTGCCAAAGGCATTTTGATGGCCCTGGGAGACTACGGAGGATAACATGTCTGAATTTTGTCCAATCTGGTGGCTGAATGCTGATGTAATGTCTCCAAACACAACAAATCTTAAACCTCATGTTTCATCATCTCTTGTTCTGCTGGTATCGTAATCTATAAAACATGTCCTGCCCCTCAGTGCGAGTGATATATATTTTCTCAAACACATACACTGAATTTCCTGCTCCAAGTAGAGAGTGATACACTAAACATGGTCTTCCTCAACGACAAATTCAGAATATCACACATAATAGGAAGTGAGGAGATGAACTGAGTGAAACCTTAAAGTCCATGTAAAGTAAGAATAAATGTGTGTTCGGAGTTTGTCAGACCAAAGAAGAAAGTGTCATTAACCACCCAGCCAAATTTGAATGATTAAAAATATCAACAAGTTTATGCAGCAATGGCATGAGCAGTCAAGCAGCCATTTCAAAGTGACTGAAACGTGTCAGATGAGTTCAGGAAATGACATGACTAACTTTGAAACACTCTGAGCGAGATGAATTAATCTCTACCTCTCTGCTAGGGGTGCAGGGGTATGCTCAGTGTGGCCTCAGCGTGTCATCGAGCCACCCTTTAGGTCCTGGCCTGAAAACTGGTGAAAAACTGTTTTAAACTCTAACTCCACATTTCAGTAATGTATCGTTCAAAATCTTTTCACGTTTTCAACTATTTTCTAACATATTTAATGTATTTTGAAAGAAAACAATGATAAATTGTAAATTAATTCTAAATATTTTTGGAAACTAAAAATAATCAACCCTAGCCATACATGAACGTTCATGTCATGTATAAAGGCTAAGAAGGTTTCTCCTGGGCTATGTTTACATACATAAATACAAATTGTGCCGGTGCTGTTTGCCGATGTGGATTTTGCTTTCTGAATAAATTGACTACAAATTATTTGGGGGTTATTTCAGTTAGTTTTAGATCTGACACTTCTGTCTTCAAGACTTTCTGCTGTGCATGTACTTTGTAGTAAGTGTTACCTCATGTTTCTGTGACATTTTGGGAGTGTGCATTCAGCCCCCCCAATCAGATATCAAGTAATACCATAGGAGTCAATCAGAGTTCACTTGGCATTTACCGGCAGTCCGAATTGGTGTATGTTGAATTTGGCGACCACTGCAAAATTACCCCACTCTCTAAAACTTGGCTTCTGACCCGCAGCCACTTTCTGGCCCCTTTAATGATGACTGAGTGCTACAGACAGGGTCTTGATGTTCAACGGTTTAACCTCAGTGGTTTTCTGTGACAGAAGTGCAGTAACAGATCTTCACAGCATCTATAGTGATTAACCAGTCTGTGCACTGTACTTCCTATGGATTACAATCAAACTGTGAGCCCTGTTCTGTGAGTCACAGTTGTAAGAAAACTGACTCATAGTGATATTCGTCTATCTCAGGTTATCTTTCAGTGGAAGCAGGAGGTTCTTTGGCTAAAAAAAAAAAGAGTTGGAACTATGAGATAAAGAGCACTTAATACCATTTAAGTATCTGGCAGAACTAATATCCTTAAATCAAAGATGGAGCTTTACGTGGTCCACATTGTGATAGGGCTTTAATAAAAGAGAAAGTCGCTCACTTTGGTGTTTAATTTGATGGGATAAACTAGGAAGGTTTTAGTCACATTTATAAATCATGGAAAGGAAGTTTCACCAGATTGGTTTTACCCTGATGGATTGTGAAAAAGTACTGAAATGCAGAAAAAGTGTGAGTGAGAATGAAATGTGCATCACAACCTCCTGAACCAGGTCGAGATTGTTGCTGTGCTTGCTTGCACACATGTACAACAGCTACTCCAACATCACAAAGGCAAACCGAACGCTTGGTTGGAAATTATATAACAATTATTGATAAACTGATTAAACTCTCTCCGTTGAGGAGTTCATACCTGCAGTAGCAGAGGACAGCACGGGAAAGAAGAAAGAGATATAGTGCATACGGAAAGTATTCACAGCGCTTCACTTTTTCCACATTTCGTTATGTTACAGCCTTATTCCAAAATGGATTCAATTCATTTTTTTCCTCAAAAATTCTACGCACAATACCCCATAATGACAACATGAAAAAAGTTTTTTTTAAATGTTTGCAAATTAATTAGAAATAAAGAACAAAAATATAATATGTACATAAGTATTCACAGCCTTTGCGCTATACTTTGTTGAGGTTGTAATTGATGCCAAAGGTGCCACAAGTCTTTTGGAATATGAAGCCACAAGCTTGGCACACCTATCTTTGGCCAGTTTCGCCTATTCCTCTTTACAGAACCTCTCAAGCTCCATCAGGTTGGATGGAGAGTGTCGGTGCACAGCCATTTTCAGATCCCTCCAGAGATGTTCAATGGGATACAAGTCTGGGCTCTGGCTCGGCCACTCTAGGACATTTACAGAGTTGTCCTGAAGCCACTACTTCGATATCTTGGTTGTGTGCTTAGGGTCGTTGTCCTGTTGAAAGAGCGCTCTGGAGCAGGTTTTCTTCCAGGATGTCTCTGTACATTGCTGCATTCATCTTTCCCTCAATCCTGACTAGTCTCCCAGTTCCTGCCGCTGAAAAACCTCCCCACAGCATGATGCTGCCACCACTATGCTTCACTGTAGGGATGGTATTGGCCAGGTGATAAGTGGTGCCTGGTTAACGCTTGGCATTCACGCCAAAGAGTTTGATTTTTGTCTCATCAGACCAGAGAATTTTGTTTCTCATGGTCTGAGAGTTTTTCAGGTGCCTTTTGGCAAACTCCAGGCGGGCTGCCATGTACCTTTTACTAAGGAGTGGCTTCCGTCTGGCCACTCTACCATACAGACAATTCCTTCGACTTCATGCTTGTTTTGTGGTCTGACATGCACTGTTAACTGTGGGACCCTATATAGACAGGTGTGTGCCTTTCCAAATCATGTCCAATCAACTGAATTTATCACAGGTGGACTCCAATTAAATGTGGATTCCAATGTGAATACTTTCCGTATACACTATATATCCGGGGTAGTTGCTGTTAAGAGTCACTCTAAGCCATGGACTCAAATCTGGGAGGAGACAGAAAGGACCAATCGTGGATATATTAATTAATCTATCAAAACTTAAAGAGACTCTATTCTACACACCCAACAGACTGCAACAGCATATTCAGTCCTGTAATGTATTTTAGATTTGAAATTGTGTTTCTAAGCTCAGTTCCTGAAGTAGAAATCCTTTCTGTCTCCATCCAGCCATGTTGACTGCTGCTGATCCCTTCCTGTGTTAATCCAAAAAAGTACTTTCTGTCAAGAGAAACTCAAAATACATTTTTGAAAGATAAAAACTAAAAAAAAAAAAACTACTTTATTACAGAAAGGAAGATTCAAAAACAACAAAAACAATGATATTTTATTACATGGCAGCAAAAAAACACTACAAAGGGAATATATTTTAAATAGATATGATACGAGAAACTTAACACTCTCACATCCAAATACAAATCCATAAATATATAGCAATAAAATAAAAACACAGTGCCAAACCAAACACTCACTCTGCTTCAATCGGCATGTTTGAAGATAAGCGGAGACTAAAAACAGATGACGAGTGCCACTTAAAGATATATTTTTTTTGGCCTTTTCAAGCTTTATTTTGAATAGAGACAGCTGAAGAGTGACAGGAATGTGGGGAGAGAGAGAGAGAGAGATGGGGGAATGACATGCGGGAAAGAGCCACAGGTTTGGATTCGAACCCTGGGCCGCGGCGGCAAGGACTGAGCCTTCGTACATGGGGCGGTTGCTCTACCAACTGAGCTAAACGACACCCCACGAGTGCCACTTAAAAGATGCCTGAATGAAACTAGGCACCACTCGAAGCTGCATCAAGGCCTGAAAATGAATGTTCACAGGTTGCTAGGAAAACCTGCAGCGGTCTCTATGACAATGGAAGCGGATCCTCCGCGCGGAGACAATAGAAGCGGGTCGGTGCTGATGACTGAAGAGCTGTAATGTAGCATCACACTGCAGTCTGAGGGAGAGACTCTCAGAATAAGAATCAATCGGCTGCGCACAGACACACACACACACAAGCTTTCAGGACTCTTCAGGGGGATGTGTGCTTAGTACACAAGCTAGATAACTCGATCAGGGTTTGATGGATGTATCAATTTACTGACACTCAGATAATGATCTTGTACTACACATCTCACATTTGCAAATGATATCTGTTTGTGTAGGTTCCTCCCTGACCACAGTATCATAAAAAAACAATGAATTTTAGCATCTTTTGGTCAGTTAGTCTTGCAGATGTCTGGGTTTAGTGTAGAAATTTTTGGCTATGAGTATTCCCCCCAGTATTACACATCTTGGGGGGATGGGATCAGTGCTGACTCATTGCAGATTTGTGGCGAGGTAGTTGAAAATATAACCATATACCTGCATAAAAAAAGCGCAAATTCAATTAAAAATAAGAGAGCGGAGAAAGGAGGCGATAGCAGGATTCCAGCTGTCGAAGCACTAACATGCTGTGTGTGTGTTTATGTGCTGAGTGGTGGGGGCAAAGTGAAAGGGAGAAACGAGCGAGTGAGAAAGGGGGGGCTACGAAAGAGAGAGAGAGAGAGAGAGAGAGAAGAAGAAGAAGAAGAAGAAGAAGGAGCAAATGACTGTCATGGCTGACGAGGCATTGTGGGATAAACATCGGAGCTGCCCCGGCGGAATCAAAGAGCAGATCCAGATGGCGGACGCTGCATGTTGCTCTACCCCGGACTGTTCTGTTAATGGCACGGGGCAACAAGTACCATGTGTCCCATCAAAGCTGAAATGCACGCAAGTAAACACACCACTAGAGTCAAACGTGGGATCAACAGTAGAGGGTGAGAGAGAGATTGCTTAAGCTCAGTTGTAACACAGTATTAGTTTTCCACACACTGGTTTCAACAATGAATGACCGCTCATGGCTATGAAAAGGTTTGGGATAAGTCACATGGCCAGTCAGAGCAGCACTGTATTATTCTGCTACAAGGCAGCTCGGACTTATTCTGCCACAGGGTGTGTTTGGTATTCAAAGAACATGGCACAGGTGAAGTGCAGAGCCACTGTAGCGTCCCATTACGTTAATCATCAACGCTGTAGAGTGCAACCACGGAGATATTAACAAACGCACCCGTGCATCCTGCGCCCGTGCTTAACGCGTTAATCTGGTGTGACCAACATGTCATTAAAACAAGTGAATGGAGAAAGTCTTCACACTTTCATAGTAGCCATAAAAACCCGTACTGAAACACTAGATCTGTATTGTGTTTGAATGTAGGCAGGGTTGTTAGCGGATGCTAATAATACTTAGGTCAACCACATAAGTAGCGTGGCACAATATCAAACGTGATTCAGTAAACAAAGAAACACAAGAGCACAATGGAGGATGTTGAATGTTTCGTGTTCTTTCTTCTTGGTATGTCGCTGTTTATTACAACAAGCGCACGAGCTTTGTTTGAGAGGAGGCTGCAGGCAGCGAGGAAGAATACTGCCAAAAAAACAAGAACCTTTAGGAAGCTCAGATGAGGAGAACACCTCCGACCTCCTGTAGGCAAAAACAACAAAGCTGGCGCAAGAGGGTAAAGAAAAGATTGTGCATCAAAGTGCATCAGAAAAACAACACTGGTAGGAGAGTGCACAGACAATGACTGTCAGGTGCAATAAAAGTTAATTTTCAATCTGTATTTGACCAGCTATGAGGAGGACGTCTGAAGTTAGCAGAGCGCTCCGAGCTCAGCTGCCATGTAAAGATGGCATGACCAGCTCGGCATATAACAAAAACTCGACAGCCACATGACAACCTGGCTAACAAAGTGACAGACAAATAGGCTGCTAAATGAGATATCTTACTTATTGGACACTAGCATTACTAGCCATTACCCAACAGACAACAGTCTTGCAGCCATTTCTCCAGGTCACCTGTGCTTATTATGGAGCTCAATGCAATGCTAACATCTCAGACGGAGCCAAATGAATCAGGGTGGATTGTGTAATAAACAGAAAGCTTCAGTATTCATCTATGTTTTTATATCTGTGCCACAAGGAGAGTTTAACTAGGTAAACATTTCTGCACTAAGATGGCAGTAACAAGGTGTGCCTGCCCTGAGGCTGTTCATTCTCTTTTTATAAGACATAAAAAGGCGTCAGCGTATGCAATGCAGGTGAGAGGTTTTATGACGTTCCACCGCAAACATCTTGTTTGAGGAGTCGGTACGTGAAACAATATTCAAAGTCCAATCAGCATTTCGCAACCATGTTTTCAGCAGAATCAATCCTTTTGCAGCCACTCAAAGGAACGAGAATGATTACAAACACAGAGCTATGTATCCACAACAGTGACAAACAGAGAGGAGTCAACACGTCCCAGTCCTCCCCCCCCCCAGCATACTGACGAGAAGAGGTCATGGGTCAACTTTACTACAAATAGGCCTCGCTGTGAGGCATTCAAGTGATGAAATACCCACAAGCGTACACACACACACACACACACACACACACACTCAAGTGAAGAGATAACTGAAAACTGCAGCCTCTGAGAGCTAATAAGCCATGAACGATGGAGGAGGTCTGGTTTCTGTTAAAGGACACTGGCAATCTATGAAAAATGAACATGATGATGAAACAGTGACACAGCACAATTGTAAAAAAACAAACAAAAATAATCTACCGTCTCAAAGTACTTTGTCTAGTTCTTTGTCTAAAAATAGATGACTTGAATCGTTCAAAAAGACAGATCTGCTGATTAAAATCCCCCCAAAAAAAGAAACGCGGAAGAAAAAAGGGAATGCTGAGCATGATTATACCATATATCATCATGTAGTTCATATATCACCTGGCCCTATGCTATTAATTCTCTGATTAAGTGAAAGGTGCTAAACCAATACACACACACACACACACAAGCACACAGCATGAGAGCCACGGCATGCCAAACTGCAGCTTGAGTCTGCAGTTTTCTGGGCCTTAAATAGACGGCGTCTGGGCCAACAAAAATGTCTTCTTTTATCCAGAGATAAGACAGAAATGATGTCATCACCGTGGCTCATTGATTCGAGCCACTGTTCCTCTCTGTTCCCACAGACACACACACACATGGTGTCGTTTCCTTCCTGGCTGCATTTGTGGACGTCGCTGAAAAGATGACAAAAGGACAAAAGGATCGGACAAACAAAACAAAAAAAAGAAGCAAGGTTTGAATGGCTGGAAGCTTAAAACCATGCAACCACCGTCACACCTAAGAAAAGAAGCACCATTCCAGCAGCTACTTAGTCGAACTTCAACAGAGTGTTGCGTGCAGTCAAGGATAATACAGGCTGGTTATGTAAAGCAGTTTCAGAGAAGTAAAAGCCTGGGTGCCCAGGGTGGCACTCTTTTCCTGCGGGTAGATAACTCAAACATGTCAGCCTTAATAACTCAGTGGAGTATGATTTTTGCCACAATCACCTTTAGGAGGAACGTTAGACCTTTTTCTGAAACCTAAATGTGGACAAAAAATGAAGCACATCAATCCAAAAATATTTGTGCTACATTTTCATTTAATACACCCCGTGGAGAGACATGGAAATCCTAGTCAAGAGATATGTGAGCACACAGTCATCATGCAAACTAATACGGCCCTGGGAGGCTGTAATAAGCCAAACACACACACAGGGGATATGGGATACAGCCTTGGCATAATTACTTTCCCATCCAAGCTTAAGCGTAATGTTTAAGTTAACGCTTAACAATTCACACTTTTTAGTGACAGACTTTGCCTGGATGGGGCCGCCTCTGAAACCACCACATCCTGCCTGCCTGCCCGTCTGTCTGCATGAGTCACACAGACCGCGACCTGTTTGGATTTGCTGCAGCACTGACTCGCTTAAATCGATTGCAAGGGAGTAAGATAACATCATCGGGTCTGTGCATTGGAGAGGGCCCTCATTACACAGCGTGCCTGGTTAGTATTACTTGTGTAACAGGGCTGCCAACTCACAATGAAACTGTATGTCATGTCCTCGCACTCGGGGGGGGGGGGGAGCATCCTGGCTCAAGAGGAAATGGCTCAAATAAAAGAAATACACCACACTTACAAATGTTAACTTGACAAGTAGAGACTTTAAACAGCGTGGATATATTTCCCTATGGCTGACATGGCTGTCTGCTCCACCACAGCTGATGTTGTAGCAGTGGTGGAGGCGGGTGGGTGTGGGATAAGCTAACGCTGCTGGCTACTTTAAATCTGACAGGTGAGTGAGTTGCAGACAGTGCCTATCATTAAGGACGACGAAGCGGCTGCGTGGCCGTCATTGCTACGGCTGGAAAACATATTTCAAATTAGTTACAGTAAGTGTCTGTCGTCCATGCTTTGCTGTGTGTTCTCGCCGAGCCTCGTCTGCTGTCTCTGTCTGCATATCACGAACGCCCCTTCACAACAACCTCCTCACAGTTTCGCTCAGTTAGCTCGGTGTGGCTAACACAGGCTAACATGCTAAAAACAAGACAGCGCCGCCCTGGGTGTGTGGTCTTACCGAAATGCGGAGACTTGAAAGCCGAATCTGTCCGAGCTCTGGCTCACGGCGAGATATCCATTAATGTCGTCGGAGCTATCGTCTGTATTTTGTTTTTTTTTCTCTCTCTCCCCCTGTAGCTACGAGATTGAAGTTTATTTCGCCGAGTAAAATGGCTGCGACTGGTCTAGGTTCGGATGCAGAGTGACGTAATGACGCTGTCCGACAGGAACAGTTGGGGGGAGTGGCGGAGGGATAGGGACTGTCCTCCGGCCCACAGGGTACCAACCTCTTCCCTTAAGGGACCCCTTTTCTAAGTGACATATTCAATGGATATATCATATTATATTTAATGCATAACAATAACAGAGCTGTCCAACTGATAAACTGTACAATAAACCTAAATAGTGAAAACAACAACTGCAGGAAGTTTGTGTCAAATGAGCCATTTGGATGAATTTTGAGCAAGCGGCAACCTCCGTCTAAAAAGTGTAATTCCTCAAGCGACCGCTTGAGACAGGCTGCAGAAGTCAGTCAGTGTCCATAAATGCCCATAATAAAATATCCAACTTCACAGCAGAAAAAAATAAACATGTTTACAGCCTGGTGGAAAACATAGTTATGCATGCATTATAAATAGAGTAAATAGAGCCCCTTAAATCTAACACACTGGACCTTTAACTGTGTACTGTTCTAATACAGGACGAGGCTGTTTAGCAGAGTGAAGGCTCTGTGAATATAGTCTTCAATGTGCCGTTATCTTGTCAAATTTATTTACATATTTTGTATATCTTAAATAATAATCTTTTACAATAACATTTTCGATCAGTTTTCTTCACAGAAATTAAACATAGACCTACTGTGTCACCATGAATATAAAATATTCATTTGTCATGCTTTTGTTACCTTGAATGAGACTTTTATATTTGAGCAGGTCCTCTTCCATGGAGTCTGCCATGTGGACCGCCATGTAGGATCTACAGTAGCCCAGAACAGACAAACCAAACACTGATCTAGATAGATAGATTTTGCATTTCTTGCAGCCATCATAGATTATCCTGCATACATGAAAGAGGAGAGTGAGGCAATTGGTATTCAGTTGGTTGTGATCTGCAGCATCAGCGGTACATGCCACTAAATGTCCACTCATGTCAAGTCAAGCTGCAAGTCATCAAAACAGTGATCCGAGTCCACATTTCTGTCTGATTCGTCTCTTTTGGATTCAGCTCAAGAAGATCTTAAGTAAAAGGACAAATCTACAAATTAGAGCCAGATTCCTCTTGTGTTCTCTACAGAGAGACCGTTCACTGCCAGGAAAGTGTTTCATACCAAAGGAGAACATCAGAAAGTAAGCATCAGCATACTCCGGGATGGATGGCTTCTATTAACTGTTCACTATTTCAGTAAGAGAAGGGACTACTTTAGAAAGTACTACACAAGGTAAAAGAAGGTGAAAAGTAAGTTATACTATGGTTTAGGTAGGTAGGTTTGGTAGGTTTGCTCAAGACTGTAAGTACTATTATGAAGCACTGGTATTTGTGTAGTATTTGCAAGACTAGTGCTGCAGTGGATTAAAAGTCTGAAGGTGAATATACTTTGTACTGGACAGCTGTACTTAATATCTTAGTTGTTTTACATTTTGTGCAATTAAGCATATAACAACATTTTACTGCAATATTTTCTGGATATCGACTATATATATATAATATATCTATTTTTATGTGGATGACACAAACTTTGATGCATTTGGATTCTCTTCAGATCAAGGTACTTCAAGATTACAAACTGCCTTTAACGTTCTTCACACATCTCTGAGTAATGTCAAGCTTGCACTTGAGGCAGTTTATCACTGTGCTTAGTTTTTCATTACAGCAGATAAATAATTTACCCATCACTGTGTACCACTAACAACAAGAAGAGAACTACAGTCCAATTAAAAATTCAAACCACTAAGGCATGTTTAACTCTGGTTACCCCTCAGGTAAATACTGACTGCCTTCCACTACTTTGCACCTCATAAATAGAATAAATTACAATGAATTTTATTTGATTGTCTCAGATGCTGTGTGCTCTTTTGTTACGTCTGGCTATGTTTTTCTTTCCTTCTGCTGTATGTCCCCTTTGCAAAAGAGATCTTGATTTCAGTGAGACTAACTGATTCAATAATGGTTATATATACAGTATATATGAAGTGCTATTAATTTTAGCAATTTTTATACCTCTGAATAACACTGGTTTGAGTTGCATCATCATCCATTCACTCTGAAATCCCTCTCTAAGGCAGAAAATAACATCAAAATCTAAAAGAAATTGTATTGAATGTATATTGGGTGCTGTACCCAAAAATATAAATGCAATAAATTTGTTTTTGTAAAAGAGTTTAAAAAAAAGAAAAATTGAGTTGAAGTAAAAGAGCAAAGACTTCTTCTATGCAAACAAAAGGTTTGTTTCTCTCAATTTTTCTCTCATTTATTTGGATACTGCTTGTTGCCTTTGTTGGAATAAGCCAATCAGAGCCAGAGTAGGATGGGAAAAATTAGTATCTGTAGCCCTAGATTTAAAAAAAAAGCCATAGTTCAGTGCCTAATAAATGTCTTTTTTCAAGACTGCACATTTTAGAGTGGCCTGTGACCAGTCCAAGACACACAACGCGTCCCCAACATTGTTAAATCAGTGTCTTCATTTGCCACAATTTAATTTAATTTAATTTGGAGTGATTATCTTGGAAAATGGGAAGTGCTCACTAACACTGATTTTAACAAATATGTGAACGGAAATTGAGAGACAAAAGTGTTATATTTATGCTCAGTGTAAACAAAACTGTTCTGGAAAGTTTGATTTTGAAACAAAGGTCATACAAAACAATTATTAAATATTTAATTTAATTTTTTATTATTAAAAAACTAAGAATTGTTCCACTTGTTTACAAAATACAATAGAAAAACCAGCATTATTTCAGTTAATTCTGTACATTAATAACACACTTCACTCAGTCTCATACTGTATAAGTATAAGGTGTGAATTCAGTCTACATCCTTCCACATTAACACTATTTTCAATTAGTTTCACAATGCAAAACTCATCCTGGTGCCAGGAAAAATATATTCATAACATTAGTCATCATGTCTGTTTGGCCCTCTGCGCAGGAACAGGAACATCCGCGACATTATGCAGAAACTCATACAGCAATTTAGCGTTGTTAGAATTCCCAAGTATTTCTGTGAGCTTGTCTTGGCTGAGTTTGGCTAAATCTGCCAGGCTGTCTGCATTTTTTATAAGAGCCCTGTAGTTTTTTGTATTGACCCCAGGCATTTTTAACAGGAAGTCATAAGGTCCGGGGTTGTAGAGATCTGCCGATTCAGCCACCATGTCCGACTCGGCTGTGACTGCCTGAGCTGCTGCAGCGTCCGGTTCGGCGCGACCTTGCTTTAGATCCAGGAAGAGGTCAGCTGTGGCGTGCGGGGAGGGGCACCAGAGTATACGGAGCCGAGGGAAATGCAAGGTGAGTAAGGTGAGTTTTGAGGAAATATCATTAGATGATATCTCATGGCGGAAATCCGCTCGGGCCATTAAGGAAAACGGTTTTGCTGGGTCAAACTCAATGAGGAGCACTGGTTTTTTGTAGTAGCGGGTCATGGACAGACACTGGGTGTAGAGGCGGCCGCTCTGCAATGAGCCAATCAGGTCACTGACGCTCTTGCGCTCTACACATGTGTCCGGGGTCAGGATGTAATCACCGACTTCTAAGGTGACGGGTTCGATGTCGAGCCCGCGGCGGTGCAGCAAGGAGGGCAGCTCGCTGCGGAACTCACGCATGTCCACAATGACCCGTGAGGGCTCTGTGGGCTGCTCCTGGCCTCCTGGTTATTGGACAGGAAATGAAAATACAAAATAATGAGACATTTTATAAGGGAAGACAGAAGAATCTGTGCAGGAAATTTAAAGAAAATTAAAAAAATAGAGAACAAATCTAGACCGTTAAAAAAGACAACAAGACACATGCCTGCTTTGCGGGTGTTGGTGGTGGCATTGGCAGGCTCTAAATTTCTTGCAAGGTCGAGGTTGGTGTCTTCTCGCCCTTCTCTCTCCTCTGGGATGACCATAGTAGCCTTTTCCCTGCAGAGCAACACACATACGACCATCAATGAAAAGCTGACACTATAACAACATTGGCATTGGATGCTTTGAGAAGAGAGAAATGGTACAGACCTGATTAGGTGTTCAAAGGCTTTCTTTTCCTTAGATAGCGCCGTCAGGTACTTCTGTTCTTCTGTCGAGCCTCCGTAGATGAGGAAATACACCCTAAGTGTTTTTCCAGGCCGGCTAGCTTTGTAGATCTCCAGCTGGCGAACGAAACTGAGCTCAGCGTCGTACAGCACCACGTAGCTGGGCTCCACCTCGTGCAGCACCCGCGTCAGGCTGTGGGGATCAGTGAGGCCCTTCAGTGGGTGAATGACAATGAGCGGTTCCTTTAGGACACCATAGTAGGCGTCTGATGACAAATCCAGCTTCAGCTCTTCTTCCCCTTCTTCCTCCTCCCCCATCAGTTCATCCTCATCTCCGGTGCTGCCCATCACCGCTGCTTCATCTGTCTCCTCTTTCCCCACCATCTGGGTCAGGGTCAGGGATGGCCTTTTCTTACTTTTCGTGGACTTTGTGGTTTTTTTCTGCGCAGGCTCCTTTCCCTTGGCTCCTTTTTGAGGCCAGCCTTTGCCCTTTTTGTGCGAGTCGAGTTCAAAGGCAGCGGCCGCAGCAGAGTCCCGTTTACCGATCGTGCGGGTGTACAGACGGTTGAGCAGCCATTCAGAGCTGTGTCGGATGTACTGCTGCAGCTGGGCACAAGTCCTGTCATCACTGGCACAGATGAGCACACCACCTGGGGAGGATGTGTTAGGCAGTTAGACAGACACACACACATACACACCACTTATCTCAGCCAAGTAATATAATAAACGTCTGTCAGTGAATGTATACTAATGAAAACATATAATCAGTTTGTCCCAGTTTAAATCCTGATACTTCAGGTCCTCATGCATTGGCAGTTGACACAAATGATTCCCAACAAGGAATGCTACAGTCATTACACCACTTATTTTACACGCTTCCAATTCTTTTAACCAATATTTTTAGCTAACAGTTTAACAGTTTCCACTAGTTTAAGCTGAATGCACACATTTTCCATGTATCCCAAGAAACTGCAGAATTACCACTTGGTGTATAAGTACTCCTGGTTTGGAACCACTGGCTTACTGGTACACCCAAATGAAATGTCAGCTGTGTTTAAGATAGCCGCTCTGCTGGTTTATTTAAAATATAGTTCAATTTGAGGATTCCTTGTTCTCATATAATTTTCCTGTCTTAGTGCTTTGAAGTCAGTGAAAACTGACTAATGATTATGGTCATGTCAGTGGACAACAGAACCACCTTTTGGAAAAAAGGTTGGTTATTCATAGAATAGAGATGACACACACTGTTTATATGCTGGACCTTTAAAACACTTTAATAGATCGGAGCTCTGACCTGGTTCATGTTGAGAGCTCTTGTTCTCCCTCTCAATCTCCTGCAGTACCTCAGTCAGAGCCTCCCACTTTGGGCTCTTCTCCAGCACCAGTTCCCGCTTCAACTCTGAAACAATCATACACACACATACACTGAGTACTTTAGTAATTCCAACACTAACACACATATGAGCAGAAACTTTGGTGATATCTAAACTGAAGGTCACATTGTCAGAGATCTGTTCACTGCTCAGTTACCTAAGACAGAGGATGACTTCTGTTTCTCTGCCTCCGCTCCCACTTTGAGTTTCTTCTTGCTCTCGGGGATGCGGTAAACTCTAGCTCTGGCATTCATAAACATGGAGGTACTGGAGTCGAGGAACAACCACCCTGATGGTTACAACAACATGTACATGCAATCAAACAAGGATAAAGGTGATTAATCACAAAGATTACGTTTTTGTTTTTTTTTACCCAAAGTACTTCTAAGTGCAGCTAAGTGCATGCAGTTTACCTGAATTGGATCCAAAGATCTTTTGGCTGGAGCGCAGCGACTCAAGCAGATTGAGGAAAGTCACACAGTCGTACTGGGTGAGGTACAGCAGGAGAACCCTCAGCACTTTCAGGTCCTGGACCAGGGCTTTGGTCTTTGCTCCTAGCTGGTGCCACAAGGGGTCCAGGTAGTGACGGATGGTCTGGATGGGAGTAAGTCAAAACAAAACCTTTAAAATGAAAATTCAACTCACATACAGGTCATCAAACTACAGATAAGTCAGATTATCCTCAGATTTTTTTTTTTAAAAAAAAGGTTTTTAGTATTACTGGGGTCTTTTTGTTTTTTGGAATGATTACAAAAATCATCTGACCCAAAATGAATCTGGCACGTATTACCTGTAATACTTTGCCAAGCACAAACCGATAACACACCATAATTTTTCTTCCACTTCTCCACGGAGAATGATGCAGGCTGTACCGCAGTGCAAGTCATTAATAAGAACTTAATCAGCACCTTTGGATGCAGATTTACTAGACTCATTTCATTCCACATTTTGAGCTTGTTTTTTTCTTGTTCCCATCACATCAGGCATGAGCATTCAATATATTAATCATATACTGTTTGTGCCAGAAGTGGAGAGTTAATTTCAGTATAAAATTCTAAAACTACAGCAGCTTAATCTCTGTCACTAACACAGTGACAGACCTTGTCGAAGGAGCTGCCTAGCGTGTTCTCCAGGGAGAGGTCCTCGGCCTCGAGGGTGGGGTTGTAACGTTTCAGCTCCTTCAGACAGGCGCTCATGATATCCAGGATGGAGCTCTGGATGGCCCTCATCGCCGGCGTCAATGACACATGGAGCTCCACCACCTCCGGCTTGTGCCTGTCCAGTGCTGTGTTTACGGATGCTTGAAACCTGTTGAACGAATTAACAGAACAAAGGTAAAGAAGGATGAGAGTCTTTATTAATGTTCTTAATCAGACCCGTGCTTTGACGAAGTACTACTACATTTCATCATACCTGGGCCACAGGTAGAGCTTCTTAACGAAGAGGTTCCTCATCACACGCTCCACCTGGCAGAAGCCCGAGGAGAAGGCTGTGGCCTTGTCAGTGAAGGCTTTAATGAAGCCTGTCTTGTTCTTTTGTCTGAACAGACGAAGGATGAAGGCCTCCTGACATGACTCAATGATTTTATGAGCACGATACACCAGGATGCCTGAGGGGGTGGTACAGAAGATGTTACACCTAGAAAATATAATGCAATGCAATAATACTACATGACTTTACAGGAAACTACCTCTTCTTTTTTGTACAGCTCATTTACCTTTATACTTAACATTAAATGCTTATTTCAGAGTATATTTTTTCTTATTTTTTCTGCGTTTCTCAGCTGATTCTAATTTAAAATATTGGCTAATTTATTGTGTTTACATTTGGTTAATGGATTGTGCCCCTAAGATTACTACTGCTCCTTTAAAACTCAAATGGACAATGTTATTAGCATTGAAATGGCCCTGCCAACTGACTGAGTTAAAGCTTAATTATATCAATAATTAATCCTGAATAAGGCAGTTTAAAAATGCATTTATTACATTTTAATGATAACTGACATATTATTACAGGGCCAAAATAAAACTACACAAACAAACAAATAAATACAAAATACCAGAGACTAATAATTGTTAATAATTATGATACAATAAGATCTGAATATGGAACAAAACATGGCTCTCATTTTAGCCACCTGACCTGATATAAGATGAGCGGGGATGCGGTCAGTGAGGAAGTCGACCACGAGGATCCTGCTGGTGACGAACAGCACTCCACCCTCGGTGTAAACATTGTAGCGCTCAGCGCTCTGGACATCGCTGGTGACCGTCCTGGGAAGGTGGGTCACACCCTCCATTCTCAACTGCTCCGTGAAATACTCCTGAGAACAGACGACAAGCGAGTATTTAGTTAAACCTGCTTCAAGTACCTTTACATATTGGTTGCAGCAAGAGGTGTCTGTGAAACTTCGATACCAAGGAGTCATGTAATAAGATAGATAGATAGATAGATAGATAGATACTTTATTGATCCCGAAGGAAATTCAATAACGTATTATTACTGCTGAATACTACTAGAATATTACTGCTGCTTATTTTCTTTAATTAACTGATTAATCATTTGGTCTAAAATGTCAAAAAAATAGTAAAAGATATCCAAGTCTAAGGTGAGGTCTTTAAATATCTTGCATTATTCAGTTTAATATGATATAAAATGCATGAAATCTCCATATTTGAGAGGCTGAAAACAGCACCTCTGCCATTTTTGCGTGAAAAATGACTGACTGCTGATTGTTTTTCTGCGGACCGACTAATCGCTGCAGTTCTTGTTATCACTGTGTGTCGCATGTGGTGATTTGCAGCGTGGGGGCCCAACAAGGTACGGTGCTTTCTCCTTTTCTCTTCACCCTGCACACATCAGACTTCAGACACAACACTGACACATCTTCTCTGATGATGCAGTCGTCGTGTCATTGACATGTATCAGAAGGGAATGGAGCAGGAGTACAAGGGCGGTCGTCACAGATTTTGTCAGACGTCGCCTCTCATCCAAGAAGCTTCTTCAGTTCTGATGAGAGGCGAAACGTCTTCACGGGTCTACAAACAGTCCAGTTGCTCCAGACTTAACGCTTTTTTTGAAGAAAGATGACCTGGATGACTGCGAACCTCCACAGAATTAACAATGTGACAATGACAGTGAGTGAGCAGGTACAATATCAGAGCCCTGTAACTGGCTCACCTAAATGGAATGCAGCCATTATTAATGTTGTTAAGTGGACCTGTCTGCTGTGGAAAGAGTGTATTGTTAATTATATGCTGCTGGTAGGAGAGGATAGTAGGATATGGTGATTATAGATTAGTTTCAGACAGCTACCCTGTTTCAGTCTCACAACAAAAATGTGAAATCCACCTACAAGCTCTGTTCTTCACATCTTGAGTCACACTTCATGTGTTTTTTTTATCAATGACCAACACAAACGTCCATATAAGCCGTAGCACACTAGTTGCTTAGCAACTGGTAAAGTTATCAGGCATCCATAAGGGACGTGTAAGTTAAGTTAGCATCGCTTAGCTCCGTGTTCCTCACCTGTTCAGGTGTGGTTGTGTTGAGCAGAAGCACCAGGCTGCCCTCCTCCGAGTAAACCCGCATGAACTGCAGCAGTATGCGGTCTATCCCCATCCCCTCCGCCGCCACCAGCAGCCCGTCAGAGCCGAACAGACTCAGAAACATCTCCGTCTCGAACTCCAGCAGCGGGCCCGCCATGTCGGAGCCACAGACACAGAGCTCCTGGCGCTAAATACAAAACGTTTTCGCTCACTACCCGCGGAAATGTTGTATAAAGGAGACAAAAACCATTGAGAGACAGTCACAGATGAGCTGCTCACGTCTGCTCTTCAATGTTTTGAAAGCGCGCATCCGGTCACGTGACACTAATAACAAACGAGCGCATGGTGGAGAGTGACATTTAAGGCGAGGAGCGCCATCTACTGACATGGAGGATAACATCAGGAAACACTGATATTAAAAGGACCAGTGTGCCGGATTCAGTGGCATCTAGCAGTGCTTATTCTTATTTTCAGGTGATTATACACCAATGAAAAAGAAGGTATTCATATTCTATTCAATTTCTACCATATTCTGTAAATAGAGCCCCATAAATCTGACACACCGGACCTTTAAACCTGTCATTTCTTTCATATCACACTCTTCAGCATGAACTGCATTGTTTAGTATGCACATGCAAATAGGTTTTCAGTCTCGCTCTCGCTTCATCTCTTAGTACATATCAGCGTTTCACATTCTCATAAAAATGCAATGCAGCTCAGAAAGTCTTCCTCGTTGAAACATTTCTCGTGTTCTTGTGTTTTTGTAAGATTTGAGCGTGAACAGTGTAACAGTTCTGAATTCATGTTATCCCTTTTTATTTGTCTCTCTCCAGTTTTCATTTCTCGAAATGACAACTCTTTAAGGCAAACAGTCAACTCACTGGCGCTGAATTTTCCCATAGGCATGTGAATGCATCATATATATAATATAAAATGGTGTGTTTGTCTTTTCAAAATGCATTTAAACAGAATAATAATCCTAATGTCATGTTGTCAAGTTGATTTCAGGACATGCTGACATAAAGTTTGGAAAATGGTTAGCAATAAAATTGTACATGTGCATAATTAGGGCGGCACAGTGGGGCACCTCACAGCAAGAAGGTTCTTGGGACATTTCTGTGTGGAGCTTCCATTCTCCGGTCTCCTCCCACAGTCCAAAGACAAGCAGTTAACAGGTGACTCTATAGTCATAGGGGTAATTTGAGTGTGAATTGTCTGTTTGTTGGTTGTTCGTCTCTATGTGTCAGCCCTGTGATGAACTGGTGACTTGTCCAGGGTGTACTCTGCCTCTCACCCAGTGCCAGCTGGGATAGACTCCAACCCTTACAACCTGATAAGGACAAGTGGTTACAGAAAATGGATGGATATACATGATTAATGTGGTGAAAGCATGCATCTAAATTCTGTTTTAGAGACATTTACTTCCTGACAAGAAGAACATCTTTTTTTTAGCAAACAGTCAAAGCTTGTTTTGGCATCAAACGTCACATTTTAGTAAGTTTAGTCAGTTTTTCAGTCTCATATCTGGTTATAACCTGCATCACAGTATCAGACCAAAAAAACTGCAACAAAACACTACACCACTTTCAGTTAACTGCACCAATAACAAGTACACTATCAAACAATAAAAATGGGCCCAGGAATACAGGATAGAGCGCCAATAGCTGTTTTAGTGACAGCATTAACGTGTTTTCGGGTGGATTATTCCTGTAATGCACCGACAGGAACAAAGCTGTAATATGCTTGCATAACAAAGCCTGCCAGCTGGGCTTTGTGAAACTCTGTTGTGTCAGCCCACATTTCTCTGCCGTAAGAGAGGAGGCTGAGGGGACCAGAATAGGTCTGTGCTCATGAACGACAGCAGAGGAGCAGGACGATGCTGAGCCCACTGCCACCACCACCCTCAACACACCACACACTCACACACATAATCACAGAGGTTTTGTTACACAGAGGCACGGACGTGACTCATCATGGTTTTGAGACTTTAAGCTTGAATTGGATGTTTATGTTTGTCATTCATCCACAAACAACACATGGACGGTATGTTCTTTCTTTTCACTATTCTGCAAAATTAGTTCATATTACCCTTCAAATGACACCGGAAACTGGTGTGTGTGTGTGTGTGTGTGATAACACTGTCGATTGGATCTGTCAGGAAAACTAATTTCTTTTAATATCCTGATTTTGAATAAATGAGGGGTGAAGGACTGTTGCAGAAATAAAGTGTATTAATTAAAACTCATATTTCAGTGACTACCTTCCATCACTAATGAATTTCATTAATTCTGTCAACAACTGAGGGAAGAGTAATATGGCAAGTCTTAAATGGTAGAATATAATTACTGGCCAGAGTTAATTAATGGCCAAAGCTCAACATCAATGGCTGACCTTCACTGGTGGCAAGTGACTAAATACATTTACTCAAGTACTGTACTTATGTACAGTTTTCAGGTACTGGTACTTTACTTGGATATATCCATTCTACTGCACTACATGTTAGACGGAAATATTGAACTTTTTATTCCCAACACATTTGTTTGACTGCTGTAGTTACCTTGCTGATTAAGATTTTACATAAATATGATAAGTTCATAAAGAACAGTTCTTCTTCTCTTGTTCTCAGATAGTTTGAGTTATAATAAATAACTGAAACACAAACAAACAAAATATGAAATCTAAAAAATAAATAAACATTTGTGTTGTGGAAGACCCCAGATGCTTGATGTCAATGGTTTTGGAATGAGACATTCAGCAAGTAAAATACTGAGGTACTTGTGCTTTACTTTACTTTTAGTATTTATATGTTCTGCTACAGTCTGCTGGTACTCCACTACATTTCAGGG
This sequence comes from Argyrosomus regius, assembly GCA_946959425.1. Lineage (NCBI taxonomy): Eukaryota > Metazoa > Chordata > Actinopteri > Sciaenidae > Argyrosomus > Argyrosomus regius. Next base: position 15,926,773 of record OX336900.1, read on the forward strand.
GCAAATATTGTACCTTTTACTCCACAACTTTACTCGCTAGTTACTTTATAGATTCGGATTATTAACACAATATATTACAAAGTGATGCTTACACATAATCCTTCAATAATCCTATAATAAAATATCAATTCTATCTGGCCATTCTGCATTATGAGAGCTTTTACTTTTGGTGCTTTAAGTATATTTTCATGATAGTGAATTTGTTCTTGTAACAAAGCATTTAAACACTCGTATTATTACTTTTATCTAATTTAAAGTATTTCTTCCACTACTGCAACAATTACATAAAGGTGTTATCATTGGGGGTCCACATACGAAGCAGTGTAGTGTAATATATCTGGCCCAGTATTTTTTAGTCTATAGTCGTCCTTCCATATGATCTCACTGTGAAATCTCTCATAAATTGCAGGCCTGCTGACTAAGGAAGATACAAAGCTCCGACACTCCAGCCAACATCAAAGGTGACCCTGAAGGCAGAAGACTCAACACTGGGCCCACGCTGCCTCGCCTCAACACTGTAATGCTACTTGGGAGGTTTATAGGTGCCTTGAACAGAAACTGATAACTTGATAGACGCTAGAGGAAAGCTGGAGGAAGCCAAGCATGAAAAGAAAAATGAGGCTCTACCTCCATATGAAAGGGCTGAAGCGACATGATATGGATTATTTCAAGTGTAAAATCCAAAAAATGCAGCAAAATATACAAGAACACACACACACACACACACACACACATCTTACAGCCACGTTTATAGCCTTGTGTTGAGCTTGCAAACTATGTTTACTCAGTTTATTCTGATGATTATGAGAGTGGTTCATTAGCTAAGTAAAGACCAAACTTTTGCTGACTACAAGGGTTCATTTGATCTTTTTAAAGAGATGAAACATAATATAAAGATCTGACACAGCATCCCGCAGTGGTTTTGTCAAAAGGGTCCATTGATTACTTAAAACAATGCAACTCTACATCTCAAGTGGCATCATATTTGTCACATCAAATAACAGATTGTACTAAGAAAACACCCAAAAAAAAAAAAAAAAAAAGAAAAAGTTGGACAACTGAGCGAACAAACACAAGCTCGACTCCTGGAGGATTAAAATAGTGCACTGTCATGAACAATCCTATAGAGAGCAGTGGAGCGCTTTGTCCTCACATCAGACGAGTCAACCTCTGGGGTGATCTGTGTGTGAGAACAATCGGGTCCATCCAGCCTCTTCTGGGAGACAATCAGCAGCTTCATGTCAGGATGAAAACATGAAGCAGGCGGTTTGGATGGAGTGGTAACACGACACCATTGGGGCTGAAAAGAGAGAGGAAGAAAGATATAATTGATTCTGCTATTATTACAGTTTTATGGTACATGAAATTGAATCAAATGATGCATAAATGTGCTTGGAGGAACCGGCATGTTTCCACTAAGGGAGCTTCGGGTTGGTTGGCACATGTGAGGGATTGCGGCGAAAACTGTTCATCCGCCTCTCTTTGCACCGAGCGAGATGAGTAAAAATGTACGTTTGGCAGCTGATGTGCATCCTGATATCATGGACAGTGTGGCACATTGTAAATGGGAGGAGAACAGCTTGAAATTGATGGCAGGCTGGAGGATAAAATAAGATGAGATATTTAACACTGTCCGCCTGACTGCAGTGTAGGAGGGAGAGAGAGAGAGAGAGAGAGAGAGAGAGAGAGAGAGAGAGAGAAAACAGAGAGAAAGAAAACAGCTAAAGGCCTGATACATCCCTCCAGCCCTCATTAGGAAAAGAGTGAAGCAGCAGGGTTTTGTTGTAAATGGAGGGCTAAGCCTGAGAGTCAACCAGGCTCTAAGGGCCAAACTCAACGCCTCTGGAGGTTAACACACACACGAGCACACACTCTTTAAAGGAATATCCTGACATTTAGAAAATATACTTATGGGCCTGCTTCTTCAGAGTTACATTAGAAGATGTCCACTCTCTGGTTTGTACGTTAAATTTTTTGTAGCCAGCTGTAAACATGTTTATTTCTGCTGAAGTTGGACATTTTAAAAATGGGGGCTGATGGTAATTGACTGGGTCTGTAGCCAGCCTCAAGTGGACGTTCAAGGAACTGCAGTTTTTGGCATTTCTGCATTCACTTCACTTCACAGCCACAGAGGTTACCTCTTGTTTAGCTCTAGCTTCATTTAATGTACACAAGAATTGAAACTAATGCTAATTAGTCCGATAGTAAGGTAGTTAGCATGGCACATAATTCATATAGAACTACAACATCATCATCATCATTTTTACACTAGTTTTACAGATTAAACAGATGTCAAACATGCTATTAGTTAGTTTAAGTAGCTTCATATTTACTGCACAGACATCAAAGTGATATCAATATTCTCATCTTACTCACAGCAAGAAAACAAATAAGTGTATTTCCCAAAATATCAAACCCTAAATGAATCTGCACTCTAGCTTCGGCGCTATTACTGTGGTGGCAGAATAAAAATGAATGCCTTCACTGACAGTGAAAGTACATAAATTATCTTCGATGGATTGAATTATCCCTTGTAAATGTGGAAGTATTTCTACACTAGTGTGGAACATTAGTTTGAAATTGGTTATTACACCTTTTGGAAAAGAGAACACAAACGTTTTTGTCCAACCGCAACATTGTGGATGTGAAAATTCTGTTCAGTGCTTAAACCCAGACAACATTATTTGTTAGTTTCTGATTATAAACCGACTTGCAGTTAATGATTTCTTGCTCTGTTGTCAGAAGAAATTGGTTGCTGCACACATGAAATTGTAAAAGTGAAATTTCAGCCAGGAAACATGCAGATCACCCAACTTAGAGAGAGAGTGATCAGCGGCACAGCACATGCAGACGCTGTTTTGGTCAATCTGTCAGACACATAACTCATGAATTTAAGTGCAATTACTCACATCACTAAGTCAGTGTAAAGGCAATTCTGAGATTTCTTTCAAAATACGTTAAATATGTTGGAAAATAGTTGCTGAAAATGTGAAAAGACTTTGAACGATATATTACTGAAATGTGGAGTTACAGGTTAAATCAGTTTTTCACCAGTTTTCAGTCCAGGGTTTTTTGGGCGGTCCTAAAGGGTGGCTCGACACCCCTAGCAGAGAGAACGAGATTAATTAATCTCGCGCAGTGTTTCAAAGTTAGTCATGTCATTTTCTGAGCTCATCTGACACGTTTCAGTTGCTTCAAAATTGCCTCTTGACTGCTCCCATGAGTGGGCGTGGCTTTAGTGTCTGCAGCGGACACGCCCCCACAGTCCTGGAGCTGAGGATACTGCTCATTCTTATGGATTTTAATATTTTTAATCATTGAAATTTGGTTAATAACACTTTCTTCTTTGGTCTGACAAACTCAAAAGACATATTTATTCTGACTTTACATGGACTTTAATGTAGCAGAGGTTTGTGTGTTGTGATTTGGTGATTCATCCTGTACCCGTTTATCCTTACCAAGTTGCAGGGGGCTGGAGTCTATCTCAGCTGGGACGAGAGGGAGGGTACAGTCTAAGAGTCACCAATTTTCTGTAACGTGGAAGTTAGAGTACCCGAAAAGAACCAAGGCTGCTATTACTTAGCCAAAGCCATTTAAAAATGAAAATCCTTTCATACATCACAGTGTTATTGAACAGGCTCACAGGTAAGATGCCACAGCACCCCTTGTTTATTTCTTCCCTCAACCCAGATTTGTTATTCCATTAAGGTTCAGTCTAAATCCAATCCCAACACCAAAGCCTGCCAACAAAGGCAGCACTGAAAAAAAAAAAAAAAAAAAGCAAAATGCAAATTTTTTGTTTTTGCTTTTGGAAAGGTTTTATATTTTGAATGTGAAACGAATAACCTCCATTCAAACCTTCATGGAGTACCTTTAAAAAATATATCAGATGCTCTAGTCTGTCCATAATTAAAGTGCTGGGCCAAAAACTCTTCAACTGCACCTCAGATTGAAGCAACTGACTCAGGATTAAATTCCCCAAAAGTGTGACTCACTGAAAGCCTTTTTGTGCTAAGAGCAGTCACAAATTTAGAAAACTGTGCAAGCGGAGCTGAGGTACAGCGGATATAAAAGTACTCCAGCAGCACAGAAGATGGCTGCTGCAGGCTCTACATGTATAGCATTTCAGGTTGTCATGACCCTTGTTACTTCAGCACCTTAGTGGAATGTGGCTAAAGATTATGGTGCTTGGAAATGGCAGAGTGGTGCTGCTGCATGTTCACAAATTGAGATTATTACAGAACACCCTCAGTGCACTGAAATATAGATGAGAGAGAGGAGCATTTTGGTACTCAGAGCTGGGTCAAGCAGCACCAGTCAAGCAGCCCCTGTAATGCTCAACTATAATGACACACAAAGAAGTAATTTCTTTGTTTGTGTAATGGTGGGAGCTGATTACCAAAAGCAAAGAGATCTACATTTTTTTTCCAGGGCTGCAATTTGCATATATTATCAATGACAAAACAAGAGAATAAACATCATTGCAGTGAAGGAAAAAGCACTCTCTCGTGGTCAAACACAGCATGCCAAAGAGATGAAAAACTTCTACTGAAGCAAATGTATGGCTTTTATAAAGGGGCCTGAACGAGGCTCGCTGCCCGTCACATCTGCTTTAGCAAATCACCGTGACAGCGGATGCCAATAAAGAGGACGATATGTGGCGTTTGTGAGGAAAAATGAAAAAGAGAAACAGAGGGGAGAGCCGGGGGAGAGGAAAAGACAATAACAGGAAGTGAAAGAGTGAGACAGATAAACAAATCTTTCTTCCCTGTAATGTTTGGCGAACCAGCACAACGGCTGGCTTTGTCAAATGGGCATATTAGATGAATAATTCAAGGCGGCTGGCAGACTGGAGGTTTAGAGGATGGTGTCAGTAGGTGACAGGGGAAGACATGTTACAGGCTGGAGTGGATGTCAGTGATGCATTAGAGGGATTGACTGCTGTGTGTGTGTGTGTGTGTGTGTGTGTGTGAGAGAGAGACAATGGAAGTAACACAAGATTTGTTGAGAATATGAGAAAAAGATGAAGAGAAGAAGGTTTAATGTGTTTGTGAGATGTGGAAGCAGACGTGAACAGAGAAATACCCACCCTGCAGAGGGACTCGCACGCAGAGTTTTCAGGATCCATTAGCATATCCCTCTCATGAGCGATCATGGGGAGAACTGCAACTTCTTTCATGGTATTTTCTCCCCAGTACACGCCATGGAAACTAGGCTTTCTGTTTGATGTTGCGGACACACATTTCCTGCGTCTATGAACCAATAAACCCGTAAATCCTGACGGATCTGAGGCCCGTTATCGACCGGCAGACCTCAAATCCACAATGCTGCACTTCCCAGACCAGAGATAGAGATGCGCTGAAGAACAAGTGAGAACCAAAGGAGAGAAGCAGAGATCAAGGCAGTTCAAAGGCTGATTTGATCTCTACCAGCGATGTCCTGGAGAGGTGAGTCTCACTGTGGTGTGGAGGAGGGTGTGGAGGTTGAAATAGTGCTCAAGTTGAATGTAAAACCTTGGTAGTGGCGTTTATGTTTTCACATTAACATCATCTTAACATTAAGGGAACTGAAGGCTACAATATTGAATGTGTTGCCTTGAAGCAGGGAACTGTATCACTCTCCTCTATCTCAGCTGGACAAGTTTGCACCATCACACTTTGTACTTGAATGAAAAGGCAACTATAGGCTGAGGGCTGAAACAAACTGCTGTGTATGTACTTGTGAGTCAGTCCCTTTTGTCTGCCTCCTCCTGCAGTCCTTGGGAGCTTGATAGCAAGAGGCCATCGCTCTGTCCAGAGAACTCAGTAACAACCAGTCTTCACACCAGTCTTCACACCAGGGCACACCAGCTAGCCCTTTCCCTCACCTCCGCCTGGCCCTGCAGCTGGCCCCCCGCTGTCCGCCGCTCCAATCTTAGAATGGTACTCACTTATTTCCTAGCTGGAGTGACAAGCCAATGGACACTGGCTGCTGCGCTTCAGTAGGGTCTCTTTTCAGCTGGGCTGGCCCTTGCGGGCGCTCCAGTGCTGGTTCCTCCATGGTGGCGTGCTCCCCCCTGTGCTTCTGTATGTATTTCTTTATGTCTAAAAACTAACGTCTAACCAAGGACCAGGCTAGTTCTTGTTAGCATGAAATGCTGTCCTCACAGCAGGTAATGGACTGCCAGATGAGACTAAAACATCCACTTCAAAGCAGGTCATGTTCACGTATAGCCAGTTTCTCTGGAAGTGCCCTTGGTAATTGTCCGACAAAATAACATGTTGCTGCTCACAGCTGTTGTGACATTCAGTGACATTTTAAAGTTGAAGACCAAATTTTCTTTGCGTGAATTGAAGCTTGCCCTCTTTACTCACAAAGCAATATGCATTTAAAATCATACAATTACATCATCTGCTGGTTTCACTGACAGCTAAACACCTCATGTGGTTTTGGAAATGCAGCTATATTTCTTATGAAACACAGTAAGCTAAAAGCATAGCATCCTCCATTTTAGCTCCACGTGTTATAAAGGTCTGCATTGTCACAAGAATCTGTCAAAGATTACTAAAGTCTTAAATTAAAAATATGTATTGAAATAAAGTACAAACATCCTTTAAATTACTGTTTAGCTTCTGTCCTTATCTGTGGACAACAGGTGCAGACATCTTGACATGTAATAGCTTGAAAAACAGGTGACAAATACACGTGCATGTGATTAAGTCAATGTTATCATTTACACAAAATAACTCAATACATCCTTTTCATGAATGACATCTGGATTAAACTAAAACAGGTGTGACTAATAACATTAATAATGACTGTGTTTCTTTACAGTATGTGTCAAGATTAGGAGAGCATTCCTCCACTTCCTGGCCCTGGAGCACGCTGGCTCACTTGCGTGCTTTACTGACAGTCATGAATAAAATTAAGTCATCATTAATGTTATTAGTTACACCTGCGCTTTTCTTGCGATGACAAGTCAAAATGTCTGCCATGAAAAGGACAACTTACAGTCATGAGTCATAGTTGTACCTAAGTCTAATCAGCCAGAACAACTAAAATAACCTGTGTGAGTGTGTGGTAGTTAATTTAATAAATCTATCATCTATATATCAACCAGTGTATCACACTATATAAAAGGGGATCAACAGTGAGAGCCATCAGGAGTGAACTACAGGAATTGGCAAAATAATGAGCTGAAAGTAATAATTTTATATTTAAAGGTCGAAGTTTTAGGGTGATCTCTGATCAGAAATGGAATATAACGTGCATAACTATGTTTTCAGTAATGTATAATCGCCTCAGAAAATGAATTGTTCTGAAATGATCTGTTTTGTTAGAAGACAACGAAGTCAACAAATACACCAACACAATGCAGAACAAGTAACAATGACATTTGCTATGACCTGTAGTTTTACAGCATATCTAACTGAATACACGTGTGTAAAAGAAACCTCAATAGTCTCAACAGGCTACTCGTGCGGTTTTAGTGATGACCTTTTTAGGCCACTGTAGCTTATTCTACACACTTGGAATGGGGGAGGGGTACGCGGGGGGTTGGTTGAGTTGATTGCAATCTGCAATCTCACTACCAGGTGCCACTAAATATTACACACTGTACCTTTAATTTTATCTTTCATTTATGGCCATCTAGTCACCTTGGAGGTTCAGCAGGTTTGTTAATTAGCATTAATGTAGAGGCGTGCAGTGTATGGCTGATTTGAATTCAGGTCAGCTAGGCTAACTAGCTAACAGAGAGAAAGTCAGGTGGTAGACTATGCAGTGTTTTATGTGATTATCAGGACTCAAGATTAGGTCTTTGTTGTCAGAGTCCCAGAGGAGATGAAAGACCTGGTCAAAGTTCACATAGAAAACATCTAAAGAATCCATTGCGCTCATTTTGACCCATTTCAGCTCATGAGTACAGGGGGAAAAAAAGGGCAGCAGGGAAAGTTATGTAAGGTCTGGATGAAGCCAGTGTATTTACTGGTAGTCATTGGAGATGCTAGCACGTAGCCAAGGTTTAGTGAACACGTGCGTGTAGCATAAACACTAGTTCAGGTACACGCACACAAAGATATGCACACTTCTGCTTATAAGAGCCAGATAGCTGTCAAGCGTCTGATGCACTAAGTCAAAGGCAAAGGAGGATTTTAAACATTAGCGTTCCTCCATAATTCCTTCTAATCCAAACACTAATACAACAGTAGGAAGTTCAATCTAATTGAGGAGGGGATGAAAGCCAAGGATATCCTGTGTGGGAAAAGATATCTGGATTAATTAGCATTGTTGCTGTAGTGCATGTGTGTAAGTATGTGCCAAAATATGCTTGTGTAACAGTGTATGTGTCTGTGTGTGTGTGTTTGACAGTATATGAGAGGGTAATTGTTACTGTATTATATCCTATATGTGGAGCCGCCACCTCATCAGTGAACGTTCACTGTCATAAGAAGCATGTTTGATTGGATTTTCCTATTTTAATCACTCTGTCTCTATTTTTGCTTATGGTGGTGGGGCCTGGCTAATTACACGGATGGATTAAATTTGAATGTCAACATGTTTAAGGCATGCAATCACAGCCATAAACACATAAAGGGGAATCTGGAAGCATCATTTTAGATTAATCAACCGCACAGGAGGGTTTGTCTGTGTATCTTTATGGGGACGTGTGTGTATTTGCACCCTTTTGACGACCATGTTCTTATGAGTACATGGGCTACATGCAGTGTTGTGGAACTCACGTTTCATTTTTTTAAAGGCTGTCTAGTGTTGGAATCAACTGCATTTTTACTTGGTCTTGTCTCGGTCTCAGACCAGAAGGACTCAGGATTTTTTTTTAGACCACAACTGCAGGGATATCGCTAAATTATGTATTGTCTGATTTATTCCTTAACATCATTACTGTGATTGGATATAAAATTTCCTGCTTCAAATCAGCTGTCACTCCTCCACGCCCCCATCACAGGCACTCCAAGAAAGTGAATGATGGAGTCTGGAGACGAAGCTGTGGCTGTCTAAAAGGCGGCGTCAGCCAAATCTTCTGTCATAAAGTTGGCGACCTAAACCCCAAAGAGTTCGTCTGCAAAATGGTGTCCAAAACAAAACACACAGCAGTATGTAAATTCTGCAATGCAATGCTTACTGAGATGATACGAACCATGCGATACCGATAGATATTTGGCAAATATTAGGCACATATTAGCTGCCTAAATAGCTGGTAGGTAGTAGCTGGTCTTGACTTGGTCTCAATCCTCAAAATGAAAAATTGTCCCAGTTCAGGTTTAGATGGTCTTGCTACATGTAAACTGCAGAAAACTGCACTCTGTTGACAGGATTTATTTACCTTGCCACCTTTTCCAGAATCAGAGAGAGTCAGCGTGTGTCCTCATCAGAAGAATTACAGCATTGGTTGTTGGTTCACATACTTGTAGTTGTGTTTTAGGTGTCAGCATGCTTGAAACTGAGTCAATGTGTTGTCTGTGTCTGAAATCAAAAGTGCTTGTAGGTGTTCTGTGCAGCAAAGCTCAAAGTGAAAAGCCTGTCATCAAAGAGAAGGGCCAAATACAATAACTACAGAAAAGGGCTCACAATTTCTGACAATCTTTCCTTGAAGGCATTCATAGTGTCGCACTTGTTTGTACAGATGGAAAGTGACATAAGTAATTCTGTAGAAAAAGAGCTTGAGAGAGTGCTTAGTTTCTCACCTCACCAGTCATAAAGATGTTGGGGTTTCAGACACTATTCGACCATTCATTTTTGACTTAAGTTGAGGCATACTGACACCTTTGCTGTATTCTCTACATGGTAAAGTTGAGAATAGCACGAAAGAGAACACTCTTCTTGTACTAACTGTCAAACTTGGGTTTCTAATCAGATTTTCTAATCTGACTGCACCAGATGTTCTTTTTATATGGAGTCATGTGTGAAATCTTTGTTAGAAAGGCACTTTAAAAAATAAAAATTACAGGCCAGGTAATTATAATAATTTATCACTGTCTGTCATGGGCAAACTTCAACCATTCAGGTCAATGAACCACATAACGTAGTCAAACTTTTGCCCTATCTGCCAGTAGTTCCTCATAGGACTCTGTGATTGGTATGGAATCACTGTATTCTGACACAAGTGCGTAGGTTGAAGCCTGGCAAGATGGATTTTTGGTTTCATACATGATTTTGTGCATGATTTCACCCATAAGTAATGCAGAGTGTGATATACATTGAAGAAATACTTATCAAGCAGTGGCCTATTGTTCTATGACTAAGTGGTATATAATTGTTTACCAAATTAGAATGAGGCTTTTCAGATGCTATTTAGTGGTTGTTTGAAAGAATAGTAAATTAAAATCTCTCACAGAATAGCATCTTGAATTGGAGACTGCAGCTGTATTCTTACAAATCAAAAGTAAGAGTAACATGTACATGCTTCGTGTTCTGTAATATATTATTTAAATGCATGTAAGTGCATGTCAAATGTGTGTAAGTGCATGGAAAAGCAAAGTATATCCTGTTTATCCCGTGTTCCCTTCATGTTTTCCACTCAAGTTCCTGCTGAGTGAGGTTCCACTTCACTATAGTTGATGAGTGCGATTGACAGAGTTTCATGTGTACTTTAAGCCTGGGTTTCCATCTTCTTTCCATTCTTTCCTGAGAAACTTAAGAATATTAATATTTAGAATGATTGTTGCCTCGCCTTGCCTCGCCTCGCCTCATCTCACCGCGGAGATGCTTTCAGCAATGCGCAGCACGTCAGCACCCGTCAGTTTAGTGTGTTGTTAGCCAGCATCTTGGGTGCTAATGTTCCCCCACAGTTTATTGCTTGGTGAAATGGCTCCATTAGTGTCGAAACCCACAGTAATGGCATACAGATGGGTCATCATGTGCTAAAGCAAGCTAAGGCTTGTGAGGGGGAACGCTGACTGACAGGCAGGAAGGCAAAATGTCAACCTACCTTTAAACTGTGAGTGTACGTGTGTGTTTACGTATGATGAAGTAGAAAATACTGTATTTGCCAGAATCACTATGTATTTATTTGTAGCTCTCACGTGTGCATACAAGTGTCTGGGAGCGTGTGTGTGTGTATGTACATGCACTAGAGAGAGAAAAAGTGTGTGTTTATGTGTGTGCAGTCTCCTCTCAGGGGGATAGCAGGAGGTTTAGAGACGTATTCGCTTCTGTTCAGCTGTTTTGCTCCTTGGGGGTCTTATAGAAGCGACGCAGCAGTGAGGGGAGAGTGTTGTGATGACAGTAGGAAATGGCCGCTACGCCACACTATAAATTGCTGTGCTGGCTCAAAGAAACTAAAAGTTGGTTGGAGTTGGCCTGCAGGAACTCTGAACTTTCAAACTCAGTGGGCATATTACCATACTACTACCATATGATGTGAAATATACCTAACTCTGCAGGAAATAGGCAATAACATGCTGTTTCTGACTAATGATGCAACCCTTCTTCTGGGACCAAGGGACAAAAACTTATATGATCTTGGCTTAACATTTCATGGCTTAATAAGAGATAATATCACACTGGAAGGGGAATTTTGGAATATCTGTCCAATAGATTTTTATTTTATTCGACACTTTAAAGTATGAAACTACTCTATAATGCATATTTGTTGACTCAAAAACATGAACCACACGAAGAAGACGCCGCTGCTATTTCACACACATCAAGACCAGAAAATCAAAAAATCTTTTTACAGTAATACACTATTATACAAGTGGGTAGACACTCTCATGAAGCTTTCAAAAAGCATCAAAGCTAAACTACAAGATTTAGAACATGGGATTAAACAGCAGGAGAGAGAGATTGTTCGAAACCCCTCAGGGAACAATATCAGAAGACACTTTTATTGAAATACTAACAGTCAGTGGCTGTAATATTAAATTAGAGCTTTTTGAATATAGTGAGAAGCATCATAAGTTAATTAGAGAGACATTACGACAATTAGAAGGAGATCGAACAATCGTCAAGATTAAATGCGAGTCAGGTAGAAAACTAAAAAAAGCTAATGAGAGAGTAATGAGGCTAGATCAAGAAAGTGCTGATCTTCTTAAAAGTGAGTTGACTTTAGAGGAAATAAAGCAAACAGGAAGTGGGCTAAAGATCGATACGACCCCCGGAACAGAAGGTCTTACATAAGAATCCTGTAAGAAAATAACCATCTCCTCCTGTTTACATTAAATATATTCATATGTTTCAAAATCACTCCATCAGACACTGAGTCCCATTAGAAGTTAAGTTTACTTTTTCACAATGGAACATGAGCGCGTCTATATATGAGCAAAAATAACCTTCTAAAAGCTTCCTTTGTCTAACTTCAGTTAAATATTGTTATGTGTGAAAATGCTGACATCTTTAACATGGCTCCAATAGCTCTTCAGTAGGTGGCCTTCCTAGCAACTGAGCTAACTTTAACATATAGCTGCGGTGTTGTGATCACAGGAATCGCAGGAGACCACGTCAAGTTTACACATCAGATGGACACAAATTACGCAAAACTGTTGTATACTGGCGCAGCATGAGTTTTAAAGAGCCAAAAATAGTTCTGGTTCATGATCACCTGAAAATTTTGATTATTATTATTGATTTCTGGTGTCCAATTTAAAAGATATATTTGAGTTAAGTCCTCAGTATGTACCACTTATCATCGATAGATCTTGGCTGCTTCCTAACAAACATAGCTTTCCTTTGCACACACACACAGAGGATGCTGTGCGGCTAGGTGGGCGCAGGTGTTCCTTGTTGTCCTGATGAACCACCCCTGTCTCTCTCCACCTCTCAGCCACTACGTTCACATCCTGTGTGCTGGTAAATAACAGCATTCGCCCATTTTTAGTCAGCAGGTGGCTAGTTGTTGGGGAGGTTGTGTTCTACGTCCAAACAAACTGTTGAAACAATCTTCCATCTTCACTTTCAGAGAGTGGGAGTCCGGTTGGTGGTGGTGTGAACAACAGTATTGTGGGTAAATGTCACAGAGAGCCTTCTGTTCCTTATCTGACTAAGTGAACAAAAAAAAAAAAATAAAAAAAAAACCTTGAACATATCCACCACTTTGCCTGCTCAAACAGCAGACAGAGGCAACAGGACTCAAAAACAGTATCTGCAGAGTAATGACTGTCATCTTTTTATAATACGCCACATACATGCAACTACTGTACAACTTTTAACATCGTTTTCTCAAGCACATGTGACTTTACTCCTTGCCAAAAGTTCAGGTTATTGTACACTAAACAGTATCTCTTCCTGTTTTGTTGGTGTACAGACACCTCGAGGATTTGACTGTTGCAGACATACAGTGTGGCTCACTTCCTGTTTCGACTACTGTATAGTGCGTCATATGGGCTGGAGATGGGAACAATTCCCATATTTACAGTGTGACCTACAGGCATCCACGTCACTGGACAGCTCAGTGTTTTAACCCTCAAACTGACAAAACAGCACTATGTTAATTATGTTGTATAAATTAGGGTTTAATCATCTTGACATACAGACTTTGGCTGATGTAAGGTCTCTATATTTCTTTGGTTTTCAGGCACTTCCATATTAGTGGTGCCAAGTTGATTATATCTAAGCTTTTATAAAAAAGCAGAGTTTCCCTCAGGACTTAGACTTGTTATTCATTAATTACAGTAAATCTGATATGACATAAATGCAACAGCCTCACAGTATCAGACCTCAGTTTTATAGAAATAATAAAGGACCAACTTAGTTTATCATATTAGCATGCTAACATTTGCTAATTAGCATTAAAGACAAGGTACAGCTCAGGCTGATAGGAATGGCATTAGTTTTTTAAATATTTGGTCATAAATTTAAGTACTGGGTCCTGATAATGGTGCTAGGTGAAAGGTCTCTAAAGAGGATCTCCAAAGTTTATCCTGAGGAGTCCTTAACATCCGTCCAAAGATGAAAATTTCAACCTGCTGGTGGCCCAAGACAAACAGTCAAGGTGTCACCAAAACAATTAGGATTCATCCTCTGGGGATCATGAATGCCTATATAATTTCAATCCATCCAATAGTTGTAGAGATATGTCTCCAGTGGAGCAACTGACCAGTTGACTGCCCTCCACAGAGCCACGTTTGATGCATGAAAAAGTTCAAAGCTCGAAAAATATACCTTGGCTTTGAAGGATCAAAAAGTGAGTCACCTTTAGATGTGGAAAACTATGATCGTTAAACACATCACCCCTTTAGCATACTCTCCGGATGACTTCAAGTGCAACATTTTAACTAAAAACTTTTCTCTGGAATTCAAGTGAGGAAAGAAAAACTTTTAGTTCAAGCAGGAAGACAATTATAATTTTAATTATCTCATCACACCCGCCCTCCACCTCTCAATTATTATAGTGAACTCACTAAGTTATGTGCACGTACTTTCCTGTCAACCATGATTAACCTAGCCGAAGGGTGTCTAATCTCTCCTATAAGTTTCTCATTGCTATCAATGTTACTTCACCCCTCCATTATTGGGTATGATGGGATCAGAGGAAAACGTTGGGAAATCTTGTTTCTATGCAGGTTTTAATGTGTTTTGATGCTGCATTTACCAGAGATCACTGGCCAGTCAAAAAGTGTATCGACAAATCATAACTATTTTATATCATCTAGTAATAGACAGTGATAAAACACACATTTATGTGAGAATATGAGATTTTTATTATCTTAATGCAACAGTTGGGATACATCTGTGACCAGACTTTGTGGCAGAAACGAACCCGTTGCATTAAATAAAGTGAATCATGCACATTTTTGACCCCACTGAATGCTAGAATCATCAAAAACTGATCCAGTTTGGCAAGCGAGCGAGGAACGCTGATCCCCGCCAGCTCTCCCAGTCTGTCTCGCTGGCTGCAGGCCCAGAGGGCAGGGCACAGGGATGGATGGGCCTGTCGTTGGCTCTCTGCTGCCCAGATGGCTCGCTCTGTCAGCGGGCTCAGCACCAGGAGGGGTGGCACCCTGACGTCAGGCCATGATTGGATACGCCAACTTTCATTTGCTTCCCCCCAACACCTGTGGACTGCATGGAGAAATGAGAGGGTGGTGGTACTGGAGTCTGGCTGAGTGTGCGTGCATGTTCTTGGCTATATTTTCCTGAGCCAATTTAAGTTGAACGCTTGCAGCGTGTGGATATTCATTGGGTATCATTTCGGATTTTAGGATTAAAAGTTTATTTTTAAAATGGTAAAACTGAAGCTGACAAAATCTTCCTCAGTAGATATAATCTGTCCAGTTGTCATGAAATTGTAAATGTTCAAATTTTTATTTCTCTGAGCACTTTGAACGTCATATAATAGCTGCTATTAAAATCAACAATGGATCAAATTTAAATAGATGTGATGTCAAAGGGCCACTGAGACTAATCACCCAGCAGTTCACCTCAGCCCTGCAGAGCATTTTAGTGTCTTTCAGCTTAGTTTTTTGGTTTGACACCCACAACTTTTTTCTCTCTTGGTTCACTGTCAACAACAGTTTACATGTAAAAGCACTGAAAACTGACCTGTTCAGTACGAAATAGCAGACAAGTTAGCGGCTACATGGTGAACATAGTGGAGCATCCATCAGGGTCTGTGGAGGTTGGAGCCGATGCCAGCTGACATTGGGTGAGAGGCGGGGTACACCCTGGACAAGTTGTCAGTTCATCACAGGCCTGACACATAGAGACTAACGATCATTTATGCTTGTCATCTGCAGATAAATGATCGTCATGCAGATATATTGTCATCTGCATGTCTTTGGGCTGTGTGTGGAAGCCAGAATACTTGGAGAGTAGAAAACCCACGCAGACATTAGGAGATCATGCAAACTCCAGAGAGTGAATATTGGACTTTTGTAAATGATCTGATGTAGACCCAAGCACGATGTCAGAGTTGTGTTTACAACTCATTTACACTTCCTCAAAGTGGGCAGAAATAAGATTAATTAGTTTATGTTAGTGATCAAAAGCTGCAGAACAGCTATTGAATGGACCTTGTCATTAGAGTCTTCAAATTTCAACTTAAAGCCAAAATGGAGAAAAAAAAAATCCTTAAATTGCTCCATGACTACAGAGGAAACTTCAGCAACGCAGGAAATCATATGATCAAAAGCTCAAGAACAGTTTTAGGCTGTTTTAGGGTTTCATACTGCTTTTATTCGTTCTGTTGTTTATGTCCTTCACCTCACAACTGTTGCATTCTGAGTGTAAGATACAATAATACTGAGCAGAAATCTAAAATGTTAGTTTGACAAACTGTAGCTTGTTGAGTGTGTATTTATACACGTACAGTATGTGTCCACCTGCATTAATTAAGCTGTTTTAACAACTAAACATGAACACGATCCTGTTACTGCATACACTAAATTAATTGGTTAAATAAAGAATTACTGCTTAACACATAATTTAAATGTAGAATCTGTTGGCAAGGCTCCATGATTTTGGCATTGGTAGCATTCTACTTTCCATTTGTAGTCCAAGTAGTATCGACCAGTCACGTTTCCTTGCATGCAGGTAAACAATCTCTGTGGAAAGGAAAAGAGGCAAAACGCACTGGACAAAATACAATCTCTTTCACATCACTTGGGTATCAACTTGCTTATTGATATCTGCTGGCTACACAGGAAAGGTCACATGGTAGCCGATGGGTTTGCTCAACACACAACTCTTTCCCTGTTTATGGCAAAAAGTTACTTCCTGGGAGCAGAGCAGTCATGACCATGCATTCAGTTCACGTAAACCCTACTACTTAAGCTTAATCATATTACAGAATAATCAGGAAGTATGCCATAACTGCACAAATATGTTCTGAAAGCAGGTATAACCGATGAAGCTCAGTGATGTCATTGTTTACTGCACAAATCTCCCACTACCTGTAAGTGCTTCTTAGATTTGGCAGGCAAATCATTTTTAATTAATGATATAATTATCAAGCTCAGTCTTGATTTTATGTATTGAACTGAACCTTGGTTAGACCAAGCCAACAGAACAGCAGTTCTTATTGAGTCAACCCCTCCTGACAAGACAGTGGGGACCGATGTTGCTCTGTCTGATGATTCCTGTGTTTTCTTTGAGGTAATTATCTACAAACATTGAGTCAGAGTTACACAAATTGAACTATCATTGAAGACAACAGTGAATTATTGAGGCTTTCTCTTCCCCTCCTGTCCTCTCCTGGGTCTCAGTCAGTGATCTTGTAGATAATTTCAGTTCTAAAATTACAAATGTTATTGATGCCTTTGCCCAAACTAAGGTAAAGGTAGTCTGCTGTAAAGAAAGAGCAGCAGGGAGAAATTCCATACTGGTAAAAATTGATAAAAGAGACTGATCTCAGGTGGTGAAAAACAAATCTTGAGGTTCATTATGACATCTATAAAAGAAACTTTTCATTTTTAATTTAGAAAGTAGAAATGTAAAAGTAGTCTTCTGACATTATTGCTTAACCTGTACCTTTTTAGCTACTGCTGACAGATTGACAAACCCTCAAGTGTCAGTAGTCCATGTACTTCTGTCTACTATGTCATACAATCAATTTGCCTCAGAGGCTTTTCCTTTATATTAGGTATAGGTATTGCTGTTGCCCTTAAAACCAATTCATTTTGCCTACCACAATTCAGTCCTATCAATGAAACCTTGGAAGAAATTGTGCAACATCTGAAATCTGTGATGTTCTCCCCACAGGCTTCTTAAAAATGTTTTTAACTGCAAGGCATCAGATCTTCAGCAAAGTCAACACTTTTCTACTCAGGATATTTCCCAAAGGCCCTAAAAATGCAGATATTAAGACAGTATTTTTAAAAGAATCTAGACAACTCACTAATGAACAATTACAGGCCTATATCAAACCACTTATTTTTAAGTAAAATCACTGAAAAGGCTGTTGAACATATTTTTAGCCCTAAACAAATTAGTTTGATGTTTTCCAGTCAGGACCACACCACAGCGCTTCTCTTAATAAGGTCATGAATAAACAGTGACAGTGGAAAGGTTTCAGTCATAGTATTATTAGATCTCAGTTCTGCATTCACTTTCTGGCACAGTGCTAAACTGGCTTAAATTCTATTTGAATGATAGGACTACATTGTGTTAGAAAAATTATGTGGAGTTCCCCACAGCTCCATTCTTGGGCCTCTTCTGTTCAACATCTACATGCTCCCTTGAGCACAGATGGTGGAAAACAATAAGATATCATTATTATGCAGATGACACACTATTTATTTTGAAATCACCAGTCGATGTTCCAGTAAAATAATGGTGCATTTAACAAATCAATGGCCAAAATGTTCTCTAATTAAAGAGAAAACTGAAATAACTGAGTTTGGATCCAAAGAGAAATGGTTAAAAAGGCAGTGCTCAGCTGCAGTCAATTGTTAAACACCACAAACCAGTCGTAGGCTCAGACCTGAATTTAAACAGCAACAGAAATCAGTCTGAATAACATATCAAGAATTAAAGGATTTATGTCTCAGCAGGATTTAGGAAACTTGTTCATGCATTTATTTTCAGGCTCAACTACTGTAATGCTGTCTTTACAGGTGTCTAAAAAGACCAGAAGATTATTATTATCACTACTCCAGTTCTCAGATCTTTACACTGCCTTCCTCTGTGTCAAATATTTGACTTTAAAATACAGAAAATACCACCACGTTATTTTATGTAGCACTGAATATTTAAGGGACAAAATACATTTCTGATCTGCTGCTAAGATGTGAATCATTTAGACTTCTCAGATTGTCTGGAACAGATCTGCTTACTGAAAACTAAACATTCGTTTAGACTCCCAGAAAACATGAGATCTGGTCCAACTCTCTGTTTGCCCTGGACTTGGGACTACTTATTTTTATCTTCTACTTTATTTTACTTTTTTTTTTTTAAACCTATTTAAATTTGTCTCTTTTTTATATTACCTTCTATTTCTTTTCTTTTGCCTTTTATGTATCATGTAAGGCAATTGTCTTGTTGTGGAAAGGTGCCATACAAATAAACTTGCCTTGCCTTGCCTTGCCTTGCCTTGCCTCGCCTAGACTCCAACATGAAGTAATTTGAGTCAGCCAAACAAAAGTGGATTTAAGTCCTCAGGCATTACAGTACTGCTGAAGATTTGTGTTGTGAAATTACTTTCTCTTCCCCAGCAATAGGAATGGGAGTCCTAACTCGTGGAGCATGTAATTTAACTGCCTCAGCTGTCATTACTTTTAGTTTGAAAACTTTGATGAACCTTGGATGAATAGTGAAGTATTTCATAGTGGTCTTTGGCTTTTAAATGGCTTGCTTCACCTACAGTGTGTTTCCTTAGATGCTGGCGCGCACAGCTAACGACACGAAGCCAAAAATATCTGACAGCCAAATTGATCTTGCCACCATGTAATGATAACTTCTTGGATTCCATTAGGAACCAAAACACTCAGGCGAACATAAAATAAGCTCCTTTCTGTGTCTCTGGTGATTTACCGGACTCACTTCTGAAATGTTAATACCCCCCCTCATACTATCAGGCTGTACAGGCCTCTTATGTATGTTCAAAAGCAAGTGACCCATGACCCAAGTCACCCACATGCACTTGAAGTGTGCACTTATATGAGAAAAACACAGGAAAAACATCAATATTGTGGATTTTACACCATGGCAGCTAATGAAAGTGCATAGTGTGTGTAATGTGTGTGTAGTGGGTTTCCTCTTATGTTTGTGTGGATATATTTGTACATGTGCGAGCACTGCGACAGCGATCAATAAACAGCAACTAGCTTTCATCTGTCACAGTCGAATACATTTCCTACAGGAACTGAGCAAAGAGCAAAGGCCAAAAAATTGACCTCTAGTCTGTCCAGAAAGCTGCTATCTCATGTGGACATTTTCAATGTTTTTGCAGTATCAACCATTTGACTGCAATCCCTAAAATGAGCCTTCGTGTTCTTTCAAAGAAATGACAGGGATGGCGATTTTTACAGCTCATCAGCAGTAGTAAAGTGAAGGACTAAACCTCAGTTTCAGAGCAGAATAGCTCTAAATGTGTATGTGCCCTGGTGTGTGTGGATTTGTGAATGAATTACTGTTCTGTAAGCAGTCAGTTCCACATCCAATCTCTGCTGTTGGGTCCAATAACAGTCATTTGTTTGACTGTAGAGTCCTCGAGCAAGCAATCTCCACCTGCTCACTGCCCTGCGGCTGCGCTGGAGTCAGCTAATGTCTAATTTAACACACAGAGAGAGTGGAAAAATATGAATACAATATGTAGTGCGTGAGTTGGATTTAGGCGGAGATGACCGTGTCGATATTTTAATGTTAAAATGCCACATCTTATCAGCATCCTCGGTGGTTTGTTTTGCATCGTCTATTTTTGCTGTTTGTTCTGGAGAGCTGATGATACATCTCCTCCAGATTTGTGCCTGTATTGACGGACAAAATGAAATGATTGACACATGTCAGAATAATCATCCTCCATTTAGCAAACAGAATAAAGGAGGCGTTCTTTGGAGCCAGACATGTTTCCGCTTTCTAGGGGGGCTACACACAAAGTGTGCCACATGAAACTAAAACAAACTGAGACACACTTCTGTTCAAATTTGATCGTTGTGCATCCCAAAAACATGGATTGATAGTGATTCATCCTGAGGGAAGGAAAAGCAGGGTTTATTGTGAAAAGCCTGGCTTTAATGAGCCTAAAGGAGTGGATCTGGATGAAGCTGTTTCATAAACCAGCTGATGTGGTCTTAGAGTCTGGTTTGAGGATGTTTGCAAACCTAGAGTTCATTTTCTCTAAACTGAAAAGCTCATCACATCTTTGACAACCTTTCTTTTGAACAACATAAATCAAATCAGCAGAACTGCCTTCTCCCACCTCAAAAACACAGCCCGACTCCGGCCATCACTCTCCTTCTCCTCTGCAGAAACCTTCATCCACTCCTTCATCACCTCCAAAGCAGACTATTGCAACAGCATCCTTCACAGCACACCATCCAAAACCTCAAATAAACTCCAATACATCCAGAACTCTGCTGCTCTCATCTGCTCACCCACACCTGCACCTGTGACCACATCACCCCCATCCTCCAGAACCTCCACTGGCTCCCAGTCCCACAGCAGATCTAGTAAAAAATCCTCCTCCTCACACACTAAGCCCTCCGCATCCAGGCCCCCTCTTACCTCACAGACCTGCTCCAACAGCTTCCGCTCCTCCAATACAAGCCTCCTGACTCCACCACACAGGACCAAGCACTGAACCTGGATCCTATTCCAAAGCTGCCCTCCCTCCCTGAGCATATCTGTGACTGCACAGACCAATGTAAAGTGACAGTATGTACTATCAGGATGACAAAATTCTGCACAGATTGTAAATATACATGAAGAATATGGATGCGGCAACAGATCCTGAGCCACACGACCTCGTCTCCATCATGAAGAACTGGAAAGAGGACACACAAATACACCATTCACACAGATAGGAGAAACAAACACACAGAGGGAGAGAGAGGGGGTGGTGGATGTGTATGCTGAAGGGAGGTCAGTGGAGAGAAAATGAGAGCAGGGCAGGGAAGGGACGAGTTTGTACCCAGCAGTGACCGGCTCTTTCATTCCTGTCACTGTGGTTCAGGCAAAAGGCTTGTGATGTTGTTAGACTATGCTTGCGCAGTACTAAAGAAGTAATAAAAGTTGTTATAGCCTATTATGTCTTTCATAAATTAAAGTCCCTGTGATTTATAATGATCCACTGTCCAAAGTTTAAAAATGGAATATCAGCAAAAGGATGTAAGCAGAGCAGAGAGGAAGCAGAGAGCAAAGGAGTTCAAACCTTCCTTCAGTACCAAAGTAACCCAGTGACTGTTCATCCAAAGAGGAACTGCAACTAGCTAATCCTGTATACTTATAATGTTTACAACTTGCAAAAATGTAAACAAAGACAGACTTAAAATATAGCTGCATATATACTGATGCTCTGTTGAGGTATACTTTCAGAAACATCTGATGTATCTTATGACCAGTGAAGTTGTGTTTCATATGACTACATTTGTTGCTATTTTAATAAAAAAATTGACTGACTTGTATAATTGGAACAGATCGATCTGTTCTATCTATGTTTCTTCAACAACTTCAGATAAATGAAGTCCGTAGACCACTCTGGCTAAGTTTTGGGACGACTGGCCCAACATTACCTGATGACATGTCGAAAATAGGATTTTTGAACAAAAGAAAATTGGAAGATTCGACATTTCTTGAGCAGGAGACAAGATAGAGAGATTAAAATGATTAAAGAACTGACTCCAGGCCAACCTTGAGGTCAATGAGATCATTACGTGTCTGAGTAGTGGGTGGAATTTTTAATCCACCTGCCAATTTTTAATTTTTTGCTGTGCAGCCACTTTTAGCAAAAAAACCAAAACAAAACAAACAAAAAAACCCCCAGAAATTTTCACGCACAACCTTCTACCTATGACGAGAGAAGGTGACTTATGGACTGCATCACAGGGGAGACACATCTTCACACAGCTTCTCACAAGTCTAAGCAATCACATCACATGTGCTAGACTTTGTTTTTGTTTTTGTTTTTTTGTCTTTTTAAACTTAAAACAAACGCCTGCAACAGTCAAAATGTTGATATTACAGCAAAATATTGAATATCAGTGCAGGCTCACTGTCTGAACACTGTTCGAATTTACCCAGTATCCAAAGAATGTCTGTGTCAGTTTTTTAAATTAATGAATTAATGTATTACATTAACACACACCTTTTATACAACATCTGTTGGACTACCTCTTAATATTAATTAATTAATATCTTACACATTTTAAATATTTAAATATTCTGCATTTACACATTACCTGGTCACATTAACTGCTCAGTTCTTTTCATTTTAGAACATATTGTATACATATTTATATTGTTTATATTTTTTAAATACTCGATTTTATATCAGATATATAAGATCTTATATTTTTACTTAATGTTAGTTTGCATCAATAACACCAAGACAAATTCCTGGTATGTGAAAACTTGGCAATAAATCTGATAATTATTTTGCATATTTTGAATTATGGACTTTGGAATTAACCATAGGATGCAGATAGGCAAGCTTTCATCACACATCAGTGGATGTGCTCTGTAGGACTTAGGGTGAATTCCGACTGCAATATGAGTTTATGCTTTTCACCAATCATGACCAAACTTTATATAATGTATTTAATTATTTGACAGAGACAGCTGAAGAGTGACAGGAATGTGGAGAGAGAGAGAGAGAGAGAGATGGGGAATGACATGCAGCAAAGGGTCACAGGTCGGACTCGAACCCTGGGCCGCTGCAGCAAGGACTGAGCCTTCGTACATGGGGCGGATGCTCTACCGACTGAGCTGACCGACACCCATGCATCCTTCTATTTAATGAAGTTCAAAAAGTCTACAATGAGTTATGTCACAATATAATAAACACAGTAACACTCAGGTGTAATTAGATAAAATCAACATTTATTATAAAAATACAACCAATCACGTCACAGTCATGGTGTTCGGTACGGTCATTCATTAGAATTCAACACAGGAACGAGTCAAAGTGTGTGATGTTCCCCCATTCATAGAGCAAACGTGCCCTAAAACAAATCACACACACACAAAAAAGATAAAGAACAATGTGATTGAGCTCGGCTACCATGAGGATATAAAAATAGATAAGGACATAAGGTTCCTTCTCAAACAGGAAATGAAGGAGATGGACTGAGTCGTCTTTCACACATCACACTCATTATCCATTCCTCTCAGACGCCCCCTCCTCCCTCCATCACATGCTGACTTTTTGGGAAAGAGACAGAATCCGTCAGTGTGAAATGAGGTCAGCGATCGCGTCGCTGATGGAAAATCACCTACAGTACCCACCAGACCACGGACGGACACGGACACACACACACACACACAAAGACCAGTATGTACACTTTCTCTCCAACACTTGCAGAGACACACAGATGTGTTGCTAAAGGGTTGCCATGACAACTCTCTTAAATTCCCAGTCGGTCAAGGCAAGTGTGAGAGTCTGTGTGTGTGTGTCTATGTGTGTGTGTGTGCAAAAGTGTAATCTAGTAGAGTCATTTAGAGCTCACAGAGAAAGTCATTCTGTTGCAGTAATGTCCATTTTAAAGACAATTTCAGGACTGTGAGCTCCAAATAAGCCTGCAGCTAGTAGGCTGTGACACTGCGAGGTTGATTCAACCATGACTAAACAGTCAGGAAATACTGCGCTCTTCCCATTAATCACCAACAAATCCCATCACCACCACCACGTTTCATCAGCCTGACACCAGTCCTTTAGTTTTCCATTAACAGCACCATCACACCTTCTTCATTTTATGCACTTGAACACTGTGCAGAGTTCGCAGCACAGATCCCGAACAGATTAAACCGATTAGGTGTGATTTGAATGTGAAGTGCTGCATCATAAATTTTGATTTAAACTCCGAACCAATGATGAAATATTTTCATCAAAAAAAAAAAAAACACCACAGTGAGGGGGAAAGCAGTCAGTTTGATCTACGCGTTCATAAACAAGTAACTAGAAGAAACCAAATGGATATTGCAACATGAGCCCGTTAGCAATTTATCTCTATCGGAGGAACGCGAGAGTAATGGATTTGGGCACAAATGAGCTCTGCAATGCTGCTCAAAGATATTAAAGTTGTAATCCTTGAGCTTTTTTATGACATAAAATCAAAGTTTTGATATTATTTAAGGTCCCATCTTTTCAGCAAGAGCCATTCATTGTGTGTACATTCTGTGGTGGGGTCTGCCATCCCAGCTCTGGCTTCAGATTCCCTCCACATGCACAGGGGATTCATATGCAATCATACATGTACTCCAGCGTCACTGGTTACTCTCCTATACTCCTATCAGAGCTGTATTGCTACTTTGAATGCCAAGTGAATATGCTACTGCTGCGGTTTCACATTAAAAGTGTGTAACAGGCTTTTATTGTGAAGGAGTAACAGGAAAGGCAGTGTACTTGCCATAGACAGAATTTCTCATTAAAAATGCATCCACAAAACAATACAACAATCATTTCTTTACAGTGGATCCGTTTTAGTTATTCATCAACCACCGCTAAATTAATTTTTAGTTTGCTATAAGTATTATGGATTAAGAATAATCTCAACATGTATTCATGTAAAACAGTAAAAAGTCAAAGTCTGATCAGAGGTCCGCAGTCAGTCCACATTTCCAGGTTAGTTAAACGATGTACCACATGAAAACACACACACACACACACACACACACACACACACACACACACACACACACACACACACACACACACACACACACACACACACACACACACACACACACACACACACACACACACACACACACACACACACAATACGGAGACGTGAATAGTTTGCATAGGATGGCCAACAAGTCATTAGACTGCAGCAACAGAAAACATTGTAGAAGATATGACAGCTGAACATTTTCACATCATTAAAGGAAAATTCCACCCTTTAATACTAGAAAATATTAGTGCAGCCCAGTGTTGTTCTGGGATAAAGAGCTGTATCATGTATGTATCACCAACCACACGTTGTCTCAAATAAATTTTATTTATCTTAGCGATTTTCCTACATCTCCCAAGATGCTGTTCGACAGCCTCTAAAGTGAATTTAGCAAAACAAGCCCAAGCTCCTTTCTCTTCCTCTTGTATGAGTTTCTCTTTGCACAGTTACCACGGTTACCTGCAGAAACAGGAAGAAAACTGTGTCACCAAACAGCAAAACCCTGAAATACAGAGATCAACTGAAGCAGCTGTTTTGAATGAGGTTTCAATGTTTAAGGTGGAATCTTCCTTCAACGTTAAAAGTCTGGATACATTTGAAGTTACAGACATCATCTGACATTAACACAACATACTGTCTTAAACTTTTGACATTTAACTGCACAGACAGAGCGAGGTTGTGGGTCCGTACAGTTGTGCTTCTCCACAAAAGAGTCACTAGTTTTAGAACACATTCAAAGATCTTTGTGTGCCAACGGTGGCAGAGATAATAACATCCACTCCGTCAATAGGTGCTCCTATGAAAACATTCAGCAGAGAGGGAAAATAAAAATATCAAAAGACTCTGTTCACTTTATAATGCGTGGTTGGTGTTTATGTGCAACTTTACTTATAATATATAAAAAAATTATTATGATACGTTGATCAATGTGTCACTCTCCAAAAACCTTGTTGAATAAGAGGGGCTCAAAACTGTAAAATGAAATGAAATCAAAACAATTAATAACAAATCAAACACAGCTTGTGACTGTTGACAAGCCAAGTTTTTCCCTGATGTTCCCTGCTCTGGCCCTCAGGCCTGCAGGAGCTTCCTGAGATCCTCGTCCATGCCTCCCGCACTCAGCTGCTCTAGGCTGTGATAGCGGTGGATGACATTGTCGGCGGTCACTACCACCACTCTGACGCCGTGGGTGTCCTCGCCGAGCTGGCAGCCGATGGCTGAGCTCACGACCATGTCCAGGCCGCCGTGGCAACCGCCTGCGTTTCGGTGATAATGGCCGGAGAAGACCGCTTTCACCCCTGTGACAGTGAGAGAGGTGAAATCAGTACATCGACAAAGAGACTCAATAAATCCAAACATTAAATGCAGAAACTCAAAAGCTTTGTTTTAAGTGGCCTAATTTTGTCTCTGTTTGTGCCACTGATCTAAAGTGGGATATTACTGTGAATAGGTGAATGCAAAATAAAGGCTCAGTATGTACAAATTAGTCTGCCTTTAAATAACTCACTTTACAGCCACTAGTGTGCTTTTAAACATCACCTGCTGCTCAATGACTTGACTTCTGATTACTGACGAAAGAAAGAAAGAAAGAAAGAAAGAAAGAAAGAAAGAAAGAATGAAATAGAAGAGAAGAACATACTCGGGAAGCTTCCACTTGTAGCACATTTTG
The DNA here is from genome assembly GCA_946959425.1 of Argyrosomus regius. Taxonomy (NCBI): domain Eukaryota; kingdom Metazoa; phylum Chordata; class Actinopteri; family Sciaenidae; genus Argyrosomus; species Argyrosomus regius. The sequence goes on from OX336900.1 coordinate 15,953,644, forward strand.
TAAAGCAGCAGAACTTTCATTAGGGGAGCCACGATTTTCAATTTATTTTCAATTACAAACGACATCATTAATAGAACGGTGAGGGTAAGGCTCGGCCCTGCGGCAGCGATGCCGTGTCACTACAGTTGAAATGACTGCACAGTTAAAATGGCATGCCAAAACAAGCCTCACTTTGACTGAGGGCTACAAAATGAGTTGTTCTGCCGTGTGTGAGGGTAGTATTTGTCTGACTGTGAATTCCTGGCATTCACTTTCTGGCAGGTTGGTGCCAATTTTCACTTGAATAAAGGGGTAAACAGAAAGTTACGATTTGGACTTTAGAAAAAGATTTGAATAATGTGTTGTGTTGTGTGTAATGTTTGGATAAAGCGGTGGTGGTGGTCAAGGCTTTGCTGCTTCGGGATTTAGGGATACGTGTGTGCATTCTAATGTTGTTCTGTGTTCAAATGTGCATGCAAGTGTAGGTGAGGGAGTTTGATTTGAAAATGAGTTTTCTGCAGGCTTTTGGCAGACAAACTGAGCTGCTCTATTTTCTAACAGCGTTGTGTTTCCATGGAGGGAAGCCTAGCTGCTTACTGCCTCGTCTCCACAGAGACACCAAGCCAAAAAAAAAAAAAAAAAAAAAAGTAACAAAGGAGGATAAATTGCAGTCTGCACATGAGAAAGACACCGGTCTGTCCCAGAAATCTGCACAACAAAGACAAGGAGGATCCGTCCAGAAAAAAAAAAAACTCCATGTATCCACTGCTGATACTACTTCAGTGTCAGCACCGGGAAACTGCCCTGAATCATCAAGTCCGCCACTCTACATAATCACACAGCACCAGCATACAAATGTGACCTAAATTTATATTAATATTCAGAACTATGTGAGGACAGTGGTTGCACATGCTGAACCATTTAATAATTAATCTGCCATAGATGGAAATTGATGATTTAGGTCTGGATGTGTGCATGCCTGGGCTAAATTTGTTTTCAATCAAAACCTTGGGCAGTAATGTGTGAACCCCACCCTCCTGTGACATGGGGGGTGGGCCTGGAGCGACATCATTATGGACCACACATCTCATGAATCTGTTTGTGTATATGCACATGTGGCCAGGAATAATAGCCTTTGATATAACCTTGCCACTGCTGGCGACCTGGCCAGGGGTCAACTCTGTCTAGTTGCAAAGGTGTGTATATGTGCGTCCTTGATGTTGTTTCTAGATGAGGACCAAAAGGCCACAAATGTGCTCCACGCCTCAGGGCCAAAGCATGTACTCATTATTCTGTACGCCCGGCGACTGTGTTCTGTGGTGTACTTCCTCTGTGCTGACAGACACCCAAGTGTTTTATCTGTCCTACGAGGAATCGCACAGCTCGTCTACTATTATTTAGACCCCGCGAATGAAAACAAAGCGAAGCAGCGACAGAAGTGTGAAGCAGGGAAAATGTTTGATGTGATCACCTGATGACTCAGTTAGCGACGCTGATTGTGGAAATGTTGGATTTGTTACAGTATCCACACGAGGGCTGCGACTTCTTCATCACCTCAGAGAGATGAGGTGGGAGGAAGATGCTAAGACAGCAATAGTAAAGAAGAGATAGACATTAATTAATCCTGTAATAATAATGACGAATCATCGGCAGGAGGAAAAAAAAAAATCTTTTTGAAGCTGTAATGGTTTTCCTGAACCTCATCTAAAACTCCCAAAGATGCAGTGATTAATCACGCCGCCAAATAAAAGTGTGTGGGAGTGTGTAAGTGTGCATATGTATACATGTGTCAGTGCGTCTGAGTTAAGTAGCCACGTCTATGATGATCCACATCCCACTCACACAGACTGCATGACACCACCACGCAGCAGCAGTGAGCTTCCCCCATATGGATGTGACATATTTGTGATGCATCCATGTAGCGGAGTTGTGCTGTACTGTGCAGTAATTTGAGGATGGCCAAAGTAGGAAACCACTGTTCGACATTAAAGGAATAGGTCAACATGTTGGGATTAGCATAGTTAGCTTAGCGAGAGTAAAAGTGACAATTTTTGGTAAACAAACGAGAAATAATGTTTAAAATTAGTGAGGAATAGAGGTGCTGGTGAGTAGATGTTGTTACCTTTGGACAGGCTAGGGGGTTCCCCTTGTTACCAGTATGTGTGGCTAAGCTAATTTAGCCAACTGATGAGCTTTATAGTTACCACACAGAAATGACAGTGGTAGCAATCTTTCTCATCTAACACACTCAACAAAAAGGCAATCATTTTGAACCAGTCCTCAAAAGAGATAAATCATCTTTCAGCCACTCAACACTACTATTACAATACCAGAGTAACTAATTCTTTTCTGTTCTATGAGAGATTCACCACCTAGTTTTCTTCTCCAAGGCACAGGGGTCCTGGGAGAGTTGCGCTTGGCTAACCTGTCTAATGTCGATCAGGCCGAATGGGATCTGTTGGGTCGTCACGACACACTACAGGCTTCCTTTCAAGGTCTTAAGTATAGCTGAGAATTGAAGTGGACTGAACCAATGGACAATTTGTATGCTGTGGAAATGAATCGGCTCGCTCCGCTGGCTTGTTCCACTGGCTCTTACGGAGCAAAGCCGATTTCATAGAAACAATTTAGCCAAGGCCCAGTGATAACACCCTGACCTGAATTCATTTGAGCATGTCCCTTTCAAAGAGGCGTCATTACGCCGGCTTTAGAACTCAAACCACTCTACCTGGGCCCCTAAAAAACAACTCTCTGAGAGAAAAGATGGCCTGTCAGAGAAAAAAGAGCATTTTCAATCTCCAAAAGATTGTCTGCATGAATAAAAAATAAACAATTGGGGGAAAAATGAAATAAAAACAGAATAAAGAAGAATAAAGAAAGCTGTCCCTTTTGCAATGCAATCAGAAGATAAAGCTGACCCCTGAAATTGACTGCAAGAAAATGAATGTGGGAAAGCACTCTTTCAAAGTGAGCAGCAGAAGCTGAGATTGCCTGTTTGGAACTGAAAATACACAAAATAAAGAGTAAAAACAATTTAACCCCCCAAATATTCAAACTTTGTTTCAAAGACTTTGGCATATAACTATTGATTGGCAGTGAGCTTTTTTAGACCAACAAAGTGATGATGGTTACACCTATATTGGCAACCCTCTTCCTGACTTGGATTGAATTCAGTTTAAACACACACATGCTAACATGTTCACAATGACAATGTAAACATTTTGACATTTAGCTTATTTTAGTATGTTTACCATTTATTTGGTCAATGAGCATAGTCGGTCAGTGAAAGCGTATGTACATATGAAGTTGGGTATCATCTGCATAAAATATGATAATACCTACCCCATTTTTCACAGTTATTCCGTGGGGTGCTGTCTGTGGGTCCGTTAAGTGTTCAGTGACCCAAAAATTTCCATGACAGTAGGACTTTAAATGCTCTGAACCTTGGCATTTGCTGTTAGCATTGCAAAGCTTTTGTTCATTCTTCTTTAAAGACTAGGTGATTAAAGATAGCAGTCCTCTGGCACTCTTTATCATGAAACACCACAAAAACAGCAACTCCTAACTGCTGCTGTAGTTCTCAGCTAGAATAAAGACTTAAGCGTTTGTGGACCTGCATGCACTGATATAGACTATGCCACTGTCTTTAGGATAATGATGGCACCCTACTGGGAAAATGACCTTGATGTGACAATGAGGAAATATGACATACAACTCCTTTCACTTCTCTTCACTACAATCAAAGTAGCACACCTCACCTTCTGTACATTCTTTTTCAATGTGCCTTGCAGTACAATCAGCGTGGGTGGCTTTGTGTGATTTAAACCCTCATTTGTGGTCGTGTTAGTACCATGGCTCTAGCCATTGCACTACATAAAGAGTCAAATCCTTCTCCTTCTACTGATAATACCATATTAAACCCATTCAGCCATACAGAGAATGGCCCATATAACTGTGCCAAGCATCTTGCTTTATCCATTGAGCTATATGCAGACAGGAGGCAGAGTGTTCAGAGAGTGTTAAATAGCAGTATCGCATACAGTAGAGGATTGTTAAGTCCAATTTCAACTCATTTTTGTCTCTTCGCTATGCTTTGCTGAATTCTTTCCCTTTTCTTGCTGAGTGTGTACCCTCGCGAAAACACGCACTCTCTGTGCTGATAATTCCACGTCTTGTCTCGGTCCCTGCGGAAATCCCATTTACCTGTCAGCCTTGAAACAGCGCTGGTTCTTTTGTGCTTTTCTTTGTGATAAAGACTCCCATCTGGGGACTGGCCTTTGCTTTGACAGACAGAGGTGGGAAGGGTGGAGGGAGGGAGGGAAGGAGAGGGGGTGTGCTAGACGCTCAGAAAACACCCAGAGTAAGCAGTCAGAGTGATGAAAACATATCGAATGCTAAGGGAGGAAAATTACCCAGAGTCAAATTGAATTCTGGTCAGGGTTGCAGAAAAATGCACAGTAAGGAGGAAGGGAGTCCCTTGCAATATGCAACTTTATTTTGTTTATGATTTTTATATGCTGCAGTCATTTGAGCCGTGTCCACCTTAATTGGTTTATGTGTTTGAATATTCTGAAACGCCTTTACTATTTAAATGCTAATCATGTTTGCTGATGTAGACCACAAAATAAAGGAAGTAAAGAAACATCTGTAAACATCTGATCATGTTTGATGTTGCTCCTTCCTACAATCGGCCCTCCCTATCTTTCCCTCCCCACGCTTCATCATGTCCCTTTCATCTCTTGGTCACTGATTGGATTTGCTAATTGCGAGCTAAGTTCCTATCTTGCTACTAACCCTCCCCCCTGTCAGTGATTACCTCTAGAAGAAGCCATTTTCCTTCAGACCTTTCCTCCCTGTTTCCATCTCTTTGACACAAACTCTTAATGTGGTTCTGAACAAAGCTGTCATCTACACATCATGAGAATGGGCTGCGTAGGAGTGAACATGCAACGTGTGTGCTTGTATTGAAGGGTGGCTGTCATTAAAGTGCAGGTCTTGGAAATAATTCATCATGAAATGGTGGCTGTTGATAATTTGCATGACAGAGGGATACAAAATGATGTAGCGTGGTGAGGCATCTTGCAGCCCCGGCTCCCCATAAATCACTTTCAGCCATCAGTCATCACGCAGCATCCCCTTCCTGTGTCCTCCAGTTACACACATGCGCGCACACACACACAGACACGCACACAATCACAAAGGGAGCTGGGAAATGAAAGTAGTCAGCATGTCATCTATCCCTCAGAGAGCATGCATGCCTTTTGGCCATTTGGTACCCAACGTGGTACCTAATCATCCTGAATTCACCAAGCTATGATCCTTATGTTTCTCTAAGTACGTCAGGCCTTGAAAAAATGTTAAGATGTCACGGATGTACAAGGGCGTAAATGAGAGGGGAGGGGGCAGCTTCAGTCTTTTGCAGCTACACAGAAGACGTTCAGGCACAGTACTGAGTGTAGGTCACCCACATTTTGGCAGTGCTCACAGCCCAATATCAATGTAAATGTCAATCAATCAATGTACTGTAGGTATGAGAGTAAAACACCTTGAGGTGCTGCTTCAACCGCAGCAGGAGATGAAGTATGAGTTGAGATGTAAATGTGCTGAGTTAACGGCAGAAGTGCCAACAATGGTGGAAACTTTTGAAGGAGTCTGAGAACTTGTATCAGCTCAGAAGTACAACTAAAACTTAAACTTAATAATGACTACATTTAAAATGAATGTAATATTCCAATGTTAGAAAAATTAGCCAGTGGAGGAATGTAACAAAGTACAGCTCCTCAAACAGTGTACTTCAGTACCATTTGGAGATATTTGTACTTCTGCTCCTTCATACTTGGAATCCGCTGTATGAGGTTTTGTATTTTTTGGCCTTTTTGAGCTTTATTGGACAGAGACCGCTTGAAGTGTGACAGGAAATGTGGGGAGAGAGAGATGGGGGGAATGACATGCAGGAAAGAGCCACAGGTTGGATTCGAACCCTGGGCCGCGGCAGCAAGGACTGAGCCTTTGTACATGGGGCGGATGCTCTACCGACTGAGCTAAAAGACACCCCCGCTGTATGAGTTTTTTGTATTTTTTACTGCACTACATTTATCTTACAGCTATAGTTTGTTACTGTGCAGATTAAGATTATAGTTTTAAAAATATTAAGCATTGTTATATTGCAATATATTGTTAAACTATCCAATATATTGAATATATATATATATATATATATATATATATATTATGAAATTACCTCCCCTTTGAAAAGCTACAACATTAAGATGCTGATTTCATTTTATTTTATAACCAGTTATAATAATTAAATAATATAACAATATACCTTTGATTAAGCACTGCTGCACTGTAAGTTCATTTAGTTTTACTTCAGTAAGGGCTGAACATTTTTATTATATCATTGCATTGTTACTTTACTTCTTCCACAACTGCAATTTGAAGAACAACAAATTGCCATATAAATACAATATTTGTAATTACCAAATAATTTTGAAATTTAATATGAACTTTGTTTTGGTTAGTAAGTGATTATGCAGCCAGTGAAGTAAACAGTTACTTTACAAAATATTATGATCCCAGTGAACAACATTAAATCATGACCTGAATAATCAAGTATTAGTCACATTATTGGAAAGAGAGGTTTGAGGTTTAAGTCCGCCGTCGGAACATAAAACTGAATTTAATCAAAGCTGCACAAATTGATATTTTTATATTTCCAATAAAATATGAAATCTGTAGCTCATGTTGATGAACCCACAGAGAATAATCACATGATTCATCTCCTCTTTGAAGCATTTTTCAAATCATTGTTTTGATTTTACTGCTGGAACTTTACTGTCTTGGTTCACTCTAACGACTCTGCTGTTTTTAGATATAAATCTCTAATAAACCTTCTGTGACCTAGATGGCAGGCATGAAAAGGGCAGACAAACAAAATTAACGCCTAGCTGGTGAACATAGTGAGTCATTTAGCAGCTAAAGAGCCAGATTTTCCCTCAGGAGTTGGTGGAGACCAAACATAAAGCTAAAAAGAGAGTGAATATTTGACTTAGATTTGTCGGCTAGATGTTATAAATAGGCAATTATTGGCTAACACTTTTGCCATATTAACTTAAGGAGAAAATATATCAGTGTTGTGTTTACAGCTTGTTGCGCTGCTCCTACGTGCAGCTTTAAAGATAAACTCAATGCAAATTTCCTTCAAAGAACAAAGATGGTAGAGAGCGTGTGTAGACGCACTAAATCCATCAAATTTGATAATCTTGTGTTCCTGTATGATGCATTATTTTCTGACAGAATATAAATATATAACATGAACTTCATGGTTTTACCTGGACAGTGGACCCACGCAAAAACACACAGAAACGTTAGGCATCGAGGATAGAACCCAATGATAGGGTAACCCAATAAGGGTGTTGTAAATAAATTTACTTTAGTATTCAATATGCCTGTGTGTTTGTTGTTCTTATACAGAACAAAGTAAGCTGGCTTTCCATCTTTGTCTTATGCAAAAATTGTGGAGAGTATATTGTATAATGTTGAACATATTCAAAGTGAGAGCTTCACACAGGCTTTACCATATGTTGGAAAAAGAGGGCTGAAATATTTTGGGAGTTTTTCAAGTTGTATACACACACAAGCAACCAGACAAGAACTTCACCTGAATAAAATAGTCTAAAATGAGCAAAAGTTTGTATCTGACCAGACACGCCATCCTAGGTATTGAGGAAAACTTGGGAAGAAAACATAAACCAACAGCAATGTAGTCATGTCTCTATCTATGTTTACCGATTTAATCTGAATGACTTTTAACTTGCTGTGGAGGTATCAAGCAGAAACAAGGCAAGACCTTCATCAACAGTCAGTAAAGCAGGAAATGAACAGGAAGTTGTTGATTTGTTGGAAGTGTTGAGGATTGCTCCATGGGTATTGTCCACTCTAAAAGTTGTGATTTTTTCAAGCATGAAGATATGATGGATCAGTACTCTGAGGCAGTGTTAAAGACAGACTTAGGCTAACACCTGAGGCACCAACACAAAGGTCAAAGTCTAAGTGTGCAAGTCCGCAATCCTGGTATAAGGTTAGCTGTGTAGATTATTTACCTGGTAATTGTTATAGAGGTATAAAATCCATCTTCATAGTATTATAAACTGTGCACTGTTTTTTCTACATCTATTACTCCAACCGGCCTTCCTGGATCGTATCATCTCACCGATCCCTGAAACAACAAAGCCCCTGTTGTACGTCTGAATGCCCGATAAGTCGTCCACGCCATTGCTCGTGGTAGAAAGAGAGCGTGAGACAAAGAAAGAGACAGAACACGAGAACGAGATGCAGAAAAAGTGAGAGCATTATTCAGCCTCATGATTAAAACAATGGGGTTAAAGGCTTAACCGTGGCCTCTTATCAAATCCCCAGTGGGTGATAAATGTGTCTTCACTTTTGAACAGAGTAGGACCCTTGCTGATAAAGACAACCGGCGGCAAGAGAGAGAGAAAGAGTGAGAGACGGAGAGGAGAAGGCAGAGAGACTATGCAGAGCAGCACACGGCTTATCTTTGCCTCTAATTAGCTACTGTATGTACAACACTACCGCTGCTAGCAATGTTGGGAATTCAAAGACTTTCTCATTCGCACTCTTGTTTTTCTTTTTTGCTCATACTGTTCACAAACAAGATTTGGGGGCTGCATGGAAGTGTGTATCTGCCTGTACATCAGCGTGTGCATTGATTTGTCCTTGTTTGTATGTGTGCTGAAGGTATCCTGAATGTAGGATATAAATCTTGGAGGAGGGCAAAGGAATCTAATTACAGTACTACCATCTATGAGGAGAGGAGAGGCTGAGAGCACTGCTGGGATTTCTGCTCCTCCACTCGCCTCTTGGAAAGGCGGCAACCGGTATTCAATCTTCTCCTAAGAGATTCTGGATGTGCGTAAAAACCTGTTCTTGCAAAATTCAACTTCCTCAATGAGCAAGCAAACCACAATTTTTGCATGTCTTTCTTCCTCTGCTTGCAGTAACTAAACGCTAGCTGTATTTATGCACTGAAAAACTGGCATACGTAGGGGCAATAAAGCCAGTGGGAGCATATTTACTATGATTACGGGTATGACAGTGATGAGGCAGCACAGAAGTTAACCATAATGAGAGTAAAGAAGTTCCTCCAGGGTTTTTAAAGGTTCGTGTCACTGAATGTACTCGACTGAGAAGTTGTCTGCCAAGTACAAAATACCACGAAAGACTCAAAAACAAGTTGTCTTGTTGTTTTGTTTACTGGTTGTCGTGACATTTTGTGAAGCAACCAATAAGTCACTGACTTATTTGTCCATTTGAAACATTTCTTTTTCTTATCAGATGCTTGGTTTAAACACGTGTTTTAATATCAAATGACAGTCAGATCAGATACCATAGTAATTGCTCGTGCAATTAAAAAAAAAAAGGATTGCATGACACTTTATTTGCCCAATAGGGGGTCATCACACAGACAGTGCATCATTAATATGAGTTGGAATGCAGTCAACAGTTCCCAGGGTGGAACTGCTCGCTGTGATGAGCCGCGGGAAGACTAATTGGTGTCGCACCTTTCCTGTGTGTGTCTGTGCTGCCGAGATAACATATAGATACTTACTGTAGAATACATCATGCGTAGAAAAATTCACCACTGCATAACGATTTATATGCAAAACACATCATTCACACACACACACACAAAACGTGCACTAAATAAACAGTTGCAAATGCACACGTAATTACACAAACTCACATATCCTACGAGACCAAGCAGGAAGAGAAATGAAAAATACCTCGCTGAGGAAAAATCAATTAAATGTATTTCTTTGTCTGCAGGGGACTATATTCTCTATTTCCATCATATATAACTGAAGGGGTGGGGAGGCTGCAGAAACCCAGCAGCAGTGGTAACAACCTTACAAATGCTGAGCCAAATCCCCAGCTGCTGTAAGTCAACTGACACCACACACACAAAAAGACACCTTTGGAGTGGTCGGAGAAGTCGGTTACACACAGCAGTGTGTACTTACTTATGAGCGTTGATTTGATGCCAGAGACACATTTGCGTAACATCCAGCGATTCCATTTCAAGGCTTTCTGTAGAATTATAATTACTAGACAAAGAATGAGGAAAGCCATCCAATTTTTACCTCTTTGTTCTTGCCAGACTGCCGCTTCTCTTTGCTTAAATGAGAACCAATAAGAACTTTGAGGCAGCAAACTAAGAAGAATATCCTTCAAGAGTTTTTTTGAAGCATGTCCATGTGTTATTGGTACAAAAAAGACACTCAGTATTATAAAGAGCGTCTCAGCGTTCCATTAAGAGATCTTGAAGTGAAATTCCGTTTACACTATAAAACATCTAATCCTTCAGCTGTCAGTTGGTATAGCTACATTTATCTTCTAGACAAAATGAGAGAACTGGCTGCACAAACATAAATGGAGACTTATCTTTGTCAACTGCTTACTTTATTGAAAATCTTAGAAAAATTACAGTCATGCTCCTTCTGCGCCAACGCTCAACTTCCTGCGTGGACGTGTGTGTGTGTGAGGTTAATGATGCTGCCCTTTACTGTAATGACAGTAATGATCACCGGAGTACAAGAGCACATCTGGAGGATTCGGATCACGGGGTGAAGCGGTGAGGACAGACCAACGTGGGAGAGAGATGATGCGTGAATAACGCAAACCAAAGAGGGGGAAAAAATTACCATAGCCAATCTAGCCAATGTCCAGAGAAGACATAATTTACCACGGATGAGAGGAAATACAGCGCGCATAGACAGGGAGACAAACAACACACTGCCTTTTTTTTTTTTTGTCAATATGCAGTAAATAACAGTTTTCTATAATTTCTCGTTTCGATTGTTGTTTCCTCTTAGAAGTCTCTCCATTGGGATATTTTTTAATCAGGTGCTAGCTTCACCTGCAGGAAACTACTAGATACAATTTACAGTTAATTCCTTTTTCTAACATATAAAAATCTAGATTTTTAAAAAATAAATCTGTGAAATCAAAAAATGTTGTTTTCTGTGGAGTAGTGGTAATAAAGTATCTGCGTATTTGCATTTTATGTGACACTGGTACATTATGTATAAAAAATGAATAACCCTTTCATATTTCTGATGTAGCTGATTATGCATTAGTGTCGAACATCAAATATAAGTAAGTGGAATGTGAGCCAATTTTGTGAAAATGTTAATTTGAATGATTTTCCCCAAATAATTAATCTTTCAAATCCTTAAAAATATAAACAATAAAAACAGCCAGTAGCAGTTCTGTGAGGCTGTACTGTCTGTAGACACAGTGCTGCTTTATTTTAAATGCTAATGTAATGGTAAATGGTAAATGGACTGTACTTATATAGCTCCGTTTCTCTTCTGACCACTGAAGGCACTTTTGCATTACATATCTCATTCATACATTCATTCGCACAACATTGGCTGCCATGCAAGGTGCCAACTGCTCATCAGTTTTAGGAGCTAACCATTCATACACATTCACACACCGTTGGCGCAGCCTTCGGGAGTAATTTGGGGTTCAGTATCTTGCCCAAGGACACTTGGGCAAGATACATGCAGACTGGAGAAGCTGGGGATTGAACCACCAATCATCTGATTAGTGGACATCCGCTCTGCCTCCTATCACCATGCAGACATGCTCACAATGACAATATTTGCATGTGGATATAATAGTGCAAATGTAATGTTGACAATGTTCGAAAGTCAGTTTTTCAGGTATTTTGCCATAGACTTATTACTAGACAAATTAAAATTTGACCTGATGATGGCGGAGGACAAAAAGTTGAGGGGTCACCATGGCAATTTGTGCCAGCATCCCCAAAGTCATTAGGATACACCCTCTGGAAACGTTTGGTAGATGTGGAGATATTTGACTAGATATTTGACTGGATAACTCCTGACCTGACCTGATTGTGGCGCTAGATAAAAAAGTCAGGAGATCACAAAAGTCGTCAGGATTTATCCTCTGGGGATCATGAATGTCTGTACCAAATGGCACTGCAATTCATCCATTAGTTGCCATGACATTTTACTTAAAAACAAAACCTTGTAGTGGCACTAGACTCTGGAGAAAAGCGGTGTCAACCCACAGACCAACAAACCGACATTTCCCTCCACAAAGCAGCGCTGCCAGCATGGCTGAAAATAAAAATGCTTTATGACCAATATCTGATAAGAGTGTACAGTAACAGCTCTATCATAGACAGACACAGAGCACACTGACGATCACAGTCAGTCCCTTTTTACAATCATGCCTCGTAAACGTGTTCCAGTAGATTCAGGCATGAAAGAAAAACCGCGGGATCAGAGAGGAGCAGAAGAACTGAGAGACAACGGCTGTATTATTCAACAATAACTAGTCTGACTCCCTTTGTGCAAGTGTTTTTTTTTTTGTCAAGTCATCTGATTTTGAATTTTAGATTTTGTACATTTAGCTGACTTATCAAGAGCGACTAAGAATGACAAATCTGCACTGTATTTCATAGATAGAAACTTTCGCACTGCTTGTGATCTAAATGACTTCAAATCTTTAGAAACATGACAAAATGAGAGTACTGAACTTTACAGTAACATTGAAATTCTCCACCTGAGCAGTAGAAACAGACATTTACACATAAATTCAAGAGACACAGCTTGACATTTTGCCGGAGCCCATTGTTATACATGGGACAGGACTGGACGGAGATGGTACAGTACATGAATGTGATGAGTAAAATATGACTGCTTGTACATAAATCAGATCCTCCTTCTTAAATCGGAAGTACCATATATCGCACTTACACACACAGACATACAGAATGTATATGCATACCAACATGAGTAAGCCATGTAGTGTTCGCAGTAGCAAGTCTGTCATCAATTATTAATAACCAGGCACAGTACATGTATGTATATAGCTCATAGGGTACATGCCATGTATGTAGTCTGAATTTATAATTGCTGGCAGGACATGTGTGAACAAGACAGTAGATGAGAAAGGACACTCGGGCGTAACATGATGTACACATACAGTAATACTCTCCTTTCCAGCATATAAAAAGCCTGTATGGGTTGCCCTTTAAAACTTTAACTAGTGTTCCCTCAGAGGAGCAATCAATTATGAGAGAGAAGGGTCATCAGACCAAAACGGGCCAACATGGTTAAATACATGCTGGAATAATGGCTAGATAATGAAATTAATACCATCCCCCGCCAGTCACCTTGATGCATGATTGAGAAGCACGACACGAGTCCGCGTGACTGGTCCTGTCAATCAGTCGTGCAGAAATGGCCGGATGATGTGATGGGTACATGTGTGTGTGTTGTGTCGCTGCTTTCTTAAAGACTTACTGTCCTTGTGAGAGTTTCCTGCCTGATACACCCTTGCACCAGACTCTTATAAGCTGACAACAATGGAATTTCATTATGGAATTATTCTTCTTATAGGGAGCGAATTCGTGAATTAATTCAATCACACCCGTCTAGTGTGTGCGTGCCAGGAGCTCCTCCTGTGGTTCTGGCTAATGGCGTGTTAATCCTCCGGGCTTGGATCTTAACTGTGCTTCAGTTAGATATGCTAGAAATTAACAGGTTTAACAGGAATATTGGCTAAGAAGTATTAGACAAGAAATTTAATACCACTTCACAAGTGGCCTAAATCCATCATTACAGCCGATATTTTAGAGTTTTAGGAACAGACAGCTGCTTGGCTAAAACAATAAAACGTTATCTCTTCTGTAACTTCTAACTCAAAGTTACAACTCTGTATCCAAACAAACATATATAAATCTAGATTGACAAGACTTAGAAGAGACAACACATACTCTAAAGTCAAGTTGAAGTGCTCTTGAGCAAAATACCGGACACACACCTGCTCAGTTCTGCAAGATGGTCCGTGTAAAGACACAATAACTAGCAGAAAAAGGTACAACAAGCCCATTATTTGTGCCTCCCTGCTGTCCTACCTGCCTTCTTGAACCTGTCCAGCAGGTTTTGTCGGACTACCTTCTGCAGGTTGAAGTAGTCATCCTCCTCATCGGGGGTCTTTAGGTACAGAGGAATGTGCTGGAACACCAGGACGTGTTTGGGTTTGGGTTCCTGAACAGAGACAGATGTGAGGGATGGGTTCATGACTGCTTTCCAAAGACTAAATTCAATTGCTGTGTCAAATGGCTGCAGACCGCAGCAATTATCCAAACTTCCAGACACAGCAAAGGAAGACATTATCTAGCTGGATGTCTTCATGAATCAGATGAGAATAGAATCATGTCATAGATGCTATCCTACCGTTGAGGAGGAGGCTCTGCTCAGCTGCTCCTCCAGCCACGTCTCCTGGGCCTCTTTGAGCTGAGGGCAGGCTGAGGCGTCATAGAACAACTGGGAGTTCAGAACCAGGCAGAGGACACCACCCACCTGAGACCACAGGAGAAAGACAGAGCGGTGTGGTGGATGTTAGCCATCTACACCTCATTCATTTTTCAAACAAGTAAGGGAGAAAGGGTTCTTTTTATAAATCCCTTTTACCATCTACTGTATACATTTCTGTTCATACAATTATTGTTTTTTCCTCTAGTAATTTCCTTTTACAGCTGCAGAAACCTAACTTCCACACAGATGATCACATTTTAAAAATTCCATTACTTCTGCTTATACACGGATTATGCAATGGGCAATGTGAGCATGTGAGCAGGGCCCTGGAGTCCAGCGGGGCTCCTGGCTCGAGTGGTTAGAAATATGAAAGCCTTACATGTGAATACTGAGCAGAAATTAAGCGATGTCAGTGTTAACCGTGATTTCAGGAGGTCAGGAGAAGCCTGTGGTCTAGGTGGAACATTTTTCAATATTTTTAACTCTAATTGCAGTACAAGCTGGAGTACCCCTTTAAATACACATAGTGTATCCTGTACATGATATGCAGAGAACAAAACAGAACCATAATGTGGTTAATGTCACATATCAACACAATGCATGGTGTGTAAAAGGTTACTTGTGCCCAAGTCCTGTGACGAGAGGACTGGGGCTCAAGCCCTCCACACTACACCCACTACTGCAGGGTATACTGCAACTACTACTACTACTACTACTACTACTACTACTACTACTATGAAATGCATTCAGTGTTCTGCTTACCCAGAAGCTGAAGTAGTCATTCCCCCATGCGCTGCAGTACTGCTCCACTGTCCTGGGGGTGGGGGTGTTGCCCAGGTCATGGTTCCCACTGACAAATACCAACGGGATGGCGGGATCCGTCCCCTTCAAGGCTGCCTTCAGGTCTCGCTCCTGACCTTCTCTGAATGGAGTGTCTACGGGGTGAACAGGTGAAGTCATTGTCACAATGTGAAAGATGGCTCGATGTCCTTGTGACGTCCACATAGAAAAACAAAACAACGCTGACTTGAATCCAAAAAAAAAAAAAAATCAAAAAATCAATGCTTGATTATTAATATTGATAACATCTTACCTGGACAGACTAAAATGAGTCAGAGAGAGAAATTTATATGAATGTTGATGAAAACTGTCAGATTGGGAGTGTGAAGGGTACTACAGGCGAGAGAGTCGCCTAAGGGAAGGGGGATTATTTGGATGATAATGATGACAGCTCAGAGAATGATCAATGCTCTGTACAGCTCGACTTTATATCACCATGGTTACTGACATGATGAGTGGTGTTCTGGTGGAAGCCTCCCTGGGTCCGCACGGCAAACCCAACCTTTCTGCTGAGCGGAGCGCTACCCGCCTTTTGTCAGATTCATTGGTCCAAGATACACGAGGCTATTGGTTTTACAAGATCTTTACAATGTGTTCATTTGTTTGTTTGTGGTGTTTACATCTGGGATACGATGCTGTTAAGCCTGGGGTTCACAAAAAGGAGAGGAGAGCAAAAGGGAGGGAAATGTTTTGAGCTGATTCAATTCAGTCCCAGCATAGGTAACAGGCGGAGGGTGAGACTCAAATCTATTTATAATTTAGAATGTATATCAAACAAACCCATCAGCCCCCTGCTTTTAAGTTATTCCTTCCTCTCCCTCTTCTCCTCTCTTATTTCCTTTCCTCCTTATTCATCTGAGTAATTATTTTACTGGCCTACTTTTGGAGCAAGCGTTTCCTTGGATGTTTGGATAGGACTCATTACATAAGAAGAGCCTTTTCCGACGGAACATCTTGTGTGAAGGATTAGAGTTTAAAACGTGTTTGAATGAAAAGGTAAAGCGTTGTTTTCACCTGTCTCTCTTCTATAATTAAGCTCGCCCGTCAGACTTCAAATTGTCAATACAACACACAAACATGCACTCAAATACAAAGAGAGACACAAAGGCCCTTTTTGTTATGTAAAACAGACGTGACAATTTTATCACTGCATTCATACTCAGGTTTGTAGAGTGAATTGTATGGGGTAAAATAACTTCCTCAAGTATAACAGGTAGTATTTGAAGAACAAGAATAAGATTGGAGCTATAAAAGTTCATAGATCATCAACTGGCAGAGCGTGAGCCCCATGGACAAAGGTTAAGTCCTTGATGCAGCGTCCCAGGATTCAATTCTCTTCAGCTGTCACTTTCTAATAAAGGCTCAAAAGCCCCAAAAATAATACTAGCAGCCAACAATGTCATAAAGTATTGCACCCAGTTGGCTAACGTGGGCTGATGACACCAAATGGTAGTCTCTAGCAAGTCTCTTAGTCAATATCTATGACTGTTGCATGAAATACGTAAGTATCTCAATGGGACACATATTGCACCTTTAAGTGGTATAACATTTGTATGGCTGAACAGAATGTTGGTCAAGTGTCATTAAACTGCATTTTGACCATCCTGGTGGAATGTCATAAAGATGCATTATATCCAGTTTAATAATAATGGTAATAATACTGTAATCATGTATTTTTTTCACAAATTAATTTGCTTCGTTTTGCTCTCAAAGAATAATTCTGTGCCATGAAAATTGAAACTGAAACTGTTACTCTTACCTAGCAAGTTACTTTAGTGGGTGATCTGTGGTGCAGCTAAAAAACTAAACATTCAGTCTGGTCTCCGGGGAGCTGACAGTTTGGAGCACAGTCTTGATGAAAACGCTGAAAGCTGAGGCCACAACAATGTGGACTCATTATTCCACAATCACAATATTTGACCGCTGCCACAATCATCCACAAACAAAGACAGCCGCTCTAATGAAGCTGGAACGGAGAGCAGGGGGCGCGAAGGTTGTCATTTGAAATGCTGAGGCAACTGTTGCAGCTGCTCGCTCGCAACTAACCCTGCTGTTACACACAACTGAATCTTAATTTATTCACAAGTGAGGAATGTTTTCATTTCTATGAAGTCAGTTTCTCCAAGTGTTCAACAAGCTTAGAAAACCTAGAATGGGAAGTCAATGACAAATGCTCTACCCTCTCTTAAACACACACATCAATGTGCTCTTTAGCAAGGCACCTGACCTTGTCAGCTGCTCCACTGGAGTCGGTCGGCAGCTAAAAACCGAAAGAAAAATGCTTTTTTATGCTTGACACCATCCAAGTGTGAATGTGTGTAATCGAGTAAGTATGCGACAGGGTGGGGCTCAACAAGAGCATGTAGCCACACGTTACTTTCTTTGGATAAATTGATGTGAAAAAAAATAGCACGGGTAGCCAAACACAGATGCTGAGCCGCCTTCTGCTTCCCCACACCTCCAGCTGCCTGCCCTCAACTACAGCCATCCCCTAACGCGGCAATATCCATGAATCATCCCTCAGCGCTACACAGCGCAAACCAATCCTCAACCATACAGTAGCCCATCAATCTGCATTTGAGACACCTTGCTTTAGATTAATGGGGAGTGTTTACGGGCACGACAACATTAAGGCACCAGGCAGTTTAACATTTGTAGGTTGTTTAGATACACATGTCCGAATGTCTGGACTGCTTATTCAATATAAAATTGGATTCATACTTATCTTGTTACATTTGTCAGTTAACATGTCCTCCCACACTTCCCCTTATGCACTAGTAATAGTGCTGTACAACATTGTGCAATTGACCACTTGCTTGGCAAAGGCAGGATACAAGAGGGAGCAGAGGATTTGTGATGATGTGATGAGAACCCATCATATCCAGAAAAGAGTAGTAAAACACTGCAGATAAGTTGATTTCATGAATAATTCCTCAAGTGCAGGAAATAATGACGGCTAATAAAACATTCTGAAAATGATGTTTTATGCAATGCTCTTTTGGAATAAACAATATAGTGTATGTACAGGGTAGGGTATGTGGAAATAAAAACACTGCTCTCTGCTCTCTGCAGCTCTGACTGAAAGGCCTTGTTCATTTAATGAGATTGCAACACTGTGATTCTCAAACCTTGACAGGAGACTTTGGCAGGTTCTCGTTGAGCCTGTCCAACACTATAAGCACTTCTCTCAATTTCCTCTGAAGACCGGCTGTCGAGACTGCATGTAGGCCTCAGTGCGTGGGGTCTTGCTGTCGCATACATTTTCTTCACTTAAACAACTTTCAATGTGTGTGGGGACCACTATATTTGTGACTAAGTCGAGCATGTAGTGGCGCTGACAAGTTGTGCTGATGTGGCAGTGGCCTACAGTTTCTGACAAGGTGGTAGCTAGAATGAAGTCATATTAAATGTATCCTACAACCTTTCACACACACACACACACACACACACACACACACACACAACCTCTTTACATTATAGTATGCTGGATCAATCATGTGAGTGATGAAATACACCACAAATACTGTAAACTGTAATGTCCTCCGAACTGTCACAATAAAACTAGAGATGTCCCGAGCTGATCCTAAGGAACAGTACCCGGGTGAGATATTTCAAAGAATCATATCGGCTAAAATAAAGCAGCTCAAACTCTGATCCTTTCTTTTCTGTGCTCTACTTTGTTTTGCTCACTCAGCTTAGTTGTTTTGCAGCACTACTGTTCTTTACGAAAGCCAGACTCTACAGTGCAGCGCTTAGCCGGCGCTAACAGGCGCTTTTGCAGGCAGATTGGCTGTCGTTATATAATGTTCATGTCATCAGTAACTTGAAGGCAGGCCAATTTTAAACTTGTCTGTTGTCTGGTTAAAGTGTTCATCTGCAAGCCTGTAAGTGTCTGTGCTCACCCAAAGGTCATTTGTGAGGAAGGAAACCCAACTCTGTAACACCACTGTACAACCGTGAATGAACTGAACTGTTCTGTAGTCTCAGCCACTTCAACAGAGTGATATAAGAGTTACAAAAGTCGCCTTCTCCCAGTTAATCTTCCATTCATATCATATCAGTCATTTAAGCTCATAAACATAATACTTTTGAACCAGGACCTTCAGTATTTGGATCAAGTAGCTTGTAAAATGTGCCAAATTCAGTGATCTCCAACTGTTATTTCCATTTGCAGATACCCAAAGTTAAAGGACTTGATTCAGGATCCGAGCCATAAGAACCTTGAATGGAACATTTCTACATACAACTTAATCAAAATCAGACATGCTTACATTTCTTGTTCAGTATGATGCTTCTAACGTGGACAAACATGTTTAGATTGTATAGGTATAAAGTAAAATTATTCATCTGTCATCATCTCCATTCATCTTTTCTCTCCATGCCTTAAAAATGTGCTTGTTACAAAGAATCATCTGGGATGTCGTTGTTGGAAACTGTTTGGAAAAAGGCAGGTGCTTGAATATAATTGATGCCGTAGCAGCATTTACGCCAACCTCTTCAACAGCCGTCATTGTTGTTTTTCGAGTGAACCGATGATCCCGCACACATCTGCGCACACATCTAGTATTAATCCATGCCTGTAGTTTATGCTATAGCTACCAGCAGTTCATCATAGGAAGCTCATTGGTCTGTAACCACTGTGCTGAGACAAATGCATAGCTTGAAGTCTGTGAGTTGGATTCTTGCATGAGTTTGTGTCTTGCAATGTCTTATAATAAAAGATTATGACGGAATGTTTACTGTCAAAATGACAGAAAACGAGAAAGTCTAATGCAACCTCTGGTCCCATCTGTCCTGGGAACGTCTTGGGATCCCCCTGGAGGACGTGGCAGGGGTGCTGGATGGACTGCTGCTGCCAGTGTGATTTGGACTAGTCTACAAAAATGGATGGATGGGTGGAAAGATGGATGGAGGAATTCACCCTGACATTTACCACGGTTGTCTTACAGCGTCTAAGAAGATCTTTTCACACTGACATTTTGAAATGTGTATTACCTGGGCGACTACAGAAAGGCGAAGTGTGAAAATGGTATCAGAGAGACATTTCTACACTTCTACACTCTTGGCAGACCTATTACTGCCCACAAGCCACTGGATGATCCCATTCGATAAACACTCGCAGAACCTCACACCTCTCTCCAAAAACAAAATGCTGCCACGTGTGCAAAAACAAATTCTCCAAAGGCCATCTCTCCTTCATCTCTCATCTGCTTTAGAGTCTCACAGACAGCCTTCAACAGCAATTAAACAGGTTTCCACAGTTACAGAGAGGGGACAGGGAAGTCCCAAGGTAACCTCTACTTCACCTTTGTGAGTTTTCCATATATGCGTGCACATATGCAGATGCGTACACATACTCAAACACTTCTCCATGCTGTATCATGCGTAACATCCCTCGCAGACCCCCAGAGACACAGCTTGAATCCTTTGTAGTGCTCATTAGGAGAGTGTTAAGTCCAGCATGTTTCTCTAATCTAATCAGCTCTGTATCCCCCCACTTCTACACCTCCCCACCGCCACCCTGTCCCTGCTCTTTATCCTCTTCATTTGTCAGCTTTGAAAATAAGTGAGCGAAAGACACAGGAGAGCGAAAGTGAGTGAGGGAAAGGCTGAGATAGGGTGAGATTGAAGGAAGTCCTTGAGATGAGAAAGTGTCTCTCGGGGTTTAGCTCGGATCAAGAAGAAACAGGGAATTGGGATCAAGGAACATTCTATCAGTGAAGGTCTGGATGACACAATGTTTGGGAGCAAACGCTGGCCAGCTTTTATTTAGGAAGCATGATCTGAGTTTGTTTAGTTTTGGGGAATGGGATTGTACCTCGTGGACCAATGTGATGGGAAGCAAATGAATGCCTTTGAGTCCATCAAGGTTCCTCTCCATCTTGTGCAAATAACATCTTCTAATCACCACTCTCCCAATTAGTCTTCGATAAGGGAGAGATCACTAGTTAGCCTTCCATTTCCCTGCTTTTGTATCAAAGTCTGAAGCACAAATCGAATATTGATGACTCTATTGTTTGTTCCAGAACAATTACAAGAACAAACAGAACTTCTGATTCCTCTCCACCAGTTTTAATTCATATGGATGCTTGAAATAGATTCATCAGAGGCAAGAATAAATGAGCTTGTTTGTGTTTGGTGTCAGACTTGCAAATGAAGGTTGTCAAAATAAGGTATGAGGCGTAAGACGGCAGCTGTTTACTGAAGAGAACAAACAGATGAGAGTGAAAGACGGAGAGACAGAAAGGAAAGGAGAATGTGAGAGCGACGGAGAGAGGAGAGATAGACAGTGAAATCCGTGGGAACAGGAATACAGTTGCCAATTTCCTGTCGCCGACAGGCAGCAGTGTTGACAATGCCGGTTGACAGCCAGCTTCCCCTGGCCGCCACCCATTCATTCTGTATTGTAAATAAACAGTTTAAGGGGAAATGTCAGCTGGGAGACGGAAGGAGCAGCTCCGGCTATAATATCTTTTCCCTCCTCCCTGCCGATGCTGCAGCCCAGTTGCCAGGCAAGTGACGGACGTGGAAAGTAATGAGGATGGCACACACAACCTGCTCTGTTGGGGTTGACAGTAACAAGGGCTGACGCCAGGGCATTTAAAGGTCCCCAAGGCTGTGCGGTTTCAACCCCATGCTTACACTATCTACTGTCCCGCTGTACATCTCAAATGGATCTCGCTGTGACCTATAAATGCAACTGATCAGAGGGAGATGGGAAGTGGTGTGGAAAATGGATAGCAGCCATGTTTTGGTCTAAATGGTGCAGTCATGGAGATGATAAGGATACTTGGGACGCCTACAGCAAAACTGTTAGATGATAGAGGGAGACAGCTCCAAGAGTGTTCATGACTGTCCCTGTGCAGCTAAAATTGGTGGTCATTATGGCCCCCCAAAAAAAAAAAAAAAGAGAAGAGGAAGGCAACAGTTGTGCTGTGACTAAGCCAAGCCAAATCTGTGTTGCATATGAATAGTTTGCCTTGAGTCATATTTTAGAAACAGGGTCCAAGGACATTTTACAGATGACATACTGCACCACATATTAAATATTCTGCTAAATAACTTACATAATCTTCAAATCAGGATCAAGGCCAGAGATTGGTTTATTGCGATCCAATCAAACAAGTAAACATACACAGTGAGAAAAACAACATGCAGAGATGTAGAGAGAGAGAGAGCTGACTTCTTTTTGTGCCCATTCCTTGAGGCCAGGCAGCCAGACAGGCAGGAAGCTCATGCTACAGCCTAATTGTCATGCAAAGGTAGTTTGCTTTGGTTGGCGGCTTGTGGCTCTTCTTGCTTAACTTTAACTGTGCGGTGGTGCCTGCCAGCCTGTTCTTCTTACCCAGTAATCAAATTAGGACGCTGGACATCAAGAAACATGCTGATCACGTTACAGTCACTCATTTGATCACATTTACTTACTGTTCCAATGTCTTCTTCACCTACTACTACTCCTACCATACTGAGAAACATGTGAGTATTGTCCACAGCTTTAAAAGGCTTTTTTATAAATGGAATTGGTTGGTTTATGATTACAGGTTAGCACTAATCAGCATCATCACTACCAAAACAGAGCCACAGACAGACAGACAGAAGGGAGCGCAATTGAACACAGCATGCGTCAAACACGGTGTGTCAGTTCCAAACAAGGTGGGAAATGAGCAGCAAAATGATTATTTTGTTTACTCGACCAGCCATTTCTGGGGCGAGTTCCCAAACCCAGTTCTATTCTCAAAATCGATTTGTCTGGCTAGACAGTGAAAGCATCTGGTGAATTTGGGAAACCAGCTGCCAGTGTGGAAAAACAAGTCAGCTAGCTGTTCGTGTTCCAAGACATCTAACATGTCTAACTCAGAGCATAAAATTCAGGGGGACAAACCAACTTACCCTTTTGTTACGAACTAAATGATTAACTAAAATGGCCTCAAATTTCTCATCTGCAACTAGTATTCAACAGCTGAGCCATTCCAAGAAAGCAAAATCTTACCTTCGTACAAACAGCTTTAAGGCAGGCAGGTGCTTTTTAAAGATAAATATTGCATGCTGTCACAGGGGGTCTGATGTTAACAAGCAGGTAAGGCTAACTTTTGCACCTTCTAGCTGCAGCGGCTGCAACACAGGCACCACAATGACCGTAATTCTGTATAGATTTGAAGAACTGGACAAGAATTTTAAGTGTGACTGGTATAATCGATAGCCAAAATCTTCATCAGCGCAGAAACTAAACTTGTCTGAGAATAGCCAGAAGGCCTGTGCTATTTCATAGATAAATATCAGCTGCTGTCATAGGGGAGTACGTTGTTTACACACTCTGGCTGGGAAACAGAGAAGGCTATTAATGTTCAAACCTACCTCGATGAGGAATATTCTGTAGCTGAACCATCCCAAAGCTGATGTTCTTCACAGAGTGCATTAATTAGATCAGGACTATCTCAGAGGGTAGCTGCGAATTCATTAATCAATATATATATCAGGCATATTCCATTCTGTTTAAAGACTGATGAATGTCAGAAAAGCTCCTGCTGATAACATAACTGAGGACTGCAGCGATGGGCCAAGACAGAAGGCCCAGTACCGTATGAGAAATTTCAAAACTGTGTAACAAAACAACATGTCTATTATATGTGTCCTTTTGCTCAAATGTCATTCACTATTGCCAGAGATGCATACATGCATTGGTTTTGCAGGTCATCACAAACCTCTTCTGCCTGCTGCACCAGGGTCACAAATAAACAATCCCCACCTGAGGCTCAAAAATGACACACACAATGACTGACAATGAGGCTCAGATTACACCGCATGCCTATCTGGAATCCTATATGACAGAAAAGGCATGAAAATTTAATGGAGTCAGTCAGAAACATTCTTCTCACATTTGACTATTATGACAAATATACTTGACATTGGCATAATGGCTCCCTTCAGAGCAGCTTTCGTACCTAATCAGAAAGTCAACTCATGTTGGGCGGGTCAAAAACTAAGACCCACAGTGGAAACAGAGTGAACGGCGCCAGGTTTGACACTGCTGAGCAGTTTGACCTCTACACATGGAACAATTGGTGTTCCTTTGCACATTACCATAGCATTATCCTCATTCACACAACCCAAGCCTGCATATTACACGAATATTGAACTGTATAACTTCATTGCAAATATTATTTATTTCCTTTTTTATTTTCTTCTATTGATATAGTTTGTTTTATTTTTTATTTAAATGTTTCTGTGTGGAGGGGGGTACAGTCTACAATCATGCAGAGTTGTGGTCATTTATAGTTCTGTGTTACGGCTTAGCCAGTACATCTAAGGCACGATATGGCCTGATTACATACGACATATCTGTGGTGCTATTATTGAATGAAATGTGACCCTGAACTATAAATCAAACACTCACCCACTGACCCCTTGTGTCGAGTACAAATCCAGCTTAAGGATCAGCGATAGCCTTTAGACATATGGGGCTTTGGTTTAAATAGATCATTAGCTAGATCAATAGATTAATAGATCAGATGATGATCTGGGTGGCATAGCTTAATATTCCTGCCTGGATCTACACTATGAGTTAAATTTCTCCAGATCCAAGCTGTTAGTCACAACAGAACTACTGATGAATATATCTAAAGATGTCAGTCGTGAGAAAAAGTTACATTGTGTGTATGAAAGCAGGAAGTAGCCTTGTGACTTGAGTATCAAAACTTTAATGTTCACTGGCCACAAATCCCAAAGATCAGCAGGCCTTTTTTTATTTTGTTTTATCATACAGAAGATTAAAGGTATGACTTGGTTTGACAGCTGATTCTATAGTACACCACTTCACAGTGTTTGGGTGTTGGTTGTTAATCATTTCTCAGTTTGCTCATAACTTTCCTTTGATCTCTCTTGTAAAAAACAAGATCTCAGCTTCGGGGCACAAATCTGTCAAAGAGCAGCCTCAGAGTGCTGAATACGAACGGGGCATAACACAAGTTGACTGGCGAAACAGTGTATAGCGTGTGAAATCTGTGTTTCTAAATAGTTTGCTGTTATCTGTAATTTGGGAGAGCCGTTTCAAACGCTCTGAAATAAGTGCAGTATTCACATGAGCCTGCGTGAAGTACCAGATGCCACGAGATAAACGCTCATGGGACCACTGCTGTGTCATTTGGTCTGACTAAAAGAGGTCGAGTAGAGTTATAGCTAACACGACTGGCATCTGCGAGGTCGCATCAAGTTCTCCAACATTAGGTGGATAATTGGCAGCCACCCTGTTTGATGCCAGTATCACATATTCACTGTCCATACGGCTGTGAGTGTGCTGGGAACTTTAACTGCTGTGGCTTGTTTTCAGTAGTAAGCATGTGCTGTTGTAGTTTCTTTACAGGCCTCAGGCCTCAGATGAGTTATAAACATTTCAATGTTTACAGCAGGACTCTCCTAAATTTTACTACCTAAAATGATGTTTATTTAAGACTCATGAAAAGCTGAAATGACAGCCTCCTCGTTTACTTTCATGTAACTCTTGAAACCTACAGTTTTTTCTAAAGGTTAACAGGTGCAGTGCTTGTCCTTCGTGCGCTCTATCCCTACCTGGCATGGCATGGACCAGGTCGCCACAGAGCACCATGAACCTTGGCCTAGGTCGGAGCTGGTTTACGGCCTCCACAGCTTGCTTGGTGAGCTCGACCTCCTCGGCCCATACCTCCCCTCCTCCGTCGCAGTCGCCGTCCCTCCACGCCTTCATCAGGCCGAGCTGGGGGTCCGCGGCCTGGATGAAGAAAAATGGTCCCGTCCACTCATGCTCTGCATCTGGAACAGCAAGAGGTAAAAATGGACTAAGCAACAGAGAAGGACGCTGGTTGTTACCAAGACCACAATACAATAAAACTTTATTTAAAGCTGCACTAATCGATAGTAACTACTATCTAACCAATAGATAGATTTTTGTGTGACAAATGTATGGAAAAATGTCAATTAATACTAATTAATATGAATGTACAGCCTTAAATGTTTTTTTAAGTGTCATTTTACCTATTCATTGAATTTGGATATAACCAGGTACTTTAATTCAAACTCGTTCATACATTCACCCAATGGACAGATTATATTAGCAGCTGACCTTTTAATATACGTCTGCTGTGTATTAACTTCACATTCTTTTCAATGTGTTTAGGTCACTGGATGCTTGTACAGAACACTGCACATTATAGTAAGCAGGGACCTGAAAGCTTCAGGGATTAGGTGTCATAACAGCATTAGTCATTCAGCGGGTATAAGACCTGCTGTGACAGCTTTATGTAGAAACCTTATATTCACTCTTAGAATAAACACAATTGATTAGCTGAAAGTGCTGTTATCAGGGTTTAGACGTGGGAATTGAAGATCCGGGGAGGGGGGTTGTAATGTACAGTCTTTTGATTAAGCTGTACATGCTCACTCCATGAGTAACCAATGCTAAATAATTAACAAAACAGACCCATGTTGGAGCATGAATGAACAACAGAGAACGAGTATTTTACATAATCCTGACATTATGTAACGGGGTGGGGGTGGGGGGCCTTACAGTCTAATCACTCTCCAATATTCATTAACAACACGCCATGTAAAGAACGGAAGCAGACACTCAACGCCGCTTGGCTTGATGGTAATGACGAGGTTTGATATGAAGGACACGAGAGAAAAACCCGGCTAAGTGATATGGAAATGGAGCCCCCTTGTTGCCTGCAAATGGACAGATGCTAAAAGCAGGTGTAAACAACGCTTTCTGCTCCTAATCATTTCGTTTCCGGAGGATGTAAAAAGCAGTCCTGTAGTTACGCACTGCTGTCACTGTGGAGCGTCCGCATCTGCATTCTGCACAAATCCCCTCACTCACACTCAGCGGGGGCCACTAGCTGTTCAACACCCTCTATATTTAACATGCTCTCCGTGTATCTCTCCCTCTCCCAAATGAGTTTATGATAATTCTGTCCTCCGGAGAAACGTAGAGCAAAGATAGGAAAAGAAAGAGCGACAAAGAGTGTCTTCCTCCTGGGAACCAGACGAGTGGAAGCTCAACAATGATTCCCACGTCGTAATTGACATTTATGGATCCAAGAGGGGGAAACACATTCTACTTTTATGATGATTACCATCATCATCTCTTCAAACAAATTACTTTACAACGCCTTCAGTCCAAACTAGCCTGGCCTCGATCTTAACTTATAACTACACAGTGGGGACTATTGATGAATTTTGATTTTAAAAAGCTGCCATGACTACTGTAGTATAAAGTTTTCTACTGTAGCGTGGGCCTAACTTTTTCTCAGAAGTCTGTGACAGTCTTTAAACATTTACTTCTTGAAAGAATGCCGTCTCGATCTGTCTTTTAAACTGATGCAAAACTTTCACCAGCACATACTGAACTGTCGCAGCTCGGCAGAACAGTCTCCAAACTTGCACTCAGCTTACGAGAGTTTGCATATGGAAATCATTACTTAACAAAACAGGTAAGACCAGCTCTCTGCAAAGGACTGTTTTCGAATCACATGAGAACTAAAGTGTGCACACAGATACGCATACAATGTGCACCTCGATGCATGCTGGTCCTACTCCTGAGTTAATAGCTGTCTTTTTTTCTTTGTGTGTGCTGCGAACAAGAGACACAATCTGTTATGGTTTCATGAAGCTGCAGGACGCACTCACACAAATCCTGCAAGCTTTTTTTTGCTACAGTGAGCATACTTTATAGTACAATGTCTCTCTGGAGTCAGATGTGTGAACTATTTCACAGACAAATGAAAAATAAAATAAATAAATGAAAAAAAAACAACAACACAAAGACTTGCAGAAGCCGGCAAAGCTCCCATGACAGGAGATAAGAGGCAGCAGCCTTGTGTGGCTTCGCTGGGTGAGCACAACTTCAAACATAAATTGCACAGATTTCTCAGGTGGCAGATGGTGTGCTCAAAACAAAATTAATCATCATTTGAGATGAAAGCACAAGGGGGCTTGCTTTTGTAGCAAATAATAAAATACTGAACATTTCAATTTCTTCCCTTGAGTTCCTTCACACGGGCTGGTTTTCCTACAGTAAAGAACAAAACAGACATGAGAGGTACAAACACACATGAACACACAACTGAACATGTTACTGTGTGTGTGTGCATATGGTCTGAATCACACACTTCACTGAGGAAACATTTTACGCTAATGTAATTAACATAAATAAGGTCTGCCACAGGTGGAAACACTTCAAGTTGTGCCACAACTCCTCCTTAAACATGCATTAATGCGGTTAAATGTTGTTTAATGGAGATTTAATGTAGTGGAACAAACCAGATAAAGTTTAAATTATAAGCTAATTTACATTATATTAACAACAACTATCACCTGTGACCTCTAACAGCAGGCTACATCACTTTTGAGTACACTATGAATGTTGTTTTGTTGCGCTAATGTTTCATTAACGCTCCCGCAACGCAACACTAACTTACTTATTTGATTTATTTTTCTAAATACAAGCTAACACGCTAGCTATTTAGCCTTGCCAAGGTGAACAACAGTGACCCAGTTATTAAAACGAAGCTACACAAAAGCTACCAAGCGACTGCGTTCGCTCTGTCGCGACATATTTACAGATTAATGTCGCGACAACTTGTGTAGCATCCAAGTTAGCTGACACATTAGCCCGTAAGTGGGCTAACCGGCGGCGCTAATAAGGAGGCTAACGACGGTCTGCTACCTTCAGTCAGTCCGCTGAATGTCCGGTGTTTAGCCCTGAGAAAGATATCCTCGCTGTCAGCCATAACAGCCGCTCGATAAAGACTTGTCCGAGCAAACTAATGCGCGACTAGTGTGAGTCTGTCAGCGAGCCTCCGAACAGGTGCGTTGTCTCCAGCTGTCTGTCGGTGGCTATCTGTGATCGATTACACAGCCTGGCTCTGTGTGTGTGTGTGTGTGTGTGACTTCAGCTGCAGCGGCCCCCAGTGTGGGTCTGCAATACACACGCTGTCCTGACATCTATACAGGCAGAAACAACGTGTACGTGTCAACTTTTACATATTAACTTTAACTTTTACTGCTTTATTTAAATAAAACCTGCAATATATTTAAACAAAATTACACTAAATCAGCCTAAGTTCTACACCAAATTACACCACAGAGAAGCCCAGGTAGGTCACAGAGAATCTTAAAATGGGTAAATAGACATTTTTTTCACAGCAGCCATTTTGACATGGAATAGTAGGGTCAACGCAGGTGTTTCCAATGATACTAATTAAGGTTCAGTTCCATTTATTGTAGCAGAGCCTTACCACTTAGCCAACATGCATCCCAGCAGCACCCTGACTCTGTTTGACCTGAATGGAATGGGACCTTAATTAGCATCACATGGTAACACCTGTGTTGACCCTACTATTTCATGTCAAAATGGCTGCTGTGAAAAGAGCAGTCATTTTCCATTGAACCTTGAGCAAGGAGTGATTCAAAATTCAGAATGATTCATACCTGAGTGGAGAAACAGTCTATGTGGTTCTCTTGTGTTTAAATGAGAATTAATTGTTGGTTTTGTTTGCTTGCACTGCATCCATACAGTTCAAATGAGCCTGAGTGTCCTTTAGGTATCTGCTTTTTAACCACAAAATTAATCAGCACACACCACTTATGTTACAGGTTAATATATAAATATTTAATTATTAATTATATTATATATATATAATCTATTAAGTTATGCTTTTCAGCTCAGCCCAACTTCTCTCACAGCACCAAAAAAACAAAACAAAAAAAAACAACAGCTACTTGACAACAACAAGAACTTGAGATATTCACTAAATATAAAACCTCTATAGGCTACAAAGTGTTTTCTTTTACAACATCTGTATTGTTCACTGTTTCTGATATATTTATTTAAGCGGTTAGAGATACATCCTCCAATTGGATATCATGTGAGAATGAGGCTCTTCATTTTTTTCCCAGATGAGATGAATCTGTGTCTGTGCACTGTCCCTTTATTTTCAGGATTAGAAACATTTGGATACATTGAACTAAGGGTCTGTTCTTTGCGTGTATTGCTGCTTAAGAACCTTTATTGTTTTTCAGAGTTCCCAGGATGTAGCAGCCTTTACCTCCCCGGGCCACATCTTTGTTGAAGGGCTCTTTTTTTTTTTGTAAATCCATCCCCTGCTTTTAGAATCTGTGCCAACCACTGCCTATCCTATTGTTGCACACTATAAGTGATTTCAGGATTTCTGAAACAATGGCAACCTACGGCTGAAAAATACATAAAAGTAGAAAGGGGGAATGGGAGGAAAGGGCTCCTACGCCTTTCTTCGACGGCAAAATAGAATAGTGATGTGCGTATTCCGGCGATTTTATCATAATTTTTCACAATAAAGGCTCTCTCGCTCTCTCTCGCTCTCTCTCTCTCTCTCTCTCTCTCTCTCTCTCTCGCTGTCTTCAGCCCTCGCAGTCTCACTCCCTCCCCATGTTTTCCTCCTCCTCTCCTTTTGCGCACCAGGCTCTCCCACCCTCGGCTCTTCTATTCGCTCACTGCGCTCTCATCCTCGGTGCGGCTTGTGTCTCTGCCTACTCCTGTGCGTAAGAGCGCACCGATGGATATGTAAAGTGATGCACTCCTGAAGACGCGAAATCTGAGCCTGCAAATGCCTCTCTGGAAAGACGTGTAGATGCGCAGCAGAGAGCGCGCTTTGGAGAGCAGTTAGTTAGATTAAGTCAAGTTCATCTCACGGAGATTTTTTTTTTTATTATTCTACGCATTTATTTTGTTTTGTTTGTTTTTTGGATGATGATATGTTAATAAAGATGTTCATCAGCGCGGATGACGGTGCGTTGCTATTTGGATGTGTGTTTCTGGACTTTTCAGCGTATCATGACCGTGCGCCTTTTCCCCTCTCTCCAAGTCTTTTCGTTTCTGCGTGAAGTTGAACGGAGGAGAAAGCAAGATGAGAGGGAAATACTTTCTCCTCGGCTTCTTGTTGCTCAAACTTATGGCTCTTGTGTGCAAGGCTGACGGGGAGCCAGGACTGCTCGGTGGATTCGTAATGATCGCCACCTCCAACGGCTCCAGAGAGGAGGAGAGCGCGTCCGAGGCGACCCCGCACACGGAGGACAAATGTCGGGGTTACTACGACGTGATGGGCCAGTGGGACCCGCCGTTCATCTGCAAAACAGGCAATTATCTGTACTGCTGCGGCACCTGTGGCTTCCGCTTCTGCTGCTCCTTCAAGGAGTCGAGGCTGGACCAGAGCACCTGTAAAAATTATGACACACCGGTGTGGATGAAGACCGGACAGACTCCCTACAAAAAAATGAACAAGATGCACGACAGCACCAAAGACAAGACGAACTTAATTGTTTACATCATATGTGGAGTAGTGGCCATTATGGCTCTTGTGGGGATTTTCACCAAATTGGGGCTGGAAAAGGCGCACCGGCCTCAGAGAGAGAACATGTCCAGGTGAGTCTTTCCCTCTTCCCTCTCTGCCTGCTCCTCTCAGTGCGCTTGTTTACAAAGAGACTTGCAGTAGTAGCCTACGCACGCACTGATCTGGAGCGCGCTCTTCTCTCCACGCCTGCCTCTGTCCATATCAGAAGTACACAATGGGAATAAATCCAAACACAGCACCATTAAACTACAACTTCTTTAAAATGCATTATATTCTGCACACAGGCTGTGGTTACTGGGCAACCAGAGCAACTTATGTCATCTTCTCTTTATGATACTGCATGCTCTCTCCACTCCGGTCCGTCCATCCATCCACTGTGGTATAACATAACATTACGCGAGCCACTCTTCTCTCATCAGGCGGGGGCGGTTTTCTTTCACTAGAGTAAAGCGGCATTGCGCTCCATTGTGCTCCATTGTGTATCTGTCTGAGTGGAGATCAGTGAAAACGCTTTTATACACCTTCACAGTGTAGTGCAGAAGCAAAAACTGGACTAATGAAATCTCTCCCATTCATCAAGGAGTCTCATTTTCTCCCAGTTTCATGAAAAGATGCTGCACAGCAGTACAGCCCCACTGAATGATTAAATTAACCATGTTTTGCACAGTTCCTCATGTCTGCACCTCTCATCCATCACCGCCTCTCTGTCTCTCTCCTCTGCTCTGCTCTCCTCTCTCTGTCTGTCTGACAGGGCCGTTGCCAGTGTGCTGCAGGGCGGGTGTCCAGGTGAGCAGTTTCGGGGGGAAGAGGCCCTAGGGATGCATTCGCAGCACTTTGTTTCCAGGGCCACAAACCTTCGTGAGTTGTTTTTTTTTCTTCCTCCTTTTATTTTTATGTTCTGGGAAATTTGGACAGCTCGTTGGCTGGCTGTCGTGGTGTCAGAGGTCCTTTATGAAGTCATCTGGAGCCGGACACATATCTGGTTGATGGTGCGATGGTGCGTAGTCAGAAAATCCTCAGTACGAGATACAGTACGAGCACAGGCAGAACACACACACATCCCCTGCAGGCGTGTTCCTATTTTGTTTCAAATGACAGCATTGGGTTTTTGTTTTATCTCACACCGGCCAGATATCCATCCATTTCATAACACGCTAGAAAGAGAATATGTGCCTGCCTGCCTTTTCTGCAGCTTTTCAAATCCAAACATTATTCACCGTTTTATTTTGGTTCGTGCCCACATGATATAATGAGAGAGAGAAAAGGGGAAGTGGGAGTGTGTGTGTGTGTGTGAGTCGGTAAGGTATTGGTGGTGGTAGTGTGTGTGTGTGTGTGTGTGTGTGTGTGTGTAGGGGGATTGGGGGGCTGGGAGTTTGAGTGGTGTTGGTGTTGGTGTTGAGGGTAGAATACAGAGAGTATGAATGCCATCTATTTCTGTTGCGTCCCGTGGGCTGCTACAGTACCGAGCTTCTTTGTGTTTTAACACCAAAGATCAAACAGACGAATGCACGCACGCACACACACACACACACACACACACATCATAAACGCATGGAAGCAGACATTACAGAGCATTCAGATTCCCTCACAGTTGCATCACAAATGTGTAATTCTTGGGACAAAACAAAAAGCAGATCTAAGATAAAATTCAAGTATAAGTTTGAGTGAGACATATGGTGACCCGTCTTTCCCTCATTTCTTGTGTTACCATCAAGCTATGCAATCCATTTAACTAAGCTGGCATTAAGAATTTTGCCCTTATTGGTGCCTTGCTTTAACTTGGGCTGAGAAAAGACAGATTATTTTGCTCCTAAACAAATAAATGTTTATTTTATGCCAATCATCCCTCTTATGGGCACACTTAAAGTGCCAGCAGCATCCCCAAAAATCCACCAAATCTTCCTTGCAGTTTCCAGTTAGAAACTTTACACACAGTTCACAGTTGAGTTGAAACCATCAACAGAGAGCAGGCGAGAAATTCTGAGATTTTTGGGAGCTGTTGAGTGCTATGACAGACAGGAAGTGTACATGTAAGGAAGTGGTGGTGGTGGTGGTGGTGGTGGTTGGACGGGTGGATGGGGAGGGGGGGTGAGATAAATATGTAATCATACAACAGCTCCCCTGGCTAACGACAATGTGACATAACCCTACTCAGCATGAAGCACTACACCCACAGACACCATCAACATCATGATGAGAGCACAGCTCATGGAAAGGGGGGGGGGAGAAAAGGTTGAATTCATGAAAATGATTTGGTTTCAGATGTGACGGGTGGAGAGGGGGTGTCTCAGTCCAAAAGAAAAAAAAAAAGATAAATATTTTGAGTAGGTGGTGGGGTCTGCCCGAGTCTTTTTTCTTTTCTCGTTGCACTGTGGGAGAGATGAGATAACGGGACGGCCTATCACCTGAGTGGCCGCGAGGACACTGCTGTGAAATAGCGATTATTATTTGCAATGTGGAACCTGCTCAGATGAACCTTCTAATCCTCGGGCTTGTGGGTGATCATGTGGAATGTTATTAACCCCTGTGATCTGCCGCGATCCTCACCCGACGGCCACCTGATTGGTTTACGGGGTCTCTCCGCCGGCTGGGGAGACGATTCATCACGGGGCACGGGCAGGGGGTGGTTGGAGAGGAGAGGAATTAGATATGGATTTGCTGGATACGGACATGTTATTCTTGTTTTAAGTGATTAACGGAAGATAAATAGACTGGAAAGGGCAAGACGATTTTTTCATTAAGAGCGCTGATGTAAATGCAAAGGACGGACGAGGAAGGAGTGTGGAGAAGAAATTGCAATGTAAAGATAAGTGCTTGGGTTAAAAGGGCCACTGTACATGTGCAGAAGGTGTTGCACGTAAATGGAGTTTACTTAGATAAAGTGCAGGATTGTGCTGGAAAATCTATTTTCAGTGCAAACCACATATTGATTACAGCTTATGGGCAGATTGTCCTATTGCTGGCATCAATTAATCTGATCTGTCAGGTCTTGGCTGCTCATATAGGAGGAGAAAATTCCTTTGGGACTTGTGCCACTGTCAGTCAGAGAATGCTATTTGGCTGCTGAAGGAATCACTGCTGATTGCTTCTTTATCATTTATACAGTTTTCCCACAAGCACTTTATTGAATGCATTCATCAACAGAGGTATAGAAAAGCAGGCACACCTCTAATTCCCACTACGTGCTTTGCTGTGTCTTGATAATTCACAGTCATTATCACAAGTGAGAAACGCAGAGCATCAATTTGTAATACAAAAGCCGGAGGTTTATGTTTGTTATGTCATGGGCCCCAGTGCATAATCCAGCGGGGGGCCCCTGCAAACCGACTGCATATTAAAAATGGACAATTTGGTTGCTTTGTGAACCAGTACCAGCCAGCCCACCAGGTCCCCCAGGTGGACCTGGCTGGCAGACTTTCATGTCATCTCGAAAAAAAAAAAAGAAACCTGGGGACTTTGTTTGAATCCTTAAAAGGCTGAAAATCATGCTTCTCTTCACTTCCAGCCTCAAAGTGCTGAAGAGACAAAGGGCGCAGGGGTGGAGGAAGAGGAGGAAAAGTGAGAAGGGTGGAAGGAGAGAGGGATGTGAGCGCAAAGTGAGGAGTCAAAAGATCCTAGTGGCAGCACCCAGACTGATGGAAGCAGCCAATTTTGAAGCTGTGGTGGTGACGGATGGGGCTTTGTACCTGTCATGTGTTAAAGCAGCACTGAAGCTACTTCTCCTTGTTCTTGTTTGGAGTGACATGAAAAAGTCTGAAAACATCCTGGGCCATTGTCATTTCACTCAGGGTGACTTTCAGCACAGTTTTTGGCACTATAGAAACTGGAAATCCTGAGAGTTGAAGTGTAATTACAAGTAGCAGCAGCTCATCTCCTTGTTACAACATATACTATATAATCTAATGAGGAACTTAGTCGTGATTATATCTTTGTGCATTATTACACCGAGCACTTCCTCCAGATAAATAATGCACTTCTTTGTCCTGTAATTGTCATTTTGGGTATCACACTAAATAGCTTTAGGTGGGCAGCACTATTAGTTTTATTAAGACAAAGCACACACAGCTACACACACACGCAGCACTCTGTATTCACAACTCAATTCACCATTTGCAGGCTTAATTACCTTCCCAGCAGTTATAATCTTTTCCTAAACATTCTGAGATGGGAAGGATGAAATTTTAATAGGTAATTGCTTCTGAGATTGCACAGGCACGGGAAAAGGCCCTGTCTGCAAAACACTCCTGCTCCGCCTTGTGACTATGTGTGTGCAAAAGTGTGCATGAGCGAAGGCGTATGCAGTGTGTGTGTGTGTGTGCACGGCGGAGGCCTGTCAAAAGGAGCTGTGCATATCCTTCGTTAAAAGTAGGTGACTGTGTGACCTTGTCTTCCCAGCTGTCATCTGAGCCTTCAGTGTGTCACATCTGATTGCGGAGTGTCAGAGCGGAAAGAGGAGCTCCAGCTAGTGAACCTACACACACACACACACACACACACTGCAGCACAGGCCATAAAAACAAGCAAAGAGACGCTGTGAAAGAGAGAATGACAGAGCTGGAGGTAGTTATCTGTGAGGCGTCACTCCAGCTCCAGCTCCGTTTGAAGCTCAGCTTCTGTCCTCTTGTTCAAACAGGCAAGAAAGCAGGTGAAGTTGAAGTTCCATCCCTGAGTTTGTCTTTCAGGCTCACGGCTCGTTGGAGCGACAGTAAAGCTTATGCTCTATCTACAGCTAGTTTTCTTTCATCCGAACCATTGAGGAAAATGTTTATTTTGTTAAATTTTTTGATGGATTTACTTTTATTCATACTGCCTGATTACAAAATAAAACTGACAAAAAAGTCACAGACCAATTTTCATACATACACTTCACTTTTTTGTTGAGAGTTATGAGAAGATTGATATGCCTTTCAGCTAAATATGAGGCAACAGCAGACAGTTAGCTTAGCTTAGCATAAAGACTGGAAAACAAAAAGAAGACTAGGCTAGCTTGGTTCTGTTAAAAATATAGTAAAGTTATTTCCCCAAAACATTAATCTGCTCCTTTGATTCTCAGAGGGCGCTTTGAAGCCCTTGTTAGCCATCTTGACAGCTGATTTAGGGTTAGGGTTAAAAAATGTCATATTAAAGCAACAAGGAAGCAACCTGAGTCACCTGTCAATCAAGACAAACGTGCCCCCAAAAGATGCTTTGCTTTATATATGTTCTTAATTGTCTATGACTTTCAGAATTGCCACCAGACACATAAATTAGCTGTTGAGACCCCTACGTCCTGTAAAATGACCACCAGAGATACATGCTAGATTAGAAATACACTAATCACATTGCAGTCCACATATTGTACCTCAAAATACTCAGAGATTGGTCTTGCCTGTCCCACATCAACATCTGTCTGCTTATAAGACCTTGCAATCCTTGTCATCCTAACAAATCACACTGCTTTCCCACAGCTGTATCAGTTATTTGTAACTTGGTGCCACACATTGTTCTTACCATACCAAAGACGCATATCAGGCAATATTGAGTCAAGACGCCAGCAAGTCACAGGCTCAGATTCTCAGAGAGTACAGGAGCGTCTCGTCCTCCTCTCCAGGGTCTCATTCCTGCACCCTCTCTCCGCCTAATTATCTTAATGTGAGGCCCCTCAGCAACCCAGGGACACCATTAGACTCCTGTTTATTGGGGCTCAGGGGCTGCACAGCCTGCAAGCATCGACCAACGGCAGACATCCGCTCAGTTTAGGCACAGAGGAAGAGTGGCCAGGGAGGTGTCAACACAGACAGGAGACTGGGGCTGAGGAGTGGAAGGAGAAAAGAAGCAAAAGGATTTTAGAAAGTGAGAAGAGAGAGATAAAAAAAAAGAAAAGAGTCAAGAAAAGAGGGTTGATTTCTTTTTAAGTTCCTTTATGAAATCTTAAAGAAATGTATGTGTCACGCTCCCGTCCCTGAGCATTAGCTTCTTTGTGAAAGCTAATGTAAATTGGAACAAGAACTCATTCTGTGGACATTTAAAGAAATCAAACAGCATTTTTGATGGGCATGGAGAGCAGTCTAATGCATGCGGCCCTTCATTTTCTGTCCTTAGCGTTTTGCATCACGCAGTGTGTAATTTCCCATCTTGTCATTGTGGTGCTTTAATAAAAGAAGCAATAGGGACAGTGAATATCTTAACTTCTAATCAGCCAACCTTCCCTCCCTCCCATGCCCTCCTCACGAATATTAATCAGTTCATTTACTCCCAGGAAGTCACATCTTGCATTTGACAGGTAATTACGTCTGTGACTGTGTGTGTGTGTGTGTGTGTGTGTGTGTGTGTGTGTGTGTTTGCAGGTGTGCATGTGTCCAAGTGTATGTTCAATTAGGTGCTCATCATATACATATGTGCGTGTGCGCGTAGGCATATGTCGGGCGACATGACCTGTGGTGCACTCCGGTCAAATCCTGAGTGCAGAGAACAATATTACCTCCATCTATCTTCATCTATTTCAGTCTCATTTACGTTTGACTATCTGTAATGATACAGCACTTGCAGGCAGTCATGGGATAAGCAGACAGACTTCCCATCTGTATGTTTGAACAGGTGGTTATCACCACTGGTTTCTAATTAACTGCTACACTGACTCTCCTTAATCGACTATTCAAATTAATGAGTCAAGCCTTTTCCAAATATTAGGATTATTTTTTTTTTTTTCACATGAATTCAGACAAAAATGTAATTATTACAAAGATAACTCTCAACACGGTTTTCGAGAAGGGATTTGTTTGTAATTCTGGCTGTGTTTAAGTTGCGAGAGGCACTTGGCTCAATTCATGCATCCTTATGTTTGTCTTTGTCATATTTGTTCCTTTTAGCAATAACAAGCTCACTCTGTCAGACATACAGCGAACACAAGCCAAATCTCATAGTGCCATTATACAGTATATTATACGTACAGAATCATGTATGCCCCACAACATGTAGCTGTGTGTGAAATCCTCTGTAATCTGCAGTTATTGTCATACAGCGCTAATCTTCTGTATTGCTGACAATAATAGTATACATACTCCTCCACTTCCCAACAGTGTTCCAGCTGTGTTCTAATAGTATTCAGTGGAAACACCGTGGGTACCTCAGGGATTCGGAGTAGCTGTGGAGTAGTAGGTATATATAATATATACATATGGAGTGCTCTGTAATGCCCAAACATCATGGGTTGTGATCACTAACATCTATAAACATGGACGATGTGACTCCACTCTCCTCCTCCCTCTCTTGTGTCATCTGTGCTGATTACGTCATTCGGAGCCAGATTGTGCACAGTAGTGATCAGGGTTGGACCTGGGTTGTCGTGGTCCCGCCCATACAGCAGGGCTCAGCTGTCTGTGCAGTGAAAACTCCTTTTTATAGCATTTAAATAACTAATTAAAACCAAAAAAACCACACATCAGCATGATAAGAGCTACCTAAAATGATAGGCAAAACATATTTGATGTGTACATTGATTTTTTTTTTAGCTTGCCCCACGTCCCATCTGCTAATATAAAGGGGGCAGGGTTCGAGGGAGTGATTGAGGTGTTTTGGCTTCACTTTTGGGGAACTGTCATGTCGTCCATCTTTAAAGTCAATGGTTGTGATTGAGAATGGGTGGAAACCAGTTAGCAAGCAAGAAGCTATGTCAGTTGGTTAACAGTAATGGATAAATGGTTGAAATATTCAGCTAAAAGTAGAAGATAAACCGTTGAAGTAGCTAAAAGTGATGGATAAACAGTTGCGATAGTTAGCTAACAAATAATGGATAATGTTGAATGGTTACTAGAAAGTTATGGATCACGTTTGGATGACTGGTTGTGTGGATGAGGGTTGGGAACCCCCAGAGTCCCGAGAGTCCAGCTCATATCATTACACCTACAGAATTATAGGAGCTAAGCTGTGTATTAGTGTCACTTCTCCATGTGTGTGCATTTTTAAAAAGTCTTGGCTTTGAAAGAGAACAGTCTGTTTTGGATGCACCGGCCAAAGAAACAGTCACTTCCCATGTCCCTAAGGTGCCGGAGGCCCTTTTTTTTCTTTTCTCTTCCTTATATACACACACATGTCACATGCACATGGACACCAAAAGGCACCCACACGTGTACAACCTCCATATAAACACATGTATTCTGTTCCAGGCCTGTATTTCACACGGCCTGGGGGCAGGCAGCAGATTTGCTTGGCTAGCTGACTGATGCCACCAGCAATGCTAAGTCACAGGCAGCTCATACTGGGAGCACATTTTGTGAAATCCCTCCTTCCCCCACCACCCATGCCACCCCTCCCCACACACACACACACACACCCATCACTAAACTCAGGGTGGCAGTCTTGGAAGTCCAAGCTCCACCTCTTGCTCTCTCTTTCGCCTGTGGGCTTCAGTATGGCCTGGCTGGCTCATCACCCTGCCCCGAGGAGGTAGAGACACATTGGCAGCCTTCCCGCCGCTCACCCTCCCATCCTCATACTTACATATGGACACACACAAACTTGTGGACAGCCTTGCAGCCCCCGCCCCCACCACCCCCCATCCTGCTGGGCGCTGGCCCATGGATAGGGGACATGTGGCTGGGCGAAATGCGTCACGATGCTGGGCTCTTGCTTCGACAGATCTTGTGCCTGTCTGCCTGCCTGCAAATTACCAGCCTGGAACGACTCACAAAAACAGAGAAGGAGTTTTGTTTTCCACCCTTCTGATTGCAGCAATCGCCCTCCTCTCAGCTCCCCTCGGCCTCTGGCCACTGTTGCCTTTTCTCTTGGCATTTCTTGTCTCTTCTGACAGTAGTTGGTTACAGAATTTGTACTTCTTTATACTCCTGGTGTTTTGTTGTTCTCATTATTTTCCCCAGAGAGAGGCAAAAGTGTGTTTCTGTCTGGAGCATTTTACAGTATATGTATGCAACAGGCTTAGAAGGCTGATCAGATGGTTACATTACATATATATTTGGGCTGTGAGATGAAGAACTGAACAAAATCTCTCTTCCTTGGAGGATTTAAACAAGAGATCTTTTGGTTTTTTTTTAGGAGTTTTTCTTCCAGGAAAGGTCAGATGTTGTCTTTATTTATTTTGCCCACATATAACCTGGCACCTGTTAGTGGAAGCTTCACACAGCCAAAACCACATCAGTGTCAAAGAAGCGAGCCAAGAAAACACTGATTGAATACATAATATTACCAGTGAGACTTCCACCTATTCTTTTTTCAAAATCTTTTAAAGGACTGATCCACTAAAAACTGTCCTGAGTATAACTCAGCTAAGTTCCACCGGATGCCATGGCTGTCACTGCTGATCGTGGCTGTTCTAGACAATGTTTGTGACCACACCAGAAGCATCACAGCGTATTTCACGAGAATCCCAGAAGCGGCTTTTGGAGAATACACAGCTGCTCTACTTTTGACCGAAGCCACGATCAGGATCGGGCAGCACAAAGCAAACCAAGCTGGCCGGAAGTCAGGAACAGAAAGGGCATAGATAATCAGCGAGTCAGTTTTCAAAATAAAACACCCTGTGCAAACTTCCGATTGTAAAAACAGCCAAAAGGGAAACAACTTAACTACATAGCCTACTTATTCAAGGTAGAAGCACATAAACCAAGAAAAATGACCAAATCAGTTTCACCATAAGATGCATAAATATAGCTAAATGCGCGGACTACATTTAATGCTAATGAACCTGTTTATGTCTGTTGGTTTATGTTTGTCACGTGCAAATATGGGTGAATACATTGGTCATGAGAGAAACTAAAGTCATGGCCCAGAAAAAGCAAAGTAAGTATTTGATCACTTGATTAAAAAGTCTGGAAGCTGAACGTTATTGTGAAAAACTGAGGTGAACTTGAGCAACAGCGACGTGATGGTTACAGGTGTGCTGGGAAGCAATGTCTGTATGTCACTGTGAAAATTCAAGCACATGCCGTCAATCCTTTATGAATAAATTACCAAGATTTGTGTACATAAGCAATTTCAAACTAACAAAACTGAACTCATTTCTCTTGTTGGTTTGGTGAACCTCTTGACTCAATATGGAAATTTCGATTTTTGTTTTTCTGTCCTTTCATTGGCCACCGTGTTTAGTCTCCTGCATATATGCAAATGCACCATTTCAGTATCTTCTCATCAGATCACAGGCGGCAGCATAGCACTGTGTCTATGCACAAAGCAACTTAATGAGCTTCATAATCCCGACGGGCCTTACCTTATTGGAAAATAAGAGAGCACGTTAATTCAGTTGGATGCCCGGTAATATATTATATAGAGGACTGTGCCTATGATGATGCATTCAACTTTTATTCAGCTCTATTATTGTGTGTGGAGCCCCCATGCAGATTTAATACTTCCCCTGAGTGACTACCTGCAACCTATTATTGTAAAACTCGATACATCTTTGCACATATGATAACCATCTCCAATCACACAAGAAAGGTTCTTTTTCACGATGGAGAGCTGGCAATTGCTTTGAGTTTTGCAGAGGTTAGAGGAATAGGAGTTCTAGAGGAGCGTAAGAGACAGGCATCCAGAGGGAGAGGTACCTTTACCTTTTTTAGATGTCACTGTCAACCTCACCGGCAGGCACCGATTGAATCAGTCCCCCTCAGGAATGTTGGGAAATGGAAGCAGAGAGGATCTGAAAGTGCCTTCTCCCCTCTCCCTCCTATACTGATAGGGAGCCTGACGGAGAGTAGTCGTACATGCCAAGACTGAAAGATAGAGACAGTGAGCGAGAGAGAAATAAAGTGAGGGAACAAAAAACGAGACGGGTAGAGTGCAAGTGGAGGACGAGAGATGAGAAAAGAAAGATTGTGAAAAAGAAAGAAAGGACGGCTGCTGACAGAGAGGAGGCCGAGAGTGTTTGCGGAAAGATGGAATGAGGAAATCTATACTGAGACCATCGATCTTTCAGGCCTCTCCTGATATGAAAGTGGGAGGACGCAGACCAGATAGGATTCAGACAAAGCTCCCCTTTGCGTTTCGCCCTCGGGCACACAATGGCAACATTCCACTGTTGTGGAAATGTGACTTCTGTGCTGACACTCATTTAGTCGAGAATT
Organism: Argyrosomus regius; assembly: GCA_946959425.1. Classification (NCBI taxonomy): domain Eukaryota; kingdom Metazoa; phylum Chordata; class Actinopteri; family Sciaenidae; genus Argyrosomus; species Argyrosomus regius. The sequence continues at coordinate 15,996,259 of OX336900.1, forward strand.
GGTCAAAACCTCCTGTGTGTACAAAGTCCCCATTTGCTGTAGCATCGGTGAGTCTGTTACATGTCAAGTGTTAACAAACAGTATTGATGTGAATGTGGCAGGTGCATCAGTCTTGCATAGTTCACAGGTAGAAGATGAGAGACATTGATTTCTTGCTTTTGCTGGCAGACAATGTGAAGGAGGCAGATAGGTAGATGGAGAAATAAAGGCGGCACAGAGTATTGGGTGTGTATGCACAGGTAATGGTACAAACATGCTTGTAAACATTTCTTAGTTTCAGTCAGTCAGTTTTCAGCGTAATCCTGGTTTATTACTACCTTTGTGTCATTCTTGATGCTTATAAAAACTTTAAACTAACCAAGCTGACTTCTGAGATCTGGGAACATGGCAACATTATTATAACAAAGTCCAATAAGGCACAATTGAGGTTAGATCCACACTACACAACCTTCTAAGCAGGGTTTGAGTTTGCAGTTTGTTCACAAAATACAGTGACAAAACTTGATTTTTGAGTGTGCTTTCAGCATATGCCGCTCTCCCACAATGCAGTGTACAAAGGAAATGGTCATGCTCACAGCTGGAAAATAAATTAAAACTAATTATGGCTGTTGATGAAAGAGCCTTAGGAACACCTCAACAACAAAAAGTAACTGTTTTTGGGCAAACCATTTTTACTGCCTTTTTGCGACATTTAATCCGCAGTGACTCTCTAAAGTCGCATTTTGATTTTTGTCTTGGCTTATGAGTGTTTAAAAGTATGTTGATTTCTTTTACAATCTGTGTATTACAAAGATTACTTTGTAGTATATTCTGTGCACAGTTAGTATGTAGTATGGAATTATTAAGTACAATACAGCTCCACCTATGATCCACGTCTATGGCCACATCTTTTTGGATTAGCAGGAGCCGGCAGAAGCAGGACCGCCAAGATGGTGACGGCCAGAGCCACCACACTCTGAGCTTCAAAACGGCTCTTCAGAAACCCGTGGGTGACGTCACGGATATGTTGTCCATATTTATACTGTCTTTGCCTATAATCTGGCCGGTACCAGTCAAGTTCATTGTCCAAATGGACTTAGTGGTGATGTTGTGGTGCTCTTTGGTCTCAGCAGTTACTTTTGTGAGAACAATGTCACCATAAGCATTATAAAAGCTGCAAGTCAACTCTCAAGTATTTCAGATCTCTAAATTCTGACCATTAAAATAACATGGCATCTGAACAATTACCTTTCAAAGCTGTAATATTATTATTTTTTTCATAATAACCCAAGTCCAGGTCCTTTAAATGCACAGGTCCAATAATGAAATATTCAAGGCTAGTGGCTGTGCAAAGATGCTGTTTTATTCATTTCTTTATTGCTTTGGGATTTTGAAAGGTCAAAACTTGATTCCAGTTAAGTCTTCAGACAGAAGCCTCAAGTTCTAATTTTTCTATCTGAACCAACACAAATCCAAGTCCTGCTTTCTGCCCATCCCATTATCTAAGTTCAAGTGCTTGCTTGTATAAAGGTGTGTTTATGCCTGGCATGGACTTAGCTGTCTATCTGCTCCTTGTGTTGTTTCAGCATCATATTGAATTTCATCAGGCGGTGCCTGAGTCATTTAGTCCAGCCATATGTTTGTATTGATTTTAACCTGCACCCTTGATACATCAGCCACTTCCTCTTCACCACATCCCATACTTCTTTTTTTGTGTTTTTCTTCATCTCCTCCTCTCTGATTGTGTACACTGTTCCACCAGTCTCTGCACCGCCATAAGATCAACAGTTAAAAGCCATAAATGATGTATAACTCATTCCACGCAGCGCTGCCCGCGCAACAGATTAGATTTATGTATGAGTGCCTCCCCTGACCCACAATATCCATCTCCAGGTACCTTGCTAAATTATAATGCATCTCACGACTTCTAGTTCTTTTGTGAATGTGAAAACAAGCTTCTCTCTGTGATTTGTTGGTTAAAAAGTTCAGCTGAAGTCTAGTTTAATAATTCAAAGTGTGTCGTCAGTTTGAAATATCTGATTAGCTACATTCAGCATGTCATGTTATTGGCACTGTTAGTGTTTTTCAAAATTACTACAATGTTTCCAATCAACTCTGCTGCTCTCTAAAATGTTTCTTTTTAGAGAATTAATTAAATTTCCTCTTGATCTTTCACTCCTTCATTTTAGCAGTGCTATAAAAGCATGTGTTGTGAAGCTGTCGCCCCCTGCCATAAATTACTACAGCGAAATCCATAGTAGCAGCAAATAAAGCAAATAGGCTGCCAATCTTTTAAATGATAATCTGTTTGTTTATATCTTGTTTAGGTTAATGGTTTATTGATGCTAAAATGCAACACCTTTAATAGCCTATCTATCTATTTGCCAGAAATTGCACAATTTGCAGATTTCGTATGAGCCAGCATTTGGAAAGATTATCATCATTATCGTCAGTGTTTCCAGTGCACATGCACAACCTGCCTGACATATATCAACATCAGTTCTGGGAAGAAAATCAAACACATGCTGAAGTAAACTCCACTGGCTCCTTTCCAACAGCTGCAGCAACCCCGGAGTGAAGGTTTTAATATCAAGTGGTGGACTTATGATTAAATTTGCAACACATCTTAAAATTTGATTACTATTGGTTTGACTAACAAAATACAGCCATGAAACTGTAGCACGAGCTCGCTCTGCCAACCACCACTCTGCCCAGAACCACCAATTACCATCCCCAGCATCAGTTCAGTCCTAAATTATTTATTGTTTTCTGATTGCGTTTGCTAACTGACATCTCAGGTTTCTCCATCGCTGTGTCCACACTCCTACACTGTCTACCCATCTGTGGTGGATGGATTTCCAAGACTGCTCCATCCACGGGCATGGCCACGGCTTCGACGTTTGTTTACAGCATCACTTATTTATTTTCTGGGATGATTTGCTAACAGCAGGCGGAGGGCACGCAGGTTGATAAGCAGGAGGAGAGAGAAAGGGAGGCAACATAGAGAGAGAGACAGAGAGTGATGCTAACTAAACTGTGTTTTTATGGAGGATAATTTTCCTCCCCAGAAGGCAGTGATTGGCATTAATTACCTAACAGGTGCTAACAGCGATGAATCTCATAATTAACCAGTTTAGATTTAGTTCATTTGGGAAGGCATGAGTATGAGACACTGGGTGCACAAGTGTGTGAGCATGTGTTTGGTGTGTTGTGTGTGTGTGTGTGTGTGTGTGTGTGTGTGTGTGTGTGCATGCAAAAGAGAAAACAGAGGTGAAAGATAATGTCAGAGAACTATGTGTGTTTCTGCGTCTCTCTTGAGAAACCAGTTTCAGGTGTGGATTTCCAGACTGAGATCATTTTAAGTCACAGCGAGCTCTCTTGTGGTCTTTATCTCACAGCTTGGACAAAGTTATCAGCGATTAGAGCTCAGACTTTGAAAGCTCACTTAACTAAAAAGTGTGTGAAGTGGAGTTATAGACCTGTTAAATTGGTTTGCCATCAAATGTGATCATTTAAAAGAAGTCGTTTTTTGCCATACTCCCCCAGAATACTGAATGGGTAAAGTGGGTCATCCTTCTAAACCTCAAAGAATTTAATTAGTCTGAATTTCAACGTGGAGTATAAGTGACTCTTGTTGATCTTGTTGCCTTTCTCACCCTGAGAAGAATACATGTCAAAGGGAAAACCTTCATCTGTCCTGTCAGTTGAAGCCTAATGTGAAAACAAGTGCACTGCATCTGAACCACACTGAGTTTCTGAAGTCCATCTATTGCTACTAGATGTGTGTTGCTACCCTTTTGGCCTTCGGGGCACCATGAATTCATCTGAGCATGGATTCTTAAAGATGCTGGTTGTATGAATATTATACCACGTACAAATTGACTTTTCCACATCATCCAAAAGATGCTGGAATTGGTTGATATCTGGGGGGCTGTGCAGGCAAGTGAAGCTACAGCAAGAAAACTCTCCTGGAGCCATTTGGTGACAATACAAGTTTTATTGCATGGTGTACTATCATGCCAGAAGGGTCCATCCGAGTGTAAATAAACTGTAGTGGAGAAGGAATAAACTTAGTTTGCAACATTATACAGATTTGGCAAACTTTTGTGTGCTGGGAAAACATCCCCCACATCATCACACTGCCACTGTTGACACCAAAGAACACAACCGCATGAACGTACGATGCTCAAGCCGAATTCTGAACCAGGATCCAGATTTTGAGTCAGGTTCCTGGGGAGAATTATGGTTTGTTTTTTTGTTTGACCTAGAAACTTTTTTGTACTCCTCAGTGGTCCACATGTTGTCCTTCTCCACAAATTCTGAGTTCAGACATGATTTGTCTGTTCTGCAGGATTCTTGACACTCTCCTTTGATCCCTCTGATTCACAAACTGTTTCATCCACAGGACTGTGATCTGTGGTTTTTGCTCACACCATTCTTACATTCCTAAAACATTGCAAAACATCAATCATTTCATGAGCAAGGAGGACACCATCAACAGATACGTTTGAATGATTTATTAACAAACAGAAAGATGGTGAAAAATGCTTGGATTCTTGTACTTCTTTGGATGCTTCTGCATTGTGGGAAAGCTTTGGTGGGGAATCCGCTGTAGCGCCCAGGCATGATGGACCGCCTAGGACCCTATGGAGAGAAGAAATAAGAGAAAGAAAGGCGGTGGGGGGGGGAGTAGAAGAGGATATGCGAGCGAAAGAGGAGAATATGGATAGCAGGTTATTTATAGGAATGCTGGAAAAGGCGCAATCGAGGTGTGTTCCTGCTCCCGAAACTCTGCAAATAGCTTCACTTGGATGATGGTGGAATCGGCAGATCTATCGCCATCATTTTGCCTTTTTTTGCAACTATTCCAACATGTAGTTCCACTCACTAATTCAAACACACTGATGCACGAAACACTGGTCTTCCATGCACATGACTTGTGAATGTACAATCTGTGTCATGGCAAACTTGCAACTCATTGTATAAAGCCAAACGTTTGTCCCCTCCATGCCTCTCGCTCTGGGCTCTGGGTTAGCTTTGGAGGGCTGCTGGCAATGCAGGCATTGCCCAGCGGGGTAAGGCATTGGGTGGGGGTGGGGATGGGGGTCACCCATACGGGGATTTCCTTATGACCCACTTCTTACCCCCGTGCTTCTGCACAGAAACCATCTCTCGCCTGCCTGCCTGCCCGCCTGCCTGCCTGCTTCCCCGCTCTGCAGCATTCGTCAGGCAGGAGGAGGTGTCTTTGTCTGCTCGCACTGGTTCCCTCACACTCCCTGTTGCCAAGACACAGAGCGGTGCAGAAGAGCCGACGGTTACGCTGGCACTCTGCAGGACCATTGCCTTGCACGGACCCTCACATGAATGCTTTCACATAACATTCAATGCTTTGTGCACGTATATGTACATACGCGTGAAACACAGGCAGATGGAAAAAAAAAAAACAGAACACAGGTATTCACATGGAAAACAGCTCCAAACTGTTGCATGAATGGACAATCGGTGCAAACATCCATGTGAGAATGTGCATTCATCAGTGCAAAAACATGTGCACTCATACAGTATACTTACAGGCAGCAATATATGCTATTGTTTCTGTTGCTCTTCTTACAATTCTTTCAGTGACACACAGGCGCATTCACTCACGCAAAACACAATAACACACACTGTACACTTTGCACCCCGCCAGTGCTTGTGTTCTCCTGCTTACAAATGGAGCGAGGCAGCCGGTCTTTCTTCAGTAACCTACTTTTTCTCTCCTCTCTCTCCTTTTTTTTTTTTTTGACTTGCATCCTTAACTCTCGGAGGGAGTATGGATGTCTTGCTTGAGTCGATTCCTGCAGCACAGGCTATCAATAAGCGCCGTGTTTAGTTTATATTGCTAATAATAGAACGTCACCGAGGCATCTTTGTGGATGAATAGACGGGTCCTGCAGTAGAGTGTGGGATTCAGTCACAAGCTAATCTGTCCCTCTTAGTGTGGAGATCCCCCGGGGCCATTCCGAGGTTTCCGGAAAGAATATTCCTCTCCCTTCAAATTTTACATCTTTCATGAGCTGGAGTTACACAAGAGGAAGGTATCAGATGCCCTTCTGGATGTGTGTTTGAGTGTACAATGGTGCAGGGAAAGTGCGTTGACCTGGTCTCCTCCCTCTTTGAGCTGCAGCTAGGCAAGAAGGCAGTGAGACAGGCAGATAAATACTCAGGATGCTTTTGACAACAGATGGACTGAGGGAGCTGGGGGATTGAGAGAGAGGAGGAGGCACAGAGAGAAAGAGAAGACAGATAAACAGGTACACAAATAAACAGGCTCATGGATAAGAGTGTGTTGCCTACCATGTGCTGATATCAGACAGGCATATGGCAGCAACGCAGAGGCAGAGACAGAGAGGGAGAGGAGAGATCACTCTAAACACCAAGCCTCTCAATCTGGCCCTGCGGAAGCATTTCCCCCTATTAGTAAACCCATGTCACATCTACAATGAAGCACCTAATCGCGTTCAATTAAAGCAAATTATACTTTCAACGCTCAGTCAGGAGCACACACAAACACAGGCTGATAGTGAAGACTAGCAGCCTTCGTGGAGGAGAACGCCATCAGATTACCCCCAACGAGTGAACAGAAGGCAAAATCACACTGCTTTTAGCCAAAGGAGGAGAGGAGCATGAGATTATCTACCTCGCAGACACAGTGATGTGCAGGATGCAAGGCTATTCTGCAGCCTCACTTTGACTCACTTGATCGCTAATGTGTTGTCTTGTGGCTTTTAGGAATGAAGGGGACGTGGGGGGGCAGGAGAACATGAGAGAAAACAAGAATTGTGGTTAAAATGTTGTTATAGGAAACAACAACACAACTTCTAAATGTCATGAAGTTATGAGTCCGTGGGCAAAACAAATTATGTCTGTAGATGGTGATAAAGCATCATGTTATCAAGCTGTTGTGCTTCAAGACAATTCTGTAAGGGGTTATTTGCACTGTAGCTCTCTATACACCTAGAAGGCATTTCTTTGTTCACCAAACAAAGAAAGTCTGTTAATTGCAGTCTGGGATTGATTGGATTGTTCTGATTTCGTGTGAACTGCATGCAGCTTAAGCCGTTACCGCTCACATTCAACTCCAAGGTATGCCTTAATTCAACAATTATTGTCGTGTATTTCTCATCCTGCTGCTGCTGGATGGCCAACTGCTGAGGGATAAGCGAGGGGAAATCTGCCTACTGCCCTGTCTTGTCTTTGCAGACCAAGAAAAGCCCCTCACAGCTGTGCTCCAACATTTAAACCTGCCAGAGATTCAGCCCAAGGGCCAGGTATGGCAGACTAAGGCTTTTAAACATAAAGCTTCTCTTGAGCGCAGCCAGAGGAGCAGACTGTGGGTCAAAGACTGCAAGGGAATACATTTGGAGGTTGCACTTAATTAAACACTATCAGTTATCAGAATCCCGCCTTCAGCATGCGTGCTTTGTTATAATAGAGGCTGCTGGATTGAGATGAGACTATATCAGTTTAACCTCAATTTAAAAATCTCATATCAGACAGCCAAGCTCAAGTCCATTGCTGGTGTATGAGAGAAAAATATTAAAGGTCCAGTGTGTAGAATTTAGTGGCAACTAGTGGTGAAGTTTCAGATTGCAACCAACTAAAAACCACCTCTCCCTCTTCAAGCATGAAACTTGAAAACACAAAAGGTCCTATGTAGAACCAGTGTTAGGCTTGTCCCTTCTGGGCTGCTGTAGAAATAAAATGGTTCAAAATGGCGGACTCCATGGAAGAGGACCTGCTCCCTCTGTAGATATAAAAGGCTCATTCTAAGGTAACATAAACATTACAATTCTTATTTTCAGGTGATTTTACACTAATGAAAACATAGTTATGAATATGATATTCCATTTCAGTTTGTCAATAGATACCCTTAAATGTGACACACTGGACCTTTAAGTTAATACGAATATATAATTTTAATTAGGCTTTTCTGTAAATGTGTTATTTATTTAATAGGACTAACAGCTTGATCACCAAACATGACTGCGAGTTGTTCTGGCCGTGGCAATTCAAGACAATGTTTATGATCCCACCAAAGCGCTACGGTGTGTTGTAGAAGTGTCCTAGAAGCAGTTTTCCTGTGCAAACCAATCATAAAAACAGTCAAAATCACAACTATTTGACTATGTAGCCTACTTACTCATGGTAGAAACACATAGACCAAGGAAAAATCTGCGCAAGTAAACAAAGTCTGTCGTTCATGGTGGGGGTGTTTCTGGTTTGAAGCCGACCAAAACAGCATTGACGTAGCAACGTCCCGGTAGAATTCAGGGATAAGAGTCTACAGTCATGCGAACGGCTCTATGTTTAGCAGGTCTAATGTGTGGTATCATTTACCATGTTCACAATGTGTCAGCATGCTAACATTTCATAATTAGTAGTATGCACAAAGCACAGCTGAGGGAATTGCAGGGATCTGATACACCAAGGAATTGGAAAATTTAACCAGACGTTGGAGAGTTATATGTGATTTCCTGCCCTGATACAGTAATCACATTTTATATGCGTACAATACTGTGTAATGGGCTTTTACAAAAGCAAAGTTAATTTCAACGTATTGCATTCCTTGGGTTTAAATCACATGTGTTTTGCTTTACTTTTGTCATCATAACTACTTGACAGGCTCTCTCAAGAAACCATTGGAAAGCAGTGTCCTTCCTGTCTCTCTCCGGTGGTATCTGGGTCGGCGCTGCTGACATGTTGTCAGAGGTGTCAGCCCCCCATGGAGACACACATCATTATCATCACCATCTCCCACTGCCTCCCTCCCTATCTGTCTGTCTCGCTTTGTCTCTAGCAGCATGTTGCTCTCATTTGATGGAGAGGCAGTCCCACTGCTGACTCATAACACTGGATGAGGGGGGGGGGGTAGTATAACCCAGTAAGTCAAGGTTGCATCCTGCCAATCAGGAAGCTCCAAAACACTCAAACAAGCTCTTGAAAAGACAAACTCAGAGGGGGGAAGGAGAAAAGTTAGAAGGGGGAAAAACAAAAGTGACACAATAATTTATAAAATTGGCCCATTTTTCTGGCAAAAAGTCATAAACAATCAGGCCACGACTTAAAAATGGAACACTGTTCTGTGAGACAGAAGATCATTGAGAAGAACAATAGGCCCAGATGTTATTGCGGATGCTCTGTTTCCTTGAGTGGTGCTCCATCATCATGATGAATAAGGGCTCCTCTTTGTCAATCATGTGCTTTAGTGGAGCAGGTATTTATTTCTCTGTTTTTTCGACGTCTGCATGTCTCGCTCTCTGTGGCCTGGTGACTGATGAGCCCTGTCACAGGGAGGAACACCCAGTCTGTAATCACCAGAGATGGTGGCCCGAGGCACTTACGAGATAAAATCAAGTCACTGATTCTGATAGTTTGAAATACAGAGAAAAGGAAATTTCCTTCAAACCTTTTGGGAGTCATGTGATAAAAAACATGCTATTTGTCAGCAGTCTGTTCTCATGGATACATTTGACGTCTTATCACTTTGTGCAGAGGATGCACAGATACATCAACTCTGGGTTTCTGCCGATACGGAGTACCAAACCGATCTTTTTTCTTTAAAATGTAAAATTCTGCCTACTTTACTACATTTAACCTATTAGGATCATTTTAATGGAAGGTATCATGAAGCCAAAAAGCGCTGTGCCACTAAAAAACAGCCCACTTTGACTAAATAAATGTAGGTTCACAAACAAAGACCCAATATGGATATACATTCGGATTTGTTCATTGCATATTGCGGATGAAGGTGAACCAAGATGATGTGCTGTAGGACGGATGAAGGATGAAAGGATGAGGGTTTAGGAATGAAGGTGTCAGGGATAAAAGCAGAAATCGGGGTCGTAGATGGATGTAGTAGTTGGAGTTGGGTGTCGGCTGGTGGAGGGAAGATGGGAGGGACCCGGGGAGGGAGTTGAGACTCCGAGTGGGGGAAGCGTGTCTTCATTGCTCAATGTCATGGGATGTGAGCCTCAGTGGTTTCTTTGAACAAAAGAGAGAGAAGGGAAAGGAAAGAAGTAGAGAAAAAGTGGTTAGGGGTGAGGGATGTGAAAACCGAGTCAAAGGGGAAGTGAACGGATAAGGTGTGCTTAAGGTGTGGTCTTTGTTCCTGCACCTCTTTATAAAACTTCATCTAATTGATGGTGGAAACACTTAATTTTATTTAAAAAAAAGAGCAACAAACAAGAACAAAAAAAGCTCCCACACTAACTGTAAATGAAGTATTACGAGGGATCTGATACAATCAGTATTGGGGTCGATTCTCTGACCTTATTAAGCCTATCAGACTTTTGCCAGGTGCGACTGAGCCACACTGAACACAGTTTCTTTGTCTGGTGTCATTCATCAATTACATTAATTAAGTCTTTAAGTTTTTAGTACCACAGCCTCGTGTTACCTGATACAAAATGATCCCGGTGTGTTCCAGATTTAGGAAAAAGAGAGCACTAGTATCAGAAAGGGAATCAGTATCTGAGGTATCTGGTTAGAAATAAAGTTGGATCAATTCTTCCCTAGATCTTGATTTTATTCTGAGCATTTTCCTCTTCCATTCTAGGATCACGGTAATTTGGCTCAGACCTTTGCACCTCTTACTATTCGTTGCCTGTCATGCAACTGACCTCTTAATTAAGCTTTAACTGTTGCACTTACACAATGAGAGACAGGGCCAGTGTGTTTGAGTTGTAGTGTTTGATTTTCTCGTTGATATGAAATTGCAGTTATTAGACAGTATTCCACAGCTTTTGTTTCCAAACAACTTTTTGCACTTTCCATTTTCTACCTGGTGTTCTCCCACACATCTGTCAGCGCTCAGCAGCTCGGCGGACTTATCGTTTTAAGAGTTCTGATAAACAGGTCTTGTTCTCCGGAGGTGGTATTTTGCATTTCATTTGCTCAAAACGCCCTTCACGTGTGAGTTGTTTCCATCCACTCGTGCAGCTTGTAGATGCCACAAGGTAGATTCTTTTTGGTTTTAAGTGTGAGGTGAGTTGTAATGATTTGTAATGATGTAATGATGTAATGATGCTTTATAACGCTGTTACAAATGGCTGCTCCCATCTGCTACGGTGTTAGATACAGATAAAAAATCTAGCTTTCCTACTATACAGTACTGTATGTGTCAGAAGCAGAGGGAAGGGAAAATAGTGGAACCTGTTCAAAGGAAGTGTCTTCTGGGACAGTGATGGTCATCATCAGAATCTCTTTGACACAGATATTTCTCTTATTCCCACACAGCTTACTTTTAAACACAATTCCCTTGTACTGAGATATTTGTCTTTATATATTTCAGTGTGATATCTTACTATTGATTCAGTGACCGGCTTTAACAATGTCCTGTGAGACTCAATCTGTGAAAGTCAATGCATTGTCCTGTGACAAGACAACGCAACAGGGAGATAGTTGTTGAACGCCGCTGCAAATGCTCCGCTGTGGAAAAAAAAACAATAGAAATCGATATCACTTCAGAATGAAGAAGGTATGACGGAAGGCTCTAATCACGAAAGGCTGCGGTGGAAGTCATTGTGCTTTCAAAGGCTTGGCGAGAAACAATTAAGGCTAGATAAGCTATTCTCTCTGCTATCATCCCCCACCGCCATTTTCCATGACAGGCTTTTTTTTTGGAGTAGAGTTGGCGGCACACATCTCTCTGTATCTCCCGAGCATCTCATGACACACTCTCCGCCGTGCCCCCCCTCTGAGCTCCCTCTCACTATCTCTTACTAAATGGGAGTGTACTGATGCGCTAATGAGCGAAGACAAAGCTAGTAGCATATGGTGATGATAATGAGATGAACAATGTTTGGAAAACAAGGCCATATATAAGGCTGAGGATCTGACACATTGCTTTGGAGCACAGACAGTATTGTGCACCGAATGCAGTACAACAGCCTTAAGGCTGAGATATATTATTCATGGCCACGCACACCCAAGTCCTTAAGGCGGTGTTTCTGGGCAAATAAATGCTGGTGGCCAGTGACATGCCTTTATTGTAGTAAGATCCTTTTATCATATAGCACTAGCTTATGCCCTCAGGTGTTTGTGCAAGTTTTCATTTTGTGGCTCTCAAACTTATTGTGTTGCTGAGCAGCAATCTAAAGCAGCAACCTGTTTTCCATATGTACCCCCCACGGCTGTCAGATGATGAATGATGCTATCCGGCATGCTCCAAATGTGTTCAGAACTTAATGTTATCTAACTCTTTTAACTATATAAAAGTCAACTAATAAGTCTCATGAGGGTTTGCGTTCATACTACTGGTGGCAGAAGATAGATATTTCATCCATTTATTACTTTTAGCTAACTATTTCAACAAGGTGACCAGACACCCGAGTCCATCTGGGAATGTCCCAGTTTCAAGCTGGGTGTCTTGAGTCCCACCAAATATCTGTAAAATCCTAAAATGTCCCAATTTCTAACCATCACTGCCAAGTTGCCCCAGTTTTTTTTTTTTTTTTTTACCACAATTAAAATAATAATTATAATACTATACTTGTTTTCAGTGCTTACATAGATGTTATGTCCCACTCATTATTAGCTAAACCAATGGAAAAGCATAAACAATGCACTTTGTCTGGCTTCAAGACTGATTTGTTTGCATATGTGTCAATCAATCCGTGTATTGTTGGTGTTGAGTCACAGGCTATGACGCTCGCAGCTCCTTCTGTCAGTAACTGTTGGCTGTCATGACGAAGAGGAAGTCGCCCTTTTTACTAGGTTTTTTTTGTTGGAAGGTGCGTTCACTGGTTTGCTAAGCGTGAAAAATTGAAAAGGAAGGACCCCGGGTACAAGTGCTCCTGGTTGGGAATCACTGTTTTAAAGTAGGCTAAACAGTGACTTTTGAAGCACCTTTAAAAGCTGTAAACAGTTTGCCTGGCTGGCCCTCTTTCAAACAGTAAGCGGCGGTGTCAAATAGTTTCTCATCTGTGAGCTTTTTGGACCTTCCACTTCAAACTTGCCTCCTACTGCTGACAGTGCCAGCAGGTAGCAAGACCCACGCAGCCCCGGACATCTGTTCCACTCACGGTGTTTGTCTCATGTTTAACAAACTTTCTCATATATGTAAGGATTCAATTAAATTCCTGGCCCATTCCCACAAATCACGTAGATCTGACCCACAAAAAAAAAAGAAAAAACTCCTTCCTTTGCTCAAGCCTCCACATGAACTCCCTCACCTCACCGCCCGCCACACAAAGGGGATTTCACACCAGGCTAGCGGCAAAATTCCCATGAGCTCAGCGGTCGCATAGCGAGGCCCATGCTCACCCTGTGATCCTTGCTGTCCTCCGTGCTGCAGGAGAGAGATACGGGGGAGAAGGGATGAGGTCAAGATAGATGCAGTCCCTCTTATGTACTGTAAACAGACAGGAGGGTAAATAAAGAGGAAGCTCTCCCATCCCGCCTCACACAGGCTCACACATAACCTGCTTACCATTTTCAGCGTGACTAAATATGCATATGCAGAGAAACAGAGATGACCCCACACACCCTCCTACACATGCACAAGGATGTGTGTGCACTGTCACGTAAGGGTGAATGATTTGGACGAGTCAAGCGTTCTCGACGCTACATAATAATTAGAGAAAGCACACATTTATAGTCTCAGGACTATTCTTGCATGCACACTCTGAACTAATATCACAAAGATGCTTCCTGTCGCTCCCAATTAAAAACAAAACAATCCAGGCAGCAGCTTTGGACAACTGCACACGTCTCATCTTTCATTTTCAGGCTCTGTTAACACAGGTTTTCATCGTCGGTGCAGACTTTTATGTCAACATCTGTTTGATGTCAAAATGCTTTGCCAGAGTATACCCAAAAATGACTCGTAAAAAATTGCCTTTTTACCAAACTAGAGCAAGTCTTTCAATAAAACATGCGTTCTTTTTTGACAACGTCTGACAAAGCTGTTAGGATGTGACCTAGAACAAGCTCAGGGGAGGCAAGCAGACACGTGAAGAATAAGTGGAGAGAGATGAACAGACAGAACGACAGAGCAGCAGGCAGCATAACATAGGTTGCATAACAATGACTTTTTCAGTACAGTACAGCCGGCCTGCCTGTTGATATGTGGGCGCGGGTGACTGCGGGACAATGCGAACCCGCCGTGTGCTGCAGAGCAAATACTACACGAGAGAATACTGTTGCCATGACAAGAGAGAGAGAGAGAGAGAGAGAGAGAGAGAGAGAGAGAGAGAGATGGAGAGGGTTGAGTAATGACAGAGAGGCAGTTTTGCAGCTGAAGAAAAGAAGAGGGTTTATCCATTTGCGGAGTGAGGAGAAAGAGGGAATAATAGATGAGTCAGCTTCTTACAATTTTCAGCGGCGAATCAAACAAGCAGTGAAATTAACACTGTACAGCCAGTAGCGATGGAGTCAGGCCAAGTATGAGATAGAAGCACTCCTACATACATGTGCTCTGGCTCTCTCTTTATGTTTTTTTCATCTTCATTTTCTCTTGCACACAAACAGCTACGGCTGCTGAACGTCTACCCCATTTCCAACAGAATATATTCTTGTGTCTACGACATGAGAAACGCACAGATAGCGTTTCTGCCCCGAGAGGATTGCCTCTTGGCTCCACGCTGGATGTCTGGCTTCCCACGAGGGAGACAGCGCGGCTTTGAAATCTTTCCGTCTTTTGGAGCAGTATGACTCTGTGCCTCTGCACACAGAGCACTGTGTTATATAGTGCACACTCATGTTGTGCGCTGCTGACTGTACTGTCTGCTACCTGGCGGTCATAAGCTCATCATCCACACGCTGTCTCATCAGTGCAGACACACTTACTGTAATCCTGACGTTTCTGCGCCCTGCAGGGTGAATTCATGTAAATGTCTGTTTCATTAACGTTAAGAATAAACATTTGAAACCAAACGCATGATCAAATCAACTAGTACTCAAGTAGTGCTCTGTGATGACTTCATATAAATAAATGCCTGTTGGTGTGACATCGTAATGTTTCAGGCTGAAGCCAGTTTTCAGCTAGTTTTACAATATACCCTTACAAAAACAGTGTTGTGTTGTGCCAGTGTTGTGAGCAGCTTTTATTTAGAGAAAAATGAGAAAGTCTTTCACACTGGGCAGCAGTAATCTTGCAAAACCAGACGTCCTTCTTGTCAAGCTCACAGAGGCCTGAGGAAAATCATAATAACTTACCTTTAGAAATCTTCTGGCAGCCATTAAACCAACTGTGAGGTGGAAAAAACACCTGCCCATGAAAACAGTGTACCTGGATGGATTCAATTAGAACTGTGGATTTCCTACTGCGCTGGGAAAATCCAAAAAACAAAAAGCTCTTTCATGAGTGTTTTCCCCAAACTGGCTTGACACCAGTTGAACACAACTCCTACACGTGTAGCAGGAGAAACAGCTTTTTCAAGTTGGTGCGCTAACCATGACTTTTTGAATCTGAATTTTAGCATGGTAGTGTTGTACAGTGTTTTGTTAGCTGGTTGAAGAAGTCCATATCTCAAATGGACAGAGGGCAAACATAACTAACTACAAACAAGTTGTCTGTAACATTTTGTTATACATTTGAAAACACGCTGTATCACTACTCTTTTTCTAGTATATCTTAATATAACCTAAATTTCCAGTTAGCACAAGCGACATGCCAGACACTAGTGCGCTACACATGGATAAACTAAGCAAAAGAGACCTTAATATCCCATCTGGTAAAGTTTAAACTAAATTTAATTTTGACCTTTACATACATTGACAGGCAGCAGACTTCACAGGCACCTCATTTGACTGCAAAGAAAATGGAGATTTTGAAGAAGAAACCCTAGTATACCATGACCTTCGAGGGATAGTTCGGGTATCCTGAAATGGTGTTGTATGAGGTACTTATAGTCAGTGTACTACAGTAGAACTTCCAACTGCGGCATGCATTGTTTGTGTCAGAAAGTTGTGGGATCAGACTGAAACCAGACAGCTGATCTATGCTGTAATAAAGTGTGCAGCACAGTTGGTCTTCTACAGTTAGTGCCAAGGAAAACGACTGTCAAACCACAAGGTAAAGCAGTGAAACTATTTTTAATATACAGTACACTTACTGTAGTTTGTCCTCTACCTCACACATCACTGCACTGCTATGAGGTACCCCCTAAAATATTCTACTGTGTACTTGTACTTGCACTTTTATGTGGCCAATGCAGAGCAGTCTGCAATGAGACTCCCTGCTGCACCAATGCAGCCACTTTGCTCTTGGTAGTATAAGGATTATGTTCCCTTATAGGATTACATTTGCAGTCAACAATAAATATTTTCAATGGCATCTGAAATTGCTTCTTCAGAGAACAAAGGCAAGTGTTTTTCCATATCCCCTCAGAAAAATAAGACTTTCATGTCCCGGTGTTGGAGTGCACATAGGTGGAAGGCTGCAAAATTTAGAAGACTAAATTATAGAGCGCAGAATGTTAGTTGAGAGAGAGGATTGGACTGCCACTTTTTAGGATTGTCAGTCTTTTATTTTGAAGGCACTAAGGGGAGTCCCGAGAGCAGATTATCAAAATTTAATTAGGAGTTTTAAAGGCCTTTTGAATCTTTCATTTGAAAAGTCTTCATACAAATGGAACAAAATGAACAAAGGAATGCATTACAGTATTAAAGTTTTACCTTAAAAAGAACTGCAGAACTCCATCTGATCAACATACTGTACATTGTCCTGACTGTCTATTACACAAGATATGTTTAGCAGTATGTAATTTTCAGAGTACATTTAGGTTTCAGTAAAAGAAAATCTGTCTTGTAGCACCATCCTCAGTCCAAGCTTTAGTTTTTAGATGAACATATCTAATGGGCTTTGTCATAAACAATATTTTTCTGTACAATCAGGCTGCAGCAGGGCAAAACCTATTGATTTTTGCCCAGCATAACTTTATTGATCAAATTTATTGATCATGTTCCTTAAATTTCTTTCTTTCTTAATTGAACATAGTGGACTTTTCACTTGCAGCATATTTATTATTATTCTGTTGCCACGACTGTGTATGTGCCAGTTGTATTCTTAAAGCTTTGTTGAAATTTCAAGTAAAAACACAGAAAGAATAAGTACAACGAGGAAGACATTCTGTGGCTGTTCATTTTAAATTAGGATGTAGAAAAGCGTTACTTGAGATCTAAGCTTTGTCTTCTATTTTGTTTGTCCTAATACCAAAAAACAAAATGGACTTCACTATTTGTCAAGTTGATTCTTAAATGTATCCAATTTATTTTGCTTTTCTGTGTTTTGCTGCTGTCCTAATCTTTGGGAAATGGGAAATGAAAACATGCTGGCAATGAAGATTAAAGTTAAAAGACTGTGGTAACCTTGGAGTATCGGTGTCTTTTGGTTCAGTTTGGTGAGGCACTGCGACCGCACCGGCAGATTCCCTCTGTTTCATCATCCTGATGGGCATCCTGGTGACAGCTGTCAGTCATCTTGTTGAATGGGTTCATGGCATGATGACATCCGGGTGTTGTGTTTGTTTTTACTCGTATGTGAGTGTGTGTCGTCTTTTTCTAAGACCAAAATGCAGGGAGAGGTTTTTGCAAAGATGGATCAGAAGCAGAAAACAGTAGGATAACTGAGCAGTAGGATTTTGTACACATGCAACATTGCATAACTATTCCACCATAAAATAACAGGTTTAAAGTAATTTTGATGTCATTTTGACTTGTAATCAGATGAATGGCGTCTCTGTGATTCCCACTAGGTGCCCCCTTTGTCTGTTTCTGTACTATGTAACTTTGTGCTCTGGGTATTTCCACCCACGAGAACTGCTTTAAGTCATACACCACCAACTATTTCACTGATTTTGGTGAAACTGGATCATATTTTATGGAGAAAATGTTTTCTGGTTTCTCTCTAATATCCTCTGGCTGCTCTGCATCAATTCTCTGTGATTTACAGAAAATAAACTGCTGTGAACTATAGCTGCTGTTAGCTAACGTTAGCTGAGTTTGTTAGCTGGGCTTCCCGGACTTCACCACCAGGGAGTGGTTTTCAGGTCCGGGGTATGGGGGAATGGTGATGGAGAGCAGATCCGGTGTCATGCCAGAACTGGAGCTGTTGACTTGCTAGTTTTTGATCATACGTAATATAATTCTTGCACTCTGAAACCTGGGGCTCTAAATCGCAAAAATACTACTTTCTATGCAATGTTGGCAATAAGGCAAGGTGACATATCTTTATCATCTTCGTTACTCTTATCAATTGAGTGTGTAAAGAGAGTTAATGAAAGTGTGTCCATGAACCTGAAATAATTGTAGCACTCTCTACAAGTAGAGGGGAAGAGAATGTGGATTGTTTTTCCCTCTGAAAGACAGCGTATTAGAATAAATATTGGAAACTGTAGGACAGTGTGATTCACATTGAGAAGCAGAAAATAACATTAATTCATATCTTGGATAATATGCATTAGAAATAGATGAATTGGTAAAGAATGCCTCTTAGGGGACAGCTTTGCATGTTTTGTGGACAGGATCACTTTGTGGTATAATGTGATAAACTGCAGAAAATGTTCCTCCCAAAATGGATACAGAGTGTCCCATAAATCCCTTAGTACACCTATTGTAACCACCCAACACTATCAGCACTGCTGCAGTTTCTAGTATGAATTGCTGTTCTTACTTCGAGCCTTCATGAGGTGTTGACTTGCTTTTGAGTTTGGTTCTTTCAAACTACTGAAAATGGAAAATGTGAATCCAACTTTTTGCTGGATGGTGCTTGATGAAAGAGAGGGTATTACAGGCAAATTATGGACTGGCACGCTCATTGTTATGTCTCTGTATTATTTTTAATCTGTTAAATGCTTTAATACTTCAAACCATCATGGAGAAGTTGCAGCAAGAGATAATTAAAATGATTATGGGAGCCTAATGAACACTGCGCCTTTGAATGTAGTTTACAATGCCATTGCTCCCACTAAGGTTTAAATCAATCAATCAGACTTTATTTGTATGGCACTTTTCATACAAATACAAAGTGCTTCA
The DNA here is from genome assembly GCA_946959425.1 of Argyrosomus regius. Taxonomy (NCBI): domain Eukaryota; kingdom Metazoa; phylum Chordata; class Actinopteri; family Sciaenidae; genus Argyrosomus; species Argyrosomus regius. Next base: position 16,015,255 of record OX336900.1, read on the forward strand.
CACAATAAAACATCCACCCACCCCAAACACACCTCTTTATAAACAAAAACACAAACTGAGGAAAGTAAAGGGAAGGTTTAAAGGAACAGATTACCATTATGAATATGTTTATTAGCCTTCAGGTAGAGGGTTAGATGTCTGTCATGTCTGTATGCTAAATGTGGAGCTATAGGAGACAGATAGCATACTGTAGCTTAGCACGAAGACTATAATCAGGTAGCCAAGCTCTGTAGAAAGGTATGAGTTAGATAAATTAGCTACATGTTAATTAGTGGTGCTGGTACATTGTAAAAAAAAATGTTGAATGTAGATTTTACGGTGAAAAACTGTAAAAGTCTGTAATATATGCCATTATTATCACTGTTTTACTGTATACAATATAAGACAGTGATATTTCAAAATCTTTATATGGCATTTTAAGGGAATTTATACAGAATAGAGTAGTATTTTATATTAGAGAGATTTTTTTACTGTCAGGGCTTGGCAGTAAAATCTACAGACATTTTAAAATATGGAATAAAACACCAACCATAAACACGAAATCAGCAGTACTAATATCCTATTACTGAAATATTAGAAAAAGTTATACCATATTTGGTATGGTAAGATTCTGGCAACCACAGCTGCCAGTTTCTTACTGTAAAACCTTCTTTTTTCACAGTGTGACTTTTTTCACCTTTTGACAAAACCAGGCTAGCTGTTTCCTCCTGTTTTCAATCTTTATGCTAATCTAAGCTAACCTGCTGCTAGCTCCAGCTACATATTTACGATACATGAGAATAGTATCAATCTTCTCATCTATCTCTGCGGCAGACAGAGAATAAGTGTGTTTACCAAACTGTCCAACTGTTGCTTTAAGCCAAAATGCATCACAGTTGTAACCAGATGTTTGTCTGTGCTTCAGTGAGACTGTATAATCTGATTTGCCAGCTTGTCACTTCCCCAACAGCCAGCCAACTTGGCAGAGCACACATGAGTCCAGCTAAATACAGTGTGATTAGATTCTCTGTGGTATATTATTTTTATTTATTAACATAAAATATTTGCATACGTCAATATTGATTTCCTTTTTTTTCCCCCTCTTTATGTAACTGTGAGTTTTGCAATTTTGATCTGCCATTTTCATAACATGAATTCACTGGAAACCGGTTCATGGCCTGAGATGCACCTGCGCCTTGATGGGATATTGAATTTCACAATTGTGCTCAGCAACCAGACAAAATCCATTATGAAATGAGAAAATTGGTGACCTCGTGCCGGCCATTTTGGGCTCCTATGAAACATAAAGCAGTGGGTCGGCTTTCATTATGACCCCAGTGAGTGTTGTTTTTTGAGAGATTCTATTAAATGAAGGACAGAGAAGTGTCTCAGCTCCATCTCTACAATGTATCTAAACCCTTCTTTCAGTTTACTTAGCCTACATTCAAGCGGCCTTCAGTGAGTCATTCATCTATATGAACTTACATCACATCTGCTGCTTTTCACCGAGCACCACGGGACATTTCATCACATTGGGGAGTCTCTTATTCTTTCTTCTACACGGCCTCACACTGTCTCTCACTTTGATGCTCTTTTTAATTGTCTCCGGTCTTTCTCTACCTTGTCAGTCACTGTGTGTGGTTTGAATCAGTGCCAGGGCTAAGTGATTAATTAGTAACAACACAACTTGCCTCGCCCTGACACTTGGGCCGCGCAGGTTTAAGGCCTCTGAGCGGACCTCGTGGCTCAACAATGCACAGCTGAGATGAAACAAGGAGAAAATGGTGGAGGAAATCAATATTGCCGGGTTGCGGCCGCACAATTTCCACTTCTGTTGCTGTGGAGCAACAAAAGGCCATCTGTATGAGCACATATAAGAGGGCTGAAAGGAGAAGGAGGGGAGGAATAATTTGTGTTTAAAGGATGGTGTTGAGATCTTTTACTGTCTCTCCCTTTTGTTTCTCTACCACCTTTCTCTCTCTCTTCATTCTTTATGCATCCTCATTCCTTTTTCACCTTTCTCCCTCTCATTCCTTCCTCTTGCCTCTTAACTTTTTCATACTTCACAAACTATCAAGTGGCAGTGTTGGGGCTTTTAAAAGAATGTATTCACTTAGCAAGGATACCTTTGCCTTCAGTTACAGGAATTTGCAATTATCTGTCAGGACCAGCACAGCTAGAGAACAATGTTGGAGAGGGTGTCCTCTACATTCCCAGCCATATTTTAACATTCGGCTGTGCTTTAAAGTCAGACTGTGCAGTTCTGCTACACTTCCCTGCCGCTCTCGTACAACTCTGTCGAGCTGCCGCCCTTCATATCCGTCTGTACGCTTGTGGATGTGTTATCCTGCCATCTGGTTTCGGTGTCTTGCAGAGGAGGTGCTGCTTTTTAATGTTAATCCATTGACTAATCAATTATGGCGATGTTTTAGAAGAATACTTTTAAAATGCGTTGGGGACTGATTGCCTTCTAATCAAAATCAGAACATACAGTTCACTGTAGTTTAGAGGCAGCAGTTTGAATCCACTGTGTTATTTCTAGCTGTAGGTGCTGCAGTGATGTTGGAGAGTAGACTCGGCACACCTTTTGAAATTTAATTATTGCTTATTTAATTATGGGAACACATTACAGTTAGTAAATTTTGCATCTAGGGTACTGTAATTAATTAAAGACAGCTGTTACTTCCTACACCATAAGCAGGTGGCAAAAAAAGAGTTTATTCCTTATAAAAATGAAACATCTTCACATACTAATAGACAGTAATAACAAAAGAAACATGTAGAAAGATTGTGGTGTAGCTCAACTAATTTGGAGGAAAATAAGGGCTCAAAAATATCAGCTGTAACACCTCAACACCACAGATTACATTTGCATCAAAACCAGTTAGCAAGAAAGCAAAAAAGTCTGAATAGTTAGCGAGCTAGTAGGCTTAATGAATACAAGTTGTAGTTGGTTGGTTAACATTGCTAGCTAAAATGGATAAACGGTTGAAATAGTTAGCTAAAAGTAATGGATAATGGTTAAATCACATATAAATAAATGATAAACATTTGAAACAGTTAGCTAAGATAAGCATTTAGCTAAAAGTAATGGATAAACAGTTCAGTTAGCTAAAAGTGATGGACAAGTTAAACAGTTCCAATAGTAAGCTGATATACACACTTCTGTGCAACTACTGTACTGCCTCGTCAAACTGTATGAGCTTTTCACCTGTTTCTGCTAGTTACTTTTCTAAGTGGCAGATTACAGATCAGCTCTGTGGTAAAATATTTTTCCAATTACGTGAACAAAGCAGAGAACAAAATCTGTAAACTCTGCAGACGGTTCATCAAGTAGCTTAATCAGACAGGCAGACTTTCATCCCCAAATCAAAGCAGTAGGGCTGATTAGCATTTGGAGCATTGAGTGCAGAACATAAACCGAATGTTCCTCAAACACCCAAAACAACATGCTGAAATGGCTGCAAGTGACAGGACCACTGCAGTGGAATTAACTTCAAGTCAGCACTATAAAGATGGAGAGAATGTCAAGATGATATCCAGAAAAACAGATCAAATGGAGCTGTCTGCTTGACATTTTGAGAACTAAAAACACATTGACGCATTATCATTAGAGTTCTGTTTTTTAAATCATCCTTTATGACCCTGGGATAAGATGAATATATTCTAAAGTTTCATTTTAAACTCACTGGAAATTCTTCAGTCGTCGTCTAGACCGAATGTTCACGAAGGACACAGTTTTGAGAGAATTCTCACACAGGACATGAATCAAGGATTTAGGATGTTACATTTGTATACTGGGAGATCAGTGTTTCAGCTCTAACACTGACATACTGGAAGTATGCTGACATGTATGGTACAATTACTGGTACAATTTCATGTAATAGACAGCAGATGCAGCTTATCAGTATAGGATCTGGACTGTGTCCAGAAGTTTATTAGGCAGCATGACATACAATAGGCTGCAGCTGTAGGATGATGGCAAGAGTCCATCAGTTGATGGTTTCGATATGAATGGATGTTAATGTGTCATTTCAAGCACCAGATCGCCCTGTATAGGAAAAAAAGGCATGGTTGTGTTTGTGGACACTGGGAAATGTGAAGATGCATGTGGCTCTCCCATATACCCATCAAGACCTGATTGTAACCTCGCCCTGTCATGTCTTCTTGTCCACAGAGGGTGGTCAGATCAACAACAACGTGGGACCGGGCTCAAACATGGGCCAGCAGCACCCGTACCCTGCCCTCAGCCAGCTGACTCACGTCTACGAACAGCAGCAACAACAGCAGCAGCAGCAACAGCAGCAGCAGCAAAACAAGGACATGAACAAGTACGCCTCCCTGAAGGCTGTGGGTGAGTATCTGTCAAATTCTCTTATTATCTCACTTATATTTAAATTTTAAGACAAACTGAAGAACAGAGGAGTTTTTTTTTTAAAGTCTGACATTGATGTATTTAAAAAAAAAACAGGTGTTTATTTGCAGCAGTGTTTGTTCAGGGTGCATCACTGACATAATGAATCTTGGGATTTCCCTTATTCTTGTTAGCGGTGTCACCATTCTGATCTGGCAGGCAGAAAAAGGGCAGCAGGTAATTTTTTTCCAGAGGTGTCCTGGAACGAAGTGACTAAACTATAGCAGACCTGCAGGCAGATTTGACAGGTGTTATTGATTGCGCTACCAAACTGGAGCCCGCTTATCAAGCTGTTCGACGGCCTAATGCACGCCACCAAATTCAATGAGCTCTGTTGCCGGTGCAGCTGGTTTGATTTTGCCTCAGCATGCCCATATGTTATTGGCAGCGGCATCACTATTTCATAACCTGAACTCATTCGGGATTGACTTGTGAATTTTTCAGTGTGTGTCTGTCAGCTTGTTTACGCTAGACAGGTACTCTGCCCTCACTTGATTTAAAATTCAGCCCACTCGCACCAGGTAACACATCTAGAGATCTGTAGAAACAGACACAAGGTGCTATTTGTCTGCATTTGTGTCCTTTATTCGAAAATAATCAGACAGAGCTAAATATTTGATCCAGTTGACAAATGTAGGTGTGAACTTTCTCTGTATATCTCTGTAAATTTGGATGCCATTCCCTTGCTCACAGTGCATGTGGAGGGCGCTGACTCATCCCTAGACATGTTACAGTAACAGATTATCGCAACTGTTTATTGTCAGTGCAGCTTTGTGCCCTGGAAACAAGAAGATGTTGTGTAATTATGGTAGCAGTTTATGTAATTGCCAGCAAAACTGAAAACAGAAAAACAGACGAATAATAAGTGATAAGTGGACACATCATCTGTGAGCTTAAAGGAAAGCCAGCCTGCAAGAACATCAACGAAAATTATGATTAACACTGTCATCGTGAGTCCTGGACCCTGGCATCTTTTTATTGTGTGGTGGTGTATTTTTATAAATCCCATCTGACTTGCTAAACATAGACATCAGGCAGTATTTTTTTCAGCACAGCTACAACTGTGTTTGATTGCAAGAAATTGTTCAGTTATCTAAAACGCCAAACGGAAGACGTCTCGGTGTCGGTCCCCGAGGATCAAAGAACAAAGGGATTCTTTCTCAGCTCAACATTTTGCACCAATATTCAACAAGGAGAGGAGAAATCTATCGTAGGAGAGGAAGAGATACCAATTTCCCCGCTGACAGGCGCTTCAGTAGATCAGAGTGCAGTGCAGCCACGAGACACATCGCAGTTTGAGTGAGGGACGTAACCTCACTGATTCTCAACTGGAAAACCTTGCTCTCTGATGTTAGGCTACAGCTTTCCTTTCATCTCACAGCACATTAAACCAACAGATGGATGCAGCACATGCTCTGAGGATTGAGGGTGGCATTTTGGGAAATGTAGGAAATCTCTAACTGGAGGGAAATTAGAGGAAGGTCGATGGGAAATAGGTAAAAGGGGAAGACGAATTCAAGTAGGATTATTTGGATTTGTTAAAAAGAAAATTCAGAATGTACTCTAAGCAGTTATTCTAAAGATGTATTGTTCTTTTAAAGCTCTGGGATATATTTTGCTGCTCAAAAGCAGTCTTAAACCTACAGTTTATTATCTGGGAATCAAAGCTAAAGAAACAAACATGAAACGTTCCAAACATTTTATGAAAATAAATGACCTCAATCCTTAAAAATACATCTACTCCATCTCTCTTACTGAAATATTCACATTGTTTGAATAAGCAAATCTATATGCATTCTAGTTTAACTGGACCCATGATGTTTCATACTTGAAAAGCCCATTCTCACTGTATAATGGGACACCACAATATGCAACCAAGGGCTGAAGTGCTAACAAAAAAAAGCCTGAAGCAAGCTAAAAACATTTCAGCATGTCAGAGTGATATTTTAGCACTGAAATGGAGAAAGAAATGTATATTGACAATCTCAATATCGTGTCCTGTCTCCTTGACTTGCTTTTCTTGGAGAAATGTTCTGACCGAATAGCTTGAAGTGAAATTCTTTAATATTTACAACAGTTCGATTGAGTAACGTAACATCCTCTTTTACCCCAACAAAGATCAAAACCAGACCTTTAGAGCTTCAGCCTCTGCAGTTTGTAAAACTGTAAAATGTAGACATACTAAGTGTCAGGATCCAACATGCTTTCCCATTCTTCCTGCTGATGCTGCTTCTCGTCTTCTTAAAGACTCAGTTTTTCGTTTCAGCAGCTTATAAAAACTTAGTTCTGGGTTCTTTACCCTGTTGTTAGTGCATCCCACCATGCGGCAGCTTTTGGGTATTTTTTGTTGTATGTTAGAAGATAGAAGAGACAAGCCCCTTCACACAATACAAAGTCAGCGGAGAGCGATGAATTGTTTTCCCCTCCGGTGTGGGTGGGACTTAATTGCGCTCTGTCTCTATACAAACAAGCCAGCGTTTTTTTTTTCTCTCCGTATAGCAGAATGATAGTGGGTTGAACGAAACCTTTCTCCGGCGCTGGCTAACGAAGCATGGAGATCTGTTAGGACCAAATCTGTTTCATCGCACAGACTTGTTTACTGCTGCAGCAGAAACAGTGTTCTCCACCGCTGCAGAGATAACACAATGGCAACACAGTGAAGTGCACCACTTCTGTTTTTTTCCCCCCAGTTACTCCAGAGCACATGCATGTAGACCAATTCCTGTTTTACAGAAGATGTTGTTGATGCTGGTCAATAAATTACACTATAATTTCATTACTCTCGTACAGGCAGAAGACAGAATCGTACTTGTAAATGGATGCAGTTAACCTTTTGGAATAAAAAAGCTGTAAACTCCTACACACTTTTCTGCTTTTTTTCTCTTTAACAGTGACCTTCAGCAACACCGGTTTGCAGACTAAAAACACAAGTGAATGGTTTGGCACACAATGCACTGGAGTAACAGCCTGAAACTAGTTAACCAAGAACTGGTTTTGAATAGACAATCGTGAGATTTTCAAATATTTGGATCACTAAAAGAAATTTTCAGAGGAGGAGATTTAATGTTGCCCATTGCTTCCCTGTTCCCAAGCATTTTTTCTGTATAACTATCCAATGATAACTAAATGTTAACTGTGAGTGATTACTATTCTGAAGCAGTTATTAATCTCTGCAAGTTGATTTTTATAACATACTGGCATGTTCTGAAAGCAGTGACTGTCTGGAGGGTTGGAAGTACTGTAAAATGTACACTTTTTCAAGCTAATGGGATAAAAGTGCAAAAATACGTATTTGGTGAGGCACATTTGCACATTTGTGAAGACTGAATTGAGTCCAGGCAGCAATATAGAAATCACAGCACGTCTGTCAATATTCTTTCCTTCCTCCTCTTCAGCTCCTTCCAATATCTAAAGTGGCCCTTCACCACTTCTCCGAGACCGTTTTCACATCTCCCGCTTGCTCTTCTTACCTTTAATGTCTTGGTTCAGTTTTCTCTCCGTTACCTCCCTCTTCTCTCTCACCTTCTCTCCTGCTCCTTCCCTCCCACCTCTCCCTATTTCCCATCCTCAGTTCTTCCTTCTTTCATATAACCACCTTTATCACTCCCCTCCTGCCCCTCTCCTCTGCTTTTCCCCCTCACCTTTTCTTTTTGCTCCTTTTGTCTGCCTCTCCCACATGCACCATCTCCTCTTCACCCCCTGAACCCATCCACCCCCTCCCCGCTCAATCCATCACACTCCATATCGCTCCTTAAAGAATCATTGGGCTGCTAATCTCGATCCTCCCTTATAGTGGCTCATATCTGATTCCATTTCTGTAATTGAAGGCAAGGCCTCCCCCCTCTAGCTCACACTTGACTGACAGATTTCCATTCCACAAGTGGTATTCAAAGCTCCTATGAAATGATTGGAAACCTGTTCAGAGATATAGCACATATACAGCACAGGAAGCCTGGATTTCCAGGAGGCAAACTGCCATTACTGTGAGTCAAATGATGGAAACGTAACACACAAGCTGTGAAAAACGTGTATGTGTGTGTGGAGTAAGAGAGGGAGAGCGACTAAATGACAGCAAACAGAACCAAAATGCCAGCTGTGCCTCTTTTTGAAGTCACCTTTGTTTGCGCTCCGCTAATCTTGAGCAACATAAATGGACTTTTCTTTTCTCCTCCTCCTCCTCCTCCTCCTCTGGTGTTTTCACTGCCTGTTGACCCCCTGAGAAATAGAACCAAGTCTAAGATCAACACCATTTTCCCAAAACCCTGGAATCGCCTCCTTTTCCTTTTCTTTAATTGCTTCTGCCACTTTCCCAATGGTCTACCGTCCAGCTGATAAGCCACACTTCTGTCAATCAATAGCCATCTCCACTGTCCCCCTGTGCATCTATATAAGGTCACTTTATCGAATTCTAACTGCAACCAAGGCGAAAACCAACTAATAAATGTCCCTGAATGCAGACCTGTAGCTCAGTCCAGAGGAGGACGCAGTCTTCTACATGTACGGATCACCAATTATTACTCATATCTAACACACATCTGCTGAATCTGCCACAAAATCTACTCTCTCTTTACAACACGCCTTCTAATAAGTTATTGTTTCACATACATACGTCAACAACGTACATGTAAATCGACAGTAACTGGGGATAGTCATAATAATCTGTCATGTGTATATCAGTCATACAATATCTGAAACTGGAAGGGGTTAAAGCACTTTTTCATGTTTTTTTTTCATCTAACTATAGGCTTCCACACACCCCACCTGTTGCTGTCATATATATTGCAGTGTTTTGTATGCAAGACTTTGTCAGTATGAAATGATTAATTATCACATTTATTTGAGAACATGTAAATTATCCTCGCACCTCAGCTGTTATTTCATCTTCTACAATCCTCTTTACATGCAAATCAGTTTAAAAAATGAAACACAGATGGAAAATTTCAGCCTTTTTTTGTCTATTGTTTTAGTGCAGCATGGAGAAGTGGTGTGTTGAGAGGTCTAAAAGTCTAACATTAGCAGCTCTGTGAGGTTGTACAAGGGTGCTTTGAGCTTCATGCTAATGTTAGGACGGCAACATGCTCATAATGACAATGTTAACTGATGTTTAGCAACTAAAAAAATTCCATGTTCACCAACTTCGTTTGGTGTGTTAGCATGCTAACATTTGCTCATTAGCGCTGAACACCAACACCTGTTAGCTAAGGTTAACAGCAATGTCATTAGTTTTGCAGTTTTTTTGTTGACCTGCTCGTGATGTCAGAGGATCACCAAAGTCTTTAGGATCATCTGGACACTGTGGATGACAATCCTTCCAGTTGTTTGTTCGATATTTTACTAAAAACCAAAGCTCTCAACCTCATGATGGCCTTAAAGGTTAAAGCTCCAGTGTGTAAGATTTAGTGGAACATAGCGGTGAAGGTGCAAATTGCAACTAAATGAATACTTTCCCACGCCTCACCCTCTCCTTACAAATATGCAAAAGCAAAAGGCCATATCTAGAGCCTGTGTTTAATTTGTCTGTTCTGGGTTACTGTAGAAAAATTGTTCAACGTGGCGGACTTCATGGAAGAGGACTCGCTCTCTGTAGATATTATGAGCTCATTTTTAGGGAACAAAGACATAACAATTCTTATTTTTAGGTGATTATACACACAATGAAAACATTCGAATGAATATTATATTCCTAAATCTTATACACTGGACCTTTAACTTTGGGGATCGGATCACAAAAGTCATTAGGATGAATAATTTGGGAACTGTTAATGTCGTTACAAAATTTCATTGCAATCAATCTAATAACTGTCAAGGTAGACTAACCTCAGATTGCCAACATTGTCATTCCAAGTACCACACTGGCTTCCTAAAATGTTTATGACAATGAAATGCCACATTTTCAAGTATTCTCAAACAGCGCACAAGCAATTTGCACCTGTGTCTCAAATAGACAATTTTATGTGCTACAATTGCCTCTTAGCCTGACATTACTGTATTTCCACAGCGGAGATAATAGCTGATGTACTACAGAAAGCAGTTTCAGTTTACATCTCACACCCTGTGCCAATATCGAATATCTTTATATTACAGCATTATAACCATTCACTTGTAAAGAGTTTACTTTGCAGTGGAAAATCCTCACATTTACACATTTACTTCATCATAAGACAATGAAACTCTCCACTGATACCCAGACTAATTGATGCTCTTGGGTAGGTTGGCAGCACTATGACAGGGAGATCCACCCACTGCCACGTGGAAAATATTAAAACATTTGAGGAATACAAAAACATATTGTAAAATGTCAAAAGAAATGTATTGTAGGTATTAAAAACTTCTTTAAATTAATGAACCTTCAGTCTCATTGGCAGTAGACCACCTGATTGGCTAATAAAAATCAGATTGACATGCAGGAATAAGGTCATTATTTTATTGGCAGTAAGGGACTTCAGAGCAGCAGTTCTTGGTGTTTTTTTTTTCCTGATGCATAATGCGTGTTAGTCTCTGTGGGATGCTGGCCTTTCTCAGGCAGAGGCATGCAGAGCCCACACTGCGTAACAGCGGTGTTTTCCGTTTCCACTCACGTACACCGCTGGATGTGTGCACTGTTGAGCTGACTGCCGCCGGATTGATTCACCTGTCGCCTGAGCAAGTTTGATCCCTAGGGGCGGTCTAGCGACGGCTCGGCGGGTGAGACGCTTCTCTCCCTCCACCCCTCTCCTCACCCACAAGCCCCTCTGCTATTCCCTCACAGGGCTGCTCACTCGTTTCTCTCCCCGTTCACAGAGCGATAAACTAGATTTATAGTTAGAGCGGCAAAGCAAACTCGCTGAGTGTGTTAACTTTATCTTCAAGGACGCGGAGGCAACAAGGGCTAAAGAGTAATGACTCGACTGTGAACGTGTTATTCGACAGGAAAAAAAGGTCACATTTTCGCAGTGATAAGAGAGACTGTAGCTTGGTGACAGTGACTGACAGAGAGAGGAAGAAATGTGAGGCTTTAAACTGCTCCAAGGCTAAAGAAACACACAGCACTGAAAATGCATCATATCCACTTGTTACACTTTGCAGCAGCATTTTAATAAGGCACAAAGCTAACATGTTTATACAGGGCACATTTTGAAAAAGACAGCACCCGTGAGCCAAAAAACCTACCCTACTGGATATATGGCAAGGAATTCTTGGAATCTTTTTATATATTATGTGGAATAGGACATTTTGTCCTGTCACTCACACTGGTTAGGGTTAGGTACAGACAGTTACATGTACTGTATGAGGGTCATGCTACTATGGTTGAAGAGCAACTACTATAGTACATGTTCTGATGTGTTTTCTGCATCTTTTTTGTCAGAACCAAATCATGTCAAATGCTGCGTACACCAAGGTAGATACATAATTTCTGTACCAGAAAGCATTATACCCCTGTAAGTGCACTACCCTTGATTTCGTCCCTAGAAAGAGCAATCAACAAGGTCTTCTTAAAATCTTGCACCTTGGAACATGCACCATGTTGGAAAAGATGACCACCATAGAGCCAGATATTCTTCCTCTTTCTACCATAGTGAATACCTACACACCACCCAGAAACTGGATGTTTTTTTTGGCTTTATAAGAGAAGAAGCGAGGTGGAGGAGACATTCTGGGCTTTCCTTTTGATTTAACTCCTCCGGTGGCACGACAGGCCTCTATATGCAGGCGTTTACAGTAGCCTCGACGCCCTGCTTGGTCAGTTACAGTAGATGAGGATAGGCTGACTAACAAAGTTCTCAGATCTGTTCTATGGGATCTGTTCTATGACCTGTTCAGACTGTGGGAGTATAAAGGGATGGGATGTTTTCTATCCAAACTTCTGCCTGTGTGTGCATGCTTTTGCATATATCTTACTTTGTAGTTTGATCTGCAAACCGCAGAAAGTTTTATTTTATCAGTCACTCTATATAACAATATTTTCTTCTTTCTGTTTCATAGAAAAACGGACAAGCTGAAGATATGTCTTGTCTTATAACCAAACAGCCAAATTGAAGGAAGGGAATTCATTTAGATTTGAAGATTTAACCCAAGATTTCAGCTCTGCTCTTTCATGTCCACTTAACATTTTCATTAGCTCTGTTTTTCTGTCCCTTTTCTTTCAGCTGCCAAGTACAACGGTGAACTCTACAAGCGTCGGCTGATGGTGGAGCTGCCAACAAAAGGCGGGCTCCCTCTCCAGCCCATGGGCAACTCCAGACCCTCCATGGGCAACATGTCGTCGATAACCCCTCCGATGACTACCAACCCCATGGCTTCTAACCCAATGACCTCCAATCCCATGAACCCTACCATCACCCAGATGACCTCCATGACCCAAATGACGTCTATGATGCCCATGACATCTATGACACCCATGACCTCAATGACACCCATGACCACCCTCGCTCCGATGTCCTCCATGACCCCTATGACCTCCCTCGGTCCACTGACTCCTGAGCCTGTGGCTACCTATGTCACTGAGATGCCGAACATCTCCTCTGTCTCCACCCTCCCAACAGAACGGCACATAGCCGGTGGTGGAGGAGGAGGGGGACTCAAGCCGAATGGCCACAAACCCAAAGGCAGCCATGGTCACGTTGCCTACAGCTCTCATAGCTCTCACACTCACGCTCACAGCCACAGTAGCAAGCCGCCAGGACTCGGGGCTACCTCCCTGGCGCACATGGCAGGGACAATGCCAGGTGGCACGTCCCTGGGCATCTCCAGGGCCGCAGAGGCTGCCATGGGCTCCAGCTCGGCTACAATGGGCCGCCCATTGGCATACAGTTCCAACACAATTGCGGCTGGGCATGCAATGGGGCTAGGGCTGAAGGCCTGGGATGGGACTGAGACGGTGGGCCGGAGGAAGGCCTATGGGCACAAGAGGCCTCAGTGTACCGTTCTGGAGCCCAACCAGCTCCACAGCACCAGAGGCCACAGCCACAGCCAACACTTTCTCCCCACACAGCCCTACTTTGTGACCAACAGCAAGACAGAGGTGACTGTGTGAGAGAGGAAGAAAGGGAGAATGGGGGGAAGGATGCATGTGGAGTGTTGGCACAAGTAATGTCATGAGTTGAGACACCAACTCCTGAGGTGGTCAAAGGTGCAGATCAATGTGTGTGTTTGTGTGGCTCGTTGGTACACTGGTGAATGTGGTGAGACAGTGACACTGTGTCTGAGTGGTCCTCGTTTCACAAACAGAGAGTTCACCAATCAAATCACTGAACAGACCCTTGTTGTCAAGAGGATGGCATCCAAGTTGGTGGCATCTGTTACCATAACTTCAAACAGCCTACAGAGCAGGGATGTCTGTACACTTGTGGTGATATTGGAGTGTTGTCTCACAGCTAATATCTACTCGGTAATGATGACAATACCAGAGTATTACACAGCAACTACACACGGATGAGAAAGTGGGAGACTGCTGATATTAAGAGGGATTGGCTTTACAGACCAAACCTGAGAAGCAATATGAGGAATTAAGTGTAAAGCACCGAAGCATCATGGGAAAGAAGAAATACAGCAAGTTTACCCACAAACCTCGCAACAAGACTTCTGCTCATCTGCCCAACAAAGTGTCGAATGGTTTGGATGAAATGACGTTCATTTATGATTCACCCCCGAATCTCCTGAGGGCTTTGAAACAGACACATGATGAGGGCGCTGGGCTTTGGACTGCAGACATGCAGGGCTTTGTACTGTGGCTATTCAGAAGCGCCTTCATAAGCTCTGCAGCTGAAGGTCGCCCTTTTCCACAAGGCTCCAGGACAGAGAATGGAGGCTGTCACACTGGCATTGTTCTGGTCTGATCTCATCTGTGTGGTGACAGCTGGCCCAAAGAAAGGATAAGGAGGCAGGGAAGGCAGCATCTGGATGATGCTGCAGCTAGCAGAGGCTCCGATTTTCGTACACACACAGACACACAAATCCACACATTCATGCACATGCAGACACGTTTTCACACACAGAGAAATGTATACTGTAGAAATACCACATGTCAGGGTTTGACCAATATGGGATTTTAATGAGTGGTCCCAATAATTTTAGAATCCATGTACAGATCTAATTTCTGCGTATTTATTATCTTTCAAAACACTGTCAAAGTTCAGTGTTTCCCCAAAATTATATTCTTGTCCAGACCATCACAGTACTCAAAAACTCTCAAAGTAAACCCCCTAAAAAAATAAATTGAAATGGCAGCTAAGTCACAATGACCCACAGCATCCATTCAATAACAAGGGTACTGTTTGGGAGACCAATACTTTTTTTTAAATTAGAAAACTATTTTCAAAAGGTTCCACAACAAAGAAATGACGCTTGGGGAAATACATGTTTTGCTTCCTTGCCAAGACTTAAAGTAGATAAATGCATGTTAAATATTAAGCTACTACGAGCAGTCTGTTAGCTTAGCTTAGCACAAAGACTGGAAATCGAGGAAACAGCTAGCCTAGCTCTGTCCAATAAGAATATCTGCCTACAAGCACCTCTGAAGCTAAACTAATTAATACAGTTATATCCTGTTTGTTTAACTCAAACAAAGCCACACTATTTCTTACGCACAGTAACTTCTTAACAAAACATTTTAAAAAGTAATTAGATGTTCAAATGTAAAACTGTTTTGATGTAGCTGTGGCCAGTATTTGGCCTTGATCAGACTATGTGTGGACAAAAAGATTGAATTGAATGAAAAATGTGATTTATGTATGTATGAACACAGACAGTATACATCAAATATAGGTCAATTGGGCAACAGTATATGCCTAACTTACTTCAATAAGTGGACCAAATGTATCCAATCTACTGAATGCTTTGGCTTCTTGACATTTCTGCACAGACTTTGCATAGGATGTTATATTTCTGTAATTATAGACGCAAGAAACTAAAAAAAGTGAAAAGTGGGTGTAACAGGAATAAAAATACCACATTTTCTCGCTGGCAATGTAAGACACTGCCATGAGAAACTAGGCTTGATTAGATCACTCACTGTACTTAAGTTTTAGCTTAAAAAAAAAAAAAAAAACACATCACAACCGCCAGAAAAAAACCCTATCTGGGTTACATGATTCAAACATAAAAATAAATCCTTGAGTCTGACAAATAGGCCAAATCTTCTAAGGGCTTCTCTAAGCCTATATTACTTGTTTTGTAATGATGTGGATTATTAGCGGCTACAGCCACAGTTATCATTTTGACCTTGTTATCTAAAGTGCTGCTTCCACCTCTAAGACCCTCTTTACACTCGCGATTAAGATGCATTTTAAAGGGATCAGATTGTAATCACAACATGCTTATCCACATTTAAATGTGAACGCAGCCAAGACACAGTGAGGAGGGATTATGACTGGTTTGATTAAACCATCTCTGGAGGTGTTTTGGAAATGTGTGTGCAGATCCAACTGAAGCACAAGCACAAAAAAAGGCGATGGGGCAGTATCACACTTACAAAGACAGATTGTCAGGACATTTGTGGATAGAGAACAAGCAAAAAGGTGTTGGTTGTCAATTTTGAAGCATGTAAATACAAGTGGAAGAGGTGCTCATGACAATCTGTTGAGACAAACGATTGGATTTCAGTGTGACACATTTTATTGGGAGCTCCAGCAGAGCTGCACCCAGTTTGGGTACACTGTGTGTCCAGGCTGCATGTAGATCTGAGCTGCAAAGAATGGGCTAATTCTATGGCTTCTGAATCAAAAGCCAGAAACAACATGAAACAAGCCAGCTGAGCATAAGATAAGGGGGTCTACAGGAGGGGATATTTCACACCTCATGCTGTGGAATCCCCGCTGCCTTGAAGGTCACATGACTGGAAACATGAGACCCAATTGAAGGCATGGAATAGGATTTAAAAAGTCGTCAGAGCGGTAAAATGTGTCACCTCTACACCTCCACCACACTCACACACAAACACACACACACATAGAAACATTACAGGGTGGACTCTGCTTTCCTTCTGCTCCCACAGTGCCGAGCGGCAGGCGTCATCACAGCAGGTAGACAAAGAGTCAGTACTGTTACTGCGCCTGTTGTACATGAAAGACTGTGAAACTCCAGACCTTGGCCCTTTGTAGCGATAACTGATATTATGCTTTTTATATATAAAAATATACATAGCCTTTCTCTCTTAACCTCTTTCTTTTCATCTTCTTCTTCACTTCTTTTTTTTCCCTTCTTCTTTGCTCCCTCCGTGTCTGAGTGGAAGCCCGTCAGAGCAGAAATACCTGCGAGAAACAAAAAGACAGGGCTGTTGGTGATGAATCTTTTCTGTGATAGTGGAGTACAGTCCTGATGAGACAGTGAATAATAATAATTCACCCCCACCTTGAAAGGCATGATTGGTTTCCCCCTGTGCATTGTTCTGGCAGGAAATATAAGTGATTGATTCTGTGTGCCAAAAAATGTAATTCAGTTTGCAATTTTGTACCATTGTGTGTCCTCTTGAACACTGCGCACATTTCACTATTTATAACTTTTTGTACATCTGTGTGAGTGTGTGCGTGTGTGTGTGTGTGTGTGTGTGTGTGAATCCAACTTTGGCATATGATTATTGTCTCTGAAAAAGTCAAAACTCAAACAAACAAACCAAACAAAATGATTCATATATAAAATTAAGTTCACAATCCCATAAACCTGTCTGCATCCGATGGGAATTCTTTGCAAATTTTGTTGTTTCTTTTCCTCCTTCCTTGTATTTATTTCCTCCTTTTCTTGACAGCTGGTGGTTTTATTTGTGACAGAGTTGAGAAGCGGGTCAATGTTTGCTCAGGATGTGCATTATCAGACCCAATTGACTTAATCCAGCAAGGCGGAGATGTGGAAATATGAACCCTCCTTGTCACCCCTGTATTGCTCCAGCCTTAAAGCTCATTCAGCTCTGCAGAAAGCAGCCACTGGAACAGGCAGGGCAGGACAGTGGAAACAGCTGGTAAACAAAAAACCCCCTCTTTCCTCGCCGTAGCAGCCAAAATAAACCTGATAGAAAGGGAATTGGCTGCGCTGGCTGGGTCACGGTTGATAGGGTCAGGGCCACAGATGAGTGGGTTCAGGAGGCAGTCATGTCTGACATTTTTCATCAGACGAGTCAGTCAGACAAAAAATACCACAGCAGAGACAAAAGGACACAGGTAGTCTGCAGGCTCAAAACATCCAGCTCAGTAGGAGAGCCAGCAGGAGCTCGGGAACACCGGGTGTTCATCATTTATTGAAAATATAATCTTTGAGATTCTTGTTTTTTGAGAACACAATTTGGTGATAAAATGTAGTGCTTGTACTTACCACAACAACAAAGACATTCAGTCTTCATAGATTATTATTACGGATTTCTTTCCACAGCAAGTAGTCAGTTTTACTGTAGCTTTACCTGTATGCCAACTTTTTCCGCTATTATTTCAGAGAAAGAGCAGAAACTCCTAAACAGGGTACAGAATGAATCACCGCTCACTAAATCTCGCAGTGGCCCAGTCACACCAGCATTTTGAACTTTCACGATCAGTGGATTTGCTCCTGGAAGAGTAGTAAAATCTGCATCGCATTTTTTAATATTGAGTTCAAACGTTGGTCAACTTTGCAATGTGACTTTGCGTTGTTGACCAACAACAAGCCCTCAAAGCTATCGTGACTTTCACATTTTTTTAAAGGACCAGTGTGTAGGGTTTAGTGGCACCTAGCGATGTAGTTGCTGATTGCAACCACCTCGCCTCACAAGCTGTTTCCTATCTTAAAGCACAGTGGCTGCGAAATGGGTGAAAAACCAAAAAGGCCCTATCCAGAGCCAGTGTGTCTGTTCTGGGCTACTGTAGAAACATGGCAGTTTAACATGGTGGACGGCATCTGTACAGTATATACGCAGATGGCTCATTCTAAGGTAACATAAACACAACAATTCATATTTCAGGTGGTCATTCACTAAAGAAAACACAGTTATGAATAAAAAATATTCTGTAAATAGAGCCCCTTTAATCTTACACACTAGACCTTTAACTTCCTCTGTTGGATTATAAACTGCTCCACAAAGATTCATGGATTGCAGACAGTTTGAGACAGTAGCTGATGTTATGAATAACTTACCTACAACCACACAATTCACAAATACAAATAAATGATTTTCACTGTGCCGCTTTCCGGTGTGACCAGGCCTTTAATTGATCAAACTACCAGTCGATCAAAAGTTCACTGACCCAGCTGGCCACGCTGTAGTAACTGACATCATTCAGCATTGTGTCAGTGATCACCTCTTCACCTCTTAGTGTCTTACTACCTACCATGACACTGCCAAATGAGTTGCAAATTTAAGAAATGGACCACACAGTGTGAACTCATTGCTCAAAACCATTCAGGTCCTGATTGCACTGTAGGTGCACTGCCTGCCACAGCTCAAACGTTTTTCATTATGATTTTTTTTTCTTCCCACTGAATGAAAGTCAAATGAAGAGTGGAGGTGCAATTGGCCTAATTATAGGAATCAGACCCAAGTTAGAGGGTGCAGCAGTTCACTGGCGCACTGATCAGCAACAGAGGCAGGAACAAGAATCAGACCAGTGAAGCATTGAGCCTGAAGTTGTGTGGTATTAAAGCTTTGGCTGAATATGCTGTGACCTGGAGTTAATAACTAATATTATATTGTGTTTTTTACTGATATGTGCTATATTTTGACTGAATTTACATAAAACATCATGTGGAGACACATGAGCAAGACCTATTTCTCAGTTCAGTTTATTTAATCCACTTAATTTAATCACCAGCCTTGGATTTACTTCGCATCGCACACCAGCTTGGTAACGAAAACCAGAGCTACGTGCAGCTTATCGATGTCATGCTACATGATTTTTTTGTACTATATATTTTTCTGCATGTTCTACCTTTTTCTCCAAACTGGCATGGTCCACTGTGGTCTTCATCGTATAGCCACGGTGTGGAGTTATTGATCCCCTGGGTCCCACCCCTCTTCACACAGGAGCCAGTACGAGTTGCTATTGCAGCAACAAAGATCCCTAACTGGCTTCCCACCCACAAAACACACTGCCAATTGTGTTCCGCTTGAGATTTGAACACAGCAACAGAACTTTTTAGCCCTGCATCACCTGAGCCATTACGCTACATTACTCACCTCTCATAGCCACGTAACCACCACTGTGGTCATTTTCTATTTGCTCTTGCTGTAGTGAGTGTTTTGAGTCTCGATCTCAGAGATGAAACGCATGAACATGTGTTGAGCTATCGCTGAGATTCTGGAGGGCCTACTCGTATTGTGTCATAACGACAAAAAGAAAGGCAAACAGCAAGAGTGGCAGACAAGAGATTTTTGAATTTATTGCAATGTCTCCAAACAAGACTGGAAGGCAAACACCTAACAAACTCACCCACCCACCAACTCACAATATACAATTTGACAAGTACTAGAAATGACAAAACTGAGAGTTACAAAAGCCTTTACTCCCACTGGCCCACACAAGCACTGAGGGATAGAAAGAGGCAGGTGACAGAGGGGGTGAGGCAGTTATAGGAGGTGTGAGATATGAAAATGTGGACTGTGGTCGAATTTCTCTCTTGGTTTAACTCTGAAAAAAGCAACCCCATTAGACAAGTCGTGCTGAAATCGAGCTCTCTTGTTCAGCAGAGCAGCCAGCCGCCGGGAGAAAACCACACAGTGGAGTTTCTACAAGGAATATTCAATAAGAGACAGGAAAGGAGCTGTACTGGGATCAGTGGCCAGGGGGGCTTTATGAGTTCTCACTGTGGTCTTTAATCACCAAAACCCGGAGAAATGTGGGGATGAGCTTTGGTGCTGCGACAGGGACTCAGTCCACAGTGGCACAGTGCAAAAGACAGAAAAGGGACTTAATATCAACACTCAATGGGGAGGAAGCTATTAATTATTGATATTGCAAAAAGTTGGTGGCACGGCAACAGCTCCATTTGGATAGCTGTAATTCAGAGTTGACTGTTGGCTCTCACACACACACAAACACACATTTTATGTTGTTACACTTTTGTTACAGACATGTAGACTCGCAGACTTGTATTGATCATTCATGCAGCAGCTCAGTAGATTCCTAAATCGATCATTGATTCATTCAGACGGTCTGGCCATTACCAATATACACCGGAACATGTATTTGTCAGCTCCTGTTGAGTATTTCTATTTAAACTAAAGATGTGAAGCATGGATTGTTCATGTGAATGAATCAGGACAATGCAGCAGTCTGTAAATATTCATTTCTTGGTGGGGAGGTAGTGAAGAATTAATCACTTTTTTCTATTAACCGCTACAGATAAAATGCAGTATTCTCTTTAGTACACTCTTTTCATTAAAGAGAAGAAAGAGCAGCGTTATCATGATGAGAAAGTGGGAAATGTACAGTACATCGAGGATGACACTAAAGGGCTCAAACACACATTTTTACTGGATTTTCCTCCACTCTTTTCTTTTCTATCCTTTACCGTTGCTTTTTGCCTACTTGATAGCGTTGTTAACATTACAGCCTATGAAGAGCGGCGCCTGTATGATCAGAAAAATCAATATATCACTATATTATTAAAAGGGGTTCTCGTCAGCTATGTTTACGACTTTGTATAGCATCAGTCTTTATGCGCAATGTTTTCACCAAACCAGAGCTGTCTACTTATGCACACAGAGACAGAGGAGATGCAGTGTTTGTTGTCCAGTAACGCTCAACATCTGTTTTAAAAAGGGTTTGCTCCTATGGTGTGCTTTATACTGTATGTATGATTTTTATCATGAACCTATATTAAATATATTTGCTGTTAGAATTAACCGAAAGGATATCAATCACAGTGGATGTGAAAAATACTGAAAGACCTCTGCTATGGTCCAGAGCCGAGGGATTTTCCATTACCTTTGAAGAATCAATAAGCTATTTACGATATGACTATCCATTAGTAATCATATCCTTTTATAGAACAACTCATTGATTAACTCATTTTGGTGTTAATCATGCATTACATACAAAATTATATGAGATCCAGTTTTCTATTTTTGATGTCCAGACCAGTTTGTGGTATTTATGCATATGTGTATATGGATACATATGGCCCCAACACTGCATTTATGCGTGACTAGTAAAGCATATTTTCTATGGTAGAGCCCATCTCCCACTATTGTTTGCACAGTAGCTTATAATATGCACCGTGATGCCCCATTGTCCTTTTACTGTTTACTGACTTTATAATTTGTGAAATTAAGTTATGAAAAAGCTGTATTTTGGTACTATTCAAATATTGTTAGAAAAAGAGATATAGCAGACGTTTTGTCCAAGAAATATATTACCATAGTGTTGCTATGAATCTGTCTGTTTACTTTATTTTGGGGAGGGATGACAGGGATATTTTTGTTCTTCCTTTGTCGTTGATTTGCCATCTGACAGTATATCACCATTGTTCTATATACAACTTTCTTACGTGGCAATAAAAGATGACTTCTGTAAAAAAAACGCTCCTCTCTTTGCTTTACTTTGGTGTCGCCTTTTATTCTCTTTTGTTTCTTTGTCCTTCTTCTTTATTCCCCCTCCTTCTCCTCTTCATATCTCCCCACCCACTTCCCTCCTCTGTTTCCCTTGGCTCTCTACTTCCCAGCAAACATTTGATGTTAAGTAGATGTTGATAGAATGGATTGGACTAACTTTGGAAACACATTTATATATAGCAGCAAAGTAAAAGCTGAAGTGACATTCATACACGGCTGCTTCCTGCTTTGTTTTTTGAGGTTGACACCTAAATGTCAGTCAAAAAAAAAATTCAAAATCTATTTTTCCTCTCTGTAAAATGCTGATAAATTACTACCTCTTTCTCTGTTTTCTTGGCACTCTGCATACAGTGACAATAGACATTAAAGTGAGAATCCTTAAGATTTTCAAAAATAAAACTCATTTTGATACTATACATTGTCTGTTTGTTTTTTCCAGCGACAACCCTGAAATGTATTTACATTCAGTAATTACCCCTCTATACACTAGTTTTCATGTTTTGGTAATGTTTTGTTAGTGGCGGGGTCCACCAGGGATTTAGTTCACCAACCTTGACATGGTTGTAATCTCATTAAGATCTCATTAAAATGAAGAGAAAAAAAAAAAAAAAAAGGTCCAATGTGTAAGATTTAGGGGGATTTATTGTCAGAGTATGTTTTCATTAGTGGATAATTACCTGAAAATAAGACTTCTTTTGTTTTTGTTACCTTAGAATGAGTCTTTTATATCTACAGACACCACTGGTGTGCTATTACTACTGCCATGTTTCTAATGTAACCCAGAACAGACAAACCAAACACTGGAGAGGACCTTACACATTGTTTGTGAGTTTTTCCTACAAGAAGCGCAGGTTGAGACAAGTGGTATATATTTGGTATCACTCTGAATCTTGACCATTAGTATTGTCACTAAATCCTGCACACTAGACCTTTAATGCTAACCCAACTTTTCCTACTGCTGCTGCTGCTAAAACTTTTAACTGGTAAATCATCTTTTACTGAGAAGTTGTACCAAGACACTTCATTATTTATTAAACAATGCACATTTTTTTGGCCTGATTAAACAGATTAAACCGCATAGCGTTTGTTGCTCCCAGAATTGTAGGACCTGTCATGTAACCTTTAATCATAGGTATTAGCAGATTAATATTTTGAGAAATCTTTTTAGGATTTGGGCTCATAAGTGACGTTAAAATAATTTTGTCTTTGTTTTTTTACATATTCTCAAAACAAGTGACAGATACTGCCACAGCTTTATTTTAGTGCTCATTTGACTCTTGCCTTTATACTTTTTGGCATGTAGTTCTCTCAGCATCACCTCTGGGAGGTTTGCAGATTATTTTTGGCAACATGCCTTTCATTAATAATAACTTTAGAGATAAAGGGTTGCAGGGAAGATGAAATGTGCCTCAGTCTACAAAGTCACAATATTCAATTATCAAAATGTTACCAACCATAAAATATTTCCTGGATCCTCTGCTCTCCTCTCATACCTCTGTCCCCTGTTGCTTCTCTCTATGATTGCCGGGCTGAAGCCAGAGCGTTAATGTGTCCTTGGGCTTCAAACAGAAGATCACTGCCAGACGAAATCAGACCCACTGTTTGGGTTGTATTTTTTTTATTATTTTTTTTTTTTTACCTTCAAATGAACCATGCATGGAAGGAAAAAAAAAAAAAAAAAAAAAACCTCAAATGTTGTCTTCACACTCATCCGAATACACACAACAGAATGCACAATGTGAGTTTACACTAATTACTCAGGCTGCCAGTGCCAGTCCAGGGAATTTAACTAAAACAAAGCAAACCTGCTTTTCCTCCCACTCCCCTGCCAATACCTCTACCGTCCCGAATCATGCTCAGCAGAGCGAAGCTGCACAACACAAGCTTTCTGTGTGTTTTTAAACCATCTGGCACTGATCTCTACTTCAACAGTCAGGGGCATCATCATCATCATCATCGCAATCATCAT
Organism: Argyrosomus regius; assembly: GCA_946959425.1. Classification (NCBI taxonomy): domain Eukaryota; kingdom Metazoa; phylum Chordata; class Actinopteri; family Sciaenidae; genus Argyrosomus; species Argyrosomus regius. Next base: position 16,039,105 of record OX336900.1, read on the forward strand.
CATCATTTTTTAGTAGAAGTTTTCCCTGATCTCAAATAGTCAAAAAAAATGACCTCCTAAGTCCTAAACACTTTTCCTTGACCTGGATGGCAAACATCATGAGGTCAAGGAAATGTTGATGTTGCAGCCCCATGGAACTGTGGGACTGTATTATCTCCTTTCCTTTCATAAAGGATGGTCAGGTTTATCCTTTGCTAAAGGAGATAGGAAAGGAAGCATTGGAGCACCTTTCCTTAACATTTAGAGAATTCGAACAGTTCTTATCATGGCCGCTAAGTAAATACTTCCGGGTCATTTCACGCAGTGAGGACCCTTCCTAGGCAAAATAGACTCTTCGACCGGACCCACTGAACAATCTGGTGTCGTCTGGAAGGTTGAACCGGGGTTATATACTGCTCTGGTGATTGGATGATGAGCCGCAGGTGGTGAGGTAATCAGGCAGGTGAATCGGAGTCAACCAAGAGAGACAGACAAGACAGAAATACAAGGGAAGAGGAAACAAGTGGAAAACACTAGGAACTGGGAGGCAGACAGCATCGTCACGACAACTTCTGCTTCTACTACTTCTTGCTTTTACATTTGACAACATTTAGTTTGGAATCACAAATACTGGATAAGCTCTCACCACCAAGGTATGGCATGATCTGTGCATCCATGTGTAACCAACCTCACACATAAACCATTCATCAGATTTATAAATATTATGAACATAGGAAAACAGTGAACCCATTAAACCAAAAGAAATTGTTTTTAGTTGTGTTAAAAATTCTTTAAAGATTTGGTTTTGGTTCAGTTATCACCAATATTAGTGTGGGTTGTCTCCCTGTTGAGTTTTCCTCACAATCAGGAGGATCAGTTCAAGTCGATGTCTGATGACCTTAGGCCAGACTGGTAGGCCAGTTTGGTTTGGCTCAGTTCAGACCAGTGTGTGTTCAAGCTGGTACCAGTCAAGGCGATTGATACAATCCTACCACAGTTATTCATTTGGTTGTTTCATTGCTCATGTCCTGTAAATTTGAGGCTTGGAATCTATTTGGGATCTTTGAACATCCTCTGTCTTTATTAGATCAAAATTATCATTATTATTGTTGACATTATTTAATCACTACTTTATGTTGTAGTTGGTTAAGGTGGAATTAATATGCTGCTTCATAAACTTTGGGCTAGTTTAATCTATAATAATGAATTACATTTTAGAAACTAATCACATATTATGTATAGTATGTACATTTTAATCCAAAAAGTAACTCCAGGTGTCAAATAAATGAAGAGTTAAACAATATTGTTTATTGGGATCCCAGATAGGGAGTAGTTGTTGCCTTAGCAACCATCTTCTGCTGTCTGGCTAGAATTGTAGACCAAATGATTTGGTACTGAATAATCTTGTAAAGGTCAACAGTCATGCATCCCTTGCACAACTGCCCACAAATAATGTCTCTGCATGATTTTAAATCACAAATTACAAGTCAATGGGCTGTTACAATAATTTGTATTATATATTTGGAGCCTTTTACCCAACATGGACTTCCTTCACACCCTAAACGAATCCGGTCTTACCATTTTTGTCAACTTAAACTTAAACTTGGGTAATGTAACGTCTGAATGCAATGGCAGGACGACCAAATGAAACATGCATGAAGATATGTTGCTACAGTTCATAGTGTTTACAAAGAATGGAATAAAATATAGCGAATATAATTTATTTTATTTATTTATGTTTAATGTAATTAATTAGACTTCTGTTCTCCAGGTTCTTTATTTTCTCCTTGTGTGAGGGAGCTACGTAACAAGTCCAGCAAAAAGTTTAAATATTTTAATTTTGCATGGTATCTGCCATCCTCACCTAATTTTACTTACCTGCTCTGATCTAATAACATCATATCCTGTTTCCCATCCACCATCTGCCTGAATCCACATGAATGCAAAAATCTGGAAATGACTTTAAATTACAGAAACTCAAAAGAAGGTCAAAAACTTACCAGCCTGTCATATTGCTGCTGGCTGGCTACCAGAGGGTTTTGAATATTTGTAAGGGACATCTGTCCTATTGGTAGTGACCATTTTACAGTTATTAAGATCTACTGCTTTTGGCGTACTGGAAGAAATTGCCAAATATATATCACCCCATGTTAGTTCTGAGGTAATTATAACAGTCAACGTTTAGACTGTCTTTCAAAACGTTCTGACAGAATACAAGAACTATGCTTAATCTACATTAATATGTAGTCCTACTCAACCAAACACATCCAATACTATTAAGTCAACCATGATAGATCTTTTAACAAACAATTCAAATACCTCACTAGTGCAGTTTTAGATGTCAGTGATATTTTTGCCCAAGTGTGTGTGAAATATTCAAAACCTCCAGACTCGCTTGCAGTAAAGAAAAGAATTTTAATGAGAACATTTTTGAAATGTTTTGCATCACTCTGACATGGAAAAAATGTAACTCTGACCTAGCTTTGAATTCTTTTTACACAATATTCAACAACTTTCCAATCAACCTGCTCCATGTAAAAAAGATTCAGAGCGAAACACCGTTCTAATCATTGGTTCTTCTCAAACATTTCCAAAACTCTTATTGTCAGAGGTGCAACTTGGAATAAAGCCAAAAATACCAATCATCCGACTGGAAGAATTTCAGGCACGGAATAACCGTCTCTGACTTATTAAAAAAAGCCAAATCCAACTTCCACTTCTTCTCACTTGCAGATACCTCTGGAAATGTTTTTTGAGTTTTGGAAAATTGTCAGAACCTCGAAAAATAATTCCTCTGCCTCGTTCCTCCCTAAAGTGTGTGAGGCTTTTAATCATCATTTAATTTCTTCTGGCAACATGTTTAACAAACAGTTCACTACTACTACTTCAACTGATGGCTTTCCATCTGCAGCTTCTTTACCAACTATTTCACACTCTGTCAGTTTAATCTGAGAATGAAGATAACATAGATCCTTCCCTCCTTCACCTCAATGCTGATTTAATTGCAGCACCTCTAGCTCACATTTTCAACCTCTCATTAGCGTCAGATAAAATCCCCAAAATTTGGAAGTCTGCTCAGGTTATTTTGAGATGACACTATTTTATATGCCAATGGCCCTTCTCTTAATCTATTGCAAATCTACAGTCTGCTTTTGATACATATCAAAACTTTCTCATCAAACATGCGCTTGTTTTAAATTCCGGTCAAACTGAATGTCTGCTGTTCTCAAGGTCACCATGAGCCTGCCTGCTGCCTAAACTCAAAATCGGATTTTTGTAAAGAAACAAATCATGTTTCTCCGCTGCTAGTCAAAAGACTATTGTACAATCCACAATTCAAAATCATTGCTTGATTACAGTGATATTGTACATGTGCACACACTCTCACAGTGCACTACACTCCATCTCAGGTGATGTATTCTCACTTGCTGTTACATCTTATATGAATATGTGGGACAAACAGGTGGGACTAGCATTGTATGTTGATTATTTATGAGGCTGTACTGCAAAAACTGACAGTTACCTCTGCTCTGTGGTGTTTAAATACCATACTTACAGCAATAAAAGTCAAGATACTGTGCTGCACGCAAATGGAATGAACTCTTTTCACTGTGAAATGTATGTGAGCCCAGGTCCCTCTAGAAAAAGACACCCTAATCTCAATGAGACCACCAGTTTGAAAACATACAAATACATATAGGCTAGTCAACATTGTATGTCATACAATCAAATTTAAAAATGGTAAAATGCATGAAACAATTTAAAGGAGCAGTGTGTATGATTTAGAAGCATCTAGCTGTGTAGCTCCTGACTGCAGCCCCTTCGCCTCACCCTCTCCTTCCTAGCATGAAGAGGAAACTACGGTACCGCCATGAAACCTGCAAAAAAAACCAAGAAACTTCCTATCTAGAGCGAGTGTTTAGTTTGTCCATTCTGGGCTGCTGTAGAAACATGACCCGAGCAGGTCAACTCTTCTTCTGTAGATACAAAAGACTCTTTTCATTATACTCTAATAAAGACATAGTTCTAAATATTATATTAAATTTCTGCAATATACTGTCAATAGATGCCCTTGACTGGACATTTAATTGCTGGATTAGAAACTGAATAAAAGAAATCTTTTATTTGTTACATATCTAATTTAAGTTTATTCAAACTTCAGTATTTTCTAAAACTTTGACTTTTATTTTTTTTTGGTTTTTATTTTTTGATTTTGTGGTACTGTTTCTTCTCTTCCTTCTTCTAGGAAGAATATGAAATTATTAGACTTCATTACTGTTTCTGTGTTTTCTCAGAGTAATATGTTTTTTACTGAATCATTTATGTCCATTCTGCCTTTAAATTCACCTTCAGTGATAACTGATTTCTTAACAAAGACTTTTATAACATAATTTTCCTATGAATTAATAAAGATGCATCTTCAATCTATGGTTGCAAGCATTTGATATTTGTGGGTTTCTTGAAGAAGGTACAGTATATTCCTGGTTTTCATTTATCTACATCCTTAAATGTTTCATTCATTTCAGCTTGGTAGCCATTCCCATGTAAGGAGTTTAAGTGCAGCAGTAGGTTTATTTTTCTTTCTTTATTGTTCTTTATTTATTAGTTTATTTGTCAGGGGCAATCTACAATAACATGACAGCAATGTATTGCATATAGGATTTCTAGCGGAGGCTAATTTGCTTACAAAGGTCATATCATCAATTCCAAGAGTACATTAAACTGAGCATATAATAAATAGTGACATTCTTGTACATGTGACAGGATTAAATTACAATTATTTATTGTAATTTATGGTTATTGTTAGGATGCATGAAGTACTTACCTTGATTTGTGTGTGTGTGTGTGTGTGTGTGTGTGTGTGTGTGTGTGTGTGTGTGTCGGCATGTAAGTGAGGGAAAAGAAGAAATCTTGTATTTAAACATTTAAACATTTTGGCTTTTTTTTTTTTGTAATAAGTCTGCTGAAGCATTACAATTCACTGCACAGCACATCAATTATGTAGCGAAAACAGCATTCAGCTTTTCAGAAATTGCATATGTTCTTCTCATGGCCCAGGGCAGGAGAAATCAGCGTCTGTGAAAATGAGCCATTCCCTTCCAAAGCTTCAGACCAGGAGGAGTCAGACTCTAATCTGTGAAGAGAAAGCAATGTACAGCCTGGAGGGATACCACTGACAGCGACGCTGAGACTCACTTTGTCGTCTCTTTCACTGTTTGTTTGAACTTTGAGATCCAACGGAGGTTCGCTCCATAACAGAGTAATACTGTCTGTTTGAAATTAGAGCCTTGATAGTCAGAATATGTCATGCTTGATTCCGCTGAGCAATTCTTACTTTTTTTTTTAGTTTTTCTGCTACGCCTATTTTGTTTTATATTTTCCCCATTTGCCAGTTCATCTTTCATCCTGCACACAGCAGATTAGGATGCCTCTAAGAAAACTGATGACTTATGACCAAAAACACCAAAATTCAGTTAGGTTGAATTTGTAGAGAAATCAGAAATAGACACTGTGATAAAGACGGAAAAAAGAAAGACACTTAGACAAAGAACTGTCTTAGGCAGAGTAAATTTTTTATGGTGCATTTCAAAAGAGGAGGGCTGTAATTGAATTGGGAATGAAAAAGGGAAAAATGAACACTAAGAAAGAAAATATCACGACCAAAAAGAGAGTTTAAAAATTTAGAGGCACACAGTTAAAGTTGTACAGAAAATGATTGTAAAAAAATAGACTTATGCAGAGCTGAGAAGAAAAAGGGACGATCATACAAGAAAAAAAAAACAATAAATTGTGTAATAAATGCAGAAATACACATATACAGGCTACAGTACATTACTGAGACATCTGACACATCCTCCGTAGCACACTTATAACCACATCACATTTTTATGGCAGCTGTGAATCATCACCCCGAGCGTTAAAATAATCCTTCTTACCTCCTTCCCCTCAGCTTCAAATTTCCCTTCATGGCATTTGTCCCATCAGACACACATGATCAGATCATGCAGCTCTGACCTTTAACCTTTTACTGTCAGTGGGTTATATTGTTCTTTAGATAAAGGCACTGCTGTCATACACGTCAACAGAAATGTAAAGCTGAACTTGAGCACCATAACTAAAGTCAGAACCGGGCCTGTCATGACCCTGCTGCAGCAAATTATCTCATGCACAAGGCGGCGTATTGTGTGACTACCCTCTACACAAAGTTCAATGAGTCGTCTTGTCAAAAGGATTGACCGGCCAATCACCCTGGAGACTTTTTCTCTCCTTCACACCCTCTTTCACTGTCAAGATAATACAGTATTCGAACACACACACAGAGACAGAGTGGGCTCTGGGCTCTCTGTGATAAAATGCATGATGCTAAGCTGCTCCTCGCCGTGCTCTTTTGAAGGCTATATCATTTTCAATAAATGTTCTTTTTGTACCATTCTTTGTCAGACTCATTTACACTAGGAAGATGTTTAGCTGAACAAGTGAAGCTGAAAAGCAGCTATGAATACAAAGTTGAACGAAGACTTTGTATTCATAGCTGCTTTTCAGCTTCACTTGTTCATCCCTTTCCCGAAACTCTGATTTGAGGTGTTGGATATCCTCTATTAGCTGTGAGTACTGAAGTTTGCAGTCCAGACACACGGCCAATTATGGCTGAATTCAGTTCAAGAGTTAACTCATAAAACGACACGATCACAAAAATGGAAAAACTTCTCAAAGTTAAACCACGGTCATTATTTACACTCTATTAGGAGTGTACCAGTGAAAGACAAGTCCTTAAAACTTTTCAAATCCAAATGGAATGACTAAAACAGCGTTATCTATGTAAATATGAGGTAAAATGACCATGATCTAAAAGTGTATGATGAAGATAAGGCCTAAAACTGATTTAAAACTGAATAAAAGTCAAATTATGACAGAGCCTCTGACCAGTAGACACAAACACTAACACATGCACATGTAAGAAGTATGATATCAATATCATCATAACGAAGGCAACACTGTGAACTTATAACCTATAAGGTGCTAAAATGTTAATGTTTACAGCTTATTTTGCTGCCTCCAAATGATCAAAACATCTATTAATAACAGCTACGAGATGCAAGTTTGAGTGGTTCCTGGGATGGTGATAACGCGAAAGCATGAATAGGATTACTAGTGCCCAAGATATATGGAATGCATATGCTTTTAAAATAACACGGTGAAATCATTGCACGTATGAGGAAATGACTCCTAGTCGATCTCTGTCCATGCTAAAACATTGACTAACCGTGTAAAATTGATTTTCTGTGGATATGCTGCTGAGCACAGCATCCCTCAGAAGAATTACAGTGCATGCAAAGTGCAGCCCCATGTTCACTGGGTATAGAATTTAGATCCACAGGTGAACACAGGATGCAGGAATGTTTCTGTAAAGATAATTTTGTTTTCATAAGCCTTTGGCGTCTGGATTTGTTTCATCACAACTGCAGCACCAGCAACAACATCACGCTGTTTCTAAAGAATACAACTGCTGTGGACATAGCCGTCAGCTCCACATCTACCCCCTCTATTAACAAATTAGCCCGTGAGCGAGCACATTCTGCTTATTTCCAGTAGACAAAGTATTCTGTCTCTGGGTACAGAGAGGAATGGTAGCTGTCCAGAACAAAATGGACTGCAACAACGACCGCACTTTAATCATTCCTGCTGATTAGATCAATTTTGGGAAGGAGACGAGAGCGAGCTGCAGCTGGGGGTCAAGCAGCATCCCCGGGGTAAGAGTGAGGGGGGACAGACAGACGTCCTGCTAACCGGAGAGAGAGGAAAAGCACTAGTGATGCACCTGGATACCAGATGGTTCATCAGCAGGTCTCTCTTTGTCCTCACTGACAGGAAATGGATCGCTGAGGGCCAGACTGTTACCTAATTACTATAGGACCACACACACAAAATGCACACAGACACACACATAGACTTACAGTGACACACACATGCCTGCCCACACCTTTGAATACACACACACACACACACACACACACACATGGGGACTGTTGCACCTGAGTCACGCCACGAATACACACAGCACACCTGGATGCACAAACACACACACACATACACCATAGGCAGTGCACCGGCTGTCAAATAGGCCACTCTCGTTCCTCTTTGCTTTTCCCAGAGTGCATTTCAGCACCGAGCTGTCAGATGGCCCTTTATTTTCAACTGTCCCAGCGTGCCCTGCCAGGCCTCCTAACACACACACACACTATGACAGCACCGTTTACACACACATACACACACACATACACACTGTAAGTAGCTGTATACATCAGGGTGCACTTGAGGTTTCATACACACACACACACGCAAACTGACTTTTTTAAATATTCTTTTTTGATACACACACAATTGACTTTTTCTGAACACTTCCAGTAAAAGTACACACTTACATTACTTTCATCTTTTATTCTATCTCCCTGTTGCTCGCTCCCTTACAAACACACACACACACGCACAAACCGAGCACTGACCTACCTAACCAGTCACCCTGCTGGACACAGTGTCACAGTCACACTGGTCATCTCCATCATCTCTATAATCAGACAATCAGCTACTTGCCGCTGTGCAAAAAGTCCAATCACAGCAGGAAGGTCAGCTGATGGAGAGGACAGGAATCCGGCAATTATTTTTATGCTGAATAAATGTACATTTAATAACTACTGCACGTCTATTTCCAGAGTTATCATGAATCAAAGGCAATTGTCAAAAATAATGATGAAATATAGTCTGCTGGCAAGAAAAAAAACGTACAAAAGAGCACGACATATTGAGACAACCTCGTTTTTTGTCATATAAGTTTCCAAAGCATCTTGAATTTTGTGCTTATTTTGGTTCATGTCATGGTTGGTCAGCTAATTTTATTTACAGTCAGAGAAGAAAACAGCTTTTATTTATGTTGTATTGATATCTGTGAGAAATTTAGGTCTCAGCCTCACAAGACAATGCAGGAAGCAGCTGATGTGTGAACTTTTACTTCGCTGCTATTTATATATACGCGTTTCCGAATGCGTTCAATCAATGTGTAGCATCAAAAGTGTGCTGGAAAGTAGAGAGCCCAGGAAACGGAGGAAAAGAAAGTGGGAGGAAAGAGGAAGACTTCACTGTATTATACTGTGAGTTTCAGGTCTAAGAAGATTAACTGCATGAGGAGAGAGAAGACACTCAACACGCTACGATGGCATCCAGCTGTTTCATTACTTAATAAAGAGCATAACTAAACAGAAAACATGACAACTCTGGTTCCATTGTTTTTAATTTAGCAATTAAATAAGGTCTTGAATCTGTTTGAGCTTACAAGGAACAAAAGGAAACAGAACACAACAGAAAAATGATCAGTTTATAGTTGTTTGTTAGCTCGTCAGTTGGAGTGGTGACCAAACCAGCATCCATGGACAAATCTTTGAGGTTGGAGTGTCGGTGACACTGCAGCCTCCAGCTGAGTGTATCTACTGTGTCACTGATTCCTGAGCCAGCCGTCCCTGAACTGTGACAGGAGCATTTCTCTACTTACAGTCCGGATTACACAGTGACGCAGCTACATTACACTCTACATATATATGTATGTGCGTTGTCAGCAGGGTGTAGAGGAGGAGCCCCACCTCGCCCCGTGACTGTTAAACAGAAAGGAGTTTTAATGTCTCTGTGGGAGAAGTAGTCAAAAAGCTGAGGGTGAAATCTCAGCAGCTTAACACCGACCTTGACAGATTTCTCTCATGTCTGCTGCAGACTGATGCAGCACAAATGTTCATGGTGATGCTACATGTAATCATCAATGTTTATAACTGTACTCAATGTATTTCTTACCAATTTTACAGCTAACAGGAAATCTAATCTAAAGCTCCCAATATGACAATGAAAATGAGTCTCATAGTTAACTAATCAATTATATTATTTGCAAAATATAAATGTTTTCAGCTATCTGGCCGTCATCAGAGTCAAAAACACAAAAACCAAACACATGGGAAGAGCAACAACAAGGAAAAGTGTGTTTTTAAAGGTAGCCTATGCATTTTTTTGTTGCTAACATAGCATGATGATCATATGATGATGTTATCAGGGTTATTATTTCTGTGATGTGAGGGTTCGATGTACGGTGGTTGGATCACTCTTTATGAGAAGAAACATCAGGGTGGAGACGGATAACTTTCTTAAGCAGCACTGATTCCCACATGTCATAATGACTTCACTTCCTCGTTCAAATTTATCTATGACTGAACTAACCAATCAGAAGCTAGAATTTAGCTAGGACTGAGGTAAAGGTGTGGGAATCAGAGAGGCAGATTCAGCAGAAGAACATAACTGTTTTAAAGCTTACATTTCTAACTTGGGAAAATTCCCTGCAGACAGAGTAGTACTCTTTCTCTCTCTCTCTGATGAGTAAATTAAACTCAATGTGTAAAATCTTTATTGCCGTATGACAGTTGGATACACTTTCTTTTCATTTTTTTTTTTTTTTTTTTTATTCCGTGCCTGAATTGAATTGATTTTGTTGTTATTGTGCCCTGCCAGTCACCATGACAATGAGGCTAAGGAGGAGACTAATCTGTCGAGATGATACCCAGAGAAATCTTTTCAATAGGCCTTGATGTGAGGCAGAGACAAAGTCATGCTGTATTTGAAAAAAAACAAAACAAAAAAAACTCATTTGACACTCAAACAAAAGACTCTAAACAACAAAACACTGACACTCTTACATGAGTGTAATCAGTTGTTGGAGCGTTCATTCCAGGTTTTGGCCTGGTAATCGTAGAAATTCCCAACCCCTGCCAGAGCCAGCCTGCCAAAACACAATCCCATTAGCGTGACATCTCTAAAGTGCATTTTACTCACTGGCACAATACATTCAAAATGTCAAGTCTCCTGTTGCTGTTGTAATAAGCCTCTCAGTTGCCAACTGGCTGTTGCGCCTCGCGAGTGGCGCACAGTTTCAGCACCAGCTGTGCAGCATTAACGTTTGCAGCGATATCTGTGTTCCACCAGCAGGGGTGTTGCAAGCAATTATGTGCCCGTGTAGTGGAAGGTGACGCTCAGCCACTTTTCTCTGCTAAAACACTATCATCATGAATATTTATCAAGTCAAACACAAGTTCTTTCAACAGTCGGTTGTCAGACCTAATAGTTTGGGCCTGACTATTAGTACTACTCCCTGTTGGTCCCCAAAATCAGACATTAAAGTATCACTTTGTTTTAGTCTTTACATGAAAACGCTTGATTTGTGTCAGACAACATTAAAGTTTAATCCTTTGAACCGTCTTGCTCGGTTTCTACTCCCCTTGTTTGAAGGCTTTTAGCTCTGTGTCATACCCACCCATGCCATAAACTGTTATTGTCAGAATAACTTACTCAGAAATGGCATCAGTTTCCATGCAAGTTGCACTATAATTGTTCTAAGACAGTTGTTTTTTGCCTGTATGTCCACATATTTTCAGCACAACATTTGTATATGATTGATATGATAAAGTGTCAGTGTCCAGGAATATTACAGTCATGTTGATATGACATTCTGAGCCTGGAAATGTCAAAATATGTTTTAATACTGAAAAATGAGTTGATGGTTTTTGTCAATCCTATTGTTAATATTTGACTTAAATTTGTTGCAAAAGAACTACTACAGCTCCCATAATGCTTTGCAGGATCAAGAAGAAAGTATATTAATATGAAGTGATTGTAAAGTGTGTGTAGAAGTGCTTTTCATCTTTAATGTTACGTAATATAAAAAAACAGGGCTCTTCCTTATTTATGACCAACAGTGTTCATTATTTCAACTTATTTTGGACAAATCGACCCTTATATGAGCAGGGATAAACGCATCAGCAACAGACTAAACACACAAAAGCACATGAGCGAAGAAGGATTTGATCTTTTCCCACCATCTCACATGACATTTTTTCTTGTTACAAAGTCCTCACAAACATAAAATAAAGCATTTATTTCCACAATTAGAGTTCTCATTCATGAAGTTTCTACTCTTCCCAGGAGATCAAACAGTCCATCTTGACTGAGAAACATTGTCTAAACTCAGCTGTAACGAAAGAGCTTTCACCCTCCTTCAGTGGCACATGCAACAGAATTTGAAGCTTGTGATGAGCTCTTTCTTGTGTAAATGCACTTGTGGGTTGTTTTTAAGCCCACAGGCGTGAACCTTACAGAGCTTTTTCTGTTACAGAGTCAATAACGGCCTATATTTGTTTAGATTTTGGCAAATTTGCACCATTAAAAGTATGCTGAATTAGCATGCACCAACAATAGATACCTTTAATAAAAAAAATAAAAAAGGTTAAAAGTTAAAATGTGCTGATTATAATGCAAGATCTGAAGTCAGGAGAAGGAGTGATGGAATTAAACCAGAACCAGAGTGAAACAAAAGCAGGGAATCATTCTGAAGGATAGTAAATCCACTCCAGTCCAGACACTTTGATAATCACCATCACTGCTTGAAACAAACCCCAAGTGCTCGTCTTGACACAATCAACTCACTGAATCTCCATCAGTTTCACAGCCACAGACTCTCGCTCTCTCTCGAGTATCTGAATCTCCTCCAGAGCTCCACGGAGGCATCAGCACTCGATGGCAATATCCATCCGATGGATAGCCTCGACCTGATGGTGGTCAGGGCGAGCCGGCTGGAGCGGACCGGAGGGCGGCGTGCTTCCAACATCGGCCTGGAGGAAAGCCAAGTGTTGCCACGGTGACAGAGCTGCGAAGAAAATCTCTTTGTATTGTTACCAAGGCAACAACTGTGGATAGGTGGGGAGGGAGGGAGGGGAGGATGAATGGGTGGAGAGAGTCTGGCAAGGGGGAAGAGGAAAGGAAAGAAAGGGAGAGATTGGGCAGAAGAGAGAGAGTGAAAATAACAGGATGATGTAAGAGGATGGAGAGGAGATGATGACTTGTTGTTTGAGGCGCAGAGATATGAGCTCAGGCTTTATTATTCCCTCCATCTCTGCCTTGTTTACGCTGGATGATTCTCAACTGCGTGGGAGAATTTACAGTTTTCTGTAACCTCATCCCAAACAAAGTTACTCAGCAGATTCTTTTGAGTCAGATGGATACAGCAGCGCTTCTTTGAGAAGGCAGCTCAAACAGGACACAATAAGTCGATGGATCCTTTACCGACTGCACACTGGGTAGTCAGCTCTGCTGTAGCAATCTTTTTTCTATATCTGCCTCTATTTCTCACTATTGCACCCTTTACCTCTATCTTGCACTCTTTTCCTGTCTGTGCCTGTTTCTGTTTCTTCCCCTCACCTCCTATTCTCGTTCTCCTCCATCTGTCTCTGCACTTTTTTTGTTCTGTGGAGCTGAGAACTGAGTCCAATATTTTCTTTTTTTGTGTGTGACTTCAGAACAATTATTGGAGGCATTTTGATAACTTTTGAACTGCTTTGCCCCGGGGGCTTCACTAATTCCCACTGTCTTTGAGATGATTGCATAAATCTAGCGGGGAAGAATCACGCTTTTTTTTCTCAGCGTATGCAGCAAAAAACACACTTCTAAGTGGCTCCATCGCTGTTCCATCTACTCTATGACAAATAAAATGAATAATGTAGTAACAGTACTTTCTTGCAAGGCCAGAAAAGTGGAAGTTGACAGAAGGACTTGACAGAGGGGATGAATGACTTTATTCTAATATGCTCTTGGTTACATTTGGGTTATGTATGCAGATTTATGCAACTCTCCATTTTTTAGGCTGCTTGTTCAGCCCCCCCAAAATTCTACACTTCATACACAGCTCCACACATTAATGTGCATGAGGCAGCAAGATTAGAGGGAAATTGAATCAAATCAAATCCCCCGAAATTGCACGCAGCTCGGAGGAAAAAGCATAGATCCAGAAGGAAAGGTATCTGTTATCTAACGTCTGCATTGCATCTCATCTCTTCCGATTGCCTGGAGACAATCAGCCACTTGGCAAAGAGGGGGGAGAACGGAGGACTTCAGCTCAACACAAACTTTATGAAGCCTCCTATGGTGGTGCAAATCTGGTCAGCCTTCACCCTGTCCACATGAAGTATTGTTTTTTTTTTTTTTTCTCAACACAATTATGCCTCTGGGGTGACAGGAGAAACGAGCACAGCAGGAAAAGAAGAGGAAAGTGAAAGCTGCGAGCACTGCCTTGATCTTAATTGATATTCCAGCCGAGGAGTCGGAATATTCAAATGTCAGTAAGCTCTGTTATCTCACTTGGGAGTCGGCAGAGATTAGGGGATAGGTGAACGAGGGGTGCCGGGAGGTATCACACTGCTTAAATTCCTTGCATGCACACACACACACACACACACACACACACTTATACACACAGAAATTTGCACATGTGTACTCATGCATGGTCCTTTACAAAAATACACATACACACACATTTCAGGCTGGCAGTCCACCTCACTCCCGCAGAGACGTCTCTCTCACACATGCACAAACACCTTTCTGCACTCTGTCACAAAAACACACACTCACTTTGTCACTCACACACTTCACCTCTGTGTACCCGTTGCATGTTCTTTGCTTGCAGGGAGGTCGGTGAGTGAAGGCTATTAGCTCAGAGGAGTCTCTCCTGCTGTCTGCTCGGGCTCAACTACAAAAGACGGATCACTGTTTCAAATCAATATTGCTGTGGTTCGGATCTTGACTGGTACACAGAGAATAGCGTGTATTAACCTTTGGCTAATACCAAATCTTATCAGTTTCCTGTTTCCTCTCATACGGACTGCTCCATCTATCTATATCCTTAACTACACTATAGGTCTCATACATGAGTAACTTGTCATATTACACATTATTCCCATAAAGTCTAGAATTTATGATACAAATACAAGCCTCCCTTAGTTACTGTTGCTAAGTTGGACAAAAAGAAAGATGGCGAAGCCGGCTCCGTTTATGTGTGTATCAGATTAGGACTACACTATTCGACAGAAGGATACATTTATGATATTAACTGTTATGAGCATGGCAAGCTCATAAAAGCTGAGACTCATTCTGGTATTAATTAAAAAACGGAGAAGCAACACAGTCTGTGTGTAGAGACGACAAGAGGCTGACAATACTATCAATGTTGCGCTTGTACTGCCAGGTATGCATCCCCTTGTCCACCATGTCATCTTAAAAATATGTCAGCAACCAAATGATCTGTCCTTTTCCAAATCTCTTCAATATTACAAAACAGAATTAAGGAGAAAATAAATGCCATTGGTTAATGTCTTAAATACACACATCGGAGGCCCATCTTTCTCTGCAGGCCATGGGAAAACTCAGCTGTATTCACATAGTATTCCACTACTGGGAAAACAATTAAGGCACAAATAATCAAATGCACGCACATGCATGCATTTTACTATCAAAGCGCTGGAGGAATTTATGATTTAACAGTGTTTTTCTCACTTAGCAGAGCTTGACTACAGGCAAAAGCACAAAACACACACATACACACCACAGATACTGATGGAAAGAAGAAACAAGGAATGTATGGAGGGCTGATTTATGAAAGCATGAAAATGTACATTCTGCAAGTACTTATTAAATGCATGCCAGGAGCTACAATAGTATGGTGCAATTACATTTATTTATAGTAGTATAGGGGGTTTCTACTTCCGTTTGTGCATATTTTAACATGCCACAACAAGCACATTTATCAGCCCCAGGAGAAAATCAAGCAATACGAAATAAAGTTTGAGCCTTGTAATCTTCAGTGGTACTCATTTGGTGTCTTTCTTCTTTACCAGTGTTCAAGAAGAAAAATCATCAATATGAGATAAATTTTTGAGATGTGGCTAAATCAATGAAACACACCTCGAAAGTACTCAGGTTCTTCTCTACTGGAAAATTGATGACGGATGTATATTATTTTTATTTTAATCCCCGGTGATGCTGTTTTACTCTGCTCCCTGCTATCCTCTACTACTATAAATTCACCTCTGCCAGTATTCTCAGCCTGGTAATTGTTGACTTCGAAATACCCTCCTGTCCCTCTCAGGAAACAGCGACCTTGATGGAGCTCCACTGTACGGAAGCCGAGAACGGCCATGCTTGCAATTATTTTTTTAATTCCGTTACCTCAAGATCACAAGTTAATTATCCTATTATTTTAAAATAACAAAGCTGTTTTACTAACCTAAACTCAACAAAACTCTCTCTCTCTCTCTCTCTCTCTCTCTCTCTCTCTCTCTCTCGTTCAATGTTCCTTCACTTCCTGTTGTTTCCCTTCAGGGCTGGATTATAATGGAGGCGGGGAACAGGGGGCTGAAAGTTCTATTTACAACTGAGAAAAGCAATCAGGCTAAACCTGAGTTTGAAGACTCTAACTAACTCTTCAGACTTTTTTTCCCTCTTTATGCAGCTTAGAAGTAGGTGAAGGTAGGTGTATATCTGTCTGTCTGTCCATCGAGCTCCTCTACTCTGTTTCAGTACAATGGACAGCTCCTGCACATTCGCTTATGTGACCTCGTAATTTCACCATTTAACAGCACAAATGCCAACCTGCTGCTGTGGGTCTTACAGTGATCATATATTTATCATATTATCATCAATCATAGATTTTTTTTTATTGTGACAAAATAGGTGACGGATGTCCCAATCTGGATTACTGCAAACTCCACACTCAGTGGGTGGGTGTTTGTGCTGATGATGAGGCTAAATTAGGGGGTGCATGTGCAGGCCCAGAGCTGAACTGGAGTAGACAGACAGACAGACAGCCAGACAGTGTTTGTGATGGCACATTTGTTTACTTCAGTTTTAGCAGCTAGCACCTAGTTGTCCAACATGCTCCAGGCACTATGGGCTGCAACTTCACACTGCACTGCACAAAACACTTAATAAATTATCTTGATATCGCTCTTCTTGTTTTCTCAAGATAGCGAGATAAATTATCTCGTTATCGCGAGAAAACAAGCTTTTCTTATCTTGATAATTAACTTGTGATCTCAGGATAACGGCGTTAAGAAAACAATTGAAAGCACAGCTGTTCTCAGCTCCTAGAGTATGGCTGTTTGGAGGTTAACTGGTATGGTAGGCTAAACTAAAACACCACTTTTTATAGGAACCATTACAAATTATCATATCACAGAATCAATAGGTATTTCAGCATTAAGTGAAAAAGCAGAATATGAAAACCAATTTAGCATTAAGGTTGAATTTTGGTTTGGTTTATTTTCTCGAGGTTTCTTCTGCTTTGTAAAAAAAGAGGTGATTAAAAAAGGTGTAGATAAAGAAGCCAAGCTGAGGTGTTAGATGGAGTGTGTCTGCTTTTCTGATTCAGGTATTGAGTAAATGTAACAGTCTTTTATAGCTGGAGTTGAAGGTTAGTGCACCAGGCTAGACAGCAACATTGCTAATTTGTAAGCAGAGGCCCTCAGTGCCTGTATCTCAGTATCTCACTGAATGCACCAAACAGCTAGTGCATGTGTAGACTTTTCCCTGGGTTAGAGCAACATTCTGCATTTTTTCTACTATAAAATAACTGCTAACTGATTTTACATTTTTTTGACTTGACTACATTGACTTGTAATGTACTGTGATCAGGTGAATGGTGTCTCTATCATTCCCACTCTGCACCCTGCACGCCAGTTCCTGCACTATGTAACTTTGTGTTCTGTGTACGATCACCAGTGAGAAATACATAACGCTTTACTGCACTAAGTCGCCCACCACCAGCTATTTGAATGATTTTAGTGAAACTGGATCATATTTTATGGAGAAAATGTATTTTTGGTTTTCTGTCTCTACTCTACACTCGTGATGGACAGTGAAGTAAACTGCTGAAACCATAGCAGCTGTTAGCTAATGTTAGCTCAGTTTGTTAGCCATGCTGCCCAGACTGTGAGGTCAGAGCACAGGTGTTTTGGACCACCAGGAAGAGGAGGTTTTCCAACCCGGGGTCATAACCAGCTCAGAACCGGAGCTGGCCATAATGACAGAGGTGAAAAGACCGAAGAGGACTTTGACAGGGAAAAGATAAGAAGAGAAAATGAGAAAGTAACTAAGCAAGAAGTGGCCAGACAAGAGTAAATATGGGACTGACTTATAGTCGATGAGAGCATTGTGAAATAAAATGCTGAGAGACAGACGCCGAGCTGGGCTTCTTGCTGTTGGAATATTAGCTGGCTAGTTGTCAACTCGTTATTTTGATTATAAGTAATATAATAACAAATACATGTGTACAGCTGTCCACAACAGTAGTATTACACTCTGAAACTGGGGACACTACGTGACAAAAATACCAAAGTCTCCGCAATGTTGCTTGAACTTGAATCATAGGAAGTAAAGTAAAACTAAACTGATGACACTTCATCATATTGTTTTATATTGTGTTGTTTTCATCAAGATATTCTTGGTGCATACTTTCAGAAAAGTCACACACGGTTAAAAAGTAAAATGGTAACAAAAAAAAAATAAGGGTGGAAAGTTTAAATAGCTTCAATACTTGAAGAGGTGCTGTGGTCTCTCAGCATCTGTCTTCAAGTATTTTATTTCATTTGGGGATGCAAAATGGTTTCAAAAAAGTCCAAGCAAGAGGGGACGATCAGTGGGGAGTTGCGTTTCTTGTTAAAATGTGTGAGGACTGGAGCACCCAGGAGTTACCAAGTGGAAGCTCAAAATTACCTCCTGCCACAACAGCAGCAATGACTCCTCCAAGAATCTGAAGAAAAAAAACATGCCAGTGACATTCCACACAGAGAGAGGCTGACAGAGAAATTTCTCAGTTCCTGTTTGCCGTGAGGGAGAATGTGACTCCATTGTTGGCCTGTTATAATGAGCTTTGCCAGTAGCCCGGGGTAAAAGTGCAGTTGGATCCAGTGATAATGAGAAGCATAATGCTGCTCCCGCTGCCTCCTCATGCCCCCCGTTAAAATAGGACCTGATAGTAAGCTTCACTTGAAATCAGAGGTAAAAGAAAGTCCTGTCCTCGCAATGGTTTGTTGAGGGGCTAGAAATTGAGAACGCTTCGACAAACGTCATAACAACAGGGTTATATACAACAGCTCATTTTGACAACTTTGCTTCAAGTGTATCATTCTCACCAGCCTTCCTCAGGCAAAGCTATCCAACACAATCGTCTTTTCTTTCCTCAGTGTCATCATCATGGCCGAATTCATTCCCTGAACAAAGAATCCTAACTTATCCCCTTGATCGTCTTCAGTTTGAATGCAGGCCTTTTGTTTCTCCTATTCAGTTATTACTCATGAGGTTGTCACTTAGTTACTCTCTGTCAACCATTTTCTCATTAATTCAACAATTAACTGACTGATGAATGAGTTTCTTCCCTGTGTCGTGAGTCTTATCTGATGTATGAGTATATTTAAGCTATGATGGTAGATCTATGTCTCACAGTTTTATTTGCTGTGAATTTACTTGGACAGTTTATTCAACACAGAACATCGGTTTACAGTTAGAGTTATTGTAGGCTGGCAAAAACTTACTTTCCCTAGCAGAGGTGGGAAGTAGAGCAGATGAATATATAGAAAAAAGTACTACTCGTTCCTTTTTTAAAACAATATTTCAACCCTTTACTCAAATAAATTTCTGAGCCAGTAGGCTACTTTTTACCTCACTACATTTGCAATTTATATCTTCATTACAACCAAGTGGCAACCTCCATGGTTGTGAAGCGAAGCCTATGTGGAAGTGCCAAAAACTGCAGTTCCTCAAACGTCCACTTGAGGCTTGCTTTACAATGAGTCAATCTCGATAGGCCCTCATGTTAAAATGTCCAACTTCACAGCAGAAATAAACATGTTTACAGCCTGGTACAAAAAACCATTTTGGTCATTATAGCTAATTTGTCCGTTCATCACAACTGTAATGAATCTGATTTTTTTATATAACTTACCTGTTCAAATTAAGTCTTAAAGCATGGCCGCATTGATCGGCAGGTGGGTGCCCTTACAGGAGACTTGTTTGAGCACCCAGGTTTCCTTCAGCCCACCTTAGGTTCAACCGTGATCCATGTCTTTTCCCATTTTTTGTTATTATTTATTTTAGGTTTTATTAACCGGGAGGCAGCAGAGGCAGGATTGCCAAGATGCCAACATCCAGAACGACCACACTCTACACCCATGTTTTGTACTATCCATGTTTAAAGCTCTGCTCTAATGCGTGTAAAGAGGGAACACGTGTGAGGAGGGCCTACACTGTAGATGTTAAATTGCCAGCTGCCTGAAAAAAAATAAGCCATCTGTCTTTTTATTTGACCACAATGCGATGATGACAGAACAAAATCCAGAACAAGAGGTAGCTTCCAGCAACAATTCCTGGCCACATCTGACTCTCTTTATACTAAAATGGTAGTAATCACACCCTTAAAATATATTAAAATGGTAAATAACTGTACTTTGACTAATTTATTATCCAGGTCCTTTTTGACTTTTGCTTGAGCAGGTTTTTACAAATGGTGATTTGAGAGGAAAAGGCGCTGTTTTGATCTTCACCAAGCAGCAATCATTATTCTAAAAGTAAAAGGGCAAGCAGTCTTTGTTAAAGTTTGTTTCAATCAGCAAAAGAAGAATAATAGAAAAACCTGGATGTATTTTTCACAACCAGGCACATAAGAAAGGCTACCAACATTACATTAGGCAAGTTTTGTTTTGAAAACTTGTAAATTAGTGTTAACTCATTCATAGCAAATAGGGTTCAGGTCAGGCATTTGTTGGTTCTGCATGGGTTCAGGTCCCTGCTTTCAAATAATAGATGGATCCAGTTGTGTTCCAGGTAATACATTTTTGGATCTAACCCTCGTGCACAACTTTTTGGACCTGTGAAGACCTCCACTCCACCCGGTCCTTCCCACACAACATTCTGTAATGCCCTGTGAATTTTTCACCCAATTTGCATAATTTGCATTCTGATTAGACACAAATCTTCTTCTGTTTGCAGTCTTTGAACTGACTTTCACACTCATATGGAAAATTTTATTCATTTTCTGTGTGAACACACCATAAGACTAAAACAAAAAAAGGAAAATTGTTGGGCCGTAAAACCCAAACTATTAGCTGAAAAATGCTAAAACGCTCCACAGAGTTGTGCAGTCATAATTCTGTGTGGGTCAGTGACTACGAGTAACACCTCATATTACACATAGTGATTTGATCCGTTGTTGATATACAGAATAAAAATGCTGGTGCAGCTTTAAAAGGCAGACACATCAAAGCAGCAGGACACAACTTATGCAAAAATAAGAAACAAATCACAAAATGCTGTAAGTAAATTCTTTAGTTTGATCAGTGGAGGAGCTGAGTTTGCTTTTGGTTAATTTATGTTCAGACTGTCGAAGTGAATCAGGGCTTGTAAACAAAAATCTCATGGATAGGCAGATAGCATGTCTTCTGGACAGATATTTAATGACTTGACACCCCGCCAAATTAGAGCCTTTGATCAAGGGGGGAAAAACTAAGCATGATTGACTGCACCGCGATTAACGACTTGCGTTCTTAACGAGCATCGTAACTCTAACAGGTGTCACCATGCTCATTAACAATCAGTGGGCAATGCAAATGGAGCGTTCTTTAGTTTGTCAACATGGGATTGGAGTCAACAAAGTCAAGCCAGATAGACTAAAACAAACAAGCGTCATAAATCAGGTAAAAGAGCAGGATGGAATGCTTCGAAAACTGGACTACAAAGATGGTCTCGAGGTTCACTATATACACTGAAGCTAATTAGCAATGGAGAGTAGCTGATTATGTATGAACATAATCAGCGCCAATCATGGGCTGGAGTGGATTTATATAGCGCCAAAACATAACAGAAGTTATCTCATGACACATTCCATATAGAGCAGGTCTAAACTGTAATCTTTATAATATTATTTACAGTGACTCAACAATTCCCACCGTGAGCAAGCACTTGGCAACAGTAGCAAAGAAAAACTTCCTGTTAAGAGGCAGAAACCTTGAGCTGAACCCACCTCATGGTGGGCGGCCATCTGCTGCGACTGGTTGAAATGGTTCAGTGCAGTGGTGACTAGTGGACAGGTAGGGAATTGCATATTTAGAGAGACATGATAGTAATGAGTGACACATATAATAAAAACAGGAAGTGGATGCATATAAAGGAGAATAATGGATCAGATTTAACCATGACAGGTGAACATGCATGAAGGAAATCATGATCATCAGTCCAGGATGCATTTTGTTTATTTTGTTCCACTCGACTGTCAAAATCTAAAGAACTGCTGGCCAACAAATGTCAACATCTCTCCCCTCACAGCTGTAGACTCATGCATTTTGCAGTTATTTCCTGTAGATGGTTTGGAATATATTCTGAGCGCCCAAACAAACTGCACAACAGTTTGTATGGAAGAGGGAACTGGCTGGCATTTTGTGCCACCTGAGCTCAAAAAGTGAATGCTGTATTATATGAACATGCCCTCATTAACTCACTTACCTGCTTACTAATTTTATCAGCCAGTCACTCACTCTTACTCTCCATCTCACACACACATAAACACACACACACACACACACACACACACACACGCACGCACACACACTTTAGGGCCCCCCACTGCTCGTCCGTTCTGCTCTGGGCAAGGTGCCAGTTCTCGCAGATGGCATTAGTGGAAGATGAAGTGCCTCGTCCCAGCAGCCAGTGAAATGCGAATGCCAGTTAGTGCTCTAACTGCTATCTGATCAGCCTCGCTGAGCGTCAAAGACTTGTTGACTCAAAGCATAAAGAGCTACAGGTATACTGTGCTACTTATACAAAACACCACTCCCTGTTTGTTTTTTTACAGGATGCAGTATATTTACCCCAAGTACTTTAATTGCCCAGGTGAGTATTGAAGCATAATTGGTAATCACTGTAAAAAAAAAGGTGACGCTGTATAGAAATAAACACTGCATGAACGCTGCAATATATTTACCCTCAATGTAAATATTGTAACGCAGAACAGAAAAGAATGATGCACATGCTGCATGCTGATGCACAAAACAATGGAACTTTTTTTCCCCAGCAGACATTTTGACATGACATAATATGAGAACACAAATCAATCAATTAAATGACCCTTAATGTATTTTGTTCACACTTTCTAAGTTCTAACCTGCGTCTGTTAGCGTTCAACTCAAACTACACTCAAGTCTCCAATTCAACAAAACTGGTAATAATCTCAACTCAAAGATCTCCTTTGTCAGAGCTTTCAACCACGTTGAGATGAGGTCGACCTAAAGCAGTTTTTCGCTGACTGCCTTGAGATAGGAGACAGGATGGATGTGGATAGCCTAGAGGAGATGGAGGCAGACTGCTTCCAGACTGATAGCCTTGGAGACCGATGAACCAACCAGTTCCACCTGGAGAGGTCGGTCCCCCATCAAAAACCGAACCCTCTGGTCTGGGGCGTAAAGTAGCTTTGTTTTCATGTTGCTATGTTTATCTATACCACCAACTGTCAATTAGTGGAATAACGTGAAACCATTTGTGTTGCACATGTTTGTAGTTTTGGGAAAACAGTGGAGCTCAATGGCACAAAGGAAAGGATAAAACAAATGTGAAATAGTGCCAGTCTTATTCTATTTTCCTTTTAAAGTGCAACAAAAGTAACAGTTCGGTGATAATGATGATTTCTGATGCTCTGATAAACTTGATGCATGAGTCACCACTTGATTCATTTGTTGTCAGTCTGCGTCCTGTATGAGTTTTGAGGCAACAATCAGGGTGATAGTATTTTTCTGATTTTTGCACATTTGCACAATGTTGTGAAAAGTGAGTCAAGGCATTTGGAGATGACTGTGACTGGCAGGCACAATCGCTAGTCAGTGCTAGGCGGTCCTTCTTGCAGATGAGAAGTGGGCTGTTTATGGCTCCAGAGCTACATGATTGGCCACTTCTCTTTTATTCCCTCCATCTCTGCCTTGTTTATGCCCGATTATGCGTGACTGCGTGGGTGAATTTACAGTTTGCTGTAACCTCATCCAAAACAAAGTTACTCAGCAGAATACTGAATCAGAAAGATGCAGCAGCAGTGCATCTTTGAGACAGAAGGATCAAACAGAAATACAGCCTGTTTTTTTTTTGTTTTTTTTTCTCTGATTCAGCGTATGTTTCCAGGCTGGATGAAATATTATATTAGATGTATGTGGTTTATTCCGAAGCCGGATTACTTTACCTTTTTCCTCTGAGGATGTGCGTCTTTACAGTGCATAAATTCACCCTTGTGATTTTCATATACATCCACATCATTGTAGAAGCTCATCGATTGCCAGTAACAGAGGCCTGATACAAGAAGTCACCACTTCAAGTTACAGCGGAGCACAGATCGTTTCCGCTTCTGCTTCAGCACACACATCTGTCACTACAGCAACACATACACACCTGGATCATTTCAGATACAGGGCAAAAGCTCCCCAGATAAAAATGATGTTACTTTGTGTACTAGTAGGGCAGGTAAGTCATGTGACAAGTTAAAAATGTAATACACTTATAGTCTGTTACAAGTTTAAGAAGAAAGCATAGTAAATTCATGGTCTGTAATGATGTGAAAATGATGAATGATGAATTTTGATATAACTTACCAATCATTGAAGTCTATCTTATCTTAAAGTTATGCAGAATTAACAGTGTGGCCACTTTGATTGACAGGTAGGTGCAGTTACAGGTGGCTTGTTTTAGCATCCAGGCTTCATTCAGCCCGCGTCAGCTGGTTGTGGCCAGAGACACCAAACTCTGAACTTCACAATGGCTGTTCACACAGCAAATTCAGAAGAATTTGGTGTTAGTGAACTTTGAGCAAGAGTAGTGATTAGTAATTACACTCTCATAGTGTCAAATCCATTCTATTTTACTCTATCTTTAAGGTAGTTGGTGTCAAAATCAAGTGTAATAACAAAGTGTCACAAAATCAAACCTGTAAGTGTGATTGTATAAATATTAACTCTGAAGTTCTTACTCTTAACTCTGACACTTGCTTTTACACTTAAGGTGTTAGCAGAAGATTTCCCAGCATGCCATGAGACACTGTGTTACGGACAAAGTTTAAGTAAATTGTTCCAAATAACGACAGATGTTGTTTGTTTACAGTTATGGGTGTAACTGTTCTAATTCTACAATGTTCTAGTAGCTTAAAGTTGCTGTTATGAAACAAGGCATTTTGCACCATGAGTGAAGTTACGTGCACGGTTAATAACCCCCCTCAGAAGCGCAGTGTCCCATATATCCCATGGCAGGTCCTGAGGCATAGGAGTTGTGATTTAAACAGAACTCATGTCATTGCTTGAGTAATTGTTGCAATCTCCAGCCTTCTATGAGACGCTGTCCTTTGCTATTACTCTTTGTAAAGCAACGTCAAAGTCTTTGCATTACAAATGTCAAAATAAATGTTAAAATAATACCAAACATGACCACCTTTATTTTAACAGTCCTTATTACTATTATTACTGTTTAATATTATAGGTCTAGCACTTGTGTAGTTAACACATGATCCTCTGAGAGTTTTAACACTGGTTGGTGTTAATAAGTGTTAAATTTTAACTCCAAGAAGAGTAAAAAATGACACCAAATTAGTGTTAAGGTACCAACACTGCAAAAAGAGTTAAATTAACACTCGTGGGGTGGACCCATATAGACACTTTAAAAGTGTTGAAATCAACTCTGGCAGTGTTAATTTGGGTATGCAGATTTTGCTGTTCAGAAACCTGTGGATATAATGTCCATATTTTAAACTGTCTATGGTATAGTTTAATCATACCATAGCCTCGGTTTTAATCAGATGCACCCATACGGCACACTTCCAATTAGATTACTCATTCCTAATTATAACCTATTCCCTAAGTCCAACCTCTTGAGACGTTTAGCTATTAAGAGTAAAATCTGACATTCACCTTGTTGTAAAGGCACTACATGAATGTATGACTTTCTTTTTTTTCCTCCTCTATGTTGGAATTTTTATTGATCCTTCACAGCACTGTTAGGGTTTGGAGGTGATAGGTCGCCTGACAGTGGGAGAGATAAGTTGGCTTTTCTTTCTTGGAGGAAATGGAGCTGAAATTACTCTTTTGAACTTTGGTCTGACTGCAGTTCTTCTGCTGCTCGCATCTCCTGCCTGCTGCACACAGCCTCGCTCTCAGCACTGATTGAAAAAAGAGGTCGTCCAGTCGGACACCATCAGATCACCATCCATCTGTCAGTCCTAATAATGTCTCTGGTATGCTACAGAAGCATTTTCCATACTGCCATTTTTTTTTTTACTTTTACATGAAATGATTTTTACCACACACATATTGAGCATCAGGTTAGTTGAAACTGTTATACTTTTTCTCTTTTTTGTTGTGCTATTCATTTTATTCAGAATTCTAGGAGTTTATTACATAGTCTGGCTGCTATGCAAAGCACTTTGTTCAATCAAAGAGAAACAATTCCACCTTTTTCGAAACACACATCGTCCCCACAGTCGCTCTATTGCTAATGTATTTCATATGGATCTTTAGCCGTAATGTTTTGAGCTGTGAAATTGCTGTGAAATTGCAATAATGTTTTCCGCCATTGCAGCTTTGTTCCTTATTCTTGTGTGATGCCTAAAAAGTAATTTTACACATCGATATCTGTTTACTCGTCATTACCTGCAAAAACAGTCTGTTAAAATGATGTCTTCTGTGGCTTTAGAGGAGCTTTTTCAATAACGCTGATCAATATGAAATTCTCACAACAAAAACATGTCATCCTAGTTTCATGTTAGAATGCTAACACTGGAGAACACAAAGTACAGTGATGATTATGTCATTAGTCTGGCAGGTATGTGGACATAAACCTGCTCTGGACTTGATGATGTTTCTGAGAAGAGATCACCGAATTACCAATGACAGTTCATCCTGAGGGAAACATGAATGTGTGTACCAAATTTTATAGCAATCCATCTAAAAGTTATTAAGATATCTTGGGTGGACCAACTGACTGGATCAGTAGAGCCCACTAGGTAAAAAGACACCTTTGAGTTTCATTTTGAAAAGTGTATGACCCTGTGTTTTTGGAGCTTGACTGGGGAAATCATGTGATGTTGATTTAGCTTTTTATAAGCTTTTTAAAAGTTACCTGCATTCATATGCAGATATCTGTTCACAGATATAGAGAGATTAGCGGAAGTGTGTTTCTCACGTCTCATTCTCACATATAAAGTTGCTAATCAGACTGCAAAGGAAGTCTTGGTCCGGATATCCAGAAAGCAGTTAACGGATATTTGGGATACGTGAGAACGATGAGAAAGACACATTTCTGCTAATCCCTTTAAAACGGATATCCATTATCCATTTTCTGGATATCTGCTGACTACACCAGGAGTCCAGAAACATTGGGTGTTACCCACAGACGCTAAATTGTCACCAGACGATAGCCGATGGCTTCGGAGATTGAATTTGTGTTCATTCCAAACATGGTAAAGCATCTTTAGCAAAACCATCAAATCAGTTGTTAGCGCCATAAAACAAGCTGGTTTTGATTCTCTATTTTACACATAAGATCCATTTTAATGACATGACAAGAGTGCTAGAACTTTTTCCAGCATACAGTACATTTGAAGGACAAGTCACCAGTCTGTCACAAAGCTACAGTCAAACCGACACATTCGCACTTACATTACTGGCAATTTAATGTCTGAAATTCACCTGAGCGTATGTGGGTGCACTGTGGGAGGAGTGTGGGTTTTCTCACATTTACACATTGATTTATACAGAAAGAGCATGACTGTCCTATAAAGCTTTTGTTCAGGCATTATGTTTCATATGCATGTTATATTCATCACATGCACGTCATTCGTTGCATTCAGTATTATAGCCCAACAAAGCTGTCTGTGAGCATTTACATTTGTGTCACTCTGCTCATCAGCATAACTCCAAAGACATCAGCATTTAACACAGACTGCCATCAGTATCAACCAAGTCAACTGCAGAAGATTACTATGTGTCTTGTCACACTTTCTCAGTCAAATGCCTCAATAAGGAGTGGATTTATTCTGAGTAATTAGTGGCAATATTCCAGCGACACACACACAAGCGCACATGTACTGCCCTAGAAATGGGTGTAAGTCTTTAAAAGCATTACATCTGTTCTACAGTGACAGATTATCTCTCTTTTTTTCAGAATACAGAATTACAGCCAATAGTGCTTTGATCGATGGAAAAAAAATAAATAACAGCCCCATTTTCCAGGCGGTGAAAAACAGCATATGTCAGTGTCATGGTACATTTTATAATTCCTTGGCTCTGAAAACAGGGAGGAGAAAACATTTGTTTTGTGTTGTCTTGTGGGCCTGTTAAATCACCCATCGAAAGGCTTGTGGGGGAGGTTTCACATTCATAAAACCGAAAAGGTGGAGAGAACTCGTCGTGCCAAGTAAGCAGATTTGCAAATGCAGATTAGAAGACTCGTGCACAAATGAGCGCACGTACAAACACACACGTACACATCAGAATACAGTATATGATTATTTACATGATACAGCGATGTGCTAACTCTCAGATCGAGCTTTTCATTTAGGGATGTTTCAATAGATGATGATAAATAAAAAATGAGATTACCTTTTCACAGGAATATATTTGATAAATCTCTCAGCCAATTAGCCCATGTCACACAAAACTGTATTAATGTGGGGGTGATGTCAGGTGCTGGAAGACAAGGTGAGATGTCTTGTAGCTCAGGACTCAATACTGCTGTCTGTCATGAACAGAAATGCAGTAGCAGACCTAGTTATTAAGTCTGTGCAAATTTGTGCAAAGAAAAAAAAAATCATTTAATACTTATTCAATCTTTATTTATTTATATAGCGTGGTCTAATGTGAGCAGTCTGAGCCGCCTTATGCCTAGATCCCACTGGGCATGTCTTGCTTGCGGCCGCGATGCTGTCTTCATCCGTCCTCCGTATCCCACCAGGAGTTTTTCAGAAGCGGAGCGTTTCACCAGCCAGACTTTGCTAACTTGCTCAGATTTGGTGATTTTTCTTTGGTTTATGTGCTTCTGCCATGAGCAAATAGGCTATGTAGTTAAATTCTTGTTGCTGTTTTTACAATCGGAAGTTTGCAAATGGCGTTTTATTTTGAAAATCGACCGTTTGCGTGTCTGACTTCCACCCGGCTCGATCTGCTCTGTGCTGCTTGACACGGCTGCTTGTGGCGTCTATCAAAAATAGACCAGCGGCATATTCTCAGCGGAGAAGAGCAGAAAGCCGCTTCTGGGATGCTTCTGAAAAACGCTGCGGTGCTTCTGGTGAGGTTACAAACATTGACTAGAACAGCTACCCGGAACATGTCGCATCCGTGCCCAGTGGAATTTAGCTGTTAGATATTACATGTTGCAATTATAACTACAAACAAGATGGAAAACTTAGCTACATTTAAAAATAATGAATTAATAGAAAGGTTTACATCTTATTAAATCTTAAATTTACCTTTGCAGGTCCAGGTAAATGTTGTAAATACTTTAAAATCTGTAAAAACAGCTGATCCAGTTTCAGTTCCAGTGCTGTAGTTTGTATAATCAAGATACTGTACGAACTTGCATGTTGCTCATGTTTTTTCCCCACAGTGCTGATTGCCACTATGGGCTGCCAGTCAAACACTGTAAGCATTTATTCATTCATGTGGCCTACTCTGACGGTCACTCTGTCAAACAGCCTTTGGCAATGAAGTGTCAAAGCCATCAATTACAGCAGAGCATGACTTCCTCAAGGTTAATGAATCACCTATACGTCTGAGACATGAATTGGACTGCAAATGCATATTTTCATAGAGTTTTATGGATTTTCAGATATTGTTTTGCTGCTGAGGATATTGGAAGACTTACCTCGGGTACTAGGCCACAAGCGTGTCAGACACAATTTTCACTCTCATGCAGCAGTTACGCTCTCATTTTAATCTATGCAGCTGTCTGCATCAGCTCCATGCAGGCTTGCGTCTCAGCTCACGTCTCACAGGCATAACCACGACCTGAATAAAGCACTTATTTACGCTTCAAGTCTGTTTTTTCGACAATATACCCATAAACACGAGGGTGATGCCCAACAAAAAGGCAATGAATGAAAATGTTTATCTACATTTTGCAACCTCGGTGGAAGAGGGAGCAAAAGAGGAGCACATTCTGCTTCGGTTTGTAATTTCATAGACTCTCAGCATCCATTGGCCCATTTCATTATAGCCAATAACAGACATAATCTACACTTCTGAAAATAGCCTACTTCACTGTCAGGTTGTCAGCGTAATATCATGAATGACAGGTGTCAACAATTATGTGGATCAGTGTTGATGGAAAAATAGGTCATGAATCCTAAAATATATCAAAGGAAAACATCACACAAAGTTGGCAGCGCAATGCTTTGAAATGTGACAAGACAGAACCGTTAGACAGACGCAGTCTGGTGAACGCTATTTATCTACAGACACGGGGTACGAGTCTCCAGTCATGCTACTGCCTCTGTAAGACTGTACTGAGACTTATTGGTGCTTTGAGCAAAATGATAATGTTAGCATGCTCACAAAGCTCACAATGACAATGCCGATGTTTAGCATGTCTATCTTACTTTAGCATGTTAGCATGCTAACATTTGCTAGTTAAGAGTAGCTCGAAGTATAGCTGAAGGCAGATGGTAATGTTATTAGTTTTGCAGTTATGTGGTCATCATAAATCGAAGAATTTAACATTGGAAAGTGAAATTCTGTCAACAGATAGTGATATAATTTATCCTGAGAGGAATATGATTATCAAATTTGAGACATATACTCAAAGTGGTGCTAGAAAATAGCTTATAGCTTATAGCTCTTATAGAGCTTTGCTATTGGCAGGTCTAAAAACTAAAAATACATTTCAGGTAAAATGTTTCATTCAGACATTATGTAGTGAAGCAGATTTTTTTTTTTTTTCAAATAACTTGATATAGCCTACAAAGATTGATATTTTGTCAATGGCACCAATTCTAGTCCCTTTAACTTTAACATAAACCTGTCTGCAGTCCAGACTGTAGTTTTCTCTCATTTCACTGCAGCTCTTCAAACACACTGTTGGGGACATCTGTCTTCTTGGATAGAATATATTTAGAAAAGATTTAGATTATGTTCTTTTCCATACACTAAAGCACTAGAAGCAGCTCTGCAGTTGCTTCTTTATTTTCTGTGTAATTTGCAGATATGTTACATTAAAACATATTGCTTCATTTGATTACAGCTTCCTACATTTGTTGCATCAATTCAGTCAGAGTATTACCTTTTAAGCCACTTTTCATGATTCTTTAATAAGCACCTGGCCTGCATATAGACTGGATGTACTTATCTACTCTACAGTCCAGTCTCTTATCTTAGCTAATATAAAAAGTAATGAGCTTGTCTGTGCAGCTAAAGCTACATCACGGATGACTGAGGTTAAAGAGATTCATAGTGAAGGTTAGAAAGGATTTCTTTTCACCAACATGGTTATTCCAACATGCTGATATCCTTCACTGTCACAGACTATGAAAAGTGCTCCTGATCAGCGTCTCTTTGATACGATAGATGTGACATGGGAAAGTTGGTTTTCATAAGCCAGTGCAGGTCAAACACACGGCTGAATAATGATGAATCACGATGTGATGAGGATGACACGACCGACTTCAAAGGCACGAGGGAAGATCACATTAACTTTCTGACAGCATTTTTGCACACTGCTGGGTTGTGCCTCATGCAGGCATGGGAGCACACAAATTAACACACACACACACACACACAGGCAGATACACTCATACACGCAGAAAGCAAACAACAGACAAGCAAACGGACACACAAGCATACAAACATTCATCAATCTCTGTCCTTTCAGCACTATATTCTCTCTCTCCGTCTTGATTTTTTTTCTCTCTCTCTCTCTTGCTTTCACATACAAACACACAGCCACTCAGGTGGGGTAATTGAATGTGACAGCAAATCCTGAGAGGGTTGTTGGCGGGTTATCAGGTTAACCTGTGAAATGGAACCCACCTGACACCAGCAGGTTGGCTCTGACACCTACAGCAGACACAGTTGAATCACTCCAGCAAAGACTGGAGGCTAAATACAGTATTTTCCTCTTCTTCAGCGGAGGCATTTTCACTTTTTATGAGTAGCGCAGAAGTAACAAAATGAATGTAATCACACTTTATCAGACCTGACATAACACTGTAGATAACTCCATCTTTGTTGGAAGAGTGCTGAATGAAATCCACTATTTTTTAAAGCCTCTGTCACGCCAGAAAGTGGCACTGAAAAATTCATCTGTATGTCCTCACAAATGGTTGTGACTGCTAGCAGGGCTGTTTAGTAAGTCAACTGGCTAAGAGCTAACAGGCTATTGAGTAATAGCATTAGTAGGTCACTCACAGAACTAGTTTGTTTTCGTCGTGCTGGTCCATTTATTCCCCTTTGGCATTTTGTTGTCAGGTCTCATTTAATTCAATAAAGCAGGGCAGAAAAAGTTTCTTAAAGCTAGCTCATTAGCTTGACGCTAATGGGACAATAAGATTACACAGCATATTCAGACATTTGCACATATTTTAACTCTCTGAAAACCATTTTTCTTTTGTGGAGCAGTTTATAGTTTGATAGAGGTTTTCTCAATGTGGCAGTTGCATCATAGTGAATGAGCTACAATAGCTTCCTTCATTTCCTTCATTTTTGACTTTGCAGCTCTCTGTTCTCTCACTAGCTTCTTCTTTGAGCTTCTGTAACTGAGTGCAATCTTTCATTCAGCATTTCTGTGATCTTTCTATGACATTCCTCAGATTTATCCTCTGTATTTCACCAGCCAGGTGCTTGCACCATTGTAACTTGTTTTTGACCATATCTATAATATTCACCAACGTGGACCTTTGATCAGGAGTGGTTAGTTTTGTCATCATAAAACATTAGAAAGTGAAATTCTCAGTTGATGACAGTAGTTGAAATGTCAACAGATCATCAAAGTGATTATAATTTATCCTGAGAGGAATATGATTGTCTATCAAATTTGTAATCAGGAGTGGGGGTTAATAGGAAGTGGTGTTTGCTCAGTATGACTAGAAAGAAACAAATTAATAAACATCAGTGGGCTGGTTGCACAGCAGACATTCTTGCTATTGAATTTTTCTTTTAGTAAACTTCTATGTAGTAGTAGAGCGCTAATTTCAGCAGGGTAGTGTTTGTCTCAATTCCAGTATGGCCTCTCTCTTGTGTACTTGAAATGAAAATTGCAACATTTTATCCCTTTTTCTTCGCCAAATTGCAACCATTATCAGTGCCACTTGACTTATAAATATCAAATGCTGACCACTGACAGTGAGAAGTGTCCAGCATTCCACACTAAACTTTCTGACCGTTAGAAGTACACAATCCGGGTACTCACAGCACACTGCATTTTGCCATAATTGAGAGTGTTAACGGACTTATGTAATCAAAATATCAAGTGTAAGTATGGAGGGACAAGAATTGAGACCCAGCATTTGATTCGACAGGCTGTAAAAGCACAGGTGGATTAGATAACAACAAGTGTTCCAGTAACAGTGAGGCAGCATCCTATTAGGCACATTGCAGACATGTAGAGTGAATCACACAACACTGTTAAGGATCGCTTCCAAGTCTATTTTTATTTGTGTTATTACAAATGTAAATGGTATTTTGAATTAGGTTTTCTTATTTCTGGAACAGACTGAAGTTAAAGTTTAACTTTGGCTCTCAATCTCAAGAACCAACTAGATTCAGTTCACCCCCTCAAAAATCCACAAATCCACTGATTGCAGCAAGCCCATCAAAAAATTATTTTGCTGTGCAACTTGGTTGCTTTAAATGCTGCTGTGACTGGACCTTTGGGGTTACTGAATAATGAACGTAGGGCTTTTTTATTCTAATACTAAATAAAGGCAATTTCTTCCAGAATATGCTACTCCGACTCCACTCATACTTATGAAATCTTTTTTTATGATGTTCAGTGCACTTGAGAGAAGCTAAAGTTCCACACACAACTATGAAATAGCAAGGAGATCCTCAGGATATTAAGTTGCAGCCAATATTGCACAATCTCAGCTGTGTAACATCTTAAAATCCCTCTCATATCTTAGTACATCTGCTCCTTTGAGATAAATATAGGTCCAAAGGGAATAAGGCTTTCTATACCTGGCTTCATGCTGTCAACAAAGAAATGCTTTGCAAAAGAATACATGCAGCCTAGTGCAATTACACTTCTCTCCTCTGGCAGCAAAATAATGTAACAGTTAAAATGGGATTGTGGTTGCCATCAATAAATGGAGTGTGATGAGGATTTCCAGCTCAAGGCACCCGTACTGAGTCGGAGACACCCGCCACACTCCAATTATTGACAACTCCAGAATCAACAATGCGGCCATAACCAATCAGTCAGTGATTCTCATTTCAGCTGTTAAAATCTATCTGCAAGTCTACAGCAGTTCAACTGACACCAACAAAGCACACGCATGATGAAATGGAGCGCAATCACTGGGGCGCGATGTGTTGTTGCTGTCAGCCACTTCTTCCACACAATGAGGGAGTTTTAAACTCAGTGAAGGCCAAAAACATCAGTCACTGGTCTTCAGTCACTGATGGCAGCTTTGATCTGCAGGATAAAGGTGACTTTGAGGCTTTCTGCATGCGACCATCGCTTCATAACACGATGATGACATGAAAATGTAATGATGGAGACAGTTATGAAGATAAGAAAGAGATGGAAATATGCTGTTGAAAGTCACGATACTGATGGCAATAATGAGGTTATGGTTGAGCTTATGATCATAATTATGATCATAATGACGACGCTTTTGCTCTGGTACCACCAGCAGGTTTATTCTAGTGGTACTAGAATTTCAAAGTCTTATAATTGACAAGCTGTTGGGTGGATTGCCATGAAATTTGACCAACTGTTTGGTGACCACTTTACTTTTCCTCTAGAGCTATCAGCAGGTTGAAATTGTTCAGTACTAATGACATCTCCATCAGCCTCACTTGTACTTTATGTTGAGTCCATGACATCCCAACAGGTTGAACTAAGATGGTGAACATGGCTAACGTTACACCTGTTAAACATCAACATGTTGGCATTGTCATTGTGAGCGTCTTAGCATGCTTAATTAGCATTTAGCTTAAACCATCCATCCATTCATTCATTTCCTGTAACCGCTTATCCTAACAGGGTTGTGAGGGGCTGGAGCCAATCCCAGCTGGCACTGGGCAAGAGATGGAGAACACCCAGTTCATCACAGGGTTGACACACAGAGACAAACAAGCATTCACGCTCACATTCACACCTACGGGCAATTTAAAGTCAGTGTAAAGGTAATTCCGAGATTTCTTTCAAAATACATTAAATATGTTGGAAAATAGTTGCTGAAAACATGTGAAAAGACTTTGAATGATATTTTACTGAAATGTGGAGTTAGAGGTTCAAAATGTTTTTCACCAGTTTTCAGTCCAGGATTTTTTGGGCAGTCCTAAAGGGTGGCTCGATGACACACTGAGGTACCCCTGCACCCCTACCAGAGAGCTAGAGATCTAGCTTAATCTTGCTCAGTGTTTCACCAGTTAACCTATATTGCATGTCTTTGGACTTGGGAAGAGGCCGCAGTACCCAGAGAGAACCCACTCACAGACATAGGGAGAACATGGAAACTCTACACAGAAAGGCCCGGTAACCTTCTTGCTGTCAGGCAACAGTGCTAACCACTGCACCGCAGTAGCAAACCAACGCTGTGCCAAACCTCACAACACTGGTAGTATGGCTGTAGTCTCTTTTTCCCCATTTTTTTAACATCTCTGTAGGCTCCAGTTGAACTTATCAGATGCTGAAGTGCTTCAATCCAAAGTGAAACAATTAGCTTTTCTTGGACATGTGAATAAATTGTGAGACCCTAATGTTTAATGAGTAAGTTTCTGACTGACAAATTAGCAAATTGGATTCTCAAAAACTAAGTGGAACCCCAGACTTTCTCTCTGATGTGTCTGGGAAACGTTCCCTTACTAATCAACTTCACGATAGCTCAGCAAGTGCTCTGCTGTAAACACTTATCCTGCTGCAGTTAGTATTCTGGATCCATAGCCATGCTGAGAAACCCTCCATAATCATGTATTTTTGCATTCAAGATGAAGAATGGCTCGATTTGACCCTTGCATTATATACAAGAGCCCACCTGGCTTTGATCTCATTGATCATGCTATACATATTGCCCATAATCCATCTTCACAAATCAATATGCACATTGTGACGCTGTGGTCCCTTACAAATATGTGATAGTGAGAGTTCAGAGCTGCAAACCTCAAAGAAAAGATTGGAAACTTTGGACTGGAATGAATTCTCCCTCTGAATTAATTTCAAGCTCCCTCTATGCGCATAAAGGAAGTGGGGGGTATTAGAGAGTGGATCACAGGTGTTTGAGAGATAGATATGGCTCTTTAATACATTTATGCACTTCACATACTCACACATACACACACATACACATTAATCTGTAGCCAAGGGCAACAGCTGGATCCATTCCCATTCCAGGAACTAGCGGTAGCTTTGGAGACTCATGTGGCGCTCGCATATGCATATGTAAACATGCACTCACAATGCAATGCTGGTAAATCTGCTATCTCCATCAACAACTGGCTGGAGATATGTAGCTGCCGTGTATGGAGCTCTGTGTAAATATGCTCACATCCCCTCCCTCGGCCTATTTGAAAATGTCTATTGTTTGTTTTTGATATTGCAATTTGCTTCAACAATGATATCTGAACCACAGGACAGTTATCAGTTATTGAGTTGTGTGTGTCTGTGTGTGTTTGGGTTTGTGTACATTTGTGGCATTTGGTGTGTATTTGCAGATATTTGTGCTTTGTGAATATATTGCTTTGAAGCTCTCTGTCTGTTGGAGTTAAATGTCAGACTGATCAGGTCTAATAATATGAAATCCAGAATACATTCTTTTCTCGACTAAATGTTCTACAAAATAAAATCGTCTGTCTCTTTCCCACTTGCGTGCATTTCCACAGGGAAACAGTTCAGCTTCTTGACCATTAAAAGAGCCATTCATGTTTGCTTTGAGCACTGGAGCCATGTGATCTTGATCAAAGGAGGACATGTATCTTGCGGCTTGATCCTCCAGAAAAACAAGGTGCCCCTAATAATGCAGGATTCATCTGATTCTTGCATTGAGTTAGGTTTATGCCCTGTAGGATGCTCACATGGGAGCATCTGGTTCCACATTACTGTATGTAATAGACACACATAGACAAACACAACAGCCTGCCAGGATGCCAATCTCTTTATTATAGCTTTGATGTGTGTGCGAGGCAGCACTCCCACAGGACACTATGCGCTCGCTCTGGTGTGGCTTGGCATTACTGGCGTTATTACACACAGAATTATTATTTAGATTTCCTCAGAGGCAAAGGGGAAAAGCCGGTGGGTGTGTGCACAATATATGGAGTGGATGGGCCTGTGATTGTTTGTGTGTTTGAATGCATTCAGAGAGATATGGCAAGATACATATGTTAGAAGTACAAGCACTAGATTCAAGGAAGATCCTCTGTAGGCTATGGCATCATGAGACACGCCTCCACACACACGCACACAATGCAAATGACTGCAGGCAACGTACATATGGAGTACTGCTCGGCCCTCTGGGAGTATAGGCGGCGAGTAGCTCTGAAAGACAAACATGAAGCCTTATAGTCCAATATGTCGAGGAAAGGGTCTGATGCAACGTGCAGCATGAAGAGCGAGAAGATTCAAAAGATAATTCTTCAGAGCCTCTTGAAAGATATCTTGAAGAGCAATTTTTGGAAAACTGTCAGTGAGCGTGTTCATCAGCCAAGAAATACTTCAGAGAAGTCACGCATTGATCACACAGTAGCTTATGTTGTGGGTCGAAATCAGATGAGTGCGCCTGGATTTATCTTTGATACTTGTGTGTGATTATAGATGGTGGGTGAATCTGTGGTCACTTCAAGTAGGATGTATTTCTTAAAACATGAACTTTGACAAACTTTTAGTCATATACAAGAAAACACGAGCATCCACCCATCCATTTTCCTTAACCTCTTATCCTTTTGAGGGTTGAAGGGGGGCTGGAGCCAACCCCAGCTGAAACTGAGCTTGCAGGGAGATATGTACTCCCTGGATGTAATGATGGTTTCTGTGGTAGATGTGGAGGTAGAGGAATCCCAAGATCTGAGATCTTTCCATGTGATAGGAATGAACAAAGATAATGTGATTTCTTACTACCTCTTTTTTACAGAGTTTTTGCTATCTCATGCGGAAACTTCAGTTGAGGTCCCCTCTCCCTCTAACCTAAGACAGTTCCCTATTAGATTTGTTTTTCCAGACAGAAGACCTTGATCACTGCAAATATCCTACAGGCCATAGATCGCATGATTCACTGAGAGGGTACATGCTATATTTAAGATAGAAAATCATTTTAACACCGGACAAGTCGGCAGGGATAACACATAGAGATAATCAACCATTCACGTTCATGCAGATATAAACCTGCATGTCTTGGGACTGTAGGAGGAAGTACCTGGAGAGAGCACACATGGACAAGGGGAGAACATGCAAACTCCACGCAGCCAGGATTCGAACCAGGAACCTTCTTGCTAACCAGTGCTAATCACTGCACCACCATGCTGCCCTAAACAGGAGCATGAGAATATGATGATGGCAGGACGCTATCCCCCAGGCTGGAGGAAATACCAATCTAGGATTGGAGCAGCAGGCACCGGGGAACCAGCTGCGGGACTAGGCGGGGACAGGGAGAAGGGCTGGCGGCATGAGGCTGGGTGATGCCGAACCACCAGACGGAGCGATGACAACTGCCAAGCATCCTGGTCCACAAGAGGAGGAGGACGAGAAGGGCTGCTGGATTGAGGTATAAGACTTTGGGCAGGTAATTTTTAAACTAATTTTATCTACAATAAATCTTGAACTTTTTACATTGTACCCTGTGGTTTTTTCTCTGCTGACCCCTGATTGCAAAGAACCCGTGTAGCCCCTTTTTAGAGTCCTAGGCTCTCTTTTTAAACCTAGGTTGTGTTGTCGGCATTTTAACATAACTTAATTTATTCATTACGTAATTAACCTTGCCACAATTTCAGTACTGTTGGTACAGTTAGGTGCTACTATCCTTGCTAGTAAACTGATCTTTATGTGTAAAATTGGTGGAATGCCCCTTTAAACTCTCTATCTATCTAAACAGATATCCAAAATCCAAATTCATGTTCAGCACTGTAATGCTCTCCCAATTAGCGGTACTTTAGCTTAGCTGCTAATTAGATAGTTGCATAGTAACATCTAATTATTGCAACAGTGCTTGTGCCCTTTGCATCCCCGACACTCTGTCCATTGTATTTTAACAGATGCCATACGTGATCAGAGCTAAAAGCAACACTTCTGTTTGTCTGTGTGTAATGCAGCTCAAATGGTGAACCTACGCAGTATTGCCTAGTTAAAAAAGTTTCCATTTCACACAACCATTATTCATCTAGCGTGTATAACATAACACAGATATAAGAAGCAGAGACTGACTGTTGCAGTGTAACATCAAACTTCTGAATGTCTGCAGAGAGACAGAAAAACTTGAGACAAAGTGCAGCTGTTCACATACAGCAGCAGGCAGTTATCTAGTTTGAACAGGGGCAGGGCAAGTGCTTCCTTTGTTTCTACCAGTGATGAGATCTGTCATGGTGATGTATTGCCCTATAAAGAGTGTACTTGTGACGCTAGAAAAGATATCTGTCGTGATGGAGGATAAGGTTCTGGTTGGGAACTTATAGCTCTTTAAATGATTAAAGCAGACCAGGAGAAGATTTTCTGCAATTACATTTGAGTTGTTCATAAACACCAAATTATTTTTTTTTAGGTATGAGTATTGTTTTTTGCTTCAGGAATAACAAAATCTTGACTGTGAGTTACATTAGCTGTGTTACATTAGCGTGACCTCTCACAAATCTGTATTTTTGCATTTATATTGCACATAAGCTGGCCACTGTGAATATGTTGGCTATTCACACATCCCTAGTCCACAGTCCTACTGCAACAACAGTGAAGCAGTGTTTCAAACCACATGCAGGTCCTATCACAGGGACGTCTTTTCAATTCACTTAAATGAGGTCCGCGATCTGCCGTCTGTACGTGCATGCTTTCTCCCGCTGACACACAAACTACTTCAATCTACTTGAAATTTCTGTTGTGTGTGGAAAAAACACAGTCACTCGGGTGTGCATTGGCATTATAATACACAGAATCCTTATTTAGATTTCCTCAGAGACACAAGAACAAGTGATTATTCTCTGTGGATTCACCACGGGTAACCCTGTTAACATTCAAAGATCATACAGGAAAAAAAAAACACTGATGAAGAGGCAGAGATGGGATTTTCTATACAAACTGTAGCTTCAATAGACCAGAATGCAATGCAATCACAAGAAGGTCCTTTTGACCTTCCTGCGTAACATTTTCATCAGAAGTCAGAGCTCAGAATAACGTATGATGAAAAGTCAGAAAATTGAAGTTCTAGTCATTGTTGGCCATTGTTAGAAATACCAGTTGATAACAACATATTATGCAGTATATTGCACACGCAAATACTGTAACAACATGTCGACTGATAGAAGCACACTACACCTTTCACTCACTGTTGAGACTTAGTGAGGTTCTTCCGACTTTCCAAGTTAGAAATCCAAATTCAGGGACGTTCCAGTTGAAACTTCCAACTGAGAACTTGGAAATTCTGACTGCCCAGTTCAACTGGAACGCACTATTATTGCCAGGGTGGTTGCTGAAAGAAGGTCTGGTAAATGTAGTTAAGAAGATTAAATTAAATGTAGTATAGAAGATTGAACTGGCTAAAGAAAAGTGGGTAAAATAAATGAGTTAATTATAACACTTCAAAGAGTAACCTTTAAAAAACTGAATGTCACAGATAATAAATAACAGTGTAGGAGATGCAGAGTGCATGCATACTGTATATACAGTACAAACATACATTGTGGAAGTACAGTATAGGGAAATTAAATTAGCGTGGAAACAAGCTCTTTGCCCTTCATTAACCCTTGGTTAATTACATACACAGATGTTTAAGCACAGACTAAATTGTTTCCTTTTGCCTGATCTGCTTAAGCAATTAAAGCTACCAGTTCATAAATCTCCTGGGAGGAATCCGACATATCCCCAATCTGTGATATCTGAATTTCATTATATACATAGTGTCGATAGATAGGCTATAGAGATATAGATGGAAACATACTGACAGCTGGTTTGGTTGGAGATCTTGTCTTGTTTCCACTTGACGCAGACTTCATACATCTAAACAAATGAATGAAGTTCATGCACTTTGGCTCACTGGGCAGAGTGAGAATAAACTAGCATTATGAACAGCATTATGCGTAATTGAATTTGTATTACAAGTTAACATTTTCTGAGTGAGCGTCTGTTGTGCAGAGTGTATTGAAGCAGAGTGAATTTATTGAAATCCTCAGCCATCACTGATTAGGTCTGCACAGACAGAAACCTCTAACTAGCTATCATGAGCTCATCTCCAAACAAGATATCGACACCCTCTGGATCAAAATTCTTATTCTGGTCGGGTGTTCCCCAGAGCTGTGGTCTGAAAAGGCCAGGAGTTATTTCCATATTTATTGTGCTGCTTCAGTCCCCGATGAATAAATCAAAGGCGTAGCTAATGGCCTTCTACAGATTCCTTAATAAATCTCTGCTTTAATGTGCATCATTAAGTACTCGCTTGCGTGTGAGGTGGCTCAAAATACCACAAGTACTTTGTTTTCATTTACTAAATAGTCATTTCTAACTCTGCCGGAGTGGTAAGTCCCTCTCTTTCTCTCACCGTCTTTCTGCCAC
Source organism: Argyrosomus regius (assembly GCA_946959425.1). Classification (NCBI taxonomy): domain Eukaryota; kingdom Metazoa; phylum Chordata; class Actinopteri; family Sciaenidae; genus Argyrosomus; species Argyrosomus regius. The sequence continues at coordinate 16,080,904 of OX336900.1, forward strand.
TCTGCTTTCTTGCTGTGTCTTAGCTTTGTGGAGGCAGTGTTGGGGTCTTAATAGTGGTACTCTCCCTGATTAAAACCAGTGTACTAAGCCAATTAGGATGCCCACAGGTGGGCAATTAGGAGAGTGAATGTGCAGCACTGAGCTGAAGTGGGTCAGACAAGGCTACAGGTCGGGGACGCATTCTCCTTTGATTGTGAGACACTGCTCCGACATGGGCGCCCAACAGTCATTAACAGGAAAACAACAAAATGAGAAGTTAGTTTCAAACTTTGCCTCATGATACCTTCAAGTACAGTAAGAGTAGCCTCTCTCATGCCATCCACGGTGGTATATACTTATTTATTTTATATACCTACTTCCTCTATTATCCCATCAGTTCAAATGTAAAGATGTGGTAAAAAGCAGGCAGGACAGATAATGGATGAATTTGCTTGTATTATTTCGCTATCCAGTACTATGAATGAAATCTCAACTTTGAAAGACAATGGACATTGAGGAGCCTCAGAAATTGAACTCTGAAGCTATAGAGTTGTACATCTGTATTTAGAAGTGAATACACTCAAGCACTTTGAATGAACAAGGGGCTACGACCTCGGCTGAGGGTCACGTGATAGTCAGAGACAGCCAGACACAATCAGTAGGCTACGTTTCTGTGGCCTTGTTAGTTTGTGCACTTGGACTGTAACCTGAGAGGAAGTATATAACACAACCATCCTTGAATAATAACAGTAGTAAAACTCTCTACAGCAAAGATGGAAATGCAGTAAAGGTTCATCATCCTGTGCTGTTTCTTTATTTTTTCACCTCCTTTGACAGAGCAGCACTGTGATCAGATAAATAAAGCAACCTGACCTTCCTCCAAAACATGACATCATACCCTTCATGAATATTCACGAATAAATCACATCTAAGTCAAGTCGAAAACCACATTTAACAAACCCTTCAGGTTCATTCCCAGGTTCTGTATTACAGCTCTATTATCACAGAATTTTCCTTTAAATTCAAATTTCCTACTGAAATTTTTGTCTTGCTAGCAGCAGGTATAACAATGTCAGTCTGTCAGTTTATTAGTACACTTTTTTCCAGACTGAAATATTTTATCAATTATATTATGAAATTCATACAGATGTTCATGATCCCCAGAGGATGAATTCTAATGACTTGGCGATCCCCAGATTTTTCCTTTTGTGCCACCATGAGGTTGACATTTGTGGTTCAGAGTTAAATATCAACTACTTTTGGATAGATTTTCATAGTTCAACGTAAGTTTTCCACAGTCAACAAGATGAATCTTATATTGAGGTAAAGTCAGACGATCACCAAAATCCACTCACTTTTCCTTGAACAACACCAGCAGGTCAAAGTTTTTACTTCAATGAAATATCTACTGGATGGTTTGCCATATATTCTGTACAGACATCAACCCTTCACAGACAATGTATCGCAATTACTTTGGTAAACCCCCTGACAACGATTTGCTGGATTACTGGGACATTTGGTCCAGACATTCATGGTCCTGAGAAGGTAAATGAAAGCTTTGATCCTCTGACTTTTCATCATCATCAGGTCAAAATCTTACTCTGTCCAATAACTTTTTGAACAAATATCTTCAAAGATAATGACATTCCCATCAGTTGTATCATGAGTTTAGTGCTAATTTACTATTAAGTTAACACACTAAAGTACTGTAAATGACACTAGTTATATATCAGCATGTTACCATTAGCATTGTGAGCATGTAGCATGCTCACACATGCCACTAGTGGTCATCAGTAAACTTGCTAGCACATTAGCACAGTTGCAGTAGTGCCCACTTGGTTAGTCATGTATCAATCATTGGCAAGTCTCCAAGCCACATGTTGGACAACTTCTTTCCTGGTAACTTCAATGCGAGCCTAAACTCTCTCTCACTTACCCTAATTACCATCCACTTAATCGATCAAATCAATTAGCTGTAAGACATTCTCTCCTCCTCCTGACGATGATGATGCCATCCAATCACCTTCCAGCATCCTTCTAGAGTCAAAATGATCCAAATTTGACTGAATGGTAGAGGCGAAATTTGTACCCTCTATTTAGCATCTATGCCAAGAAAAATGCAATCAAGCTTCATCAATGCTGACTGTCATCCATCCTCCTCCATCTATATTGCATGTTGTTCCTCAGAGGGTGCTACATATGAGCCCTAGGAAGAGACAAACTGTGATATACAGTATGTTTGGGTTCTACTTTTTAAATAGAAAAGGCCAGGAAAAAGGCTGAATGGTTTGGTGGGCTGAGGAAGACAGCACCATTGTAGTGCATATGAAATGGGATGCTGGGCTGTGCATTGTTCACATGGGGGAGAATAGGTCTATGAATGGTGTTTGAGTTGACAGTTGGAGGTCCTGAATTCACACAGCCGTCACTCTCCTCACGCTCTCTCTTCCTCTTTCACCCCCTTCCTCGTTTCCTTATCCTCCCTTTCCTCCCAGAGGCTTTATCATTTTCAAACAGGCAGACACACACACACACACACACACACACACACACAAACACACACACCCTCTGTGCCACCATCATCATGCCTGTGTGTAGAAGACACATAATGGAACATCTGCATGAATAGGACATTTTCAGTGTGAGCAGGGGAGAGGAGAGCAACATAAAAGTGGTTGGGCTAAATGGGAGCTCGGCTTTGTGAGGCCGAATTAATCATTTTAATATCTGCAACCTTAATTTTAATGCTAAGCTCTGGGTGCAGATACCCAGCTTGTGGCAAGACTGTGAGAAAATAACACATCGCAGACACCCAAAACAGCCTTTTCCTCCTCCACCACCTTCTCCACCACCAGTAGCACAGAGAGAAAAAAAGTTTGAATGCAGAAACAGACTTCCCTTTTAAATAATTCAAGAACTGGACCAAAAAAAAGTTTTTAGAGGCAGAAACTCCACTAGCAAGATTTTCTCTCGAAAGCCTCCTGCAGGGAGCCGATGTGTGCCGGCCCAGGTATGAAGCAGAAATGATTCTCTGGAGAGAGTGGATCTCTGAGGAAGGACGGGTTTGGAGAAGAGAAGTTTTACTATAGCCAATGAGCGTGCATCCAAGGCTGTGTGATGTATTCAAAGAATCTCCTCTTCAGAGGACGTACTGTAAACTCGAGTTCAGCATTCTCAGCGACAGGTACGCGCTCGGTGCGTCTCATGAGTATTTCTTATGATGTCTTCAGTGTGATTTAATTAAAGGAAACCTGTTTCCATCAAACTTAAAACTGATGCAGTTATTTTTTTTGCCAATAAAGTTGGAGGAAAGTTTGTTTTGTCACAGAATTTTTGTCAGAAAGTTTTGTGGGCAGCTCACTCTATGGAAAGTTTATTAGACGTCATTTGTAGCAAAAACAAAGTGATACGAGTATTATTTCTTAGAGTGATAGCAGTAGTCGGGTCACTCTGAACAGCAAACCTGACAGTGTTCATTTGCCCTTTTAAAGACCAACAGTACCAGTGTTTATATTAAGTCCTCACCCATCAGAGTTCATTTGAACAGCTGCCTCCGAGTTGTATCAGCTCTACGAGTAGACAAACAGTCCACTCTATTGCAAATAATCGCCACCAGGATCACACTAGAAAATTGGTTGCGTGTGTGTGTTTTGGAGCAAATTTCACATCATCAGCCAACAAATGTTGTTTTGTTCACCGTGTTTTGTCAAGGCTTAGGAGAAAGGTGAACTAGAAAGATAACTACAACAAGCGATCGACAAATGTTCATTGAAAACAATTTAAGCTCCTCGTGCAGCCTCGTTCAACAAATACTCTGCACGGACCTTCAAATTCGTTTTTGTGGTATTTTGGTACCCAGCACAGAGCGTGCGGTACAGGTGGGAAAAGAGGGGCTACCTCATTTGAATGAACCTCTGCCGACCTCTTGCCTGATCACTATCTCCCTTTCTCTTCTTAGCTTCCTTTGTCACAATCCTCTTTGGCTTTTTCACCTTTGTTATTATGCCCATAGGGGCTGCTGAACCCGGTCACATTGCTCACTTGCACAGCTCTGCAACACCAACTCTGCTCCCCATCAGTATTTCTGTGCCCTGTGCATGAAAACCTCTTCTCTGTGGTCCAAAACATCTGTGGTACAAACACTAACACTTCCGCAATGCTCTGAGCTCATAGTCCAGGCAGTCCGGCAAATAAACTGAGCTAACATTAGCTAAGAGCAGCTATAGTTCGCAGCAGTTTACATTACTGTCCATCAGGGAACTCAGTAAATCATGGAGAGTTGATGCAGAGCAGCCGGAGGACATCAGAGTGAAAGCAGAAAATATTTTAAATATGATCCAGTTTCCAGACTTTGTGCTGTAAAGAATTATTCACATGTCTTGGGTGATCGTACCTGGACCGCAAGTTACATCGTGCAGAAAGAGGTGTACAGAAGTAGGGAACAGAGTGGGATTTGCTGTCAGTGCAGCATTATTTTATGGTAGAAAAGTTAAACAATGTTGCTCTAAAATTAAAATATAGTAATTTAATAAACCCATCACCAAGAGATTAAATTGGCATCAAGAATTAACGTTTAATGTGGTTCAATTAGGCACAATGGTACAGCTGTCTGCATTAATAGTACCTATAAAGTTAATATGAGTAACCATATCTGCTATCCACAGCTGTTTTATACCATAGGAGAGCTGCTTCACTTAACTGAATCCCTTCAGCTGGACAGATATGTTGATAAATCTGCAGCCTTCGATTCCACACCAGAACACAGTGCCATTACACACAGCCAATTACCTTGACAAAATGACCCACAAAAATCAGGTACTGAATAATTTAACGTGACATGTGTGTTTTGCACAACTTGAAGTTGTTCAGCTGTGTTTTAGACCTCGTAAAAAACCTAGTTTAGAATTCAAAACACAGCAGTGCTTGTTGTTATCATAAACTACTCACTATAGTTGCTGAGAGGTCTGGCATGGAAATGCTTGGCTCAATTCTCAATGGTTCTTTTCCAGACAAACATCTCATAGTTAAAAACTGGCTTTGGGAGCTATCATCAACCAAGTTTTGACATTTATAAGAGGTGACCTGGGAACGGCCATCTGTAGCAGCCTTAAATGAGATGAGAACATCTTTAATCTAATAAAGAATACCCAGCAGAGGATCTCCTTTCTATGTCCAGTCAGTGTATCACAGCTAATTCAATTCTATCGATCATCACGCATCACAGGCTCATATGTTTCTGCCTCATACTGCTGCAGGTTGCACACAGTCAACAAGTGAAGCTTGAAGGAGAGGCCTGTTTGACCTCCAACCCTCAGGAGGATGGTTTCATTGTGACAGCAACACTTTACTCACAACATTGACATTACAACTCAACCCTGTCTCCTTTAGCTATATACACAGTGTAACAACTGTAAAATGGCTAACAAGTTAGCTTTCTATTTTCACATCCAGCAGAAATGGAGCAACATGAGCATTCATTTGAAGTCATCTCTATTGTCAGCCTGACAAATGTCCAGCTCTGGTTGAGTCTCCACAACTCCTGAGGGAAATATTTGGTTCTTCAGCTGATAATGTGCCACTATGTTCACCAGCTAGTCGCTGACTGTCACAATTTGTGGTTGCACGGTTGCATACAGTAACTTTATTAAACTTTTTTTTGCTGAAAACAGCTGTCTCTATCACACTAAAATTATGTGCTGTAAAACCAAAACAAAGAGCTGAAAGACAATAAGATACTGCGTAGTGTTCAAGGGAACCTCAAATTCGTATGATAATTTTTATGTGATTCTCCATAGTGCATCTAGTGCATCTCCATAGTTAGGGAAAGATCCGGATTTGGGTGAATGGATAGCAGATGAAATATTTATTTAGGGTGTTAGTATGCTAACACTCGATACTGGATTGAACACAAGGTACAGCTGAGGTGGATGGAATGTCATTGATTCTGCAGTTATTAGTTTTATTTTAACGGAACAAACAAAAATCTGCTGTATTGTCAAATTAAATCTGATCAGCACCAAGACAAAACCTAAAAAATAACTCTTCGAGTTCAATCAACCAAATTATTCTTTTCATATTTGTGACTTTAGAGGTACTTTAAACACAATGTTTAACATTTCCAAATTAAAATTTCTAGGGACTAGACCAATGTTTCCAACACTGTTCAAATGTATGTTTTTTCAAGGTAATTGTCGCTTTCTTACTTGCCTATAGTTGCTATAGCTTGTGGGTAACACAGCAGAGAGGGGGAGAACACCTGTTACCATAATTTTTGCTTGAGTCACATCAGACTTTCATCAGCAGTGGTAGTTGTTTAACAATGATACCACTACGATATCACGATGACGCGAAACTACATCTTTTGTTGTTGACCCCTAGTGGTAGAAATAACATATTACATATAAGTTTAAGGTAAGAGGATAAATCTGTAGTTTGAACTCGATTAGTGTTCTGTTAATGTAACTATTTAATTATTAATAAAAGTTAACTTCTGACAAAATGTCAAATTTCCTGCGACACTTCTTTCCTTTTCTTCCTGCTGCATCTCGTTCCTTCTTTAGCTGTGTTCACTACCCACTTATCCTATTTCCCTCCCTTCCCCTCTTGGATCTACTTTCTCCTCTCCATCATTGCGTCTTGCTTCTTAAATTCTCATCACTCTTCACCACTTCCCCTGCTGCTTCTAATTCCTCCCACTTCTGTCTTCCGTGTTTCTTATCCCTCTCTTGTTTGCCTCCATCCGTCCCATAACACCCTCCAATCCCTTCATGCTATCTTCTCCCTTTTTCCTCCTCTGCGTTTTCTCGCACTAGCTGTTAGAAGTGGCAGAAGGTCACATCAGCCCTGAGCCAAGCTGTGCTGTTCCAAGTTCTACCATGCCCGGCCAACTGTTCTGCTCTGTTTGGCACACCTGACTTGGCTGGGGTCTTTACAACAACCCCACCTTTAAATCCCTGCCATCCTCATCCTGCTTCTCCTCCTACTCCTCCTCAATCCCACAACAATCATCAAACTCTACACCAGTCACTGAGCCCGTTCTCAACTGTCATTAGCCTAATTGTCACACTGCCTGGCTCCTGTCTTTCTGCCAAGTGTTGGACTTGTCCACCTGAATGCCAAATACTGGGCTCTTCCAAAAGAGACACCCTACTGCGCCTGGCTAAAGGCAAATGCTGTGCCCAGCCAAAACATCCCAATTATCTTAACAACCCTGACTTTTCATCAGGGATTCAGTACAAATCCCACATTCCTTCTTCCGTAAAGTGATAATCAACAGCTAAAGTGGACTACACAGATTTACTGTGAGAATCTGTAAATGTTCTAGTTAATCTTTTGGGGACTCCTACCTTGATTTACAGAAAAGTCAACTGGGAGTCATGGAAAAGGGGACTTGCCCATCTAGTCAACCAAAAAGACCAGAAACATGAAAATCAGACCTCTGAATCTGCTGAGTGTAATGAGACAACAGATTATCCAATTGTGGCATTTTGCTGTGGGCACGTTTGTCTTTTTTTGCTCCTTTAGGAGCAGTTAAGAAACATTTTAAATAGGCCTGATTGTTCTCATTTGATGTTAAGCTCCTACATTGTGGCTTGTCTATACAGGAAGTCTATCTATCAGAAGAGATACACTTCCACGGCTGTCTAGACAGGCTGTTTAACACATTTTCTTCCATTTCATGCACATAACCGCTGTGATTGTTTGCTGAGCTCTAAATGCTGCCAAATCGCAGGTGACCTACACTCGTAGCGTTGTGCCTGAATGCATCCTGTATAGACACAGATGGAGGACTGAAGCTGCTGCTGTACTCAGCCTACACCTCCTGTGTGGACACGTTTTTAGAGTCTACAGCCCTGCCAGCAGGTCTGCGACGCTGGAGGCACAGCGGTGCTTTCAGGTAAATGCTAATGTCAGGTTATTAAGAGGCTCACAATGACAGTGCTAATATGTGGATGGTTAGCTGGTACAAACCATATTCAACATTTGTCTTTTGCATGTTACCATGGTAACAACATCTGTTATCACTAAACACAAAATACACCTGAGAAGTATCTGCAAATTCACATTTTGACCTGATGATGACGACACCAGATCATAGACCGTATAAAACATGGATGTCGTATTTGTGACATCACCCATCTTGGTAGTCCTGCCTCAGCTGCCAAATCGATGATTCACATCTTTGCCAAAAAATGACAAAGATGTGAATCATCAGTCAAGCTGAGGGGGCTGAATGATGCCTGGTTGCTCAAACAAATCACCTGTAACAGCACCCACTTGTCAATAAAAGAGGCAATGCTGTTAATTATGCATAACTTAAAGCCTTAAACCATCGCCAGCCGCAAGTGGCTGTTTGAGGAGCTGCAGTTTTTGGGCACTTTGGCTTCACTTCACAGCGGGGTGTGACATGAATGTCAAATTTGATGAGAATCTTATCAAATTGTTGTTGAGACAATTCATTCAAGATCATAGATGTCAACCTCGTGGTCATGCTAGAGGAAAAGTCAGGGCATCACCAAAGCCACCCAATGCTTGTTGACATATTTCAATCTAAACAAAAGCAGTAGACTAACCAACCCGAGCATATGATATGCAAATGATGTGATAAATATTGTACATACAGCGCTCACTAGCAGTGGTCATACCTTTTGGTTTCTTGATCCCAATTATGTTTAATCCGTAAAAACCATGTTAAAGTAGGCTACAATCACTGTTTGCACATTGTGAACTCATTCAAACTGAACAAAGACTCCTGATGTGTCTTGTGCTGTCAAACAGAAACTCTTTGGATGAAATGTTTAAAAATGCATTATGTCAGTTGTATTTTTGCAGAGTAGAGATGAATCAAATTTAAAAAATGGTGAAGTATAATTAGATGAATACTTAAAATGACTTTAAAAGTATTCCCACAGCACAACATTCATCAATTGTGTTATTCGGTATGTTATTATTCATCCAGATTATTCCATCATCCATAAAATATTACCTCATTTATGACATTATAATAGCTGCTATTTAATAATTCTGTGTTAGTCAACTCCATTAAGTCATTTGACATTTGTAGCCCATTATAAGACACATGTTGTTTCATTTTAATAAGGTTACCAGCACTTAGAACTTAACCAGTAGATACACTGCTATTGTGTACGGCCGTTTATGTCATTCAATTGCAGTAAATTAAATTACTGCATTTGCATTTTGTTGCATGTGTTTAAATAACTCTCTCTGACTTTAGTGTCAGCAACCAAGGGCAGCTGGAGAGACGAGAGGAGGGGGAGGAGACGGTGGGAGGGCTGGCTTTGACAGGTGGACGGATGACAACGATAGCTACCTGTATCTGAGAGCTTCTCTGCACTTTGATCCACGGCAGATGACTGATTTATCAACAGACAGACAGATGTTATCATCAACGGGAGATACAGGTGACAAATGACAGTCTGGGAGACGGGGTATGGGTTGCAGGTGGAGGGTTAAGATGGAGGGTATAGATGGGGGAAGGAAAGTGACACGAGTGGAACTGAGTTGATGTGGGGGGAAAAAACAGTTTCAAGGAGAGGGAGGGAGGCTTGGCAGTCGGGTCGATAAGTGGCTGAACACGTGGAGGGATACTTATACTGTATGTGATTGTACACACACAGATTGACAACTAAAAATAGAGATTTAAGTCAGAGAAGGAATAGATGGAGAGAGACGCTGTTCTCAGTAAACTGTGATAGCTGACAGGATGAGATAGATGTTGTTCAGCCTCCAAATTACTGACCGCGGCGTGTAAACATGATGCTGGGCACAACGAAGCTGCTGCTGCATTGATCAACGAGGGACAAAAAACCCAAAGTGAAGCAAAGATAATAAGCGCGTTCACCAGCCAGGCCAACTGTTTGCATCAGTTGCTGGTTTTGTATGTGTCCATAAGAGTAAATCTGTTCTTAAGTGTGTTCATACTTTTGTATATACTTATTGGTGGAGGTTTGTACGAACCAACAGCGCAGTGAGGCCGAAAAGAAACCCCACAAACCAACAGCACTGTGTTTTAGCCTGTGGTGCTGTCCTCTGAAGCCTGAGGCACAGCTCGGTGCTTGTGAGCATCGCAAAATGCAACAAGTCGAGCTGGACACACACATATGCACACACACGCGCACGCACACACACACACACACACACACACACACACACACACACACCCAGCCCTAGTTGCTATGGAAACAGGGCCCTCAAAAGGCTCGAAGAGTTTTGAAGGATGCAAAAAAAAAAAGTGCTGTGAGAGGTTCTGACTAGCAGGAAAATAGCTGTGTTAGAAAAGAAAAAAAAATGTAAGCATTTTCTTTATTTTGATGCCATCAACAGGTCATGAATAGGTTTATATGATTTATTTGTACGGTGTGTTGTTAGTTTAGTAATGTCTAACAATGTGCGTTAGCTTTTTCAGCTTTTTTAGCACGCTGAAGAGAGCGCTTGGTATGCAGCACGGCGATTTGGCCCACTTTGTTCGTTCGAGCGGCATATAACACATTTGACTCGACAAAAGACATTAAAATAGATGTCTAATCCTTGACTAATTCTAACCAAATCCTTTTGTTCGTGTCCTGTCACATCGTAAGCACAGAGAGAGGCATGTTCACACACACACACACACACACACAGCGAGAGAGGTATCTTATTCCAGGCTTTCAGACAGACCATTGTTATTTAGAGAGCTCTCACCACCGGCCGAACCACCCACCCACACACACCAATCATTCCCCGCCCACGCTGCCGCCCACCCTCCTACCCACACCGCCACCACCACACACATATGAATGCATCCTCCAAAAAATGTTCAGTCTTTACAGGGTGGGAAAGCCTCCAAATCAAAGCATTTAGACATGAATCTTCTCACTGAAACCCAGACTAATGAAATTCTTTGTCAGCAGCTTTTTGAAAGGAACAGTGATCCACAAAAGTATTCAATGATAGGGGGAAATCTTGACACACACAAACACACACATATCCCAAGTTCCTCTAAAGCCCCCATCACGCTCTGCTATTTGATACTTGCCATGGGTCGCCTCTTGGTGTTGTGCCAGCCGGAATCCCTCTCGCTCCGGCAGGCAAACAAATTAGCAAAGGAGACTTGACCCCCGTTCAAAGAGAGGGCAACGCCGGGAAATTGGAATTGGAGACTCGATTAGAGGCTCCACGAGCACCGTCCATGGATGTGTGCCACCGATACGCCGCTTCACGCTGCACGTGGTCACGGCCTGTAATTAACACACACCGTTGTTGCTCAACAGCGACAAAACAAGGACAAGGGTGTGTAGATTCATGTCAACCACGGGTGTATGAATATTCACGGCGTTAAGTCACTCACTTGTTTGGTTTGACAGTTTCTATAAATGCAGCACAAAGAAGGTACTGGAACTCGTGGTCCCATTAACTCTCTCTCCAGCCATTCGGAGTGCATAAATGCCAGGCATGGAGTAAAGGAGCAGGGGTGTTTCTAAACCCAAACAGACAGATAGATTTGGGCTGCTTATTGAATCCATTTGTCTTTGGATTGGCACTAATGAAAGAGCTATTAGGCCCGTGAACACATTAGGCTCTGCATATGTGTGTGTCTCCGCGAGTGTGTGTGACAGAAAGAGACACGGAGCAACAGCAATGATAGGTTACCTTTCCATCAGCTACAAAAGGCCAATAGTCTTTAAAAGAGAATATTAGTCCCCTCTACAGTAAGGCTCTCTTTAGCAGTCCTCTGGGTGCTATTAGTGTAATGTATATGGACTGACTGCATCACTTAAATGCTTCCTTACACACACTCGGTATGACTCATCTTCACAGATGGGCAAAAGGATGGGAAGGAGGGTCAGGTTTGTTTGTGGACCTGCACTAATTACAGTATTTAGATGTTGTAGTATGAGCTGTTTACTCCAGTAAAAAAAAAAAAAAAGGAGACAGATGAGCCCATCTGCTCTCTTGTCAGTTCAGATGAACCTCGCTGTACTGCTGCATCATTCCCGGCTGACATTTAAGTACAGATGAACCGAGCTTACCTCTTAAAAAAAAATATGAAAAAATAGACTCCTCCATTACCTCCACCTGACAGCGCAAGCCTTCCTCTTCATCTCCGTCTGCTCCTCCCACCACCAAAGCAGCAAATTCAATAAACAAACCATTTGTTTCTGTTCTAATCAGTATCTATCTTCCTGATGGAATGGAGTCTGACTTAAGTGATTGTTTCCTGCTGTTTTGGGGTCTTCTTTTCACCGGGTTTAAACTTGACGATATGCATGGCAAATTGGAATTTGAATTAGGAAGAAAGATAGTGACAACTTAAGGAAAACCCATCAGTACCTACTGATTGAAAAATTACTGACTTTGCTGTCTCAAATAGTTTCAGTTAAAGAGATTAGCTTACCCAAAAACGTACCCAAGGATAATATTCAGGTGAATCTTAAATACTGGAGAATTTGCTTTTCACTTATTTGTCTCTTTTGAGTTACAGTTTGAGTTATTTGCTTGTTGGGTTCCTTACAGAGTCACCCCTGGATCCTGCTGGACACGGCTCTGTGACGTTGCCGCCGTAACGCTGTATTGGTTTGTTGTCGACAAGGCTTCATATCCCACCAGAAGCCTTTCAGAAGTGGAGCATTTTGCCCGTCAGACTTAACTTGGTCAGATTTTTCCTTGGTTTATGTGCTTCTAAGTAGGCTAGTTAACTAAATAGTTTCCCTTTCGCTTCAGGTAACAGACTGATGAATAAATGAGAATGATTTGCACATTCAAAGTCAAGATATTGTAAAGAAAATTGATCGAATGAGCTGCAAAAATGAGTATCGATAAAAGTAGAGTGCATATGGAAACAAAAAGTAGAAAGTCATGTCACTGTCAGACTTGATACCATAAAACGAATTCTGTCATTTTCTCGCCTGTGATTGTAAAATACCATACAAGATTCAGCATTAATGAGATACCTAAAACACACACACACACACACACACACAGACAGTTAGAAAACTTTCAAACTTTCTTGCCCCTAAAACTGCAGACATGCACAGAAACACCCTCACTGAGAATACATGGGCGCATCTGATGAGCTCTATTGTCAAGGCGCTACATGATTTCGCAGTGTCTCGCACTTCCCTTTTGGCAATCTCTCTTCACCCATCTATTACCGCATGTAACATCACGGACGAGTTGCTTTCTCTCCTCCCTCCTCCCCCTCCCGTTTTCTCCCAAAAATGCCTCATCAAGGTCTGAGTCAATGTGAGCCTATGAGAAATTAAATTCCCCTAATTAGGCCAGCAGATTTGCCTGCTTTATCCTTCTGCCTCCCAAACCTCCCCTCATCCAGACAAATCTCTAATTAATCGCCACATGCTGCTGTTGACTATACTTCAGAGGCCGGGCCTCAGTGAATGGTGGAGGGTTTCTCATGCTTCTTCTTCACTCTAGAAATAGGATTCTAAAAAAAGGCTATTATAATCAGTGTTCTCCATATATGTTATGTGTGTGTGTGTGTGTGTGTGTTCTTTTATTATTCAGTGCGTACATCAAAGAAAAAATGCTCCAGGCTGTGATTGATGATATAGTTCTGTGAATTTAAGACTTGTGCATGTTATGTGACCTGTGCTTTCCCCGTCTGTGTAGCAGGCAGACTTTGCATGGGCATGCGTGTGTCTGAAAACATAGTACGGACAAGCGGGCATAACAAGAAAAAGAGGGCAAAGATAAGGGATTTCTGCAGATTTCTTCAGCTAATTAAGGATCAAAGTTCTCATTCCAGACAACTTCAGAAGTTCAGATTGCTAACAACTACAGCATCAGTGTCTCGCACACAGAAAAAAAAGTCTAAGCTCATGAGTATGTCCTAATGATTTTTCCACATACTCTAAGATACTCAGAGGGCATTTTTAGTCCCCTTGAATTCCCTCCTTGATCGTTTCTCCATTTTGCCTCATTTCAGGTGAACTCCTGTCGAACTATACACAATTTGTATTGCATATTTAGAAAAGAAACATTAAATCTCTTCCGGTAACTAGGCATCGAGCTCACAAAAGAGGGTGGTGCCTCTTTCTCATCTGAAGTCAGTTTATCTTCAACTCCTTAGTTTTTCCAGCTCTGTATATTATACTTTGAATCAAGGGGTTTAACGCTGATCAACAGAAAAAAAGTGTCTTTAATGTCAAAGCGAATCTCTACAAAGTGAGCTACATTAAATATAAATAATATGTATACAAGTATGCACCCCATTTAATAAGACACATCATCATTTGTATGATCGGTTTTTGAAGTCACATGACTAATTAATGGTGATCAACTGTCTGTGTGTGTGTGTTTGCCTCCACCAGGGTGGTCCCTTGTCACCGATTCTGTTTGATTCTGATGTGATATTCATGGACAGAATCTGAAGGCCCAGACAGGGAGAGGAGTGTGTCCAACACACGGGCCTCTGAATTGTCTCCGCTCTTTTCTGTCGGCTTCATCAGACCGTGACCTCCAGTCAGAGTCAGTACCTCCAAAGTCTGAGTTCATGGTCCTCTGCTGGAAAAATGGTGGATTGCTTCCTCTATGTTGCAGCAATTGGGAAGGCAAGACCATAAGCGCATTTCCATTTTCCTGTTTTTGATTTTTGCATAAAAAAAAGTTGAGGTGGAAAAGTTGGTATAAAAGCAAAGTGTGACAAAGTGTAATGAAATCAGACCTGGCGACTTTAACGGCAACATCAGGGGGCAGACTGATAAAACTGTGTGCTCGCACAAAGACAGAAATATGCATACACAATATTTTCACCAGGTTCATGAAGATCAAATCACTGTGGATGTGGGTGCGCATGCACAAGCCTCATTTCCACTCAGTTAGCCATAAATGGATGTACATGTAGAAACGCCTTTAGCATATCGATACTCGTGTCTGCTCCATCACTCATTAGGCCTGTCAATGAGACGAACGGCAAAGAAGAAAGGAGCAATTTCGCAGATTGTGTCACGTGTTCCACAGGTTTCACAAGCTCCAACAGCGCCGGAACAGTTGTCATTACATGTGACTGTTACACACAGCCGTGGTTATTTATAGCAATCATCATTATTATGAATAACTGTCAAAGATTATATTGAAACAGACAAAATGCTTACAAAGATTACCACAGGGTGTGAATGGCTGAAATGTAAATAAAATAAGTGATATAATTCATGACTAAAACTAAAAAAGGTTATAAATACGTCTCTGACAAGAACGCTGTGTAGACTGCAAAATAGTGAAATTGGTAAACAACCTAATGTGATGTTTTACCTCCAGGTTAGTATCTGTGAAGTGCATACATTTTATGAATAGTTTTTTGGTCTGGAGTGGCTGAATTCAGAGTAAAGTAAATCAAGAAATTATAGCTGTACTCACATTCACTTACAACTGCAATGAAACCTGATCCACAGGTGAACAGGTGGATCACATTGACTAAATACATTTTTGACTTGTAGGGGCTTCATACTTCTGTATTTTATATTTGTAGTTAATTTAGATCACTTTGTAGAGATCTGTATTCACATTTAGGTCTTTTTCTGTTGACCAATGTCAGAAGTTGATGTTGTACCCTAATAAAACATGAAAACTCCCAAAGGGACGCTGTATTTTTTCATTTATTTCCAATCATGGTATGTAACATGGGTTGATCTTCTCAGAATACAAACCAGTTCCTACCCCACAAAATCTTTCCATCTCCATTTGGTGACCATGAGCGTATAGTAGGTGTAATGCATATGAATCACACTCTCCCCAGTCAACATCCACACACACACACACACACACACACACACACACAATCACCTGCTGTTTACCCCAGCACTGCTACCGTCCCGCTAAACCTCAGTTAGAGAGAGCAATAGAGAATCCATCTCAGACTCTCAGCTGGTCTGATACATATTCAGTCTGCCTCCATCCTCTATAGATAAACACAGCAGTTTCCCAGGGTCCCCATCTGCACTTGCACTGTGGCTTTTCTGTAATGAGTCGAGGACAGCTGACTGAGATGAGGAGAGAGGCTCGGTTTCTGCTGCTGCGTGGGTCGAGCACCATGTAGGTGTAGCTGCCTCTTCGAATACATGGAGTGGGGGTGTGCGTACTGTATGGGTGTCTATGTTTTGTATGTGCACATGCCTGTGCAAATGAGTGTGTGTACTGTACGTGAAAGTGTGCCACTGCTTGGCTTGTCCCACTCCTGCTCATTTATATGGAGCAGATGCATTACTTCTATAATATTCTGTCACCTCTGCACACAGTTTCTCACCACATCTGTCAGGGGTTAATGCAATTCCTGTGAGTGTGTGTGTGTGTGTGTGTGTGTTTGAGAATCTGCACCGTATAACACACACACACACACACACACACAGAACTTCAGATGTATGGAAATTGATTTTTCCCAAAGGAGACTCTCAGTCGGCCTTTCAGCTGCTTGACCATACTGTTCCTGCAGCTAACTCTATTCATTCATGTGTATGGTGTGCCACACTGGGGCCACAGTGGCAACGTGAGACAGGATTCAAGTCTGCAAATACAGTATGTAGTAGCCATCGCCATCTCCCTCTCCACGTCCCATGCGTAAGACTGTCAGTGCCTGCGTGTTTGCTCGCTGTGCAGCCCCCATGAGTTCCACCTCAATCAGCAAGTGAGCATCCCCGGAGGGTTGCATGAAGCAGAACCTTCGTGCAGCTTCTAACCACAGACAGACATTTTATAAGTGTGGATGTTTGCATTTGGGGTTGTTTGCTTAAATATAGGATTTTTTTCTTCTCATTTTGTTTTAATATCTTCAAAGAGAAGCTGAAATTTAATGAACATCAGCGTTTCCATGGTGATGTGCAAAGGAATGAAAAGCGCCTGGTTGCTATGGGGTTTGAGGCGTATATTAAGTTAAAAGCTCCCTAAATACACTGTCAACACACTCAGCAGTCTCCCGGGACATAGCTCAGAGGATCACACACACACAGAGACAAGGAGTGAACATACTTACACTTAACTCAACGGCATGTCAATCATCAGAAAAGTCAGATGTAATCATAGATTTCCAAATTTATCAACATCTTATTTGCTTTAAGTTTAACTTTGCTGCTTTTTTCTGTTTATAGCCACATGTCGTGGTGAAAGGAGTCAGAAAAACGGTAAGGTAGAGAAATAAAGCAGCTGATTTGACAATTATTTTTGAAATTTGACCCACCAATTTGCTTCATACAAGCACTTCACGGATGGCAGGAAAGATTTCTTCAGTTGTAGAGCTTATTGTTGTGAGAAAATCTTTGAATAATGCGTTAATTTTTGACCCCCTGAGAGGGTATTCTTTTTTTTCTTTTTTTTTCATGCAACGCTGACTAAATTGAAATGACTTCTTTTTACATTCATAGCAGTCTCAATCAGAATTCAAAGATATCAATATTTTTATGAAAACCAGACACGTTCAAACACACTGAATGGGGTGTAAACTATACCATAAGACCTAAAAAATGCATTGTACATCTGTGATATTTACACCTTATTGTGTTCATCTTATAGTCATCCAGTATTGTCCACAGCTTATACCTTCTTCATCATTTATTTTCTGTCTCCCACTCAGGTAGGCTGCTGTAAGTTTGCTCAACATTTTACCCACTGTGGCTTCTTGAGCAAACAGCTCACAGTGACTTCCTAAAGGCCAGGTCAATTGTCCTCCCTAATCCTCTTGATTTCAGGTGACCTTTCTTGTGGGTTGCAGCTGATCACCACTCCAGAGACACTGTAGAGTGTGTGGCGCACACACGCTCACTATTGCCAAAACTAACTTAAAAACAAGACTAAGAGTCAACAGCCATCTTCATCCATGTTGTGCAAATATGGACTATGGAGATTAATGATTTGGATCTAAGCACCAAGAGCAGTTATCATGCAGTTGTTATCATGGGAAACGTAAGATCTCTCCACAGCAGGATGGAGGAGCTAACGGATTTTTCTAATCCATTTTATATATTGTGAGCTGCTGTAACAAGTGAATTACCCCAGCGTGGGATCAGTAAAGTCTCTTAACTAATCTTATCTTGAACACATGCTGCTAGCTTGACTAAAATAACTGGTGAATTGGTGGAGAAAACATATGGTCGAGTCTTGATTCTCAGTGTGAGCAGCAGTGCTAACCAACGTTTCCCATTTAAAGTAGTAATCTAACAAATGGCTATATAAATACAGGCACACCCACACAGGTGTTGTCGGTTATTAGTGCAAATTACACCGTAAGCATTTATAGAGCCCTCACATCATTTCCAGCACAGATCCACCAAACTTCAACCTGAGCAGAGATCTAATCAGTCAGAATAATTAAAAGCACCTGTGTAGGAGTGCAGGGCCTCTAATGGAGCTTCAAATAATTCACAAGACGGGTCAGTCAGTCAAGTAAGATTCAGATTAGTTTGCTTCACCTTTGTCAGCAGGTAAATTGTAAAGGGACAGCTACCACCGCCCAACTGCCAGTCAAACTGCTACTTCCCCCAAATACTAAATATCAATTCCTTCACTCATTATCAGCATTTTATAAGTTTGTTGTTGCGTTTTTTCAAATAAAGTTAAATTGGGTTTCCTGTTCTGAGATAAAGGCCGATCAGCAGTAGTCGTGGAACGATGCAGAGATAGAACTTTAGATTAGAAAGGTAGAGGTAGGTGGAACTCTTTTGATTAGAAAGATTTTTTAACAGTGAACTGAGGCGCTCACAGCTTTGACTTTATTCTTTGCTCAGAAAGAAAGTAAAAAGCAAACAAAGCTAAAAGTGGAAATGCAGACAAGCTGGTAGAAAAGGTGACCTGCTATGGTAATATTGATGATATGTCATCTATTTCCTGGGGGTGGACTAATGACTCGTGGGAAGCAGCTGGGCAGCCAGGTGACTAGGTCAGGTAATCTTTGGAGACTGAATATAGGTGACTAGTGGACAGGTGGAGCATGACGGGATAAGAAGGGAGGTTCATCTGGGAAAGAGATCTGATATTAAAATATAAATTGAATATAGAATTAGCACAGTATGTGTTATGAAGTTAGGTCTCGTTTTTTAATGTACACAAAGAAAATGAAATGTGGTATTTTAATTATACTTTGTGCCCCTTTGTTCCTCCATCAGTTGTCTTATTTTACTTGTATTAGCTACTTCTATATTCCCAGATTTGTTTTGTTCTGTTCTTTATAGTCTGTGGTTGAGTTAAAGGCTGCTTCAATGATTCCTTTTGAATCTTCGTCAGCCAATGAGACATCAAGCTTCCTTGAGAAAAAGGATAAGAGATATTTCTATCCCCCTAAGTCCTTGTAGAGTTTTTGTTGTTGCGTGATTGGATTTATGAGGATTCTCCTTGTCGTCTAGTCTTTTCCTGATCATGAATTCTCTTTAACGTCTTTTTTTCCATTACTTTACATTCACTCGGCAGACATTTTTGTCCAAAGCCACTTGCAGTAAGAGCATCTTTTCTTTTTACCTTCTGGTGTTTTCCATTAAGATAAAGGAAAAGTGACTTAGCAAAGAAAAGGGACACCTTTTTTTCCCCTCTGATTTCAGATATCAAGAAGCCAAACTTTTCTTTGAGTTTGCTGTGACCTCAGTAGCTTTCTCTCAGGAACTGAGCCAAAGAACACACACTGGTTACTCTGCATCTCTACTGAGCATCAATGGCCCACTGCCTGACTAGTTTACTAGTTTGTCCTGGCTGACAAGTCTGCCCACAGCCACATAACAACCGTATATGAATACCTTTGGACTGGCTGTTCCTTTTTATCTGCGCTCTAATCCCTAGCACCATGTTGGAGCAGAGACATCCTGTTTCGGCTGTAGGTGGAGCGGTGGCTGTCTTCCAGATCAGACAAAGAGGAGACACCTCCTGCCCTGGGCCGCATGTAATTACTCCCACAACAAAAAGCACAAGCGAGCAGAGGAGAAGTCGCTGCCAGGCTCGTTTGGAAAAAAAGGCAAAACTCTCTCTCCTCTTACTCTGAGTCTCACTGTCGGTCCTGGAGTTTTGTCTTTTCCCCCCGTACTATCTTTTTCACTTCATCTGCACACACATAAATAATGAAGCGTCACTCAGAGTCCATGCACACACGTACAAAAACAGACACAACAAGCGTATTACCCCACAGCAACAACAACAACAACAGTGCTGTCGGGAGTCCCAAAGGTTTCATGGAGCACTATGGTTCATGGAGATGGTCTTATGTAATCTGAGAGTCTAGCAAAATGGGGTTAGACAAACGGCACCAGCCAGAGATAAAATGCTTCAGAGTGTGTACAGTCACATTCAGTGTTACAGCTGCAGCTATATGGACTTTCAAAAAAATCCTAAACTGGGGGTTGACTGCCAATACAAATAACTCCATAATTGCATCATTAACTACTGAGATTGCTAACTTTTTGGTCTATAGTTTATTTTTGAAGAAAACTTTTTTCAGCAGCTCCAAATCCCCCCAGCTTTCCATTTGAATTTTTAGGTTCTTAACAAAAAAGGATGAGTCGCTGGTGTTGCAAGGAATGCCAGACTGGGGGAAAAAAAGTATCATTCTCAAATGTACTGTTAGAGTTGCAAATAGACGTTTCTTAATATAAACGAGTGCTCAGGGATGAAAGTTGACATGATTTCAGTGTATTAAAAGGATGCTAGATGTTCTGTCGCCTGTCTGTGTGAAAGCGTCACCTGTTTTGCAAACAGTCACAGACATGATATAAATGGAAGTGAAACAGCCAATTGTCAGCCGTGATGAGACTATTGAAATACTAAAAAAGAAAACGTGTGGATAACCTGTGAAAACGAGGCAAGCAGCCTGGCCGACCTGAGATGGTGTGATGTTGCACTTCTCTGAAATAGCAGCAGTCGCCACTGTTGCTGAGAAATAAAAGGTAATTAGCACAAGCGACAGAATGGCACACACACACATTTGTGCACATGAGCGAACAATACAGTTCTCACCCAGGCGCTCATGCACGCACAATTAAATTAAAAACAGCAACTGAAAAGTGTTTGCACAAACACACAGTCACACACACACACACACACACACACACACACACACCTTCTTCCAACAAAGCACCAACACTTTCAGCATGTGAGGGAAGCCTTGTGTAGGCGAGGAGGGAATCTACAGTACTAAGAGTGTGATATTTAACAGCTTAGCGTGTCGTCCTCCATGGCACTAAATCACGAGGATTCCACCTCTGACTCAGCAATTGGGAAACTTCTGCCATCGATGATTTTCCCAAGAGAAAAATCTGTCACTTTCTTGCATTAAAGAAGCTGTCTGCCTGTGTGTTATTAACATACCTTTTTAATAAACAGGCTTGACATTCAGTGATAGTTGACGTTAAAAAAAAAAAAACTGTGTGAAACATACAGCAGATGCTGGCTGCTGATGTTCTCAACCTTGAAGTTATTTTTACAGCTACAGACATTTCAACACAGCAAAAGATTTTAGGTTTTTCACCCTCACCCACAGCCACCACAGATCTCCAAAGGGGATGATTTCATCGTTGATTGATGGTCTCCTTCTCCTGTCCAGCTCATCAGTGTCCACTCCTCATCTGAGCTCAAGACAGATGCTCTTCTGTTCCTGATAGTTCTGCGACGGTAGTCCTCCATCATGGACGTGCGCTTGTCCACGAGCTCCTTAGAAGCCTGGCTCAGATGATCCCTCTGCTCCAAGATCTTTAAGTATTTCTTAAGGTCTTTCATTTTAATTAAAAGGTAATTATTTCTACCATTGATCTGATTATTAAGTGCATTAATAATTCTCCTGTAAATCCTTCTTTTGTATAGATGGACACCACGCTTAATATCTTCATACTACCTATTAATTCATCATGTTTCTGCAGTAGGTATACTAGAAATTAATATCCATTTCCATTTTGTACAAAATTGTGCCACATGTGTAACTCTGGGCATTCATCAAACTTTCCTCTGGCAAATAAACTTCAGCAACACAAAGCTAAATGTAGCTAAATTAGGTACATTTTTAACTGTCTGACCGCCATCCACAATGAGTTTTAATGTTTTACAGCTGTGAGTGGCTCATTTCAACAGGTGTTTTCACTGTGGACATTTTGACTCGTCGCAGTGGGAAAAACACAGCTGTCACTAATAACTTTAACAATGGCTCTGTTCTATTCAAGCGTCCCAATGTGCCAAATAGCTCTAAATCCATTCTGCACACATTTTAATCAGTTTTTTAATATATTGTGCATTCAAACTGTAAAACAAAAGGGACAAAAATAAAGGCTCAACAGACAGAGACCAGCAGACTGTCTTCTTTGTTTAGTCAAAGGCAGCAATATTTCAAAGTAGCGCTTTGATTGTCATGCATCAGTGCATGTAGTCTATCATTTCCCGTTTTTATAAATGGGTTTGTGGATGTGGATTTTCTTTCTTAATCGAGCTTCAAGTCCTGCAGTCAGAAATAAGCAGACAAAAAATATTTTAAAAATATTAACAGGTAGCAGAGCAATGCCCTTTATTTTCAGACTCTCCTGCCAGTACGGGGGACTGAACTGACGACCTTTTGCTTAGCATCAGTAGTGTTATTAGAGGACCTGAAATTTCCACTGATCAGTGCAGCTCTGTACTGATAGTTTGATGTTAGATGCTAAAAAACAATCCTCTACAGGAAAGTAGCCCATGAATAATATTAGAGGCAGTCATGTGACACTCACAGACATATAGATGTGATAATATTAGAGCCTACAGTAGGTGAAAGAGAGCATGATACTGGTTCAGTAATACTGAACTGTAGAAGTTGCTGTGCCGAACATGCAAATATTCATTACAAAATCTAAAACTTGCTCAGTTGTTTTAGTTCTATATTTTAGATGATCAACATTACGTTTAAACGAGGAAAACAAAATCAGCTTATGGCTTTATAATTTTTAAGTCAAGGCACACCATCTGCATGACTCATACCGGTCTGGACCATTCATTAATTCCATTTGTAAGAAAATTAGTGCCACAGATTCATTTGAATCATTGAATGGGGAATCAATGTTTGTGTTTCAATGTGTCTTACTATGGTCCACGATTTCTTTTCATGGTTTGCAGCTGTGAGCTGCGAGCTAAATTGTGGGCAGTTCAGTAAGGTGGAATGAGGCTACAAAACCTGCTCAAATTATCATTTGCATATCCTTAAGTGTAAAACTGGGACCGCTTTTTGAGTTTTCATTGGAAAAAGCACAAAGCAAAGTGTAATTAATAACATTAATAATGAATGCTCTGTTCCCCAGGAGCCATGTTGGTGAGCCAGCATGCACAACAACAAGACCTTCACCGACACAGCTGATCTGATTGATTAAAGTTGTTAGTGCCACCTGTGTGTTTAATAAGTGACAATGTCCACTTGGAGAGACAAAAGTCCGTCAGTTGCAGATTTTAAAAAGTGTTCACATCTCTCATTCACAAAGAACTGAAACAAAGTCAGCCAGAGAGGCTTGTGACGAACAGGAGCTGCAGTCAGGTGTGAAGTTTTGACACCTCACAGTGAGACGGAGGAGAAAAAAAAAGTGATTCTCTCGTTATTCATTTCACACATCGTTTACAAAGCAAACATTTTCACCCCGGTCCCTTGTCATTTTTTAACCCTGAATATATTTTTAGACTTGAATTATTCAAACTGCAGTTCATTCTGTCACTCTGGGCTCCCGACATGCAAAAGTTGCCTTGAATTGCCATGAAACTGTGTAATTCTTCACAGATGAAGGCCATCGTTTTATATTCAGCGCAGGAAACACAATTAGACATTCATGAGAAGCACCTGTTTGACAATCAAATGTATTCCCTTCTGTCACTTGTGTGTGTGTCTGTGTCTGCTTGAGACAGGAACACACAAATAGGATCAACCTTCATGTTTCCCATCACTGACGGTCTCATCTTTCATCCCTTTTTGTGCTCCCCCAATCTCTCTGTCTCTCGTCACATGAAGGACCCCCTTGTCTCTGCGGAGAACAAATGAGGCTGACCTTCGTTCCACGCACATGAGATGGATCCACTGTGCCGTGTTCGGCAGCGGCTTTGAGCTCTGTCTCCTCTGTACGCTCCATTTCCGTTTCTGAAGAGGAGGGTAGGCGGGTGCTTTCTCTCTGTCCATGCTCTCCATATTTTGTCTCAATCACTGGATCTCACTATTCTCTCTTTTTTCCCCACCCACTCTACTCCTCTCTGCTCATTTCTTGTCTCTTCTTTTCTCAACCGCTACATAACTTTCCATCATTTCCTTCTCTGCCTCACATCTTTTTACTTCCCCTCTTTTTTCACTCTTCCTGTGCTCCACATTTGTCATTTTCTACCCCTGTCTGGTCAACTGTCTGTGCCCTTCTCTTTGCCCTCCTTTTGCTTTCTGTCTGTGTGCTCGAACAGAGAAAAGATATAGAGTCTCAGTGGTAATGACAGGGGTCACTGTCCAGGGTCAGCGATTTCTGCCTCAGAGCTAACTACTAAAAATGTCATGTTGTAGCAGAAAATGGGTCCAGGTGAGACGGGGGAGAGGGAGACAGAGAATAAGTCAGAGGGAGGGATGGGAGGTAGAGAAACTCAGCTTGTAATGCTCGCTTTTTCAGGGCGACACCAGCATATTTCAACCAGTATGGTCAGTCCCACTGCATCAGGGTCATCAAAGACAGTCTTCTTCTTTTCATTCCTCCAACACTCCAACCCATCCCTGGCTTTCATTAAGGGTCATCAGTTCTGGCCGTAAAACACCACTTCCTCGTGATTAAGTGTCCAATTACAATCCCATTCTCGTCCCACGCCTCCTCTTGCTGGTTGCATGAAAGGGGCTTTCATATCAAGCTGTCTGGATGGGTCTTAGTCTCAGTTACTGAGTCCAATTGAAGGAAAAACTTGTGATTCCTGAAATTACAGATGAAATTTACTTGAAGGAGCAGTAAGAGGTTCAGTGGTCAGACTCCAGTTTGATTACGTTAGCTTGTTTTCTATGTGTAGGGCTGGTTTAACAGGAAAAACTGCCGGAGGGCCAAACTGCTGTTGTTGTATCTGCACCACT
This sequence comes from Argyrosomus regius, assembly GCA_946959425.1. Taxonomy (NCBI): domain Eukaryota; kingdom Metazoa; phylum Chordata; class Actinopteri; family Sciaenidae; genus Argyrosomus; species Argyrosomus regius. The sequence goes on from OX336900.1 coordinate 16,105,892, forward strand.
AAAGCATATAAACTGGCATGAAAATTGGCTTGAGGCAAATTTCAATCTAATCCTGAGGGCCTGTCTTGTAATGCTTGACTGTGTCAAAATCTGGTTTTAAAACCTCATGATTTCAGTTTTGTGCTTATATGTTGCATACTCTGGAATAATCTCCATTGTTTTCTTGCAGTGTTAGAAACAAGGTAACGGTATGACTGAGTGCTTGGGGTGTCAGTTAGGTCAGCACCAAGCAAACCTTTTGTCAGGTTTGTGAATCAATATTTGTCAGTTAGTCAATCACATGCAGTCCACACATGAAATAACGAATCAAAATTAATTTATTAGTAAATCATTTTAACTTGATATGGTAAACTTAGATAAAAATAAACCAAAAGTATGTATGAAATGTAATGTTAAGGGTCAGTCATGTATGCAGTGTATGGATGAGTGGAGTATGTTGTGTGAAGTGTTGAATGCAGGAGGAAATAATACTTAGTTCCCCATGGCAGGTGGAAGCCTGAAACCAAGTCTCAGTCTGAAGGCAGCAAGAGAGTGAACAAATGGTTAGACAGCCCTTAAATCTCCGGTTCCCCATACACCCACAGGTGAGGCAAATTGGCCCGACGACCTGTCCCAACCTCCACCCAGGGAAGTCACACAGCCAATAAGCAGACAGAGGGGCAGGCCGTCACACTAATATGTTGAACCCTCAAGAACATAGGCCAACCACAAGCAATAAAACCCTACCAAAGATTTGTTCAGTTCATTGTATTCATCACAGAAATAATAAAGAACAGTTCCTATCGTAAAATCCCAAATTCAAGTCCTTTTTTTTTCTCCTCCAGTAAATTCCCTCAACAAAATAATATTCACTTAATCTTCACAAACAGTTCAGTTCAATTGCAAAACAAGCATTCTAAGTTTAGTTCAAGTTTGGCAAAAAATAAAAAATAAAATAAGAAAACCAAAATATATTTCATGAATTTACCAGAGTTAATGAATCGCCAATTTAGATTTAGATACACCCCTGGTATTAATCTCCAAGAAACTCCAAGGGAATAAATTTCCGAAGAGACACATGGAGTTCCAGACAAAGCGGGCTAACACCAACAGCCCTGACAGAACGGCCTCACCACTTACTTTTAGACTGCGACATCTTGAATGAATGGATTGCTCTCCGGTTGAGGTATGTGACAGGGGTGGGTGTGTGAGCGATAGCCAAAATATAAAAACCTGCCGTAGTTGTAATAGCAGATAGATAGTCTGTTTTTCTGTTCAATCAGCAAACTTGTGCCCCATGTAGTGTTCTAGCACAGAAAAATTGTCCACATTGCAAAGAGAGTGAGGTTGGTTCACAGAGTCCAACTTAATTTTGAGGGGATAATCTGTCACTGTCTCCATGTTCTGACGAGATTTAATAATCCCAAGACAGGTGGATAGGAGTTTTTAATTTCTCGTCCATGTAACACAGATCAGATGTGTTTCTATCAGTGATACAGACAAGCTGCATAGAGTTGTCACCAGGAACACGAGCTTTGCGTCCAACTGACATTTTAACACACATTTTAATTTAAGAAATCTTTTATCACCACTTGAACTTAGCCAGCTTTAGCATGGAAGACACAGTAATAGAATAGAAAGCAAAGAAGTCTGTAACTTGTAGGCATATACTGTAAACAAAATGTGTTCACGAGAAGCAAGAGCAGACTGAGTTGAAGAATCACTTTTACTCTTTGCACACACGCTATGTGTGGGGAAATTCCTGCCAGTCTTCATTAGCAGTTAGGTTTGTGCCCTTGAACAGATGTAAGCAGTCTTCTAAGCTATCCAGAGCTGACCTTGAGGTCCAGAGCTGTGAATGTAGCCTGTATGGCCCATGGATATAAATGTGAATATGTGCCTGTCTGTGTAGCTCTGCAGTGGAATCACCACCTGCAGTGTGTTTCCCTGCCCTCCACACAATGGATGCTGGAATTGGCAGCTGCCCCTGTAACCCTGAAAAGGATTAGAGGCAGGTAGAGAAAATCCTGAATGAAGGTTTAGCTTAAATGCTTCAGGATCATCTACATCCCCCATGTCCAGTGTACAACTGAGATGTCTGAAGAACCAAAGGAGGATTTTGTCAATAATTATGTGATAATTATGTGATTACTAAAGGTAACCATATTCAATAGTAACCTTACAAAGTAAGGTTGTGGATATTGGTGAGTGTGAACTGTGGGCCTTATCCCTATCACACTCACCTTGAGTTGGTTGACCGTGAGATGTATAGGTGAACATCTGGTATCTGTCTCTGGTAGACCATCCTCAGTGTAGACTGAGTGCCAGGCTGATTCTCTTGGCCCGCTCTGTCTGGGTTATTAACCTCAAAACAGCTCTTGCCCATCATAAGGCCGGGGTTCATCAGTACATGGCGCATTTGTCTGTCTTGTTCTTCCTTTGTCGCATACTGCCCACTTCAGAGTCAAGAACTCATGCTTGACACTGTGGAGATGGTAATTTTGTTCTATTGGTGTTGGTGTGGTGTAGTTGATGACCTTCATTTTCCTCCTGGATCCTGGTTTTGGTAGGAAAGACCGCTCTGGTCAAAATCAGAGTACACTAGTACTTATAGGTGCTCACTGTTCCACTCTACTATCGTGTGTAGGCACACAACAGTCTCCTGACATACACTACTGTCTGTGTGGTTTTCTCTTTCAATGCCTGTTCTGCCTCTACATCTTTCAGATCCACTCCCATCTGTAGAGACCAGGCGACCAACATACTCACATCCTAGAAAAATAATTGCCTGGAACACCTGGAAGTGTTGTTGATAGGCTTTGCCCTGATCTAAGAAGGAAAACCAGTTATAGTCTCCAAGCGAGTTTGTCTGGCACAGTCTTTTTGTTTGGCACTTGATAATCAATACACACATCTTTTGGTGACTGGGGTTTTAGAATCCATGCTTTCACTAACAACTCCTGGATGTACTTGTTTTCTTCCCCGTACAACGGCTTTGGAAACTAAGCATAAGCCCGCAGAACAGACATGTCATGTCATCTGTCAGCCTGACTGACATCTGGAGAGAGGGGATACATCCAATATCATTGCTGTCCTGGGCAAACACTGCATACTCCTCATGAAGCATTTCTCAACCACCCATTAATGTCCTGGACTAAGATGACTGGTGAACAGGTGATCACCAAGGCTCAGTAGGTGTAGTCCTGGGGGTGGTGACATAGGTGTGGTGTCCTGTGGCGTCTCAACCTGCTCTTTCCCATCTCAAGGACTTTGGTTATGTGCTGGATGGAGCCCAACAGGGTTATCTTTGAGAGAATAATTGAATGCCCAGTGTGATTGGAAATTTGACTGGCACGTTGCCAAATGACCACCTGCTCTTACTGATCTCTAAAATACCTTCCCCAATGTTTAGCTGTTCTAAGGTTGTGCTTTCTTCTGATGGTTCATATAGGACAACAGGGTTGGACATATCAAAGATTGGCTACACCCAAATGCTCACATTCTCTTTACCCACTCTGATTATGCCACATTTTAGTTTGGTGTCTTATTGGATGACGGCTTTTGCTTGTTTTTCTTCTATGTGCCCTTCTAAGTGCTTTTTAGAGGAGACTAATATCCAAGGTATCTGTGAAAACATTAGCCTGTAATGTTCGAGGAACTGGAAGCTGACTGACTAGGAAGGGGACATGTATTTCAAGGTTTTGATTGTCATTCCCTGTGAGGTTAAACTTTAGCTCCACCTATTTGTCATATGGGATTGACTGTCCATTTGCAGCATGCAGATTCAAGCTTTCCCCTGAGTCAAGGCGCTCTTACATTGGTCATACTGGTTGATTGGGAAACAATTTCTCTCTTCAAGACTTGTCTGTGATGCTTACTTGTGAGCCATAGTCAAATAACACTGTCGCTGCATAACCGCTGATGAAACATTTGAGCAGACTTTTTCTAATAATCAATTGTGCTACAGATGGGATTTTACATGGAACAGCCTCTGGTTGTCCTTCAGCAGAGACTGATCTCTGTTTCCCTGCTACCTCACTTTTCTTAAACAGCCAGATGTTCTAAATCCTGACACAAAACAGTGGTTACAATTCTCTGAGCCCAGGTTTAAACAGTACAGCTGGGATTTTACCTTTCCTTGTGAGATAGAGCTGGCCTGGTGTGGGAGGAGGTAATTTGCTGGAAATGGATGTAGGAGGGGGGTGTGGCTGGAGCTGGCCTAGTGTTTGGACAGGTAGAGTCTTTGAGTGGGTTGCATGTATGCCTGCTGTTTGCTGGTCAATTAAAGCTGCAACCATCTTCGTTAAAGTCCCCACCTGAGCACTGAGTTGCTGTATAATCTGATGGTGGTGTTCATTTTCGTCATTGTCTATTTTTTTTTAATTTATGGCTGACCATTTTCTCTTCAGTAACTTGATGTTTGAGAGGAGTGGCTTCAGCTGTCGTCTAATGTCTGTCTGATCCTAGGCTCTGGTAGATGGTGTGGAGGAAAACGTAACCTTAACACTGGATGGTTTTTGGATCACTGGGGATGTCTGCAATGGCCTGCTTTGACTGGAATCATGCAATATAGAAACTGCTGGGGGGTTCTTATTCATTTTGTTTTTCACATGTTAGTTTTTGGAACAGCTCTGTACTGGACTTTTCAATAAGATGAGACATGATGAAGTCTTTGAGTTCACAGATTGTTGTTTCATCTTCATTGGTGAGCATGTCCTAGGACACACCTGGTTTACCAATACTAAAAGTAGTTCCCAGTAGCCAGGTCTGTGGCTGCCAGGCTCAGAGACTTCTGGTGGGACAGAGCTGTAGCTAGCAAACATATAATCTGTCTCACCTCTGTCATGGGAAGACCCTGTTTGTTTCTGTCCTATGTGTGAGTTATAGGCTTTAGACAGATAGTATCTTCATCGAAGAAAAAGCCATTCCACCTCAAGATATTGCAAGTGTCTGGATCCAGACACCACAGCCACTTCAGGATGGCAATTTCCTCTTTTTTCTCCAGTCAAACAATTTCAGAATTTGATCACAAAACCAAAGCCACCCTGCCATGGAAGGCCCCCACCTTGTGACTCCTGCCAAGTGTGCTTCCTTTTAAAAATCTGGAGGTCGTGCATGAGAAAAGCAGAAAGAGATACAACATGAAGTCACTTTTGTCTAATAGAGCATAACACAGTCAAGTGCAACATATAACATCCACATTACCAAGACACATGGCGAGAGTTTTCAGACATTGTCACACTGTAAGCACCATTATTGATTTCTTAAAAAGTATTTTCTCTTTTTTTGTTGTGTTCCTCGAATGTATCCCTTTAAATGTCAAATATTTGAGACTATCCCTTTGATGTCACACAAAAAAGTCACATGAAATAGTTGAGTTGAGGTGGCCTTTAAAGGTCCAGTGTGTAAGATTATGGGTGCTCTATTTACAGGATATGGAAAAAATCAATGCCATGTTTCTACAGCTGCCCAGAACAGACTTGGCTGGCTCTAGATAGGATAGGGCCTTTCCTGTTTTTTGGCCACCATAGATTTTCCTTTCTTTGCTAGGAGAGTGTGATGCAACTACACTGGTAGATGCCACTAAAGCATATACAATGGTCCTTGAGGATGGTTAGGATTGATCCGTGCTTGTAATCCAGTAATGCATATAACTGTGTTAGCTGTCAGCTAAGTAAACAGCCCACCCAGACCTGGCCTGGCCATGCGCCACTCAGAAATCATTATTTGGTAACAATGCAATGATATAAAATACTCAGTTACAAGTAAATTCATTCACAAAGCTTTTGCCAACGACTAAAATTTCAGTTCCCGATTTACTCTTTTCTTGCTCGGTCACCCTTTTCTCATTAGCTTCCTCCGTCAACATCCTCTTAGACTCTCAGGTCTCTTAGACTCTGCCATGTCCGCAGGGGCTGCTAAGCCCGAGTCCGGTTCAGGCATGGAACTAGCTCCATTCCTCATCTTCACATTCCCGACTTGCCATGGGACTGGGAACCTCCTCCCAGCGGTCTAAGTATCTGTTCCTAGCTGTCTGAATAGTCTAAATACCAAAACTTCCCAAAGCTTTGAAGCTCCCAGTCAAGGCTGTATGATGGACTGAGCTAACTAACTGAGTGGGCAAGTACAAGCATCTCAAAATTCTATGTAAGTGGACTTATAATATACCTTCTTTTATTCCTCCACTGGATTTCAACCAATCAATAATGGAATTTAAAAGAAGTCATTATTAAGTTTTTGTTTTACTCTCTTTGAGCTGATGCAAGCTCTCAGACTCTTGAGCATTCTCCGCCATCTTTGGCAGTTCTGTCGTTAACGCAGCGTAGCTACATCTCACCTCTGTGCACGTCCTCCCCTGCTGCGCTTTAAGCAGCACCTCGAGGTGTTCAGATCAAGCTTCTGGGTTGATCAAAAGACTGCCTCAGGCTATTGTGAAAGCCTGTGATAGCTTTGAGGGGCAGGCAGAGCACACTTCAGAATCTGATTGCATTGTGAAGGGGAGGCAGCCTGCAGGTAGAGGAAACAAAGTCAAATGAGAGGACAAGAACAAAGGTGAGCATTGTGAGATCCAAGAAAAAGGTTTGTTTTCTGCAGAACGAACTGAAGACAAAGCTGGAGCTTTTACAATGAATAAATGGGGAAAGTCCAAACAGTCAATCTCACCTGTTTACCTATCACATCTTGAAATTAACATGCAGCATCACATGCTTTTCTGTTCTTATCTGTACCCCAACATGGGAGAATCTGCATATCTGCCATCTAATTAAGTCGATGTAAACAGAGCTGTATGTTGCCTTAATGCTAAAGAAGTTTATAAACAGCTTAGGGATAAAGCACATAGTTTATTTCCCATGTTCCCAGAACTGATGGCATATTCATTATTATAATCCATTAGAGCTTAACTTGAGATTTCATTCAGATAAGATACAACAGAAACTTATCCTCTGTTCAGAGCCTTAGGTGATCCATTTCCATGATCCACCCCCCCCCAGCTTGCGGTAATTACAGGTCATGTGAACTTTGTTTGACGTAACAGGCAGAAGTTGTCACTCGATGCAGAATAAATTGAAAAAGATGAAAGGACAAAAAAACCCCTGAATCAATCAATTTTCCAACGCAGCATTTTAAGATTCAGCGACAGCAGCGGGAGAGCTGGGAGGAAAATTCTCCGAAGTGCCGGCTCTGTCTGTCTCTCCTGCCTCATCGCTGAATAGGTAATAAACAGAGGCAGCCAGTGACGGGCTGGGTAAATACAACGTGCCAAGCAGAGCTGAGTCTCAGAGGGAACAAGAGATGGAGAGAGAGAGAGAGAGAGAGAGGATGAGGTGGTGGTTGGCGGAGGGTGTGAGAACGCAGCAAGAGAAGGATAAAGGTAGGGAGATAATTGGGAGATGAAGAGAGGATAGAGAAGTTCAGAGTAAAGGGGGCGTGGGGGCAGGGAATGAGAGCTGGGAGGAGAACAAGATGAAAGGGGCAACCTGTAGAGGAGAGGAGGACTGGGGTAAGAAAAGTAAAAAGAAGGAAAGAAAACAGAAAAAGTGAAAAAAGGGGTGAAGAGATGACACTGAGGAAAGGAAGATCAAAAAAAGCAAGGGATATCTGGAAGAGAGAAGGAAGTAAGGCTGAACGAATCAAAGGAGAGACAAACCATGAGAAATTTGAAAGTGCGGTGGAGGAGTGTTTCACCATCTGCAGGAAATAGGGCAAACCTTTAATTCAACTCGTGACAGCCGGAGAGCAGGAATTCGCGAGTACGACTAAAATGTGCTCACATGTTTGTTTTCAGACAAATAATTTAAAACCTGACAAAAAATTAAGAAAACAAACAGCTGTGCTGAAATACAAGCTGCTGGAGACTGACCAGAAACAAATTCTCATTCAAGAAATAATATGCCTCTTCTGCTGCATGGACACGGGTCAAAGCACATATTGGTTTTGGCATTATTAGTGTGAGCTCTACAACGCTAATAAAGTGTCTACAGTTCTGTCAATGAGAAGTGACTTAAATGTCTTATGGTAAAAATATAAAATGTCACCTTACAGTTCAACAGTTTTCATTACTCCTGAGGATACAGAGTTTGTATGATTGTGCTTGGATGAGAGTCAGCACCTCCATGGTTCTCTGCCAGAAAATATTGGAATGCTCCTCCGAGCTGGGAGCAGTTGCTGCCCCAAGCGAAGGAATTCAAGTATCTCGGGGTCTTGTTTATGACTGACAGGAAAATGGAGCACAGGATGGACTGGCCGATTGGTGCAGTGTCAGCAATAATGCAGAGCATTGTACTGGACCTTTGGGGGGGAAGGGGGAGCTGAGCTGGAAGGCAAAGCTCTCCATTTTCCAGTCCATCTACGTTCTATCCCTCACCTTATGGCCATGAGCTTTGGGCAGTGAACCAAAGAAAAAGATTGCGGATAGAGGTGGCTGAAATTAGTTTCCTTTGTAGGGTGGCTGGGCTTATCCTTAAGGACAGGGTGAAGAGCTCGGTTTTCATTCACATCGAAAGGAGCCAGCTGAGGTGGTTCAGGCATCTTAATAGGAACCTTCTCGGCATCTTCCTTTTGGAAGTTTTCCAGGCACAACTAACAAGGAGACCCTGGCCAAGGAACACCTCAGAATCCCTTAGCTGGAATGCATAGCTGGGGAGAGTGATGTCTGAAACACCCTGCTAAACCTGCTGCCACTGCGACCCAATTCTGTATAAGCAGAAGGAAACAGTGATTGGATGTTACAGCTATTGAGAAGGACTTAAACGCTTTACCCGAACTAACGAAAAGCTTAATTTCAGTAACATTAAATTCTCAACAGAGGTTTAATATGATTTTTTCAAGGTTTAGTGTGTAAGATTTAGTGGCACCTAGTGGTGAAGTTGCAGAACCAAACCACACCTCACCCTCTCCTTCCAAGCATGTAAAAAAAAAACTCTGACTGCCGAATTCACATTAAAAGCAAAATTCCATCTCTAGATCAGTGTTTGGTTCGTCTGTTCTGGGCTACTGTACAAAAATGGCGGTTCAACATGGTGGACTCAGGTGATTATACACTAATGAAAACATAATAATATATATTGTATTCCATTCTTACCAATAAATACTCCTAAATCTTAAAAAATACGCAAACTCAAGCTAGTTTGCTTTGGGTTTAGGTTGTGTGTATGCTTGAGTAGCATGATGGTTTCATGACTACCTTCTACTATATTTTACTTCTGGTCGCAGTCAAAAACAAGTGTTCCAAATGATTACTGATTAATATTGAATCACACATTCAAAACTTTTACCCTGATTGATGCCATTCACTGGAGACTGTGGCAATCTGTGGTAATCTCTACAGTGAGTAAAATGTTATCATCAACCAGTAATCATATTGGTCAAAAAATACACCTGTGAATTTTCATGTAAATCTGTAACTCCAAGTTTTTAGTATTGCTAAGCATTCATTGCTGTTCATGCCTTACTATGCCTTATTGAAAAGTATCTTCTACGATATGAATGAGCAAGCAAAATGCCCCAGCAATAAAAAGTAGCAAAGTTACTGTAATTACTGACATAAGCATTTCACATAGATGCAGCTCAGCAGAGCTGATGGAGACTTCTGAGTCTCTGAGGAACATCTGCTGTTGCCCTTCTTGTAAATACGCAGCACATGCTAATTTCTATTACTAATCTATTAGGACGCTCCTTCCTGAAGGGCTTGTTGTCTATAGGGTGCCTGAGACGTCAGCCTGTTCCTTATCATTATAATGAACATTGTGTGTTGTAGAGATAGGAGGACTGCTTATACAGTGACCTTGTTTAAACTAGGGTCCCTGTCTCCTTGATGTTTCTCACACAAAAGGTAAGAGCTTGGTAATTACATACAGTCCTGTAAAATGAGCCGAGGAGGACCTCCACATCTTCAAGGAGAGGCTGGAGAATGGGACAAAGAAGGAGTAGACAGGGATGAGGAGGTGAAACAAGGCGATTTTATTCATACTAGATCGTCACAAGGACAGTCTTGGTTCAAGTAGAGGAAGCTTTCATTTTGTTTGCCGATTTATTCTTGCTGTATATAATCTTGACGAATTAAAAGAAAAAATAAAATAAAGGTGTAAAAATCCAGTCAAATACTCAAAATGACCTTACCTTAATTATACTGCTTTTGTCACTCCAAAACAAGATCATGCTCACCTCTGTGTCTGTACTGTATTCATGTAGGGTCCACTTTTAAGCAACCTGAAATTAATTAATTTAAGAGCATTTGAGCAGTCTGATAAATGCTGCACCTGAACTACATATGCCAAGTTTAACTCATACAGACAGCACGAGATATAAACATAGACAAGATTTAAAATGATTATAAAACAGTTGGCTGTATACATATTATGCCTCTCACAGCAGGATAGGTATACCCAAACTGCAACTGCAGCATTAATCTTAACTGTATGACTTAAGCTTAATCAGGGCAACACTGTCTCCAAGGGAAGCACTGCCTGAAAGGCTGAACTCAGGGCAAAAGAGCTCCCCGATGCCATGTGCACAAATCACGAGGCTGCACATTTACACCTAAAACCGTAGTGAATGAAATGTGAGTGCACATTGATTAGTCATTTGTCGTTGTATACATACACATGTATTTTATGCTATTGCTCATATTAGAAAACATGACCTACTTCCACCTAATCTGCCGACAACCTAAGAGTGTATTTGACACGAGGATGTTCCTGTTTGTCCCACCGTGAGTGTGTTTTCTTATCCTGGCCTGAGAGGCACAGATTTGATTCATCCATAGCCACAGGACTGGACTCTAGCTGTGTATGTATATGTATATATATATATATATATATATATATATATATATATATATATATATATATATATATATATATATATATATATATATATATATATATAGCCTATACATATGGTATATATATGGCTGTGACGTTGAGTTAGATGTTTGGATGTGTGTGTTGAATTTCTACCTTTTAAAGCCACCACATCCAAAATGCACTCATAACCAATTTTCTTGTCAATGGACAATGAGCATTTCGCACACCCTCGCCATTCTTCTCTCTACCGACCCGGTACAAGCACATCCAGCACAGAAAATAGCTAGGTGTTTTAAATAAAAGCTCACGGGCTGCTTAGTGGAGCAGCGAAGGTCAAATAACCGTCTGACAAGCAAAACAAATGCACGGGAGGCCACAGATGCTCGAAGATGGGATTCACAGTATCTATCCATCCATTTATGCATACGGTTCATCTGCAGAATATAATTCAAGCGTTGATGCGTTCATCTTGCCATATAAACACATGCACACCTCATACCAAACCTGTCTGTATTTAAATTGCACTGTACACATGCATGAAAACGTAAATGTATACTGACATGCATTCGCACAGAAAGGCTTACTGTTGCAGGAGGATTATGTAACAACCTTTTTCCTTCATTCATTGATGCAAGCAACGAGGTTAACAATGACAACACAGAGGCGTTGTATTGTACTGTACAAACTGTACTTTATTGTTCAGCCCCTCTTTGCTGTGACACTGATAGATAAGGCCTGACTGCTGACTAAGGCAAGGACAGAAAAGTACGCAAGAATAAACATGGCATACTGAAAGAGAAAACACTTTGGCTGCATCTCAATAAACTAAACCCACTTCCTTTGCTTGCTCTGATTCACAGCCTCGAAGTACAATAAGATGAATTCATCCTGATTGTGGAGGATTCTAAGGGAAGAAAATGGAGCCATTTAAAAGTGTGTTTGATGAAGGAGCAAACCTACATGGCCAGCACTGGCCTCTTTTTTTTTTTTTTCGTGCTATTGTCAATGAAAAGCTTGTACTTGTGAATTCTCGACAGCACCTGAGATATTTTAAGCATTTAGAGCTTCAAGCCATAGAAGAAACATAATTTTTACTTTTAGCAAAACTGTCCTGATTTAAACTAGTTTTGATTAAGTACTTAGCAACTGTGAGAGAAAAGATCAGCACCTCCTTCAGTTATCTAGAACAAAAAGTTTCAGGTTTAAAAAGGTGCCATGTGGAGTTTTTCCTTTTAGTCAGACAAAAGTGTGACTTACCAAAACACATCACCTAGTTTAACAAATGTGTCGAATGCATTTCCTTCCTCATAAAACAGCTTATTTAAATATCCTGCATTGTTTGCATCCATGTTTGCTAACTAGCAGCCCTCGCCTTCCCTTCCTGGTTGGCACATTTCAACGCTTCTTTGCTGACAGACCACCACACATCAGCAGATCAGCATGAAACAAGCAACAGAGTGGTGTATAATGTCACCCGGGTGCTTGTGAAATGGTGACTCACGGATATAAACATCACACCATAGTGCTACTAGTGGTCAAAGACTCCACTAAATGTGCATAATTACTGTACATTATCACACATACAATATGGATATTTGTGCAGAGAAGTTCGACCCACCGGTGGTCCCAGATAAACACTGACCCCAACCTAAGAGATGTCTATGAAAAGAGTACTTGTTACAATAGAGAGATGATGTGACAGTGTTGTTCTTCAGTGGTACAGGATATAGTTAAGATGCTGTGGGCTGCATACAAGGCAGTGCTACACTTACTTATCATCAATTGTACTATTTTACTGGATCACAGCAGAGAATAGTCTTTAATAAAAAAGAATGACAGAAATCCATGTTTTAATTCAAATTATATGTTCTTGATAGGATGCAACAGCAGTGCCGAAAAAGTCAAAAAAGAAAATAATTTCTTTAAAAAGTTTTGATATTATGTCTCATTTTCTTTCTCATGATGTTTTCAGCTCATCACATGTTTAAATCTCATGAAAACCTTTAATTTGTCGTCTCTGTGAGAATTTCCTAACACTGCACAGCGTTTACCAGTAACTGGATACTTGTGAGGGTCACTTTTGTGTTAGAAAAACACCTTAATTAAAACCCACAAGCCTTGTTTGTTCTCCTTCCCTCGTAACCGGTGAACAATGTTTACTGTCTTACGAGTCGACCCTTTGATTCAAGTTTTCCAAAACCATTCCTTACACAATCGTTCCTCCGTTTGAACAAAGTCTCCGACTACTCTTGGGCAAACCATACATATGCATGAGCTTCTGTTTTACACACACTTGATGCTCAGCAGCCCTTTCCTTACACTCTAACAAGCAGCTTTTCTTCAAGTGTTTAGTCATCGTTAAAACATTCATTTGCAACATAACGCTGCATTAAATCCCGCTAAGACACATTAGTTAAATAATCTTTAAACATTGAATTTTTCAGTATGGCCAGCCGACCTTTGATGAAGACCTTTTTTTCATGTGATAAAGTGGGAGTACAGCTTCACCATCTATTTTTAGTGGTAAAATAGTGTTTCCCTTCCTTTCCGCTCAGAAATATTTGAGATGAATTTACCATATACATTGCAGCGGTTACGTAAACTGATCTTAGACATGTGGATATGAGTAATATATATTTTTGAGAGTAAACAATGTATATTGATGTACGACTTTCTCATTAAGGGACTGTCTAAAAATTATTAGGGGGAGATGGTAGGTCAGAAAACTTTTGCTGATGGGAGGGTTAGCAGAGACCCTTACATGAATAATCTTTGATATATTTATATTTCAGCATTTGTTTGCAAGATTATTAAAAACACAAAAAAGAAACACTTAAATAGTCACAAATGATGGATTTAGTGTGTGCCACATACCCACCTATGAGTGTTTTAGGACTTCATTTTTCATATCACTGTCAACTAGCTAAGAGAAAATAAGTTATATGGATATAAAACCCAAATACATGTGGATCTTTACTAATGGTATGTCTACCAACTGCCATTTCCCTGTTACTTTAGTCCACAGTAAAACAGAAAGATAAAACAAGTTAAAACTGTCGTTTCAATTTTTTATCTCTGCCCTGTGATGAAACGGAGACTTGTCCAGGGTGTACACCGCCTCTTGCCCAATGCCAGCTGGGATTGGCTTCAGCCCCCTGCGGCCCTGATAAGGATAAGTGAATATATGTGAACTTTATTAAAAAGCTCTACGTTAGATTACACAATCTTAAATTCTCTTACTTACTACTGCTGAAATGAGTCCTCCCACCTCAGTACTATATTTTGGGATATTATTTTCTAAGTCAAGGTGGGTGGGTGTCCAAAGAAAATATTAAGAGAGAAGAGGGAGAATCTTGTCAAATATAAAATCCAACCACCTCCTCCTCATTCTAATCATTTTCATACAGTCCCTAAGAGATTTTGGTTTTATTAGTGGTGCTTAACCATAAATCCTTTAATATGATCATTATGTGGAATTTAAAAAGATATTTTTGATAATCACTGCATCCCTGGTGACATTAAGATATGTTACATTTCCAGCAGATTATCTGTAATAGCTGTAGTAATAATATAACAGAAGTAGAAAAAAGGAATGCCCATTGCCTGGTGGTCCACGCCAGAGATTGCGAGTCATCGTTGTCTAAAATGTAATAATGGCACAATAATGCTGACACATTAGCTGAAAAACAATGTTCATTCCCCAAGAGAATACTTTAATCTACCCCACTCTTCACCCCTCTACAGACCCACCCCACCCTGTCCAGAGCAGGAAAGCAGCTACAAAACACTGTAGGCACTGTGACCATGATACGCTTTTCACTACAAAAATGAGCGGAGTAAGAAAAAAAAAAAAAAAAAAAACGTCCCCGTCATCTCATTGTGTTTGAGATGTGAAAGAGCAGTCCTGGCTAGTTCATGTGCAGTTTATGGAGAGTCTTTTGGTCTCTCAGTGAGGTAAGAGGTGCTGTATGATTGGGTCCATCGATAGGCAGCCTCAGGGAACTCATTTATCCTTTACTCAGCCAGGCAATGAACAGAAACATTTACATATCTCCCAAAGAGACCTGCGATGTGTACACATCCATCTCCCCTCCTCAACTGAGGCTTTTTATCTGTAAGACTTTGAAGGTCCGTTAGACGCCCTTAATGTCCTCACACACTGTGAGCCACAGGAACACCGTCGTCCTCAGCCTGTACGTTGAGAGATTATTAGTTCAAAGGCTCTTGGGTTAAAGGTCGCCACTCTGGGGTTCAGGTCTGGCTTCCTGGTTTCGACTGCGACCCAGTCTGGGGAAACGGGATGAAGTTTTGGACCGGGGCGTCTTGGCTCCACCATCGTTGGCCTGGGGTGTGTCTCTGGATGAGAGGAAACAGCGGGAGGAGGAAGAAGAGGAAGAAGAACATCTGGTGAAGTTTATCACCAAATTTATTATTCAAACAAACTGCTGATTCTGCATCTGGAGATTTAATCGCATCATTTAATTTCTGCCAGAGGACATTTTCTCAGAAAACTTGACATTAGTCAAAACAGCAAATAGAAACACTTTCATAAACCAAATCAGCTGGATCTTATTACATTACATTAATTGCTAATAGAGAGTAGAAATAAAGTGGATGCATTTAATTGACTGTTCACCTCCCTTTAGTTACTGTTGCCATGTCTGCCAAGCTTTTCCATTCTCGCACAGCACGCACACAGTTTACCATAATTATGGTGGCAGATAGTCATTTCTTTTGACTGAAATCAAGAGTTATGGCTTATTGGCAAATAACGCTACCACCTCTCACATGCTGTGCATCCCCCCCTGTGTAGAAGCTGCTCCTGGTTTTAGAGTTTAGGCTGTGTTAGTGGCTCTCTGTTTTAGATTTGGTGAAGTTATCAAGCAACACCAGCCACTCATGATTGTGTTTAATTATTCCTTATCCTAGAAACCTTTTCTCTTGTAATGTGAAAGGGGCTTATTTTATCCTGTAACCCCACAAAGACTAATAGTTCCCAGTGGAAGTAATGCTGGGTTACTACTGTAGGAAGTAAACTAGTTATCAGGACATGATGAACACACCGTTTAATTTATTCTGTAACTTTTCCTCTTATTTTAATTTTGGAAAAAAATAAAACCAGACACCAGCCTCCAACCTCTCATCTCAATGATGAGTATTGCTCTTACTACAGCTACATGAACACCACTCGCCCCAGCATGTGGAGAAATCCACAGCTTGACCTGCCTGCTGTGCCTAGTTACAGTTGCTAAGCTAGGATTAGACAATCACTGTTCACAGGGGAGACTTAGCAAATGACCATCTGAATATGTAGTCATTCGGAATTAATTTACTATCAGTTGATGTGTTTTGGTTTGCTTGCAGTACCTTTTTATTTTTTTCAACATGTGAAATCCTAATTATTCCTGCTGTTTCCACCGGAAGACATTATTTGTGACACATGGAGCCAAATTATAGTAATTTCTGATCTTACGATGATGTTTAGGCTTCTCATTACTAAGGAGGAAATAATGTTGGCCACTCGATGACATCATTGCCCTAGTTACCCTGACGACCGTCTTCACAACACATGAGCCGCTGAGCCCTCGTCTTATCTGATAACGATGAGGATGAATGAGAGGCACTTGTCAAAGGAAGGAAATGAAAAGCAGAGAGATCGAACACCTGCAGTTAAACGCTTTCTCGCTGAATTCCTCTGAAGCATTTCATCCCCATGATGGTGACCCCTCACCTGCAGGCTGTGATGCCGCAGTGATACTGTTATAGGAGCGGTGAGTTCAAGAGCTTCTTTGACAAAGGGATTTCCAATAAATATTTAAAATAGTAAAAAAGGGCAGAGGGCATGTCCCTGTTGATGTCCAACTGACCTCTTTAATGACACAGAGCCGTGATTAAGATTATCTGGGACATCTCGGTGGTCCTGTGTTAGAAGTTTGATTCCCACACTGACAACACATGCTAAAAATAAATGCACTCGTGGCGAGGTGCTTTGGCAATAAGTGTCACTGCGAGCCATATGCTTGTATGTGAGGCAGCAGGAGCTAAAAAAGCAGCACAGTAAGAGCGCCGAGAGGCTCTGTCATGTTAAAGTAGGCTGAGACGTGGAGGAGACGGTTACAGCACAGCCTCGTAAGCACAAGTTGAGATTCAAACTTGTATGTTGCATGAATATGGATGGCTGCAAAGTGTTCCTGTCGTAACCATCAAGATCAAACATCTTCGGGAGGGGGTGGACGGTGTGACCAACCAATCTGAGAACTGCATGAACTTTGTTAATATAGTAAACGTTATTCCTGTTCCCCCGGCACAAAATGTACATTTAGCAGTGATTCAAGTAGCACTTATTCCCATATCTCCACCACACCAGGCAAGCTCAATCAATTGCAGTCACACAATTTGAAATTTTACCAAGGTTGGCCAAACAGTGATGAGATAGGGCGTTATATCAGCAAAAATCAGACTAAATTGAGGGCAGCGTGTGGAGTTAAAACTGCAAGCCATCTCATTTATTCATATCAAACTGGGTAAAGTAGCTCAATGTGCTAAATTAATTAGGTTTATAGATTTTTTTTCTCCGACTCTCAGCATGCGCTTGTCCCCCATTTGGACATGATATTGACTTGTGCAGGATAATAACTTTCCCAAGTTTTGTTGTAATATTAGAATTTGACTGCAAGGTAACATAATTCGAGTAAATGGGTACAGAAACACAAGCATGCATCAGATTGATTGTCTAACAGCAAAAGGTATTTCTCACACACACACACCACACCTCTCGTAAAACCAACACGCATGTGTACAGGTAGACACACATAAAAGGTTACATCCTCATCAACTGCCACAAACTGCTTTTGACAGTGAGACAAAGGTCTGCAACACTTTTTTCCCCCAGAGGCAGCAGGTCAATAAGTCGAGAACCGAGACACACTGAGTGTGTGTACTTAGTGTTCTGAGTAAACCATAAAAGTGTCGAGGTCAGGCTGCATACTAAGTAGTGGCAAACAGAGAGAGGTGTGCAGCATGCGAGTCCAAAGAAGTGAGATCTGTACACATCAAGCACAAACAGACACGCACACTGCTGTGAAGCCTGTTTATCAAATATAAATTGCATATTAGTGTTAAATGCAATCAATCAAAAGGCAATAAACAACAAAAAGGTGGCTTAATGACAGCCTACCATTGCTAATTGGCCATTAACATTAAAACAGCCAAGAGCTCTGTGATTTAGGCACAGTGGCAGAGCTGGGCTTCTTGCTGTTGGATTACTAAGTAATATTAGCTGGCTGCTATGTCTTGTGTTATTGCACTTACTTGATGTTTGGCTGTTAAAAAAGTTATCATAAGTACTATAATCAGAACAAATGCATTTGCACAGCTGTCCACATTTACTAAAGTGCTCTATATCTAAATAGCACTGTGAAATTGTGCGTGCCAAATTGCAAAAAAAAATTACCATTTTACATAATGTTGCTCAGTAAATTCAGATAATATTTGACCATAATTTCTCCCCTTAGTTTGGGACATTGAAATCTTTCAAGACACATGGATTAACAGTAATTCTTTCTGACGGAAACTCTGCTATAGACTGCTACACAATACAGCAGGTTATTTTTCCTGGAAGCAGCTGTTTGATCCACTGAATATACAAGATGCCATTCACTCTTACCTTTAGTTTTAGTCTGTAAAGTGTGATCAAACAGCACCATTTAATGCTTTCAGTGCCTTTGCTAACTACTGCTAAGTTAAATCAATGCAGTGGGAACCCTTCCAGGCAACTGTTCTGCCAACTCACATCAAACTGAGAAACTAATTATAAAAAAAAAACCCACCTGAGGATTGGAATGTAACATAGTTTTTGAATGGCTCAACTTCAAGCTGATATTTAAAGAAAGTAGTAACTTTTTATGGCTTCATAACAGGAATATTATAACTTAAAATAACATCATAATTCATGATACTGCCAGTTACTACACCCTGTTTTCATAAGGCATTCAGGTCAGCGCAGCATCATTAAGTAGTTTTGAGATCCATCTGGCCTTTGAGCACCAAGTGCCCCAGCAGGAGATCTGGAGTGCCGAACCTCAATCTATCTTCCTCCCTTTCCTCCGTCTTCACCTCAGAACGGCTTTCTTTCTTTCCCTTCATCCTCTGCTGTCTCGTTCCCTTCATCTTTCTCACTAAACTGCTCCCTGTCATTTTCTCTCTCCACTGCCTTCAAATTCTCTCAATGCACCAGAACATCTGATATCTTACGTTCGAGTCTCTCCACCCTTTATATAGGCTAAGCCAAAATATGGTAATATCGTGTAGGCTAGGGGATAATTGGCTGTACATGGATAAAGTAGCATTGCTAGTTCGTAGGTATAGATCAATTCTGTAATGTTCAGAGTAAACGTGAACAATCTGAGAAAGGTCTGATGTTACCCATTAATGTCCATTGATACAACAGAAATGGGCTGTAAATGGGAGATAAAGTTTACTTCTGCCTCCTCATTGTTTTTTACCTGGCCTAAATAAAAGTCTGTGTAAAGTAAGAATAAATATGTGTTCTGAGTTTGGCAGATCAAAGAAGAAAGTGTTATTAATCAGGCAGCCAAATTTGAATGATTAGAAATATCTAGTTTATCAAATTAGGTGTCAAAATCAGGTAAATATGAGCAGTATTCTCAGATCCAGGACTGTGGGGGCAAACAGCAATTTTGAAACATCTGAAACGTGTGTTAGATGAGTTCAGAAAATGACATGACTAACTTTGAAACACTCTGAGTGAGATGAATTAATCTCTATCTCTCTGCTAGGGGTGCAGGGGTATGCTCAGGGTGGCCTTATTGTGTCATCGAGCCACCCTTTAGGACCGCCCAAAAAATCCTGGACTGAAAACTGGTGAAAGCAAGACAGGCCTTTATTTGTTTGTGCTGGCTTATTATTTGAGACCTGGCCACTATTTCAGAATTTATGGTATTCAACATTTTATTCATTTGGATCAGTTACTGTTCAGGTGCAAACAGTATTATCGCTTCTCTGCATCCTCTCCACCGGCACAGATTTGTTGGACCAATTGCACAGGCACTTATGGAGTCCAGATTAGACAGTAGCATGATTGTAGCCCATTAAACATCATGACAACACTGGCAGGCCTCAGAGCAACATTGATGAGAAACTAGACAATCGAGAAACTAGAGTACTGTGTGCCTGTACACACACAAACATGAGCCAGGAATATAAATATAATATGGTATGCTGATCAGTTTTGATCCAATGTCAGCTGCAATTCCATTGAGTCATGGTGGTAAGAAATCCAGTGTCAGCACAGATAACCGCAGGCCGAGACAGACCTGCATATGCAAGTAAAAGTCATTTACTATCAACTCTTTGTCAGCCGTCACCACAAAGTCTCATCAAACGCAGACAGGTTCGCAGGCTCCGTGCAACATGTTATACTCAAGATGTTGCTGTGCAAATGTGTTAACATGATGTACAGGTTGACTTTTCCAGCAGTTGCCGTGGTTGTTCCTCTGTTGCATCACCTCAACTTTAAAGTTCACCTTTTTCCATAGTGAGTTTTTGGCCACACGGTCGACGAGTTCCCAGAGTTCTGACCCATAACATTAGCTATTTACACCACTGAGTAGTTCAGCTGGCGTGTTTACTAATGGCTAACCTGCTGTGTTCCTGGGATAGAAGTCAGGAGTAATTGGTACACAAGGTGGCATTCACAATGGCAAGGCAAACACATGCAGTAACTGTGTAAAAGTAGATATACATATTGATGGAGGAATATTAAACTCTGAGTAACAATATTTCAGTGTAGGAAGAAGAGAAGAAAGTGATGTCATGAAGTCTTGACACTGTAATATTTCATGTCATTCAAAGACGTGGAATAGAAATGTTTCTATTTCAGCTCAGAGATATGAGACAGACAGATAGGATTATTAAGCCTCTCAGGGCAGACTAAATAATGAGCAGCCTGTGCTTTGGAGGTTTACACAGGCTCTCTGTTGTACCTATTCTACTCGACTGCTGTTTTTGGACACTTACCTTTCACTTTGACTTTATATCCCTCGATATGTACGATATAGAGTCTTGTTTTTTTTAATGATTGTACTGATTCTTGCTTGGTTTGCTGCCCCTTGAAAAAACTTAATTTCCTATTCAATTAATCAAGTAATTACTAGCAAAGTTCCACCCTGCTTTAACCTGAACTGAGGTTTAATTAAAAAATAATTAAAAGAAACACCTGTCTGGGTGTGCAGGGCCTTTAAAGTTCTGTTTTTACTGCTGCTCTTGTTGTGAACAACTGGCCACACATCATATTCTCGCATATTCCCGTAACCCATCTGTCAGAATCGGGCTGGCATCTACACAGTGATGCACTTGTACTGCTAATCTCCATTCCTTCCTTGATCAAGCTTTAATAAATAATGCTGTGTAAGTCATCCAGAGAACCATTGTGGGGACCATCTCTCACCAGATTTCCTTCATAAACGGCACCATCAGTGCTACATGGACCCACAAGGAAAATCTTAATTAAGTAAGTACCAATTACACTACTGTACTTCTGACCACTCAAGGCACTTTTACACTACATTATATCATTCATACATTCATACACTGACGCCGTTGGTTACTATGCAAGATGCCAACTGCTCATCAGTTTGGGAACTAATCATTCACACACATTCACACACCAATGGCGTAGCCTTCGGGAACAATTTGGGGTTCAGTATCTTGCCCAAGGACACTGACATGTAGGCTGAAGGAGCCCGGGATCGAACCACCGATCATCTGATTAGTGGACAACCTGGTCTACCTCGTGAGCCGCAGGACAATTTTGAGGTACTTTACTTGAGTAATTCCATTTTATGCTACTTTATACTTTTACTCCATTACATTTTGGAGGTTAATATAGTACTTGTCACTCCACTACATTTATCTTGCAGCTCGAGTTACTCAAATTCTCAACAAAAATCTAATCAACTAATGCATTTTGATGTTATGTTATAGATTATAAAAAGTACTTTGTATCATACAAGGGAGATCTTATGCAACAGAGTAGGACAAAAGAACAGCACACCTCTGTTTAACTTCTTCTCCTGATGTATCTGGGAAAATCCCTGCAATCACATGCTGATGTGCAAACACGTTACCATGGTTACCAAATGATCTTGGATAATTATGTAGATCTCTTCCTAGACAGTTCTCACAATAAGCTGGATGGATTTAGAAGTGTATCCTTTGAATTTATATCTACTTGTTGGTCTTTCTCCGTTCTCTGTTCTCTTCATAGCGACATATAAATTCTAAACACAGCAGCTTAACACAAGGCCACAAAGTGGCACAAAGAGCCTACATCTATGTCAATTATGTTGTTGTTGTTGTTGTTGTTGTTGCCCCAGCCCAATGATTCAGATGTCTCCAGAGAGGAAATGACATTCCAGTCAGACGGTGTGACAGGTCACGCTTACTGACTGATCGCAGTAAGTGGAAACTGATCTGAATATTGACAGGAAATGACTGGAACATCTCATTTTCAGATGTACCCTGGTAGGTAGGTGGGTAGCCGAGGCATCATGCACTTTCACACTCTTCTGAGTGTGTGTGAATGTGTGTGTGAGAGAACATATACGCTGTATGTGTGAATATGCATATGAGTGTAAAACGCAGGGAAACGGTGAAGTTTGTTTACAAGAGATTTGGCATTTTCAGTGACATAATCCTCCGTGTTTGTATCCTGTTACATCTACTACCACATCAGCCCTGCCAGCTAATTCCTTCTGAAAATCTTGTAGATTAAATTGGTGTTATATATACAAACTACTGCCAAAAACTGACAGTTTTATCTCTTTCGATATTGTGTGAGCATACAATGGGATTTCCACCATGGTGAAAGGCAGCTCCGCTTTTTCAGAAGAGATAAATAATGATGATTCTGCCATATTTAAAGCTTGCTGTGGACAAAACACGACAAAAAAAACATCAATAAAGAAAGTTTCAAAGATATTTACATACTGATTACTGTCCTTGTAATACATTTCTTGACTGTTCCTGTTTGGATTCCTCCACTCAAATTTCTGTAACGTTGCATCAATCTTTTACCTGCACCTGCACACGTGTTGGCATCCTTTTCCCTGAACCTCTCTCACCCACACGCATACAGATACACATGCTCACACAGAAGCTTAAAATGCTGTATTGAAAACCTTCTGTATGCGTCCACTTACAGACAGAAAGGCAGCAGAGACAGCAGGGTCTCTTTGGTGGGGCGGGCTGTGAACTCCGGCAGTGTCTGGATCAGTTTGTTCATCACCATGCGAAGGTAGCCCTGCAGCTGCTTCCTCCTCTCCTCCACAAACTTGGCATCCTGCAGACACAGAGAGACAAACAGACAAACAGAGCGGGGAGGGAGAGAGAAGAATGAGTTATAGTTACTATGGTGCTTGGAAAAGCTGTGGTTAAAGCTGCAACAAAACAATAAATTAAAGGGATATATTTAAACTATATTTTTCGCTCATCTAACAATGGATTACATGACCTCACGTCAAATGTGATGTGAAAGGGGTCGTTCATAATGATGAAGCCACAAAGAATTATCACCCAATCTGCAGTTCCCCTCACTTTTATGGAGCTTCACAGCCTCTTTAAGCTAATTGTTTTGGTTTTACAGCACAACTGTTCTGGTTCACTCTCACTGCTCCCATCAATGACATTTCCAGATTCAACAGGCAGCTGTCTGCAGCCAAAACAAAGCTCTAAAGATCCACTATACGTTACATGCCCAACACTGAATTGTAGATAGACACATTTAGTGACAAGCAGTGTTGTAGTGCTTGACACCAGTCTCAAGACCACTTTTTTTAACCACAAAATTTAGTTTGATTTATTTATTAACATCATTAGTGTGATTGGAGGTGAAATATCCTGATTCAAATTAAACCAATCACTTGACTTGTTTCTAATTTGAAATTTCTGTCTCTGTTAATGGCCGTGCCCGCCTTCACCCACACTAACAAAGTGAATGCACAAGAACAAGAAGCTGTGGGCTGTGGATGTTAGGGAGAAGTCAGCCAATCTTCTGTAATGAAAATTTAGCTACCAAAATCACAAAGAATTCATCTTCAAAACAGCATTCAAAAGAAAAACACTCAGCAGTATGAGTACTGAGATGGCCTCATCTAAAGAGATTTGGAAAATATTAACCACATATTAGCTACCAAAGTAGGCTATACTGTCTGGTCTCGGTCTTGACTTGGTCTAAACCACACAAAGTCACTGTCTCGTTACACTCTGGTCTTGTTCTCACCTCCTACTACAACTGTGGTGACAAGCTGGTGAGCATAAAGGAACAGCTAAGGAGCCACATATTCCCCTAAAGAGTTGGTGGGAACCAAAATAGAGCAATAAGTCCAGTTGCCCCTTTCTCATAGGGTAAAAATCTGAAGGGTTTAAGCAGACAATTGGTACTAAGCGACAGTGCCATGACAACATGCAACGGGGCAAGTGGTTGTAAACAAACAAACAAAAAGTGAAGCCAGATCATCTAAACCAGTTTTGGTAGGTAAGATTAAAAATGAACAAACCAAAGCAGTGAGCAGACGACTGGGTGGAAAACCAGTCAATCAGATGCAAAACTAAGAGTGATGGCGGACGACATGATAAAACCTAAGACCAGCAAAGAAATATGAAATCAAAGAGACATTTTCCAAAACATGATGAACATCATCACTGCTTTATTTACACAGTGTGGTTGTGATGACAGTTTCTTTAATGTTGTTGGCTGTACAGATGCTGTCTCCTTCAGCCTCGGGCAAAATGTTTCAAGTTAGATGTTTCGTCAAGATGAATGACATTTATCGAGGTGTGAGTTGCCCAGCGCAGAGGCAGGATGGTGGATCTCACAAACACATGCTGCCTCAAGCAAAAAAAAAAAACTTGCATATTGTGACTTAAAGACCTGCGAATGACTGTCTTGTTGCTGTGCATCAAGTCCTGCATAGGTGTCCCTTGTGATTTGTCACTCTGAGTTTTCCTTCTGTCATAACAAATACTGTATGTTTGCAGTTAACACCAACAACACTGCCATCCAAATCCCATATCTCCCATGAAAAGCGATGCTCCACACTTCTTCTATAGGTGTGTGTGGTCCGCTGTTCCCGACTGGTTGCAGCTGGCGAGGCATAAGGCTTCATCAAGCGCTGGAGGATGCTGATTAGAGTGGCACCCTGTGCGACCCTCCAAGATGCAATTAGGGGGACTAACTTACTTCAGTTTGGACAGCGAGGCAGTCCTGGCGGTCGGATCATCTCACAGCTCGCCTCTTTTGACTGTTAATAATTGAATTAACTTGTTTTAACTGAGATACACACGCACTCACGCAGAGATCCTTTTGTTTAAAGTCACTAGGTTTAGGTGTGCTGTATTTCTGTGTTTTTTGGTTGTGAAATAAAGAATAGATAGATAATAGAGGTGAGGTTCTTCTTTCTGAAGTTAACTCTGATTTTTCTACTCTTTTGGTTATTTCTTGGATTTAAGCAACATGGAGTCACCCTTTTTCCCTTGTAGTCTGCCTCACCTCTTTATTTTATATTATCAATCCTAACTGCTGGAAATGAATAACTGCATCTGGTTTTATGATGCCTTATTTTCCCTAGACAAGCTGGGTCACACAAGAAGAAGAATAACCCACCTACATAAATGTTTATTTTGTCGTTTGTTTACAGTAAAATCAGTCATTCGAGCTTTCAGACTTCCCTCGCTAAGCGACTCAGAGGCAGAGGCATGAAGCCACATGGCCAGTGTAGCCAGCATGACTAATCAGTGTCCAGCAAGGCTCAGAACAAAGCATGGGCAATGTTCCGTTTTACTCTCTGGTGCTTGGGAAGGGAACAAACAGGCCATATTGTAGGAGGCCAACATTTTCCTGTTTTCCTGCTTTTGAAACTACTGTTTCTCTTTTGATCTAAAATCCCAAAACCCAAGTGAATTAAATTGTCTTGTCTTAAAATACACATTTGTTTATTCTGTATAAGAAGAATGAACTCTGAATGGCTGCAGAACATTCATGAATCGGAAAAACGAGAGAAAAATAAAGTGACACTATGTTAAAAAAAATAATTCACAATTAAAGCAATGGTGACACAAGGCTGATATGAGGCAAATGCATTAATTAACAAGTGCAATGAAAGTACTACTATTTTCCAAATTAAAATTAAAATTAAAATTAAAAAAATGGTGGAAGTCAAGATTGCGCTAACCCTAATTTTAAAACGGTCTTGAAGCAAGGCAGACAAGCCATAACAGGTATAAAGAGATAAAATACAGCAGAGTGTCTGAAACATTAGTTTTGGTTTGATTCATTAAAACAAACAGTTTTTACTTGAAACTGTTTCATTACAGACTCAAAAACTCTCTTTTGTTTTCATTTATTTAAAGTCTCTACAGCTCATTAAGTTTCTACATATTTTTCAAATTCTATAAAAATATGATCTATTGTCAGCCACACTGACACTCACAAAGTGATTATCATCAGCAGCAGGATGTATGGCCAGATAAACTCTGAAATCTGAATATTTATTGCTAAAAGATAAAAAAAAATAAACCTTGCTACATTAAAAACCAGTGTGGTGTGAATTGTGTCCACTGTCCTGTTTCTAACATCCATAATACTATAAGTGGCATTGCAGACTGATGCAAACATGTTGGAATTTTACTCACTTTCAAGCATGTTCTATATAAATGCAAACAAATGGGAAACAACCACAGAGAGTGTAGAGGCCTTGCATAGAGACCTTCACACAATTCCCCCAGCTCTACACAGATCTGTATTGCCACCCTAACCAAGCAGTCGCTCATGCAGCAACAAGGAAATGATGTCGGACACCGAATATGGCCAAGATCTGCAGATATTGCTTTCTGGGATAAAACCTCTTCAGTATTGGGCTAGAATTCTGGCATCACCATTTGACCCACAGGGCTTCATTCATAGGCTTCAAAATAAATGTGATATAATGTCATACAGAAGAAATATTACTCATACTTTGGGATAAATCTGATAGATGTGAGTCAAGAAACAACTTCTCATTTTAGAAAAAAAGAAAGTTATAAGCAAAGTGTGGCATCACTGTCCAACCAAAACTATACCAAATTA
The DNA here is from genome assembly GCA_946959425.1 of Argyrosomus regius. Lineage (NCBI taxonomy): Eukaryota > Metazoa > Chordata > Actinopteri > Sciaenidae > Argyrosomus > Argyrosomus regius. Next base: position 16,132,820 of record OX336900.1, read on the forward strand.
AAGTGCATGGAACCTTATTATTTAAAACTAATACTAATGTTATTACTTTATTAATACTTTACTAATGTACCCAAGTGCTGGGTCAGTAACTGTGTGTGGATCACTGGGTATCAAAATAAAGCTGTGTATATCAACAGCTAGAAAATGTAGTGAGCAGAATTTATCCACAAATGCAAATTCATTGCACAGAAACACATCAGCTGCATATTTACAGTACAGCATATACATATTTTACCAAAAAGCTGGCAGATGAACAGTGGCCAGAGAGAACTTTTAAAACCGCCGGAGTAGATAGGAGGTTCACTGTCAGTCCGAGTATTGGATAAGTGTAAGTTTATGGGGAGTAGGAGTGGATAACTAAACTCTGCTCCATGCAGGGTGAAATAGACGCGGTCGGACGGCGTAAATCTGATGTGTCAGATTAGGCTGTGCATGCCAGCATGGGTTTCATGCTATGTCAACACAATAAGGGACACCCTGACTGCTTTCATGGACGTCAGAGCAGTAATAACACTAATGGACATCGTGACAGATTCATCCTCTTGTGGAGACACAGAGGACGGCTGAGGAGGCCAGGTGCTGTCTCGTTTGCAAAGAGGAACGAGAGGGCAAAGAAGAAACTACCGCGGCATACTGATGCAGGTACAATGCTCATCTGTCTGCTTACATCCAGCTATATCAACACTGCTCTTTCCTAGTTTCCTCCCCTCCCTCCTTCTACTCTTGTATTGGCACACGAGCAAGGCCTTACAAGATAAGACATTTCTATATGCACGCTTATCGGAAGCGTATGTTTGCCTTGTGGTTATGTGCATGAAATGTACCTCGGTATGGGCTCATAAAATGCTCATGTAATGGCAGACAGAGAAACTGGATGTATGCACAAGCACACCCGCATACAGTATACACACACACGCATACACCACAGCTAAATGTCACTTCTCAGAGAGAACAGATAAGCAGGAGAGGGGAGCTGTCAATGGAAGAGAAGCGTGAAGTAGTCACATATGCATCAGGGTCTCCACAACTGCTCAGTGAATTTGCTGCCAGCTTTACACCATTAAATTCTGGGGGAGGGAAAAAAAAAAAGATTCCCAAAAGCACGTCTGAGGAACTAAATGTTGCCTGGCAACAAAAGACTTTAAGTAAAAGTAAATACACCCTACAATTTCAACCACTTTTTTCCCCTCAAAACAGAAAATCAATGCTTTTGATTGAGACTGAAATTACCGTGTTTACAGCGATACATATTTGTGTTTTGCCAATTTTGGTTTTACTGCTCCACAGAGCGAGATAGGAGCGGTGTAGGGATGCCATATATTCGAAGTCCCAGGCCAAACTTGCTGGTTGCATAATAAGCTGCTGTCTTGGCAATTCAGACAATTATAATGAGCAGACTGCGAGCAAATATTTTCATGTATTTAAAACCTGGCCCATGGTGTCTGATGGGAAGACAAAAAGTTCCTTAGCTTCACATGTGCAGTCAAAATATAAAAACAGGATCTCCCTGTTCGCCACTTTAAACAGGAACCCTGAGAGCTGGTTTGAACCTGCAGTACACTTGAATTAAATGAGAGTGGACACCAATGGTGCACGCTGGCAACAAAACAAGGTCAACACTTTCCACCAAGTCAACCCACACTGGACCGTGGCGAGGCTGAACGGGCTGTTCTCTCAGCGCCCTGTTTAAACACTTGCCACACCGCGGGTCCGGGCCATGCATAAAACATCACAGGCGATTCAGGAATGCTTATACAAGACCTCCACAATGTGTCCTTGTCATAATTAAAAGCGTAAAACATGTATATTGTATAATATGTGAACACAACATACTAAAGCTGGTTAATAATTCACTTTGTAGTTTCTGATTAATTAATCAGGGCAGCCCTCTCTCTCTCTCTCTCTCTCTCTCTCTCTCTCTCTCTCTCTCTCTCTCTCTCTCTCTCTCTCTCTCTCTCTCTCTCTCTCTCTGTGCAGATGGAGTGACTGCCAAGGACGAAAATCAGGCAGGTAAGAGCGAGAGACGGGGGATGACATGCAGCATAAGGCCACATACTGGACCACTACGGCAAGGCCTGAGCCTTTGTACATGTGGGGCATGCTCTATCAGGTGAGCTACCAGGGTGCCCCAAGCAACCAAGCTTATTTCTAACATATGAGATTGGCTGATGGTGATGGTCACCTTAGCGTGCTCTCTGCCTTCAATGGGGTTCCAAAGGGGTGGAAGTTAAGCTGGGGAATTTTGGAAACATTCCAAACTGGAAACATACCATGGGAATTATGGAAATGTATGGGAATTAATGGGAATTAATGGGAATTTGTGGGAAACACTGGAAATTGGGGGTAATTTAGTAACTGGGGGTAAGCTAGCATCATGATAAGATAACTTATGCTATTTGCAAGTTGAACATTAATACCATTGATCAAATATATTTGCCCCATAATATTATCATAACTTACTTCACTTTATGTAGTCCACGGACTCAAATGTGTGGCTTCAATCATCTGTGCATGTAGGGGGCGTGGCCTCAATAGTCCTGCAGTAAGCAGCGTGCTATGTGCACGTGACTGAGGAATAGCAGATATTCAAGTGCACTTGCGTGAAATCTGGTTGTTTTAGTCAAGACTATGCTAAAATATATTTTCCCCAACGATATTTAAGTTCCCTGTTAAGGGCCAACCTTCAATTTTGTAATTTCACGGTTTACTCCAGTTTATTCCAATTTTGAAAATTCCCAGAATTTTGCCACCCTAGCCTTCAATAAAATGGATGAGGTGAATCACACGTTTCTTAGTATAATAACACATGTGATGGGATAAATGTCTTTGACCACAAATCCGATGAGGGAGAGAAACAATCCCGAAATCAACAAACACTATCAGTGTTTTCTTTCCTGGGAGCCATCTTTTGGCACATGAACCCTCGCAAAAGAGTTTCAGTTTACAGATTAAACAAACAGAACATGTGTATCTATATTAAATGTGCTGATAGGTGGATTTTGTTCGCGCTGGACAGAGCCAGGCTGGTTGTTTTCCAGACTTTGCTCTAAGATAAACTAAGTAGCTGCAGGCTGTAGACAGGCAGATAGATACGAGAGTTGTAATTGATCTTCTCATCAGAAACGGCATTCACGCCTAAGAATTCTTTCACATTTTGCCTTTCTTTTAATTTGTAGCTCCTGGGAAAAGACAACCACAATGTCTCCATTTACGTCCTTGAAAGACAAAACTAGAGAGAGAGATAAAAGCCACAGCAAAAAATGAAGCGATTTCTATCAAAGCCTAAGGCGGGCGAGTGACTTGAAAGAGCGCAACTGAAGACAGTGATCCAAGTGTGCGAATGAGAGAAATTGATATTGAGGGAGGAGAACAAAAAAAAAAAAAAAAGAATGGCAAGAAACGTCTTTGGACATAAGCCATAAAATCTGGATGAGGTGCGGCCAGTGAGGAAAAGCTGACAGCTGGACTCTGGGGTCTGACAACAACGTGGCTTTGATGTAATCATTCTGCCCCCTCTCTGTCTCCGCGTTAGCATCAGGAGGGATTTGACAGGCGCATCTTGGGAACATTTAGCCTGTATGCCTGGCCAGGCCCCTGACAAATCAGCTGGTTAAGAGCTGTCACAGAGAGTGTGTGTGCATCTGGGTGTGTGTATGTGTGTGTGTGTGTATAACATCATCTGTATTGTTGGGTTACGCAGTCGGACAGTCTCGCCTAAAGCACTTGGAGACACAGAGAGGGGGAGTCTCATTAGCTCATTAACAGATGCACAAATGAGTCAAAGAGGCAAAGTCTTGACGGTGACAAGGCCTCGCAGGGCCGCAGGTAACACTGTCCGGGGTCAAACTGCCACTGGCTGTTGTGACATGAACCAATTTTCCTCTAAATTAAATAAATCCAAATGGTGACTCCCTCAACAGCATTTACATGACTGCTTTTTATACAGTGATAGGCTAAATAGTTTTATTACATACGACCTCAGGTCCAAATAGGTTGGGACGCTGCCTAAAACATAATGCAATGATTTGTAAAACCCTGTTCGACATATATTCAATTCAGTTTGAACATCTTGTCCTTGTACTGTATGAAATTAAACAAGTTGAAAAGGGTCTGTTGGTTTCACAGCCTCACGGTAAAAGACAGAAACAGCCTAAACAGTATTGTTAGAATGTGTTTAAAGGTCACTGGAGTGAAGCAAAGGGATCTTAATTACTTTTGCAACCAACAATTCCTCAGTAAAAGATCAAGTTTTTTGGCTTCTTCTGGACACATAATTGCATTTGAATTTTCTCTGTTGCTATAAGGCCGGCGTTACGCCTTGCCTGCTTGTAAAACCAACAGATACTTTAAATCGTTCATCCCTCTGCAATGCGATTGCTAAATGCTCTGTAGTCTTGTTCTTGAACCATTGTCACTGTTGGTATGTTTTTTATCTGGTCTTAACTGGCTTTTTTAACATTTTTTTTTATCTTGTCCTTTTGTAGTTTATTATTTATTGGCTCTTCCACATTTAGCTCCCTTGTATCATTTATCTGTATGTTTATGTATTTCTGTGTTTGTCTGTGTAAAGCTGCTCCAAACAAATTGCCCCCAGTGAGAATAATAAAGTTGATCTGAGTTTGACTTTTGAACTTTTGAATTTTTGAACATTAACATTTGAACAGATTTGTATTGGATACATTTTTTCTAAATGACCCATTGTCATTCTGGTGTCACTTCAGTTCCGTGTTTCAGTCCTGCATCGATCCTGCTTTAATCATGAAGATAAATGAGTGTAATGTCTCTCAGCTGTCAACTACACAATTTCAAACTTCACTTGTCACATAATTCGACCTGGGTTTGTACATATTAAAAATGTAATGATGAAGCGTCTCTTCTCCAAAATGCAATCACAGTTTTTACATTATTCACTTTTTTTGCTTCACTGTTCAAGGTGAAATTGAGGTAACTTTAATCCTGAAAGCTGTGTGTTCTTCTAACTTCATTAAAGCAGAGGAATTTACCATATGAACCTGTAATAACCTATATTAAGTTCTGAGAAATACGCTTAAAATGTCTCAAAAAGCCGAGCTTGGAATAAAAAAGTTATTTGCTTAAAGAAAAAAAAAGGAAAAAGAAATATTCATCAAGTAACCAACTCTAAACTTCTTATAGGGAATCTATGAATTGATCAATATGATTAATCAGAGAAAATGATATTATAATTAGAAATTAATATAATAATATATATCATATTTTAATGCCATTTGGTATTTTCAACATATACAGGATGTCTTGGACAGATTTCTTAGCGTTGTGTGTTTAAAATTTGAATCCTTTACATAGATCACAGTGTTAAAAGCTGCTTTATAAGAGAGGTGCCTCCGCAGTACGGCGGCTTGTCTACTTCCACCTACAACCTCAGATTTGTCTATAGAAAGGAATCCAATTTTATGGCAGAAAAAAAAGAAAAAAATCATCTGGCATCTCGTAAAATTGGCTGAATCCAGACTGGCTAAAATAAGGTGTCAATGTAAACTCAAACAGTAGCAGGATAAACATGGACACGTTAAAGTGAATGGTTCTCCACTCCAATTCACCACTTTGAATGAAGTCAGTTTATGAATATTGCCAAGTCATGTTGGAGATGTCACAGCAGCTTGACCTGTGTGAATGGACATAGGTAACTGAAATAGCAAAGAACAGGCAGAAGATAGAGTAACAAGCAGTCTTGATATGCATCAAGTAAATAACCCCTTGATTACAATATAAAAGGCTACTTAATGACTTAGTTAGGAGTTAAAATCCATGTCCTATCAGATGTAACATGTGATTCATGTACAGAGTGCTGGAGTTAAACCAACATCCGGTTTACACCTCTGTGATTCACCTTCCCTGTGCTGCACTAATGATGAGTCCTGACACCAACCAAGACAGGAGATTAGCTACAGTAAACGGTCCAATCACAGGCCACTGGCATGCAAGCTGCATGAGAAGTCAGTCAAGTGTTAGCATAGCTAATGTGTGTATGTGTGCGTGTGTAGGTTAACGTGTGATAGGTATGTATATCAGATGTCTTTTCCATAAGACTTCTGATTACTTAAATCCAGAGCAGAGCAGATGCTCTTTGACAACTACAGCTGCATTTTTTTTCAGAGTTGTCAATCATTTTGGGAAGTGTGTGTGTCTGTGTGTGTGTGTGTGTGATGATGATGAAAGTCCTTGGCATGTAATACAGTTAGTAAGGGGTGTGTGTACGCAGTCATTTCCCCTGCTACCTGATCTCCACTGACAGTTTGTGTGTTTCATCCGTACCAGAGCGAACCACAGTAGAGCAGAGCAGATATTCATGGTGCTTTTGAAGGTCTTTCACACCCCACCAAGTAACCCATTCCTAACATTACCATTTTTCCATCATTAGCCGTACATAATAGTGAGAGGCCCCGTGTGTGTTTAATGTGTGTGTATCAAAGTCAGCTTTGGATTTGCAAAACGCTGTATCGAAAGCGTCACTTTGTAATGGATGAAAGCGGAAAGAGGCGCAGTGAGCAGTGAGAGACAGAGATGAGAAAACTATACACAGACGCATGAACAGAGAGGAAGACAATGCAGAAACAGATGGACTGGGAGTGAAGATGCAACACAGCAACACCTTTTACCAACACAGGTTTTTGTCATAGTCCTCCACTACATGTTTTGAGAAGCTGTCATCCGAGTATGGAGGTAAATAAATTCATTATCATCAAATATAGTCATATATTGAGCAGCTTCTATGCATTTGTACCTTTTTCAAAGACACTACACTAACTGCTTTTTGTTATGTTTTGACAGATAGATACACTGTATGCTAATTTCACTTCAATAATCAGTCAAATTGTTCAGCATTTCCATAAACACTTTGAACACTTTGTCTGTGGCAGCTCCGTCACGCTATTATAAACTTCAATTGCCCATATATGAGACTAGAACCACTGAAACTAAAAAATATCTCCCTATAAATAATAAATATGAATCTGAAACTACAAGCACTGGCATTAAAACCCTTGTCATGTTATCTTGGATTCAGATGTTAGTTTTGAACCGCATATAGAAACACAGAAATATAACTAAGAATGACTTTTATCATCCTGCCAGAGTGAGACCGTTTGTCATTCAAGCCAACACAGAGACACTAATGCACGGCTTTATTTCCTTCAGAACTGACTACTGTAACGCTCTACTTTCTCCTTTCTCTCTTTTATTTTTCTCCCAGAAAAATAAAGCTCAATTACAGTTACTTCAAAACTCAGCTGCACGTGTGTTGACTAGGCCCACAAAGAAAGCACAAATTACACTCATTTTAAAGTCTCTCTGTATGCTTTAACATCTATTTTAAGCGTCTTTTATTGGTTTATAAATGTCTTAATGGTCCATTTAATCACATTTGCTTTTAGCCTATGAACCCTGTGTGAAGCACTTTGTGTTACATTTTGTCTGTATGGAAAGTGCTATACAAATAAAGTCTGACTGATTGATTTAAATAATGATTTTAATATTATTTTTAATATTAATGTTGTTTATATGGTGTACAGGTGCCATCATATGGCTAAGTAAGCAACAATCAATATTCAGTTGTATATAATTGTTTTAATTGGATTTCCAAATGTCTGTTGACACTGTCGCGTTCATTAGCGCAAGAGCTCATTTAAAGTGGTTTGGCTTTGGTGCAGCAGAGGGCGCTCTTAAAAGTTCATGAAATTCGACATTTCTTTTAGGTCTCAGGAAACATAATACGTTCTGGTGAGAAGGAACAGTGAATGTAAAGGTAACTTGGTCTGTTTAAGACGATGCAGCAGGATAGGTAAGATGATCAAACAGAGATTTTTATGGCCAATTGGTGGCCACTTCTTGACTCTTCAAGTCAATCATCTGATCTCCATCAAACTGATCGTGTGTATAATTATATATAATTATTATTCATTTACTTTAGTACACCTATATACCAGTTATACTAGCTCCATTTAGTTCTGTTTAAAATGACGGTTTCCTAAAGCAGCACTGCTCTCCACTTCACCTGAAGAAGAAGATCTTTGCTGCTGCAGAGACTCTAAAGTACTCCTAGAGAGCCCGAAACAAACACTGACTGGATTGAAATAACAGGGAAACTCAGAGCGGCATGCCTGCTGATTACTAAGAAATCCACACACACACACACACACAACAAACACAGACAACACACAACAAACACACAGGAATATGCGACACACACACTTCATGCTGTAGAGACTCACTTCTGAGGTATAAAAACATGGTTGTACACACAGAGAGGCACACATGCACCTTTTCAGAGAGAGCAGCAGTGTTTTTACACACCACACAAATACACACACACACACACACACACAGTAAAACAGTTTTTTTATGCTGTGCAGCTTCAGTGTTCACAAAGAAATTCATGTTTTGCATGCACACACATACACACATATATACACACACATACACACACACACACACACACACACATAGTTCGCCAATCTGGTACTTATCAAATCTTTAAGCTATAAAGCCCCTCCACCTGCTCCCACATTTCATTTCAGTCTGGCCCAAAGACCTTGAGCTCTGTTTTTTTTTTTGTGGGAAAGTTTCTAGAAAACTTCTGTTGTTGGAGCAGCTCAGTGAAGAAATTATTAAATTTCATTAATTTTACAGCTTGAAGGACTTCATAATAAATACTAGTTTGTTGTATAAGATTCTCCACTCCCTAGTCTAAACGTTGTGGCATGCACGGCTGATGTTTAATTCATTTTCAAAATGTTTTCTTTAGATGATCACTACAGAATCTCTTTTCAAATTCCGATGTTTACAGGTTAAAAAGGGTGTGCAGGTGGAGGAAAACACTATAATGAGTGCTCATATTTTCGGTGGAGTGACAAATGGAGCAATGTACATTAGAGGCAAAAGACTTGGTGAATTTGTTCTCACACATTAGAAGACAATCAAACAATACAGGACAAACAAAGATAAGGATAAACCAGATGTAGCTAATATGAGACAGCTATACAAACGGTACAAGAATACATGAACGTCAAGGTCAAAGATTTGAGGCTTACTTTTACCAAATTTACAGCATGCAAGCTGTGAGGGAATTTTCTATTCTAGCATGCAACATAAGGAGGCTACACATGTCTCGAGGTCACTGTATGGACAGTGTTAAATCTCAAATTGTTATGGAGACACTGACTTCTCTCCTTGAGATACAGAGCAGCTATATATTTGTGTTTAGGAAAGCAGACACCATTCTCATCATTACTATGGTAACCAAGGTCAGAGGATAGGGCTGTCTCACTCCCTGGACACAACAGATAGGTACATAATGTAGAAGCCTCTACAGAGCCAGATAACAATGTCGGGCCGCTAACAGTAAACATATTTCATTTTTTGTAGACTAATGACCAATTATGAACACAGAGTAGTTGTGGTACTATTCTCAGGGCGAGCCAGAGAGGACAGCTTCTTCACAATTTAACAAGTGTATTGATAAATTCTCCATTCTCCATGATCACGCCTTAATAAACCTTTCAGCTGAAGACATCTTGAACTCTTGTGCACTTTCTCTCCACTGGTTGAACTGACCATTGTTAAATAAAATTTCCCACAACACAAGCTGCTATTTGCAACTTCACAATTGCAGACCTGCAGAAATCATCATGAAAGCTGGTCTTCTAAAGTCCATGTGAAGGCAATTCTGAGATTTCTTTCAAAATACATTAAATATGTTGGAAAATAGTTGCTGAGAACGTAAAAAGACTTTGAACTTTGATATATTACTGAAATGTGAAGTTAGAGGTTAAAACAGTTTTTCACCATTTTACAGTCCAGGACTTTTTGGGCGGTCCTAAAGGGTGGCTCGATGACACGCTGAGGCCGCCCTGAGCATACCCCTGCACCCCTAGCAGAGAGATAGAGATTAATTCATCTCGCTCAGAGCGTCTCAAAGTTAGTCATGTCATTTTCTGAACTCATCTGACACATTTCAGTCGCTTCAAAATTGCATAAGCAGTCCTGGAGCTGAGAGCACTGCTCATTTTTACCTGATTTTAACACCTAATTTCATAAACTTGTCGATATTTTTAATCATTCAAATTTGGCTCATTGGCTATTGGCTTAATAACACTTTCTTCTTTGGTCTGACAAACTCAGAACACATATTTAATTTTACTTTACACGGACTTAGGTCTGCTGCATCTCCGACCACACACAATGGTGACATCACAATGCGCTGACTACACCCCCTGAGTACGCCTCCACACTGTGAGTGAAAAACTGATCAGGGATGGAGAGAGATGGATTGTTTGTAGTTTAAAGAAGTTCTCAGGAGACCTCGATGACTTACACAGCATCATTTATTGATGCATGATTGAGGGGAATGGAGATCAGTAGTACAAGTGAATCACTGTGTGGATGCCGACCAAATTCTGAAGGTTTCTTCCTGAGAGTATTTATCCTTACAAGACCTACTAAGATCCACTACATGTCTAAATAAGTAATTCTTCACCCATCTATGCATGACTGAAGTTTCTATTGAGTATTGGACAAAAACAAGGACATATGCTTACCTGAACTAGCCTCGTCCCACTGTGTGCCACTTCTAAAGAGACATAGTCAGTCTGTTTAAAACTAAATAAAGCTAATCTTGACCCTGGGTTGCCTAGCACAGTGGGACAGTGAGGCTTAAGTTCACTCTTATCAGCCCAGCTGCAGCTCTTTGGTTTGTGTCCAATGATTTGAGAGAGAGAGGAATGGAGCGAGTAGTGGTTGAGAGACGGGGACAGTGAATGAGAGTGAGGGAGCGCCGGTGAATCAGGGAAATAACAAGTTGTTTTCTGACTGTTTCATATTCATATTCACCGCTCACAAACCAAAACAAAACGCCAGATAAAGTCTGAATAGGGCACCTTAACAGTGACATCACAGTGCACTGACCAAAGCCCCTGAGTACACCTCCACACTATGATGGAAAATCTGGTGAGAGATGGTTTGGACAGAGTTTAGTTTATTGCTTTGGAAGAGGCACAAGCAGCCTGTAGATTTGCCAATGACCACGGAATGGCACAAGGAACACTATACCATTTTGACTTTAATGTAAATAAGGCAAATTCCTTCGCACACATCACAGCAGCAAGGTGAAAAAGTTTGATATTAAGTTACTCTGATATACCTGTTAGACTTTACAGAAGATGTAAGGCAAGGGTTCAGTTTGTGCTGGCCTTTGAGGCAGCATGTGGTGCTTGAAAGGCTGCTGCTTTTTCTTTGGTGCCGGCTGAATTCCTGGTGAAAACCAATAATTCACACACCTGCAGCATAATGGGCTTTCAGAGAGCTTTCCAGGACACAATGACAATGTCTGTCTCAGCCTTTGATAGACACTTGCACTTCCTCATGATCCCATATGGTCACACAGACCCACACACATAAGCACTTGACCTCTTCTCACATTTGCACTCAGCGTTCAGTCCAGTTTCTGGCCTGAAAGCGCAGTGTCTTTGAAGATCGGGAGTCAGACCAGCGCTTTTGGCTGTGGCATCGTCAAATCCAACCAGGCAGAGAATTGGGGTCAGAACCAAATTATCTCCAAAGCGTTGGAGGGAGACAGGAGAGGTATAACCAGGGAGGGGGAGGGAAGAGAGGAGAGAGAAAGATGGGAGTTCTTCTAGTAACTAGAATGGTAAGTGTGCCATGGGGACCTGGGGCGGTGATTGTCCCTTGATGTTACTGATGAAGAGTGAGGTTGTGTGTCAGAACAATAGAACAAGATGGCCAAAGAGGAGTGATAATGTGCTGGCAGTTGTGTTTAACCCCATCCGACCACCGCTTTATTTGCTCAACAGGGTTACAGGCTGACAGGTGAGGCAACCATTCACTAAACCCCAGAGCTCAGCAATCATAATTACAGCAGGTCTGTATGTACGACTACTCTACAGAAGCTGTTGACTTGACAGAGTCCCAGAGAGAGGCCATTGGTCAGTGACACAAATAGGTTGTGGTTACTTTTATCTCACCTTGTTCCCTATGGCTTTCTTGGGTGGGAAGTTGAAGGTGTCCACTTGTGGAAACTGGGTCCTCAGGTGGTTGTGAAGCTCCCTGAACTCGGTGTAACGCCTGTATACATTCCACTCGTTGTCCAAGATACGGATGTACACCTGAGGAAAGGTAAGACACATCATCATCAACATCATACCCCACATAATAATCAATTACTCCAATTCAATACTGATCGCCTGTATGCTGGGTTATTCCATTAATCCAGCATACAGAGAAAGTAACTGAACCAGAATTCAGTTATTAAATATTAAGAAAGATAAAAAAAAGATAGTTGTTTAATAACCTTTGTTCTATTAAAGTTAACATATTTGTCATTAGGTCCTTACAGTTACTTCTAATACAGTAAATAAATGAGATGGGTAAAAGAATGACTTCCTTTCATCCCTGGTAATGTGTATTTTCACTTACATACTGCAAGACATAACAGAGAAAGAGACTGTCTATAGGCATGACTGTGCTGCCACCATTTCCATGCACCATTAGCTGCTTTATTCAGACTCACGAAAGATAGAGGGGGGGAGGGAGACAGAGAAAGAGAGAGAGATGAGCCTATTATGAGATAGAGAGGGAGAAAAAGAGTAGAAGATGGGTTCCATTTTCACAGTAGAAAACAGGGAACACAGAGACAAAAGAGAAAGCAGAACGGCTTTTGAGAATTCAATTTCAAAATGCCCACAGAAAAAACAAACTTGATTCAGGTACATGAAAACACAAATTGATTTAAAAATCGACCAAATGTACCTCGGCATAGCCTCCCTCCTACTGCGCAAAAATAAAGTAAACAAAAGGCAGAAATGTCAAAACTGTGTTATAACGTTGAACTGCATGTTCCTTTCCAAGCACACATAGTCCTGAAAGTGTCTGAGATGGCTGTTACTGCTTTGTCATCATCGGCAAGAGAGAAAACACAGAAAGTCAAAAAGCAAACGGGCCAAAGTGCGTCACTCAACAATGCCACAACAGCAGCTGCTGATCGAAGAAAAGAAAATCTTAAAGCGCCGGTACTGCACTGGAGATGATGAGAAATTGCAAAGAAACTGGCCATTGGTGTGCAGAGATGGCAAAATAACGAAGGTCTGATCTGTTATTACCACATTTAACAATGGACCCTTCCCATGGCACACCCCTTATCGCTCTGTTAAGCAAGCCTTGGTCAGCAGATTGCCCTAAGGGTCCTTTTCTTTTTCTGTTGGGGTGCCAGTCGGGGCTTTGTCTGACAATAAAAAATTATTTTGTTTTTAAAGGTCAATCTCCCACATGGAAACATGAATGTGTATACACTTTGTGTATCACCAATCACATTGCAAACAATTAATAAACAAAATTACCTTTACAGTCAAGTCCATATAATTCAAATGTGACAAAATAAGTCTAGAGAAAAAGAAAAAAGAAACTCATGTCCGGGTAGTCCCTCTTCTCAAACCAATCAATTAAAAATCGCTGGCAGATTTTCAGTTTTGTTCAGTTTGGCCTGCAGGAGTAAATCCTCTTCTCCAACTAAATCAATAGAGGATATCTCAAAACAAACATAACACAACATCTCTGACACTGTTGGAGTTACCTCCGGTACCAGACAGTGGATTATCGTCGTGCACACAGGATATAAGCACCAGGCCGTAAATCTCCCTTTACCTGAGTACAGGGGTAGACTGGAGTTTTAGATGTAATACGATTACATTTATAACCAGACAGACTGCCATTTTTGGTCATTTCTGGCTCTGCAAAACCAAGAATGCAATGTCCACAATGCCAGACTCGAGGCTTCAAAACAGATGTCCACAAACCAGTAGGTGGGGTCTCGGTAGGTTTACACTTTTGAGCCAATAGATGTGTTCAGATATTTCACTGAGTGAAAACTTTGACCCGATAATGGTGGTAAAGGAAAAGTCAGCGGATCAGTAAAGAGGATTCATCATGGCAGTCCATCTAATAGTTGTCAAGATAGTTATGTCTGGATCAAAGTGGAACTGTCCGACACTGCTATCCCTGGAGCTGCTAGCATGGCTAAAGAAAAGTTACCATTCTACATAACACGATCCATATGAGATAAATAAAGGGGCTGTGACTTTATTTGGCTTTAATGCACTTGAATTACACTTTCCCCCCCTTTTCATAGTGCAGACAACAGACTGTCAGAGCTACAGTGCAGAAGCTCTTACTACATTTTGTGTTCATGTCAACCTCAAAGACATTTTGACGGACATAGGAGCAAGTGAATAATGACAGGTTTTTTTTGTTTTGAGGTGACTCTTCTTTTACTCGGTGATCTTTTGTCAGAATGTGCAGTCTAGGTTACATGGTGAACATGAAAAATGTGACAGCTTGGACAGCCATTAGGAGGAGACTGACAGCCGAAGCTTTGTTAGCTGTCCTAAATGTCTCCTTGTTAATATTTCAGCATCAGTGACAGACACGTCTACATCGTTAATGTTATAAAAAGATATCAGAAAATGACACTTCACGGTATAGTCGGATTAATGATCTAAAAGCATGTACCATCATTTAAATGGACATCTACTGTAAGTGGGAGGTGTGAAAGAATACCGTGATGTTCCTTTCTAATCTTGTGCGTGCTTCTCCGTGTCTTCATTAATTAACGCTTGCTTTATCTACAGGATAATCACAGAATAATGAACACATATATAACACGTCCTGAATGAAAACTACTCTCTAATGTAAAGCAGAATTGGGTGAAAGTTATTGTAGACCAGCTGACTTACCAACACAATTGCAACAGTAGCGTTCATTGAAGAGGAACAGAGCTCACTGAGGCAATTAGTGTACTCTAACTACTCATAGTCACAGCCCTGTCAAATCCAAACACACACACACACGATTTTTTTAAATTCAGTGCAACTTACACTTGAGAATATCTTTATGTCTGATGCACATCACGAATAAACATCAGTAAATCTGCCTTCAAAAATAAGTAGCTCCTTACCAAAACAAAACGTGCCCAAGAATCATGATGTTTTTAGGTTTTCTTCATTCTCAAAGTAATCCAGTCAGTGCCTGTCTGTACATCCATGAGTACACTGCATAAACAGCAGGGGCGACTACTTTTAAGGGTGTCAATTTGCCAAAATTTATGCAGCTCAGGCTTAAGAGGAAAGGAGGGGGTAAAGAGACAAAGTTTACAAAGATTTACAGTAACTTGTATGAAGAGCAGCAGCACTAAAGGAAACACCAGTAAATGACAGTAGTGGTTGACAAGATTGAAGCAGACAAGGCCACTAATGGACTGGAGACTTCAGTCATCTCAGCACTTTCTGTCTGACCTACAGAAGCACATCAGAGTTTTTTGCAAGTTAAGAGAAGGAGTGACTTGGTGTGGCCTGGTTGCGTACGCGCATGTGTGTGTGTGTGTGTGTGTGTGTTATGTCCTCTTCTAACTTTTTCTATACCTGGCTAAAATGGGCCACCATGAATGCCTTATTCAGGCGAATCACAGCTTCTTTGACTTTATTTTAGAGTTCTCTGTAAGAAAATATCTCAAGCACTAGCATATAAAAAAACATACTAGCATTTTCTGCTTTTGTTAGATCACCAAGAATAGGGAAAACTTTCAATGTCGCCAAGTGTGTTTGTAAATTATGGGTAGAAACATTTTAAGGATGGCATGAGTCACAACCTGTGATAGGTTTATGTGCAAAAGCATGTTGAAAAATAAGCACTCAGATATTTCAATCTCTTCGTAATCTCACATGCAGGTGTACGAAAACGAATCCATACCTGCATGCTTGCCTCGATCACACCATCATTGCCACATCAAAGTGAAAGTGAAGGCAATAGTGAGCAATTACGGTAGCATTAAGTCGAGGGCTGCACATTTCATGATGTATTCCAAACACTAAATGAGGAAAGCTGAAATACTCGAGCACGACAAATAACCAGCTATGATACCTTTCTATTAATGCATTTTAATGTAATTTCACTTCTAATATCTGCCACAAACAGCTTCACAGACCTGAAAGTAACATTTCAGTGTGTGTGAGCCAAAGTATTCTCGTCATAATGCTACGTAATCTATAATAAACGCTGTATAGCCTGCTTCAAAGAGGGTGCACATGGTAACATATCTCTGCTGTATGTACAACATGTTACATTGCCACATGTAGCAGCGTCGTTCTGAATACGCACTTAGAGCGGTATTAGCAAAGATATGACGATAGACTCGGCCCCATAGTGTGTGTAGCTGCTCACACATCAAATGGCTCCCCACATACGGCAGCATTAGTACAGCGAGCTTAATCCACTTTACACCGTCTCATTGGCATACTTATTTATGGAAACACATTAGCCTCTGCACACAGCTACCAGCTCCCTCCTCCTGACTAATCACAAATACTCTTTCATTATCTCTGACAAAAATCTTGGCAGCATCCAAACCCGCAGCATCCTTGCATATTTGCGCACCGGCGCTTTGATATCCCCGAAAACAGCCGTCTTCAAACAGGGACTGGGCCTCTAATCATGGTTCAGAGGGACCTCACGGAAAAAGGGTTGATGGGTTTTGGCTGCTGTTGAAAGCTCGGCTGTGATGGACGCAGTCCTATTGTCTGTATTTAAATGACTTCTGAGAAGATCTGTGAAATATATAATAACAAAGATAATAATGTGATGAAAATATAACCTTAAGATGACAGAAGAAGGAAGTCCACCTTTGGTTACTAAAGTGTCAGCGATTTATGATGCTGAGAAAGGTTTTTTTCACAGTGAAGTGCTGTAATTCACTTCTTCGGGCATACTGACATCTCCCACAAAATTGACTCACCTACTTCAGGTGCAAACTCAATGCATTAAGCTTCAGGCCATATTGTAGCAAAGTGAAAGGTCAAGAAAAAGAGGATGTGCTGCTCCTTAGTCATAAAACTACATGGCTTACACAGTACCTGCATTGCATTTTTGTCTACTGAGACTAATGTAGGTGCAAAAACTTGTCTCTGCCTCCTGCACAATGGATTTCTCACTCTATGATACATCATTGCAGGAAAGAGTCCACAAAACAAGCACTCACTCTTGAGTCTGTGGAGGATTCCTCAGGAATAAGACAAATGGGCAAAGAAATACAGAGTACATCACCAAAAGATGTAGTTGTTAAAATATATAAACTGGAACTGCAAGGCCAGACTGAGACCAAATCTGTTTTGGTTGCGGCAATGCTGGGGAAAAAAAATGCAGCAACCTATGGCAGAGAAGTTGAGCGAGATTCAAATTTTGGAGACCCAACGTCATGCTGCGGTGGCCAATCAGATGGGTCAAACCCCTCTATAGTCAGCCTGAAATGTGACTAAAATTGAGCGCTATCCAGGTGGAGTTCATAGACTAAACTGTGATACTCTTAATGTTGTGTTCTGGCTTTATTTACTTCATGTACCAGCTTCTATGTCTGTATCTGGCTTGCAGTCTATGCTGCACATTAGTGATACCAAGAGGTTTCCTTGGTATGTTTGTGTCCAATGGTTTGAGAGAGAGAAAGAGAGAGAGCGAACAGTAGTTAAAGGACATAGACAGTAAATGAGAGTGAGGGAGCGCCGGTGGATAACAAAAATAATAATTTTCTGCTTGTTTTACAGCCCCAGCACCACACCCGACCCCCCACCAACCACACTATACCACAACACCATGTGCCTGCCTTACACCATGTCCATATGGGAGGCCAATACATAATTAGTGTAGTTCCTTGTAGTTTACTGTAGTGAATGTTAACCGCAACCTGTGCAGACAGTGGGGTTAATAAAAGTAGAAATGTATTGTTCTGTCAGACGCACACAAGCCGGTGTTCCCAGTGAGATTCATTGAACTCTCTTGACTGCACAACCTTGCTGTAAATCGCTCATTTCAATGTCATGAATGCCATTCCTGAGTAGGTTCCAGGTTCATGAGATTTGCTCAGATGCTCCACTCCATTTGTAGTGTGTCATTCACAAAGGTGTCACCCAAGAGTCGGAAATTAGCAGAAGAAAACTAAATTAATTTAGCAGTGTTGGGAGTCGTGTTTGGGGATCTGAAACAATTAGAAAATGTTAATAATACACCTCTGACATGATGTGTCATCAGCGCAGCGCCACACTGTAACAGAAGTTTAGGTTTGTCATGAAGTTAGATGACATCTCACTAGAACAAAGCAGCAGTTGGTCCGTGACTTAAATGGCAGACGGCACAAAGGGATGTGACAGTCACGGAGATAGATGAGAGAATATTATACAGTAGGTGACCTTACACTTGGATCCAGGATGTTCCCCTTGACAATGACCTGCATATAGACTGTAAGGCAGCT
Source organism: Argyrosomus regius (assembly GCA_946959425.1). Taxonomy (NCBI): domain Eukaryota; kingdom Metazoa; phylum Chordata; class Actinopteri; family Sciaenidae; genus Argyrosomus; species Argyrosomus regius. The sequence goes on from OX336900.1 coordinate 16,151,160, forward strand.
GGCCAAGTGGGAGGAACAAAAACTGCTGTACTGCAGCCTACAAGTTAAAATGCCAAAATCTGAAAGAAAAAAAAAACTTTTGGCCGTGACGATGATGATTTCAGGTAATTTTGGTGATTCAGGTTACCACGTACTTGTTCATATGAGTGGTTCTTGAATGAGGCCAAACTACCCTTTCAAACTTCAAACTGTGACACAAAATGTTTCAAATAAGCACTTTTGAAGTCAGAAATCTTTAAAAAAAAAAAAAACAGATTTTTATCACAGAAACTGTGAATAAGTTATTTGTTCTCCTTTTTAAGCTGAGCTTTTTTTTTTAGATGCTCACTTCAATGAATGGACTAATTCCTATAGATCTGTGGTGACATCTAAGACAGAACATCATTGAGCGAGAGGAGGAAGTGGAAATATACAACAGCCAACAAATGAACACGTGAAATAAATCAGAATCCCTGTTGTCTCAAATCATAACCCCTCTATGTGTTATCATTTGTGTATGTCCTTCCGCTGAGTGATAATTCCCACAAACAGTGTCTGATGATAGTTCTCTAATGATACTAAAAGCTTTGCTCTGTGTCTTCTCAACCTGCCTAGATGTTAAAAAAAAAGAAAAAGGCTAGCAAGTGCTTTTATTTATTCATTAAGGCCCCCATTAGTAGACCCCTCAGGAACTGGCTGACAACAGGCTGGTTCGAGGTCTACATCCTCAATGACTAAGGAATCAAAGTAACTAATTGCATGCGCGAAATGTTTAAAAATGTTCACCTGGTAGAAACCCACATGAAGCTGTAGATTATCTTATCCAGGGTGATAGACAGAGCACGACATCTTCCTGAGGAAAAGTGTACTTGCACACTGTGAAATAACTTTAAAAGATCTGAAACAGGAAGTCTGTGAATGGATAATTGCAGCTTTTTCTTTGCTTGACATTCAACTGGATCTTTAGCCTGAGGGTATTCCAACAAGCAGGTAGGAGTCGTCGTGAGCCACAGCTGAGAATTGCAGATGATAATGATGTCTTTCTCCCTGCTGTATCTCTCTGAAAAGACCCTGGTCTGTTGTTCCCCCATCTGACAGGCCGGCTAACTGTAGGAGTTCCTACTGTGGTAAAAAAACTGTGTGCAAACCCATTTCCAGCACCACAGGAGTCCCACACAGAGAGCCCTCTTGCTCACTTCACAGTTGGAAGGCACAGTTACAAGATTGCTGACGTCTTCTTTGACCAATGTACGATACCACCAATCTGACTGGTGTTTAGAAGTACGTGATGTGTTCTACATTAGTATGCAGTAATGTGAGCTATCACCAATTTAACACTGAATCAAAATCCATCTGCTTCTGACCTGTTCCAACATGCTCTGGTTGACTTTAAAGAAATTTAACACTGGTTGAAGGTGTTGATCAGACCAGAATGAAGCAAAAAAGAAAGAAACAACAAAAATACCAGGACAAATCACAAAGAAATGTGCATGTTTTCATCAAAAGGATATGATTTAAACCCATAAAAAACAATTAGAAAAGAGAGAAGCAAATAAAAGTGAAAAATGTTATAGCTCCAGAGAGGAATAAAAGGTACCAGGATGTCTTTAAAGACGTGTGTGACTCTGGTGAGAGAGGGAAAATGAGTGAAAAAGAAGAGAGTGAGCCAAGTCAAACCAACACCAAAGCCAGCAGAGCCTCATGTCATCTCCCTCCCTCTTCACAGATCATTGTAGGCCAAACCATTTGCCCAATTAGGCAGAAAATGGAATCCATTTGGACGTTTTGAGAGAGGGGACAGTGGCAAAGGACCACGAGAAAGGAAAGGCATGAATCCATGTGTGCATCCTCTCTTTCAGGCAAGCAATGCCATGCTGGCAGTGTGACTCTGGGGTTGACAGTGTTAGTTAGTCGCTCGGTCCACCGCTATGGTCCAGACTGAAATATCTCAACAACTACTGGATGGATTACCATAAAATCTGGTGCAGATATTCATGAATAAATTGTAAATTTGCTAATGCTCTGACATAGAGCGCCATCATCAGGTCAAAATTCTTCGAACTTTGTACTAATTAGCAAGCTAACACCACCCAACAGTTTCCAACAATACACCTGCTAAACAATTGTTAGCATTCAGACACTGGCATTCAGCTTACAGCCTCACAGAGCTGCTTACTCAAAAAGAAATAAATGATTTACAAAAGCAATAAAGACAAAAAAAAGTCAAGCAAACTGAGAGAGAAATAAAAGATTTAAAGAAAAAGCAGGTTTGGAAAGAATGACAAAGACAAAAAAAGAGAAAGGGTGATTACTACCTTGACTGCAGTAAAGATGTTTATTTTAGAGCTCTGCCTACAGAATTAGACTCTGTGAGAAGAACTGGTGGATGCAGATGAGGAAGAGACAAAGAGGAGGAAAGAGGGAAGTGGAAGAATGTTGTTCTAAGTGTGGAGAGGAGGAACTAAAGACATCAAGAGACGAAGCAACTACAATTGAACATGTAAGGAAACACAAGAAAAGCAGGTGGAAGGGCAAGAGAGGGAAGAGTGAAGAAGTGGAGGAAATGAATGGAGTGCACTTGCTTTTAAATTGTATGAGTAATCAAATGGGGAAATTAAAGACTGATTGAATGACCACAAAGAAATCAACGAGCAAAGCATCATTGTGGCAGCGTGATGAAGCGATGGGTGGCACTTCAACCAAAATAATCCAAACTCCATTGTTCTGTTGCTAAGGAAGCGGATGAAAGCAGCCACACCGAACACCAAAAGACTACTGTGCGTCCTTTTGATGAACTTGATTCATGGATTCAGTGGTGTAGGGAGGGAATATAAGACTCTTATATGGTAAACCGTACCCTTCCATTGGTCCACCGCCCCCCTTAGATCTTCAGTTTCACACGTATAGCTACTCCCCGCCTACCGATAAAGGTTGAGATATTTATTTTGGCAGATAAAATAGATATTCACCTTTACTGTGTCCTACACCCTCTGTGTCTGCTTGGGGGAGGTTGCGTGAGGTTTATAAGGTAGAGGCGAGCTCTTAAATGCAGAGGGAAAAGAAGGCCCTGCCGCAAATCTACCTCACCAATTACCTTACCCTTGACTTGTTCTCCTACAGCAAGGAAATGTACCGGAAAGAAGACGTCCGTGGCAAATAAGGAGTTACACTTACGCTACACATGTACTTTCAACTGACCGGAGGATAGAAGGAAACCCATTTTCATCATATGCCAGATAACAAGCCATCTCCTGTGTGATGTGGAAATATTCCTGGAAGTGGGAATATGCGAGGCACATCAATAGATCACTTTTGTGTTGCTTCCATTAGACTGTAATAAAGAAAACTAAGAGTGTCAAGGGAGGCTTTTTTTCACACATTTTATGGACTACCCGAGCTTCTCCTAAACCACCGTCAAAACAACTCTTAAAATATTCTGTTTTCTATTTTACTGCTTGAATTGTGAAAAAGAATGTCACATCATTCTACAAGTCTCGACAAATAATACTGCGCCTGCTACCAATCCCTAAGTGTATATTGGTTCTTTAGAAAGACAGCAACTCAGTTGTTTTTTGGGTGGGGAGCAGACTGCATGTACATCTGCAGCATTATAGGAATGCATTGACAGTCGAGTTATTTAAAATGCATACAGGCAAACAAAACAATGGAAACAGCTCTCGCAACATGAGTTAACCAAGAGGAACTGCCAAATCAAGTGGCTTTGTCACTCTGAGCAAACCCTTTTCACGTTCAAGTAGTCATGTGATCCGTTATTATTGTATAAATACTGATTATAGCAGCTGTAAAACAACATAAGCCTAGATCTAAAGAAGCCGAAACTGCAAATCATCTGTGACCTTTTGAAATTCAGAAAGCATGACAACCACAGCATGCAAGTGGCAATCCAAAGTTGAAACCAACAAGGATATAATGGACAATACAGCAGTACAATCCAGTAACCCAAAGTTTAAGTCAGACTAATGAAGATTTTTTTTGTCTGTATTGTCTTGCAAATTTGTGAAGCAACACGTGAAATGTCAAAATTTACTGCAGGACTTGCTGTAAGCTAAAGAGCCAAAGAGGGAAGTAGAGACATATACAGTAAGGTCTATGAAAAAGTCTGGTGGCAAGTCCACACTCCAACCATCAGGGGGTACAAAACGTCAGGAGGTTAACTGCTCATTGAACATGCTGGACAAAGATCGAAAACCACCAATGTGAAATACTGCTTTGAAGGCAAAAAACAGCTCTTTAGTTTTTCAAGGCTGTCTTCATCTTTTCCTCATACAGAACAACTATCAATAGACCAGACGCTGTAAGCTTTTTATCACTTGAGGACTTGAGCACAAGTTCTTTAAGACCGGCGGGTGGTAACCAGATATGAGCACTCACTCAACGTCTACGTTGGAGGCTACCTTGGAAAAACTATCTGATGCCGCAGCAGGGGGAAAACAGGACAAGCCGCAGCTCTTATCTCCGTCTTTCATCACAATTGCTTCCCTTATTCTGTTCTGTTCGTCTCTGACTCCCTTGTCCTGTCAGCTCCCTCCCTCCCACTCCTCCTCTTTGTGTGTCCTTCCTTAAACACAAACTCAGTCACGGTAGGAGACTCCTTCTCTCTCCCCTCTTTAATGTGAATGAATGAGTCCCTGACAAGTCCTGAAAATTGGCTTTGAGCGTAGTAAGGAAGCCACTGAGGAAATGATTGAGGGTAAGGGCAGGGCGTGGAGGATGTACAGCGATGTAGATCTGAATGAGTGTGAAAGAAAGTGGGATGGGGAAAGTGACGTGACGGGGAAAATGAAGCACGAGAGGGAGAGGCAGACAATTAGAGACAAATAAAATGGGTAAATATAAATTGAAGATAATAAGGGAGAGGGAACAGAGAGAGCAGAGCGAGGAGGGGAGGGGTGTGTCTGACAAATGATATTTCAGGCCAAGATCTAATCAGATGTCTTGAGGAGAAATCAGAGATCATCACACTCCCTTCTCCCTTCTCCCTTGGAGCGACAACACCGTCGCCAGTCAAATCCTGATTCCACCACCGTATCCCCTCAGGGAGAGAGGGCAGAGAGCAAAATCCCCACCTCATCTCTCACATCCCATTTCCACCTGCTAACAACACACCTTTGAAGTTTTCATCGGCGGGCAGTTCGCTGATGAAGTGACACAGCAGGACTTCACATCCGCTCTGACTGCAGGGCGCCCTTCTAGAGGCTGCACAGCTCAGTGTTTCTTTGCCATGTTAAGCAGGGTTAAAATCCAGAGGATGCACGCGGGGGACAAAAAGATGCACGGCGCGATGAAACAAACTGCAGCACTTATCAGCAGAACGACACCCCCGACTTAACATACAGGTTTGAGTCATGGTGCAGCAAACACCCCCCTGAACCAGACACCATTTCTTAGTATGATGGTCTGTTTAGGGAGTCAGGGCTTCAAAACAAATCAAAGTGGCTTTAAAGTCACATAGTGAGTGGACCGATTCAACACCTGTACAATGTCATGGATTCCAGTAGTCCTGTAATATCTGTCAGACATGATGTAGAATTCTGTTGCACTATATCGTAATTTTATAGGCTGTATATGCTATGTGCTGTGTTATGCTGGACAGCAGTGCACACATCAGCACGTCTCTCACAAGGTATCAGTGTGAATTGAACAATAAAAAGCAGATGCAGCATTACTCGTCTCACTGTTGATACAATTAGTTCCAACCAAGTCATTTGATTGGACAAGATTCGTTCCATGAGTGCTGATATACAGTAGAGCACAACATCACTGACTTTTAACTACATGTATCGCTTTACTTCAAAGGTATTCTGAATATGTTTCATGAACTGTTATTTATCTTAAATTGTAACAAACTTTGCACCGCAAAGATGAACATTTTTCGACAAATAACATGTGATTTAAACTATCAATGGTCATCAGAAGTTCAGAACTTCAACGCAAACCTTCAGGTGTGCGCATACGAAACCAGCCGACCTAGACAAATTGGAGAAGTACAAAAACAAAGCTAACAACACGAGGCAAACAACATGGGCTCTGAACTGTTTTCAAACTTGGCTAAGTCTCAAAAGTGCTGATATTCAGTACAACATCACAACTTTGAGTGTGACATTGCTCAAGTATGTACAAACATTTTTCTTTTCTGATACCAACTTTATTTGTTATGAAAACATAAAAATCTATCTTGTAAAAATCAATGTATCTCATTGAAACAAACTTTTCTTGTTATAACATGATGTTTATTTGTTCAAATGGAAAACGTTTCTGTCAATGTCTGAAAAGCAGACATTGTAGCCTACTGTACAAGGGCTGAAAAGTTTGTGTGTGTGGTTTGATTCAGATTTTAGTAAAATATCAAGGATCGATATTGAGAAGGCCTCAAAAATCCAGCATCTTTTCAGCTCTATTAAAGAGGTAGTGTTTACTGGAGGTTTATTGTGTTGTATTGCATTCTACTGTACAGCTTTTGCTCTGATTGTGTCCTCCCCCTCGAGCCAAAAGGTCGCAGTTTTGAGGCCTGCCACTGCTTGCACGTGTCCATCAACAGCGGTGCATCTCGTTTAAGTGCCATTGAACAAGACATCGAACCACAACCTCCTCATCGTGAATCACTCTGGATGAGAGCTCTAACTTGAGCGACTGAAATGGAAATGTAATGTAAATTACACTGATGCTGAAGCTGATGTGGTGCCCGTGCTGCAGCAGTAAAAGCAGCCTCTGTGCTTTCCCCTGGGTGTTTAATCTATGACTGATGGAAGTAAGACCAAGACAACGATTGTAATTATCATCATCATCATTGTAAAACATTCATCATTACCATCATCAACATAATAGTTATCTCCCTCTGTCACCAACCAGCCATTATCATAACCATAATCGCTCACGTGCACGTCCGCACACACTCGCATTCCTGCATGTGCATGACACACGCGCGCAGATGGGAAAAAAATGCAGATCAGCATTACAAGTATTAAAAAACAGAACATCTATCCGTCTTTGAATGCAACACTGGAACGCGCGCACGCAGCCACGCGCTCGAACTCTGCATTAATACATATGAATGCATCATCATCTCATCATGCGGTGTGAGCCTCTGGCTAATCAGAGCAACTCACACTGAGCAGGTCTGAATGTAAAGCTTACCGCCTCGGCAGCCACAAGTCTCCCAGGCTATCCCGGCTACACCCAATGGCTAATATAGAAATTAAAGGTGTTAACACATTTCCCACATTGCATTTCTCTGGGGCACGGCAGACCATTGCAGGCAGCGGGTGCACACTTCTGAAAGAGTGTCAGCGAGGACGTCTCAATTATTCATTGAGTGGCTGATTTATGTGGTTTCATATGGTGCATATTAAAGGCTTTGGGAGGCACAGGGAGGAGGAAAATGGTTTATGTAACTGCTATTAATTGGGACCCTATATCTCTATTCTCTCTTACACACAAACAGCTACAGTTCAAGGTATTCTACTATGCATAAAGCAGAGCGATAATACAGAGGTGCTATTAAAAAATGCAGTGGACACGTGTGCTTTTTACACCTAGTGCAGTTCCGTGGAAATAGAACAAAGGTGTGAAGGACAGAGAGGGGAAACAAATGAGAAAGAGAAAAGTTACAGTAGATACTATCCAGCCCCATTAGCATAATTAAAACAGTGAGAAGTTTGCAGTGGGACACTGACTTTGTGTGGAAATTATAAGCTCAGCTTTTTGCTGATCAAAGAGAATTGCTCATTTGGAATATATGCACATATATCTTTTAAATGTATATGTAAAACAGCCGGTGAGTAGCGGATCAGAGGTTCCCAACATTGGTGTGCGGGTATTTGTATTGTACTGTAATATACATACTCTTTTATTCCATTTGTGAATGGTATTTAAGGTTTTTTTGTATTTGTGTGTGCATGCGTGGATGGCTGCACAAGTACATGCAGATTTGAACAAAATAGGTTTTTGCGGTGAACAAATAAAATCCACTGAGGAGAAAAGTGTTTGTCTTTGTCTCATCGGGGAAGTGGTTTGAAGATAGATTTGTGATTCATTGTCGTTGTCGATCCGCTGTGGAAGTGGGAGGTTCCCACACGTTTTTGCCCTGGAACTCATCATCGGGAGCTGCACCACCCTCCCAGCTCTATGAATGCAGAATGATTGGGAGACGACTGACGAAAAACAGTCAGAGAGAGGGGGTAAAAAAAAAAAAAAGAGGAAAGACTGATTGCTAAAAAAGAACAAGAGATAGATAATAAAGGAAAGGACATAGGAAAAGGAGGGTGGAGAGACGGATGATGATGAGGGGCTAAATCCATGAAAAGGGCAGTAAACACAGTGAGTTTATTGGTCTTAAACCCTTAAATAACATTTAGCTCCATTCCCAGCTGGAACATTAAGAAGAAATGATGGTGAAGGTGACTTATCTGGGATTATAGGTTGATTTAAGCATTCTTAAAAGTTGTGGAAGGTCAAACCTTTCTGCATCATGCTGCCCCAACTTCACCGGCATGTTAGCAGTGTGTATGTATGTGTTTGGAGGGGTTAAGTAGCTTCTAATCGGGCCTTTTAAAGCTCCTTGTAAACTAGCTTCCCCCTCTTCTGGTGTAAACTGAGGTGTGAAGCAGTTTCTCTGTTTGCTTTGGTTAGCGATGCCCTAATTCAACGGCGAGAAACTGCGTTTAGTACACACGACGCGCAGCTTGTGAAATTATTCAGACGCCCAATCAGAGTTTACAGATAAGTCAACAAGAATCATAATTATAAAGTATTTGTCTCTTCTTTGTTAGCAAACAAAACTTTATCACAGCTCGATAGTGTCAGCTGCTATACAAAGAGCAAACGCCCCCCGCTGCGGCAGCACCACAGGTATGACACCTAGTAATCAACAACCTGAAAGCTCCCATCAGACAGCAGCACAGCAGTGAGTTTCTCAGCGGGACTACCCCGGAGTGTCTGACAGGAAAAATGTAAAATACCTTAAGTCAAATAGCTTGAATCAGATCTAACGGCTTTTATATTGTGTTGTATACGAACATCAGATGAACTTCAGTGACTATCCCAGAAGTTAAAATTCACTGGCTTCAACGTTGAAGTAGCGATGAAGTAGAAAAAAAATGTCTGAGGGGAATTTAAACCTCGGAGAGGAGTTACAGAGTGTGCCTGAATAAGTCGAGGTGCTGTATGGTAGTGTGAACGTGCCAATCTGGGGAGCAAATGTGACATAATAAGTGATTTTTTTGGAGCAGTACACGTCCTGATGTGTCAACCCATGATGGCGAGTGTCTCAATGCACCCATGTGTGGAGCTACACAGAAATAGTGACACATGTCAAGGGCTTGTGTTGCCCATAGTACTGACTGAAAGGGGTCGTCCACTAATCAGATGATCGGCGGGTCTGCATGTCGAAGTGTCCTTGGGCACAGTTGTAAAGACTAAAAGATCACTGAAGCCCAAATACACCACGTGAGAATCATGAGTATATGTCATAAGTGTTTATCACGTAGATGTCGATATATTTCAGCGTAAACGTGTAAATGCTGACCTGCTGGTGGCACTAGATAAAGGTTAAATGATCAGGGAAGTACTCAGGATTCATCTTGTGGACACCATGAATGTATGTATCAAATTTCATGACAAACCATCCAACAGTTGCTGAAATATTTCAGTCTGGATTGAAGTGGAGCCGACTGGCTTTGCCATCCCTTGATCCAAATTCTTATCTCGCTTTCCAAAAGTACTCATTTTTTGGGGGGGTATGAGTTTTAGCTGACTGCCTTTTTGTGCACAGAACTCCACACATCCACAGATCCTGATAACATACAACTAGCCAGCACCTCATTTTTTGGGAAATGAAAAGAGTTCCTCATCAGCTTTGGTCGGATGCGCTTTTCACAGCACAATGCAAGCCTAAAATACACAGGTGATGAAAACACAGACACTCCTGCACACACTAAATGACTCCTTGTGTTCGTTGGCGACGTGCAAACGATTCCTCCTTCCCTCCTCTCATGATAGCCTCTATTGTTGGTATTGTGTGGGAGGGAGACACTGATTTGCCGCGGCCGGTATAATTCTCTCATTATGAGTTCAGAAGGGGAAAAGAGGCACAGCGAGGGATGCAGCGATGGAGGGATGAAGGCCCAGAGGCACGGCCTGCCACAAAGAGCAAAAACCCCGACCGATAATGGAGCAAATCCATCAGTCTCTCGCTCTCCATCTCTGTCCGTCTCTCGTCATTCATCCACGGGCATTACTGAGCTTTAGATGGAAGTCATTTCAGAAAGCTTGAAGAGAAAAGTGGCTCTGAGCAAATGCAAAGAGAGAAAATGGAGTACACGCCGTTTTAGCACTGCCATAATGCCATGCAATCTGGCAGAGGGAGGGAGATGGAAAGGGAGGTTGAAAAAGAAGGGCACGCTGAACGGAGGGATGATGCAGAGAAGAAAAGCAGACATTTAGGGGCACTGAGTGTGAGAGGTGGTGGTGGGTAGATCAGGCTATCTTCCTCTCTGGGTGAGTTTAGCAGCAGCGTAGAGCTGTTAGCGTGTTTATTTTCAACCACAAGGTTGTGGTGACCTAACTTAGGCTCAGGCTTCTGAAATCCCACTCGCTCTCTGAGCCTCCCCAAAACCCTCTCTAGCTTCAGCTATGGCTCATTGCTCTCATCATTGGTTCAATTTTGCAACTATATGCATGTGTGTATGTGTGTGTGCAAGTACGAAAATGAGAAAAATACTGGGGGGGAAAAAAAAAACCTCCATGCACCCGCTTGAGGGTATTTTAAAGAGACCCCTGCCTTCTCTCTCATGATACTGTCCAGTCTTTAGGACTGTTGGCTCGGTGTTCAATCACCAAAACCACCTCACCTAAACAACAATGACTCCGATAACCTTGGCCATCCATTAACTTGTCTAAGAACAAAAGCCCTTTCCATAGGGAGCCATTAGACGAATATAGCTCTGGGAAGAGAAGTATCCAATCCACCAGATGGGCTATGCTTTATACCAGCTCCAGGGCTGGACAGCAGCCTCACAGAGACTGTTACTGAGATAGAGAAATTAGGCTAAATCGGTGCAACACATGGAAAATGTTCAGGTTTCGGTGCTGGAGTGGATCCATGAGTTGGAACTGCAGGTGGACACTGATTAATGCCTAAAAGCATGGCAGATATCTGCATACTCCAGTGTGTTTCACATATTTTGAATCAAACTATTATCACATTAAATTCATTTCAAAAGTGTGGGGGATTTCCTCAGGTAAAATGTCTAGCAGAGAGAAAGAGATTAATTCATCTCACTCAGAGTGTTTCAAAGTTAGTCATGTCATTTTCTGAACTCGTCTGACACGTTTCAGTCGCTTTAAAAATTGCTGCTTGACTGCTCCCGCGAGTGGGCGTGGCTTCAGCGCATTCAGCGGACACGCCCCCCACAGTCCTGGAGCTGACAATTCATTTTTACCTGATTTTGACACCTAATTTCATAAACCTGATGATATTTTTATTCATTAAAATTTGGCTGATAACACTTTCTTCTTTGGTCTGACAAACTCAGAACACACATTTGTTCTTACTTTACAAAGACTTTAAATGATCCAAGATCAGAGGGTATTTACTTTTCAGAAAATCCGATGCTTAGCTCAAATCAAATGTAATAGTAATACACGAGAGGCACAAACTGGGGCTGGCGATATGCAGTGATAGTGCCAGTCTGCACTGAATCCTCCAAAAACTGTGTTTTTCTGACAGTCCCATTACCATGCACTTACCTTTAAGTCCTGCTGCATAAATAAGCTCCCAAATTGCAGGGAACAAGTCATTTTTCCCAGTACGGTACTGCAATTTGAAAGTGAGCTGCTCTCCACATGAGCATTTTAGCAGCGCCAATGCCAGAAAATGCCAAATCGTTTTCATCCAATGTGTTAAGAAATCAGAGCATCTGCTCGTCAATAAAGAACGCTGACCCAAAGAATCGCAATTGCAAGATGTAAGTGACACGAACAAGAGGAATTACAACAATGCATGTCCCGCTGACACGCATCTGTCCAGTCAGGGGGACGGAGATAATATCACACAAAAAGGTGTCAGGGAGCTCTCTCGCTCTCACTCTCTTGAGTCCAGAGTTGTGAATTTACATCTATTATGTATAAGTTGAGCCAGGCTGAGCTCAGTGGCCAGCCAGTCCTGACTATCAGTTAGAGCTGAGGATGTGTCACCTGTCTCTTCTCGTCCCATATGGTTTCCCCTGACTAACGTTACAGCTGTACCTCCTGGCTACAGAGCAGATAACAGCACAATGTGTGTGTGTGTGTGTGTGTGTGTGTGCACCATTCTGTCTGACAAGTGGTTCTCTACAGCAAGAAGAAGTCTGTCTACTGTACCTTTGATGGGCCATGTGTGTGAATTTTCTTGTGTCCATTCATATTTGCATGTGTGTATTCAGTTATACTTGTGTCTGTACCACTATGGACATGTGTTTATTAATGTGAGTTTTTCTGTGTGCGTGTGTGTGAACCAGGGGACTGAACATCTGAAAGCGTGTGTGTGTGTGTGTGTGTGTGTGTGTGTGTGTGTGTGTGTGTGTGTTTCTTTCTCACTGGGGGGAACTGCTGGACAGTTGCAGTGAAAGAGCTGAGGTGAGCTGAGGTGTAACACCTTGTTAATGTGACAGACACAGTGAAACAGTCACAGAGGGAATGAGCCGCCGTTGTCTACTTTGCTCGATAACTTGACAGATACAATAAGGAGCAGCAGTTCAGTTTGTTAAGCCGCTCTTGAGTTCAGTTCCCAACACACCTTACTTAAATAAACGCCGGGCGCAGAGCTCCGGAAGCCACTACATTGGTTAAGTACATGTGCGTCATTAATATTGGCAGAAATGTCAATGACGGGGCTTGATTGCAACTTAGAAGTGGCACAGACTGTAGTGACAAGTGCAGTAACTATTTTGGAATTGATTTAGGTCTAGAAAAGTTTTGGCGAGCGAGGTAACGATCAATGATAAGGAACACACAGCTGTGTTGGAACACAAAGAAGGGACTGTCACTTTAAACTTATTCTTTTGTCATTAAAAATATCAGCCAGAAAGAGGCTAAAATGAAGGGTTTTTTTTTTTTATTATGGATTCATTTTTTGACACTTAATTATAGCATTATGTTCTAACAACACCTTTCTAAGCCCGACAGTGTTCTGTTCACTTTATTCACATGACAGACACACATTTGAGACAGTCTTTGGAAAACTGTAAAGTGTGTGTATGTAGGGACAGCTGTGCTTTGAGCTGAATGATGCCATTAGCATGCAAACATGCTCACAGTAAAAGTGCAAACATGCTGACGTTTAGAGGGTACGTTCATCATCACGTCTTAGCTTAACGTGTTAGCATGCTAACATTTGCCAATTAGCATTAAACATAAAGTACAGCTGAGGCTGATGGGAACGTCAGTTTTGCATGTATTTGGTAATAAACCAAAGTAGTGGACACATTTTATGTGATGACAGAGCTGGATGATGAAAGGATCACCAAAGTACATCTTGGGGGAAACATGAATGTCTGAAGCAGATTTTATGGCAGTTAACTCTTTAACACCAGCATGACTTCATGTAGCACTATTAAATTACTCAATTACTTTTTCCTGCTTTAATTATATTTACTCTTATATATCTTATCTTACATATCAACTTGATGGCAATATTAGAAATGCCAGTCTAGTTGATGGTGAGATATTTTGGTGGATAAGTGAAAACTCGGACCTCCTGGTGGCTCTAGAAGAAAAGTGAAACTTTCCCGTCAATCCAATCAAATACTTGTTAAGATCTGTCTGGACCAAGTTCTGGAGTGACTCACAGACCAGCAGCATGGCTAAAAATAGGTTGGTGCATGCCAATTAAAAAAAAGATAGGAGACCAGCAAAGTGTTCTGTTTGACCACTTGAGCAGAGTTGAGCGGCAAAAAAAAAAAGTTTGTCCTGAGTGCAACAATGCTCATGAACACTGATGATGAGGTATTAAAGTAAACTTCGTTTAATGTGTAATTATTTGTGTGCTCATTTGTCCCCTCACCCGTTGGCTTAATGAACTTGTAACTCAAACAAATTGATCACAAAAACTCTATCACCCCCTTTACTACTGTTTGTTTTCATCAGCTTCTACATCCTCTGGGTAGGTTTTCCCACTTAAACCAAACAGCATGCATCACCGTGTGTCACAAACACAATATGTCCTTAAGTGTTGACTGTACTTGATAGTTTTCGCTGGTAAAGTGAGAACACGTTTTCAGACAGGCAGATTTTAAAGCGGCTGAACATACCTGATAGACGTGGTAGGCGTTGGCAGCTCTGCCCTGCAGGAACACGGAGGGGATCCACACATTGATGAGAGCGCGATGAGCCCTGAGTGACACAAACAACAAACCGTCCTCACTACCATCGTCATTATCATCATCATCATCATCATTATCATTACCACTAGCAGTAGCAACATCAACAGTGTGTCGGCACTGTGCTTGGACAGCTACGGCAAATTACAGCTCACTCTGGTAAAACACCTCGAAATCTAATTTGGTCATGATCTGAGAGCGGAACAAATGAATCAATGTATGACATCAAACGGTGTTTGAGCTTTGTTCAGGTAAACTTAAGAAAGAATAACTTATACACAACTGTGCTGGTAGAACAGATACGTTATGATGTAGCCAAGATACAAAACAAAGGAAACTCCAGAGTTAGGAATAAATCGATGATGAGGACATGAAATCAGAGAAAGATAGAGTGAGGGGAAGAATCGAGTAATAGAGAGTAAAAAAGAAATATACTTACGTCTCGAAATCTGACAGACTGGGGTCATCTGAAGTCTGGCTTAAATCACCTGGAACCTGGAATTAAAGAGAGAGGGAAGAATGATGATAAGTAAAGTACAAATTCACAAATATGGCGCACACACACACACACACACTGTGTCCAACATGCAAGTGATCTCCCATCAAGGGTCAGGTCAGGCCGCTGGCATAAGGGGGCTATGCGGTTGCTTAGGGCCTCAACTACGGGGGGCGTTGGGGGGGCACACATTACAGTGTACAACTTACAGTGTTAAGTTGACTGACTCATTCAGATTCTACAGATTCAGATTTCTTGCTTTCCTCCTTATAGTTTGAAGTGCTGCAAGGTGCAGCTTCTCTTTCTCTCTGCTGTCTGTGTCCTGTCTGCAGCGTCACGCTGCAAAGTCATCAGATACCACGTAGTTTTGTGACTGCGTCACAGAGCTGTGTTGTCATTTTAAGACTCTGTTTGTGAAGTTTTGTCAACATGTGAGAACACGTCTGACACAGAGAATCGTGTGTGAACAAAACGACTCCGGTCTGCACTTTACCTGGAGTATATCTGTGTAAACTGCTTCATTCAGCGTCTCTACCTCTCCTCTGGCACCGTGAGTTACTATGGTTACGGGAACACGCTGAAACTTTATGATTCTCAATAAAATAATGAATGTGGCCCGACTGCTCCTCGATGCTGAAATCTTGTATTATAACATAATTGTATGTGACGAATCTGAAGCCAAATAAAAGGGAAGCCTCAAAGCTCCTCCACTTTGAAAATATTATGTCCTGCATGCCAATCATCATCATGCTTTAGTATTTATCAGATGAACTGTCTTTGTAGTCATCAGTAAATATTCAGTTAACATGTGACCACAGCACCTCTGACATGATGAGAAAAATCTGACTAATCCAAACAAAATGATTCAGCTAAGAACTCTTTCTCTCTCTTCTGTTTCTAGGCTGACTTTCTAGTTTAATAACAACTAGTTTCTTTGTTTTGGACAAAATGATCCTGCAGGATTCACAGTCTGTGAACAATTAATTTTTCTCCTTGATTTAATTTTCACATAATGTTTCTGTTTGTAGCTACTTGGCAACCCTCAAACAAAGTAAGAGATTTAATGTTGGATAATTTGTCCATATCTATTGTGTGCATGTGTGCGTTCATTCAGTTATTGGAGGTGTGTGCAATTTGTTGACTGCACTAGAATTTTTTGGGGCCACTAAAAGTCTAGGACCGGCCCTGCCAGGGGTACTAGTACCCAGGGGGTGCAATTTTCAGTGGGGTACGTGAAAAGATTGTAGTTTGTAGATCGATGGATCAAGTAAGCTACAAGCAACAACTGAACAGTACACACCTCCCTCTGACGTGACTAAACAACACCTGAACACCACGTGCTGTGATCGAGAATACGTGAAACCAAGTAGAAATAGTTATACTGTATACTGTATATAAATATATAAAGAGATGGAAAAAGTTCACCAAAACATTTAGCTAACAGTAATAAACATTTGACAAAGTTAACAAAAAGTGATTAATTAATAATAATTAAACAATTAAAATAGCAAAAAAAATAATGAAAAACTGTTGAAAAAGTTTGCAAAAAACAATGAATAAATAAAATAGAAATATTTAGCTCAATGAATAAAGTGTCAAAATTGTTGAAAAATGTAAATAAAAGTAATTCATGAAGAGTTGAAAGAGCTATGAGTAAAGGGGAAATGATTAAACATCCAGCTTCTGTGACTCCATGTGTTATAAATAAATAATGCAAACTTGACCTCAAATATGAATTTTTCAAAAAATGTTTTAGTGATACCCTTTTTTATAGTGTAAATAACTATTTTTATATTAATAAAAATAGAAATAAAATTAACTGAAGCGATCAAGTAATGCTCTGTCAACCCTGTGACAGCGTCGTGGGGTACATCTGGGAAACACTACAATACACACGTTTACTCATCTGTAATGGCTTTTCATGCACATGTGTGTTGTGTGTAATGCTGTTATCGTTGATAACTCTTGGTAAAAAATCTGACACCGTCTATCAAATTGTGCGTGTGTGTTATGTCGATGTGTGTGTGTGAGATTTGTTTTCTCTCTGCATGCTTCCAGGTCCCTTGAGGAACCACATGACCAGGCCCAGATGTTGGCTTCTCTGAATGCGAGTATGTGGGTGCGTCCGTGTGTGAAACCGTGTGTGAAAAAGTGTGTGTGTGTGTGTGTGTGTGTGTGTGTGTCTTCCTTCCATCTCTCTCGTCCAGAGCTGGCCTGTAAGCCCCTCATCTCTCCCACAGAGACTATCTAAACCTGGGCTGAAACAACATCGCCACAGCTCCCTTCAGTAGGAGTCTCCAGCCTCCGGGCTTTGATCAAACCCTCCAAGAGTCACACACACACACACACACACACACACACACACACACACACACACACACACACACACACACACACACACACACACACACCATTAAAGAAATAGAGGAGTGAGAGGAACAAAGAGAGACAGTGAGAGTGAGAGGCAGGGGAGAAAGTGACCCGCGTTTGGTCAACTGCAGCAGCTGGAAGCACGCAGCAATCAAGAGCCAGAGGTGGATACACACACACACACACACACACACACACACACACACACACACACACACACACACACACACAGAATGACCGGTCCAGCAGAGCAGGGCTGAAGCTGAGGGATAAGAGGTCCTATCTTCAGCCTGTGGCTCCCAACATTGCCACCGCATCAACTCACGGTGTCTGTGAGTCCAAACCGCTTCAAGCTCTCCTGAGCATGACCAGATGTTGGCGTTCCGAGTGTGTTTGTTGTTATTGCAGAGGACAAGTTTGAAAGTGGTGGGGAAAGTAGTTTGTTTGGAGACAGTTAGCATTAGCGGTGATAGCGGCTGTGGCTGAATGGGCACTAAAAGAGCACCGCCTACTACAAATCAAACTTGATCAACAGAAAAGTGGAAAGACGCGAGCGCACGCTGTTTGACTGACAGATTATCTCCGGGAAGTGCAGAGCCGCAGCATCAAAGAAAGAAAAAATGAAAACAGAGGAATCCTACAGATGACAACTTTAAGGAAAATGCAATTTAACCGTTATTGGCAGCTTTTGACCGTGTAGAGCAATGTGAAAACAAACAGAGGGAAGTGGAGATGGAAATCAAACAAAATCACTATGAGGAGGACGTAATGGCAGGGTGACAGAGAGGAGAGGCAGGAGGAGGAAAGAAAACCTGCAGGGAACTCAAGATGAGAGTGGACATCAGTGTGTGTTTGTGTGTGTTTGTGTGTGTGTCCAGTTACTCACCGGTCCTCTCAGGTCAATGAGTTCCTGTCTCATCTGGACAATGAGGTGGTCTTTGGCCATGAGGGAACGGTACAGTCGCTCATTAAACTCTATCAGTTCACCGTGCATCTCGGCAACCTGCAACACACACAGAGGCACTTAAATTAATCCTGCAGAAAAATATTATTATATAACACACATACGTGGGGGGAAAAAAAAGGACAATAGAAAGCATGCAAACACGTCACGCATGGAGTGAGGAAGATTCAGAAATACAATTCTCAGTTTCCATTTAACACACAAAAGGCAGAAGCACTCCAGGTGAGGCGAGGTGAGGTAATGCGTGCTGACAGCAGGACAGATTCTAGGAAACAGTCAAACCCCTGACAGAGACGGGAATGATGGAGGGAGAGAGGGGTGAGACACAGAGAGAAACAGACAGAGAGAGAGGGTGGGGGGTGAAACCAGTTCATATCCTAAACAGTCAGACTCCTGCCAGCCGGCTAATCAATTGTCATCAGCTCTAACTAACCTTGACGTGGTGTTATTCGCATCTGTGTGTATGCGTGTGCTCATGCAAATATGGTCGTGTTATTCTGTGTGTGTGTGTGTGTGTGTGTGTGTGTGTTCTCTGGCCTGTCTGCCTAACCAGGCTGGACAGTGTGGACAGGTCTCTGTCAGGAGACTGACAGCTGTGACACACAGTCTGCTGTATGGAGGACACCTGCTGTCGCAGCCGCTTCTGCAGAGCGCCGTCGCCGGCTGACAGGTGAGCCGAGTCACTGCGCCACTGTTGCTCCAACACCGACCTTCACGCATTAACTTATTCACATCCCATTTAAGAGCCCACACACTTCCATGAAGGAGGAGGGGAGGCGTCTTATGTAACGACGACGACAGTGATGATGATGATTGTAATAAACTTGATTTATCGCAACACTTCTAACACTGACTGCTTCACAAAACAGTTTTGTATTGAAGTAGATTTGTACTTTTGAGGTTATATCCAAAAATGTAATAATATGACAATCCAGCATAGAAGTCAGTCTGTGCCTGAAGTAAGCCCAGCAGCTCCTTTTTTCATTTAACCAGGCTGAGTTCCACTGAGGTTGGAAACAGCTTTTGCAAAGGTGTCCTGGCGATTTTACCCCTAGCTACAGTTTATTCACCTGGATAAAAGACAGGTTCACATTTTTTCAAGTCCATCTTAATAACTATCTCTTGGCTGGGAGCAGTAATTTCCTGAAGAGTCTACTGGTTGCCTGGCAACTTTACCGTGATGACCAAACTTCAGAAAGAAACTGCTCATGGCCAAGAAATAGTCCTGCATGTAACACCTGCCCCCAAAAACCAAGTATAAAGAATTGTCATTTTGAAGCTCAGAAAGTGGTGGCTCTGGTCACACCCATGTTGGTGGTAGCAGTAGTCTGTCGCCTAACGGCTAATTTAAAAATCTGCAAAGACGTGGATCTTCAGTGGACCTGAGGAGAAATTAGCTATAGAGACAAAACTGTTTTTTGTACCAGTCTGTAAACATGTTTATTTCTGCTGTGAAGTTGGACATTTTAACATAGGGGCTTATCTCCATGGCGTTCTGTAGCCAGCCTCAAGTGGCCGTTTGAGGAACTGCAGTTTTTGGTACTCCAGCATAGGTTTCACTTCACAGCCACATAGACTTGCCAAAAACCATAAGCTATCGTTTTGACACTATTTTTTAGCATTGGGTACGATTTTAGGTATTTTAGGTACAGTATGAGCATCTGTGGCACTGAATGGCAAGCAAGACTACCAGTTATGCTAAGCTAAGCTCAGTGGCTGGTGACAGACATACATAAAAGTGGTTCTTCTCATCTATCTCTCACCAAGAAAGTGAATAAACAGATCTCACAAAATTTCAAATTCTTTTAAATTAACTCTTTGCCCATGTCCATGTGTGCATGGAAACAGTTTTAGTCATTGACATGACTGCTTCCTAATGCAATTCTAAGGTAAGAGATTCCCTTTTTGTGCTTTCCCGAGCTGCATTCAAGGAATATTAACACAAAGGGGGAATTTTCATAGCAGAGTCTTTTACATTGGAACCACATTAGAAGGTACTGTCTTGACAGCCAGTACTGACAGGAGGAACAATTTCAGCAACCAATTTTAAATATTTATATATATTAAATTGTATATATAGGCAGACTGGACCTCTGTCTATCAAGACTTAGCCCCTTAAATATTCCAATATGAAGTGATGCTATGATGCTGTGAAATATCTAGAGAACATATTATACAAGTGTTTCTAATTTTTCTAAAATCTACTGAATTCAGTCTTTGGTAGTGGCATTGGAGTGGTACCAATGCTTCAGTTGCCACAGCAACTGCATTTCATAAATACAAGCAAGGCCACAATACATGTGTCCCCAACTCTGGAGCAGGCAGCCTCCAGGCCAAATAAGAAAAAAAGAAACATGCCTCCTCCTGCAACCTCAAATTTGAATGCCCTAAAAAGAGGAACGATTTTAAAATGAGATATTGAAACATAATACTGATGAAGACACTAATACAAACAGAAACTGACAATAATATGAGCGTCATCAGGTGTCCTGATGGCAAAAGAGTAGTCAGATTTGCCAATTCATCACCACAGGAGCACAGATCACACTGAATCAGGAAGTCTGCGGTGTGTTTGTCTTCAAATATGACAGCTTTCACATGACACTGCTAACTTAGCTAAGCAAATGTTGCTTGTGTGGTCTCTTCAGGTAACACTACGTTGTTAATGTCAATTTTTAATTGAACATAAAAGATGCACTGCATTCATTAATCTGTTAGATTTGCATTAACAGAAAGCAAAAAGCTTGACAGAACTGCGAGAGAATGTTAAATACACAGCACTAAACACATAATTACCATTAATTGTGTGTTCAACAGGCAGAGACAGAGTAACATCATCAACTTCACCCAATGTGAGGCATCAAACGACTACAGTACGCAACCTCTCTTATTAAATAATGCTAATCGTACCACAAATTGATAACGACCACCGTTGTCGATATAATAGCACTAATAAATAGAGTCTCCTGTAATCAATCTGTTCCTCTCATCAACACAACAGCTGCCATAATGACAGGAAGTTTTACCAAACAAACCCTGCTTTGATTTGCATGTCTATCTGTCTTTGTTTCTCGATATTACCGCAGCTCAGAAGTTATAAAGTGAATAACAATGTTTGTATCCTCAGACGGGCTTGTTAAATCGCCCCTCTGTCAAGTACAACCTCAGCTTTATAGGCAGTAAACCATCCAAAGTATAAAGTAAAGAGGTTGCAACAAGTTTGGAGTTTTGGAAGGTCTTCAGTCGCTTACAGCAGATTTCAGCGATTATTATTTGAACATTTTTTGTTTGCTTTTTTTCACTTGAGGCCAAGAAATACTGGAAAATATGAGGCATTTCACTTCACCACACATCAAAAATCAGAGTAGTGTTAAACTGAGACCAGGGGAATCACACTGCATCAAACCATTTGGGCTCTGTTGATCCCCCGCTTTGCCACACTTTATTTTAACTGAACAAAGCAGATATATCATCGCGCTCAGTCGATATCTACATGTCTCTAAACAACAGGGGCTTTAGAAATCTCGGGATCAGATAGGGCCAGGACGCAATAAAACACAGCCGATGGTAATCTTAAAACATAAAACATAACCGCCTCCAGTTCAAAAAAGAATCCCCAAACCTGACATCTTAATGTTTCTGTTTGTGTCCTGAAAGAAAAACTGAAAAAGAAATCCAAACTCAGACTTTTAATTTAACTTTATGACCAGGTCTAACAGCCACATGTCGCCTGTCATTTCCAGGAAGTGCACACCCATGGTAACACCCCAAAACCCTCTGACTGTCCTCAGCACAGCAGCCATTCATCACCTCTATTTATTTAACTGCCACAACTCTTAAATAGGACATTATAAAAGAGGGAATTAATTTTAAGCGTGAAGAAACCCAATTAATTCTCAGTGAGAGGGAGCTAATCAATTTGGCATTTGGCAGCTGTGCATGTGTGTGTGTGTGTCTGCATGTACAGTATTATATGTGTATGTGCATGCACATGTGTGGATGTGTATTTGACAGCGTGCGTACTAATTTTACAAAAAATTCTGAGGTTTTTAATAAGCAGCTGCTACATGCTAGCGTAGCCAATTTGTTTAAACAGGCAGCACTATTATTAACAGAGGGTCATTGAGATGCACAACCAGGTTCCAGTGTTCATACACTCGTGTCTGGACTTTACATGCAATGGGCATTACTCAGTTGTATTATTCTACTCTAGTCAAGGCCACCGAAAGGCTTGCTTCAGGCTTGGAACAGCCAATAAATATCTGCAGCACAAGGGCCAATTAGTGGCTGCATGAATCTCATTCACACAATCAAATATACAGTAAAAAGAGAGATCAGCACAGCACAAGGTAGTTATGGAAACTTCAAAAGCTAAAGGGCGCTGTCAGAATGACTTAGGCTTTGAGTTTAGTTAAACTGCACACATGACAACAAAGACAAGAAATACAATGGATAACATGACAAACAATGACAGAAACAACATGACATACAGACAACTTAATGAACAAGTTAGAAAGGGCATGTGTGAGAATACAGCATGTGTGTCTGCTTTCAGCAAGACTTTTCCCCTGACACACATAACCTGAACAGGAACTTGTTAGTCTTGAAGGTGATGGACTGACTTTTCAAGTTGAAAAGCTTTGAGTGTGAAACCATAAAAAAAACATCACAATAAACCTGACAATAAACCTACATGTTTGTAGGTCTTTCTTTTTTGCAGGCTCATGAGAAGAATTCAGGTGCATTTCCCAGGTTTGAACACCAACATAGAAGATATGTATCATCAGCATACAAATTAATATGAGCAACTTTGACATCTTGACCCAAATTATTTCTGAAAATAGAAATGGGCCAAGGACAGAGCCCTGTGGGACACCCTTAGCACTGACCATCACACTTGCAAAGCATACAGTATAGACACACACTTGGGATGTGATACACATTCCTGCATATTCAATATGTTGGTTAGGTGTCAAGAATACACACAATGAATTTTGGTGAGAAACAGTTAATGTCTCCATAACTTAATCTTGAATTGAATTGGTAATTTTCGAGGACCTAAGTTACAACCAATTAGATCATATGCAGGAACAAACCGGGCAATGGTAAATGGATCTTTTGGAAGATTGTGGAAGATAACATATGATAACTATAAATCATATACTTTTTATCAGTATATATTTTCTTCAATAATGGTAAACCAAAGTAACATTCTTATTTACAGAGCTGAACAAGTTGAAACTGGACTGTAACTTCCATATTATTTTATGACTTAAGCCATTTCTCTTGTTAAATTTCATTTTCTATGGAACTGACATCATTTGTACCATTCACAGTATACCTAGTTTGACTAAGTGAGAGAACGAGATCTGAACCTTAACTGTGAAAAAATAATTCAGTGATCTGACCCCAATTTTATTAACAATGACAAATGTACTACATATTGCATTGTCTGCGGTAAACATTACCATTTATGCCGGTTATTCTCGATGTAACAATGACAAATTGCTATAATCTATTTCATGCAACACTGCAAAGTGGAAGTGCACAGCCTTAAAAAGTAAATACAAAGCCAAGTTTACTTTTGTTGTATAGTATAACAGAGACTAAAGAGTCTGTCAGGGCCAATAGAACAAATCACGTTGTAAAATAAAATTCTATTTCACATACTTAACAACAGCTTCATTGCTAACTTTTAAATAAATCCTCCATGTTTTATATACAGCTGAAAACATTCGTTAAAAAAAAACAAAAAAAACATATCAATGAGAAACATCTTGGCTCAGCTTTTAGTGGCTCAGACTTGACAATAGTGATTACTATGTAATCTGTTAGACATTTAGAGTGTAGGTATCTAATATGAGGTCAAATGTGACCGAAGCAGAGCAGTGATGCGGATTGTTGTTTGTTATCAGACACTTTGTCTGGCCTGCAGAGTTGGTTTGGTATGATGCAACTGTCAGCACTGCTGGAGTCATCACAGCTAACTGCCACCCAAGTGATGCTGACCGCACACTCTCTCACATAAACACTTTCTACCACACCGTTTTAAAAAAAGCACACACACACACACACACACACACACACACACACACACACACACACACACACAATCCCCTCCTTCACATAACGCCTTGTCCTCCTCCTCTGCACTCTTCCATCTTTACCGAATCTCTTTGTGCCTCTTTCCTCTACTCTCCCCCGGTGTATGATCTGATCTGAGCTGTGCCAAGCTGAGCTGGCCTGGATAAAAAGTCTAAGAAAGCCCTGGCTGAGTGGAACAACCCCCCGAAAAAAATAAAATAAAATAAATAAAACAGCGCGAGAAAAGGAGAGCGAGGGTGGTAGCTGACCTGAAACCTAATAACCTTAATTAGACGGGACACATACAATGAATGGGGTGGAGCAAAATGAGGTCAAGAGGAGGGAGAGAATATGACAACATGTTAGTGTTTAGATGTATGGAAAAGACAGGAAGGGGAGACAGGGGAGAGTTTGTATCAGTATCAGTGCATCAGTAGCAATGTTTATCTGCACAGTAGTCGTAGTAGTAGATAGTGTGGTGGTTTTGGCACACAACATAACTCAGGTACACTCATACTTGTTATGTTTTTGTGAAAACCGTACAAATGTTTGACTTTTAACAACTAACTCTGATGTCAGTCCCCACATCAGCAGGTCTTCGTGTTTTCAATCAAAATCTTGTTTTTGTTGCTATGGTGAGAAACCATCTAGCGTCCCTGCCTAGACTTGAACACCTGGAGTCTTTCTAGACGTTTACTTTCAATTTTTGAATTTTTCTGGAGGAGGAAGCCTTTAAAGTTGCAGCATGACGTGGATGCTTCATTTATTCAAGGAGATTTCGGAGCAAGTAGAGCAATGGAAACTAACCCGCTGTCTGAAAAACACAACCTCCTTTCACATTTCTTTCAATGTTTTAACGTTAACAATCTACATATCAATGTTTAATCTAACAAAGTTCAAAGTTAAATCTGTTACAAAACTTTAAAAACCACAAATGGTACAACAAAGATCAGAAGCCAGACTGCAACCAATGTTACTGTTACTGTTAATGCAATATGAATGCCAAATAACTAGGCCACCATAAGACTTGCAAAAGAACCCATATAGGGTGTGAAATGCACATCATATATTCCGATTTATCCTTCCGCTACAGTATATCGTTTCATAACTCAATTCTACTGCAACGTTTCTGAAGAAATGACATGTTCACATCTTCAGAATATGTCACCATATCACGTGATGTTACATAAAACCTAATGGGCAGATGGATTTAAGGGTTCGTATTACACATAAGATCATTTCATAGTGGGCAGGACACAACGACTTGAAAGGAAAATTCTTTCATCTTTTTTTTATTCATGGCAGAAGGGAGACCCGCGGTATCAAACGTTCATTTAAACATCTTAAACTGGGTGAGACCTCACAGGGAATATGGCCAATAGTGGGTTACTTTGTACATCTAAATGAAGCTTGTGTCTCTATCTGTGTTCCTGACTCACTTCATCACAGCTGCTCCTAAACATGAAGAGACATGGCTGAGAGACGGCAAAAAAAAAGCAAGTAGCAAAAGAGGGTGAGAAAGGACCAATATAGACATCACAAGCTGTGCTGTCCACTCTGAACCGAGGTGAAAAAAGATACAAAGAGAGATGGAGGGAGATGAGTTAAGAAGTGTGAGCACATGAGCGGGAGGCAGATGGGCCAATAGAAAAGACAGAAATGGGAGTTTATAGAAAAGGCTAAATCTGGCCCATGGTACAGACGTAGCTCTTTGTCACTGCCGTATCACACGGCGTGCTGCATGAGCACTTGGATCACATATTTTTTAGTTATGTGGTATTATTACTTTGAAAGGCTGCAGTGATGACAATGTTAAAGTACAGTCTGTCAGCTTTAATTTCGGGGTATTTTCATCACAACCGGATGAACAGTGAGAGAACTAAAGCCCTGTCTTAGTGCATGTTCTCACAGTCTGTGAGTGCCAAAAGTATTTGGACAGATTAAGATTAGGTTTACATTCAAAAAGTAGTCGCTTTCACTATCAGGAGCCCAAACTTCTTTGCCAGTGTGAAGACTGGCGGATTAATTGACAGTCAGCTGGTAGCTATGGAGAATAAGCAGCAGTTTTTTTTTTTAATTTGTGCATCAATCTGTGATTCCATGATGCTAAAAGAAAAAAAAAAAAAGAGTATGACTGATGAACAATGATTGTCCAATCATAGGTTAGCAACCATGACTAGGCATGGTCAATCATGGTCAAAACAAATACTTAAACTAAACAACTAAACAGAGCTATGTTAGAATGAAATAACCGCCTTGTCTTATATTTTCCCTTATAGAATTAATAATATTAGCTTCTAAGAAGCCCTCACTTGCAATATCTAACAAGGCTTTTTATTTATCATTACATTAAGTTAACTTTAGCTTGTGTGAGCGCCTCTGTCTGAAATGAAGGACCCATTGCTTCAAAAATGATTTGAAAAATGAAGAATTTTAGAGTGCCACTGTTTTCATTTTTAACTGTATGCGACATGCCACAATGGAAAGTTTGAAAAGTATAACAACAGTAACTAAAAGAGGGTTAGCAAACAGATAAGACGGCTGGCAGAAAAGTCTGTTAATCAAGTTCGACTTAACAGATTTTCAAACCTTATACTCCTGCTGCAGAGCTTTAGCAGCAACATGCTTGGCTCTAGCATTAATTCACCACTGAGCTCAGTGCTAAAAGTAGCAGAGATGAACTGTATGACTTTATCATATACTGTATGCACATATTCAAGCTCCATAGCAGGATCATTACATTTTAATATTGTGCTGTAGGTCTTTAATGATTCATCCAAATTGGTATTAAATGTCTATAAATTGTAATACTTCAAAACTGAAAACACTGAAATCATAATTGTGTTATGTTTTTGCATCCAAATGCATGAAGGGAAATGTTACTTTCCCAATCTGTACATAAGACATCTCTACATGGAGTCTTACAAAACAAAAAGAATTCAAGCAAAAGCAAATTTAATAAGGCCTAAGAAGGCTTTTGTACTCCGAGCATGTGTGAACACTTCAAAGCAGATTCACCTGCATTATTCTGAGAGAAATAGCATGCATTATGCAGTATTTTGGCTTTTCAAGAGTCACATTCACTCTTGCATTACACAGCAAAGACAACAGGAATTACACAAGCATATCGGTTTATATTCTGCAGGTTATTACTGCCTGCCCCTCTCTCGACAGAGGCGATTCTGAGTCGGTGGCTTCTAATTGTTGTTCTTGTTCTTGATGTTGTTTATGGTTAATTAATGAGTTTGTGGATCAAAGGGAGAAACCCTGATCCCACTGGAAGTTTCGACCCATATCTCTTCTCTATCCTCCAAAAGCACTCTCCGCTACTTATCAATGCAACACAGCAGATATAAAAATACACTAAACAAACAAAATAAACGGAAAAACTGCTGCAACTGTCGCAAGACTCATAGAGTAGTTTGAGTCTGTTTGTTTATTGGATATGAATCAGATGTCTGCTGAACAATTTGAGTTAGGATGATCCAGCCTTTGAGCTACAAACGAATTAGTTCATAGCACTACTGTATGATGTAACGAGGCCTCAATTTGAGGCTCAAGGACCTGCCTTCATACATATTTTCACATTTTCAAGGCACTTTTTTAATGATAAAAACAAATCATAGCAAAAGTTATCTCATGATACTTTCCACAGAGAGCGGGTCCAGACTATAGTTTTTTATAATATTATTTACAGTGACTTAACAATTCCCACCATTAGCAACAGAGGCAAGAAAAATACTTGCAGGTGTCTTGAGTAAGAGTATACTGTTCGATAGCAATGATCTATCTATCTGTGCTCGGGTTTGGTATCTTTATTTTTATTTTTTATTAACAGTTGCTGAGATTTCTGCCTTTCAGAAACTCATTTTTCAGCCTTTATTCATGCATCGTAAACACGTTTTGTTCACAATCCAAATGGACAAATTACAAAACGTGTACAAAAAGTATTAGTTTGCACTGTATTATCCCTTCTTCTGCTATAATTAACTGGCTCACCCATTCTATTGAAAATGTGCTACAGTAATGTTCAGTTTGATGATCAGGGACAGAGACTGATAAAAGTCATATAAACTACTTCAGATATCTTCCCTGAAAACCATCATGCCTTAATGAGCAGAATTAAAGCAGAAAGAAAACATCTTTAGAGATTATTCATCAAGAGTTTAACCCTCAGAAACCCATCTAATCTGCTTCTTCAGGACTGTGTGGGTGTGCTTTGATCAGATGTGATGGACAGTGATCAAACAACCCAGCCGCTGTCGACTGTTGCTAAATGCTGATTTCTGCACAGAAGTACCTGACATCGCCCGTTTCCAGCAGAGCCGTGTCCACTTTAAAACAGTAAGTGCACACACTTGACTGAGGTGATAAGTTGGTGTGTGGAGACAAAATGCAACAAAATGCAATGGAAACAATGGGAAAATATATTCTGGAGGTTTGGTTAAAATTTGCACTAAATTTGGAAAACCTGGCTAAGAAAAACAAGCACTTCAGCTTCTGTTTGAAAATCCTGTGCTGATGCAGGAACCCTGAACTCACTGTACAGAGCTGCTTGAAAACTTTGAAGTTTCGGGGTTATAAGAATAAAAATAGTAAGAATATGCCATAATGTACTCTCGATATAACACAGGCTGTTATTTTGATGAGGCAGAGTTGGAAAGTAAGGCAAGAGAAACCCTGAATATTAAAATCTCTTTAGAAAATTAGAATTAAACGCAGTACTTGAACTTCCAGTTCTGTATTATGCAAAAGTTTCATATTTATTTGAGGGTGAAAGTTCATTCTTTACCTTGTTTGACAAAATCTAAACTCAAGGTCCACAAGCAAGTTTTTTACACTTTTAATAAACTCTTAATAAAATCTCTCAGTTATTGCATGACCTAAGTGTGGTACCACGTATGGAACATGACATCAGGTGAAAATATATGCAATTGCATGTTCATAATTATATTCAGTCAGACAGTATTAGCTTTTCCTTGAGTTTCACCTTGGTTTGTAAATTAGCATTCATCCCATTCAGCCATTTCAAATTAATAAGTTCTTAAACAGATTTAAATGTGGTGTTCTGAAACACAAAGATATCCTGACTTCACTCGGGACGAGTCCTTGAAAGTCTCTTTCATAACAGCCGGAAGTAACTTAAAACATTTCAGGTGAGTTTGAAAATCTGAAGTGCCTGAGGAGATCCAGTCCTTACCTTCATCTCTGTTTCATCTAAAACTGCCACTGAGAAATTCTTCTCGACGACTCCCTCCCTCATCATTTTCAGCTTGCTCGCCTCTAGCTACTTTAATTTACTTTAGAAAAGTATTCGGAGCCTAAAAAGACAGTGAGAATAACAATATTGACAACACCCTGGCATTATTCTATAACAAAGGGCACAGCTTACAACAATAATAACAAAATGTCAAACCCATGGAGCTATCAGTTTAGCTTCACAATTGATTAAAAATGTTATTAAAAATGTGAGTGAGTGTGACTGATTTGCAGCCCATCAGTTCGCAGAGGTTGTTGCTGCGCTGTGCACCTTCAGCCTGACACCAGCAGCTTGTGTGCACCGATAAGAGAAATGTGTTACATCACTCGCTGCCCACCTTTTCCTTATCACTCGAGCCTCACAGATCAATGTCATGCAGTTTTTACTGTTTCTGAGAAACCTCAATGGACATGTTAACTACATTATGTAATTTGTTTTTATTACTCACAGACAAATGAAAAGCACCACGCAATAAAGCTGAAAATTAAAATGCCTATGCTTCCATCCCCTTGAGTTCTTGTTGTTTCACTTTCTTCCCTCTTTGTTTCTCTCTCTCTCTCTCTGACTCCATCTGTCTTTCACTCATTTTCTTTCTTCGTCATTTCATTGTCTCGCCTTTCCTTTTATTTCAAGCGTCGGTCCATTGGGATGTATTAAAGCTATTTCCTGAAAGCTTTTTAAACCCACTTAGATCAGACATCCGTGCAGATTTGTGTGCGACATTCCACTCATCCGTACAAGACATTGCACATCTGGTGAATTTGTGCACGCATACATGAACGCATCTCATATCACTTCCTCACTGTTACAGCTGAGAAATGACGAAGCGAGTGAGAGGGCGGCATGAGAAGTGAAAGTCCTGGAGTCATCGGAGGGTAAAGATAAACGCTTCCCCCTCAAGTCAGTGCGGTAGGTCAGGCTACGTTCTTAGTCAGTTTGGTTAAATATGGGTTTAAGGTTGAGCAAAACGTGAATGATAAGAGAATTCAGCTGGGGAAGAAAATGTGTGGCCTCAGAGTTGAAAGGAAGATTATGATCACTGGAGGTGTGATGAAGGAGTTCACATAGTCGCATTCACATTAACATGACCAATTTCCAAATTACCTAACCTATTCTAGTATGAGTCTTAAATCAAAGAACCTCTGGTTTCTGAATCTGTAAGTGGACAGTTAGCTTATAAAACCACATCTTGAAGTGAATATTGGACTTAAAGCCCCACTGTAACTTTTCTACCATAAAATAACTTTTTGATTTTTATGATTTTAAATCATTTTGAAGCTACACTGACTCAGCAATCAGGTGAATCAGGTGAATGGTGTCTCTGGCTCTGGGTACAATCAGCTGTGAGAAGTACGTAACGCTTTACAGCACTAAGTCACACACCACTAAATATTTCACTGATTTTGGTGAAACTGGATCATATTTTATGGATAAAATGTGATTTACAGAGTTTCCTGATGGACAGTAAAGTAAACTGCTGCCAACTGTAGCCGCTGTTAGTTAATGTTAGTTCAGTTTGTTAGCCAGTTTGCCCGGACTGTGAGCTCAGAACACTGGGGAGTGTTAGGAAGAGGAGGGATTCAGGCCTGGGGCGTGGGCGAATGCTGACGCCGAGTAGAGCCGGTGTCATGCCAGAACAGGAGCTGGGCAAGCGGGCAATGTAACTGGGCTGTGCATCGACTTTGCACATAATGACAAAAACTGAAGAGATAATATATAGAGACTGACTGTAAGTCGCTGGTGAGAGTTTAGTGAAACAAAAGGCAGAAAGACAGACGCCGAGCTGGGCTTTGTGGTGTTGGACTAGTAAGTAATATTAGTTGGCTGCTATGTCTTTTATTGGTGTACTAAATTGATGTTTGGCTGTTAGCAAAGTTGTCGACTTGCTAGTTTTTAATCAGAAGTAATATCAGTAAGTAATATTTACCACAGTGGTTTATTGAAGATGACTCTGAAACTGAGGGCTCAGTTAATTTAATTTACATCATTTATCTTGAGACCTCTTATTGCTCTGTGAATGAACAGAAGAGACTGAGGAGGAAAGAGCACAGGGCGCCTTGAGATATGGCTCAAATATAAAAAAGTCAAAGTCAATACTATGCATTAGCATCATTTAATTAAAACTGAACTGGGTCACGAACATGGGCTTGTTTCCCAGGTTAACGAAGGCTGAGCCCTGTCCAATATTTATTTGTGTCTGGCAGGCCTGTACGTATCCAACAAGGCTTGATGTGACATTTTCAAAAATCAATAACTCGGTGAGGCAGATTTTGTCTCAGCCGCTGCAGCGAGACAGCAGAATCACAAGTGTTGACAGCTACTCATGTAAATCGGACAATTTATGAATCCTCACATGACGGACGTCAGTAGTGCTGCTGACCCTGAATAAACATGCGCACACACTAACATTATTATATAAAAATACACACATTTTCTGTCTTCCCCTCCCCCAATTTTTATAAAAAATATTTCAACTCTGTTCCACTGTCCTTCTGAATATTAAGGCATTAATGTATCCTATTAAAACATTTTGTATCTCCTGTTCTTGTCCCCTCTCCTCTGTGGGTAAGACACTTGCTGATATCATTACCCAAAGAGCCAGCACTAGTCTTGCCACTACTTATTATTATTATATATTATATTTCCACTGGGCAACATGTTACATATCAGGGGTAAGGAAACACTTGTGTTCTGCATAATAGGCTTATTTAAACAAAGCCATCAAAGCCCAGCTGGCCTGAGACCAGAGGAGAGCCTGTGTTGCGATTGAGTCCCACACCGGTCCTCCAGGCTTGCTGTGAAAGCTCAATCGACAGCCAAGCAAATGGACAAATAAATAAGTAAACACCATTAAAAATGCACCACACATACATGTGCATAAATAAGTTAAAAAAATATATACACAGGCGCAATTATGTCTTATTAAAGAAATCTAAAACCTCAGATTAATTATTCATGTAGATGACCCACCCACACCTCACTACCCATTAAAATACACAGACTTTATTTTCCTCTGCCGATGTCACTCTTACTGGGGATGTTTCCTCATTGGTCAATCTAACAGGAAACTGGACTCGACTCATCATCCGTCACACAGTTGGTAGCATTATGCCCAATGTCCAGTTAGAGATCTTCACCGTGCACTGCAATCAATATATTTTTTAGGAGAATCTGCTCGGGGAATAGCTGTTGGCACTGTTGAGAGTTTTAAATCAATGCAGCTGCAGAAAGCACAATTTTCTCCTTTATTTAGACAGAGTAGCTGGGTGAGAATTTTCTATTCCCCAGCACAGCTCACACAAACCCTGAAAAACTTTCTCCTTTCTTTCAACTTTGCTTGCTAATGTACCAAATTAGGCTATTTCTCAATACAAAGCCCCGAGTGGCTCTGTAACATCAATAAATCGTTACCACAAATAAATTAAATTACTGTCAACAAACAAGATTATTGGACCCTACACTACTTTTTTGCATGGTGTGGCAACAGCTGGGACTTGGACAGGAATGTAGTGGATCGTACTATTCATCTAGACCAAACAGAGTGAATACTATTTGAGGTTCTGGAACTGGCAGCTGATACAAAGAGTGAAAAGCACAAATTATGTTTATCCTCTTCAGTGAAATAAACAGTATAAACTTGTATAGTATAAACTAGACTGAAGAATCAACTTCGTCTCTGGAACAAGAAGCAACATATTTATGTGGTTGAAATTTCTATAAAGAGGCTACAAATAACCGTGTTTCTAAACAGTAACTATATGAAGGTGTCAGACTGAATTTTTTAAAGATATGTTTGATGTTTTGGGACATATGATTTTTCTTTTTTTCCTTTCAAAGAGTTAGATGAGAAGATTGATGCCGCGCTCATGTTATCAGAAGAAGTTAACTACTAACTATTGGAAACAGGGTGAAACGGGCAGCCTGGCTCTGTCCAAAGTAAAAAAAATTTACCAACTAGCACTTTTTTTTTTTGCATAACGACAGAAATGTAAAAAGCCACAATTTTGCTTACACTGTAATTATTTTAAAAAAATTGTCACTAAACAGCTGTTACAACAGCAATGTGTAACGTTTCTATCATAACATTTAACAACAGTAAAGTAAACTGCTGTAAACTATAGCTGCTCTTAGCTAACGTTAGCTCAGTTTGTTATCCGGGTTGCCCAGACTGTGATTTGAGAGCATCAGGGTCGTGTAAGTGTTTGGACCACAGGCGTTTTGGACCACCAGGAAGAGGAGTTTTTCTGGCACAAGTGAATGCTTACGTGGAGCGGAGCCAGTGTCGTGCCAGAACCGGAGCTGGGCAAGTGGACATGTGGGCAATGTAACCGGGCTCAGAGCCCTCTATTTCTTTAAATGCTTTAAATAGTTCTTTAAAATGTAATGCATTCACCACCTTCCAATTTACAGAGATTTGCTACCCACCGGGAAATGTGGAACACAGAACTGTGGCATTTCCTTGACGAGTATCATGAGGAACACACAGTAAGGAATAAAAAGAGACAGCGCTCACCTCTATGAGTTTGCGTTCATAGCTGGCTGCCAGCTCCTCGATGTCACCCATGAACTTGTTCTGCGGGACAGGGGCCTGTTCTTCACTGGACCGCAACACTGACAGAGCTGCAGCAAAAAGAGGGAGAGAGCGCAGCTCCGTTAACACAAACGTTCAGATACTGTGACACGTCAAAAACACACGCTGCAAAGAAAAGCTCCTTTTACAACCAATTATAACCAGTGAGTTTCTAGCCAATTATGCACATTGTTTCGTCCTCTGTAGCGAGTTGTGACACCGGCGGCTGTCTGATGCTTTTGTTTTAGCAGCGAGAGAACAATACACGGAGAGCAGCAGATCTACAGTATATAATATACACATTACCAGCCAGGCAAAAGCCACGAAATCTCAATTTTATCTAATTAATGGCACACTGAAGGAGATATGAGTGACTCACAATACAAAAAAAATACATATAATCATGGAGAGAAAGGCAAACAAACACACACCCACAGGAAGTCACACAAATCATCTTGTCTATACATCCTCCTGAGAAAACGTCTTACAGTTCTGTCACAATGATAAACTCTCGTTCTCCCACCGTTGTCTGTTTTACTGTGACTTTCTGTTCAGACTGAGCTTATTGTTTCTTTGCACTGCTGTACTGTAGCTCGCTAACCAGCTAAAGTCATCACGACGGAGCCTAAAGCGTCGCTTCGGAGCCCATAAACATCAACTAATCGGGTTCCCTAGGCGAGGAATGGCAGAACTTAGAAGAATGGGAGCTCTGTATCTTTTTGCAGAAGGGGCGGTTGGGAGATGGATTGTTTTTTCACCTCAGCAAAAGCAAATTAACGCTGTTATTTCGCTGCCACCGCACACTGCTAACACCTAGGCAAACACAGTGAGGCGAGGAGGAGGGAGAGACAGGAAGAGAGAGAGAGAGAGAGAGAGAGAGAGAGAGAGAGAGGGGGGAAAATAAGAGTACAGATATAGAAATTCAGCATGTCCAAAGGCTGCACAGAGCTCAAATAAACTTGTGATGATGACTCTTCGGGGAGGAGTTTTAGAAAATATACAGCTGGACTGTAATTAGAAAAAGAGTGAACCCCCAGCAAGTGTCTGAATGTCTAGACAGCGAGAGGCAGGTATTGATGAAGCAGGTCGGCTCATTGTAGGTCCAAATAGAAAGGGCCGTAGGGAAAAAAGCTATTGAGAATTAGTAACAGGTACGAGTACAAAAATAAGAGCGGTGATGAGTAATGTCAGCCTGGTGGACTACAAATTCACATACACACTGCGTGCATTGTCAGGCAGATAGGTTCGTCTTGCTGGCCAGACTTTTTGTTCATTTGTACATTCATTACCCTGTATTACATCTCAGACAATGCTTGCACCTCTTTTATCTTTTGTGTTCTACTGATAGGCACAGGATGACACAGCGGTGGGCTGAAGCTGCAAAGTGGTCTAAAACTTCTGCAAAACACTTTTCCGTCAGCTCAGTGGAAATCATTAGTCAAGGACTGAGAGAACCACGTCAGCTCTCAAATATATGAGTTGCACTTAAAGGACCAGTGTGTAAGACTTAGTAGCATCTAGCAGTGTGGTTGCAACCCCCACCAATCGCCCGCTCCTTCCAAGCATGACAGAAAAATTGTAAATAGTAATTGGACTGTACTTGTATAGCTCCTTTCTGACCACTCGAAGTGCTTTTACACTACATATCTCATTCACCCATTCATACACTGATTGGCTGCCAGTTTTTAGGAGCTTTCATACACATCACACAACTGATGACCCTCTCTACCTCCTGAGCCCCCCCCCCCTGCAAAAAAACGGTGACCACAAAATAAATGACAATCCTGAAAGACCCTATCTAGAGCCAGTGTCTGTGCATGCCTGGGCTACTGTAGAAACATGATGGTATACCCGCAGGTTGTCCAGGGTAACAAAAACATAATTATTCTTATTTTAAGGTGGTTATACACTAATGAAAACATAGTTATGCATTATATTCCATTTCATACTCTGTAAATCGAAGCCCATAAATGTTACACACTGTACCTTTAAACCTCCTCTGTGGCTCAGTGTACAGACTTCAAACCGCAAGGTTTCGGGTTTGAGTCCCGCTTGGGACATGTGACGAATGAATGTGGTGGAATGAAAAAAATGTCATTTTAATAATTTACACAACAGGCAGGATAACACAAAAATAAAAATAAAAAGGCAGCTGAGGAGTCTAAAAAACTAAATAAGAAACTCCAAAGCATGACACACTCACTTCTTCTGGCACTATCTAATAAAAGTATTTAAAATATTAATACAAAACCGCCCCTTCTGGTGGTCCTTCCTAAGTCAAACTCTGTCTTCTTAATATTCAGAACATTCAATAACCTCTTAGTTACCCCTAATTTAAAACTGGTACCAGCAACAAACCAGCTTCTTTAGAAAAACACGTTTCAAGGTGCTCAAATTGCTTATTTTGTCTGAATGACGATTAAAACACCTAAAGGGACTCAGTTTATCTGTACACACACACACACACACACACACACACACAGATACAAACCTCACACCTAAACGTCAAAGTTCTGTCACGCTACAACCTGCAATTACCGGCACAGCAAAAAAAGTTACACACACAAACCAGCGCCCACACACACATTTACAGAGGCTGACAGAAACGCATTATCATGGCTCCTGCAAAGGGCAGAGCAGCACAGCAATCCCCAAGCTTATCTGTGGCCCACCAATAGCACTGTACTGTATCCCTCAGTCAGCAGCCTAATAGCCTAGAAATCTACCTTACACACATACACACACACACACCTACACCCACACACTAAATGAAAATATATACATACTGTAAAAAAAAGAAATACCAAAAAAAAGACTTCTACAGTAAGAAGGGCATCCAAGAAGACACACAAGAATGGGAACAATAGCTTAAAGGGGGCAAACAAACACACACACACTCAAACACAGAGAGGATTGCTGACGGTTGCTTGTGCGGTACCAATTTGCCTCAACCGACTTTTTTTTCCCCCTTAAGTTGGATTTCTGTTACCTGTCACATTGATAGGCTCTTAATAATGACACATACACCATGTGTGTAGAGAGAGAGAGAGGTGGGGGGTGAGTTAGAGAGAGACAGGGGCACACACAGATGTTCCTGACTCGAGGAAATTGGGCAGACAGCTGGTCTGTAATAACACAACTAACTGAGCAAAACTCCCCAGCAGCTGTGCGTTGCATGTGTGTATGTGAGGGGTGTGTGTGTGTGTGTGTGGCATGTAGAAAACGTCAGAAACATGGAGCCACATATGAGCAATATGCTGTACTGTAAGTGCAACTGCTGCATAGAGTATCAGATCATATTTTAAAACAGTTTCTTTGTGTGTCTGTGCCTTTCCCTGAAGATTGCATCCCCCTGGGTTTTCACCTGAGTGTGTGCATCTCCAGAGACACTCTAATGATCACAGTGTGTGAGGTAATGAGCCAGTTTAGTGGGGGAGTCCACTGAGAGACGGACACTCACAGGCCAGTGGCTGCTACACCTCCACACTGAGGAGACTTTTCCCAAAACTGGACTGAATGTTCACACCAGAAAAATGGTTTTGCTTTGCCGACGGCTGGCCACGAGTCATCCATAGATGAAAAATGTTTAAAAATCCACTTGGCAAAACTGTTTTCAGATACAAAATCCAAGAGAAAATGAGGAGTAAGAGCAACTAGGGTAATGTGCAACCCCTTCTATCCTTGCACTGTTATGTGAAGTTCATGTACTTACAGTGGAACCCCACTCGGCATGTCTTTGTCGTGACACGGTCACTACGCTGTTTTGGTCCGTTTGCCGCATGGTTTCAAAGCCCACCAGGAGCATTTCAGATGCAGAGCGTTTCTTGTTAACTTTGTTAGCTCATATTTGGTCAGTTTTCCTTGATTTTTCTTGAGTAAGTATGATACATAGTTAAATAGTTTCCCTTGTGGCTGTTTTTTCAATCGGATGTTTGCACCGGGTGTTTTATTTTGACTTCCGGTCAGCTTGATCTGCTCTGGTGCAGATTGGCGCGGCTGCTCGCGGCGCCCGTCAAAAATAGAGCAGCGTATTCTCGGTGGAGTGGAGCGGAGTGGAGGGCCACATCTGGGACGCTTCTGAAACGCACCGCGTTGCTTCCAGTGGGGTTACAGACATTGATTAGAAGGGCCACGATCAGCTCCAGCGGCTGCAGCGCACACACACAGGGAACTGACGCATCTGTGCCCGGTGGAATTTAGCCGCTACTAAAGTAGGTTTTCACATAAAAGGAATTTGCATTGATGTTTTGTGCATAACAAACATAGTAAGTAGAAAAATATAAAGAAGACAAGTTAAAATTGACAGTAAAACATGAAAAAATACAAAAATGTATGTGGAATATGTTATTTAAATGCAAGCGCTGTCCAGTTTTATGGGGGAATGTGCACAGTATTCACCGAGGGATGAGCAAAAGTTCACAGTATGCTGTATAAGAATATTTGAAATGTGCAAGATGGTACTGACAAAGACGTAATCCAAAAAAAAAAAAGATGTGCATTAATGTAACACATTAAGCCAGATGACTTATGACCTTTTGTTCATGTAACATGTTATATCTGGTGGAATAACTTTATTTCTAACAATGTTTGTCTGTTTCAAGTGAGGCTAAAAACAATTTGAGCACATTATGGAAATACTATTAAATTTTAACTGGGTAGTATATGGGTCACATCTGGCCTGGGACAGATGTCGTCCTCCACTCTGCCCGCTGTAACTGTCCGAGTTCAATTACCAAAAAAAAAAAAATCTTAAAATGACTTCTACTCCTTCTGCCTACTTCACAGAAAAGTTATTCTCAGTAGACAGTACATGCCCTGGAGGCTTCAAGTTCCCACTTTCTGTAGAGTAAGATGCATACTGGACCACGATTGGCTTCTGGACTGGTTGTAGGGTCACAAATCCGGCTCATACGTACACACTTCCTGCAACTTTCCCCCTCCAGCACAGATAAACATCAACATCAACATCGAAGAGATGTTACAGTAAACAAGGAGGACTGGGTTACAGTGCAGACCTCTAGCCACACTATATCATCATATCATTATCACACACACAGAATAAAGCTAATCCGTAATGTCTTTTCATCCATAGGAGAGGAGACAGCCACACACCAACACAGTATTAACGGTGTTGGCGTGATGACTCACAGTCTGTGAAGTCCCAATATATTTTAAATGAACATAAATATGTGCTCATCCTTCCACAATTAAACAGTCTCGCACTTGGCAACATTTTAGTTTGCGTCCAAGAAACTGGCCGACTATCTACTACCGATATTCATTCAGGTCTTCACTGAATTCCAGTGTCCAATCATCCTCCGCCTTTTTTTGAGACATTCATCGTTATGTTTTGTTGTTGCCCCCGCGGGAGTGCAGAGCTGAGAGAGCAGCAGTGAGATGGCTATCATACATAGTTAATCTGTGTATTGTACACACACACGAACACACACACACACACACACACAGAGTGGATTCCCCTCAGACCACGTGAGATCTCAAACACAAGACAGAGAGAAGAAGGAAGGGAGAGTTTGAATGTTTAAAAAGGAACCGAAAAGCAACTAGAGGTGGTCATCACGTCAATAATCAAGTTGATGCGGGAGTTAAATGGCTTCACCAAGCTTTTGGAGGGGAAGACAAATCTTTACTGTTAAACAAATCTTTATTAAGTGAGGTCAGCGTATCAATATCAGTGTCCGACCTGTTTCATCCGGTCAGACAGGGAGTTCATATTTCTTCTGTTTTCACCTGCAGATTAAAAGTTTTTCTAATTCTAAAGGCGGGCATCACAGCTTACAGGACAAACTGCTGTCTGAAGTAAAGTCTTTCTCATTTATCTGGCTTGTAGTGTCGAGGAGAAGCAGCTGGAAACTGCTTGCAGGTCAAGAGGTTAAGAGAAAGATTCACCACAGGGCCGTGATGGCAAAGGGTGAAACATGGACAAGCTGATCTGCTGTTGCTACCAGCTGGAAGGCACGGGGTGGAAGGAGAGGGACGAGAGGAGACAGCTTAAGTCAGTTTGACCTTAGACGCATTACACGTGGCCCGCCCCGCCTTTGCTAAAGTGATTCTCAAAAGCAGAAGAAAGGGGCAGGAATAGAGAAATCCCACATTAGATATGACTCGTAACCTAAGCCTCCTGTGAAATCAGGAAAAACCTTAAATATCCTCTCCAGAGTGGGAGCTTTGACGGGCGATAATAGCGTCGATGCCTCTTGTCGAGACAGCGGGGCAGAGGCTGACACACTTGACTAATGCGGCACTGTCCATTAGCAGTAAGGAGACGTGGCTCTGCATCCGCGACCCCGAGCACGCATCAGGCTGGAGAACAAACAATCGTCCGTCCTGCTCCAGCCGAGGCCGCTCAGCCCGGAGCGGGCCTGCTAAATAAAACATGTGCAGAGCTCCCTCCACAATAGGACTAATGCGCAATCAAGTGGAGAGCTCCTTGTAATGGCGTAACAGCACAAACCTGCGGCACTCACACCACTGTGAAATTGGGGCTCTTCTGAATCACGTCTTCCATATCTTATCTTCTTATGAGATCGCTCCATCCCTCCCAGCTCCTGCTTCCCATCCTTTGTTCTGTATTTTTTGCGCCCCCAACTTTCTTTCATCTCTTTTCCCCTTTAAAAACATGTCCTTGTTTTTGTTGAGTCTTCTCCTCCATAAAGTATTGATCTGGTTTCTTTTTTTTGCTTGACTTTGTTGCGTCTTTCTTCCCCGCACTCCCTCTTCTCCTGCTTGCTTATGCAACCTTCATTCCTCTTTTTTTTTCCTCCTTCATACCTACTGTACCTTTGAAATCTTCCTCCCTCCTTACCCGCTCATCCTCCTCCTCATTGTCTTTCTCTCATCTCTCCTTTAATTTCTTTTGTTCCCCCCCTTATCAATCATTCAATGCCACTCAATGTAACCCGGCAGCGTGCTGCGCTGTGGTGTAACACCAGTCCCATGCCGCTAATCATGCATGTTGCGAAGGCCGGCCGTTTCCCCATCATGCATATCAATGAAAAAGTACTTTCACACACGCACACCAACACTCAAAGTGAGCGATGCACATGCAGACAGATGTCAAAGCAAAACGAGGTTCAAGGTTCGTCTGGTTTTTTTTATTATAAAACGACAAGATCAAAAATCAGGAGGAAGAAAAATGTCTCTGTGCCTCGCTACACTAACAATAGCAAGCATCCGCTCTGTCTAACACGCGCACACACACACACACACACACACACAAAGTTGAGTTAATCACGCCGTCAGGCCATACATTGTTGATGGGCTGGCTAGGGAGCAGGCAGGCGGCTGACTGAGTTAATTAACGAGTGCTAATCAAAAGCAATCTTCTTTCATTTTCTAATCGTTCATAGTTCATTTCTCGCGTTCCCCTCCTTCAGATAACAGAGGCCTTTGTTTATCAGTCCATGTACGTGTTGAGAAAGAAAAAAAAAAAAGATGAAGATCAGGCCAGCTCGCTGCTGTTTCGTGGAACAAACAGCATAAGATTTTATTTTAATTCGCGCACACGTGAGGCGGAAGGTGTGGAAATCACTATTCTTCTCGCTCTGATGCATCCAATCAGCTCCGTGCTGGCCTGGTTCAGTCAGAGGGAGGGGTGTGCTGATCACGCGTGGAGAAACACTGACATCCTGATCACACATGCATGCATTAAAAACACACACAGCACTCCACACCTGTCTTCAGCTTTTCTTAGTTGTCAGTGAGGACGGGAAAAGGTGTGTAAAGCGAGAGAACAGTGTCTTTTGGTTTGAGCTTAGTGAGGGATGAACAAAGAACACCGAGATATTTGTTCACAAATGAGGAAAATATCCTGATGCACCTGAATCTAAAGACATCAAATCCTCTTCCAAGTTAACTATCAAACAAATTAAATGTGCAGGATTTGGATTATCAAATTAATATGACACCCTGCGGTCATATTAATGTTTTTGTGTCAGGAAATAGAGTGTTGTATCTATAAAAATATACCTGCAGTGCAAGATACACACACACACACACTCAAACACTCAAACCTATCATTTCAAAACCATCTGGTTGTTTGTGTGCATGCTCTACTTTCATTTCAAGAGTGCTCTTTGAGCTTTCTCTTTTTTTTTTCTCTCTCTCGAAGTGTCCAGAATAGCTCCAATCAGAGCAAACCACTGCCATCTACCATCTATCACGACCAAACCACGGCCCTTTTTCAGCCCTGTATCGCACAAAAGGTGAAAAATGGTCCAAAGTGCTTTTCGTCCGCCCCAGAATATCCTTTTTCACACCAGGTCAAATCATGTCCCAACCCTCTGAATAGAAATCTGAAAGCAATTTTGTTCCCGGAAATGAAAACAGCAAAAATATATCCTGATTTTACCAGATTGTACTTTTTTGATTGTACCCTGACCTTCTCCCTGAACACGTCTCATTAGCTGCAAAGCATCAGCTGAATGACCAAGATATGAAATGTAAGTGTAAAATCAGATGGCAGATGGGAAGGAATACTAACTGGACAAACATTTCCTATTAACTATCGGCTATTCATAGTATCAAGAAGAGATGTCACAGGCCCGGTGACATAACAGCACCTAAAGATGGTCGTGACTCATGCGAAGAAAACATCAACAGTTTTTTTTACAGCCATGATCAGATTTTGTTGACAATAACAAGGGCACAGTTAATAACAAATGCTGAAACTCTGTGGCTTGATTCATTTGAGTATTTTATTTTTCAGATTTCCACTACCACTGCCCTCTCTTTTAAGGTGCATGTAGCCATCAGTGACGTCACACATAGTGATGAACAAACAGACAAATATCACCCGGTTGTGCAGTTCCTTTCAGCTCTGACCCTTTTAGCATCTTTCAGTGCCTTGTTTTGGTTTGGTTTAATTTGCCATTTCCTACTTCAGGAAGCTGTTTTCACTGAAAAAGCACAAAATACCTACTACCTGTCCAGCACCAAACAGCCAACAAAGCTAGTCACCAGCTGGGGAACATAGAGGAGCACTTAGAAGCTAAAGAGCCAGAGGTTTTCCTCAAGGGTTGGTGGACACCAAACCAGAGCTTTCGAAAACATGGCTAGAAAAATGACAACTTAATAAGGTGATACATACATGTCAGATACAAATGTTCTGATTGCAGCTTGGCACACTATCGACAAGTGGCCGAAAAGTAAATGAATGCTTTAAAGCTGCAGAAAGTAACAATTTACTATTAAATGCACTCCTGTAAAGTTGTCAGCACGCTACAATAACCACCTGTTTTCTAATTGTCGTATTGATGGACACTATTGTCCCACCATACAAAACAGGATATTGAGAAGTGGCTCACTGGTAAGACAATTGAAATGAAAATGTGAACAATGGTGAGACTGCAGGAATATTTCAGAAACCAAACAATAAAGTCGAGCATATTTGCCTTCTTCTTATTAAGTTTAAGTGGCAGTATTGCTAGACTGATTAGTACGACCATTCTGTGCACACTAAGAAATGTATAGAACAATACAGAATCCATCCTCTCGTCCTACTTGAAATTCAAGACCAGCTCTCCTAAAAACATCCCCGCCATATATTGAAGGTCACACAAAAAGATTAATTTCTCCTTCAGGCATCAACAGAGAATCAGAGAAATGGTTTGTTTCATGTCCCCGGAAAAACACACACCTCTAATCGCTGTTACTGTAATGACCCAATTTAGCTGCCAGGATCAATAAAGTTCATCTGACGCTCTTACAAGGACTCAGACGATTAAATCTGATTACGTTACACTGAGTTTATAATGAGAGATTCAGCCTGCAATCAAACTGTGCGTCTGCGACAAAACCGATCAAATCAGCGGGGTGATTGTTTGGACAAGTAAGCCCGTCACTGTGACCTGAACAAGCCGCAACGCTTGGTCCATTTTTTGACAAGATTGTTTTAGAGCTTTTTCGGCTTTATTACACGCAGTTACATGTACATAAACAAATCTGTAAATGGTTGAGTTACATCTCAGAACATATGTTTCGAACATATGT
Source organism: Argyrosomus regius (assembly GCA_946959425.1). Lineage (NCBI taxonomy): Eukaryota > Metazoa > Chordata > Actinopteri > Sciaenidae > Argyrosomus > Argyrosomus regius. Next base: position 16,195,266 of record OX336900.1, read on the forward strand.
TCTCAACTCCGTCCAAATGAACATAACGTTTCTAACCTCCTGCTGCCAACAAATATGCCCTATCTTAACTCATCCTGTGTTTTAGCCTCAGTACAGTATGTTCTCTAGTTGTAATTACTTGTATTATCTGCAAGTCGTTTCCTCTTTTCTTGTCTTCTGTTCTCCACTTCTGCAGTGACCCAGTTTCCCCACGGGGATTATTAAAGTTTCATTTTATCATCTGCTCTAATCTGAAGTACTCAGCCTTTGTTTAGCCATCACACCTCTGAGCGTTACATGAACGCTCGCAGGGGATACAGAGAATTGGATGCAAGCGGCGTGCAATACTGAAAATGATGAGATGGGACGTTGTTCGTGCGATCAATATTCGGATTATGCGTAGTGGAATGATTTAATTAATATTTATAGGAACTGTTAAGGCATATAAAGTGCTTAATTAGGAATTCTCATGATCTGAGTGAGGAACAAAAATTGGATTATAATGTGCACGTGTCACTGTCAATATCATAAATGCACAGACACATCACAAGCAAATGGTTCTCTCTCACACACACACACACACACACACACACACACACACACAGCTCACCACTTCAACTCTGCTGTGCAAAATCTCATTTCACAAAATTAAACCTGTGGAAAAACTTTCTTCATTCGGTGCATATTTAGCACCTTGATGGTTTAATTTGCTGCAGGGGAAAACTCGGTTATGTCAAAACTCTAAACTCAGAAAAATAAGCCATTTTGCTACGGTGGTCCAAACTTTTTAGCATATTCATAATAAAGAAATCTCCTTTCTGCTAAATTCTCCTAAATAATGTAGATTTACTGCCGTTAACAAAGACACAGACATTATAGAAATTACTTTTTGTTGCCCAAATGTTGCACGGTCATAATTGCTATCTGAAAACCTAAAACATGCCAGATTACTTGTACCTCTAAGAATACACTTTATTGCCCAATATGATTGCACTTCTAAGATAAAAGAACTCAGGAGGAAAGAAACACTGTGGGGGGTGTTGTAATTGAATTTTGAGCTTTATAAGTCTCCACCTTGAGCACAGCATGCCCAGCTCTATTCGACAAACAGTTAGTACAGCAGCTTCAAGAGAGTGATTATCGCTTCTTATCCTGGCACGCTAAAGTGAAGCTTCCGTTGCATTAAGAAGATTGAGTTTTCATTAAATCTTTGACCTGACAGTGCTTCATGTGTTTTGTTACCTCTTCTACAGCCTTTTGTCAGAGTATTTTTTTAAAAAGGGTACATCATCGCACACTGAAGGACGGCAGAGAAATGTGTGTGAGCAGGTGCCTGTGTCTGCTAACATATGTGTGTTTGGAGCTACGGTAAGAGGAAAAACCTAATTATTCCTGTGATCAAAGCAATTATTAGAAAAAAGAAAACTCTGACCCAAAAATGTCTCAGCTGGAAAGCATCACAGCTCAATCTGCTGCAACCTATTAAAGGAGTTATTGAGCATTCGCAGAGCGCGCGCACACTGATGCATGACTAAATTTGCACTATACTGAACCAATCGCGGGAAAAACCTGAACTGGTTTACTAAAAACAATACTCACGTACACCATGTTCACCCATTGGCTTACACACAACGTGCATCGATTTGAGTGGCTTACAAAACCACTCACAGTACGCAGCATGTAGGCATTCACATTTCGTTATGCATGAAATATTGTATATGCCCGAACGTACACGCATGAACATGTATAACTTTAAATTCCGTATTCCTGGTCTAGACAGCTCGGGAACAAACAACCTGTACCAAAGCAAAAGCACTGCACCTTTTACACCTAGAGTAGATGATTTGTCATTCATATAGAAAGTACATTACACTAAGTGTATACGGTCTTTCCTCCATGCATATTAAAGTCTGGAGTCCCCACTGTGTGGTGCTGATGTATGAAAAACAACAAAAAACTGTTGTATTGTAACACAAATGGAAATGCAGTTGAAGGTGTTGAGTGTTGTTAAAAGGTGGGTTGCAGTTAAAGGTCCAGTATGTAACATTAAGGGGATTTATTGACAGAAATGGAATATAATATTCATAACTATGGATCTATTTTCTTATAATCACCTAAAAATAAGAACTTTTATGTTTTTGTTCTTGGTCCTCTTCCACGGAGTCCACCATGTTGAACCACCATGTTTCTACAGCAGCCCAGAATGGACAAACCAAACACTCGCTCTAGACAGGACCTTTCACTTTTTTCAGAAGTTCCACAGCCACTGTAGTTCCTCTTTCATGCTTAAAATGAAAGGGTGAGGTAAGGGGTATTCAGTCGGTTGGAGACTGGAATGCTTGTTAGTTTAAAGGGTATGTTTTCTGTTTTTTATGTAAGCCCACACACTGGCAGCGTGGAGACACAAATCAACATGCCTCAATATTTCAGTATAAGCCACTCTTCTGTTTCCCAACACTGTTGCATGTTGACGCCGCAAAACAATCAGAGATTTTTATCATTCACATAAAACGGAGTCAGCCAACCTTCAAAACAGATATCAGCTCCTCATGCCTGGCCATGACAAACATGCCTATTATCTTGTCTATTCCCATGACAACACAAGTTTTATTATTTCCTGTCATGTCTGCGTCCTTATAACAGCAGATTTCGCACCGTGAGCATCATTACATGTACGAAAAGCATGCAATCACACCTGGTGCTGTCCTGACATAATTTATTCTTGACTCACCCTCCAGATCAGAGAGTGCTCTTACTTTCTAATAGGATACAACTAGACATCTCCGAGAGTAAATACCTTCAATTTGCATGGACAGAAGAGTGCCTTTTTCAGAGCTTTCTTTAAAGCTGTGTACTTCTCCCTTGAATAACAAATAGACTGGGGCTAACAGACGGACTGGCATGCAAACTGAGGTGTTCTTCAGACAAGAAAATATCCAAACTTAAGTCATATTCATGGACTTCACTTGAAGCTTCAAAAATTAGCATTAATCTGAGTCTGTCAGTCTGGCTCTCTCTTTGTTCTGACAGCAGACATAGACAAAGACAGATGTCTACACTTTAAAAGTTAAGTTTATTACGCCACAAACAAAGACACTTTGAGAAAAACAGACCTGGTGAAGTTTACTTTTAAGATTTAAATCTTTGTAGCATCTTTGAGTGAATGCTTTTGAACAAATGTTTCCTTTGCTCTTCAATGTACCTTTGAAGGACTAAACCTGAATCTTGCAGTGCGCAACTGGACAGACATCTGGACAATCAAAGACAGTGTAAATAAAAAGCTTAGGCGATACAGCTCTTAAAAGTGAAAAAAGGGACTATCAAAACCATACAGCATTGTGACAAAAGAATGCAACGGCTGAGATAACACATGCAAATCTCCTCCAACAGTGTTGCCAGTAAAAAACATTTTTTTAAAAAACAGGGGAAGAGGTCTAGTTTTCACTTCCACTTTCTGTAGATTTACCAAAAAAAAGGTAGGCTGGACGACTTTTAATGAGAAAAAAATCAACTGGAAGGGTTCAGTTGCATTTAAGGTGGCTTAACATTGATAGAAAAGCACAAATACCTGAGAAGACTGGGTTTGAATGGTGAAATGAAATGGTATTTCTGTAAGAGACAAAAAAAAACCAAGAGGACTGACTCTGCTGTTGCACTGATATGGAACTATACATTATGCTGAATTAATTGACAAAACATGTAAAGTGACCAAGTAAAGATAGTTTTGAGTTTATCTGGGAAAATCAGGAATAAACACCTGACTGTATAATACAAGCCAAATAAAGTTCTCTTTGTCAGTAATGCAAATAATGGCCCAGGCCATTGAGAATGCACGTTATATAAGAATGAGGAGTTCATTTTAACTTCATAATATGACAAGTTATAATCTGACATTTATCTACCTGTGACATCTGAATAGCTTGGCTCCAGACTGTCGAGACCACAGCGATCAGCAGCTGCATCACCGTCACCCAGTGTCCCGATACTATAATTTCCTCTCTGTCTCAAAGTCTTTCTCTCTCACCTCTCTAACCACACGGCGGAGCAGCTTTGCTAATTTGCAGCCATTTTAGAGAGTCAATCTAATTCCTTTTTGGTTATTGTGTTAATAGTCTCTGTGCTCTTAAAGGCCACCTGCATTGGTAACATCTAATTTAATGACACAGACCATTTGTTTAGCTCTCTCTCTCTCTTTGGAGACGCCCACTGCCCAACCACCACTTAGCACTGGTGACTAATGAGGAAGGTTAAAGAGGTCAAATTATTAACAACTGCATTAGACATTAAGTAACTTCTCTGTAACAAAACCTCAAAACTACAATTAGATGGCAGGCACATGAAGCACATGAGAGACCTTTTAAAGAGCCTAAAAGATTTGACTGGGGAAAACTGGGATTACCGATAAATGGAAATATCTGGGTGGGAAAAGTTAATGAAAAAGAAAATTATTGTCAAGGTGCGAGAATATAAAGCAATTATACTGGTTAAGAAAGCTTCAGTGTGTAGTTTCTGGAGAAAAAAGAGCCATCTGTGCTCAGCCTTCCCTGGTGAAAAAAAGGTTAAGATACTTGTAGGATGGAAATTGAGTGAAGAGTTCGAATTCTGGTCAGAGCAATCACTTTTGCTCCCACAATAACAGAATGTATGATTCTCCTCATCTCTGCCAAAATACAGTGAAAGCGAATATTTATAGATAGAAGAAAATGGATCTGACATACATCACCGTGGCAGGAAAAAATGTAACTATGCAACCAGAAAACATCTAGCCCTGACATTTACAGGTGTATAATGGCTGAGTTTCTCGCACACTTGAAGCCATAGTAACAAATGAGCACATCTAGCCATCCTGTCTTCCATGGATCGCTGCCCAAACTTACATTGGGGTATGATTCAACTACTGCCAGTTTAACAGAAAATACAATGAAACTACACTTGTGAGGCCAGAAAATGCTGGTGGAAAATAACAAATAATGTAGCAGAGCCATGACTGGCAGACTGTTATATTTGTATAACTGAAAGGACTGGCAGAGATAACAAATGCCTATTATCACCGTCGTAATATTAGTAGTGCTGAAACGAGTTAATTTCAATAATTTTTAACCAGTAAAATGATTTTATGAACCAAAATATTTCAATTCATTTTTTTGCACTGAGACAGGACAAGTCATGGTTGTAAGCGACCTCCGGACCAATATGGATATGAAAAAATATCCTGTATTAGTACTATTTGATTTTGATGCAGTAGATCACTCAATTCTTTTAGGTAGACTTCATTGGCCTCTCTAGTACTGTTTCTGACTGGTTCAAATGTTATCTGATAGAGAATTTGGATGTAATGGATGAATGTTCATCTAAAAGCTATAAAATTAACTGTGGTGTTCCTCAAGGTTCAATTTTAGGTCCTACTCTTTTTTAACATTTACATGCTGCCACTTTACGTTATCAGAAGACATGGCATAAATTTCCATAGCTATGCTGATTACACATGCGAAAACTCAATGCAAAACTGTAAGCACTGGCATTAAACCCCTGTCAACAAGTAAAAAACCTTGCTTTGATCCAGATCTTAGTCTTTAACCTCACATTAGAAACAAAGCTAGTAATACATTTTATCATCCTAAGAACATTGCCAGAGTGGGACTGTTTCTCTCCAACACAGAAACGCTAATGCATGTCTTTATTAAGAGGAGAATTGACTAATGCTCTACTTTTTGGTCTCTCTTAGAAAAAATATAGCCCAGTTCTCGTTACTTAAAAACTCAGTTGCACGTGTGTCGACTAGGACCTGAAAGTGAACACACATTACACCAATTTTAAAGTCTTGCTATCTGTGTGCTTCAGAATTGATTTTAGGATCCTGATATTGGTTTATAAAGCTCTTAATGGTCTTAACTATTTATCAGATTTGCTTTTAGTCTCTAGAGCCCTCAGGTCTTCTGGTAGTGGCCTTAATTAACCCTAAAGTCAGAACAAATCCTCATGAAGAGGCATCATTTTATTACTATTACTTCCTGAAGACATGAGAGCAACAGAGAATGAATGCAAAATTAAATGCACTTTATTAATTTGTCTATTTATCTATTCATATATTTTAATCAGTTTATTACTTGGTATATCCTTTTGTTACTCTGATGTTTTATCTATTTCTAATCCTGCCTATGGTGTTACCACATTGCAAATAGATGAGATTTATGACAGCTTTTCCTCAGTTTGTGTTTTTATTGCAAGCTGAGTGCTTTATTAATTACAAAGTCATTCATTGCTTTGTGTGTGGATGGGGGAGGTATTATTGTTTTGTTGTGTAAAGAAAGCACTTAGTATTACATTTTGTTTGCATGAAAAGCACTATACAAATGGCTCCCTTTGAGTCATTGAGTTTGGTTGTTTTGAATGTTGGTTGGACATAGTGTGCAATTAAATGAACAAAACAACCTGGACTAAAATAAAAGAATCATCAATTAATTAAAAACTAAACAAAAAAAATCAACTTAAAAATGACTTGATACCAGCTCCTGTTTCACCTCTGACCACACCCAACAGCTCGTAATGTCCTTTGTCCCTTTTCCTTTTGAAAATTGTAATAGCAAGTTATTGTATTTCCAATATCAAGAGGGGATCTTTAAATTCTTTGGTTTGGGATAAACATGTCATTTACGTCTGTCACTTTCTGCCATTTTGAGCAACGCAGACTTTTTCCATTTGTACTTGACAAATAGTGCCTTTTTTATTCTCTCTGCTCTAATGCAATGTAGCCAAGCTCCAACTAAACAAACCCATCAGCAGAATACAATTTAGAGGCCAAAGGAGGCTGCCAATCTTCTCAGTGATTGTCTAGTTTGTTGAGAGCAGTTGTTCTAATGTCTCAAATTAATATGTTAATGATCTGTTGATGTGTATGCACTGCATGAAGCTTTAATGAGGATTCGGCTCAGATGTCTTGGGAGTGTTTATTAAAAAGAGAAGACCTTCTTGTAGGTGTTTCAGATGAGCTAAGCGCGATACTGTGTGTTTGAGATAGTGCCCTGTGCTCTGGTTTTTGTACGCCCGGGGAGGGGAGATGGGTACCAGCGTGGCAGAATGAGCATTAAGAATTGATGTTCCCATCTGGAGAGGAGAGGAGAGGAGAGGAGAGGAGAGTTTTTCCTTCTTTTTCAAGAGTTGATAAGAACAATCCTTTCATTTAGTATCAAAAGAAATGTGTTCTGACCCTAACACTAAATCAAAAAGAAGAAGACAGAGGGGTGGGAGAGGGGGAAACAGTGCTGCTGCAACCTATTAGCAAGTGTAATTTAGACATTTCCTATTTTAGAGCTGAGGGAAAGCCAGGGGGATGGTGACAGAGGGAGGCTGCTGAGAATGACAGAGAGAGAAAGAGACATGAAAGACAGAGATTTAGACCAAGAGAGAGAGATAATGAGAAATAGTGGGACAGAAAGTGAGAGAGAAAGCGCAACAGGACGGAGGTTGGCATCAGGATCGGCAGAGGGCTTTGATTCTGATGCTATCAGTGGGTTATTATGAGTGTAAAGGGGGAAGACAGTGTCACACACTGATGGAGGAAAACATCAGTCAGAATGTAGAGAGAGCCAGAAAAGCACTTGTGTTAGAAATGCAATTAAAACACACACACACACACACACACACACACACACACACTTAAACAGTATCTGATCTGTATTTCTTGATCACATCGAAAGGTTTCCAGACACGAGACAAGGCTGTGTTTTTAAATTTGCACTGTCACCGAAAACATAAAACAACACTAGCTATATTTATGTTACATTTTCAAACATATCAAACCAGGAGAAATAAAACTGAAATCACCATATCATAAACCCTGTAAAATGTATGCTCCACCTATGACAGGAGACAACAGCTAAGTTGCCAGTTGTCACAGTTAGGCAACACTATGTTGTAAAGTTTTCCAGGTATATAGATGTCAGAAATATTGACTGTCACAACAAGCCAAAATAAGATTTGTCACCGTAAATAGAGCTCAAAGAAACGCCGATACATCCCAGCCCTCAATTCAGTCTGCGGTGTCTATACCTGAACCGACCCAAAAGTACTGAAATCAGACTGCAGAGTGAAAACTACTTGGCTTATGGCTTTTCACAGATAGTGGAAACTATCTGTCCCACACATCTCATCATCTGCAGGGAGAAACTGTCAAAGCGGCAGTGGTGCCAGGTGAGCTCAAGAGACATCTCAAGACAAAACTGCTTTTTAGATAACAGACACTTGGGGGTTGGTTTCACAAAGATATCTCAGACTGGTCTGTGGTGTTAGGCCAGTCTTTATGTTGCTTTTAGACTATTTGAATGTAAGTTAGACACTTTCATAAAACCAAAGACTGACTTACTTTTAGCCTTAAAAAGGACAGCCACCCTGCCCCCAGGCTAACTCAGAGCTACTGTAGGAGCCACGTTTCCACGGTTGCCATGGTAACAGGCAGTATTTCGTTTTCGCTTGCCCAAGGAAACTATCCTGAGCCTCTCTTTCATGCTCTGTCAACTGTGAGATGTACAGTATACCATTTTCCTGCACATTTTCCTGCACTTCCAAATCTTCTTTGTTTTGTTACTTTTCTAGTAAAAAATGTCCTTTTAACTGTTTTTTCAAGAACTGAAACAAAGATTCACATGGCTGCTCGGTTAGCCATGTTTTTAGTTAAGAAAATGTTTTAATTCACCCAGAATGCACTGCAAATTAGTCCTGATTGAAAGACTCTGAATTGCGACATCTATCTGAAGTCAGGTATAGCGTATCTCTGTGAAACACAAATGAAAACAAAATCAGCGCGCAGCACCATGTGCGTTCCTTTTTTCACACACTCATCCAGTCCACTTCTTACCCATCAAGTCTATCAATGCCTCTAGAGCACACAAGATGAAGACATCTCTCTATTAAAAACACCCCAAACGCTGCTCTTACTCCTCTTGGTGCTGATCCATAATGGATGAGGAGAATGACACAGACCACTGGCTTCATATGAGCCCCGGGAACAAAAGGCAAGCTTAATTGAGGGACCCAAGTGAAAGGACAAAAGAGGAGGTGGCAAATTCACAGCAGACGGGGTAAGAGCATGTGTCAATGGCGCTCGTTAATGTACAACCCCTCTGCCGCCGTGGCCTTATCAACAGGTTCCGATCACTTCATCCCACGTCTTGACAAAAAAAGAGGGGAGATAAAAAAAGACATACAGTGACTGCTTTTTCATCCCCTTTGTCCTCTCTTCCCACTTCTTTACTCGTATCATTAGTCAAGGCATTTGTCAAATCAATGATCTGGTCTGGTGTTTCACCGGCTCGCAGAGCGAGGTCAGGCCACGGCAGAGCGGAGCAAGATGTCTTTCCAAACTATTTAACAGTGTACATCTCATTTCCTTGCAGGCCATTATGGTAAATCTACATTACGGAGGCCTGTCAGTGGCTGTCTGCCTCTTCTCACACCATTACAGACCAGCAGAGACAGAGATTCCATGCTGGAGACTCATGGACACACTGCCATCTATGGGTAAAAGATATAGACCTGGAGAGAGCTGGTGCATCTACAGCACAAAAGAGCTTGTCCCACTAATGGAAAGTCTTACTCTCATAAAAGCCATTAACATCCATAACTGAGCTCCTACCTGCACTTCCATTATACTGTAGGTCACACTGATATGAAATATTAAGTCTGTGCATATGTGGAAATACAGTACAGTATACATTATCAATCACAGAGAAAAAAGTTGTTTTAGCTGCTACAAGAGAAAAAAACAGTGCAAGTCAATAACATGAAAATGACATCCAAACGAGCTGTACTTCATTAGAAAGGGTGGATTAGAGATTTCTTTCTGTTGAGGATTTTTCTCCTTATTCTATCTCATCTGCTGCTGCAAGAAAACAACAAAAGCTGCTGCGACAGCCTGTCATTAAAGACAAAACCTCAAGCCAAATCACAACCAAAGGAATAACAACAACAAGATATTTCCTGTTCATGGTGCTAATTCTGATCCTTCACCAGGACTGATGGTCAATAGTTTCTCTGACTAATCCGCCCCTACATTTATTTGCATGCCCTGTTAAACTCATTATACAGTATATACTTTGTTCCAGATCCTGGTTTCTGCGTCTTGGCGGCGCCAATGCCAAGTTACCCTCACACCAATCTGTTCTGCCTCGTTACGAGAGTTATTTAGTTCGCTCAGAGCTTTATGTCTCTGGCCAGCTGAGTCTTCCCTGCCCACTCTGAAAGTAGGTTTTCTTGTGTTTCTGTTCACTTGAGCAAATAAAAAAAAAAAAATCCCCAGTTACACATGTGGTTGTGTTCTTTACATTTGGGTCCAGTTGAAACAGTTATCAGAGAACGCTGTAGCATCAAATAGCGTTGTCAGACTTGTGATTCACAGTTTAGAATAAGGTTCAAAGCAGCAGAATCAGAGATATCGCATTTTTTATTCCACTCATTCGTCCTCCTTGTCAAAACCTGGTGCTTGCATACCCATACATAAAAAAGAGTTGCCCTTTTAAACAACATTGTGTAACTTTTCTACCATAAAATAACAGATTTTAAATCATTTTGATGCTACGCTGACGTGTAATCATGGTAAATGATGTCTCTGTCATTCCCACTCTGCGCCCTGAATGTCTGTCCTTGCACTGTTAAACTTTGTGCTCTGTGTATGATCACCCACAAGAAGTACACTAAGTCACACACATCTAGTATTTTACTGATTCTGGTGAAACTGGATCATAATTTATAGAGAAAATGTTGTTTTCCCTCTGATACATCAGCTCTCTATGACTTACAGAGTTCTCTGATGGACAGTAAAGTAAACTGCTGTGAATTATAGGTGCTGTTAACTGCTGCTAATGTTTGCTCAGTTTGTTAGCCGGGCTGCCTGGACTGTGAACTCAGAGCACTGTGGAGCATTAGTGTTTATACCACAGGTGTTTTGGACACCATGAAGAGGAGGTGCAGGGGAATGCTGAGGGGGAGCAGAGCCATTGTCGAGCCTGAAACGGAGCTAGGCAAGAAGGTAATGTAACCGGCCTCAGCAGCCTCTATGGACATAATGGTAGAGGCTAAGGGACAGAAGGGGATGTTGACGGAGGAAGCTAAGGAGAGAGTGAGCGAGCAAGAAGCCACCAGATGAGTAAATCTGGGACTGACTTTTAGTCGTTCTTGCTGCACTAGTAAGTAATATTAGCTGGCTGTTATATGTCTTGTGTTGTTGCACTTGCTTGATGTTTGGCTTTTAGCAAAGTTGTCAACAGATCATAAGTAATATCATTATAACAAATACACGCGTACAGCTGTCCATATTTTTCAGTTTCAGTGACTCAAAGAAACTAGAGCTGCTATTTTACAACAACCACTGCAAGAGGCCCAAATGTCAGTTTATCTCTCCATAAGAAATGTTGCAGTTTGAACCAAAAGTGGAATTAGTGCTTGGCAATACTTCATCATCACAACATATATGATATGTAAATTATATGTACTGTATTATATAATGCCTTGAGCATTACAAATTAATCATATCAAACAGGGTAGACAGTATCTTAAGAACAGCATCTCTTTTTTTAATCACACAGCTGCCATTCACATTAAACCTCGGCATACGAGAGGATGTTTAACACCTCAATCACACAAGTTCAAGAACTTCGAGTTCCTGAGTTCCTAAACAAACATTACCCACTGCATATGTTATTTAATCAATACGACAGTCAATTACGCAGGAGATGAGGGTGCCATTACACACTGTAGATCACACATACCTAATCACTAGAGGTGACAGCAAGTTTCAATCAGCACCACCTGCTCGTCACGCACCGCTCCCGAAAACAACTGTGTGTCGTGCTAGATTTTGTTTTTGTAAACTCTTCAACTTCACCTTGTGTGCCCGTCAGGAGGCTGACTCATTCATAACCACAAACCGGCTCAGTGCGCTGTATCTAATAAGTTCTGACACCAAAACTTGTCAAAGTTTATTAGGTGGCCTTTAATCACGATAACTTATCTGCAGACATCCGAGCTTTGTCTTTGTCGGGCCTAATCAGCAGAGTAGTCCTGCAGAAAAAACATAAGGCAGAAACAAAGCGTGTGCGCTGTTGAAAGAGTGAAATGACCCATGCTGTTGTGTTTATGCGAGGGATTTGCATTACGCTGATGATTCCAACAACACAAAAGCACATCAGATCACCCCGTCTTGTCCCTGGCATATGCAAAACACACACACGCAGAAAATCATTAAGGACTGAACTTCCAGGAAGTAGTCTTCCCTAATGTCAACAGCTTCCCCCAAAACATCCTGACACTTCTTTCCATATTCATATTTACACAACGAGGGGAAAAAAACAGAACTTCAGAAGCTTTTCACACATGCAAAGAGGATGAAAGGGATGCAGAGAGCAGCGGAAACACTCTAAAGTGTACTTTTGTGTTTCTTTGCTTTATCTGCGACGTCAGCTCCAAACGTTATTAGCCGCTATAGCTGCTTTCTATGGGTGGTCAAAGGTCTGGAAGATGATCAAATATACATACAGTCTCTTATTTATATCTTCACATCCACTCTGCATTAGCGTGGATTATTAATGCAACAAGATCGGCAGTGAGGAAAAAAGAATAAATGTGAGGGAGGAAAGATGAGAGATGGAGACGCAGCAACGGAGAAAACAGGCAGGAGGAGTAAAAAGGAAAAGGGAAAGGAAACGCGAGGCATGAGAGAGAAAGGGATTGCGTGAGGCTTGGTGCCAGTATTAAATATTTCAATCACAGATTGAGTTGCTATGAAAACGCTTTTGATCCAGACTCCAAAGGACTTTTACAAAACAAGCATTTCTTTGAGTTGGCTGCAGCACAGTGGGATTCACCAAGGGAAAAAGTCCAAAAAATGCTCTGAAGAAGAAAAAAAAAAAACTTTTCTCACTAAGTGGATTCCCTCCAAGTGAGTTATCTTCATTATGTTGTAGAAAGTTTTTTCATCTCAAGCAGTTTTGTTCTTTTTCCCCCCAAGATAAAAGATGCCATGGGTTTTGCATGCAGAGTCCAGACTTGTTTTGAGTGGGGTGGCCCAAGTGAGACAATGACTTATGCAGGGGTGACACTAAGTACACTGTTTTAGCATTAATTCACCATTTCTCATATCTACTTTAATTACTAACCGTATAGTATTTTTCAGTTTCATATATTGTTGTGTTTAAATTTTTCAATTCAAAGATAATCGACCATGACAGAGCAGCGTGGCACCATACAAATATAATACAATGCTTCCATACTTTGAGTATGTAAGTGAGATAAAGATTAAGATAAGATAGACTTCATTAATGATGCCACACCAGGAAAAAAAAAGTCATGCTGGTGTTAAAGAGTCTGACAGCTGTTGGAATGAACGACCTGTGGTAGAGCTCCTTCTTACATGGTGGGAGTAGCAGTCTGTTGCTGAAGGAGCTGTTTAAGGTCCTCACAGTCTCATGCAGGAGGTGAGAGGAGTTGTTCATGATGGATTTCAGCTTTGCTAACATCCTCCTCTCCCCCAATTCCTCTATGGAGTCTAGGGTCTAGGGTTGGGTCTCCTCTGCAAGTGAAAACGACTTTGACTTTTTTTGTACAGGACTACGGGAGTACGGTCTGTGTTGTCCGACCTCGCACCAACAGCTGTCAAGCAGTGCTAAAAAAAAAAAAAAAAAGAAATCATATCATCATACCTAGGCTACAAACAAAAGAAACAGGACCATGCGTGCACATCCAAACCAAAAAAGGACAAGTGCGGAGCCAAAAGTGAGCAATAACCAGCTCACACACTGCAGGGCTCCAATGTCCACTTTAATAAGTGCAATAATTAAGTGGACAATGGAGCCCTGCAGTGTGTGTGTGTGTGCTGTTTATTTGTTTATTTACATCCAAAATTCAAAAATACTTGACAAACAGTTGGTAGTCGGCCAAAAATACTTATATGATAATAGCCATGCTAGCTGTTTCCTCCGGCCACCAGTCTTATAAGTTTAACTAATCGGCTACGTGCTTTAGCTTCATTGTTAATGAACAGCGTGGTATCAATCTCCTCATACAACTCAGCAAGAAAGAAAATGTGTGTTTCCCAAAACGTCAAAATATTCCTTGCTTCGAATCGAGCCATACGTGGTTACAATGTGAGGAACCCCAGAAGTACTTTTACTTTTTAGGTGGTACACAATTTGAATATATCTATGCTTATTCCTTCCAACTCCTTATTTACATTTTTTAGAGATGTAGTTTTATTTTTTTTATCAATACAAACTCATAACCATATTGGAAATGCAATTGTAAAGCAGGGAAAGGTTTGTTTGCATGTAAATGTCAACACAGATGATGAAAGATGAGAGAAAGATGTGTATGCAAAAAGAGCAATTCATTTTTGAATACTAGAAGCAAAGAATGTGGACTTCATTGTCATGCTAAAAACAAACTGTGGATCAAGTTAATCTCAAAACCCCATCTCTAAACCCATTGATCTGAACTAATAAACATAATCAGACATGAGCCAAAACACAAAAATATATTTATCTCAATCACATTCGCAGGCCTCGAGTACACACAGAATCTATTCAGATCCATGAACTGATTACAGCTGCTCAGATGAATCATATACAAGTGTTTGCTGTCCAAAACCCAAACACTGACTGACTTTTATAGAAAATGTACCGTACACTTGTACATCAGACATGTCAAATCCACGGCACATTTCACTCTCACTTGTTTTTGAAGATTTTGTTGCTGCAGCTGAGTCGATAAACTGGATTTTTATTCCATTCTTGAGCTCACAAATTAAAATCTGCTCACCCTTGACGCATGTTAATGTCAAAGGAGAACATAAATTACTTGTAAATGACTCATCCCCCTCAGTGTGCTGATACAGAATACGGGGCTCGGCAGACAAACCCATCTCACCTCTTCATCAGTATTCTGGGTCCGATGTGGTACAGCTGGTCGGATAGACAAGTAAAGCCTCGTGTCCCTTCCCAGAGGAGGAAACAGAAATGAGAACAAAAGCGGTAAAGGCCCTTAGAGGGCTCTCCTTATCCTCAGCACTGGTGTTTTACCAATACAAAGAAGCCTTCTGGAGTGAAGGTTGTCAGAAAGTGGTTAGAATAAGAAGCTCTGCAGCATCTCTCATCATTTCCTCAATGGCTTCACTCATCTTTCTCCACGCTTGCACCCTCCTCTGTCTAGTATCACTAAGAACAGTGACGTGTCAACACTACTTTGATGCTGCAGCAAAAGACTGAAATCAAAATCTATTTCTACACCCTTCTGATTCCTTTACCAAAGGTGTTCTGCAAGCTCAAATTCGATTTCAGCATTGCACTGGTTAGAAGCTTATGAGTTTAGACGGAGGGAATAGTTTTAAAAAGACTGCAGAGCTACAGCGCTATAGATACTGAATAACCGCGGAGTAAAATGTAAGCATAGTGTGGGCATGCTCAGCATCTTGTTTAGATAGTGACAGCCGGACTCCTCACTTCTCGTGGAAGGAAATTATAATGATAGCGCTGCTATTGTGCATAGAGAGGAGTGGAAGAAAAACATTTCTGGACATATTCGTGGACACAATGTCTAAGTTTCGAGCCTCGGAGTGGGTATTTTCCATGACATCTGAGACATCTTAGAACCTGCAATGTTAGGAGACGCACAACTGTAACTGAAGCATGCCATAGCTTTGCACAGCCTACAAACATTTTGACTCCCTTTTTCAGCAAGCACACACAGCACTGGTTATGTAACCTGGCTGATTTAAGATTTAGGGGGCTCTATTTACAATATGTCTGGCACAAATGGAAAATAATGTGACTATACATGTTTTCATTTGTGTATTACCATCTGAAAATAAGAACTGTTATGTTTTTGTGACCTTAGAATGAGCCTTTAATATCTACAGATGCTGCAAGTCCTCTTCCATGGACAGTTTAAAGAATGGACGTTGTATCCGTGACGTCACCCAATAGGTTTTTGCCAATGTGAAGCTCAGAGTGTGGTGGCTCTTGCTGCTATCTTGACAGTCCTGCGTTCGCCACCTCCTGGCTAATCTAAAAATCTAAAACTTAATACTGGCACTTGTTTTTTTTTCAAGCGTTTTGGAGCCACCGTAGTTTCTCCTTCATGCTAGGAAGGAGAAGTTGATTGACGGGGTTACAATCAGCAACTATACCGCTAAATCCCATTAAGATCTGTCCCTTTACACCAGTCAACATTTAGTAGGACTCATCATGCGGTTTAGTTTGTATTCCATTTGTGCTAGTTAGCCTAGCTTTAGCACCTGTTTCCACTATAAACAGTTTGACGTTAACATCTTCAAGGTGCTTCTGAGGTCAGTATTTTTCTACAAGGACTTTACCGCTACTTTCATCTCCATCTCTGCTCGTCAACCTCCTCTTTCCTGACTGCAAACACACTTCTTAGCTTCTTTTTCTTCTTTTACTTTCAGCCTTTCACACACACGCACACACACACACGCACACACCTAACCACCCCACTCACCTGCAGCTCTCCTCTTAAGCCTCCAGGTCTTTGAAGGAGCAGAGAGCGGTGCTCCCCTGTACATAAGACACAGGATTAAGTTGTTTGTAGAGCTGGGCTGTTATCACATGGCACATTAACAAGCTAAACACTCAGACACAGAGATTTGCTGGTTTGCTGGTGGCACTTATTCAGGAGAGGGTTGCGGCGGCTCCTCAAAGGCTCCATGGGGTTTGAAATGAAAAGGCTCCAAACGAACATGGATAGTTATCTGTGTAAGACTCTAATATTCATATCCAAATCCCAGCAGTGCTCCAAAAAAGAAAAAGAAAACTCATAATCAAGCCAAGACATATCACTCAAAACAGATTACTCCCACATGTTTGGAGACTAAATCTGAAACTAGACAAGAAGAATGATTCTTTTGTGTTGTGAGGCATCCTTGGGTTCCTTGAAAGGCACTCAAAACTAAATTTATTGTTATTATTACAGGAACGCTGGTGAGCAGAATAAACTGAAATGTGTGTCTCTGCGTGGCTCTTATTTGCTGCCATTATCTTAGCACTCACTCCGCTCGTAGCACTCCTGCATGATCCCTGCTCCGGTTGCAGTAATTTGTCATGGCATTGTGGGTTTGACCTTTACGCTCCTTGTGTAATCTCGCTGATCAAAGAACAGAAGCTCATCAGTCCGTACTTACTCTGAATAAGAACAGGATACTCGTTTTCAAACGTGCATTATTTTTCCTTGTTCCTGCCATTACACCAATCAATTGTAATCATCATTTACGTCACTGTACAATTACCTCCCTTTGAATTTGCAGGGACAAAAGAGAGCAGACAAATTAGGAATTCAAACAGCCAAGCCTGAAAAGCACTCGTCCTCCAAGGATAGCAATGGACACCACAACTACTGGCTTGACTAATGGCTGGCTATGAAATTTGCTACAGATATTCATGATTAGCACAGGATGAATTTTAAAACTTCAATCCCCTGATTTTCACCATTATCAAGTCAATTTTAAAATTTGTCCAGCACTGTGTACTTTGTGTTTAGGGCTAACTAGTAAATGCTTGCATGCTAATACACTAAACTAAGATGACAAACCTGGTACACTCATCGACAGTAAAAAGAATGGACGTTGTTTCCGTGACGTCACCCACACTTTTCTGTAGAGCTGTTTTAAAGCTCAAAATCTCTGCTCGCCGCCATCTTGGCAGTCCTGCCTCTTCCGCCTCCCTAGAAATCATCTATAAATCGGCAAAGACATGAATCATCTCTGGACATGAGGTGGGCTGAATAACGGCTGGGTGCTCAAACAAGCCATCTGTAACAGCACCCACCTCTCAATCAAAGCGGCCATGATGTTAATTCTGCATAATTTTAAGCCTTAATATCATTTGAACAGGTGAGTTCTATAAAAAAAATCACCATCAGTACAGTTGTCATGAACGGACAAATTAGCTATAGAGACCAAAACTGTTTTTTGTACCAGGCTGTAAACATGTTTATTTCTGCTGTGAAGTTGGACATTTTAACATGGGGGCTTATGGAGATTGACTCATTCTGTAGCCAGCTTCAAGTGGCCGTTTGAGGAACTGCAGCTTTTGGCCCTTCCGCATTGGCTTCACTTCACAGTTGCACTAGGGTACCTGCTATACATCAGCATGTTCTCACTGTGAGCATATTTGCATGCTGATGTGACCTGATCACTAAGCCTGACTCTTAAACAGGCTGCAGACTGTGAAACAACATTAACATCAACATTCTTTGTGCTTCTTCCTCTGATATCAGAGGAAATTATTATAATTTTATGAAATGTAACATTCACCTTTAGGGAAAAAGGAGAAGATTGACTATCACAACAATGAATGCTGTATATTTAATGAGTGAGGCAACTGTTTTGACAGTCATCGAGTAATTCAATTGATCGAGAGACAAGATGTGTCACAATCTGTCAAAGTGACAACGAATGATTGATGACATTGTACATTCACTTTGTGGTAATTAATCAGAGCAGCACATTGCAATGTCAGGAAAGACAGAAAACTGTAGGAAATGTAGAGGCAATAACTGCGGTGCATTTCAAGATCTTTACCTGGTTCTGAGATTTTCCACCTGGCATCACAAATTGTGCAAATGAAACAGAAAGAAACATTAAAATAAAAAGGATTCAACTGGTGTCAGCTGCCTAAAGTAATAAAGATCAAAATTACAGACGTATTCAAACCCTACTTTTGGAAATTGAGCAACATCTGCTGCAGTTTTTGCGGCTAAAATGAAACGTGAACGATTTAAGGTGAAAGCAACAAAAATGACATTATGCTGCTTCTAACTAACACCTGAGCATCATGTATATTAATCAGCATGTTGAAGACAAGGACAACAGAGAATAAACAAGGTGGGATATAACCAGAACTTTGCTGGAGGTATCTGAAATTCTCATGTCCAACCAAAATGTGAGACAACACTGACAGAGCAAAGGACAACCGAGACAGATGCTCCTACAATTTCATTATCAGCTCTGTGTGTGGGACGCCACGTAGGTTGGCTTTCGCAGAGCACCGATCAGCTCTGATTAATATCCCCCTCGGTCAGACCAGACCAATGACATCATTGCTGCTGAAGTATGCTTGTAAACCTCCACCTCCTACCCAGGGTGCATTGAAACAACTGTGAGAGGAGGAGTGGAAATCGGTTGGATTGCCGCAGGTGCCCGGCATACAGCTGCTGTTGTGATTAAAAACGCCCTACTCAGCCTCGAACTCTCCTTCAGTGATCAAAAACGCACGCAAGTAAGCTCAAACTCTCCTTCTGTTCTTTAGTGACGCACACACTCGACCGTCACGCCACTTCGCAGCTAAATCGTGCATAAAAAAAAAAAGGCAAAAAAAAGTGTCAAAGTGAAACAACAGCCGGCGTAATGAGCAGCCATCGAGTCTTCCCCTCTGTCCCCAACATCTGCTCTCTCCACAGCCCGGGCCGTTTATCCCCTCAGTCCGCCCGGACCACATGCGAAAGTAAGTCTGTGCTGTGTTAACATCGTCGCGGGCAGCCATGCAGTAAATGAGTGGCTAGCCTGGCCTCTGCTAATACAGCGCCAGTTCCTACACTGGCTCTGAGGCAAGCAGGCAGGAGAGCTGGGACCAGATGTAATCACTCTCAAGATAGAGGTGGGAGGCAGATGGGGAGAGGAAGAGGAGGAGGAGGTGGAGAAGGAGGAGGAAGAGGAGGGAGGAGATGTTACAAAGAGAGATGCTATGTCAGTTTACTAGTGGTACATTCTTACAAAACACACCCGTGTCTCACCCGAGTGTAAACCTGTGTGGTGAGGAACAACTTAGGGAGATTTTGAACACCAGGTACAGCGATGGCCTGGAGGCGTGATACGTGTGTGCGTGCGCGAATTCAAACACGCCCTGAGGCAAGAGAGAAGGTGAATCTCTAGATGCATCACCTGAAGGCTTCCTGCTCCCTTCGTCTCCTCTCTCCTCAGACTCATAGCCGCTCTCCCTCTTTACTTAATCCAGTCTCAGAGACAGATGCCTCACTCCATTATGAAGCTTCAAGAGGATTGAATGAGAACAAATATTAGAACCGTCCTCTTTAAATTGAGTTGCTCTCAAATTTTGCACACAATGCCTCAGACGCCTGACAGCTTATAAATCCCTCTGCACGTCTGTAAGCTCATCTCTGATCCCTTCTGAAGATGATTTGATAGTGAAACAACTGAGAGATCTTAGCTTTCACTTAGATTCACCTGTTTGGGCTATTAGTTTATAATCAAAGGGGTTTTTTTGACAGAAAATGAATTTATAAAACACTTTGGACTTGGAAAGCTGAGACAGTGACAACTTCCCTGACAATTCTTTGAGGAAGTGTGTTGAATTAGATATTCAAGATTTTGAATGAACTCCAGAAATAGTTAACAGCAAATGTCATCAGCTGAGCTGAGACGGCATTGAGAGCGTTGAGATGGTGGACATTTGGAGAAGATCGAAGGGGCGAGCCACATCTGAGGCCAGAGCCTTTTATCATGTGACCACTGTTGACGCCTTCATGTCAACTCAGCCATCCCCATGACAACTGATTCAACTGCATCCATTCAGGAAGACAGAGATCTGCATGAAACTACTACTTACGGTAGAACCGCACTGCGGTTCGATCTCACCTTAAAATTTGACATTAAAACATGCTATCCAGCACCTCCCGTTGCAGAGCATGATTTACAGTACACAGTTCTTGCTCTTACTATTTTTGAGGCACCTTTAAATTCGGAGGTAGTGCTGAGATGTTCTTACACTGCAACCCAGTGATTCTACATATTCCCATAAGGTGTTCCTGTTAGTCACTTCTGTAATCCATCATTTACTACTGTGGTTGCTAAAAATGGATGTTTCAAGGACGGGCCAAGATTATGTAAGCATAAAAATATCAAAATCACAATATTAAAAACTCTTTAAAATATGCAGTTATGCAGCAGCTAATGACACGACAGCTCCCAGGTGTTGCAGTGATGATTTCTGGGTAGTCAAAAGTCAAAAAAAACATTATCAGAGCAAGAGATGGAAAGATTTGTCACTGTAAATCAAGCCCAAACAAATGCTGATACATCAGCATATGCCTAAAGACTTGATTTTTTTTTACTGTTAGATGAAAAGCATATTTATTTACATTCTTAATTTGTGCCATTTTTTTAACAGCTGACAGCGCAGATAACCAAACATTGCAATGTTTGCGTTATCGAATATTGTGGCAAAATGGCAGCAAGTCAAACGAATGCTAAGATTTGGTTGCCGGAGTGCCAAAAGACGCATCAGATGGGAATCTACGTTCCCCGTCGGAGCGCTTTCCCTCCTCTGCCGCACTTTTCCATATTTATCTCCAGGAAAGGCGGACGTGACGACACCCAGCAGGCTCTGGCATTCAGCGAGGTGATTAAAATGTTCATTAACACCGATGCGTCCAGGTGATGAAATCTGTCACACACCCCTGCTGCGCCCACATGGATACGCCTGTGAGATATGGCGGCGCAGGTGCATAAATCCGCGCACACGGGGAATCGGGCAGCGACCACCTGGCCCCACCTGTGACAAACAATATACGATATATCACCTCTCTTGTGCCAGGTAAATAAACAGTGTGTGTTGGATTAATTGTAATATATACACACAAACAGACCACCCTCTGCTGAATAAATGAAAGTTCCTCACACCTTTGAGCTGGTAAACATGCCCAATCTGTTGGATTAAGGCCTGAGAGGCTAAACAATGTGAGCTGCTGCCCGGCTTCTCTTGTTATGATCTGAGGCTGCGGCTGATCGTGTGGGCACAATTAATCTCAATTCACATAGAGAATGACTCATCACTTGCTCTTTTACAGTCGGCCTACTGGGATGTAAATAACTTTATAACATAAACCACTTACACACCAGTTACAACGCTTTCATACCCACCTACAGTCGCTAATGCACAGTTTAATTTCAGCTTCACACACTCGTCGATACACACAATGTCTCACCTACACTCCCTCAAAGGGACACGGGACTCGTCCGCAAGAAGACAATTAACACTAATACAGTATCTCAACGTGCACACATATGCACATTTGCCCTGACAAAACACATACCTACACACATTTGCTTTATAATGACCCCCCTCTCGCCACTGTGACCTGCTTTTCTCACATTAAACCCCAAACACACTCAGCTTTCCATTAGTTAACAAGTAATGAAAATCCACCTCCATAATAACACACACACACACACACACACACACACCATATTGTTGGTTTAACAAAAACAGGTCAGCTCTAGAAAACAATATAACTTCACTAAGTTTTAATTAACATGCTAACACACTTTAATGCATGCGCAAAGCAGGCTTGTGCACATAAACAAAAATGCGCACACACACAACTTAGAGTGTTAGGTGCCATTGGGGATAAGATGGGGTCTAATGTGTGAGGTCCTGAGCTCTGCAGACAACTTTCATATTTTCATTTCAGCATATGATATACTAGCACAGTGTCAACTTCAATTAAAAATGTAGGCAAAGGGAAAAAGCTGATGCAAGGTAACTCAATCCTTAATAATGGCTAATCATGATGAGCCTAAGGCCGTATTCAGAACAAATCAGGTGTTGTGGTGTTGTGTAGAGGGCTGCTAGGGGTGTGTTTATTTGTGCTGAACATAACTGCTATGAAACAATGTGAAAATAACTTTTTATTTTACTTTCTCGATATGGGCGCTCCCTCATTCTCACTCACTGTGTATGTCGCTCAACCAACTCTCCCTCTCTCTTAAACCATCAGACACAAACCAAATGAAACTGTCACTATTTTGCAGCACAGATTTAGAAGCTGGGTACATGACATAAACCAAGCCAGAACACAACAGGTAGAGTATGACAGTTTAGTCCATGAACTCCACCTGGACAGCGCTCAGCTTCAGTGATATTTCAGGCTGACTGTGGAGAGGTTTGACCAGTCTGTTCGTCTGATCGGCAGCGTGATGTCGGTTTACGTTTCTGCAAAAGTTGAATCTGGCTCAACTTTGACGTAGGTCCCTGCGTTTTTTTCCAAGCAACCCTTGCGGTCCGCACTGGCGTAGCCAAAACGTACTACCCCCACTCAAATTAATGGACAAACCTGCGTTGGTAGCACCAGATTTGGTCTGAATCTGACCTAAAAGGAGTGGCGAAGCTAGCATTACAGCTACTGCTAGACTAACTCATGGTGATTTCAGTACCCAACCAAAAGAGAATATTCTTGCTTTTCACCCATTCATCATACTTTTTCACGCATACATTTTTTTTCTTGGACAAAACCTTACTTTCTTTAGTACAGTTTGGTACTGTCATGTATTTACAATAGTACAGTCATTTTTGATCATGCCCCTTTGAAACTGGTCTTATCTAATTTAAGCCCAATAGATCCCACTGGAGATTTAACTAGGTCCTCTTGTCTTATGCCGAGGAGTCAGATTATTTCCCACAATGCATATGTCCATTAATCATGGACAGCCAGGAAAATACAACCATCGAAGCTCATCTCAGATGCAGATAGAGTTACTGCTACTGCCCCAACCCCGGAGCTATATAAAGAACGAATGATGCATCGGGCAGAGTTACATGCTTTCAACTAGACAAGCAGAACGTGCTTGTCTTAAGGCTTAACGCATAGTTTATGAACAGGGAGAGAAGCCAAGTAGAGCCCTTGCACATAGCCTAAGACATTTATGTATAAATTAGACGCTTTAGACAAAGTTTACTCAGTTTCCTTCTCTGCCGAAAGCTTCTTTTGATTTAATCCTAGAAACCAAATCCGAGGTCAAGGGAATAATAAATATGTTTATTTATCCTATATTTGATATGGAAGAATCTTTCAAGCTTACAAAATTTACTGACCCTAAACCTCAAAACACCTGTAGTACAAACACACTGTCCTGGTGCTCTGAACTCAGTCCGGGCAACCCAGCTAACAAACTGAGCTAACACAAGTTAACAGCAGCTGAATTATGGACATTTTTGTCCATCTATAATTACACTACAACTACAACACACTGGATATCAGGGTGTATTTTAGATCATTGGTTCCCAATATTGGGGTCTCAACTCCCACTGAGGTTGAGATAAGATGACAATGAGTTGAAAGATGCTGAAATCCCCACAAGTGAGGTGAGGGAGGTGATAATTATCTGGGGCTTCATCAATACAAGCAACCTCTTACACATACAAGTAGTTATTTCCTACACTGTTCATGTAAAAATGATTGAAACTGATAATAGCAGCTTCATGTTCACAGCTGCCCCCAAACACACACACACACACACACACACTCACACACAGCTGACACCTCACAGCAAGATGCCTGACCTCCCCGAGGCCATACAAGGGTAAAGCGAAGCGCACAGAGGGGCAATAAACGCAGATCTGTGTGTGTAATGAATAAGTTACACACTCCTATTAGGGCAGGCAGCGGTGACAAATGCCTCTCATTCACTCATTAGGCCACTGGCTGTCGCAGGAAGGAGGAGAGACCGAGGCGCAGCAAGGGAAGCTTATTGGGTTTTAAACGGCCATGTAATCCATTTCCTTATTGGAGATGAATAAGCTGCTGTCCGCGGCGGGTTTATTTATGGGAGCGAATTAAACACGTACGCAGTGACAGGCGAAAAGCAGAATGAATCAAAGTGCAGGTCTGTTCACTGTTCACGTCTACTCCTGGTGGGGAACACACAGGTGAGAGGGGGAAAAGATATAAGGGGTTCATACATAAAGTATAAATCATAAAAAAAATGGGGAAGACCAAAGAAATAAAAATAAAGAAACTACACAAGGTTATTTATCTTTAAAAGATAAACACATTTTATTTTCAGGACCAAAAAAGTCCCAACTATTCAGGGGGACTAAACAAATAAAAGATATGAAGTCAAATAAAAAAGAAATCTTTAAAGGTCACTCCTTCCCATTTTTGCTGTTCCTACAAAATAAGAGCACTGTTGTAAGTGGAATAATGGACTGCATAGAAATGAGAGGGAACAGACCTATCACACGACTCTTGACGAGAAAATAGAAGAGAGGGAATTCCATCTTGCCACACTACCTGCCCTCTGACCCTTTATCGATCTCCTTGAGTGTCCTTGGCGTTCCCAGCCAGCACTTGACAGGTTAATAACTCCCGATCTCTATCCCAGTCCTTTTTTTATATACACAACACATCAGGCCAATTTCAGCTGACCATGCAGCAATCCAGAGGGAGGAGGTAAACCCCGTTTCCCCAGGTTCGGTGACTATCCCCCTTCGGGAATCAATCTCACAGGTAAAGTAGTCAGTCAAACACCAGCCAGTCAGCCAGGTAGCCATTAAACCTCCCCCTGGGAGAATGAAACGCCTTGATACATTATCTCCCGAGACACAGAGAGCATCCAGTGAGAAGGAGACAGCGCAGGTTCTCTGAGAAAACGAATGTTTTCTTATCCAGTCAGTGCCTTTGTTTCCAGTCCTCGCCCTCTATCATTGACCTCAAACAGAAGCACTCTATCTTAACTCGCACTGTCCTTAACCCTCACTGCTTCTCACAAGCTCACATCACTTAAGGCAATGGACTGCCAGCAGTAGAACCTTTTCTTTTCCTAGTGACCTAAAACATTCAGAGCCAGATCCAGGATCTGTTATATATCACTGTAAATTTTAAAGTAAAGAATTATCTTTGGGTCTGCATTTGGATCAAGTCCTACTTATCCTTGGGTCTATTCCAGTCCAGTCAGATCCAGTCTGACCAGACTCTGGTTCTTTTTTCTTATTGGCACGTGTTATGTTTTTTATGTTTGGCTCTGTCTTTCACACGTCCTTTTTTGGATTGGGTACCCAAATCTGAGAAGGATGCGCATAGTCAAAAGGCAAAATGGTTGAAAGAACGCATTCTGGTGTGTTGTCACATGACAAAATGCAAACAAACTTCAATAAATGTCGTGCTCGTTTAGAAAATTGCGGACTTGGTAAATGAACTTGTATTTATAGAGCTCCTTTTTGATCTACTGACCACTCATTCAACCCACCCGCCCAGGCTGCCATGCAAGGTGCCAACTGTTCATCAGGAGCGGTACAGTGATTCCTGTCCGAAGCACTCACACGGAAACTAAGATCACCCATACACACACATTCAAGCAACAATGTCACCGCTACCAGAAGCAATTTGGGGTTCAGTAGTTTGCTCAAAGACACTTCGACTGGACTTGGGGGAGCTGGGAATCAAACTGCGACTCTCTGATCACAAGATGTTGCACAAACGTTCCTGGATCTTCTGTGTAAAACTGGGTTAGAGTGTGTGTGATGATCCAACACGTGTCTGTCCCTGGAGATTTCTCTTCATCTAACTCTGCCTTACAGTAAACATGACTGTCACTATTACACTACAAGTCCTCTGGGGTTCGGCTAATGGCTTCTCTTAATGGCGAGCACACATGCAAATGCACAAATACACACACATGTACACGCACACCTATGTAGAGCACTTAAACAAAACTGGAGCTACGCTAATGTGACATGTAAAGTATACATACAGTACGTCCTGACATCGACTATGGCAACGTATGCAGATTTTCAAATTCAAGTACAGTATTGTGATTCCCATGAAGAACACTCTCATACTATTCTCTCATGTGCAAGTATAAGTAGAGAGGGGAAATCCCCCAAACAAACAGAGATAGACGGCATCACGCAGGAAAGAATAATTACCACTCCTTTGAAACAGTATAGAGGAGAAACGTCTTTTGTGCAGTGTCAGTGGGGCTGACAGCGCCTGAGGAGCGTTCGAGAGATCACGTCTGCAGCGCAATCATAAGACAGGAGGGGTTTCAAAAAGGCAGCACACTGATCACGGGGAAGCACGCTGACAGCACATGAAAAAGGGGAACTCGTGCATCAATTCATCCTCGTCTTTTTTTTTTTTTTTTTCCAAGATTTTTGCTCCCCCTAAACTGCTCAAACGTTATTCCTCCTCCTCTACTCCCAACACACACCAGCAGACTGTGGTAGGCAACATCAAAGTATGATGGAACGAGGCACATCATTAGCAGGAGAAGACAGAGGCGAGGGAGGATGAAATCATTTAGACGCCGCTGTGGAGAGGGAATTACTATGCCTGTCGGGATGGAGGGGAGCGGGGATGCAAGGAGTGGGAAAGACAAGAGGGATGGAGGAGGGGTGAAAAGGGAGAGGGAAAGGGTACGAATGATGGGAGAATGAAAAGTCAACATGAACGAGAGCGATAATGAGTGGCGGGAAAACAAGAGGGGTAAGAAACAAACAAAAACTAGAGATAAGAGAGAAGAATCAAGGCTTCATGACAAACAGGAACAGGTTTGTCAAGCGGTTGAGCTGGGTGATGGCTATTTCCTGATGATATAAGTGCCTTTTCACGTGTGAGGGATTCACCACGGCTCCCTCCAATCATCTCCCATCGTCAGTGTTCCTCCCTGCCGCGCTCTCCGGTGTCAGCGCTCTGTTTGACAGGCTGAACACGGTAATTGCCGAGAACCAGAGGGATGAAATGTGCAACCGCTGTGATGTTTTAAACATGATGCCATTGTAGGACGAAGTTGTATAGGCCTGCGCTCGGAGATGTTGTCAACTTCATCTTCAAAAGATCCAGCTTTTGAACGTGTCTTGAAAGAAAACATTAACTTTTGGGAGATTAGTTGGTGGTAAATTTGTATATTAAAGTCCAGTTTCATACAACTTGAATCTTAATTTAGTCGTTTGCGTCATCATTCCTATCTTTAAGAATAACATCGTATTCAACAAGTCAATTGCTGGGATCTGAGAAGAAAGCACACGGTCAGAAGATCTGACATGTTTTAAACAAAACTCAACATCTGACAAACTGGATTTGGAAGAGAACAAAGGCGAAGGCACAGCAGGGTTGGGTAACACTGTAACAAGTAGTAGAAGGGATAAAAATTTAAATATCACTAATTTCATTACAAATAATAATCCCAATAATGTCTTGTTACTCCTGATTTTGTTATTTTCGTTATTTTCTGGGCCTGTTTGCATTGTATTCGGAGACTGATGGAGGTTTGATGTCAATTTCTTCTCTGTAGATAATATCAAAGGAAGAGAGGCGCACCTCCTCCACTTTTAAGTTAAATGTTGCCTCATCTAAATATTGAGTCATCTTAGCTGACAGACAGTCACTGCTAGCTTTGCCTGCATACAGTTGGTAAGACTTCAAGCAGAGGTCACCTGCTTCTGTTCAGAGTTGTGGAGCGTGTCAACGCCGTGGCTTCACTGTGGCTTCACTTCTCTGAGGTCTGCGAGGCTTCACATCAATCTTTAGAGATTTCTGTTTTGTGGTTTTCTGAAGGACAGTAAAGTAAACTGCTGTGAACTATAGCTGCTGTTAGCTAATGTGAGCTCAGCGTGGCTCAGCAGCCTCTATGGACATAATGGCAGAGGAACAGAGGAGAAGAGGACGTTGATGTTGGAAGCTAAGAAGAGAAAAAGAGAGTGGCCAAGTGAGAGGCCACGGAGCAAGAGTAAATCTGAGGCTGACTTTTAGTCATTGGTGAGAGCTTGGTGAAGTAAAAGGCTGTTGCTTTATATGATGGTTTATTAGAAATAAAATAAAATAATGTACATCTCTTTACCTCTCTGTCTCCCAAAACATACAATAAAACTGACAAACACGCCCTTCAGGGTGTCACAGATAACCGCTTTCCCTCCCGCTATCCCCCAAAATGTAATTAACCATTATACAACCCCTCTATAATCTGCCATGTTCATTTTGTTTGCCTTTGGTACAGCAGGGCCTTATCTCACCAGTCTTTACACAGAGCAGCGCTTACACCTCCCCCCGCCGGCAACGGGGGAAACAAAGTCAAAGTTATCAAATCTACCCCAAAACAACAACAAAAAAAAAAAGGATAAGTCAGAGTCAGAGAGATAGAGTGAGAGGCTCACTCACTGTTTGACAATGCTTCACACCGTAAAAAGGCAGGTTAGTCATCTAAGCCCCTGAGAAATGCATCAGAACTGATCTGGGATGTGGAGGAAACTGATGACCTTATTTTTCTGTGTGTGCATCAAAGTGCGGTTCTGTTTGAGAGCAAAATAGATGGACTGGGACACAGATATGAAATCTAATTTCAGGTCATAATAATGTAGTGTGTGTGTGTGTGTGTGTGTGTATGTTGTTTACCGTCATTGCCCTGGCTCCCCTCTCTCTTCAGCATCTGCACCGCCCCCACATACTTCTTCAACTGGACCTTCAGGACCTCATTCTCCCTGCACAAACAGACACACACATAGCTTACAACCACAGAACAATCAAAGTAAGGAGGCTATAACCACAATACACTGAACGTTGAAGTATTACAGACCTTTTAATGTCAAATATCATCGCTTTGATTGTTAACAGACGAGATAAAACTTGTGCGTTTAGAGAAAATGTCACAGTAAAGACGCTCAAAGTGACAAAGGGTACAGTTCTGACCAACATTTCTGGGAGCTGCACCAAGCCGGTAACAGGGAGATGTTTACTCTGTTTCATGACAGCATGCGGTAGAGGGAGACGGTGTGAAACTTGTTGTGACATCTTGTCACCTGAGGAAGGTTGAAAATAAAAACATTTGAAATCTAATCCAGGTGGTCAGACTGAGATATATTTACAGAGATGCGACTTGACTCGCGTCGCAACCCTCCTACAGCATAACTGCAGCCAGGCCAGCGACAGGTGGCTCAGAGACAGTTTCTACACCTGATATCAACATAGATCTCTGATGGTTTGACTGTAAACTGTAAAAAAAAAGGTGTATTTTGGCTGCTCCTCCATTTGTGAACATAAGATCTCTGTGTGATTAATGTCATGTGTTACATATTTCAGCGTTTTCTATGATTTCTATGATCCAAGTGTCCTCCAAGTGAACTGGCATTGATCGTCACTCAGGGAAAATAGTGCTTTTAGCGAATCTTGAGCTTAATACCTCGATCACTTCAGCTCTTTTGTTTTGTGTGTTCCTTTCAGACTCACTCAGCCATCTCAACCCCCACAATGCATTTGGGAAAACCTGCTGTAAGGCCAGAGCTTATTGACAAACATCAATGCTTGGCCTCAACAATGCTCTCATGTGGCTCAGGAGGTAGAGAGGGTCATCCACTAATCAAAAGATCCTCCAGTCTGCATGCTGAAGCGTCCTTCAGCAAGATACCAAACCTCAAAAGGCCCTGAAGGCTGCACCTAAAAACTGATGATGAGCAGTCGGCACCTTGCATAGTAGCTAGTGTGTATGAATGTGTGTGTGAATGGATGAATGGGATACTTAGTGTAAAAGAACCTCGAGTGATCAGAGGACTAGAAAGGTGCTACTGGATTAGTTCCTGTTTTGGAAATTAATCAAAAAGTCATTTATCATATACGACAGGAATCAAGATCTTATAAAGGACATCAAAAAAAAAGTACACCTGTGCTTTGTCTTTCAAATATCAACTTAATTGTAGTTGTTAGTTTGTAGGAACACAACATATCACAAAAACTTATGATAAATCGATGCAGAAAGCAGCCAGGAAATCAAATTAACATTCAAATTCAAATCAGAAGAGATAAAAGTGAAGGAAACATTGCAACATCTGGCAAGCTGTAATAAAGTGCAACCATCAAACACATAAATAAACTCTATCTGCTGCATAATGTTCATATCTGCAAAGATAAAGTCCTCTTCTGTGTCTCCCTCCGTCTAGACAGTAAAAAAGACAGACTTGTGTTTAGCAAGTGAGAGCTAAAATGAATGTTGATGCATTTTAAGAGCGCTTGTAAAGATAATCCGTCAGATAATGACTTCATCTTCATGGGTAGAAGATGCAGGTTAATGTCGTGAATGGGGTCGTGGCTACAGCCCAGTGAAGCTACAGTCCTACATTTAGCGCTGCTCAGAGCTCTGGTGGTTTGTGTATGTTTGACCACGGATGAGGATGCAGACACAAAGACACGGTAATGAAGAAGTGAGCAGTCTTTTTACAAGCCGTAACCGGTTGAACATCATCGACTTTGGGGAGGAAATCAATCAGAGATGGAGTGCGGCTTTATGCCCTTGGCGGTTAAATTTAACACCCTTTGTCTTGCTCTGCCGCTACCCCCCCCCCACCACCCCTCATTCTCCATGGCTGATTTTCAGTGCCCTGCTTATCAGTGTTCATTCCCCACCAACAAAAGAGTCGCATGCAGGGAGACCTCCTGAATCCACACGACGAGCTCTCTGAGGAGCCGTCCACGTCGTTATCAGAACCACCCGCAGCCCAGACACTGTTCCACACTGATTAAATTATAGCTGATACACCCTGCTTGCTCTAAGTGTGTGTGTGTGTGTGTGTGTGTTTGTGTACGGGCTCTGTGAGATACCCAGACATTCAGATGTGTCTCATTTTACTGAGAATGAGTCTTGTGTCTGCTGTTACACCAGCAGGCAGATTACAGCATCTGACAAAATGTTAGTGAACTGGCAGCGATAGTTGACACTCAACAAATCTAGAGCTTAATACCTCGATTACTTCGGCTCTTTTGTCTTGTGTGTTCCTTTCAGACTCCTTTCAGAAAAGAGATGACACCGTTTTATCTTCACAAAGGTGAAACATCAATCTTCAAGTCAAACAACTACATGTGTCCACACTACACTTTTCATGTCTGTCAACGTTTTAAAAGGTGTTACTAAAGCTAGGGTTGTTGGGGTTAGGAGATAGTTAGGAGTTGTACTAAATTTAAATGTCATGTGTATATTTTTGTCGTATTAGTAACTGCATTGAACCTAATGAACTTAGTGCTCTGTCAATCTCACTAATAGTAAATAGAGAAGAGGATCAGTGGAATATAGCCAAGCTAATAATGTGGGGGAGGCGTAGCTGAAATTATCACAACTTTTTGTTTATTATTATTTCATAGAACAGTCAAAAAGAGACAGGAAAGGAGGGACAACACGCAGCAGAGGACCACAGGCCAGAGTCGAACCTGGGTCTCTGCAGCAAGGACTCAGTCTTTCGTAAATGGGACGCACGCTACACCAGTTTAACAAGTAGCTGGTGAACATAGTGGAGCATTCAGCAGCTCAAGAGTCAGAAGTTTCCTTCAGGAGTTCTTGGAAACCAAAAACAAAGCAAAGAAAAAATACTGGACTTTCATACATTAGGTGTTGAGATGCATGCTAATGTTGCTAAATTTGCTGGATGTGTAAACAAAGAATTCTTTTGCTAATATGTTAGCTGCTGGGATATGTCAAAATATCAAAAGGCCAATTACAATTAGTCTTGCTTTTATTTTCCGTTTTAATACTTAATAATGCTGCTTTTATTTGTGTCATCATAGTTTTACATCTCTATAGTGTTTAGGTTAAAATGCTGAAACATTTCTAGTACCCTATAGCACAAAACAGACTGACAAACAAACTTGGACTGAAGCTGTGCCATCAGTGCCGTCACCACTCGGTATCTCCTGTCCTTTTCTCACATGTTCCATTAGTTGAGGTTTTTTTAAAAGCTTGCAATCCATTATGTACTTACATAATTTCAGCAGTTCTAATGGCACGCCGCAATTTAAGATGCTGTCAATAGAAAACAATTGTTCAAGAACACCACTTGTTTGTTCAGTCTTCTTTGTTCAGAGAATCATTTCTCCACAGCAGAGTTTCATAGCTCTGAATAAACAACACTTTAAGTATTGTGCCTCCGCTTGAATTTCTTTTCAGGTCACACCCGCCTGATAATGAACATATTTTGCAGAATTATTGATTGCTCACTCGCACAATTGAAATGTTTTCTGCTGATGTAATGTGCTTGCTTTTTGAATCATTCAAGACGGTAAACGCTGCTTGCAAATGAATGTTTAAACATGAAAAATATCACCTTGTGAAATATATTAGATCAACTTCAGCCCTGTTAAGACACTAAATCAGTAGTCAGGCATATCAATACGGTTCATTATTAATAGGGTTTCTTTTTACTGATTCCAATTGCAGATTTATTCAAATGTATCACCTTTTTACCCAGACTTTCTATCAGCTTTAGTAAAATACATAATTTACACTGGAGTAGCCTGAGGTTCTCTGCATGGAAAATTATGCATGTGTACCACCTGTGGTATGAAAAGATGTACCGACACAATAACCAGAGGACAAAATTCTCTACATTATTATATCAGATATGGAGACAAACACACTCATACAAGACAAAATCCTGACACAGGTGTAGATCACACCGAAATTACACTGTGCATCTACAATAAAAGAAGTCTTGAGGGAAACTGAGAGGCAAATATGTGGGAACATCGTTCTAACAACAGTCTCACATGCACAGTACATTTTCAAATCCAATTTCAGAGCAGACTGATAAAACACAACCTGGGGGTGTAAAATACACCCTCTGTGTCCTGTCTGTATTTCAGCGGCTTCCCTCAGGTCATACAGCAGTTCAGGCCGCCGCATGCCGAATCAAACACCCCCCATGTGGAATAAACCTACTCATTACTTGCCTGCTTACATACACATGTATTTTATTTTTTTTGGTTTGAACATGGAAAGACTTCATGGTGGCGCAAGAGGGAAAGTCAGGGGTTCCCAAAAGTCATTAAAATACATCATCTGGGAACCATGAATGTCCATCCAATCTATCAAGTAGCTGTTGAGATATTCCAGTCAGGACAGAGAGTCCAAGGAGGCGGACTGAAGAACAGACTAACAGACTGGGTGCTAGAATTGCTACAACATGATATTGTTGAGATTAAATGTTTTTTCTTCCTTTTTCCTAATATAATCATGACCATTTACATTTATCTTGTAAGAACTTGGCCATCCTGATCCACAAATGGACTAAATTTTTCAGACATTGACAGTATAAAGTTGTGAAGCCCAGAGTGTGGTGGCTCTGGCCGCCACCATGTTGGTGTGTAAAGATGTGCATCATTGGACCTGAGGTGGGTTGAATGCATGGATGTTTAAAAAAGCCATCTGAAACGGCACCCACCTGTTAATCAAAGCAGCCACATTGTTGATAACTTTAACCCTGAATATAATTTGAATGGGTGAATTATATCAAAATTCAGCCTCTGCACAGCTGTCATAAACAGAGAAATTACCTATACAAAACTGTTTTTTTGTACCAGGCTGTAAACATGTTTATTTCTGCTGTAACACTGGGCACTTTAATATGGGGGCTTACAGTGACGTTACAAGGAACTGCAGTTTTTGGCACTTCCACATAGGCTTCATTTCACAGTTGGTTTTAGCACTACCTCTACATGCACCATGCAAGTGGCTGATTCACTTACACGGTAACTGAAAGCATTTCTGATAATATTTTCTCCCTTGCTAAATTCTGCTTTAGATATTTGAGCCAGTGAGTAAACTACCTAGCAGACAGAGTGTTTATATTGCATTTGAATAGTTGTATGCTATTAGGCTCCAATCCTAGATTTCCGTGTTGCATTTACTTCCTCAACACCTCTGGCAAGTCCATCATTACAGACTCAGCTAAGTGGACCCACAGGATAAAATATGAATGATGGATAACAAACAAAACTAAACTACAAAGCCCTCGGGGAGATGTACAGTTTTCCTAACCCAGAAACCGCAGTAAGAAACAGCAGCCTTGGCTCTGTGTTGATGCTTTCCATTTGAGAGCGATCCATTAAGTTCTTTGATGCTTTGCTTCTACTGAACGTTGGATCGCTGGAAATGCGAAGTGTTTGAAACTCTAAGTGTCTTCTCTGCCTTCAGGGACAGTAAAGTTTTAAATGAGTGTGTCCAAAGTGAAGTACTTGCTCGGCATCTCTGTTGCAAAAATTGCATCCTTTGTCCAGCTGACATGGGACCAGCCACAAGCTGACGTTCTCATTAAGGGCAATAGTGTGACCCAGAAACGTTCTTCGCATGAATGTCCGCTCAGAGGATAGGCCTATTAACTATGTTGATTAATAAAACCATTGAAATGACCTCATATTCTCCAATATGAAACATGTGTACGGTGTACAAGAAGAGTTTGCGATTGTTTTTGTGTGCAAAAGAAATAGAGGGAGGAGGAAAAGCTGGGAGCCTTGGGGATGGATTTAAAGAAATTGTGTGCAAATAAAGGAGATAGTGAAAGGACAGAAAACAGTGTGTGTTTGAGAGATAAAGAAATTCTTAATATTATCTATGAAAGAGGGAAAGTTGGTGATGACTGTAAAGTTTGTGAGTGTGTTTTAAATGAAGCAAATATTGTAAAGGACTATTACAAAGAGAGGGAGGATATAGGATCTAATCTTCTCTTGAAGAATGATGATAAAAAAAAGTATCTCAAGAGGGAAGCTTAAACTTAAACTACACGCAGTAATTACTTAAGTTGAGTCGAAGCCCTGGGGTGATTTTTCTCTCCCTTGTATTCCCCCCACCCTTTCCTTTATTATCCCAGTGCTCGGTAGTCGTCTTAATGTGCAATAAACACAGCTAAATTGGATGTTCTTCAGGTACGATCTGGTTTTGTTTGGAAATAGCAAATGAGAACTACAAAGACGCCTTCAGAGACAGAGAGAGCTCAGTCGCTGGGTAATGCTCCTGAGTGCAATTTAGCGCTCAGCCTCTCTGAAAAAAAAAAAAAAAAAAGAACTTCAAGCATGCACTCTTGTGTCACACTTCCAAAGGTTCAATGCCCATAGCTGTATAAACACGCACGCATACATCCACACTCAAGCACAACAAGGTTATGGGGTTGTAGGGCCGGGTTGTTAAAACTTCAGCATTGAAGGAAAAAGGCCCCCCTGGGCAGAGTGACATAATTGACTTCCAAAAGAAAGAAAACAGCGAGCCTAAACACTCCCAACAAGTAAACTAGGCAAACTTCACAGCCACTTTCTCTGCCACTACTTAGATCAGCCGTACCAGACAGCCTGGAGAAAAGACGGCAGCTCTGCCAGCTAAGAAAAAGGCATCTGCTCCCATTTCTTTTGTTGTGTGTGTGTGTGTGTGTGTGTGTGTGTGTGTGTGTGTGTGTGTGTGCATGAGTATGTGTCCGCCTGTCCAACCGCCCCCTCTCCCAGTGACGAGGTACCACTTCCTGGCCCGAGCCCACTCGACTGGCCGCCTTCCCATCTTTCTGTTGCGAGAGTCCTGCTTTCTGCTCTGCCAACTGACGTCTAAGAACGGGGACAAGAAATAGTTAAGGGGAAAGAGAGAGACAGTGTGTGTGTCTGCGTGTGTGTCTGTGTGTTACCCTTGAGGGAATGAGTTTGTGGGTTAGACATTCAGAGCAAGGCCATTTTGGTTTTGAACATCTAATTTTAAAAGCAACAGTTTTTTAATGACTCAATGACTCTCATCATTAGCGGTGATAGTAAGTAAACAAAAGGCGCTGGGTGATGATCATATTGAGACGTGAGGCCAAATATCATTTGGGATTTTGGTTATCAAGTAAGGCTGAACGATTAGAGGAATAATGACTTACAATATTTCAGACAAATATTCAATTGCAGTTAAAAGCTAATTAAAGTTGTTGTTGGCTCATTACATTTTTATTTTTTTTTGCTACTGCAACTGACTATCCATAGCAACTATCGGCATGAATGTTTAATGTATCACGTCACCTGTGTGTTTGCGTCTTGCATGTGTGCATATTATACTAACAAATCTCATAAAAACATTGCTCATTAGCACTACTAGTGGTCAAAAACTCCACAAGGTACCTTTAAATCAAATCAAATTAAATTCTATTAAATTAAACATAATATTAAATAAGATAGGTTCGTGTATGCTTTCCAAATCGAAGTTAACCAATGTGATATTTCGAAAGATTTTTTAAATAGATAATTCAGAAAATTCTATAATATTAAAGTAATATTTATTTACTAGAAAATGCATCTCCTGGAGTTGAAGTTGAAAGTTGAAGTCGAAAATTTAGAGAAAGAAGAAGAGCAGAGGAGGATCGGTGGGTGACATCACAGGTCATGTGTCACACTCAGCAGAAATCTTTAACTTTGCTGATTAAGAATAAACTGGAAAAGATATCGAAAAGCTGTTTAAAAGTTTAAATCTGGTCTGTAGAAGAAAGTAGAAATAGAACTTCAAAGTGTAGTGGATTTGAAGATTTCTCCTATTCACTTTCATTTTATAAAATATACAAGCAGAGTAAAACAAAAGCTCATCACTCTGTTGGTGTTTTTAAGCTGCAAAAAGATACTCTATGTTTTCCAATTTTCTTTCCTATCTCCGAGTTGCAGCAGCAGAGTTAAATGACCCCCAACTGTCTGTTCTTCCGCAGTTATCATAGTCATATTACCAATGATTGGTTTGTCAAAATGTTCTTGCAATAATATTGTTATATTTGATTTGCAACCAGTGGAAAAGTTCAATAACAAGAAATCCAATAAGACCAGCTGACTGCAAACACTTTTACGGTTTTGCAGATTGCCGCTAAAAGACAGAATTACAAGTTCAGCACCAAGTGATGAGATTCTGAGTGATAAGTCGGTGAGAATCCATATATGGCGGTTGTATGCACGCGTACATACGTGAGGATTGTTACACGTGTGCTGGAATGTCTTCAGTCTGGGAGATGAGGATGTGGGCTGCTACAAGCGTGTGAGCAAGGGTCTTGCATCTTAATGTTATATTTGGGTAGGTGTGTGAGTAAGGGTCCTGTTGTATATCTGAGATTTGTGTGTGAGTAACTCAGTAAGTGAGCAGCTTCTCATTTTTAGCCCACTCCCCACTGCCGGAGTATACGTCAGCCGAAATCTATCTATGGCGGCTCGCTCATCCTCTGCCACCCCCATACACACCCGGGCTCAAGACAAACACACACACACACACACACACACACACACACACACACACACACACACACACACACACACACACACACACACACACACACACACACACACACACACACACACACACACACACACACACACACACACTTCCTTGGGTTTTGGGTGCTGCTCTACTACACAAGTACGACCACTAGGAGAAGCACTAAAATAAGCAGATGACTGGCGGCGTCTTCCTCAAAACAGCAGGACCATCTGGTGCTGAGGATAAACATTTAACCTGAAATTTTTTTTGCTCTCAGCAAAGTGATTCCTGTCAAAGTTAGCGCAGATTAAACAATCTGTCTCAAATAACGTTTCAATTAACTCAACAGCAGTAAAGCACTTGCGCTTGTTGCCGGTCAACGAGCAAGCCAACTGTCCTTTCAAGATGTTAGTGTTCGGGGTGTCAGATTTTATGTCAGGCTTTCTGACTCCCAATTCAACCCTTAGTGCGAGTGAATCACAAAGAATTGTGGGATACATAGCAACCGTTGCCAGTAGCCTCTTTCACTGAATGATGCTGACAGCTTCCAGCCCTCATTCAGTGGCTAGCTGCTCCTTCAGTGGTATTTATAGTCGCTATTGATCGAGACAGATTTGGCTGAGGAGGAAAAGCAGCACTTGAGATTTAGCGGCGGCCTATAGAATAGGCTTTGTGTGTCTTTGAGTGTGTGCGTGGTTGTGTGTAAAGGCGCTGTATGTCACAGTCACCTGCAGAGAGACAGTGGCGCCATTTAAAGTCCATCAAATTGTTCCGTGCGAACGAGGAAATTATCACATCTTAAAAAGCCATCAACAGCTGCACTGTCCTCACAAAACAACAAAGTCCCTACACACTTAACTTGAGTCACTCGATCAATCCTAGCTGGTGGCTTGACTTACTGTAGGAGGCTACTACACAGCGAGCCTGAGCACAGACTTGCTGGGGCTTTCTGTTTAGACTGCTGAAGGATGACTAATCCTCTATTTAAAGGGCTCAGGGCTCGACTGAAGACTTCTGGCATACAGGCAATCAATTGTAGATGTGGAGGTGACGCAATTCACTTTCAGGGAAACTGTAGGTGGTCACTTATTGGGATAAAAGGGTGTGTATGTGTGACTTGAGCAATGAAATGTAATGCGCAGTGAGACTTTGAAAAGAAGAAAAGTTCCCTGTGTTGTTCTGACATTCTTCCTCCAATACTTTTAATCATGAGTGACCTGAACTGGATGTGGAGACTGTATAGTGATGGCTGCACAAATATAGTTCCTTCCGCCGTCTGGGTTGAGAGGTATGAGGCACAGCAAGGCACAATCAGCCGCAATTAGGCAAGTTTAATCCAGGACATAAAGGTCCACGGGGCTTTGGTTCGGTTTAATGACGGCGGGAAGACAAACTTGCTCATCGTCTTTGAATGCGGACCATTTTGACTTGTCAAACACAGGTGCAGCTCATAACCTTAACGATGTATTCAACCTAGCCGTCGTTAATGGTATCAGTGACACCTGAGTATTTCCCGCTATGACAAAACGCCTGATGTGATAAAGCTTTACTCAAATGGGTTAGATGGCCGTGCAATTAAATCTGCATTATGTAAAAAATGTTCTGTCCCGCGGCTCCAAACAGCCATTATATATCTGCAGGGGGCTGATAGGTTAATGGTCAGTAACAATGACACGATCATTACAATGTCAAGTGATTCAGATTCTGGCTTTTCTAAAAAATGTTTGCCAGTAACAAACCACCCACAAGCAAAACAACAAAATAAAAGCTGCATTGCTGGACTGGAATAAAGTGAATGTACGTTGATTAGAGCAAACAGCAGCATGTGCCACTTTTGGAAATAAAGTTATTTCTTGTTTGCAGACCAGAGTGATACAAGTAAATAAATAAAATAATACTAAATAAAAACTACATTAGGAAACTTTTAGCCAAGGACAGTAGAAAGAACCCAAGGCAGGATGAATGACACCTGGGTGTTCAAATAAGTCATCTGTGACGGCACCTACCTATAAATCAAAGCGGCCATGCTGTTAACTATATGCATAACTTTAAGCCTTAATATAATTTGGACAGGTGAGCTAAATATAAATTCAGTACAGTTGTCATAAACAGTAAAGTTAGCTACAGAGACCAAAAATGTTTTTTTGTACCAGGCTGTAAACATGTTTATTTCTGCAGTGAAGTTGCACATTTTAACATGAGATTGACTCGTTCTGTAGCCAGCCTCAAGTGGACGTGTGAGGAACTGCAGTTTTTGGCACTTCCGCATTGGCTTCACTTCACAGCTACATGGTTTTAGCTTCTTCAGTCGGAAACAGTAGATCATTTTTTTTCTCCTGATTTGTTATTTCAAGGGCGGTAATTAACATTTATTTCATCACTGATTAATCTGCTGATTATTTTCTCCATTAATCACTTCACCAACTTGGTCTATGAAATGTCCAAAAAAGTAGTGAGAAATGCCTCTTACAGTTTCCTTGAGCCCAAGGTGACTTCCTCCAATCAATTTCTTTTCGGAGAAGTTTAATTTATTAAAAATGTGGAACAAACAACAGCAGGCATTACTCACAAAAGCTTCCCGGGAGGCTGTGAACAGTGAGTTTAGAGAAGTATTGCTGGGAAATGGCTTACAAAAGGTTTTTTTTAGACCTGACTAGATGTTTCAGCTCTAGTTACTTCCCCTGATGCTGAGCAAATAAGTAAATCTTCGCTGTCTCAGTTTGGGTTTGATTCTTTGTTACAGCTCTAATCTGTGTTAATGGATGATAGGATCGGTCAGTCTTTACTTTACCAACTTACTTGGCAAGTGCAGTTTTAATCTTCAATATTGCAGGCAGAAATTATTATATTAATGTACATTCTATAGACATCCCAGCTGTTTCCCACCTGGCCAGCGCCTGGACCTTGGCTGTGTGTCTCTCCTCGAGCTCTGCCAGCTTCCTCTTCAGCAGATCAGTTTCCTGCCTCAGGCCTGCTGAGTGCTCCATCTCCCCATCCAGCAGACTGCGAAGAGACCTGTCAAACACATGAAGCAGAACACAAGTATTTCACACGTTTGTGTACAAAATACGACCTAATCTTCTATATTTAGACAGAAATGTTGACATTCCAGTAATTTGATTTTCATAAGCAGTAGATCAGATAAACAATATTAAGCTTCTTTAA
This sequence comes from Argyrosomus regius, assembly GCA_946959425.1. NCBI lineage: Eukaryota > Metazoa > Chordata > Actinopteri > Sciaenidae > Argyrosomus > Argyrosomus regius. The sequence goes on from OX336900.1 coordinate 16,236,199, forward strand.
TTGGAGTAATAACTGACTGCCTGAATCGCATTCGGCTCTGAAATAAAACACGTAATCAACGCACATCTGTGATTGCATCGCAGTTATTTTAATTCCCCAAGCACAAATCACACTTTATCAGAAAAATCAAAACACGGCTTGGCAGAAGACTCAAACATAATCTTGGTCATTACAGAAAGTTATTGAACTGTATTTTGCAGTTTGTACTACGATCCTTTTTTGCGGCTGTTAAATGAGTATAAATCACAGCCTCCGGGGTCTTATTGCTAAAAACAAAACACAACGAAACAGTTTTCTTGTCCCACAAGTCAGCACAAAAAAAAAAAAAAGTGCAGCTCAGGATAGAAAGAAAACAAGCTGACACAATTTATACAGAAAGGTCACTCGATATCTTCTTCCATGTCCGTGTAAGTGTGTATATGTGTGTGTGAGGTGTGTGTGTGTGTTTGGTGGTGGGTTTTGTGAGCGGCCGATAAGGAGAATATATCCCAACGTACGTGTTTTGTTCCTCCAGCTCGTCCTTCCTGTTCATCATGGCTACGATGGCCTGACGCAGCTCCACTGCAGAAGAGGAGAGAAACCAGAGTGAGTGTTCACTTCACAAACGAATGAAATACACACCGGCACTACACACAGCAATATGCATAAACTAATAACCTGCAGTTTTCAATTGTAGAAATAACAGAATCCCACTTTCACGCCACACTTGCGAGATTAATGCTGCACTTTTATTTCCATCTTTAAGGTGAACTGCTTTGATAAAATCAAGCGTTACTTTTTTTTTTCTGCTGACAGAGGTGATACAGAATGATATCTATCTGATATCTATCTCACGTTTATTGCTCCAGTAAAACGCACACTTTTTTGGAAGCTGCTATAAAACTCTGGAGAAAGAAACTAATGCGAGGTAAATGTAGGGGAGGAAAACACTGGGTGCCATTACAATATTTATCAAGAAAATATGAAACTCTGTGTGGAAATCACAGAATGTTTCAGCAAAAATGGTGTCATTTAAGACAGCCGAGTGCACACCTACCGAATGTGAACAAAACAAATTACAAGTGAGTTATAGTCACATGAAAAGGGGTGTCATCTGCAGCAGGTCTTTTACTGTAATGATAATGTTTTTATATTCACATCATACGACTGTCAGCAGGACAAGAAAACCATCATCTCCTTGGTCATTTTGGCTCGTACATCTCAGCACCGTCACTTTTTATTGTGTCACCACTCAGAGCAGTCTCCAGCCAAAGTAGCTGAAAACCTCTCAATAATTCACTGATATATTCAGCTGATGTTTGCGCTTATTAAAATATTCTGGACCGTCGCTGTCACCTACCTCTAATATAATGGAAGTTCCTTCCTGTCTACAGCAAAATAAAATATTAAAAAATATCTCAAAAATGTTAATGGAACAAAGCTGTCACCCAAAACAATTTCCGGCGTGATGCTTTCAGATATTTCTCCAATGCGGTTTTAATTACTGAGCTCTCGTATAGTACTATAGATCAGCTGTTTTGCAAATGCTTGAATGTCAGCAAATCTATCTCAAAAATTGCTTGTACAGTCATCTAGTGATTAAAAATTGTGCAGTTGTTCTATCTGTATAGAGAGATGATATAAAATGATGTCAGTGTTGACTTTCTTAAGGTGTGTTAACAAGAAATCATTAGCAGCTAAGTTATTACAGTTTATCCTGAGGGGGACATGAATGTGCTGAACAAATGTCACTGCAATCCATCCAATAGTTGTCAAGACAAGTCAAGGGATCAGCAGTCATTGTCATACAATTAATGTAGGGTGTCGATCATCTGGGGACCATGAATGAATTTTGTGCCATCACTGCATATACAGTCATATATTTTGGATCACCAAATTCATTAGGATTCATCAACTGGGGACCATGAATGTCTGCACAAATTTCATGGCAATCCATCTAGTAATTATTGAACCCCATCAGTCTGAAGCCATGTTGCTGGCATGTCTAAAAAGACACATACACAGTGACAAATCCAGGATGTAATAATATCTGGGTTCATTTAATAAAGAGGGTTAAAGAACAATCTGCTTAAAGTCAGTTCAAATCAACACATTCATAACGTGGTAGTATATATTGAGTGGTATTTGAGCTCATCTGAGAGGGCTGTTGGGAAAAAGGGTCGGGAACCAGTGAAAAAACAAGTGACTGAAATATGTCATTTAGGATTCAGGGACACTATTCAATCAGTTAAAACTACTTTTTAAATTTTTTTAAATTTGGTGAAAATACCATCAACCCCCATCTAAAGTCCTCAATATCCTTTCCTGCCTTTAAGCATCAGTCAGTTGAACTGTATCAGCTGCAGTCATAGTCTGCAAGCAGTCAGCTGCCAGCTGATGCTAAAGATTTGGCAGATTTGAGGTGTGGCGGTACAGTGACTCATCTCAATAGTTACGCTTGGAGGTGCACATGCAGGTTTCAAAGCCCCTAACTAGGTTGTTACCATGATTTCCAAAAATAACAACCATGAGACAAGAAGTTAATCTCCCCTGCACCATTTACACACACACACACACACACACACACACACACACACACACACACACACTCGCAGAGACCACAACTCTATTCTCATAACTAATGTAGGGTGTCGATGTAGCCCCAGACACAAGTAGGTCTCCTCCAGCCCCGAGCTAGTTGGGGGAGAAGTGGGAGAAAGAGGAAGAGGAGGAGAAGAAGGATTGTGTGATGAAGAGCACAACGGAGAGGAGAAAAGAGGAAGTCTATTATCTCCACGGCTCCGTTCTCCACATCAGCAGGCCAGAAATAAATATGACCTTTAGTCCGACCACGCGTTCGCAGCGGGTGCCACAGACGAGCCATTAGGGACTTCAGTAGAGCCAGACGCCCTTCTGTCCTCACAGGGGGACATGGACAAATTATAGCATAAGTGTGTGTATGTGCGAGAGTGGAAATACATACAAATGCAACATCATACGTGTAAGAGCAAGGTTTGATGGGAAAAAAAAGGGTGTGTGTGTGTGAGTGCCTACACCGGAACCTACACGCTCTTGCTCAATTGTTCCAATAATAGATGCATTAGCAGAGAGCTAGGCCATGTAATCGAGGTGCCGTGTGAATTATAGACTCTGTACTCTCCAATCAATCGACTGCTTGGCCTCATACGCTGTCAGATCTGGATGGAAATCACTAAAGGATCTCTCTCCAACACCATTTCTCTCTCTCAGTTTCTCCCACACACACACACACACCTAAAAAATCCAGCAGACTTTGTATCCATCTGTGTCTGTGTGTGCCTGTGTGTGTGTGTGTGTGTGTGTGTGTACGCGTGCTTCACAAAGCATTAATCATAAAAAAGGGCAAACACTGTCATTAGCTGTTTTTACTATTTAATCATACACACTCAAATTATATATTGCAAATCTTTCCTATTCATAGCGCTTATTACTCTCTTGTGTCGGCATACGAGCCAATCAACCGCTCGTTTTGATCCCTGACTTAATCAACACACACAAGCACTTTGGTATTGTATTTACATAAATTTGAGGAACTCACCAGAGACAGATTTTTGTTTTAGATGGCCAAAATTGGACCAGCAGAGGCGACGATATTCAGATTTCGAATCCCTAATATGAGTCAAGCTTCAAAAACACTGGATCCTACATTTCCCATGATGCATCTCATTTCATTCAAACCCTGTACCTTCAGTTTGAGCTGTAGGATAGAGCCACAGAAGGTTATACAACCGTGTTCAGAGTAGTTCTCTCCCTGACAACTTCACCAAATTTCATACATAAAATTGGTGGAGTACCTCGTTAACTTTGCCTTCATGAGGACATAAGTGAGCATTAGTATGAAATGAAGGAGTGAAAATTGTGTGCGACTTGCTCAAAGGCGAAATCTGAAATGAGACCGTCTAATCAAATCAGTATATCATCGCTGCGTGTGAGAAGTGCTTTCCAAGAATTCTCCTCCGAGTCACTTTCCCACACCCTGACTTTTCTTCTCCTTCTGTGTTCTCCTGCGTTTCCCAGAACACAACACCTCGAGGAACACGTCTGTACATGTTACTTTGGGTTATGTGAGTAGGCAGAGAGAGCAAAAGCAAAAGTCGGCCAGAGATTTCTCCAGTCCAGAAAAAGTCATGATCTTTCGCTCGAAATGCAAAATCTGTTTTGGCTGTGTCGCATTCTGGTCTACTGAGTCGACAGTAGGCGTTGAAATTGGTATCTCAGCCTCTGTCAGGATAGATTTCTCCCTATGAGGCTGTTAACTGTCCAGAGAGAAGCTCTTTGCTGTTTGATTCAGAGGGACTAGTGCCAAATTCTGATGTTACAGTGTTTCAGGATGGATTTAACTTTAAAGTTAGACCTTCTCTTGACTGCCTTGACACTGACTTGTCTGCTGTCTTCCAAGACCTCACAGAGCCCTATACCTTAAATTCTATTTTTCTGCCTCCACACCGGCGATTTTTAGATCACCAGCTCTCTCTGTGACCCCGTGGCCTCCTCTTACCGAAGGCTAATAGATTGGACGACGGCTCAATCCCGGCGCTTACAGGCTGCTCCGCTCACCTTTCCTCCCTGGCTCTTACTCTCGCCTCTCACACAAACACAAACACACAATCCAGGGAATCAAACAGCATCGGTGTGTGAGCATCTAAGAGTCTGATTAGCTGCAGCACACCAAGCAGAACAACTTGTGACACATCAAAGTGCTCATCAAGTGCTTTTGGAATCAGAAATTTTCATCCAATCCGAAATCAGACACAAAACACAAAATCAGACTTTGTGTCACACTCACTCTTTCCCACAAACAAAACCCTTTAAGGGGAGCACAAGTGTGTGTGTGTGGATATATACAGTAAGGTGTGCGTTTGCTGGTCCAACAGTGCCACCTGGTGGAAAGAACTGGACAATCTCTTGGCACAGGCCTTCACACATTGCAATTAGATCAATTAAACTGAAAGAAAAACAACAAGGTTTGAAAAATACAAACGAGCGAGTATGATTTAATTTGTAAGCGACGACAGCTGCGGTGAAACTTCCAGACAAAGACGTGCCGGTGCGTCCACGGGATTCATTATCATCGCAAACTTCTTGGCTTAAATTTGAGGAACTCACACTTAAATTAGATTTAGATTTGGCTGTCACATGTGATTCAAATCATTTTTAACTTTGATAGAATCTAATCTCCGGAGAAGTTTGCGGTGGGTAATGAATTCAGTGTAATTTCAGGCATGTCTTTTGTTGGAAATTTAATCATAGTCCACTTCGCTGGTTAGCATGTTCAAACCCTGTTTTTTGGGGGGGTTTTTTGGCAGCTCAAGTCATCTAATTGCTGAGTCAAGTCCTGCGCAAAGTCACCGGCCTCGATGCGAGCTCACGTAATCCATGATGATTCATAAATCAGAGCTGGTTTGAGCACAAGAAGAGCAGCAGAGAGTGAGAAATCGTAAGAGGCTGACAGGTGGAAAAAGGAGAAACACTCACCCACTGTCATGGACTCTGGCAGACCAGATGTCGGCAGCACAGTGGAGAGTGGAACAGACTGTGTCGGTGGACTGGACTCCATGCTGAAACACATGAAGAGAGGAATTTTGACTCTTCTTGAGTTTTCCCACAATTCATTTTTGTAAAAGAAAGCAGCACAAGACTCACCTGTTAAGCCCTGTGACTAAAAACTGATAAATATTTTGCCCTCAATTGCAAATAATTCACACGACAACCCATCTTTAATGCCTGAAACAATAGCTTACTTGAATGTTAGCGATCTGCCGCTCTCACAGTTGACCACCGGTGCTGTTGACTCACACTGAGTAGGAAATGCAGCCGTGTCCTCCACTGAACTCACTGAGGCAAAATGGAAGTGAAAGTGAAGGTGCATGCCAACAGAGAAAGTACCAAGATTTCATCTGATAGACAACCGATCCCTGCGCTGAAGCCATACGCAGCAGTTGTCAGCAGTAAAAAAAAAAAACAGTCGAGCAAACATAACAAGCTTAAACTGGGAGAGAAACTGCACTCTCAGAGCATTGATGTGCCACAGCACAACTCAAAACGCTTTATTTATATATTTATACGATAAAATGTATCTAACAAAAATATTTACAGCGAAAGGAGGAAGTGCGTGTGTTTTTAATGTGCTTCTCTCTTCCTTGTTGGTGCAGGATTGTTTAGTGTTCAAGTACCTGGCTGAGGGTCTGTGGGGTTCAGAGGAATGAGGATGTCTGAGCTGCTGTGGTCGGTCATCACCTGCAGAGGGCTCCACGTGGACACACTGGACAGGCTGCCCACCACCACCCTAAAACAAGACACCTCAGCATTTTAGTTTCAAACCTCAACTGCACAACACATCCTACAGTCTCTTTCAGTGAGTTTCAATCCAGACAAATGCGCCTCTTATACTGACTTTTGGGGGGGATGTAAACAGGAAGAATAATGTTTACCATAGCTTCTGTGCATTATGCTGTGCATCAAGCCTGGGTATGTTTACATTTTGGCAAATCAGCATAATTAAAGTATGACAAATTAGCTTTTATCAGTTCCTGTTTGCAGTGTAGCCGTGGCCGCACAGACAACTATCACTGGATACCAAAGCAAACTTAAAAAAGTGATGATTCTCAGGAAGGTTCAGGAGTTAATAAGAGCATTTCTTTTACTATGATTTCTATTTATGAATTAACTATAAACGTATGACTCTAGGACATCGGAAATCATGATATCCTCAGAAAGTGTAATTCATGTGTCGTATGTGATCGTATCTGTGTGTTCGGATTTGATATGCATGTAGAAGTACACTGTTAGCTGTGTGTCACGGCCTCTGCTCCGCCGTAAACAAACCAAACCACCACAGTAACTTCCCAGCGTGCACCTGTCCCATTCACCTCAGGTGGTGACCTTGTCCCACGTCTCTGCCTCCACCTCACAGTTTGCAAACCTCTGGTCTCTCTTGTGTTGTGAATAAATGTCAGGGCCAGAGTAAGACATAAAAATGTTCAATAACATTTTTGTGTCCTTTCATTTTCTTTTGGGGGACATTTTCCACCATCAACCATGCAATTTTTTATAAGGTTGATTGATTTTCCACTTCTGTATGCTGATTTTGAATTTTTTTTCTGATTAGAAAACATTTATTTTTGCCCAGAGGAAACTGACTTTTGGATCCTCCGAACAACTCTAACTCCAAAAAACAAAACATTGAAACAAAAACATGAGCACTTTTTAATTAAAACTCTAATGTTTTATGCACATAATGAACAACCTGTGCCCCAAAACATTCATATCTGTAAGAATAATTTAAAAATATGTGAAATGTTTCTTTTCATATTCACTGATCTGACTCACTGATCAGAGCTGATCCTCTCCTCCTCCTGGGTTTGTGCTCTGGGTTTGTACATCTCCTCCTCTTCCTCCTCCTCCTCGTTGTCTATACTTTTACTGTCAGGCAGAGGAGGTGTAGTAGAGGGTGGAGTACGAGAGGGATGTGGAGACCCCACCCAGCTGACTATGCCCGGCTCAGCGAGGCCGTTCTGGGCCGGCGACTCGGAGAACACTGGCTCCAAAGGATCTATTCCTTCCTCCACGCTGTTCTGAGCCGGAGCCGTGTGGCTCTTCCTCATGGCGCCCGTCTTCTGGGAGTCCTCCTCCCCTTCCTCCTCGTCCTCCGCCCCTCCGTCCAAGTCATCGTCAAAGGAAATGATGTTGGTGATTTTCTTTTTCCTCCGGCGCTCCTTCCTTAGCCCCGAGTCTGCGTGGGAAAAGAAGTGAACAGAAAGAAACTCGATGAAGTGAAACTTATTCAGTACTTTTCACCTGTCTAGACTAGCAGAACTGTTGACATCAGCATATCAAGTTTTTTTTTTCCAATTAGGCCTTTAAAAGTCCATTTATAATAGACGATCTGTGGTTCCACTCACTTCCTCTTCAGAGCCAAAAAGCCTGGCTGTGCATTAGCGTCTCTTCTACCAGAGAATAATGTGAATGGGTCTCTCCACCTCGAGGAGTTGGCGCACCAGCTCAGAATTTAATTTACATTCATTCCGGTGGAAAAATTTTAACACCACACAGTTAAAATTTAAAAGCTTATTCATCCCTCTGAGCAGGATATATGGAGAGTAGACGGTGCAAGTTCTCCCCCCGATGGGACGGACTGGGGCAGGAGGCTTAAATGAGGTCAAACAAGGATCCTGACACACTGAAAGTTTACTCGCTTCATCACTGCTGCAGATGGTTTGTGTTGCATCCACTTGATTTCAACCAGTGTCTTCATTATGCGTGATCAGACTGAACCATATGTTGTTGAGCATCATCATGACACATTATAATATATTGTGAATTATCATCTGTGATCTTAGATAGCGCTGTTTCGTACCAGCAGAGGTGCTGCGTGGCAGGACAGGTAGCGGGTCCGAGGCTCCGTCCGCTCTCGGGGTGAAGCCGGGCACGACAGCCGTGGCGGTGCTGATCTCTCGCAGCAGGCTGCTGACCCCCTGAGTCGACTCCTTCCACAGGCTGCCGATGCCCTGCGTGGACTCCTTGAGGAGGTGGGACACAGAGGTGCCACCCCCTCCACGGGTCACCCCACCGTTCAGGTCGCTGTTGTCGATGTTGATGGCGAACAGGATGGAGTTCAGACCTGAAGAACGCGGAACAGGAGGAGGCAAAATGTAATTTAGTACAGATTAGTCTAACCATTAGTGGATGGCTCCTATCGATATGAGGAGGTTCTGATCCTGCATCAAGGGCTTTGTGCCCAGCCATGTCTCTCACTAAAAATATATGTGTGTGGAGTGTGTTGTTTGTGTGGTGGGTGGCTTGGCATTGTATGTGTGTAGTGTGTATGTAGTTGTGTATATCTGTGTGGGGGGAGGGAGGTTTGGGTTTTAAGGGTGTTTCTTTGTTGTCATTTTTTTATTTGTTGTTTTTTTTTTTTTTTTTTTTTTTCCAGTAAGGACTATGAGTTACCTTGGTAGGAAAGGTGCCTATACATAAAGTTGAATTTGAATTTGAATTAGACCATCTAGAGCTTGTGACTCATGCAATAGGGCTTTGTGAGCTTTTTTAAGCAACAAGGGTGGGAAGAGAGGGAAACTGCATTAGATCGTGGTTATTTATTTTCTTTATTTTGATTTACCCATCTGAGTTGTGCTCATCAATAGTACAACAGTAAGACCACAACCATTAACACTAATTCCTAACTTTATCCAGTCTCTGCTAAAGAAGTCAGTCAGTTAATGACTGATTTTAAAGCAGCTCCACTTCTGTGATGTATCTTTAAAATTTAAGACACTGAAAGTGAAGCTGTAATACTTTTGGATGAATAAAAAATTGAGACAACTTCGGTGTTCTTACATTCTGAACACTGATGGGGCAAAAATCTAGCCTGAGTGTAGCAACAGAAGAAAAGCCATAAATCAAAAGGACTCGCCTCTTACTGCCATAGTTAACACGCTAACATGCTAAATGTTAACATGCTAAGTTACTGTAACACATTATCATGCTAACTGAATGTATTTGAGCATGCTAAAATGACCATGATATCATGCTATGTTCATGTTAATCAAAAAACAGTTACAGATAGCTTGTTTGAGGCTTCAGCCTGCCTCTGGTCTGCCGATGATCCATGTCTTTGCTGATTTTTAGATTAGCCGGGAGGCGAGAGAGACAGGGCTATCAACATGGAGGTGGCCAGTGCCACAGATTTTACCCAACGTCAAAACACAAACTCACCTGCAGCCATAGTGGGGAGCATACTCGCTCTCTCTTCATCGAGAATGAAAGCCCAGTCTTCATAATAAGTTCTGGAGAACAGAGAGGAGGTGAAATAAGATCTCCAATCAAGACAATAGAGGAAATACCAGTTGTGAAGAGTATAATTGTACTGGTGAGAAGGATCTGCCTGTAACGTATGAAAAGTTCATGCATCCAAAATCACACTGAAATTAAGTGAGAGATTATGGTGATTTAATCAAGAAAGAAATCATACATAAACCACACACACGCACACACACACACACTTTACTAACCCTAGGCGTGGTCGGTCAGCCAGCAGTGTGTGTAGGTAGCGCTCCAGTGAGTGCTCATTGAGTGCGCAGCGCAGCCAGGCACGACCTCGACCCAGCTCTGAGGATATCTGACGTAAGGAGTAAAACCGCTGAAGCTCATGGCGGTTCAGATGCTCCTTCACATAGAACCAGAAAGTCAACTCTGGCCGCGGGATAAAAAAAAAGACAGACACGGGGGAGATGAGGGAGTAAAAGGTGGCAGGACGAAGGAGAAGAGATGGGATGATGTAAGAGGCATGAATAAGAAGACAGGAAGCAAGGGGATATGCAAGGTGAGAGGGTGCATAAAAAGTGAAAAAAGAGATAAATGAAGGGAGGGAGAGGAAAAGAGACAAAGAGTTGTTGAGTTCAAAGGGTCAGTGACGCAGTAAAAACACTCCTGGAGTCCTGAGAGTCAGCACTTCTTCAGTCTTTCATTAACAAACATCCACATCTCCATATTTTGCACTCACCTCAGATCTGAATTCACACAGTTTTATTATTTTCTATAACACAGGGGGAAAAAAACTTCTGTGGCTGTTTCCGTGTTTAATTTCCTGAGATGTGGTAATTAATGGGAATGAGTGTTATGCTACTCTTTTGCATATAATTAGCATATAACCTCAGAACGATGTGTTAAAAATTATGGCTGCTATTTCTGGATTTGTCAGAGGGTTTGGCTTCATTAGGGAGCTCCAAATCCATGAGTTCAGCCACAATCCTTTTTTGCTAATTGACTGTGAAATACAGGAAAACGTCAAATATGCTAATGGTTATGACGTGGTAGCCATTACAGAAGTCATGCATTTCTCCTCCATCTGGGATTAATAGCCACAAGGTTCTTAAATATGACACACTAGAAACAATTTTGTCTAATGTGAAACTAATGTCTCTCGATGAGAATGGTCTTTATAAGCTCTGATGGCTGCAAATAAAACTGAGTCTTATAGCTTTCATACTTCTCATTTCCCCATGGAGATACCATAACCATACCATAAGTGATTCCCGATGAAAGGTGGGCTACTTTTACCTCATGGGGTACTCCTGCAGTTGCCAAAAAGTTTCAATTTAAAAAGATATGTTCACATATTGAGTCAACTATGACACCTGAGCACCACAAGTTATGACTAACACTGTGTCGAAAGTAGTTAGTAAACAAGCAGAGAAGATAAACAGTCAAAATAGTTGGCTAAAAGAATAAATAGTATAGTAAGAATATAGCTACAAGTACCTACAATGGACAAATTATTAAAAAGCTAATGGATTAACAGTTGAAATAGTGAGCTAAAAGTGACGGATAAACAGTTTAGTTAGCTAAAAGTGACGGATAAACGGTGTAGTGAGCTAAAAGTAACGGATTAGTTTTAGTTAGCTAAAAGTAACAGATAAACGGTGTAGTGAGCTAAAAGTGACGGATAAACAGTTTAGTTAGCTAAAAGTAACAGATAAATGGTGTAGTGAGCTAAAAGTAACAGATAAACGGTGTAGTGAGCTAAAAGTAACGGATTAGTTTTAGTTAGCTAAAAGTAACGGATAAACAGTTTAGTTAGCGAAGAGTAACAGATAAACGGTTTAGTTAGCTAAAAGTAACGGATAAATGGTTGGAATAGTTAGCTAAAAGTAACTAACTATAGTTAAACTTGTTAACTAATGGATAAATGCTTGAAACATCCAGCTTCTGCCATTTCACGTGGTAATACAAATGCCAATTTTCTTTCTTGTTAAAATATTTCAAATAATTTCAATTACAGGTCAAACAGAAGGGTGTCTGTAATGAAAAATGCAGATCTCTTGCTTAGAGTACACTGAAAGGTTAAGGAGGAAACTCACACAACATATTGTATATTATCTGTATTTTACAAATATATATTAGTTATATTGAGTTAAATATTCCATGTTGTTTTTGTGTGACTGCACCACAACAACAACTGGAAATATCCCTCATATCTGCGTTTGTGTTCCAGCTATCATCTCATTTCCCCGTAGCTCAGCGTGGGATTGGCTGTTTGGGATCTTGACTGGAATTTAAAATAAACCTCTGTGGGTTTGAACAACGCTTGAGCACACGACCTGCATTTATAATGATGGCACATCTCAGCAGCACATTTTGGGAGGGTAAAGTTACAGCAGGTGTGCTGCCCACAGACTGAGACAGAGACAGAGGTTTAAAGACAAACAGGTTAGCACAGCGGAGAGAGTGAAACAGGGAAGCAGAGCCCTTCCTGTGCATGTCATTTTGAACTCTACGTCCTATCTGTTGTTTTACCATCTGCTCTCACCACAAGCTTGTGTGTGTGTGTGTGTGTACGTGGTTATCCTGCAGCTCCAAGCTCCCCCACTGACGCACCTGAGTCCTCCAACCCACCATGACTTCTAAAATAACAAGCCAAGCTACCACTCTAAGGTCACCTTTTTCCAGGGTAAAGGTTGGAAGCTAAAGCTAAGCTGTTTCTTTGATTTTCAACTTAAGACCTGAGTTTAACAGCCCACGCAGCCAGTTAAGTGTTGTACCTGCTTCGGTCTTGCTGCTGAAGCCAGCAGCCTGCTTGAGAGCGGCGGCGGTGAGGGCCAGGCCTCGGCTCTTCCTCAGGCCGTGCTGCAGCACCGCTTCAAACTGGGCACACAGACAGATCACCCTGCAGAGACAAAGACAAGTTACTGTAAGAAGAGAGAGGCGATTCATCATTCACCGGCTGAGGTGAACAGTACATGTAGAGTGCTATAAAACAGTATGCACACCCCTCAAGGTTTGTTACGCCGCTTTAAATTACGGGTGCACTGGATGTCAGTTTTTATTGCTCAGAAAACTGAAGAGATCATTTATCAACACGGCAAACAAACAACTACAGCTACAACCACAAATATTTCTCTGTGACAACATTAAGCTCTGGTTGACACACATTTTCACACTACAACAGCACTTTCTTACTGCTTAGATCCAAAAACATTTTATTTTTAAATGTTTTTTGGAGTGTAGAAATCAATCCTCAAGCTGGGAATATTGCCAGATCACTCAACAGGGGAGGCTGAAGGGGAGATAAGATACTGGAGCCTAAAGTACCTCAGCATCAACTGACCTGGAACTACTCACGCAAACCAAACAGCCTCTCGTGTGCTGAATAAACACAGATACGACTAAAGAAAGTCTTGGTTGTAAGAGGCAGCTTCTCTTACCTGCTGTCTGAGTCTGTGGCAATCTCCTTTCTTCCTCCAAAGCGGATTTGGCACTGGAAAGATATGAAGGGAATGATAATAGCTGCCTGTGAAATACTTCAAACATTACTCGAGCACACAATGAGCACATTTCTAAGACGGGCCTAAATCTCTGAAGCAACCAGAGAATAGACACAGTCGTTTTCTGATGAACAGTCCTCGGAGGTGCACTAATATGAGACACCCGGCAGCCAGTAGCTGGAAAGCTGGAGTGCTGATTATGACCAAATGAACTGGAGATAACAGAAAAGGATTAAAGACAAAAGCAATAAATACTTCTTACTTGGCAAATATTGTAACACTCATCACAGGGAACTTCTAGAAGCAAACTCTGCTCCTTGAAACCAGAAACCAGTCCAGACCAGCCCTGATAATGTACACACAGTTCCCACTTTCTGTTTCCCATCATCGCATCGGTGTTATGTTTCTTTGCTCTTTGGCAAAAGCAAAAATCTGACTACCGCTGAAATTCTACTCTTTATTTGTGCCATTTATCTCGCCAACAAATTTGCATTTCATGTGAATAGTAAATCAACTTGTAAAGTTGTAAACAGTGCTCAGTTTTACTTCCTCTAAATGTGTTTTGGGATCCAGTAGCTCGAGGAAGTAAAAAAAATGTGAAATCTTGTTCCAGAGAAATCCCTTTGAATTTTGACTTTGGGATCTGGCAAGCAGTGAGAAGTGATTTTAAATGAAAAAGCCAACGTTTGAGGTGAACAGGCCTTTGTAGATTTTGGAATAAATTTGGAAACTTCACAGGTGACAAGCGACTAACCTGTTTGACAGCATCCAGCAGCCTCTCAAGAAGGTTCTGCCTCTTGGTATCACTCTGCTGAGTGCCTGCAGAGGTGAACACAGACAAAAAAAAAAAAAAAAGGACATGACCCAAATTCTGTTTGATGATGGATTAAGACAATGACTGTAATAAATTGCTCCTGCATTAACTATGCATGTGGAAGAGGGACCGAGTGTGCTCACATCCAGGCAAAAGTATTCAAGTGTGAGACAAAAAGTATCACTGCAGAGCACAGAGGAGAAAAGTCTGCATGCGGATGGGCTCCAAATAAATACTTTTGAGGAAATGTTCCCAAGAGGAGAGGAAGGAAATAAACTTAGCTAATGTTATCATGAGCCAATATTAATATTCACTTATTGTTATTGCTCTGCATGCTTTTAAACTATTTCAGTGAGTGTTTTAATTTCATTTTAATTCTTTTTAAAAGGTGACTAACACCTGACTCACTCGGGTGCATTTAAAGCAATGTTTATTAATGCTAACTGTGAAGCAAACACATTTAGTTGCTGTAGTGTTATGTCGTTTTCCTGCAATATTCTTCAGGAAACTTTCTATTTTTTGTCATAATATATTTGTATTTTCATTAAAGTGTCCGTTACACTGTTACAATTAGAGCTGGCAATTGAAAGATTGATCAATTTCATTTTTATTTTCTCTGGTTGCAGCTCTACCAATGTTGAAGATCTGCTGCTTTTCTGTTCTATATTATTGTACACTGAGCGTCCTGTGTTTTGGACCATGGACCAGATAAAACTGAAGACATCCCTTTAGACTATTGACACTACTGACAAAACAAACGATTGATCAAATCAAACCATGTAAGAAGGAGCGCTACCACAGGTCCTTCATTCCAACAGCTGTCAGATGTTTTAACACCAGCACGCCCTCGTGACTTTTTTCTATATATTAGTCATTTATGAGTAAAACCACTTTGTGTATACGAGCTGCTGTGAATTTCCTCGGTGTGAGATCATTAAAGTCTATCTTATCTCTAAAAAAAACGACTGCAGATTAACTGACAATGCAAATCATCTTTAGCTGGAGACCTAATCATAATTTTTCTTTAGCGCAATAGGTGCCAATATTAGTAATGTTTATCGTTGTTTATTAAACAGGAGTTTCAAGTTTAAGTGGTTTGCTAAAGGGCAACAGTTGCACGCTGAAGCAGTCACTTCTTCCACTCCTCACATTCAGGCTAGCGACTTGTCATAACCACACTCCTAGAATAATCTCAAGGCTAGGCTGTTAACTTGCCCCTTCAAAACAAAACTATTAGGCTGTCACAGTGAGCCTGAGCAGTATGTGGTTAGTCATGCGCTTGTTTTAACAGTTATTAAAGAGGCTGTTTGTGTGGAGCACTTTAACGGTGTTGGATTTGATCTTTTCAGAGGCAAATGCAGAGCATCCATCTATTGATTCACTAAGGTTTGAAAGAGCAGTGCTGGTTATTAACAGAGGGGAAGTAGCTGCAGTGCAGTGAACAGGTCAGCAGAAATCCCTAACTTACTGTGTGAACACAGAGGCTGCTAACAAGTGACTGAATACACTCTTGCATGCATGATTTGACAGTTTGGGCTGTTATGGATGCCTGCCAAGCAAAAAAGCAACGAGACAACCAAACTCACCGTTCATTCTGACAGCCAAACTCCGTTAGCGGTCACATCCAAGCTAAACACTTCACCACCGATGTGATTCATCCCTTTCTGTAGCTTTTAGGAGCAGAGGCTAGCTGTGCACCGGGAACATGCTGCCTCCTATGGCCGAGCTGGACCCACCCAACCGCGGCGTGAGGACTGATGCTCACACGGTGAACAGAGAGGCCTGCCGGGATGCCGCTGGGGCTGTGAGTGTACCACAGTCTGACATTTAAGACTTGTACAAAGCCTGATAAGCAAGACAAACTGAACTAAACACAAGCCGGAGTGTAATTTCAGAGCTCTGAAAGCAGCCGTCCGACGTGTGGTGCAGCGTTTAAGAGAGAAATGAAGTGTTTTCAGTTTGGAGCCTGTGGCACTGCGAAACAGGGAAACTGAGCAGTGTCAAGGTCACATGACAAAACACACCGCCGTCATATGACAGGAAAGCCCTACCGGGAGTTGTAGTCCTTTGTAAAAAACTGCCGCGGAACTACAAAAGTATCTTTTTTTCCATACACAGCTGTGCACCGTTTACAGAATATGACAGAAATGGATTATAATACTCATAACTATGTTTTCATTAGTGTATAATCACCTGAAAATAAGAATTGTTATGTTTTATTGCCTTAAAATGAGCCGTTTATATCTATAATAACTGTAGGTCCTCTTCCATGGGGTCCACCATGTTTCTACAGTATCCTAGAACAGACAAACTAAATCTGGCTCTTCCATAAACAGTATAAAACATGGATGCCATATCTGTGACATCACCCACAGGTTTCTGAAGAGCCGTTGCTGAAGCTCAGAGTGTGGTGGCTCTGGCTGTCACCATCTTGGCAGTCTTCTTGCCTCTCGCGGCTAATCTAAAGATAGGCAAAGACGTGGATTGTTGGTGGACATGAGGCAGGCTAAATGAAGCCTTGTTGTTCAAACAAACCACCTGTAAGCGTGCATTCAGACTAGTGTTGGGGGGTTCGAGTCTTTTAACTCGGATCTCTTACTCTCGGACGGTAAATTGAACTAATCTTTTTTTGAGTCATTTCGTTCATTTACTAGTGCAGTGCTGTGGGCCTTCTTGTGGCCGATGTAGAGGTGACAAATGATCGAAAGACCTATCCGTATGAACATACTGCTGTGGGTACTGCCCATCACACAGCCTGAGCAGCCTGTCACGTGACAAATAAAATATCCGTATGAATGAACTGTTGTGCTTACGGCTCCTCACACAGCCTGAGCGGCCACGCAGCTGCCTTGTGGCGAGGGAACGTACTTCATCAAAATGAACGAATCACTCACTGAGACTACTCATTACTCCAGAGTCACATAAAAGATTAGTTCATATTGAACAATACGTTCACGACCGACACACCACTAATTCAGACAGGATCAGGCGTTACAGCCAGTCGTAGCAGGATTGCACGGTGGTGGGGGGGTGAGGGGAGCTGAGGTGGGTTGTTGGGGGCATGCCTATACGTGCTGAATGTAACCCCTGTGAAACAATCTGGAAATAACTTTTTATTTCTCTGATTAACCGGCTTTATCGAGACCAGTGCTCGCTCTCTGTTATTGTTACAGTATGTCTCTCGACCAAAGCGCTCTCTCTCTGCCGCACGCTGGAGCCGAAACGGACGACCCCCACTGAAATGAATGGAAAAACCTCCATTCTCGCTGCAACGCCGGATCCTGTCTGAATCCAGCCTTAGATCATACAAACACTTTGGACCTGTGCACTCCTGATCTCTTGTATCACATACAAATAAAATTAGGTGCACCATGACAAATGAACTGATCATGATGGAATATTGCCTGTAGACCCTGCTAAAGACTTTTCTTCTGGTAGGAAGTCAAAACTGTCCAGAGGGTCACCCACACTGCCCCAGCTATCACCTTTCTAATCCCATTTGCAACTCACATGCGCAGTCTGTGTCCTTGCGCATGTAGTTCCCGTGAACATACACTGTCCAGGTTGCTCTGGACCAATCATACATCACCAATTATGTGCCTCTGACCTGAATGATTACACCGTGTGTCGGACTTTTCTATTTCTTTCCAGCTGCAGTTGTTCATTTATTTATTTCAGCTTTCCTCTTCTGGACTTTTGAATTGCTGGGTAAATTGCTGGGTTGCATATTTCTTGTGCGTCCATGACAATGTGAGTACAGTGTTTAGTTTGTTAGTTTTGACACAACTGGTGTTGCTGTGGTTTTTGTCACTGTACATACTTTATCTCAAATATTGTATATTAATATTATACTCTGTTTCATGTATATAATTATTAGATAGTCATGCCATGTTGTTTATTAATAGTAGTATTTGTTATACTTCGTACAAGTCCCGAAAATGTTAATTGTGTGATTAACAAGATAATTACATAATGTCAGACTTTTAGTCGGGAAACAATCAAGGTACAACATAGTTGCATCAACTTTATGCATTTATTAGTAATATTAGACAAAAAAAATAATGAAAATAAATAAACCAAAATCCAACATTTTCATGTGGATATATCTCGTTACACTTGTATATATTTTATATTTCATGTTTATTGCTTGTTTCGCACCGGGATATGAGGTGTATGTCCTGTCTGTATGTCCTGTACATAAGGCTGTGTTGACAATAAAGTTGACTTGAGAAGAAAAGAGCTTTAAAAGGGTCTAACCCTTCCTGACCTGAACCCTTTGACAATGTTCCATCCACATATACATATATAATACAGTCTCCTGTTGTTCAGAGTGAAATGTAAACAGGTATAGAGCTAAAAGTTGATTTTATTCAACTGGTCATATCTCATACTTGAAGCAGCAGCGAATTCAAAGTGTGTTCTACAAGCTTCAACCACAAGAGGTCAGCAGTGCAGTTTGTTTTTATGTGGTGATACAAGCTCCATCACAGGAACCCTGAGGAGGATTTCATCACTGATGTTTTCATGACTGGGTTCATGGTTGTTTGACTTTGACAAGTGCAGACTGTGACATTAATAAATTAAGATCATACACAAACTTTGGACCGGTGCACTCCTGAGCTGTTATGGCTGAAATGAGTCCAACATTGTATCATATACAAATAAAATTAGGTGCACCATGACAAATGAACTGATCATGATTGTTTTTCAGTTATTTGAAATAATTCTTTGTCTTTTATAAGAGACCAAATATCTGCAAAACTACTGACTTTTACTGCTAATTCACAAATGTGAGCATGCTGACACACTAAATTATGTGCTAGCTTTTGCCTCAAAGCTGCACCGTGTCCCTCAGACACTTGAAGTTTAAATAAAGATAAAAGCAAAACAAAACTCAGTCTGAGCCCTCTAGTCAGTCTTCTCTTTGGCTCCTATGGAAAGTGCATGAGATGATGTGAGGGGAAAGGACACAGCACAGGACAGGCTATCAAATAAAAACCAGCAGAACAAACCACTTTGGATCATTGAACAGCCCCTAGATTACCTGATAAGACATCTGTACTCTGATCCGTCTGATTGTATCTAATCTAAGGTTTTTAGTGTCTGTGTATATTCATCTGTATGTGTGTGTGTGACAGATATTGTCCAGAACAGAGCAGGAATAAGAGAGTCTGAGATTCAGACAACTGAAAAGAGTTTATTTTGAAAAATCTCAAGAGCAATGATCGGGTAAATTCTGTCTTTGTTCATATGATAAAGGATTTATAGTGTAAATGTGAACTGTTGCTATTGTGGGTATTTGAAACTAATTGAAAAAGTGTGTGTGACTTCAGCTATACAAGTTAATTGTGAGCTGTATAAGTTAAAGTATTGGATAAATCAGACATAGACAAAGGAAGAATCACTCAACTCTTTATTTCACACTGCTTGACATAGACTCATATCGAATAGATAAATGTAGATATAGAATATAGAAAAAAATGTTAGCAACAGTGCATGGGAGAAACATGTTTCAGAATGTTTATTACAGGTAAAGGAAGTTTGTATTACAGCTATGAAACATTTCACAGAAAATGGTTAAATGACTAAATAAAATGTTTGTAATATATATCAAAATATTTTTTGATAACATTTCCTTTGTAATGTATTACTATACAGAATAATAACTTAATAACTAAACTTAAGGAGTATTTTCATCAAACACTTACAGGCCACCGTACTAAAAGAGTGTTTCTCTGGTTACAGCCTTCGTATACAGAATGGTGTGCGAAGGACGATTTATCTGTACTTATACTACTTATTATAGTTTGACATGCACCTTCAAGCACAATTAGTGACATCACAAATATTGTGAAAGCTAATCGTGGTTCAATATTTGAATACACTGGCATTGAGTGGTTGAGGTTTTTAAACTTAACATGACAGATTTAGCATGCAAAACTCTGAGCTTTATTTACAATGTTGGCTTTGTGTGAAACAACTGAGAGGCCATTCTAAATTTCTGATCGTATTTAATGATATAAAATACAAATATCCTTAATTTAAAAAGGGATTAGCAGTATGTTTAGATGTATTTACTTAACTCTGTTAGATTGGCGATACAATAGAACTTATAAAGTTTAAATTAACCTTCGCACATCAAATAAATAAGTTAAAACTGCGTGACTTACACCTCTGGCTGCATTTGGTTAATTCCAACTGGTGTCTTTCTATATAAAAAAAGATACAGCTATAAATGTTCTGGTCACGCATCATCCAAATATCATACAGCTTCATCATCAAATGTCTGATTATACAGTTTATTTCCATTTAAAGTCACCGCACCCCTAATGTGCAAAATCAGTGAATCAACCAAACATGACTGATGGGAATGGTCTGAATCAGAGCTATTTGCAGCACTGTGTTAGTGTGCAAAGTTTACATCTTATCAGCGAGATAAGAACATGTGGATGTTCCCTAGATGAGATCTCAGTGTTGTCTAATCATTACTAGTGCAAGTTAGCAGAGCAAACACAAAATCCCTTTCAACAGAATAAACTGACGAGCAAAGGAAACAAATATAAAGATCCAAGTTTAGAGTCTCTCGGTGTCATTCACAGTCTGTGATGGGTTAGTTCATATCGACAGAGTCTCTCTCGATAGTTCTTTAGATGAGGAGGCCATGGCGCTGTCAAAGATAGTGGAGAGCGGCACATCTGTACGAGGTCTGTTGTTGCCTGTTGGGGTGTTCTTTCTGAAAGAGTTCCTGATCCTGCTGGAGAGGCGGTCGGACATGTTCCTCACCACCCTGCTGAGTTTGCGGTTCCTGAGCTTCATCATGCCCACGTCGTCCTCCAGATCCTCTGGTGGCACGTCGATGTTCCCGGAATACCAGAACACCCACCAGATCAGGCTGAGGAAGATGATGAGAGCCCCCGTGTAGACGAACAAGTCGTGGATAACAAGTCCTCCAAACACCCCCACCATCATGATGAAGACGCCGAGTATGTCGTGGGCCACTGCGAACCAGAATGAGCACTTGCAGCGGCCAACTCCTCCATAACTTATCTCCGTGACTGGCTCTACCTGTACAGATGTTGACATGGTTGCAGGAGAGATCATCCAAACCAGAAGCAGGCTGTCTTTTTCAAAGAGATAATCCAGATGTGGAAGAAGCAACAGGTGCTGGTAGCTACGTGTAATCCTCACTGACTAACAATCACATTGAGCTGTCTATGGTGACACTGGTCAAAGTACAATGTACGCAAGCGTTTATCAGCAACAGCGGCTTTGTGACTGTATTGAATGTTGCAAAGAAGGCCGTTGCCTCATCACTGAGTCATTTCCATCCTCTATTCAAGCCCCAAGCTGTACCGTTTACGCCTCTGCTTCTCTTTCAGTATGGGGATCCACACCACCCCCATCACAACAAACATCAGCCCTATGGACAGGCAGGCCGAGGCCACAGAGGAGGATGCTTCAGTCACCCCCAGCGACTGGAGCAGGAAGATGAGTCCGCCTGCAGCAGACATCAGAGATCCCATCACCATCACGATGATGGGTTTGTGGAGATAGGCCCAGCTTTGGGCAACTGCAGCGCCGGTGTGAGGGTCTGGACACAGACTTTGACTTCCAGAGTCATCTGGAAATGAAGTTTCTCCAATTGCTTCCATGGTTGCTTCACAGGAAGGGGAAAAAAAACGCCTGTTACCGCTTTGTTTGTCCCCTCTGAGAGCCTTTAACGTATGAATAATGGAAACACCAGCCAATGAACATCCACAGCTCCACAACTTTCTTCTTCATTTCAGTCTTCAGTCCCTGCTAAAATCAAAGCAGCCACCTCCCAACAGTCATATGAAGGAGTTATATCATCTGTATGATCAATAGGAGTGTGTCCGCATGATGCATCTCTCACTCTCCTGCCCAGTAAACCGTGAACACACTGTAATTCCAGATGGCCCACCACACCCCCACAAGCAGAGGGAGGGCTTGGATGAATAGACAGACCCAGCCCACCTGTTGACAACAATATCATCACCACTGATTGGCTGGCCACTTAGTGATCATCTTGTTCCTCCACAACAAATATAGCTATTAAAATGTAGAAGCACTCAAATTTTAATGTCACTGATTGGCTTGTTTGTAAAATATGTTTGGCATCTTTGGTATAAAAACACAAATAGGTGTTATGAAGATGCAGCATCTCATAGGGGAGGGGGTGTAATTGTGACCATGTAGCATTATTGCACGCGAGCAGCAGCTGTACAAGCCCAAGTATAGTCTCACTGACAATAGGGATGTCATCTGATACAGCTGGCAACTATACATGCACAGCTCTGAGAGAAAGACTCACCATGAGCAAACAGTTCTCAAGGCTAAAGGACTTCAGATGGTTAAGTACAGAGAAGGTGTCTGAACTTAAAATGAAGCACTGCCGACTTTAATCCAAACGTGGCAGATGAAAATGCAATGAACTTATTGAACTGTTTAAAAAGAACTACAAGAAGAGGATGCTAACAAACGCTTCAGCCAAAAACGTCATACCAGTTAATATATTTATTATATAATATATGTTCAGCGAGTCATTTTGTGCGGATGGTTGAAATGCTTTCTTTGAATATCTAAAAACACACTAGACGTCACCATTATCAGTGATGATTGAATATTGTGTGTTTGCTCTTTCATTCTGATGAGCATTAGTTTTCCTGAGAAATGTCTGACTAGTAAATCTACCATAAAAGGACAGGAGGTCATGATAAAGGTTTAGTTAATACTTTGTTTTTTTAAAGACTAATATATAAATTACCTGAAGAATTTCAATGTCCCATTTAAAAAGTAGTAACCAAAACAATATATAAATCTCCACTTTTACTATACATGAATAGTCAGTGACCGAGCCATTATGAGCCTTATTCAAGCATTCAGTAATTTTAACATAGCAGGGAAACCACTGGTGTTATTAATATTATTGCATAAGCAATATTATAAAGGCTAAACCCCATTCAGCTTTACTCATTTCAGTTTTATTTATATAGCACCAAATCATAACAAAAGTTATCTCATGACACTTTCCATACCGTACTATTTATATTATTTACAGACCCAACAATTCTCACCATGAGCAAGCACCTGGCGATGGTGGCGAGGAAAAACTTCCTTTTTACAGGCAGAAATCAAAGCTAATGGTGGGCGGCCCTGTGCCGCAACTAGTTGAGTTAAAGAGAGAGAGAGGGAAGGGGATGATGGATCTAGGCTATGATGTCTGCCGTGAAAAAAGTCAATCGGTATAAAGCATTTAGAGAAGACAACAAAGCCACAGATCATTTCGAATAACATTTATAATCTGCTTCACTCCAGAAAAAACAAACAGACTGAATATATTGACCATTCTGTGAATGATGGGATTCTGTGTACTGTGTAAAAAGTCCATGTTGAGAAGGTAATGTGCAAAGACGCTCTGCTGAGAATCATTTCACTTTTCTTTTGACTCTGGACTCGGTCTTTCCTGCCTTCTTGGTCCGTTTGTTTGGTGCTTTTCCTCCCTTCTTCGCTGCAGCAGGTTTGGGCGCTTTCCCCATCCGTTTCTTTTTAGGTGACTTCTACAAGAAAATAAAAAAACAAAAGAAAAATGTTGGTTGAAATGTTTAAATTAGTTAAACGTATTTAAATCTAGCAGCTGTGAGTAGCACTGACCTCCAGTTTGGGCTTTTTGCTAGGTGTTGCTATGGGAACCAGCTGTGGAATTTCTTCGTCTTCCTCCTCCTCCTCCTCCTCCTTCACCTTTTTCTCCTCTCCCTCTGCAGCGGTATCTGTTTGCTTTGTGTTTTTCTTAGGTGCAGCTCCCTGAATGACACACAAGCTGGTTATTTTACACATCGTTTCAAAAAATAAATATGGCCTCGGACACGAGAGAAACATTAACTTGTTGTCACCTTCTTCTTGGGAGTCTGAGGGTTTTTCTTTGTCTTCTGCAGCACACTGAGGTTGCTCAGGTCTGAGGTGTAGATGGGCAGGGCCACTGATGTTTGACTCTTTAAGTGGATGAGCTTCAGCACTGGTCCTTTCTGTATACAGTAAAGCAAAAATAGGTTATTTTGTTGTAGTTTAATGTGGCCAAAAGTTGGAAATGCTGTGCAAAACTTGAGCAACAAAAAAAATTTCAACAATACATATAAATATTAAAGTTGCCCGGGTAACTTAAGTCCATTAGACAACTCTCCAGGCAGCCACACTCACCATACGTAGTTTGGTCACCACTGTCTGGACAGCAGCCTCGATGTTTTCTGTCAACTCGTCTGCGGCCATACCGGAGTGGCCGACACGTGCCATGCTACAATACAGACCAATCGCGTGAGATAAAAGTAACGCTGTAAACGATACACGTACTATAAAACGAGAGTATATTGTATTTCACGTGAACATGACATTTCATATTGTGTTCCAAAGTTGTAGAGACAGGCTCCACAGGGAGAGGAGGTCCATCTGGATTTACATTGAGTCTCTTTAGCACCAGCTACTGCCCGTATCAATCACTTAACAGAATCGACAGGGTTGCTGAGTGGTGCTGTTCGTTTCAACACAAAGACACGACAACATTCTGTTTGCCATCTTGTTGAAGCGGGTACAGCATGTTTTCTTAAAGCTGATTACGGGTTAGTTTCACAGAGCACTGAATAAAGCGGATTTGATTAGGAAACACTAAGAGCAGTACGGCGAAACTCACCAGCAGCAGCCCTTGTTGGTGACCTTTAAGCTGGTGCCCTGGATGACTCTCTGGATGTCTCTGGCCAGATTTTTGCTCTGCAGGTTCACAGACAGCGGCTCCCTGGTAAAGACAGAAATTATGGTAAAAATAAATCTACTGCAGCTTCATAACCACCAAATACTATGGGGGGAAAAAAAACACAAGTTAAAAAATATGCAGAAAAAACAAACAAACTAAATACTAGACTACTAGATTTGATAGTAAATATATAAAGAACAACTTTTGTGCAAAATAAGCAGGAATTGACATAATATAACATTTGCTGATTTGGGTGTATGAAGAGCAGTCCCACAGATACATAAATATGTAAATAGGATGAAAGGTTCATCTTAAGTATTAGGACACCTTGTACTAAAAACATACATTTCCAGTCACCAAATTCAGGAATAGTGTTGATGTTACACAAGCAGAAATGCCACTTTACTATCGCTGCCACAAACTGTAAATAAACTGTGAAAAGAAAAGTTTGAAGTGCATCAAATTCTACCTAAACTGACTGACTGGGAACAAAACATAAATATACAGACCTAACTAAATTCTACACCCAATAGACTACAAAACAACTGTTTGCTGAGGTGTCGTGTTTGCTGAGAGATAAAGGATCTGAAGGACAAACTCTGGCAACACTCTGGGAATGGTCTTACTTTTTCCTCAGGTAGAAATGTTTTCCGAGGTGGGATGGCAGCAGGCGGCGGATGCGGTCGTCAGAAAGAAACATGTCAAAGTTCCCCAGCAGCCGGCGTTTGGCTTCATATGGTTTGTACTCTGTCCTCAGGACCTTGTATGGGATGATCTGCTCAGGATGCAGAGACACATGATCAATAGGCGGTCTGACCTTAAAATCACTAGTAGCCTGTAAGATTGACAACTCTGCCATCATGCATGTTTATAATATTTATTAAACATTTATCCATGCTGAGTTATGCGTTTGCTGTAAGGACACCTACTGGGACATACCTCAGTGATGTTTTTGACTCCCCTCTCCTCCAGCAGCTTCTTATAAAACCTCTGGGTCTGCTCTGAGGTCATTTTAGGCTCATCTCTGGTGAACAGGCAGACCTCGTCTGTGTCAGTCCGCTGGCCATGAGGCAGAGGACTGAGGGAGGAATCAAACGTCAGTATCAGTAAAGATGAGAGATGAGAGCTCCTACAGAAGACGTACAGGTCTGACATTAAAGCAGCTTTATGTTGCCTGTCTGGTGGACTCACATGCGGATGGTCTGCGCCTGTCTGGGGATCTTCCAGAGGGTGAAGAGCAGGCTGATCTGCTGAGTGTCGTCCAGGAACAGGGACTCATTGGTTGACTTGGTTTTCAGGAAAGCCTGCAAGGCTTGGACGGCCTTTTTCACCTGACAGACATTAAATCCACTGTTATAAAAGACATCACCGACACACTCCAGTTTTCTTTCACTGATTTGGGAGATTCAGACTTGTTACTGTGCCGCTCCGAGTTAGCTTCTTTGCTAAATCAGTCGGCAACAGGTTAGCTAATGCTCGCTATTTTACAGCTGCTGTCGAGTCGTAACAACATAATTAATTACAGTCATATAAACATCTATTACTCGACACGGTGTGTATGAAGAGTGCTGCCGTATTTACAGTGTAAAGTCAGTTTTTACCTGTGACCGGTCCAACGCTACTTCTTGTTTCTCCGCCATGCTGTCTGCTTCACGTGTGTACCGCGGCCACGCATGCGCAGTTGGTACACTCTACGTCACATCAAACCAAACAAACTTTATTGGTACTTCAACTCTGGACAGTCATGGAAGAAGTTTAAAATGTTGAATACAGATATGTTAGACTTCATATGAGAGGCTCTGCACTGAAAATCAATGATTCATAAAATACTGAAGTATATTATAAATGTACGGAAGCCAAAAGGTTCAAAATTAGCAGCTTTTAAGCCTGAATTTTGACAAAATCAGCAATAAATCCACTTATACTAATATTAAAATGCGTAAATAAACATATGATTATTTATATTAATATTAGTATTAATAATTGGGTGCTATTAATACTCAGAATTAAATGTCAGGATTTGGTATTACTGTGCAATTATATTTATTTATGCTATACAAGTACCTCCTGAAAAAAAAAAATCTGAAAATCTCAACCATCTTAACACTTCCTGTTACATATGTGCATGCTACACAACATGTGTGTATACAGCGCAATTACACTGACCGGAGTGCAGGACTCTGTTAAAAACTTTCTATGACACCGTGGTGGCATCTGCAATACTCTATACAGTCGTCTGCTGGGGAGGGGGAAGCACAGAGAGAGACAACAGCTGTCAGACTCTTTAACTTCATGACTTTTTCTACATATTTCTGATTTATGAGTCATTTCTTATCAACCTTGTGTATACGGGCTGCTGTGACGAGTGAATTTCCCTCAATATATCGGATATTACAAATGGTAATACTTACTAAAAGGAAAACAAACACACCTTTGTGTTGCAGCTTGATCATTTATTTTCAGTTTAGATTATGTAACAGCTGTGTGTGTCTGTTCGTGTGAGTGTGTTTATCCGTGGTTCATCAGAGTAGTATGTGAGCTCAATCCAATTAAACCATCTCATGTGGAGAGAGACCAAACTAAAAAAAATATTGGTACAGCAATCCTTAAAACCAAATAAAATGTCCATTGGATTCTTAATCCTACTCTTAAAAAGGGAGATGCACTTTGCAAATTATAATTACAGGCTAACTCTGGCCTTTTGCAGGATATGAAATCTTTCTGTATTTTTTTGTTTGTTTGTTTTTCTTCCCCAATCTCAGTAACACTGCATCCATCTCCATTCTAAAAACAAATGGCGTGGCCAGCCGACAGCGCGGTTAGCCGTGGGAGTACAGAAGGGGGATATGTAGCTACATTAGTGGCATAGCTGAGCTCTCAATATGAGAAAGCTGACACACTGGACTTGGTCTCTCATTTCATATTGTTCATCATAAAAACTGATTCAGTCTTGTTTTTCTTCATGTGACGCAATTTTATTCTCATTCTCGCTCCTTTGTTGTCGTTGTTCTCCTCTTCAGCATAGTTGTGTGTAAAGAGAGAGTAGCTGTTTGGGTCGGCTCTAGCAGCGTTTCTCCTCTGGTAACGAGTGGAAGAACTCCATGCATGCTGCCGTTGTTGCATTTAGTCCTTTTCTGGCACCAGCTTCAGCACTTTGCCGATGGCGATAGTTTTGCCTGGTGGAGGACAAGACGAGATGATGATTCGAGACAAATCAAGCCAGACGTACACAGAGGCGAATAAGTTCACATTTTACTAACTCTGCTGTAACATCCATAAACAGGTTGTGCAAACTCCATTAGCCAAACATACTCTCTTGCAAACACACAGCGTGCTTACCTTCGTCTCTCAGCGTGAATCGTCCCATCTGAGGGAAGTCTTTGAAGGTCTCTAAACAGATCACTCCTGCCGCCCGGAGCCTGGCGATGCACACCTGGTCCTGCTTAACAAAGCGTGGTCGGGTTTTGCTCTTCTCGCCGCTCTTCTTGTCCACCAGACAGATTAAGGCCTGCGGGCGGGATTTAAAGAGTTAAACGACAGTCCAGTGAGGCCAGGAACTCAAAAAAAACCAATACTGGCTGAACAAGTATGATAAATAATCAAAATAAAGAGCTTGGGGAGCAGAGCGGTGACTTACTGTGATTTGCACTTCTTCAATGCAGGTGTGGATGTGAAGGACCGCATTGTAACCAGGACAAATGATTGATTTGTGCTCAATGATGACGATCTGCATTAAAAGGAAAACTCAATCAGTTGATTTGACATTCATAATACATGCACAACACAGAACAGCTTCATTTCTATATTCATTATTCATTAAATACAAGAGTGTGTGGTGGAGAGTTTAGCATCAAATTGAATAAATGAGAGCTAATCAAGCCTGTGGCTGCAGACTTTGATTCAAGTTCTCACCACAGCTAATGACTCTGGAAGTCAGATGCATAATGAGGACACCGGTGGCAGCGTGCACTGACTTTGGTCGTCTCTCGTCATTACCTGTGCGTCGAAGGTGCGACCAGAGTGGCAGAGGTTGTCAGGGCTACAGAGGATAAACCCAGGGAGGATCTCTTCCTCCTCGATGCCTTTAAGCCTCAACTTCAGGTTCTCCCCAGGAGCCGCGTCGTCTGTCTCCACATCGTCGCTCAACAGGCTCAAGACCTCCACCGTGTGCTGCAACACACAGCGATTTGTGCATAATTTAAATAAACACATTCCTGCTGTACTGAAACAGGATACATGGCTGGTGTTAAAACTGAGCTTGAAACTAAATCCTTTCGGTTACAGGATCTTCTTTTCATCTAGGCTGCAGTACATTTCATACAAGAATGAGGCCTTGATGTTATTTCTAGTAGAAGTTTATTGGTCCCTTGTGAGAAGAAGCAAAGTCATACAGAGGAGATCTCACCCTGTTTGGCATCATGATCAGCTGCTGGGCTTTGCTGATGCATCCAGACTCCAGCTTCCCGAGGATGACTGTACCCATGTCCTGCAGAAACACACACGTTGGATCAAAAAGTTACTCCAAATGAACCAAGGACAGGAATCCTTGCATACAAATATTTTTCTTTCCATTGTAGGAATGTGACAAATCAGTGTGATAAAGTAATATGTATTGTACATTCATAGTTCTTTTAAGAGCGTATGTGACTAATAAATTGCATTTTATGAGGGTGGAAACATTAGAACTCATATAACATTACAGAGGAAAACTAATGCACTCTGGAAAATGCAATATATTGTCACTGTCCACTGAAAATTTCCAAAATTGGAGATTTTTTTCAATTTAACAAATTTAAAACCCCCCCCAAAAAAATTCTTGGTTTCCACTTAACATTATATTATTTATTGGTATTATTTTATAATACTGACAATATACTGATGACCTACAGTATGAAACTTTTCACTTTTTGCTTCCTCATACTGTTGCCCAATATAAAGTATTTGTGTCTTTTACTTAAACTCTTGTTTTTGGTGCCATCTATCTGACAGCAGCTTTTTGATTGGTTAAAAAAAGAGTCTTGTGCCCATAAAGTATGTTTGTATCCAGCAGTCCAGAAGACTGAAGAGTCCCAGCTTTATCTCATCTTTAAAATCTCCCACACAGTTTCAAGAACTATAACACAACGCTTAGAAAACTCTCATATGCACTCTTTAAAGGAAAAAGTTGCCAGTGGCTCGACTTGGAAAGAATTTGGTTGGAAGTCAAGTCAAGTTTTTTTTTTTTTTTTTTTTTTTTTACATCGGTGGTATTATCCAACTCTTGACAATAAATCTAATCCTCCCTGTTGGAGAGGATGTGGCTTAATCTGAGAATTTGTCTAAATTTTTTGGGACTGTCAAATTCCAGCGTCTGTTGAGACAAGCCAGAAAGGAAAGATGAGCGACAGCCCGTAAAATGATTACAGCACGCTGGCTTAAATCTCACCAACCTATCCGAAGACTTAAGGCCATGACCTTAACCTCGAGACAGCAACTTTAGAGAGACAAAGATGGTCTTCTACTATATTGTACCTAGCAAAGTGAACATACTATAAACATTTAATTGTATAATTGTGAATGTGAAAATATATATAACCTTTTTAAGTCTTTGTATTGTTACTAATTTTTAAAGCTGCGTGAGACATGGCGTCAAGGATTCTGTTTTAATTTTTTTTTAAAATCAAATAAAAGAACACTTCATCATTTTGGGAAACACTTTGCTTGTTTTCTTGATGGGAGTTAGACGAGAAGACTGATGCCACTCTCATATCCATGTGGAAAATAACTACAACCAGCAGCTAGTTAGCTTAGCTTAGCATAAAGTCTGGAAAAGGGGGGAAACAACTAGCCTTACTCCATTCAATTATAAGAAACATTTGTGTACCAGCCCCTCTATAGCTCACTTATTAACAAGCCTGCTCTATACCTGTGGACAGGCTAGCTGTTTCCCTATGTTTCCAGTCTTTGTGCTAAGCTAAGCTAACCAGCTGCTGGAGGTAGCTTTATATATAACTGAGAATTGTGAAAAGGGAATCAATCTTCTCAAGTAACTTGGTAAATAAAAGCATATTTTCCAAAATGTCACAGTATTCCAGTAGCAATGTGATCATTAAAGTACTGAAGCAGAAGCATTGGGGTCAACGATAAATTCTGTATTTTACCTTTATTTTCCGATTAATACTACCGCATCATTCTGTTATTATCTATGTTAATTCAAAGCACATTAGCATCATGATAGGCAATGCCAACGCATTGCATAATACATGATTAACTTGACTGATGATTAACATGTAAAAATGAATTAATTATCATGGTTGACAATCCTGACTTCCACAGCCCAACACAGTAAATAACTGTTTGATTCACAGCCTGTGGACCTGCTGAAAGCTTCCTGTATGGACGTCTTGGCCGGTTCATTAGCATGCAGCAGCCAGTTAACTGAACCATAATCCCCTTACATCAGGAGACCAACAGTTGAGACTACTTAATCATATACCCACTACTTAAGGCTCTTATGTAATAACAGCGAGAGAGGAGTATTTAAACAACGTAAAGACAAGAGGATAAAGATGACATGTGAAGAAAGAAAAAAACATTCAAAGAGCTCCAAAATAACTCAACGCCACCAACACTTATGTGTTGAACTGCTTCCAACATCCAAACCGAGCCGTGTGCCAAGAAGCTGAATTATCTTAAAGTGGAATGACTATGCAGAGGCTGCAGTGTGTGTGTGTGTGTGTGTGTGTGTGTGTGTAAGCATGCTGGTGTGCTCTTGGAAAATCACCGAGAGGAAGGAGAATGACAAACTGGAGAGGGGGAAAAAAACAAAAAAAAACGATTCTAGCCAAGTGAACAAAAACCAAAAGAAATTTTACGCCCACTCATCCGCCGAGGACAGCACCACAAGCCGCCACAGATTTCTGTTTTTCTCTCTTTGGAAAGAGAATCAACTGCCTCCATCTGCTCACCTTGTACTTGTCTACAATAGGTAGTCTGACTGGTCCATCGCTGGATCTGGTGAAGTTTGGCAAACTGTCCAGATGGGCAATAAATGGCAAACCCCTGGTAAAGAACAAGAAAGGAAAGCTGTCCATCACCACCAGCTGAGGATACAGAAGATACTGCAGCCAGTGTGAGGAAAAATCCACACAAAGTAAATCACGAACAAATCTGCTCGATCCTTTTCTGTAAGACTTGTGCACCGAGTTAAGTGTGTCCAATAAGACAGTCTTATTCATGCTACCATGCTTCTCTTCACTAATCCAATCAACTTATCATTAATACATGTTGCCAAAGACTTACCTCCCACTCCTTAATTACATAAAAATCATCATTAAAATGTCTTTGAGGAAAATGTATTTAAAAACATGATAGTCCTTCTATATTGTGAGCCAGAAGCCCTGTGAGGTGGAGAAATGAGGCAGGTAGTATTATTTGCTGGACTTATTTAACATGAACAGTAAAGAGAATAAGTACTCGATGTGCTGCAACCTTTCAGGGTAAAAAATATGTTCCATTGTAAAGACAGACGCCAAGAAGGGCACTGCTGTGAATCAACATTGTGTTTGTGCCACTAATGTGCACAAAAGACACGCCAGAGCCCTCTGACCACCTCTGGGAAACATTAGTAAAATTATGCCAAAAACCAAAGGTGATTCTGATCATTAAAGGAACTGAAACTGCATCCTGATTAAACTGAAATATAAAGTCATGCGAACACTAGAGAAGTGAGACGTGACGATTTTCTATGACTACTTTGTTAACATGAAACAAAGCATCATTGTTCAGGTAAGTTGAGTGTGTGGCTGTTGTTTTCAGTCAGTGGCAGAATGACTGTACATCCAGTTACAGCTTCTAAAATTCACCGTGTGGCTCCGACAACGTGACAATCATAACGTGATACTGCACCACCACCAGAAACCCTTTCACTTACGTGTACCAGGGGCATTCAGGCACGGGGTCCTTGAGATTGGCACCTGTGAGTCCGGAGCAAGGCATAAAGTGGATGTCCTTTTTGGGGTTGAAGCCCACCTTCTTTAGGAACGGCACCAGCTTCTCCTTACACTCTTCATACCTGCAGGAAAGTAATGAAACGATGGAGCTATTTACTAAAATATGAAATGCATAAAACAGAATGCGAAGAGTTTCACTAAAGGAGAAGTCAAAAAGTAAAAGGAAGTGTGGGAATGTCACTAACTCAGCATTAAAACCAACATAAACACGTCATATCTATGTGCACCCGGTCCCTGCTCACCTCTCTAGGCTCCAGTTGACAGTGGGGTCATCCATCTTATTGATCAGAACAATAAGATGCTTGACTCCTGCTGTTTTAGCCAGCATGGCATGTTCGCGTGTCTGTCCACCCTTCTCAAAGCCGGTCTCAAACTCCCCCTTTCTGGCTGAAATCACCTGACACAAACCAAAAAAGGGCGGCCACCATTTAGAAAAATCGCTGTACTCTTTAAGTAACTCATTGAAATGGATTATGCTGGAGAGGTTTGGGGCTGGTTAGTGTAAGAGTTGGTTGCATGTCCATCTCACCAGGACTGCCAGGTCGGCTTGTGACGCTCCACCAATCATGTTGGGGACAAAGCTCTTGTGTCCGGGGGCATCCAGGATAGTGAAGTGTTTTTTCTCAGTCTCAAAGTAAGCCCTCCCGACCTCGACTGTCTTCCCTTTGTCCCTCTCCTCCTGGTTTGTGTCCAGAGCCCACGACAGGTACCTGCAACGAGCATGTTCATCTCTGAATTTATGTTTTACTAAACTGTGTAATGAGCACTTAAAATCGCTGCGCGTGTGGCAAAGCCTCTGGTAATCAAACCTATATTTGCTTTGGTGATTAGCCGCTGAGTGAAAAGAATGCACATTAAGACACACAAAATAAAGCAAACAAAGAAAAAAAGAAGAACTGCAACACAACACAAGCCTTTCTCACCATGTCTCCCTGTTCTTTTCTTTCGCTTCTCTTTCGTATTTCTCCAGGGTTCGCTTGTCCACCATTCCAGTTAAGTACCTAGCAAGGAGAACACAGGAAAAAGGAAAAGCTGACTAAACAGACAGGCTTGAAAAATATGATATTTATTTTATCTCCAACTGAAAAATACCTTTGTGCAAGAGTCAACCTGTTGCTCTGTAGCTGGCAGCCACAGTTTGAACACTGAACACAGTGACTGTTACAGATGACGCAATACACTGCGCGCACACACACACACACACACACACACACACACACACACAGTGCCAACAATAAACTAGTTTTGTTTTTTAATTTAAGCTTTTATTTAAGTTTTTTAATTGAGTTTAACTTCTTTTAGTTAGAGTTTTACTACATTTAGAAATGTTTAAGTACTTCATATTTCACATACATATTTTTATGTATTGTGCAGCCCGGCACATAAAACATTGAAAAATAGAGCCCGGCTGATATGTCAGTAGGCCGGATTTATCGCCCAACGTTGACCTGTAACAGATCGAACAGTATCGCTATTGCCGTCAATATGAAAACTTTTGTTTTTTTAAACGGACATAATGCAGAAAAATTAAGATCTATTAATTATCTATTTGTGTTTTTTATAGTTATATATATTCATATAGTTATAGTATAGTATAGTTTTATAGTTATATTTAATGCTTGACATTTACTGTTTTAGTGCCATTTTGGACAATAAAGTTTATTGTTAAACTATAAAATAAGTGTTTGATAACCACGTCTGGAGGATCATTGCAAGAAATGTGTGTCTATTTATATATATATATATATATATATATATATATATATATATATATATATATATATATAGTACAGACCAAAAGTTTGGACACACTTTCTCATTTAAGAGAATGGGAAAGTGTGTCCAAACTTTTGGTCTGTACTGTATATATATATATGAAGAATAGCAGCAGATATATACATACTGAAATGTTTTTTACCCCCTTATGTCAGTGTCTGTATCGGCCCTAAAGGTCCAGTATCAGTCAGGCTCTAATAAAAATTGGATTACTCACATGATCTGTCCTCCAATAGTTGATTTACCAGCGTCTGTCAGACAAAAAACGGTTATAAACATCATGAGTTAATCTTTTTATTATCTACTTTAGATAAATAACACACATAAAAATGAGACGCACCCACGTGACCGATGAAGACCACGTTCACGTGTTCTTTCTTGGGCGCATCCGGAGTTGCAGGAACCACTTTGGGCATTGGCATCTCCTCCTCTTCCTCCTCCATCATCTCCTCATCCTCTTTCCTCGCGGCGCCCTCCTGACAGGCTCCTCCTGTACCCAGGTGCTCCTCTCCTCCGCCTCCTCCACCTCCCCCCGGCTCCTCCTTCTGCTCCCACGTCTCTTCCTCTGTGGTCATGTCTGCCTCTGTGCCTCCATTCTCCACTGGAGCTGGAACCATAGACATGAACTCCACCTGTTATTTCTCTGCAAGGTCTACACGCTACACACACTCCAGAGCTTGGAGGGTGGAGAAACTATTTAATGATGAAACAGGCTGGAATAAAAATCTGCACACTGACTGCAAGTGAATCCTGATTGATTTTGAACCCTGGACTTCACTCAAGCTGCAATATTTCTGCCAGTTTTGCGTTTAAACCAAATTTATTGCAACATATTTGCACAAAAATTGGGAATGAGCTGCATTCTTGCACTTCAAACACGCACAGAAACAGAAGCCCTCTTATTCATTTGGATCTGATACTTAGACCGTTACCATTCACAAGCTCTGTTTTAGACATTATGTTTCTTTTGTGTGTTATTATATTTATCTTGCACTTAACAAAAATCAAAGTCTGAACTGCTGCAGATGACAATGATATTTGATCTACATATGTAATGCGTGTCGTATAAAGACCTCGAGGATAGCACATGCTCATTTGCCTTCGCTTATCATCTAAAACGAGTTGCAGGGCTTCGCTCTGTGCGACCTGTGCGGTTCATCGGTCATTAGTCCTGCTCACTTGTTAGAAATACAATCAATGCAATGTTCTGCCGAGCAAACAAATACAAGTTGACCAAACAGGAAAAAAAAAAAAAAAAAACTGTAACAAGAGTACAGTGAAATCTGCTGAGGCCAGCA
The DNA here is from genome assembly GCA_946959425.1 of Argyrosomus regius. NCBI lineage: Eukaryota > Metazoa > Chordata > Actinopteri > Sciaenidae > Argyrosomus > Argyrosomus regius. The sequence goes on from OX336900.1 coordinate 16,272,120, forward strand.
GAAGAAGCATCTTCCCATGGCAACACACAAATAAGCCTCCAATTTCCATAACTATGAAATTATGCAGCCCAGCAGTCGTGTACAATGCCTATTTTCTCCTTAGCCCTCGTTGTTTATGATCAGCCTGTGAGATATTGCCGCTGGCAACCCAGGGAGACATTTGTGCCACGACTTTGTCACCGGTCTCATCGTGCTGTAATTATAATTTGTCTTTTAGACGTGTTCAGAGCAATATGAAGAGGCAAGTGTGTGATCTCCATGAATATGTGAAGAGGAAACGTTTCTCCTGACTCTTGCATCTGATCGTTTTCTTTTGCCTCCCTCTGTCACTCACTCTGCTGCAGCTGCAGTGCTCAGGCACTCTATTAAAAAACAAAAACACCACCACTTCTCTGTAACTTGAGTAGAGGCACACAGCATCCAGGGTCAGTCCAAAAATGTGAATGAATCTGACTCTGGCAAATCAAAACTAGTCAGCGCAAAGCGACCGTATTTATCTGGAGTAACTAAATACATTCAAATTGCTCTGACACGGGGCAGACCGAGGCCTTTGGACATGCAACGCTTGACACATATCACAGTTGGATGTCTATTTCAGGCATGGACAAGCGAGGTTGCATCATATTATACGTAGGCCCGTGCACATGGGTTCAACCGATGCCAGCAATCCAAATATGGCTCAGTGCGTTCACTCACTAGCAGCAGGGACTCAAAAGTGATCATCCAAAACTTGAGGTCTAGTCTGAGATTTTAAAGCTTGGCTGCAGGTAAATGTGCACACCTGAGTTTATAAATCACACCTGTCCTGTGGTAACAACCTGCCTGACAGCCAGATTAGTAACTTAATAACATGAACATGCAGTGCCTGCAGTACACTGTGGGTGCATACCGACTGTTTCTGCCACCTCCATGCTGGCAACTGGATCAGGGGCACCTTTGAGGAGAGAGAACACAGCATGTCAAACTTTCATAAATATTTATAAGACAGGGATGCTCATATTTTGAGCTTTAGGTGTGACTCTTACTGCGTTATAAAAGAGCTATTACACTGTTACAACACATGACTAACACTCGAGCTGACTTGTTGATTAGTTAGTGGAAATGCGATAACTGTCTGCACAGGCTGGACTCAACCACAGTCAGTGAGGCTAACTTAGCTGGATTAGCAAGCAAGCTAGCAAGTTAAGCTAACTTCCAGCCAGCTGTCTGGCATTCACCTACCCTCGGAAGGTGGCATTTCCACGGCGCTGGCTTGAAGGAAGCTCGGTACAAACACCGGGGCGTTAACGTTGGGGACAAACGGCTTGGCGTTGACGTTGAGGGCGGCGAAGGCGGTTGGGAGCCCCGCCGCGGCAGCCGGGGCCTCGGCATCCTCCTCCAGCTCCCACGAATCCGGGGCTGTGTCTCTCGGGTCCATCGCTCCTTTTTCCAGAGTTGACAAGCTCTCCACTGCCGGGGAGGGTGGATGATTTTTATGGTCCTGTTAAAACGCGTTTAGTTGCTGGTGTGTTTCAGACTCTTAGCAGCACGTTTGCTGAAGTTCCCATTGCTTTGTTAAGCCTTGCTTTGACAAGCATATGGATTCCGTATCCGACGAGAAGTGGTGTACAGCCGCTGCACGTCCTGCTAACACCGCTAGAGGTCAGCAAAGGACCGCTGCTCTCTGTACCATCATGTTACCATTAACTTTACATTTGTCTTTACCTCTGCAGGTAACCTGAACACTGTCACCAGGATCAACTATACAAAATAGAAAACTAAGGCTTGACTTTTGTTGTTGTTTATTTTGACATCACTGAAAAATACCACAAATAACAGGAAACATGCGATAAATCTTATAAATAGATAAATACATGAAAAGTACCATAGCACGCATGTAACTTTAAGAAGTTACAGTCATGAAACAGAATAAATAAATGCATTAAAATACCTTAAATAACTTAATATGGACAGGATCAGGGAACTGTGCTAACATGTGTCTCTCTCTCACTCTTTGGCGTCAGCAACTCCTCCAGCAGTGATGGCAAAAGTGGCCTCGTTCTCAGGCATATCAGGACTAGAGGAAATCAAGAAGGAGGTAAATGAGTAAAGGGATGCGAGTCCGTCCAAAGTGTTCAAATTTAAGTCCAAGTCTGCTGTCACTGAGGAGTCTCAGGTGAGATCCGATGTCTAAGGCTGCATTCAGACAGGATCAGGCACTGCAGTGTAAAGGTTGGTGTGTTTATTTGTGCTGAACATTAACCACTGTGAACCACTTATCTATGCCGGCGCTCCCTCACTCTCATTCACTGTCTATGTCTCTCGACCACTGCTCTTGCGCTCTCTCTCAAACTTCTTTGTGTCACTATTTTGCAGCACCGACTGCAAGTCAGACCCCGACAGAGAAGCTGGTACATGAAATAAACAAAGCCAGAACACAGCAGGTAGAGTATCAGAGTTTAGTCCATAAATCCAGCTGGATAGTGTCAGTTTCAGTGACATTTCAGGCTGACTGTGGAGGTTTGACCGGTCTGATTGTCTGATTGGCAGCAGCAGCATGATGTCAGGCTCTGTTTTTCCAAAAGTTGGATACAGCTCTCTGTCCCAGGTCACTGGGTTTTTTCCCCTTGTGGCCCGCACCGCTGCAGCCAAAATGCACTACCTCCACTCAAATTAATGGAAAAACCTGTGTTTTCGGCGCAGTGCCTGATTTCATCTGAATGCGGCCTAAACAACCACTTTTAGTTGTACTCGTACGCCCTATGACATTTTCAGTTAACTGTTGTCAAGTTATATATTTCACAAAGCTTTTTCTGCTAGTTAATTTAAAATCCACATACTGTGAGCCATTCTTACATTATGCACTGTGTGATTACCACTATATCAAATCATCCCACCAAAGGTGTGTTTAAAGATACACTCTCACATCATCTTACCTACAATTAGGCTTGATGATGAGCAGATACAAAGATAAGTACATCGAGAAAATAGATGAGTGTTTAATGCTCAAATCATGAGATTCATTTGAGGTAAAATATTACTTTAAAACACACAAGCAATGTTACACCAATGTCAAAACCATTCCAGGCCTTGGATTTCAGGCCTTGGCAGAAGACCTTGTCGTGATATGACAACATCTACTCGGGCATGGAAAATCACATGTCAGTTTGTTTGTTTAGCTGATGTCTCATCTGACAACGATAACACATCAACTGTTATTTGCAGCTGACCTTCCTAAAGGACCCGTGTGTAAGATTTAGTGGCACCTAGCGGTGTAATTGTTGATTGCAACCCCCTCACCTCAAGCCTTTTTCCTAGCGTGAAGTAGAAACTATGGTTGGCTGTGAAATATGCAAAACATGGCGTACAAACATGGCGTTTCAACATAATGGACTCATTATTTTTAGATGAATTTTACACTCATGAAAACAGTTATGTATGTTTTATTTTTAATTTTTTTAAACTATTTGTCTCTCTGTTTATTTTGGACAATAAATTGTGTATTACGACTCACTGAACTGACAATTGCATAATGGATGTTATAAATAGAAACTGTCAAATACCTGTCAAATATTTTGGCAATTCTCATCTCTCCACGCCCCTTCCTCAGACTGATTCGTGTGGTGGAGGCGTGGGCCAGGATGTGTCCACCGATTGGCTTCTTGGGATCAGCTTGAAACCTAAAACAAGGACAGGAAAAAAAAAAAACCATCAAATCAAAGCTTTAAACGACTCAGTATGTCAGCAATAAAACTGAATTCAAAGCACAAAACTAGTCATTATAGTTTATATTATACATAATGAAGGAATTTGCCATCTCTTACGTCATTCCTGCGCCGGGATCAGCTGTCATTTGGTTGGTGACAAACACAGCTACGTTGTACTCTTTAAGAAAAACAGACATGAAAGCCATAATCCTAAAATTATCGTCATTATGAGAAATACTACCCATTTACACTTTGAGAGCGTCATGTGTGTATTCCAGATAAGCTATATGGCCGATGCTTGTGGCTTTTACATAAATGCACATGAGCACACTCCTGGTTCAGACCTTCAGAGATCTTCTGCAGCCTGGAGAGCATCTGGGCCAGTTTCTGCTGCCGCTCAGCCAGCTCGCCTCGACCAGAAAAGTCTACTCTGAACAGAGCCATGATGGAGTCGATGATCTGAACAGGAAGGAGCAGACAAGAAGGAGGCTGAAAGGCTGAGAAAGTCAGGAAAGAAACACTCATTTTAAAATGTATGCCTGTTGTTCCACACTTAGAGGCATTTGAAAAAAAAACAAGAGGATGTTCATTCTCGCCCTCAAATAGCTTCACGCAGAGAATGAATAAAATGATGGGGGAAGTAAAACCAAAGATATTATAAACATATTAGAAACCTTTTTATAATTCATTCCTTTACTCACCAACAGTTTGAACACTCCTCCTTCCTCATGAAATTTGGCTGCTACAAAGTCCAACAGCTCCATCTGGTGTTCACCTGACGAGCAAGACAAAAGTTTAATATCTTTGCCAGGAGGCTGTTTTTACACAAACTGCTGTGCTTCATCTCTAGTTAAAATGAACTGTATGATCGTACTGGTATAGGCCCGGGCGTAAAGCACGTTGTCCAGCACAGCATCATGGTCCACATTAAACCTGTCAGCCATGTCTCTCAGTCTGTCTGGACGACTGGAACCAGACGGGCACAAGTCAAGGATAACGTGACACGCACATGAACAGTCACATTATCTCACATAAACATGTTTTCAAAATCAGCACATGGTACGATAACAAATAGAAAACACATGATACCTCATTAAAGTCTGAGATAGTCAGTTAAACATCAACCAAACTGTACCCAAATGTCAAACTCAAACTCAAATGCCCTCTGGTTGTTCTTGTTGTGAGGATACAAGGTGTTCTCCGTGTCAACGAAGATGACTTTCCCGCCTGAGTAGCCGTCCTCACCTGGCAACTGAGCAGTGACTGGACAAAAACAACACAGAATCTGTTTTATTCAGTCAGTTTGACTTGTACAGTGTCGTTTTATCAGTCACGTTTGGAGTTTCCTTACTCACCACACAGGGTGTGAGACAGCTGAGTTTTCCCGGTGCGGAACTCTGTAGGAGGAAAAAAATGTTGGCAGCATTGAGGCAGTGCTGCAAACCTGAGAGATATATAAACCGTCCAATCATACACAATTTATTTAACTATAGGAAGACATCTCCTCACCTCCAAAGGCTTCTGTGATAGCCATACTCTCTATGCCGCCACCCAAAAGTTTACTGCAGAGATAAAAGATAGATGTTGTAACATCATAACAAGGTCAAATAATTTGTTCCTTGATAATGTGACAGTGATTTGGATATGACCACTGGTGGTCTGACAAGACACACAGTTTATTAAAGAAGCCTGCAAACTGAGGCATACATTATTATTTTGTCTTTGCCAGACACGAAAATTTTATTAATTAACTGTAATGTAGCCTTTAGGACTACACCATGTTAAATCTCCCACCTCGAGCACATGGTATACACCATGTAACTATATATGCACACAATACTATGTTCAGAAGTGTAAATCCTACAGTCTCCATGTTATGAACATCTTAACTCGAACTCCTGGCTCCCAGTTGTGATGTGGAACACCTGCTTCCTCTTCGCGCTGTACTCGAAGGCGGTCTGGAAACCAACATTCTGTGACGTAAAGAAAATGATCTTAATTAAGTTACTTTGTTCATCTTTTTTCTCGAGTAATTCAGTCACAAGAATAACGTAGTACAGGCTGAAGAATGACGTGTAAATCGCAGCATCTTACCAGCATTTTCCCAGCAGCCTCCTTGATTTTTTCCACTTTTGCCTCTGACAGGCCCTTGATGTTGCACAAAGCCTTACGCGTGGTCATCTGGATCCCCTTCACAGTGCAGATACCCACTGACTTCATCTTTTTGATGTCTGCCATGTTCTGTGGTCACAGGTGGAGGTGTGGGGACAGAGAGATAGTTGTGAGAGAATAATTGTGAGGGTACAGCGTGTCCGCTGTGTCAATGAACAGTACGTTTGCTGTTTACTCACGATGCCGTGTTTCTGTAGAAGGTCAATGTCTTGGAAGAAGGACTCCTGATCAAATCAGAGAAACAGAAAATCTACATGAGACAGCTGCTAATAACTAAACTTAACTATCCATAGCATAACTTACTAAAAATTCAATGTCTGTACCTAAATTGTTATTTTAAATATATATTTACTATGTTGTTACACTATATTGACATATGGTATGTATAAACTACTATCTGGATAGTTCAGTCATTTCATTCGCTTTTAAACAGGCTCATAATTGACATTTTTGTCATTAAAGGTCTTTATAAATTCAACAAAGATTGACTTAATTGAAATGCTTAATTATAATCTCACCTCATCATCCTGAAAACCAGTATCACCTTCAACGACCTGGTCCTCTGCAGCTTTCATTGTCAGTGTAGTCTGAGTTGAATGTTGAAAATAAAATGGACTTTGCTGGTTCAGCTGGCTCCTGTAAGCATGAGGGGTCTTTAGCCAAAGTCAGCTAAGTGAGCTAGCATGAAGTTTCTGGGTGAAATGCTAACTTAGCTAATGTTAGCTATTCTCTGGTCCTTCAACAATGATTGTCAGCAAACTATCAAAACTATAACACGAACTTCTTCAGTTACTTTAACTAGCAAACGAACATTATCTGGAGATACTGACCAAACAAATATACCTTTAAGTTAAAGGTAGAGTTTGCTCCTTGAAGCGCTTGAGGGGCAACTGGCGGGAATTCGTAATTTTTGTCCCATTCAAGTGCAGTGGGAAATTACACATTTATGAGTTAAGCGAACATAAACCATGGATGTTAATAATTATGACATAAACACGATGGACAACACATGCTAATAATTAGTGCTTTCAAGCACTGGCGGTAATGCCGTACTTGATGACTTTAGCGAACTTGAATAACCAAATAAAGTGATTTGTACCAGGTTTTTTTTTTTTTTTAATTCTCATTAGTTACTGAAATTGTTCCTGTTCATCTCTCTGGACCAGGAGCTGAAAAAGAGCAGTGAATGCAGCATTGGACACTGTCCTTTAAATATATGTAATGCATTCCAGATATGGTTTATATATATGTCTTGTCAGCCTGTGGGACTGGAAACAGTTGTATGCATAATAAAAACGTAAGCATCATTAAAATAATGGACCTTTTTCATGCAGACTTGTGAGGTGTTGTTGATATGCGTTCATATGCTGCAGCTAATCATAATAATTGTTAGTTTCACCTGTGTTTCCTGCTATGACATGTCAAAATGTCTGCTGTGAAAAAAAGATATTAGACATGAGTGAATAATTTTGCATGTCCCTACATTCATTTTAATATTAGAAAACATTTTAAATGTCATTGTCATTACTTATTGTCCCTGTCTTTCTATCCACCTTGTATATTGAGAGCTGCTCTAACAAGTGAATTTCCCCAGTGTGGGATCAATAAAGTCTATCTTATCTTGAGTAAATATATGGACAAAGTTCTTAAAGCACACACACGACTTTACATTTGATTTGGTGTTTTAATAACTGCAGTCATGTTGAACGCAAAACAGAAATGTGGGCTTGCTTACTGAACAGAGGTAAGAGATTGGAAATTGTCACAACATAGAAAAGAACATTCCCTTAAGACAGGACATGTCACAGTAATATTGAGACATTTAACTTTGTCAACCACCACAAGCACATTCGTCCACAAAAACAATGACATGTTCCCTGTCTTAACTGACAAAATCATTTTGCATTTCACATACTTTCTGGAGAAAAGAACACAGCAACCTCTGAATGATTGAACAACCTGGAATCTGGTGTCGCTGCATTATACAACCCTTGTTTAAAACCAGAGAAATGCAATAAAACCAGTAACCGTGGCCAGTTTGACGTGAGAGGCAATGCATTGTGACATACATCCATAACGGTGAACTGTGTCAAGCAGAGTCTACCGAGAGCATTCCGTAGACTGAATTCCCATCAGTAAATATTGTCTACAGTATGCTCTGCAAGCATCAGACCTGTCTGTCATTTTATTGACATAATTCACACAGAAGTGGACCAGCGAGCGCATGATGATGGGCAAAACAGCCAACATACTGCAAGCATCCCAACATCCTTCAGACTGCAAACACCAAGACATACAATTGGTAACCTTCAGATATTTTTTCCTTTCAATTTATCCACAAGTATCTGCTATCCCCTAAAGAACACATTATTAATGTTGATTTATTTAAAAAAAAAAAAAAAGAAACAGAAAATAGGAGCATTGCTCCTGGAAATAAGTCTCTGCATGATGTTGGAGTAAGGAGAGACAGTGAGAGAGAAGTGTTAGAAACGCATCACATCCTCCTCCTCCAATCCTATATGTTGGAGAAAGCCCAATCTTGCCGTGTTGACATCCAGCTTTTGCTTCTTTTTTTTTTCTTTTAACTGCAGATCTTCGCCCTTCTCCACGGTCTCTCTGTCTCTCCTCGCGACCGTCTGCGCTGTATTGCTAACGGCCGATATCAGGTTTACGCTGGTTGTTTCCATCTCTCACATCTTGCCAGGTGCAGGAGGCATCATGCCCGGCATCCCACCAGACATTCCAGTGTTGGGCCCCAGCAGGATCTAGACGGAAAAGAGTCAATCATTCAGGCTGTATGACACATTTTCCTCTTCATACTGCATTCAATCCTCAGCTCGTGTCAATATTTGCTTCCACGTCTCTCTCTCTTAATACACTTGAACTCACCTGTCTCTGCTGTTGTAGCTGCTGCTGCTCCAGCTGTAGTCTTTCTGTCTCAAACACAACAGGCAGCACCAGGATCATGAAGGAGGTAGTACCCACCCAGAGCGCAGACCGGGAAAAACTGAAAACGAGTGAACAACCTGATTAGTTCCTGCTTTCTGTTTCCTCGAATGCGTCTGGCACAAAAAACAGCTGCTGCTGGGAATTAGGTGTAGTTAATCTCTTTATCCACTGGACTTACCAGGACACAATGAATTACTGTGGGCAACAATAGGCTGTGACGAAAACACTGAAGCCGAATACCTGTAAAACTTCTTGGCCAGTGAGACGGAGCATTGTGCAGACACCTCAGCAGCTGTTCGGACTGTGTCAGGAAACATCTCTGTCAGGCCCCACAACCTCTCCATCAGTGTCTCATCCAGCTTAAGGACACAAATACAAACAAAAGACATGAAACTTTAGTGCATAAATGACCGTGAACTATCAAGCAGCACATGTTATGAATAAAAGCATGCAGAGAAAACAAATCCATATTCATGTATGCCGTCTCGTCTCCCCAAATTGCTCCCTGTAAGTCGCTTTGGATAGAAGCGTCAGCTAAATGACTAAATGACTAAATGTAAATGCAGCTTGTCTTGTAATCATCCTGAGGTTTGCTACAGCTTATGCTGACACAGTGAGATATTCTCTTTCCAAAGGCATTGTAATGAGCTGCTGGATAGACGAGACTGTACTTCTAATTAATGAAGTTAATAAAAATGAATTAATAAAGTGTGTATGCTCACACAGAGTTTGTCAAACCCAGAACAGAGCCCTCAGGTAGCTAGTTAGCATTGGTACAGCCATGTTAGGTAACCATATTTAGCCAAGACAGGGGAGAAGTTATGACAAAGACAGAGCGACTCTGTGTTACACTTCTGTTAGGAGTCACATTTCCAAAGTCCCCAAGAATGAATAGCCACTTACGTCTTCATCTTCATCGTCGTCAATCTCGTCCTCAGGGGGCCGGGTAGACACCGGGCCCGCAGCGGGGGAAAGCTCTTCAATTGCGGCCATTTTTTCCTGCTTAGCCCGCTCGTCTCTGCCGGGATGGATCAACTGTACAGCGCGGGGAACAAGTCGCTTGAGACCGACAGTCAGTTTAGCGTATTTCTAACAATTTCACACCGGCTTTCATTCAAGCTAATGCTAAGAGGCGTGCATCGGTTTAAGCGACAGTCTGAGGTCACAGTGGGGAAAACGTGAAGCTTGTCAGGGACGGATGACGGCAGCAGGGCAGGGGTCAGTTTGTACTGCGCCGAAAAGTCAGCTGCGCCCCCTGCAGCCGCGGCTGTCGAACAGCAGCATGTGGTGTCAAAAATGTGTAATGTCATCAAATGGCTAAAAATACTTCGCCTATAGACCTTTATCACAGCAGCCATTTGGACATGAAATAATAGGGTCAACATAGGCGTTTCCAATTATACTAATTAAGACTTTACTGTCTATTAATTAGTATCATTGATAACACCTGTGTTAACCCTACTATGCCATGCCGAAATAGAAGGTCTATCATTGAGCCCTATAAGTCCTTAAAAGATAGATTTAGCATTTGTCTGTCTTAGATACAGTCTACATCATTATATGACTAATAAAGCATTGATTAAACATCTGTATATTGTTATAACACTAATATTGTTGGAGCACCATCAGATAGTTGGAACACATATGGCACCTTTTGGCTATGTTGTTATGTGTTTCATTTTGTGCTTGCCATGCCAAAATTTGTCACTGTTTTGCCACTCAAGGAAGCTGGATAACAGCCAGGAAAAACTAACACTACGAAAGTATTCACATCACGTCAATGTGCAGTCGGCTCCAAGGCAGCCTACACCTGCCAGCCACCTAGGACAAATTAATGAATGGCATTCACTCAAAATATGTTGAGTAGAGTTCAAAGTGGAAGCTTTGCTCTGAATCACAATGTTCAACATAAATAAACACTACCACTTCATCCCAAACAGCTGTTAGCCCCTTTAACAACAGCATGACTTTCTTCAGCAAGACTTTTTTCTATATATTTCTTACTTGTGAGTAATTTCTTATCAAACTTGTTGCTGTGACAAGTGATTTTTTTCTGATGTGGGATCATTAAAAGCTATCTTATCTTATCTTGTCTTACCTTATCTTATCTTAAATGTGCAACAGCATAAACTGAAAATAGAGGCTGGTTATTTCTAGATACACTTTTACTGAGTATATCCTGAAGAAGGCTTTTTTATTTTGAAGTTACATAAGGTTTTAGGAAACTTAATTACTTACTGCCTACTTAGGTAATGTGCTGATGACTTGTAAATAAATGAAATGAAATAGTCACCACCATCTATGGTGTGAAGTAGACGCCATAAACACACTTTTTCAGCATATACAGCACTTGTACTGTACACTGAGTGTGTGTGTTTGTGTGTGGTGTGAGGGTTTTATCTCCAGTATTTTTATTTTATTGCTGAATCTTTTAACCATTAATCACATGTCTCTTAATGCTAAGCAGTGTCAGTACATTATGAGTCTTGAGTCTTTTTTTAAAATCATTTTCCAGTGAATTTTGTTGCTGCTGGGAAAAGAGGGGGGCTGGTTCATGGAAAAGTTCTGGGATGCAGGGATTCCTTGTTTACATCCTCCCGGAGTACGCCGCGGGGGCGGGGTTAGCTCCGCCCTCATTCTTTTGGCCTGACGTCATTGTCGCTTGTGTTTTTTATGAATGAAGGAATCCAACCTCAGAGAGCAGCGGAGTAATTCCGGGAAAAGGCGGACTGACATTTTGTCGCCAGAGTCGCTTCGACCCAGCAGGTAAATTATGATTTTATACTAAATATTAAACGTCAAAATATTCAGCTGGAATTCGTCGGTAACAGCGGAAAACCGGGGGGACTTATACCCGCCGGGGACCCACCAACCAGCCAAGGACGAGGCAGCTGTTTGCGTTAATCTCCTTTAGCTCGTCAGAAACCGTTGATGCTAGCTGCTAACATTACTTAGCATGTTTAGGATGATGTGGATAATTTGGCCTCGCTCTTCATATTTATGCCTTTATATTCACAATACTTGACAGACAGGGGTGGTTCTCACTTCCTCGTTTAACTGAATGCTTTAAAACAATTTAAATGGAGCGTTTAAAGTCTTACTAAAATGGATGTCGAGGGCACTCGTGATGGCTGTTTACTATAGCAGCAGCAAGCAGCGCATTCACCCGTAGCTGGCCAGCTCCTCTCCCTATAAGGATAAGGGTGGATTCTGGACATAGCTAGATGATTAATATAATTTCCACCAGTGGTTTTATGTTATATATTCGTTATTTCACCATATTACATTAAATAGAGTAGATATTAGGCTGTTTAACGTATTAAACCCCGTTTACTAGCTCGCGTTTGGCGGTGCTGCGTTCACTTGTTGCGTTTCACGGCGGTAGCGTTATTCAAGAAGTACTATGTCCTCTAAAGTGATATTAATAGTAAACTACAAACGTGGATATTCTGTGCTGTTTGGACAGACACAGAAAGACGTGGTCACAGCTGTTTTTTCTGGGTTTGGACTGACTGGCGGTCTTGGCGGAGCTCAGCATACGGTTTATTGCTGAATCACCCTGACTTTACGAAACGGCGGCGGTCTCATCGGTTTAGTCCACCGGCTGGTCGGACAACCACTGTTGCTGCAACCTCCACTTCCCACGCATTTCGGGAAATGCAGTTTATTGTCAGCAAACTATAGACTATTTTAAGGGTGCTTTTATTTAGCTTTTTGTGGATAAACTCCACCTGTACACGAGCTGTGGGCCTACATGTGGCGTTTAAAGCCCATTCTGGTGCTATGAAGTCCAGTTTGTTTTGTAACTGAGCTGAAAATGGAGACAAGAAGATGTGACTTTGCAACTTTAATGACTCCTTTTTGCTTATAAGGTTCCTCATCCTGTGTAGTTAGCTCGTTGGGAGCCCAGTTTGTTTACTGAAATAATGCTGAAGTGGGCACAAATCTTGTGTTGACATCCACAGGGAGCTCCTCATGTCTACACAAATGCCTACATCTTTCTAGATTTGACAGCTCGAGACCTGAAAGAAAAGCCCATGAAGGAAAACTTACATTATTTTCGATTAGCAAGTAAATAGAGGCAGAAATAAAAGAGTTTTTATTTCCAGAGTAATGAAATTGAAAGTAAAAATACCTCATTTATATGATGTAATACCCTTTTTATGATTGGGGGTCTTAAATGTAACAAAAGTCAGTTTATCACATTTAAAAACAAGCAGAAAAAGCTGAAATTATATGAAATAGTTTATATTAAATCAGTCAACGCTGCCTTAAGGTTAACAGCAACCACTGGACTTGCTTTTTAATATATTTTAATGTTTTATTTCTCCTCCTCTGGGCTGTAAAGAAACTCTGAAAAGAAAATCCAGTGCTGCAGTAAATATGAAAGTGAACACATTCACTCTCCTCAAAAAGCTATGTGGGGAAAACACCTTGTGGTTTGATGATGTCAAGGTAGGACTTGCCGGTCTCAATTAAATGCTAATGTCAAGAGATATATTTTGCCGTACAGTCAACACAGCGAGGCTTCTCATCAGCATATTACGTGTTTTCTCTCCTGAGGTGAAATTAATACAGCTAAAATGGCCACAAGTTGAAGTGCAGAGTCATTTTTATCAACATGACTGTGATCTGAAGAGCGCAGCCAAATCAACCAAGAAGAAGTGACGAGAGGGGAGGGGGGGGAAAAAAAGCAGTTCAAGTCGGCCCACTCAGATGTTGGACTTTAATCCCACACAACAACATTTGTGAGCTGACCTTAAGAGGAGCGTAGGAAGTCCCCACGCAGTCTGTGTGAACTGTTCAGCAAGAAGAATGGGAGAGAATTTCCAAATACAGTAGTGTTATGGCCGTACAGACTTAAACAAACACGCATACCGCTATTATTACAGTTTGTTACTGGAAGCAGCAATTTAAGGGTACAAACGTCCCCAATCTTGTTGTTTTGGTCTCCTATTTTTGACAAACGTCAGACAAAACAACAGCAGAAAACAGATTTTTAGTAAGTTTCATTTTAGGTTGATGTGTTCCTTTTCACTTCACTTGAAATAGTCCCCATGTTTCCCATTCGACTTTTTTTTTTTTTCTTCTTTTTTTTGTCACAATGAACGTTTTGAACCGTTGGTCTGGTGTTGACAAGAGGAAGTGTTGAGGGAATTGGTTAGGACACCTGCTTTGAGCAACCAAAAGGGCAGACACCCGATAACTTCCTCCGCGCTTATTCCACTTAACAGAGAAAGGCATGTCGCTTTCAAAACCTCCTCTTCCTTTTCATATCAAACCGCAGGGCTTAATGAGAGAGCACGTTTGGAGAAGCACGAAAGATCTGTGGGTTCTCCTTTTCTTTATCGTGCATGACTGGCTGTCTTGTGAGCGGATGGTAAAATGTCAAGCCAGACCTGAACCAAAACAGCATGATGTCCTGAGTCACATGTGATAACTCCCGTTTGTTTGTGCGTCTTGTTTCTGTTTCTTCCAGAGTGTCTGTATCTGCGTTGAGTGGTGTTTGGGGGGGAAAAGAAACCGAAGACAGTCGGATCATGACGACAGAAAGAAGCAGCAAAGCCTTGAAGGTAACACACGGATATATAGAGAACTATTTTTATAACAGGGAAAACACCACTCTTAAAACTCTCCTCCATATCTGTTCATTTTTAACGTTATCTGTCGTTTTTCCCCTCCTCTTCCTTCTACACACTTCCCCCTTCTTATATCCTATTATTTCCTATGCCCTTTGTTTTCCTCCTCAGGTCAAGCAGGAATGTGGCGAGAACGTGCCCATCCTGTCAGACAGCGAGCTCATGTCCCTCTCCGTACGAGAGCTGAACCTCCACCTGCGCGGCCTGTCCCGCGAGGAGATCCAAAAGCTGAAGCAGCGCCGTCGCACCCTGAAGAACCGGGGCTACGCCGCCAGCTGCCGGGTCAAACGAGTGTCCCAGCGCGAAGCTCTTGAGCAACAGAAGATGGAGCTCCAGAGAGAGGTGGAGAGGCTCGGGGCCGAGAACGCCGGCATGAGGAAGGAGCTGGAGGGGCTCGGCGCACGCCTGGCCGCACTCCAGAGGTTCGCCAGGGGCCTGGAAGCCGGAGGGGGTCACCTGCTGGCTACAGCCCCGCGCCTCAACACCGCCTCAGTCATCACCATCGTGAAGAGTCCACCACAGCCTCAGTCACAGAGAGAACAAGAGCCGTCCTAGAAGGAGCTGCTGGAACTAGACTGGGGGGGGGGGGGGGGCATGCACAACCTGCAATGCAAACACACACCTGCAGACATACATATTATACAAACACACACTGAGAACAGGAAGACTATATTAGTAAGAAGATATTAAACACTTGTTTGTGCTGCGCCTCGTTCACATTTCCAAATGCTGCTGGCATTACGTAAGCAGGAGTCATTCATTCCTGTGTGATACAGTGATGACGGAGTGGTGTGCAACATCACAACAGACAACAGTTATGCTTAGTTTTCCAAAGCAGAGACCAAGGAACAGTTTAAAAATTACGTAGGACGGGTGGAGGAGTCCTCCACTTAATGCCATTTTTATGACACGGCAGTTCGGTCGACTGAAATTTGGCGAAAGTTTAGAATCATGTCAAGAAAAGACGCAGCAGGTTTAGTGTGGACGAGGCGTTAGTACACAGTCACACACACACACACACACACACACGTATATATGCACAAAACACTCACCACCCCCCACCCGCCCGATCCACACGGGGCGTAGACATTGACAAACTGGACTCTGACTGAAGCTAGACCAACCCAGAGTTACTGTACATCCTCACTGCTCAGCGAACCTCCGACTGTGCTACAGAAAGGCCGGGGCTTCTCTCTGCTTCAGTGTATGGCACAACAGCAAAACGCCAAGGTGGAGCGAATGTGTGTGCGTGTGTGTGTAGTTTCCTACACCTTTTAGAACGGCTGCACTCCCGGTACAGTTGTAGTTTAAACTCACTAGTTTCTTATCACAGCTCCAGGCGCGTATGTGTCCCTGCTACTGTGCAGAAAAGTGTCCCAAAGTATGAGTCACTTTTGTTAGTCATTAATGAAGAGTTTCTCAACCTCTGTGTCACTTGATGTGCAGGCGGGGTCATGGGAGCGACATCTTTGTGGGTCTTTTGGTTTAATATTTTCAAAAGGATCAATTTAGAGCTTCCGGTAACTGTATGTCATATTCGCATAACAGCTTTGCTTAGTTCGTGAGGATTTTTTTTGGGAGCGAACATGGTCACAGTCCAGAAAAAAGGGTTGAGAAACGCTGCATTCGTGAATTCAAGCTGTTAATTCAGTGTCTTTTTTTTTTTTGTTGTTGTTGTTTGTTTGTCACCTGCCACTACTCCCTCTTCACTCAGTAGTTTTGTACTGCTTGTGTACACGTTTCTCACATTAATGCAGTGCCTTCAGTGTGTGTTGGAGTTAGAAGAATGCAAACTAAGAGGGGGGGAAACGGTTCAGAAACAGACTGTAATCGCTCCTTTTTGACTGTTCACGACCGCACATTTCTCTGTTTAGGATTCTCCTCTTTTCTGAGCTATAATCCCTCATCACTCATTTCACAATCCCTCCTGTGCAGTAACTTTGCTACAGTCTGCTGTGGCTTCCTTTTTTTTTTTTTTTTTCATATCTGGTAGACTCCCAACAACAGATGTTGGTCATTTTGCTAAAAAAAACGTGTAAAAGCAGAGTCGCATCTGGTAGGAATTACACTCAAGCCGATGCAAATCCTCTGCATACATTCCCGTTCCGTGTTCTTATTTGTAATGTTTGTATGTGCCGTTGAGAGACGAAAATGTTGAGTGACATTTATCAGAGATATATTCTATATTTTATTTGTATTTAAAGGTAGATATTATGAAAAGACAAGCTAACGAGTGCTGTGATGTTCTGTATGTTTTCAGAAGTACTTACTTATGACTAGTCCGGGGATATTCTCACGTCTAATTATTGTTATGTGGCAACGATGATTACTTTATAAAATGTTAATTATTAGCTATGTAGAAATATGCTCAAAGCCAATGGCCATATTGCTGTATGATGATTTTTGTGTGTGTTTTTTGCCATGTTTGTACTGGCTTGTCATAGTGGATTCTTGGAGGGATATTATTTTTCTATGATGATTTGTATGTTATTTGTGTGAAAAATTAAGGTCACTTCTGAATCAGCTGGGTGGGCAGATGTGCTGGGGATGTTAAAGGAAGGAAGGAAAGATGGAGATGAGGAGGAGACAAGAAGGTTGAGGGAGTTGTTGAAAGATGGAGACAGGAAGTAAGGCAAAGGCGGACTGGGAAAGAAGGTGGAAAAGAGGTGGTGCTTTTATTCACTTGAAAACCTCCATCAGTCACAAGCCTGTTTAAGTCCAGACGTGCTCGGACAGGCTTGGACTTTATGGAGTCGAGGCCACTGAATAGTGCTAGCAATATCATTTATAAGCAGGCATTGTAACGCATTAGAGTGTGTTGACAAATAACTCCTAAAGATATGAGGCATATATTTAGCTATATGAATATCAGTGTGGCAAAGCATTTATTCTCAATATTTTAACGTCTCACATCTGTCGAACTGTGCTGGATGTTTTGTAATACTTGCAAAACAAAAATGTTTTTTTGTATTTATTACTTGTATTTTTTCTATTGTGAAAATTTAAGTACATTGTCTATTTTATATATTAATTATAATAAATGTTGTACATATTGTACATAAAATGGTGTTTGTGTGGTTGTGGGCCGGATTGGACCAGTTAATGCACACGTGTGGTACAGAAAGGAAGTCTATCTACAGGATGTGTTGCACAAGATATCTCTCCAGATCAGAAGATAAAGTCATGGTTAAGTATAAACCGAGGTTTTGACCATGGGCTTGCATGTTTGCAGAATTTAATATACATAACTGTTTTTATTAGTGTATAATCACCTGAAAATAAGAATTAGGTTTTTGTTAGCTTAGAATTAGCATTTTTATATCTACAGATCGCTGCAGGTCCTCTCCAGGGAGTCTGCCATGTTGCTTCTACAGTAGCCCAGAGTGGACAAACTAAAGACTGGGTCTAGATAAATAGCATTTTTCGCAGATTTCATGGCCACCATAGTTTCTCCTTCCTGCTCGGAACAGGAGGGCAAGTGGCAAGTGGCAAGTGGCGGGGCACGTCGCTAGATTAGCCACTAAATCCTACACACTGGTCCTTTAATATTGTAACAAATCAAAAATAAATAAATTGTATGTCATGGTCAGATGCACCTTACACACTGAAAAATTATCTATATGCACACTTTGTTACATTAATTCTGACAGTAGTAGTAGTAACATATCGACATTGAGATTAATGCACATATAGCACAAAAAAGTGAAAGTTTTTCTCAGTGGCAGGTGTGAAATGAAATAATATTTGCATATTCATAGATTCTGGGTTTTTCAATGAGGTGATTTTAAGATGAAATTTCTGGAAAAATCCCCTCAGACACTGATTATTATTTAACACAGTGTGTTTAATATGTCTTTATATGGTTTATATATCTTTAAACTGTTATTAAAATATATCACAAAACAAAACTCACTTACATATCAGACTAAATAGCTTTTATTTTTTTCAGATCCATTTGACATTAAAAAGTAGCATCATGAGCAGCTTTGTAACATACAAAGAACAGAAAAACAAAAGTCACTGAAATAAAAAAAAAGACAGTTATGATTTAAAAATACAAAACTAGGTCTTTTTTCCCCTCCTGTGCTCCACCTTTACAGCATATATGACTATTCATACATCATACACCACTACTGCTCCTCCTGTAGACAGCACTTTAACCTGTATTTACAACATTAGTCTACAGCGTTCCCTCCGCTATATTCATATGCATCTGATGACAACATGTCTAGAAGACGTAGAGAAAGAGGATGTGTCTTCAGCTTGAAAGTGAATTATGGCATTCAAAGTGTGGTACAACTGGCACACTGTCTACGGTTTTTAGACTGTAAGTTATTATGATATCAGGTGAGGAAGTCCGCCTTTAGGAGCTGCAATTCGCAAAAAAAAACAAAAAAAAAAACATTGTTTGGGTTTCATCATCATTTCCCCTGATAAGACCTAAGATGAGCACACCAACAGATGCACAAAAGACATATTCAACCAAAATATATCTGCACTGTCATTCAAACGCCTGTGTTGATTAATCATGCTCCAACATAGCATTTATACAGAAGAAGTGTGCGTTGTAATTTCAACACAATGAGCTGACCAGTGCTTTTCTAAAAGGAGTACAGGCTTCCATTTGTAGCTGGATGATGCTCAGTCATGGTCAAAACTCAATTCAGTTGAGTTGTAGCAAACCAATTACCCAGACAGCTCTCAGTAATGTCTGAAAATAGGCCACAGCTCTTGTCCACAGACGTGGCTTCTCTCCTGTTTAACACCAATATTATGTCAGGAAGAAGCAGAAACACAAAAACACCAATGACCACTGTCTGAGGCTGGGGCTTGCATTTATTTAAAAAAAACCCCACAAGAGACACACAAGAGCGATGAGACAATAAAAAAAGTGACTGGTGCTTAGACAAAGCTTTTTTTTTTTCTTCTGTTACATGTGCACTATGCTTAAAATGTGTGATAACTGCCTGTCTGCCTGGAGATAAGAGTATGAACGTGTTCACGGCCTCTCCTCACGGCCCCCTGGTGTTCATACAGAGCCACAGCAGGACAGTGAAAGTAGTTACAGTAAACACGTCGGCAGACTCGGTATGACTCATTCGGATGACTCAAGAACTTCAATTATGTGTAGAAAATAACCAGCTCCGACTGCGGTGGAGTTGAATCCAACAGAAAAAAAAAAAAAAAGAAGACTGCCAGGAAGAACAGAAGAGCATCCAAGTCAAAGAAACAAGGTGAAGTTTACGCATTTAGTGTTATTTTTATCTGAGAGAATATTGACTGTCTAACATGTGTAAGATGAAAATGTGGTGTACGGAGTATATTTTGTCATAATATTGTGCTTTAAGCTTTCAAATATACCATAGCTCAGAACAATAACTGTATAATGTGCAAAAAATGGAGCTGAATGTACAATACTGAAACCGACAAAGAAGTCACTAGAGAAGGTGTGTGTCAGACTAAATGCAGAGAAGCGTACATGATCTGGATGGATTTTACTTGGAGCCAATTTGAAACATCACGGTGTGAGATGAGTGGATTTTTGTAAATGCACGACTTTAAAATTTAAAATACCAAAACCAATTTAAAGTCAAACTGAAATTAAAATATTTGGTCTAACTTGTTATCTGCTGTGATGGCGCCCTCTACATTAGTTTTCTGTGAATGAATTTAAATCTTTTGGTACTGATGGATGATGGTGGTGCTGCTCATCTGTTGGGGGTGTTGATGACAACTCCGGCAGCTCACCAGTATGGAAAATACAGATTTAACAGCAGGCCATACAGGGATATGATGTATGTCTCTTAACGCACACCCAAAGGCTTGAAGCCAAGATGGTGTTTCTGCAAATATGAACAAAAATGAGTTAATTATTAAGTCATGAAGAAAATTCTCCATTCTTTCCTCACACAAATATAAACAAACTTTAAATTCAGTTTGACTTCAGATGTCTGCCTTTAACATTCATGTATGTGTACTAACAGAGGACAGGTTTTACTCTTACGATAGAGCTCCTCTATTCAGAACAGACATCTAAAGTTAGCTTTAACCTATATTCCTCTTCAGTTTCTCCCTCAATCCAGTTAACCTACATCGTGGCCCTGCAGAGGTCTGCTGCCACTCGAGCTTTAATCCCAGGCCCATTCAAATAATGCCCCAATTACACCAGTGTAATCCCGCCCTTCACTCCTGCTGCCTACTGGACTGCAGGAGCAGATGTACCGTATAATCTATAATCTGCTCTGCCTCGCTCTCGTCTGCTCCAGAAATATCAATAACAACATCGATCCATGTCACTGACATTAACTCGTGTTTCTGACCTGGCTTCCCTTTAAAACCATCTCCACATTGCAGTCCCTTAAAATACACCGGGGTTCCCCATAGTTTACTTGCTATTGATTTACACAGAAATGTACTCGCAGACCAACAAATTGGTTAAATTGTTGCAAATGAATATCTAAATATTAGTGTCATGTTCACCAAAAAACCTTGATAAAACTTTAAGGATATTTTCCATTTCTAGTCGTGGAAAAAAAAGATTCTAATTCAACTTATTTGACAGGGGAAACCTCGATAATCACAACAACACCTTCATAAAGTGAACCAATCCTGAACAAGAGCTAAACAACAACAACAACAACAACAACAACAACATCCATTAGGACGATTACATTTGAGCAGAGGAAACATGACTGAGCTGAAATTTGAAATGAAGCTTTCTATGCAGAGATGGAAAAATTGCGTCTCCAAAAGCCAAGTACGATTCAGTATGTGAAAGTGTGACTCACACACACTTTCCAAAAACAGACACAACCCTTTTCATTTTCTGGCCAACAGTTTTTAAACACCGAATCAGCTTAAAGTGTTCCCACCAAATGAGACGCTTGTGAAATGTGGGTGAAGAAATGTTTCCGCAGGAAGGTCCTCGCATTCATGGTCAGTCTGAAAATCTGGAAAAACAAACACCTCTCGAATCATTCACACACACTGATGAGGGACGGACTGCGTCCGCCATAAAAACAGTCTGAATCTGATTCAGCTGTAAGCGTTCCGTTTCCGCCCTAGAATTCGTCGTCTGAGCTGAGCAGGAGGGTCTTCTCTGTGTCGCCGCGGCCGCTGACGGTGCTGTGGGTGCGGGAGACGGGCGGCGGCGCCCCCTGCTCCAGCGTGGACTGCTGGGTGTACTGCTGGTAGGCCGGGGAGAAGTTGTGGATGGCGTCCTGGACCATGTCGCCTGGGTTCATGGTCTCTTTCAGACTGCTGGATATGCTCTTCATGGGGGCACAGCGGCCTGAGGACGAGACGGTACAGTCACAGAGGTGACAGAGAGGGTTTAAAAGAATGTAGGGAGAGGGAAAAAAGGGTGTAGAAAGGCGTAGGAGTGATATAAAGGAAGGAAAGGAGAGGAAGGAAGAGTGAAAGAAAAGATAAAAAGAGGGGAAACATTAAGGGAGGATAAATTTATGTCAATTTAGGCAGGGATAAAGTAGCAAATCAAATGGAGAGGAAGTGAAGAGGGGAAAAAGAGGAAGGATGAGAACAGAGGAGAGTGGGAAGAGGAGTGATTTAGTGGAAGGAGAAAATGGTGGGTAAAGAAAAGAAGGGACAGAAAATGGGGAGAAGAGAAGAATGGGGGGGGGGTCAGTGATTTAAGGGGTGTTAAACAGCGAGACAAAAGGAGGGAATGGATGAAAGAAATGAGAGATGTGGATGTGATTTAGAGAGAGGGAACGAAAAGGGGAAAAGAGGGTCGCTTCATCAGACAGGAAGGAGAAGTGAAAAAGAGAAAGTAAAAGAGGGATGGGAGTGATTAAGGAGACAAAATGACGGCGACAGTTACAGCTAAACAAACAAATCACATTCAAAACACTGGATCAAAAAAAGAAAACAGAAAGGGACTTCATCAATCTTGGAAGGACATAACTAGGTAACTAAACTAAGAAAAGAAAGAGCGCGGTAAACATCGTCAGTGTTTAACCTACCAAACTCTCCATATGTAAGAACAGGTCCTTTATACGCAGCAGAGAAGAAAGGAGACAATAAAGATGGAGGTGTAGAAACAGGAAGGGAGAAAATGACCCAAACAAAAGCATAAGTGACATGAGAAGAGTGTAAAAAGTAAAAGGTGAAATATAACAGAAAAGAAAAAAGTCTATTATAGAGGATTTTTCCTTTGGTAAGACATTAAATGTGTTAGTACACGTGCAGTAACTCTGGAAATCATGCTGTAATTCCAAACATTCACTTCTTCCTCTCCTCACCTTGTGAGTCGAGACTCTTGTCCATGTAGACTTTGTACGTGAACGCGTGGCGCAGAGCCAGCGCCGCGAAAAACATCTCGATGCAAATGATAAAGTTCTGGTAACCGGCGGCGACCGTCCCCTCGCCGACCGACACCTCCACAGAGTTAATCTGAGGGATGGCCCCGCACTTCTCCAGGATGGCTAGCAACATGCCTGACCACAAAAGACAAGACGGTACTCGATGAAGATAAAAAACAATCGTTGTGCACACACGGCGGCAAAACACGCGTCGTGTAGGTTCCTCACCCTGCCAGAAGGAGAGGAAGATGACCGACTTGACCATCAAGAACTTGAGCATGGGGCTGTAAGGGCTCAGCAGCTCCCTGGTGGAGAAGTAAAAGAGGAAGAGGGCGTACAGAGACAAGCTGACGGAGATGTTGTAGATGATGGTCACGTACAGGTAACCGCTGGCAACACTGTGGACAGAGAAGAAGTCGATGTTAGAGGTGTTGGTGTTGATTTATAGGCCGGTTTTGTTCTGATAGTTACTGTTGTAGGTCACGCTAACAGCCTAAATCTCCCATTAGAGATGAAGGGAGGAGGTGATGATGAGTCATTCATTGAATCTAAAAATTAAAGGAGTCATTTCCTAGCAAGTTCCAGTTTTTTTTCTAAATTTGGCAGCGTCTTTGTCAACAGTTTCTGATGGCTGCTGTTGTTGTAAAGCTGCTGTTTGGGTAACTACACCTATTTGCGGCACTTACTTGAAGTCTCCGTCCTTGTATTTGCCGTAGGCCTGCAGGATGACGGTGATGATGGCCATGAGCGGTTTGATCACACAGAACTGAAGAGTGGCCTGCTTACAGAACCGCAGGAAGCCGATGGAGTAAGCCTTTCCCCTCAGACAGCAGGTACCGTACATACAGCTGGACCTGACGGGACAGTTTACACTTACATTTCCGATGGGGAACTAAGTGTTGTGGCAGCAGGATAACATGCACAATAACTGCTTTGAATCTACTCATCAAGCGCTCTTGTTTCATGCCGGGTTGGAAACAAATATCGTTTGAAAGAATCTAATCCTTCGACTGTGGAAATCTGAGACTTACTCGATGGGTTTCCCTCTGATCTCAGCCATGATGGAGCTCTCTCCGCCCAGGTATTCATAGCACAGACTGAGGAAGTTGTAAATTACAAACGCTGTGAAGAAACAAGGAGAGAAAGGGTTGTTATTATCCTCTTATTATTCAGCTGTCGTACATTTTATTATTTATTCCTGAAACAAACACATTTAGACTTTATGTAGCCGTGTGGAAACGTTTTTAACAGCATTTGTTGTGAAATATTCGAGCTGTACTTTGACACTTTGCACAATGCCAGCTCCAAATGGCTACAAAGTGTGAGCAAACAAAAAAAAGTTGTGAAATACCACAAACTAAAAAGTGCAGCAGTGCCCACAGACCCCTGCTACACCAAGAGATCACACAAACAACAATTCACTTCCTGTCACACTTCAGTTCCAGAAAACTGCACAAAGGCATGAAATCAGTTTACACACCCTGATTACTTCATTCAGTGTTAAAGTCAGTTATGACGATGTGAAAACAATGTGACCCTGAGAATAGAGTCACTTGTTGCGATGCAGCTGCCCGGGGGCTTTACAGAGTTTTATAGTCTAGTTTCAGCTCATTGTTTAGCTCTCCAACATGCAACTTTACTGTTTTGGTTCACTCTCACTGCATCTCACAGCGTATCTATAGCAAAGCATGAGCTCCGATAAACCTACTGCAAGCTACATGAAGGGCTACATCAGGCTCAAGTTCTCGGTGACCTTGAGCAGGTGATGAACATGAACTGTGGACACACAGGAAAGATCAGCATCTATTAGTAGATGCAAACCCGACTCTGCAGCAGCGGTTTTATACTCACAGCCTCCCTCAGAGCTCCATCCTGAGCCAGATGTCAGCTGGCAGCCTGCCTTATATCACATCACAACAACATTGTTAGACGTCACAGGGACACAACTACACAACGCGCTCCATTTTTAAAGAAGCTGGAGTCAAACAAAGACCGAGGTGACCGAAGTTGAGGAGAACAGCTGCTTCAGACGCTCGTCAAAAAGGGTGACAGGAGCATTCCACCTTCACTTCTCAAGACATGGGAGAGTTTTAGTCTATAGACCTTTTTCACAGCAGCCAGCAGCGGTCAACACAGGTGTTACCAATGATGCTAATTAAGGTTCAGTTCCATTTACTGCAGCAGAGACTTTCCAGCGAGCCAACGTGCACCACAGCAGCACCCTGACTCTGTTTGACCTGAATGGAACAGAGCCTTAATTAGTATCATTGGTAACACCTGTGTTTACCTGCTGTTTCATGTCAACATGGCTGCTGAGAAAAAGTAAAAAAAAAAAAAAAAATCATAATGCAGCTGACAAAGTTCATCGATTGAACCAATCGTAGCGTTTCAAAACAGTAAAAACAGGAAAGACAGAACCAGAACAAAAACAAATCATTGCCAACAACAACAACATCAAGTAGTTCAATATTATGATTTTAAGATGCTTGTACAATGTAAGACTTTTTGATGTAAATATGATCTGTTTACTGTAATGTTTTATTATTGTGCTTACAAACATAACTGATTTAATTATTATTTACCTTCTTCCTGTATTAAGACGTTCAGTGTCAGGGCCAGAGTCACATAGCTTTCCATCTTTCCTCTTGGGGGAATAATGTTCTTCTAATGTTTCTTTCATACATTATAAACCATAATAACCACTAGAGGCGCGTGTGTTTACTTGCTGATTCAGCTATATGTACAGACATGACAGTGGATGAACTAAAAGAGGAAGACAGCTGCATATTATACAGTGTCACATAGCACACATAACCTGATAAAAGTTGAGTTTGAGCTCTTCAGTTCTTAAATACTAGGTCATTATTTTTGTTACTGAAGAGTTAAAATAAATATAATAGATTCAGTTAAATAAAGTGCTGTTGTATATGTTATGAAATAAAGAACAGGAAGCAGTGACTAAGTCGACTGACCCTCAGCACTGTTGTGTTTCCATCCTTCCGAGGACCTTCACTGGCTCAGACGAGCTTAAGCCTAATCACTTTCCTTCGCTGTAAACACTTACGCCTCACAGACACATCTTCACTTTCTCAGAGCTGGTTCTCACGAGGATAGAAGATCACACACACCTCTCCCTGAGATATTCACCTGACTGTCTCTTGTGACCGTGGATTATCTCCTCTGTGTTGCTTCGGTAAGAAGGCGATGACGACCAAGACGCTCATAAAAAAAAAAAAAAAATACAGCCAGGCTAATCCTGTTAACACACACACATGCTCTCAGGGGGGTTATGTTTGTGTGACTGTGAATGTGAGGTGTGTGTGTGTGTGTGTGTGTGGGTGCTAGGTTTAGCGGTGTGTGTGTGTTGCAGTGTTGTGTCATAACACTGATCTCAAAGCAGCTGCACTGCTGGCAGCGATTCCTGTTACATCAGCTGAGCGAATATATTCTCCGTTTCTCAGTCTGGCTTCACCTCATCTCCGCCCACACACACATACACACACGCTAAAACTTCGTCATCGCATTGTTTGGTCTCCTGCCTGATGTCAGACGCCTGTCAGACAATACTGAGGTGATAAGATGCCATGCATGCCAGTCCACAAACACAGAAGCCAGTGTACAGACTGAATGATGGGAGCTGGTTCATCTGCTCTGAGCAGCTCCGTCAGTGTCTCAGCTGTTTACCATTGCGCTCTTTCCCTTCTCTCCACGGACCGCCGTCAGCAGTGCTAGTTGCCACGGAGATACAGTAGGCCTACAGACAATGAGAATGGGAACTTCTGCAGCAAGTTTGGTTGAGAGAAACTCATTATCTGATGTAGCCACTCCGGTTGATGAGGAGGATTTGTGAGCGCAGTTGCCATGCAACAGGTCGGTCCATCATCCTCGCTCGGGAGAAGATCTGGGGAGGGCACAGCGGCATTGTGGGAAGGGGAAGGCAAACAGGAGGAAGAGAGGAGGCAGAGGGGCGAGGAGCGGACAATCAGAAGAGGAGGTGGAAAAGATTTGGTTGAGAGTGAGGTGGAAGTGTGGAAAAAAAAAAACAGTGGAGGGAGAGAAGAGCATGTCAAGAGATAAGGAGAAGAAAAAGGAGGAGGAGGAGGAGGAGGAGGAGGAAGGCCATCTGTCTGAGGGAGTGATATGATGACCACAATGCTGGCGCTTCCTGTCAAAAGCAGGACCATACATAGAGCGCCTCAAATCCACATTTGAATGCATGGGAGATCATCAATTTCGCAAACACAGGAAGTGACGCCCAAAGCTGAGTGTCACAGTGAGAAAACTATTTCTGTCTCGATCGTCACAGCTAACTCTGAAGAAATATGAGCGGAGGCAGTCAGCTGCCTTTCACTTCTTCCTGCTAATTTGAGAATTTATGAACAATCTGAGACTCAAAGCGTCAGCCAGCGTCTGTTTTGTTTTGTTCCATCCGCTCAGAAAAGCTGCCAGCTCACCACCGCCTTCGACATTTCCAATCTGACATGAATAAACAAAGCCCATAATCTGATATGGAATCAGTGTATATATTAAAAAACAAACAAGTTTTCAAGACAAGGAATTACAGAATACACCATCATCACAAAGTCCCACCAGTCCCATCAATCATCAACATCCTCCATCCAAAGTTACATCTGGGCTCATTGCAAGCCTTTCAGTCCAAGAGGAGAGTACTAAGAGAGTTTCAAGACAATCAAACATTTAGGTAAAGGTTCAGTGTATGAGAGAAAAGGCAGCAATCTAATAAAAGGTGAGAGGTGAGGATGATAAACACTCACAGTGTGGGGGAATCTGTGAACAACGTGTTTCATCAACTCATCTGGAAAAGTTGCCCACGATGAGGTAAAGAGGGTTTTAATCAGTAAGTTCTATCCATCAGCGGTGTCAAAACAAATCATGAGCTCAGAGTTTTAGGCCAGATGGACGCTGGGTGGGATAAAGCCACTAAACACAAGCTTTAAGCATCAGCTGTTCTTGTGTACTGTCGAAGCACTTAATCAAGTGTCTGCTGAATCAGTGGCATTAACAAAACTGCACCATCACTGTGAGCTCCGAGTGATGAAGAGGAAAGCATGTCCTCACCTTCATAGCAGTCCCTGACGGTGTCGAAGTACACGTAGTACTGGTCGTTGGTGAAGAAGAGGAGGCTGAGCCAAGAATCGAAGGCGTAGATAGGGACGATGAAGAGGATACGGACGATGTGGCGCTGCTCCCTAGGCGAGCTGTAGAAACGTAGGTGCATGTAGATCTGGGAGAGACAGAAGAGACACTTTAAATATTGAAAATGAGACTTTTATCAGCAAAATAAAGGGTATGGTGAGGGCTACATTAAAGGTAAAATATTTCAAAGCTTTGTGGCATGAGTAAGCTGCTTCTCTTTCTATGGCTGTAGACGAGTAAACCTGAAGGAAGATCAGACCACAGAGAGCGTACATGGTTGGCTGGAGCAGAGCTCTTATAAGCTTAAAAAACAAACTTATTTGTCATTCTGTGGATACAGATTCTTGAGAATATTCAGATTTTTATACTGCGTCTCTCTGCTGTCAGTCGGTCCTTAACAACTGATACATTACGTGACATCATCTCACAGGAATGTATGAAAGAGATCAACTCTGACTTCATTCAGCTTTTGTTTGTTTTTTTCCCCAGCCAGATTTCATACAGACTTTTCATCCACCTGCATCAGGTTTCACCTTTGTGTGTGTGTGTGTGTGTGTGTGTGTGTGTGCGTATTCATGCTCTGCATCACAAACACCTGCTGAGGGATGTTGCCAAGCAACCCCTACCCTTCTCTGGGCCTGAGCAGATGTGTGTTTTTGCAGGTCACCTGTGCATTAAACAACACACACACACACACACACACACACACACACACACCTGAATTCCAGTTCATATCTTTTGTGAACATCGACTTCAGAAAAGCCAGTCTGCCCGGTCAGATCTGAATATCTGCAGCTGAGTAAACAAAACAGTGTCAAGTAGAATTTATGGGGTTAGCATTTACCTGGTGACAGGTGAGGATGAGCGCAGTCCAGACAAAGAAGCCGGACACAGCCTGCGCTGCTGGGGTCATGAGGAAAATGGGCTGGTCTCCGCTCAGCAGCGGGGCTTCGGGGAGCCATGAAATGTTGGGGCCTGTCGGGGACGCCGTCGGCGGGGGCGCAGGAGCTGCGGCCAGAGGAGAGTCCTCCCCCAGCCTCTCTGAGAGCGGCACGTCTCGCCTCCACAACCTCAACATCTGGAGGGTGACACAGAGACAGTCAGTCAGTGTGAGGCACGTGTGACATATGAATGTGTGGACACCAGTGAAACTCAAACAGTGACTATGCTGTGACGCAATTCATCAAGTATGAACATCCATTTCCACGAGTAATCATCAACCTGGAGTATTGATCACACACACCGTCATCAATGTGATGTGTAATCAGAGATAGGAACACAGATAGGACGTGTGTCTGTGTCTTTGTACAATAGTTCTTTATGGAAGGAAAATACTTTTCATAGTTCCTACATCTCCCAGAATGCCATTTAACCGCTGCCTGATAACATGCTCAAACTTCTGTTATCCAGCTGTGGTTTTAGTTGGAGCTTGACTGCACACTGTGTTTTGCAACTTTACAGAAAGCAACATGTCATTAAGCTGCAAGGCATTCTGGTATCTTGAGGCTTCATTGGTTCACTCCACCTGGCATTCAAAGCAAATGTTTCTGCTCTAAAAAAAATCTGGATATGATGTGAAATTATTCCCCACTTCTGATACTCATATCCTGATACATATCCTTCCGTATCTGAAGAGTGAGTCAGAGAAGAACCAACATCCTACAGCCTGACCAAATTTAGGTGGAAATGGACCAAAGACGTCATAAACTCTGTCGTATCAGCTCCCAGCTCCTGAAGATGACAGGACTTGAAGTGGCCAGAAGACACGTTACGTAAGCAGCAGCTTGTCACCATCTCCAGGGTGACACTGACATGTGCTCAGGGTGCGTTTGTTCTTGTACACTGACTGACAGTTGTCACGTAAGATTGAGCTTCGGGGAGACCGTGATGTTATGGAAAAACGCCCATCCATGAGTAATTTCAGACACAAATAGCCAGTAAATGAGAAGACAGAGGGTAGAGTTCATTCTGACCTATCATGTCTCTTCTGCCGGAGTGGCATGGCAACTAAAAGTCACATAGCACATTAAGCAAACAGCACGCCAGACTGACATGATGATGCTATCACACACACACACACACACACACACGCTAATTACGTTAAACTCAAGTGATTGAATT
Organism: Argyrosomus regius; assembly: GCA_946959425.1. Classification (NCBI taxonomy): domain Eukaryota; kingdom Metazoa; phylum Chordata; class Actinopteri; family Sciaenidae; genus Argyrosomus; species Argyrosomus regius. Next base: position 16,302,165 of record OX336900.1, read on the forward strand.
TGGCGGTTCCATAAAATGAATTTGGCTGCTTTCACGCTTTTATACACGAGACTGAGAAGAGTTATGGTTTTGCTGTTTGTGTGTGCATGTAACCTGTGAGTGTGTGAGTGTGTGTGTGTGTGTGTGTGTGTGTGTGTGAGAGAGAGAGAGACAGCAGGTCATTTGTATTGGTTTGCTAGAGATCAGCAGATCCTCATGTCAACAAGGACAAGTGAAGGCATCAGCAGCCACACACACACACACACACACAATACCAGTGACAGTGAAATGCTGTGCTGGAGCAAAAGGACATCTGTGTGTTTCATTTGAAAGGCAAAAAAGGTCACGGTCACACACACACACACACACACACACACACACACACACACACACACACACACAGGCGAATAATATATTAGGGGAGGCAGGGGGGTCAGACATAGAGCAACAGATGGAAAGGGGTGATGGGGGGGTGTTTATTATTCATAATAAGTAATTATGGGTGACGGCCAGACTGGATTATCATGGAGAAACAACAACAACAGAGGGATTTGTTCAGCAGAAAAACACTTAAATATGTTCTCTTTGATTTAACGTTACTTCCATAGCAGCAGTTTTCTGACCTAACCCGTCTAATTCAGACAAATTAACCACAAATAGCAAAACTTAAAAGACTTACCTTAGCTAGCAGCCGCGACAACTCACAGATTAGCTTGATTTTTCAGGCTGAAACACACGGAGAGACACTTTATTAGAGGTGCTGTGTAAAGACAAAGTGTTTCCAACCGGTTTTTTTAGACGCTAGGCTCACCTGGTAAGTAGGCTGCTGCTTTAAAATCCTCCTCAAGTCCGTCACACAAACTCACGACCCAGAAATAACCCAGAAACGGCCTTTAATTCTCCTCCTCAGAGTCGCACCGTTGCTCCCCGGACATCCATGTTGAGCCCTCACAGGAGACTGCCTGCCCCGTCAACCTCTGCGTCTCCCCCCCAAAAAAAGAAAACTCACCTCTAAAGTTAGTCGCTCATATTAAACAACTTCAATATAATTATTTTAGTGCTCCTGTGTGCACGTTAACATCGTTTAAAGTCAGTGTTTTTGGAGTTAAACCAGTGAACTCCGTTATTCCTCTCCGCTCTTCTCTCTCCACTCCGCTGACTTCAAACCAATCCCTGTCGGATTAACGGCAGATCACACCGGCCCCGCCCACTCCGCGAGGAAGGGGCCCGTTCAGCCAATCACAAACAAGCTACCATTAATAATCCAGGAAAGGGCGGGGTTTGTTCATTCATACACTGAGCATGCGCGGGCGGGGTCTATTCTCGGTACAGTAGCTAGAAGAGAAGGTGGACGCAGCTCCCACACTCAGTGATGCACTACTTGTTTGTGTGGGCAACAAATATTTATCATGATAATAATTAGTACTTTAATTCAAGACCTGGTTTGAGCTTTGTTTTTTTATTAAAAGGCTCTCCATAGACTTATTTTTATCAAGGCCGTAGCATTTAACATTTTAAAAACAGAAAGTTCAGAACAATTTCAATCCAAATCACTTTATTTGTCCCTGAGGGGCAATTGTATGAATAGGACCACAATTAGCAACTATCAAATATTAGTTCGATATATTACACTATATATGCTATATACAAGTGCTAAATTGTATTCCTCATTTCAGTTAAACTGTTTTAGGCAATAAAATAAAATAAATGTGTCATTCTCCACCAGAATTACACATTGTACTGGTCAGCGAGAACATTCAGGCCATAATATATGGAGGCAACATAAGATTTACCAGTTAAATAAATAAATGAATCAAACATAAAATGTTGTGATTTTGTTTTGTTCATTGTTAGTCAGGCGTTTCTTAGGCGGGTGGGGTTTCCAGTTTCAGTTCTGATAAAATCCTGACTATCGACTCTCTCTGTGGTCTGTAACAGGTTTGTTTACTGTCCCACGGGAAGCAGCATTTAGTTGTCATGCACCACACATCTGGAACAAACCCCCAGAAAACTTGAGATCTGCTCCGACTCTCAGTTTATTTGAATCAGGGCTTTAAATGTTCTTATTATTAGATTAAACTTGGGGAATAGGATAAATATCTTGCACTGCACTGTAATTTTTATTGTATTGTTTAATTTGTCTGTCTTACATTTTTTTATCTTCAATTTCATTGTACTCCTTAAAAACATATATAAAAGTGTCTTTTTACTTAGTCTTATGTTAATGTCTTTATGTAAAGCGCTCTGAATTGCGTTGTTGAAAGATACTATATAAACAAACTTGCATTGCCTATGGTCCTGCTTTAGTTACATTCAATAATTTTCACTTGTCGTTGCAGGAAAAGCACAGGTGTAACTTAAGACATTAATTCATGATGGTGAAGTCTAATTAAAGTCCCATAGTGAGTTATACCAGTAATCTAACAAGTACAATATCAGGGCCGTGGAACTCCTAAAACTAAATTTAATGCGGCCATTAATTATTACTTTTATTAATTACTGTACACATGCAGTTTCCTTTAATGGCATTTCAAAATCTGTTATTAAATTGGCCTTTTAATTGATGTTTCTATTACAGGTAAGCAGACTCCTTTCAGTCTCCTTTCAGACTCCAACTCCTTTCTGAGAAAAGAAAAGAAAAGAAAAGAAAAGAAAAGAAAAGAAACGCAATGTAACACCATAAAATAACCCTGACATAAAGTCACATTAGGTGAGTTGTGATGAACTTGAAACAAACCAGTTGAAGTTGAGGGCGCGTGCCTGGTGAAGAATCGTAATGCTCTTGGTTAGATTCAAGGAGTTAAGGGCTCTATGCCATTCTAAAATGTGCAAGAGGTGGAAATATTTGAAAAAATTAAAACATATTGAGGACCAAATAATGATTAAGATGGATCAAATATTTCGCGATCAACTGAAACAGACAAATCAGAATTCTGTGTAAGTTGTGTATATTTTATTGATTCAGAAAATATACACAAATATCATAGTAATAAAGTTGAAGCATGGTAAAGAAATGTACAGGACATCAGACAGCTCACTCCCATCAGTGACACCCGTCCATCCTGACAGGCCTGGGTCAAAACTCCTCCTTTAAATATTAACAAGAACCTTTCTGTCATTGCCTGCCACAGTGGAAACCAAAACACACACACTTCTGGCAGACTCTAAAGGTTATTGGTTAAAAAAAAACACAAAAAAAACGACTTCTGCTTTACTTTTCCCCCAGGGCTGTCAGGAAGTAAACAGTACTCTTCTTCTCCTGCCCCATCTTTAAACAATCTGTCACATTCTGGCAAAAGTTATCTACACATTTTACATGTATCGTCAAATGAAACAAAGCAAAAGAACAAAAATACAGATGTAACACCAGACTTGTTCACCACCAAGATCTTACAACTTTCTCAAGTCTTTTCATACCTGGAGTTACAAGCTGGACTAAGGCTTTATCATATCATACAATCCTCATGGCTCTCCCCTTTTATTCTTCTTCTTCCTCCTCCTCCTCCTCCTCCTCCTCTTCTTTTCACATTCAATGAGCATGTTTCCCATGTCAGTCTCTTAAAGGTAAGACAGTAACAAGTGTGCTGAAGAAGAGGAAGTTTTAATTGGGAACCAGTTTCAGCCACTTCTCCCCCCTCCACTCCCCCTCCTTTCCTCACACTCTCTAAAGCAAAAGCTAAAGGCAAAACGAACATTTAAGACGATAACACACAGACAGACACTGACATTTACTGACAAAAAGCAGCCTCGCTCCCATCCGCAAACTCACTGCAGACTCTCTCACACTCATTCCCCACGTCTGATCCTCTCCTTGATCCATTTCAAGCATTCTCGCATCCATTATAGGCCTGAATACACTTTGTGTTCGTCCCCATAGTTGTTTACATATTTATTTATAATCAATAACACCATAAGCAGCAGATGTAGCTCTCAAACATTAGCAGGTCGATTTTTTTTTTTAAATCACAGGTGTAAACCACAATCACTGAAATTTAGTCAATTTTGTGCACTTTGATGGGTTTTTTTGTTTGTTTTTGTTTTTTGCAAGTTGAGCCTCTGAGTCGATGGTCAGGTGAAAATGAGTAAAGAAGGGGTGGGACCTGTGTGTTGTTTCACCGCCTTCCCCCTCCAGCTGCATCCCAAAAAAACAGTACCGACCAGTTCCAGCCAAGAGTTATTAGTTTGTCCCACTGGTTTCTGTCGTCTCAAGAGTTTCCTTTCGGCTCTTCCTGGTCACCAGTGTTCACACAGCATACTGACAGACACACGGATGGCCTCGATCCCCCTTCCAAGGGCCTGCAATGCCTCCTCATGCTCCTCTTGTCCTCCTCCACACATTCATGTTTTCATTCATCCATTTGAAAAGTAAGGGGGTATTTGATACCCTGCAGCTGCTGAGGCACAAGAAACAAAAGGAGAAGGAATGTTACTTTTGGGGTAATGAAAGGATTCAGCTGGAAATATTCTACAAAGAAACCAGGGAAAAGATAAAAAACAAACATGTATTAGTCTGTTCCTCAATACTTTCTAACTTCTATACCCTGTTTGAAGACATAAATCATTAAAAACAGGTCACCAACACGTACTTTCATCTTTAAAAAAGCTCAGCAACGTGTTGTAATGACTTACTTTGAATATCAATGATTTCTTTCTGTACCTGGATATATAAAGTGTGGGGTTAGGGGTCATCAAGGGCAAAAGACACTGATAAGATGTTCAAGCATGCTTTGTGTTTGTGTGCGACATGTCCATACCTGTCACTGACCTGCAGGCCAGCCAGGAGGAACTCACTTTGCCAGATGTTCAAACGGCACACTGACCTGGGAGTGGAGAGAAAGACGAGAAGCTTGAAGCAGATCAAAGGGAGAAGACAGAAACCTGAAGAATAGCCCGTGTTTAAAAATTGAGCTCTTCCTTAGCTCTTGGTTTACCTCCTGAGTTCAGTTCTTGGGTCTGATTTGTGCAGAAAATGGCTATTTGTGACCTGTTAGCAGGCTCATAAAGGTTGTTAGAAAAAAATCAGGTCGACCCATAAAGAAACAGAAGCACATAAACTGGACCAGGAAGAGCGGGCCACTGCAAAGTCATTTTATTCACTGGTGCAATTAGATCATAGGAGGATAGTATGCAAATATTGTTTTGTTTATATCATAGTTATTTAATGCAAATTCAGACTGTACAATGTAAATTGAGATTGTATCTGTTTGAATTTTGAATATCTGCTTCACCACATTATTACAGCTCGTGTAATATTCTTTGAATAGTGATGTAACGACACGACATAATCAGCCTGGATATTTAGAATGACTGCCGCCATTCCTGCAGGATGCAGACATGATCCCTCATAAATGAAGAAGGCTGTGGGACACAAGGAGCCAGCCTTGGAGGATTAGTCTATTCTGTGTTTATATCATGTCAGACTTCAAATGAGCACTAACAAAAACTCTTCACATCAATATGTTGGTGGCAGATTAAGTAGATTATGTTTGAATATTTTCCCAGCGTCAATATTTCCACGTTGGCATCGTGAATTATGAATCTGTATCAACATGAGTAGCAGGCATACCAGAGATTCCAGCAATGTCAGCAGTCCAAAGTAATGAGAATCATTTGGACGCATTTTATACACAAAAAGGCAATTAATACTACATAAGAAAAGAGAGCTGTAGTTTATTTATGGTTGTGTTGAATTATGAATAACAAGACTAAGAATCTACAGCCATGGCACAGCGGTGCTTTGAGTTAAACCTATCATCTTACTAATTTAGTCACACTGACAATGCTAACATACTGATGCTAAGCAGGTATAATGTCTACCATGTTTTAGCCTGTCAGCATGCTAACATTTGCTAATTAGGAATAAACTAACAGTATAAATAGTATTTGGCTATGAATTAAAGTATTGCACAAATTTCACACTGCAGGAACAGTCAGGGGATCACCAAAGTCATTAAGATACAGCATCTGAGAACCATGAATATGTGAATATGTGTGTACCAATCTATCCAGTAGATGTTATGATATTTTACAAGATAAGTAAAAACTTCTGACCGGCTGATAGTGAAGGAACAGGAAACTTAAGATGATCACCAAAGTCAGTAGCATTCATCCTCTGGAGACCATGAATGTCTGTGCTAAATTTGGATTATTGAGTTATTTCAATCTAGATTAAAGTGGTGGACAGACCAACCAACAAGCACAGTTAATAGTATGGCTGAAAATGATTCAGGGAACGCAAACTTGCAGCAATAAGATGTCATCCGCCTTTCTAAAGGCATTAAAAAGCATGTCATTTGTGCTTGCAACTGTCAGTGATGGACTGTTTGTTAGCATTGTGAACACGCTCACCATAAAACACACAGCAAGCTTTCACTGAACTCCTAAAACCACAACCTTCCTACCTGTGATGCGGTGATGCGTGACTGGTCCAGGCGTGCAGTGAGGTCAGAGGAGGAGACATTGGCAGGGGCCCCGCGATGAAGCCTCATGGCCACCTTCCTCTCTCGCTCGGCACGCTCTGCCCTCCCTGCCTGGGGAGAGCGGTTACCTGCGCACACACATAAAGATGCGTGTCACAGGTGTGTGTCACAGTCACTTCTCCAAACACCCAAAACCACAAACATCATCCTGACCTGACTGCTGGACCCCACGTGTCGCCGGGTTTGACGGAGCAGCGTCTGCCTCGTTCCTGACTCTGTTGGCTGCTGAAGGGTTCGGACCGGGCGGCAAAGCTCGACCTCCGGCTCCTCTTTGGCCTCCTCCTGCTCGCTCCTCACCTTCTTTTCCCTCCCTCCTCTCCCTCTCTCCGTCCTCTGCGGTCCTGCTGGCCCCCTGAAACACGAAGCAACAGTACATATGTGAACGTAAGCTGGAGATGAAGGACAAAAACATTATGGAAAGGGTGTTTGAAGCTCCAAGCTGAAACTAGTTTACAAAAGCATCACAATGTTCTGCCAACTATAGCTGTTACAGCCACTCACAAACTTCAGCATGTTCCAGTCAAAGACGTAGTCGTACGAGAAGCCCTGTCTGTGGAAAAGGTTCCTGAAGAGCTGCCTCAGATATGAGTAGTCTGGCTTGTCATCGAAACGCAGCGAGCGACACAGATTCAGATAAGTGGAGAACTCAGCTGGGAAACACAAAGAGAAGTGGATTTGAAGCAGGTGAGGTGTTGAGCCTTCTGAGAAAAAATGTGACAGGTAAAAAGCTCCCTTTACATTGCTTCTACGGATATTAATTTCTGTTTCTCTTCACTCACAGGGGTATCCTTTGCAGAGCACCTCAATGGGTGTAGACATTTTCTTCTCACTGATGCGTTCATACTTCTGCCTCTTGGTGGCAGCCTTGAGCCCCTGCCAGGGCAGAGAGCCCAGGTTGAAGTACATGAGAACATAGCCCAGAGACTCCAGGTCGTCTCGCCTCGACTGCTCTGTGGAGGAAAAGTAGGGATTGGAGAAGGTGAAGAGAGGAGAGCGTGAAATGGCAAAAAGGTTTGAGGCGGGAGAGGAGAGAAAAGGGAGAGGAGGAGACAAGGAAAAAGAAAGGAAAGGAAAGGAAAGGAAAGGAAAGGAAAGAAAAGAAAAGGAAAGGAGGCTGCAGTTCTGAGAATCCAATCCTGATCAATAAACATGCATATTGCAACAAGTTCTACTGACACTCTGCTGCAAGCACACACACATTCACACCTACACAGATATCTAGGACAACCTCTCTGTGTGTATATACTATCTTACCGATGCCCAGATGGGTGTTGATGGAGGCGTAGCGGGCGGTGCCGGTGAGGTTCTTGTTCTCACGGTAGGGGATGTGCTGGTGCGTTCGGGCATCCCGGTATTTCTTGGCCAGGCCAAAGTCGATGATGTAGACCAGGTTGCCCTTCTTGCCGAGCCCCATCAGGAAGTTGTCAGGCTTCACGTCTCTGTGGATGAAGTTCTTGGAGTGGATGTATTCGATCCTGCTGATCTGGAATGGAGAGATGGGGAGCTGGATTTAGTTGAGATTAAAGGAGAGCATTTGTCTTTCATGTTGTCATAAAAGTATACTATGGGTTTCTAGGTTTAGACTTTACAGGAATCCCCCAGGTCGTTTCATGTCAATATGCTGACAGAGACAGTCAAAGACTTGAACCTGGCTTGAGCCGCGGAATTAATCATGATGAGCATTTCTTTCGTTTCATTTATTTAAAAGGACAACGCACATTAATCAACGTTTCTGTAAATGTGCCAGTGTTAGCCAGCTGGCTAATTTTCAACTGCAGTCCATTGCCGAGATGTTTTGAAACCGATGAGGTTTTTTGGCCTTACAGCAATTTAGCACAGCGCTTTCAGAAAGTCGGAGGACTCACAACAGAAATGGTCAATAATGAAGCAGCGGAGAGTGAAATGTATTGACGCTTAGTATTGAGTATGTTAACCAAAAACACTGGATCCTACAATTCCAATAATGTAACTCAATAGGGTCTTTTGTTAGACCCTCCTTATCTGGTAAATGCCCACATCTTATGCCCACTTTAAGATACTGACGACATCATCGGGGTAATTGTCTCAAATCTTAGAAAGCTGCCTTCATAGAACGTTACACAACTGTGTTCGCAGGCTGAGATGAGAAAACTGATCTTCTCATGAAAAATCAGTGCTCCTTTCATACTTTGTCACAGTTATATAATAACATTAGCATGTAACGACGCATGATGCCAACGGGATCTAACAAAAGGAGATGCTCTGACATCCAAGAATTGAGAGTGAGCTACCAAAATGCCTCTTAATTAATGAGTGATATTGATACAAAACTGAAGCCAGAACATGAAAAACTACATGTATGGCCGATATAAAAAGGATCATACTGTATGTATTTGGGTGTTTCTTGCATTTAAAATATTGTCTTAAAGCAGGCAACTATAATATCTCAAATGTCATAGTGTCCTTGAATGCACTCCCAAAACAGTCCATGCTCACAACTGCATAACCAAACTACAGTTACAAAATTAAAAAGAAAGGGGCGCAATGAAATCTTCACAGTGATGGATTACCTTTCTCGCATGCAAGTTTCACATCTGCAGGCTGACTTTCACAGTGTATTACAAGAAGTGGAGGTCAACAGCTGCCTATAAAGTCAGAAATTAATCTCATCTAATGCATTTGGGAGGTATGGTCCTTTAAATCATTTATTTGTTGTGGGGTTGGTCATTTCTGTATTGCTCCAGCTGCTGGTCAAATGCATTTAAAAAAAAACACCCAGTGGGAAATAACAATGGAAAAACTGACTGATCTGCCTGTTTTGTTGCTTTAAAATATAAAAATATTTCCTCAGGTTTCCAGATTAGTGAGTACTTTAGTCTGACCGTTTGGCAAACAGTTATTCCTCTCCACAAAATGAATTACCTTTAACGGCCTTGATTGGTAGAGCTGCGATGCCGGGAGTCTTTATATTCCCACAGTTATAGAGTGTTTGGTCTAAAAATGAAAGTGAGTTTTAAAGGCCACAAGTCTCATTGCCTGCTGAAATAATAGTTGAGTCATTGGTATTGATCAATAATCCTGTCAGCTTGTCTGCAGATATATAGAGGTCATTTTATGTTATGGGACAGTTAAAATCTTAGTTATTACCTCTTTAGTGGAGAAGGGAGGAGAGGGGAGAAGAAGAGAGGAGCAATGTTACAACGACAGCAGCGAGAGCGATTAGCAAAGAGGTCAAAGTGGCCGAGAGAAAATGGGACGAAAAGAACAAACGTGACTGAAGAATGACATATGAAGGATTAAAGAGGCTCATACGAGACACCACAGGCTGACCCCCTGCGACAAGGATTAGGCCGCCTCGCGGAGCTTCCACGTCCTAGATTGGAATTGACTTTTATGGAGGAGCTGAATGGTCAAAGATAGTGAGGGGATAAGCTTTGTCTGGAGCCAGGAAACAAGCTTCAGAGCTTTAGATGAGAATTATTCTCAGATTTCAAATGATCCATTTAGTTCCAGTCTAAAAATAGCCGCATCCATTTATTGAAATCTGCGTAACTTCCCAGCCTGAGGTTGACTTCAGAGCGTTATGTGCAAGCAAAGGTGAAAGTTTAGATGACTGTAGTCTTTAAATATGATTGAAGGGTTATCTATTGTTTCTCAGTCTTGGGTGCCTTCTTTTTGAAGACTCAATGACCCCTGATGGTGTTCTTCAACGACCTCCTAAAGTAATTAGTTACCTCAGAGGGACTGTGTGGGATTTATTGGCTCTGAAAAAAACCCCTCTGATGAGCTATTATGTTTTACAGCGTTGACAGGAGTCTGTCGGTCTGTCTCACCATCTGGTCGGCTAGCAGCAGGACTGTTTTCAGGCTGAACTTGCGGGAGCAGAAGTTGAACAGGTCCTCCAGACTGGGGCCCAGCAGCTCCATCACCATAACATTGTAGTCGCCTTCTGCCCCGCACCACTTAATAGACGGGATTCCCACTGTCGTGAAGAGAGGAGGGGGGAATCACAGGGTTAGGAAACAGAGTAGTGCACAGGGTTATTGTATATACAGGTTATAACCCACAAATATTCACTGACGCACATTTTTTCACTACTGTATTTGATTTCACTTTCAGTTTGCAGTTTGTACTACCACCACAACTACAACAGAAGCTGTATGTTTACATTAAAATTCAGTGGAGAGAGAGCAAAAGCCCAGGCTGGAATCAAACCCAGGTCGCTGTGGTAAGGACTTTACCCCTTTAGCCTTTTTGTAGAGCGGGTCGACCACTAATCAGATGGTTCAATCCCCAGTCTGCATGTCGAAGTGCACTTGGGCAAGATACTGAACCCCAAATTACTCCTGAAGGCCTCGGCATCGGTGTGTGAATGTGTATGAATGAGTAGCTCCTAAAGCTGATGAGCAGTTGGCGCCTTGCATGGCAGCCAATGCCATCAGTGTGTGAATGGGTGAATGAGATATGTAATGCAAAAGCGCTTTGAGTGGTCGGAAGACTAGAAAGGTGCTATAGAAGTACAGTCCATTTACCATTTACATGAGCGCATGCTCTACCAGGTGAGCTAACAGGGCATGTTTTTTAATCTAATCAAAATTTATATTGTATTAACTGACTCGACAGTCTTTCCATGTAAGTATTGCAGGGGTACAGGAGTATTGTGGCTTTAATGTTGTTATAATAACAGACCTGCTATACACTGCATATTACACTGCTTTATATTGCTTATATACCGATATAATAATGCTATATTACTACTATGTTTTTATATCTGTTTCATCATAGTTTGTTAATACTGTAAAGATACTGCACATATGTATAACACTATATACTGTTCTTAAATATGTTATTATGTATTTTGTAAGTATAGCTATATACCTATACTTATAAATCGTATAAAACTGCTGTAACGTGAATTTACCCTCCAGGATCTATAAAGTCTTTAACATGCAAGACTTCACCACCCATCGACACATCTCAGAATGACCATTAATATCTCTCAGCAACCCTAAACTGACTGAAATGCTCTTTGGGTGTCCCTGAATGACCCCGAATGACCCTAAATGTCCTCGAATATCCTGAAATGTCTTTCAAAGTCTCCAAATGCACTGCAATGCCCCCTTAACAACTGTAATCATTGTTAATACTCCTCAGCAGCCTTAAATACCCTTTAGTGACCTTTAATCTCTCCACTGCCTCTCAGTGCTCCCTAGTAAAGCTTTCAAAAACTCAGAAACTCCTCTGAGTGCATCTTACCTCCACCCTGCATCATCTTGTAGAATTTGCTCTCGATGTGGAGCTGTGGATGTTTGGTTTTCACACATTCCAGTTTGATTGCTACTTCCTCTCCTGTAGCGATGTTAGAACCTGATGGGAGAAACACCAGAGTCGCAGTTACAACATATCACTGATTTCCAACACATAAAGGTTCTTTTGACCCGGGGAGATTAATTTAACACAGTTCACAAACACTGGAATATGTGTAATATCCGCTTCCTGCAGTTTAAGTAGATAAGGACTAGTGTCAGGTTCACACAGTCCAAATTCTCACCGAGGTAAATATCTCCAAAGGATCCGCTCCCTATCTTCCTTCCAAGGCGGTACTTGTTCCCCACCCTCAACTCCATGGCTCCTGAGCTTTTCAACTCACTGAAGGGGGGTAAACACACACGCATACAAACACACACAGAGCTGTCGTCAATCACTGGTGATCAATAGAGTAAACGGACAGTGGTGCAAAGCTGCAGACTTTGAACTCAAAGCTACGAGCCCTCGAGCTGCTGTATCATGAAAGAAAATGAAATCGGACTCTGGAGGACGGATCGACAGGACAGAGAAAGAATGAAAAGTGCAAATTACTGAGCCACGACAGTGACGTAGTGCTGAGTTGAATCACTGGAACTAGGAAGGAAAATGTTGCTCACTTCCAGCCATAAAGTGACTTTATGTGACTAAACCCCGCTGTGGAAGCTAAACATTTTTCTATACACGGGCTCTAATGAAACCTCCCCGCTTCTACAGCTGTGTTTTGTTGAGCTGGAGATATTACACCTTCAGAGGAGGCTGTAATAAATTCTGGTATCTCAGAGGACAACAATGTAGGCCAATGAAATGTTTATAAAGTGCACGGGGAAGAGGTGAGAGCAAAGAAGAACAGAGCGTGTAGTTGTATAACATGATTTATTCAGAGCTGCAGGGGGCTGGAGGGGGGTTGGATCAGCATCTCACACACTCTTCCCAAAGCACTTGAAGGGAGTCTGGTCCTGTGTACAAGAGATTTGCATAAACTCCCAATTCCTGACTGGATTCCCCTGACAAAATTTGAATGAGTCATGTTTTCCTCACCCGAGCCCTATCTGTCTGAACAGCCATGAAACAGGCATTTAAAAGTGGGAAATGACTGAGGGCTTTTTTTTTTTTTTTGACAGAGGTTAAGGCTTTACAAACCACTTTGACATTGCACTAAACGCTGACTAAGTTCATTTTTCTAGTCTTGGCTGCTTCGTAGACCTACATACACCCCCGTCCACATACACTGTGCAGGGAAAATAAAGCAGAGCAAGCCACTGCTGCACATTACCAATCCCTTTACCTCAGGTCTCTCCAGCAGCTCATCTCCTCTCACAGCTTCCCTAAGAGCCAGCGTTACAAAACTGAGACCCACTATTGCTGCAAAGGACTGCAAAAACAGGCAAGACGTTATATTTTCAGAGAGAATATACCTCATGCAGTTGCCCCAGATACCACAAGAGAGGAAGCAGGGGAAGGTGCTGAATGCAAAAACACACCGTTCATCCCTCACTGGCCATCAGATGTGATCGTTCTTATAACCGCACCCTCCATATACAGGTAGGACCCCCACCACCCCTCCCAGCACCAACACGACTCTATTTGTCTAAAACACATAAAACACACACACAAGCCTCCAGACACCTTGACAAGCCAACATACACCCCACAACCACACACACACACACACACACCACCTCCTCCTCCTCCTCACCGGGTTGTGTCAGGCTCCGTGGTCGCCCCCGCTGGCTCTCGTCTCACTCAGGACCCTGGACAGCGACGCATCGACGCGGCTTCGGACGGCTCATAACCTCGGAGATCTGTGACCCGAACCTCCCACACACGGAAAAAAAAATAAAAAAATAGACCCCCCCTCCTCTTGAATATAAAAGAAAATACAGCTGATCCGAGCTGATCCGAGCCGTGCGACTCTGGAAGATTCTCACTGTCACGATTTTTTTTTTGGAGGAAAAACGCCGAAACCAGACACTGAGGTCCTCCTCTTTCTCTTTCTCTCTCTCTCTCTCTCTCTTTCTCCCTCCTGTGGCTGCTCTTCTCTCTCTGTCTCCCACCCCCCCCCTCACACACCCCCACCACCAAGCCCTCTCTCAGTTTACACCATTGACAATATCAATGATGTCATCCACAGACTTGAAGAGATGCCCGGATTGTCTTAAAGCCGCCGCCGCCGCTCCGCTGCTGCTGCTGTTTTCTGCGGGCATGAATGAAGCGCAGCAACACACCAGCAGCACTCACCCACAGCTGCTACACGAGTCTACACCAACACACCTTTCTCTAATCAGTCCTCAATATAATGTGGACAGAAATAGACATTTTTTTTTTAGCACGAACAGATGATTTATGCAGGATGCAAAATGTGCATGGATGACCTGTGTAGGAAACGCGTTAACGCCCTCTAGTGGCAGCACCTATAAAATGTCTTTTTTTTTTATAGGGAAATGTTAGAAAAATTAGCTATTTTTGAAGTGAAGCTGCAGACTTTTTATTGTTTTTTGGCTAAAGGCCGGACGACTGAACATAAATGGTTGAGTAAAATGTAATTTCAACAGTATAAGAGGTGTAATTTTTAAAAAAAACTGATGGGGAATATATGAGAGAAGCTGTTTATCTCTCTCTCAATGCTACAATGGACCTCAAAGTTTATCTAAACTCACACTAAAGTAGCCTAATTAATTTCACGTGTATTGGATTAAAACTCGTTGTTATAACTGTAGTTAAAAGCAGCACACAGACACATTTTTTTTGCCAGCATATATTACATTTAAAAGGCTACAGCTAAAATGTGTTTTACAGGACTTTACTGTGAAGCTAACACCGGCTAAACGTCAGCTAGCTGCTGCGCAACTACATAAACAGCTTTCCAAGCTTAACAGCATTAATTTGTTATTACAATACTCACCACAAACAGTGTTTTCATCGCATATTTTAACAGGTTTTCGTCCGGGATGTTTTCGTTCTTCAGGTATCTCATCGGTTTACAGATGCAAGTTGGTCGTTTTGTGGCTGCAAAGCTCAGAAAAGTAAAATGTTTGATGGGGCACAAAGTTTACAGAAACGTAAAGGTGCTGCGCATGCGCAGTACCTCAAAGTAATGTACAATTAACCATTAAACGCCCAATAAAACCGTCATAAACAAGCATGTACGTTATAACTCGCATTCACTTGGAGTTTTTGGTTATTTATTTTTTTATGTACAATTCATAAATCCTCCCCCACCCCCCAAAAAAAACCCAACAACAGTGATGTGTTTCTTGCATCACAAACAAAAAACTTCCTCTCTAAACACAGGTACGTCTGTCTTTGTGATCCTAAATGACTCTTTCCTATAGCTGTATATCAGAGGGATAGCTTCTTTCCCGCATCATAACCAATTAGTCATTTAAAAACACAATAAATGAAAACGGTAAAAACAAACAAGACAGTTGGGATGGGATGAAAAATTAGCAGCTGCTCCAGAATTAATATGGCATTCACCTTAAATTGAATTTTTCTGGCGCTGTACGGGGTTGATTCTGAATCTCTTTCCGGTGCAAGAAACACATCACGGTCAAGTCTCTGCTTTGTTGACTGACAGAACAATGTCAGACAATCCTGTTGACTTCAGTCCCATGGTACAGGAATAACATGAATTCATAATATGGCTGGCATTTAACCTGAAACAGCAAAGGGAAATGTGCTATAGGTCGACTGATACACAAATCAAACAAACCACTGCAGACTTCAATTCAACCTTTATTATCTTGTTCTTTTCCGCTTTAAATTAATTTCCTCTCCTTTTTGTAACATCTGAAATAAACGAAAACATCCTGAACAGGAGTGATAATAAAGACTGACTTAATTTAAATTGATACATAATAACAAAAAAACAAACAGTAAAATATAACAGGTAATGTCTTTAACGTGTCTGTAAAACACTGTTCCAGCTCAGCTTGGTATGGTAGGATTTGGCATCTTATAGAAATGCCTTCAGTTGGTTGCTTCGTCTTAAAAACAAAATATTCTCTTATTGCATTTGGCAGAAGAAAAAAAAAAATACAAACAGGAACAAAATGCTGCTAAAAAACACAACTTAAGAGACATATGCAATAGTGCCAATGTTTTTGAACTTTTTAGCTATCACAATATCCAGACGGTCAAGCACACAAACATGTACACATCCACACACACACACCCTTTCTCTCAAATGCAAGCTGTCAGATTAACATCAATTCACTTCCCTGACTGGAGCAGATAAGTGTTCAAAAGCAAGTGCACACACTCACCCACACAATCGCACACAAACATTTCTCATGAATCTCTCATGGACAAGAAAGAAAGAAACATTCAACATTGTAGCAATAACACAGACACTCCCGATATCATCGTCATCATCTTCATCATCCCATCCTCCTCCATTCGGTCATACTGTCATCACTCCTTTCATGCACACACAGGCAGGCAGGAGGGCACCTTGTACAGCGAGTAAATAAGTGATCATAGTCATTATTAACATCATGACAATATATAATAACCAACTTGTTTTCTCGAGTAAGAAAAAATACAATAGCGAGGTCAGTGTTTGAAGGGCAAAAAAAAGGACATCTCTGGATTTCCACAAAGTTTCACACATTTCTCTTTTCTTTTAAAACAGAAAAAAAAAAAAGATAAACAACCAACGTACATCAACAAGGAGTTACAATTTTGCTTGTCAAATATAAGAGCAGTGTGTAACTGATGAGAAGGTGTGATGCTGCTGACATGGCGGGCGGGTGGCCGCTGGGTGTTAGCCAAGGCCACTGCTGTTGTAACATTTAGTCGTCCTGTAAGGTCTGTGTAGTTGTGTTGTAGCTCTGTTTCAAAAAATGGAGGGATTTGTGGAGGATGTGTCAACAACAAACCCAGAGGCATATAGTGCAAGTTTGGCTAATGTTGTTTTTGTTGGTTTTTTTTTTTTTTTTTTTTTACCCTGGGTCCCATGTTGATGGCATATTTCCACCAAGGTAGAGGAGGTGTCGGTACCTACTTAAAAACGCTCTCCTTTTCCAGACCTCAAAGGTTGCTGATCGTCCGTTTGACTCAGTAGTGTGGCGCTTTTCCCAAATTTTCTACAAACTCCAGATCCTTCCCCACTCTCAAGCTTCCAAGCGTGAGAACTCAGAAGTACGCCAGCCAGGTCTACGAGGGCTCAGTCTGCAAGTCTGAATTTTGAGATTCGACCATTAAATAGTAATACAAAAGAAAAAAAAAAAATAACTGTGGCACACTAAAAACAGCAATAGCTAAACTTGTTGACATGTACGACTCTGGCTGAGCCTGTCTACAGTGCATGCCTGAGTGATCGGGTCTCTGAATGCAGATGGTGGGATTTGGAGTAAAAAGACAAAAGAGCTATCCAGTTGAGTCCTAAGAGTTTAATGGATTTCACCTTTTTCCCCCGGTTCAAGTTTTACTGTTGTCTTCATTTAAAGTTAAGCGGCTTAATGTGTATGTGTGAAAATAATGTGTGTATGTACTGCATGTAGCCTGTGTGTAGTATGACTGTTGAGTGTTTGCGTGTTGGGTGACCAGTGTAGCTTTAATTCATGTCATCTCTACGCGTAAATAAATACAGAGTGTGACATATGTATTATAACTTGGGTGTGTGTGTGTGTGTGTGTGTGTGTGTGTGTGTGTGTGAGAGAGTGTGTGTGTGTGTGTGTGTGTGTCAGTCGGCCCCTCAGATAGAGTCGGTCCCCCCGCCCAGCAGGTCCCCTGGCAGCAGTGAGGCGGGGCTGCCCATCTGGTGACGATCCTCAAGTGCCGGGGAACCCCAGAGGCTAGTGCTGGGGTACCCTGCCCCGCTCATCCCGCCCATTCCACCCCACAGACCCTGCCTTCCGGCCTCCACGGCTCCTCCACCGCCCACCCCGGTCCCGTTGCTGCTCCACTGGGCGAAGATGCCTAGCCCGGGCCCCTGGGTGACAGACTGGTCCGATGAGCTGCCTGTGCTGTCCAGACTCTGCCACCCAGAGCTGGAATGCCCGGCTCCTCCATTTCCTGCTCCTCCGGCTGTGGAACCTCCTTCTACTCCTCCTCCTCCTCCCCCACTGCTGCCTCCTGCTCCACCTCTCTCGCAGCTACCTCCGTTACCACTAGCCCCCACCGCGGAGGCTGCCGTAGCCCCGGAGCCTGCGGAGCCGGCTGTGGTTCCTCCGGTCCCTGCTCCTCCTGCCTGGGAATGTGCAATGTAGCGAGCCACATCCTCCTCGCTCACAAACTCCGCCAAGATGGTGGTGTTACCCAGAACACACCTGGTATAAACAGAAGAGTAATGTATGGATTTTTAAATTTACAGTGTTTGACTATAAATCATACTGTAAAAACATGTGATGTGTAAAAAGTCTGCTACCAGTTCATTTAAAGCTCAATAATTAACGTTATATCTCATTTATTTGATCCGAACAAACACAGAAAAGTGACTTTATGGTTTTACAGGGGTGATGTGCCAGAGTGACTTCCTGAAGTCTCTCCTGGTTGCCTGGCAACTGGTCCATGCCAGGAAACAATATGGCACATAACACTGTAAACACTGTTTTTACATATCAGTCTTTGTACAAACGAGATGTGTTTTTTAAATTAGTGAGCTTTATACAGGCGACTGGTTTCTACATATTATAAAGATGTTATCACAACAACAGACTGAGTCTTACATGTGGAGTGCGCTCTGGGCCTTGGCTGCCTCCTGTTTGGAGCCGTAGCGAATCAGAGCAGTGCCCTGGGTCAGGCCAAGGTGAAAGGTCAGCAGAGGGCCGTGCTGCATGCAGATGGTCCTTAGAGTGGAGCCATCAATCTGCGGGAATATGAAAAATGGACGATGGTGAACTTAATGTAATGGTTATCAAATTCAGAGCACTGTTTCTGTGTGGCATTACTTTCTTGTGCATGATTGCGCTTAGTGCATGTATGAAGTGAGATTAAACAAGCCAGATTGGCAGTATGAGAATAGTTACAGGTCAAACATTAAAAACCAGATCTAAAGAATGTTTTTCTCCACAGTAGTTTTTGTAAAATGTGTGTTTACCTGTGGCGTGAGGTTGCTGAGCACCAACCAGCAGCTTTCCCGAGAGCTGCCGTCACTCCAGGTTGAGCCTGCAGAGAGAGCAAACAGAAAAGTAAGGGACAGTTTTCCACATTTCCTGTAAACACAATCCCACTCTGTTCTTCCCCCGCGGCTTCTCAAACGTAATAAATGATGAATAACTTGGCTCGGCTGCTCTTCCAAATCAAATATAAATGGACTCCTAATTTCAAAAGGCCTCTGTTGTATCCCAGCAGTCAGAGCCAGTTGTTTCATCTTCTGTGTACATTTAAATTAGCTGAATATTTTAACACGTACTATGCCTGAATGGCGAATAAAGGGACAACACAGGAACTAAAACAACATGAAAAATGCATTGGGAAATTACCAGTGGTGCTCGAGCCACCGCCCCAGCCCCGGCCGGCCAATCGAGGGGCTCCACCGGACCAAGGCGAAGGTGATGGCTGCTTTTGACTGGCTAGTCCTGGAGGTGGGCGGGACAGCTGGGCTTGGCTGCTGCCACGGTTGGCTTTCCAGGACTTGTGTCCAATGGGCTCTGGGGGCCAGCTGGTCTTGTAGTCTGTGTACTTTGCTAGAAGGCGACAGAAAAGTGAATGAGGGTCTGGAGGGGTAAAAAGTAAGACGCAACGCTACTAATGCTGTTACTAAGAAAATCCAGATGCTTAGCGATTAGGACAAAGTTCAAGACTGCTCACAAAGTACAATTATTAAGATGTAAAACCCATTCCTGAAGGAGAAGCCATCAGGGCAACACACTACATCTACTGTGACTTTCTCTTGTTCTCTTGATAAATAACTTTATCCCTCAGAATGATACATACTCTTTTCCAGCATTGTATTTCTATTATATTTATTTACATGTAACTAGAGACTGTTTGACATTTATGCTTAAAAAATGACAAATAATCAGCTGTTATAGAGTTGTAGATTAATTCTTGAAGGTTGAGTAATTAATTGATCTATGAGTGTTTGTGAGTGGTTACCTGAGTTGTGTGCGTTGTTGAGGGGACTGTCTGAGGCACTGTAGGGCCAGGCACCAGGTGAAGGCAGCAAGGTGTTGAGGGGAGGGGTGGAATCTGCAAACAAAGGCACAGACGAATAAGAATGAATGACTAACAACTGTTCCAACAGACAGAAGCCATATACATTGTCTTTTCTTTTAACAGCTGACACTGTCCGTACAATGGACTCTGCACAGCAGACATTTTGACATGTCATGGCAGGAAACTCACAGGTGCATTAGTAATTACAACACTTCACTATTGGGACACTTAATTGAACTGAGCAGGCGTTACTGTTATTAAGTCCACCTGTGTTTCTCCTGCTGTGACATGTCAAAATATCTGCTGTGCAATCAGTCCATAGCTGAAGCCGTACCTTTGCTTAAATCTATATTAAAAGTGAATACAGGTAAAATTATGGGGTAAAATGGCTCAAAACCCCCCAAAACATTAAAAAATTTTTTTTTTAAAAAAAAAAACCCCTTCCTTTCTGCAACATGGTATCAAATGCCATAAAACAACAAGGTAAACTGAAAAGACAAACGTTACACACCTTACGTTAAGTGAAATAATGAGGCAGCAGAGCTGTTAAATGCTTACCAGTATTATCTTGTAATAACTGGTGCTCAGTATCATTGAGGTTGGGGGACACTGCGTTTCCCATCATGCTCCCTGGGGTCATGTAGGGGTCAGATTCAGGGTCGACACGGTCAATTCCCTTCCAGGGCACACCGGGCTGGAACTCTGAAGGAAACAAACATGTGGTTGGTTGAAGCCAGTTTTTTCAGACACTCAACAGCAGACAAATTATTTCTTCTCCTTTTATCTTATTTTAAACCTGTGGGATTCTCTAGCTCTGGTTATTACTAGATCAACTAGAACTTGTCACTAACCAGGGGGCCAGCTCGGTGTGTTGGTAGGCTTGGTACCCATCTTGTTGCCAGGAGTGCGATGCCAGTTGTCACTCAGCCCGTCTCCAACCATCATGTCGTACTGAGAGTAGGGCGAGCCCCCGGCATTTTCAATGGGGGTGACAGGACCTGGAGAGGTGATGATAATGTATGTTACATCACTGAACAACAGATGGTTCACTGATCACCTTAATATGCGACTTCACATCTAATCCCATTAACACTATCTGCCTCGACACCCTCCTCGTCTTATAAAACACTCAGTCTCACCATTTTTGTGGAATGCGTTCTCAGGTGAGGAGGTGTCTGGAGAAGAGTGTCCCTCCATCATCCATTTGAAGCGGGACTGCTGACCCCCTAGATCCTTCATGCCTCCAGGCCCTCCCACCACAGAGCCGCCAAGGTCCAGACCTGGGAGGTTCACTCCAGAACCAAACCCTGCTCACATGAAGAGTTACAAAGAACAGATAGAAACATGAAGAGGGTTATTTTAACATTCATCTAGTTAAAGAATGACGCTACAAAATAATATAACATGGCCACCTAAACTAAAGTAATTAAAAGAAAAAATACTAAATTAAATGTGGCCTAACACATCTCTGTGAAATGTATTGCATGCACAGTACAATGGCATGAGTGAGCTTATGTTCCACAAGTGTTTTTTAATGAATAACACTGGTCCAGGAACAATGGCTCACCGGAGTACGGTCCGAGAGTTTTCTGGTGCAGGTCAGCCACAGATCCCGCCAGGCTTGGGTGGGGCAGGGGATCAGCCCCGGGCAGTTTGGGACCCCCTCCGCCAATTCCACCATGGTGGGAGGGGGAGAGTTTGGAGCTGCCGCCTAAACCCCCGACCTGCTGCTGCTGCCTCTGCTGCTGGAGCACGGCCATGATCCTGGCCAGCTGAGGAAACACAACAAAAAAGATAAGAGTCGGCAGCTGGGAGAAGGAGGTAAAGAAACAACAAATGAGTGAGTGATTATGTTTGTGTGTACCTGTTGAGGGTCAGCCTGTTGCCGCACGTTTGGTGTGAACTTCCTCTGGTTTTGCAGTAGCTGTTGTTGTGGCTGCTGCTGCTGCTGCTGCTGCTGCTGGAGGAGGAGCTGATAAGCCTGAACGAACACAGCCGGAAAAAAAAAACAAAAGGAGGAGTGAGACGGCAACAGTGAAAAAAATGCACTCTGCACAAATCGTTTTCAACAAACCCATGTGTCAACTGAATGCTATGCAAGACTGAGTCAGTCAGTTTTTGGCTCCAATGGGAGCCAACTGTCATTAACTAAATATTTGGCCGGTTAATCAGAGCTCAAGTTTGTTAAAAACATTTGTATCACATTGTGTCTCCATGTGTGTACACAATGTAAAATCACATGTCTGATAAGCGTTTCCTCATTTTTTTGTGAAATGGCACCCTGCAGAGGTTTTCAAAGAAGTGTAGTGCTTCTTCTCACCAGTTGAAACTGTATCTGAGGTGGGTAGATGCTGCTGAGCATGGCAATATGCTGTGGGGACAGCTGTGGAGGGAACACACCTCCCCCCAACCCTGCCACTCCTCCCACGCCGCCAACACCTCCCACGCTCCCGCTGGGAGGGGGCATCTGCTTCAGCACAGAGCCTGGCACCTGGAGACAGACAGACAACGGCAGGAAGGCACACCTGTTACCACAGAAACGTTTTGGTGCCGTAACCACTAGCAACCACATTAGCTGCTTCTGCCCGATTAACATTGATTCTCTTTCATGTTCTCATTAACTGGTGTTAACAAGTGACTTGACACAAGTGAGTGGACGAAATTGATTCACTTCCTGGAAAAGACATGTGTTTGACTTTGTATTCTTTAGAAGTAGGCAGGGAAACATGATCAATGTTGTCTTGAGGACTGATTATGCACTCTGGGGGCCGCACTGACTAATAGACGCCATGCACACAGCCAGCAGGCCGTGCTGTGTACGCTCACAGAAAGAAGGATCACACAATTACACACTATGTCAGATTGTTCACAGCACAAACACAAAGCCTGTGAAGTATGTAATTGACCTCAGACAAGACCTGGATACATCGGGCACTCTGACACCAGCTAACCATAACAATGCTGAAATTACGCACACAGGGAAGAATGTCGAGGTTGGCATGGGAACAAGTTAAAGACATATCCAAGATGAAGAAATTCTGCTTTTGATTCGCTACAAAGCAGAGAAAATAAACAGTAAAGATGACTCACCCCAAAACCAACGCTGTTTTACACAGGCAACCCACATACTTCCTGTGTCACTGCTAAGTGTGAAGAATACTGACAACAGAATAAAAGCAAAAGCATTAGTAGTACCTGAGGTGACAGGAACTGATGAGGCACTTGCGCTCGTATCCCTGGGGACTGGTTTATGGGTGGGACATTTGGCTGGTGTCTTGACTGAGCCATCCCTCCACCACTGCCAAAGATACTGTGACCGCCCTGTGACGGAAGATTAGAAAATGAAACCTTAGAGGGCTCATAAGAGGTGAGACGCATACATGAAAAACATGCAGATCATGAGAGACTGGACAAGGAATACTGGGGGGTATAACTGTATGATTATCTTGACGAAGTTAGTGTAAAGATGGTAGGACGGAAACAAGAGGAGCGGTTATCTTACTTGTCTAAAGGGGATAGTGTGGTTGAAGAGGGAATGGGGCTTGTAGACAGTGGGTGGTGAGTACAGAGAGCAAGGACCCTCCTCCCCAAGGCACCAATCCTGATTGGTCAAAGGCAAGGTCTGTCACAGTGACAGCCAATGGGAGACCAATTTGAGTGGTGGTGAAGAGGGAGGGACGGGGAGGGAAGGTTGAGACAGGGAGAAACAGGGCAGAACAAGAAGACAAGGTAGAGCCACAAGAGGAAATAAAGAACAGTGAGAAAGGACAAAATGTTATCTAGACATGAGAAAGACATAAGACACAAAGACTGCTAAAGGTGGTGGTGAGACATTACCTTGTCATAGTAGGAACCAACATCCCCAGGTGTTGCCTCTTTGGAAACAGGTGGACGATAAGCCATCCCCCCACCTCCTCTTCCTCCCTTCCTCATATCTCCATTGTAATCGTTCATGCCCATGCTTCTTTTCTCCACATCTATCTTCTTGTCCTGGAGAGAACCTGGAGCCAGGTCAATGTTTGGGCCACTGGGATCATCGTTCTGTCCAGGCGAAAAAAGGCCACCACCATCATCATCATCATCATCATGAAGGAAATAACCAACCTGCTAAATGCCTGTACATTTTGGCTAATAGTTGTGTGGGTACAAAACAAAGCATCTGGAAAAGACATTTCTAATGTTGCTGTGCCGCGATAACTAACTCAGGAGATGAGTAAAATGCTAAGACACGTTCTGCCTTACCAGCAGCCCCATGTTAGAGAACTGTCTGTTGATTGGGCTCATCCAAGAGTCTCCTCCGCCAGCCTTCAGTGGACCCTGAGAGACAAAAACAAAGCAGAGAAGAGACAATGATGATTCAAAAGTTCTATGAGGATTTTAACAGAGAAATTATAATTCAGATTAATAAACTGTGGCTCAGTATTGATATAAATTACATCCACAACTTGGTAGGAGACCTGATGTATCCCTTTAAAAATGATTTCCTCATATGAAGGTTGCAGGCCACAAATGTTGTGTGATTTATATTTTTATATTTGTATTTTTTAATAAATATTTTTTGTGCTTTTGCTTTATCAAACAACCCACCTTGTTACTGGGCTTCTTCCCAGCATGACTTTGTCCCCAGCCCCCGTTGCTCCCCTGTCCCCAAGACGAGCTGCTTCCCTGGGAGCCGGTGCTGTTCCACATGCCGCCTCCCTCCTCCTCATCCTCCCAGCTTGAATGACGCGAGGCAGCAACAGAGCCCTCTTTGTCCCCCCAGCCATCTTGCATAGACTTTGAACCTGCAGGAGAGGAGAGCACATGCGAACTTGAGATCCATTTCTAGGTTTTTCTATTATATAGCGGACTATTAAGCATGCCAACGTCCAAAATGCAATTTTGCCAAATCACATGGTATGGATACTCCACAGATAACAGCCATCATTCAAATCAAACCACATATGCTTTGGGTTTTATTTCATTTTCTAACCAGATTTGATGGGGTTGGGAGAAGGGTTTCCCCAGCCCGTTGTCTTCCCTCCGGCGTCGTCAGGGTCTCCCCAGCCGGTAGGGGTGTCAGTAGGCTTTCCCCAAGCTGCCGTGCCGTTGTCTACTGTAGGACTAGTTGGAGAAGTACCACCCCAGCCTGACGGACCTTCAGACACACATGGACAACACAGGTCAAGATAGGAAAAAGCCTGGTTGAGACTCACATTGATCAAAAATCAAAGCGTCTTCTCTGCAGTCACAGTATTATCCAGAGAATATTCACTGACAGAAAAAAGTGTTTTTCAGCTGTGCTCAGCCGGAGCACCCACTGAAGCTACAGTACTGTGGCTGACTACTGTTAATGCGGTTTGGAGATGAAACTGCAGAGATGGCAAGCAGGTGGCTGGCTGAAAAACAACTACACCTCTCATGACTCAGTTGTCACTTTGATACACTAAACCTTCACGCTAACCTACATCAGCAGATCAAACACTCCTATAAAATGCAGCTATAGTGCATTTTTAGTCTTTGATTTTCTCTGTTTTTCACTCACAGGTGATAAAGAACAATCGTCAAAATGCTTCAACATCTTTAGCTGTCAAACTGCCACAGGTGATTCAGACAAACTCCAATTTACATGACCTTTAAATGAAAAACTGCCGTCGTCAGTCAGTTAATTTGATTTCTGTCTTTTAATTGAGGTTCAAGAAACGGGTTTACTAATTGCATTACTTCAACAGTCACTATATTGTGGTCAGATTCAGTGCGTCTTACCCATAGCTGAAGTTTTTCCAGGTCCATGGCCAGTGTTGAAGTCTCTGTTGCTTCCGAGCCCTGCAGCCTGCCTGCTAGGCTGCTGCTGTATTGGAGGTCCCTGCTGTTGCTGTTGCTGTTGCTGTTGTTGTTGTTGTTGTTGTTGCTGCTGCGGCGGCGGCGGCGGTGGCTGCTGCTGCTGCTGCTGCTGCTGCGGAACTTGAGCCTGACCCTGGCCAAGCGGCTGCTGGCCAGCAGGTGCGCTGTTCTTATCCCACAGGTTGACCGGCTTGTAGTTGTAATGGGTTGGGTCTCCCCATGCTGATGTTCCATCGTCTATCTCATTCTTCCTGCTAATAGACTGCGGCGAGGGTTCCTCCCAGCCGCTTGGTTCAGATCCACTTCCACATCCTCCGGAGCCGCCAGGAATGGGGCCTGAGGTCCAGCCTGAGCTTTGGTTCTGATTCTGGGCTTGAGAGATGGGTTTCCTCCCCCCGCCCCCTTGCATAGCCCCTTGGTCCAACGCTTGCTGACGCTGTGGATGCTGATTGCGGGGCTGTGATTGTTGCTGTTGCAGTTGTGCCTGCGGGCCTGTGATGGAGCCCGACTGGCTGTTTGGCATCTGGTGCATTTTGTTTCCTCCACTCCAACTTTGATGGGGTTTGGACCCCATGCCCCCAACAACACCCACCCCCCCTCCTCCACTCCCTCCTCCCCCTGTGCCCCCTGCTCCCCAGGTTCTCCTGGGTGCACCATCGTCCCAGCTCCCCCAACCACCCACACCTGAATCCCCACCTGAGTTTCCTCCATTCTTCCTCTCATCCTCCCATCCACCTCCTCCGCTATTTGATTTGGACTGTTGCTCTCCCCAGTCCCTACCTGCCCCGACCTTCTGTCCTGATCCCCACCCACTTCCTCCCCCATTCCCTCCCATTTCTTTCCACCCCCCTGACCCTTTCTCCTCCTGACCTCCACCCCAACCTCCACTCACTGGGTCACCCTGTTGCCCAAGATCACCCCATCCTCCTCCATTTCCTCCTCTACTGCTGTCCCTCCATTCCTCTTTACCCCAACCCTTGGCCTCCTGGCCATCCCCACCCCCCATCCCTCCTCCACCCCAGCCTGTAGCCTTTGCTTGCTGGCTATGTCCTGGTATTCCCCCTGACCCCATACCAGGTCCTGTTGTGGTCACTGGCCCAGATTGTGAGACGCCAAGATTCCTCATGTTGGGGCCTGAAGATGGTGGAGCTCTCCCAGATAGAGAGGCCCCACTACTGCTACTGTTGCTGCTGCTCTCCCAGCCCTCTCCGGAGGACCCAGCAGATGGAACCAGGGAGGGACTGGCCCCAGGACCCATAGAATCAGTGATTTGGGTCCTAGGTCCACCAGAATACTGAGAAGAACCACCAAGAGAAGATTGGTGTTTCGATGTAGCTGATGATGATCCACTTTTACTTTGTCCTCCATGTTCTTCAAAGTCCCAGGCCGTGTTCTGTCGGATCTGTGTTTGACCCCAACCTGTGTTGGACAGGACACGAGGGTCCAGATCAGACCGGCTGAGCAGGTTCTGTAAGGCAGCTTCAGCATTTGGTGCTGGGCGGCGAGGACGACTGTGACTGCTGTTAGGCCCACTCCCGCTTCTGGAATTTCCACCGCTGGATGAAGATCCTCCCTGTGCTCCCTGTCCTTCTCCACCCGCACCCCATTCCCCTGTGTCACCCTCTCCCTTCTGATTGTCCCATGCTCTGGTCATAGTGGTGGCTGTTGAGGAAGATGAAGAGGTGGCAGGGGGGTTTCCAGCTGTGCTGCCCCCACTACTGCTGCTGTTACTGCTGCAGGCTCCACCCATTCCCTCACCTCCTGGATTAGCTCCACCAATACCAGTGGAGCTCCCACCCCAATCACCACCAGAAACTCCTCTCTCACCTCCTGCTCCTGATGACCCCCACCCTCCCTGAGATACCCCGGAGGTTTGACTACCGTTTCCCCCAGTTCCAGCACTGCCCCAAGCATTAACCCCACTAGTGGAACTCGGATAGCCCCAACTCGAGGTCCCATTATCTCCTTCAGCAGCTCCGAATCCCCCTGTGCCACCTGCTCCGCCCTCCCATCCATCAGTCCTTGAGGCACCCGTTTTGGAGTTAGCTGCAGGGTAAGAAGGCTGGCCTCTCCACGAGGAGGCATGGCTGTGGTCTCCCACGCTCATCTCACCTCCTCCCACACCACGGTCCATTCCTCCCCCAATCCCTTCACCCCCTGCGATTTTTGGTCCCGCTGATTCGCTGTCCCACTTCCCCCCTCCCATCTCTCTGTCTCTGGATTGCATTTGGTGAAGTTGGCGCTGATGGGTGCTTGATTGATTCACAGATAAAGGTGGGTGACCCCCGAGCACCCCGACTGCCCCACCTCCCAGCCCCAGGCCAAGGGAAGCAGAGTTGTTGGCAGACAAAGACCCTCCAGGGCCCTGGTGATGGAAGGAAGACTGACCTCCTTCCCCTGCAGCAGCGGGCCCATCCTGCTGCACCAGGGCAGGCCAGGCCGAAGGGTTGGCATTTGGATTGAAATTGGCACCTGGAATCCCACTGCTGCCGTCGACGGGGCCACTGGCGTCATGACTCCCTGGCACAGCGGAGGCTTTGGAAAGTGAGGAGGGCTGTTGTAGCAGAGGCCCAGCTGTAGCTGCTGCATTCCCTCCTACAAGATGACCCTGGGAGGCAGCCATCCCCCACGCCACGCCGTTGGACGACTGCATACATTCATTGGGCAAAGAGAACGAGGAAGTGGGTGAGGATTGGTTGCCAGAGGCACTGATGCTGTTCACAGGCATTCCGTTGTTGCTGCTGCCCCCTCCGGACACGGTGAAAGAAGCTCCTCCCCCATCACTCCCAGCGATGCTAGGCCACTCATCCAGGTCGTTGCCATCGACGATCATTTTCTCCCTGCCCTGAGAGGAGGGCTGGCTGCCTGAGCTCGTCCCCCACATGGAATTTGCATAATTAGAAGTAGTAGTAGAAGCAGCAACTGATGATGAGGTGAGGGCCAATGAGGAGGCAGCTGCACCAGAATCTGAAAAAGTAAATCCCACAAGAGAGAGACTTTAGGGGTCTAAAGGAAGAGATGTTAAAGAAATGATGTAAATAATCTTTGCATAGAATATATCTACAGCATTGCGAACACTTACCTGAAACAGCAGCCATGTTTGCATTGGGGCCATCCCCTGCTCCTCCCCCTCCCAGCAGCATGGAGGACAGTGGCGGCTGACCCCTCTTCAGTAGCACTTTATGGTCCTGCTGGCAGCGGAATCGCGGCGGCACTTCTCTCGGCATGTAGCGCGGTTGCTGCTGAGGCGCCTGGGCTCCGCCTCCGCTACTTGTACTGCCGTTTCCGGCAGCACTGGGGCCGCCAGCGGTGGAGGAAGAAATGGTGGTGGATGTGGGCTGTCCGTTGGCCACCGCCAGGCGCTTGGCATTGTTGCCGCCCTGTGACGGGGTGGCAGCACTGCCAGGGCCCAAGGTGGCTGGGGATGGGGAGGCAGAGGGGGTGGGTCCAGGGCTGGGGGAGGCAGAGCTGCTCTGAGTGGCAGGAGATTGGGCAGACGCCGGCTTGGTCAAGTCTGGCACTGCAGGGAAGGAAGGCAGAAAGAGTAATTAAGCATCTTTTTTTTTTACCTTTAACATCGTAACAGAGCAGTGCACAGTACAGAACAGTAAATGTAAGCAGGACGCAGAACTGGTATTAAGTAGCTAAGAAAAAGCTAAATGTTACCAAGACTTTCCTGATGCAGATGATTGAGGAAAAACATAACATTTTGCAAAAGATGGACAGAAGTAAATTTAAAAAAAATTAAGACAAGCAATGCAGTGTTATCTAACATCAAGATGGTCACTGTGCCAGAGGAGTGGTAAAGCCAGAAATATGAAATCCAACAATAACCACAATTAGGTTCTCACTGTCCATTTGAGCAAAAAAACAAAACAAAAAGGAAACTAAAGATCAAATGTCCAAAGACAGACAGATGACCTTTGGCGAGCACAGCAAACAAACTGACATCGACATCTTAACACACAAACACACACATCACTGTGCTGCTTACCTTTGTTTTTTTGTTCTGTGACCTAAAATGAACAGAAAAACACATTAGTTTCTAAATTATTCTTGAAAAAGCATAAAAGTGAGAAAAAACAACATGCACTGAAGATGAAAAAGAAAGCATAAGAAAGGAGATAACATGGGGCTGTGATTGTGGTTAGATTAAAAAGAATCTAGGAGTGCCCGGATAATGAGTACATCACTCCAATTCAAGATCTGTAGTTGTTCAGACATGCTACGTCTTCTCCTAACGCTAACAGATGTAATCCAAACATTAATGTTGACTGTCATGATTTGGTCTTCCTATTACTTCCATTGTATATTTTCCAAACAATGCAACCTGAAACTGCTCCCAGATCAATAAAATCTTTCAGACCTGTGCTCAATGCAAGCCTGTTTTCTAAGAACAATTATGTTGTTAAAAAATGTGTCCATTTTAGAACAATAAAGCTTTATTCTGAAGCTCCAAAACTCTGAGGAGAATTATAGCAAGTACAGAAATGTTTGACATCCCACCAAATATTACCACATGTTAGTACATGTGTCTCCAGTAGGAGGGAGTTAGTCAAGAGCCTGGAGAAGTATATTTTCATATCAAGTTTCCAAATGTTAAAACTTCACACACACACGCACGCACACACACACACACACACACACACACACACACACACACACACACACACAGGTCTACCTATGCACGTTTTATTGTGGTTGGCCTGATATTTACATCCAAGAGAGGTTTATTTCAGAGAGAGACTTTCTTTTGGTGTAAACTGCTCATGAATACAGCCTTAAAATTGTAAAATATGAATACAATAAAATCTCCCAGAAATACCACAACCTCAAATAAGCAGAAACAGTAGTGCTAAACAGAGAGGGTCAACAATATAGTCAAAAAATGTATATGACTTGTTGTCAAAAGTTAGCAAACTGCTGTTGAAAAGGGCGCTGCGGCATGTTTGTTTCAATGCTGTCCAACACAGATGGAAGAGCTTGCAAGTCACTGTGAACATGCTCACCTTCTGAGAGGCTTCCCTTTTCCTTTTGTCGTCTTTTTTCCTTTTCTTGTCTTCCATGAACTACTGCTCCTGTCCTGATACTCCTTTCTTCTAGAGACAAAAAAAAAAGGATATTCCAAAATGGGGTCACACATTCACCATTTTAAAATGACTCACCATTTAAAATTGAATAGAAATGAGCGCTTGTTTGTAGCTTGGACTTAGACTAAAACACTGCTCAAAAAACATTGACTAATAGTTAGTGATGACAGCAGCAGAAATCACGGGAAACCCAGCATTATGTGGCCACGTGAGCCTCCATCCATGTGTGTAAGCGACAATGGACTGCATGCTTGATTGGATGAATCAGCCATCAGGTGCTAGAGCTAAGAATACTGCTGGACATGTGGGCAACAAACACAGTAATTATCCCTATCATAAGCATGCAGAATACTGTAAGCTGATCACACTGGCAGGTTCAACCAATTTAGATGGTTTGCGAGGGGGCTCGATTTAGTCTGGCAACTCATCTTGTCAGCAGACTGACTGGATCTGCGTGTGGCTACGGGAACCATAACAAGTGACAAACTGAAGATTTGAGACCAGTGCTTGTGCTGTAATGGGTCCAAAGATGGAGGGTGAACAAATCTCTCTAGATTTACAGCTTTAAGACAAGAAATGCAAACAAGAACATCAAATATTGCATTGTCATTAGGACACTAAATACAGGAGCAGGCTGTCGTGGACAAATATAATAAAGATACGGACAGACTGTAATGCCATTTTAGGGTTAGATTTTAGACATTTATTCAAATAAAAGCTATTAGTGATGTAGTTATGATAGTCAAACAGATAGAAGCATTCCTTGCCCATTGAACTTTGCTTTCACAGGAGAATAGGCTTAGAAAATGTAGTGTAACATGGCCAGGAAAGCACACGTTTAAGACACCAGTGTGTTAGGATATATCAGTAATCAAACCCCCACAGGATATTTAAGCTTATGTTACCACCACCATCCGCTAATTAACTTAGAAGAGAGCAGACGGTTTAATTGCATAAACCTACTGAACTGCTAAGACCCGTCGGTGTCTGTGTTTAGTAGGTTTCGTTTTTGCTCCATGCACCTCCAGCAGGCAGCATTCCTAGATCCACAGACGACGAACCTGACATCCGTCCTGAACCATTTCAGACCACAGGCCCGGCGGATCACAAAGCCAGACCCGATTATTGTGTTATTACGACAGCTCCCCTTCAAACCACTGATGTAAACTACACCAGCTAACGTTACCTGTGTGTGTGCGTGTGTGTGTGTGTGCGTGCGTGTGTGTGTGTGTGTGTGTCCCTGTCTACGTTGTCACAAGCTCATCCGCATTTAGCTGTTAGCTCGCTAACGTTACAGCATTAGGAGCTTTTCTCGAGCTAAATATGGAAAAAGCCTTCTCGAAAATCGTACACACAGGTGATTAAAAGTCGCCTAAACAGAAGCGTGCATAAACGAGTTAGCTGCTAGGGTTAATAACCAAACACATTCATCCATGTCTTGTAGTTTATACAGGCGTCAAGTTGAGCAGCAGCTGCTGGTAAAATGTTTCGTCGATGGCTAACATTAAGGAGTGGTTTCTGCCCTTACTTGTAAAATACGCACATAGCTTAGCGCGCACATTGACAAGTTAACACCACCAACCGACTGTCTACCGGTATATGTTAGGCAACTACTCTGTTTTATGCACACAGCGGTCTTTAATGGCAATTACACCGAGCCAGCTCAGCTAATACACAAGCACTAATAATGCTACACCACTGCTAATGCTACCGAGCGTTAGCTACAAGTAGCCAGGCTAACGGCGTTAGCTTAGCCACAAAACGCAGCGACACGGCGATTTGTTACCAGATATATCACAGTCATTTGGCGTGCATACAAAATATGAAATGTTCAAACGCTTAGAAATCTTCCGAGCTGCTGTGTTACTCACCTCAGGAATCACATATGAAGAAAAAGCTAGCGTGCTAGCTAGCTTAGCTAAAGTGCTTCAGTGCGATTATTTTTTCCTTTTAGCTTTTTGAGGCATTCGTCGAGGCTACGAGAAACAGCGACGCCTGAGCGGAGAGTCAAGTAAGTGGCAGATGATGAAAAACACACGCGTAACAAGCTACTGGTTCGTAAATAAGTACTAACGTTGTAATAGTGTAAACCCTTGAATGTGCAGAAGAATTTAAATTTCAAAGCGCTGTGGAGTCAGTCGGTTGACGGGCGGCCATTTTGCTGCTCAGCATGAAGCGTCTCCCAATGGCCAGCCTGTGGCAGCTGCGTGGAAGCCCTGTGAGTGGCTGGCTCCTACCGGGAGGGATGCATAAAAAAAAAACGCATTTTGACCTTCATAAACTTCTGACAGTCAAACTTAGCACCGCTGTGCACGTTTCGCATGTGAACAGCCTTCCGATATTACGCATATTTAAAAGTGAAGCCATTAAAACATTGAACCGTTTGCAGAGATTCACAAATTCAAACATACTTTTACAGCATGGCTCCGAAAAAGAGAGGAACAAGGAAAAGGAAAACCGATGAGGCTTTGGAAGGAGACAGTGATGGAGACAACACCGAGGAGACAGGAGACAGGAGGAGGAAGCACCGTGCGAATAAGAAATACATTGGAGCTCATGTTGGCATCCAAGGTGAGTCCTGCTCTCCAAAAGTAATTAAAGCACGCGCTCACTCACAGTTCATGTGCTCTCTCTTTAATGTGCCCCCAGGTGGGATATGGAAAGCAGTGGAGTCCTGCACAGAGATGGGTGGCTGCAGTTTCGCTCTGTTTCTGGGCTCCCAGCGCTCATGGAAGAGGCCTGCACTGGACCCGACAGCTGCAGCCAAGTTTCAGGAGCAATGTTCCCTCCAGGAGTTTGAACCAGCTCACATCCTGCCTCATGGGTCCTACCTGATGAACTGTGGATCGCCTAAAGAGGGTTTGTTAAGACGCTGATGGATTATGTCCTTGACTTTTCTCCCTCGCTCCCTCACACCCAGTGACTTACACTGGTTATTTCATCTCCTCTTCTCTTCTGACAACCTCCTCTGGTTTGTGTACCATGTTGCACCCAGATGTGTTTGAGAAGAGCCAGGCCATGCTGGTGGATGAGCTCAGCCGCTGCAGCCTCCTGGGTCTAAACCTCTACAACTTCCACCCTGGTTCCTCCCTGGGCTCCATCACCACTGAGCAGTGTGCGGACAAGATAGCAGGAGCCATTAACCACGCTCACAAGCAAACACCAGCTGTGGTTACAGGTACACACATAACACCCTGTACTATATAACAGCTCCACATTTGTTGAGACTGTCAGAGGCGTTGATATGTACATGAGGTTTAAATGTTCTGTGATGATGAGGGTCAATGTGCCTGCATTTTTTCTGATAATTTTAAGACTTGTCTCCTTGCTGTGTTACATAATTTTGCTGTAACTGAGATTTTTGCATCTGCAATTCACGGAAGGACTACCGTAAAGCATAATTACAAAGGCACCTACTCCAATGAGCTATATTGAGTTGAATTAGCAGTGTTAGAATCACTATTAGAACAAATGAGTTTCAAAGAAAGACAGGAACTGAGAGGTACACTGCAACACACACTGCAAAATGATGTAATGTGTCAAGAGGAAGAAATATGAAAAACATATTCACACGTCTCAATGAACTTGTCAAGCAGAGAACATTATGAGCTTCACTGAAACCAAAGCCAGTGCACACAAATTAAAATCTAATGCCTTTTAAAATCACAATTATTGGATTAATCCATTTGCATGTATTTAAAAAAAAAAAAATGCACGTCATCTTGTACAAAGCCATTTGACCTCAGACTGACTTTTGTATTAATACGTAACTGTCACTTTGCAGAAGTTGCTGCATACATGACACTGGTGTTGCATTACTTGTGATTCATGGCACAAATCACAGACCTTTTGTGACAAGAATACACTGCAGTGGAATGCCTGCAGAAACCCTGAAGCAGTAGCAGAAACCGCCCTCAGGCTGTGCTTCAGGAATGAACAAGAGCAGCCAAACCAATTTTGCATGTGTATCAGGTGTTGTGGTAGATGAGTTGAATGGGTGCGCCAAACTGATGGTGGCTTCTTTTCCTTTTTGCCCTGCATGTGTTCAGTGTTGGAGAACATGAGCGGTCAGGGCAGTACGGTGGGCGGTAAGTTCCCTGAGCTGAAGAGCATCATAGACAAAGTGAGAGACCAGACCAGAGTGGGAGTGTGTCTGGATACCTGCCATGCCTTCGCAGCAGGTGAGTGAAACCTGAGGTTGATCTCTTTGGTCCCACAAAGTCAAAGGAAATCAGTTAAAGTCCCTATCAACAATCTGTGTTCAGCATCATTTCCTCTTCAGTCATAAACTTTACACAGTCCACATTTATGGGTATGGGTTTATAAACTTAAAATGAGCTTGATAGCCACCTTTAAAGGTTCTCTCTGTAACATTCAGAAAACCCTTGATAATAATGACACATTTGGCCATTGTCCCTTTTCTCACACTGTAGGCACGAGCGTGCATCATCCTGCATCCTGGACATCAGCCAAAAGTGACATTGAAATGAGCACTGAAAACTAGATAACAAATTGCAATCATATTTAGAATAATGTTTCTATGTTATTTAGTGTTCCTATATTTTTTTTTTCACCATTGGCTTGATGATACTAACTAGCTTGCTGTTTGCTAATCACTCCACAAGCCAACACTGCACAGGAAAGCCACAGCCAGCCGCCCAGTTTAGCTTCAGTCAGTTGAGCCCTGCCTTGCATCACTCTTGGCTAATAGAAACCAATTGTTACTTACCCCTATGCTTTGTATAGTTACGTAATTTTAAAAATGTAAAATCAACACTGTTTGTCTCAATACGTAAGTTAGTATCATGAATCACGTTAGCTAGTGAAGTAATTTGGCAAGTTTGAACAAATCCAACCAAGACAGTACTTTGCCACTTTATCTAGCTAGCAGTTTGTCCGTGTTAGCGACCACAATATCACAATGTATTTCACATACTTTACATTAATGCTACCTCTGACTTTGGGCTTGGTGTTTGAGAGAACTGGGCAGATTGGATCAAATTCTGACGAGTGATTTGAGTCACTTCACAGCGGTTGTGAAGCTCAAAAGCATATAAAACTACAGGCCATTAGGACTGCTAGTGTTGTTTTGTACTGAAGTCTTGTTTCTTGCCTTGGTAGGATATGACCTGGCTGCAGAAGGAGGAGTGAAGGCCATGCTTGACGAGTTTGATCAGGAAGTGGGGCTCCACTACCTTAAAGCCATCCATCTCAATGACTCCAAAGGTACGACCAGGACTTAAACAAAAAAATATCATACACAGATTAACCAGAAGATTTGTCCTTTGAGTTATATTAGCTTTGCAGCTTTTATCACTGTCTCTTCTGGGGTTTTTTTTTTTTTTTGCAGGTAAACTAGGCTGCAACCTCGATCGCCATGAAGATATTGGTAAAGGTCACATTGGAATCTCTGCTTTCCGCGACATTGTCAATGAGCCAAGACTGGACAACATCCCGCTGATACTGGAGACACCTGGACGGTAAGATAACTGCAGAGACGAGGAGCACAACACATTATCTCTTCTGGCTGATGTATATGTTTTCTGGGAATTTAAAGGTCCAGTGTGTCAGATTTAGGGGGCTCTATTTACAAAATAAGGTAGAAATGGAAATAATATTCATCAGTATGTGTTCATTAGTGTATTAGTGTCTTCTTGTCTGTTGTTCCCCGTTGGTGGAACGCACTACCAGTTCCTACCAGAGCAGGGGCGTCCCTCCTAGTCGCACTGTACCTCGATTGTTTCCCTTTTTTGTGAATGGCTTTGGATAAAAGCGTCAGCTAAATGACTAAATGTGAATGTAATCCCCTGAAAACAAGAATCATTATGTTTGTGTGACTTTAGAATGAGCCTCTTATATCTACAGACCCTGCCATGTTTCTATAGTAGTAGTTCCAGTCACTGGCTCTAGATTGGACGTTTCACATTTTTGTTTTGCAGCCATCGTAGTTTTTCTGTCACGCTTGGAACGGGAGAGCAAGTGGAGGGGGTTGCAATCTATAACTGCACTTCTGGTTGCCGCTAAATCCTACACATTGCTCTTCAAAGTGGGAAAAAAAACCCATTTATATTGATGTCATTATGAGCCACTGACTTTCAGCTTTAACACGACTGTTATGTCTTTTTCCCACAGGCCAGGATTCGAGTACGCTGAGCAGATTGAACTTCTCTATTCCCTCTGTGAGAAAAAATAGAAACCACTGTCACTGATGATTTGGCACTGTTAAACTGAACCCTGTAAAAACACAGCCCACACGTCTGGTAAAAGAGTTTAAGTGTTTTGGTTGTTAATCAGCGTGAGAACAGTTTCACTGAGTTTTGTCTCTGAATGAAAACGAGTTGAATAAATGTGTTGTAAGTTTTTAATTTGACCTGAGAGGAGTTGTTTTGTTCACATGTGCCATTAGAGGGCAGCAAGAACACACAAATACAGCACAATCCTAATTTCAGATTCCCTGATGCTTTTGGTGTCATGACAGGATGTATAAAAATTCAACTTTCATGCACATTTAAATGATGCAGTTAGATTTTAATAGTGCAGTTTCAATTTGAAGGACCTAATATAGCTTTTAGTAAATTAAAATTTTCACATCTGATCTGTTTACATGCCATTATTAGCATAACAAAATAACCCTTTTTTAAACCCTAATGTACATCAGATTTATCGTACATAACACGAGGTATTGTGATTTATTTGAAGTTAAGGTCTTCAACTGTAAAAGCATAATATATTATACTTTTTCTGAATGAAATCACATCAGTTAGCTGAGGAAGTCTACTCATGCGGGGATTTTGGTGATTAATTTTTCCCATGTCGAACATTTATAAAAGTAGAACTAAATCAGACAAGTGAACGAGCCTGAAGTTGTATGGAGACAGTATATGAAGACATAAAAATATGTTGAAAAATAATAAATACACCACTGTTTATGATGATATGAGAAAATATGTTCCGTCACCTGTAATGCCACCTTGTTAAGAGGGCTTAAGAAAAGGGGAAATCTCAAACAGTACCAATGCAACTGCTAGGATATGCTTTAATGATATATACATCTACATCTGACAATTGTCACATATCTATATGTATAGGGACCCCCTGCAACACACGTGCCACTCTCATGCAAAGTAAACCCCCACATTCCTTCACTTAAATGGTCCAGCTGTTGAATACCAACACTTTGGTGCAGCTGTTGACCCCTGGGAGGATGGCAATTGATTGTCACACCTATTCCAACACCCCACGGTGCACATAAACATGCATGTACACACACACACACACACACACAATTCCCTGAAACACTTTTACCTGCTCTAAAATGTGCTTCTCTGAGGTTTTCACCCCTTTCATGTGCTTTATGTCCAACACTTTGTCTCAGATCTTAACATTAGGATCACAGTTGTGTTCCCTCCATTATCTGAGCACTTTGTGAGACTTTGACCTCGCACGTCTCACTATTGTTTACTTGCAGTTATGTTGGAATTTACACGTAATCTACTGCTGGATAAGAGTGTCAAGAAAAGTGTAAAATAAGAACAAGTCCAGACACTATGTTTTTCAGTGTAGTGTTAACAGAGACAGGAAGTGGAGGTGCCTGGCCCAAGAATGTCTCTGCTCTCAGGTCCCACCCACAGGAAATGCCTGTCCAGTCTGTTTGAGTCTGCGCTGACGAAAAAGAGGTCTCCTGTTAGCTGAGTTTTGGCTTCTGACAGAGGAAAAGGATGGATGGAGTATGAATAATGAGGAGGCTGGTCCTGACGCTCGTATGCTCTAGTTTAGACAAGCAGATGTCTGATGGTTTTCAGAGGTGTTCTGGTGATCTGGTTGGGTCAGGGGTTACAACCCAGGGAAGCTGAAGACTAAACAATGAACACACATTCCTGAACTCTAAATTAATCATTAGCTGGAGGAGGCATGTGGAGGGAATCACCGATGGGAATATAAAAATGCCTTTCCATTCTGTAATTATCTTAAGATGTGTGGTATTAACCGGTTCTGGTGCACTGTGTGCCCATGTTTTGCAAGCGCTCGTCCAGCCGTTTCTTCTCCTCTTTCTCTGTCATTACATTATGCAGTGAATATTTTCCACTGCAGCCTAAAGCCACTGATCTAATTATACAACTTTGTAAATACTTCCAGATATCTTTGGTTAGACTATTTCAGTGTCTTGCGAATAGCCAACTGATGCTCTCTCTCTCTCTCTGGACTCAGTTTCCATCACATTGATAGCTGCTGTGGGAAATGGACATGAGCCTCTAACAGCCTGCCAAAGTCAAGCTGGAAAGTAATCTCAAACAGTTGAAATGAAGACATTGTTTCTGTGTTTGTCTTCAGTGGCTCAAACAGGGGAAAAAGTATTAAAGTTGTACTGGCATGTGTGCGCTTCAGTTTGCATGAATTCATAAGCTGTAAAGCGTTTATGGATAAAAAAGACCTCTGATCAGATGACTGTGTTTCTTTGTCAGTGAGACGTCTACAGATGGTCAATTCTTTGACATGGGAGTTCTGTAATATAAAAATTGACACTTTCACATTGCTTTCATTGCTTTTTATTCCATAACCTCTCCACCAAAATCTCAGAAAGAATACTCTGTAAGCTATTCTTTTGTCTCTGCAATTTGTTACAAGTACTTGGTTAACCTTTCAAATGTGCATGCACAAACTAAACCCTTGCTGTTGGTTTTCACTTCCTCAATCTCCCATTTTATCCTCATTTCTTTTAGCTGAGGGGCATGCACTGGCACCACTCAGTTAAACCACACTCCTCCACTAAACTGCTCCACTGGGACGGTTGCAGGGTTTTGGTCGTAAGTGCGACCAGGCAGAGGGAGGCTGATGTGTTCACTCTCTTGCATAGTTCGTGCAGGGATTTTAACTGCTTATCGTCAGGTCATAAATCCACCCCAGTGACCTTTAGGATGCTGTATATGAATACATAACTTTAGAGGAATATATTAAATGTCATATGCATGATTTTTTTATAACCCACCAACGGTTTTCTTATTCACTTGAAACACATGCTGCAGCAAAGCTTGTGTCACTTATGCTGTATTAGAGCGGAGCATTGTCTGCATGAGATGCTTTTGATTAAACGATTGAATGTGAATGGAATATAAAAGTGTACAATATAATTTAAAATAAGTACCAATATTAGAGTTTATAATATTTGAAAAAATACATTGCTCCAAAGAAAACACTTTGAGTAAAGCACAGCCCTTTTTGTCTGATCCTCCCTCCCTCAACTCGAGTACCTCTACATCAACACCACCTGTCATGTTCGCAATAAGTTTTCAAGTGATTTTAGACTGGTTCTTATTTAACCTTTATCGAAGGAATAGTTTGAGATTTTTGAGTAGTTTCAATAGTTTGAAAGACTGATACCACTCCCATGTCTGTACGGAAAATATGAAGCTACCGCCACAAACCGGTTAGCCTAGCTTAGCACCAAGACTGAATGACTAACTCATAAAATATCATTGTGTGTTTCTAATTCTAGTATATCTCATGTTACTAGTGTGTTTAGACGTGCTGGTTACATTTTAACAGAGGCTGGTTGTTTCTTTTTTGTTTCCATCTTTATGCTCATGCTATGCTAAGTTAACCTAAGCCTTATCTTCATATTTAGAATGCAACCATGAGAGTGGCATCAATCTTCTTATCAAACTGTCAGTGGGTATTATTGTCATACAAGTGTCAATCTCCGTAGTTGTGAAGTGAAGCCAATGCAAAGTGCTAAAAATTACAGTTCCTCAAACGACCACTTGAGGCTGGCTACAGAACAATCTCCCCATTGGTCCCCATATTATTTCACAGCAGAAATAAACATGTTTACAACCTGGTACAAAAAACACTTTTGGTCTCTATAACTAATTGCCCCGTTCATGACATTTTTATATAACACACCAAATTTTATTAGGGCTTAAAGTTATGCATAATTAAGAGTTTGACTACTAGGTGCCATTACAGATGGCTTGTTTGAGCACTCCGGTGTCATTCGGCCCGACTCAGGTCCACCAATGATCCACATCTTTGCAAATTTTTAGATTAGCAGAGAGGCGGCAGAGGCAGGGCTACCAACATTGCGACGGCCAAATTGAACACACTCTGAGCTTCAAAATGGCTCTTCAGAAACCTGTGGGTGACGTCACAGATACGCCACCCATTCTTTACACTGCCAGTCTTTTCATATTTAGCATGCAAACATTAGAGTGATATCAAACATCTCATAAAACTGTCAGTAAGAAAGCAAATAAAATGTCTAACTATTCCTTCAAATATATACATGTGAATATTGTTATTGTCATACAATGCGACTGTCAGCACTTTTTGTCTCTTTTTATGTGTTGTCAGTATTCTGACTGCCACATTCATTTGTTTTATTAGCTGCTTTGCTCTCTTGCTAGCCAGTGATCACACATTTTAATTGCAACACTTGGTGTTAATGTGTTACGACTGACTGTGGTGGGTGGGAGGTCTGCACTGTGCTGTCTGCCTACTTCACACCCACTTGAAATCCTGTTTGTATGTTTATTGTCCTCTTTAACACAAGTATGTTAATATATTTAGCATCAATTTTTATTTTCAATTAGTTGACTTTGGCAATCTTCCCACATATCTAATGGAATCTGCAAAAGCACTGGCTTAGGAAGTAATATATTATACCTTTACCCGCCAGGAGCTGTTTTCAATTTTAAATCTCTTAATGACCGTTCAAAAAGAGCTTTAATTAAAAAGATCAGTATTCATGTAATTAAAACATCTAACTGAAGTATATTGACCCAAGGGAGACGAAGATTTATGTTTAGTTAAACCAGTAAAGACAAGTACAGAAAGAAAGAGAGCCATAATACAAAATAAAAACAGAGGAGAGAGAGAATGAAGGAGAAAGGACTGTATGCGTGGCTCTTCTGTTCCAGTGTGGCTTCAGTTGCAGGCTGAGCCAAACTTTATCCGTCCCTCTATACCCACAGTCTGACTGCTACATCTGCCAGCAGTTCCCAGAGGAGATGCCACACACAAACACACACACACACACACACACAAAAAGTCCTCTGTATTGCCTGCACACACACATGTTCCTGCAAGCCTCAAAAATCGCATATACACACATACACACAATGAACTGAAGTGCTCAGAAGAAATAAGAGCTGAAGAGCAGGGTGGAGTCCATTCTGCTTTCTCAGCAAATCCTTTATTTTTGCACCTCAGCAGCAGCGCAGGCATCATAACTTACCTTCAAGATATAGCATTTCATTTCCCACTGTGAAAAAAATGAAGGCTGTGTGTATTTGTATGCTATGTGTATTTAAGGAGACTCCAGTGTGGTCAAACTGTGTGGGTATCTTGCGGCCTGAGTGAGAGTGTTGTAACGAGTGAGCGGCTGTTTAAGAGTGAGTGGATGTGACTATAAACAGAAGGGCTGGAAAGGAAGGTTTATGACCAGTGGGCAAAAAGCTGGAAAGCGACAAACAGTTTGGAGAAGAAATTGCTCCTCGCCCCCTCAGCGAGGTCACAGATATATAACATCACACTCTATATAAGGAGACCTGCTGTGGTTCTTTCTTTCCTTCATTCCTTCCATTTGTCCTTCTCCTCTTCTCTCCCCCCTCCGATCCCCTCTTTTCCCGTTGGCTCGGGGTGAGGAATGCTACCCAGTGGTGGCTGGGCATCGGGCCACAAGGAGACAGGCAATCACAGCAGCAGAAAGCAGGAAAAAGATGAGGAGGAGAAGACGCAAAAGAAAGGAGGCTGAATGAAAGAGCAGAGAAAAGAGAGTTAGGATGAACGAGCAGTGCGTGAAAGAATATCAGATTTCTGATTTGTACTCACGTACCTCTTCTTACCCACTGTTGTCTCTGCATGTCGTCGCTTTTTTACTGTGCTTTCCAGGAAAACCTGGTCCATGAAAAACCTGAGTGAAGTTGCAGGTAAAATTTAGACATATTCACATACATATGTGTATTCCCAGCAGCTGACCCAGAGTTTGAAAATGTTGAACAAACTAAAACATTATTCTTTACCGAGTTATAATTGTGCACCAGTATTTAACAGGCACAGAGACACATTTCTCCACTGCTAGTTTCCTCAGTAGTCCACAATACAGCACAGACTCAGTTTGCATCAGCTTTGAATATATTCCTGTTGAAAAAGAAACTCAATAGCTTCTGCAGTGGCCTCTTTGTAACATGCTCAAAGCTGCAGCAGCACCAGGCATTGTTCTCTGTCCACTTTGCTTTACATATCACTCTCTCCTCCTCTGCAGTTCACACAGCGCTGAGATCTGAGAACCCTTCGTTTGGTGTTGTCAGTGGCAACTTAGGCAGTGCAGTTGGACACTAACTGAAGTAAAAATGTCCAAGTGTAATAGGCTGGAAAATGCTACGCTAAAAAAAAATGTTATTTGTTCATTAATCGGTACATAATTGCATCCATCCATTTTCTGTAACCGCTTTTCCTCATAAGGGTCGCCGGGGGCTGGAGCCTATAGCAGCTAACTTAGGGCGAGTGGCGGGGTACATCCTGGACAAGTCACCAGTTCCTCACCTCCATATAGAGACAAGGAAACAATTCATGCTCACATTCGCACCGACAGGCAATAAAGAGTCACCAACCTGTTAAGTGCATGTCTTAACTGTGGGAGGAAGCCAGAGTACCTAATACGTACATAATTCTTGAAATCTAAGTGACATGATGAAACTACGGCTACAACCAACTTCAGGTCCCCTAAGTTTTGGTGTCTTTTAGTTAATTGTTTTGGTTTTCTGGCCCACAACTTCAACCAGCATCAACCTTGTTTCCAGGTAGCAGGCAGCTGTTTTCAGTGAAAAAGCTCAGATAAACCCACAGTACACTACCAGCTCAGCACCAAACAACA
This sequence comes from Argyrosomus regius, assembly GCA_946959425.1. Taxonomy (NCBI): domain Eukaryota; kingdom Metazoa; phylum Chordata; class Actinopteri; family Sciaenidae; genus Argyrosomus; species Argyrosomus regius. The sequence goes on from OX336900.1 coordinate 16,345,795, forward strand.
GACAAAGATAGCGACTAACTGGTATACGGGAGCATTTACCTGCTAAAAAGACAGATGTTTTCTTCAGGAGATAGTGGCAACCAAAACAGAGCTAAAATAAGAGTGATTATTGATTCGTCACATGCACACAACTGCAAAAGCAACGTTGCTTCATGTCTAGTGGATGTGTAAATAAGCAAAATGTTAGCTATATCAGCTTGTCTATGTTGTGTTTACAGCGAAAGCAGGTTTTTATCCTGAGTATTTGTCCAGAAACTTCACGTCAATTCTGCTATTTGTACTTCAAAATGTGAGAGCACCAGTTTTCCACCTTGTTAGTTTACTAGTACTTTTCCCATACAGAAATGCCATCACAATGAACTGCAAAGCAATAACAAAAACCAAGACTGTGACAAAAATACCCTCCTCTTAAACCTGTTTGTCCTCATCATACTGGAATAGAAACTTCAAGCAGCAGTCTCTCCGCACACACTGCTATTTTCACACTTACAGACTCACCGCTGCAGCTACGCTCACACTGTTATTTAGATGCCACTGAACCAAACATATTGAGAACTAATTACAGTGAGGTGAGCGAAATCTCACTGACACCGCCACCCGGCACAGACTGCCTTAGATCAGCAACCACTTGTTGACAAATGTGTCAGAATACTCAGACAGCATGTACTGCATGTTTTTTGGTTTGCATGTCTTTGTTCATGCTTTAGAAAAGAGGCATGTCTGGTGTGTATGTGTTCGTGTGAGAGAGAGAAAGAGTGAAGCCAGCACACACGGGTCAGTCTTCCAGGTCAATCATCCATACGCAAAGAGCACAAAGGTCAGACTTTGACATTCCTCATGGCACAAAAACACTCACACACTCCTGTCCCGACCTCTGCTCTATCGGGGCCTTGGACATCGCCATCCAATGGATTAACTGAACTAAGTAAACACATGGTACAGTTTATATAAGAGTCTCTGTTATCACACCTTCAGATTCACAGGATTTGACGAGAGAATCCATACACTCAGCCACACATGCAGCACAGAAAACGACATTGCTCTGCCACATACCTCCAGTCTGTAAATAGCCTCCCTTCCTCTACATCTTTCCCTTCCTTTGCGTCTTTTGAAAGCCCATGTGAATCCATAGATCATCTCTCAGCTAACCTGAAAGGTGACATGGCCGGGGTCACAGGCTGAGACATGGATATGGTGGTCAGGACAACCCAACCTGTATATGTGTGCACATTGAGGTGGTGTTGGACGTTTAGAGAAAAGCAGTGTGAGGAATGTCTAGACTAGGTGGGAATCTGCCAAGAGGTCCATGAAAAATTTTCAGATTCATTCACTTAAATTTCCTATTTAGAGTCAGTGTTTAGTTTGTCCATTTTGGGCTTCTGTAGAAACTAGTGCCTCTGCTGCACTGAAACTGGAGATATAAACGTCTCATTGTAAGGTAACAAAGGTGTAATCTTATTTCCAAGTGATTTGACACTAATAAAAACATAGTTATGCATATTTTATTCCATTTCTACCATATTCTGTAGCTAGAGACTCTTAAATCTGACACACTGGACCTTTAAAGGAAGTTCATCCAAATAAATTTAGATTTTCCTCTTTCATGGGTTGTCAGCTATATTAGTCCAACTGTGGTTTGCAGAGACTTGCAGATATCAGTTTTATCTTATCTTAGTATAATAGCTCAATGAAATCTGTGCCACTCATAGCTGCAAAAAATTACATTCTGAAACTACAGCAACCAGAATCCAAATATGATGATATCATGAAGTTGCTCACAATAATCAATGGGGTCTGTAGATAGAATGCAACAGTGATGTTGGGTACCTCTGACATGATGGAATTAGTCTAGTATTTCCAATCTGCCAATGCCGTGCTCAGTCATCATGGCAGCTGTGGTAGTGTCAGAAGGAGCAGTTCACAAAATGTTTTTCGTGACATTTAAAGATCTATCTACATTTTTTTTTTTGGCCATTTTTCTATTGATTTTTTTCACAGATGAAACCATTTTTTCTGCCTCTTGCACAGGAAGATAATTTGGTTCAGAAACTTTCACTTCTTGTCACTTTGATACAACAAACAGACATCAGGTGAACGCCCCAGGAAGAGCTCCAGACTTTGAAGCCAATTTGACATAGTGCTCAAATGACAGCAATGGCATCAGTCATATAAAGCACAGTCACCCAAAAATACTTTTACCCATAAGCTTTTATTATGAAAGAAGCAGCTGTAAAAAGGGTAGGCACATTTTTTAAGCTTCACAACCCCCTGCGAAATGATTAAGAATTTGATCCATTTAGTTCAATCACATATGGAAAGAGCTGCACAATTTAAGCATTTTATCCCCATTTTACCGGAGGACTAAACCGGAAGTTAGCTGGCTCAGTCAGCGGAACTCTGTAGCGCGCTTCCAGGTAGATCTGTGTAATCTATCAAACTTTTTTGGCTTCATGCACCTCTGAGCAGTTTCCATAAAGATGAATGGAGTCCCACTTTCAACACTGTATCCAGCTTTCATTAATACATCCATACTTCACAGTTTGGTCGCGATCTAAAGATAATTTTGGAGGCTCTTACACCAAAGAAAAGAAGAACTTACTGGGGTCAAATTAAGGTTCATAAACATCTTATCAGGCACTTATCAGGACACCTTTATTCTTTAAAATGTGCTGTGATGTGTGTACACAGTTGTGTTTGTGTTACTTTAAGTATGTACACACCTTCTCCAAACATGTGACGTTTCCACGAACTATATATATCTGTGTAAGATGAATGAGTGGACAAACTCCAGCATCCAGAACGTTTTCCTTCTTCTCACTTTGGAAAGCGGTAAATTTAGGGTTGGGGCTTTAAGGTGAAGATTAAGATTGCGTTCAGGATGAGGGTGAACGTCTAGCTACTTAAAGGTAAGATCGGGACAGGTTTAACTTGTACAGTCAATAAAATATCCTCAAAAAAATGTATGTGCGTGATAAAGAAATAGGACAGGGAACATGATGGTCTTTGCTGGAGTCTCTGTGTTTGTGCAGGTTAGGGTGTGTGTATGCATGTGCCCGTCTCAGTGCGTTTTCCTGTTTTAGACTTGCATGGACATAAAGTGCAGTCTTACAATAGCCTATTGTCCCGTCTCCCCTCCACACTTCCTGTCAGGTCAGAATTCACGGAAATTAGGACACAGTGCAAACAAACAGCGGCGGCTACAGCTCTCCACCAACTGTTGGGCCCTCCAGGAGGAACCCGGCATCGTCTCTGGGTGTGGGTGGTAGCGTTCCTGCCAGGAAGCTAATCAGCGTCGCATCCCAGTTTGAGAAACGCAAGAGGTCCACATCTACAGTATGCATATGTGCACTCAGATGCGTGTCAATGTGGAGTGAGGTGGTGAGGGGTGGAGGGTGGAGTACAGAAGGGTTCGGGTTTGAAAAACTAAACCAGGAATGGTGGGGATTTCCAACATGGTTTATAGTATATCAAATAGAGTGTGATTAGTGTGTTGGTTTACTTTGGTGGGAAAGTGGACTTTTCACATTTTTGGTTTGGGTGCATAGTTGAAACATAACCACTCTCTTTTCCAGCAGCATGGGTTTAAAAAGTAAATGTCACCTTAATTCTCTTCATAGATATTTCAGAAAACTACTACATAAAGAGTCTTTAGCCTTAAACCAAGTAGGGATGACATAAATCTGACCTTACAACAGCTGACTTCTACTGGGAACATCAGGTGTCTCATCATGTGGTTGTTTGTGCCAGCTGAGTTTGAATGACTTCATCCTCACCTTGACAACGTGAACTAGAGGGAGGTAACATGCCGGATTTTGAATGAATCGCTCCAGACATGCTTGGTGTGAATACAAACCTTTATCTGAGATTATCTGGACTATCTTGTGGACCTCAGGCAAGGCACTGAGTTGGCTCACGAAACACTGTTTGTGAAATCAGTGTGGTATCTACTGAGTCTGTAGTTAACATATCTGATCTGTGGAATATATGAAGATTGATGTGATCTTGTTTGTGCACTAAAAAGGAAGCTACTTCCAACAGCTGATTGACTTAGCTTAGCATAAAGACCAAAAATGGGGGAAACAGCTAGCCTGGCTCTGTATAAGGCTAAAGAACAGCTTTCCACCATCTCTAAAGCTCATTAATTTACATATTAGATCTGATTAATCTGAACAAAATGTGTAAAAAATGACCTGGGTTGTTATGTGCCTATTTAGTTGTCATGTTACTTATTTGGCCAACACAGTAACCCGTGGATGTGTGGATTAAGCAAACAAGATATAAACCGTTAATTAGTGAGTTTTAAATGTTTTGGTAGGTGGATTTTACCTCACCTTTGGACAAACCAGTCTTTATGCTAAGCTAAGCTACCCAGCTACTGCCTATGGCTTCGTATTTAGTGTACAAAGATATGAGTGGCATTGATCTTCTCATTTTTTATTTTTAAAATGTCCTTTATGTTGGACCACTAAGAGCTTTTAGTGTGTGAAGTATTTAAAGTACAAGGGTTAGAAAAAAATGACACAAATTTACAATATAATGGAATCCAATGTGAAAATCCAATCAATCCATTGTCAGATTGTTAATTTGGGTTGAATGAGATGATCAGGTATTCCTCTCCATCACCTCTGACTGTTGTCAAAGTCTACATTTATATGAATAAACTTTACAGTTGTTATCAAGTGAGCCACGTCACACCGTGTATCTGTGAGTGCATGCGTGTCTTTGTGTCAACAATGCCTGCACGGTTGGAGCTTAGCATTGTGCCTTTTGAAGTCCACTATCATGACTGGACTCTCCTTTGATCAGCTTTGTTCATGTACTGCGTGCTCAGTGGACTTATGGACTGTGTGTGTGTGTGCGTGTGTGTTTGTGTATGCAACAGGCCAAGGGTTTCTGGGTCTGCATTATGGCAGCTTTACATACTTTCCTAAAGATGAACAGATGACCTGAGTGAATATTTTCTGGCACAGATATGTACTGTATGTATTTAAAATCTCCTGTCTTTAAATTGAAATGAACTGAAAACTTTTGAACATTTATTTTAGGGTCAAAAGTACCAAAAAAAAAAGTTGGAAAATGGTCATCTGTAACCAGCAGACATACTCTGTTGTATACATTTACACTACACATATACCAAACATAATACTCCACATCCACATGAGCACACATGGACAAACACACACGTGTGCTGCCAAATTCACAGACAGACTGGAGAGCAAAGATTGGTTCAGGAAACACACTTGATGAAAACAAGACATTTGGGATTTTTTTTTCAGGAAAATAGTAAAACAGTCCCTCCTGAACACATAATTCAACCAAAATCCTGGAGGAACAGAGAGAGGGAGAGAGAGAGCCAGCACCTGTGTCCACTGCAGACTCCCTAGACAGACGTTTCGGTTCCAGACTCCTGAAAAACACAGTAGCTGCTGTTATTCTAGGAGTCAAATTAGCGGACGGGCCGCTGAAGGTTGGAGAGGCCTAATTTAAACCAGTCTGGTCTCTGGGGGAGCAGATCACGCCGCAGAAACAGGATTTACTAACTGGTACTCAATTCCTGTTTTAATGTACACCACTGCGATAGAAAAGAGGATATTACTTAGACTGAGAATTTGAATTTAATTAAGTTTGGTTTTGTTTGAAAGTGAGAATTTGTGCTTTATAAAAGTCTATTGGCAGGCAGATTGTCTGCTTCAGTGTCCAAAACTCACACAAAGGACACTGGGACACTTAAAAGCATAGCTGGATTTAGGGGAGGGGGTTTACTCTTTTCCTACTTTACTAGTAAAAATAAGTCATGTCTGCCTTTTTAATGTCTCAGCATGTATTTTTCACGGTATGCTGAATGCTGGGATTGGCCTGTTTCAGCTTAATCCATGCATGTTTATACAATCAAGTAGTGGCAACAGAATATAATTCACCCAAAACACAACTATTCCTGTAAGTACACACATTATATACAGTACATAACTCTCTAATGTGGCTGCACAATTTGGGACGGAGACCTCTTTCCAAACCATTACTTATAATTTCATAGGGCTGTTGTTCATTACCTGAAAATGTCTCTAGTCTCAAATGAAAATACATTACAGTTTGTGGCTGGCTCAGCAGTGATTTCTTTGAAAATTACTTTGGTAATTGGTTGAATTTTTGGGCTTGTGATGCTGGAAATGGTTCCAGCATATCTGGCAGGCGTTTGGACTGTGTGAAAGTAATTTCCTGGAAAGACATCCCCACGTTCTGTCTATGAAATATTCATCCTGTTTCAACACACCTCCGCACTCCCTTCACATCCTCCTCCTCTTCTCCTCTAGCCTCCCTCATTCTGTGTTTCCTTCTCAACCAGCTTTTTAGATCTTACTTTGACATAAGATGCTTTGAATTGGCTTTTTGCTAAGCCCCACACCGCTTAGTTACTGTTCTTATTCCTGTCAACTCGTCCGTTCTCTCACGGCACATTTCCCTTCTTTCACGCAGTTTACAGCGGTAATAGCGGTACATTTAGATCTCAACATTCTTGGTTATTTTTTTAACAATTTTAAACAGAAGTAGACAAAACCACCTTCTCCTTTCTACCCAACAATCATGGATTTTTTGAATGACAACTGTTGCTAGCTGATGTTATCAGCTGTAGCTAACAAATTACAAATATTTCAAAAACGGGAATGGAGGGTGTGCATCAGTTATTGTGGTATAACACTGCTCAACCTCCCGTCCCCACTGCTTGTAAGGAGTAACGCCTAGTTTGTCTTTGTCATGGAACAGTGAAATATCTCTTAATCCTTGCAAGGTTGTTAGGTGAGTCATGGAGGAAGGCTTATGACCATGTCACCCTGGGAGTCCTGTGGGCAGTACGGTGGGAGTATCGGCTACCAGTTCTGTTGCTACAAACGATCCAGTCCATAAACAGTGGGTGTTGGACTACTTTGGGTTTGGGTTGTGGACCTCACAATTGCTTCCCTCCACTTTGCAGATGATGTTATTCTGTTGGCTTCAACAGACCTTTATCTCCAGCATGTATTGAAGCGGTCTGTAGCTGAGTTAGAAGCGGTTTCAAGTTTGAGGTCTTGGTCTGCTGAAAAATGGTGGATTACTGGGCTCACCTTTAGAGATAGGGCAAGGAGCTTAGACATCTGGAGGGATCTCAGAGTAAAGCCATCGAAAGGAAAGCCCTTTGCATGGAAAGGACCCAGGTGAAGTAGCTGCCACTACAACTTGGCTCTAGATAAGCGGAAGAAAGTGGGTGGATGGACAGATGGATGATAGTTCCATGAATTTGTTGAACACACTGTCTTTGGCTGACTTTTTAATGTTTCCAGTTGTTTTAAAATGAGAATCCTGTGTGAGTCATTTGATGGATACATATTGTGGTGTACCTATCCCAAGTACTTCACCCACACATTCATACACTTCGTACACATTCATCCATGGTGCATCAGGAATGACATACCTATCGTAAGCACTCTTGGTGATACTAAGTTCACCCTGCAGACAACCTGCTGTATGACCTAGGCCACAGCCACCCCTTAAAACTGTAAGGTGTGGTGGTATATGGACCATAGTCTTATCAGACTAATTTCATTATAGCATAACCTTTTTGACTGCTTAGTTTCTACACTTGGACAAGGAAGACAAACATTCTTTTTACCCTTTCATTCACATTTTCAAACAGTACTTTCTACTTTTAATGTTACAAGAGAAAGGGCTTTGAGGACTTACCAATGTGTTGGACAAACTTAAAGCTATTTTGGGTTTGGCTGAGGTTGCTGGAGTGTTAAACTTCCCCAAATCTAATAAACAGTGGAACATAGCTAACATGATAACCTGATAGCATCCAGGACTGGCTTCCACACAGTGGGAAAATAGTGTGTTATAAGGAGGCTGCCTGCCTCCTAGTTCCCAGTGTTTTTCCCTTATTTGTTTTCCCTGTGTGTCATGGCCTCCGGTTTTCCCACTCACCTGCCAGATCACCACACCACCTGTTCCTCATCAACCAATCAGCCCCTGCAGTATTTTGATTCAACCTCCAAGACTCCATCAGATTGTCCAGTCTACTTTTGTGGTAACAACGCTGCGGTAACCAACTCTCTGCAAGTTTTGGCATCTCGTTTGTTGCTTTGTTTAACTTTGATCTCCCTGTGCTTCAGGAATACCTCCTTCCCTGCCACCCGCCAGCCACGTCCAGCTCTGTTTCGTCTCCATTTTTGTTCTTTGGGCTTCTGCCACCTTCTGCACCCTCCGTTGGATTCCCTTTTCTCCACCTGCTACTGCATCAATAAACTGTATCAGACTGTGTTTACACTTTGGGTCCACTAAACATTTAACTTACTACATACTGTAGCTAATTAGCCAGACATGCTAACAATTGTGGCCTATGTTAGAGCAGATAGACATTGTTTCTTCAATTTCTTATGTTATGTTTCTTATGTATGTGCAGTCCCATTCACACCACTTCAACTTGTGGAATAATCTAAAGCCTGACCGGCCTGTGGTTACCTAGTTATGGTTGCTAAGCTATGAGTGGACATTAGCTGTTCAGAGGAGGGGTTTGGTAAATTTCATAAATACCCATGTCAAACAATTCTGCTTTGATTCTTCAAAGTTTAAAAGGTCAACAATTGCTGTGACTCGTGCTAACTGGCGGCTGCTTCAACACATTGTTTGCACCACACCAGCTGACAAAGATCATGGATGACTCGTCCCACTTCCAGACACCACTTGGAAGATTCACAGAGTCGACGAACCACAGACAAATTGGTTGAGGCCAGACATGCAACGTCCATAGACGTAACTCTCAGACACAAAGTGGATCCCAACATGGGGTTAACAAGCACGTCAGACACTCAGGCTTGTCGTCACACAACTCCTTCTGAGGCAGGTTCAGGGGTTGATTTTAGACACAAACACATCGATGTATTTTTCACCATCAGTCGCTACCGCTGGTAGCCATAGGGAAAGGATCTGACACTAAAAACAAACTGTGGGTCCGTCCAACAGCCCCCTCGCTCTTTCCTCATCACTCTCTCTCTCTCCTTCGCCCTCTCTCAGTTGTTTTCCATCTGGTTAGATATAATTACCCCTTCATCATGCTCGGGAAAGCAAAACAGTGATCTGTATCTCCTTATAGGAATGGTGGCCTAGTCTAAACACAGCCGCTGTGTTGTTGTGCATATGTGTGTGTGTGTGTGTGTGTGTGTGTGTGTGTGTGTGTGTGTGTGTGCGCATTGGGATATAAAAAGAAGCAGAGCTCAGTGTGTGTCACTAGCAGGTTAGTGAGTGTGTTTTCATGGGATAAAATGAAAATGTAGGACTATCTTAGTTTCTGTGTTAGTGCACATCATTGGCCATGCGTCACTGGGTGTGAGGGTGTTTGTCACAAGTCACCTAGCCTGTGACACACTGAGCATGTACTGTAGGGGGAAAACACACACACACACATTGTGAAGTAGGGAGACATTTGAGAAACAAGGCTAAACGCTGAGATCAAAAAGACAAAGAAAAGATGTAATTTGTGGTGATTCTAAATATTGAATTTAAAATAATTTCGCTGGCAGACAAACATGCAACACAACTGCATTTCTGCAGACCACACAAGGAAAAGTGTGTGAACTGAAAAATAGAGGAATACTTTAAATGTTCTTGGTTTTATCTCACCACACGGACTCCCACTATATAAACAGACACACACACACACTTACACGCATCCTTGTCATCAGAGAAACGTCCACTTCAGGTCATTACACTGAAATAGCTTTTTACAAACAACTCGATGATAAGCAAATACCAAATTGGGAATGTTTTGCCACAGAGTCACTTGAGTGTGTGTTGTATGTTTGTGTGGACTGTCAAAGGAGCTTGACACGGGCTGCTCAGAGGCATGAGAACTGGTGTTCGGTTCTTCCCTCGTGTGTTAATCAGAGAAGAGTGATGAAAGTTCCAGACATAAGATAAATCAGCGTTTAATAAACAAGACAGGAATATGAGGACTCTAAATGGTCAGACTGGTTGGAATAGGAAGAACGTAAGGTTAAGCACAAAGGTGGCAGGGTGCTGAAACTGACATATCTGGGAATCACTGTTTCAAGTGAGAGATGTACAACTCGTGAGAGAGTTGGAAGAAAAAAAATGAATAGCGTAGACCAAGAAAAATGAAAAACAGAGGGAGAGATTGTGAAAAAGCACTAAATTTGTAATCTTGCCTCCCTTCGGAGACCGAGATCTGAACGACATCCAAAAACTTGTGAGCTTTTTTGAACAAATAGCTGACATGCCTCAGAACAGAGGTTGTTTATCTTGGGATGGAGTGAAGGGGAAAGAGGAGAGGGATGCAAGGAAAGCCTGGGAGAGAGAGGAGGGGAAAAACAGGAACACAGAGAGAGATGGACAGGAGGATTTGAGATTGTGCAAAAAGAAATAAAAAGGGAGACAGAAGAGAGATGAGATGCTTGGGAACCGGGCTAAAAAACAAAACAAATTACAGTTTTTGACAGATATACAAAAATAATATTTTTCTTCTCACAGCAATGGACACGAGTGACCTTAAAATCAAGACAACCAACAGGTCCAAACAGAGGTGTACTGTAAGAATAAATCTACTTGAGTGTAAAGTCAAGACATTTCAAACAGTGCTTCAAACGCACGAGTAACAAAGTGGTTTAGACAGATAGGAGAGGACTGGAGAACACCAAGGAGTCGGCAGGAGAATAAGTGACAGACAATTAAAAATCATTATGCTATCAGCTACTACATAACTCTTACATTTTTTAGTTGTAAGATCTGAAAGCTTTGAAGGCTCCAATGCTGAAATCAGTGCAGATAACATATCAGCTAAGATAACAGCAGTCAAAAAGCACTGATTAACAATTACATGCGGCGGACATATTTCAACAAAGGAATCATGACCTAATGAGAATGTACACCACTGTTACAACAGGACCCTGTGCAATTTACTACACAAACACTTCAAATATAGACCTATTACCAAGACAACCGTAAAAGCACCCCTTGGTCACCGTAATGACTCAGGCATCCAAACATTTACAAGGTTGGATTGAGTTCATCGTTGAACCAAGGCCAAAAACACAGGAAAGGAAAACATCTATAAAATCTACAAAAAGAAAGTTGAACAAAAAGTAATGACAAAAATATAGATTAGATACTGTCTATAGCTTAAACCTTTAATGCTAAAGGTCCACTGTGTCAGATCTAGGAGCTCTATTTACAGAATACGGCAGAAATTGATTAAAATATGCATGTTCTTTCATTATTGTATAAATAAATAAGAATTGTTATGTTCTTGTTACCTTACAATGAGCCTTTCATATCTACAGATGCCTTCCATGGAGTTTTGTACAGTAGCCCAGAAGAGACACGCTGATTCTAGATGGGGTATTCCACATTTTTCACGAGCCAGATGCTAATAAATCCTTCACACTGATCCTTTAATTGACATGATGACAGAGAGACCAAAGAGGACATTAACGAAAAGAAGCTAAGAAGAGAAAAGGAGAGAGCAACCAAGCAAGCCGTTGCCAGACAAGAGCAAATCTAGGACTGACTTTTAGACGTTGGCAAGAGTTTTGTGAAATAAAAGGCTGAAAGACAGATGCCGAGCTGGGCTTCTTGCTGTTGGACCAGTAAGTAATATTGCTATGTGACTGCTATGTCTTGTGTTGTTGCACTTGCTTGATGTTTGGCTATTAGCAAAGTCATCGACTCGCTTGTTTTTGATAATAAGTAATGTAATCATAGCTGTCCATATTTACCACAGTGGAATTGCACTCTGAATCTGGGGGCGTTAAATCACAAAAATACTCATTTCTACACAATGTTCCTTTAAGAAAAAGAGCTTGTTGATTGTGAACGGAAACTGGACTCCAACGTTTTCTCCAACTCTGCCAAATAAGCCTGGAAATTTGGTCAACAAACATCCGAAGTGAATGTAACCTTGTAAATGTACTGAAAGCACCGTGCAGCCTGGTCACTGGCGGTGTTAAATGAATGTCTGTTGGAGCTACAGTAAAGGTGGAGCGGCAGTGCCAGCACTTCATGCCCGAGAAGTGTGGGCATAGGTGGCAGCTGGAGACAAGACAGACCAAATACAGACATGCTGTTTGACACACACGGGCATGGAATGCACACACACACACACACACACACGCACACACACACTAATCCTTTAGATGCCCTCCAGATTAGAGCCGGGTATTAAACAGTGTCTGTGTTTAAAGGACATTCAACTCCTTTGTCACTAAACAAACTCTGAAGCTATAGCTGATGCTGTAATGATGAGGTGGATTAAACAAGTTGGATTAAACAATTAAATGAGTCATACTGAATACAGTTGAAGGCGGAATCCTCAGAAAAAGTTGATCCCGACTGGCTCATAAACAAACCTTGTTGTCCCAAGTGAAGAAGCATGCAGGCACCCTGGAACAATCAGTATCAAGTAACCACACTTGTTTTGTCTAATCATGGCGGACTCCATGGAAGAGGACCCCCTCTGTGTATGTATATAGATATAAAAAGCTAATTTTAAGGTAACATGAACATAACAATTCTTGTTTTTAGGTGATTATACACTAATGATAACATAGTTATGAATATTATATTCCATTTCTGTTAGTAGACCCCTTTAAATGTTACACACTGGACCTTTAAAAAATCTTGCTGAGATGAGGAAGGGTGTTGTCTGAAGTTGAGTGAAGGATGGTGGTTTTCCCAGTTGTGTGTCATTGTGTTTACTTCCGCCTGCCTACGTGTGAGCTCGTAAGTGTGTGTATGTTTGTGTGTGTGTGTCTAGTACCAGGGGCGTTGGGGGCAGCAGGAAAGTGCTGAAGCACTAAGAGGTGGCATGTGGCTGTGGTATGATCAGTCGTGGTGTACGCCGGCCAAGTTAGAGGCCACCTCAGAGCTTTAACGACAGACAGACCTGTTAGAAGCCTTTGAGGACGGGGTGAGGATGCTTCTGTTCCTGTTGATAAGGCTCTGTTTCCTGTTGGACAGGTCAGTGTGGGACCACTGGCATGTGCACTTTATGGGGCTACACGTCCGACGGCTGTTGTTCTCTGAGTGTTGGATGAAATATTGCAGCAGTCACTTATTAAGCAGTTCATTTAACCGAAGTTTAAAGCTGAACCCACTGAGATTTTTATGTAAAACTCATCAGCATAAACCTCAAAATGGATCTACAACAGTGGAAAATCAACATATCCCTCTGATGAAAATGCTATATTGTAGATTTACTGTGTTTGTTTCATGTTTGAACACTTCAAACTGAGCAATAAACAGCAGTTAGTATGCCATTTGTCCAGTGACTCACTAGACTTGATCTGGTTTCCTTTAGTTTAATCATCACATCACGTCATGAGAAAACTGACGTCATCTTTCTCAGGATTTCAGTTCAGCTTTCAAACATTTACTTGCAACATGCAAAACTGCCCATAGTGCAGTTTTCAGGCTCCATTGTGAGAAAAATCTGGATTTCTAACAACCTTTAAAACAAGAATTGATTGAATATTTAACAGCATATATAGTATATATCCTAATGAAAACATTTACAGCTACTATACTGTAATTTAGCAGTTTAAAGTAAGAGTTATACATTTGGAGAAATATGTATTTGCTTTTTTACAGAGAGACAAACGATCCCACGATCATGATACCTGTCCATTAAATATGAGGCTACCACCAGGTGACAATTAGCTTAGCTTTGCAAAAAGACTGGAAACAAGGGAACAGCTAGCATGGCTCTGTTCGATAGTAAACAAAATTTGCCTTCCACTAAAGAAGTATGAGTCTAGAGCAGATATAGTATTCCCTGGGAAAACCACAACGTGTCACTTTTACAATATGGTTTTTGTAGGCCTGCAGATTAAACAAATGAAGCTATCAGCAGGCATTTCAACACCAGAACCACACCTCAACCGTGCCACTTCCGACAGTCCTCTGAATACCCTCCTAACTTCCAGCCCAGCCCATTTCTTTTTCCTACTTCTCCCTCTCCGCCCCACTCCTCCAGTTGGTGTCCATTGTGCCCCATGGCGGATTCCCAATCACAACGCAGCAACAGACAGACCAAAAAAGTACAAGAGTTAACGCTTCACTCACAATCTGTTTGTTGTGCTAATTTAAACATATCTAGTTGATGGTATTGTCCTTGCAAGTGAAATGAAGTATAAAATGTTCATTAGTGAGCTTTAGGCCCTAGAGATGCTGGGAGGCAGATTTTGCAATCTTTAATCTATGATAGCAGTATCAGTCTATCCTCTCTGCAAAAAAGAAAAATGTGTACTTCCCAACATGTCCACCCTCTGAAAAGTAAAACCGCTCATATTAATATGACTGTTTATATTAAAATCTCCAGTTTGACTGCATAACATCTGTCAGTGAAGGCCACAGTTATGGGATTTGGGTTCAAATTCACATGAACATGTGGTTAGTTATTGGAGATTCAGGCGATGAGTCATCAATTTCATAATTATGTGTTTCCCTCTAGCTGAACGTCAGCAGATACTCAGCTGATAAAGTCTGATGATGAACACTTGACAGACTCGCCTTCTTTTTTCTGACCCATATAAAACATGGAGGTTATTACACCCCAACATGTGTGTTCATAAATATGTAAAAAAAAAAAAAAAAAACTTTGACATTTCAAGGTCATGTTACAGCGCCCCCTAGTAAAAAAACAAACAAACACCGCCTTGTTACTCTATATGTTTATTTATGGCTCCAAACCATGTTGACAGTTGTCATGTTGTAGGGAGACATCAAATTGAAGTGAGGCGGTGTGTGGGAGCTCCCGGTGTGGCCCTCTGATGGTTTCATTGGTATTTGATGTACGACCCGCCCCTTTCCTCATCCTCCGCGCTGCGCCGCTCCACACACCCGGCGCACCAGCGGGACAGTCCGGCTGCAGCAGCGGCTCTCTCGGAGCACACGAACCGAAAAAAAAGACCTTTTTTTTTTTTTTTATTGGGAAGATAATTAAACCGGAGTCAGCCAGTCTCCTATTCATCGTGTCGCAGTTTTCTCTGGTGAGTTGATGTTTAATTTTAACGTTAAAGACACAGTGAGTGTGTGATACTCTGTGAGAAGTTCAAGGGGCTTAAACGCACTTTAAATATATATATATATATATATATATATATATAATAATCATGGGAATATACCTGAGAGTGTGTTTGCAGTTAAAACACTGACTTTTTGATGCATATTGAGTTTATTTGTGTATGATATACATATATTCTATAATATAACTATAACATTTATATAACATTTCAAGTGTTTTCTGTGATATCCAAAACTTACTACTGTTTGGAGAACTTGTAAATTACCTGCTGATTAATTGTTGCAATGTTTCTTTTTCCACTGTAAAAAAAAAAAAATACAGATGAATTAATAGTTCAGTTGAGAGAAAAAAAACTCCTGCTGACCAGAGAAAGCAAACATCAGAGGTTTAGTTTCAGATAAGGAAATACCATTAAGACTTGTAAAAATGTTGACTGAAACTAAGCTGTTATCAGACATGGTGTTAATGGTCCTACTGTTTAACGCTGGTCTGTACGTTGTTTTAACGCTGTGAGTCTTTTCTCAGATGTCAGACGTGAAACTCAATCCTCTGTGTAACATATTTATATTCAGCAGCAGCAGCAGCAACAGCAGTATATCATTACTATTTCACCACCGAACTCTTGGTCAGAATAAACTCCGCTTTGATTTCTTATCACGTTGCCTTGTAATTACAGCTGTTACATGACATAAGCTATCAATTTTCATACATGTCGCTGACATTACCAAGATGATTTGGTGCAACGTGACATGGTGAATTTGAAGTTGGTTGCCCTTGAGGTGTTTTAATTATAGAGACAGCACAGTGTTGGACTCATTACAAGTTTGGGGGCAGTGGCCTTCTGACCCTTACAACCTGCCAGCAAGCCACAAGGGAGGCCACCATGTGAAATACCACACACACACACACACACACACACACTCACACACACACTCACACACAAACAAATTGATTGAAGAGCTCGTTGGCCTGACAGAAAACAAACACGCACAGTGGTGATCAATAAAAATCCAGCTCGTTTCAGTGATAATAACACAAAATCCAATAAACAGCATGCAGGGATGAATTCAGCCTCGCTGACTGTGGATCTGCACGCTGTGTGACTTTTTCACGTTCAACTGGAGCCATAATGCCCCCCAGTTATTCTCCCCAGAGTAGGCGTGCAGTGTATCCTCCTCGAGTGCTTGCTTTGATATTTCTATGTCGGCCTCCTGTACGCACTCAGCTCAGCCAGCAGCAGATGATTAACACATGCGTGTAACATGTTTCCTGTACGTCCCCCTCATATGATTTACCCTAATGATACGGTACAAAGCATTTGATTCAGTAAATGAGTACAGACGTTCCCTGTGGTTTCCCTTTTTTTTTTTTTACCTGAGCTCTACATTCCTTCAAGGGGGACTCTTTGTGACCTTTGGGTGTCATTGACGCAACCACCCAGGAAAAGGGTCAGCAGCAAAGGTGCAAACTTTGAATCCAGCTGCTGTGTTTGTTTTCTCACCACAGGGCGTTTTTCTTCTTCTATCTTTTTTTTCTGCCACACATGATGATGTTTGGAAAACTGCTCCATCATGCTCTATCGTCACCAAATGGTCACAACTCACTCCAACAAAGGATGACACCCCGTTTTTAAGAGACTGACACTGGTTGACTTATCCATCAACAGCCAACTGGTCCCTGCTGTCAGCTGTGTGGAGGGAAATGTGGACAAAGTCTCTGATCTACTCCCAGATCTTGTTCACAAACTTGCAGTTATCATAGTTTTAAAACTCACTTCAGATATTCCAGTAAACAGATTTAGTGCCGGGGAGAACAGAGGACCAAGCCACAGTGATTTTTTACTTTGAAAAACTGGGATAGGCTGAGGTCTGTTTGTTGATTGGCTGCTGTCCAAACTTTGACTGCATGTGAACTTTTCAGATGATGATTGATGTGGACGATTGTAAAGTTTCCCCAGCTCTGGCTCCGTCTCCACCTCTCCCTTTTCCTCCTGAAACTATACGATTTAAAACTTCATTATGAATCTTGCAGTAAGTTGTGTTGTCGGTTTAAGTAATAAGAGCATTGACAACAAAATCAGCGCTTCATGTTTAGGGATAGAAATCAAGTATGCAAGAGGAGCATTTAACATGGGAGCCTCAGGGAGTTTTTTAGGCTGATATTGATATTGACAAGGTTAAAGCAAGAGTTGGACATGTTGTGAAATATTTGCTTTCGGGCAGAGAGTTAGATGAAGATCAATATCACTCTCATGTCTGTAGTGTAAATATGCAACTACACCCAGGGGATGCTTAGCTTAGCACAAAGACTAGAAACAGAGGGAAACAGACAGCCGGTAGTCTACCATCACCTTTAAATAAACATTTTAGCACATCCTTTAAATACAGTGATATGTATAGAGCTGGGTGCAAACAAATAAACTTGTCACTGCTCTCTGGTGGACAAAATATGTAATGGTGACACTGTTTTTAAATGATCTCTGCTTATAAGCTAAAATTGGAAAATATCAGCCAGGTGCATCACTTAACAGGTAAACTGACTGTTTTAAAACTTTCTTTAAAGACCTGTAATGTGGCAAATGAAGAGAGAGGAGACGTGCGTGTGTGAAGAAAGTGAAAAGAAATGAAAGAAAAAGAAAGTTTATTTAGGAGTGCAGAAGAGATTAAAACCAAAAAAGAAAGGCAACAAAGAGGGCAAATTGGGACTGCCAGTTCCAGCAGATACAGGAAGCAGGGAGCCTCGGAGAGTATGGATATTTGTTGAAGCATGAAAATGTTTTCTTGGCTGAAGAGGAAGTGTAGACGTGTTTTGCTTGGATTCAAACTGAGCATGGACGGTGAAAATAGGAACGTAATTGAAAGTCAAAGGGTGAGCCTTAAAAAATGTGGCCTTATCTTGTATGTTTGTTCACCTGGTTAGCGGGGTTAGCGAGTGAAGGACATGAGAAGAGAAGGGAGAGATGAAACACAAAGTCCATTTGCTGATTTTACTCAAGACAAACTATAGCAGAGTAAACACTTTTGAGTTAAAGTCATCAAAAAGACAGATTAATGGGTGCATGTGTGGGCCCAACAGCTGTTTCAGCCTTCCTGAGTCAGTCAAGACACAGTCAAAGAGAGGCATAGGAAGAAAGAAGAAGAGGAGAGCAATTAAAGAGAAAAAACAAGGACAGAAAAAGAGAACGAGCAGAAGAAAGAGTAGGAATAAACAAAGTGTAGAGTGAGGGGGGATGGACGAAAGAGACGATAAAACGAGGGACAATAAATATTACAAGACAAGAATGGAAAAGAAACGAGAGGGAAAGAATTGAGGAAAAAGAAAAAGTGAGGAAAGAAGAGAAGAGAAGAGAGAAAAAAGAAGATTGTTCAGACCGAAACGTGGTTTCAATCAGCGCCGAGGTTGAGAAGAGGGATGTTTGATGGTCGTAATCGAGAAAAAGACTCCACCGACCGATGCTCTGCTCAGGAATGTATTCGTACACACACACGCACACGCATGTGCACACACAAACACACACACACACACACACACACACACATGCAACACACACGGCTCCTATTAGACTGTGGTTACTCTGGTTTATATCCAGCAAAGCCACCTCAAGCAAATACTGTACATAGTGACATGGAAATATTTTATTGAGCCTGTCTGTGATGTATGAATGCACCGAAATCCCCTAAATGGTGAGTTACCCAAAGAAAGCAACTCAAAGCTGCAGCAGAAAGATGAAGTAGAAATGCTCTGGTTTTATCACAAACTGGGGATGTAACAGAAAAGAGTTGTCTCACCAACACTGACTGTGTCTGGCCTACTGATGTCTTCTTGCAAGATTTCTGGGTTTGACCGTTGCCATGTTGGCAATCCTGCCTCTTTCACCTTCTGGCAAATCTAAAAATTGGCAAAAATGTGGATCATAGGCAGACCTGAGGCGGGTTGAATGACACCTGGGTGCTCAAACAAGTCATCTGTAATGACACTTACCTGTCAATCAAAGCGTCAACGCTGTTAATTGTGCAAAATTTAAGCCTTAATATAGTTTGAACAGGTGAGTTTAATAGAAATTCACCCTCAGTACAGTTGTCATGAACGGGGAAATTAGCTATAGAGACCAAAACTGTTTTTTGTACCAGGCTGTAAACATGTTTATTTCTGCGGTGAATTTGGACATTTAAAGATGGTGGCTCATGAAGGTTGACTTGTTCTGTAGCCAGCCTCAAGTGGACGTTCAAGGAACTGCAGTTTTTGGCACCTCTGCATTGGCTTCATTTCACAGCCACTGAGGTTGCCGCTTGGTTTTTTAACAGTTTTCATACAGTTATCTCTCACCACCATTGGATCTGTTCAGATCTGTCTGGTAGAGTGTTATAAAAGAGCTTAAAATCAGTATCTGACAACAAGTCAGCCTCCAGTAATTACACAATGCTACTGCAAAACTGATGCAAGTGTTTTTTTTTTTTTTGGGGGGGGCATTTTAAATAGTTAGAAAGTTAGAAAAACAGAAATGTCAGAGAAGTTAAAAGCAAAAAGCATCTAAGTCCCCAAACATGATAAATCTGACAAGTATCAAAAACCAGAAGACTACAAGACAAAAGATTTGATACCCAGGCTAAGAGTCTACAGCAATTCTGTATGGTGTTTTGAGTTAGGTTTACAAAATGTCTGAGGCTGAATGTCATTAGCTTTACAGGTTTTTGGTCAAAAACAAATTTGTTCACCTGATGATGGTTCGAGAGAAAAACTTAAGGGATCAGAAAAAAATGACTACTATTCATCTCATTTCATGGCAATCCATCCAGTAGTTGTTGAGACATTTCAATGAAAATGACAAATGTGAAGCTCATAATCTTTTGAGAACCACGTATGCAAAACTTCATGGTAATCTGTCCAATAATCTATTGGACATATGAGAAGCAGCAAGCTCTTCATCCAATAATCTATTGAACGGATTGCCATGAAGTTGCTGCTTGTTGGGCCAAAAGTGGCACAAATGTCGGAAATTATCAGTAATGCTTATTAATGATGACAATATCAAAGATGACCAATCTGATTATATGTGTTCCTAAACTGCATATTCCTCTGATTGGATCCATTCACTGAAATCTTTTATGTCTCAGCTGAGATATTTCTTCCCCAGCCTGTATTTTTCTTCTCTCTGACGCCCTTCTATCATTCTACTCTCCTCCCCTCACATCTCGTTTCCTATCCTCATCTGACCTTTCCTCTTTGTCTCATTTCTTTCAGCCCCCATTCCTGTCATCTTCCATTCCTTCTCCCGATTCGCCATCCTCCCCCTTCACTCCTTTTTTGTGAAAATGAAGCTTAATTTTTTTTCATCCGCTGCTTCCTTCCATCACTTCTCACCCTGCCTCGCTTCAGTTTGAATCGACTCTCTCTCTCCCTCGAGCTCATTTTGTATTTTATTTCTTCTCTGACAGGAATCGGAGCCAGTGTAGCAGCCGACCAGGGTGGTAGCAGCCAGGCCTTGCCCAAAAAGAGCCGCCCTACCAGGGGCAATGGAGATGATGAAGGATTAGAGGATAATCCAGGGTATGTTCATGTCCCTCCTGTCGAGAGGTGCCCTATCCTTTTCTGATATCCAAGACGCAGGCAGGCAGGCTGCCACTGGGATTATAGCATTAAACTTATTACCTTTTAAAGACTCAAAATATTGGGTTTTTGTCCTTGTGGTGCTTTTTGGGCCATATTTTCTGATGCCTGAGGGTGCTGGCTGCGGTCCTTGTGTAACTCAGAAAACAGAGGAGCAAGTGCAAGGAAGGATCACAGAGAGGAGGGACGGAGAGTTCAGTAAGATAGAAGCATGTGTGCAGATAAAATGAGCTTTGCCCGGAGGGTCCAGATACATAAGCGGTTTCGGAGGGAGCGACCCCCTCTGAGCTGTGGTCAAAGGTCTTTAATGGGATTACAGGCAAAGACAAAACACCAGAGCTTTCCGTAAGCACACAGAGTAATTAATGGCCCCATGTGCATTCCTGTAATGCTGTAGGTTATCAATTAAACTGAGGTTTTTCTTGCCCTTATAGGGAAGAGCCATTGTGTTTGTGACCGCTGTAACTGGGGATTTCTAATCACAGAGGTGGCCTGACGTCACTTCACCGCGGTTCATGGGAATGTGCACAAGGTCCCTGCAGGCTCACGCAGTATTAGATTCAACATCACACCTCGGTATACTGGTCCCTGGCGTCCCTTCCTGAGCCTTGATATGGCTCTGCTCAGTGCTGGTATGTGGCGTGTTTCCTCCCTCCCCGCTCCCAGATGCCCCTCTTAAAACGCCAGCCAGGGGAAGTGGAGCGGAGGGCCTGGGACTGCGGTCAGCAGCAAATTAGAAGGGCTGCCTTGGACCTGACGCAATCCCCCATCTCTTGAACCATAGCAGGTCATTAATGAAGCCAGACGGGGCCGTACATGCGTGGGAGGCCCGCCGACATTTAGCTGCTGCAGTGGAAAGCTTTTAAAGAGAACCAGAGGTCCTTGTCAGGGCTGCCTTATGCTATCAAAATATTTTAGAATTGGATATCCATTACTCTGCTGGCAAAGAACAACACATGAGAAAAGGCCAATTTTTTGTCTGCCTTCATTACAGACTTACAGACTTAAGCATGTATAGAGCTCCAAAACCGAGACAAAGGCAGTAAAAGACTGTCAGTCGGGTCAGAAATATAACTGGATACATGAATTAATAACTCTATTAGTCAAATAACTAAAATGGACTGTAAGAAGAATTATAAAGCTTTAGACTTTTTTATTTAACCTCCAATCAGTTGGTAAAAAAAAGAAAGATGACATGGAAAAGAATCACTGTCAATGAAAGCTAACTGTAATAAAACAGTGCTATCTGTTTTTTTAATCAATCAAACACTATTTATCATACACAAGTACTGCTATATGTTAGACTATACACATATGTATTAAATGAAAGCGGCTACTGTCTATATAAAATACACAGACAGTGTAAAATAAGGTTAATTATGATAGCCAACCATAACCAACGTTTCTGATAGTTGACTGACCAGCAATCGCGATAACTGACACTTCTTAGCAAACATTGGCGTTACCTTTTTTATGCATGCCCTGGGTGAAGTCCTATTATTGGTATGGTGGTTAAAAAGTGTCCCATCAACAGCTAATGGGAACATTTGTTAATGATTATTTCAGACAGTGTGTAGCTGCCTGTCATAGCTTTTTAATTAATAATATTAATATTCTTTATGATATAAATATTTAGGAGGATATGAAAAATATTCTTTATATCAATATTTGGGGGGGGATATGACCCTTTATATGTCCTGATTACGGCCTTTGGTAGCATTAGCCAAAATGCTTTAGCTACTGTCACAATACAGTAATGCTACAGCAGAATGAAGTACATGGCTGTTTAACATTACTAAAAGTTTGTTAAACAGCAGTAATTTTCTTATCAGGAAATTTTCATTATTTCTTCCTATCTTGCAGACCATATTTTGCCTGTTTATAAATAAGCCTGTTGAAGGAGGGCTGCTGCTCAGCTTTAAAAAGCGTGATAAGTCTTCTCGGTGAAAAGTAAGATGAACTCTGTGTAACCTTCACGCCAGACAAAGCAGGACAAAATGGAAGCAGGAATTCCCTGAAAGTCCACCCATTTTATGGATAAGAAGCAGACTTTGGTTTGTTGCACAGAGGAGTGACTGTGGTCTAAATTTAGATGGTTCCAGACCAGCGGACCCTTGGAACGTGGAATCCTAAAAACCTGCGGAAAGACAGATCTGTCCAAAATGCAGTGAGGTTACTTTACAACTACATATCGCATACAGAAAAGGAAAGCACCAAGAACCACTCGCTGAATCTCAGCTTCCATAGAATAAACTGCAAATGTCATCTATTTCTATCAACATCCTTCAAAATCAAGTACATCCCAGTCTACATTTTAAAGATAGATGTTCTTTCCCTGTTTTTACTCTCAATAGATGTTTCCATGGTGCGACCGCAGAGCAGTTTGCAGCTGGACTGAGACCTATTTCTGAGCTGATGTCGACAAAGCCAAGGCCTAAGGCAAGCGGGGGAAACCAGGCGACCTGACCACACTCCAACTGGCCCGGCTGCTTCCAGGAACAGAACTGCAGTGTTCTCCTCAATTTATGTCCGTTTAATTCAGCCAGCTATGCATAACAACGAGCTACAAAGAGTGGGACAGAGTTTGGCCTGCACATGATAAACAGAGATAACATTCCAGTGAACTATTTGGTGCTGCAGGCCTGGAGTTCAACATTTCGGCCCTAGAAATTACACAGTTTCAAGATCTTGGGATAACTTTTCAGAGCTATTTTTTAAGTTTGTACTTTGGACTGCTGAACTGTCCATGCTTTTGGCATAAATCTAAGAGGAGAGAGTTGAATTTTGCTTGTTCAGTTTGGCCATTCAGTGGAATTAAGGGTGATCATCAAGCTAATTCTCAAGAATTACTTACTCACGCCTTTTGACCATGAATCTTCAAGAAAAGCTGTCGGGCCTGAAAGGTCTGGTCACTCACTCCCACAGCAAGCGTCGCTTCAAAGGCGACCTCACATTGGACATGATCAGCCCACCTCTGGGTGATTTCCGCCACACCATGCATGTGGGCCGTGGCGGCGATGTGTTCGGGGACACCTCATTCCTCAGCAACCACGGTGGCACGGCCAATGGGAACAACGCGGAAACGGAATCTATCTCCAGCCCTGACAACAAGATCGGAGCGTTCTTCTCCAGGACGCTCCGTCAAATCAGGAGGGGCTCTGACAACCGACCCAGAGAAGCATCCAAGGAGCTGTCACCGCCACCTCCCCCCGTATCTCCCATCATCAAGAATGCCATCTCCCTTCCCAGGCTGGATGTGGATATGCCTAATGGGAGCCCCACCACCAAATTGCTCTTCCCCAGTTCTCAAAACACGCCAGAGGAAAAGAAAAGCTCTTATGGTGAGTATGGTGGTCGCTCATAACCCACAGAGAATTAGTACCCAGCTTTCCCTCATCTATAGAGAAGTTTTTAACATCTTTAAGCTAAGGCAAAGTTAGCGACTAGCTGGTGAACATAGTGGAGCATTTACCCGGCCAATATTTCCCTCAGGAGCTGGTGGAGACCAAAACAGAACAAAATGGGGAAGTGAATATTGGACATATATTTGTCAGGTGTGTCTTTTGCAATGAATTTAAATCTAAAAGTGAAACAAACTTTTAGTCATTAATTCTGAGGAACTTACACCATCAGTGCAACATTAACAGGAAATTTCTCAACATGATGTCATGTCATCTATTTTTGCCAGGCCATTCAAGGATTAAGAAAAGTACCCAACCAAATCCCCAAATGGAAGACTAAGAGTAGATGTTTCCTTTAAATTAAATGTCACTGTTGCTAATGCATGAGCAAAGGTCAAATGATTTAACCAGTGTTAACCGGAAACTGCATTGAAGTTGCAACCATCTGTAGAGCTGCAGTTTAACTCATCCATCAGTTGTATCCAATAATCAAGAGAGATTTACCCCAGATGTCCTTATGAATCACCTTGGCTCATTATCAACAGCGCTCGCACTGATAACACACAGAGATCCAGACAGAGCTGGCAACAGGCTGTCTGAGTGGCTGTTTGTATGGCCCACATTAACACCACAGTCATGGCTCATACAGTCTGACCTCCCCCAAGTGTGTGCGTATGTATGTGTGTGTGTGTGTCTGGTGAATGTAAATGTAACACAGAGGAAAGTAAATGTTGTCATTGTACATGTAATCACTAATGTTTTCTTCATATCAGTCAGTCAAAGAGGCAGTTCGACATTTTAGGAAATACGCTTATCTCTAGATGAGAAGTTTGATACCACTCAGCAGGGAGATGGTTAGCTTAGCTTAGCATAAACATTGGGAATGGGGAAACAGCTCCCCTGTCAAATCACAGCTTGTAATGTTTGTACATATTTAACAGAAAAAGTTATAACCTTTTAAACATTGGACTTGCTGGTCAGATTTACTCTAGAGAGAGCCAAGTCAACCTTTTGCTGCCAGTCGTTATGCTAAGCTAAGCTAAACATATTCTGGCACCCGGTTTCATATCAAAGAGTTTGTGTGTGCTGTTAAAGACATTTTGTATCTAAAATCTTCAACAAAAATCACATAATGTGCAGCTTATTTTTGTAGTGATAACTGAAGCTACTTTACTTATTCTTGAGACACACGGATGGGAGAGTCTGCAAGTTTTCATCCAACTAAATCCTCCATAAGCTGGTTTCACTGATTACGTCTTTCTTGCTCTCTGGTTAAAGTGTGTTAATCTGTGAAATCGGACACTGTTTTCTTTGGTTGGTATGAAAAACCTCCCTTTATGGCTGGCTTTGAGAAGTGCTGTGGTAATTTTAACCATTTGGGTCATGAAGGCGGCAGTCTAAGTGTGGGACTTGTTAAGTGATCTGGCAGGGTCGGGCAAATGATTCACTGTTCGCAGAGTAGAACAGCTCAGCACAATGCAGGATATGGTTTGTTGGCAACGTCAGACAGGATGTTCTCAGATGGGTTTACAATGCCCCCTGCTGGAACTGATCACGACATGAGTCCACGACTCATCTGAATTATAGTGCTTGAAATATGACATTGAGATTTGAAATGTATCAACTGGACTTGGGTTTGGGTCTCTGCTGCCTTTTAGTCAACCTGTCCTTGTGCCTTGTTTGTCTGAAGCTAATTTGGGTGTTTCTTTCTGTACACACTGAGAGGAATAATTTGAAATTTTGGGAAGTGTGCTTTGTTGCTGAGAGTCAGATGAGAAGCTCTATACCACCCTTTTGTCTGTAAGGTAAATATGAAGTTACTGCGAGCAGCTATTAAGCATAGTTTAGCACACCAACCATCAGGAACAGCTAGCCTTACACAGACTTTTTTTTTACTTCAACTACTATGACTATTGGTGGACTATTTGTTGTCGTGTCGTTACTATGCTCACGTTTCCAGACAACCAGCAGAGACTCAACGAAGCCGGAAATAAGCCGAGCCAAGAAATAGTCCATCACAAGACCACAATTTGTTTTTGTACGAATTAAACAAACGAGATATAATGTGTTAGTGAGAGTTAGCTGTGAAGCTTTTCGTCTAACTTTCATATCAAGAAAGGTAATAAGCGTATTTCCTGAAATGCCAACCCACTTTGAAAAGTAGAATGACACAGTTGAGTACAGAAGACAAACCTGAGTTTCATGTGTTGGTATTTGTGTCTTCTCCTCAGGTTTGGAGTCTGGTTTCGTCACTCTGCCTCGTCTCTCCCGCTCTGAGCGTCAGCAGCCTTCCATCTCCCTCCCCACTTCCTGCTCCCCAAACATCCACCGCGGCTCTCTGACCGACCCCAGCGACGCCATCTTATCCACCTGCTCCGCCTCAAGCGTGACCTCCGACCCCAAACCCAAAACCACCGCCTACTCTGACTCCCTTCCTTCCCTCACCTCCCTAGACACCTTCACCTTCGACCTCGGCCCGTCCCTCATGAGCGAGGTGTTTGGTCTGATCGACGGCCACCCGGAGGATCACAGCCACGCCTGGGAGGGAGAGGAGGCGGGGTCAGCGTGTTGGCTGACCAATGAGGGATCAGAGATGGACTCGGCTACTATCTCATATGTGGACTCCCTGCTGAGGGAGGACTGCGGGGGCAGCAAGAGTCTGCACGGTGGGGCTGATTGGGAAGAGGAGGAGGGGAGCGGGATGGAGGTGAACAGAGTTGGCCTTTCTGTTAAAGTACCTGACGTGGTGATGGGGTCTCCTGAACGAGTGAGGTTGGGGATGGGGATGGAGAGCGAGCGGTTCCAGAGTGCTACAGATGTGCTTGCACGCCACTACGGCGTCAGCCTCTTAAAGGGACAGAGCAGGATGGAGGCAGATTCAGAGATGATCAGCCAGCCCAAGAAGAATATGTCCTACAGTTACATGGACGACGAGGATGAAATAAAAGTCTGAGCTGAGCAAATCAGAGATGTTTTGACACTAAACTAAAAGAATCTTCACCTGATGTATGATTTCTCTGTAACTCCAATCAAATCAATCATCTAAAATCTTTTTATGGTCAACGAGGCTGGCTCTTTTGACAGGATGACGGGAATCCAGCATCCTTAATATGGGATACTTTTATACAATCATGCATCAAGGATGTACAGTTTGGATGCAAAACTGTAGCTGAATGTATCTAAAAGGAGTGAATGACTTCAGCACTAGGAAGGGAGAACTCTTTTCTCAAAAAGTCATGACTGAAACAAACAGGGGGCGTACAAATGAGGATGTGCCAGAAAATGTGGGTATGATCGTCTCAGAGGAAACACCAATATTACTCAATGTAAGAGCCTGTCAATCACTTTATTATTCACACACTTCCTCACATACGAGGGGAGGACGTTCTTGGTGCGAGAATGGGATTAGAAAAATATATGTAATCTTATTACAGCCTTTTTTGCAACCTTCACTACCATCTCTTGTCAACTTTTCACTCAGGAATACACTACCAGGAACCAAAGACTGCAAGGGAAATAAGAGATCTGGAATCTCAGGCCTCGATTAACCAGAGAAATTCAAACATCTCAGTTATTAAACTACACGGACTGACTGAGGGGAATATGACAAGTATAACCGGTATTTGCTAGTTGCAACTAAAGCCTAAACCATATAATTGTTCATTTTACGCTGCAGACCTTCTATATAGATACTCCATGCACCTTTTATAATTATGAAGTCCGACTCCTGTATTGCTTTTTATAGAAGAATTGTCATTTATATGTTCTTTTATACGCCTGTACATGAAGATATCCACTGACCTCCTTTAAATATGTACTTACAGTATGAGCACCTGCAGTACATAGTGCAATTCACATCCATATGCTGCAGTGAGTTCCAATGGCATACTATGATGATATAAATTGACAATAAAGATGTTTTTAGTTACTTTGTATATGCGTTTATTTACGTAGTTTTTTAGGTTTAACATGCAGGGTTGGTTTAAAGCAGGGGTCTTCAACCTTTTTCAGCCCAGGACCCCTTGGACGAGAGACAAACAGAACAAGGACCCCCACATGCAATTAATTTTTTAAAATGTGTCACATTTTAAGCCTGGCCTATAAAAACTTTTATATTTACTTTATTCAACTTTTATTTCACCTTATTAACCTATTTATATGCTGGGTTATTGGCCTATATGTGTTGATGATTGATAAAAAGTTTGTGCATAATTATTATTGGTTATTAAATGCCAAGAGCTGTGCGTCTTTGGACATGTCCACTGATTCATCCAATTGGAGTGCAAATGCCTCTGCTGTTTGTAGTTTCTCAATTATCTGCACCCTCACATTCACCATTATTTTGGTGAAAATTGTCAATTATTATGACAAAAATTGGCGGACTCCGTAGCGGTCATGGACCCCTGGTTGAAGACCCCTGGTTTAAAGAAATAATCCACCAAAAATCCTCAAAAGTAGACGGAAAAAGTGGTTGTAAAAATCTTTTTTCAGTCGCTGTTGGAATCGGTTGGAGCTGAGACAAATTCACACCTCAGTTGCCCTCCTGTGTGAAAGATAGACTTTAGGTGGCGTAACATTTAACAACTAAAAAAGTAAACTTTGGTTCTGCCTTAAGGGTCGATAATTTTCTCATGCATAATTAGCTCACATGCATACTATTATTTTGTAGATTTATGGAGAAATCCACCCTAAAAACACCACAACTGGCAACCTGCTTTGGATTCATTTATTGTTTCTGACCAGCAAGACTTAGGAAATAAAGGACATCAGTAACTGAAGAATAAATAAATGATATTGGTTACAGAAACATTGGCGGACCAAAAACTTAACCAAGCTGCAACACTTCAAATTTAAAATGAGTCCTGGAAGATACTGAACAGCACATATTGACAATATTGAACAATGCAAATGTATTTAAAGCTACATTAAAGGTACTTGCATGTTTAAAGCGTAACTTAACAGCAGACCTCTCTGGTTGAAAATGCCAACCCTGTTTCAGATCCAGCCTCACTTAAATGTGTGGTTTGATGTGGTCAGTATGCTTTGTTGCGCCTGTAACCACACCCAAAAGTGATGTCACAGGGTCCTGGAGTACATCTGTACATCACAACTATCATGTTAAACTACCAGAGTTTAACAAACAAACAAACAAACACAAAGTTCCTCTTTCAGAGGTTAGCTAATTCACACCATTAAAGAATGACACGTATGTCATTTTTCTCACTGTGCTATAGATGGAACCTCCTTTGTCTGTGATAGTGGAGGAAGTGGTGGAGGGCAGTTTGGGGCTTTGAGTCCAGGCTTTTTCGACGGCTGCTTTTTGATGATGGCCGTCTGAGTTCGGGGTGCGGGTACCGGCAGGCCCTTTGTGTCCGCAGCCGGGGCTGTGGTGGGGATTGGAGGGGCCTGGAGTTTGGGAGGTCCCGGAGGTCCTGGAGGTCCCGGAGGTCTGGGTTTAGAGAACTGAACTGTCAACTGCTCGTTTGGTTGGATAGGTTTGTTCACGTTGAAAGATCTTTTTGCTGTAGGATGAGAAAAAGAAGACAGTGAGATTATAAGGAAGTCACCTGAGAGCAACCCGTTTAAGAAAATTCACAGTCATCCACAATACAGATTATCTGTGTAATTGAGGATTATGAAACCAGACTGCTGAAATAGGAAATATTATCTTCCTCAAAATGAAAAATTGAATTCAAAAGTCTTACTTGGTCTGGTATGACCAGTAGTTTACAGTAGTTAATGTTAGCTAACTTTTCAAACGATATTTCTGTGTAACTGGCATCGATTATGAAGCTTTTTTTAATGCATTACTTGCATGATTATCCTATACTTGTCACATGTGGCCACAGTGACAGCTGTTAAAGCAACAGTTTGAAATTTAGTGAATTTACTGAAACTTTAAAGACAATGTGCAAATATTAGAGGCAGCATATTTGACAAGAAACTAAAAAATAGTAATAATAATACTTAAATACTTACGTATCAATGTATTCTTTATATTTTACATGAAAATATTATGAAAATAGTGATAAATATAATTAATACAGTCCAGTGTGATAAGTATCTACATACTTTGATCTTCTTATAGTAATTTAGGACGAAAATATGATGGATTACCCAATCTGATTGTGTATGTCTTTATCAGTCTGTTTTTTTTTATGTTTATCAGCGTTTAGACAGTCACAAAGTTGAAGGAAGGAAGTCTAACATCTGTCTGACTGGCTGCTAAGTAGAAAAAGTAAAAAAAGAGTTTGTCATGGGAATCAGTTCTGTGGTCAGGCAAACATATCAGGATGAGAAGACGGAAAAATAAGGGAAAGCATTTTATCCTCAACCCGCCAGTGAGGCAGTTACAACAATGTGAGCGATGACGCATGACCGTTGAGACTGATATTTTGGTCATTGGTGTAAGACTTCCTGTTTCCTGTCTACTTCCTGGTTATTACAACATGAGCAGTAGATTTATTTTCTCTCTGTCAGCTTGACCTAACAAGCCACCACTTTGACTTTGAGAGAGGAAAAGGGTAGAAGCAAAGAATCTGTTCAGGACATTACACAATAGAGTCATATAAATAATGAGACATGCCCTCAGCCCCAGAACAACAATGAACGAAGGGGCTGCTATTACTGTAGGAACATACTGTAGGGCCACTTAAAGGGGCAATACTAATATTACTTGTTATGATGATCTTGGTCTTCATGCTTCAAACAGAAAGTCTGCATCTACCAGCTAGTAAGGGTGAAAAGACACTATTGATTTGCATTGCAACTGTAGTGTTTTTGAAGCTTAGCCCAAACTAGGAATTGGCTTCCTCCGTGTATCTCAACAAGTTTCGAGTTGAGTTTGACTTACGTTTATACGGTGAAGTGATCTTCACGAATGCTCTGGGAGAGTCTGGCGGTGCCTCCAAAATTGGCTCCAGCTGGCCCTGATCTGTGGACTGCTTCTGAGTGGGACTCTTGATCTGACCTGGGTTTGGCGCTATTGGTCCTGTTGATTTAGGAAGCGTAGGTGGGCCCTGGTTTGCTGGCGTGCTTAAGGCAGCAGCAGAAGTGTTGGGGGCCACAGCGGGGCTGGGGTCGAGGGAGTACGAGCTGCTGGTTGTCGTGTTTTGTTGGGTTGTAGTATCAGCTACAGGGCTGGCCCAAGTGGAGGTGCTGCGACTCAGAGAGCCGGATTTCACCAGGAAGAAACCACCACTGTCCTGAGAGGCTGTGCTGATGGAGAGAAGTAGACAATGGTTAATGTTTAACGTAATTTATTCATGAGGTCCATGAGGTCATCTCTTGCTGCCATTTGGAGCCACTAGTGTGCAAACCTAGTTCAGCTTTAACCCTCTAATATAGTTAGTGTGTTATTATCATACTGTCATCACAGTTTTTATTTGAGGCTGCAGCATGAACACAGTTTGTACAGAGTGGTACCTGTTTGTCTTTGAGAGAGGGAGGTGAAAAGAGGAGCAGGAGGAGGCTGTAGACGATGAGGAGGAGACTGTTCTGCTCAGTTTCTCCTTTTCTGAGATCAGAGATTGGGCAACAGGAGCCGACAGGGTCCCGTCAGGGATCTCGGGCAGTTCTGGGATCTCAAAGGATATATCTGACCAAAACAGAACAACGTGAAAATACATACAAATTATCAGTGCTACTTCAAACAGACATCAATTCCTAATAAGTCTAGCTTATTATAGCTTGTATATAGCTTTTGGCCATAATTCCTATTGGTAATAAAATCATTGTACTCATCACTTGCTGAAGTCTGACATCGATAACAAAAAGTCAAATCGGGTGAGAATCAGGAGCAGTCAAATGACGAGATGTAAGCTAGATGTATTTTAAAAAGTAAAACCACCCCGACTGTCTTGTTAGCATTACCTTTGCAATGGGTGCATTGACTTTCAGTTTTAACTCCAAATAAAGTTCAAATTTGCAGTTGCAAGAGTGTCTGCAGCAGCACCCTGCTTAAGGAGCTAAAGTACCGTCCATGGGTGTAATGGACTAATGTTTGGTTATACTGTTTTGTAACTTAAAAGATACAGATGGCACCATAATCTTGAGGCTCTTGTCTTCAAACCTGCATTATTTTAGTTTACCCTGTGCACTTATGGTACATATTAAACCTAAATAAATGTGGGTTTAAACAAGGTACCACAAACTAATTTATATTAACAACTAATATATTCACAATGTACAGAGAATGGGAAAAACAGAGATGTCAGTAGGAGCTTACAACTATTTTTTTCTTGTTGTAGTGATGCTGCCATATTCTTAAATTTTAGTTTAGTTTAGTTAAATTTGAATTGGAAAAGTACAATGTTATCTTATTTGCTAAAATATGATTAAAAACCCACATAACAAAAATCAAAGTTGTAATAAACCCTTCATAGACTGAATGCTGCTGTCACATAAAGAGGGTCCATCAGTGTTTGTGTACCTTCGGGGAAGAGGCTGGAGCTGTACTGAATAAGAGGCTCAATGACCGTCACCACTTGGACTGAAGAAGCTGACGCCATGTCAAACAGAGCAGCTTCCCTAAAGAGGCAGAGACGTAGAGAAGATATGAGTTCAGACTTCAGAATATTAACTCTGTTCTTCATGTAGTTATTTTTCAAAATTCAACCAGTTGCCAACCAACTCTTTAACCACTGAGAGTATTGTTGCAGTCTCTTCCTGCATTCAATGCACGAAAATCATCCTCAGAGTGCAAAAATTGTGTTAGCCTAGAAAAACACCCTTCGCTGGTTGTCTGCCAAAAGGATGTTGCGGTTTACTTTCCTGTGACCAGCAGTTCTGGTTGATGAAATATGTCACCAATGCTCATCCCTATTACTGTTATTAGGACACAAAGATGATGAAAGAGGAAGAGCAGGTTGGACGAGGGACATGTATGGATGCTCAGTGGTGACTGATGTGGTCACTGCATACCCTTCAGCTCGCGGCCAGAGCAGGTTTGGCCCCAGGACGATGGCAATGTTACTGGGTGTCATTTTGTTTACAGCCTGCTGCTCAGACAACAGAGACAGGAACTGGACCAAGTACCTGACAGGAAGAAAGTGGAAATAAACAAATAGAGTCAGGTTAAAGGGAGGAAGTGAAAGGAGAATAAAACAATGTCACCATTTTGGCTATGTAATGAAAGGGGAGGGACCAGCAGCATTGTGAAAATGGCGGCCAAGGAAGCTGCTGGAGCTGAAATGGTTGCGGCGAATACCGTAATATACAAATGTAAGTTATACATATGTTTTATGTTTATATTTTGGCAGTCAAAAGTTGGTGCTAATGCTCCACCGCGGGTGAAATTTGGTGGAGAAGAAGAAAAAGTGGTAAAACATTGTGAAGTGCACAAGGGTCGTACTCAAATTGAGACAATATGAACCTGCTGAAATTAGCGCACTACGCCAGGAAGTACATATTGTACACAGAGTCACAGTATAGAGGCGTACAAACGGAAGTATCCGCATTGAGACACAGCGTTAATTTATAGTGTTAGCATGCAACATTTGCCAATTACAGTAGCACCAAACACAAAATGTCAAGCTCAAGGTGCAGGAAACAGTCAGTACATTTCATTCCCTGGAGACCATGATTGTGTGTTAAATAATGTTGAGATAGTTTAATCACATGAACACAGTGCGTAAACACCTGAGGTTGTTGTAGTTTTCAGGTGGCAGTTTCTTCAGAAGTACTTTGAACTGCTCCAGTTTCTCTGTCAGGTCTTTTTCCCTGTGAGGAAAGAGATCAAACTCAAGAAACAGGCTTGAAAACACAGAAAAAATGAGAGATAAATAGTGTAGATGTTTAACACACCCTGCAGCTTTAAACCAGTCATTGCAGAGTTCAAAGGTCATTAGAGGTTCAGGAAGCTCTCGCAGGTAACATTTCAAAGCACCTGTCACAACACATTCAGAGACAAATCATCACAAGTTGCAGTTAAACAAGCTGAAGTCATATATTAACTGAATTACTGCACATTTTTGTATTATATTGATATATAGATATATAATAGTAATCAGTAAACCATGATATTGGCTGTTTTCTCTCACTGTTCACCTCATGCCAGTTTTACATTACTGTTCTAAAAATTCTCTCGCACGCAGGAAGTTGTGCATTTTACATTACTGGAAGCTGCGACAGGGGCTGTATTCGGAGGTAACAGAAGAGGAACTGGGTAGTTAGAATGGCCCGTGAAAGTCACATTGGCAACAACAGAAACTCAAACTCCACTAAAAGGAAATAAAAAGGAAAAAGAAATGGGCACATCATTTACCGGCCACAGCATGAGGGTCCATGCTGAACTCGCTGTGGTCGACCGTTTCTTGATCCAAACAGGTCTTCAGCCTCTTCACCACTGAGGCTGCTGCTGCCAGACGAAACAGACCCTGAGGGACAAAAAGAGCTGAAGTCAACACCAGCCGTGCCGAGTTCAAGTCAATTCCAAGACCAGGTCTAGTGGTGTTTAAGTCATAGACCAGATACAAAGAGGGCTGAAACCAAAAAACCAGAGCCGTGCACGTGACAATTAACAGTCCGTTAACAGTTTGCAAAAGATTACATATGCTGCATACAAAAGTCTACATAATAATTTGCTTTAGCATTTGCAAATTCTTCATATTCCATAAACAAATATGCTAAAGCGCAACTAATTATACATCAATGACCCAAGAAAAACTGATTAAAGAGTTCCTTGTGTTTCTTTAACTTAATCTTCTAGAAATTTTCTGTATGTCCTTCTTTATTTTACAAGCACCTGCAGGAGCCAGACTCTGCAGAGATCATTTCACTTTTTTAGTGGTATTAGGCTGATGTCAGTCACATATATTTCCATACTTAGACTTGCTATTTTGAGAACATGAGTGTGTCACACTGACAGTTTTTTTTCAAAATGCCGTGTACTATATGTTAGTTGAGTGTGGAACCACCAACATTGGTCATGAGGTTGTGGTGGATACCACAATACACAAATGTAAGTTTGGCTCGAATGGACCCAGTAAAGAAGAAGAAGAAGAAGAAGAAGCGGTAGATGTTAGACAACACTTACTCTGCCGAGTTAGCACTCTACACCAGGATGTACACAGTTTACACAGTGAACTACATATAAGTGTACTAATGGAAGTACCTGAAGTGAGATACAGCATCAGTCAGTCCATCACTTTAGTCCAGACTGAGATATCTGACCAACTATTAGATTGCCATGAAATGTATAAATGTTCTGGTCCTTATTTAACTTTGTCCAATATTCAGATTTATCACTAAATACCTGCTAAACAAACATCACCACATTCCCATCACAGACACAGCTGTTCTTTGTGTTTTATGCTAACACACTAAACAAAGATGATGAACATGGTAAATTTTATACCTCTTTTCAGCATGTTAGCATGCTGACATTAGCATTTATTAACATTTATTAACATTTGTTAAGTCTTGTAGTCTTGTTTTCAGACAAGAAATAGAGTGACATTTCATTGCAAATGCAATCATAATGTTTTAGACATTTCTTTATGTACAATGCCTTGTCCTATATCTTCAAACAGGTGTTTACAAGTTTAAAGACCATACATATGCTGGTTTCTACAGCCAAAATCTCTTTGCTATCATCACCAAAATGACACATTTTAAAGGGGAAAAAACATCAGCATCCAGCAGTATCTGAGAAGGAGAAAAATCTGAAAATCTCAAAATAAACATTAAAGTCCTACCTAATATGTGTTTGATGTGTTGGAGATAATGTGATTCATTTGAGGCAAATCACCTCCACATATTCTGGGACTGCCCCAAGCTGAGTTTATAATGAAATGGCATTCACAAAGGCTCATATACTACTGAACTACTGCTGCAGGCCTTTTTAGCAGCAAGTAAAAAAATTAATAACTAGAAAGTGGTTAAATCAAGTATCACCTACAATCGAAGATTGACGTGGATCGATGTTGGAAATATTTAACATTTGAAAAGTTGACCCAAAAAGACAAATTCTACCAAATTGCAAGCAGACTTGACTCCTCTGACGTGTCATGCTCCTTTCCTCTTCTAGACGTGAATAATAGAAATGTAAGCTTCCTTGTTTCGATTGTATATAGTTACTTTTTTAATTGAATGTGAGATGGACATATATGAGAAAGTTAGTCACGAAAACTACTGTCAGATTAAAATAGAAATACACGTAGGCATGTCGTTTGTGGTTACATGTACATGTTTTGCCTTTAATGCCTCTCTCTGTAGGTGCTTTGGGATGGAGTAAACTACAAGGTTAAGCAGAATCACTGTGAACCCTGTAGTCTCATCCCGTCAGTCCTACCTCCTCTCTCATGCCCGTTCTCAGCAGCATGTGAATACACTCCTGGATGGGTACAGCGATATCCCTGTTGCTTTCAAACAGATGAGAGAGCAGAGGCTCCCCGTAGACCTTATGGTTAGAGAGGCTTAGCGGTGGCCCTGCAGAATAAGATAACAAGTACACAGAGGAAATAAGAACACATGAAATATTGCAATGCAGTAAATGAGTGCACAGGCTGGTGCAAAGTCACGGCACCTTTCTGACTGTGATTCTCTTTGAGTTCGCTGATGTTCTTATTCAGAAACTCGTGTGAATTTTTGTGGTATTCTGCCTGTAGCTCGAGAAGCTATAGTCAGAGAAACGAAAGAAGAAGATGGAGTAGTTAGACGACAGTTTTGTGCAAGAAAACATTTAGTTTGCAACTGCAACTCACACGGATGAAGTAGTTAGCGTAGTCATCTTCCTTAGTTGCAAAGTGATACAGATCTGCAGAGTACTGGTCCTACAGAGAAAAACACAGAGGTCAGAGGTCAAGGCTACCCTAATGATTTCAGATTCAGATACTTGCTGCAGCCCAGGTGGTTGTAAAAGCAAACACGTGTACCTTGATATTCTCCAACTTCCTCCAAGCTTCTTCCACTTCCTCCCTGAGCACATCTTGCTTCGCCTGGGGACCAGTGCTGGCTTCTTTCCTGTGGAAAATGTGTATTAGCTTCTTTGACTGTGCAGAAATGTAGCGCTGACCGAGGCTCTGTAACTCACCTGCTCCTCGCATTGTTCCAGTCCGTTCTGAGCTTTGCAAACTGCTTCTTGTTCTTGAGAATCTCTGGTAAATCCTCCTGAAGGAAAAAAAACAGAAACATTTCTCTCTTTATAAACTCTGTTCAGGTTCTGGTATGCATTTACAGGATGTAAAGCAGCTGTGGTCATATGAAGAGCTGCCATCAGATGTGTTATTTTAGCTTCTGTTCACACGTATACCTCACTCTCACCTCACTGAGCTTGTTGAGCGGCTCCAGAACTGCCTTCTCCACTTTCATCTCAAAGTCTGCCAGCATGTTGGCCAACATCTTCTCCATGAAACAGCACATCTCCAACACCTTCCTGCCACACACACATATATTTTTTTTTTCAGATGGAGGTCAGAAAAAGATGTTTTAGAAGGAAACCATCAACCACAAACACAGCAGGATCTTGCACAGTGCAGAGAGCTTGCAACAAGATGAATATACTTAGTAGCTACCTTAACAGAGTCACAAAACTACCACCTAAAAACTAACACCTGAATAGTCACAAGTTGTGGAAAGTATATGGGATCCTCCTTCTCTTTTATCCAGAACTGAAAACCACCGTGCTAAAGTCATGAGGTTTACACATGACAGCAGTCATAAAGGCTGTTGTTAAGAGTTCAAGTCAAGAGCACGGAGGATGGATGGATGACTGCAGAGGATCAAACCTGTCACCTGATAGAGGACTCTGCATCAAAGTCTTTGAGGCTCTCGGCCATGCTGATGGACAGCAGCATCAGGGGGAGCTTTTTCTGTGGAGACAGAAGCAGATGTAACACCCTCCACTAGACAATTCAATGTTTATCTGACTTTTTCTAATGAATGTAGTTGTTTCCGTACCATCCGTTTTTCGGCCTCCAGTCCTGGCTGACTCTGCATGCAGCCCTGCAGCTTCTTGTATAGGACCTGAGCCGCCTTCTTGGCTGGTTCCACTCGCTGGTCCACCTTCATTCAGAAACAATGTGACCAGTTAACCAGCAGAAAAGCTTGTGCACATGTATATGTCTGATGTTCATGAAACTCTGTTGAGATGTTTATCAATGAGTCCAACTTCTGGTCTGTCATCAACTTTTTAAAATAATGGCGCAAAATATGTATATATATGACATGTGCTATAACTTGATAGCTGAATTTAAGTGAGTGTGTCTTCTAAATCTCATGGAACAATAAAGTTTGAATTAAAATATAATAAAATGCAGCTGAAGCTATAAAGTAATCAATTATAGAAAAACTTGTCAACTGCAAGGATGAAACTGAATTTTCTCACCACAACCAGGTCCTCGTGTAGAAGTTCAGAGGCATCTTGTGACCTGCAGAAGTGTTTGTTGTGTTGGTTAATGAACATACAGGTAATCAAGTTGGATGTCTTTAGTGTCAGAGAAAAACAAAATATTCAACTACAACTTTGATATTTGAATGTCCTTTTAATATTATTTAGGGCTGTAATTTAAACTTATTTGTCTTTGTGAAAAGTACCCATCTTAATATTCTAAAGCCAAAGAAAGCAAAAAATCCTCTAGCGAAGGTTTGCCAGTTTGACACCACTCAGCTAGCCACCTACAAATCCAACACTTTATATCTCGTTTGTTTAATCTCAACAAAAATAACTCAGTCTTTATGCTGAAATAAGTGAACTGGATGCTGGTGTCAACTTTATATTTAATGTACAGATGTGTATCGATCATTAACTCTCAGCAAGAAAGCAAAAAAGTATGCTTTCCAAAATGTTAATCTCTGTCATAACATCATTCATTACACAAAATGAGCACAAAAAAATATAATATATAATGATATAAAATAAATAAATATATATATAATATAAAACCCACTGCAGAGGGTTTGCAGTTTAACATTTATGAGCTCTTGATATATCTGCTGCTTCACATTTTTAGGTCCGACTAACAACCGACATGAAGCCAACAACCCAAACATGGAGCGTGAGGGCTGCAGCTGTGGTTTTAGTTCAGTACCAACTCTGTGAGAGGAGGGAGGAGGTGAAACACCAAAAAAAAAAAAAAAAAAACCTCTTGCACCTCTGCTACGGTGCACATTCGAGATAAACAGAGAGGTGAAACAAAACAAAATCCTCTGCATCTTTCAGAACATCTTCAGGCTTGTGTCACAATATAAGGAAGCCCAACCCAGTTCGCAAAGAGGTCAGATGAGCTTCAGCACCTCCAAAGTTTAGCAGCTTCTTAGTTCCTCCTGTGAACCTGACATCTGATGTTTCAAAACACAAAGAGGAGAATTCCCCCGATGTGTTTGAACCACTGGCCGGTTCCTTTTTTTTAATTTTTTTTTTTTAAATCTCTGACTCTCATTTCAACTTTTCCTTTTGATTCATCCACAAAGAGTAAAATGACATCAGAGCATGTGAACAGACGTACTGCATGCTTTCTTAGGAAAGTAGAAGTGTCTGTGGTGGTGTGTGTTGTGGAGAAATCAACCATCAGTTCAGAGAGTGGAGAGAAAGTGCACAGGAACCCAAGATGCCTAATGCTGAAAGGTTTATTGAAATTGAATCAAGGAGAATGGAGGATTTATCAGTACGCTTGTTGTTCCATTATGCCGCCTCAATTCTGAAGAAGCTGTCCTCTCTGGCTTATTGATTTGCGCTCAGTATAGTCACACAAACAGGCGGCAACACCCCACGCTGGGAAATGAAGCCAATGCGGAAGTGCTAAAAACTGTAATTCCTCGAGCAGCCACTTGAGACAGGCTGCAGAAGAGAGTCAATCTCCATAAGCAGCCATATTAAAATGCCCAACTGCACAGCAGGAATAAACATGTTTACAGCCTGATTCAGGCAACAGTTTTTGGTCATAGCTAATTTTCCCGTTCATGACAACTGTTTCCTTTAATTCACCCATTCGTATGATATTAAGGCTCGAAGCTGCACATAATTAAGAGCGTGATCGATGATCCACGATTAACTGGGAGGCGGAAGAAACTGTACATCCAACATGGCGATGGCCAGTGTTGCATATTTTCGGCTTCAAAACAGAGCTTCGGAAACCTACGGGTGACGTCACTCAGGCTCTGTGCATTCTTTATACTGTCAATGGACACAACTACTCGATGTCCCTAAATGATCATACTTTTTGAATCTACAGTATAATGGTCTGACTTTGTTATCTGACTCTGTAGAGGTTTCTACATTATGTACCTATCTGTTGTGTCAAGGGGTTGAAGGGGCCCTATCCTCCGACCTCAGTTATCAATTGGTCATTTGTCTCCAAACAAGGAAATATGTTTACCCTTAGTGGTCCGACATTTTTTTCTGACTCTGTAGAGGCTTCTATATTATGTACCTATCTGTTGTGTCGAGGCAGTGAGACAGCCCTATTCTCTGACCTCAGTCACTATAGTAATGATCAGAATAGTGTCTGCTTTCCTAAACACAAACATACAGCTGCTCTGAATCTCAACTAGTGAAGTCAGTGTCTCCATAACAATTTTAAGATTTAACACTATCCATACAGTGACCTCAAGATATGCTTGATCCTGTGTAACCTCCATATGTGTACTAGAATAGAAAATTCCCTTCAGTGTGTGTGTATGTGTGTTTTGTTCAGCGCAGATGTAATGGAGGTTACGGTCTGACCACAGTGACATAAAGAAGTGAAAAATCAATCATGATCAATGTTTTGTTACACTGATGTAATAACACTGATATAAGCATACAGAGGGTACAGTACATGTAAAGAGTTTAGGCATGTGCATTTGTTTTATTTTTGGACGTGTGTTGTAGGTCGCAGCGTCAGAACTGAGAACTGGGTGAAGAGTTGAGCTGTTGTGGTTAAAGCCCGCGCTGTTCTGCTGCAGATGCACACTGTGTAGGTTTATTATTATTAAACCAGAGTGCGTCAGAGGTACAGAGGCAGCATGGCCTGCACACAAACACACACCTACACCCTGCTGCAGGAAAGTTTGTTCCAAGAAAACCAGATTAAGGTGTGATTTCATCACCTACTCATTTGCAAATGTTAGTCACTCTCACCTATATGCACAGATGTTCTAGATCAGAGGTATTCAACCTGTTTAGCACATTAAGGAACATAAAGCTTGCAATTATTTTATTTGTCAAAGTTTCATTTCTCTCAGAGAGATGCCACAACAGATTTTCAACCTCCACTTAGACACACCCTGCCTTCATGTGTGTAGCCAACATACACCACAAACTCGACTGTGTCCACTGAGGCGTACTGAATCTCTCTGGCTTTCGCACGTGAAAGAGCATGAGGTTTCCCTCAAAGCCCAAACAGCATGATTCACTTAAAAGAGGAACCAGCAACTGTGTGCATGCCAGCTTCTACACACTTTTTCAACACAGCGTTTGCAACTGCGAAAACGAGAACCTGGAAACCAAAGCAGAATGCAACATTTCCTCAGAGCAGAATCTGGCGCTGAGATGAAAAAAACTCTCCAGTATAGCAGGTGATGAGGCACTTTGTGAAAGTTCATAGTTCAGTTTCTGGATTTCAAGGAAATAAAATGAGTTTTAAAAGTTTTTAGAAGTGAAATGATCCACCTTAAAACTGTGATGTAGATTCACAGCAGGAGCTTTAAAGTGACTGTAGCTATAAAGTGACAATTAACGGGAAGGGGGTAAATGATGAAACAAAGTGTAATGGTGGCACGAGTACAGTCATAGCGGCAGTCAGTCTAACTTTTTTACAGCAATATCTAGAGCTGACATTAGTTACCATAAGCTACTGGTCATACCAGACCAGAAGTAATGTGTAACAGTAAATTGCTTATGAATTTAACTTTAGAGAGGAAGAGGAAGCTTTCTTCTTTTAAAAGTTACATGGTCGCACAAAATTTAAATCCTTAAAAATATAATTTCCTATCCTGACATGGTCACATGTAAATCATAAGACCAAAATCCTGTCCTACATCAAAATAATGACACTTTTGGGTTCACACAACATCTTGAAAACCCCTGAGTTCAGAGTACATGTGAGTGTGAGAGCCTCAGAGTGTTTATCACAGTTTCAATGTGACACAAGATATCAGTGGAGACATATATCAGATCAAAGCACTTACTTTGCCAGAGAGCCAAACTGCTTCAGGATGCTCAGAGACTGCCGGAGCATGCTGGCAGTGAAAGTCTAACCAGCTTTTCTACCTGACCTTCTCAGTCCGGCTCAGCCTCACAAGATATCCTGCTTCACACACACAAAAAAAAGACGTCCACACCACGCAGGGTCCTGCTGTGTTACTTCATCAGGGACAGAAGGTTCTCTGTGCGGTATTTTTCTATGTGTGCGTGTTTGAGCCGTCAGTTTTTGTTCTTGTTTCAGGAGTGTGCTCTTAAGTCACATCTCACACAAGCTAGTGAATGAGGAAGTTGCACAGATGAAGTGTCAGCTTTGGGGGGGATTTTTTTTCATCAGCTTAGACTGTCACACATAGAGGTTAGCGTGTAAAGATTCTTTTTTGTGCGTGATTTGGTGTTTTTTGAGATTATAGTGACAAAATGATAACCAACATTTGTTTTCTATTCGGTTTTAAAGAAAGAGCTACTTCCTCAAACTGTATGAGAGGGTAAATCTTTAAAGTAGATTGACATCTAATAAATAATTTAATTCATAATTTGTGCAGTTTTGTGCAACAGGTCTGCTTTTAACTGGAGTCATTCACTCTTAAACTGTCCTCCTGGCAGGCTGTGGTTGGTATGTACTTCTGTAATTTCTGATAATATGTGCTGGAGTTAAAAGGATGTGAAAAGACCAAAAGAGGAAACTATAAGTGGTGCTGAATGTCACTGTATTTTTTTTTTTTTAAACTGGAAATGATCATTTGATGAATCATTTTGATTTCAATATGTATTTGTTGTCTTTTCAAGTTTAACTTTTAAGATTTTCTTTTTTCCTGCAATTGTTGCCAGTGGAAACAATTGCACTGACATAATAACATCCTTTTATGCTAAGCCCAACTTGTTGAACAGACTACATTCATAAACTTCTGCTCTGTTTTTCTGAATTTACAACAATTTACAACTTATCTCATAATTCCAGGAAAGGTTTTCTCAGGGACAGCTCTCAACACAAATCCCATAACTAACCTCCAGCTTGTTCCAGTGGGCCCAGGCAGGGATATCTTTCCCTGAGCCCTTGTTACTCAGCTGGAGAACCAGAGCAAGGGAGGGAGGTGTGACCCGTGCCCAAGGCCACATCCCTGTTCTTGGCTGGGACTAGAGAGACTCTGTTAACAGTGACTCCTCTATTAAACGTCTGTATTCTCACTGCAATGGATGATTATAAACTATGGTGAACCACTCATCTCTCACCTGCGTCCAGGCATAACCTCAACTGGACTATATAGTGCTTTTCTAGTCTTCCGACCACTCAAAGCACTTTTACACTACATATCTCATCCACATGCAT
Source organism: Argyrosomus regius (assembly GCA_946959425.1). NCBI lineage: Eukaryota > Metazoa > Chordata > Actinopteri > Sciaenidae > Argyrosomus > Argyrosomus regius. The sequence goes on from OX336900.1 coordinate 16,389,321, forward strand.
TCATACACTGATAGCATTGGCTGCCATGCAAGGTGCCAACTGCTCATCAGTTTTAGGAGCAAACCATTCATACGCATTCACATGCCGATGGTCTTACAATTTGGGATAGGGACACTTTGACATGCAGATTAGAGTAGCCGGGGATCGAATCGATCATACCTCCTGAGCCACAGTGTCCCTCCCTGTACCCAAGGATTTGTGGACACAGGAGGACGGCTGAGAACAGGCTTTTGGCTGTGGTTATGGGCCAGGCTGACGTCCTCCCTCTGGTTCTTCAATGGTGTATCAGGGAGTGAAGAGGTAGAGAGCTCCCCCTGCAGCTAAAGGCTGTCTCAGCGCCAGTGTTTGGGGCTTTGGTTCAAGCCAGATGCCTGCCTTTGTCCACTGGAGTGTGCTGGAGGTTGGTTATGGGTGCCTGCTGGAGCTATCTTGTTGATTCAGTAAAAAAAAGAAATGTTATCTCAGCCTGATTCTTTTCACCATAATTCACAAACGACTGATTGCACAGCAGACATTCTGACATGTCTTAGCAGGAAACTCGCAGGTGTATTTCACCTAATGGAACTGAGCCATTGTAACTGTTATTAAGGCCACCTGTGTTTTTACTGCTTGAAACTTGGCAGAATCAGTTGTGTGACTGGTTGTTGCTTTGAACAGCCAATCACACAACTGATTAACAGATAAAGACTATGGGATAACATGGCATTATGAAATAAACCGGTAACTGAATGGCTTTATGAAAGTAAACAGACACTGGAAATAAAGTCTGAACTAGAAATAAATGACCTATAATACAATAATATTATATTTTTTCTAATTTGGTTTCTACATTAACCTTGGAACACATCTTGTAGTTTGCCACCCCAACATTTCACTGTACATACAGTATTAAAAATACAAGTATGTGAGGAGGAACACAGAATAACATTTCATAAAGATGAACATGTTGAGTTTTTAAAATGTCTTGGACTGTTTTATTTCATGGTTGTACTGTACTATGTATGTGGTCTGTAATATTACATTACTTACTGTACATATATTTCATATCGAACACTTTGATTCTCCTGAAGTGTGCAAGGTTTAACACTGCATGTTTGCGGAGGGAGGAGCTCACCTGCAATCTCAACCCTGAAACATTTTAGTAAACAGTACAGCCTGAAGCAAGGCTCTGCAGACGGATAAACACCTGGCATCTCCTAGTACCAAGTTTCGGGTTAGTAAATCATCATGTGTGCTTCATGTTGACATCTAATCCTCTGTATAAACTTTCACTTTGGATTTTCTCAAAACAGCATCCAAGTTTAATTCCATTAAATGTTGGCAGCGCACGAAGAGCTGCACACAGATGTTTAGGTGGAGGTTGTACTAAACCTGCTGTCTGTTAGATGCTGCAGTCTAGTGGTGACAACAGCAAAATGCACAGAACCATCAAACACCCTGTTTGTTTTAAAGAAGTGGCATCATTAGGACAAAGGAGTCTATCATGAATCGATTCTGGATCTGACGACTAAACACTTAACAGAATGAATAACTTTATACAACAGCTGCTTTAGGTGAGTGACTGAAAAAGCATCAATATTTGAACACTGAATACAAAACACAACAGTTGTTTATTTATTAATGAATTTATTTTTAAAATGACTTCAAATACACGATGGAAAACTTGAGGAATTTTTACGCTGTGGCTACATTTCTCAACCTTCGTGGTTTCAACCATTTGTTCTTGAAGCTACTTCCATATTATAGGGAATACTGTTTTCCTGATCAAGGCACGTCCAAATCCCCCACAGGCCGAGTCACCAGTTTATCACGTACACCTGCGTATGTGTACCCAATGAACTAACTCGGTGTAGGTTCTTTGTAGCACTTTAATTACAGGAGAAAGACAGTGAACTGGTCTTGTGTAAACTTTGAAAAGGCAACAAAGACACAACAAAGACCCTCCTACAAAACCACAGAGGATCCCATCAGAAACAGGGCAAGGCCACAGTTACTGAGGCAGTTTGAGACAATGCTTACCAGCACTGATATTCAACAACTTAAAAATGCTTATTATAGGCAATTCAAGTAACATTCCTGGTACTTTAAGTGAAGTGAGTACAAAACATGTCTTGAAATACTTTTGAACTGATACCAATAAGATGAGTCAAGTGAGAAAAAGCAAAAGAAGCTAAATATTTTCTGCTCTCTGGATGTGGTGTGAGGACAGCTAACTCTTCCTACTGTAAATTGAAGGGGCACTCAAATAAGGCAAAACCGACACCGGGACCAACTAAAGCTGATGGAAAAAGCAGAATATTGGAATAATGTTTGTATTGGCTGAAAAAAACCTCTTTAAATCTTTAGAAAATTATACCAATGTCTTGTGCAACATATCCACAAATACTAATCTACATCGTATAATTCCTATATATCAGTTTATCCTCGGAATAGTGTTCTTTTCTCCATCTGTCACTGATTTGTCATCTTACAAAACAGCCGAAAATGGAAGGAAAAGTAAAGCACCAAAGAAATCCGTGCGCACGCTCACTTTAATATCTGTCCAGTCATTAAGTAAACTTGTATTAGGTAACCTTGTCAATATATATGAATCAAAAAAGAAGAGCTATAACTTCAGCAGCTTTAGAATTAAAACCATGGTGGGTGGTGAAGAGTAAAGAGGCGGTGAAGCACTTGGAAAACCTGTGATTATCTCCACTTTAAGACTTTTAAAGAAAACTAGAGGCATCCCAAATGTTGCATTCCTCTTCATCTCGCTTTGCTCCACCCGTTTTCCCTGTCCTGACCACACTGCCGTGGAAGACCCACGCCCCTCTGATTTGAAATGAGGGACAGGAGTTCAGGAGCACCCCTGATCTGATGCCACTCGAATTGGTCCCCTCCCCGTTCTCCTCCTCCTCCTCCTCCTCCATCTCCACCTCCTCCAGATCTCCTTCTCTTGCCATCCACCTGAGACTGAAGTGCATGTTGAAGCGTTCAGATGGAGGACTAGCGCTTTCCTTTGGCTTCTTCGGCATCTTTTTCTGATAGAAACATAGAGATTGTGTCAGGCTTTGAGTTTCAAAGAACGTGTTGGAAAGAGCGTGCCTCGACAACCCAGTAAAGTCTTATATGAAGCCAACATATTTGTTACCCACCTTCCACGTATGTTCTGGCCTTACATGTCAGGACACAGTGTGTACACAATAGGCGTCCTGTACATGTTCAAACAAATCTGATACAACAAATCCTCAAAGCTGACCTGAGAATAATGAATTACAATCAGAAGCCGTTTGCTCTGGAGCTCCCCTCACTGGTGTGAAAGCACCATTGTTAGTGTGTAACTTGCTCATTTAAAAGCATAAAGAATGCTTATTATATACACACACCTAGTTGTTGTGCTGAACTGAATGAAAAGTGACCTCGCTATTCAATTCAAAACAATCAGAAACAGTGATCAGCATTTGTGTACAGGTGTGTGTTTTCAGATCCTACAACTCTTCAGTATAACTTAACGGAGCTGTTTGGCGTGTCAACTGTTGCTGACCGTCTTCTCACCTTTCCTGAGTTCGTCTCTCTTCTTGGCGGCTTCCTCCCTCTGTTTCTTGATAATGGCCAATCTGGCCAGGTCGGCCCTGGCCTGGTCGGTCTTCCCCTCAAGATGGAGCTTCATGTAACGCTCCTTTGATTTCTGCTTCTCTATCTCCTCTCTGACAGAGAAAACAGGACACACACACACACATAAGACAAAGTGATAAAAATAAAAGCCTGATGTCCGTGACCAGGGTGTGATTTCAGAAGATAAACAAAATACACAAATTCAAACATTCCTTTCCTGAGTGCAACACCCACCTCTCTCTGCGAGACAGCTCTCTGGGAGCAGTGACGTCTACTTCAGTCACCTTCTTGCTCTTCTGAGACACACGGTTGGGATTTTCAATCTCTATAAGCCCCTCTACTCCACTCCTCTTCCTGGACTGTGTGCGAAAAGAAACTTCTTTGTAACATCAGTGAGACAAAAACCCACCAACAAAGCTGTTCTATATTGGCAGAGGCTGGTAAGATTTTTTTGTGCACCTGCTTCTGCCAGTCATTGTCTGGGTGTAGTTTATTCATCCAAAACATATTTAAACAGAGCCATTGCATTGTTCATTGTGTGTTTTCTTAATCCCTCTGATGACTGGCCAAAACAAACTTTTGCACATTTAGAAGGCAAGCAGGCACAATAGAGGAGTAAATTCCTAAAATCATTCAACCACTAAAGATTAACACTAAGGATAATTCTAAACCTGTACGACCGTGTTCAGCTCCTACCATCAAGCGTTAGACCAAGTTAAAACAACATCATAGAACATCACTCACCTCAGATTCATCTTCGCTGCTGCTCTCTTCCTCCGACTCTGAAGAGCTCCCTTTCTCTGCACCGGCGTTTGCCTCCTGTTGACACATACATATGCATTCAATCACGTCTGACCTCGTACCTCGAACTCCATGTCTGCCTTTAAAAAAAGGATGTTTCACTCACCAGCTCTCTCTGTGCTTTCATCTGTCGGTCAATCTCTTCGGGGTTGCTGAATTGCTTCCCTCGGCCCTTGTGGCCCTTTTTCCCTGTAACACAGTTGACAGAGAGAAATCATTTTCAGCACACGTTTATGTTCACAGCACTAACAACCGTACAAATACGCCTCCCTCGATGAAGCTTTTGTTGATACTGAGATGCGTGGTCTAAACTTAAACCACCAGCTGTGGTGATGCAATACTGGATGGCATTATGTGGTGCAGGTGTTGCTGTTATTATGTACACCCACAAAACACCTCTGTGAGATAAGTTTCCAGTACAGTTCAGAACTGCATTTAGAGTTATATATATATATATATATATATATAAGTGGATCTCATGTTATTACAGTGTGTGTGTGTGGTGAGAGAGGAGGCATGACGTTTGCTAAGGGCCAGCTCCCTTCACACTACCAAATGTCATGGCAAGTGAGTGTGTACAGGAACATGACGGCCGGACACGTAGCTGGTGGACACTCTCACAAAACATTAGTTGAAGTATCTGGACGTAATAACAATCACAGTCGACCAGCACGCAGAGTTAATAAATGTGTGTTAGTGAGCCGGAGCGGTCTCCAGTGCACATGGTAGTGGCGGCTAAACACAAGCGGCCACAATTCAAACCGTTAGAGCAGTTTTAGACGTTGAAATGACCAACAGGCGGTTAGCTGTGTTCGTGTGAAGACATTAGGTAATCACCACTGGTGTGTTTGTTGGCTTTCCTGCGTGGCTCATACCCGCAAATACACCCTGCTAACCGGTTAGCATGCTACAAGCTAAGCATGTGTGAGTTCAACGGGGATTCTTCAGCTAACAACTCGCTAGCTCAAATTAGCCGGCTAAAAATGTAGCATGTTACAAGAACTATAACAATAATACTCACCGCCTCGGGGCATTATTAAAAGTGATGTTTATACAAGGGAAGTCCGGTAATATATGGATGAATAATCTAATGGCTGTAGAGGCAACGCCGATGGTTTAAAGTCCCAGAAGAAAAGGCTAGAGATGACTTCGTCTCTCCCGCTGTCGGCAGCACCAACGTCGAAACAACTGCATTCACTCACGACAGCGCGCGCCTGCGCAGTTAGAACCATTCGACCAATCGATGCACTGCAGTATTTAACTGACATGTACGTCAACCAATCAGCGCAAGAGAAGACATCTGATTCATAAAAGACCGTACCTGCCATTGACAGGGACACTTAATTGATTTTTAATGCATGGTTTTATCAGTATGTGCAGTGCTACTGAAAATTAAATGTCTGGAGGGTACATTCTTACGAAAACATAGAGACTGAGACAAACTACATTCTACAAGGGATAGAACTATGGTCATTAAATCATAGTATAGATTATATTATCGTATAAAAGTTATATTAGTGATGCAGAAAGATACAAACACTAGATTTTCTATGCTGGTTGGTATCATATTAATAGCACATGATCATGATCTCATAGTAATGATGTATTATATCTTCTCTCAAAGTGGACCTTGAGATTTTTTTTGTTGTTACACTACTGTTTGCAAGGTCAAAATAAACTTACAAATGATTTATTTCTATATATGACTTTTGATTATACTATATATGACTATATCTTACGACTTGTTTCTATACATTTCTTATTTATGAGTCATTTCTTATCCACCTTGTGTATACAAGCTGCTGTGACACATGAATTTCCCCGGTGTGGGAATCTCATCTTATTGCTATTCACATATTTAATGGAGCTGAATTAGAAGTCAAAATATTTAACAAAATACTCTGTTCTACATTAAAAACTGAGCTTTAGATGTGTGTAGTTTGTCTTTGTCTTTTTGTCTTTCTCTGTCTTTTAGTGAATGTGTCACTGATTACAACTCAACAAAGTATTACTTCAATAAGCAGTAATATTGTAAAAACTGAATGAAAAACTGATTCCTCTTTGATGGATTTTACTTTTATTCTAAATAGAAAACACAGTAAATACAAAAAACTCTTAAAGAGAAACCGTCAGCTTTATACTAGCCATACAGATGTCAAAGATATAGAAAATGCTGTGTATTGAACAAAGAAGTTCACAGTTGTTTCAAATGTATAATGATTAAACAAATGCAAAACACGACAAATAAAAATCACTAAATCAGATTCAGCGGCAGCTGCTTTTCTATTAAAACACTTTCTCATTATGAGAAAGCAAGAGCACTTTTTTGTCATTTCTTCCTTCGATGTTGAGTCTTTATATCTTCCACTTCTTTCTCCATCAGGTGGTACTCGACGGTCGTCTCTGTCAACTAGAAGGCAAAGATTAAATTTCAGTTGTTCAACACTTAGTTAGATCAACCATTGAACTGGAAGTTAAGTGTATAATTAAAACGTATTAAGCATTTATAACAAAACCAAACAGTATTGGACCCGTGCTAAACCTATGTTGCAAATATGGTTATGAAGCCTGAGGGGGTTGATAACTGGACCTTTCACACATGACATAAGTTTTTTTCCTAGCTCAGTGTATAAGATATACACTATGTTGCATCTCTATTGTTACTGAGAATGTAAGGGCATAAACCAAATTTGCTCAGTTCTTACCATATCCAGGAGAATTTCAATCTTGAGTTTCAGGAGGTTGTTCTCTTCCTCCAGCTGTACATTCCTTTTCTTAAGCCGCTGCAATTCCCTACCAGAGGCATTCCCACCAGACTCTGGTTGCACAAAAATACATTTTTAGGATTAATGTTGTGTCGGCCATTCAGAGATCAACAGTGGTCAGCAGACATGCACAGCACTGGTCCTTGTCCAAGCATAATTCAGGTAATTACCTGTTATCCACTGTCCTTCTTCAAATTTCCAGCTTTGACCTCCGATGTTCATCACAGGGGGTCCATACTCAAGGCCCAGCTCGACTTCTCTTGTTGAACGATCCAACTGAAAGAGATGAGGAGGTAAACAAATCAACACCTTTTACACAATCTACATCTCAGCTATCTAAGAAAAACACGCTCTTTAAGCCGTTTGCTTTAGTTTAACCTCAAGGTATGTCCTATTGAGTGAGTGACAGAGTGACACAAACTACATTTGAACAGTGTAGTGTACTGATGGATAAGTAAGTACCTTGAACTCACCGTGTGAAGGCTGGACAGAGATGCAGATTTGCGAGGCGGTGTCTTCTTCGGACTGAACGCGTTTCCAAAGAGCGGCATCTTTAGTGACTTTTTAAGGTCCTGTGTAAAAGATATTACACAAATTGTAGTATTAATATATTAAAGATATCAATAACACGGAGCCACACTGTGTGTGTTTATCGTTGCTAACGGTACGCTACTGAGCTAATGCTAGGTGGCTAACACTCGCTAGGGGTGAGTACTACTCATACCTGACATTAAATTGAACCTGTCGGCTGCCTCACAGGTGGGTTAGTAGTTGTTGTGTCACTGAAAATAAACAGGTCATATATTTACCTCCATACAGACTATTTATTTAAATTCTTAACGCGGTGGTTGAAATTATTTTCTCTCCAAACAAAACCATGCTTGCTACTGCGCAAGTGTGAATGTTCCATTTGTCTAAAAGAGACAACACTGTGAAATAACGCACGGTTTTAATATAAAACAGTGAGGAAGGATTGCCAACACCAGCGAGTTTAGGATCCCAAAGAGTACCTCTGCGCTTGAATGTTCTACATAGTGTGTTGTATGCACTATTTTATAGTCAAAATCGCATTCGAGTTAACATAAACACCCCTATTTAGGAGAGATAATAGAATGGTCCATGTAACGTAAACGCATCACCATGGTGATCGCGTCACTTGGCCTTTCTAGACAGTTATATTCACGCCCACATTGTGTATTCAGAGAGATCAATTGAGAAATTTAGCATATCAAAATTAAGTTAACAAACAAGTCAATGGAAATGACAATGGAAAACAAGTCGCTATGAATAATGATATAAGTGACTGTGACCCCGCCCTTTCTTTATACAGCCCCAGTGGCCTAATGGATAAGGCACTGGCCTCCTAAGCCAGGGATTGTGGGTTCGAGTCCCATCTGGGGTGGTTCCTTTTTCTCTGTGAAAGAGAACTTTATATGCGGACCATTCAGATGGCAACTATGGAGACGAAAAATATTTCAATTAAGTGAAATTATCAGCAACCGAAAAACACAACCTTCATCGACGCAAGAAAACACACATTTCACCGTCCCTCGCCGCACAAGTAACCATAACAACAACGATTTAATAAGATTAATTATTGAGAAACATCACTGACCGAGAGTAGGCTAAGATAACAGCTAACATAGAGAAGAAGAGCTTCAAAGTGTTCGTACCGTTAAGCACATCGGCTGCATCGGTGCAAACTTACCGTCAGAAACATGGCTGTAGTGTGGTTGTAGTAGTTAAACTAATGTATCCAATATAATTCAGCTAAACCTGCTGTTGTTTATGCGGCAATAGCATATGGCAAACAGTTCATGCTGTCACCTAGCTACATTGTATATTAAGCATTCCATTCCATTCTATTTACTCATCTATTCACATGTAATTATTTTCCAAATTTGACATAATAATTGGCCTTAAAATACCACCTGAATATATGTTTAAGCAATTACTCTTTAAATGATTATATTTACTGGGAGGAAACAGTAAATTTACATTCTACCTTTATGTCAATAAAGTATGTCAATCATATAATAATATTATTTTACATAATGTGTGTGTCTGTTAACAGTGTGTGCTGGTGTGCTACCCAGAAAAGTGTGACCTAGAAAGACCGCGTGATGGAGACAGAGTGGGGAGCCTATAGTTAATTGAATCACACCTTCTTCCTGTCTGGGTACCTGGGAAGTTATGTCTCTATTGGGTGAGTGTCACAGTTCTTGTAGTGAACTGCAAATAAAACAAACTCTTTGAGTCAGTTACAAGTTCACTATCACATCATGAATACACCATTGATCGATTGAAGTTTTATGTTCTAGATAATGAATGAGAATCAGAAAATAGCACCATATATTCTGTTTATAGCATTCTTTCTCTTTAACGAGGCACAGCTAAAGATGCCCTCACCCATAAATGATGAGTCATGGGTGTCCGCCGGTCAGCATCATTTTAAACATGCAGCAGTGAGAGTCTGTTTTTACACTCATTGATGAAAATTGACTTGACTGCATGTCTGTGGGTGTCTGTGAGCAAATCTATTCTATAGCCTACATTCATTTTATATCAATCAGTTACAATTAACAAGCAATCTTTTGCAAATTATTACATTTTAAAACAATCTTGCAAAACAAGTGAAGGTCACTTTTACTCACTAAGTGTTCTGTTTCATTTAGCTTTGTCTCACTGTCACACGGTCATGACTTACTGCAGGACAAAATGACATACTTTAAATGCAAAGAAAAATAACTATATTCTGTATGACTATGTAGAAATAATCTGTTCAAAATCCACCAGTCACTTGATCGAAGCATGACAGTAACATAAATTGTGTGTTCACTTCTCTTATTTTTTCTCCATAGACAGGTGTTTAATCATTACTCCAATGTATTCACAAAGGGCGAGATGGCTTTCCTCTGAAAAGGTTTTTAAGATACATACTCACATTCAAGATCATACCTACATATATTGGCAGAAATAGGTCTGATTCTGGCTTTATCTTTTCTACTTCAGCTACAGACAAACTGCCTGTAGAACTTGCAAGAAAGTTTTCATGGAGAGTTATTATGTCCTACAGTGGTTAATATGCTTTTTAGCTAAGACTTACGTACTTTTATTTAATGTAAAAATTCATATTTTAGGATATTGGTTGATGCATTAGTGTCAGCTTCACCAGTACTGTCTCTTGTCAAACACTAGAGTCTATCCTAAATGCAAAAATGACATTTACACATGCAATGATTGATGAATTCTGGATTTAGGACCAGTGGGCCAGAACACAAGTGAAACAGAGGTGATCAAGAGCGACCCCTTCTGGAAGCATCTGGGACAGATCTTGGCCCAGCTGGACGGACTCCATGCCGGAGCTGCACAGTGGGGCCAAAAGCAAACACAGAGAGGTGTGTGTGTGTTGAAGAGGTGGTGAGAGAGTTGTCACAGTATCATTTCATTCATCTCTGCCACTTGCTCCCTCCTTCCTGCCCAGCCTCCATCAGCGCTTGCATTCCAGTTTCTGAATGGTGTCGGCAACCTACTGGCCCTCGTCCCGGTTCTGACGCCTCGCTCCAGCTCCTCCACAGGGACCGGTGCTTTCAGGATGCCAGGCCACTGCACTGCTCTCATTAAAGTTAGGCTGAGCTCATTTGGCTCACTTAGGAAGCCTCAAAGTAGGAAGCCTAATTAGTTTTATTGTCTGCCCTTGTGCATGGGGTTTCCTCCTCTAAAATGTCGGTCAGTGAGTGTAAAAGGCCACTGTGAGGGCAATATTTTGTCTTCCATCTACACCCATCTACAAAGAACAAATAGAGGTGAAGACTGCATTGGCTTCACTTCACAGCTATGTCACAGCTAGGGTGCTAGGTACATGCCATTGACCTTGTGAGGCAGCTGGACTCGCAAGATCATGTAATCTAATAAACCATTTGGCACTGTCAGGTTAACGCGCCCCGACTAGTAAGGTTGTCTGACACACACATTTTCCTAAAAGAGGCCTGACGTAAGTAAAGTTGGCAAAAGTGAGATTTACAGCTTGTAGATGACACAGTGTTTTCTGAGTCCATGACCTGAATTTTGTTTGAGTCTGTCAACCTACAGTGCTCAAAGCTCAGCTTATTTGTCAAAGCCATGAACTGAGGTGAACAGCTTGTCCTTAATCCACATAGTTTTCATCTTGGAAAATATAAACACTGACATCAAGGACTTAACCCAAATCCTCAATGAACATTCTCTACCGAAAGTAATTCTACTGCGAAGCACACAGCTTAGTCAGTGACGAGCAAACATCCTCCGCAGTGTGTGTGCACCCAAAACAGAGCCGTATGTAATGTATTACCTCTCTGTCAAGTCAGGGGAGGCTGAGCAGTTTCATGAAGTGGTCCAGGCCATAAAAATCCTCTTACAGGCTCCATTGCTATCGGAACACAAGTGGCTTTAAAGCACTATTTTTAGAGGCAGTCAGGGTAAGGATATCACTTCAGTATATTAAAATAAAGAGATGAAATACGCTCCTGCCACTGGAGGTGGCTCGTGACCCCTGCAGTCTTCTCAAGCTGCTTTCTCTTTGACAATGTGAAACATTTAACACACACAGCAGATCAGGGAAAACAGAACAAGATAAGATATAATATAAATACTTCATGTAGAAGATTGTAAATTCATTATTAATAGTAGCAGCAGCAGAAATGGGAGTAATAATAGCAGTCCAGAGATTGAGCACACCCTTCCTCTCCAGTGTGTCCTCATGGGTAACGCACAACAAGCAAGGCCTCCATTTCTACGACAGCAGGAACTATGATGCAGTCAAAGCTGCAGTATTGAAGGTTTATGAGTCCCTGGAGCCTACAGGCAGTGATTTAAGTGTTTCAGGGAACAGGATACACACACTCATGTTGAAATTACACGTGATCTTGAGACATTTTAATCGCTGGCGAAGAATTGCGCAATTTGATGGAACAAAAATCAAAAATTGTGTGCCTCGTAATATGTTTTAACACACAAGTTTTGTTTCCTGAGATGTTGACAGGTGACAGAGGTCAGCAGTCCTATCTTCACCTACTAGGGTTGACTGTCGTACTTTGAATAAACCTAATCAATAAAGGTCAGTAAACATGATCCTAACTCCTTGTAATTACTGCCAACAGCAAGATCATTGTATGGATGGTGGAAATATTCCTCTGCCTATGATGTTTATTATTGATAGCAGCAGTACGATTGTAAATTTATTGTGATTCTTCCAGGTCATTGGAAGAAAGAGTGCCCTGCACTCAAAAGCAAAATCCTGGTCTAGTGGTGGACAATTTGCCCCTTCTGTACGCAAGTCAGTTGGTCGTCATGTTGGGTTGTAGTCCAACACTGTGAACAAGCAGTGTGACTATTCAGCATTTATCTCTGAAGGGATTGTATTGCTTCTAGGGTCAGATAAAAAAGTCCTTTGCTACTGACACGGGTGACACTGGTGTTGATTGAGGGATGGGTTTGGTTCCCCTCTTTATTCTGCTTCACAAAATAAAGCTGGTCCCTGGTTTGGTGTTAGTCTGACCAGTAGAAAAAATGTGTGAAATGTAACGTTATAGTAAAATGATTAGGTTGAAAAGTAAATAAAGTCCAAAGTGTGTTTCTACTACTAGATGATGGTGTATGAGGTAATTGATTGTTTTGTTTAAACCACAAGATAATATGACCTCCTCATGGTTCCCTGTAAAGAAACATAGTTGCTCCTGTTTTCAGCACGTCGACGCCTCCTCCAGGTTTAGGAGGCTGTCATGGGAGGTTAACACAAGTTATCTGGAGTTTGCGGGCTAAACAGTGAAGATCTTGAGTGAGTCAACTCAAATTTGCTTCATGTCTGGGGCTGCCAGTGTTAATAAAAAAGACAATTAGGGGTTTATTGGGGTCTTGGGGAGTCCACTCACCTGCTTGGCCCCACTTCTGAGCTGTTGTCGTAGCTCAAAACAGTCAGAGGCATTGTCTGACCTAATTACACTGAAACCAGAGGCCCTTTTTTGTGTTGCTACTGTCACGCCTGACTGATTTTCATGTCTAACTGCTGGTCCCTGTTAATTAGACAAGAATGGGCCCAAGTAATTATGTCAGATCTTGTAAGGAGTAATGAGGTATATCATTTTGTCAAGTAACTTTTGGAGTTGGGTGGCCTCTCTCTCACGTCTCCCAGAGTATTTTCCCCATTACACGAACAACACATCAGCACATGTGGCACACTCAACAAACTGAATAGCTTAAGTACAGAAATGGAAACTATAGAGCCCCAATGGCATAAAGTTATTGCTCTAATTAATCACGAGTGGCACATTGTTAGGAGATTGTTTTGTTTCTTCAACTTAATGATGTTTTCATCAACAGCTGATTGGTGACCTGGCTCTTCTTAATTGCTGAGCTCTGGTAAACTACAATTAGCAATGATTAGCAATGAGAAGAGCCTCGAACAGAGGGATATCAAAGAGATATCAAATTTGATGTATTTAAAAGGATAACAGATTACGCTGATTGCTGTTGGTCAGCATTGGTCAGCATGCTATAGTTAATGTAATCATAAAACAAATCATTGGACAGATTAACATTTTAACTCGATGGTGGCGCCAGAGGAAATGTCAACGTATCACAAATTGAATTACAATTCCCTGAAGTGGACATGAATGTTTGTACCAAATCATCATCACAGCCATTCAGATTTTACCTCAACAGTTTTTACTTGAAACCACATGCCTCATTATAGTGGCGCTATTATCCTCTGGGAACCATGAATGTCTGTGCAAGATAAATGAAAATGCTGGAAGCACTACAGGATAAGTCATTTAATTCTCATGATGTCATTAATCTGAGAGCCAAATATCATGACAGTCTGTCCAAAACTTTAGATTTTGGACTGGACCAACGTGGTGGACTGACAGACCAACATTGTCACCTGAACTATGCCAGTAGTCTGGCTAAAAATACCCCACTTATACAAACAAATGAACTCAGACATGTGAAGCATGCAACCAACAATGTAACTGAAAATATCTTTCTTATTATTCTTCTCATTGCTTCAGACAAACATATGTATCTATCAACTGATTTATTCATGATCATATTTGTGTAATCCAGAGTATATTCCATTTAAATAGATTTTGAATTGCATTATCTTTGAATCCTCCGTCCCTCTTATCACAATAGATCTTTCCTTCTGTCATTAGTGCATCACTGCAATAGTGAGTCCATGCATGTTTTGTATGTTTATTTAAGTAATTCAACACAGGTTAAGTTTATTTGAGTAATAGGGAGTTAGTAGGAGGGGTGAATAAGAACAGACAAGATGAAAATGAAACTTGCAGAAAGGCGTGAATGGTTGTCTTGGTCTAGGACTAAAACCCTGACTATGTAAAAATTCACGCGACAAGTTTCCATTGAGAATTAGCAGACTCTCAAACAGACCATCCGTCTCATTACACAACACTTGTGTGTGTTAATTGGGCAGCTGCTTTGATCTTTTACGTCATGTTGCTATGGGAGGGCAGGGGAGAACAGGACAGCGTGTTCTTGAGACTGACAGTCCTCTAATCTCCAAGCAGCCTCTGCTCTCAAGCTCCCTGCCCTGCCAAACTGTTGTGGTAGCCTGCAGGCAGTTAACACAAGAGCCTTTACCTTTGCGCGTGTTTTCATTTCATTTAAATCGAGTTAGGTCAGAGGTTTATTGTCTGTGCAAGTCACTGAACTCCGGAGCCAAAAGTTTATCTTGATTCTTCCACTAGGCACATGAAAGACTGATCATGTTGTTTTCCTGCGTCATGTTCATGCCAGAAGCAATGCAACTAGAGTAAGACTAATACTGTAACTCGATCCTGATATTGTTCTTTTATTAAATAAAGCCACCACACTGTAGTGACCCAAACAGAGTATGTTTTTTTTGGCACAAATCATGCATGTCTTATGTCAAAGTTAACACTTCAAAGGTTTTTAGATTTTGGGTTTTGATCTGAAAGTTGAGAGAATGTGCTTGCAGAGACCTGATGTATAGATAGGTAATCCATCACACAAACAGTTACACTGTGGAACACTGTGTGGGTGTGATGTTATATGTGGTATCTGGAGGATGGTTCTGCTGAATATTTCTGTTGGCAGCCAGCTGACAGCTTTTAAGCCAGGCTAGCAGCATGTTTTAGTCCAGACTGATATAATCAAATTTTTCTACTGGATGGATTGTCATGAAATTTTATAAAGACATATAAAGACATGGTTCATTGTACCCACAGAATGAAGCTTACTGAGTTTCACGATCTCATCTAGAACCACCAGGTCAACATTTTTTAATTTGGTTTATGACCAAATACCTGCAGTATTAATTATATTCCCTCTCAGCCTTAGCTGGCTTTAGGTTTATCCTAATTAGCATAATTTCCATACGGTCACGCGCCTCAACAAAGGCGATGACTATTGCTGTGCCTAAGTACAGCCTCACAGAGGCGCTCGTGCTGCTACAGACTCTAGTATCCAAAACTGCTGCAACAGTAACGCACCCCCACACTATCACATTGCCATCTCCTCCTCTGTGCTTCGTGGTGGGAACCACACATGCAGATATCATCCGTTCACCTTACAAAGACACAGCGGTTCGAACCAAAAATCTGAAATTTGGACAAATCAGACCACAGTACTGATTTCCACTCATCTAATGTACATTTCTTGTATTTCTTGGCACATACAGTTCATCCAGTCCATCAATAGTGGTTTATTTGCAGTAATTCAACCATGAAGGCCTGATTCACACTGTCTCCTCTGAACAGTTGACATTGAGTCTGCTACTTGAACTCAGTGAAGCATTTATGTCAGCTTTAATCTGATGTGCTGTTAATTGGCGATTTCTGAGGCTGGTTACTGTAATGAACTTATCCTCTACAGCAGAGGTAACTCTTGGTCTTCCTTTCCTTGGGCGGCCCTGATGACAGTTAGTTGAGCAGTTCTTGCCATAATATGGATTACTACAGTAGCTGAATTGGGCAATTTACTGTATGCTAACACTGCCTCTATATATAGATATTGCCCATCCTACTACCAACCATTTTATGTGTAAATCTACAACTAGAGTGGGTGTAATGTGAGGTAGAAGAGATACGGAGAAGACCAGAATCCTCCACAGTAGATGTAACAATAACTGTATTCATCATATTTTACATCCTGAAAAGGCTTCAGAGATATGACAAGAAACTAAAACACATAGCAACAGGATATTGTTGCTATTTTCAGACTGTAAACAGCATGACTAAAAGTCAGACTGGTTCTGTTTGAGACTACGAGACCTCTAGTTCAAGGACCATCTGTGTAAAACCATCTGTTGCCGTAACAACCTGAGACCAGGGAGCCTGCATCCAGGAGTTGCGATGAGAATAAAGTCAGAGGTTATGAAGCACATTAGTGTCAAAGTCAATTTTAAGATATGTACTCGATTTCAGGGGATGGATAAAAAGAGCTGTTGTAAAATACTGTATTATATATTATTTATATGTTCTGGGGAATAATCTTTTGTTCTTTCTCTTGCCAGCTCACTAAAACATTTGCTAAAGAGCACTAAACACAGAGTACAGCTGATCAAAGATCAGAGCTTAAAATATATACACTGGGGTAATCGTCCTGAAAAAGCTGCTAACGTGGAAATCATTTTGTTATTCTAGAGCTGTCTTCAGACACTTTTCCACTCATAAGAAAAAAAAGTAGGGAAAATATTGAATCCTTTTCGTTTCTGGTTTTACAAAAGGTAACATTTAATATCATGAGCCGTATTATGGAGGTTTCATGGAGGTTTTGAATTACCCTCCATTAATGGAAACACAAATTGCTTAATGGGTGTGCACAATATCTCTTTGATATGTGAACCATATTAAATGACCTGGCTTTCTTATTTTTACTCACTCTTTCCTTTGTGCCCTTCTTAATCATTTCTGTGTCATGGTACAGGTGATGGACTACCAGATGGCTGTCCAGCTGGTTGCAAAAGCAGGTGGGGGGGGGGCTTATGTCTGTTCTCATGGCAATCCTTAAACCTTTCAACTCATAAGGGTCTCTAACACACCTACAACTTTCACTTCTTCACCACAAGGCCTACACCGCATCAGCCATGACAGAGGCATGACATCCAGACAGAACAGGTCATGTGTTCCTGTTCAGTGCATCAGGATCTTCAAATGATTTGTCACAACAGTGAATATTCTCCTGGCGCACCTGTGATTATGGGCACAATGTAAAAGCTTGGCAAAAAAGTTTAAATTCTTAGACGTTGTGCATTATCACAACTAAAACCACAATTAAAGGGTCAAATGCAGACACGAGACAGTCCCATTGGCTTAATTTTTAATTGTCAAATGAGCAGTCCATTTGAATTTAGTGTTACCGTCATTTATTTTAATGACTGAGCCAGACAGACACCAGCTTGATTGTTTGTGATTAAACTATTGACTAATCTATTAGTACATCATCATAAAATGCATTTTGAAATCAATTAACTTGTTTCTACTGAACAGCACCCATTAGACACAGTGAGATGTTCCCGTTAGAGTCACTAAAGCTCTCATTTCTCAGCATCTGTCCAAAAGTGGCAGCATTATGACAGTGTGCTCTGATTTAACATGAAAATTATGGATGATTTATCTGCCGTGTCTTCACAAACTGTGTAAAATTTCATTCCACAATTTAATTATTTAAATTTTAGCCATCAGGGAAATGTAATAAAAATATTTTAAAATTTGCTGTAGTTCTTCGGTTCTGTACAATCAGGTTACTCAGGTTTACACGGTGTTGAACGAAATTATCTGACTGACTTAATGCAAATATTTACAATAATTAAAGTCGTCACATATTGTAAATTGTGGTGTGTTTTCTCTTTTATTTAGTATTCATAGTAGTTTTACAAAAACTACAAGACCCACCTCTCTTGGTCTTTGTCAAGTTTTTCAGAGAACAACACCAAACACGAAA
The DNA here is from genome assembly GCA_946959425.1 of Argyrosomus regius. NCBI lineage: Eukaryota > Metazoa > Chordata > Actinopteri > Sciaenidae > Argyrosomus > Argyrosomus regius. The sequence continues at coordinate 16,407,446 of OX336900.1, forward strand.
ATGGGGCAACTTTTCCTTTCAAAATAAAACGTTAAGTTTTGTTTTTAATAAAGAGCCGTTAACACAAACACCTATAACTCATTTAATACTTACACAAGTAAGTAATAAGCATGACAGATCAGGTGAATATAATTCAGGTGACATACTGTATATATTTAACTTTGGTACTTTGAAGGAATACAATGCATGCTACTTGTTATTAGCTATTTTCTTTACCAGCAGGCTGACAACTCAGGATACATTTAAACCAGCAATTAGTCCAAGTCACTGCAAAGAATATGAGACAGAAATAATTCATTTGTGACCTGACAGTATGTATGCAAAGCAAAGAGGTCGTTAATTAATAAAATTACAATACATTTTTAAAGTCCCATACACACGAGGCTTGGGTTTGCTGCACAAATGAGCCACATAACAAATGAACAGTTTGAGTAAATTGCTTTACTTACGTCATACACACGATTTATGTTGAAGGAAGACGACCGCGCGAATGGAGCTTTTATTTTGAAAGTGCTTCTCGGATGTAGTATTTATCATTTCCGGACACTTGACGCGCTACATCTGTGAGTGTGTGCGGTCTTGGGGCGGAGCGTCCTCCGACGGTGAGGAGAGAAAGAAGCCGAGGCAGCAGTGGACACGGACGGACGCCCTCGCTCGTCTTCACTTCGTGTCTAACGGTTTCCAAATGGCATCGACAGCGGACGACCAGCGGGAACCGGCGGACGTCGCCGCGCTGTCTCCGCACCACGGCTGCCAACACCACAACAGCAACAACAACAACAACAATAACAACAACAACAAAGACAGCGAGGCGGGAGAGAGCGCGACCTCCGCGACCGCCTCCAGCACGACAGAACCCGGCGGGACGACGACGCAGAGCATCGGTAACGGCTCGGTCATCAACCCTACCGGCGGGAACAACGGGAAGTGGGTCCGGCTGAACGTCGGCGGCACGGTGTTCCTCACGACGCGGCAGACCCTCCTCAAGGAGCAAACTTCGTTCCTGTACCGGCTGTGCCAGCAGCAGGACCTGCACTCAGACACGGTGAGTCCGGCCAGGACACCTTAATCAGTCCCGGTGAACGGAGCTTCACTACAGGCGAGAAATGTTCATTAGTTTGGGGCTCAGCACGCCTGTAGCACTGAAACTACCATTGACCTTACTCAGTTACATTAAAGTAATGCCTTAATGTGGCTAATTTAATGTTTTGTTATGATATTTATACAACATTTATAGTGTCATATACATTATAATAGTGGTAAGAGTTTTAAATACAGACAAAGCTGGAGAAAACCAACAATAACATTGTTATAACATTCCTGTAGTGACTCATAGTTACACTCATAGTGAGTTTACACTGGTGTGTGTGTTTTTTACCTTGTGGTTACATTGTTGTACCCTGACAGGTGGTCAAAGTCTGGCTTGATAAACATTAGTTTTATCCCTATAACACATATCACCATGACTTATCACGGCTGTGTTATTAAAGGTGAATTTTCTGCAACCTGACTAAAATATGTGTGCAGGTCAAGGCATGAAGTAAAGCCAGTTTTGGCCTCCCTGATAGAAAATTAGTATTTACATGTATACATATAAGAGAACCTGAATGGTAAAATAACAAATGCATTATGTGTTATGATGTTTTCATCCCTTAAAGCATCACAGTAGCCTTAAATAGACTAACTACCCTATACGATAACTGTGTTATCTCTGTGCAGTTTCCAGATCCTATTACTCTAACTTCGTTTAGGGTTCGCGCACGCCTGCGTTACTTGTCTAATGAAGGCCGATATACTGTATATATGCAGTATCTCCCACTCTTTCTTTGGTTTTTTTTTTTGTGTGTGTGTGTGTGTGTGTGTGTGTGTTTCAGCATCATTTTGTGGTGTGAATGTAGCTCGGGTCAGATGGATGAACACGTGCCTGCTCTTCTGCAGGGAGCTGCACAGTCAGTAGCTGTACAGCTGGCATCTTATAGAGAGAGAGAGAGAGAGCGAGAGATTGTGTGTCTCCCAGTCACATGTAGACTCAACACATTGGAAGAGCTCATGAATGATGCAGATGTCTATTATGCTGCAGCCTTTGATATGCATGTGTGTGACAGATAGAGAAGGGTGTCATTCGCAGACTGGAGTCTGCTGTAAGTTGACACTTTTCGGCTGTCAGGTGAACTCTTACTTCCAAAATGTACACTGTTTTAGCATCTGTAAGAAGATCAGCCATAGGGTGTGAGCCGTGTCTATATATAGATATATTGTTTTGGTCATTGTGCCTTATGCCTTTATTAGCATAGTACAGAGCCGGCAGGAAATGAGTCATTTTCTAAGCAACAATGGCAAAATTGGACTAGTTCGAGCTTTCAGCTTTCAGCCTTCAGCTTTTTCTTCTGTGATAGTAAACAGAATATTTTTGGTGTCTTGATCATTGATCCCATAAAAAAACAAACATGTGAAGACCTTGTGGCGTCTCTTGCTATTCGCTGACATTTTATGGACTAAACGCTAAAATTAATTGTTGGAGTCGATCATGAAAATGGTAGTTAGTTCCAGCCCTAGTCAGGTCAAATCTTATAAATAAAATGTATTTATATATTCCATAATGACAAGGGCTTTACAATCTGTACAGCCTACAGCACCCTGCATGTTTAGACCTTCAATTCAGATACGGGAAAACTCCCAACCCCCACCCAAAAAAACTTTAATGAGGAAACAGGAGGCGATCCTTCTGTCAGGTTTTTGGAAAATCAATTGTTTATGGATAAAATAACACAATGTCAGTTCAATTGAAATGAAATATATTAGAAAAAATCAGGATACTGCATCATATTTTGCTTAAATCGTGTTTATTGATTTACAGGATCACTCATAATGGTCTAATATACTCAGAGATAATAAAGCACATCACAGACTGATTGCATAATCATCATCTCACAGTATACATCGTCATATCACTAAACCCTAATCGGCTTGTGTTTAGTGTCAACACCGTGTGTTGTAGAGGTTATCCAGTGGAGGGTTTCAAACCGTGTCATGTGTCTGTGGTTTGCAGGAGACAAACCTCAGTAGTAGAACTAAACCAAAAACAACCACCAAAATAAAGGTTGGGAGGTTCTTTACCCGCGAGCAGCGCTGACTTTTCCCCTGCTGCACCGCCAGGCTCTGTGGAAAGAATATTCCCATGTGACCTTCAGCTGCGACCTGTCAGGAGCTCCCTCTGCACTGCCTTAAGACGCACAGCGACACACCAAATCTCACTCTGCCTCCCTCACACATGCACGAACACACACCTATATCTCTTCTTCCCTTCCCTCATCCCCGTCATCATCGTCCTCCCGTCCTCTCCTCGTCCTCGCTCTCAGCAGCTGACTCACCGTGAGCGCTTATCGCACGTTTGTCCTTTTTACTCGTCTGCGTCTTTTTTTTTTTATTATTTCTGCTCTTTATCACACACTCTTGAGTCTCGAGAGACGCAGAGAGACTTAATTTTAGTGCTTTTATTTTCTGGCTCTATCACACTGCTGTCATCCTGAAAACATGAAGTGAGCTGCAGGCGAGGCTCTGAATCATCTGTGAGGTGTGACCTACCAACATGAGAAGCGTCAGAGCTGCTTTTTGTCAGGCATCTGACAGCCTGAGTCGCTATTTAGTTTATACTTTAATAGATGGTTCACTAGAGATGATGCAAGTGTATATTTTTACCAGAGAGAGAGACATGTCAGGTTATTATAAGGTCTGATTCCTTTGTATTATACTCAGAGATTCTGACTTTTAAGTCAAGAACAAAACACTGGTGGCTGGAGGATTTTACAGAACAAAAATATGCATGTGGCTGAGGTCCTCAGATGTATGCAGCGCTGCAGGAAAATGTAGTCCGGTTAGATGCACACTGTGCTGCTAATTAGTTCTGTTTGTAAGTCACAAGAGTGATTACAGTAGGAATGTAAAATCAGAAGGAAAATGTGTTTTTATTCAGAGGTTTTTATCCTCAGAAGCCTCATGATGAATACAAACAATGTTTCTTTGAATCAGTATGTACTGATCTCAACAGCTGTGAATGCACTCAAGCATAATTGATGACAGATTGGATGCACAGTTGAATTATCATTTTCCACATGCAACTTTATCTGTCTACAAGTTCAGTTTATTCGTCTCAGCTCAGCAATCGTATAAACACATTAAAGTTTATGTCACAGACCAACCAGTACCAGCACCAGCTGACTATACAAACACCCCACCATTACAGATAGAACCTACACAACAATAATTGTAGTAAGATCACTAGACGCCTCACCTGAAATGAGTTATTGTTGCTTTTCTTCAGGCAGTCATTACTAACTAAATGGATCAGGATCTGGGTGGTTCACCGCCTCTGCTAAACAACTTTGGAATCAATCATTTGAACACACAGAAAAATCCTGTCACAAAACTAGGTCAGGGAAAGCGTGAAGTGCATATTGAAGTGTCTTTGAAAGAACTCAGCGAGCCAGCATACACTGTCCCAGCAGGCATCGGGCTGGAACCAGCCTCTGCTCATGTTGTTTGGTATGCAGAGCAATTTGAAGCTAAATTGCCTTTTCCACCAACATGGGACCAGTTTCGTTCCGTTTCGCGCGCCGAATCAGAGCGTTTTGAGCAAAAATAAATTGGTTTGGAACCCAAGAAGTTTGTTCACAGTGCAAACCAAAAGTGTGTCATACTGTACAGGTTGTTGTGCAACGCCCACGGTAGATGCAACCTTGATTACAATGGTTACACTCATAACTGCTGGAAATATGGGCTGCTTCCTAGAAAGCACCAAGCTTCCAAGAATCCCGAACAGCTTTTTGGTAGACAAACAGCACCAGAGGAGCCGTTCATCCTGTGTGTTTTCGTCTCTAACTCAGGCAGAGAAGCTGATTTTATCCGCACTGGAGTCCCCCTCTAATCCGCTGACGTTCATGTGTTTCTGCTCAGGGCTTCTCGGCTGTTTTTAAACCCACATGCACACAGACTGTCTGCCCGTGTTTGACTGTTTTAATGAGATTACCAGCACCTCAGCTGCCCTGCCCCCACACACAGAACCAAACCCAGAGCTATCTGCCGTTAATACGACCCGAGCTGACCGCACGGCGTCCCAAGCCAATTACATAATGTAGCTAAGACTGAGCTTTAATGATGCTGGATGATGTTAGCAGAACAGGTGTAATGCAGCGGCCGGTTACAGACTATAGCCACATAATCGTATTACCACAGATTTTGTGATTATCAATGGTTTAATTCATATTAAATACCCAGCGGATCATACAGGTGAGTTGTGATGGCCTGATGCTTTAACCTGGGTCGTCTTACATGGACACGTTTAGATTTCAACATGGATTCCACCACAGGTCTGGACTCGCTTTATCACTTTATCTGTACTCTGAGATCTAATGTGAGGCGTTGGCAGGGACAGTGAATATGAAAAACATGTTAGAGCAAAGGTTTCTATTTGAATAAATAGTACAGAGTTGTGTGGATTTGTGTGGCTACACAATAAAAGCTTTTTAGTTTAGTTTAAAAAGTTGACATTTATCACCACATTTTTCCTCAACTGATGCCTCTACAGTATATGACCTACAAAAACAAACAAGACCAGGAGTGAGAGGTTTGGCTGTTTCTTTAATTCTTAATGCCACCACCATGTGCCAACAGATCCGATTTGGTGGGATTCCCCTTGAAATCCGACAAAACAAGGCGGTGAAAACACTTTTGTAAACACACTTTTGTCCACATGGGCCACCAAAATCTACACACAATAAAAGTTCCTTGTTACGGCTTTAATTATATGAAGACAGATGGAAGTAATATCGGTTGCAGGTGGGTGGGGGGAAAGCAGCAATTATATATTGTATATATGTAAATATGTGGCTGCCACATTTTTCCATATTGATCAAGATATATGCTTTGTGGTAGGAAATGGATGAATATGTTGACATTCAAGCCAAAACCTGTTGACTGACTGGCTGTTGTCATGTTTATTTCTGCTGTGTGATTGTTGGGTTGTTAGATCTGTCCATATCGGGTAAAAAAATGTCCAGTTTTTCAGCATAAATCTGATCACGATAGAGATCATTTCAGATCAGAGATCTAGTTTGAAGAATTCAACGTTTACGAGCCTTTTTAGAACATCCAAAGAATGCATTTTTCTAAGGAGGCCCCCGGGAACCTTTATTAATGCACAAAGCTGTTTCATTCACCGAGGGAGGAGGAGAAGTTCATAAAATCAAATGTGTTTATCAGTGCGGAGCAGCCGCGATGCCTCCTACATCAAAGATGTCTCCAACACTGAGAAGTCAGTGGTTCAGCCAGACCATCTGTGATGCCGGCGATGATAAATTAGGCTGATCCCTAATTAGAAATCACACTCATGTCCAGAGTTTTTTTTTCACAACTCTTGCACCCCTTTAGATCAGAATTATATGTCATTATCATTACAGCATCTACATCACAAGGTGTGTATGCTGCAATGTGATAAGTCAAATAAGAGCCACTGTGGTCATTAGACAATTAAATGCGTTTAAGTTAGCTTTTTTTATGGCTTGTTGTAAAGTGCAACAGTTTAGTCTTTCCTTGTAGTATCAAACACACTGTGGCAAACACCAGGATGATGTTGCCATAAGGAAATAATGAACTATAACTTCCCATCTTTAGGAAAACTTTCTAAATATTTATCTAAATCCTTGACAAAATATATAAAATACCATGCCAGGACTTTACAGTAAGTGTAAGATGCCCTTGAATTGATCGATGAGTATTGATTGGATGAGACTGATAGCTAGGTGTCGTGTTGAATCAACCAGAAAATTGAACGACTGCCCTAGTTTCTCTTAAACCTGCCTCTTATTGAACTATTTCCAGATGAAACTACAAAGTTAGACACGCCATGCATGTACAATTTTCACTTTTTTAGTATCCTTCAGCCCCGATGTTCGCACATGCTCAGGCAAGCAGCAGAATGCAGCAGGCGTGTCAAAGTGTGTGTGTTTTTATTTGACTATTGGTGATACTGTGGCCTGTGGGATGTACTTACCTCTACAGAGAGATGTTGTGGAGTCACATCATATTTCCCTGAACAAATGTTCTGTAAATTATTAACTCACCAACTAGTGTCCCTGTCCTCTAAACAGCTGAAAATATCATCTTGTGAGAAGAACAGATCTGTCGCAACGAACAACTACTAGTTCTGTGTGTGTGTGTGTGTGTGTGTGTGTGTGTGTGTGCGTGGCTCTGACACATCCAGGAAGCTTCTCGCTAGTGTTGTCATGCCCACACTGTCAAGTCAAGTCACGTTGATGAGGCGTCGGTCTGTCCTCCACTGCGGCTCCTCCGCTCATTTAGGATGGCGCGTGTGTGTGTGCATCTGTCTATGCTTTGTGCTCAGCCCTTGCACACTCTAATCACTGTGATTTTCACCACACACACACACACACATATACTTAAACACACTGTGTCTATAAATGCTGCCTCTTGGTCTTCATATCCCATCCCTCCATGCTGTCTGTCTCCATCCTACACACAAACACAGAAACCCCTTGTGTCCTCACCCTCCGTCTCTATGGCAGGGTCCCTCTATGCACTCTTGTCTCTTGCCTTGAATTGCCCCTTGAGGGACAAACAAAGTATTTTGAAATGAATATGGTATCTGCAAGTATGTCTACCCTTCACTTCTAATAGGAGGTTATTTGTCTCGCTGTTTCTCCTGACACATTTCCTCTGATTCCCCATTTATCCATCCCTCATCCAGCCACATCTCCATCCTTCACTCGGGTGTGTAGGTTTCCTCTTTCATTACATTCGTTCCATGCCTCGCATTGGGAACGGCTCATCAGAAGCTCCTGTCACGTCACGCCAGGCAAAGATTGGCTGGACTTGATGAGTGTCAGGAAGAATGTGATACTCCTCATATAAATTGGGCCGACAGCACACCATCTGTCATTAAAAATGAGAACATCCCTGCTCTCCTGTCTGTGTGACTGTGTATTTCTTTTCGTGTTGGAGCTTTGCTGGCATACAGAATTTGCTCTGCAGGTGTATTATGACCAGGATGGGTTGCACCAGCTGATTGTAAAGTTAGTTAGGGTCAGTAAGTGTTTCTGAGAAGTCCTTTCATGGTGTTCAGTCTTTAGAAGTACTAAATTGGTTTTGACTTAAGCAGCAACTTCCGTGGCTGTGAAGTGAAGCCAATGCGGAAGTGCCAAAAACTGCAGTTCCTCAAACGGCTACTTGAGGCTGGATACAGAATGAGTTCATCTCCATAAGCCCCCATATTAAAATGTCCAACCTCACAGCAGACATAAACCTGTTTACAGCCTGGTACAAAAAACAGTTTTAGTCTCTAAAGCTAATTTCCTCTTTCATAACTAGCTGTCCTGAGTCTGAATGTAACTCACCCTTTCAAATAATAAGGCTTAAAGTTATCTATAATTATTGACAGGTGGGTCTGACTTGTTACACATTTCCATCTTCAGAGAATCAGTCAACACGGTGGATTAGGAGGACCCAAAGGTCTGGACCGAGGCAAAGTAAAAACCTGAGCAATGGGTGAATTGGTTGCGAGGAAATATCTGTTGCTGTCCAATCAAAAGCGAACAAATATGTAAACAGGAAGTGACTAACATCCAAACATTATATTTTTAGGGTGACAAACATACAAACATATTAAACTTTGCTGTCTCTTGACTGACTTAATAGATTTAAATATTCAGTAACAACTAATCTCTACATGAGAACCACTTTATGTCATCAGAGGATAATTCTCTTCTTACATAAGAAGTTAGAACCAAAGTTTAAACTTACAAAGAGCAGCTGTCACTGCCTCCAGCTCCATAAGATGGGAGCGGAGGCAGGACCATGGTGTTGGCGGTTCTGCAGGAGCGTAACGCCTCAGAGCCTCGCTGGTGCATCTGTCACGATGATATTGATAATACTTGCCACCTCCCACCTGCTGTTTAAAACACAGGTCGACCTTCAGACTCCTCCATAGCAAACACATTTACAGTACAGCGCACGGGTTAGAAGAAACCACTACCACCTAAAACTACCTCCATGCAGTGAATGGAAGAAGATGAGGGTAGTAAACTGGCTGTAAACGAGCTCATTTGTTTACAGTGCAACATGTTGACATGGAGCTGTCAGAACAAGGATAGAAGCTGAAAGTCGCAGCTCCAAATAAACAAATTGGGATTTGCATGTACAACCCGAAAGTCCAGTTAAGCACCTTTTAAATATTTAAAGCAGTAATAAATCCTACTACCTGCAGCAGTCCAAACGCACCACCAAAGAGTTACATACATATACATTAGCTGTGTGCGAATGAGTGAAGACCCACTAACATACGTCTGTACATGATGCTGCTGGAGGCTAAGGTCGTCCGTTGCCGCTTTAGCAAACAGCCATAAAAAGACTCAGTCATGTGAACGGAGCAGGTTTTCTGTATTAAGATGAACATCCTCTCATTCTTTGACTCTGTGTGTATCTGTCTTCACTCCACATACTCTGCATAAAGCTGCACAAGGCCTCTTTTGTCCAGGGATAATTGTGAAGGGCTTATTTAAGCAGAGATTATGTAAGCTTTCTCACCATTATTTTTAAGGTCCGCTCTGTTTTTAAACACACATAGTCGTGAGAACTGGTTTGTGAATTCTCGGACTTAACGAGTCCAACCAAAGTACATGTGAGTCCGTCTGTGTCTGAGCCTCTGTCTTCCTGCCTGTCCTCTGTATGCTTCTACAGAGACCATTGAACCATGTGTTAATGACACATAATCAGCCGAAGCGACTGATATCCTTTAACTTCCTCCTTCATTCCCAACAGTTCCTCTTCATTTCACTTGCTTGATCCCTCTGCTGCCCAAAGGCCTGCATGTTTTTATATGGATTTTTTTCAGCAGTGGCTCTTTTGTGAATTCAGGTCTGAAAAGGGGGATCTGCTTAAAGCTATCATCACGAGGAAGAACAGGAGGAGGATGTGTGTGTGTGTGTGTGTGTGTATTGGAGGGGCAGTAGTCATGACATAACAGCCAGGCGGGCTTGACAGAAGTAGCCTGGAGGTGGGAGAGAAGCAGGTTGTCGATACACGTGTGATAACAAAGTCACCAGCAACTACTCTGCAGTGCCAGTAAGCAGTAACTTCAGTGTCCAGCTGTTGCTGTGGCAGGAAAGCCTCCAGGGAAATGAAAATAGCAGTGTTGTGTTTGAAGCAGGAAGCAAAGGGATTCATGGAATATTTGGGAAACGCAGAACGTTTTATGAAAACTTCTGTTTGACAAGCTTTGCACTCAGAAATATTAGGAAAAATATGATATATTTAAGTACATCACATCATTCTAACATCAACAAAACCTCCGCTCTTTCAGGGGCTTTTATTTTGTAGACCTCTGCAATGCATCTTGCATACGTACATCCGTTCTGGGCAGATTAAAATAGACCACCACCACTACTCTTCAGCTAGTGACCTTTTGGGTCTAAAAATACTCTGTTTATTACAGAAAAGTAATATATTTGTGAAATGCGCGATCACATACATGAAAATGTTGCCCATTAAATTACACATGACCACAAAAAACCATTAGATTAGTTAGAATACAATAACTTTACACTGAAGTTCAAGCCAAGAAAAACTCACCATGTTCATGATTTATACCTCAAGCAACAATACTTACCAGAGTAATGTAAATACATGCAGTTCCTCATGTGATAATGGTCTAATGAACAGTGTCGTTTTGTCTGATTCTCCCTCTGTAACAGGACGAGACGGGAGCCTATGTGATCGACAGAGACCCTACCTACTTCGGCCCCATCCTCAACTATTTGCGGCATGGCAAACTGGTCTACAACAAGGAGCTGGCTGAAGAAGGTCTTTGATATGTTTTGTTTTTACTCGGATGAGTTCTGAATGCATGAGTCTGTTTTATTTGAAAATGCTTGAGTGCCTCTTAGTACTTTATTTTCTAGTTTAGTAAACGTGAAAACACAACACAATAAAATATATATAGTGATTCCCAACCAGTGGTACATTTCCCCCATAGGGTACTTTTGCAGTTGCCAGGAGTTACTTGGACATGTTGTGGAGTATTGACTCAGCTATCACACCCGAACACCAGAAATGTGTGGAAAACCAGTAAACAGAGAAGCTAAACATTTAGAGTAAGAGTAATGGAACTATGGGCGTTCAGGTGGCTGCAGCACCCTGTAAAATCAGGCATAATAAAGACTCAGTGAAAAAAGTGTCATGTTTCCCCCTTTTTTACTGGAATATTTAGGTGTAGTACACCAGCATTTGTGGCAGAAGCAAGGTCTGCTGTCTGCTGTAGTGTACAAAAGTACTACATTTGGCGTAAATGGTTACAAACAACAAACAAGTGCCATCATAAAGATGGGCTTTCTTTCAGAAGCACCAACTCTGATTGACATCCAGTATCCCTGACTAAAACCGATGGATGAATTGTATCTAAAAAAAATCCACTTGTAGATCATTAATATTTAAATAATATGTGTTCACATTTGTAACATGGTTGGTGGTGTCAATAATGGGGAACTTCAGTTCATCTGACAGGCCTGTGGGGTTAGTAATGTATGCACGCTGGAGCTGAGTGTCGTGTGTTTCTTTTGTTTCAAGGTGTCCTGGAGGAGGCCGAGTTTTACAACATCACCCCGCTGATCAAACTGATCAAGGATAGGATCGTGGAGAGGGACTCTAAAGCCACGCAGGTATACGCAGAACCTATTCAAGTGATGAAAAATACAGTGTGTCACAAGTTATATTTATATTCTCAAAGCTTTTTTTGCCTCTAGCAGTTCTAATATGTACTGTACTACCAGTGTGGTGTAGTAAGTGCAGTGCCTTTTTGTTAGTGATTTCACCCTTCTGTGCTTCTCTAAAGAGAGCACTGCTGTACACAAGGTCTCTTTTCTTTTCTTTTCTTTTCTTCTGTCAATCTCTCTTATATAATCCCACTGCCCTCCCAAACATACACCCACTTTCCCTTCATTCTACTGTACTGTACTGTTTGCCTCGGGTTAAATATGGTGCAGAAATATGAAAATAGAAGTGCTGGTGTTGTAGCTAGCCAACGACTACATTCCTTATTTCTCTTTGATTGCTCTCCCCCACCTCCATGAACATCTCTCTCCTCTCTTTCCCCAGCAGGTGCCCCCCAAGCACGTGTACCGAGTGTTGCAGTGCCAAGAGGAGGAGCTGACCCAGATGGTCTCCACGATGTCGGACGGCTGGAAGTTTGAGCAGGTCAGCGTGCGCGCCTGCAGAAAGCCCCGCACCGGACTGCTCTGGACTGTGGGTTGGACTCACGCTGCTGCTGACCCTTCAATCTTGACCCTTGGCCTGACCCCTTGGCCCTGACCTGAGCCCTGCTATTTGCACTCCCAAAATGAGTTTATGACTCCCAGTTTGCATTAGTGCACTCTATTTATTGACCTTACGTAGGACTAATCTAGTCCACAAATCTTTTTGCACTACATAAAGACGTCGTTCCACCACAGAAGCAGCACCTCCTAATCTTCAGTATCTTTTACCTTCATGCTCTTACAAAGGGCGCAGAATTAGGGTTCCTGCAGTGGTACTGGACTGGTACCAGGTACAGCCTGTGATAATCACAGGTCAAAGGCAATCGAATGTCCAATCTATGTTAATGAAGTCTACTATAAAATATGGGACTTGGACACTTTTAATAACACAAACGATGTGTTCACGTGAGTGACAAAAATCAAATACATCATACAATAATCAGCCAGTTTTATGCATCTGTTGTGGATACATAAAATGTTGCATGTCTGCGCTAATTTCCATCATCGATATCACTGCCAGCAAGGGACCCATGTCACTACATTAGGGGTGTCATGATATTCCAGTACTGACGATAATCGTGATATTTAATATATATTGCTTATTGTAGCCACAATCGCATTGAATACGTGTTATCGTGTTTATTTAGCAAAAGAATAACAAACAAAACTTAACCTGTCATAACGTAACATAACGGGATGAGACGAGAAGAGACAGTCAACAGAAAACATTCAGCTCAGTCTGAATCCCGCCACCTAGTCGAAGGGTAAAATAAGGTGAAACCACACAACCACACACCCCGTGCCAATCCAGAAATGATAGTGATCTGGAGAACATGTGATCAAAACAAATAAACAACTCAAGCTATATCCGCATTTTGGCTCCTACGCTTATTATAATACCGTGGAAATAATCCAGCGGCTCTTAAATCAGTTCTGTCTCACTTGTGGTTCACACCTCAGCATAGTACGTAACGCTAATGCACCTTAACAGTGGTTGACAGTGTTTTTTTAAAGAAAGAGACAAAAAAGTTATTTGGTCTATACTGTATATGCGATAATATTAACGCATATTTTTCTCTTACATTTGTGTTCTCTATATTTGGATTTTCATGGTCACCGATATCAGACCGGACTGTAATAGAGCTGAAACAATAAGTGCATTAATGTATCAGTTAATTCTTTTAAGCAAAAAAACAAAAACAAAAACAAAATCCAACTTCTCAAATGTGAATATTAGGTATTTTTCTAATTGTTCAAAAAAGAAATAATCGATTTAAATATATTGACTTAAGTTCTGGGAAATTGTAAAAATTATAGACCAAATGATTCATTGAGAAACATAATTGAGTTGTAGCTTCAAACTGTGACACAAATGTTTCAAACGTCATAGCTACAGACTCTCACACTATCGACAGTCTGAGAGCAGGACCGACCCACTGCGACAGCGCTCAGTGTGAACACGTAGTACTAATGATTATTGATCTTTTGAGTGACTGTCAGTAAAAGGAAAAAGTCTTTCAGTGCTAACATAAATTTTTAAGGCGAATGCTTTAGTCTGTTCACTGAAGAGCTCTCCAACAACAACTCAGAGCCTCGTGGAGTCTTAATAGGTCAGGCTGTCCACACTGTAGACTAGGAATCACATTTAGACCTCCCTCACATCTCCCTCCTTCCCCACTGCTTTGGCCCTGAGCTCCACTGCATGCCGCACAGCTATGATTTGCACAGTTTCCTGCAGAAGCTGACCTCCAGTTGTTTTGCTCTTCCCACAAGTAACAGATGCTTCTTGTTGAGTCCACTGCTGTGTTTGTAACAGCAGGCTGTCACCCACCACCCCCTCCCTCTCCCACCACGCATGACATGAATCTGTCCTCGCTCTAGTGGGATCTCAGCTCTCTCAGTTTCTTCCTCTCTCCTACTTAAGTGTTTTTCTTTGCTGTACTCTCCAATTCTTCCCGACACTCACTCCTTCTCTCTGTCCCTCTCTCCTCTGTTTATCTCTATGTGTCTGTGTCCACGTCTTTTCCTAGATGGTGAACATCGGCTCGTCGTACAGCTATGGAACGGAGGACCAGGCTGAGTTTCTTTGTGTCGTATCCAAGGAGCTTCACACTCCTGGATCTGGACTGGGCACGGAGCAGAGCCACAAAACCAAGGTGAATCTCACAAACACACAAACGTATGTTTTAAAGAGTCGCTGTAGGATCAAGCTGCCAGGCTGTGTGTGTCCTGTCCTTGTTTGTGTATGTGTGTATTTATGTTTTGTTGTGGTGTGTGTGTGAAAGAGAAGGGGGATATCTCCTCTCATTGAAGCGGAGGCGAGAGTGCTTTGATCGTGCGCTCTCCACTGAAAGCTCCAAATGTCACTCGCCTCAAAATGTCATTCACAAAATCATTCACTCCATCATTCACACAGCTCTCCCTCTCTTTCCTGCTATTATCGACCTCTCTTTGTCTTCCTGTCGATCTCTTACTATATCAGTATTTCCTCCCTCTCTCACATGGATATATATAGATATATATCTGTCTGTCTCTATAATTACCTCTCAGCTTCTCACTGTCCACTCACTGACACTCATCAGCGTGTTCATTTTTTTTGTCGTTCTGTGTTTTTGTTTTGTTTTCTTTCTTTTGTGTTCTCCCCTCCGTCCTTCATGCCCAATGAAGCCGGCGGAGACGCAGGAGGAGGAAGCCGCGAAAGAGGAGGAGGAGGAGGAGGAGGAGGAGGAGGGAGGGAGAGATACCACACCAAATGAGTGGCTTAGAGAATGAGGGAGTCATGTTTCTTTGTTCCCAAGAGAGAGGCGGGAATGGGTGAGGAACTGTGCGATAGATGTGCTTAGTGGGTAGACCTGGTAGATTTTAGTGTGTGTATATATGTGTGTGTGATGTCTACAGAGATCTGGGGTGTTTCATGACACTGCATTGAGTATGACTGTCCCTCTGCTTCAGTAAACCCAGTGCTTACTGGAAACAGTGTATATTAAATATGCCTTATAGGCGAGTGTAAATGCTAAAACGGCACACTGATATTTGAGGATTTGCTTGCGTTTAAAGCCATTCAATCTGCCTTAAAGTCAGCTGGAACTGAAAGAAACCAACTTTGCTGTTATAGTGTAATAAATGAACTCATAAAATAACAAGAAATTAATTATTCTTACACCTCCTTTAATTATTAAACAGAAAAATACAACCGTACATCTTCTGAATTCTGAATTTCTCTTTTACCAAACAAAGATTATCTTGTTGACTCATCAGCTCATCAGCAAACTTCATTCAAATGCCACAAAACAAAGTAAAACTCACCTTGGTTAATGTTTCTGCTTTTCCAACAATCACCAGCTCTGGTTAGTTCAAATAAACCGTCAATACAAAGAGTGAGATGTGAAAATATTCTGCTAAAATTACTGCTTTTGTGAAAGGAGTCTGGTCTGGTGGCTTTGAAGAGAACATAGACAATGGCTCCACATCCCTGTCGTGAAAGGGCTGTTTTACTTAAACTGATTGATTTTTGAAGTGGCTAAAGTCATTTTGCTGCTTCCCGTCCACAGCAGTGCTTTGCTTAGCTTCCTTGTCGGTATTCCTGAGGGAGATGTCAATCAAAAGGCCTGCCACGCCCACGTTTTTGAACTTGGTTTTCTAATAGTTATGAACCATTTCAAGCCACATTTCCAGAGGCTTTAATACGTGGCTACAAGACCCATGGGAAAAATATGAGAACCAGTACTCTGCAAAAGCCTACATAGACGTCTGTGACCACCACTTGGCAGCTGTGGGTGCAGTTGACTAAATGAATGATCATGATATTTTAGAAATCATCTCTAATTTCAGGTATCACAGCTGTTTGGTGTAGAGTACAATTGTACAAAAAGACAATAACTGTAATGTTAGATTATCATTCAGCTCTACTGATGTAAATAATGAATGCTATTAGCTAAATAGGATAAAACTAAAGAAAATCATCGTTATTTCAGTCCCAACACTCCAGCCTGGGTGCTGTCTACTCTGCTAACGAACCAGGCTGACACTGTTTTTTTGTCATTAAAGTCATTAAATACCATTTTAGAAATCTGCCGAAATTCTGACCTCTGTTGATCTAAGCACTTTGCATGCACGATGAATTCTGCTAATTGGCCGTTGGATGGGAATATCACTTCCTCACACTGTTTGTCACGATGACCCGCGCCAGCTTGTGCATGCGTGGGAACACGGACATGCTCATTGCGGTCTATCAGTGACCCCTTCACAGCGTTACAGATATCGATCGAGCGCTGTGTCTCTGCGGGGCTCTCATTACCGATGCTGTGACATGAAAAATCTCTGACCTTTGAGTGCAGCAGTGTAGTGTTAGATGTCCTTCCCAGTCTGTGCACATACTGTATATACAGTCTCACTGTAGAGTCACACACAGTGACACCCACCACATAACGGACACATTTAAACAAAGAGAATGGAGTAAACGTTAAAGGGGCACACATTTGAAATCATGTAATGTGTTCAACACATGGCTGTGTGTGTTTTTGTTGATGTGTCCAGCCATTATGCATGTCAGTGAAGTCATTCGCTCTCATTCTGTCACCATTTTCATCATCATGACCATTATCACAGCCAAACAAACACAGCATAGATTATAGAAAATGTTTCTGGATTACATTGTTTTGGATCTGCTCTGACCTAATGTCTGTTTCTCTTTCATTTCACAGCTTTTCCAGATCCACGGATCCCGGATGTAGAAATCACAAGAATTTAGGCTTATCATGACATTGTGTACATTGTTGAGTTGCGTCAATGGACGGTCATCCAGACAGATTTGTAGCATTCCTCTCAGTTCATTGACCAAAACACCAGTTAGAAAGATGACCAAAAAAAAACAACAAAGAAAATCAGACAGTCAGTCGCAGCAATGTCGTCAAAAGTATTTTTTAAGTCAAACTGACTTTATTCATAGAAAGAATCATGTTGTTGGTGTGCAAACGTTTAATTTGCCAAGGGAAGTAGTGGAGCTTAGTAAATTATAACCAAAGATCCAGATTAAAGCTGGCTGATCCAAGGTGCTCAAGAATTTAAAATCTGCCTGAAGAAAGTTGAAGTTGTTCGTTATCCAGTGGGAATCTGTCGCTGTTTATCTGACAAATAGTGAATGATGTGCAAGGATCAGATTACAGATGTGCAGATTTGGATTATTACATTTCCGAATGTTAACACAGATGACGCTGAGGAATTAATCTGTTAATCAAAATTAACTATCATCCCAGTGATGGATGCAGTTGTTTCTACCAAACTTTGTGCTTAAGACCGCCGGACCAGATGCTTGGATCGTATTGTACATGGACTCCACTGCCCTTTAAGGCTGGAGCTGATTTTGGCAGTGTGCACTGGATACAAAGCATACAAACTCTTGTTAAAGCAGCTGTTTTAGCCTTATTTAGAGATACACGAGTCAGTGGGACTTTGGTTCTGAGTTGCAGTGGTATACTTGCTCGCAGGTGTTTCCTGCTCTCAGTGTGAACATGGGTTATCACTGGTTTGATCTCATATTATTAGATTTTAGCTTGGTTATTTATGGGTGTGGTTGGCTTTAAATTGACAGACGGAAACAGACAGACAAGGGCATTTGTTGGTGTGGGATACGCATCCCATTATTTACCAGTCACATTAGGTTTCATCTGGCACCGGCAAGACTGTCACAACCTGAAACAGTCGCTGTCCAACAGAGCTGAAAGCAAGAGCACACACACACTGCATTGACAAAAACACACACACACACACTGCTCTAGATTTTCCCCTCCGCCAAACACCCTGCCATGCACTGATACACACCTGCATCACCTCGTGCCGGTGCATGCTCAGCAGCGGCGGCGGCGTCTCAGTCTGTCACCCTGGCTTGAATCCAGAGGCAGCTTTGGCCCCAGCTGACAGCGCTGTTGGCGAGAGTTAGGGAAGGCTGTAACAAAGAGTCACAGAGAAGGGTAGAGGCAGGGAGGGAGGGAGATCAAAATGAGGGGGGGGGGGCAGGAGAGTGAGGTGTATCTCTGTTTTGTAATCGTGATAGTCACACAACGTCCTCGTCATTGTCTTTGTTAAAAAAAGGAACAGCACTTAAGTCATCCTGTCAGCTCTCACAGTGAGCCGATCTGCCGCAGTGCAGGTGTATAAGTGAAAAGGATTTTAAGCAGTTTGTTAGATAACGTGACTTTTAACAACCTCTGTTGGCAACTTGTAGGAATTACACCACTGAGCAAATATGTATCCCCTGCACACATCTGTGGCACAACTCCTGTCAGTAGTTTATATGATGGTGTATAAGGAAATGACTTCATTATTAGGTGTCATTCAGGTTTTGACAGCACATTTACCTTAAATCTACTGGTTAAACTTTCATTCTGGAATATAAAGCATTATAACTTCAAAGTAACAGGGTGTTCAGTTTTTATGAGCAGGTAATAAAATGTGTACATACATCTAGCCTAGAAAATGTCTACTGTAGTCCAAAGTCATGTCAAAACATTTAACCACATAAACATAGAAAATACATCGTCGAACAGTCTTACTCAGTCTCGTGAAGCATTTCTTGGAGGCAGAAAATAACTGAAACAGCTGAGTTCACCCATAGTGGGAGCCAAACAACCATAACTGTAACAACGTTGCTACATAAAGGGTACCTAAGTTATCTAGATCAGTGGTTCACAAATTCACATCCATTTGGCGACCCTGGAAACCATCCAAATGGATGTGGAGAATAAAATATAATGACATATGGTGGCAGGTGGCTGAGAATGAGAGACAGAAAGCAGTTTTATACATTTTAACAGGCCCAGTACCTCAGTAAGACTGTTGACTGTGAAGGTGTTGTTATTTCGGTTAATCTAAAAACACTAATGAAAGACAAAATCTAATTAGTTTGTTGTTCTGTCTGTGGGCAAAGAAATGGTCCTCCTGTGTGAGTTTGGTGATTTCATGGTAACTGCTGAACAGTCACGTGGGGCAGATGCCAATCTTGCAGCAGATTAAAATGAATAAATTCATATCTGGTTTTGGTCTTTTTATGGAAAAAGAAAAAAAATCAAATATCCCTAGACGTACCCTTTATGTTCTCATTAAAGCTCTCCTGGACTAACCCCTAAATAAACTGCAGTTCTTGGACCCAGGCCCACTGAGGTTTATCTCAAGCAGACAGATTATTTCTGCCTCTAAGATTTCTGCAGCCATATTAGCGTATACGCGTTGGCTGCCAGCAGCTTATGTCTGACCCTCCTGCTGTTTAGCTCCTGTGTAACACTGACTGACCAGCAGCACACATACGGTAGGGTAAAACACACAAATATACACTCTGTTGGGCTGGTTTATACAGGCTGTAAGCAGTTAGATTTACGACGTGAGACAATCGAGAATTAACATCATGGTCGGCAACTTTTTTTTATAACGTTTTGATAATTAAATCTGAAAAAAAATCGGCTGCATATACAATATTGTATGTGTGGGTTTGTGTGTGTGCGTGCATAAGATGAAGTGTCTCGTCCATTTCAAGTGTAAAATAGAAACAGACATACTGGACCTTTTAAGGTTCTTTGCAATACATTATTAGCTGGATTAGCAGAATAAATGTTAGAATAGTAATGATGCAGTTCCTCATCGTGCTTATGATAATCATACCAGTGATATTAGCAGGAGGCAGAAGACTGAAAGAGACACGGTTATGTTTATTGTTTTTGTTACTCCGGCTTTTTCTCGTGGCTCTTTTTAACTTTGGATCATTCGGTGCCTTGAGTTCAAGCAGCAAAACTGACACGTCAAAAGACCGACATGTCAAACTGGTCATAGGTGTTTATTACATGCATTTTTAAAAAATAAATAAATAGCTGTATCAATATTTCAGTCAATGAATGGGTAATGTACAATCTCACTGAGAGTACAGGTTTAGTATCTGTATAATTTTCTTCCAGCACGTATTTACTCTGAGATTTTTCTTTTTCGTGAGACGTTCAAGTGGAGATAAAGACAGTGCACACGTGTGAGCTGAAGCTGTTGTTGAAGGCGTAAGCTGTTTTGTATAAAATGTCATGCCTTTTTTATTTTATTTTATTTCTTTGTATGTTGGGTTGTCTAATTTATTCTCGAGGTTTCTTTTTGAATGTTAAACACTAAAACGAATTTGGGATTTGACTTTTTTTAGTGGGGAGGGAGGGTTGACGTCATCTTTCGGGTGACTTTTTGCTTTTTTCTACTTGATGACTAGCTTTTATTTTTGACTACCTGATGATCTTCAACAGTATGAAGAAATATATTCATCAGGTTTACTACATATGCTAGTTTTTAGTCTTAATTCACATAAATGCTGTTGAACAGACATTTCCCCAAGAATAGAGTTTAGTTTGTCAAATGAAAATGTGTTAATATTAGATCCATTTTTATAAAGCTCCATTTGCATGTCCAGTTACCTTGTTTGGTTTGCTGGATCAACACTTGTTTTTTTTTTTATTTGTACACTATTTGTTGAATTGTTTCTGCTGTACAGTAGGGTGCGTTTCTACATAGTATTTGATGTTTAAAAGTCTACATTAGCAGTCCTCTTTCATTATTCTGTGCAAAAAAACAAATCTGTCAGGCAGCTGTGGATAGAAAACTATTTTTATCTGATGCTGGAGTTTCTTTCTTCTGCTGTCCATAGAGCCTCGGTGTCTGTATACATTAAACAAAACTATGTGACACATAGCATTGTAACGCCTCAGATGAACCTGTACAGGCTTCAAGAAACGCTGTGTGTTTGATTTCATTGAACTGTATTCATCAGGACCTGAACAACCACAACAATTTCAACAATGTGACAGAAGGCAAATTATTATTTTTTTTTATTTAATGTAAATGAATGTCACCATTCTCAAGAAAAATAAATCTTTGTCCTTTGGTTTGAAATACAGATTTGAAAATCTCGTTTTTTTTACAGGCAGATGTTACAACAATGACCCGATCATGATCCTAATGGTCGCTGTGCACTAGTGCCACTTCTGAATTAACAAAGCCAGTTATACAGTCAACAGTTACAGCAGTTGTCTCTTGATATGTCAGTTGGGTAAAAAATATAAATGCATATAAAATAACCATGACAAGAATAAACATATAAAACAGGCCCTGTGTTTATCAGACCACAAAAAGTAAAATTTTAGAGTAAAGTAAAACTAAAAATCCTTAATTTATACTTCTCACAAATTTAAGGAAAAAAAAACATTTTTCAAATTGCAACATAAAAAAAATGTTGATTAAGAAATCCTAGATGACAGAGATGAGTGAGGGCACACCTTCAGTTTTGGAGTGATTATCCAAAGAATCATCAGTCATGATGACTGAATGTATAATTCAGAATAAGACTGTATGTTATTTGCATTATTATAGGTTTGTTTGCAGTCTCTTTCGGTGTCTGCACCACACTATTGTCCTTTCTGCTCAAGTATTTTTGTTGTTTTAGATTGTTGCTAATTTCACAATATCAGTGATTTCACACAAATAAGATTAAGGATTAAAAATTCAGAACCATGTTTTTGCAAAAAAAACAAAAACTAAAAAAAAACTAAAAATGTCATGATTTTCTTTTTTTTTTAAATGAACAATATGGCACATATAAGTTTGATCCATGTGTCTGGCTATTGGCTATTCCTGCTCTATGCATGCATGTGATTAATCATGTAATAAGTGCTCTTAAGTTATTCATATACTTTGTTTTAAGTAGCAATTAGTAGCTTGATAAGTGTGTTTATATGCTACTAATGAGCGCCTTCATCTCGTCAACAGAGAAGCACTCATTATTGCCCTCCAAAATTGTGAAAAACACAATAAGCACTGGGAATAAATTCAATATATTGTCTCCCATGTTTCCCAGGATCCTTATAAGCAAGCAGTACACAAAGTACATATTTAAACATTTGATGAATCGGATTAATTTAACAAACAGGTCATGTCCTTGCTTGACTCCCTTTCATCTTCACATCTTTGCTTGCTGTTGCACTTCTAACCAGGGATTAAATAAGGAGCACAAGGAGGCAGGTAAGTCTCATTTCTAATGAGAAATTATGTCAGCTGCATATCAGAAATATATCCTGAAATAAAATCATACAATCACCTTTCACATCCTTGCACATCTTATGCAGTCCTAACCTACAAAGAGAGGACCTGATGACAAACACAGCCTTACTGAGACTTTTAGGTACAAGGCACTTATTTTGTATTGTGTGTATTTTAATTTGTAGCATTCAAGCCTACAGCCCATTCCTTCCTCTACCTGCTTTTTACTCTCCCACTCTTACTGATTAATGTAATCTAAATGTGACAGTCATGTACTCCGCAGTGGGTCTGTACTACAGGAAGGTACTGAGGGTGTTATCCACAGTGGCCAGATGTAGGTACTCAGGCTGGCCGCTATCAGACTCCACCTCTGATTCCTGGTCGTTGTCATCATCCGTGCTCTGACTCCAGAGTGTCCTCTTCCTTCGGACAGAGCATCGAGGGCGGCGCTCCAGACACTCCAGGATCATGTGGGCGAGGTCCTGCTGCAGACGCTGGAAGTTCTCCCTGGGAAAGCAGGAGACAGGTTTTTATGTCATTACCTCTTATAACGCAGGGTTGGTAAACACATTTTAGTTCACAGCTAGGAAGTAGGTATCTCTCATTGTTATAATATATTTAAACAACTGAATAACCAAATTTTTTATTGCATACCACCCAATTTGATCTCAAGTGGGCTGGACAGGTAACATTGTATAATAACACCCCCAAATGGTTCCCTTTCTTTTAGTGTAAAGTAGAACAATTTTCACAATTAATAAGCCATCCATTTAAAAAAAAGATGAGATTTTATGAGAAATAAGTGCAACTTGTCTCCACATTCAGTCCGTTTGCTGTCATTACATTGTTACATTACATTATAATGTACAGATCACCGTGGATCTACAGCACAAAATTGAGTTGCATGGATTATGGAAATAAACAACAATTCAGTGTTTTATTTCTTTCTTTGTCCAGTGGACAAATCAGGAATAGCAGTGCATTTTATTGAAAATTTGGAATTAATGTCTTCTCAATTTACCCACTTTGAAAAGTGGGCCACGTTGGACCCACTGGTGGGCCGGTTCTTAATACAAAATACATGTCCTAGTGTCAAATTTGAAGTCTAACTGTACAAAGTCGGGTAAAGTCCAAACAAATAAGATACTAACCTCAGTTTAGTATCTAAAATATGGAATACTACTTTTAATAAATAATGGACTAGAGATGTTGGTGGGTGGATTTTGTTACATTTGACAGAGCCAGCTTGTTTCCCTGTGTTTCTGGTCTTTATGATAAGCTAAGCTAACTGGCTGCTGACTCTAGCTTCATATTTACTGACAACGGCCAAATTCCCTCAGGCTCAGATGTGAGGGCTTAGAGTGGTATCACCTTATCTCTTTGCAAGAAATACAAAAAAGCATATTAAGTTAAAGAAGTTGTCACTCAGAGTAGGGGTGTAAAACTATATGTCCCAGAAAAAGCCCCTCATGACATGCTCACAATAATTGTGATGCAACTTTGAGCCTCATCATCATCTTCATAAAGACAGCTCAGGAAGCTTCATGAACTCAGGTTAGTAGTAACGACAGATATTTAAGAGGAGTACAATTCAGCAGGTTGAGACGTTGCTTACGCTGTGGGTGGAGTTGGGAGGTTGTAGTTTTCGCCCGTTTCACCTGTCAACCAGTAGGTTGTCTCCATGCCTTTACCCTGGGAAAACACACATTTACACCATTTTGCATCCCTGTACGGCAATGAAGGCTTTCTGCAGAACTGAGTGTTTCTGGAATCATTTCAAAATAGTTCATTTGTCTGACATGTTCACTAAATTTAATGAAGAAACCAATCTTTACCTTCAGATATGTTTCTCCTCTGATCTCATACTCAAACTTGCAGTCTGTCCTCTGCAGGATATTTATAGTAGGCTGACTGACGTGTATCCGCAGGGCTGGAGGATATTAAAAGATAAAACAACAGACATCATTTGTTTTTGCAAGCTTGGCTGCAGAAATTCATTCAGTTATGTTGATTGGTAGCTTCTGTAACTGCACATGAGGAATGAACAGCATACTAATAAATCAGCTTGTTGATTAGATGTATTTTTGTTATGAATGTATTTATTTCTCCACTCACGGTGTCCCGTAGACTCCATACGAGATGCAGTGTTGACTGTGTCTCCAAATAAACAATATCTGGGCATTTTCACCCCAACAACACCAGCTGCACAGGAACCTAAACACAAATGTTCAGTCAGTTTTCCCTCAGGAGTAAAAGGAAAATGAGTGGAAGGTGGATTCAACTGAGCAAAGGTTGTAGAAGGATTTGGGAACTTTTAAAGCAAATTTAAGGTTGCTGTCCTGTCTCAGCTCTTCAATGTGTTTACATGTTTCAGTGTTCAGTTTTTTATCTACCTGAGTGCACGCCGATGCGTATCCACACAGGGATACGAGGCAGGTGTCTGAGCTGGAAGGTACCCATGAAGGCCAAGATATCCAGCGCCATGCGGCAGATATCCACTGCGTGCCTGTTCCCATTTCGCTTTGGAAGCCCGGAGGCCACCATGTAGGCATCACCAATCGTCTCCACCTGAGGGTGGATGGATGAAATTGTGATGTCTGTGCTGTCTATCTATCAGTCTCTTTGTCTATCCAGTGAAATTATACCCATGTCAGTACCTTGTACACATCGTGATGATCGACGATGCTGTCAAAGCCCTTGTAGATGTCGTTGAGCATGTCCACGACTTCCATCGGTGTGCTGTACTGGCACAGAGTGGTGAAACCGACTATGTCGCTGAAATATATTGTCACTTCCTCGTACAGCTCTGGCTCCACAGCACCGGTCTCCTTCAGGCTTTTCACCACAGGGCTACACAGAGAGAGAAACGTACAGAGACGAAACAGGACGATGTTTCAGATGAATCCCCTTTCCATTATGCATTACTTTTAACTAACTATTTCAACATTTATCCATTGCTATTAAGTATCATATTAGCTAACATACCTTCCTTGTGTAAAAGATAGTCCTGGTTGAGGTTAAATGCCCTTTTTTTAAATACATTGTTTTTTAAAAGTGTACTCTGTGATTAGACATTTGAATTCAGCATCAAAACCAATTCTCTACCAGGATACATGTATGATTTTGGTATCTGTGTTCTCAGGCCAGTGTCTAAAAAACAGACCCAGGTAGCAGCATGAAGTTGAGGAAGTCGGCTCTGTCCCTCTCAGCTTTGTAAAGCACTGTTCTCTCTTCCACCAGGTACTCCAGGTTTCTGGAGTACATCTGCAGCCGTCTGATCATGTTGTCCATGTAGCTCTCATTGTCCTGGTTGTGAATTTTACTAAAAGACAGGAAAAGAAAAAAGGTATAAACTCACTAAAATCAACTTTATACTTGATAAATAGAGCTTCTATAGACTAAATATACATCTCTGATTCCAATGAGCCAATGAAAATAAAGACAGTGATTACCTGATGATTTTCCCCAGACAGTTTTCTATCTTCTTAAAGTCAGGTCTTTTTTCTGGATCCTCATCCCAACAGCTTTTTATCAACGTGTACACCTAAAAGTCAGAGGATGCAAAGCTTTAAAGACATATGAGACAAAAGACACGCAGGTGCAAATAAAGTATGTCACACAGCATTAACTGACCTCTAATTCTTTCTCTGAAGCCATGTCACAGTTGAGATCAGGTCTGAAGTAGGACATGATGATGACCCTGGACATCTTTTCTGTTGGGATACACACAGGCATTAAACACCCCCAAAGTTACTTGCGACATCACTGAGAGTGTGTTTTTTTTGTTTGTTTTTTTTTGGGTCATTCTTTAGATTTTTACACACTCAGCGTGTGAGTGTGGGGCCTTAATTTTGGACATTGGTTGTGTAAGTGTGTTACACCTTCTCGGTCGGAGCAGCACTCGGTGTAGAATGTGCACTTTCTGAGGACAATCTCCTGAGCGATGATGGCAAAGCTGTAGACGTCTCCTTTCTGAGAAGTGCCCTGTTTCCTCAGATGCTCTGGAGCAATCCACAAGTCTGAGGGGAGGAAGAGAAAGTAGAGTCTAAGAAAGTGGTGAAAGTGAAGGATGAACAAACAGTTTTAGGGAGGAGTGTATTTTTTTTTTTACCTCTGCCGGGGGTAAGAAAGGTGTTACAGCCAAAGTCTGTGATTTTCACCACCATGCGATTGTCCACCACACAGTTGGTGGACTTGAGGCGACCATGTACCTGGATGTCACTGGCATGGAGGTAGGACATGCCCTGCACAGAGGATTTACACACCAGAGGAGGAGATCAGGGAGTTTAGATTAAAGGGGCAGTACACTGACATCTACCGACTGACAGGGGGAACTGCAACAGTTCCTATTGACGTACATGCATGTGTCTATCATTCAAGTATGATCTTTATAAACTCTCAGCATACAGTACTTGTACTTAATTTGTATTATGGTAATTGTTGGGGCTATAATATGATCACTAAAAGGATTAATCACATGACCTCTCTCATAATTATGCAGTATGAAGCATTTGTAAATCAAAAGGAATTAGTAGTGTAATAAATTAATCAGTTTAGATCTAGTGTTTGAGAAGGTTTCCTAATACAGCCACTGGTTGAACACATGCAAGTTTAACAAGTTAAACTTTTATTAAAAAAATACCTAGCGAACTCTTATGTTACCCAACCTGCTTGTAGAAAGAGTAATACTGAGTTTCATTTATTTAGATAGTAAATAGTATACATACTTTCCCTTCTGAGAAAAGATGTTCAGGCTGTGTATTTATTTATATTTCAGCATGATTTCAACTGTTTGGTTGCTTTTATTTTGAAGGATTCAAGTTAAAACACCCATGTTCATGTCAAAATACTCATTAAGAAAATACAAAAGTAACTAAATTCAAATTTATGAAGAAATAACCGATGACAAAATGTGACTAGTCTGATCTTTAATACTAAAAACTAATCTGAATACTGACACTAATATTGCCTCCATATTGTCACACTCAGCTGTGTGTTATGTAATAACTGTTGAACATATGGTGCCTACTCTTCAGTCATTTTTACAGCTCTATGTAATATCATATCTAAATACAATATAGCACTTCAGAGTGACGTGCTGTCCATCTGCAGACTTTCTGTCTCACCTTGGCGATGTCGTACATGACGGAGATCTTGAACTCCCAGTCCATGAAGGTCTCCTCTGGGTACGAAACCTTGTCGTTCAGCACATACTGGAAGAAAGAAGGGACAGGGGGAATTTGTGTGTGTGTCTCAGTTAATGTATGATAGAAAATCACATGAAATCTGGTCAAATGATTCTATTTTGCACTCATATTTGATCTTTTCTGCTTTGTTATGTACTAAGCGACTGAATGCCATACGAACCCTGAGCGATCCCCTCTCTCCATACTCAAACACTCCAAACACACCATGTTCAAACTTCACTGTGCCATAAAATTTCGTGAGGTTGTAATAATCGATTTGCTGGAGCTGCAGAGAAAAAGAAGAGTAGGACATTGAATTATTAAAACCCCACAAACCACGTGCTGTGTTTGTGTTTCTTTGTATTTTACCGCGTTGAGTTCTATCCTCTGGGTCTCGTCAAAGTTTCCATCTGAGTGCTTCAGCTCCTTCAGAATCACAATCTGAAAATATTGTAGCAGCGTCACAATCAAATCTGCATTTCGAGTACCGTGCAAAAGCATGGTGAATGATTTTAAAACTACTGCAGGAGGTTGTGTCCAGCTACCTTCCTGTCGTAGAATGCACGGCGGATCTTGAAATCCATCTTTTTCCTCTCGTCATCAATCTGATGGGAGCAGATGAAGAACATTTAACAGAGCAAACATTATTTAATGTGTCCTCTAGCTCATTCATGTTCAAGAATGAGGTCCATTTGTGCACTTTATAGAGAAAGAACATTTAGTAAAGTGGTAAGAGCTGTAGAAAAAAAAAAAAAAAAAAAGCCTCCATGTTGACCGACTCCACATCTCATTTACCTTAAGAGAGACGACGTTGAGTTTGTTGTTCTCCAGCAGTGTGATGAGATCAGGGTCGATGTGGGACCAGCGCATCCTCATCAGATGCTCTCTCCTGTTCTGTCTACACAGGGAAGAAATACCATCAGGAGGAACAAAATGAATAAACTAGGCATGAACATGTGCAATGTAGTACAGGGATCAACATCCATGGGCACCCAGGACGAGCACTTTCATCATCTGTTCACCGTTATTTAGTTTCTATTTTTGTCAATTTCATGCAAAAACTGTAACATCAGGACAAATAAACCATTCGACTTGAAATCCTTCAGGTTGGTCAGAAAGGTTGGCCTTTGAGAAATGCTAAATACTACCATTCAAATTTTTATTATGATTTTAAAAGAGGGCAATACATTTTATTTAGATCTATAGAACATATAGTTTGTGGTATGTGATCTTTCACATTATGGTTTATGGGAAAAGAAGCATCCAAATCTCAAAAGTGAATACAGAGCCTGCATGGTGCTTTTTCCTATGACTTGGTTCAGAGGTGGTTAAAATGTGTTGATGTTACATGTGCACATCATAAGTTATTGTTTGCACATAACTCAAACATTCGTCTTGAAACTGTGTTCAGAGTGAACCTCTTGGTTGTTCGATCTTTTAGCATTTAACAACTACAGTTCCTTCAGTTTTATGCTCAGCCGTTCAGCTCAGTTTACCAGCGTGTCCTTGATGAAAGGTTTTATGCACTACATTTTGGTAAATCACTCACCTGTGGTTAATCACTCACCTGTAGAAAATAAAGGCGATGGTGGCCACCACAACTACAGTAACAGCCAACACGATGACAATGATGTCTTCAACTGCAGTGCCTGAAGGTGTGAGCAATAAAAAAAAAAACACTTTAAGGTTTCAGGGATTGACTGTAGAAAATCCTGACTCACCCAGGCAGGCATTGTGCATGCGTACAGTAGCAACAGGAAAATAATGAATGCAGGGTGAGCGGTCATATTATTAGGAAAGCCATAATACTCAGGTTTATGTCTCAAAGGACGTACAAGCAACATTTTAAACACATTTTGTTTTTAAGAAGCACCCTCCTGACACTGGTTTCATGCTATACACTGATCGAATGTTGGTGGCAGCGATATGTACAGAAGTGTAGCGTGTGTGTTTTATCTGTACCTCGGTCTGGTCTGAAATTAGGAAGTTTTTTCCCCCAGATGAAGGCAGGGTCTTTCTCCATCACTTCAGTTTTGTTGTACTCAGTGTCGAATGTGAATAAATATTGGTACTGAGGATACGTGAGAGGAGCAGATGACATGTTTCAGCATAAAACAGAACAGATTCAGAACAGCTATGATTAACACAAGAGAAGAAAGTACCTTGTTGTGAATAGTGGTGTAAATGACTGAGAGGTTGACGTCTCTGTCTCCATAAATGTCCAGCTTGTAGGTTCCACCATTTCCTGAGCAGAATCAGAGAAACATTTGTTAACACTTTGTGCACCAGAAATCAGCCTCTGGTGTTTGTTTTCTGTTCGGTGGTCACTGATCTCCTAGCAGTCTTGATTTCATTGTTGTTCAGTGTACAAAGTAGTGTTACCAGGTTCATTAGTAAAAAAAAATAAGGGTAAAAGAGCCTGACAGACATGCATCACATTATGAAGGAGTGTCTCTTTGAGTGTCTCTCTCAATCAGACATCACACCCAATTATACACACGCTACTTGCAGCTGCAGCCTGCAGGCTATCACACCTCATCGCTTTATCTCGCCAGTGAAAAACACAAATAAGTGTCAGTTGACACCTTCCATATTTTAGGCGTTGCACCCAACAGTGACCCACATCAACTCTTAGGACTGTTTTCACTGACATGGGGGTCATCATCAGTATTTATTTCCAGTATTTGATGAGCTTATTGCAGTATTTTTAGGCTTATTAAGATATAATCAGCATTGTCAGCATATATATACACAATGACAATGCTAACATGCTGATGCTGAGCAGGTGTAATGTTTACATGTTCATTGGTTTAGCCAGTTAGCTTGCTAACATTTGCTAATTACCAAAAGATGATGGGATATACAAACAAAAAAACAACAACAACAAAAAAAAACACACTAGCTGGCGTGCAAGTTAAAGGTCCAGTGTGTAAGATTTAGTAGTATCTAGCAGTGAGGCTGCAGACTGCAATCAACTGAATTCCTTGTCCAAGCGTGTGGAAGAAACTACAGTAGCTGAAGAACTAACAAAAAACACAAAAGGCCCTATGTGGAGCCAGTGTTTGGTTTGTCCGTCCAAGGCTACTATAGAAACATGGTGGTTCAACCTTTTTTACTCTGTGGAAGAGGACACACTCCCTTTGTAGATATAAAAGGCTCATTACAAAGGTAACAAAACATAAAAATTCTTATTTTCAGGTGATTATAAACTACTAAAAACATAGTTATAAATATGATGTTACATTTCTGCTACTGGACCTTTAAGTACATTAGAAGTAAAGATTCATTTTACTTTCATTTCCTCTTTACTTACCAGTAAAAGAGCGGTTTCTGAAGTAATTCACGTTGACGTACTCCATCTGTTGAACCTCCGACTGATTTCTTTCAATAAGTTCCCTCATCACCTGGCTTATCATTAGCACTGAATCATGGTAAGCAGCCATGTAATCATTCATCTGCGGAGAGAGAGAAAAATAAATTCATGATTCAAATTACTTTCTGGATTATAGCTGTTAGGTGAGGTGGAGGCAAAAATCTCAGAAACAGCTGCCTGAGCAAATAAAGCCAAACCTTTTGGCTTCACATTTTGGGAAACATGCTTGCTCACTTTATTGTTGACAGTGAGATTAAAAGCAACCATGGCAATAGCGATGACAGGGCTCCAGAAATCACAGCACCCAGCATGTCGCAATTTATCATTGGTATACTTGGATTAAATAATAATATATAAATATAAAAAGTCAATTATTGAGCTTTAGGCAGATTTGTTTTAACCTTTGGACAGAGCCAGGCTAGCTGTTTCCCAGCTAAAGGTCTGCTGGTTTCAGCTTCATATTAAACAGACGAGAGTGGTATTGATCTTCTCTTCTAACCCTCGGCAAGAAAATGGGCAAATAAGAATGTCAAACTATTGCTTTAAAAAGCTGGACAAGGAACAAGGCAGTTTAGTAATTTGAAAATCATCTGTCCTCACCGTGTTGTTGCCTTTAAGGTCATTGGTGATAGTGTAATTTCTGGTGTTGGGCATCGTCAGCACCAACACGTTCTTCATGGATGGGATTGACGAGCTGTTGGTGTAGTATTGATCACTGTGGAGAGGAGGCAGGAGCACAGTAAGATCTTCACTTATTAAAATTGATTTCATTACAGCAAAACTCCAATATGTATCAATAGAAACGGTAGTGTCAGTTAAAGGAAGCAAGTTAAAAATTTGTCACATACACCAGTATACCATATACCAGTGCTTGCCGACCATTTTTGTCAGATACTCCCACAGTCAGATGAAGTAACCCTTCATGAACACCACGTAGCATATTACAAATGTGCTTAAATTGATTTTACATGGACATTACTTAACTTTTAGTGGTAAGAGTGGAAATAATACTAGAAGTTACATGCAAAATTGTAATGTAAATGTTTTGTTTGGTTTGCTTAAGTTTGCATTTGTAGTACTGCCACTTGGAGTGTCAGAAACTGGATGTTTTAATCGTTTATCCATTACTGTCAATAACTTCTTCCATTATTTTAATTTAACTATTTCAGCTATTTGTCTTTTTTTATTTCAGTTTATTCTCTAGTTTTATCTTTATCTGTTTCAGACATCTATTACTTTAAGCTAACAATTTCATTACTTTAAACTACTCATCTATTAAATATACTTTTATTTCACTATTTCAGCTGTGTATTCATTACCAATAACTAGCTAACTATTGTAACTATTACTTCAAGGTAGATCTGGCTCAATATGTGGACTTTTTTTTTTTTTTTTAAATCAAATCAAAATTTCTTTTTCTATTTATTTTACTTGAATTAGTCCCCACATAAAAATGGATAAAGGGCACTGACTTGTAAAGATCAATAAGGAGGAAGAGAATATCAGCGCTGTCTGCTTCTTTGACACCATTCTTCGCCTCCAGTATGTCCGCTGGTGATCCACACATGATGAACACTGCAAACACACACATTTATGTAAGACCACAAACCAGAAGTTAACATGTTGAAGGGAGTCAAAGCCTCTGACCCTGATTTTCACTTAAATTTCCATTTCAACCTTGAAACGTTAATACCAAATCCAAATGCCGTCTTTTATAGCTGCGTCACATGAACCAAAGAGCTGTGGTATGTGCACAAGATGTACTTGGTAAGTTTGGAAAGGTACAAATATACCAAGGATTCCAATTTTTGACAACCAACCAATGAGATCTGGATTTGGTTTCAAGATCAGGCAATCCCTCCACTATTTAATGCTGCAGTTTATTTGTCCAGGTTTGAGATATCCCTCTCTTCTTATTTTGGAATACAAGTGTCTCAATAAGTGAGTAATACTTAAATACTGTTGCCATGTCCTTTTTACGTCATGTGGTGAAGTGTGGATAAAAGGTTCATATCCAGGATATGTCATTTCTCATATAATGCAGGAGAGGATATCACACTCTGACTGAACACTACATTCATTTCTTTGTGTGCGTATGTTGTTTGTTTGTTTTTTTTAGCCAATTCAACCATCATTTTTAAGTTGTACCCACTGAACAAAATACTCCTTGTATGTTGTATACCTTACTCTTAAAGGGGACCCTTTATTAAAATTGGAAGAGTTGCATTCATAGCAGTCTGAAACCTGAACTTTTTTCTCACAGGGATTACTTTTGTGTTTACCTCATTATTTGACCCTTTGACCTCATTTAATATCCAACATCATAATATTATAGATATGACAGAGGTCCCCAGCTGACTCTAAAGCTCTCTCACTGTCGCATGAGTAAAGGAAACTGATGGTTCTGTACAAAAGCTCTGTGTACTAAAGACTACCAACTCTTTTGTACAGTATTTGTACACAATGTGTGTGAGTTTTCTTCCTAACACCATGTAAAAACTTGTAAGAATGTAAAGTAATTAAATGTACTTCCATCTATGACAATAACTGAGCAGTTAAATCAGACTAGGAGTTGTATGTTGTTGTTGTTTTAATTCTTACGGTTGCTTGTCCTGTTTCTGGGTGTTTTAAGTACGTCTTTCAGATCTTTTGGTGAACGCAGCACCGTTCTTTTAAATTTTACAGCAAAGCCGCCTGCATCCAGTGCATTTATATACCTGCAGAAGAAAATCAAAAAAGACAGTACTTCAGAGATGCACAGTACAAGGCAATGTTATAGATTTAGTCAGTCAGTATAGAGTACATAATTAATTCATTTTCTCTGTAAGAACAGAGAAGACCTATCTTATCTCTCACCAAAGTGGGTCACTCTTTCAAAGACATCTCAGTTGACTCACCAAAAGCAATCCTCAGTGTTGCTCGGTTTCTTGTAAATATAGGCCGTCTCCCACTCCCACGGTTTAATCTTGTTGCTCTCTTTCCAGAAGTGGATGAAAAAATCAGAGATCTTGCGCGCAGGTGGCAGGAGGCGCTGCAGGTTGACCGTGTAGTCGCAAGAAATACCAAAGCTTCCCGCTGAGAGGATGGGTGTGCTGAGTTTCAATCCTTTTTCTGCACTGATAGAGAGAGAAAAACAAAAAGAAAGAGGGGTGAAACAGAGAGAGAGAGAGAGAGAGAGAGAATGACATGTTAAAAGGGTAAGGGGGCTCTCAAATGTATCTGCACTAGTGTGATCGTGACGACACTTACTCAAACATTTGGAAAGTAGCCAAGGTGCAGGTGGGCCCAAGCACAGAACATCCCAGTTTACCTGAATCCTGCAAGAGAAAACAAACGAGCGTGAGTCTTTGTCTGTCTGTCAGTGTGGCTGTTTGTGTCACATATGTGTGCATAGCTCCTGGCAGAGAAAGAGCAGAGCCAGTGTCATGCCAGAACCGGAGCTGGGTAAGTGGGCAATGTAACAATGGACTATGAACATAATGACAGAATTGAAAAGACCAAAGGGGACACTTACTGAAGAAGCTAAGAAGAGAAAAGGTGACCGACAAGAGTAAATCTGGTACTGACTTTTAGTTGTTGGCTAGAGCTTCTTGTTGTTGGACTAATAAGTAATATTAGCTGGCTGCTAGGTCTTGTGTTGTTGCACTTGCTTGATGTCTGGTTGTTAGCAAAGTTGTCGACTTACTGCTTTTTGATCATAAGTAATATAATCATAACAAATACACATGTACAGCTGTCCATATTTATGACACTGGTATTGCAGTGTGAAACTCAGGGTGCTAAATTGCAAAAATACCAACTTCTACATAATGTTGCTTTAACACTCTAGTATTAACTGTAGTTACCCCCTGGAGCGGCTGTTGCCAACCAGTCGCTATCGTGCAAAGTTGGGATGATGCAGCACGGGTCTGACCCTTAGTGGACAGAGCTTTTAATCCTCAAGGTGCACACTAAACATGCAGGCAAGTCTATGCATACAGCAAGTATATCATGAGATGGATATAAAACTGTAGCTACTCACCACCAGGTTTTTTAGCTTGTCCAATCCCTCGCACGCGCTACTCTGGCAGCCTTTATGTCGATAAAAGGTTGTGCGGAACCCGTCAAAGTTAGGCGTGATATTTAACTTGAAACCTTTTATTGTGGAAAGAAAGAAAGAAAGAAAGAAAGAAAGAAAGAAAGAAAGAAAGAAAGAAAAATATGATGTTTTTTTTGTAATGGGTGTCAATTGACCATTTGCTAAATTCCTCCAACAAACAGCAAAAATCTGATAATAGCTTATCAATCATAATTAGACACATCAGGTTTGTCAAGCTTCATATGATCTGCATGTTTAAATAGTGTGCATGGGGCTGTTATAAACACAATATTTTGTATGTAAAGAGTTGGATAGTGGCTTACTTTTCCTACCATCTCCAAAACCACAAACTTTACACACAAAGTAGTCCTGGATGCTACTTTATGTGTATGCAGCTTCGCCGTGCTCTATTGGATTTGGGGACTGCAGTTTTACAGTAGTTAAACTTCATCCTTTATGTAGTTTATGGTTACACTGAATTATTTACTAGGCTAGACTTTTAATAAGAGTCAGCTCGAAACATTAAGACAAGACAGCATTGAACCAACTAATGAAGCTAACGTTAGCTAGCTACAGCTGACAAAATCTGCTAATGACATTTCATTTGGCAAAAACTCTGGTTAGAAATGAGAAGCTGCCTTTGTCTCCGTCTGTCTGAAATCAACCAAAGTTTACTAAAAATTTTGAGCTTTAAAATCTGTCAGTGTTATCAAAGTAAAACTGCAACAGTAACTAAAATGTGCTGGGCAAATGGTCAGTTAGCAGTCAATAATAATCGACCAATACCTCACCAATATGTCCTCCCATACACACAGAGCTTTTTTATCATTATCATGCAGGTGACAAAGATCAAGCTAGCATAAAACATTGTGGGTGATTGTTTCCTTTTGGTCCATATGTTCTAATTTATTACACTGATTAGACATTATCTGTTCTGTTATCAATCATCCCTAAAAATCTAAGAGATGTTGTAACTTGTTCAGTAAGTTTACGTTGGGTAGACATTAAAAGTGAAGGAAAAATAAAACTAAGACAAAAGATATCAGCTTGTACTCTACAAATCCAAATTGTTACAGTGTGGTCAACAGTAATATTATATCATTTTGAATAGATCATAGTTCTGCGTACAAATGCAGACATCTTTATGTTTTTCTTATTGTATTACCGTCTCCAGCATTAACTGTTTTATCTAGCTCTATGGCCTTCAGTATTTCGTCTTTCACAAACTTCAGACTCCAGGGAGACTCTTCATCATCCAACAGGATCACATCGATTGTGAACTCATCCAGGTTGATGCCAGGACATGGAACAGCAAGAATCCACAAGACACCAAAACAAATCCACTGCCATCCCATTCCCATTTTCAGCGTTGAAGTTTTTGGTATTTTTATTATTGAGTGAGAGAGTCCATGATCTGATAAAGGCTTTCAGTTTGTCACTGCTCCAGCTGCATTGTCCAGTCCGTATTTAGTGCAGTAAAGTAACCAAACTATCCAAGAAGTTCCTCTTAAGTTTTGTTGCAAATTCCAGAAACAAAATTGTGTCTGATCCACCACAGCCTCGCTTAAAGTTTCTTTTACAACGCCAGTATTCAGTAAGCCAAGTCCTTGTCTGTTTTCTCCTCTGAGTCGTTCAGTTCTCAGGTTCACACTCCCTCTGTTCCTCTAAGTGGCCGCTCACCTGTCCTTTCCACATCAAGTTGTTAATATACAACCTTTAAAGTCACAGAGGCGGGCCATATAACCTTCTCACTGTTGTTGTGGCAAGATCTGCATGATTTTTTCATTACAATTTTCAAACACACAAACACAGGGCGCAGATAATAGCTGGTTGTAATTTTGTTGGTAATAGACAGACACAGATTTTACAAAAGACAAAGACAAAAGAAGTAAATCAAGCTGATTTAATATTTAAATAGAGAAGTTGAAGCAACTAGAAATAGTTCAACAAGCTGGATAGCTTAGCTTAGCACAAAGACTGAAAGGGGAAATATCTAGCCTGGCACTGCGCAATGGTAATCAATCAATAATATATCTATCTAGTTTGCTTAATCGTTGAAACAAATGACCATATTACAGGGGGTTATGTGACAAAAGCGACCTACATAGACACAGGATACTTGGGTAATAGCTATCTGAAAGGTTGGCTTGACTCCCTTCAGATAATGAAGATTAATTAGTATGATTATACTGCATTTAGATTAAGAGAAATAATAACTTGTAGGAGAAAATAAACAACTAATCATATGAGAAGTTACGAAAAGAGACATTTTGAAATATAAACATTTGTAATTCATATTATAATACGTGTACGACAAATGCTGGAAAATCTGAGGCCATCCTGCAAATGACGTCTGCGAGTGTGTGTGATTTTTCACTGTTTGTGTCAGAGATGGGCGGACAGCAAACACAGACACTCAGCTTGTAAATTTCTGAATGGCACCCGAGGAAAAGGAAAGCAAGGACAGAAAAGAGAAGAGCAAAGGTTGGTCACGCCATAAAACCTATCACAGATAACACATTGTAAAACCACACACACACACTTCTTTGTGTCTGCTCAGAGGCTTTTTGTACTGTTCATCTGCACCACGCACAGACCGTACACCTTGCGATAGTGTAGACTGTAGACTTGAGGGCCAAAGGAAGTAACTTAATCTACATTGAATTAATACAATCACCTTGATTAAAAGTCTGAATGATCACAGTCAATTAACTCTGGTGATGGTCTGAGCAGTGGTGTGACATCCATATGTAGATCACACACACGCACATGCACGCACACACACACACACACACACACACATACACACACACACACACACAGGAAGTACAAATATCCTCTGTAAGGTGATTGTTTCAAGTAATGAGCTGATAATGAATTCCTGTCATTAAATTATTTGTGTGTGTGTGTGTGTGTGTGTGTGTGTGTTTTGCTTCATATTCAGGATGTCTGCATTGTAATTGATGTTTTCTGATCTGATCACACTTGATTACATGAGTTTCTTGTTAATAATAGGCCAAGCGATGCTGTGGAGATTTGTTAGTGGTAGTTGTTAGTTTGTTTTTGTTTCATTATTTCATCAGGACAAAAAAATCAGACAATAATTCACCACAGTTCCTCTGTATTCAATCAAATCAGCTGAGCTCGGACTCTCATGTTCATTTTTCATATCAGGAATTACTGAGTATTTCTTCATTAAAACATTTTGATCCTGTCAGAGCTGAATGGACCGTGGATCAGATTAAACCGGCATGGTGAAGAAACAGCATTTGCTGCAGTTGCTGATTTCCTCTGCTTAGTTTCCTCCTTCCTGGTTAATCAGATAAATCAGATGCTGCAGTGTTTAATCAAAATGAACCACTTCAAACTCTTGGCTCCTATAAAATATGGCTGCAGTCTTTGGTCGATATAAAACGTCACGTCTGAAAACTAAACAAACACAGTCTGTGTTAATCTGACCAAAGTCCTGTCTTTTCTCCCTTATTATGGTTATCCTCGTGTTTGCTCTCTTCATTTTTTTTATTATCATTGTCTGTCATATTGATTTGTCTTTACACCTGAAAGGTGTGTCAGGCTAATTAATTGTTCCTTGTAAACCTTTCAGTATTACATAAATATATTCAATGTATTCTCTTTTTTTTTGGTTTCTTTAATAAGCTTATTTGTTTTTTAGCTTGAACAATCATTCAAATCAAGCTTTTTAATTAACATATGTTTTCGTCCCCCCGGTTGTCAAAGCATGATAAGAACTGACTAACTCCAACTTGATATAATGTGCCAAAGCATTGTAATCTCAGACAATTCAACTCTTCTTCAATTATCTTTCCCAAAGTGAACCTTTACAAGGAAAAAGATTAAAGATTAGACATTAGACATTAAAAGATAAGCACTTTCTTGTACCTATTGGTGATGTATGAGGGGTTATACAAACATACTTGGGAGGAAAAATAATGTCCTTTGTTGCAAATTCTCCCTCAGCAGATTTATACAAAGAATACTTAAGAATACACACAACAGAATGATATAGCAGGAACATTTTTGACTGATAAGTTGTGCAATTTAACAAAAAATAAATAAATAAATTGTTCAACCTACTTTGGCCAACTATCAATATGTCAGGGATGTCCTATGAGCATGCTACTTTCTGCCATCAATACAGAGCTGCTCACAATCACTGTCTTTAATAATAAACAAGTAGCTGGAGTGTGTAAGGGGGATGTCGAATGTAAAGTTTAGTTGTATGCAGACGACTAACTTTTCTACCTCTTTAAGCCTGGCACCCCTCTGCCACCCATCTAGATGTAAAAAATAGAAATAATGGGGGAAAAAAACTAAAGCTCGATAAAGATTCCCTTTTATGCTGCTTTATTGGTATTGATGCTTTTACTTTTACTTAGACTTTACAGTCTAATTTACTTATTTTGGTCCATTGCGTCTCTTTAATGCATTCTTTACTTGTTACAAGACATGTCTTTTTAGACTTGCTTACAGCTAAAGAAATAAATTGTCATGGTTAAGGTTTTGCCTCCTTCCTTCCTAGTGTTTTCTATCGTTTTCCCCATTTACCTATTTGTTCGTCTGTTGTGTGTGTTGCTGGGTGTGGCCTCACCTGCCTGATCACCTCACCACCTGTTCCTCATCATCTGATCAACCCATGTGGTACAAAAGACCGGCTCAGCCTCCCAGACTCCGTCAGATTCTTCATTTGCCCTTGTGGTAATAATATCACGGCCAACTTTGTATCGTTGAAAGCTTGTTTTTCTCATTTTCCCTGTGTTCCAGGAACCCTGCCCACTATTCCCCTGCCGCACCCGGCTCTGTCTTGTCTCTTCACCTGCCTTCTGGAGTTTTGCCACCACCAGCCCTGCATTCTGCATTCCCTCACTCCACGATGCCATCCTGCTACTGCACCATTTGTTCTCGTTCAATGAAATGATTCTGGTCACAGGCCTGTGTTTACTGTTAGAGTACACTACTGTTAAACCTAACATAATGTAACAATTATATATGTACATTTGTGTGTGGTTTGTGTTTCAAGCCCTTCTGCAGAGAGACGTGGAATGAACTAGCAGATTATTTGTGCTGGGCTATCCTCTTATGGACTCCAGCGAGACAAAACAAGATGTGCACACAATGTAGTCTGTGCCAAAACAAATCCAGACAAACAGTTTTTAAGATCCTGAACAGTTGTCTGAGACACTGAGGCGAAGTTCACAGCAAAAACTTTGTGAAAGAGGGCTCTCAAAATAACCGTCCTAGTTATTCCACTTTGTACTGACATCAGTGAAGAGTAGACAGGCTAAGGGGAAAAAGAGCACAGAACAGTCTTTGCCCTATATAGTCAAAATAATAAACACATTTCCACACAGGTCTGTGAATACAGTATTAAGTTTTATTTAAACTATATCTTAATGACAAAAGACAGTGTCACAGTGATTTGACAAAAATGAAAAGTGCTTGCAAACTCAATCAAACTTGTTTCTCTCACAGGAAAGAAACCAAACGGATAAAGCGTGTTACTATGATGTTAAGTCACACTCATGGCGAGAAATCAAAGATGCACAGGAGACCTGACGATGCCTCTCTGAAGGCTCCAGCCGTGTTACTGCATGATGAAACAGATTCAACACATTCTACGTAAAAATTACATCAAACAGTACAGAACATGCCGATTCCCAAAACAACAAGACTGCTTGTCATTTTGAACATCACATTAGTTATTAAAAATTAGACAAGGATTATGTAGAAATTAGAAACTTGTGTTTGGAAAGGTTGAAGGTTGTTTTTTGTTTTTTTTCCCTGTCGATGATGACATGACAGTCGCAAAGTTGATATTAACAGGGTAGTATCATTAGAGTGAGGTGTGCAGTGTATTCAAATAGGCTTAAATTTGCACAAATACTTATAAATGCAGCTTTTAATTACCAAACACCTGATGGTTTCATAGTTACAAATGAAAATAAATAAGTCAATAAATAAATAGTCTTTTTAAAATTACATCAGGAAGCTTTTGCTGCTTTTTTTTCCACAGTCATTTGCCAAAACATATGAAACTTACTCCCAACCTTTGACCTAAAAAAAAAATCAGCAGTTCATCCTCCTCAGCTTGACACACTACAAAAGTTGATGTGGTGATTCTTATTTTCTTGTATTAGTTTATTTTAGGTCTACTCGATTAATATTAAGAAAAAAAAGAGACAGTATTTCACTAGAGGGAGTCATTTATCACAATAATAGGAAACGTAACAAAATCAGGCCTTAAAGCTTTATCTTTGAAATGATAAAGTTTATAAATGATTGCAAGATATAGTTCAACATTTTGGGGATTACACTTCACATTCTTGTCGAGAGTTAGATGAAAATAACAAAACCACTCATGTCTGTGCGCAAAATATGAAGCTACAGCGAGCAGCCAGTTAGCTTAGCTTAGCTTCCATTTCCAGTCTTTGTGCTTAGCTAAGCTAACCAGCTGCCGGTGGTAGTTTCATTTTCAGTATGCAGCTAAAACAAAGGTTACAATCTTCTCATCTAACTCGAGGCAAGAAAACACATAGGCATTCCCCCAGAATATCAAACTGTTTCTTCTAAAGTTAACCTGAAACCGCACAGGTTGTGAACTGCTGACTTTAATCATGGTCTTCTTTCTTACACATGCCTTATAACACTTAAATTAAGCCGCGTCTGTGCTCAGGTACATCTATAGGTAATCACTCCATCCTCTGCCTGTTCCCTAACCTTCCTTCCTCTCCTTTGCTCTGTTTCCTTCCCTAAACCCCAAACCCTCTGGCCTGGTTTCCCAGTGGCAGGCCCACACAACATCCAGCTACTGTCTCTACCACCAAAACTTATGACCGTCATAGGAGCTGGCTACAATAATACTGGATTTCTACATTTGCCAAGTAGACAAAATACAGTAGTGCTACAATATTAAGAAGGAAAATAATTCCTTATATGTGGAGCTTACCACAGCTCCTGAGGCCGGAACACATTAAGAGCCATTTGGATCTACTTTCTACTGTAAGTGCATTCATTGATTTCATTTGGCAGCCGTGTACTCGCAGGGTTTTGACCTTGAAAATGTTTTGATTTTCTGAAGGCAGTGAGATGAAAGTAGATCTGAGCAGCTGTTCCTTTCAGGTTAAGACAAGCCAGATCATAGACAAGAGAAAGAAATAAACATATTTTTATTTCCTTTTGATTATATGTTCTACAGTGAGGCAGCCATCTCCACCTGTAGTTGTAAACACAGACACAATATGGCTAAATTGTACATTTTTCAATCAGATGTTTGTCACATGACTTTTGGCAGTGGTGGCACATGATTTACATCAGAGGGTTGATTTAAAAAATAAAAGTGGGATTGAAATTCAGAACGTCACTGAGCTGGTCCCTTGAAACGTAAATCTGTAAGTGTGCCCATGGAGTGGAAACAAATTTCTCAAAATGTGATTCGGCCTCTACAGCATCGCAACTCATCGAAGACATCACTTCCCTAACAACCACTGATTTCCCAACTAAAATGTATTCCCCAGGTCAAAGTAAAAATGCGAGCACATAGCTCTGAACCCTAAATTAAAACATCCAAATCCAAATGATGAAACTATGACCCTTTTTAAAGGAAAACATTCAAACATATACATTCAAAGCTTAATTTCCAACACTAACCTTTATATTCAAGCTTTCAACAACACCTGTCCATAACAAAACCACCTCAGGCCGAACTCTGTGGTACGCCAAGCTCTGATCCCTCTTCCCCAAACCTGGTCCTAAACCTCATATCTTAAAAACATAAAACCTAAAATTAAATCCAAATCCCCCTTTGCCTTTTTTTTCACCTAGCAGCCTGGAGCTCTGGTCTAGGAGCTGATGATCTGACCTGACCAAGTCTCGTGCTTGGTGCCTGGATTCAGGTGGGTGATCACCACGTCGACAGCCTGGATCTTCTGGTTCTTGGGAGGGATGGGGCACACCTTGTACGTGACCTCGTCTCCTTCCATAGGCACATACTCTCCCTCAATGCTGTCCAGGAGACACATTCAAAATGATAAATTCAGCAAAGTATTGTCCATTCATTCATGAGTCATGACTATTTTTAAATAAACATAAAGCCTGAGTTTGCACTGTCACTGTCTACCTTAAAATACATTTTTATTTTTCTTCTCCAATGAGTATGAGAAACATAGAAACATAACCAAACAAACATAGGGGTTTATTTTCTTTTCTTTACTTTGGAAACCTTCAACCTCATCTTATACGTACTCATTTGGAGATTCTATCCTAAAAATATACACAGCAGGTCAACTTCCACAAAACCATCTGATGTCGGGAAAATACTAAACAAAACAAATTCACTCACTCTGAGATGTGGACAAAGATGTCCTCTCCTCCGTGAGAGGGCCGTATGAATCCATGACCCTGAGACCTGGAGAAGTTTTTACACACACCTTTAAATACTGGACCTGATCTGGCTCGCACTGTCCTGCAGAGAAAGAGAGACATGGGCAGAGACAATTTTTAGGCTTTTTTTTAATCACCTTAAATGGATGACACAAGTCTATAATTAAACTGAAAGCTGTTGAGCCTTGAAAAGAAACTGAAAACTTCAACTATTCTTGACATGTAAAGTGATAATAAATGACTTATTAATAATTACTAAAGGATATAAAGATGAACATCAAGTCTTGCATCTCTCCTACTCACGCTGAGTATGTGCGGGTGCGTTTGGTGGGCAATGGGCTGGGCAGCTCTCCAGGCTGCGGTGGTTTCCTCTCCCTTTCCCAAACCCGACTGCCCTCCCTCAGGAAGGGGAAGGAGAGCTGCAGAGGGGTCCGGGGGGAGGTGAGTGGCAGCGGGGCGTCTGCCGGTGAAGAGGCATCTGGGTCTGACATCTTTACTGGTTACAGGTTGGAGTTTTTGGGTTTATTTTTTTTCACTGTTTTGGATCTCCTCCGATAGTGCAAAAGGAAGAAGAGGAAGGAGGGTTACACCTCCTGCATGGCAAGAGTGTGCGTGAGGTTGGCGAGATGTTCAGAGAGGAGGTGTTATAGGCGGAGAAGTGGAGCAACAGTATCCTGAAGGGAAGTAAGGAAAGATGGCAGAGAAAGAAAGAGAGGTATTATTGCAGATCAAATATTATTTTAGGTTTAAGTGCTGAAATATAATTCCTGGTTGGATTCACTTTTCCGTACTCATACAGATATTTTTAATTTCATTGCAAGAGCATTATATGTTTAGTTTCTACCAGCAAAGTTGATGTATTAAAATAGGACATGTGGGTGTGCTTGGTGCAGCTGCATATGTCTAAAAGCTGTGATTTATTAGTACCTGTCCTGACTTACTGTTACACACCACCCTGTTCCTACATTAATTCATATACGTACGTATATGCGTAGATACGTATATAATGACATCTAAAAATAAAACAACTTAGTCATGACAGTCAGTCATGTTTGTTGGTGCACTTTCTCCAGCTTGTGGATCCTTAAAGCTTTGATAAATGTACAATAAGT
Source organism: Argyrosomus regius (assembly GCA_946959425.1). Lineage (NCBI taxonomy): Eukaryota > Metazoa > Chordata > Actinopteri > Sciaenidae > Argyrosomus > Argyrosomus regius. The sequence goes on from OX336900.1 coordinate 16,451,968, forward strand.
AAGACATCAACTTTTCCCCAACATAAGCAAACACAATTACAGTGTCTGTCCGCTGATATCTCCAAATATGGCGACCTGGACGTGTTCAGACAAACAGAAGGATTAAATGTTCTTTCATGAGTTCAGAAAAATCTCTTCCTTCCTATGATAAACAAACCACTACAAACCCACTGGATTATATAAATATGCACTGCCATTTGAGCACTTATGATTAACAATCATCCACATATCAACTCTGTGTCATATATCAGGCATATTTATGATACTGTTGAATAAAGATAAGACATTCTAAGAATTTATTGCTCAGTGTTGATAAAATGACTGATATACTGTGGGGCTCAAAATCACGAGAGTCTTACTCAAAAGACAACATGTCCTTAGATTGCTTTGCATGCTGGTCCTTTGAGGCTCTTGTCAGTGTACAAATTGTTCTTGGTGCCTCTTGCACAATGGATTTTTCTCTGTATGAATGTTGAATGTTGGTGCTAACTAGTGAGTGTAGAAAGACTCTCTCATGCTCTTTGATTTGGAAGGACTGTCACCAAAACTGCTTTTGAATTTGAAGTTTTCTAGTCAGACTCCATTGTAGCCGTGTGGGGATAAATCACATGCAATTTAAGAAAAACTGTCTTTCATTCTGGACTATATTTTCTCCATGTTTTGTCTCTAAGTGACTAACAGGGACAACAGTTCTTTTAAAACTGGTCCAGAATTGAGTGAGAGCACTGCAGGCAGGTGCAAAAATGACCGCTTCAGGGCGAATTGCACACCGTCAATGTACATCTACTTGTTTTTGCCACTAACAGGCTTAACAGGTTCTTATTATTGTAAGAGTCTACCAACATTATCCCAGAAACAATCATTTTAACATGCAGGACACAGAAGTTGCTGGTCTATTGCTGCTTCGATCAGTTGGTTTGTTTATGTTGTTGTGTGACTGGTTAGTGTGGTTTTATATCTCTTGATTGTAGATATAAAACCAGGTGAACAACAGCTGGATGCTGCTATGAACAAAAATGAAAATAACAAAACAATTTGATTTCCTAGTGCCAGACTGTGATCTTGCTGGTTTTCCCAAGATGGTGTAAATAATAATCCTATCCCCGAGGGCCTCGGCTCGGCTCATCTCACTCTATTATAGTAAAATCCCAGCTCGCGCAAGACTGACATCCATTACAGGGCTGCTCCTTCCAGTGTGTATACAGAAAACAAGCTGCTCTCTGAACCGTCTCAGACAGTCATTTCAGGACGAATGAGCTCGGTCACCACACCATGACACAAACCCAATTATCATTTAGTAACTAGGAGTTGTTGTCATTATCTAGCTCATCATTTTGACACTTGGAACAAACACAGAGGGCTGCAGGATGTTGTTCTAGTCAAGTTTAACGCCTACACTGGTGGATGTGTTATTGGGGTTACCAGCAGCCACCTCCCACTGAATCTTCATCTGCAGGCTGAATGTTTGACAAAGACTGATGAATTCAGTGTGTGTCAGAGTGAATCCCACAGGCTCCATTCAATATCACACTCTGCCTCTCTCGCTGTCAGTCTAAATATAGCGGTTCGTGCATGTGTGTGGTGAGATGGAAGCTGTCTTTTACTCTGGACAGTGAGGGTCCTGAGGCAGAGGTTAACAAGCCTGCGTTGGGATGTACACACACTTCATATCATAAATGCAGACTGGAGTTGTTGTTGAGATGCAGAAGCTCCAATCATTCAATAATCCACTTCTCTGTCAGAGGAGTGTGTGTGTGTGTGTGTGAAAGTTGTTCAGGTTTCAATCCTGCAATAACAGCTTTTCCTGCATTTCAAGTATCATCGCCTGATGAAGTATCATCAGTGCTCTAATTATTTCGATCTGTTGTTTTCAAAATTCGACACTGCTCTTCGTTGTCATCTAACACCACTGTCTCCTCACTGGTCCAGCCTCCATCTGCGTATTGATTGTAACTGTAAGTTGATGACTAATATCTTATTGTAAGATTTTTTCCTCTGTGTACAACTATAAACAGAAATCATGCAGGTGTACTCAGTAAAACAAGCACAATGACAATAATATAAGTATGAATGCAGGAATGTTAAAGACTATCAGTGTTTTGGACTAATAGTTTCAAAGACATTTCCTCTTAAAAAAGATAACAGAGGATTTATTTCAAGAAGATTTTAACTAAATGATTAAAATGAAGCTATATAAGATCTAATGTTGATGACGCTTGAGGTTTAGTACCAATATGGCTTCTGTGGGGATGTCACCTTTGAACGTTAAAACAAGAGTCTACAGCCATGCTAACGTATCTGCAAGACTATACTGGTTACAACACTGCTTTCAGCTAAATGCTAACATGCTCACAATAACAATGCTAACATGCTGATGCTGAGCAGGTATAAGCCTAATGTTTCCCATTGCTGTGTCTCAATTTGTGTACTGCCATACTCATATTTGCTATTTTAAGTACATAATTGGGTTTACACAGTCAATCAGTGGTCACCATTTTGGTTATGTAGCGGAAGGGGAGGGACCACCAGCATTGTAAAAATGGTGGCCGAGGAAGCTGCTGGAGCTACAAATATACAAATACAAATGATATAAACAAATGTTGTAATATACAAATACAAGTTGCACATATGTTTTGTATTTATATTTTGGCAATCAAATCTTGGCAATAATGCTCTGCCAGTTGCAATTCAGCGAAGAAGAAAAAGCAGTAAAAAGTTGCAAACGTCATTTCTGATAACGTCCATACTTGAATTGAGACAATACTACTAAAATGAGTGCACCACACCAGGAAGTACATAGTTTACACAGTGTACTATAGAAGTGTACTACGGCCTTACTACTGCGTATCCGAAGTGAGACACAGCATAGGAGTCTACAGCCATGCTAACGACTCTCTGAGGCTGTACTAGTTTACAGCAGTGTTTTAAGCTAAATGATATCATTAGCATGCTAGGCTAGATAGGCCTAATGTTTACCATGTTGACCACTTAAGTTTAGCGTGTTAACATGCTAACATTTCCCATGTTCACCCTGAGTCAGTGCGCCTTTAAAATTGTTTTAATGTTTGACTTGGGATGATGATGATGATGATGTGGATTTATTGTTTCAGTTGCTGGTCGAATGATGTCACCTATAGTCACCTGCTGCTCCTGTATCTTTGCTAAACAATGGTTTACCATACCAATTCCATATCAAACTAAAAACTAAAATTATAGTGATAAATTGTGATTAACGTGTCTCAGACTACATTACAGGAGTAACAATTTATATCAGGTTAAATTCTTTCATACAGTACTGCAGGGTAGCATTTATGGGTAATATCAGGTACACTTTTATCAAGTGATCAAGTAACTGGAGGTAGCATTCATATATATTCTTGAAAAGACCTTACAGCTCTATAATTATTCTTCTGAAAAACATATTTTCCGTATCAAATGGATTTAAAAAGAGGATTAGAAAAGGAAAAATGTGCTATGAGAGCAGTCGTGAGGTTTAGGTTGGCACGACCACACATCCAAATAGTACAAGGGTTCGAAGGTCGCAGGCATCATGGCAGGAGTGGCTTTAATCTGTCCGGGTTTATAAGTTCATTTGAGGGAAAGATCCTGCAAATGGCTGATGAGTGGGGCTTTTATCCCCTGCTGGATAGTGTTGATGAACACACACACATCTGTCATCATGGTGGCACAGGGGAGCGGACTGATACCACGGATGATGGATGACAAGGCATAAATATGTAGCCTGAATAATTCAGCAACTTGACTGCTCCTCTTTCATTGGCCCTCTTATTAGGCCAAAATCAAGTGGACTCCTTTAAGTCTGCAGTGCTTGTGTGTGAGATGAGTTAATAAAACATTTAATCAGGGGGGAAAAAAAGAGAAGGCAGCTCGCAGACTCACTGAACTGGACTGTGAGTAAGGAAAGGAGATGGAGGGGCTTTGGAAAAGACAGACAAAAGGCCAAAAGCACCTCCCTGTGAAACCAGGGCACTGTGGCTGTCTGTACTCCTCTGCATCAGCATGGCAGACACGTCAACTACTCCGCACACACACCAACACACACACACACACACACATGCACAGGAGCTTAAACTTTACATTAAAGACACACACAGCCTGTTTTATGGTAATATGTGTTTGAATGTGGAGCTGGCAGAGCTTAAATAATTCACTACAAAATAAAAGCCCTCCAGGCGGGTTGTTTCCAGAACATTCTCACACTGTGGCACACTGAGACAAGGAGGCGAGAGGATGCTTAACTGATGGACAAAAATATGTGACACCAAAATGCGTCTCAGCGTGAAAGATATGATAAAATATGACGGTGCAGATGGTAAACCTGAGCTCTGAGTTTGAGGCATTTTATCACAATCACAGCCATGGAAGCGACGCCGTCTGCCCGACACACAGAATAATAAAAGGATGTGTGAATCCACGCTACAAATCAGACACAAACCGGATCGATTACACGATTACTTACCGTCCAAAAGCGCCGATCAGCTGTCAGTCAGTCAGACGCGGTGTGGCCCCGTGTTTTTGAGCCGATGTGAGGTAATTAAAGCCGGTGGAAGCAGCGGGGACATGTGGTGAATAAGTCGGGGGGGATCTTGGTATGGATGCGACGCACACACAGGCGGGATGAAAAGGCAGCAAATGAAAAGGAGGCAGCAGGGATGGGGCGGGGGGTGCAGGGGGTTACTGTGCTAAAAACAACAGCGGGCTTCAGCACACTACAGTCAACTCTTTGTTCCCCTCATGGATGGAGACGTTTCTTAATGCTTTTTATTGAAATATCATACTTGGTGAGGTTTAATGGGACGGTGGATGGACTGGGTGTGTTTTTATTGGATTTACGCATCATAATACACATGCAGGTATTGTGCGTGGAGCTGTGTGTGCTGATTGTCCTTTAAAATATCATTTCAAAGTCAAAGGACTCATGCTGCAAGTTTTCTTTTCTTTGTAGCGCAAACTTCATAAAACCACACATTTTCAGTGTTATTTCTCCAGTTTTATTGTTAGATCCATCCTGTTACACAATGATATAAAGTATGTGACTTTTTTTCCCTTTCAAACTGGGTGTATTTATTATATTATAGGCTGTTTGACAGTTTGTAACCTGGGCATCTACTCACCCATTCAGTTTCAATGGACCACTTCCTTCTGTGACATCTCTAATGACATCATGTTGCTGTAAATGACCATCTGCTAATCTCTCACCTATTTATTTTTTTATTTTTTTAATTATTGTGAATTACTCCAAATTACCCCAACAGACAGTCTTTCATTTTTTTGGAGTCACTAATTTTGTCTACAACTATTTGTTACTGTGATAATCCAGATGATGGCGGTCTTGAATATATGTTCAATTTTCTTATTTTGTATGCAATTTTTCAAAAAAATTCACAAACAGAAATCTTTCTATACTATTTCTCTTATGGCTGAATTTGTTTCACACATTTTACTAAACAACAAGAAAGAAAGATAAGCATATTAAGCTTTTGATGCATCACACCACAAACTAACAAAATATTTGTCATAGTTTCTTTAATGTTAATCTTCTTTTAGTTAATTATTTTTTTAATGTTTTCAGTCTATTTTATCTTATATACATCTTAAATTATATATATTTACCTCAATATTTGTACATTATTCTGATATTATTATTAGTAATAGTAGTAGTAGTAGTATGAAATACAGTGGCCACTTAGGTACACTGTACAATTCTAACTTGAAAGATTATATAATGTTCAGTTTTTGTTTGTTGACGTTGTCGTTAATGTGTTAATTCATTTGTATATTTATGTGAGGTCGTAGTTGAAAGCGTGGTGTTGTACTGGATCACATTATACTGAGAGGTGTTTCCCTTTACAGAATATTAAAAACATCTCTGAATATAATGCAGTCCAGCACAACACAATCATTAACTTTAACCTCTGTGTTAAAACATATACTTGAATTAACACTTCTGTGACAGTGTCAACAGAAACTCGACATTATATGCATCATAAAAGTCAACTTTATGGCAGGACAGTTATATAGGATTGCATTAGATTGTAAGTGTACCTCATGAAGTGGCCACTGAGTGTATAGTCATGTCTGTTTCTTACATTTATTGTATCAGAAAGTGAATTAAAAATATAATTCATTTCACAAATGATAAATAATGGCATTTCACATATTATTACACATATATTCATAATCTTATTTATTATTATTTATTATTATCCACTCACACACGTTAGCTCCACCTATGCAGAGTCATGGTCCAGTATGTAATTGTGTGATGTGGAAACTTGAAACCTCCAGCACACACACTGAGGTTGGACATCTTGACTCCTGAAGTCCTGCTAATTTATTCATTCTGAATTTTGAGTAGAGCTTTTTTTTGGTGTGAAGAAAACCACACCAGTCATGAATTATTAATCATATCAGATTTTTGTGATATCTTCAAACCTGTATGGTGTATGGGTATACAAAGTCTGTTGCTTCACAGCATGTTAGCAGTTATCTATTTTTTCTCTTTCTTCTACAAGTGGAAACTGGAAATTCCTCCACATGAATTGTTTCCGGGCCTTTATAGCTGCTGCTTGTTTCTGTGACATTTCAGAATTGCCACTTTGTCTGAAAGAGATGGAGACATTTTTCCTGCAGACTGGACAAGAGGAGACAAGCATCTTATTATGGAGGGATGAAAACGTTCTTAAATAGCCACTTTGGACCATGATAATGAATAGAGACGTGTAGAAATGTGCAGCTTTAGACTGGTTTCATATCCAGTTTATACTTCTCTTCAGTCATTCAGTGTTAGTGCCAACTTCAAGCAGGAGACACTGTAGGCTGCATGAGCCATTTTATGTATTCAGGCCTGACACTGTGTCCTGTGTGTATACTATTCCCAATTGTGAGCTATATTCAAAACAAGGCTTCACTCTTAACCAGTCAAACTGATTGAAAACAACATTGACTCCCCTTTAAATTCTCTTAAAACAGGATGTATTAAGAGTGAACTCTGTGAACAGCCAGCTTCTTTAGCAATAACCCTTTGTGGCTTACCCTCTTTATGGACGGTGGCTATGACTGTCTTCTGGACAACTGTCAAGTCAGCAGTCTTCCCCATGATTGTGTAGCCTACTGAACCAGACTTAGAGAGACATTTAAAAGACCCGGGAAATCTTTGCGGGTGTTTTGAGTTAATTAGCTGATTAGAGTGGGACATCCACAATATTGAACTTTTTCACAATATTCAAATTTTCTGAATCTATATATGAGTTTCACTTTTAAAACTTGAAATAAATTAACTTTTCCACAATATTCTAATTTATTGAGATTTATTTTTTATTGAGATTTATTGAGAGCACCTGTAAATTTCCTCTTCGGTGGCAGCAGATTTATTCATTTTTTCCCAGGTGACTGAATTCACGTCTGAGCTTTGAAGAACCGGTCACTCAAAACAGGATTCAAAGATTCACATTTAAAGGGACGATAAACATTTGGTTCTTGAATGTAATCTTTCAAAATGTTGCAACAAGCCTGCTTAATAAAACCAATGTGATAATCATGAACAGATTTGAGCTTTAATGCTTTGTTCATTTGATCAGGGTCATCTTGCCCATATCATATATGATACATTATATCTATTCACAAAGAGGATGGATCTGTATATCATTGTAAAGCTCTATAACTATAACATCACATCACTGGAGCCGATATAAATAAATGAGATCTGTGGATTTTTATTTTACAACCCGTTGGCATTTCTGTAACACAGAAAATCTGGGAGCAAAAAAAAAAAACACAAACACGTAAATGTACATGGAACCAGACACTTTAAATACAGTGGGTTAGAGGAAGAGAGTGGTACAACTTCACCTCATGTGATTTACTTCTTCTTCTGAACTGTATTTTGTTTGCACGGACAAAAACACATCTTGTTGATCATCTGATCTGATGTCACGATCCCCCCATGTCGAGGTTTTGGAGTGAAATTCAGTTAATTACATCGACAGAGGACCAAAACCAGCTGACACAGTAATCTGCTTTCTGATGAGTGGCCACATTAATGCAAGTTGTCATTTACAGTATAACATCAGTTTTCAATTCTTCTCCATTGCTACTTGTGACATTGAGTGTGCAGTTTATTTTCTTACTGTTAAATGTAATTTGTTACCCTACAATAAGGGCGTTAATATCTGGGATGGAAGTCAAAGTTTATCCTGTTTGGGAAGAAAACTGATTTTAACAAAGCCTTTCATGTAAAATACACACAAGATCTGAACCTTTTTGCAGGAAAAAAGTATAAATAAATAAACAATGGGAAAAACCATTTGATGTATTTGACCTTGCAAAGAGGTTTGGATAATTCAGGAGGGCAGTTAAAGATGGTGGTAGTGATGGTGTCAGGGAAGAAGAGGGTTTGTTACTGTATTTTTAAAGCATACAAGTCCTTCTGTATATTATGAAGAGTCTGCCATGGTTCTCTGCAGCCTTCTGACACTGACAGTATGTACTGTGATACATAAAAAAAACAGACTTTGCTTAAGGGGAAGATACCTAAATGCTCTCTATCATCCCACGAAGTTACACTGTTATTTAGTTGTTGAATCCACCTGCACTCAAACTGTCTCAAGCACTTATGTGAGTCCTACATTTCCCAAAATGACTTTCAATAATCCCTAGAAGACCAACTAGGTGCTGCTTTCAAAGAGGGCATTGAGATAAAATTAGCAACCTACAGTGCCTTATACACACTACAGTATCTCCTCGTGGCCACGAGGGGGCAAACAAGTATGTGAGAAAATTATTAAATGTGTGCCCACAAGTTCCTTTTGAATGCATGTGATGATTGCAACTACACTGAACAATAAATGGACCCAGAGATGCGGTGAGCAGCAGTGTTTACCTGCTCAGGATGGATGACTGAACGTGTCATTAATATTGCCATGCAGAGTGCAACACAATCCTGAAGCAACGAGGCGACTGAGTGTGATCAGCTGCATGAGCTCCAGTGTGAAGTGGTCTCCAGGCTGTGCTGAACCTGTTTGAACAGCTGCAGAAACACAGGCAGCACATCAGCTGGCAGGGTATTATGTCACCGTGTGGGTCAAAGCTTAGTGTGTCAAAGTGTGTGTGTGTGTTTGTGTGTGTGTCCCTTTTGTTTTTACAGACTCTGAATTCTAGCTTGTTATCACGTAGCAGCATATAGTACCTTTTAGACCCCCAGTTGCCATTGTTCCTTCATCAACATTTGCTTGGCACTTAGTCTGAAGTTAACATTGAACTCTCAGAGGTATACCGACGCATTACTTCAGTCCAAACTCTGTGCAAATGCACATGATGGAACAATCGTTAACGGGATCTACATTCTTCATCCCTCTTCTTCCCCACAATCCTCACCACCCTGTTTTCCCCCCTGAAAATCTTTCCACCCCAATCATCCTCTTCAATGCTGCAGCTCCTTCATCCTGTTGAGGGCGGAGCCTGCCTTGAACCATTCGATCTGTGTCTCGTTGAAGCTGTGGAGCAGTTCCAGGGTCTCCTCACTGCCGTCACTGTGCTTCACGACTGCAGAAAGAGGCTGAAGAGAAGGAGATAAAGAGAAGGAGTTTTCAATGCACGCTTTTCAACAGCTGTAGAAAAGACACTTTTCAGCTGTAAAGCCCTTTTACCTTTCCTGGAGCAAAGGTTTTGAGTCCTTTGATGGAGAGCTTGTCATCGGGCCGGATCTTGTCGTAGTCTGATGGGTTGCTGAAGGTGAGCGGCAGCAGACCCTGCTTCTTCAGGTTGGTTTCTGACGACAGGGGGAGAGAGACATGTTAATTGGGACTGCTGCTCATATATTGAACCATATGACAGCACCGCCATCTAGCAGTTGTTGTGTAGTACCGTGAATTCTGGCGAAGCTCTTGACAATGATGGCTCTTCCACCCAGATGTCTGGGCTCCAGCGCGGCATGCTCTCTGCTGGACCCCTCACCGTAATTGTCATCTCCAACCACCACCCAGTACACACCGTTGGCCTACACACAACAGGATGGAAAGAGTATTAAGACGGATTTATACTTGATTGAGGTGTTGATGGGAGACCTGCTGTAGATAGATTGATAGATACAGTGTAGATTTTTTTATGTAGAGGAAAACAGCAGGCCTCTGACAGCATTTGTGACTCCCTGGGGTCTGTATGAATGGATAAGAATTTCATTTGAGATAATGGGAGAGTGTTTGGAAGATGTGCAACATCTGCACCCCCTCCCTAGATGACATAAGTGTACAGCCAATCATTTGAAGAAAAAGGAGAAGTAGAGAGAGTGAAAAAGTACAGGATCCCAACAAGTCTAAAAGACTATTCAAACACGAGGTCCACTATCTGGGAAGAGTAGTCTCAGCTGAAGGTAGCAAAATTGATCCAGCTGACACCATCGCTGTGAGCCTCGAGCTATCATGAGCTTGTTACTACAGGCAGTATATACAGGACTGGAAAATAGGAATGAAATGACAAAAACCAGAGCAAAGTAAAGAGACAGACGTGTAGATGTGATCACAGTAGAAGAAAAAAGTGAACATTTTGATGGCGGCCCTCCTGAAGTCTGTGAATCCAAATTTAAAATCACAACAATACTAAAGGACAGACTTGGTGTGCCCGATAATCCAGTATCTGTACCGTTCCTCTCTCAGTCCTCACCTTGTAGTGTCGGGCCACATCAGGGACTCCTCCGTATTCTCCCGTCAGGTGGTTCTTGATCTTGTTGATGGCGTCGTTCTCGCTGTTGACAGCACCGATCAGCATGTTGTTGGAAATGTTGTCCAGGTGGCCGCGGAACTTCAGCCAAGGTCCAGCAGCACTGATGTGGTCTGTGGTGCATTTGCCCTTCACCTGAGGAGACAGAAGAGGGGTAAGTTAAAAACATTGATATTCTTAACACGGGCTGCAGTGAGAACCTTTAAAGACAAACTGCAACAAGGAGGAAACCATCAAAGACTGTACCTTGATGAGGACGTTCAAGTCCTCCAGATCACTCCCGCTCCATTTGTCAAAGGGCTCCAGCAGCTGTAGCCGGTTGCTTTCAGGGCTGACGTTCACCTTAAGGACCTGGCCATCAGCAGGTGGGTGCTGGTAGGTGTCCTGGCCTGGGTCAAAGTCCTTAGCGGGTAGTTCATCTCCGGTAGGGGGCTCCAGCTTGAACTTCTCACCATTGGGGGCTGTGAGGTAATCAGTCTCTGGGTTGAAGTTCAATGTGCCGGCGATTGCGAGGGCAGTGACAATCTGAGGAAGAAGAGGAGATGGAAGGCATTTAGCTTCAACGTGTAAGCTTCAGGTTGAACATCTTTGGATTAGTTTGGTGTGAGTTTACCTCAGGGGAAGTAACAAAGGCGTGTGTTGCAGGGTTAGCGTCATTCCTGGCAGTGAAGTTTCTGTTAAAGGAGGTGACGATGGTGTTCTTGTCTCCCTTTTTTATATCACGCCTGAATGCAAACACACATACACAATATATTAACTTACACCTGAGTTGAACTACTTTGTCAACATAAGGCATGTCACAAACACTTCCTTAGCCCACCTGTCCCACTGTCCAATGCAGGGTCCACATGCGTTGGCCAGGACTACACCTCCAACAGCACCAAGGATCTTCGACTACAGGAAGACACAAACACGTTTGAGCTTTCATCACAGAACCCGTCATCAGTATAATGGAGGTGCATCTGCACCAACACTTACATATCCATCTCTTTCTATGGTGGCACGAATCTGCTCGGAGCCAGGGGTAACTGTGAACTGAGCTTTGCATTTCAGGCCTTTATCCAAAGCCTGCTTGGCCACAGAGGCAGCGCGACCCATGTCCTCGTAGCTGGAGTTGGTACAGCTGCCGATCAGACCTAAAAAGAGAAAGAGGAGCCAGACCGAATTTCAAAGAGTGTCTCACTGAAAAAAATAAAAAGGAAATTAGTAGAGTAAATAGGACTGTGGAGTGTAACAAAACTGTGCATCCTATCCATCTCTTACCAACTTTGACCTCCAGCGGCCAGCCGTTCTTCTCAGCAACAGCACCCACATCAGACACTGGGTGAGCCAGGTCAGGGGTAAAGGGTCCGTTGATGTGAGGTTTCAGCTAGAGAAAGAAACTCAGTTATTCTCAAATAAACCAAACTCTGTACCGAAGCTGTGAAGTGAGCCTCTCACTTGTGCATACTACAGTCATGTTTATTGTAATAGTGCAATATGCATTCAGATATGTATAGACAGCATTCTGATATATTGCTGTCTACTACCAGACAGTCTGGTTTCTATCTAATGCAAAGTGTAAAGTTCAGGTTCTTCCTCTGGGCTACACCTCATAAATCATCAACCAGGTGTTAAGTGATCATTGGCCAGAGACCTTTGCTTCATGCCTTCCCCTCTATGTGTACCCTGTTGCTCTCCACTTTGAACTATCCAACGAAAGTCAGACACACCAAAAGATAATTTTAAAAATAGACGGACCTCGTCCAGATTGAGCTCGATGATCTGGTCATACTCGCAGCCTTCATCTGGTACCAACAAGTCAGAGTATTCATCAGCCAGGGCAGCGATCTCTGTAAAGAAACAAGACGATGAGTGATGAGACGCTCTAACAAGACACCAAACTTTCCAGGAAAATGGGCACTGACACACGCAAGGGAGATTTAATGCTATTACAGACACTTTAGAGCTATTTTGCTTGTAATTTGATTACTTGCATCCTTCTTTCAGGAAGGGAAATGACTTAATAAGTCAAAAGCCAAAGCAGAAATCCATAATTTGATTCTTTCTTGACAAGCAACAGTGACCCTGACCCAGATTCACATTCAACGACAAAACATTTTAGTGCTTAATGACTGTGGATTTTATAATTTTGTCGTTTTCCTTTTGAAAACCTTGGAACATTGTGAACATTAAGACCAAAACTCTTAACATACGTCCACGTCCAGTCTTCTCAAGGTAGGTCCTCATGCGGTGATTGTAGGGGAACACGGAGGTCGTGGCTCCAATCTCTGCTCCCATGTTGCAAATGGTGGCCATTCCTGCACATGTCACACGACATGACAGATGAATATTACACATGAGCCAATCAGCTAAGAAGCAAAATTATTTAAAGTGTAATGAATTCAGGCTGAAAATGTTTTTTACTGACCGGTGCAAGAAATGGAGTCAACTCCTGGTCCGTGGTATTCTACAATAGCTCCAGTGCCTCCTTTCACTGTCAGGATGCCGGCCACCTTCAAGATGACATCCTTAGGAGACGTCCAGCCTGAGAGGGTGCCTGTCAGCTTCACACCAATCACCTTTGAGGAAAATAATGGTGAGTGAAATGTGGTCAAGAAAAACAACTTCTGTTATTAGAAAATACAGGATGATTTAGGATAGGGGCGACAGGAAACAAAGGTCCAAGAAGACACAGAGAACAGAATGTGTGCTAAATATGCGGCTAACCTTGGGGCACTTGAGCTCCCAGGGGATTCCTGCCATGACATCTACAGCGTCTGCTCCTCCAACCCCGATGCAGATGGCACCAAGCCCACCACCATTTGGTGTGTGGGAATCTGTGCCAATCAGCATCACTCCTGGGTAGGCGTAGTTCTCCAGGATGATCTGTTTGTATATGAAATATGAACATCAGCATGCTTAAGCCACAGTGACTTCAGTAGCTGTCATTTCCAGGCACTGCATCCAAACTTTAAGTAATAATACCTGATGGATGATTCCAGAGCCTGGTTTCCAGAAGCCAACTCCATATTTTGCCCCAGCGCTGGACAGGAAGTTGTAAACCTCCTCGTTGATTTCCTAGGATGAGAACAAAGATGACAAAGCACGTTAACGACATTACTTTTCAGAGATTAGCATAGTTACTGTAAACAAATAAAATCCCTCACCTTTGCTCTGGCCAGATCCTTCGGCCCTCCGGTCTGGGCCTCGATCAGGTGATCACAGTGGATGGTGGAGGGCACGGCCACCCTCGGCAGGCCGCTGCTGATGAACTGAAGCATCGCCATCTGGGCTGTGGCGTCCTGCATGGCCACGCGGTCAGGATGTAGCCGGAGGTAAGTGCGACCACGGTCGATCTCTTGGTTGTGGGGGTCATCGAGATGGCCGTACACGATCTTCTCCGACAGGGTGAGCGGCCGGTTGAGTCTGGAGAAACAAATCTTTATTCATTAGGTCGCTGCCACGAGAAGACGTTTCACCCAGGAAAAAGCAAGATGATAAGAAGACGGGTACTAATGTATAAATAAGCATCTCGCTCCAACATGTTTGTTTCATGTGTATTACAGGGCTATTTGTGCATCTGTACTAAATTCTGGTTTCATATTCCATCTGCTGTCTCCTTGAATTATATCCTTGTGATTTCAAAACATTTTGGTGTGATGAGTGAGACACTTGGCATGATATGTCAGAGCAGTGAGAAAGAGGGTGTTTTTTTTGTTATGAGATGTATAAAAATAACCAATAAAGGTAGCTGAAAAAATAAGAGAAATATAACAACTTAGAAATTAGAAGACTGACAATATAAATGCAGTTTGATTCAAGTAAATATTGAGAGTTTTTCCTCCTCTGGTTTAAGCAAACTCATGTACTTAAACCAAAAACTCTCTTTTCTTTAATCTCACAGTACAGGGAAATCACCGTTTCACTCCTCGTCTCTTTATTCTGTCATTTTCTAATTAGTGGTTTATGGCAGTCTAAACCTCAGGACTAATTACAGAGCTGAAGAAACAGAAATCCTTGATCTGTACACACACCACGGAACCACGTCTCCTCAACTTTAACGAGCTCTACAGTAAACCAAGCACTATGAGTCAGGCTAACTCGAGTTGGCAAAGGCTACAACTCTGTTGAAAAACTGTGGTAAAGGGCAAACAAACACGAGAAATCAGACACTCGCACAGATAAGGGGCTGTTGGAGGAAACAGTGTTGTGAGTTAGAGCAAATATAGAGTATACGCTGACCTTTTTCGCACAATGTCAACGTTGGATTGAAGCCTCTCATAGTTGATGAAGGAAGTGGGCTCAAAGCGGCTCATAGACACTTGAGCCTTGGCTCTGTAGGCTGCTGATACATGCAGGCGACGTGCACCGTGACCCAGAGCCAGCTGGAAACGACAACAAAGGCATACAAGTATGAGCATAATCACAGAGCTGTGGACAAAACCAAAGACGCACATTGTTGTAACTTGAGCACATAACGAATTTATTTTGGGCTGCCTAAACAAACAGATTAGACCTCACGTGTCTATTTTGTATTATTCTTTTGAAAGTCTTCTTGAGATAGAGCTGAACCCATAAACTCACTGCACCTTTCAGCTCTGTTTGAATATGTACTCATTTGTAAGGCAAGATATCACCAGAAAAGGCCGTTCAGTTCAGTAAACTCTCTCCGTAACAGATAAATAATTCAAGTTATCAAAGAAGTCACAAGAGGACAAACTGTCAGTGACTGATCTTTGATGATCAGTCAAAGTGTGCTGAAGATGTCGCTCAGTGAAAGAACCGAGCAGCTGAACCTACAACCATGAATCAGCTGACCTGTCAGGGTGCATTTAGGGAGATAATTCAAGTGTTTATATATTGTTTAGACATAAATCAGACTGAGGCTGGGCATTGTACCAATATTAAATATTTATTTTCTATTGATATGAAACTAATTTTAGTATGTTTTTATTAGGGATGCACTGATTTTTTAAATCTGATCTGATTGAATTCTAAAAGCTTTTTAACTTCATTATGTCTGTATTATAGGAGTATTATAAGAGGATGTTCTGCTCATTAGATTTTGTTTCATATGATCAGGACTCTGTAGAGATCATTTAAGGTCAGCAGTACAAATCTGTCCAAGCACTCCTGTGCTTAGACATATCACACACATCCTGATCACTTTAAATCAAACAGAATGAACTGCAACCCAAAAACAGAATGGTGAGCCTGTTTAATAACAGATTAATTATTAATCTGACAAACATGTTTTCTGTCTTTTACACGCTGCTCGCCTGTGTGCCTGCTGGGAGCTCTAACCTTGTGGTTAACCTTGCTATTACACGCCAGACTCCCTCTCTAAAACTAACCCAGCTAAGTCAGTTTAAAGGCTACAGATGTCGGTGATATGTTGTTGTATTCAGAGACATTAAGCACGTTTTATCGAGGCAGTGACAGGTTAGTTGCCGCACACTAGGTGCGTTCAGTGCAGTCAGGACACGATGACCTGGCCGGCTAGCCGGTGACTGTTTCACAGCTTATTTATCCTCAGCAACGGCACAGAGAGATTTAATTAAATCAGGTTAACGTTATATTGAGTTTACAGTAAGTGACATCCTTCACTGCTTCATAAATATGGTCAAATGATCAGTTTTTCGTCTCTTACCTGGAGCCGGGCGACAGTGAGACAGTAGGTTGCCATTTTGTTCACTGACAAAGATGTGACGGTCAGTGGTGACGTCACACCTTTGTAAAGCCGCGGTCTCGCAGGTCCTTAAAGCACAAAATATTTTAATACGGTTAATATTTGTATTTAAATTGTTTACAAAATATAGTTTCAACTTAGATGTACTATTTACAGTTTTATATTGTTCATATATTTAATTAAGTATGTTTTAGTTAAATTGTACCCATGCAACATAGACGTTTAATGTTTGAATTTTATACAACTAAAAGGAGAAGAACAATTTCTATTTTATTTCTGCTTTCTAATTAGAAATGTGTAAGTCGTAAACAGCCCAGATTTAATAATAGAGCTTATCATAGTGCATTATTTTGGAAAATACAAAAAAAAAATCTAATAATATACATTCATGTTTGTAGTTTTGATAATAGTTTTTTCTCGTGTGTGTCTCTGTGGAGCCGCTAGGTGGCGGTAATGTGACTCCTCGTGCATAGTTTACGGGTCAAAGGTGAAAGTTGAAGCAGACCAGCAGCAGCGCTCGCCTTACGTTAGCCGACAATGGCTAAACATCATCCAGACTTGATCTTCTGCAGGAAACAAGCCGGTGTCGGTATGTTTTAACTCATTTATGCTCACACGTGTTCTAACGTTGTTATTCGTGCTTCACGTCCCGTGGCTGCTCAGCACGAGATAGCGTTAGCAGCTATGCTAACAGCAGCGGCATGGACTTCATTCAAAGTTAGCTGTGGTGTTAGCATCGACATGTCCACAGAGGCTACGTTGTTACGATGTTACAGTTTTACACAGTATTAATTCAGTGTGTTTGATAGTGGAGTTTAGTGTACATGTGAGGAATCTGGCTGAGCGATATGAATGAGCTACCCTGAAAACACTGACTGTCTCTGACCTCTTTGTTTTCTTTCCTCAGCTATCGGGAGACTTTGCGAGAAATGTAAGTGTTTCTACATAATAATAATAATATTCACTGTACTGTAATACTGATTCTAACCGCCACGTGTTCTCTTCTAGTTTTAAATCAATTATAAAAGTTTTAGTTTCACCTCCAAATGTCAATCATTGTTTTCCCACTATAAAGAGAAGTGTAGCTTCATATCTTACACAATTATTAACTTGTATATTACAGTCATATTGACCAATTGTAATGCACAGTTCCATGTTGTTGACATTCCTACAAGCATCTGATTACACAGCAGGTACTGGAGTTGTGCTAGAGGGATTTAGTATTTGATTAAATGAAACTGAGTTGATAGTTTCAATAAGGATTTATACCTAAACCATTTTTTAGGTTTACATTAGTCATTAAGCTGACGCTGTTATCCAAAGTGACTTACAAAACAGGGATACATTTACTGTACCTACTAAATACCTAAAGAAGTACATTTGTTTTTACAAAGTGGCATCATGGTAGATCAAGATTTATCTCCAAACTCCTTATTGAAGGTCCAGTGTGTAATATTTAGGACAATCTGTTGGCAGAAATGGAATATAATATGTAGAACCATGTTTTCATTAGTGTATAAACACCTGAAAATAAGGATTGTTGTGTTTTCATAACCTTTATAATGAGCCCTTTTTATCTTCATAGAGTCCACACACGCTGTTGCACACTCATGTTTCTACAGCAGACAAACATTTGGTCTATAAAGGGCCTTTAATGTTTTCACGCACTGCCGTAGGTTCTTATACACACTTGATAGTTGACGGTGAGGCGGGGGTATTCAGTTGGTTGCAACCTGCAGCCTCGCCACTAGATGCCACTAAATTCTACACACTGGACCTTTAAGCTTTTTAAACTGACTATAAAGTCTACATTTCTGAAAATAACGCAGGCTGCAGCTGTGACTGCAGTTATGCGTTGTTTCAGCGTTTCTTGGTGGTAAAAGATGTGCTAAATTTACAACCCTCTCATCCGTCCTTTCTCCTCTCAGGTGACGGGAAATGCGTCATCTGTGATTCCTACGTGAGGCCTTGCACATTGGTGCGTATCTGTGATGAGTGTAACTACGGCTCCTATCAGGGACGCTGTGTCATCTGTGGAGGGCCCGGAGTATCTGATGCCTACTACTGTAAGGAGTGCACCATCCAGGAGAAAGATGTGAGTGTCCTTCAGCCCAGTTCACTTCTTTTTGTCTGTTATGGAGCACTGAAGCAACAAAATAGAAAAGAGACTGTATTTAATCAGTTATATTTATTTACCTTGTGTTTCTGATTTAAACAATTTTAAACTGTGGAGCTCTTTTTGAGATGAGAATGCTTTTAAACTGACTTCCTCCTCTCTCTGTTCTCTCTACAGCGAGATGGCTGTCCTAAGATTGTGAATTTGGGCAGCTCCAAAACAGATCTGTTTTATGAAAGGAAGAAGTATGGCTTCAAGAAGAGGTGAAGACTCTACAGCCCAGTCCTTGTTTTAGTCTTTCAGCTTTTGCAGATTTTTTGTTTTGTTTTGTTTTTTTTGGAAACATAAGAAATGTTTTTTTTGACTCAATAAAGCTCTCTTTTATATTTCTGTCTTCATTTGTTCAGCTTCTTTCTTCGCAGCTTCTCCATAAACGTCCTCCACCAGATGGTGATGTTTCACACTGTTTGCCGTCTCTGTTGCTCACTCCAACAGACGACACTTGCCTGGTATCTAAACTGATAACTGAACCATCAGTGATTCTCCACTCTGGCATCACTTTTTGTGGACTTGTTGTCAGATTGAATAGAACCTTTATGAAATAAATTGTTATGAGAGAAGACAGTAGTGTCCACGTAAACAGAACACATGAATGAGCAGACTTTGGCACAGAGCTGTAGTCAAGACCACTTTTGTCCAGTCCAAGACCAGAACTAGTTGAGACTGAGCTGATCCAAAGAGGCTCGAGGCCAAATGAGAGAAACAGAATCCTCTTCAGACTTGAGTACAACAGCTGTTACCTGTTTATAATTTTTGCAATGTTTGAGAGGCAGTATCTCTCCTATGTCAAGATGATTATTTTGCACTATTTGTAATGAGTACAACCCAAGTGAAGGATCAAATTGGGCCATGTTATTTATTTAAGTATAGCAATGTCGCTTGATATCATATTCAACACTACAAAGACAAAACATGTAACATGCACCCCAAGAAAGGTGTTGTACTGTACTAGTGATGATCCAGAAGTGATGTAGTACAGTGTGTAATCACACTGTAGAAACAATGAGGTAATATTGTCTGCTACAGTAAAGTCTTTTCACTTCAAAGTCACTTAAAGCTGAAGTGCAACATCACATTTTCACTGACCCAACATTTATTATGATGATTCTGTATGCAGGTAAATAAACAAAACATTGCTCGACTCATTCAGATAATTTGGACAAGTCTGAGGGCAAATACCTTTGAGTCCCAGACAATAGAAAAAATCCAAGACTCCAGACTGGAGTACTACAGCACTGCTTTGGCAGCATTTTGATAATAATTCAGTGGGTTTCTTTGTTCATATGTTTGTATTGTGCAAAAATCCTGACACACAACAATTTTATTCACACCACAAATCAGAAGAAAAGAAGAACTCAAAGAAATGTTAACAGCAGGCTAAAATGTAACTGCTGTGTGAGTCCAGACTCAAGTAAAGATCTGTACTCATTATTTTAAACCTTTATTTTAAAACTTTACTGTAGATCTGAGCTTCACTTTGTTGAGGCTGGACTTCTAAATGAACTCCTGACAGCTAGAATGTGAAGACTTTCGCAGCGCGGTTTTATTTATACTTTATTTATTCATATACTGACTTGATATATTGTAAACTTACATTGTATCTGACATTTTAATATCCTGTGTAACAGACTGCTGAGTCACTGTGAGTCTGTGTTTGACAATGACCCGAATTTAACCCTACAACACAATCGAAAGTGTCACCTGCTCTTGCGTCAGGAAACTGGCTGATGAAATTACAAGGCAATAAAATTCGGTTTCTTTAGGGAAACATTATTTTATGATGATGTTGAATTTCTGAGATTTTTGATCAGCATGTTTTGAGGATGGAAACAATGAGCGAAACCAGAAATCTATATTGCACCTTAACATGAACAAATGTCATCATGTATTAGCACCTGAAACATATTGTGTTATAGTTGTCTACGAAGTGAAGCTTATTCTGCTGCTTTCACTCACTGTATGAAATTCTGGAAAACAGCATCAGCAAATGTTAAATGTAGTATTATAAAAAAGATATATTATGAACACAAGTGGAGGTTTAATGTACTATTAGGTTGCTTCTCTAATCCTCTTAAGAGATGGGTTACTGCAGCGTGTTTCCTGGTAGAAATTCATCTGAAATGCTGAGTGTTGTTTCAGTTTAAGATAATTAACAGCATCTGTCTCCATTTCTGTCTTCATTTGTTCAGCTTCTTCTCCATAAACTTCCTCTGCTGGATGTTGATGTTTCACGATGTCTGCTGTGTCTGTTGGTCACTCCAACAGGTCACAAAACTGCAAACTGACGCATCTGTGATTCTCCACTCTAGCATCAGTTTTTGTGGACTTTGTAGTGCACACATTTATTATGATGAAACAAAAACATTCTGTATGCAAGTAAATGACAAAAAAATCACAGACAAATGTATCTTTGTATTTCCACTCATTACGCAGACTTAAATTAAACCAAAACCTTTTAAAACTCACAGACATCTCTCAGCTGTCTGCTGTGTGAACAGCTGAAATACAAACAAATTCTGAATTTTATATTACACAGAAACAGAAGGTTGTCTGGTATTCACATATCTAGTGATAACCATTATTTTCATCTTATATTGAACCTTACTGTGGATCTGAGCTCCAACAAAGCTTTATTTATACATACTGTAAATACAGAACACTCTTACATTTTATTGCATGATCTATCCAAATCTTTGGATTGTATTTTACTTTTTAATGTCCTGTGATACTGACTGCTGAGTCACTGTGAGTCTGTTGTGTGTGACATGGCCTGAATTTAACCCCGAAACTCAAATGCAAGTGTCTCCTCCTCTTGCATCAGTTAAGTGGGAAAGTGGCTGATGAAATTACAAGCCAATAAAAGTCAGTTTCTTTAAGGGGACATTATTTTATGAAGATATCACATTTCCAGCCTGCTTTGAAGACAGTAAACAAAGTCTTAGAGCATACTGCTTACACCATAAGCCAATAATCATACTCACTATGTATTAACAAAAGTTATACCATCAATAATAATAATACATTTTATTTAGTGGCACGTTTCACGGCACTCAAGATCACCTTACATCATACAACATTAATAAATTGTAAACACCCAACAACAAGAAAGAAAGAAAATATCATTATGATAAACAAATAAAACATGGAATAACATCATTCTTATGAAATGTGATGTCACTGGTACAATTACAGTGAGTAGTTCCACAGTTTGGGTGCAGTAAAGGAAAAAGCCATGGAACCCATTGTGCTGAAGTTGATGGCTGGTGGTGCCAGAGACCTGCTGATGCTGTCTGTAGTGGACTAGATGGGGTACAAGTCTGTGAAGGAGGTCTGGTTATGGTCTTCAGGTTAATAGTAAGATTTTGAATTTGTTGCGATACAGTAAAGCCAGTGTCATCGAATCAGCACGGGAGTAACATATTTAATGTGTAATAATGCGTACTGTAGATTTCTGGATGAGGTGAAGTCGGTGAAAGGGTTTCTTGAGGGGATGCCAGCCAGGACTGCGTTGCTATGTGTGATTACTATTATTAAGCAAATATATGAGCCAGTGGCACATAGGAAATGATCATAAAGTATGTAATTAGACCTTTTTAATTAGTGTTAACATCGTCGTCTGACATTGTAGAAGTGGAACACATTTTTCTTTTTTTGTATCATGGTGTCAACTAAACTAGTTATGAACATTACATCATTTCTGTCTCTTGTATATAGTTTTTTTTTATCTCTATTTGTAGTTTTATTTCTTATTTCTATAACTAAATTTATTAATAATACTATTATTATTAAATTATATAATAATACTAATATTATTAATAATATTAAATATTTAATATTATTAATAATTAATAATAATTAATTTAACTTTTATATAGTTTTAGATTTCAGATTCAGATTTATCTTATAGGTTAACTTAAATGTATGTGTACTGTGTTATAGTTTAATTTTAATGTATGTTTAATGGGTGTTTACTGTGTCTCATGCTGCTACTGGATGCTTGAATTTCCCTGGGGTCAATAAAGTATCTATCTATCTATGGTCATATCAGTATCGTATTGGTCTGTATCATTATCGATTTTCATCTTATAGTATAAGTATGAGCTTCAGTTTATCTAGACTGAAACGAAATCCTCACTGTTAGAATCTAACATCTCTGTAGGAAAGAACTCAACACTTCAAGATGTTCTCAACAAGGCTTTATTTATACATACTGTACATACATGACACAAAAGGTAGCCACACTCAAAATGTCAAGATTTTTCTTTACAAAGAAATACAAAGACGGAACCAGGGAGGTTAAAAACAATCCCTTAAAGTTAACAAATTGACCTGTTCCAAGATAGAAGGCAGATGTAATCTCTATTACAGCAGAAAACATTTAATAAGACAGGGGAAAACATTTAAAAAAATAAACTAAAACGAGTCAGGAAGCTCATTATCATTCATGTCAGGATTAAAAATTCAGATTTAAGACAGACCTTATGATTGAGAATGTGTCTCATTCTGACTGAAATCAACAACATTGGGAGTAAAATTGTTTCCACAAAAACCACTGTGGACAAATGTGACAACCCTGACTTTAAGTTTTACTCCACAACAAAGATTATTTGTCTGTTAATGTGAACAAAAAGCACGATATAAGACCGGATCAAGCTGTATTTACTGCAGACTGTGATGTTAAAAAAAAAGAACCTAAATATTTTAACACGTTATTTTTCCCCTAAAGAAAGGACCATGATATAACATTTATTTTGGTTAAAAATGCAGAATAAATTAAATGTTATGGTCTATTAATGGAAGCACAGCAGCAAACTATCAGTTTCCTCTTTTTGTCAGAAGTGGACAGTAAAAATAATCATGTGTTTAAGTCACTACTTTAATTTAGGATGTTACACTGTGTCCTGTAAACCTGCAGATTGACTGCTCTGAGATGGCTTGAAGATTTCTGGGTTTAAGAGCTCTGATGAAAGAAACCCAAAAACAGTCTGCACCCATTGATGTTTTGTCGTTTGTCAAAAAATGAATATTAAAAAAAGAAATAAAATAAAAAAACTGTAGGCAACAGACACCAGCCTCATAAAGAAATGTTGGGTGATAAATGTGTGCACAGCTGATACAATCTAAGTGCACATACACCACCAGACACATGTTTGTGATTTCTCATTTCAAGAAATATATTGTGAATAAACAGGAAAGTGGGAGCTTGGTTAAGCCTTGTTTGTGAATTTTTAGGCTTCACAAGTCCAACATTTCCCCTCCAGCTGCCTTTAATGAAATTAAAGTCCTGTCAGCATCCGGCAGCCAGTCTTAAACAGATTTTCAGACATCAAACATCGGGTCATGATGGAGGCAAATGTCAGTTCAAAAGAGAGATGTTAGCTCTTACATTTCATTGCTCGAAGTCTATGAAGTATAATGTCAGGCTACGACTATTAACAGTACATGCATCAGTGATTCTACACGATACTGAAGCTTTTTTGACGTACATGAACAAATCAACATCAACCACCCGCATAGAGGCAATGCAGGCGTCCAAAACTGGCGACAGCGAGACATACGTACAGTTTAACGAAACACGAGGAGCAGAACGATTATGTACAGCTCTGTTCTGCTGGTCAGGAGTATTCATACTGTACACGAAAAGACGTGAACGTGGCTGTACTTTTTTTCCCCCCCACGTCACAGCGAACCCCTGAAGAAGCTTAAATTATTGGAAATGTCACAGTCAAACGTTTTTGTGGGCAAAGAAAAGCCCAAATTTGAAAATAAAAATGGACATGTGGGTTTCAGAACTGGTTAAATCGCAGAATGAACCGGACGTGTCACGACTACAATAATGACTTAACAATCTAATATAAACTATTGCGTTTGCTACCCGAGTCATTTAAAAAGATAAAAATAATGAAATGCTCTCATTCGGCCAAAGGCATACAAAACACAACGTACACCTCATTAAAGCGGCGCACTGAAGAAGCACTTTAATATCCTCGCACACTCATATCGCTCAGATGGTAAATACAATTCATTAAAAAACAAAAAGAAATAAAAATAGATATCAGGTGCACACTACTGCATCTCCATGGCAACATCAGTCATGCCCTCCCACGTGCTTCTCTCCTCCTTCTCCTCTTCTTCTTCTGATCGATTTCTAGCGTTTTGATTTATTGATTCATGAGAAAAATAAATGAATAAATCAAACTGTTGTTCACTGGTCTTCCGGCACATCACTTGAAAAGAGAAGAGAACAAGGATGGAGGAGGAAGAGAGTTAAAACAGCAGGAACACCATTCACAGGATCACATGGTTTTGTTTTTGGACCTAACAGGATGGAGAACACCTCTGTGGGTAAATCAAGAGGCTGGCCGGGTGTGATGAATGATGAACTGTTCATATTGTAAAAGTAGAAGGCTTCACTGTAACTGCAGATCTAACCACTTCTCGCTCTAGTCTGTCACATTTTGATGTCACTTACATCCCTTTCGTACAGTAGAAGCAGGCATGGTGCAAGTTTACTTGGGGGTGTCTGACCCAGCTCTGCTCAGGAAGGGGGTCTAACTTTTTTTCCAAATCGACCACCCCACCTGGCTGTGTTGGTCTCCCTTTTCCCTACATAACAACAGTTAAACACCATCTCCTCGGCGGTACAGTGGATTTGGTATCTGTCGGCCAAACTATGTCTCTAACCTGACGTGTGAAAACAAAGTGACTGATGCTGTGCTGTCTGCTCTATGGATGTCCATTTACAGTTTCATGTATTTGCTTTTTTGTGGTCCCTTACAGCACTCCGTATTTGGCTTCGTAGCGGCTCGCGACGTTCTTGTAGCGGCCGCACTCCTTCCGTAGCTCGGCGACCTCCGTCCGCAGCGCTGTGTTCTCGCGCTCGAGGAAAGCCGCTCGGACGGTGATCTGGTTCTCCTTTAACCTGCGGGCATCGCGTGACCGCTTGGCGGCCACGTTGTTCTTCTTCCTTCTCTGCCAGTATTTATCATCCTGGAGAGACGGGCAAGAAAGAAGCAGCAAGGTTGGACTGAGTCAAATAAAAACACCGGACCCTACTGTGATTTCTGAACTTGGTTACTAAGGTAACCCAGATTAAAATCCTTGTGTATGTTTTTAATCAACACATTAGTCCAAATCTGAAAACAGCTCATGTGTAATATGGCCGACAGCCAGGTCCCTTTGTGTCTATAAACAGAACCAGTGTTCTCAGGCGCACTGGGGAGGAAGGAAAACATCAATTTGAAGATTATCAGACTGCTGAGTCACTGTGAGTTGCAAGAACCGCTTTACTGTGACATGACCTGATTTCTATCCTGCAACGGAAATGCAAATGTCTACTGCGCTCAAAGCACTTTAAAATTACAAGCAGCAACATTTGAGGAAAGATTTTTTTCGCCCCATAAACATATTCATTTTGTAACAGTGTTAAATAAACATATGAGCCAGTGGTACATGAGAAATTCAAGAGGTGAAGCTAATTCTGCTGCTTTCACTCATAAAAACTAAACTAAATGTTGCAGCTCTACTTCATGCAAATGTTTGCCTGTCTGTAGTGTTTTCCATAAAACTGTTGGGACTGCTGAGGCTCCTGTCATACCTTCTGTTCCTCCGGCACAAACACCTTCTTGGCCTTTTTGATCATAGGTTGCGGCTTCAGCTCTTCTTCTGAGAACTTGTGTTTGCGAGGGTCGAACAGCTCGCCTCCGGGCACACTGGACAGGACCAGGTCCGTGGGATCGGGATCGTAGTTGACGTCGACCTCGATCTCATCTGGGCAGATGGGCTCGGGTGTCGCTCTGTCCGTTTCAGTGGTCACCTCTGAGCAGACAGGAGAGGAAGATGAAAACTGATGGTCAGCCTGACTAGCAGCATCATTAAAACATTTTTAAGATGGTATGAATATTTGGTTTCTTTCCATTTTGACACACAAAGAGTTCAAATTTTGAAATGGTCCTAAAAATATGCTTTAACTTGTGGCTGATTCAAGCTGAGGACATGACTATAGCTGCACCCAGCATTGCTTTCCTTGAACTGGGTGGGTGGGTGAGTGTTTTGACATGTCGACATGCACCAACTGTTGATAATCTGGTAGTTAACTCTATTATCTTGGCCTTGCAGAGGCACCAGCATCTATTTCTGTCGCCCCATCAGCCATTACCATCTGCCTTGTTTCAGAACAGAGATCACTCCACTGTCACAGCATATTGCCTGACGTCTGTGTCAGAGTCAGATAAACAGCATAATTGTAATATGGAAAGCAGATGCAAAGATTTTTGACGCAACTGACCATCACTAGGAAGAGTAAGTGTAAATAAAAAACAAACAACAACCAGGCTTAAAGCATGAATGTTGGATTTAAGACTGTTTTGTTTAAGGTCTCAGTCACGCACACACAATAAGTTGTCATGTCTTTAACTATAGCCCCCCATTCCAAACAGTAGGAATTATCTTGTCGGGGTTGATCTCACTTAACTCGAACATCTGGTTTTCCCCTTTGTGAAATACACACAGCAGGAATTTAGTGACACCCTAAAGCCGTCTAGTCTCTCACCCTCTAACCTCCACTCACCTGTTGTAACATCACAGATGATATCAGAGTCGCCCTTGGTGATGATCAGCACTTCCTCGTCACACTTGTCCAATTCCTGAATGGGCATTAGAGCCAATGAGCACACGTTTGCTGATTTGGTAACCTTCCGCTTTACTTTCTCTGTCTTTGTGTCTGGGGAGTCTTCGTCAGGCATGGTGGGGATGCCGTTCTCCATGAGGAACTCCTCAATGTCCATGTACTCCAGGTGGAAGTTTTCACCGTCATAGGGAATGGTTTTGTCCCAGATAGCCGGGGTCAGGGCGGCTGATGGACCCACATCGCTGCCTCCCCCGATCAGGTCAACATTATCCCCCAGACCCAGCTTTTCCTTGTCGGTGTCTGAAACACGAGAAAAACGCACATTTAGATGCAAGAAATGGATCAACGTGTTCACAGTGACTTATAATTTTGTGTCTAATCTTATGGAGGTCAACAGGAAAAACAAACAAATAAAGCACAAAGGACCGTTGAGCCTTGTTCTAAAAGTAGGACATATTTTGTTTGTCCTCTCTCCAAAGAAACCTGAAGCACCAGGTCCCTCCGGGCACCAAAGCCAAGAACTACAGTTTAATTGCACCTCTCATGAGTAAAAGAAACCAGTCCAAAGTTTCCACAAACGCTACAGGTGACTTCAGCCAGATGAGCTTCATCAATCTGTCTGGATATCAGCATCATGCGGATGTTTATGATCTATTTATTTATTGCAAATGTTGAAAACTTTTGATTAAACGTGTGCAAAAAAATGACTCCACATACTATTTTAAGATCGTCCTCAGATGCATCCAGTGCAAGCTTTATGTCCATACTGACACACACACACACACACTTCACCTTATATTTAACATCCTCTGAACTGTTTTTGTTCAATTTAATCATACCATATAAATATATAAAATCATATTGTTTATATTTCTTATCTTTCATATATTCTTAGATTTTTTTACCTACTGTTTCTTATGCACCAAAAACACATGTATAAAGTGACATAAAATAGCTCAAACATACAGTAAATGTCATGTCATGCACTCTCCTTCATATATTTGTAGCTGACAACAAAATATTAAATAATTGTAGCTGGAAAGAGGAAAGTTTCTGTCAACAAACTATATTTTAAAGAGGAGGGGTGCGTTTAGAAAAGTCTGGAGGGTGAGGTGGGTCACAATCCTCTCTGCCTCAGCATTTTAAACAGAGACAACAATACTCAAAACTGAGTTTTTAGACGTTTTAGGGATCAACATACCAACAACAAAAACAGTTCAGGTGTTTCTATCATGCTCTCAGATCTACATCCACTGAATACCAAAGGTTTGCCCTGCAGATGTCGCCATTGTTGACTGTGTGAAACGCTTTAAAACAGCTGCTTCTTCACTGTGTACACAAGTTAGTACGGTTGCAAACGCGTTAGCACATCCGACACCAACGGGGATATCTATCTATGCAGGCTGCATTGTTGATACCGTTTGTTTTCGGCTTTTTCCGGCTGAGCTCGTTTTCTAACCTACATCGTTCGTAATTCGCTGCACTTACCGTCGTCGCCGTCCAGTATATTCGGCGGAGGCATTTCCATTATTTTCTTTAAAACCACCGGGAATGAACTCGGCGCCCCTGTGGCCGTTTCCAGTGTGATGCGAGCCGGCTTTCCCGACATTTTGCCCCGCTTGTTGTTAACGCTATCCACGTAGTGACACACACAGAAGCTCCGTTAGCGTTAGCTCCGTTAATGTTAGCTATCCAGTCCGTCCAAGGCTGTCTCAAATGTTTAAAATCCACGCTAGAGTGTGCCAACGACCGTCAAAACATCACCCGGTAACTTGCCTTCGGTGGCCCGCTCGTTTGGAAAATTTCGTCGGGAGGTTTTGGTGTTAAGAAACAAACCGCACCCCCCTCGGTACAAGCCCCCTCCCAGCTTTGTGCTGATTGGCCCTACATTTATGGATATTAATGAGAACGCCAAAAGAGGGGGCGGGAAGTGTGGTAAAGAGCCAATAGCGGTTGAAATGTCGCGACTAACCGAGCTCTCATTGGTTGACCGAGTTCTATATGTTACACTATATATATCAACTGAAAAACGATGGGCACGAGAAAAAAAAAAGTTCACATGACACAGATACTGCGCAGTTTGACCTACATGTTACATTTGTTTAAATTAAACAATTAAAATTTGTTTTCTAATCTAATAGGTTTATATGAAGTGCACAGACACACTCCGATAGATAGGCTTTCCAACATTACAACAATTAGTTGAGTCATTTAATGTTCCATCATGTCATCTATAGTCCACGATTTTATCCAACAACTTAATTCTCATTTCAACTCCTGGCTAAATATTACCAAAGATATATACAATGTGGTCAACGTATAGTGCTTCTTTACCGTCATGCTCCGCTCACATGTACAAACATGTGCAGCCGCTGCCCTTACATACCGACAGGCTCCGTCCAATGGGGCGGCAGTATTTCTACTCATGCAGAAACGTGCACGGTGGCCTGCAGTCCAAGAGAGTGATACAATTGGCCATGCATTGAGAAGTACCTTGATGTTTAGGTGCGGGTGAGTAACACCAGAGTGCTGATGCAGAGCCGCCACGACAACAGTGCAGAACAATATACTGCAACACAAGAGCTTCATGGTGATGGCTGACATTAGTAAACTGCTTATTCTGATTTTTTTTTTGTAGCTGTAAATTAAGGCCCATTTTGTGCATTCTATGCAATGTTTTGTCTGGTTCATCCTGATGTGGTGTACTTATACAGCGTGTACTTCCACACAAAAAGAGGATGTATGTGCACTTGATCTTCAGCAAAACATGTTTCTAATGCAGGTACATCCTGTTTTCTTTGACAGATTAGCATTACCATTAGCATTAAAACTCAATTTCCATAACAGATGTTTTGAAAAAGGCAGCTCTGCACATCATGTTGCACTGTGTCCAACCTGGGGTTTTATTCAGTGGTGGTGCGAGCAGGTGTTTTCCTCCCATGTTGCTTACATGTGTCACACACAATCTGTTTTTGGCACAACATTATGAGGGAAGACGAAACCTTCAAGGTCAGCTGCTACAGTGAGCACACAACTCAGTGTTGGGTTCACCTTCTGAAGAACACCTGATGAAGAACCGCAACGCCTCATTTAAAATTTTAAAACCACTAATGACAAACATTTCTACTTTCCCTAGGGATTAATGACATTTTAAAAAATTTAAAAACTTGTGAAACAAATGATAAGAGACTTTACACTTATATAACCTTTAAAACCTTCATTAAACTACCTGTTATCTTGAAATACTAAATGACAATCACCATAAACCAAAACAAGATATCTTCATTAGAGTTTGTAGGCCCTCTTGCTTTCAGGAGTCCTTTGCATGCGCAGTGTGCGAGTGTGTGACACAGAAACATCCTCTCACTCTGCTATTTTACGTAAACACACTAACACACTAGCTAACAGATGCAGATGTGGCCGGACACAGAGCAGCAGACTGTTTTGGCACACGTGGATGCTCGGCAACAAATTTAATCTGTCTGCAACGCTATTTCCTCATCTGGTTTAAGTTAATAAAAAGTGAATGGATTTCTCTAAAAACATCGTCAGCATGACTGTGCAGTTTAGAACAAAATGAGTCTGCTGAAAAAGAGTTCATTCAGATGTCAACTTGACCAGATTCAGATGTTCACACTGTACATGTACATTCATAAATGCACAATTGGGACAGTTTTTTTTTTTTAATGTATTCTGGATGGCTCAAATAAGTCATTATTTGTTATCCCTCTCACACAGAGTAAAAACAGATATTTTGCCCCATGTGCGATCATATACATAAAGAAAGTGTGACACAAAGTTCACATGTTGAGTACTGCTAAAGGTGCAGTTAACAATCTAAAAATAGAAAAAAAATAGAGGCCACAACTTTGAAGCCTACACAGTAAATTCTTTGTTACTGCATGTTGAGGGTCTTGGATCAGTGCACTAACACACAGAGAGTTAGGAAATGTGCCACATATTTACTCTAATTAAACTAAGATTAAGATTGGCCATTACAAAACTGCTCCTTTAGTCCAAATATTGGCCAATATTTGGACTAAAGGAGCAGTTTTGTAAAAATCATATTTCACTCCCATGTTTATATGACCATCAAAGACACTTTGGAAGGAGTTTGAGATGAGGTCACAGAGGTCAAACTACTAAAGGTAATGTGACATCTTTGGACAGCTGAGAAATAGTCACATATGTCCAAATAGTTTGTGCAAAAACTTAATGTTTTGTACCAAAACACTATGCACTATGAATCCAAAATTGCCAAATCCCTCCTTATTATTACCTCATTGCTCTATTCAAAACAAAAAAATTATGATTGACATGTCACTAATTAAATGTTATCTGGAGCTCGATAACAAAAAACACAAAAGACTGGGCAGTGATTATGAAATCCTGTTAAACTGGGCCAACAGCAACAACAACACACACCCTCAGTGTAATGATATTATTTAACTGGATTTATCCAAAAGAGATCCAGAGAAGGCAAACAGAGCCATCTAGTGATTTAATCAGGGATCTACAAACCCTTTAACTAACACACACACACACACAGTCGTGACAGATGAAAGCCGGTT
Organism: Argyrosomus regius; assembly: GCA_946959425.1. Lineage (NCBI taxonomy): Eukaryota > Metazoa > Chordata > Actinopteri > Sciaenidae > Argyrosomus > Argyrosomus regius. Next base: position 16,483,752 of record OX336900.1, read on the forward strand.
AGATGGGTCAAATCTAACTGATGGTGAAGGTAATTCTGTGCTGATATAAGACCCTTCACTCTGCACTAAAACATCACACAGTGAGAACAATGATAGGGCCACAGTGTAGTTGCTTATCTGCACTGTTCTCCTTTACCTGATCAACACATCCCAGAGACATGATTTGTTTAGGACAATAGCAAATACATGTGGATCCTGGAGGACACTGCATTTGTCTAACAGCAGGATCGAGAGGCGCTTATGTTGGTTTTGTCACTGTACACACAAACCACTCTCATTATGGAGTTTGGACATTTATTCTGTATCACGTACAGTGATAAAAGGGAACACTTAGCCGAGCTTCAGGTGTTGATCTAAAAAAAATATATGGATATATGCCTAATCTAGCAGGTAGAGGTGTGATTTCATCTCACTCTGCAGCAAACAAAAAGCTACATTCAGAATGTGTTTCCAATAGGTCAAGTACTATATGGTGATGGCCAAAAAGTCTTATATCACACTATCAATACCTATATTTCCTTGCTATATTTCCCTGCTTGATGTCTCAATCCAGGCCCCATCAATTTTTCGATTTTTAATATATATTTAATATATACTGTGCTAACCTAATTCTGACTAAACCCAGGGAGCAGATCACTGCAGTCCTACCGCCGGCACAACTCACAACGCAGCTCAGCTGACAGGGATTATGCAACAGACGTGCAGTTGTTTGCACTGACTTCAAAAATAGTTTTAAAAAGGTGATCCCACATAATGTTTGCATAGATATAAAGCTCCAAGTCACGGTGCTGCATCTAACTTGACTCAAGACTCCAACACAACACACTTCAGTGTTTAATTTACAGCCACTTACCATTATCGTCAAAGTTCGGGAAAGCAAATGGATGCTCTAGAAGAGCTTTGAAGATCTCCGGGATCTCTGTAGACATGTTTTCTCCCTTTATATTGCACTGAGGTCAACACAGCTGCACATAAGAAGCAATTCGTGAAGCGTTCACGGGCCTGACAGCTCTGAGAAAGTGCTGAGACTGTAAACACATAACCGGGTCACACACTATGAACTCCACACAAGTTACTTAACAAAGCCCGCCCCCTTTAGGTCCGGCGCAGCCAATCAGCAGCGTGTTTTCTCAAGGGATCGACTGAGAGAGAGCTGATTGGTCAGAAAGTGCGTCCATCACAGTGGTGACAGCCAATTATGAGCCGTGTCTGAGTTACCTAAGGTAAAAAAAAAAAAAAAAAAAAAAAAAAAGGAAAAGTGGAGACCCTGAAAGTGGATGTTACGTAATGAAGTAATAAAAACACAGAATATGCAATAATAAGTTAGAAACACCACCTGTAGCTCGGCCTGACGTCTGTATGTGGTATGTGAAAAACATCATATTTAGGCCACAAGATAGAAAACACACATTTTAAGTCCAAACTGCAGCTACAATGTTTTAAAATGACAAACAGTGATTATGTATGAACACGTGTGTTTGTGACGGCAGCGCAGGTGAAGCTAATTACACCAATAACAGGTAGGAACGTGAGCCAGCACGAGGGCAGGGCAGCTGACACGCCTGTACAAAGTGTGCTAAATGAAATGAAATGAAATGTAATTAAATTAAAGTTTGACAAGCTGTAACAACTAACTACACCTTTAAACATATTTCACTACGACTGTCGGTACAAAGTGTCAGTCTGGCCTCAGACCAAAGAACAGGGTGTGTGTAGGTTGTATACAGTGCATTTACACGTGTAAGACTGCTTTTGTAGTAACAATATAGACATGTCAACAAACTCAGTACACATGGACCAAGTCAGACCAGACCAAAAAAGTGACAATTTACCTTCATCCATGGAGTGCGTATGTAGACAGATAAATACAACTAGGATTTCTCTTTTACCTTTTTGTATCTTTTGTGGACATTTTCCTAAAGGCCTCAGTAGGAGCGACTCAGACCTCTTGAAGATCTTTTTGACTGCAAGTAAAAAAAACAATTACAAAGGGCTGGCTCCAGAGGAACCCTTCTATTACTGCCCTTCTTATTAGTATGATCAAAATTACATCACCCTCCTTTTGTTGTCAAAGTGTGATGAATACTGGGGAAACTGGGATTGTGATAACCATGCAGACTTGATATTTTTTATTCTTTCTATATAGACTTTCTATCTAGACCTCTTGTGGTCCTGTACCTAATTGTTTTGCTTATCTTTCTTGTTTTTCCTGATTAGGATGTAATATTTAATCTGCTCTGTGTTCAAACAAGAACTAAAGAAGAATAAAAGTAAAAAAAAAAAGAGAAATCATGTAAATTGTGTGTGCCGATAAACAAAAGACTCTAGACACTTTTTTTTATTTTTTCTAAAACAGTCTGTTTATTAAATGCTTTCAAGAGATTTGGTCCACTTGTGTGATCATGAACTTCCAACCAGGGAGGAGAAAAGAGAAAACAAAGTCAAAAAGATAAAACAAAGCATAAAACAACCAAATGTAAAAATACAGTACAAAAAGAGGCCTTGTTTTTTCCACTTCTTACAACCCTGGTTTGCTTCATTAGAGTTGTTGCAAAAACAATTCAAATAATTGATCATTTCTAACTGATTGAAAACCGACAAATTAATTTGTGTGGCTGTGTAGGTGTGTGTTGGTGCTTCGAATCGAATGACACAAACTGTATCGGGGGGGGCGGGACGGGGAAAGGCGCAGTGTGTCACATGAGTATTTGCTGAGCAGAAACTTGTCTCACAGCTGAGAACCTGTCTGTCTGTGTCTGCGTGTGGAGGTGTCATGTACTGCAGCCAGCCTGAGGAGCTTAGGACACTTTGAAACAAAGGTCAAAGGTCAATGCATGCACAATATAACAGTAGAATTACAATAGGGATGTCGTTCAGATGTCTAATAAACTAAAATTAATTTTTTTTTTTTTAAATAAATATACTGCGAAGGGACACAAAAGTGCGAACCGAGTTAATGTAGTTGAATGACTAAATGTACAGACTGTCCTTTAGTTTGTGTCATGATTCACCTGCCTTTAACAACACACACACAGAACATGCAGCACAGCTATCCACTGTTTTTTTCTTACTGTGTGTGTCAGTTACATCATCAATGCTGGCCTTTCGCCCACAACGGAAGAGACGGCTCCACTCAAATGCTCTGCTTTTTTTTTTTACTTCAGGAATGGACTTTTTTTTTTTTTCTTTGTCCACTTGTCACAGCCAGACATATTTACTATTAAATTCATTTAACCAATCTCTGTCTACTGGCTAGAGCATGAAGTTAATTTTCCATCCCAGCTGCTTTGCAAATATCCTGTATCGAATGATAAAGAGCATTTGAGCGTGCAGTGCTCTAACAACACCCTGAAAAACAAGATGGGAACACTTTACTGACCCCAGCAAACTCTTCCACAGCCACAGAAAAAAAAACAGCTCCACCATCTCTTATCTAAATTACCTTATAAGGGTGTCTAAGTATTATAATAGGTATCAGGTATCATATACTGTATATAGTCAGCAGGATTATACAATAGGGGTATGTATCATCTTATAGGTGTAGTATATCGAATAAGGCGCTATACGGGAGTATATAGGCTACTATGTATGCTTTTGTTTCCAGATCTGTCTTTGCCTGGTGAATCGACTTAAAGAAAAACGCACAGCACAGGCAGTGAGCAGCCAGCTCTGCTGGTAGGATCAACACGGCACAGGAGTAAACAGATAACAGTATATATACTGTAAACTTTAACCACCAACTATATATTTTTTTCCTTTGGCCAGTGTCAAACAATCCTAAGGCCGACAAACAGAGCTCAGACAACATTAATATATAGCAGGCCGACCGTGTTAAATGTCTTCTACTACAGACAGCCACTGGTGGCTGATAACAGACCTGTACGACCTGCGGGATTAACAACTCAACAGAAATATCAGAGCCTGGACGTCTTCTGCCCACTGCCTCCCAGACAGAGCTGTGCACTGCTGCATACACAGACGCATATTTACTGTCAATTATTATATTCATACATGGATACATATATAAAGAGAGTTATACATTGCAATTAACATACATATATCAATAGCATATAGAGAAGAAATAGAAATAGTCAATAGATAGCAATCATTATCGTCATCATATTCATCATAATACTAGGAGTAGTAGTAATACGATCCCTCGAAGAAGCTAATACCCGGGCTGTTCCAGACAAAGGGCTCGACAATCAACAAAACCACTGCTGAGTGACCAGCAACTGACCTGAGATCTGTATTTTTAAGCTTAACCCAGACGTCTAAATTCTGGTTAGGCGTGAAGTCAGTTATTAAAAGCTGGATAATTAAGACACTGCAGCCTTTGGTGTCACAAAAATATCACAAACAATTTGTAACTTATGCTGTGGTTTGATGATATTTTCTACTGGAAGAATGTTTCTTTTTCTTTTTCCTTTTTTTTTTACTTTGTAACATTTTACTCCAATTGACCATGATGATCCCAGTCACTCTAGACAGGAAAATTAGACGTATACTTAAAGGTCCGGTGTGTAAAGATTTAGTGGGCTTTATTTACAGAATATAATATTCAAAACTATGTTTTCATTAGTACCTCGCCTCTCGCCCATAGTCAGCTGGGATAGGCTCCAGCCCCACTGTGATCCTGATGAGGATAAGCGGTTACAGATAATGGATGGATGTTTTCATTAGTGTAAAATGAAAATAAGAATCATTATGATTCTGGTACCTTAGAATGAAACTTTCATAACTACAAACTACAAACGCAACAAGTCTTCTTCTGGAGTCTGCCATGTTGAACCGCCATGTTCGTACAGTAGTAGTATATACGGGCCTTTCACAGCCACCATAGTGTCTACTATGGAGGAGCAGGAGGCTGAGGCTGAGGCGAGGCAGTTACAATCACCAACTAAATTGTTAGATGCCAATAAATCCTACACACTGGACCTTTAAAATATAAAGTGCAGCTTCTTCTGAAGAACAGGAACATTTCTATATTCACACATCCAAGTTTAGCTTCCGCACTTTTGAACAAAGAAAACAAACTCCTCTGAAGTTGGGGAACTTACTCGATTTCTACCCCTTTGCCCTCAGTATAAAGATCCAACCTTCAGTTATCAATCAACACATTCAGCCTGAAACTCAAATCAATCGCTGCTGCGTCCCCTTCATACAAACCCTGTCTGGAACAACCCACACAGAAGGAAAATTACAAAATAAAAGAATCATTAAAAAAAAAAAAAAAAAAAAAATCACTATAGTCATCTAGTTCAGCGATACATATAGCAATACCTCAATAACAAGAAGTTCTTCTATGTAATCAATACAGGTTTTCAGGTTATATATTTATTAAGCTTAACCGCTAAGTTATCAATTATTATTAGTAGTATACCATTATTTGTAAATATGTATAATATGTATGTATATGTATCTGAATATAGACATACCGCCGTCGTGTCTCCGTCCACATTAAAGGCTAGAATAAGATGGCAACAGATATCCTGCCTCTATGTATGTGTGTGTGTAGGTGTGTGTATGTTAATGTGTTGTTTATAGGCACAATATGGGGCGTGAGTCGTCTCCCTGTCTAAAGCTAGCAGGTTTCCCATAAATGAAAAGAGTTAATCTTAGGGGCTCCCATTAGCCATCAGGAACATAATACTTGGATGCATATGAAGAATACAGGTTTCCATTTGAAGGCTGTGGGGGTGTGACTGGTGTTCAGTGAAATAATGACCCCAGTTCAACTGAAGAAGTGGCAACTTGCCCTTACTTTCAAATAATCTTAAATATTCTCACATTAAACTATAGAAAAATACATTCTTAATAATCCTTTTTTAATCTTTCATAAGACATTTAAATCCCAGCTTTTCACTCTTTAAATTATCATCTATGATCTGGACATCTTTTTCCTTTAATTATTACAAAACTCATCTTTTCTTTTTACACAACTGAAGTCTTCTTCATGGTCAGTATTTTCACTGATCTTCAGTCCAAGTGAGGTCATCATTTTTTCAATGGGCATCTGCGGTCTGAACTGATCTATTGCTGAGAGCAGCTCTAGCCAGGAATCTGTCTGTGTCACTTCTCTGTCAGCTCAAAGTACGTGATGGTGAATAGCACCTCGGTCGTTTTGGCAACAATTGCTTCGAGCCATTGGCCATGTGTACTTTAGCCACGGGTGACCGGTTGAGATGTTTCGTCCTCCCCCTGGTTCAGGGAGGAGCTGACTTTCACGCATGCTTCGATTCACCTGGACATCATCGGCTGACAGCAACTACAAGGTTCATACGTGAGTGTGTGTGCGTGTCTGTGCTCATCCCATGCAGGATCACTAAGTTGTACATATTCCATAACCAGCTATCAAGGGGCCTTTTTTTTATATCAATAAAGAGGGGAGGGGAGTTACACAAGTTTGTTTTTGGGCATGTATATATACTTGCATACATTCCACAACCACAGCAACGTTTTAAATGACTAATTTCCTAGTTTTAAAAGGCCCATGCAGGCATTACATTCATAGCGTTCTACCAATATGGCAGACAATATAACAAGGAAGTACAACTCCCCTAAAAAAAAAAAAAAAAAAAAAAAAAATCACGCTCAAAATCATTAATTACCAGAAAGTTATTTTGACCCTCTCGCTATATTTCCCATTGAGGAAGGAGAGCGGGATTTGGTTGTTACGCAGTTTAACGAGGAGCATCCACTGAGAACCTCTTTTTACAGCGCTTCATGATTTCTTCAGTCTCGTTAGCCATCGGCAGCACTGAGGGCTTGGCTTTTTTTTGGCACTCTAAAGTTCAGATTCAAACTTTTTTTTTTTTTTCTTTTTTTTTTTAAGCATACGAGTGCCGAGCTTCGATTCAGTTCTGAACTATCACCAAGCGAAATTTAAGAGCTGCGACCAGCGCGCCCACCTGACAATTGTGTCAGTGCTGCGAGGATTGAAAAAGAAAAAGAATAAGAAAAAAAAGAGATACTCAGTTCAAAGAGCACTAGGGAATACTAGTTGATTATTTTAGTCAGAGCAAAACTAGTTGTCTGTGGAATTTCTGCAGTATAACCTGCTGAAGGGGAACCTAAAGGTGCTGTGTGTAACTGCAGCAACGCTTAAAGCCAAGCCTGTATGTTCACTTACAAAGCTTTCTCTCTCTGTTAATCGGTGCCTGTGATTCGTGTGTCGTGCTGTGTGACAGTGTGTGTGTGTGTGTGTGTGTGTGTGTGTGTGTACATGTGGGGCTGGGGTCAACCATTTTTTTGCGTGTCAATCTGCTCTCACACTGCTGGCTAGATGCTAGAGGAGGTCAGACTGGCAAGATGACAGACTGTTCAGTTGTAGCTGGTATGGCAGGCCTCTCTCTCTCTCTCTATCTGTCTGTCGGTCTGTCTGCAGCTCAGCGGCGATCAGCTGCCTCTGTTGACACTCAGAGATCGTCCCCGTCAGACAACCGCGGGCCTCCCTGAAACGATAAGCATGGAAACGGCTCATTTCTCACACTCGCCGACAATCATGAGCATGCAGAGATGCAGAATGTTACTATGAACTAACCAAGGTCTCCAGAGCAGACCACTGAAAACAGAGGTTATAACCACTCACCATGCTTTCAGTGTAATCTGCTGTTATGGTGACCTGCTTGTCCTCTGGGGGCGGGGTCACAGCGGAGCTATCTGTGCGTCTACTCTGATTGGTGAGCTGCAGCCACAGTTCGTACATCTGCTGCATGTCTCTCACTGCGGAGGCGAGAAGGACGACAGAAAGAGAAGATGACCTCTGTAACCTTGAATACAGTGTGTTTACGCACAATGACAATCAGCGATAGCCGAGTGGAGGAGGCACTTCAAACCAATCTAATCAATGTACGGTGTCAGAAAGGACACACATGGACCAGAGGGCATGATTAAGAAATCGAAAAACACCTTCACCAATGTGTTTTTTTATTGCTATATTAGAATATATTAATATTAGATCAAACAGCTCTAGATCTATATGTGTGTACAGTACAGATCACACACAAGATGAGGAACCAGGAGCTTACAGCTGTTGTTCTTCATGTACGTCCAGACGTCCCTCTCCTCCAGACTGTGAGCAAATGAGCAATTCCCAATATAGTGGCACTTCTTCTGCTTCATCACATGCACGCACATCTGGATGGGACACGGGCAAAAATAAAAGGGTTACAGAGTGATACCGACAGCACTGCTGCAGATTTCCCTCTCCAAATTGTCACTTTGATGTCGTTTAATGTCAATTATAGGCCATGATTAAGGGTACATTCAGACAGGATCTGGCACTGTGGCAGGAACACAGGTTTTTCTATTCATTTGAGTGGGGGGTAGTTTGGTTTGGCTGCCCATCAAAAAAGAAAAACAGAGAAATTGAGCCAAATCCATCTTTTGGAAAAAAAACACAGCCTAATGTCACACTGCGGCCGCCAATCAGCCGCTCAGATTTTCTGGCTTTGTTTATTTCATGTACCCAGCTTCTAAATCTGTGTCTGGCTTGCAATTAACGCTGCAAAATAGTGACACGAAGAAGTTTAATTTGGTTTGTGTCCGATGGTTTGACAGAGAGAGAGGGAGAAAGCGAGCATTAGTTGAGAGACATAGACAGCGAATGAGAGTGAGCGAGCGCCAGCATCAAGAAAGGTAATCAGCGTAATTAAGAGTTATTTTCTGATTGTTTTACAGCGATTATGTTCAGCACAAATAAACACAGCCCTCCTTCGCCCCCACACACGGCCGCACAACCCTACAGCGATTCATTGCAGCGCCTGATCCTGTCTGAATGTATTCCAAGTACGGCTGTGTGACTAGTGTTGCTCTGCTAAGAATTGGATCAGTTGAATATACTCATTGTTAAAATGTGGTCTATGTGGTAATCCTATAATTACTGAAGTACGGTATAATTTATCAGCGTCAGTAACATGAAAACGCTGTCAAAGACGCCGGCAGCTACAGACTAAAAAGACGCAGATGAAGGTGTTTGCAACAACACCTCTGCCAACACCTCTGCCTCAGGGGAAATGCAGTCAGCTGTACTCTGCATGTGAAAAGGAGGTGGAGAGGCGGAGAAGACCACAGGACCAAAGAGGAACTCACGTCATATTGCTGTGGATAGGTGCGGGAGAAGGGCAGAGGCCGAACGACAACCCACTTCTTCTTTTCAAACGATTTAACCAGCAGGACCCGACGCTCCTTCGTCCAGCTGAAGAGGCAGAGAGCCGACATGAATTCAAACAAAAGGCAGGCAGCAAGGAAGCGACAACAACAGCAAAGATTTCATTTTGTCCTTTGGCGTTAAACTCTGCCACAACAACCAGTCTTGATAATGACAGCGGAAGATTATAGCTCCCTAACACGTTGCAATTTTGTCAGCCCAGGCTCGAGGATTTAAAAAGAGATCACACTGTCATTTTGCTATGACTCACAGGGACAAATGACGGTGTGTGTGTGTGTGTGTGTGTGTGTGTGTGTGAGTGAGAGCCAGGCCTCACCTGTGCCGTGCTTTGGCAGTGCAGTACTTGAGGTTCTTGTCGGGCTCGTTGACCTGTCCTTCTCTCCAGCACTGGCCGCACACAAACTTCATTTTCAGGTTGAGGGGGCGCCCTCTTCCTGCCACTGCACCTAACCCGCCAACCCCCACCCCACCCACTGGACCTACACCACCCCCACCCATGCCATCTCCCCCTACTCCTCCGCCGCCGCCGCCGCCACCTCCACCCATTCCTCCGACTCCTCCTACAGGTATGCTGCTGCTCGGGTGGGGGATGTGGATTGGCTGAAAACGCAGAGAAAGCGAGAAATGAGAAGTTGATGAATCTCAAATGGATTCATTTTTGCTTTTGTCATTTTACCATAAAAAAAGGCGAAGTTAAACGAAAACCTGTGGGTGAAACTGTCACCATAAATCACTCCAGCATTTCAACATGGAACACGTGACTTTATGCACATCTAAAACTACAAAATGTAATCAATGATGAATGATATGAGGATCCAGGGTTGGCACGACTGGTTTAACGTCTTGCTGCAGCCACAACATTATGACCACTTGTCTAATATTGTCTAGGTTTTTCTGCCAAAACAGCCCTGACCCATTGAGGCAAGGACTTCACTAGACCTCTGAAGCTGTGCTGCATGCCAAGATGCTAGCAGCAGATCCTTTAACTCCTGCAAGCTGCAACCAGGCCACTTTCTTCCATTGCTCCGTGGTCCAGTTCTGACGTTCACATGCCCATTGTTGGCACTTTCAGTAGGAAACAGGGGTCGGCATGTGCACACTCACTGGTCTTACGCAACAGACTGGGATGCACTGTGTGTTCTGACACCTTTCTATCAGAACCAGCATTCATTTTTTTTCAGCTATTTGAGCTAAAGTAGCTCGTCTGTTTGATCGGACCACACGGGCCAGCCTTTGCTTCCCACGTACATAAACATGTGCACTGCCGCATGTTCAAAGCTTTTCCTTTCTTGGACTACTTTTAGGTACTGACCACTCCAGGTGGGAACGCCCCACAAGAGCTGCAGTTTTGGAGATGCTCTGAAACAGCTGTCTAGCCATCTCAAGTCGGCCCTTGTCAAACTTACGCTTCCTGCTTCTAACACAATATCGTGGCTGATGGGTGTATTTGGCAGAGTTTGTGGGTGGGGCGTCATGTTTTGTGACAGCACTAACAGCTCTTACTGAACTTATCAGTAACTTCCGTACATGTTATGCTGTACAGGTGAAGAGAACTGGCTGGCTGCCATGTGTATCAGAGGACATACTGTAGTGGTAGTGACTGTCCTCACCCGACCAGAGCTAAAAACAGGAAATATGTAACGACAACAACTGCAGTACAGCGGACTCTGCCATGCTTATTTGTTGAGAAAAAAAAACAGTGTGAGACATCCAGTTGTCTCTGTGGTTGTTCCCGTCTCACCTTCTGCTGCTTCTGTGCGTTCTGCTCCAGCCTTTGCCAGTGTCTCTTAGACTCCTGCACCATCTCTTCATGGGTGATACCTGAAGGAAATATTAAGGCAGCAGCTGCATGAAAACCTCTTCAGTGATTCATCACTTAAAAAGACAAGCGACATCTATGTTCTACCTACCAGTGTCCTGCTGCAGGACCCAGCATTTGAGCTCTATGACGGAGTGAGCGAAGGAGCAGCTGTCCTCGCGCTGGCAGCCGTAGCGGACCTCGTGGCGACACACGTCAAACTGGCAGAGAGGGTGCAGGGGACGCACTTTACTGTAGCGCACATTGGCTGACCTCACCACGTGCACCAGGCACCTGCAGACAGAGGGGTGTAAATATTAAGCAGTACGACGAAATCCATTATCCCCCTCCTGGGTAAACTCCTTTACACTCACTTGTTGTCGTCGAACGGGTGTCGAGCTGTGAGGTTTGAGCAGACTGCTAAGTTTTCTTTACTGCGCTTGCTGATGATGCGAGGCTTACTGTCAAAACATTCCTGTTGAAAGAGGACAGAGATGCAAGTGCTCCAAAAGTGCAGGTGGAAAGCGGACAAAAAGAACAAGAGGAAAGACAGACTGTGGCCTCACCTCACAGAGGAACATAAACATGCCCATGTGGAGCTGCAGCAGCCTGGTGACGCTGAGCGCCCGTCTCTCTGTGCTGCCCAGGGGATCGAACAGCAGCTCTCGGCTCAGTGCGCCCTTCCTCTCCTGGGTCCACACATCAATTTCCTCCTGGCAGTAAGCAAATGTACAGTTCTCCCCGTACTGGCACTCCTGACGCTCTTGCACCTCTGTGACAGCCAGAGAGAGAGAGAATGTTAGAAAGAATATAAAAACTCTTTTTGCCATATTTCAACTCAATTTATTTCTCCTCCTTCAGCATACATAACATACACATGTACCTTTACAGAGTACAAAGGCCCCCAGGAAGTTGTTACGTGCAGGCCGAGGCCGGATCCTCTTCCACGTGGGGTCATCTGTGTTTTTGAGGCGGCACAGCAGGACATCCCTCTTGCAGCGGTGGGCTGCCTCCGGCTGATACTTGTAGTCCATCACCCGTGGACCTGCGAGCAAGAGGAGGACAGAGAAAGTTGAATTACACTGTGAAACACGGAAAAGCTTACATTTTTAGAACTTTTGAAGATATATTCAGATATTTTGAAGATATATTCACAAAGAGTGCTCCGATATTCATGATAGTGACGTTTCACATGCCAAACACAGTCAGCGTGCTAAAGGAGGCGGTGCTGCAGCAGCATCCCACCGTGAACATTTGTGAACGAACAAAAGGGAAAGGATGGAAAAGAGTAGGTAGTCAAAGGCTAGTAAGAGGAAGTAAGTCAGAAGTTGGTAACTTGAACCAACCTATTCGGCTGTAACAGGCATGACAGGCCTGCCGAAACTCATGTGTGGCTGCCAGAGGATTCCTGGAGAGTAGAGACAGGTTTGTTCCTGCTGGACCATTCTGAGGAAGAAGAACATGGAAATGTAAAAGCAGTTTGTCCTGGAAGTAATGAGGAAAAAAATGTAACGAAAGAAGCACAGTGTGTGTGTGTGTGTGTGTGTGTGTGTGTGTGTGTGTGTGTGTGTGCGTGCGTGGTTGTTACTCACTGCGTGTGCAGCACTGTGGTTACGCATTCCAGGGATGAAGCTGTGACAGACTCGTCCCCCTGTAGACCAAGACACAAGGACACTGATGTCAGACACTGTATTGTAATGATGCTGACTCACACTGTCTGCTGCTGACGCACATCTCAGGTTAAAGCCAAATTCTGAGGAACTGTGCTCTGGTAATCTCTGATCTAGAGATATCTGCATAAGAATGTAGGCAAGTCACCAAGAAACGTGGTTTACCACTTGTAATCTGATGAGTACTGACCAACTGATGTTTGTGCAGGCTTTGGTTGTCTATGTGGAGAGCAAAAGAGGTGTAAAACATTGGCGTCGCCTAACTGCAATTTAGGTTTTTATTATCTTTAATTTATCTGTGTTCATATGCAGATATCTGTTCATAGAGATTAGCAGAAATGTGTCTTTCTCGTCAATCTCATGTATCAAGTTGCTAATCGGACTGCAGAGAAAGAGTAGGCTGAGATATCGGTTATCCGGATATCCGCTGGCTACACCCGAAGCTCAGGAACGTCGGCCGTTGCCCGCAGAGGCTAGATTGTCATGCGACGATAGCTGATGGGTTCAGAGATTGGTGTTCTGGTAACTGAAGCTAAGACATTGCATAAACATGAGCATGCAAAATTTAAACTGTCCAACATTTTGTCCCTCTGTCTTCTAATTCAACCAATATGTGAGGACAACTCAAGACTTTAACCCTTTAGCTCACCGGGGAGAGTATACTCCGACAACGAGTCCAGCCCGCCAGCGGCGACTCCCGCCTTCCCTTCTCCATCCGTAGGGAAGCCTCCCAGTGCGTCCTGCGCCTGGGTGGAGCCCTGGTCCCGCTGGCCCAGCGACGAGTAAGGCTCCAGAGGGGGCATGTCACTGATCGAGGAGCTGAAGAAGGCAGGGGGAAGCTGGGGCGACGGGGCAGGGAGGCTCGGGGAGTACGGAGGCCGGAGACCCACCGCCGTGTTGGGGAGGTTGGTGGGGATAGCCCCCTGGACTGGATTCTGAATAAGGAGACACACAGGAGGTAAGAAGAAGTTCATGTGAAGGGCATAACACCTGAAGTCACTCCAACTAAAAACACACATGTGCCCCCGCTGGCTCCATCTGTTTAAAACAATTACTACAAAAAAGGCATTTCTACATTGAATCAAGCAAAAATTTCCAACAACAAACGGCCGACTTATGTGCTTAAATCAACATATCAATAAAAACACGTCTGCTCCCACAGTTACAGCTGATTTTATCTCTCATCCGCCCTTCACTCACCTCACTGACCTTCTTAGGGATGCACTCCAGCAGGCTGTTGAGCTCGTCCTTGATGACACTGCTGCTGCATTCCTCCATCTGTTCCGACACGGGGACGGAGTATGGCATGGGAGGCAGGGCCTGGCTGCTCGGGCTCTCTGACAGGTCAGTGCATGGAGTCACCACGGGGGTCGCCGGGTCATCGCTGACTGGGATTGGTGTGGCCAAAGGAGCGGGTATGCACTGTGCACTCGACAAGTCTCCTGAGGACGAAAACAACAACAGAGAGGAGGAAATGAATATGACAAACAGATGGTCAGTCTTCACAGGAGTAGACAGGTTCGAGGTTTTCATACCTGGTCCGATGTCGCCCAGAGACTCCAGCCCGTTTGAGGACATCTGAAAAAATGAAGACAGGATTAGCGTCTCGTTCGGTCACCAAGACTGTAACTTTACACCGCGACAACAGCACCCACCTCTCCTGTGGGTGGGGAATTCTCCCCATGACTCTCCCCATCTGTGGCTGTGGACTCTGTCTGTGGGCTGACGTAAGCTTTGCGGCCCTTCAGGCCCAGTTTATTGGCCAGATCCTGGGCCAGGTCACTCACCTGCCTGTCCTGTAAGATGAAACCCAAAAACACAAGCTCATTATGAGCTAGATCTTAAATATTATGTGAGGGAGGAGAAGTGTGATTTCCTTTAATATTTTTGATGGCATACATGTGGTGCTGTGAGCAGACATTTGGTCCCACACTCGTAGGCCTCTCTGAGTCGTCCCATCTCCCTCAGACAGAGTGCTTTGCGGTATAAAGCCCTGCGACTGCCTTCTGACACGCACAGTGCGCTGTCACAGTCCTGAACGCCACGATCATACTCCCTCTGAGACAGAAAAACACAAATATGCTACAGTCAGAGAAGGAACAGCTGTGGAATTTGTGTCATTTTACCTGGAAGAAGAACAAACTCAATTCACACAAGAGTTAAACTGGATCTACAAGACTTTCCTGCTAGTGAAAGTCATAAGTGTGGCTTTTAAAACATCCATAAAGAATTAACCAAACTGGCAACTGATACCTTCATGCAACAACCTCAAATGAGACCACATCTACAGATTAAAAGCCTGTATTTCACCTCAGCATTACCACAGATATTGTGTCTTTAACTATAATTAGAACATTTCCCATTAACGCTGCTGCTTGTGGTCACAAAAAGGCTCTTTGCAGACTCAGACAAGTCACTACGACTCCAATATTTGTTGGATTACCAGTAAATGACATACAAGTCAAACTGATGTATACTGTATTTGTCTACATGAGCATCTGCAAGTGACACGTCCCCCCCTTTCCCTTTTAACCCCCACCGTCTGGTAGAAAGCAGCAGCCCTGTTGACGTAGAGGCTCTCCAGCAGCTCGTGCGGGATGACGAGGGCCTCAGCCTGAGCGTAGCGGGCGACACTGATCCCCTCGCCGTACTGCTGGTTCGCCTGACGCCAATCCCCGTCTCGGAAGCAAGAATTGCCCTCGTCTAGCAAGTTGCACACCAACTGGGTCAGAAATGCCTGAAGGGGGGACACACACACACAAAGAGATTGGATAATGAGGGGAGGGAGAGGGTGACATAAAAAAATAATAATAATGGGAAGGTAATATAAGATTTCAGGAAGACGCAGAGAGAGAAGAGCAAGATTGAGGATGAGATAAATCACAACGTGTGAGCTCAAATTTACATCCAAGAGATAACAAAAAATATATAAACATACAAGTACAGTCATGACGAAATATCATAGGCGCACACTGTTGATAAAAAGTTGTGCACAAAAAAATAAGGATCAATGCAAACCTCATAACTCTCTGGCTCTGGGAAAGGCAATGATGACCTGTGGAGGAGAAATAACAAGGCTGTCATTAGCCTCCATTCACAGGTGATGTGTACTTTGGTAGTTAGCTCTAAAGGAGGCATTAAAAGTCAATATTATGTGTGCACTTACTGGATGAAGCTCATTGCTTTCTGGATCTCTTCTCTTCGTTTCTGTCGTTCTGGATCCATAGCCTGAGGATGAACATGAAGACAAGGTGTAGTTACAGCTTAAATCTCCTCTTCTTGCACAACAGCATTAGCAGCTTTGGACAGCTTCGGGTCAAAACATCCACACATAACATTTCTGTCCCGCTGGATGAGATTATCTTCTGCAGTGTTTGTAAAAAAAAAAAAAACCTGCTAACTACTTGCAGAAGAAGCTCAGGCCTGCCACTGAAACACGCCATGAAATCATCGGACTCGCGTAAATAAACACTGGGGAATGCTAACGGGGGGAGCTAGCTGCTTGTTCACGAAGGTTACGTTAACATTTTGTTGATGTGAGGGTGACACAGTGCGAAGAGAAATACAGACATACAGCGTGCATTTTCTGTGAGGTAGCGTTTGAACGTTACAAACATTTTTTTTAACTGTAAATCAAAGCAACGTTGGGAAAATGTCAGCTAATGTTAGCGTAAGACACATCCAACTGCAACCAGACATTACATAAACAGAGATACATGCAAAACACACAACTTGCATCGGTTTAGCTGCTAATGGCGTTAGTGTAGGTTACCTGAGTTAACCTACAGGTAGCTAGTTAGGATTACCCCGCTAGCAGCCTGAATGCTAACACCAGTAACTTAGCTTAGCTGAAGAAATGAAGAAAAGCAAAGTTAGCTTTCTCCTCGGAGTCACACGCATTGTATCGTTTAATTCACACCTAACAATGAATGGCTGTTGAGCTGACACATAAAGCTGCACTCGATATAAACCCAGTGTTAACTAGCTATCAGGTAAGTTAACTAACTTAATGTACTAGTGCAGCTAACCCTCCACTTAGCACGGCGACTCACCGAGAGTTAAGTTAGTGCGCTCCTCGGATCAGAGATAGCTTCAAAGAGTGTTGGCGATAAAGAAAGGAGAAACCAGCCAGCCAAATATCAACAGTCGATATCCAGGCGCATATTTGTGAGTTTAGTTTCCCTGTCATTGGTATGTGGACGGAGCACGAGTTTGTCTGCGCTGTGACTGCTGACTGGATACTGACTGGCTAATGTTAGCCAGCTAGATAACTGCTAGCTGTTTCTGCCAGTGCAGTATGGCAACAAGTTTCCAGGAGAGGAGTGACCACAAGAGGGCAGCAAACCTGTGTCACTGCTGAGGCCACACTGAGTGCTCACCTGAGGTATTCTCCAGAGGTGGAATAAGTATTCAACAGCCCTGCTTTCAAAATAAATACAAATAAAAAGGTTTTAATATGATAATAAAAATGTAATACAGCAGAACTGCTCATTTCCATTGTTGCATATTAGATAGATGATAGATACTTCATTTATCCAGAGGGAAATTCAAGATTCTTATTACTGATGCACATATATGTAAGCACTGCTCAATAAACTCTTGGTTATTGTAAATAATCTATAACAATACATCATATTCTTTAAAATGATTTCACATTTTTTATGTAAAATCCTTTTCTGCATAGTAACTAGTAGTGTACAAATCAGATAAGACATGGAGGACATAACAAGACATATAGGACATAGTAGAGTCTAAATAAGCTAAAATCAGTATGAGTATCAGTATGAGTATGTATCATATTGAATACTCGAATACTGTACTCAAATACTTTACTACATTAAAGTAAATTATTTGATATTAAGGGCAGTAGGGTGATGCAGTGGCACTATGACCTCACAGCAAGAAGTTCCTGATTTGAACCTTGGCTGGGGCCTTTCTGTCTGTCTCCTGTGTCTGTGTCTATCTCCCACAGTCCAAAGACATGCACTTTATAGGTTAATAGGTGACTCTAAATTACAGATAATGGATGGATATTTGATATTATACATACATTGTTACTATTATTATTACTAGCATCCTGCCATGTCCTAAATTATGTATGTATTTTTTGTAAAAACCTGAAAAAGTATTGATAAGTACTATGCTGTGCCCCTTAAGTACTGTTTAAAAAATACCACAAAGAATATGCCTGAATGTCTTCCAACTGGTACAAGGTGTACACACAAAACAAACTCTTGTAACTTCACGAGAGATGAGCACAGACTTTTTAGTGAGAGTTTGTTGTTACTTTTTGTCATATTACAAATACTGGTCTACAAGCAGGTAATGTAGTAAAAGGCCTGAAAAGAATCTAATATTGTAGATTATTGGTTTTTATCAATTGTGATTGTTTTTATTACAACAGAACCCCTAAAAGTTTATGGTCTGGGACAGTTTCCCCAGTTTGCCTTGTTAATAAACCAGGGTTTGGCTTTTCTTCTGGACTTCAACTGACTTTCTCATTTATGCAAACTGAAGCTATGTAAAATTACAGATTACGGTGTTATATTTTAGTTAAACATGTAAACATTGATGTCCCTGTACATAATGGAGTTAATTTGAATTTGAAATAGTCCAAAAAGTTTTATAAAAGCAAGAAAGTTCATTTTTGACTCTAAGAAGGTAGTCAAAAAATAGTTACAAAAATATAGAATAAAAAATTCTTAAATATAAATAAATACTTTAAATGTACTGATTTCAAATTTACTAAATTATAAAATTTCAAATGACCTTTTTCCCTTTAACGGACCAGTGTGTAGGATTTAGAGGCATCTACAAGTGTAGTAACTGATTCTAACCCTTTTTTGTCTCACCCTTTCCTTCCTAGTATGAAGGAGAAACTACAGTGAAACATATGAAAATCACTAAAGGCTATATAAACAACCTGTGTTTAGTTCATCCTTTCTCGGCTACTGTAGAAACATTGCCGTTCAACATGGTGGTCTCCGTGGAAGAGGACCCGCAGTGTCTGTATATATAAAAGTGTCATTCTAAGCTAACAGCAACATAATGATTCTTATTTTCAGGTGATTATACACTGATGAAAACATAGTATACATACACACACATATTCAGTCTCTTACACACTGGACCTTTAAATAGACAAGAAATTGCAATTATTATTTATTAATATTAAAAAATATGAGGCAGGGGCCTAACACAATGTGTGTTAATTAATCAAAACAGTATTAGAGAGCACTGGGATAAGATAAACAAGTCTGGGTCTGAGCAGCAGATGGCGGTAAACTTCGTGTACGCCCCCTTTAACTGACAAAATCAACGAAGAGGAAACTGGGGGGCAGAATGACGTCACAAGGTTTAGCAACCGGCGCGCTGTACGGAAGAGCGGCGTGTGTTCGCCATCGTTACTCTGATAATTACTCTTTGTGGTGAGTTTTAATGCTTCAGTGTGAGCTGTACGACTGATTCAAAGGCTGAGAGACACCAGAGTTTACACGTTATAAAGTCTGGACTCAGTCACTTCACTTTTAGCTTAGCTTAGCTGTCAACGTTTGTTACGCTGCGTATGTTGCGCACCTCTATTAGCACCGGTGAGGCTAAACAGCTACCGTGACTGTGATTAAAGTTCTCCTGCTGATGTTATAACATGATTTATAATGTATAAACTGTCATTTAACTTATAGTTAGTGATATAACAGTCATTTCTGTTCATTTATATGCTGAATAAGTGACTAAACTCTGATCCTTCTCTCTATTGTCTGACTTCTGGGTGTCTCCATAGAGACATCATGGCCTCAGATGACATAGCACAGCTGGCTGATGCTCTCTCCAAGACCCACGTCGGGGATGGAGAGTTGAGCTATAAAGGCCTGGGACTGAAGCTGGACAACGCAGCATCAGGTCAGATGTTTGAACAGGTTTTGTTTTATTGACCACAGACTGGACTGGTCCCTGTTTCCTCCTCAGACCTGCTGACCCACCTGTTCTCTCTTTCAGTGGAGGAGCTGGTCCGTGAGATAGAGCTGTACCAGGGTCTGAGAGCGCTGCGCCTGGAGGGCAACACCGTGGGAGTGGACGCAGCACGGGCCATTGCCAAGGCTCTCGAGAGCAAAGACCAGCTCCAGGTACAGCTCAGCTCATACAACCAAGTCCAGTTGTCCCAGATGTATCCCTTCTCAAAGAGAGATGACCTGGATGAACCAGACCCGGTTCATAGTTTGCATTTACAGTGAACAGGCATGGCCTAGACCACAAGTATGACTTTAATCTGTCAAGGAGCTAAAAATATTGGCAGTATTGATCCTAAATATTTGAAACTTTCAATGTGTATTGATGAAAGAAGGATATTAACATAACAAACATTACATTTATGCTTACTTAAGTGCACAGTCGAGACCCTTTTTCACTAGAGCAGGGTGTCATCCTGATTCATTTGACCCCAAAGTCAGTGAATGCTTTCACAATAAATATTCTCTGTACCCAGAATTTTATGAATGTCATAATCTTTTTCTTAAAAGTAATTTAAATCAACTCTATTTTGTTAATTACATTAAGAATCTATGCCAACTTTCAGTACTGTGATGCTTTACCCAAAGACACAATTTGTGTAGCAAACAGTACTGTGGTTCAGTACCCAGCCTTGCAGCAAAGAAGCCACAGCATGCTTTTTTCTCTCTGTTTATAACTCTTTGTGTCTTTCAGAGATGCTACTGGAGTGACATGTTCACCGGAAGGCTGCGCTCTGAAATCCCAACAGCCCTGGTGAGAATTTCAGATGCTGGTTGATGCAGTCTGTAGGCTTTTCAGGATTTCTGTGATGTTATGTCTCAGAACGTGTCTGATTCATGTGTTTTCTCTCTGTGCTTTCATCAGAGGTCTCTGGGCAGTGCATTAATGAGTGCAGGGGCCAGGCTGACTGAGCTGGACCTGAGCGATAACGCCTTCGGGCCGGACGGTGTAAAGGGAATCGAGCAGCTGCTGAAGAGTCCGTCCTGCCATACCCTGAGGGAGCTGAAGCTCAACAACTGTGGCATGGGGATCGGAGGAGGAAAGGTGACAGAGCTCACAGACAGCAACGATGTCATTATCTCATGCTACTCCAAATAGCAGACTTCATGTAGTACCTTTGTACTATGCCAAACAAAAAACAATACACTGTAAAACTGCTCCACACAGGGCAGGTTCTAAAGTTTTGTAACTGTGCTGTATGCTTTGTGTAGATCCTGGCTGAAGCTCTGATTGAGTGCCATAGACAGTCATCAGCACATGGAGCTCCACTCAGACTGAGAGTGTTCATCGCAGGGAGGAACCGCCTGGAAAATGAAGGAGCCCGCGCCCTGTCCAGGGCCTTTCAGGTAGAGAACACTCACTTCCAACTTGATTGAAAGGTTGTTCATTACATTTAAAACATTTATAGATGTGATTCAGACCCTCAAATCTCCAAATCCTCTCTGTTTTTCCACATAAGCTTATGGGCAGCCTTGAAGAAGTCCACATGCCCCAGAACGGTATCAACTATGCGGGTGTGATGGCGTTAGCTTCAGCCATGCGCCACAACCCAGAGCTCCGTGTCCTCAACTTCAATGACAACACCTTCACCAAGAACGGAACGCTGGCCATGGCACAGGTGAGGCCTGTTCACACACTCCTATAAGTAGAGCAGACATGTACAAAGTGTGTTTGAGCTAAACTGTTTTTGTACACTGTTTTCTCCTGTCGGCCACGCAGGCTCTGAGACACCTGAGGAATGTACAGGTCATCAACTTTGGCGACTGTCTGGTCCGCTCTGAAGGAGCCATCGCCCTCGCTGCA
Organism: Argyrosomus regius; assembly: GCA_946959425.1. NCBI lineage: Eukaryota > Metazoa > Chordata > Actinopteri > Sciaenidae > Argyrosomus > Argyrosomus regius. Next base: position 16,505,203 of record OX336900.1, read on the forward strand.
GTCCTCAGAGAAGGACTGCCAATCCTCAAGGTCGGTTCACTGTCAAATTTCAGCCCTTTATGTCTTCATGTCTTCTCGGACAACAGCATGATCACAGTGCTCTGTCATGTTTCTTGTCTTCAGGAGCTCAATCTGTCATTTGGTGAGATCACAGAGGAAGCAGCACTCGTGGTGGCTCAGGCTGTCACGGACAAACCTCACATGGAGAAAGTGGATCTGAATGGTACGCACACTAACTGTTGAAGTGGTTTCACTGCAGAAGTAGCGGTTGTGTGAAGGTTGATATCCTGGAGAAGTTGTGAAATTTGTCTTCAAAGAATAGAAATTGAAAATGTTGGATGTGACTTTAACAGGTAACTGTCTGGGAGAGGAGGGCTGTGAGGCGCTGAGGGAAGCTATGGAGAACATGGACAAAGGAGACGTGCTGGCATCACTCAGGTAATGTGTGTGTGTGTTAGTGTGTATCTTTGTAATGTCACGTAATCCAGAAGTCCTTCTTGAGGTTCTTGTCTGGTTCCTTCAGTACAAATAACACTACATGCAGTATATGTGAGTGAGGTGAATATATTTAACACATGGTAGCCGAACATCTTGAGGAATTTCCATGACATCAGTTTATTAATTTAAAACTACAGAGACATGAAATGATGTTCCTTTGATGTAACCACAGTGATGATGAGGGAGAACCGGATGAGGATGAGGATGATGATGACGATGATGAAGATGACGATGATGATGATGCGAGTGACCACTGTAATGAAGACGATGAGGAGGACGGTGACATTTTGAAGGAAAATGGAATACCAAGAAAAGAAGACAGTCCTGAAAAACCTCAGAGCTCGGTAAAAAGTCATCTTACATAATGTTGTTTTTCTTCTGCTGCTGTCTCCGTCAAGGCTGAATGACTCAGTCACTTAATTACTTTGCACTAACCAAAATAAAAATAAATAAATATCAGGATTCCTGCTGTGTTTCTGACTGAGACTTTGTGTCCTCCCTCAGGCAGAGATCATGTCTTTCCTCAGCTGCCCCTCCGCAGAGAAGCTCCTACAGCTGGGAGAGACGAGGACAGACCTGCGGCAACAGGTAGGAAGTTAAAATAATAATAATAAGTGTACAGCAATCTGGGATTCAGGATGTTTTTACACAGAATGGATTTAACCTGTTAATAAAACTGTCTCACCAGGTGGATGTGTCTGACCCGCACAAGGCAGCTGATGTCTTTCTGAAAATTGCGTCTTTGTACAAGGAGGAACCAGAGATCAAGACAGCTGTCCTCGAAACTATCGGTGAATAAATAGATGCTCCTACTGAGAAAAAACAGGAGATTTTTGCTCTTAAGAAGTTGTCTTGTTGACAGATCTCACCCTTTTTGTACAGGATCCTTTTCACTGGTATGAGAGTTACTGCTGCTGTCTCATTTAAATGTCCTCTATCACTGTGTCCCACCATAGACGCCGTGTTAAACAAGCTCCTCTCTGCGTCAGCCCTCCAGTCATACTGCTTCCTCTCCACGCTGCTGGTCATGATTGGACTCCTCAAGGTACAGCGCTGCTCGATACCCCCAAACCTTGAATCTGACACAGAACTAACAGGCACTGGGATTGTTTTCAAACCACATAAAGGTTCTCTACATAGTGACTTGTCCCGTAACGGTCCATGTATTTGTGCTGAACCGTTACCCTACAGAGGTCATGGTTTAGTGCACGTAGACTACACTGTGTGTAGATTGATGGACAGAAACCTTTAGTCGCACGCTGTTACCAGCATGGTCTGAGATTAACACGGACAGCTGCGAGTCAGTCACACCATGGCAAGTGGAAGTAAGGTGCTAGAGCGTGAACACCCACCTGCGTCCTTTTTAAATAGATTATTTTGGAACAGTTCAGCTACACTGTTGTAGGGGATGTACACAACATGAACGCCATGTACGCCATGATGTGCTCTCTCCGAGGTGCTAAATGTGGAGCTGACAGACTTTGTTTACACGTGTTTTCTTGGATATTTAAACTCTGTTCTTTAGTCCAAGTTCCTACAATATTTGTGCCTGATGCACAAAGGTGGAGGAGTTCCTCTGCTGTTAAATGTTATGTACTACCATCAGTCCTGTTCACGATCTGTCATGTCTCATCTGGAATGCTTAAAAAGAAAAAACAGCTGATCTTTTCAATCACAATCCACAATCTACTTCTATTAAGGGCACCATTAGTCCTTACTGAGATTTCTTTCCTTTCTGTCAGTTTGATATAAATTGATATTAGTGTTAATGTTTCTGTTTCTGTTGTGTGTTTCAGGGGGAGAAAAAGATGAAAAAGGTGTCACTGCTCCCAGGTCAGCTGTTGTGTTTGGAACATGCCGTCCAGCAGGATTACTTCCCCCAGCACCATGCCTCGCTGCTTCACACCTTCATATCCAAGTACGATCGTCTTTGACTTTAGATCTAAAGCTGTGAATAGAAGCGTAAATGTAGTTTGTAACTTTGTCTTTTCTTTGTGAATCTGCAGGAACAGTGAAGCTCTCAAGTCCTGCAGCAGCGCCGGAGAGCGGCTGAGCTCTGCTCTGGAGAAGAAGTGCCACGACCAACACTGATCAACCACTGCCAGTACCAACACTGGGACACAGACGCACACTGTACTGACATTCATCTCTTAACAAACAAAACAGGGAAACTTTACACTTGAACAAGGGACTCGGACGACCACTTAACGTATCTCCACTCCTGATTTGTATATTTTATGAAGGCTAGATTCTCTTAATTTTTATTTTTCTACTTGTGACTTATATTTTTTTATAGAAAATAGACACAAATAATAAAAACATAGAAACACACATCATTTAACCTTTTGGGTTCATAAAAAAAAAAAGAAACTGATTGTAACCTGGAGTGGAGTTAACATAGACAACATATCAATTAATTAAAACATAGCTTCAAAGATTCTGTTAAACAACATCAAAATGATGCATCGGTTTCAGACCAAGCCATGGAAATGTCTGGATTATTAACAGATTAATGTTATTGCCAGGTCTTGATAAAATTGGAAATTGCACAGTAAGATTTGGCAGATAGTTTCAGTGATTCTGATAAACACGCAGCTGCACATGTTGCTGTATTTTTAGACCTGTATCTCACACACATTCGTTGCTAGGCTGTGGAGCTCTGAGACAATTCATGTAAATCACATGGAACAAAAAACTATAAATGCAATCTATAAAATCGAAAATTAAGAGCTGACTTTATTAATACAGTTTACTGATTGGATGTGTTACATGCTGTTTCTTTTGTTGTTGCTTTGACACGATTTGGTGGGAAGGAAAACAAACGTTTAGGACAGTCTGTCCAATCACAATCATCACTCTGCTGCTCATACAGTCCAGTCAAGTCAGAGTACTGTGTGCATCAGACTGTGAGCAGGAATGGGCCGCATGCAGGAGCACCACACACACACACACACACACACACCTTCCAAATGAGCCTGAATACACAATGTATGCGTGTGTGTGTGTGTGCATCGCCCTGCACTGAGCACAGTCATAACACTGCAGAGCTCAGCTCAGGGGACCACAATCACTTTTACCTGTTTTTCCTTTTTCATGCATAATCAGTCTTATCGATAAATGTGCTCTTAAATGACTTTGTGTTGCCTCATGTAGCTGTTTATTTGTCTGTCCGTGATGTGATGGAGCATTTAAGGGAAATATGTCGAGAGTGGAATGCACTTCAATGGCATTAAGATACTCTTCTGAGTAACATTAGACCACGTGGACTGCATCTATATTGTCAGGATGTTTGTTTACGTGAAAGCCCTCTCAGAAATATAACTCGTCTAACAACCCTGACTCAGTCTGTGTATTATGTGTGCGTCTTACATGATGAATCCCCCAGCTGTAGTGAACAGACATGGCAGTGAGGTGCTCCTTTAACTCCAGAGGGGTGGGTAGTGGAGGTGTGTGTGTGTCTGACAGGGGTGGGTGGGGGAGTGTCAATGAATGAAGGGATAAACGGAGTTTGTTTTGGATGGGGGACAGCCAGGGGAAGAGCAGCAGAGGTAGCAGAGACCGTGAGAGAGTCAGCGGCCACTAAACGACCAGCAGCTGGACGGAACCACGACGGAACCACGGTGAGTCTGTGCGTAAAATGGATCCGTACTGACTGTAAATAGGCAAATGTCAGGATTTCCAACACGTACATTTATTAGAATAGTTTTAAAGGTGACAGATGAACACACAGGAAATTAAAAAAAATAAAGATTAGAAAGATTAATACACAAATTGCTCAATTTTCCACTCGTGGACACACTTTGGTTTATTTTGCGCATTTATAGTTAAAAGTAAAATATTTTTCACATTTTTTAGTAAACTGAAGACAATATTCTGTAGTGTCATTAAGTGCGTAAATTGATAAAATACAAGTAGCTGCTATTTTTCAAAATGAAATTATATTTCAGGCTTTAATCATTCCCAAAACTTTATTTAAACAACATCCCTGTTTACGCACAAGACAGCTTTAACGTAGTGTTGAAAATGGTTCTGGTAAAAGCATTCAGAGCCGATGGAGAGTGGTTTTCTCACCGTTGCTGGCCAGGGGACGCATTTTTTCAGGGATAAACGCACTTTGGCACAACACCGGCAGAGAAAGACACTGTGCGTCTTTGTGCGCGGCCGGCGCGCGGCTCCTCTGCGGTCTGCACTGTTGATCCCCGGGGGGACGCGGACAAACAGTCCGGCCGGAGGAAATTCCTCCGTCTCTAGTTTCTTGGCCCCTCTCTACTCAGGGGGTCTAAACGTGGTATGATGCTAATGATCAGGGTTTTTTTTATGTAGTGTATAGTCAACTTGACTACCTTACATGAATCAAATATAAATATAAAATGAATAAATGAACGTTACTTTCTGGTTTATACAGTCATTGGTCTCCGTCAGGTCCGTGTCTGACAGGCTTTGCTGCAGCAGGTTTGATAGAAAGGTTTAGGCATGGCACCATTTCATTTCAGTGTGGAGCTGTGAAGCTTTTCATGTCCATTCCTGCGGATCAAGACTGTTGATCCGACATGGGAATGTGGTTTTAAGGCATTCCTGTGAAGACTAGGGCAGCCCAATCTGACCAAAATGACACTAATCCCCAAAATTACAGTATGATGGAGAAGTTGAGCTTAGTGAGGAAATGTAACACAATGAGTTAAATATTGTAATAACTACATCTTGTCGTATACTGTATATCATGTAGCTGCTGTATCACAGAGACTGTGTTTCTGGAAGGATGGCCTCTGATTGTTTCTGACCTTGACCTCCTCTTGATTTTAGCTGCACAGGTTGACATTCTTCCTGCTGTTTACACCAATTTTATGAGGGGGTGGAAGAAGTACTCAGATCCTTTACTTAAGTAAACGTACCAATAACACACTGTACAAATACTCAATCATAGTTGAGTATTATATAGTCTGGCTTTCATTTACAGCTGAGTTTTTAAGCCTTGGTCATCCTCTCTGATACTTCCTATCCTCTTCTATTGTTGCAGTTCTTACATCTTGCTGAATTGAATATCAAATTTTCTGTATGTATTATCAATTTTGCTTAATTCTGTTCATTGTTGTCTATTACTGTTTTAATTTTTTTGCTTGTGAAGCACTTTTGGCTGCATGTTTGCATGAACGATGTTACATAAATAAATAAAGTTTGAGTTTTAGTCTAGCAGTGATCATCTAAATGTTCCTAAAGTATCCAAAGTAAAAGTACTCTGCAATATTCTACACAAAATGCCACCGCTCGAGTTACCACTGCTGGACATGGAGTTAGTTTGAACTGTTTGTAGTTTGAATTTTTGGATGTTTGGTGGAACCGCAAACAAACTACAAACTGCTTTTTTGTAAGGGTTACAATCAGGTTCATTCTTTAACAATTTATTGTACTTCATAAGCGTGTTAAGTGTTTATTTATATTAAGTATCAATCTCATAAGTTAAAAGGTACAGCAGTGAATCGAACAATTAAAATAAAGTGCAAGTACTTTAAGTCCATTTACTCAGTTATTTCAGTACAACTTTCCACCCAGCCATATGTAAACCAGTGACTCAGAGCCAGAGAAAGGAGGTCTGGGGTCCTGGCACATGGCCCACCTGCCCCTATAGCATTAGACTAATGTAAGTTATATGATTTTAAAGGTCTAATAACAGGTTTATACAAGAAAAAAACAGAAAAAGACTAACAGACTCCACTGTTTCATAGGTGTGAAACACTGTACACAGTACAGTACTTTGCAGAGAGCAGAAGTCTAAACGGTGAATGATGCTGATTCAGTGTTTCCTCTGTAGACACTGCCATGGCCAAATAAGTTAACTGAGTGAGGGAGTGAGTGAATGAATGATTAAATGAATGAATGAAGGGCTAAGCGACTGATCTGGTAAAGACTATTAACCATGAATTATTACTACATATAATAGTGCAAATGTAGTAAATGTTGTTATTTTCCCTCTTAGATGTACTCCCAGCTCTGTCCCAACTCCCTCTGGGTCCTGCTGCTCCTCTGCATCCCTGCTGCACACGCAGCAAAATGTCCACAGCAGTGTGTCTGTGATCAGATCCAGCTCACTGTGACCTGCGTCAACAAGAACCTGACTGAAGTCCCTCCCACTGTTGACGAGGTCTCTTATTCACACGTGTTCAACCATGTTCCTGGAGTATATTTAGTGTCCACCTTGTTCCGTCTAATATGCTTTTAATATCCCTTTCTTTGCAGATCACAGTGAAATTAGATCTACGAGGCAATGACATCCAGGAACTTCCCACCGGGGCTTTCAGACATACTCCCTACCTGACTCACCTGTCGCTGCAGCGCTGTAACATCCGCAGGGTGAAGGAGGGGGCTTTCCGCAGCCTCGGCCGCCTGGTCTTCCTCAACCTGGCCAACAACAACATTGACATCCTCTACCAGGTCATCACACATACATACACACACATATCCAGTTCTCACAACCATCATTCATCCCACCATCAGCTTGAGTTTTAATTCTCCAGTCACCTCGTTAATAAAAACAAACCCAATCCCCCTACATACACATGTTCATTGCAGCAGAGTATAAACCTCTTGTCCTCCTTTGTGTTTTGTGAGTCCAGGAGTCATTCGACGGTCTGTCCTCGCTGAAGCAGCTTATGATCGACCGTAACCGCGTTGAAGAGATCCAGCCTGGAGCTTTCTCTCAGCTCGGCTTCCTCAACCTGCTCTCCCTTACACACAACCAGCTGGTCTACATCCCCAACATGGCCTTCCAGGTCACACACACACACACACACACACACAACCACCTACACAAAGCACCTCAAACTGAAAAGATGGTAAAGAAATGTGAAAGTGTCTCTCTGACCTCTTCTCCTTTCAGGGCTTGCAGAACATTAAATGGCTTCGTCTTAGTCACAACTCTCTGAACTACCTGGACACTGAGGCCTTCGCTGGTCTGTTCACGCTCACCCGTCTCAGTCTGGACCACAATGAGCTGCAGTTCTTCCCCTCTGAGACCATGACCAGGTAGACCACTGGACATATGACACTATACATGGCAGTGGTCATGAAAATGCATGTAAAAATTTGAATGAAAAAAGAAATTCCCCTCGAGGCATCAATAAAGTATCTATTCTATATTCTTTTTTCATTCTATTCATGTCAATCCATCCAAAAGTTGCTGCTGTTTCACTCAGAACCACAAATGTGAGCATCATGGAGACACTAAAGTACCAAAGTCTGTAGGATTCATAGGGACAGTAATGTATGTACCAAATTTAACTGATAGTTGTTGAGATATCTAAGCCTGGACCAAACTGGTGCGAACACACTGCTAAAAAGGCTAAAACTGGTTAATCACACAGTTGCCTGGTGTCTTGAAGGGAAAACACCTGCAAACATAAGACCTGAATGTTCAAATATTTGAGTAATGAGCCTCAAATTTCCATGCTAATTTTACACACTTCTCCTTCTCTGTACCCAGAATGCCAGAGGTGACTCGCCTCGATCTGAGCTACAACCCAATGACTTACCTCGGGGAGGACGTGGTGTCCATGTCCAAACTGACCCATCTCTACCTGGACCACATGTCGCTGCAGGACCTGGCCAACACAGCTGTGTCAAAATCCCCCAACCTCATCCACCTGGACATCAGCCACAACCAGCTGCGTGTCATCCAGCCCTTCTCTGAAGGTACACCCAACCTGGCACGCATCAACCTGGCTGGGAACCCCATCTACTGCAACTGTTACCTGCGCCCACTCAGGTAGAGCAAACCTTTTGATGGCTGACATCTACTTTAATTCTGTCAACCAAAAGCTACCAATCTCTAATCTCTGTTTGACCTCACTACAGGGAATGGGCGATCAGTAGAAAGGTGAAGCTGATGGGGACATGTGGAGGACCAAGCCATCTGTCAGGAGAGAACCTGGAGGCCGTTTACCCTTCTGAGATGCGCTGTCAGAGCCAGGAGGCCATGCTGAAGGCAGAGTTCGAGGAAGCAAACAGGATCACGCCACCACCCACTGAAGAGCCAGAGAACAAGGTCAAGTGTCCTGCCAACTGTGTCTGTGAGGTGAGTGGGTCTGATTACAGGGAAGACAGTTTGTGGATTTTCTTCTGTTGTGTGCTGACTCTCGTTTCTTCCCAAACACTTTATTCACAAAATGTTATATGGTTCATCTTCAGATTTATTCGATTTGTAAATGCAAATGATTAAAATGTAATTAAAACATAACTACTTTGTCAAACTGTTTGCAATTCACAAACATACAACTGTCAGTAGACATTGCTGCCAAAAAGGCTGGTGATACTAAAAATAAGAAAAAAATATGATTGTTGTTTGTCAGGAGAGCTAAATGTGTGTGTGCGTGTTCAGAAGAATATGATTCATGTCTGTACTGTGTGCATCATTGTCCATCTGTCTGTCTTCAGGCTGAGACTCACCACTCCTCGTGCGAGAACCGCGGTCACACCAAAATTCCTCGGGGCTTCTCTCCCACCACTCGTCTCCTCGACCTGCGTGGTAACCACTTCCACTACATCCCTAGCAACAGCTTCCCTGGTGTTAGCCAGGTGGTGTCCCTACATCTGCAGCGCTGCAAGATCGTGGAGGTGGAGGACGGTGCCTTCAGTGGAATGAAGGGACTGATTTACCTGTACCTGTCAGAGAATGACCTCACTTCCCTCAGCCCTAACGTCTTTAAAGGTCTGTAAAAGAGGCCTCTGTTGCATTATTCTGACTTGTGTCTTAATACTCAAATTTAATTTCTATCTTCTAAATCCACAGGTCTCCCTCAGCTGACTTACCTCCACCTGGAGAAGAACCGCTTCACCGGTTTCCCCAAAGGAGCCTTCAAACTGGTGCCCCTGCTGGCACTTCACTTGGAAAACAACTCCATCACCAAGCTGGAGTCGGGATTGTTGACAGGAGCTGAGGGGCTCAGAGCCCTCTACCTCACGGGGAACGCCATCAATCATGTGTCACCCAGGGCTCTGGACCAGGCCACCGACCTCGATACACTTCATCTAGGAGGAAACAAGTTGAAGGAGGTGCCCACTGAAGCGATGAGCAGGGCGGGGAACCTCAGAGACCTGCGGCTGTCTGGGAATTCAATTCGCTGGGTGGGGCCAAATGCTTTTCAACCAGTAGCAGGGTCACTAAAGGAGCTGTATCTGGATAACATGGGACTGGAGAAGGTTAGCCGGCTCTACATGTGATCTACTAATCAAACCAACAATAGTATAGACATTTCTCTTCACACCTCCCCCTCTTTTTTTTCTCTGATTTGCCCATTTAATTCAAATCAAGCACTAAAGAGCTTTTTTCTGATGTGATATCTTGTACTAGATGTCACAGAACTCCCTGGCAGGTCTGGGTCCAGGGTTGAGGAGTCTCTTCTTGGAGGGCAACCAGCTGGAGGAGGTGCCCAACTTCCACCCTCTCACTTCTTTGGAGGTCATCAACCTGGCCGAGAACCCTCTGATGTGTGACTGCCCTCTGTTGCCACTGCGCTTGTAAGACAGTTACAGCAGCATGAGTGTAGTCAGAAATAGTTTGTTAAGCTTCTTGAACTTTTTATACACCCAATAACACATTTAGAAACTTGAATACATTCCTACTTTTAACACAAGTTCCTCATTGATACTTATTGTCTTAAGAATAAAGAATTTGCTCTTTCCTCTTCGTCTAGGTGGATTGAGAAAGTCAACCTGAAGGTACGAGCTACCTGTGCCAATCCTCCTGAGCTGAGGGGTCGCAAGGTCAAGGACGTCAATGTCTTCAAAGCCTGTCCCGGGGGCGAGAGCCTCCCCGCTGCCCCAACAGTCACCCCAAGGCCCGCCAAAGCACCCAAGACAACCAAACCCAAACCAATGCCCCTCAACGGCCTTCGGCAAATCAAAATGTACAAAGCCAGATCCAAACTTCGCAAAAGTCCCAACACGAAACCAGCAGCAGCCAAGAAAAACACCAACAGACGCAATATGGCCTGAACCTGCTGCCTTCTGTACTGATGTGTTGAGACCACAGCTTACGGTAAACTGGTAACTGTTTTTGAGGTTAAACCATGAACTGTAACCTCCCGCCAGTCAGTTTTTACTTTGCCGTCTAATCGATAGTGTTGAAAATCATCATCAGTGGAACCTACACCGAGCACAGAGGCTGTCAGCTCTGCCGTGCTTCACATTCGCAGCATTAGAAACACATTCCCAGCTCGTCAAGCTCCTGTGCAGCTCTGTTGAACTGTTAAAGTGAATGTCATTAGCTTAGCTCAGAAATGATGCAGTGTTTGGCTTTATGCTAGTTACCCTTAACCACTACAACACAAATGGAGAATGTACCCAACTCTAAATTTTGAAGTCATGTTTGTGAAGATACTCTGAGACAAGGCTCAAATCACAAAGTTTGTTTTATCGATGGTTTCATGTTCACGAAAAAAAAGAATACATCTGAATAGAAAACAGGAAAACAATAAAACATTACAACAAATATTTGTCTGCTATGTGAAGTCAAAATGAGCAAACACACATACACTTACAGGTGTGATGTTAAACTCAACTGAAAGTTGAAAACAATCACAAATATCCTTACGTAGTGGAACTCAAACATGGAAAAAAATGAAGTAGTTTTGCTACATTAGTCTTTGTAGTCATGATTTTAAAGGTATATTATATAAAGTATTAAGTTATACCTTTTTTAATACTATTTATGGTCAGTGTTTTTAAAGCAACACCTATTCAAGTATTTATATTCTATTATTACTTCTGTGGAGTGTAGTTTTTATTGCTAGTGGCGGACTCTAAGTCCAAGAGATTCACAGGAAACATGCGTGCATGTAATCCAGCGTTAGTTTGTAATTCCATCTCAGTGATATCAGCCTCACTGTCTCCCACAGCTAGATCAGAGCTAGATTAAAACAGCATTTGTTGTTTGGTTACCCCCCAAAATTTGGGACCTACACTGTTACCAGGTCTGAAATCTCAAGGATCATAACTTTAAACCACCAGAGATTAAATGTGTGTACCAGCTTTCCCAACAGTTTTTTTTAATGTGCTCTTAATATCTCAGCACACATTTGTTTGTCACATTTTTTTTTCAGTCCTTATTTTCTCCATCACAGTCTCTTTGCTCATCCACCTTTTCTGCAGTTCTCTTCATTCTGTAAGCAGACATACTCGTCTCATCTCTCCTTTCCTGCAGCCTCTCCTCTTGTCTCTGAAATTTCGTCCATGGCGCTATCATCCCCTTGACTCCCCACCTCTTGGTCCAGTTTCTCTACGCCACTACTTTTTTTGTCAGTAAAGCTCTCCTCCAAAGACACCGACTCTTCACTTCCTCCTGCTGCAGTCTCACTCTTCTTTGTCTTTTTCTCTGCTACATGTTCCTGATGTAGCTTCCTCTGCTCCCCTGCCTCCTCCCGTTTGATTATACCCAGAGAGGCTCGTCGAGGGCTGTCTGGAGGATCAATGGGGGTCTCCATTTCCACTTCCTCCACTTTCACCTGCACTGCAAAGACTACAGAGACAGAATTAAGTCAGCAAATGACCAAAACTGTCTCATGAAAATGAGAAAAAGTGAAGATGTTGAGTTTGTTCACTTACTCTCCTGCTCCTCTGGCTCAGTCTTGGGCTGGATGAGAGGCACTTTTGGTGGTTGAGAGGGGCCTTCCATCGCTGGAGGGTCATCTTTGTTGATGACCTCAGGCTGTTGACCAGCGTCATCTTCACCATGGTCCTGAGAGAGCCTCTTCTTTGCTCCCCTTTTTTCTACAGAAAGCAAAAACGAGGTGAGAATAGTTCTGTATCTGTCAGATATTAAGAAGATGTGATGGCTGATCTGGTCCAAATACATCTGAGTCAGAACTTACTCTTTTTCCCATATATAAAGTGCTTTGGTTTTTTGTTCTGTGCCACCTGGTTTTCGATTAAATCAACTGGAAAAGAGAAAGAGACACTTTTAGAGACAATAGTCGCTCCTCTGTGCATTTACAGAGGTTACAAAGGTAAACGTTATCTCCCTCATTTGGTCTTTAATTCTACCAATAGTCCAAATTACAGTTTAGTCTAGGGGGTATTGCTATTAAATGAGGTGTTTACCAAGTCCAGGAGGCGGCTGGAGCTGGTAGCCCACGAGGTCGCACCAGCCAACGGGGTAGATGTCTGGCGACTGGCGGTCGATCCACTGGTCGAACTCATCCTCCCAGCCGTCAAAGTGGATGAGGAGCAGGCGGCCCACGCACCGCTTCACGGTGGCCACACACACCAGTCGTGGCTCCATCAAATCCACCGCCTCCAGCTTCATGTTGGGGGAGAAGCCGGGTCCAGGGAAGTCCTGAATAAAGACAAAGAGAAAAAGAAGGATTACAGGTTGTGACAAAGGCAAACAAACCGTGGGTATGATCACGTTAATTTGAGAGCGCAACTTCAAATGCTACACCACGTTTAAACTTTCTGTCTTACAGTGTTGAACAGTCGTGCCGGAGCAGCTTGAGCTTTGGTCTCCTTCAGGTATTTGTCCCAGGTGAAGGTCTGAGAGTCATAACCTGCCAAGACAAAGAAACCAGCAAGTATTTTCATGAACAGTACACTGCTTGAGTTATTTTTCATATTCTTTTTGGCATAATTTGACAACTAAGAACTAAGTAAACTAGTACCCACAGAAAGGGTTGAAGTGTGAGCTAAAACAGAGACTGAATGAATAGTTATTATTTACCTTGTGGTACTGTGAGAGGGATGTTGTTCTTTTTACAGAAGTCTACAGGAAGTATGGCATGAGATGAAGCGTGGTAACAAAACCAGTCGGAGCCGTTGTTTGATATGGCGCCGTCGATTCCCACTATCAGGTAGCCATCTAACAGAACCTGGAGGAGTCAGAGAGAGAAGAAACACAGAGAGTAAAACAGTCTGTTTAAGACACAGATCACTCTAGTCTGTCTGATAAAGTTAGTAATCAAGATTAGACAAACACATCCAACCAGCCTTACCTTCTGTACAGTCGCCACACAGATATTTCCCAGGTTAAGAGGGTCGATGGCCTCCAGCTTCATTCCTTCTTCAAAGAAACCTCCTGCCATGTAAACAAACCTGGGCTGCAGATCACAGCGGATGTCAAGAGTTGTGCTAAAGCAGTTTGACTACTTTCGTTTTTTGATGTTTTACTTACCTTTTTAAAGAGCAGGGACACACTGTCAGAGTTACCCTTCAAGCCACTGGCTGCAGCTTCTGCACCTTTTACTATAAATAAAAAAAGAATATCTTAAAGTTAAAATCTTTAGTTCAAGACAAGAGAAGACTCTGGCTTTTCTCATCCACCAGGACTGTGTGTTTGGCAGCCTGTCCTCCCTCGTGTCATTTCTTTTGTGTGTTACTGACGACATTGCACGCTTTCAATCATATGCATGAACAAACTAAATCCCAGACCTACCAGGTGCTTTAATGGCGTGACCCACTTTGCTGGACCAGCCTATCGGGTGCAGCAGGGGACTCCACATGTGGCACCAGAAGTCAGAGATGGTGTTTTCGGGGGCGTCGCTTTGGTCTGTGTACACCAGCCGCAGACGGCCGCCAACAATGGAGTCTATGGTGGCAACGCGGGTCCGGCTCACGTGCTTGGGATCCACCACCTCCACACGCATACCTATTTTGAAAACGGTTTTCATGTTTTCTGCCATCTAGGAGCAAGTGGACAAGAGATGCTGATTAAATCAGTGAAATTAAACCATCACTGTGTCTGGTTTATCATTGTGTCATTGTATCATTGGGCCTAATCATTGTGTCAGGCAGCATCCAGCTTTACCTTCAGGTAGAAGTCAACAGGTAGCGTGCTGGCCCCCACCAGCTTTTTCATCAAATACTCTTTCCAGTCTGGGATGTTCTGCTTCACATCTATGGACACACAATTTGTCACATTAGAACATTACGAACATTGAACCTTGTTATTCTTTATTTCTTAGTGTCACCATGGTCGTGCATTTCTGTGTTTGCGTGGCAGTGTGGTTCAGGTCTGAGTCCTCACCTTGTGGTGGCACCAGCAGCTTGCTCGTCATGGCGCACCATCCAATCGGGTTTAGCTCTCCCGAAACGAGGCTGCACCAGAAGTCATGGCTGCTGTCGTGCTCGAAGCCTTCATATCTCAACAGGGCTTTATATCCTGAAGACAAAGTAATGGAAAGAAGGAAAGAGTTAAGATTCTATGGATGCCACTGCATTGCCAAAATGTCAGGCTAACTTTATATTTAAGATTAGATATTGGGTTGTTGAGCATAAATATGAAGTCTCTTATGATCATGGATTAACTGGATTTTTAATTAATATTACACTGGTTATTTATGGGAAATGCTATAAACATGCAGTTTTGATTTTTGGGAGGTACATTCATTTTTTATCTCAGCATTACGTAATGGTGACAATGGTGGTTAGTACTTCTGTCTGTACAATACTTACAGGTACAGAACTCGACAACTGCTGGCCACGCTACACTAAAATGATTTTCTTCTATTGGTAAGAACATTTCATAACACGTAGTAATAACTGTGGCCTTTAGGGGATGCCAAACTGCTTCATCCATTTGGTTCTGATGATCATCAGAACACATCATGTATCCTTGAGGTCTCACAAATGTTTGGAAAAGACTTCCTTCTGCATAAAACATTTGCAAAGTGAAGTTTTTAATTAATTTAAAATCTACCATTGCTTGCATGAATGTTTACTTTCTAGCAGTCTTCACTGGTGCATAGCAATATATCTTACGGTCACATGTGGATCTGTGCTATAATGTGAAACCATTGGCAGGAATGTCTATTGCATCATCTAACAGCACATGTGAGCATGTGCAAAACCCGCTCAGAAAAAGTGTGATTAAAATAAACACTGACAGACAGACGTACATACCTGCAACCTGGATGACAGTAGCGATCCAGTAGACTTTGCTGGGCAGGACTGCGTTTGTGTTCAGGACCTCCACCTTCATCCCTACGGTCACGTCATCCCACTGGTCACATAGGGGAACCTGCAGGTGGGAGGTCAGATGTTACATTACAGGTCATCAGTGTTTTATGTGCTCCACATTCATATATTCAGCAGCAATTCTCAAAGTTTACTCCTGCACTGCTGCAAATCCTGATTTTATTATAATTTTTTCAAATTTCTGCTGACTTAATATCAAACTGTTGCTTAGCTACTGACAAATATGTGTCACCTCACATTCGTGCTGTAGAAGAAGTTTTTCATTCTGCTGAAAATGTTGTTTAAAAGGCTCTTTGTGTGTCCAATGAACTTTTACGTAAACTGGCGTGACAATATTAGAGACAAATCGCAGAACATTTATTACCCGTGAATGAAAATATTGTTTTTAACCGCACTTCAGCAGATATGACTCACATGTCTGAAGCAGGACACGGACACAGCCAGAGATGTTGTCTTCTCCAAGTATGCACCCCACTCAAAACCTGCAGCAGATGCTACACAGTGGAAAGAAACGATTAATCATACAGCTGAATTATGATTATGTGAAATATTTTTGTACACAGTTTATTTCTCTGCGTGTGTGTTTTCAGTGTCCTCACCATCCAGTCCTGGTAAGGCCGGGGGAGCTTTGTTCACTTTGTTCAGCACTGTGGCTTTTTTTGACGGGGGCTTTCCCTGGAAAGAGAAACACAAAGAAAGATTGTACAAAGCCGTCTCATCGTCCTCGTTTTTGTGGCCATGTTGCGGCTTGGAGCAAGTTTTAAAACATTCAGCCATATGACTAATATTTATTAAACTGTTGGTATGCACACCCGTTCAGCAGCCTCATCACTCAGACTCCTGCAGCTGCTGGAGAAAACCATTATCACCTGTTCACCTGGTCCAAATGAAAATACTTTCTGGCATAAGAGCTACACAGAATTAGTGATGATGATTGGGCGAAAATTGCTTCCAGCTGGGCTGAACTACTGTTTCTACATTTAACATCTATGAATATTCAAAGAAGACACCCGTTTGGTTTATTCAGTGTACCTACTAAAAAAGCAATTACAAAGAAATGACAGTCTAGGCTATAGAGAAATGGTATATTATTTATGAAATCTTTGCAATTGAAAGAATCACCTCCTCTGTGAAACTACAAAAAATGTACTTTGAGTAAATTTGGAAAAGTGGGAAATGTATATCGCCCCTAAACGCCTTCTTTTTTTAACTTTGTGATTTCTTTATCTTCTTAACTAATAATCTTATTTGTGTTAAATGGAAATACCTCATGATCTGTTTATATTTGTTTGTTCTATAACAATAAAAAAATAAACAAATAAACAAACAGTTGGTATGTACTGCAAGGAAACTGGAAGGAAAGTCATGAGTGAAGGTGAAAACTTCTGGTTATATTTTTTCCAATATGTAAAGAGAGGACTGTGTGTCTGTGGTCAAAAGCTCTGACTTACAGTTGGCTCAGTATTCATAGGTGAACAGCATTATTATTAAAGTTAAATGAGGACTGGTAGTATTTAAAATTGGTACAATAGATAAGGCTTGTCCAAAATCTCTTTGGGACAGTCATGGCAAGCGTCCTCTCTTCCTCCAAACACCCACAGCACAAGTTGATGTCTGTTGACTTCCGTGGGTTCCTAAGCGCCCTCCTTGTCTCTTCCCTGCCTGACTGGCGCCTTTTAGTGCCCTTTCCCTGTGGCGGACTGATACCTCTGTACTACTGTTGTCAGAGTGTGCTGGGTGGTCTTTAGAGCACAGGTTAGAGGCGGTCAAATTGAAAGAGGAAAGGACAGCTTCAGGCTTTAGATTATTAGGCTTCAGGGCCCAGTGGGGGGCTCGTCCTCTTCAGGGCCACGAGCCAGCGCTCCAGTACTTCTGTCAGTTTCATTGGCAGTGTATGAAAACGGACTGTTTTGTTCTTGACTTTAATCCTTGTACCCAGGAGCAATGCAATAATGGCCTCCCTTTAGTTTTTGCCTGTCTTGTGGTTTCTCAAACTCCATCTTTCACTGTCTCTACCAGCGTGTCTGTTGAACTCAAGCCAGTAGTAGTGGTTGTAGTACTTTCTTGCCACAAAAACATAACTAGGGCTTTGCTTTTTGTTTCACACGTTTACATTTGGCATGTTTGATGTTTAATTGTTGGTTAGAGTGATCGTACATTTAGCAAATCATCTTAACATAGTTGACTTTTAAGACTCAAAAAATCCACATTTACCAAGCAGTGGAAGTCATGGCTTTATTAACATAATGAGATTTATCAGACAATGGTAGTTAGCCTCCCTCCGCACTTTTATACCCCCTTTTCATACTTCACACAACACCTTACTGCTTTTCAGCGCACGTATTGTTTGTTTCTATGCAATATGTTATGGAGCGGACACTTCTGATCTGGGTTTGTTTCATATGTGGGTATGTATATTTATGAATGTTTGAATATGCATATTTAATTTTATATATTTAATGTATATGTATATGTATAGTGTACAAATGCTGTCTACAGCTGGATAAAGAAAAAAAAAAGTATACTATACTGTTGACAAAAACTAAATAAATGGCTGACTGCTTCATATCCACAGAGAGACATGCAAAACTTATAATAGCTATAATTAATTACACTTATAATTACATATACCATTTTATATAATATAATATAATATTGACTATGGCTGAATGACTAAGGATTGTTCATTCTTGATTAATCTACCAATTACCTTCTCAATTGATCAATTTATTGCCTGGACAATGACATAACATGTAATGTCACCATCATCAGTTTTAAATTGATTTCTTTGTCTGTCCAACAGTCCAAAACCCATATTTACACCCAGTTTACAGCTAATATTAGAAGTTATATCCAGTGAATGTTGTCAACTTTGCTCATAAAATTTTAATTTTAGTTAATTAGATAAACAATTAACTCTAGTTTTAACACTGCTTGATTTTATAATCCTGGTATAAAAACTGTTAGTCAATCACAAATAGAGAAAATCCTGTTTTTCTCAGTTTATATCAATTGTAAAATAAACTACAAAGCCATATCATGAAGCTTGTTTAACACGTTTTTAACTAAATGTAAGGTGTTCTCCTCCTTTAAGTTCCATCGTGGTTGCTTTGTGGTCCATGACTCACCAGGTGATCCAGGTGACCGACACTGGCGGTGGGGTCACCTGTCTCAGAGGTGTGGGCCTGTCTGAACCGGGTGGGGACGGCGGTGGTCCTGAGGATCCGGCCCCGGCGTGAAGGCTGATGCGGGGCTGTGTGGTAGTCGTCCGGCTGAAAGTGTTTCTGGCAGACGAACAGCTTGCTGACAACGTGGAGCGGAGTGTTTACATCCATGTTCAGAGCGCACAGCCATTGCCTCAGTCTCTCCGGGTCGGCGAGAGGAAAACGATGAAAGGCGAGCTTTGGACGTTTAGTGTTCGAGCAGGCGTCAACGCAACACTTGAGGACCATTTGGTTTTTAATGTGCGGAGGTATGCGGTGAACGAAGGCGTGAAAAGAGTCAGACACGCCCGCAGACAGCCTGCCCTCAGGTCGGTTCAACGATTTCAAGTCCAGCGCGGTCTGCTTCTTCTTCTTCTTTTCTGCTCCTTCTTCTTCCCCCTTTTTCTGCAACGCACCTGGCTGCCATCTTTTTGGCGAAATACTGCCACCATTTGTTCGTAAATATAATTAGTGGTAATATAAATACCAAACAAAACTAAATTAAAGTGTTTACCAAAGATAATATTTATGTAGGGTTGGATTTTTTTTTGGAAGTGATGTAATTTGGTGCAGCCATTAAAATTTGAGCTGAAGATACATGGCAGACATTTTAATAGTAATCTTTTTTAGTTATTTTTTTAAAGCCAATATGATGCTGACAGAAAGTGTGGAATGAGAGTTTTCTATTCATAAAGGCAAACTGAATATTAATTCAGTTTAATAACTGATATCAATTTGGGGGACCCTGAACAGCACACACAAACATGACGAGGTCAAGTGCACCTATACAGATCACATGAAAACTCTATTTGTAAACAGTAAATGACCAATGATGCAACAAAAACCACAAAGAGGGCTCAATCCTGGTGTTCTTCAGTACCGAAACAAGAAGTGGCGACCCACATCCCCTAAAGTCTTGACAATATGGCTTTCACATTGTTTTTATTTCCTTTATCATAAATGTAGTGAGGTGTCATTATAGGCAGAAAGAATCCTGTCGAGCAGGGTGGGAAATTAGCACCAGCCACCAACCAAATGCTGGTGAAATATGAAAGTTGTTGGTAGATTTGATTTACTATTGAGTGACAGGTAGACGTTCACATTTCCCACACTGCTGTCAAGTAAAATACAGTCTGATGATTTTTGAGTGGATGTAAAACTGTAAAAGTCTCAATATTTATTAGTCAGTGCTGATGAAAACTATTTTCTTGTATTAAAATAGTTCCAAAATTGGTTATATAGTTGCTTATACTGTAAATGTGCTCATGGAAGCTGCTTCCAAGAGCAAAAGTCTCAAGTACTCCAATCTGGCTGTGCAGAACTACCTGTTATAAGATGGATGCCAAAGTTTTATGGGAGCCACTACAGACTACACTCTGAGAGGAACAGGAACAAAGTGTCAGTAGCGCTAGAAGTGAAGAGGACAGTGAAGGAGCTCAAGGGGCAGCCTTCGTTTGTGTCTCAAGAGGAAGGACAAGAGTTGGGAAATGGATAAAGACCAGTGAGTTGTCAGAGAGACAGCTCTGTCACTGCTTCTCCTTAAGTGATACCCAAGTAATGACTGTGTCAATGATTTACAAGCAGCAGTGGAGATGCAGCAAAGCCTAACACCTTTCTGTATGATAAATCATTTAAGAAGCCATGGAACTGGAAAACAACACTAACCCTGGATACTAACTTTGTCGCCACCCCAATTTACTGTTAATTACAGCATTATTATGTGGTGCAGCAGAGAGAACTGACTGAACAACAGACACAAAGCACATTATAGGCAGAAAACCTCTTGATGTGCATTATGTAAAAGAGTCCAAACTTTTGCATTTGGGTGAAAAATAAATCTCTGCTTCAAAACAAGTGAGCTGAAAGATTGTAAAATGGTGACTACAAACATCAGCAGGTATGAATGAAGTGTTGTATTCTCACCTGCAGACGGGCCAGTATGGAGGACTTCTTGGAGTTAGATGAGTAGGAACGTGAACAGGATATACTGCAGAAACGCTTGGTCTTTGAAAAGAAGGTGCTGACAGTGCCGCTGGTGCCACACATCTCACACACGACTGTAAAGATAAACAAATAAATACATTGCAAATACATTTTGACTCTTAACAATGTTAAAAGAGCAAGAAGTGACATTTCGTCTCCCCTGCTCTTGTCCTTCCTCACCTGGTCGTTCATCTCTGTTTTTTTCCCCCGGCTTCACGCCTCCTCTTGCTGGATCACCTCCTCCATCAGTGCCATCAAACTGACTGGGTGCTGTTTTACTGTGATCTGTCTGTACAGAAAAAAAAACTGGTAAATAGAAAGCACAAATGTGTCTCTGGTTCATGTAAACATACGACGGGGTTGTGTAAATCTCTCAGAATGACAGAATTTCTGTTCTTTACTCTACACTGACCTTTCCATGATAATAACCGCTCACACTTACAGTACACTCTCTTGGTTCGGCTGTAATGCCTCGCCGTTGGATAGCAGGCAGGCACTTAACGCAGCCCACTCCGCTGCAGGATGAACAGTGTGGACGAACAAACACCGTAGGAGCAGCTCCCGGCCTCAGTTTCAGAGCGCACGTGGATGGTCTCGGCTCAAAGTACTCCTTGCCAAAATGCTCGCTGCAGAGGTGAGAGTTAGGTGTGGCGACCCACTGGGTGCGGGTGCGCTGGACCTGCTTCTCCCATTTGCGAAACTCATCGTGGTCTTTGGGGAATTTAAACAGCGTCACACCATCTTCTGCAGTTTTACCGCATCCGTAGGCCACACAGTGGTAAGGCATCCTGTGTTCTGCTCAGCAGACAACCATCCGAGTAGAAAACAGGATCTACAGCCTCTCCATCCTTTTCTCTTTTGTTCTATGAGCTCTGCAGATGAAAGTGATGATTGTGGATTACAACTAGCAGACAGTTAATACAGTCTGTAATGCTTAATTTTAGGTAACAATCCACATCCAAGCTGTTTCTTAGTCTATGACTTAGTCTTAAACTGTGCATGACAGTTAAATGATTAAGAAGGCTGGCTCTGTGCTGGGGGACTGTTCTAGATAAACTTCTCAACTTAATGGACAACAGCATACATCTCCTACATGACCTCCTGATGGAGCAGCAGAGCAGATTCAGTCGGATACTCCTGCAACTCCACTGTAAAAAGGACCACTACAGGAAGTCATTCCTGCCCACTGCCATCAGACTTTATAATAACTCCCCTCTGTGCAGAGAGAGGAGAATCACTCTGTGACAGCTGATTTTTGGATACGGACATTAATAAATACCTTGCACAGACTAAAATTGCACAATGCACATTTTGTTTGCACAAAGTTACTCTACAGAGTTTATGTATACTTCTGTATATTTTTACATGGATAGAACTATATCTATATATTAACACGGTAGTCACTTTTAACTTATCTATCTCATGCCTTTGTATATATCATGTGCCTGTTTTGTGTTTGTAATATCCTTTGGGGAATCAACAAAGTACTGTCTGACTGAGATGAATAATGAACCTCCAGCTGCCAATCTACTGTATTCACATTAGAAATAATCAATATCTATAAGCATTATCTGGAGATATTGTTCAATTAGTTTGCTACCAAGAATTGCTTAGTTAAGAATCGTGATATTTGATTTTGTCAATAACAATCAAACTTCTACAAACCAGAGCACTTGTGGAGGAAGTCAACAAAAAGCAGCCATCATTATCAGACCTGACATGCTAAATAACTATCACTTTAACATGAATGTAGCTGCTGACCTCAGAGTTATGGGTTATAAACAAACAGGTTTATATCGAGCTGGTCAAAACATAAACAAAAGTGTAACTAGCTCACGTGCTGCTTCTGCATCCATGCTAATTGCTAACAGTGCTAATAGTTTGCCCATTTGCGACGCAGCAAATCGTTTGTTACGACTTTACGTGTCTGCTCACAGAAGCTAATAATATCTGGACGCTGTTTAAAATGTTTTTATAATCGTAAAACTGTAGAAACACGTTGTTTTAACTATATCGTGGCACCCCCGGCACTGTATTGTGGTCACCTACCTTTGACGTCAGCACAGTTACTTCTTACGTATGGACAAGGCATTATGGGAGTTGAGGTTTTAGCGGAAGTGTAAGGGAAACAGTAAAATAGATAGATAGATAGATAGATAGATAGATAGATAGATAGATAGATAGATAGATAGATAGATAGATAGATAGATAGATAGATAGATAGATAGATAGATAGATAGATAGATAGCTATATCTGAATGAAGATTTGTTCTATGGTCATCCATCCAAGTTTCTCCTTTACATACCCACTTTATGCTATTCCCATGCAGCTCAAAAACATGCAGTATTTTGCCCCAGTGTATTTGAATATTTTTGCATAGTAGAGTTCCTAGAAGGTATTACAATGGCACAACTTGGGTAGAACAGGAAAGTTGTTGTGGATTCAATGAGCCCAGTTGTGTCCATGTGTGATGATGTTAGCCCCCATAGTAATAATTTCCTTGTAGGAGAACATCTTTTGAAACCTTACCTCTCTGTATAAAATGACCCATTGTGACCTTTAGGGTAATCCCAAGCTTGGGCTTTCCAGGTTATATTCACAACAGGAGTTTTTGTTTTTGTTTTTAACAATTTACAGAAGAGAAGTGCTTTCTGTCCAATCATCCAATCATGTTGTATAAATGTCAAACGTTTCTTTTTTTTCTATGGTGTTTCTCGAGTTCTTGGTGTCTTAATGTAATGTTTCTGACCATTTTTATCAAATTTCGAGTGGTAAAAAGTTGTTACATTTTGCACGAAATCTGTGTAAAACATGGTATCAACCCCAAAACTACTGCAACAACTTATGAGACCTAATAAAACAGGGGCATAGCAATCATGCTCTTCTGTCATGATGTTCTAAGCCCTTATGAACTCTAAACTTTCTAAATTTGAGTAGGCACCTAACTGAAACACAGTTTATTTCAGATTTATAACCAGAAAAGGCTATATCTCACATTAATCTTCAGGTTCACAGCTTCTGTACCACTTCTTTACTGCTGACCTGCTAACTCTCCCTGAAGTCATAGAAAGTTGTGATGTATTTTTGGTGAAACAGTTCCAATCCCTGGTTTAGATGCAAATAGGACATAACAATAACATAACAAAAAAGTTGGCACACAGTGTAAAATGTAAATAGAAATAAAATGTGATGATGTGCAAAACATTGAAATCCCATATTTAATTTAAAAATAGCACAAAGACAACAAATGTTTTCCATTTTATAGTGGAAAATGATATGCCCATTTTGAATTTGATGCCAGCAACAAATTTCAAAATACGAAGTGGAACATCTCACAATGAATGAGATTAGCTGTCAACAGGTTAGTAACATGACTGGGTATAAAAAATAGCATCCCAGAGAGGCTTTGAGTCTTTGTGAAGTAAAGATGGGGAGGAGTTCACCACTCAGTGAAAAATCTGTGGATTTCACTTTCTACAGTACATAAAATCATCCAAAGCTTCCAAACTCAAGGAACAAGGTTGAAAACTAACACTGGATGGCTGTGATCTTCAGGCCCTCGGACGGCACTGCTTCAAAAACAGACACGATTCTGTCGTGGACAACTTTGACCAATGTCAGACTGTGTGTGAACACAGAACACAGAGGAAAGTGTATGTAAACCAGATCCAGAAATGGTGCCGCCTCCTGTGGGCCCGAGCTGATGGTATGGGGGTACGTTAGGGCTTTTGGAGCAACATATGCTGCCAAGTTGGACGACATCTTTTTTGGGGACGGTCTTATTTATTTCAGCAAGACGATGCCAAACCATTCAGAACTTATCCAAACAGTGTGGCTCTGTAGTAAAAGAGTCTGGGTGCTCAACTGGCCTGTCTGCAGTCCAGACTTGGGAAAAGATTCCACTTTTTAAGATTACAGCAAAGTCTCTTCAGTTCCCAAACTCTTACAGAGTGTTGTTAAAAGAAGAGCTGATGAACAGAGTAGTAAACGTGACCCGTCCCAATTTTTTTGAAACGTGTTGCTGGTATTGAATTCAAAATGGGCATATCATTTTCCAGAAACAATAACATTTCTCAGTTTCAACATTTTATAAGTTGTCTTTGTGCTATTTTCACTTAAATATGGGGTTTCATATACCCCCTGGCCTTTTTTTAAACAAGCGATTCCCTTCCTTGGTGCTGGTTTTAAAAAAAAACCCCACAAACTGTGATCTAAACGTAAAACAGAAGTGAAAACTGACAAATTGAAATTGCATTTGCAAAATATTCCTGTATGTGAACTGACTGGAACTTTATCACGGTAGTGTTAAAGTTAACACTGCGCCCCAGTAAGTCATGAATTAACTAATTTATAGCATAATACCATGAACCTGAAACTGAAGCAGCTAGATGAAATTCAGGAATAATAAATGTGATTATTTACACATACATACTGTGCTTTTCCGACTGTGACATGTCTAAATGTCTGAGAAGTAAGTTCTATTTCCACGAAAGGATAATAAGATAAACTGGGCATAATTATTCAGACAGGAATTTATGCCACCACACCAATAAACTTGAGCAGAGCATTTCCATGTCAAACATTAACTAACCTTACAAATTATATTAGCGAATATATTTAATTTATTTTACATTATAATCAATACAGGTCTAAAACCTTTCACAGACAGTTACAGAGAAGAGTTCACATCACTCAAGGCTCACCCACACATGCACACGTATACATATGAAACAGGATATTACATATACATGCACACATACACATGCATACACACTGCATACACTTATACACTTCAAATACCAGTAATGTGATTAACTTCCATTTGCAAATATGATATATTGAGCACTAAACAGCCGGTAATGTCTTGTTTGTGTTTAAAATGTGCAACACAGCACATTGGGAGTGTGTGAGCAGAGCATCTACAACATACGGGAGTATTATTTTTAACATCGTGGGAAATGGAAAATGTGTTCTGGAATAAACACAGAATCCTCAACATATCCTATATTTGTTATTTGATCATGAGAAAGTCTTAAAATCTTTAGGCACTACTTGATACATGGTTGGCTAACCAGAGTAATTGACCTGTTAGTCAGTGGTGTAGTGGTGCCTGGAGAAGTGGGTAAACTCTTATTTTATGCCTCAATTTTTTTTTAAACCTCACTTCTGCTACTTGACTTCAGGGAGTAAGGCTCATTATGAAATCAACATTAGCCACAGAAGAGATGCAGGTTTTGCAAAAAAACAAACAAGCATGACAAAGCATGATAGGAAGGTAGGAACAAATGAGAAGGGAAGACATGCAGCAAAGGGCCACAGGTCGGAATCGAACCCTTAGCTGCTGTGGAAAGGCCTGTGCATAGTTGTGAATCTTTTCATGTTAAAGTGGTTGGTATTCAAAGTAATGGGGTAGTACCACCACCCATTGTTCATCATAAAACTAACTTAATATTAAGTCTTTATCAACTTTTGGATTTTTAATCCAACAACTGATTCATTAATTTATCAATTTATACACAGCAAAATCTGGCCTTTGGAATAAACTCTATGTGAGTGTACATGTGATAGCATTAAAATATACACTTTTCTGAGAGTAGATACTTAAACCCTTTTCAGAGGTTAGAGCTGAACTCTTGTGGGAGATAAAACGCTGATCTCATGTGGAGTAAATACACTTCTCACCTTTGATGTGAACTTTTTCCGTAGTTTTAACGGTCAATGCTTAAAAGTATGTTTCAATTAATACTTATGGAGTTAATATTTCATAATACCAAAGTGGTTTCAGGTGCTAATAACAACAAGAGACATCATATTAATTTCATACAGTGTATTAACAACTCTATGCTGCATGGATACTCACTTTTATAACAAGTCACATTTTTAATAAAGCGCTTTCTTTACCGACAGTGTAAACATAAGACAGCAAACATTCACATTTAAAACAAACTCCTATTACGGCAACTAAACAGTTGGGAAATTGTGTGGTCAAATGCACGCATGCAATAATTTGACATGCAGCATCACTTGTGTCACCGCTTAGACTGCTTGAGGTTGAAATGGACAGTGAACCTGTTTGACTTGGGAAGGAAGACCCCTCACCATCTTGCTGCAGGACAGTAAAATCTGATCACAAATAACAACATGAGGATACAGAGCACATACAATCAACCATCACAAAACTACCATATGTGCTAAGGTGACATGGAGGGCAGAACAACAACACATTTCCATCCCAACAGATCACCTCAGCCAATAATTTCACCAGCAAGTTTCTCCAGTCTTCTGAAAGGAGCGCTAATCAGCTATCTTGTTCATCCAAGCAGAATTTACAAATATATTACAGTGTCAGAAAAACCCTCACAGTGCAACATTTAGTTTGAGAAGTAAAATGTCTCTTGTACCTCCCCCACAACATGACAAAGTCCAAGACTGCTGGGCGCGGCAACAAAGCTGTAAAAATGAATGAACACCAGGAGCCTTGTCGAATCATGCTCCTCAACCACCCAGTGTACAGAGTATCCCTGAAGCTGTAGTCTAAATAAGAAAATTTGCTGTGTACTTTGAACCCATCAGATTAGCCTGTTGTTGATTTAGTCTCCTCTGGGACTCCATCATAATCTTAAGTAGGTAGGTAAGATAATATATGATGCAGGTTATATTGGCCTTTAAAATGGAGCCTTGGGTCAGGGGTGGGTGTAATGGATTGAAGCAATAAATACAAATAAAAAGAAGTCTTTATGTTTGTATGTCTGATTTCTTGGTTACGGTTGGATTACTGACCTGGCAGAGACAGTACATGCCACAGGACCCTGAAGGCCACAAGACACAGTGTGTCCAATGGTTTGTCATAACTTGATTAAATGCACATTTGTTAGGGAATGTATACCATTGAAACACTCTATAAGCACATTTTAACTCTTGAGGCACTCTTGAAGGACCAGCGTGTAGGATTAAGTATCATCTAGCGGTGAGGCCGCAGATTGCAACCACCTCACCTCATCCTCCCCTTCTAAGTGCATAGGAGAAACTATGGTGGCCGTGAAACTCATGAAAAACGCAAAGGCCCTAAAGCCATTGTTTGGTCTGTTCTTGGCTACTGTACAAACACGGTGGTGCAACATGGCAGACTCTGTCTTAAGACGATCCACTCCACTGTAGATATAAAAGGCTCATTCCAAGGTAATGAAAACACGATTCATATTTTCAGGTGATTACACACCAGTGAAAACCTACTTATGAATATAGATCCTGTGGCAATGGTAGGGACCTTTAAAGGGGCCGTGCATGAATGAGGGCCTGGCATGTAAAGTTTAGTCAGAGTAACTGACACATAATAAAGTTGTGAGTAAATATGATTTCCTTTTCAGCTCCTGTACAAAAAAGTTCTGATAGCTTTATGTATATTAAAATGTATAAAGTAGTTAACATTGATTACTGGCAGAGTGTGGGGCAAAATAGATGTTGGCCCTGGGGCCCTCTAGTGGGTTAATCCAGCCATGGTAGTGCCTCTGTGAATGGGTATGATACCTACACTGCCAGGGTTTGATTCCCAGTATAACATATGCACTTATGTTTTTGTCCTCAAGTGTCATGATTCACTGAGTATTAAATGATAATGCAGGTTTATATAGTTTTGTTCCATGCAATGGCATAAATAGCAACATATAGCTTTTAAACAGGTCAAGTCAGGTATGTATGTAATGTATGTGTCAGCTTACAATATATTAGGATACAGAGCAGACAGCAACATAGTTCAAAACATGCATTTGACTATGTCCACTGAGTTCTCTCCTGTATTAAAGATGAGGGATTTGTGGTTGTAACCAAGAGTGGGGAGAAAAAAACACAGTGAAGCCCATGTTTTCTCAAATAATAACCACATGCAGTGTATATTTCTATAATACTGACAGGCCCACTGATATCTTCAACCATCTGAGGCTGCAGAGAGCTCACCTGCCATTCTGATCACCCTCTGCAGAGGGACTACTGAGAGCATCCTAGAAAGTGTCATCACAGCGTGGCTCAGCAGTTGCACTGTCTCAGACCACAAGGCCCTACAGCGGATTGTGAGAACAGCTGAAAAGACCATTGGGGTCTTTTTCCCCTCTGTCATGGCATCTACAACACATGCTGCCTGCGCAAGGCCAGAAGTATTGTGGATGATCCATAACACCCTGCATGCTTTCACTCTCCACAGTTTAAGGCCCAATGCTGCCAGGATGGGAAGAGTTTCTTCCCACAGACAGTCAGACTTTTAGAGAACAGCGAACCTTAAAACAATCTGCACACTGCACATACTGTATATCCATGCTTGAGGCTATTTAGTAACTTATGTGTCTGTGTATCATCAAAAAGCCTGAGTCAATCAGACATACAGTTTAGTGGGAGTCCTTTACTCCTCATCGTGCATCTCTAGCTTTAAAATCCTTCTCTTTCCCACTTCTGACAGCAAACATGTGTGTTTTCTACTTTTACAAACTGCTCCAGTCACCAGAAATACTAAGTGGCCAAACACATGTCAGACTCCCAAAACTTTATTCTAAATTCTAGCTCAGATTATGAAGTTTAAAAACATCAAACCATGCAGTATTGCATATAAAAATATTTAAAAAGCACATGTACTCAAAAGATTTGTTTTAATCTGATGTAATGGTGCAGTAATTAAATGTTTGGTTTAACTAATCGACTCAATTTAATCACATTATCACTCCAAAGAATTTGTGGAAATGATACACAGTGGATGTGACACTGTCACGCAATGTGGATTTGTACAATTGTAACTTTAAAGCTGCCTATGGAGAAAGCCTTGGGACACACTGAGGGTTGATAGGTTAAAATTAACCTGTGTGAATAAGACTGAGAATGAATGGGTGTGAACCAGTTATATTGAGCAGTGTACACTGTTACAGTGTAAGTGTAGGTTGAGAGGAAAATGTTGGCTTTTCAAACTGGTCGTTGCTTTGCAGCTGGAAACCTGAGGGTTGAACACTATGGGATGATTTTAAAAAATTTTCCTGGAATAAATCATTTTGCGTGTTCCATGAGAGGAAAAAAAAAATTAAGCTGAGACTCGAGCGTGAAATGTATTTTTACAGGATAAATAGACACTTAACAACAAGTGACAGAGTAAAGGCTGATGACTGTTATGGTGCAAGAACAAGACAGGAAGAATATTTGTGGTCTTCAGTGAGTGTGGCCATGGAGGCCGACGTCCAGAATCAACACTGGGACATGATGAAATGTATGCATGGAGCCAGCGTTTTGCCTGTGAAAGAGCAAAAAAATCAAAATAAGGATGACAGAAATAAGTTAGTGAATGTCATGCTTAAGTTCCTTCACATCTTTGCAGGTTTGCATGGAGTTTTCAGTGTTGTGAAGTTAGTCTGCTGCACTGGAAGCTACTGTAAATGTTTAATTTGCTATTTTTTAACTTGCTGCAAAAGTGATTACTTGCATTTAACATAACTATTTAACATAATTCAACTTTAATCTTTGCAACTAAACCTCACCAAAAAGCAGCTGCAAGTTCATGCAGCTGCATAGCTGACTTTCATAATAAATAAGTTTACTTATTATCTTTTACATGCACAGCCCAGCGAATAAGCATTATACTTTATCCACCATCGCTGCTTCACATTTGTCAGCTTTATTTTTTTATTTGCATCCCCTCATCCTACCCGCTGCCACCAGCAGCACCACCATCACTTCGCAGGCAAACAAGCCTTTTCTGCCCGACATTATCTCCATCCAGACTCCGCTGGAAAGGAGGTTGAAATGACGGATGCAACCATGGGAGAGAGACACGGGGACAGTTTATTTACATCCGAAGAGGCTGTGTAAGTTTAGAGGGAAGCCGCTGCGTGTGTCTCCCTCTTTACTTTCACCGACCCCCTCCTCCTCCGCTGGCAGAAATTTATAAAGAACAAAAAATCCGACGAGGGAGGGAGGGGGGTTGATATACGCCGAGGCTGAAATCGAGAGGCGAACCCAGGGAAAGAGGAGTAATTTGTACACGGGACTTTCCCCCTCTTAGTCCCCCAAAAGGAGGGGGAAAAGTCGCAATATTGGAAACGAAACGGAATGAGCTTCTAAGGGCGTGAAAACGTCTGCAATTGTGGATACTTTATATATTTTTATTTCGAAAAAATATGGCCGAGAACGTTCTGGACTCTGGCCCGCCTTCAGCCAAGAGGCCTAAACTCTCCTCTCCGGCACTTTCCGCCTCCGCCAGCGACGGAAATGGTAAGTATTGTTTAATGATATTATTTGTTACGGTGTTATTCGTTAAGTTTGTTATTTTTCGGCGGCTTCGGTTCACTTGAGAGAGGGAAAAGACGCGGGATTACTCCTCTGTTTTTGTCGTAGCTTGCTAACGTTAGCTCGCTAGTAGTGAGTGTGTCGGACGTGCAGAAGAGCTCCCCCTGGTAGTTCGCATGCTAACAGCCATTTTAGCCGGAGGTAGCTCTGTTAGCCATTCGGCTAACGCTAGGCTAGCTAACTGAATGCGGGTCCTCAACTGACGGTCCCGGGTCTAATGGCCACTTTAGCCGGACTGATAATAAACCCAGCGCCAGGCCAACTTATGATAAAGTTTTTACTGCCTTATAGCCTAATTGACAGTGAGCTACAGCTCGCCATATGCTGGTATTTGAGTTTTCAGGCTTCAAACGTCTAAAACAATCTGTTGTGTTGCCCCATCATAACTCGGACCCTTTCCCAACTAACGTTAGCTAACAGCCACAGTGGATGGTGTTAATGAAATCAGAGGTGGTACGGGGAAAGCCTTGTGTGAGAGCTAAATTTGGGCCCACGGGTCCGACTAATTGTTAAGCTCATTTTGCCATTGTTGGTGTGTGTTTTTTTGTGGATGGCGTGTGACAGCAGCCGGAATAGTGGCCTGCGAACAAAACTGTGTGGAGCATGGACAGCGCCATGCCCAGCCACAGCTACACGAACCAGTCAAGTTAGCAAGCGAATACAGCTCCCACAGCACCCAGATCTCAATATTTGATCATTCACTCAATCATTTAACCACGAACAGATGCATGTTGGGCTGTCCACCCATCTAAGGGTGTCAATGGCAGTGAGCATCTGTGGTTAAAAAAAGGACTTTTACGGGTAAATCATTCAGACATCTGCGATACCTTCCATGATATATTTTGAGGATTAGTGCAGTGCTGTCAGGAATATGATCTGTATATAAGAGATGCGGTTTATTGCACTCAAATTTACTGTCTTCCAAGATTAATTGTGATACTGCACTGCCATGCACGCTGTTAATAGTTAATCTGAGAAATAAAGGCATATGACGAGTATTTGGTACACCTCTTGCACACTCTTACTTGTTTATGTGCTTTTATCTGTTTTTAAATGATGTTTGCTGCTTATGATTACAGTTAATTTTCAGATTTGGTGCATTAAAGGTCAGGGCTGCAAATGTAGATTATTTTCATTGTAGATCAGTAGTCACAATTCATCAAAATGAAGGGGGGGAAAATGGCAAATGACCACCACAGGACCTGACCTGGAAGTGATGTCTTAATCTGACCTGTAACCAGAAATCTGTAGTCAGTTTGTAGTTCGTGAAAACAGAAAAAAACACTACCATGATGGGCAATGAGTTAACGTCTTGTAACTTGAAAAATGAACTGAGAAACTAATTGATGTGTACATGTTGGTTAGGTGAGCTAGACAGTATGTGGTACCTTGTGGTGACTAAATTAGATTCAGGACTCGGAGAACTTTGGGGGGTGGGGTGGGGTGTGTGTGTGTGCTTTTTGATCTTAGTCGTCCATCGTCCATTTTTGATTGCCGAAGCCGTGTGCTGTTGAACTTACAGACACACAGTGAGTGTGTCTGTCTCAACCGACTTGTCTCCATTTTGTGGCGTTACTTCTATGAAAT
Source organism: Argyrosomus regius (assembly GCA_946959425.1). Classification (NCBI taxonomy): domain Eukaryota; kingdom Metazoa; phylum Chordata; class Actinopteri; family Sciaenidae; genus Argyrosomus; species Argyrosomus regius. The sequence continues at coordinate 16,537,750 of OX336900.1, forward strand.
GGTCCATTCGTCACCTTGTCTGCACAAACCTGCCTTTGCAACATGTTGAATCACTTTACTGGTCAGGGGCTCTCTGTGCAAGAAGGCCATGTGGGGTGTGGGTGTGTTTGCATATATGTTTGTGCAGACAGCTTCACGCACTGAAGTTCCTCTGGAGCTCACCTGTAGTTGAGTCATGTTGTGCTTGGTGGCATGGGTGAAAATTGGTTATACACCTCTAAACAGCTTTTATCAGTTTTTAATGTCAAGCATGCAATTGCATTTTCACTCAGTCATGCAGAAAAATGAAGGATTATACCAGCTTAACATGGCTGTGGCCCTTTTTGTCCTCCTCTCACCCTTTCCCTGCTTTGTGTCCCATCTCATTGTCTCCTAAACTTTACACTTCTTTCCAATTTTTTAGATTTCGGGTCACTGTTTGACTTGGAGCACGATCTCCCAGATGAGCTCATCAGTTCTAATGAACCAGGCCTGATCAATGGTGGGGACCTCAGCCAGTTGCACACCACACTTGGAGCAGGACCTGCAGGGCTGGGTCCTGGAGGAGGCAATGGAGGGGCAGGAGGAATGGGTCTTGGGCTTGGCCCTGGAGGAGGTCCTGGGGGTGTCGGCGGAGGCCAGGACGCAGTGGCCAAGCACAAACAGCTGTCCGAACTTTTGCGTTCAGGGGCACCCACCTCGGCCCAACAGGGGCACCAAGGAGCCATGGGCAGCCCAGGAGGCCCCACTGCCATGGGGCAACACCTGGCAAACATGAAGGCATCCCCTGGGCAGGGGCCTCCGCAGATGATGGGCCAGGGGCAGCAGCACCTCTCCCCTCAGCAGCAGGCCAACATGATGCAGCAGCAACAGAACGCTGCAGCTGGAATGATGGGTGGAATGAACAGGGCCATGATGGGAGCACAGCAGAAAGGCAATAATGGACAGCAGCAGCCAGGCATGATTGGGAGCCAAGTGATGAATGGCTCCCCCAGGATGGGCTTCGGGAATCAGGGGATGGGTGGCAACAGCAACCTGTTGGCTGAGACTCTACAGCAGCAGGGAGCTGGGGGCCAGCCCGGGATGAGAGGCCAGCAACCTGGAGCCATGAACAAGGTAGGAAGTCCTTCAATCATTTTTTGCTGTTATTTTTCCTTTTCACTGGTTCTCCACTCAAAAAATGATGCTTTTCTTCACTATACAACCACAAAGTAGTGCTTTGGACTATGATAGCATCGTTGTACAACAACCCTGAGTGATGTACAGCACGCTTATGCTTGGAGGTGAAGTGGCAGAAAACTGCTCTCCTCGTATGATTGACAGTCCCACAGGAGTGACAGTAAAAATGTTGCAGCAGCAGGCTGATGCTGCTGAATGAATGTGGTGGAGACGCTGGTGTTAGATTTAGCTATAGAGATCAAAAACAGTGAGAGGGAGAAGAAATGCATAATGGAACTTGTGAAGGTGATGAGAGGGAAATATTTAAAATAATCCCTCCCGGGACTCTAATTTGAAGGTGTCTCCCTGTTCAAAAAAATCGCAATCCTAAAAAAAAATTTTTTAGGATTGAACATAGACCCGTCCTGAAAACTACTGACACAAGATGACTCGTTACAGTGACGTCTGAAAGCAATGTACCTGTTGCAACTGTCATGCAGTTAAAATTGCTGTTCCTAAAAGTTGGTGGGATGTTGCGGTTTCTGGTGTCACTGGCAGCCACACCAGCAAAATGTACCGGGGATGATATCTGATATAAATAAATAAATAAATAAATAAGTTAAATATTTAAATAAAATGTGAGTTGATTTTATAATTTGATCATTTCCATTTTATTGTAGATACGTTTTATAATTGGAATGGCGGGCATTTGCTTCAGCATGGTTTAAGTTGTGTTTGGGACGGCGGTAAAAAAAGTTCAGACCTTCAGTGTTCAGGGAGAAAAGGGGAACTATTCATGTCAGATTGCTGTTACGCACTCCGCTCGCTGCTGTTAAATTTTAGTTTGGGCATGTCTCAGATGATTTTCTTATGATTTAATAACACATTACTTGATGCTGTAACCTAATTAACTGATTTATAAGTAAATGTTCTCCATGCAGTAGTATAACCAAATATTATTTTTTTTGTGGAGGTCATGTTGTTGGGAAATATCCACAGGTCCTGCTCATTCATCAGCTAAGATTTAGTTCTTAGGGAGACACTGGGAGATTGTGTTGCAACCTGCCAGAACACAAAATACGACTTGCATCTAAAGTTCAAATGACATCATTGAGAACTTCAGTGAAATGTGGTTGTGACTTTGTTGTTAATGCCCGATGTATCTCTTCATCATTCTCAACAGCTTGTTTATCTCTTTTTTTTTTTTTTTTCCTAGATGGGGATGATGGGGAACCCAGGAGGCCCTTTTGGAGGTCCGTATGCAGGGCAGGGGAATCAAGGTCTGGGAGGTGCAGGGCTGGGCCCTCAGCTCCAGAACAAAGGTCTTATGGCCAACAGCCTGGCCCAGTTCAACGTGGACAAGAAGAACCAGCCCATGCAAGGAATGGCTGCCATGGTAGGGGACAAATACAAACCAACTAAATAAATGTTTGTGTGTCAGATGCAAGATTGAATTGTACTATAATTATTTTACAAAGTTAAAAGCAAAATGATTCCTTTATCACTCACCTCTTGCCTCCTACCTTTCTTCCCACTGCACCACTGTATTCCCTGTCTCCTTCCACTTAATTCACTCATCTTTTATTGTAAATTAAATACCACCTCCCCTCCTCCTCCTTTTTCTTCTTCCTCTCCCCTCCATATCCCATTTCTGCCATACATATTTATTTACTCCTCTTGTCTCATCCCCATCATCTCTTCTTATTCACTTCCCAGGGCTCCCAGCAGTCACAAACGGGTGTGGGCGGTCCCTCTGGAGCACCTGTGGGAGGGGCCCCAGGAATGGTGCCCAACGCTCAAGCAGGTCTGGTGGGTCCCAGCGCCCAGGTTTCTGCGGCGTCCGCCGCAGCCGGAGCACCACCCACAGCCGACCCCGAGAAGCGCAAGCTAATCCAGCAGCAACTCGTACTGCTGCTCCACGCACACAAGTGCCAGCGGCGGGAGCAGGCCAACGGTGAAGTCCGGCAGTGCAATCTGCCCCACTGCCGCACCATGAAGAACGTCCTCAACCACATGACTCACTGCCAGGCTGGCAAGTCCTGTCAGGGTGAGTATCAGGGACGCTACGTGCTCATGTTCTCAGTGAGAGAAATTAACTTACACTGCCTCCTCCTTATGAAGCTATATGTCCAATCTTGGGGCACAGGGCACACAGGAGGTATAAGCTATAGAAGTGTGTGACTACAATGAAGAAAAATGAAAGTAACACCAGCATTAGGTTAACTTCCTAACAGTTTTCTGTGTCTTGTTGTTGATTCAGCTGTTCTTTTTAGGTTAGAGGAAGGCATCTCTAATTTCATCTTTCATCTTTTTTTTCCCCCTTGACCTCACTTTCTTTCATTCTTGTTCTTCTGCTCATTTCCCCTCCCTCATGTTACCTATGTGTTTCCCAACTCTTCCTTTCTTTCTGTCCTTTTTTTCATCTTCAGTTGCTCACTGTGCATCATCGAGGCAGATCATCTCCCATTGGAAGAACTGCACGCGGCACGACTGTCCTGTCTGCCTGCCGCTGAAGAATGCCGGGGACAAGAGGAACCCGCAGTGTGAGTGTCTGTATCTGACCAAACAACGCTACACGTACATGCACTACACTGTACTTAATGATATTATTATATTATGCTGTTTAATCACCATCAGTTTGGCTTATTTTATGTGATTTTGAAAAGATATTGCTGGATTGCTGTAACATTGACAGTATTAGTGAGCTAAACTCAATCTATAGTGGACTGAACGATATTTTGATCTGCAGCTGAGTGTTGCATAAATATTCAGTTGCAGGATTTTCTCAGGTTTAGTCATTTAATATTCTGTTGAACAGGTTAGATGTATTATTAACCGTCTCTTCTTTTTATGTACTCACAGCTCTACTTGGTGGGGCTGCTGCAGGTCTGGGCAGCTCCCTTGGAGCGGTACCTGGCGGCCAACCAAGTGCTCCAAACCTCAACCCGCCGAGCCAGATTGACCCCAGCTCCATAGAAAGAGCCTATGCCGCTCTGGGCCTCACCTACCAGGGCAACCAGATCCAGACTCCAACTGCCCAGTCCAATATGCCCAACCAAGGCATGCAAGGCCAGGCCGGCATGAGGCCTCTGAACCCAATGGGTGAGTTGGGTTGCATGTTGACTTGCTTTACACGGTATTTAACGTGGAAATATGTACCTTTACCTGTTCCTCATAGTTGGAGAGTGTAGCATGAGAATAATGTAGAAAATTTAAAGCATCTTTTGAAGGGCTCAAGGTTTAAAAAAAAAAAAAAAAAAAAAGAGCCCTGTAGATACATCAGTTTATCAGCACCTCAAGAAAATGTTTTTGATGTCAAGTAACTTGTTTTAAAACCAAGGTATACAAAGTGTTGTGGTCAATAGGAAAGAATACAAACTCATAATGTCTTGTCCTTTCCATGCGTAGGTGCAAATCCTATGGGAGTCAATGGAGGTGTGGGAGCTCCCACTCAGAGCCAACAGGCCAACTTGCTGCAGGATACCATGATGCACCTCAATGTGAACAGCCAAGGGTACGAGAGAACACAAATACCATAACACGGCTTTTGGTGTATACCTTGATTAGAAGCACCTATCACAGAGCATTGAGTGTTTTTAGTTCTATCAGATTGGCCACATCTGTTATTTTAAGAAGTTATTCATTAAAATTGCGTCACCTGTCTTTTCCAGCCTGATGAATGATGCCAGCGGGGTCGGCTCCATGCCCACAGCAGGCCCTCCCTCTGCCACAGGCATGAGGAAAAACTGGCATGAGGACATCACGCAGGACCTACGAAACCACTTGGTACACAAACTGTAAGTACTGATTGACTGAATAAGAATTGCACTGTACATGTAGGACAACAAAATAATAAGCTTGTCACTGTATTATGTTATTAGAAGTAATTTCAGTTGAGCTGGCTGATATCGTACATGAGCGAGAGATTTTTATTTATTCCTCCTCTGTGGCAGTATACACAACACATGGGCCCGCTGATAACTATACTATATTCAGAGCTTGACAAGATATTTATTACTGATGAACAGTAACATTAATGTAACTATCTTAAACAGCAGAGTTATGACTACATAGTGTAGCTAGTGTGCCGCTAGCCCTGCAACAACACAGGTACCCACACAGAAACTCCCAGAGTGACTATGATCAGGCTTTAGATGCCATATCAACACAAATGTGAAAAGTGACAAACATTAACTGTTCCTATTTCACCTCCTTTCCTCTCCTTTTGCTTCCTCTTTCTGTTTGTTCTTCCACCCACAGTGTTCAGGCCATCTTTCCAACTCCAGATCCTGCTGCCCTCAAAGACCGTCGAATGGAGAACCTGGTGGCCTATGCCAGAAAAGTTGAGGGAGACATGTATGAGTCAGCGAACAGTAGAGTAAGTTTCTCTCTGACTTGGTTCACTGCGTTACTGAAAGGAGGAGGAAAAGCTGCTGGGAAGTTTGCCTGTCATTTTGCAGCTGTATCCAGTCACTTGTTCCGTCATAAGTTGGTCTCAAAAGTAAAAGATTTCACAACTCATTGTGGGACGTGGTGAAAATCTAGAACGTATGACTGGCAAATTACTGACTGCTGGTGAAGCCCTTCCCGTGTATTGCACGGATTGCTAACTCGTCCTTTTTACTCCATTGTTAGAGGTCACAAGAAACATTCACTGTAGTTTTATCTTTAAGTTTGAATAAAATGTTCTACTGCATTTCCACGTCTGAGACGTTTCCTTCTTTGCCATATTTTCCTCATTTTGGTACTCTCTGTTTGACAGGCTGAGTACTATCACCTGCTAGCAGAGAAGATCTACAAGATCCAGAAGGAGCTGGAGGAGAAGAGGAGAACCCGGCTCCAGAAGCAGGGTCTGGGCCTCGGGCCTGCCAGCATGGGGCAGCCACCGACTGGACTACCTCCAAGTGAGTGGACATGCAGCATATGTAGACTTGGATGAACTAATATGACGCTGGGCTGCAAGCATTCATCTAAATGATGATTTGAAGGAATGTCACATTTTGGCATTGTTTTGCATCTATATTACCTCTATTCATTGAGATTTACAGCAGATGTTATGGCACTCTGTTACAGAGATGATATGTGAATGCAGACTAGTATTATTTGTATCATATTGTATTATCTTGATGTCCTTTTTTTGCTGCATTTGACAGACAGAAGTCAATTTTCAAGATATGTCGTATATATCACACGGCTGCAGTCTTGCAGTCATGTTTAAAAGTGACAGAATAGACTTACCTGTAACTTATTGATTGTACAGTATTGGTCATCCCACCTGCTTGGGAACTTTTATAGCTGAGAAGGGGAGTTAGTAAAACGGCAAAAGTCGCAGGAAAGAATCAGTTATTTTTGTCATGCTAGGTCTTCCAAATAGAGTAGCTTTTGTTAGTCCCCTCATACTCACGGGGTCATTTCTGTTTCTTGAGTTTGTTCAGATTATACACACATTATTAATAAATGCTGTCACTGAATTTTACCACAGGAGTCTAAATGTCACTAATCCTTCCTACAGTAAACAAGCAGAGAAAATGATGAAACATTCCAGAGTTTGTACAACCCTCCCCACACATTTGGTTCGGGTATTTCCACATCTCCCTCTCTCTTGTGCACAAGCAACAGCTTGATTTTCTTCATCTTGCATCTCCATTTTTACAGACGGCCCCCTCCCTGAACCATCAATGGTGCGACCAGCTGGACCTAATCAGATGGTTAACAGGATGCAAGGCCCAGGTAAAGAACCGTAGAGAACCAGGACACATTAATTAATTCATCGGTTTATTGAAGAACCAAAAATCTGACACATTGTGTGTGTTGTTTGCTGAATATTTTCTTACCTGGTGTTGATAAAAAAAAAAAACCCCTCATACGGCACATGTAGAGGAACTATTTGAGGACAAATGTCGTGTGGTTTACACATGAAGTGTCACGTGGTGTGTCATAACACTCTCTGTGTTTTGTCAGGTATGAATCAGTTCAATCAGATGGGGATGCCATCAATGGGCCAGAGGTCGACACCTCCTCTCCCCATGGGAGCAACTGGCAACCAGGTCAGTACTGAACTAATGATGGATCACAAAGTTTGTAATGTGCCCATATAGAGTTAAGAATCCACTGAAGTGTTGAGTGTTTTTATACACGTATACAGTGGGATTTAAATGGGGAGATACATTGTTACAACTAGCTTACAAATTGCTACTTTTAAAGAGACAAAGACTTCTCAGAAAACATTGCATCAACATTTGTACAAACCCTGCCCATGCTCTTCTGTACCTCCTAGATGGGAATGGTCGGACCCAGGATGGGGCAGCCCAATGTCAACCAGCTTCAGAACCAGTATCTGTCCCAAGGACAGTTTCCTGGCTCAGGACCAGGAGTTGGACCAGCTCAGCCTGGGATGGCCCAACCTGGAGCACAGGCAGGCATGACACAGGTAATTATTTAAATTATTTTTCCTGTTAGTCAGAGATATCTTAATAGTAGATGTGTATCAAGTTAAATGTCAGTTTTAACCTGGGGCATAGGTTGAATCTGAAGTATTAATAGGAGCTTGGCTCAGGAACTACATTTAGACATTTAGTGTTCTTAAAAATGTTCCTGAGTTAATAGAAAGGTTCCTGCAGTATCTCTTGATGACTTGGTGAACAACTTATCCTCCTTAGGCATTGTTGTTATAAAGTTGGAGCAACCCAATTGTCTAAAGTCTAAATTATAAATTTTATTAACCCCCTTCCCCTCTCTTTATCCTCATCCTCTTCTATCCTTAGACGCAGATGGGCACTCCTCCCTCACTTCCCGTTGCTAGTCCTCTAGCACAGCCAGGTTCAGCCAGTGGTCCTGGCAGCGTCTCCGCAGTGGGGCCCATGGGTCCTCAGAGCGTGGGCAGCGGAGGTCCCAACTCAGCTGTTGGAGCTCCTGCTTCATCAATGACTCCATCTAACACAAACCAGCAACCCAACTCCATCCCCCATTTGGCAGCCATGCGCGGCAGTTCGCCCTCCCCTGCTCACAGCCGTTCACCTACTCCTCACCAAACGCCCCCGAGACTAGCTGGGTCCCAGACTCCACAGCCGCACACCCCTAACGCACCACAGCTGGCTCCACCTTCAGTCCCGCAGCAGAACCAGCTTGGCCAGGGCCCCGGTTCTAACAAGTCCCTCCAGCAGCAGCACATGGGGGCAGCTGGTTCAACCACTCCATCTCACCCTGGTCTGGCCTCCAGCTCAACGCCGCACGGTACCCAGCTGCCACGCACTCCGGTCAGTGTGAACACTTTTATATATTTAAACATTTTGGCGCCAAGAGCAGTTCATATTATTGATCACGTAGAAGTTACTCATGTTGTTCATTTTTAATTTAATTTCTCCTTAGTGTCATTTAATGTTCCATGTATCACTGTCATATTCAGTATTTCCATGCACCTGAGTAGTTTGTTTCCATGTCCCTCTCTAGTTGTCCCAAAAGGGTTCATTTCCAGCAGACAGTCAGGCCATGACTCCAGCCTCTGTCAGCAGCCTGGACACTTCCTCCCAGCAGCCGCAGTCGAACACTTCAGCCGCCAACCTCGACCCCAAGATGGAGGTCAAGCAGCAGGACGATGAGGAGGAGAGCGATACTGGCAGCTGCTCCAAAGGAGGAAAGCTCAGCAACCTCAAGACGGAGGAAAAGCCTGTGAAGTTAGAGCTGAAAAAGGAAGAGTGTTCTGGAGAAGGAGGGAAAGGGGTTCCCATGGATACGTCGTCAACAACGCAGCCGTCAAGCGTGAAGACGGAAGACAGGAAACCAGAGATAAAGAAGGAGGTGAAAGAGGAAGAGGAGACGTCTGCACCACAGGCTCCAGTGAAGAAGAAGAGTAAGGAGGACTTATGTTTTTAGCTGAAATCTTAAACTTCTGATTACATATGATCAGTTTTTAACCATCATTTTCTTCGATTACTTTTTCATCTCATATCTCTGATCTTCATTTCTTTTCAGTCTTTAAGCCAGAGGAGCTTCGTCAGGCCCTGATGCCCACACTCGAATCACTCTACAGACAAGATCCAGAGTCCCTGCCTTTCAGAATGCCTGTAGACCCACAACTGCTGTGCATACCTGTACGTATCCCCGCTGAGGATGAGATGCAATTGTTCCTCTGCCTTGTTCTAAAGTGGACTGTCCCTGTCTGTGTTCTCCATGTCATACATTTTTCTTCTCACCTGCTAAATTGAAACTGCCTGTACAGTCTGTGCCGTCTTTCGCGTAGTTCCCTCACTGTCAGAAATCCAACATCTCTTGACTGCTGTAATATATTTACCAGGATGTTGTTTCCACCCTTCTTGCTTTACCTGTGTATAATTATAAAAATATAAATATAAAAAGAAGTTAAAACAGCACAACTTTAATACACGCTCTTTGTGTTCTTGCAGGACTACTTTGAGATTGTGAAGAACCCCATGGACCTGTCTACTATCAAGCGAAAGCTGGACACAGGTTTGTACTTCATGCTGAATATTTCAAGGTCATTTTAGGGAAGCTTAATGTACTGCAATGAGGTTTTCTTTGTTTCTTTCCAAGAAAAGATAAATCGTAAATTACAAAAGTGAAGTACAAGTAAGGAATATAAGGACAAAAGTTGTACTGCACCTTTTGTTGTGCTCTGTCACAGTGAACAGTGTTTTATCATTTTATTTGACAGTTGTTGTTTTTTTTTGCTCTTGGCTGGAGCCCAGTGCAGCCGACTACCAACTAGAAAAGTTTTCTCATTCCATCATCCCGTGCTTTGTGTTTTGGTTGTAGGTCAGTACCAGGATCCCTGGCAGTACGTGGACGACATCTGGCTGATGTTCAACAACGCCTGGCTGTACAATCGCAAAACATCCAGAGTCTACAAGTACTGCTCCAAGCTGGCTGAGGTTTTCGAGCAGGAGATTGATCCCGTCATGCAGAGCCTTGGCTACTGTTGTGGGAGAAAGGTGAGAAAGAGTGCCAGGTGTAATGACGAGATGGGTGGAATTGGAAATGCATGTTGGTCAGGGGTGATGATTTTGTGGAAGTCAGGGGGAAAGTTGGATAACTTTTGTTGAACTTTAATCTGATCTTTGACATGTAATTGATTTTCACACGCCATGACATTTGTCAGTATTCTTGTTCTTAAACTTCTCTATTGACCACATTACCACGAATAAGTTACAGGCTGAACATTTTCAAACTGTTCTCAGTTATTTTTAGTAAAGCTTAACCTGTAAACTTACCATCAGTTGACCAGAGCCTTCCTGTGAAGGCATACGGTTATGTACGTTGGGAATGTGCCTGTACCGGGAATATGTCTAGGTGTGTATGAATGTTTAAAGTATGTTTCAGATGCAGAAATTAACTTGCATCATTCACATCTGAAAATGGAAGCAGTGAAGTGGGTTCATAGCTAAATTTGGCCTTGGGCATACCACCGCCATATCACATTTCAGCTCTCATTAGACTCTGCTATTTTTGGTTTTGCAGACAAATAACAAAACTGATTGGCCCTTATTATGAGAGGCTGGCTCAAGGGTCTGACAATGAGACAAAGCATATAGCGCTCAATGTTAGCTTTAATTACTTTTTTACAAAACTAAGCCAAACACAAATTAGCTTAACTCCGCTCCACTGGGGGAGTTTGTGCAGCTACAACACCGATGTAGGTTCACCTTGCACAGTAAGACTCACACTGTCCTGAACAACAGGAGTTAAGTCGATAAGTCCATAAACTACGAATCTTGTTTGGGAAACCATGTTTAATTTTTATCATATGTACTACTAGTTAATGTAAACTACCAGAGGGAGCCCAGAGAGAATTAGTACTAAGTGTGTGTTGACTGTGGATTAGCGGAGATGGGTGTCACTAAAGCTACCTGTCCAGAGATTAATATTTTCTGTATCGCTTTTCTTTTGTTTCTGTCCATCAGCTGGAGTTCTCTCCTCAGACACTGTGCTGCTACGGAAAGCAGCTGTGCACTATTCCCCGAGACGCTGCTTACTTCAGCTACCAGAACAGGTATGGAGGGACGGAGGCATATATTTAATAAAGGGTGGAGGGACAGCTAGATAAAAGGCGCACTTAAAGAGCAAAGGATTATAGTAGAGATTCATATTTACAGAAAGCACCTTGAATGGTGCTCTGATTAAAAACACTTGGTATCTACCTAAAGTGTTTACCTGGTTAATTTTGTTTCCCTAGACACTTCCCTTCACTTCATGTTTCCCGTTTTTATACCTTCATGTGGTGCCTAATGCACTGGCATTTTAACAGTCGGTCCTGTTCTCACATTCTTTAAGTTGTTCTTGGTGTCATTATACTAATCTATAAATAGCACCTTAGTAAGTGTTTACAGAAAATGCAGCTCAGTCAAGGCAAAGGAAATGTCTGTTTCTCTGTGCATTTGCATAAAATAATCTTAAACACTGTTACAGCACAGTAAATGAGTGTTTTCTTTTGGGGAAAGGCAGGTCCGTTCCTTGTAGATTGGTGAAGTCGCTACATCTTTTTGATTTGTTCCCATCTCCAGTTTTTTTACACACCCATGAAAGCTTTCTGAGAATGTGAAAGGACCGACTTTAAAATGAACCGCTTGAATGAATGAACAGCTGAGCAGTTGTCTGTGCTTCCTTGTTCATATTTGTTCAGTGTCTGTATTATGTCCTGTGCTGCAACTTCCTGCTCCAGTTCCCACCTCACGTTCAGCTCCCGTTGATTCCTCTCCTGCTCTGCCAGCTGTGATGGTGGTTGTTGTTGCTCATCCTCTCATGTCCAAATTGCTAATCTGTGCTTTGCCTCGGCTCTCTATCTGCTGTGTGTTGTCTTGGATGTTCGTCTCTCGTCTTGTCCCTCGTCCATATGCCTTGTCTGTCTTCCCTTCCAATGGCTGTGATATCAACATTGGCTTGCTTTTGCCTTGACCAACCATGCACCTCCAAACCCATCCCCTCACCCTCACCCCTCAAAATCATGACTGGCTGTTGCGATGACGACTTCCTGCTGTCCTGCACTCCTACTTCCTGCTTGCTCCGCTTGTGGCACCCTACCTTGCCCATGTCCTGTACCAATTGGTGACTGCCCTCCCGTGCGCTGTCTGTGATTGACTGTGCTGTGGGGAACGGTGTAGATCACCAAAATTTGGGCTTATTGCTGACAGGTACCACTTCTGCGAAAAGTGCTTCAACGAGATCCAGGGGGAGACGGTTTCCCTGGGTGACGACCCCACCCAGCCACAGACGTGAGTAGTAGACCTTTTATAAGCAAGATAGCACCAGTTAAATTATTGTATCTATTACTTGCTGACAAGTGACCATCCTAGCATTTATTTTAATGGACTAACTAGCACCCGTCCTGATAGTATTAGCTCCCTTCATATTTGACTATTAAAAAGCCTGTTCTGTTTTTATTGCTGTATTTTGAAATTTTTCTCATGTTGTTCTGCGTGTTATTATACCACCTCTTAATTAATTTCAGATCGATTAACAAGGAACAGTTTGAGAAGAAGAAGAATGACACACTGGACCCTGAACTGTAAGTTGCTTGTCAAATGTCAAATCTTAGCTTAGCATCGAGAAAGAACCCAAAAATTGTTTCAAGGACTGAAATAATTTGCATCTTCATCTTTGTTCCTCTTTACAGGCTTGTTGAATGTATGGACTGTGGGCGCAGGATGCATCAGATTTGTGTCTTGCACAATGACACTATCTGGCCAATGGGGTGAGTAGCAATATTCATTTCCAGTTGATCTCAAGCTTCATTCACTAAGTATCGCTTTTTTTAAGGTAATTCAACTCTTTTCCATCCCCCCTCATAGTTTTGTATGTGATGGCTGCTTCAAGAAGGCAAATAAAACGAGGAAAGAGAACAAGTATTCTGCCAAAAGTAAGTGACAATGTTTCTTTTGGTTCAGTCCCCTTTTATCCAGATGTTCTGTTTTATACTTGTATATCTCTGCTGTACAGGAAACTGAACTGAATGTGTTCCTTTTTTGACCTATTCATGTGAGACTGCAGACTTTCATCTCGTGTTGTCACCATTTACTGACTCGAGACACTAGTCTGAAACTGTAGTTACATATGCACTGCTTAACCAAGAAAATTATATCAAATAACCCTAACCAACTTGGTCACTTTCTTTGTTTTTCTATGGTTCTGTGCAGTATGTCACCAGAAAACGTACATACATATTTAGATTAAACACAGTTATAAATCAGGTTTAAACTAAACTAGGTTCTGAACTCAAAATGTGTTGCCCGGCTCTCCCCCACACAGGGTTGCCACAGACGAAGTTGGGCTCTTACCTGGAGACGAGGGTGAATGACTTCCTGAAGCGTCAGAGCCACCCAGAGTCTGGAGAAGTCACCATTCGCGTCGTCCACGTCTCTGACAAAGTGGTGGAGGTTAAACCAGGCATGAAGTCCAGGTACAAGAACAGGACATGGACATTGTCGGACATAAACATAAACATAAACATAAACAAATGTTTCTCTTCCTATCACGCGTTGGAGATACCTGTCTGGTTTGCTTACAGCTGCATTGGTGCGTCATAAATAAACAGTATTGCAACCACATGGATCATCACATTCAATGAGATAAAACATTTACCCAATTTTAAAGAATTGTAAGGAAATGCTAGATTTTAGTATTCCAAAAAGGTGGAGTAATCGGCTAATATTTTATTAATGCAGATATATTTTACTTATTTTACAGTCATTAAGTTTAAACTCATGTTTTTGCCTACAGATTTGTGGACAGTGGAGAGATGTCTGAGTCCTTCCCGTACAGGACAAAAGCCCTTTTTGCGTTTGAGGACATTGACGGAGCAGAAGTCTGCTTCTTTGGTATGCATGTTCAAGAGTACGGATCTGACTGCCCTCAGCCCAACCAGAGGTAAGGACCACCCATGTTAGGAACATTATTTTATTGATTTCTTTCAGTTCTATATTAACATTTCCTCTTTCACCCGTTCAGACGAGTTTACATCTCCTACCTGGACAGCGTACACTTCTTCCGGCCTCGCAGTCTAAGAACAGCAGTGTACCATGAAGTGCTCATCGGCTACTTGGAGTATGTGAAGAAGCTGGGGTAAGTGCTGCTGCTTGAAGGAAATTTTTACCCTGACTTGTCACATCACAAAGATTTCTTTTGCTAGTCTGTAAATTAATTTTGCTTATTCTGTGCTATCTTGTTGTCCTCTTCAGCTATACCACTGGCCACATCTGGGCCTGCCCACCCAGTGAAGGGGACGACTACATCTTCCACTGTCACCCAGCAGATCAGAAGATCCCAAAGCCCAAACGCCTCCAGGAGTGGTACAAGAAGATGTTAGACAAAGCTGTAGCAGAGCGGATAGTGCACGATTACAAGGTAGAGAAGCAGCATTCAACTTTATTCTTATATATGTGTTGGAGGAATGGTAACTTTTTGAGATTCAGGATTTAAGACTGTTCTTTTAGAAGCATACTTGTCTAACACCCTGGCTATTTTTCTTCCAAGTGTGTGTAGCACAGCAATGAACATTAACATCAGTATACATAATACAAATTTGGATACTATCAATGCTAAATACTAACTTTATTTTCAATTTATCCAAAAGGATATCTTCAAGCAGGCGACAGAGGATCGTTTGACCAGCGCCAAGGAGTTGCCTTACTTTGAGGGTGACTTTTGGCCTAATGTGCTGGAGGAGAGCATCAAAGAGCTGGAGCAAGAGGAGGAGGAGAGAAAAAGGGAGGAGAATAGCACTTCCAATGAGAGTATTGATGTAAGACTGCTATGATCTATCAATATGTTCGTGAAGAGCATATATTTTTTCTTTTTTGTATGTGTCAGAGGTAAACACATGAGCCTGTTAATCCGGTGATCACTGATATTTCCCCCTCCTTCTTGTGCAGGACACAAAAAGTGACAGTAAAAATGCAAAGAAGAAGAACAACAAGAAGACGAGTAAGAACAAGAGCAGCCTGAGCCGAGCCAATAAGAAGAAGCCAGGGATGCCCAACGTCTCCAATGACCTTTCGCAGAAACTCTATGCCACTATGGAAAAACACAAAGAGGTATGAGATAAAGAAATTATATATTGCTCTGACTTTCTTAAATTCCTGGAATCAGACTGGAACTGGATTGGAAGATAGCTTAATTATTGACTGTTCATCCCTCTTTTTCCTGTCCTAGGTGTTCTTTGTGATCCGGCTGATCGCAGGCCCCATGGCAAATGCCTTGCCTCCTATCGTAGACCCGGATCCCCTGATGGCATGTGACCTCATGGATGGTCGTGATGCTTTCCTGACAATTGCCCGGGACAAACACCTGGAGTTCAGCTCACTGAGGAGGTCCAAGTGGAGCTCCATGTGCATGTTGGTGGAGTTGCATAACCAAAGCCAGGACCGCTTCGTCTACACTTGTAATGAGTGCAAGCACCATGTGGAGACTCGTTTCCACTGCACCGTCTGTGAGGTGAGTTGGGGAATGGTTGTTTTGGTAGGTCTGATTTGTGGTAACAGGTAATGACAAAAGCTTGCATCAAATATGCAAATATTTTTAACTGTCATTCATGCCATTCCTCACAGGATTACGACCTCTGCATCACATGCTACAACGTTAAGGGCCACGAACACAAGATGGAGAAGTTAGGCCTTGGTTTGGATGATGAGAGCAGCAACCAGGCTGCCGCTACCACTCAGAGCCCTGGAGACTCTCGTCGTCTTAGCATCCAGCGCTGCATCCAGTCCCTTGTCCACGCCTGCCAGTGTCGAAACGCAAACTGCTCTCTGCCATCCTGCCAGAAGATGAAACGAGTTGTGCAGCACACGAAAAGCTGCAAGAGAAAAACCAACGGTGGCTGCCCCATTTGCAAGCAGCTTATCGCGTTGTGTTGCTACCACGCTAAGCACTGTCAGGAGAACAAGTGCCCGGTCCCGTTCTGCCTAAACATCAAGCACAAGCTCCGCCAGCAGCAGCTGCAGCACAGGCTCCAGCAAGCCCAGATGCTAAGAAGGAGGATGGCCAGCATGCAGAGAGTGGGCCAGCCCACTCCTGGAGGAGCCCCTGGGGGTAATGGCCTGCCCTCTCCAG
The DNA here is from genome assembly GCA_946959425.1 of Argyrosomus regius. Taxonomy (NCBI): domain Eukaryota; kingdom Metazoa; phylum Chordata; class Actinopteri; family Sciaenidae; genus Argyrosomus; species Argyrosomus regius. The sequence continues at coordinate 16,553,947 of OX336900.1, forward strand.
GAGCCAACAATGGAGCGACTGGTCCTGGTACACCTACATCTGTGGGCACGCAGCCTCCTACTCCACAGACGCCGACCCAGGGGAACATGCCTGCACTTCCTCAGCAGCCAGGAGTTGGGATGGGTGGAATGGGAGGAATGGGAACTCCAGTCCAGCAACAGCAGGTTCAACAGCAAGGTGGTGCCATGCCCCCTCAGCACCATATCCATCAGTTTCAGCCTGGAGGTGGTGGAGGTGGAGGGGGAATGATGAACTCTCCTCAACAGCAAATGGTGCCCCAGCTCCAGCAGCAGCCTCCCAATGTTCAGCAAATCCAACAGCAGCACCCTCCTGGTGGTTTGCCTCCTTACAACCCCAGACCACCTGGAGCCTCTCCACTCCACCAGTCCATGGGCAAACCTGGACTGGGTCCTGCCACCCCACCCCAGCAGCAGCAACAACCCAACCAGGGCCAGGGGTCCATGCCTGTACAAGGCCAGCAGCAAGGGCCCCCTTTGGCTGCTGTAGAGACAGCCCTAAAAATCCAGCGCCTAGCAGAGACCCAGAGACAGATGGCTCAGGCCCAAGCCCAGATACGTGGCTTGGGTCAGGGGGGCATGATACCCCCTCATCCTCACCACCAGAACACCCAGGCCCAGATGGGCATGCCCCACATTGGGGCCCAGGGCATGCCTCCCCAGGCTCAGGGAGTTGTTGGCAGGACTATGTTAGACCCACAGCAACAGGGAATGCTAGCAGGGATGCAGCAAGGTGGTCCTCAGTCGCAGTTGCCACCTCAAGTTCAGCAGCAGCTCCAGCAAGTCCAGCAGGGAGGTGGTGGACAAATTCAGTCAGCAAACCAGCAGTGGGGTCCTGGGGGACCAGCCATGAACCCACAGCAAAGGCCAGGCATGATGGGTCACATGGCACCGCAACAGCAGCCAGCAGTTGCTCAGCAACAGCAGCAGCCGATGAATCCCCAACAACCGCAACCAGGAAACCGCGGGCTGATGCAGGTAATGGGTGTACCGGGAGGGCCAGGAGGGGTGCCTGCTTCAATAGCAGGTGCAGCTGCATCAGGAAACCTACCCCAGGCAGCACTACAAGACCTCCTGAGAACACTGCGCTCTCCAAGCTCACCCCTCCAACAGCAGCAAGTCCTCAACATCCTCCGTTCCAACCCAACCCTAATGGCTGCTTTTATCAGGCAGAGAGCAGCCAGGTATCAAGGTGGTCAGGGTGGTCCTGGAGGAGGAGGGCCTCCACAAGGGGGCCCTGGAGGTGTGAGGTTCCAAGGGGCTGCTGGAGGGCTGGCTGGTGTAGGAGGGCCTGGGGCTAACCAGCTTGCTAACTTGGATGGACAACAGCAGGTTAATGTGAACCAGGCAGGACAGCCAGGGATGAACATTGCTCAGGGTGGAGCAGGTGGAGGGAATATGCCCACCATGGCTCAGCTTCAGCAGCTACAACAGCAGCAACAGCAACAACAACAGCAGCGCCCGATGTTACCTGGAAATCTACAGCAACAGCAAATGGCTGCACTGCAGCAGCAGCAGCAGCAGCAGCAACAGCAGGGAGCAATGCAAGCAGGACCACAAGGCAACATGAGTCCACAGTTCAGAGAGTTGCTCATGAGAAGACACCTAGCGCAACAGCAACAACAACAACAACAACAACAGCAACAGCAGCAGCAGCAGATGGGGAACCACGGGCAGTTCCAGCAGCCTCAAGGACTCCAGCAGCAGCAAGGCCAGCAAGGCTTCATGCAGCCTGGCCAGGGACAACCAGGAATACCCCCCTCATCTCAACCCCAGCCTGGAGGTGGAGGTGTAGGAGGTCCCCAGCAGCAGCAAGGAGGACAACAGGGTGGGCCAGGACAGCTAGGCCAGCAGCAAGGCTACCCCAACTCCATGTCACAAGTAGCTGCAGCGCTCCAGCAAAGGCTCCAACATCAGATGCAGATGCAGCAACAGCAGCAGCAGCAGCAGCAGCAGCAGAATTCAATGGGTGGGCATCAAGGACAAGATGGAGGGCCTGGTAGCAGCGCTGGAGGACCAGGAGGACCTCCACTACAGCCTGGACAAGGTGGACCAGGGCAGGGGCAGCAACAGCAAAGTGGAGTTGGTGGAGGGGGTGGTGGGCCACCACTGTCACAGACGCCTCAAGGCATGCTTCACCAGAACATCCATCAGAGGCTCCTGCAGCAGCAGCACCTTGGTGGGGGCTCTCCAGCCCAGCACAGCAGTCCCATGAGTCCCCAGCAACAGATGGCGCAGTCTCCCCACCCCCATCTCCAAGGACAAGGAGGACTCGGTCCAGCGGGGTCTCTGAGCAGTCAGGTCAGGTCACCTCAGCCCTCGCCGAGGCCGCAGTCGCAGCCTCCGCACTCCAGCCCGTCCCCACGCATGCAGCCCTCCTCCCAACCTCAGCCTCAGCCCTCACCTCATCGCATCTCCCCGCAGACCCAGACTGGCTCACCCCACCCGGGCCACCTAAGCCAACATCACCCCAGTATGGCACCGCCCCAACCTCCACAATCGCAACAGCAAGCGTTATCTCAACAGCAGCCGCCAGGTAGTTCTGTAGATCCCGGTCAGTTCAGCTCAGACCAGAACTCCATCATGTCCCAGCTGAGTGGGATGACGGGGATGCACGGCGGGCAGGGGGGACAGTCGGACATGTTGGGTGGGAATAATAACAGCAGCAACAACAACCAAGAGCTGGGGACGAACATTAACCACAACAGTTTAGACCTTATGTAGCCTTGACTCCATACTGTCTCTCTGTCTTGAAGCTCTGATCAGTCGCCCCAAATGACAAACTGCCATGAGAGGAGAGCGACTCGGGACTCTGGCTTTTTGGGGTTTTAGAAGTTTTTATTTTTTATTTAAATATTTTTGTGATGTATAAATAAGAACTGAAGCTTCCTTCCTATGGGAGATGCAACATAAATCTTAGAAGTCAATAAATGAATAAATTAAAACAATGGTAAGTTATTGCTGTTAATATATATCTATATATTTTTGCCAATTGTGTACAAAAAGGTGGAAGGGCAGTGTTTCAGGTTGAAGATATTTCTTCCTTAGTCTATGACACAATATTTTTGGGGACTGAGAATTTTGCCTTTTTATGAATATTTTTAAGATTTTAAATGTGGCTAAAAATTAAAGTGAGTTGACACGATGTACCTTTTTTATTGTTTCGTTTTCCTCCTCGAATACCCGGTCATAATTGTATCTATTTTGCAGAGAGTAAGTATATTTTATTTCTGAATTTATTATTATTTTTGTTTTCCCTCGATGGATCGTAAATCAAGCATCAACATATCTTCTGTTACAGGAGTCGTCTTCTGGACAGTTTTCACAGCAATGTACATTTTTTCAGCGACTGCAACAGTTCACTTATATAGAATTTATTTTATTTGATAGGCGGGAGAGAGGGTGCGTTAAATGCAGTTTGATTTTTTTTCCAGGTTTCCTAGCTTTTTTGTTTTGTTTTGTTTGTTCGTTTTTTGTTTTTTTCTGACAGGGTTTATTGGTTGGAATTAAACCTCAACAGTGTTTTGGGGAGTGGGTGACACCGACCATGGGTTTGGTCATATTTTGTCCAGATCCGCAGAACAAATCCTTGCACCCATGGGCCACCTCTCCATCCTGCATCTTCAGTTCTCCTATGAATGTGCACACCTTCCTTAACCCCTCACACCCCGCGCACCCCCTGCTAAAAATGGAGGGATGAACTGTTGATGTCCAATCATCTAGCTTTCTGTTTGGAGCTGGCTGATGTTAAAAGGTTGTGCGTGTACATATATTACAACCTTGTTTATGAACTGTGACATGGAGAAAGTTGTCTTTTTTTTTTTTTTTTTTTTTTTTTTGGGCTGCAGAGGTTTAAGAAAATCCTGCCTGTATCCTCAAACCTCCCCAAACGGTTTCCCTTTCAGTACTCCTTTCTCTCCTGTCCCTTTCTCCTCATGACTGCCTCTCAGCCACAGGATTTAATTCAATGTTAGTACTGTACAAAGTAAGAAATGGTGGACTTAGATACTGTTTTTTTGTAATGAAAGTGAAAGATGTAAAAAAGAAAAAAAGAAAAAATCAAACAAAAAAAAAACAACTGTACATACTTTATAAGCAGAGAAATGATTTTCTGCTGCTTGTTTCCCCTCTTGTTTGATTGGATATTTGCTGTATCTGTACAAAGAAAAAAAAAAAAAAACTACAAAAGTACTCCTGAGCTACTGTACAGTATTGAGATTTTTTCTAAAAAGGTACAGTATGGGGTGTAGTAGGTCACAAGCACCAATGCGCCTTTTTCTGTGTATTTTTGACAAGGTTTTCGGGAGGGGAAGGGGGTTATCGCAACAAGTCACACACCTGAACAATCTCAAAAACGTAGACGTGAAACCCGTGCGAAGTAGAGCCGATGCAGAGGTTGATTAGAGGTGTGATCTGAGAAGAGTTTAAATTTGGTCATTTAGCTTTTTACGGAGAGGACTGAAGACACAATATTCACATGCTCACTATTTTTCTCAAAAGGTTGGGCTTGCTGGGTATGGGGAGGGGGACGCATCAGAACCAGGTGGCAATATATCTTGAGACTTATTTTATAAGAAAAAACAAGGAAAAACTGTCTTTTATATATAGATATATTATTTAATTTTATTTTTTGGAAATAAAACTTGAAGCTACAGGAATTATTAGATAAAAACATGTTTTGTTTTGTATTAAAGATGTTATGGTGATGCAAAAAGACACTGCAGACAGTCATTCAGTTTGCCCTGGGGGAGGCCATGGAGTATATTATACCATCCTTTTTAAGAAATGTTTCATGTACATGAATATAGTTGTAAACATACTGAATCACTGTACAAACCGATGGCAACTGAACAAATAGTTTTGTTTTAATCATTTCTTCTCCTAAAAAGAGACTGGAAATAAGACTATTTAAATATTTGTTTAGTATTCAAATGGAATCTTTGACCACTTTTTCGTTCCTCTTGTTAACAATTTTGGTGCTTGCTGAGAGAAAGCAAAAATAACTGTTGCTCCATTTTCATTAGTTTCTTTTTTTTTAAGTTATTTTGGTGGTCTGATTGTTTTTTGCCAATAAATTAATTGTACAATAAAGTATGTTTGTACCATTGGAAAAACACTCCATTGTTGCCTCTTTTTTCACATGTGAGATATTCTAACATAATATTGCAACATATTGCATTTCATACATTTGCAACATCTATTTGAGGATTATTCAGTGTAATCTCATGTTGTCTTATAGATTCAGGAAAAGTAAATGTTTTGAATTTTCTAAACTTGAACTAGAGACTGAAAAAGTGGCCAGCATTATGTCTATATCACTGTTTCTCAAACTTTTTTCTCTATGTAACAACCTTAGAAAATACTCATCTCTCCAAGTAGCACCATCATGACGTTAAAATACAACACCATTCCTGTTCAGCTACAGGGAGTTCACACAGGAGGCAGGTTTATTCTTTATAAGAAGCCCTTTTCTTCCTAATATTTCCTGATTGAAACTACGATTGCAGCGTTTTTAAACTGTCATTTCACCTCCACTTATCTTGCTGTCACATTTAGTCTTGTAACTAATCGTGGATGTATGTGTGCTACACACTCCCTGCCTGAATATGACAACGTATCAGGCTGATATTGACACAAAATAATACAGGAAATGGAAAAACTTACATCAAATTATATTCAACCGTAGTATTTTGATAGTATTATATTTTTTAATTAATTCCTTTCATTTTCACAACTTATTTCAGAGATTCCTCCAAGTACAACTACGAGGAGGTCGTGTACCACCAGTGGACTAGAGCTACATCTGTATATAAATCGAAGGAATCACAAACAAAATAATGTTAAACATCAGCTGATGTAACAGCCTGAAAAATCCAGTTAACAATTGGGATGCAGTTTAGGTATATGTAAATAAAGGACTGTAAACACATGACTGTGGTGAGCAGGAAGTATACTTCACGTTTTGAAATAGAAGAAGACCTCTTCCAGCATTCTTCCCTTGACTTAAAACTGCAAGACCCTTCCTCTGATATCTTTTACTGACAGGTGACACGAATAACACAGATTATCTTCTTATCATGGCACCTGTCAGTGTAGATAGATAGATTAGGCAACAAGTGAACATTTGTCCTCAAAGTTGATGTTAGAAGCAGGAAAAACAGACAGGTGTGAGGATTTGAGCGACTTTGACAAGGACCCAATTGCAATGACTAGTATGAGCATCTCCGAAACTGTGGGGTGTTCATGGTCTGCTGTGATCAGTGCCTGTCAAAAGTGGTCAAAGGAAGGATCTCAGTTCAAGTGAGCATCTGTGGGATGTCCTGGACAAAGTCCGATCCATGGAGGCCCTGACCTTCTCTACCCTCCTTTGACCAAAAATAAAAAGTACATAACCCTTACCTCAACTTATCTTTTTTTTTTTACACTCCTTACATTTGAGAACTGTTCATTGGTGTGCCATTTATTTGCAAAGTCTCAGTGGCTTTCTGACTTTTCTTGAGTTTCATTTACAATTTGAATGTTACCTGGATTTAAGAGTCACTCAAAGAGTAATATGGCACTTCATCAACTCCATCAAGTATTTTTGGGATGTCAATAAGCAGACTGAACAAGTCTGATTAAAATGATACTAAACATGAGCAACATTTATTTTAGTATTACCATAGAAATATTCTATACACAATGACACTTCATAGACCGGAGCAGGTAATGTGCAGGTTTACATCACAATAAAGTGCAAAGATTCTTCGCTCAGTGGTGGACAAAAGCAGCACAAGCAACCACATTAGGCAACGTCATATCCAGGTGCTCGTTTTTGTCACATCAGTACATTTAAATATGGCATCAGCTCAGTGGTTATCACAAACTGTATAAAAACTATTCTGTTCGGTCATCTGCGTGACGAATACACAGGTATCATTAAAGAATAAATATACATTCAGGTCAATGTAGAAAAACAACCACTTAAAAAATACATGTTTCTCCCTGCTGCCCCCTCCGTCTTCCTCCCCTTTAAAGTCTGCTCAGATTTCAAGTCTTAATAACGTCAGTGGAGGATCGTGCACTCAAACCAAACAAGCTGGGACAGTAATAGTGTGTGTGTGTGTGTGTGTGTGTGTGTGTGTGTGTGTGTGTGTGTGTGTGTGTGTGTGTGTGTAAAGGACGGAGATAGGCATTAGCCCAACAGACAAAACAACAACAAAATTATGCAACATCAGGCACTTCCATTCCCTGCAGCTTCATTGTCACACACAGATAATTGTGAGATCACGAGACGCTGACCCATCATCCTCAGTGCGGGATAAACAACTCGCGGACCAATGGGACGCCACTGTGGGAGATTCCACAGACTTGACACATCACATCAGCTCCTGTGTCCGCCGGGCAGGAAGTCAGCAGGGTTCAGAGTCTGGATTTTTGTCTTTTGAGTCAGTTTCAGTGAATACAGATACATGAAATAAATCTATAAAGGTGTGGGGAAACATCACTTTGTCAGTGTTTTTTATAATCATTTTTTCATTAATCATTTCATTCTCTCATCATCTGATTGATGGAGGCCTATTTTTCCATTTTCCATTAACTATAAATTGCATATATTTTATACCACTGCCAACCACTTTTCTAAAGCGTACTGCAGGTTTTTAGATGAACTTCCTACCTTCCAGGCATCAGCAGTTTATTTCAGATGGAGTCTGCTCAGTTGCAAGTTTTATTACTCATTTATAATCATTTTTTATGACTTCAAATTAAGTCATCATTAAGTTATTATCTTTGAGCTGCGGGTTGGAATCAAACCCCAGGCTGCTGCGGCAAGTACTGAGCCTTTGTACATGGGGCGCTTGCGTACCAGGTGACCAGGGTGCCCCATTATCTCAGATATTTAATTATTTGTGATATCTAAATCTATTTTGATATTTGTCATTATAATCTATCAGTCTTATCCCATTAGTAATAGACCTTGAGGTGAGATTGTTCTGTTAGCTGCTGTTTTAAACCTAGAAATGAACTTTAACATCTACAATAAAACCCGAGCAAACGCATCCTGTTGATGAAGATCATGGGATACGATCCAGAGCTCCAGAGGAGCTACTAAATGGACCTTGAAATGAGATTGTTTTTCTAACTGAATGAATCTGTACTTATACCTGATCTTCATGCTGTAATGACATGATGTACTTTGAGATATACAATCCATCCCAGTGAACACTTGCTTTTTCCTCTTCATTCTATTAAACAGTCGGACGATCTGAGACGTAGAGCAGAGATTCCTGATCGTTTTTTGTTACCTTCTCCTCAATGGATAGGCTCAAATTTTTTTTAAATCGGTCTTGTAAATAAGGTTCAGGTTCCCGTGTAAACACTGCAACTATTATCTGTTTGCTCTAATCATTCCTTCTGTTCATACTTGCCTTCTAAATCTGCCAAACTCAAGATAAAGTCGCCTTTTGAGCAAAATTGTATTCAAACTTTAATCTGAAGCTACTGTCATCTTTTTGTTAGTCTCCTTCCACTGCAGCGTATTAAGAAATCACTGTCTGAAGGAATTTTATACCAAAAAGACATATATATTTAACATATATGTTAAATAAAGACCTTTAATTTTTCACATTAGCTTCATATAAACTTTGGAGTATGAACAGGGGGAATGATTACAGCAAGCAAGGCACCTGACTAATGTTTTAAGACATTATTGTGTACCTGTCCTTTCATATAAGGGAATATCTCCTTACATCATAGGTTGAATGTCTGTAAGCTGTGAGCTGATTGGCTCATTTGAATAAAGGTCTGCTCATAGATTTAAAGGTCTGAAAGGTTGAAACTACAGTATTTCACAAGAAAACACTAAAGATTAGATTAGAAAGTCTAAAAAACAAACTTTGTGTACCAGAATTTGGATTTTTTTGGTTTGATTTTACAACAATACATCTTCTGACTGGGATGCTGCTGTACCAGCTGCAGTACCTGCTTGCAACTGCACTACTACATTACTATAACACAGCTTACTAAATCAAGTTTTAGCTGTGATAGATTACAGGAGTGCCAGTTGATTTTCCTTCCTTGGTGAAATGTGACTGGAAGGTAAGAAATCAATGAAACCTTTTGGTATTTTTTATAAGATAGTTGTCAGTCATGTAAACTATGTGATTTACCCTGTCGGTCAAACTCTGCTGGACACAAACCCTCATGATGTTCAGTGCAATTCTATAATACATTCTGTCATCAAGTCTCATCTTGTTTTCTAATTTTGGTACAATACTCAGTCATCACTTGTGTTGTATGTTGTAAGATGAAGAGCCGGGCGGACGGAGAAAACTACACTATGTGTATTTGCATTGATATAACTGTACTGGAGGAGAAAGGCATGCAGGCGGATCAAATCGTCCCTCAGAGGATTTTGAAACGCATACAAGACTAAGCCACATGTTGTACAGAAGTAACAGTCTATGTGTTCACAGGTTACAGGTACTGCACTGCATGTTAGTATGGGACTGTAGTGTGGAGTATGTACAATACGTATGAGTCCAGTTCTGAATGGTTAGCTTAGTGTGGAAGAGACAGAAACAGCGGCCATGTTTACATGCACAGAGATCTCTTCCTCTCCCTCTGGTTCACATGATTAATCACGTCACCAAATGCAATAACTCTGCTACTGTGCTACTGTTTACTTTGCAAATACAAACTCATTACGTTAAATCAAAGAGTGAAACATTTTCATGCTTGTTAACAGATTTAAAGGTCCCCTGTGGAGTTTTTGGCCACAAGTAGCACTACGGAGCAAATTTTGATGAGCCAGTCCCTGTTTGTTAGTTCTTGGGCGATGAGATACACATTCCTGCTGCTGGTTTCAGACTATTTCACTGATCTACAGGTGGCAGCGATGCAACAGTAAACTGGAAGTAAGAGGAAGGTTGCAAGCTAGCAATGTAGGCTCCAGATTATTTTTTAAAAATCAGCTTTGCAAATGTTTTATGAGGGAGGAAGTAAGATTTGTAAACATAACTGTCTATTTACAAGAAAAACTCTACAGGGTACCTTTAAGGTAGAAAAGTTAAGACCCATGATAAAAAAACATAATTTACCTGTGTCAGCGCGGTTTTAACTGATTCTAATAAGATCTGTTAAGCACAACCCTGATACTAAAAAAGTTGGGACGCAGTGTATATGCTCTACACATGTCTACATATCTACATAAAGCAGCCTGGAATATGCCAGTTCAGGGAGACTGCATACACCTTCCTCCAAACAACATGCTCTCACATCACTCGGGGAGGAAGGGATTTGATTTGGAGTGAGAAATCATGACACTATCACCTGTTACCAGTTAGTATGTTTACCTGTGGAATGGTCCAAACTTTTTCCACAACTTCTCCGTCTTTTATCTTAATCCTGTCCCAACTTTTTGGAACACGCTGCAGGCTGAGAATGTATGTGTGTATATTTACAAAAAACAAAGTTTAGAAGTGCAAATCATTGCATTCTGTTTGTATTTATGTTGTACACAGCATCCTAACTTGTTTGGAATCAGGGTTGTAGGTTCTTTGGCTTTCTGACTCGTACTCTCACTTTATCTGACTCGCCTACTTAGTCACATTTTAATTCTCCAGGCCCGACGACGGGGCCCTTGGCTAGTCCAGGTACTGCTAACTGGTGAACCCCTAAAATCAACCTAAATCTGGCGATCACGTACGGGCTACAGCTCGCCGGTCTGGCAGTGCCACCGACTGCACCTCGATCAGCCTGCTGACTTGGGTCACGCTTGTTGTTCTCGAACAGAAGTCACAACCACATACAGCTATCTAATACCCCTTTGATTAAAAAAAGGCAACTCAGTCCCACTGTATCGAAGGTGAACAGCTCAACCTAAATATAACATTAACTGGAGTTGTGACTCTGTGCATGTAAACATACCACTGACCAGGCTGGAAGTAGCTGGAGAGAGGAAGAGCAGAGTGAGAGGTTACACAGAGGGAGTGAAGACACCAACCCTGGCCCTCAACGACCATTCACACATTGCGATGACTCCTAATCCCTCTCACAGCGCCCTTCCCACCAACCTACTCAGACTTCATCACATTTCAGACCTCCAGGCCCCAGTCTCTGAAGAAGCCTTTGGCCACTCTCGACTCTCGGAAAGTCACTGTGAGGGAGTTGAGGGTGACATCTGTGACGGTCACCTCGCCCGGAACGATGATGGGTCTCCAGACGTCATCGTCCGGCTTGTCTGATGCGATGACCTCGTCTGGTCCGATAGCGGACTTCCACTCGTCTGTCCTCTTCTGTCCTGAGTGAGACGGGAACATGGAGAGAGAAAGACAGAGGGAGAAAAGGGTAGAGTTGCAATGCATCAAGCCTATCACATGTGGACTGTTATTGAGTTAACCTCCCTGGACTGGCCTGGATAGATTATCTCTGCTCTGATAGATGTTATAAACTGACAAAGGCAGATAGGATGCATTTGAGTGCAGAACCAAACAGCTCTGAGTACTCTGAGGTGATAGGGAGGACAGAAGTGCCCCATTCTGCACTCCACGTCATTATTTTGACAAGATTTAGTCTCACCTTTAAATCATTCAAATGGATTTTACCACTCTTGTCTCATCTTGTCCAATTGTGTAACTTTTCTACCATAAAATCACAGGTTTAAAATCATGTGGATGCTACACTGACTTGTAATCAGGTGTCTCTGTCATTCCCACACCCACCATATCTGTTGCACTATGTAACTTTGTGCTCCGGGTATGATCACCTGCAAAAAGTACGTAACGCTTTACAGCACTAAGTCACACACCACCAAGTATTTCACTGATTTTGGTGAAACTGGATCATATTTTATGGAGAAAATGTTTTCTAGTTTGCCCTCTGATGTCCTGTCCTGTGCAACAACTCTTTGTGATTTGCAGAGTTTCCTGAAGGACAGTAAAGTAAACTGCTGCAAACGCTAGCAAACTGAGCTAACGTTAGCTTAGTTTGTTAGCTGGGCTGCCTGAACTGTGAGCTCAGAGCGCAGAAGGCGTGTTAGTGTTTGTATCACAGGCGTTTTGGACCACCAAGAAGAGGATGTTTTCAGGCCTGGGGTGCGGGTGAATGCTGATGGGAACGGAGCCGGTGTTGTGCCAGAACCTGAGCTGGGCAAGAGGGCAATGTAACCGGGCTGAGCACCCTTTATGAACATAATGGTGGAGGCCAAAAGGACGTTGACGGAGGCAGCTAAGAAAAGAAAAGGAGAGAGTGACTGAGCAAGAAGTCATCTGACAAGAGTAAATCTGGGACTGACTTTCAGTCTTTGGTGAGAGCTTGGTGAAATAAAAGGCTAAAAGACAGACGCAGAGCTGGGCTTCGTGCTGTTGAACTAGTAAGTAATATTAGCTGGCTGCTATGTCTTGTGTTGTGGTGTATAATCATAACAAATACACATGTACATCTGTGCATATTTACCACAGTGGTATTCTGAAACTGGGGGCACTAAATCACAAAAATATCGATTTCTATGTAATACTTCTTAAAAGATTTACATCTGCTATGGTGTAAAACTTTCAAGCAAGAGGATGTTACATTATAGCACAGCCTGTCTGGTTGTCCGTAAATCTTCATAGACTCTATAGTAACTGTTGCTTTACATTTACATGCACTGCAGAGACTAATCAGTCTATATTTTGACCTCTGAGTGATTTGCTCTTTAATCATCTCTGGATGGAGGAGGTTTTATGATCTTGGTTGCATGCCCAATGAAAAAAAGCCTGTGCATGTCCATGCCCACTAGAAGGTTCAGAAAGAGTCAAGTAAACTGGGTCGTGATTCCGATTAGAGTCTACGTGCTGACCGACTGACACACTTACCATTTACACTCCTTTCTGTTATCTCCTTTGGAGACTCCTCCTTCTCCTCCCCTATATCCTCTTCATATTCTACATTGTCCTCTTCTTCCTCCTCGTCATCCTCCTCCTCCTCTCCCTGGCCGTCCCAGTCCTCTTGTGTAGGACTTGGAGGGTTTGAGTCAAGGCACTTGTACTGTGACCTCCTGGGTTTGCTTTTTCGATGTGCCACTTGCAGATGTTCGTCCTGCCTGCAGGCACTGTACGGCTGATCCTCGTCCTCGGAGACCAGAGAGCGTGTCAGGGAGAGTCGTAGGCGAGGCGGGGGCTTCTCTGGAGACTTGTGAGCGCTGCGGAGATCCATGGTGTAGACAGTATTCTGGATAGAGATCAACGAGAGAACACACACAATAAAACAGAAACTTAAATTCAATCATTTCAGTACTCAAACTGGGTTTAGAGAGCGGGAAGGTGGCAGGATACAAAGGAAAGGAAAGGAAAGGAAAGGAAAGGAAAGGAAAGGGGAAAGGAACGGAAAGAGAGTTGTATAAACAAATATAAAAAAAAATACTTTGCAACTTTTTTTTTATTGAACTCCAATCTTTACCTGCATAAGGAGTTTTTTGGTTTTGGATCCTTTTCTCCTGTGACCCAGAGCTCTGTCTCTCTGCTCTCTAAAAAAGCAAAGCACACTGTTAAAAAGAGGACAAAATGTCATCTGTGCATATGTTCACTGAGCTGCTCTGTTTGAACACTCTTCTTTGTCCAGATGTTTCATTGGACTACAATTTTTGTATGACATAAGAAAAACATATCCCAGGCAACAAAACAACTGTCCATTTAACCGTGGAGCAGTGTTTCGTTAGTGGGCTCCTGTTTTGTCTGTTCACATGCAGACTTCTGCAGATTTCTGCCATTGGTTATAGGATATTCCACTGAGCCACAGGTGACCAAAAAACAGCAAAGAAAAAGAAGAAGAAAGCTAACAAGTGAACATGGATGTAAACAATGGGGGTTTCAAACTTTTAAGGAAAATGGGCTAAGAAAACGTTTTATTATCTTTGGTATCACCCGATTTCTTCAGGTTACATCAGGCAAACAAAAGTCAGGAAAGAAAAAGAAAAAACAAAAAGCGATAGACACAAAGACCAGCCTATCAAGTTTTTATCACTTCCAAGGCTGAAACTTTTACACAGTCCAGTTAAGAAAACAAGGAAGGAAATGCATTCAACATGTTTGTACCTAACCTGCAGTGAGTTTTGGTGAGTAACACTGAATGTAAACCCAAACTCTGTTTCCAATCAACACATAGTGCCACTTGTTGTTATCAGTCCACCATGCATAAAATGCATAAAAATCCACATTAGAGTACATTTACACCGCCATTATAAATGTGGCCAGATGTGCGTGTGACCACCTTTGAGGATGATACGGGATGCAACATCCCCCTTACATCTTTGGTGCATTTAGATGTGGCTTTGATGTGTTTTGGCATATCTAGTTACAGCCCAACAACCTAAGACACATGCTAATGCTAGTTGGAGCAAGGTCTTGGATGTGGGCCTGGGTCTGCTGAGTCATGATCTCTTTATGATTAATATAATGAAAGTAGAAAACTGATTTATTCGGCTCATTCCTGCTCCACTGTGTGTCAAACCCTGCGGGCTTTCCTGGATTCAGGCAAACACTTTTCATCTGGCAGTATTAGTGATGAGTGGAGACATACTTCTCTTCGTAGGCCTGCACCAAGCGCTGGTCCAGAATGTGTTCCTCAGGTTCCCATGTGCTGTACCTGCCAGACGTAAAAAGAAAAATCTATTTATTACCTCCATTCATTCATTTGTTACTGGATTAATTCAGGTAATTAAATCAGTCTGTTGGTTGTTTAACATTTTCCATTTTCAAAATATTCTTCTTGAAAACATTTATGATGTGTTGGCTGAAAAAGGGGCTCACACAATGGCTCCATCTTGTTTGCTTCCTCTAAAACAGTAACTGTGTGATGATATATTCTCCAGAGTGTCCACCAATCATTTACTTTTTCATCACAAAATGTGAAAGATGGAGCGTTTCTATAGCCGATAAGGCAAATAATCTGATGAAATAGCATCCATCCATCTTCTGAAAACTGCTTATCCTTATCAGGGTTGCGGGCGGCTGGAGCCAATCCCAGCTGACTTGGGGTGAGAGGCGGGGTATTCCCTGGACAAGCCGCCCGTATATCACAGGGATGACACATAAAGACAAACGACTATTCATGCTCCCATTCACACCTCTACGGGCAATTTCAAGTCACCAATTAACCTATAAAACTGCAATGTGGGAGGAAGCTGGAGTACCCACTCAGACACGAGGAAAACACGCAAACTCCACACAGAAAGGCCCAAACTGGAGCACTGTGCATATGTATAATTTGTTGTACGTGTCAGTGTGATAAAGATGCACATACACAAGTTTTATATAATGCATCCATCCTTCTGATTAAGTGTGCATACTTACTTTGGAGGCCATCCTTTCCACTTCAACAAATACTCCACATTCCCCTGTGGAGACATAAAGTTTAAGAGCGGTGTCAGCCAAGAAGTTCATTTTATAAATTACATTACAGAATATACTGTAGCTTTTCACTGCCTTTCTACTGTAAAAATACCTTAATACATGCGTAATACGTCAAAGATGTTTGCATCATTTGTTGCAGAGTTCACTCACCTCCCGTGGCAGATATAAATCTTTATGAATTATATATTTATAGTATCATACAAGTACATTAGAACTCTTTGTCTGAAAACATAATTGATTAATGTGTAAATGTGTGGTTTTCTCGCCTGACGACAACAATCGATTATATTCTTGCTCTTGAATGGACCTCATGTGTAGGAGGATGTTGCTCTGCTCTCTGACAATATCTATAATTAACAGATAATATAAAATGTGCAGTATGGTTTCTATATACCAGCCAACCCTCTTAGAGTTAGTCATCCTCAGTGACATCATCCAGTAATAATTTCCTAGCCCTCAAACGTATTCTCAGCGGGTGAAGTCACCATGTTTCCCGACTTCACTTTACTCACCCAGTTCCCCATACGCAGCAGAAAATCCCATATATAGGAGACTTGGTGCCATAAATGATTTCTCAAAATAGTTACTGTTAGTTACTTGCAATGTAGTCCACATAATTCGTTATCATGGCTTCATACTGTAATGACTAGTCTTGGGCAACTCAAGATACCTCTGTACAGTCTGGTGAATCTCTCTGGATATGTGATTAAAATCTAAATATATTCTTAAATTGTGGTCTAACAGCAATATCAGGATACCACACAGTGTCTTACATACGTCTGACATTTTAATAATTCATAGCAACACGAGGACACGAGTGTTTGACATGTGGATGGACAGATATAGACTGAGTATGACGTGTGGTTTCACCATCGGCCTATGTGTGAGCTTTCTCTGAGCTTTCACTTCATACTCTGTGAAGCCTCACTTTAAGTTGAGCATCAAACCACTTTTCAGACAGATGAATATCAAGTAACTCTTCAAACACTAATAAAATAGAAGTTCAAGATAGGTTGCACACCAATTAGCGGCATCTTTCCACTCCATACTGTATATCTTGGTATACCGCTGTAGGTTGCATACAGTTTGTGAATTCACTTAGTAAATACAGCATGCCAGTGTTGCACACTGTATGTGTATTTTCTGTATATTAATCAATTAAACATTTAATTTAGAAAGCAAAATGGCAAACATTGATTGAATGTGAAGACTTTCTAATTGGTGTTATTGTAAATCTGCCTTTGGACTGCTGCTGAGGCAAAACAAGGAAGAAGGTAAAGTCAGATTTGGCTTATTTTAGTCTAAATTACAAATTCATTCATAAAACAGATTAATTAATAATCAAATAAGCATTAGTAGTAGCTTCTATTTGACCATTTTCAGTGTTGGACACCCACAAAACCCACATGTAAAAGTGCTAAATGACAGAAAATGCACCTAATTAGCATAATAACCTTTTTATATATATGTGTGTGTTTATATTATTGTTCATACAGACATAGCAGGAGTAGCAGTGGTGGGTGGGGGGAACCACTAGTAAACAGAGGTGTTTCAGGGGGGCCTTCTGCGCTCTGGGGGGGACCATAATTTGTAGCTGCGCACTTCTTCTGTCAACAACATATGGTAACTTAAACCCAGATCCAATTAGCGGGAAAAACAGGCCCCGAAATGAAGGTGTTTGTTTGATAACATCACCCCCGTGTCCCCCCCTTAAACACCTGACATTATAAGCTGTAGTGTAATGACAACACTCTCCACGTTACATTAAAGGGACATCCTCCTCTAACCCGCCCCCTTTACACAGCCTACAATTAGATAACCAGATTAGCCGCGCAATTCTGCTCATTTAATCTCTCAAAGCTTTCATTAGCTTCCAAAGTAGCATCCCTCCGTCCCCCCCCCCCCCAAAAAATGTCTCCTTCAAATGTCCCGCAGCTAAGCGCACTGACACGTTGTGTAAACATTGTGTAACGGTTACCTTTCTAACTCTTTTCTTGACGATTGATTCCACAGCGAACACTTGCTCTCCAATCGCTGACAGCTCCATCTCTGTGCACGCGGCCGTCCGTTGGCTTTTTAACTGTCAAAGTAACGTCTTTTTTTCCCCCTCCCGTTACAAACTAAGCTAACGTTAACTGGTTATGACAGCCGTCCTTCGGTTCTTTCCTCTTCCTCCTCAGCCGCCTTGTTTTCCTGACAGTTTAAGGGCCCATTTGTCCGGAGCGACTCTTCCTTGTGGTGGATCTTTGCGAGCGTCCAGTGACTTTACAAAATCTGCGACACATCTGCACACCGCTTCGCGCGTACCCGTCTTTCTGCGAGAGCGCGCTCCCCGCTCTCTTTTTACAATGAGTCCGTGCGCGCCACCAGCTGCCTCATCATCATCAGCCAATGTATGGATGGGGACCAAAGCAGTGTGATCATTGATTGTAGTAAAAAAAAAAAAATACTACGATGTATAAATACCGAAGTGACGTAATACATTATTAAATATTACATTAGATTGGTAATACCGATGTGCACATGAAAAAGTAGCTTGTAGGTGATCTAGGTGGAGCTAGTTTGAACTACTTTAGTAGTTTGTAGTTGAGGTGGTTCCCAACTTAAAAAGGTTGTGAGATCACTGAGGTAGGAAAAACCAAAAACATTTATGCTTCACAAATTTCAGTTTTTGTACTTTTCTTTAGGATAAAATCATTGAAAAGTTTAAAAGGAGTAATAACGCTTTGGTGAAACTGACAATAACTCATCCATCCATCTTCTGTAACCACTTGTTATTATCAGGGTCACGGGCAGCTAAAGCCAATCCCAGTCAGCATTGGGCGAGAGGTGGGGTACACCCTCGACATCACAGGGCTGACACATAGAGACGAACAACCATTCATGCTCACATATACACCTTCGGGCAATTTAGAGTCACCAGTAGATTTTTCTAAAATTTTCTCAGCAGCCATTTTGACATGAAAAAAGCAGGTATACACAGGTGTTACCAATGATACTAGTTAAGGTCCCGTTCCATTCAGGTCAGACAGAGTCAGGGTGCTGCTGTGGTGCATGTTAGCTCACTGGAAAGTCTCTGCTGCAATAAATGGAACTGAACCTTAATTAGTATCATTGGAAACACCTGCGTTGACCCTACTATGTCATGTCAAAATGGCTGCTATTAACCTGCATGTCTTTGGACTGTGGGAGGAAGCAGGAGTACCCATAGAAAACCCACACAGACTCCACACAGGAGTGAACCAGCTACCTTCTTGCTGTGAGGCGACAGTCACAACTGTGTGACACAGGCTCAGTCACCAAAAAGGTCTAATCTAGTCTGAACTTTTCTTTTGTTTTTTTAATGTAAAATCTTAATTTGAAAAGGAACTAGTAGCTGCAGCTGTAATGGAGTAAAAACTACAATATTTCCCTCTGAAATGTAGTGAGATAGAAGTAGCAAAAATGAAAGTGCTCCAATAATAAACCTCAGAATTGTACTGAAGTACAGTACTTTTGTAAATGTACTTAATTACTTTCAACATAAGTTGCCTTAAGCAGCTTCTTTATCAACAGACTGCTACTCCCACCATGTAAGAAGGAGCACTACAGGTCCTTCATTCCAACAGCTGTCAGACTCTTTAACACCAGCATGACTTCATCTATACATTTATTACTTATGAGTAATTTCTTATCAACCTTATGTATATGAGCTGCTGTGACGTGTATCATTAAAGTCTATCTTATTTTACCAATTAATGACCAAAACCTCCTTCCAAGCTGAAAAATGCCCCATTTAAAACACCCACACTGTATCTTTTACATAAAGTGCCATTATAAGCATTTTATTTCTATGCAAAAAATAAAAAAACAAAATACAGTGACAATCAGTATTCCTTAAATAGACAGGGCTGAAAGATTGTCATGGCAAAAAAAAAAAAAAAAAAAAAGCAAACGTTCAATGCAATTGTGAGACACTAGTCATGATGTGATTGGGTCCAGCAAATTAATGACGAGCTCTGTGACGATTCGACGCAGGTCCACTTGGATATGACGTTAAAGGTCTACGGACTGGGCTGGAATCAAAGAGTTTCATTCCGAAAATAAGACATGCATCATTGAAAAACGTGATCTTGTCTTTATAAAATCATACCATTTAAATCAATAACATAAAATAAGCCCTTGGCTGCAAAAGTGAAAACATCATATTCGATGAACTTCAGCTGCTTCTCTTCTAGATTCATGATAAATTGGTGCTTTGGAATAAATCTCCTGACATGGTGTCAAACTGCACAGCCCCTCTTAATCTTTCAGAGCAACAAATATTTTCTTATGTAAACAAGTTAAGGCCGATATTGTCGTTAACAGACAATACATGTATAGTATTAACAGTTTCTTTTTAGCTGATAGCTACAAACTGTCTCATAAGGCTCATTTAACAATAATCAACCACAACATGTCTGGTCAGACATGTGCTCACTAGCCGGCCCGTCAACTTTCACTTTTCTTTTTCTACATTGTTCTCTATTCAGGCACACTGTGCTCCATCTGACAACTTCCCTTTGTGCAACCACCTACAAAAAACCCTCCTCCGACTGACACATCAGAAACCTTCGCTGGCTGTTTATGACTTGGTGGGACAATCTATGACATCCTCTCAGAGCTGTGTTTGGCAGATTTGACAAGAGATGTTTAAGAAGAAGAGGAGGAAGAGGAGCCATGCATCAACTGAGCTCCTGTGCTACAGAGGACTGCCATTTGGCCGAAAGTGGAGCCAAAGAGAAGATAAAATGAAACAGTGATTAAAAGTATCGTCCCTTATTATATCTGTCTGGTGTCATTTTACCACTGTGCAAGAAATTATTGTGATTTTTTTAAGCAAGAGTGGGTGATATGGACAAATAAAAATATATTTTCTCATATCGATATGATGATTTCTAACAATAACTCTAACTATTCAGATTATTATTGACTTATTATCACTTACTCGCTTGGCCTGGAGCTAAACTGAATCACGCATCATCGTCATCACCGGACTAAATTTACTCAGTTGCCATAGAACCCTATGCTGGAAAGTGGAGCTGCAACTAACTGTTATTTTTATCATTACTTAATCATTCAGTCAGTTACATGTCCATTACATTTTCTTAGAGTCCAAATTCACTTATTTAAATTGTTTGATTTGGTCCAACTAATAGTCAAAAACCCCAAAAATATTCAGTTTACTGTCATAAATTCCATTTTTGTTTGTGAAAATTACTTACTTAATGATCAAAATTTGCCAATGAATTTTCTGTCTATCTTCCACTGGAAAGTTTGAACAAGGACCATGAGATGTGGTTGAAAGCTCCAGAACAAGATTGTAATTGGATCTTGAGTTGATTAGTTTTTGTTGACTGCTTTTTACTAAGTCAAAAACTGCCATGCCATAACTGCACATGGTATACAGATATATTTTTGGACTTTGGTAGCTTTAGATTTTATCAATAATTTGGACAACAGGTTTTCTTCTCACCCTAATTTGATAAATATTATATCATGATACAGTATAATTCTACTGAAAGATGATAATCCGTACTATTGCATTGTTTCCTCAATGACAAGCACTCTGCATTACATCTGAATGTGAAAAAAAAAAAACATGGATGAATGATGCTGTTACGTCTTCCTTGAAAGGAAACTGAGGCAAACATCCACTAGAGGGAGTGCTTGGCCTGGGTGTTGCATTGATTTGTTGCATATAAAACTGTCGTGTCAGCACAGCCTCTGTACAGTATAGGCTCAGACTGTGCCAGAAGTGTTTGGGAAGTGGATGAAATACAAATTTGGCAACGTGATAAGTCACTGATTTTGACATGTGAAAAGAGAAGGAGGAGTGAGGAGATGGAGTCACGCTGAGGCAAGGAAAGGGCACGCTTTGGTGAAAGTGAAGGACGGAGGATAAGGACAGAAGAGAGATTCACAACATGAAGGGGGGGGACAAAAACACGAAGACACATCAGTGAACATCATGACTGAAGCAGGGAGGATCACTGAAGGAGACAGGCAGATAAACAGCATTTTTCATAAAGCCTGATCTCCCATGACTTTGGAAACTTCAACAGTAAAAAGGAAAAAAAAAAAAATTAAACAGATCAAAACTGACATTGAAAAATAGTCAATATATATAAAAGCACAAGAATAGCAGAAACTGAATAGTAACTTTGTATAAGTCTTAACTGTGTTGTGAGTAAAGGACTGTGATTCTTTGATTCTCCCTGTAAAGTGTTTGCCTCCTTCATTGCTTTGCATCTTACCAGAAGAGTCCAGCAATGGCTGTGTAAACAAAACCCAAAAAAGGGAAAGAAAATACATCTGCAAGTGTGCATCCACGTGATTGGCTGTGCACGACTCTACTTCCTCTCCCCATTCATTCTGTGATTGGCCCGATGGCCCAGGTGGAGCTGTGATCGGCTGGTTAAACCACTTAGCCATCAGATCGCCATGTTTGGTGTGCCTCCACTTCCTCCGAGACGACCAATAGGAGTTCACAGTTCTTCCCTCGCAGCTGCTGGCGGAGAAACTTCCTGGGATGAAAAGGACAGCCGCCGTTACAATGGTGAAAAACAAGATGAACAACTCTTTTGTGTAAAAAAAAAAAAAGATTTTGAAAGGTTAGACGTGCTTTAAATCTGCTAATTCATTTTTTGGCCACTTAGAGGCAGCAAAAACACAACAGTAACATATCATCACTTTCTACAGTTGTTATGGCCAACCAATGACAATATAAAGGATGGACAGACCCACTTTGTCACACTTAAATTTCTGAAGCGCTGTTTTGAAGCTGAAAGTATGCAGCGCTGGCTGGCTTCCACCTCCCAGCTAATCTAAATATCGGCAAAGATGTTGGACGGTGGACCTGAGGCGGGCGGAATGACACCTGGGTGCTCTAATAAGCCATCTGTAACCGCACTTACCTGTCAATCAAAGCTGCAACACTGTTAATTATGCATAACTTTAAGCCTTAATATCATCTGAACGGGTGAGAAAAAAATTCATCACCATCACAGTTGTCACGAACGGGGAAATTAGCTATAGAGACCAAAACGGACTAGGCTGTAAACATGTTTATTTCTGCTGTGAAATTAGGCATTTTAATATGGGGACTTATGGAGAAACAGTTGCCTATTTACACATCCAAAGACTTTAGAGTCATGCTATGCATAGGGTAGTTGCTAACTTTGTTTATCTGGGGCACCAGTAATATGCAATGGGTTTATAAGAGCTTTATTGCTGAAAACTGTAAAAGGTTAATGAGAGTGGATTTGCAGGCCAGAAAACCAAAACAATGAGCTAAAAGACACTGAAACTCTCCAAAGGGCTGAGAGAAATTATGTGTTTATCACTATGAGTGAGCCCTTTCACATTACACACAGTCATTTGATTTGTTGTTTATATAAAATATTGATTAGTGCCGTAAATATATAGAGCTATTGCCAGCAGCTGGTTAACTTAGCTTAGGTATATCAATTACCTTCGCCAAGAAGGTTATGTGTTCAGTAGTCTGACTAGCAGGAAGTAGGCTGTTGGTATAAGCCGCTTATGGAGAACCAACTATGTCAGTCATTCGCCTCACCTTCCGCTATATGTGTGTTATTGTTAACAGACCCCCAACGCTACATGAAACAACAATAACCTTCAAGGAAGCAACCCACACGCTGAAAATGACAAGTTACCCTCACCTGGTTGCTAATGGTACGAATGTAAACAAGCTAGCAGCTGTTACTTTTTCCTTTGCAGGGATTTCGCCATTTTAATGCCAGCTCGCCAGGCTTGCCTCCCCTCATGCAAATGTTCCACAAAAACAAGTTTCCCCCAAAACTATTTTGCAAGGGCGCCATCACTGCATCCTGGGCTTAGCACCGCCCAAAACAAGAGTGATTGATGTGAAAACAACACAGAGTGTTTATTTTTCCTATGCAAGAATGATAATGTGTTCAGTCAGATCATTCTGCATTGCCGAGATACGTCTGGTTATGCAAGACTATGTTTTCTGTGTCATTTGTTTATTTGTTTGTTTGTCAGCAGAATTATGGAAAATTACTGGCCAAATTTTCATGAAACTTGGTGGAAGGTGTAGCAAGGGCCATAGAGGAATGGAGGACTGGAGCTGAATCACAGAGCAGGTGCACAAATGTATACATGAAATCAAACTTTCGTTAACATTGCAGTATAGATCAACTGTAATGCGGCCATAGTGCTTGCACTTGCAGACTGGTTTAATGGCCTTGGTGGAACTCTACGCTCTCACAGTGCCCTTCTAGTTTGTCATGTGCTTGTAGTTCATTGGTTCATGCTTTTCCTTATCTTAAGTTTTTTTTTTGTTTATATAAACACTCAACATTATTACTGACATCTTTTCTTCACCACACTTTATCTACAAATATGAAAAATATGTTATTTCCTGCCCTAATCAGTTAGTGTCAGTTAAGTACACCTCACACATGCCCACACACTCGACTCTGATATCAGCCTGCTTTAGTCTCGTGTTTTATCTGTAAAAAGATCTGAAATATCAAATTTCCACACAGAGATATAAAAAGTGTGCATCCTGGTCATAGTTTCCATCACAGTAAGGTTTTTTAATTATTTTGAGACAAGTCTCTGTAAAGTTAAGTGCAATGTTGTTGCTCCTGTGACGGCAAACAAAGAGGCTGACAAAATGCAAGTTGACTCTGGATTATCAACAACTGATGACTCCCAGATAAAATGTTGAACTGCTCCTTTAAATCCTTTAAAGTAGTTCTGTGACTGTGGAGTGGGTAGTTATACAAAGTTGAATAAATATGACTTATGTAGGCAAAATAAACAAACAAGAGTTTTTTTATAATTCTATTGTGTTGACCTTAACTTTACTAAAAGTCAACAACCTGGATCCTTTTTTATTAGTTTCTTCCCCAATCATTGTTAATGACTGATAGAAATGATACTTGGTTATCCCAGAAAAGGTTTTTAGTTTTTAATACTTTAAATCAACAACTTCATAAAGGAATACACCAAAGTTGATCCTTGTGTGAACTGCGTTTGGTTCTGCAGCTCTTGTGTAATGTAGCATTGGTTGCTCCATTTTATGTAACAGACAGGAGCCAAACTATTTTCTGATGCCCTCTTCTTTTCTGTGATCAGAGTTGTAACGATTTGTGCTGCAGAGTTAATCTACTGCAAACACTTTACTTTGCAGTAAACATGCCATCCAGCTGTGAACAAATTCAAAGCCTTTATTGTGAAACAGCTGCAGAAAGTGTTATGTCACAGAGGTTAGTACCCAACTCAGTATCAAGTTCCATAGTAAACAGGCCAATACTATAGATGTAATTAAATCTCAGTCTGGACCAAAGTGTTAGACAGACAGATCAACATAATCATCCTTGGATCACCACGACCACAACCCTGCTGCTAAAAGAGGACAAATCTGGCGTATTATGACAGATGAATCCACTATGGCACTATAATAAGAACAAACGCACATAAACGCACATATCTCATCACTCTCACCTGAGCTCATCCGGGTTGCCGATGGGTTGAGGGCTACGCAGCTTGGAGTCCAAGTTGTAGTAGACCCCTCCCACCTCTCTGACTCCTATCCAGTGCTGGCGTTTGAGAGGCAGCCGGAGAGGCCCCCAGCGCAGGTTGGATGGCACATTCAGAATGAAGCCCGTCACGTTGGACAGCTCGATGCTGCCTACATCCCTGAAGGAAGAAAGAAAACATTTACAGTTTTTACACTTCCCTTTTGTCTTGTGAGCGGGGAGACAGAGGATCGGCAGCGAGTTAAAGGTCCAGTGTGTAGGATTTAGTGTCGCCTAGCAGCGGAGTTGCAGATTGCAACCAAATGAATACTCTCTCACGTCTCAAAGCATGTAGGAAAAACTCTGGCTGTGAAATTCACATGAAAAGCAAAAGGTCATATCTAGATCAGAGTTTGGTTTGTCTGTTTGACATATATGAAAATAAACTTGAAACCTGCTTGAGATAGTTATCATAAAGGGAAAGAGTGTCTGATACACTACATATAGCAACATGTAGAAACTTCTCCATAAGAATTTGAATACAACAAGGAGAGTTATAAAGACAGTCCCACAAGTCGCAGCTACATCACAAACATAACTTTAACCAAAAATATGTCTCACACTATAGCAGGAAATGTATAGCACATTGCACAGCAATGGGAATGGAAGTTTTAAGTGGTAATCTGTAAGTTATCACTGCTGAATATTTACAACAACAAGCTTTAATCACATGCTGTAGTTTGAATTAAACCTATCGTGTCAACAGAGAGGAGTGTTGCTGTGTTTTTGTCGCTTGATTGGGGGTAACTATGATTTGGTTCCTGTTCTGGTCAAGACAGAGAAACAGGAATGTGGCTTTTCTGATAACATTAAATGTTTTACTGATAAAAGCAAGTCTGTGGCTGCTGTGGTTGTCAACAGCCATGTAAGCCTGTTAATGAGAGAAGTGGGAATGTTGATAAAACTGTCTCTGTCAACTGATGAAACTGCTGACTGTTTAAAAGGATCATTCAAGTCCCTGCTGATTAGGTAGCAGAGGCGTCGATGAGAGAAGAAAGAAGAAAAACAAGACAGGTGGGTCTAAGACAAAATTTAGGTAAACACTGAAGGACAGCAGATAACCTGCAGCTACAACATAACCAATGTAAACAAGGGTGGAAATAAACAAAACTTAAGTATAAACTATAAATAAAAGCAACTGTTTATATTTTCTAGTGCATGAAAAAGGAGCCTACATACCTTCTTTTATCCCACCACACTGCCTCAAACCCACGGGTCTGCAGGGCTGCCATAATGACATTTACATCATAGTTCCCATTCCCCAGCATGCTCTTCTTGTGAGGTGTCACCAGAGTGCTGGGAGAAAGCCTGCAACAGGTTGGCGAGAGATTAAAAGATTACCCGCAACGTTTCATGTGCTCAGACTGAATACTGGTGTAGACTGATGTACCAGCTTCCTCACCTCTGGTAGATCTCCTGCAAGGTGTCCCTACTGAAGGCTGTCCCGTCCTGGAAGACGTTATTGAGCGCGTGCAGGGCGCAGAGCTCCCTCCGCTGCTTCTCGTGATAAATGGCCGGGGGTGTCAGAGAGGGTTGAGGAGGCAGTGGGGGGGTGAGGGAGGAAGAGGAGGATGAGAGATCCTGCTGTTGCTGCTGAGAATCCGTGGGATCCCTGCACCTTCTCTCCTCTGCTCCCACCACCACCTCCCCTCCTCCTCCTCCTCCTCCTTTCTGCTTGCTGACCTTCCAGCGCATGCAGCCCAGCTCCTGCAGGCCGCCTCGCCCCTTCCCCTTCCACTCACCGGCTGGATACGGAGCGCTTCCCATCCCTGGACGTTCACCACCACCACCACCACCACCACCTCCGCCACCTCCGGCACCACCTCCTCCGGCTCCACCACTACCTCCACAACTACTACCTTCAGGACGCTACATCAGCATCATGACAACCATTGCCATAGCAACCTCTCAGCCGCCTGGAAGAGAGGAGCTCGTGTGTCTTTGTGTATGGTTGAGGGAGGGGAGGGGTCTGCAAGGTAAATGAGACCTGTGGCTGTTAAACACGGCAACACCTGCTTGCTCTGAAGGGGAGATGTGAACAAAGGTCAGCGGGAAACTGGAGCTCAAGATGGGAATGCCGGCAAAAAAAAAAAAAAAAAAAAAACGCAAAGAAAGAAAGATACTCCAGATGGTCCCAAATGAAAGATCGCCGCTCCAACAACACCACAGTGGTGTCGTCAATCAAACTGTTGCTGCTGTCTGTGCTTTTCCACTTCCTCCATCTCCTGCGAGCGTGCTGACAGCTCTTTCCATCCAGTCACCAAGCCTATAGCTTTGCAGTTCTTTCCATCACCAGGCTGCTGACCATGTAGCGTCCCCTCCACTGGAACAGGGATTTTGATACGGAGCAGGAAAGGGTGCCCGAAAAAGGAGACAAAAACACCTGAAAGAAAGACAAAAAAAAAAAAAAAAAAGCTATTTTAAATGCTCCAGCACAAAGTTAACAGAGGCCAAAATGACAAATTAAAACTGCTTACTTAATGGGAACAGCAGCCAAACACCTTAAACAACACTTTGAAACAATGCTGAGTGTGTGTTTAACAGTGATAGATAGCTGAGATCACATTAAAAGCTGCTACAAGCTCCTCTTGGTCAGCAGACCCCAAAATGAGAAGAAGGTAAACATTTCCAGCAGCTTGGACTGGATAGAGGAAGCAGGCTGTTGTTAGTAAGCTAGCAAAATATGACAACAGCGCCGTACGTGAGAAAACACACACATTAGAGAGCTTACAGTCCATTAAAGAGGGATATCTGCTGTTATACTGTGAAACCACACAAGTACAGATGCTATTAATCCATGATAGTAAGAGATATCTGGCGTTAATCTTGTGGCTGCTCGACGTGACTCCCGTGTCTACAGCAAACACAACGCTTCCTTTACGTCTTATAACTTCATTTTGTCCAACCGACCACTTACCTGGCCTCTTCCTGTCGGTGCTGGCACAGCTGGACTATCATAAACCGGTCTAAAAACTCAATCTACCCTCTCCTGTTTGCCTAAACACTGTTCAGTCCTTTGTCTTTGCCAATTTTACCCTGCTGTAAGCCCCTCTCTCTCTCTCTCTCTCTCACTCTCTGTGTCTGCCTCTCTCTCTCTCTCCGTCCGTCCGTACAGACACGGACATGCGCAGTAGCGTCTCCCTGGCTCCATATTGCTGTCACCGCCTGCGTCAGTAGACAGTGGAAGCAGCAGTCCCTCCCCTGAGACTGTGAAACCCTATATTTTCCACTTTATTCTGAGAGGGCATGTTTAAAATACATACATAAATAAATAAAAAGCACAGTGCTGCTTTACATCCTGTTGCATCAGAGACGTACAGGCAATAAAAAACAAAACAAAAAAAAAAACATAACTTTTAGGCCAAGTTTCCACTCTTTGGTTTCCACAGTCCCAACTTTTTTGAAACATGTTGCAGGCATTAAATTCAAAATGGGCATGTAATCTTCCAAAAACAGTAAAATGTGTTTCAACATTTGATCAGTTGTCTTTGTGCTATGTTAAATTAAATATGTCTCTAATTACATTTTACACAGCGTGTCAACTTTCTGAAAACTGGGTTGTAACTTCAGCTTTCATTTCTGCGTGCTGAGTGCTTAAAGTAGCTATAACTACACTGTGGCCCATAAAGTTGGAATAAAAATATTTTTTACCTCTTCTCATGAAATGATTGTGACAATTTGATTTATTCTTGATAGACAACGTGTGTCTTCTCAAAACTTTACTGATCAATCTCTTCCAAACATATCACAGTGAAAATTAAACAACAATTAACCTGATGTGAGTCCAACAATGTAGTTTAATTTACATTAACAATGACTCAGGAGTTGCCATAGACAGTATAAAGAATGGATGTAGTTTCCGTGATGTCACCCACAGGTTTCTGAAAAGCCATTGTGAAGCTCGGAGTCTGGTGGCTCTTTTAGGATCATAACTTTATTGTTTTGCTTCACTCCCAGTGTAGCTAGTTTGCTTAATGTGCAGACAAAGTTAGTGACTAGCTGGTGAATATTTAGCAGCTAAAGAGCCAGATATTTTTCAGTTGGTAGGGACTGCTGGATGTGTAAATAGGCAAGAGCTGTGGGCGGCCGTGGCTCAGGAGGTAGAATGGGTCATCCAAAATTAGATAATCGGTGGTTCGATCTCCGTGTCGTGGTGTTCTTGAGCAGGATACGGAAATCCAAATTGCTCCCAAAAGCTGCACCATCTGTGTATGAATGATTAGCTCCCAAACCGATGAGCAGTTGTCACTTTGCATGGCATCAGTTTATGAATGCATGTATGCATGGGTGAATGAGATATGTAGTGTAAAAGCGCCTTGAGTTTATTGAAACAATGTGACACGATGAATCACCTCAGCTCATGGTTTGTTTGGCTATGTTGTGTGTAAAGGAGCTATTCCTCTTCTGCTGAATTTTATCTTAGCTAAAAAATGACACACGCAAATACCTCCACTGACCACATGTTGCTAAATCAACCAGTACTGTGACTTTTAGTCATTTTTTTTGCAAACTCCTGCAAATGTTATGCAGGCAGAAAAGCAAATTAACAAGCTAAAAGTGGCTAAACTGCTGCAAATAACTGTTCATTCTCAGTATGTTGGCACTTTCTTGATCAAGTCAACGGAAACTCTATCAGTTTTATTAGGACTGCCACCAGTCAGCTTTATTTATTCCCAGGACATGTCCACAGTAATATGAATAATGCAGATAAATTCCAATCTCTTTTCCTCAGTTGGATTCCTGCACAAAACCATTTTAATAGTGGTCTTCAAATGTAATAGTGCTGAAGGGGAAGCTCTTATAAAGTGTTTTCCAGCTAAACTGATCCAGAAGTCCAGTATTTCCCAATCATATCTGTAAAAGATCAGTGATACACAACTTAAGGCTTTAAAACTTAACTAGGGAAGTTGTGTATTATGAGTGATCTGCTGACACTTGATTTCTAAACTGTGCAGGGCTTAGATTAGTGAGGATAGCAAATGTTAAAATGTTGACAATGAAAACAGCAATTCAAAAAATAATGAACATATGAATTTTCCTTTATAATGCTTCATCATATCAATCCTAAAAATGTTTAATTTGCAAAATGACAATGGCTGCTTTCAGGCACCACAAGTCACAAGTCAAACCATGCTAGCTTCAATGTAGCGTTCCTTTCTGGTAGCGCGGCAAGTAACGAGTTTGAAGTCGTCTTATTCTCCCACATCAATGATCCTAATGTTTATTTATTTCATGTGATAAATGTTATTGTTTGTTTTTTAAAATGGCCCCTGGAGTCTTGTCCTTTTGCAAAAGTGGCCCCCTATCTTAACCCTTAAACTGTATAACAACAGACACTAATAGATGCAAGTGTGCAGTTGTCTTCTCTATTTCTCTCAGATCAGAGGTCAGGCCTGACAAAAGAGCAGTAGACGAGTGGATGCCATTTTATTCCTCGTGCTAAAGATTATGCATCATGCCCATAAGGACCCTGATTGGTCTGTTGAAGGTCTGTACTGTTTTGCTGAATGTTCTCTCTAACCACAGGGCCACTCTGCCCTGAGATGATATTAATATTCCCCAATTAAAGCTTGACTGATTTATCGATTTACTAATATTATTATACCATACATCAACTTGTCACTGTCATCTGTTACCACAATGAAGATTTTTTTATGTTCACAGCTCATAGTCTATAAAACCTGCAATTAATTTTGAGCCATCTCATATTTCAGTAATCCCTTGGTCCAAATTATATTTCAGAGGCTTCTGGAATAAGCACAGCACACTGGACAGCACTGCTGAACTCAAGTTCCAGTTTGACTTCAGTTTATTTTCCCTGATCATCTTTAAAGTTTGATATCTCTAATAAATTATGAAAGATAGGGGAGGGCTAAGCACTGGAGCAGAGTAAGAAAACATGAGGCACAGACCTATACAGAAGAGTTAATGGACATCTTATAATGACAACACATCAGAATGTGAAAATTAAGTGTGTGTGAGCATATCTAACCGAAAACATCTGCGGCATGTTGAAAACCAAAAGGCGGCCGATGGTTGTAAATTCATTTGGACAGTGGTGAACCAGCAAAACGACAAAAATACCTCAGGCAAAGAATCCCCCTTACACTCAAACTCAAAATTGCATGTTTAACACTTGAATGAATCCTGCCTCTTTATTTTTTCACCGCCCCAACAACTCTTTCACACAGACACCACCACCAGCTCTCCTTCGTCCTCCCTTATTTACATGTGTCCCACTTTTCTAGCCAGTGCGGAGGCCATGTCAGCTAGCAGCTCCTCCCTGATGCGGTCCTCCCTCCTCTGCAGCTCGTGGACAAAATGCCCCCTCAGGGTGTCCATCTCTATTACACGCCCCAACAGCTGCCTGCGCATCTCACTCTGTGCCTCTGGGGGGCAGTCTGGCCTGTTGTCCACCAGCTCTGGCCTCTGGTCACATAGAGACAGAGCCTTTTTCAGACTAGTGTTCGCATCTAGCAGCTTATCTACAGTATGCTTTCGACCCAGACGGTCTGCATGGGTGAGCACTGGGATGATGTGCCCCATGGCCCCATCTCCAAACAGTTCAAGCGTGGCTCTGATCTCCTGAGCCACATCCTGGTCGATCTCCATGCTGGAGCCCGGAGCTCGCATCACCAGCAGGAAGGCGTGTGGTCCAGGACTGGCGAGCTGAAGGCTCCTCAGAGCTTCCCTTGCTCTCTTGCTGTTCCCCAGTGAAGTCCCCAAAAGATCTGGGGTGTCGATCACTGTCACCTCTCTACCATCCATTACCATCTTTCTCTTGGTGCTCTCCATTAGAGGATCCATGGGTGTCATTTTCTCACTGCTGCCCAACAAAGTCTCTGCGAGGGAGGTCCGTCCTCCACCCTTGGGGCCCAGGAGGATCAGCCTCAGGCCTGGTTTGTTGGGACTGCTGCTGGTCAGATCTAGTGCTCCATCTGATGACCCTGGATTGGATAAATAATGAAGCACTTTACAGAAAAGTAGACCAAACCCAACAGGGCAGAGTGGATTTTCTGTTTTTGCAACAGAACAAACAAGAAAAAGCTAAATGCATCAAAGGAAGATTAAGGTGAACCGGCCTGTGATTGCTCTGACGACAGCACCCAGCCACTTGAACTTGGAGGAAACTCCTGATGGAGGAGCAGATTATAAGTTGTCGGTTTAACTGTTAATTATAGGTCTGTAATTATTATGCAGATCTATCACTAAAATAGCTCCAGACCTTTGAGATACTAAATTGCTGTCGTGTCAATTTGAAGCACACAGTGAGGAGTCAACAGCAGCACTCACCTCCGATAAACCGCCAGATTCGAGCCAGCCATTTACACAGGCTCTGGATCCCTGAGACACAAAACATGAAGAGAAAAGTCAGCATCTGATTTTTCTTAATTTGTAGATGAAACATTTTTGTTTTATCCCTGTGGATCAGATATGAGGGATGTATGTTTTGTACCACGAAGAGTTCCTACTAGATGGCTCACCCAGCCCCAAAGAGCTGACAGACCTGAGGCAGAAAAAACACACATTAATGTTCTTGTGATTTCACATCATACACAGTCATATTAGATCATTATTGTTATTTTATCTATCATATATAGTTATTTGTGCAGTTAAAATCAGGCTGTGAGGGTGAGTGTAAAGTGGCCTCTGATAAATCAACCTAAGCAAACTCACCAGTTAGAGAGCAGAACAGACGAATCGGCCATCGGATCAGAGCTGGGAGCGCTGCAGGGAAAACAGACAAAGTATTACAACAGAGATCATTAAAGGTGATAGTAAGATGATTTGGTGGTACAACAAGGGTCATTATTCAAATGATCATATCATTCAGTTCTCATGTTTTTGTTGTTAGATCCTTAGTTAGTGATTTTAATTACAGACAATTAAGTTAATAAACTGCCAATAATCCACCTGCAAATGATAATTCAACCACTAAAAACAAGTTTGCATTTTGAAATTATCTCCACATAAAATCTTGATGGGAAAATTTGATTTCCTTTTACATTGAACCTTTTTAAGCTGAATTACGTAACTTGGTCCTCCAACATAAAAAAGCTGCATTTGGAATGACTGAGATGATTTTTGTTATTAAGTCTGTGCACGCAGCCACAAGCCGATTATTTGCTACTGAAGACATAAATAACGTCACTAAATATATAGTATATACACAGTTTATAGTTTGAGTTTAAAAAAAAAAGTCTCAGTAATGTCCTTAAACAGCTGGGCATTGCAGTTCTTAGCAAATGTTACTAAAACAAGAGTTAATTGGCCATTTGCTGAGAACTATTTTCAGCAGAGGATTAATACACATTTGGTGCAGTAGGTCAGTAACAGAATACAACATACAGGATTAACTGCATAAACTACAGCGCCCATGTTCATTGTCATGGTGTGACTCTTTTAAGAATGTTTCATAAGTTTTGGACCACAGTGGAGGTCTGCGGCACAGAAGAATATGGACACGCAGTAGAATTAAATCAATGTTGGTCTTTTCGTAGGATTTGTCGACCATTAGAAAAGTATCACCTGCTTCTTTAGACATGTGTGTTTTTGATCAGTAAATGGATGTGCATGGATCTGTTGGTTTGCTGCATGTTGACATTTGTCACTAAAATGGACCTCTGTAAATAGGACCCAGAATTCCTGGCTATGCTCCTGATAATACCATCAATGATGTCTGTTCTCATCAAAGCCATTTCTGATAAACTCAAGCAGATTTAATCTTTTCTGTGCTCTCCAGTTTCCACACTCACTATCTCTGATGAGGACAGGTCAATCAATCAGGGGAACGACATGGCTTCTACAGAATGTCAGAGGATCTTCCTGGTTTGAATATGAATGTGTGTATCTGTGTGTGACTGACTCTGTGAGAATCTGTAGAGAAGATACCCCACCACAGTAACAGCTCCCATCTGGACGTTGTTGCTATTCACCCAGAAGCCTAAACAGAGAGGGAGGAAAACATGACATTCGTATTGCAATGTTGTCATGGGGTTTACCTTTCACCCAAATGTGAAATACTGAATGAAATAGCCTAAATCCCAAGAAACCCCTATTGTTGAATGCAGGGCTTTGTGTTTGTGAGTGCCTACAGTCATATCAAAGTTTACACTGAAAATAAACGCTTTCATTTGAATCTTCACATGTAAAGCTGAGATCATCATCTTATGTATTTAGGGTTGTTTTGTTGACAGGAACATACAGCACATAGTTAAATACGGCTGCTCACAGGTGCTGCATAGAAGATTGTTTCAGATTTAATATTTAATAAACATACAACTGCAAAACATTTTTATACTTTTCTAAAATTGTCAGAACTAACAAGGAATGCTTACATTTATTTTGAAAAAATAACCCAGAATTCAAAGATTTTGTTGCTAACTTGACATTATAGATGATGTACTCCAGTCTATGATCAACATTTTACAAATCTATCAAAAGCTTGGTTTATGCAGCCCTGAAGACAAAATGATTTCATGAGATTGAAACCATTAAGTGAGTAACGAACATCTCATTAACTCCCTATCTTTAGAGTAGTCAGAGTACAAAAACTACTTTGTATATTCTCTATGAAATTCTGCAGACATATAATGTTGTTAAATTTCCACCTTACCTGCAACAGCATCCTCGTCCTTGTCACATTGACACTCCATTTCTCTGTAGCTGACAGACCGTCAGCCGGTGTCAAGGTAGTGAGAATATGTGACAGCACTTTCCCTTAGGAATTTTCAAAATAAAAGCCCTAAAATTTCAACATTAACAAAAGTTAAGCAACTTTTATGTTAATGTACAAACAACTCAAATTAAAACTATCAGGATTGAATCTGCAATAGCTTCCAACACGAAACATCTGGATCATTTTCACGTCACTGTTGTGTCAGTTGTACATAACACGTAGCAGTTTCAAGACAGGATAAACAGAATGCTTGACATATAAAATATAAAGTTAAAAAAGTCTATTCTATAACCTATAGCAACTGCAAAATGTTCTTTAAGCGCCATTACCTGGTATGTACTCCAGCAGGAATGCCCTCTCTTGCAGTCTAAACCTCAAATCGTGAAAACCTGTCGCAACTCAACGAGGTCAAAGTTGCGTGTGACTCCGTCTTCCTGCTGTTGTGCAGAAACCTTTGCCTGTGCAGGCCTGCCCCCAACAGGATCACCTCCTTCACTTTACTGTGCTGTGGGGCAAAACAATAGTCCAGGTATGCTGCAGTCTTATTTTAGTAGAACACACCTTCTTTCATGTGACAAGAAGAACTGGAAATGCAGCTTAAGACGTACAGTACACTGACTCACAAAGTTACTAAAAAAAAACTAGACAGGACTGTAAAAAGGTTTTGTTTTATTAATGCAAATGCACAATTGTCAACAAGTGTCAACATTAGTTAGTCATTTTATGGCTTTTATGGCTGGGTTTACTGAACAGTGTGTTTCACTGCACATAAGGCGTAGCCAACTTTACCAGTTTCAGCTCGTCACAAGAAATGTATTTCTTTTTTACATTCAAATATGAATTAACTGAGCAGTGAGCTGTACTGATCTAACAACATGATTTTTTTTTTGCTGTACACTCAACAGTGTCCTGATCTGTCCCAAAATTCAGAGGCAACACAGTAAATGTAAAACCTGCTTTTGAAATAGCACACACAACTGACCAGAACTTGATTTGTTGATTTGTACAAAGTGGCTGAAGACATTTCTACACCTGGAATCAAGTCTAGGTCTTCATGGGCCCAGCTTTGCAATCAAAGCATCTATCAGCTCCTGCTTCTTGGTCCCAGTGGTCCGGACCCCAAACTGTTTACAGGCGTCCTTCAACACGGGCACGGTCAGCTTTCCAAGGGTGCCCTTCTGCACATGGGCCCGCAGCTCGTCTTCTGATACCTCCACTTTGGGCTTCTTCTCAGCTCCGCCTCCGGCATCAGCTGCGAGTTAATTCACAGTGAAAACATTCAGTCAAAATAACAGATTTTTACTGTAGCACTACAGCACAAAATAACTACAGCAGCCATTGATGTATTTCAAAGTTTTTGGTACTGACAGACACTGTGTATTGGGTCAGAACAATTCACAAGCAAAAACAACAGATACAGGAAATTTGATTTAGTTTCTGTTTTGACTCCAGCTCTGACCTGTTTTGCGTTTGGCAGCTGGTTTGCTCTCAGGGTTGTAGTTGGCAGGATAGACCAGATCTTTAAACTCCTCAACCAGTGGACCCAGACGGTGGTTAATCTGATCCACCTTTGGCACTGAGACACAGAAAAAGAGAGACAGTGAGATGAGAAGTGGTTGTACCAGCCAGAACCAGGATCTCTGAATGTTTGTTGGTCTGCAGCTTACTGATGAGGTCCTCTGTGTCCTCTGGAGCCATCATATCCAGGGCCAAGGCCTCCAGGTTCCTGTAATGCTGCTGGATGACTGGATTCTCAAAAGCGTCACTCCTGCGTTAAATTACAAAGAATAAAAACATGTTACAGAGAGAAACCAACTGAATGACCTTGTTATCAGTGATCCCACTTGCTAATTGTCAATTTGTCACCCCAAAGAGTCTGAAAAATTGCTTGCTCATGCTATAAATTTGTCTTTTGTTAATTAGATGAATGTTCCCAGAGGAATAACATCCCAATGAGATGGCAAAACAACACAAAGACACTTGCTGACACACTGTTTTGCTACAAATCCATTGTTTAGGCATCTCTAAACTAAGATCTCTGTAACACGTGCAGCCACCTGTATTTGAAGCGCAGCTTGGAGACGATCTCCTTCATCTTGTCCACCTGTATTTGTGAGGCAGACGGGCATTGAGGAGGATCCAGAGTCCGCAGGTCGTCCGCGTATGGCAGGAAGATGGCGTTGAAACCTGATACAGGCAACAGAGGTGACAAGTTGACTGATCAACTTCTTCAAAAGCTAGAGAAGCCAAATGCAGTGGAAGAAATTGCAAAAGGAGCTAAAGTTTGTTGAGTCTAGCGGTGTATTACCTGGTGGTGTAATCTGTACTTTCCCCTCACCGACCTCTTCTCTTTGAGGAACCAGTGCAACAAATCGAGGCGGGTAGTTCCGGCGAGAGACGCAGCGGCACAGAGCGAACACGTTCCTCTCGCTGCACTTTGTCAACAAGGCAGAGAACAGACACGCGCTGCCTGAGGTGGAAAACAAAGGATATGTTAGAGCTCAGCAAACTGACAAGATAGAGTTTCAGTACCAATGACGCCGTCTTTAGTATTTTGGCTTTTATCAAAATATTATTTTTCCGTTGATCACAGTCAGTATTGTGGTTTTAATATTTAATAATACCATTAGCTCTGAGGTCAAATGCACACATGCAGACAAACGCGGTTACCTTTCACCTCGCCCTCCTCAGGATACATGAAGACAGCAGGTCGGATGTGGTGGTGAAGTTTGAGCCTCTCCATCGGTTTGAATCCGATCAGAACCAGTCCAGGATCTTCAAACTTCTTGATGGCGTCCACCTCGTCCCTCTCCATCACTATCTGCTTCTTACCATACGTCTGCAGCAGACAAGCACATCAAAATCACTGAGAATTGAACTGAAATGTATGTATTTTATCTAACCTAACTGACAGTGTACGGCATAATTAACAATTTAAATCTTTCACTTTTATGAAACAACCAAACTAAACTTAGCATATTATATATTATATTATATCATATATATATTAAGTCTGCTCTTACCTGAGCTTTCTTTATCTCACTGGGCAGCAGCAGGCTGCCCGTCTGGGTGTGGAAGGTTCTGGTTTTACTGCGGACGGGTTCGTTGGTTTCCCTGTAAAGTTTGATGGGACCTGGTTTCCGAGCTGTCACGGCAGTTGCATACATCCCCACAGCGACATTTATGCCCTCACCGAGACACAGGTTTAACCTAAAGAGAGGGAAGTATGAAGGATAGTATGGAGAACAGGAGAGAGGAGGAGTTTAGTGATTGAAAGGACACAAAAGAAAGTCACTAATGCGTAGAAAGTAAGGCAACACGAACAACTTTTATCTGTCTGAAAATGCTAACATGTGACTCATCTCTACCTGGCCATGGCTCTCTTCTTCTGCTCTTTGGACCGCACCCTCTTCTGGAGGTCCTCCAGTTTGTCGCAAGGCTCCAGCTGCAGCCCCAACTCACTCTCATCCTCAGGTGGACTTACAATGTCACGAAAGAAGGGCGAGACATCAAAACCACCCGGTTTCATCAGATGCATTAAGTCAATGATGACACCTGAGAAAGAACGGATTAGTCAAATGAGTCCACGACATACAGGCTTAATGTATTAACCCCTCCAATGTTATGTTTTTATCAGCCTAGTGAGAGTGAGAGAATGGCTAGATGAAGTGACAGGCTTTCAACAGCCAGCTATGAGGTTGAGAGGATCAGTCTTCGCTTCAGACATACCGGTTTCTTTAAGGTCACTGGCCTTGGTGCGAGCCTGTCGGTCCTTCGCACTGTCGCCCACGTGTGGTTCATCCCTGCAGGTGAAGATCATGAGTCGCTTGTGTGAGAGGCGTAGCTTAATGTCACTGTAAAGGTTGGCGCAGCACCACAGGGCGTCGCCTAATGACGTCTCCCCGCTGCCCATGGTCTCTGACGCTAGCTGGGCACCTTTATCCCCCCGCAGAGCGTCCACGTCCTGCACTCGCTTTGCACCTGTGGAAAATAAGGGAACAGACAGACAGATCAATGTAAGAGGACTCATTAAAATCACTCTGTTGGTATTTTAAGTGTTCTTGTTTTTGTGGAATAACATGCAGGAACAATAATAAGATACAAAGTTGAATCTGTTTTACATGCATACGTCCAAGGCAAGAAACCTGCACACAAAGAGTGTGCCCGCATTTGTGTTTGCAGCTAAACAGTGTTTAGCTTGAAAAACTGAGCATCTTACCGGGTTCATCGAGGTCGTGGTACACGTAGACATGTTTGAATGAGTTCCTGGGATTTTTGCTCTGCTCTGTGCCGTAGAAAACCAACGCCACCAGGTCCCTGTAGCTGCTAATGATCTTACTGGTGTACACACTGCGCACAACCTACAAGGACAGAGCACAGAGTTATTATCATAGGGCATGGAGCATATCTGAGAACAAAAACAACTAATGAGGCTATAATACTGTTATAAAACTTGTGAGGTTTTTGGT
This sequence comes from Argyrosomus regius, assembly GCA_946959425.1. Classification (NCBI taxonomy): domain Eukaryota; kingdom Metazoa; phylum Chordata; class Actinopteri; family Sciaenidae; genus Argyrosomus; species Argyrosomus regius. The sequence continues at coordinate 16,593,070 of OX336900.1, forward strand.
TTCCTTTAAGACTTTTTTGATCAGGATGACGCTTAAAAATACCCCAAGTTTGCTGTCTCAACCTATAATGATGAAGTAGAAATACTCAATTCAATGTCCACACATTTCCAGTTGTTACAGTACACGGATGGATATTACATTCACAAAAGAGACTAAGATAACTGTCCGTTTTACCTGCATAGTCATGTCAAAGTTAGAGGGCTGTCCGTCTTCTCCTTTGATGAACATTTCCTTGGAGGCATCAACCAGGAAGACCAAACTGTCTCTCCCTGTGTTCTTGTAATCTCCTAACAAAGACAGAGATGTCTCACTTTTAGGTGTCAAATGCTATCTGAAAACATACATAACCTCTTGTGTTAAGGTATACGTTAATAACAATGTAGTTCATAACATCAAACTGCATTACATGCAAGTGTAATCAAATCAAAGCTAGTTTCCTCAGTGGTGAGATGTGGAGGAAAAATCGGAATAATCCAAATCAGAGTGATTGTAGTTCTTTTGCGCTTCACATGAAGAAATGAGGAGACTTTCATCTCACCTGCAGACTGCTCTCCTTCCTCTTGCTCTTCATCCTCCTCTTCGTTCCTGTAGTAGGCATTCCACTCTGCCATGCTTCTTGTTCTGTCAAAGGATTCAACAGTTCAATAGGAAACCACAACCGGACACAGAAAGTAGTAGCTGAATACTGTTGCAACATTTGATAATAAACTGTGTAGTAACAGCTCCATCTTGGGGGTAAATGACCTTTCTTATAGGTTGTTTGTTGTGAGAAAGCCCAAATAATCATAACATTAACTAGATCAGTACCATGAACTGGGCAGACCTGTACAAAGAGTAGTGATACCTGAAGTACAATACCAGTACAGAGCTAATGAGTTGAAGCGATGATGAGTGATGTTAGATCATTCATCAAAGTGCTAATTCAAAACATTCAATAATACTCCACACTGCTACATAAACAATTAAAAGTGTGCTGATATTTAACCACACAACGATAGTTTTGCAAAAGACAAAGCCATTCCCAACAATTAATACAGTTTAATTAAGATATTATTGTTGTTATTATACATGAGGTTTCAACTTTACCCAGGCAATGTTTACGTTAGCAGGCTAGCCTAGCTTGTGATGAGCTTTTAGCGTTTCGCTGGTATTTTGGGGTCGCTTAGTAAACAAATGCATCTTTCTAATGACGCACAAAGCTATATATAGACTAGTTAAATTAATAAAAACGACTAAATAGATGTGAAATGACTTACGGTGGTCAGGTCTGCTACTTTCTGCCACACAAGTCCAGACTAGTTTCAATGGATGGCGCGTTCAGCTACGTGAACGAGCACGCTGAACAACCGTACGGAGCGGCTCGTCGTCTATTGGATGGCTTGTCTGCCAATCAAAGATGCTGGCCAATCCCGGTGTAGGGCGGGATTTGTCCGCAGAGAGGCTCGACTCCGGAAGAGGGTCTCCTCTAGTGATGGGAAGTTCGGTTCTTTTTAGGGAGTCAGATCATTTGACCCAGCTCACCAAGAAGATGATATATACCTCTCATAATTCAGCCAAATTTAGCACTGTTTTGACTTGTGATTTGTATGTGTACACATATATCAAGTATATATTCAATACACCCTTTGTACTGAAGTATTCAAAAGTAAAACTTACATTTTCTAATATCAATAAATTGCTGTAGCCAATTGTTTTCATTGCGTTTACAGACCTTTGTAACTCTCTGAAACCACCCAATGAATGCACTAACTTGCTTGTAGAACCATTCTGCTACACAAAGCAGATAGAAACACCTATAAAAACTATAAAAAGCATAGAATTTTTAAAAAAGGACAGCTATTGACTGTTGGATGCACAGTTCTCATGTGTCTGTTAAGGTTGTTTGTGGACCCTGCTCGATACGACAGCTTGGCTTTGCAAAATTCTGCATTCTGCCTTTGTGTTTTCAATTTTTTTAACATGGGTCCAAATGCTGCTACTTTTTTCTACTATCACTCGACGGCTCACGTACCGGAGCCGGCTCTTATCGTTCACTTAAAAGAGCCGGCTCTTTGAACCGGCTCGTTCACGACCGACACATCACTAGTCTCCTCTCACAATCGAAAGTACTTATTGACAGAGACACATTGTTTGCCGTTACACCGTGACACGTCGGCGACACCGGCAAATTCTACTATTTATATCTTTATGTATTACTTGTATTAATAGTCTATAGACTTATTTATATTGGTAACAATACCACGATAAACTTTTTTATTAAAGTTTTGTTTTCTAACTATCAGTAAGCTAGCTAGCCGGTCAACTCTTGGTAGTGAGTTAGCTTTAATTTTAAACTTGGTTATCTCAGGTTATCTAATTACTCTGTGTCACCATGGACCAAACTGACACTTATCCAGTGAAACTGTATGTTTACGACCTGTCCAAAGGCATGGCCCGCCAGATGAGTCCCATCATGCTGGGTAAGTTCATTATGAGCTAAAGTTACCTGACTTCAGGGAAGCCTTAACATGGGATGACACCCTGAGCTGTGACTTTATTCTCTGCAAACCTGTTACATAGAAGAAGTTAGAATAAGTAATTCTTAATGGATTATGTTTCTGTCACAGGCAAACAGCTGGATGGGATATGGTGAGTGAAGTCCTCTCATAAACATTATGTGAGCTGTGGTTATCAACTTTCATTGGTTTTATTGTGATCTTTTGGTGTGTCTTTTAGGCACACTGCTATCGTGGTCCATGGTAAGGAGTACTTCTTTGTAATGGAAGGCATCAACAGTTGTACACCTGTAAGATTCATCTTTTCCTCATCATATTATCCCTTTGCTGTGGTCACTACTGTACAGGAAAACGCAAATAGTGTGCGTCCATTGACGACGTGTGTTTGTGTGTTTTGCGTCCTAGGGTGGCACACACCTGGGTCGGCCTGACTCCATCGTGGACCTCGGCACCACTGAGGTGTCTGCAGAGATCTTTACGGAGTATCTGAATACACTGGCAGCGTCCACATACGGGTAAAGGCTCATGGATTTGATGTAGTGAGACATACATTGAGACATATTAATGACACTCCATCTTCCAATACTCCAAACTATAATTTAAGTAATTTACAAGTGTAAATAATGAAAGAAATAGAAATATTTGTGAGGCGAATGCATTGCTGCTCTGCAAACTTTTCTAAAATCTAACCTACTGCCTGGAAAGTACCCCTGTTTTTATTGGGCAAAGTGAAATTTCACTTTTGCTTTTAGAATGACAAAAGTTCACTCCTTCCCCACCTCCCCCTCCACCCCGTCCTAGTGAATGTCTCTATCTTGACTCTTCCTGCTACTCACCCACCCTTCTCCACCCTTGTCTGGCCTCGCCTATCTCTTCTCTGAACTCATATCTCCGTCTCCCCTCTTTCTCTCTCCTCGTCATTCTCATGCACAGAAGTGGCACGTACAAACTGTTTGACCACAACTGCAACGCTTTCAGCAACGATGTGGCTCAGTTCCTCACGGGCCAAAAGATCCCGTCGTACATCACAGACCTTCCATCTGAAGTGCTCTCTACGTGAGTAAACTGTATTTAACAAGCTTCATAAAGCTGTTCTAACATCACCGCTGATCTTCTTGTTCTCTGGGTATGTAGTTATACTGTATCTCTGCTTACACTGATGTTGTCACAGTGCTACAAAATCTTGAATTTACAATAGATAATTGATACATAAACAAATTGATACCATTTTGATGCCAAACTAAACCAAGACAATCCTCCAAGTTTAAACTTTTGAGCAATTTCTGTGTCCATCTGTGCAGGTAAGTAGTTTCACATTTGTCTCCTGTAACATAGATAACATAACTTTTGTTCAGGACGCTCTGGTATTCAAATGCTGTCAGCTGACTACATTAAAACAGGTCCTCTTCCTGGAAATGGCACGAGAAGAGGTGATGGTGGATTTTGTTTTTTGCGTTCCACCTCACAGAGGAAGCGACACTGAGTAAAATTTAAATTTTAGTAATTGTGACACTGCAACTTGTGTCTGATGTTTGTTTATTTTTCCCCTTTCCCTTGACTAGCTGTCATTTGTTTAGACTTCCTTTAGGTGTAACTGCCCTGTTTGTTTTGTATCTTTAGGCCTTTTGGCCAGACTCTCCGTCCCTTACTGGAATCCATTGCCATAAATCCCGGAGGCAACAACATAACCGGACAGCGATAGACGGGTCTGTGCACATTAAAGAGAATACTTCCATTAATGGTTTACTCACCATCGGCCCGGCCTTTATAACATCTCTACCTGTGGTTGGCAGGTGGATCTTTGCATAAGCCATTTGTCCAGCTAACCAGCCATTATTTGAACAGTCTTCTCTATTCAGCTTCATCTTCAGTTTCTGCACACCTGAAGGTTTAAGATGTGCCGGTCACTGAGGCCAGGAGACTAAATAGAGTAGACTTTTACTCAGGATGCGATAAATCAAGTGCAGCTATGAGTTTTTGTGTGTTTTTACCTGCTTATAATGTTAAAATAGACTGCATGAGCTAATGACTAAAAAAAGTTGTCTCCTCCGTATATACAGAATGTGGTATATATATTTTACATGACCAGCAAAGCCTGACTAATCATAGTCCCTCATAGCCAGACTTATCTCCACACTTCCGTTCAGCACTGTGTTTTTTTTCTCCATCTGGATATGTATCAAAACGCTCACAGTGATACTTGAATCATTTTCTGTTTTGATTTTGTTTCCCGTGTCATTAATATGACAGGACTGCACTCCAGGTCAAGGCCAGATTAAGTGAAAGTTAAATAGAAGCTCTCAGTAAAGTAGTTTTGCTGGCCTTTCTTTGTATTCAGTGTCTCAGAAAATGCAGTTTAACCACCTCTAAAGACTCATCTTGACTGTTCATGTGTAACCTCTGAGCTGCTTGCTTCACTCATAAAGCATAGGATTGTGTTTGATCGATCATTTGTACTTCTACTCAGTTTCTTCACTTGCCAGGACTTTGAATTTGAATATTGAATATTTGTGTTTGTGCCTATTTACACGACTAAGTCGGACTTAGTCAGTTATATTTACAGAAGGTGTTATTGTTTTGAATATGCTTATTGTTAGTACTGTTTAACCGAAGGCTATTACACCTACTTTATCATGCTTAAAGGATGTCTGCAGGTACTTGAAAGTATTAAATGCCTGCAAGATTAATTTTATCTACACGCACATGGTCTCTAAAGTCACTTATAATTCTCTTAAATTGGATTGTATGATGTATTTTTTATTAAAATGTTTATTCTAAATTAATATTCTATGGTTTTAGATAAATTAAACTCCCATTTTTAATGACCTGCATAGATAAATTAATTAATAAGAACATTTTTGCACATTATTTATACAAATATTGGTCTAAACAATCCTAAATTTATACTGAAACCCAGAACTTTGCTAAATGTGTGATTGTTAACTGAAGTTGTGACATTAAAATATCATTTATTTCTAAAAAATTGTGCTGTGAAGTGTTTTATGTTGAAAACACTGTTCTCATATTTTAACTGTATATGCAAATGGATGCATTGATTTTGTTCTGTGTTGACAAGAGTGTGAGTTTTAAAGGATTAGGAGCCGCCTGTCTTTAAAATGGGTAGGTTATATGATTAAAGGACACTAACGTGGTTTGGGTTCTTGCAGCATCAAGAACAGCCACAGGGTGGCACTACAGGCTCACTACAGGTGTGGGAGCTCTGCGCCACAATCCATCATGCAACTCATAAATCTTGAATGTTTTTACAGGTCTGAAATTGACAGGAGAGTTTGTGGTTAGTGGGATGTTTGTGATCGCTGTTGATTCAAATATTGCAGAAGTACTGTAATCTCTGTCAGATTGTGCCTGAGTGCTCTGTGGCTGACAGTTAAACCACACGTGTGCTCTCAAGCTCCTGTCAACAGAGAACGGTTAATTATCACAGTTGTTTTGGGGTTTATTCCCACCATTGACACACACACGCACACACACTTACTATTAACAAAGAGTTGTTTAAATTAAGCCATATTGACTAATTATGATGGTTTACTGGGGTAAGAAACTTGATCCCACAAGGAACTTTCTTTGATACAAACACAAGTCAAACCAAAACCTTTTATGAATTTTACAATCTTTAATATTTCATCTTCAAAAGTGGCATCAGTTACTAAACAATCCTCTGCAAAGAACATTTTGGGTATAAATTATTTGTTTTGTTGTAATAAGACGTACATGTACTTACAGTATATACACGTTTTTGCTACATACTGTATAGCACACCAATACACTTTGGATTTACTCGGCTATTATATTTATATTTGTACATTTAGCCTATCATAGCTCTGTTCTCTTATATATTTGTTAAACAGATACTATAAAGTACTCTAAGACCTGCAGAGGTTCATCGTGCCAAAGTGGGATGAATTCCCTCCTTTCACTTGGTGCAAAGTAACAATTTCTATTGCAGTTCAACAGTGACAGTCCAGCATCTTTACACAGCACTAAACATCACAATCTCCTCTCTGCGTGTGCAAACTGGTTTGAAACAAGCTGCTGCGTTCTCGTAAATGTTTCACCGTAAATCATACACAGCATTTGCACATCGTCACTGTTGTGTAATCACACAATAGAAACATTATCAATGCGTTAGACAACCTGTCGGCTTTATAGCCGCTTCATCCTACACTACAGTTAATTTGTGTCACTGTGTTTCGCCACTTCTGTAAAAAAAAAAACACTGCAACAATGTGACATACAGTACAGTAGGCTCGCTTTATCCTCTTCTATTGCACATTAGAAAATTGCACGAATCGCCTAATATAGATCTCTCTATGCATCGTGTTTCATGTTACTAAAATCATTCACATGAAATAATCTGTTAAAATCTGACATCAACAGCAATTATAATAAATACTCTTAGAATTAAAACGACTCAGTTCATACAGCCCTTATTCAAACAAAATATATAGGAAAGGCCATTAAATAAACTTATTTACACAATATTCATAAATAAAGCAGAACATGTTATTTCCCAACAAAGTTTGCACTACATAAAACCTAAAACATGTCATGTGTTACAAACGATTGAATCATAATGTACACATAATGTCAAACATTTATCATAAATCATCAACAGATGAAAAAAGTGGTTTCATCTACAAATAAACAGTCGGGTATCGTTTTAGGTGAAGAAAATGTGTGATTTCATACCAAGAAAAACATTGGAAGCACTCACGGCAAAGAGTTAAACTGCTATTGCTTATAAAAAACTGATTTTGCGTCTCTAAACCAGCAGATCTCAACATTTGTAACTCACAACATCGAGCACTGAGAGGAAATGATGCCTGCTCAGGAGTAACTACAGACATGGTGAACATTTGCCTCAAATTCTGAGCAAGTGTTTGGTTTTTTGACCACAGCTTCAGTCACAGTGCTCTTAACGTGATTAGTCAACTTTCCATTTTCTAGATTTCTTTCTTATTTAAACATACTGTAGAGAGAGTTAACATCTGAGAAACAAAGACTTTGACAGTATGTTGTATGCATGTGCTAGTAGTGGATGAGAAGGCGATGCTCAGTCTGAAGCAAGATGCCGCTTCAGGTCTGTCTTTGATGAGACCCCGTGTGTATCGTGTGGGGGTCATGAGGGCAAATATGGAGTGTACTGTATTGGGGAGTGGCAGTTATATTAGGTATCTGGATGATTTACCCTTCCCTGTTGATGGTGAATACCTTCACTTGGTTTTGATTCGTGCTGTTCAATAACTAGGATTTAGAAACATGTCTTTGTGCAAAGTTAAAGGGTTTTGGCAGTGGCAGGGAAAACTGATTTGACGTCTCATTATATAATAACTTATGCATAACTTGGTGTGCCTGTACGGGATTGTGAAGTCTATGTGTTATAGAGAGACGCTAAAACAGTAAAGGTTACTAAATGCCTAGCTTTATTCCTTGATGTTGGTGGGGAAGTCTCCAAAGCTGACACCAGAATTACATTTAGTATAGTGAGTGTATGTGATATCAGTGGCTTCTTTGCTGTGGCCCAGTGTGTTTTATGCTGTTTATATGTCTGTAGTTTAGCTGCAAAGAGACATTTGGTTGTGCTGTGTTATATTGTGTTTGTTCTTGGCTCTGTTTCACCTGTATTGACCTTTTTGCTTGACTCTTATTTGAGCTGCTACAAAGAACTTCACACTTGAACCAAATAAAAGGTTTAGTATCATAAAATCCTCTCTGCTCTTTCAGCGCAAATATTTAGGAAGCGTTGCCGGACACATGTGCAATCATCATTAACAGTTCACTTCATTGTGCAGTTCCTGAGGGTGTATTGCAACCGTAGACTTTCACCAACAAGTACAGTGGATGCATTAACTGTTGCATGCTCACAGCAGCAGCAGCTCTGCACATTGTCCTTTGCTGTCCAGGCTTCAGAGACAAGATGAGAAATGTCTAACGCTCCAGGCCTGAAAATGCCTCAGCGAATCCCCCTACAATGGTGCCTGGGGGTTGGAAATTACACAAAGGCATCCACACGTCCATACACTCTGAGTTATGACCCAGACTGTTCAGTAGTGAGAGACCCAGATCCACAGTGACTCCTTCCCTTTCCTTCCCTCGAGGAAGGAAAACACGCAGCCATGTACGTTTGTTTTTCTATTTTTCCCTCCTCTCTCCTCTTCTTTTCTAAAGAGTCCCAGCCTCTGGCTCTTACTCTGTCCCTCTCTTCCCTCCTCTCCCTCTCTCTGGTCGGGATGGAGGCTGATGGGAGCTGACATGATGGTGGCATTGTCCTCACCGTTGAGTTAATGTGACCCCGGGGATGCTGTCCCTGTATGCTTGGCCTGATGGCACAGAATGTAAAGCGCTTCATCGAAGAAAGCGGGTGGGAGTTGCCGAAAGGGGTGAGAAAGAAATGAGGAGAATACAGCTGTGCATGGAGGTAGACCGAGAGATGCAACATAGTAGAGGTGTTTTTACAAGAAGAACAAGAAGAAATTTATTAAAGAAATGCACAAAAAGGCATCTATGGGGGCTGGAAATGACCTGAACTGTGTTACATTGATTTATGATTACACTGTGACTAAATGTTATGGTATATAGATTACATGGAGCTTATCTAAGTTAGTTAAGTCTTCAGTCTTCTAAATGAATTCTTAATTTCAAAGCCTGTTCTGAATAATTTCTGTGATCCAGTTAAATAAGGTAGTAAGATGTAAAGTGAGATGTAATTTTTTATCAGCCTTTAAGGATGTAGTTATATAATTTAAATATGTTCAAGTACATGAAGGTGGTAGCCAGATTTTTATAGTTACTATCGTTTGAAACCTTTATGCTTTGTTCATGCTTAATATAAGTTGGATTTTCACAATACCACAATAGCAATGAAACATTTTGAAAAAATAAATGTGACTTGGTGCTCAGGGTTTTGGCTTCTGAATCACTTCTGACTCTATGCAGTATGAGAGCAAAACACCCACACATGGAGTTACAAAAGACTCCCAAACTTCTCAACCACTGCTGAGAAGCATTTTTTCTGTAAACTCATATGTGTGCCAAAAAGAAAATGATGAAGCAATGAAGAAACTTATTATGTTCCAGTTTTTATCAAAGGGATACATCAATTTGCTTGCTTTCTTGCAGAGAGTCAGATGAGTAGATTGATACCAGCCACATGTCAGGACTATAAATATGTAGCTGCGACCAGTTAGCTTAGCTTAGCTTAGCATAAAGGCTAGAAACGTAGAGAAAGAGCTAGCTTGGATCTACTAGCGCCTCTGCAGCTCATTAATTAACATGCAATCCTTCCAAAACCATAGTAGAAAGACTCTAAGAAGTTGTTGCGCCCTTAAGTATTTTGTTGCTAAGCTAAGCTAAGCAGCAGTTAGCAGGAGCTTCATAAGTAGCATACATGTAGGAGAGTGGTATCGCTATTCTCATCTAACTCTCAACAACAAAGCCTGTAAGTGTATTTTATAAAATGTTAAACTATCAATTAAAACGGGAGAGATCAGTGAATGGGTTTAGAAGGACATGTATTATCAATATGTTGCTGTTCCTACTGGCTGCCAATAAATAAATGTAGATATTTTAGTATATCTCCAAATCTGAGGTCTAACTCTTGCAGGTAAACCACAGAAATTGATTTTAAAGGTTATAAACCACATTTATATCAAATGCAACAAATGGCAATGGCTATACTGTATGTTTGTACTGAATGTCTCTTTGAATTGAGGATATCAGGAACTATGGGCTCTGGCTGCAGTTTTTGTCAGCTCCAGGCTCACTGTGGAATGTTTTTAACAACCCATGACCATGAGTCAGGTTGTTATTTTGCAGTCTCTACCAATGACGCACTGTACCTAAACTTGGTTACTTGGCTAACACAAACTCACTGTTGCCAAATCTGACAGGAAAACAACATGTGAAACTATAGCACTGACTAAATCAAGCTTGCTTTAGCTATTGCAGGTAAGATGTTTGATGTTCTGTTCACCTATCCCTATTCCTATAAGGCCTGTGCAACCACAATGAAACCACACTGTAGTGCCAAAATCCAAAGTGGTTGAGAATCAGTGAAGGCTGTGTGACCTATAGGAGCCTGAGAATGGTTTTAAACAACCATGGTAGATTACCTTTCAGGTAGAGTCTATATACTTTATGTGATCAATGTACAATACCCTTGCTGGAGTCCACCTGTACCAGCTGAGTACATTATCTGCAAGAGTGGTGGTTCTGCTACGCTGTTTTTATCCTGAATCTGTTTCCACTTCATCTCTTTTAATCTTCTAAATCTGAATGCGTCTTTCTGTTGGACCAACTGTCCCAAACACATTTAGCTAACACTAAAGACTTATGTTAGCACGTTTAACACTGCAGCAGGACGCACTCTGAGGCCTCGGTGCTTAGACAGTCACCTCAGTCGTACTGTGAGTGGAGTAGGTCTTCTGCCTGGTGTGGTGGTAGTAGGTGGGTTGAGATGGATGCTGCCCCTGTACATGCTGCACCTGCCCTGCCCCGCCTCTAGCTCCTCCATACATCGCCCCATAGGGCTGGTTAAAGAGATCCGGCAGGTTCTCTATGCTCTGCTGCCTCCGGGTCGAGTAGCCATGTCTCCGGTTGGCGTTGTGTGCAGCGGAGGAGCTGCGCCCCGGGGCAGAAGCCTGCCTGTGCACGTGGCGGCCAGTTGGCTCCCAGGCTTTGAAGGCTGAGCTGGAGAGCTCCGGGTGTGTGGTGGTCTTGGGGAGGCGTGAATGCTCCAGGTGACTGGAGGGGATGGAGATGGAGAGAGGGGCGTGAAGGTCGTGGTGCGCTGACACAGGCTGGTGGATGTATGACTTGTCTTTTGGCTGTACAGGCACAGGCTGGAAGCCAGGAGGTGACACTGGTTGGTACTGGGAGAAGTCCATGAGCGGATAGCTCTTGTAGTAGCTACTAGTAGCACTGTGCGCTGTAACAAAGAAAGGGTGGTGTGAGAGAAAGTACGACATATTCATCAGTAAATTCTACAGTTATTTCAGTTTATTACAACTAGTTTCAGACATCATTTATATTTCCGTTAACTGTGGAAATCTTTTTGCATGTCGACATTGCTACAAAGGAGTCATAAGAGGTGAGGAACATAACTGATTTTGCCAGACCAGGCCCGATTCAGACCAAAACTGGATTTCAATGAATCGCTGCAAGGTTGTGCAGCGATCTGTAGTGAGTTGGGGAGTGAGGGAGGCTGCTGGGGGTGTGTTTATTTGCACTGATTGAACTGATATGACACAACAAGAGAAAATACCTTTTAATTTTGTTGTTTGTTCGGCTTTCTCAATACCGGTGCTCCCTCAATCTCATTCACTGTCTATGTTGCTCACTCACTGCTCGTTCTTTCTCTCTTTGCCAAACAAACACAAACCAAAGAAAACACTCTTTGTTTCACTATTTTGCAGCACAGACTGTGAGCCAGACACAGAATAAACCAAGCCAGAACTCAACAGTGACATCCTCTGTTTATGACCTTTAACAATAAAACCAGTAAAGCAAACACATGCTATTACTGACCTATTTAAACTTTAGAGTCATTTTCAATTTATTACAGTCTGATGCAGCTCTGAGTCATATGTAGAAGTAGCCTAAAATGAACTGTCAATGGGCAAAAGCGCAGTCTGTCATTGTAGGAGCAGTGACGAGTGAATCACACATAATCCATGATGCATTTATGTTTACGACCTCCCGGCTCCAACCTGTCATCAATGACATCGTCTTTTGCTCCTCAAACTATTTTACAAACTTTCAAAGGGAGACCATGAAACTTTTGAAAGAAGAAATTAAACATTCTTACAAATGAAATACTTAAGCAATAAAACCCACAACTGCTCAATACCGCTTTTTTCCTGCAACTGTCCTAGACAATGACTGTGATTCCACCAGAAGCGCTGCAGCATGTTTCAGAAGTGTCCTAGAAGCGGCTCTGTGCTGTGAATACAGGTCTATAGAAGATCTGGTCGATTTTTAAAATAAAACTATACTTATGAAGACCGATCGCAAAAATGCATATAAATGGGGAAAAAAGGGAATAAGTATAAAAGCTGTGCTTAGTGGGAGGGATCACTGTGAGACATTTGAAGCACAAAAAGACGTTACATTTTTGTCCCATTACAAATAACTTGGACTTTCTTGTCCATAACATGTTAAATTCAGAAATAAAATGACTTTAAAGGATAACACATAGAGAGAATCAGAAGAAGGCAAAGGACGGTCAGGTTCAGAAGGTTTGAAGAAGATCAAAGGGGAAAGCTGGTGATTTAAGTATTTCCAATTGGTGTATGCCCTCAAGGTGAATATGAGCGGTATTCCTCTTCTGCTGGGATATGAGAAGGCAGAGAACAAGGAGAGCGGTGAGGAGGGAGAAACTAAGGAGTGGAATAGAGATGATGGAGGTAAAGGTATGTGTGTCAGGATGTGGGGACATAACGCTGAGGGTTTATAAATACCCTCGCCTTCAGTGCAGTGTGTGTGTGTGTGTGTGTGTGTGTGTGTGTGTGTCATGTGCTGGCATGAATGTCACAGAGAATTATTTAAATCAACTAAAAACTGAGGTCATCGCCGCTAGCTACATGAACACTAACCTTGTCTCTGTGTGCGTTTTCATGATTTTGTCAGAATCCAATAACAACAGCTGTTTGTTTTCATCTTTTTTCCAGAACTATTGTTTGTTTTTGTTTTTTTATCCATCTGATTTTATTCAAAGATAGGTACTAAAACTGACACAACTCAAAACTTTGAGAAATAAATGTGCATATGGTCAGGTTGTATACCTGAATGTCCTGTTTGCAGATCATTGGATAAGGTTGTATGTCATTGTAAACCCCATTTACTCATTCAACTTAAAAGTTTATTAGAAACAGAAACAGTTTTGTGTGCAATACTGTAATACTAAAGTTATGAGTTCATCTACATTCAACATTCAAAAGAAGTGTTTTAGTCTAACACTAAGGAAATATGTTTTTTGAGCAATTTTATCTCAAATTAACTGGGATATATTAATTATAAACCAGGTGAATTTTATTTTTTGGTTATTAAAAAAAAAATATATGTATAACGTAGTCTTTGTGCATTCAATTCTGTTATTGTAATCAAAGTTAAATTAACATAAAGTTTTTCATTTTTAGCTAACGTCCAACTTTCTCACTGGTTTATTGAAAACAGCGTGCACACAAAACATCCCAGTACAATAACATTAAAGTTATGAGTTCATGTGACACAAAATAACTGAGTCACGTGACCCTCATCTTGAGATTTCTATCCATTTAACACATTTTCAACCTAATAATAAAATAATCTATTAATAACATAGTCTATGGTAAGTGGGACTACCCACGTTATTAAATGTATACTGTATATTTATAGTTTTTCAACACAAACACAATAATGTGACTAACCAAATTATTTTGTGTACAGTCAACTAATACATATTATAATCTTTGTTAAGTCAACTCAACATTAGGTTATTCATTTTCTAATCATTTAATCATTGTACACTGTATGCGTGTCATGCTAGATTGTAAAGATGGACTAAGGAGGGGTCTGGCTGATGGTCAACTTCTAATGGAAGTGCTCTTGAGCAAGGAACCTCAGAAGTGTGTGTGTTTATCTGTAGAGGACTTTGTTCTTGCCAGGCATCTCCAAGTGTAAATGTAGTCTATGTACAGCTGTTGCTTGAAACTTACACTCATGCTAAGTCAACCCTCTAAAGGTTAAGAAAATCTACCTTGACAAGCAGTGATTAGCCTTTGGCTCCCTGGTAGAGGATTGTTTTGTTCTAATGGCACGCCTGGGGTTCGATGTAGTTCTGTACACCATTACACCCACTGTTATTCAAGGACAACAACAGGAAACTGTCTGTACAGTCACCTGGTAAAAACCCCACAGCCTCTTTTGCAGGCTGTGCCTTTGCAGTTACATCACAAATCTCTTACAAAACACGTCTTGAGGCATCATAAAAGTGCAGTGCAATGTTTCAAAAAGTGAAAAATATTACATTCAAGTTGTGCATGAAGACAAAAATCCCATATGGTAGATTTGTGTTCATTTATGTTAACATAACTGATGTAGTTCTGCATAATGCATAAACTGACACATCAATTACATGCCAAATGCAAGAAGGAATATAAATACAGTTTATATTGTGGGAATTCTTGAGGGAACTACAGTGTATAGTTCATATATTTTACACTTAAAATTATGGAAAGTCAATAAATCAAAGTAAATATCTATAGCTGTATCTGTGTTCCTAAACAAGTGTGTCAGTGTGCTAGTCAGACGCCTAAACGTATCCTTTAGATATGACAATCATATGTGAAATTGATCATAAGCATCAGAACTGTTTAAATTCAGTTAAAGTTTTATTTTGTAGTTAACATTCACCAGTTGCATAGTTTTTATCTTGTTCGCCTCAGTAGTTTCTTTCTGCCCCAGAGCACCAGTGCTGCTCCCAGAGGCTGCGCTACATGAGAAACATGTATTATAGAGCTCTGTCCTTGGTAATGACCTGTGCTGTCTGCTTAACTCTGCTAAAATATTGTGGCACAGTGATCTTAGCTTTAATTAAATCACAGTATTGTTGCTAATTAAAACAAAAAAGTCTGATTATACAGTTCCTTTAGGCTTGTCTGTAGATCATGGAGAGCTGTGGAGTAGATCAACTGTAAGAGTCACCCATTTAGAGACAATTACAGTTATCAAACCAATCGCACCAGGAACAGCATGGGATAAACTCTCCGTTTGATAAGCGTCCCTCATCGGTTGACAGCTCCTGTACTGCCAGCCTACTGTACTGTAAAGGTTACTGTGTCAGTCGGAGTCAGCATCATTTTGTGCGTGCTTGTGTGTTCGACTTACCCACAGCTTTGAGGGAGGTGTATTTGTTGAGTCCCACCGTGCTGTGGTTGCTGTGCGGGTGTGGAAGCCCTTGTCCGAATGGCCCGTATGCTGAATTATTCAGATGGTACTGTTCTGGTGAGAGACAAGCAGAGACAGAGGCAGAGATCGATTTCAGTATCCTCACAAATGAAGGAAAAAACTGAACAGTCGTGTTTGCTTTTGAAGCAAAGAGTCTGGAGTATGCATCCTCAGCCTGGGAACCAGACAAATCATGTTTTATCTGCTCTGGCAGATGCGTCTGGTCCCCCTCCCATTCAGATTTCCAAAAGTCCTGGATCTGGTTGGGCTAATCACAACTGTTTATCTGATATGGAGTGCAAACTTATTGAGACATTTTTTTGTAAACAGTGAAGATGGCTGCCACTGATATATATGTAAATGTTTCTGTTGAATAAAAACAGCTGGATGGTACATTTTCTTGAAAAGAACACAGAACTGGATTTAAAGCTTTAGTTGATAAGAAATATATGTTTTCTGACCGGATTAAGTAACTTTAATTTACCAGCTATGCTACATCACATGTGTTATTGTTTGGTCTTAGGTCTGTCCAGTTGCCTCCAGAGGCATTTTGGTCTATTCCTGTTGATTAAAACAAATCTAAAATGAACTGAGATGCCAGACTAGTGCATCTTGTCTCATACATACAAATAATATTTGCTTTTTTAAACCTCAATTCCCTGTTTTAAAGATGTTGTAACCATACTGTAGTTGCCATATGCAGATCATAAATAAATAAATAAAAAGTGCTGGCATTGAACCTTGGCTGCATTAACCCCAAGGGTAGCCCTGGAGCAGAAATAAGCAGCCCCAACAGTTCGTTCTACTCCGTGCACCCTGTCACCTTCAAGCACCCAGTGTGTACAGTGCAGCAGATTACACATGGCAGCTTCATTATGATTTGCCTACAGCACTCCTGTAGTATCGCCTGCCCAAAGTTTGATGTGTGGTAATTTCATGACGCACATTCGATTCAAATCATTTTATTTGTCACATATAAGCACACAGGTACAATCATAGTGAAATGTACTCCTTTATGTACAGGATAAGAACAAGATTTTTCACAAGATAGGACCTTTGGGAGTAAAATCACAACTGAAGACAAACCACAGTGAACTGGGATATGGGGTGTGGAAAGCAGAAATGCACTGGACAATCAGAAACATTGTCACTGAACGGAATACAGTATTGTCCAACTCTCCAGTCAATACGTGTGGTGATGAGGTTGCAGTGAACGTAGCAAATTGCAAGACAAGTGACAAACTGAAGGCTGGTGTGTGATTGGAACTAAATATTTTCTACATAGCATCATACGAACACGTCCGAATACAAAAGTGTTGTTGCTGGTGTGAACTCGAAGTCTGGGAGCATATCCTGCCATCATAGAGGGGCAACATTGAACAAAGTGTACAAACAGGGAAAACAGGGAACTCTTTTAGACAAACTTTCCTCTAAGCCTATAATAGTGTAGCACTCGTTTGTACATTCAAAAAGTAAGCTTTAAAAAGAAGTTCTGTCCCTGTATACTTTGTCACCTTTGTAAATCTATCCAATTTCTGCATGAAGTGGGTGTAAATTGTTGGACCCAATACCGAAATTTGTTAAACGCAACTTACTGGGCACTGACGCACCGAACTGCCAGTTGGCTGTTGAAGCTGCTGAGCTGTCATAAAGCATCTTTACATAAAAATGATCTCTTCATCTTTCAGTCAGGGATTTAAATCATTTAGGTTATTTATTTTTTCTTTTTTGCCTTTTTTACTCGAGCAAAAGACCACGAGCAAGTACAAAAAAAACATACTTTACAGTGCCAGTTGCACCTGAAAATGGTTCGCTAATTAGCTTCATTTGTCTTTCCAGGATGGTTTTTGGATTAGAATACAGAACAATGAATATTTATTTTGCTGTCAGGCGGGTGGTTTCTTTGCAGTGTGTTCAAGTGCAACTTTTGTTTTTATCTTTTTTATGCTATTCGATAGTTGGAGAAAGGTACCAGCCGGATTCAGACTGGACACATGAATCTCTCAGGTTGGAATGTGTTGAATCTGTTGAAATGTCACATAAACGCTGGATTAACATGAGTTAAAAATCATCTCCATTTTACCTCGAGGCTGCTGACTTTGGGCGAGACAGCGGCCCCCCCAACCCTGACAGCCAGCCAGTCCCATGCTAAATGAAGTGAGGTTAATGAACAATGGAACAAACTAGCTGACAGAGTGAAGCCCTGGCTATTAGCATTAATGAAGTCCACTGATGCAGCCAGCGCACTTGATGTCAGCCCCAGGGATGGATGGACATGCATGCAATGCTCACGAATGTCCACACGAACACACACACACACCCAGGCAACATGCTTTCTAAGGTCATTTGGATGAAAACAACAAAATCAGAGGTAGATAGCATGATTGTTTAACATTTTTGACCTACAAAATGTGTTTGTGTGTTCACTTGACGTATCTTTTGATTGAATGAAACAGTGTCACATTGCTACACACAGACAGAAGATGTCTTCACATCTGTGCTAAGAAAGAGGTGTACACGGCACAACTTCTGAATGCTAATCGCTGCACGCACACACACGCCAAAGAGACACACAGAGTGAGAGAGCCGTGTGTGGTTTAGATGATGAAGTGAGACGGCGAGCTGGTGAAAGAGAGAGAGAAATATGAAGGATGTTCTGGTGGAATAAATTAGAAAATTATGCTGATGCCAGAGGGGTGGAGAAGTGTCAAGAGCTAGTCTTTACAGTAGCAACATTTACACTTACAACTCTGAGCCTCTACCTTAATCACACACACACACGCACAACGATGTGCTGTGTGCTCTGTAGTTTAAGCTGATTAGCCTTGGAGTTTGTGTGTGTGTGTGTGTGTGTGTGAGATCTGTGTATCACCCAGTGTAATTCAGCAGCGCTGACCTCTCAGCATGTGCCAGATTAGCGGATTATGAGGAAAAAGTCCTTTTCACACTATCTTCATCATCATCTTCTTCTTCTACAACCCTCTTCTCATCATCATCATCATCATCATCATCTATTGTCCGTCATGGCAACATCAAATGACAGGCCAAGACACGCTGGTACTGTACTGTATATTGACTTGTTGTCGTGCGAGTGTGGACGCTGATGCATTTAATAACTCCACTTAACTCTGGTCACTGGTGGAAAAATAACTGATTGGTTTTTATTTTTATATTTCACATAATTTTTCTTGTCAGATTTCTTGACATCATGTTTCTATGTAACAGATTATTCAGTTCAACCACATCCCTCCCAGCTCCCACAGAGAAAATCTTTATTAGCTTCTGATAAACAACAGTCTGATGAAGAACCAAAAAAGATTTCTCTACAGGAGATATATGTTTGTGCAGATTTATCTCTTTCATAGTCTGTTTTTCGATCCGAGTGGTTGTATGTAGCCCTGTTTCACATTCAGTAAATAAAAAAAAAAGTAAGTAAATCTCAAACAATCTTCTGAACCATGAGATGGAGATATGAAATTCCACTTTTCCAGTGTGTTTGGTATCTGTAACTTGTGAAAATAGCAGTAAACTACAACATTTTTTTGTAGGAGTGCAGGAGCCACACACCTTTATTAATAAACTTTACAGGAAATGGTGCACACCAAAACCTGCACATACACCCACATACACAGAAATACAAACAATACCTCTTGATGAGTTCATCCGGTTGGCTGGGCTCCCCCTTTTTTAGGGTACAAAGTTTCACTGATTATGTAACAGAAGTATGAAAGTGCGTGTGCAGGCCAATACATGAAACAGGAACTGAAAGAATTAGGAGAGGTTCTGGATCTGCAGCATGGTTGCACATATTAATTTCTCCATTAAGCACCACTAAGTGAACGTCTGGCATTTTTTAAGCGCAGAAGAAGAGGGCAGGAAGGCTGCTTAATGAGTTATGTAACATCTTTTTGTCTCAGTGGGAATCACAGACAGCAGACAATTGAGGTGAAGATCACGTCTCCTTTGTAGAATCTATCTAAACCATTCAGGAGTGTGGAAACAAGCTGACAGGATCAGAAAGACAAAGAGAACTAGTTGTGGGGGCAGTGTCTTGTGTGTAAGTGTGTGTTACTCTGTTTCAATCACTTCTCATGTAAAAGTAGTACAGTCTGTCTTTTAAAGACAACTTTGAATTCAAGTTACACATTGTAGTGTAACTTAAAGGTCCAGTGTGTAGGATTTATTGGCATCTAGAAGTATAATTGCTGATGCAACCTCCTCGTTTCACCCTGTCCTTTCTATCATGAAGGAGAAACTTATCGTACAAAAAACGTTAAAGGCCCGATCTAGAGCCAGTGTTAAGTTTGTCCATTTATATTTTTTTACGATAGTTGACTCAGCGACATGTTAAGTACATTAATTATTTGTGGGTTTTGTGCATGTATGCCTATCAAATTAGACATTAGTTGACTCTTTAATAGGTCGATGCATTACTTTACTGTGAAAGTTGCAAAAGCACCACAAAAGTCCTCCACACTAACACACAGTTTGCCAAGCCCTGTGCCTGAAGACATGCTGATGCTCAGAAGAAACAGATAAAAATGATTGTTTTTCTCATTAGCACAATAAAATTCAAGTTACTTATTCTGGCGTAGACCTCAGTTACATTCAGTCTCTTGAACTGACTGTCAACTGACCAAATGTCCTAAAAGGGAATTAACTAGGGTCACTCAAGTGTGTATTGAAGAGATGGGTTAATGTCCAACAGAGGGCTAATATGACAGCTCTGTGTCCTTGGATTCATTTTTCTTAGTAGAGGATTAATGAGGAAAAGGCAGAAGATTATTTCTTGGCTAGAAGTTGAGAGATTTTAAAGAGGAGCAGTCTTGAGTGTTAGAAACGAAGAATGTCAATTCAGTAAGAGGATACAATAATATGATTCAAACATCACAGAGCCAAAGAACCAGTCAAACATGCTCTTGTTTGCCAGAATCGGTCGTCTTAGTGTTTTTAGAGCTCAAGGAGTCTTCAACCCACTAAAAGCTCTGACTATGGATACGATAAAGTGAAGACAAGAATCAAAATGGATTTAAATGAGTCGGTTTGTAGTTTAGATTTGGCTCAAAACACTGCAATGTGTCACCCAACTCCCTGACAGGTGTCAGCTATCCTCTGCTGTGAAGCAGAAGAGCAGTATTTTCTTGCCTGCTGCTACAATATGGAAGAAAATGGCATTCAGTATCAATGTATATAAGAATAAACCCTATCAGCCAATCCCTGTGCAAAACTGTGATGCTCTCTTTTCTTAAAGAGAGGTAGAAAAAAGTAAAGACAGAGATAATGACAGAACTGTTGGCATCTCTGTATTTTTTCATTTTTAAGATAGTTGATAACAGAACTTAATAAATAATACAGCAATACCATTTAGCCATAAAACATTCTCTGATTAGCATTTTTTGAGATGAAACATTTTTCTCTCATCATGCTAAATACAAGGCTATCAATAAAATAACTTACTGAATATTTGACTTCCCGGCTGGTCTGAAAGCAGTTAGCTGAGTTTTAGCAGAAGCACTAATGATGCACACATTCAGATTTAGATTAATTTTCAGGTCAGCATCTTAAGAGGAGTTAGAGTTTTTGATGTCATGGGATTCCTCTATTTTACACATTCCTGTACCATCTGCCTGCTGGTTCCACTGGTGTGCTATTGTGAGCGCTCATGACCGTGAAAAGCACTAAGAAAGGCGGTGAACATTGCCAACATGTGTCTCTGTATATAGTGTGTGTTCTGTGCATCTCCGAATGTGTGTTTGTGGGTAAAGTGACACATAAAAGGAGTCTTAAGTGCCGTGGGGGATAGTGATGAAGGCGAGAGTGCGCTGCATGGCGTCTGTCATCACCGAGATGAAATACGAACGTCCTCATGTGTCTGTGCGAGAGGGAGCGATGCTACGAGAATAAAGACAGCGCAGACAAACACAACCCTCCTCCACCCCCACGCACTTCATAATCCTCGCCATGTGCGATCTGTTGAGTCGGTTGTACACACGTCTTCTGTCAGAATAATCAACATGACAGGAGTCGGGGATCTAAGATTCATCCTGAAATCAGTCATTTACAAGTATTTTGTCTCTCATGACCTCAGGGAAGGGTTGAGAGTGCAGGAAAACATTTGGAAGGAGACCAGAGCTCAAAAAGCAACAAATCTGACAGCTGGGTAAAATAAAATTTTCAAAAAGTGAGTGAAGAAAAGGTGAAATTTGTGAAATTTGTTGCTGGGTCATGCTACTGCAGTCATCTTTGATAAATAGGTCAACGCTTTTTTGCTTCAAGCTTTCTTTCTTCAATGACTCATGTTTGTTGGAGACAATATTTTAATATTTTCCTCCTGTCCTCGGTTCACATCAGCTGCTGATGGTTCACGTAAATCTCACAAACTGTCTAGAGATTTCTGACTTTTTTTTGCATTTCCAACCTTCAAAGTCACAACGAAAGTGGATACAACACGTGGGCAGGCTTTAGGCTTTTCAAATTTGACAAGATTACTTGAAACTGGGTGTAGCTTAGCAAATACATTAGAGAGTTGTGGCAAACTGCTGAACTCCAAGTGGTAACATCCTCAAAAGTAAAAAAGAATCACAAAGTTGACAAACTGACTTAGTAATGTCATTAGCCTCTACAAGCTAGTGGTCATACCAGACCAGACCAGTTAAGGCTAGCAAGTAAGTGTATTGAATTATGCAAAGGTTTTTTATTGCTTCATGAATCATACTTTTTAATTGTAAGAGGAAGATTTTGGCTTTTCATGCTTAATGAGTCACGTTTTAAAATGAATGTCAGCCACAGAGAGAATGACAACAGGCCTTTTAACACAACCCAATAAGTTCAAATGTGTGTCAATTACTGTGAGCGTAATGAGCGCTGCTTTTTCCAAAGGCCCCTGTCTGCCATATTGTCTACTGTGGAAAAACCAATACTGCTCATCTGTTTTCTGTGCAGGCAATCTATGTGGTGTTCCACTTTGTCCTGTGGCTCAATTAGGGATCATTTTGCATTACATTTTGTATTTGTGTACGCATAGAGTGTGTGTCGGCTTAAATTCATAGTGACTTTAATAAAACAAAAAGACTTGTGCACAGTTCAGACATGAGGATGAACAGAGGATGAAGATCTGGGACAGAGGGAGGTGATTCATGATATGAAGCAGTGACGTGTGGACCCCCAAATGTCAAGCTGTGAGTTTTCTTAAAATCAAAAAGAATATATGTGCAGACAGCTTTTAGGCGACGTGTTATAAGATAGTCTTCAGGCAAAGTTGTGATTTCTAACTTTCTTCCTCCCAAACATGACTTGTTATAGTGTGTTCTTATGTGACTCAATGAGGATTTTTGTTTTGTTTTATTGACACAAAGCAGCCCGCTGGACAAAGTTCTTTTGTTGTGTTTCTATTGATCACAAACAGCCAGTGGACATTTTCCTCCTCTGGGAAGAAGTGGGTGTAATGTGCATAAATATGGAACACATTAGCATCAATAGGTATCATCATCGACACTGATTTCTCTGCCAAGTCCCCTGCCTTTCACTACTGTCACTTCACATTAAGAAGTGGACTCTCTTCTTACACATGCTGTTTCCTCTGCAAGACTCCATCATGTGCTTTAAAAACATTCAGTAGACATCTGGCCCTTCAGAAGCTGCTGGATGATCGTGTCAATCCCCAAGCAGTCAGTGGTTCTCAGCAGTGGGAGATTTAAAATTCATCAGCATGCTGTCGACAACTAAACAAGACTTAAACCTTTAGGAGGGCAGCAACAGGAGGAACAGCAGGAGTGAGAAGAGAGAAAAGGAATGAAGGAAACGTGGTAGGGTGTAGGAGTGATTGAAAAGCTTATTTGTAGTAAGTATTTGGAAAGAGAGAGAGAAAATCTGAGAAAGAAAAGGAAATTAATAAAACTCACCAAAACCATCTTTAGTCTTAATCAATCACTACTGCTGGTTTGGTCAAAATAAACTCTTAATTAACAGAGTTAGATACACAAAATGGACTGCAATGGCTGCAAAGTAGTCCTTGGGGATCGTCATATCGGTAAATAAATGTTGGCTGCCTCCTTGTTGAACCACAGTGTTTCTTTTTGTGTTTCTTTGTATTTCTGCACATCCTGATCCAAATCTAAATGGCAATACCTGCATAAACCTTACCATCCCAAATATAACAGATATCTGCATATGAATGCAGAGTCTGTAGGCAAGGCACCAAGATTTTGGAACTGAAAGCATTCTGTAGTGTGAGTAGTATTGACCAGTCATGTTGGGGCAGGCTTTGGTTGCTAGCAGGTAAAGAGTCTATGTGAAGAGCAAATGCAAACTCGGAACCCATCGACTTTTGTCTGACGATTTAGCTTTGTTAAAGTTGTCTGGATTTTTATGCAGATATCTGTTTATTAGCAGAAATTTGTCTTTTTCTCGTCATTCTCACATATCAAGTTACTAATCAGACTGCAAAGGAAGTCTTGGCCCAGATATCCAGATATCTGTTTTCTGGATATCCGCTGGCTACACCGGAAGCCCAGAAACATCGACTGTTAGCCCCAAAGCTAAATCGTACATACTTTACAACATACTGTCTCTGGACAGCCGCTGTGCATACACGGTGTGTATGCTTTACCATGACGTAAAGTTCTGTAGATTTTCTTTTCAACCAATTCTAACAAGCAGCTAATTTCAACACGCTTACATCCAGCCGGCAGAGATCATGTTAGCTGCTCAGATCAACTGAATATTTATGATTTGATCACTGCAGGGCCACCTTATGTAGTATCTGAGTATCACGTCTTCTTTTCAGTCCACCACAGATTGATAGATTTAGATGTGCTAGTACTGCAGGCTCTCTGGCCACAAACAGCATTTACTCAGCAGCTTGGAGATGAAACAATAAGGTTGCTGCCAGTGTGGCAGATTTGCCCTACAAACATCTGTTTTCCTGTTTTTTAATGTCGCTTCCAGCTCGTGTATCTGTTGCCCTTTTCAAGTGAGTGTGATCAATGAAACACTCTGGATTAAAGGGTCCACCACATACAGTATACATAGCATGTCATTAGCGGTTTGCGAAATTCTGCATTGCAAAAGATGAGAGGTAGATGCTTCAGGGGGGCCTCTCATATCAAACACTCCACCCCTCTCCTTTCCTTTTGACACACACACACACTCACCCATGTGCACTGACATGTTCACACGCAGACACACAAACATGCATACTAATCACACGGGGACACAGTCACAACCAGATTGAGCAACAGGCCCAACTCATAATGTATCATGATACTCTTAGAAACGTGATACTAAAGAGTGACCTGATAAATCTGTGTTATATGCAGGCTGTTGTATCTTGACGTATAGAGAATGTTTGGAAAATGGCACATGCTGCCTGTAGGGGTGCAGCCTGCTTACATTAACATACTAATTAAACAGTTTACGTGTGTGAGTGTAGCAGTGTTGCACGTGCAACAAGCATGTGTTCTACTTTCAGATGAAGACGCTCTATTGTTCAGTCTCTATCTGTGTTCTCTCCCCTCAGCCCTACCTAAATAAGTCTCACCAGTCAGTGCCAGCAATGTGCAGCAGACATCTTTTTAAACGCTCTGTGCTTTGTTCTGCACTGAATCACTGCTGCCAGTTCAACCTGATTGGTTGTCAGACTGCTCCTGGTAAATACTGAAAGAGTGTCTGAGCAGAGATCAACATGTTCGTCATGATGAGCAAGGGTAGAATTACATTTTAATGTTGAATGGATGTACCAGCATTCACCTGTTTTATTCACATTTTTAACTCCATCAGCTTGTCAATCATCTTTTACAATGGTATAATGGCACCTGACAAGAGGATTAGCACCTTCTACTGCTTAGCTTGACTCACATTTACAGCCATTTGCTTTTTCTTTGATTTTCTGAAAATGAGTTTAAAACTTGTGGTAAGTTTGGTTGGAAACTGAATCTGACTCAATGCGTTACATGAATGCACATTTTTTTGGGGTTGTTATCTGCACATTGTGTATATTCTTTATATTTTATACTGTGAACGTTTGCACATTCTTTGGTCAATATTTTGCATCCTCTTCATTCCAATCACTGTACAGCTGTAATTATTATTTTGGGCATTGTTTTTGCCTTTATTTGACAGGACAGACTAAGACAGACAGGAAAGTAGGGTGGGGAGAGAAATAGGACATGATCCACAGCAAGGACTTTATACATGGGGTGCACACTCTACAAGGTAAGCTTCCAGGCCACCAGCTTTTATCATTTTTAAAATAGATATACTTTCATTTACGATTTTACATATTTTTTATTGTGAATGTCTCTATTTTATATTTAGGAATCTATTATTATTTGTTTAAGTACTTACTATGTTTTTTGTTATGCACTAAATTACCAAGGTAAGTCGTTTGAATGTTAAAACCTACTACCAACATCTGCCTAGACTGTCCAGGCCATAAAAAAAGACAAATCAAAAATAATCAGCTCTCGTGGCTGTGTGGTAATCTAACGGTTGGACGACCTGCACCTGTTTAATTATCTGAGCAGGGAAATAAAATAAGACTCTCCTCGCTCTCAACTCTATCTAAGACTCATAAGAGTAACTCCACCGTGGAGATCATCTGTGAGATAAAGTTCAAGTGTCTGTGTGGCTGGTGTCGTATGTGTGGGTGAGAGGTAAAGAGAGATGGAGGCCTGTGGGGAAAACAAGAGTGACAGACTGGAAGAACTCTGACAGCAAAGAAAGCTACCTGTCTGTGTGTGTGTGTGTGTGTGTGTGTGTGTGTGTGTACAGTACATGTGTGGTGTGAACTGACAGGGAGAAAGAAAAGTGAGATAAGGATTGTTTGTGTTACTTTACGTGGTGTAAATTTGCTCATGCTGGTGAACTTTATGTATTTTATTTATATTCTTTTCACTGCAGTAGATAACCATTCTGTGTGTTTGACCTTCCTCCCTATATCATTTTAATAAAAACAAAGAAGCTCTGAGAGTTTTATTTCTGTCTCGAGGTTTCACTGTCACAGTGTCCTGGATACAAGTGCACCGAGATCCAATTTTTTTTAGATCCTAGACTACATTTAAAACTTTCTGCTACAGATGATTTCACTTTTTGTGATACAATAAACAATAGTTCTCAAGAAGAAGGATAAGAAAATAACAAAACAGTCTTACATTGATACAGTTTAGCCTTTCTGATTTCACAAAAATCTATTGGATGTTTAAGCTTTTGACATTTTGTTGCTGATACAAATTAGTCCTGTGGTACACTAGTGACTCGTACGCTGTGGTTAACACAAGTCGCTACTGCCTATAGCCACCCTGCGCTACACAAGATCATTTAGATAATGGATGGAGCTGTGAGATGGTTAGCACTCTATGAATACATTTGTTGATCCAGCGTAAATGTTTTAGCCTTGACTGAAGATGCAAAGCTCCTCTGTCAAGAATCACAAATGTACTGAACTTCATTACATGTGTGACCCTGCACATATTACTGTTCATTATGCAAATAGAACAAAAAAGAAACACGCAAAACAAACTGAAATTAAGCTGTTTGATGATACTGACTGAATTCACACACACGAAACTGTATTTTTCTCACAGCACATAGAGATTTTCTACTAGTGCTGCTAATATATATTGTACGTTATCCTGGATGCAACTGTGTATTATGAGTGTGTGTGTGTGTGTGTGTGTGTGCACTCTCTCTCAGCACTCACCACTCCTGCTGCGCAGCATCCTGGCCGAGATGCCATTGGCTCTGCCTCTGCCGGGCGAACTGGCTGCGGCGTTTTCCACCGAGCTCACCTCACCTCCCTGCTGCTTCAGCAGGTCTGTCAGTGTCCTGGAGAACAACACACACACACACACACACACACACACACACACACACGGACACAAATTAGAGCTCATCATGTACTTTTCTCTCCAAAGATTAACCAGGTTGAATCAAGGTTAAATACTTGGATCTAAGATGTTTTAATTATGTCTAACAGATCATAAGATCAGACCACTGAGTCTTCGACATCTTGTGCATGTTATTTGAATCCCAACCAAATGACTGACACAAAAGAAAGAGGAAAGAAACATTGTTGACTAATTCACACTGGAGTAGCTGCACAGCTTGATTCTAAACTGATATCTGTCTGTTTGTCTGTCAATGAATAAGACGATAAACATCTGTTATCCAGATGTGGTCAGCTGATCTCCTGTCAGGGCTTTTCTGAACAGCTGGATCCCCTGTGTACACACACACAACCAAACAGGTGCGAGCAGCCCATGTACAGTACATCTTCTCATCCCAGGGGAGAGTTTTTACACTGCATAGAAGTCGGCTGTGTGTGAAATTTGTGCATTTCTTCATGATTCCTGCCTCCCAATATATAATATATTATATATTAGATTTTTGGCCTTTATTTCCATTTGCTTAAAACATAATATTAACATTAAGAAATTGATCAGTTTTATGAGTGGTTATACAGTTTGGTTTGGCAGAAAAGGCTCTTCACTTTGAATGAATAAACATAATAAACATTAAATGTTAAATCAACAATACCAAAAACGTATCACAGAGAAAGTTGGGATGGTGGAAGGAGCTGTGAATGCAAACATATAATAATATCAGCAGAGTAATAGTGACACGTGTCAAGTTAAAATGTAACTAATATATGATTGGATGTTACTAGTCAGCTGAAAACCACACAGCTGTAAATGAGTGATTGTGACGCATGATTGAAGCATCTGATGCCAATCAGCTGATGCCAAGCGTTACATACATCCTATTAAAAAAACTGTATTGTAAGACTATATTTCAGTTTAATAGGTTTGATAGGTGTTAATATGTCACAGTGTGTCACCATGATTCAGGGATACATGTGACTGCATTGACCACTTTGGAGTCTGTCTATGCACACATGTTTCTCCACACTCGCAAAATCAGGTATTGTGTTCATATATGCGAGTATTAGGTTAAACTATTTGTGTCATGTGACGATCAATTCAAGTTAAAAGCCACAGAACTGTATTTGAATTTTTGTTTCACATTCTTTCGACTGCATTTTATGCAGTTTTGTCCGTTTGTGCCCGCTGAGACAAATTTTCATTTAAAGCGGCTCATCTCTCTGCTGTGTGTTTGTGTGTTTTTGTTCTGTGTGTCCTCTACGATAAATTCCAGTCAGCTGTATCTGACTAGCGGCCTTTTTTTAGCTGAATGACATACGGGCAAGATTTCCTGCAATATGGTCATGTTTAGACTCGGGGGTTTGGATGTGTTTGGATGCAAGAAATGCATAGGAATGACTGCATCTCTCTCTCTCCATCTCTCTCTCTCTCTCTCTCTCTCTCTCTCTCTCTCTCTCTCTCTCTCTCTCTCTCTCACACACACACACACACACACACACACACACACACACACACACACACACACACACACACACACACTTTCAAGTGCTTGAACTTTGCATTCATTTCATTAATTTACTATCAGCTAAAGACACACTGCCTGACCCTACCGTCTTCCCACAGCTGATGATACCCTTTGTCTCACATGCACACACACACACACACACACACGCACACACACACACACACACACACACACACACACACACACACACACACACACACACACACACACACACACACACACACACACACACACACACACACACACACACACACACACACACACACACACGCACACACACACACGCACATACAGGCAAACTCATCACTTATAAATAAACAAATTTCCGCTCCGTGTGCATTTGCTGAATTTACAGTGTTGATGGTATTCACTCCCTTGATCAATAATTCAAACACTGGTGCCTCTGTTTCGCTAACGAAGCTCATGTGTTGTGTTTTGCCCCTTCTATCGCACACACACACACACACACACACACACTACAACAAACACACACACGGTGACGGACCTGACAGCGACAGCCAGGGGCAGCTTGTTCACACTCAACCTGCCAAACAGAAAAGTGAGTCCCTCTGGCCACCTCTCTGCTCATCTACAAACTGTTTGTGGGTGTGATGATCTCAGGGAGTAACGGTGTCACACAAAGTGTCTCCTGCAGGGAGTTTGATGACGGTATGAAGCTGTTTCGGTGTCAGATATCATAATCGTGCTCGTTTTATCTGCCACAAGTATCTCATGTGGACAAACAGGACATGTGTGTACAGTTTGTTTGACCTTGTATTTGACTCCCAAGGTTTAGTTACTGTAGTAAAGTTGTAATCCACCCCAAAACACGCTGTAGTAAGACCTATTTTGGGATTGTTTTAAGGAATATAGAAAATAACTAATTCAATTATAAGTAGATCAGATCTGTCGAAGGATAGTGAACACAAAAAAGATCAATTACAACAAGGGAAAAGACCCTAAACGTCACACATTCATGAGTTACACTCTATTTCTGGAGGCTTATTTTGTAACAGGATATTATATTCATTCATTCAAATCAATTCAGATCTTAATCATCTTATTGTGAATCCTTTTATATACACTGTGCCTGCGCGTCGTTGTGAAAGTCTGTATTAGATTATGACGTGAAATTGTCCCCTTCTAAATATTTGCATCCCACAACAAAAAGACCTCCTGATGTAAGATGTAAATCACTCTCTTTCTTCTTTTCTTGAATTCTTTTCTCATTTCAGTCTTCTTATTCTTCGTCTCTCTACACCCTCCTCACCTAAATTCAGCCCTAAATCTCTCGCCTCCTACCCTGCCTCCCCCCTTTAAACCATATCGTTTGTCTTCCTCTCCTCCAGCCTCTCTCTGATCCTCATCGCCTCTCTGACTCAGAGCCGTGCTGCGCCTCGGGCCTCCACGCACTCTTCTCTTGGCTCGCCGCTCAAACAACTTGCTGATTTGGACTTTTAATCTGCAACAAAAACTTCACCTGTCTCCAGGCTATGTAGTGTTTATGGAGCACTGGCTGAGCTTCATGAGAGTTTCTGTGGATGCTTTTGAAAGAGTGAAGACGGTCGTGCAGTTGGTTGAAAGATTAAGACTGGCAGGAGTGGGGTAGATTTAGAGTTATGAATGAGGAGTTGCGTGTGCGTTACCCAAAGTGTTGTGTGTTATTTCATTGAAATAAATGCCTTAAGTCACTATCTATCACTGAATTACCAGGTGAAATCACAAGCGGTGTGCTGCTAGTGATGCGTTTTCCGTCACCCAGTGGTGGTTTGCCCGTCAGAGAGGGTAGGCAGAGCTAATGCAACATATTTGTTCAACTCACGTGTGTGTTAACAAGCGTGCTTTATATCTCAGAAGACATTATTCCCTTTTCACTTTCATGTGTACAGGTGAACTCAAATTGTTATGAAGGCACTCACTGACCTCAAACAGGTGACATTGTTTGGAACTGAGGTCCAAAAACACACCTCGCAATCGCAATACATGCCACCAAGATGCCAGATCTCTTAGATTATTACTTTAATAAATTGTCGACTGTGTCACTTTTCACTGTCACTACAAAATTCAGAAAATGCTCTCTGGCTTTCCCATCAAATCACAACTGAGTGATTCAATCACTCCTCCAGGAATTTGTGATCTTTCAGTTACGAGGACTTCCACAAACTCAACCAAATCTCACATGAAAATATGCAGATACATATGCATACATCTTGCAGATATAGACACATTTCCCTCCATAAAATGATCTTGTCCAAGCCAGCTTCCTTGTAAATGCCTTAAATGACCAGGGGGGTTATCAGACAGAGGTCCTTCCAAGACTCTGAGGTCTTTAAACAATGTTTTTGCTCTGTCAAAGTGCTGATGTAATTTTGAAAATGACATCCACAATGCAAAAATATTTAGCAGAAAATCTGATAATTTGGGCTGTAGTTATTGCAATTATTCCTGTCTTTACGTGTGAAAGAAATGGGTAAACCTTGGGAAAACCAAGACGTTATGATATGTATATACTCCAGAAGTTACCTCCAGGTTAGTTCTGCCACGACTCCTTATTACTCTGTAACGTGTTATGCAACAGCGAGGTCATCTGTACCTCCATGCTCTCCCATCACATTACAGCCACACTGAGATGGGACTTTGCTAATGTCCTGTAACAATCAATTACTCCTCCCAGATCAGCCAGGTCAGAACACACACTCAGTGATTAGTTGGGAATATTACAGTAACTCTCCAAAGAGAGAAACCCACTTTCTGTCTCTCTGCAGCATTGATTCATTTAAAATGTCCTGAATATATTAAAACCTGCAGAATGTACAGCACAGTACATGTTCTCGGTACATCCTCATGTCCGGTTCATGCATTAATGCCCACATTATTGATCCTGTAAATGCAAATATGGATGCACTTCAAATATGCCAGCGTTTTGTCTCTGGCTTTCAGTTCAAGTACATATTTACATCCATTTGAATTTTTCTGATAATATCATGGTAATTTGGTTCATATTTTTCAAAATTTTCATTATAAATGTTCGTTATATTACAAAGGAACTTGTAGAGCTTGAATAATAAATGAACACACTGACATATAAAAGTCATCCCACACTCATAAATACACATGTGGAGATGTATCAGTCATGTCCTTCCGCTGGACTCCTCAACTGGTCCCCCTCCTCTTTTCTAATTTTTATCTATTATATTTTATCATCTGTCTTCTAGCCAAGACCACACCCCAGTTTCTAGACACCATCCTTCACGAGATTCATCTAAAAAAACTAAACTTTTAGAGATTTAACTGAAAAATAAAACGACTGTGTCAGAATCTCTTTATTTCTCATCTGTTGTCACTCATCGCTCCCTCTTTTCATCCAAAGATACAGTTAAATCTGGCTCAGTTGTCATTGACATTTATTGATAAAAAGAATATGACAACTCACACACCACACAGACACACAAAAGCCTCCGCATAGAAGTAGATTTGTGTTTCTGTAGTTGGTTGATACTTCTATTTTTAGATGCCATGTCTGCTCTATTGTCTCTAAAATCTCATATAATATCTGTATGCAACATTTATTGAATTAAAAAGTTAGACAGTTAGTTTGACAGGAACAGCACTGGCCTCGGCCAAGGCCGCTGCTGGAACAACAACTCCCCTGGAAGAACGCTGCAGTGAGACGCTCTTGCACTCCTTCCCCCATTCCCATGAACACCTGCTGATTGTTGACTCTGTCTGGGACCTGATCAAGGCTGTCTCTGGACTGTGGCACCAAGATTGTGATACCAGGCAAAGCGACTGTCAAGGCCTACGCATACACGAACATTTATACAGACATGCACCCCCCTACCCCCATCCCACGCCTTCGCCGCTTTGTACCCCTCAGTGTGACGGGCAGGCCTGAGTTGGCGCCGACATGAAGTCATGGCTGCCGGAAAGGATGCTGCCGTCTATACTGGGTAGCTCTCCCTCCCCTCCCCCTCCCCTCCCCCCCCTCCCCCCCCTCCTCCCCTATGTTATGATATGCTAGGTATTTTTTTTTTCTAAGACTGTGCTCCCCCGGGCCCTGGGTTTCCTCCCTTTGTGGATTAATAAAGGATATCTGAATCTGAATCTGAATCTGAATTTCTATTAATTGAAGTCAAACACGCCTTTTTATGTGATTTTTGGCATAGAAACAAATCAACATGGAGGCGATGAGGCATTTACTGTACATTTACATCTGGCTGCTTAGTCTTAGACATGTAGGAGCTGTGAGAATAATGTGCATGACAAACAGGATTAATGGTGACACATATGGTAAATTTTCAGTTCTCAAGTAGCCTACATCTCTACGTGGGTTATTGTTCAGAGTGTTTGTGGTTTTATGCTTTAAAAAGCTAACATGTAGCCTTTCCCCTAAACACAAAGACTTTTTCAGCTCCCTTGAAAGTAAAAGAAATGTGGCTCTATGGTGATTTATCAGTTTTCCAAAAGCCTGTATTGTTTTCTGGGTTATTTTTCAGCTGCAAGTAACATCTGTGTGGTTTTATTTTCACCCTAACAAGCTAAGTTTAGTCTTGCCCTCAGAGGTTGCTTGTGGATTTTTTTTAAACTTTCCTTTTAGTCTTTATTTTTGCAGCTACGTTTAAAGTGATACAATACAGCTCTATGTCTATAAATCAGTTTTTAAGCAGCCTACTGTATATGATAAACTGGGTTATTATTCAACGCTTAGATGCACTAAACTATCTAGTAAGGTTTTTGAGCTAACAAGCTAAGCCTTTGGCAGAGTGGTAAACATTTTGTTGCTTTCCGCCATCTTGAAAATTAAAGAAACCTGGGTCTATTTTCTGTCTCAAGTGCTCTATAGTTTTCTAGGGGAGGGGTCTTTAGTGTTTTTAGGCCAAGGACCCCGTAGTTGATTGTGTTGCATGACTGCATAAGGGTTCATGGGTAGCCCATCATTAACGTTACAACCCCCTGTTAAAGACCCAGGTTATAGAGAATTATTCAACTCTTTGATGCCGGCATCATCTGAGTGGTTTTGTTTTCATGCTAACAAGCTAACTTGTTTAGTTTTCCCTCTAGCACAGTGGTCGACATGTGACTTTTGTTTTGTTTTAAGCCCCCTTAAAAGTTAAAGAAACATGGGTTTATGGTGATTTTTTAGTTCTCGAGTACCCTATAGTTTTCTAGGGGAGGGGTCTTTAGTGTTTTTCAGGCCAAGGACCCCGTAGCTGATGTGTTGCATATTAAATTGGGCTATGTGGTGCTAGATCAGATGCACAAGGGTTCATGGGTAGCCCATCATTAATGTTGTTTACATTAACATGAATAGCAACAATAAATGATCAAACAATAACTTAGTGGCCCCCTGAGGTAACTCTGAGGGACACCTGAAGACCTGAAGACCCAGGTTCTAGGGTATTATTCAACTGATTGATGCCAGTATCATCTGAGTGGTTTTGTTTTCATGCTAACAAGCTGACTTGTTTAGTTTTCCCTATAGCACAGTGGTCATCGTGTGACTTTTGTTGCTTTTGGGCACCTTAAAAATGAAAGAAACATGGGTCTATGGTGATTTTTTAGTTCTCATAGTTCTCAAGTACCCTATAGTTTCCTAGGTGAGGAGTCTTTCGTGTTTTTTAGGCCAAGGACCCCGTAGCTGATTGTGTTGAATATTAAATTGGGCCCTACAATAACATGTGGTGCTAGGTCAGAAGACTACACAAGGATTCGTGGGTAGCTCATTATTAATGTTGTGTACATTATCATGTATAAGCTGATTTATGCTGGATTCATGTTGATATGTACTGAAAAAAAGCACTTTCGAAAAATGATCAAACAATTACACTGACAGTGAGGACCCCCTAGAGGTCATGCACCCCCTGCCTGTTAAAGACCCATGTTTTATGGTATTATTCAACTGTTTGATGCAGGCATCATGTGTGAGTGTGTTTGTTTTCATGCTAACTTGTAGCCTTTCTCTCTGGCACAGAAGCTGCCACGTGATATTTCTTTATTAAGCCACCTTGAAAATGGAAGAAATGCACTTTTGTGCTAAATTAAAAGTTTTCAAGTAGCTCACATAGTTTTCTGGGTTGTTTTTAGCTGGTTTTCATGCCTGCTTGAAGCTGTAGACAGATGGCCCATTAGAGGTTTGGAAGAAGTATGAAATGGAGCTACAGGGGCCAACTCACTCTGTGTCAGCTGCTCTCATGAACTTCCCTTTTGACTGATATGAGTTTGTCTATGACAGACAAAATGTTCATGTTCGAATCAACTATTTTATACAGCCTTAAAAACTGAAACGTATGACTGATAAAAAGCTGACAATCTTTCAACTTCTCATTCTAGTTTCACCCTGATAAACACGCTGGCAAACACAGAAACAACACACAGCCAAAGCCTTGAGTCAGTGGGCGCTGACCCACATTTAAATGTGCGTGGGCCCAGCAAAGCCCGGCAGGACTGAGGAGGAGCAAGTAGAAGAGGAGAGAGGAAGGTAAAGCAGCTGGAGGGTGAAAATTGTCACATCCGATACAGCCAGGAAGCTGTCAACTTATATGTCCTTTAACTTTGGGAGGATTTGCGGCAAGTGGTGACGCGTGCACACATGTGTGCGCACTTTAACACATTTACTCGTGAGCGCACACGCAAGCAGGGATGCTCACACACACATTGGTGACAGGTGAGAGGTGACAGAGAGTGACAGCTCGACCCTGGAGGTAATCATAAGGCAGGGGAGACGGAGGGGAGCTGAGAAAGTGGAGCAGAAGAGGAGGAAACTTTGAGGAAACTCGCTGAAAACTTCTTTTCACTTCTTAGTGCAAACATATTTTCTCACATGACAGGTATTTAGGGCTCACACTGTTGTGATTTGCTTCCTGCCTGGAGGAGGTAAAAACTAACAACAACAGAGAGGTGGAGCTCAGCAGAGAATTATGACAGCACAATAAATTTGTGGATTCTCAAGTTTGTTGATGCAGATGTGTGCTGTGCCAACATGTGTACATTGTACATCAGTGAAGACTTCGGGTTAAATAAACAAGTTTCAGAAAAATGTGTTCAGAAGTTTATAAAGCATCTGTGAATTAAGAATAAGGAGAAAAACATGTATTTGAAAGTTATTGCATGAAGTTTTCATGTTCATGTGTTGGAGAAAATCATCACATGGTAATATCAAGGCTTATTTACACGTTTTTTGGACATTTTTTTTGCTTTAATTGGATGGGGACAGGAAACTGAGGAGGAAAGAGGTCGCCAGCTGGAATACACAGTTGTGACCTTGCAGCCACTCAGCATGCACCACAACTATCTAGCTACCAAATACTCATATTTACATATTTTATTTTCATCACAACAACTCAGGATAATGTTGTTATTTTCCAAAAAAGCAGGTTTAATATTGATGTGATATGTAACTTGTAGTCCAGTAGTGAGCTTGTCTTTTAATTTCTTTTTAAAAAAGGTCCTGAACATTTTATACAGCCTAAAGGATGAACTCATGTAATTTGAGATAAAGCATCAGGTGTCTCAGCTGTATTATTACATGTATATGAACCTTACATAATCATGCTGTGATGTCTGTTATTCTGAGAGAGAAGACATTCACCTGGGTTAGGGGGTCCCTTCCTAAGACTTTGCAGAAGGTTTATAAGTTGGGTGGCTAACTAGTGACGTTTCCCCGGTGTGGGATCATTAAAGTCTATCATATCTTATCTTATTAATGGTTAATAAAGTATCTATTAAAGCTATATCACTATAATCTATTGACAATGAGGTTGTCTGGTTGTGAAAAATCGCTCTGGCTGGCATATATTATCTCCTAGCATAACAGTGTTTATTTTTAATTCATTGTGCAGGAATTATTCGGCTACTCACAGGACAAAATCCATTTATTAAGTGAGTTATTAACATAAACCCCTACCATTTCAGCCCCCTGCAAATTGCGGTCATGGGAGAATTCTTTATTATGATTTGCTGACAGATCTAATGATGTCTAATTCAAAACTGGGGAACCCATGACCTTTTATCAGTGGCTTAATCACTTTTTATCAAGTCTGCAGTAATAAATGTAAGTCATTATAAAGTGCCATGAGGTTCTCGCTTCCTAATGAACCATCGAGATGGATTAAATAGCTATCAAAAAGACAATAAAGTAATACTGGGCCAAGATGTGCAACAGGAAAAGAGAGTTCCAACCAAAAGTTGTCCTTATTAATGCTTATAACTGATTTATAAAGCATTCATGAACCTTTATAAAGCTTGACCTAAGAGGAAAAGTGTTTGTGAATGTTTCTTATTTTAAGTGATGATATATGCAGTGCAAAACTCAGATTTTCCAGCTTAATAAAACTCAACCAATTTCCCCTAAAAGGACCAAACTGTCTGTAAAAATCACATCAGCAGTCCAAAAAATACCCTGGAAATATTAACCATGACACTGTATCCTGGTGCCATTATAATGTGTGTGTGTTTGCGTGTGTGTCAAAGAGAGAGGGTGAAATGGAAAAGGGATCCTATTTGTTGCGTGCAGTTGTGGCCCATATTTGGCCCTTCAGTTATTGAGTATTGCTTATCTGTCTGACATAAATCGGAGCAGCGTGGTAAAACCTTTTAAATGACAGCGTCCTTCATTACATAACGTGACGGCTAAAACGTCAGCAATGCACGCACACACTGGAGATGAACTGCAAACGTAGTCAGACGTATAGATCAGTATGCATGTCGTGTTGAAGCCAAATGAAAACCTTGTATCTCCGGATCAAAACATAATGATTTTAGCTTGTAGAAGAATCATTTTAGACGTTATACCACATCTGTTTGAGCATATACCATGACAAGCTTTATCTAATATGTTGTTATATTTATGTAATAATTGGAGATACAAGGTTTTCCCTGTTGACAGCATCTGTGCTGGGACACGCAGATACATACATGCACACACACTCACATGAATGCGCTCACTTGCCCACATTTGCACGCACACACACTGAACCATGTGACCTCCGCTGCCACCATGTTGGTCCTCGGCCTCTCACACTTGTGTAAGGTGGACATTGTATTGCAGTGCATCTCGCCCGCCGGCTATCTGACCTCTCACTGTGGTGATCTGAACCGTGCTCACGCAGCCTAAATGCCACCACTATCATTCTTGTTGTTAATTGAACTATAAACGACTGTGTGTGTGTGCGTGTGTCTGAGTGTGTGTGTATGTGTGTAAAATCATGAAGGTCATCTGTGTTTGTTTACTCTCTGGGTGTAAGGCCAGCCCCTTTCCAGTTGAGGCTTTTCATTAGACGTGACATGTGTGACCTAAGGCGGCGCTCTCCGTTGTCTTTGTTGGCTGAGGATTAGTGCAGCATGCAAACGCACCAAACCTGTTTTGGTTATGAAGAAGATGAGGGTTCATGTATTAGAGAAGGTGTGTATGTGTGTGTGTGCAGGAGGAGGCTAATCTGAGAGGAGGATCACTTTGGATTTTAACTTTCAAAGCTGATTTGGGAGAACTGGTGGGATTTCAGAGTGTTAATCATCCTCTGCTCAGGGGTTTTGTCGAGACGAAGAAAGAGTTGGTGGGAAGGGAAGAATAAGAAATAGAAAAAGTGCAGGTGCATGGCAGAGTGCAGAAGTTGCCCTTTCAGCTTCTCCAACTCTGAAGTGGGTGGACGTATGTACATATGTACACATTTCACCTCATGAAGTGCATGCAAGTACATAAGGTTTTAGTTGCACGTACACTTTTGGACCAGGGATTTATGTCAGCAGGCTAATAACTAAATGAGCGTGCAGGCAGAGCAGTCCAGGAACGGTAAAGCTGTAATCTTGGTGAAATTTGTTTAATCGCAAGGAGGAGCGGTAATCTGTTGAGATGGGCTCACGTAGGGAGGGGTGTTTATGCAGCTGGAGTGTTTCTATTTCAGTGAGGTGCTACCCTGCAGGAAATATTAATCCTGGCTGTGCGTTATCCGCCGAATGAGTTTTGCGGCTCAGGTTAATGGGAGAGTCGATGTAGGTTTGGTGAGTGAG
This sequence comes from Argyrosomus regius, assembly GCA_946959425.1. NCBI lineage: Eukaryota > Metazoa > Chordata > Actinopteri > Sciaenidae > Argyrosomus > Argyrosomus regius. Next base: position 16,631,919 of record OX336900.1, read on the forward strand.
AGTGTCCACGTGGCCACTTTCTCAAAATGTAAAAAGAAAGTGCTAAAAAAAAAACATAAGTGAGGAAGGAGAAGAAGAAGAGACAAGTAAGGTGTGACAGTGACGGGAGATGAGGGCAGAGGGCTGGAGAAAAAAAGAGAAGAGAGGGCTGAATCAAGATGTGAGATCTGGCCCCTGCCTCAGCTCTTGGATGGATAATAGCTGGAGGAGGGAGCGGGGACAGAGGAGATGTGGATGGAGGCCAGCGAAGAGGACTTTAAGTAACATGAACATTGTAATTTGTGAGAAAGAGACTCAGCATGAGAGGAACAAATGGCATCACGTGTGATGGAGATTTGTGGAAGAAAACAAGATCAAAAACAAGAAGCTCAGAGAGATATAAAGAATTAGCTGCAGAGGGTTAGATAGTCTGGGATGAAAAGCAAGGAGATTTGAGCTCATGCTGTGCGCTGTGTGCTGTAATGATTTCCTGAGGCGAACAGATTGAACCCCCGGACCACATATTGAACCCAACTGCAGCATGAGTGTGTGTTTACATGTGTGTGTTGCACGCTTGCATGTGTATTAGGAGACAGAGAGCGATAAAGTTTACAACAGAAGAACCAAACTGCAAACGCTGAATGTCTTCTCTAAGGTTGTGTGTTCAATAAAGTTGGAAATAATCAGTTAAAGGGGACAAAATTCAATGCAAATTATTAAGTGTAAGACATGTTTTGACTCGTCGTAAAACCTTGCACACGTCCATGGGTTCAGACTTCGTTCTGCTTTACACCTACATTACATCTAATGCAGCAAAAACAGTTTGGTCGATATTTCTTTTTTCAGCTTTTTTGTTTATTTCAAATATAAGTCATGCTTACAAGCAAAGCAAATGGTACACAAGGGGTGAAATACAAAACATATGAAAAATAATATGGAAATGGGAGAAACAAAGAAACAAAAACAAAAAATGAAAACAAAGAAAAATGCAAAATTAGAAGAATATTTAAAAAAAATATGAGCAAAATCAAAATAAGGGTGCATATATAGGAGTGTACATACCCATGACATATAGGCTTGTACCTTACAGGTATGATCTCATCCACAACATGCATACTGATCAGTGACTCATTACATTACACTACATTACAGTGCTTTACACTTATCTTAATAGCACGTTAAGATCAACTTTTCCTCTCAGTTATTTGCTCCTCTTTCTCTCTGACCCTTCAGATACACGATATACGTCAGTATAAAATTCGTCAGACATTCCACGTTACACCTCCAAGACAAAGTGATCAACTTCTGCTATAAAAGGTTTTGCTAGGTTGGGGATGAGCAGGTCAAACGTGGTTATGTGTTGTTAGAAAGGGCTTAGAGATGAATTTGTTCACGTGCAAGCAAACACACACACACACACACACACACACATGCTCACATGTTAGTAAGCCTACAGATACCAGACATGTGACTCAAGTCATTTAGTTCAAGTCTCAACAAAGTCAAGTCGAGTCCTTGGGCAAGTCACGTCCCAATGTTTTTATTCTGGCAACTGGGTTGGTTAGTGATATCAATCGTTCAATCAAGCTCACTCCAGCTAGTTACAGAGTTGTGATTGTACTCAGACAACGTTAGCTAGTGTCAGCCCTCACAGAAGCTTCCTGATTCCAATGGGTCCTAAAAAGATTAACAAAGTTTGATGTTGTTTTTGGTGAGTACGTCTTGCATTGAACAGTTCGCCATCCAATCATGACAACGACAGCGTTACTTGTGATGTTAACATGGAGCACAGACAAGACATTTGAGTCATCATGTCTCGAGTCAAGTCATGCCATGAGTCCCAAGTCGAGTCTCAGGTCATTTTCTTTTTGTCAAGTCAGTGCAAGTCATCAAAATGGTGACTTGAGTCCACATCTCTGACAGATACACATTCAAAGCTGGAAGTTGTAAATTCCAAACTGGCAGGTTGTGCGTTAACATGTTGGCGAAACACAAAACTGCATCTTGAAAATTTGGGTTGAAGTCACAATTTCCAACTTTCCGACATCCCTGCAATGCATCACATCCACATGCAAATACACACACAAACATGCATTCAAACACACGCATACACACAGGAACTTCTATCCACCTCTGCGCTTAAATCTACGCTCTACGTCTTTTACATACAGACCCCTTCCACACATAAACACAGACACACCTTCATGCTCCTCACCTGGAGTTGAGGTCAGCGTGCCCCGTCCCCGCTCCTCCTCCTCCACTTCCTCCGCGGCTCTTCTCCAGGCCCAGTTTGGTAAAGATGCCCACCAGCACCATGATGGCCACCACGCCGCAGATGATGTAGACGATGAGGTGCGTGCGGTCCCGGTCCTGGTCTCCCTGGCCCTCGGTGATGGTGGCCACAGGCTTGCCGGTGTTGGCCCAGATGGGCGTGTCATAGTTGGAGCAGATTCTCTGGTCCAGCCGCTGCTGGCGGAACTGGCAGCAGAAGCGGTAGAAGCAGGTACCACAGCAGTATAGAAAGACACCGGCGTTGCAGTTGAAAGGCGGATCCCATTGGCCCATCACGTCGTAGTAACCCTGGCAACGTGTCCCACCAACTGGAGGGACGTCCTCGTCATCGTTGTCTCCACCGCTGGTGGGAGTGGACAGGCCTGTCTCTGCAGGAGTGTTCTGAGTGGTCTCCACATAGCCGGGAGTCGTCTGGTTGGCGAGCGTGGTGGGGACAATGAATGGGTCACCTTCGTTTACAGTCACCGTGGTGACGGAAGGGTCCTGGGTGAGGGCAGGTTGAGTTATAAGGAAGGAGAGGAGAAAGAAGAGGAAAAGGTGGCAGGAGGAATGGTTGGAGGCTGCCATGCTGCTGAGAGCCCTTCTGTCCAACGTCTCACCTGCAGGCTTTGGACAGGAAACAGAAAGTTTGTGTTAAAGTTTGTGGCAGAAGAATGAAAAATACTTGTAGATGCCTTTATTTTACTATTTCAAACTTTATTAAAAGGCAGAAGTTAATGTAATGACGAGGTCTCAACAAACAGCCATCACGAGGTTTGGTTTTGGAGATGTAACGCTGCTACAAATGAGAACAAACAGACAGATTTGCGGCATGTTCCTGTAAAACTCATTGATTTTAGCTAGACTGATTAAACACATGATGTATCTATTGATCTTACATGCTTATGGAATCAATGAAAAGAGGGTAGAGGACGTGTTAAACAGGTCAGTCAGAGTCATTATTAGAGACATACAGTGAGACATGATCGATATCCAACTTTTTAGGTTCAAAAGAGCAACTGACTGCAAATGAAATGTTCAGAATGAGCTGTCCTACTGAGAGACGATTGTGAGGAGATTAATGCTCTTCAAGCGGCACTTGATACATTCAATCCTGAAATTCAGCATCAAAAATAGCACATCTTTACTTTCAAAATAAGAGATCCCATTTTTATGTCTTTTAAAATAGTGACATGAAGCACAACAAAACAAACAAAACTCATTGAGAATATCTTTACAGCGCTCTCACCTTTTTTTTTCTCTTTACAATGTGCACACAGTCGACCTTTCCTCTGCGATTCTTCCCACAAAGTTCAAGGGCTAATAATTCCCTCTAGAAATATCCACAAACTTTACTCAGCAGCATTTTCCCCCCCGAGTGTCCCCGCAGAGTTTTCTCTCTTCCTCATGTGTTCTCCATCGTCAGCTGGAGGCTCGATCCGGGGGATTGAACAAAAACAAAACGACACACGATCCTCTTATCCTCTGTGCCCTCTTTTCTCCTCCTGTAGCACCTCTTCTTCTTTTTCTTCTTCTTCTTCTTCTTCTCTTGTTCTTCTTCAAGCGTTGCTCACTCTGTGCTGGCAGGTGTAAGTCCAGACCGGTCCAGGACTGTTAGTAGGATATTCTGCTGCCAAGACCCCTGTGTGCTGTATGGTGTGTGTGTGCATATGTGTGTGTGTGTATATGAAAGAAATTCAATGTGTGAAATTGCACTGAGCGCTGCAACAGTTCAGGAACCAAATGAGATCTCCTCCCCTGTTTACCTCTCCTCAGTGCCAGATAGACAGAGAGAGAGAGAGGGAGAGAGAGAGAGGGGAGAGAGGAGAGAGGGTTAGAGTGTGTGTGTACATATGTGTGTATGTGCGTGAGGGGGGGGGGGGTTGTATCCAGCTGCATCTCCCATCATCCCCAGAGGAAAAAAGCCTGGGAGGAGAGAGGAGAGGAGGGAGGGGAGAGATGGGGAAAAAAATAAAAAGACGAGGGAGAAAATGTGGACTGTAATTGAGTGAGCCGAGTCACTTTTTTTTAATCAAGTTTGTTTGTGTCTTTCTTTCTCTGTTTCCATCCCTGTTTGTGTGTGTGTGTGTGTGTGTGTGTGTGTGTGTGTGTGTGTGGGTGGGTGTGGGTGATACTGTATGTCAAACGTGTTTGCATGGCAGACGGAGGACAGTCAACATCTGTTGCGGTCACTCCTGTTCATCATCTACTTATTGCTCTCCTCGTCACCGTCTGTCTCCAGCTTTGCCTGCATCCTGCCTTACCACACACACACACACACACACACACACACACACACACACATGCATCATCACACGACTCTCCCCCCGCCCACGCCCTCACTCTCCCACTTCGCCATCCTTTCTTCTCCCGTCTCTTAGCGTTTCTTCCCTGCCCTCCCCTCACGCCTTGGGCATAGATAACACACTTGTTTGCAGGATTTCTCTGTGTTGAGTGTGTGCATATGTGTGTGTGTTGGTGTGTGTTAGTGTGTGTGTGTGTGTGTGTGTGTGTGTGTTGTGAGCATCTGTTTGCATCATAAAGATTCAGGATTCAGCAGGGTCCAACTCCAGCTTCGCCTTTTCTATTGTTTGAATCTCAACCTGTGCAGGAGATGCCAAAACTGGCAGCTGAGTCTGGCACACACTCCTGAAGACTGCAGCCCATGGAGACACACACATGCACACACACACACACTAGACCCACACAGACAAAAATTAGTACACATGCATATGGAAAAAACTTACAAAGTGCAGATAAACACCTGCTTATCTGCGCATAGACCTCACAAACACACACACAGATGCCTCTGCTGAGGCCAATTATACGAGCTTCTCTCAAAGTAAAAGTACCACATGTACAATTTTAAATGGAATTATAAGCCAGATTGACAAGGGGCTTTTTGTTTTGCTCTCCGTTAATCGCCTCTCCCAAAATCCCCTCCTTTATGTAGTGTCATTCCGGAGCAAACTCAACGCTTCCTCCACTTTCCTCTGATTTTCAGTCGACTGCGTGCTGGATATCAGTGAACGAGAGAGAGAGACAGGACGAGGGGAAAGTGTAATGGAGAGAATGAAAAGAAGAGAGTAAATGTAGGGCAGTGGGGAGGAGGCCGACAAGAAAGGAAAGAAAGGAAGGAAATGGGGGAGGGAGAGGTGGGACAGTGGAGGAGAAACGATTGGCTGAGGACCAAAGATGAGAGAGGAGAGGCGCACAAAGAGAGAGAGATGGGTTTAGAGTAAGACGTAGGAGGAGGGAGGAAGAGAGTGAGTGAGGGGAGAGTTTTGGGATGAGGATGTGGGGAGCAGAGAGGCGACAGGTAGAGGATGGAGGAAGGAAGGAGGAGATGGTCAGAAAGTGTGGAGAAACTGTTGATGTGGGCAGAAGTGGTGAAAGGAAGAGCAAATAAAAGACATTATTCATGTATTTATTTATTTATTTACTTACAGGATTTAGGTTTTGTTAAGTTATGCTGATGAGACTCTTTATGACGTGAAATGAAGTGTACAACTTATTTTTGGAGGAGGGCTGACATCACAGCTTACACGTCAGTATAGAATATGAAAGTCTTGCTGTGATCTGTGCTTGTGCTGATGAGATGTACTGTATGTCTCTCGCCGTGTCTCAGTTCACGTACTTACACACTTTACACTTGCTATTTTGAGTACATAAGTGTTGTTCACACTGTCAATTATAGCAAAATGCAGTGTACTGTGAGGACCCAGATGGTGCACTCATAATCGTCAAAAAGTTGAGTGTGGAACGCTGGACACCATTTTGGCTACATAGTGGAAAGGGAGGGACCACCGGCATTGTGAAAATGGCGGCCGAGGAAGCTGTTGGAGCTGAAGCAGTTACGGTGAATACTGAAATATATAAATGTAAGTTGCAAGCCTCATTTCCGGTTAGTGCAACAACAGCCGTACTCAAATTGAGAGAATGCTACCCTGCTGAAATTAGTTGACTAAACCAGGAAGTACATAGTGTACTACATAGAAGTATACTTGGGTGCTAAGTATCCAAACTGAGACACAGCATCTGACGTTCTCGTGACATTCTTTGTCGACAATGGACAATTCTATTTATGATGGTTTGGTTTGCTGGTTATGCTGTTAATGCTGTTATAAATTTGTGTCAAGCCAAATTCCAGATGATTAGCTTTAATAAAGAATAATTAAGAATATTTTATCCTGAACTTTAGCTTTGATACTTGCTTATTTAGTCATTTATTGTTATAGAGAAAGAAAAACAAGTTTTGGAGGGCCTCACACTTCTATGTTATGTCTCTCTGGAAGAAGTTTTGTAGTTGCATTAAATTACCTGTCAGAAAAGCAACATTTGGAAGTGTGCATATTTTCATGAAGTGCTCTGGCATTCCCTGGTGTGTGTATTCTATCACGTCAGGTGTGCTGATAGACAATTATGACTTCTGTATTTGTGTGTGTGTCTTCTGCCCTGACGAAGGTCTTTTGTGACCGAAAAGAGCTTGGAAACTAAATTGAGTGTCTGCAGAAGGGATGAGTGTGCAGATGCTCTGACTTCATTTCGTTTGCTTTATGTTTTGCGTACGACACCGTCTTGTTTTGTGGTTGTGTACAATAGCTCTGGAAATGTTCATAGTTTAAATGCACAAATTGCCTTCTCACTGTAAATAGGGGAAAAAAATGAAAATGTCGCTCTTGCATTCCTGTTTTTACAAACTTAGCACCTTCATGAAAATAGAGGTCAAGGTATCTAAATGAGAAAGCATGGTGTGTTTTGTGTAGCATTTAATAGAAACAGGAAAATGAATGTGATGATGTGTGTGTGTGTGTGTGTGTGTGTGTGTGTGTCAGTGTGTGTGTGTCAGTGCGGTTTAAATGCAGAGGGGGTGTTGTCACCACATGAATGATTCTAAATAATCCTGTTGAATTAATGTTCATCTTGAACTAGATTCACAGAGTGCCTGCGGTCTCTGATTTACCAGAGCAATGTTGCCCCCTTCATTAGGAGACACTTTGAATATCCCGAACGTGTTGAATATTTAATTTAATGACTTCACAGCTTCTATGAATATTCATATTTTGTCTTTGTGTGCCGATAACTGTTAACCAGGAAAATCTTGATCCTAACACACATGTTCACGTTAGCCACTGGTGGCGTACTTTGCAGATTGTGGTCCGTTTTGTTCAAACAGAGTTTGACGGCAGATGAAATGTCATCACACATCAGTAGATATCAGGCGTTGGTTTCAGTCTCTAAAAAACAATTTATTTCTACACATAGAGAGAAAATCACTAAAGAAGGGGCAATGCAGACTTGCAGCATGTTATTAATCTGTCCCCCTGGTACTTCTGCCTCACGATCAGTTGTGAGAAGTAAGTAACGCTTTACGGCACTAAGTCACACACCTCCAACTAATTCACTGAAACTGGATCATATTTTATGGATAAAATGTCCCGCTGATGTCCTCTGACTCCTCTCCCTCAACGCTCTGTGGTTTACAGAGTTTCCTGATGGACAGTAAAGTAAACTGTTGCAAACTGTAGCTGCTGTTAGCTAATGTTAGCTCAGTTTGCTAGCTGGGCTTCTCCTGCTAACCTTAAATAATATCAGTTACTAAAAGCATTCTGGGAGTTGTAGTTAATCACCAACTGAGGTTAGAATAGATAAGGAAGGTTGAGAGAAACTAGGTCCAACAAGTATATCAACAATAACAAAGTATAGTAAACTAAAGTAGTTTCACAAAAAGATTCAAAACTGGGAAAATTGACCTGTAAGTTATAATTAATAATGCAACTTTTATATTCTTCATTTTAATAGAAGCTCAAACACATGTAGCCACACAGATGTGATTTGCATCTAAAGGAGATGATGCAGATAACCACAGTCATTTCCATGCGTCTTATTAATTCAGATATGAGAGCTGAGCAGACATAAAACAGAAGTACAGCAGGCAGAGAGAAAATCTGAAAGCATTTTCAGAGGACGTGTCTTACTTTAACTAAAACTTGATGATTCTAAATTGGTGCTTTCGAATGCCGGGTCGTGTCTTGGATGATGTGTGTAGCAGAACATTTTCAATGTGAGTGTGTGAGAGTGTGAGTACTCCACTTGAAACTGAAGAGCCGTGCAGGGCTGTGATCAGAGGGAAGCCCCTTAATGAGTTGATCCAGGCGAGGCTTTGATGCTGCTCCTCTCAGGGGATCCTGGGAAATAAAGGGAGGTGGGGGGTGACCTTTAAACTTTTACAATCATTAGATAAGCTTACGCTGCAGGGCTACGTTACAGAAAGTCCAGAGATAACCAATGTGTGTTTGGGAAATCCCATTGCTACAAAAAAGGTACGCAGCTTAGAAAACATAAAACATTAAAACATTTTACAAATGGCACTTAAAAAAAATACTTGACAGCTATCACCGTCTGTCATGGGCGAACTTCAACCAATCAGATCGATGAGCCACATTATGTTCATCAAATTCTTACTGAAGCCAGGCAGAAGGAGATCGAAAACATCTTTTCTATTAAGAAAAGCCTTCAGTGCCATTCTTTCCACTTTGTTTCTTTCAATGAATATATGATATAACTGATGCTAGCAGCATCTGCTAACCTCTTTAGCAGCTGCCATTGTTTTCGAGCAAACAGTCAGTTCTCACACGCATCGTCACACACACACCTAGGGTTAAACCATGCTTATAGCTCATGCTGTATCTACTAATAGTTCCACACAGGATGCTGATTGGTCTGTAACCACTGTGTTCGGACCATAGACAGTATAAAACATGGTTGTCGTATCTGTGACGTCACCAACAGGTTTCTGAAGAGCCGCTGTGGTAGCTCTGGTTCAGCTCTTGGTTTCACATTACAGCCACAGAGGTTTCCGCTTGGTTTGGACACAAGCTCATAGCTTGAAGCCTGGTAAGATGGATTCGTGTGATTTCACAATCTTGCGAGTCCAGCTGCCAGGGAAGGATATAGTTGCGCCTCACTAAAGAGACAGTACTGTATCAGTGTCACTTGGGTTTAGCTACTGTCATAACCTTTTAGGAGACGAACTGCAGGTCTTGAGTCTATTGACAGTAAAGGGAGAAGTGAAAGTGAGCACACATTATGAGCGATTCTTTTGCCTCATAGTCAGTGAAGTAAATATTGGACTAATTTTTCACAAGCCACATATCTTCTGTAAATTCTCACACTAAAATAAAGTTTTTCAGACAAATCAGAAGAAAATAAACTTTGTTCAAGAATTGTTGCAGCCTCAGCAGCAACACACTCTTGCAATATCTGGCAACAGACATCTCTCTGTCAGTGCTGAATCATTGGACTGGTTTCACCAGAAATGATCTATAACAACTGAACTAAAACGTAAACAACTTTCTGACAACACAATATGCTTTCATCATCCACACAATGCTCACAACACTTTGGATCGAGTTCCAGGCATGGATTGGGGCCTAAAAAACAGTCGACACTATCAGTTAGCTTGCTAGTCCTTGTATTATAAATAATTCAGACTGCTCAGTGAGAAAAGAGTTGGATACTGTACCACCAAGGATGCCAGTCTTACATGCCAGCCTCACATCAGTGAGTGTTGTGGCCCCGAGTGCTTGCTGTTGTTTTGTGCTGTGTCTTGTCACAGGTCACCCGTGTGTGTCTGTGACCGTCTCAGGGCTGTCGTTGTACCTGGCATTTATTTGTCATTGCATGAGTGACGATTGTGCATCCAGACATTTACAGGTGACTAACACAGTATGACTAACACAACATGAAGATCAGAGGTTATTCAGAGAGTTAGCTGACTTCATGCACCGTAAATTGATCTACCTGGGCCAGTGAATTCTTATTCCTATGCACTTTTGCAGATGCAGTTATCATAAAAGTTCTATTTTTAACAAGTCTGATGGCTGCACTGAGGCTCGACAACAGTTAAACAAAATACATGGGAAAACTTGCAGTACTATATACTGTTGATGACGTGGAAGTTTTTTTAAGACAGATATTGTTAAATTAATAACATGGTTCTTATCATATTTTTATCTAATGACAAAATGTTTCTGGGATCCTGTATATGCAGCAAATATTGAGCGACTTAAGTCAGATTTTGCAACGACAAACAGCAACAAGGACGATCATAGAGGCAATAGTGTTAGAGAACGAGTAACGTACTGTCTACAGACTCACACACACACAAACCGGGTTGCATTAGCGTCTCTTGACAGATGTATCTCTCAGCTGGTCTGACAGGGTGCAGGGCTTTGGGTCAGACGATTATAAGGTCAGCTCCTCCGGGACAAACAAACTGACAGCACACTTCAAACAGGAAGCTGATAGATCACAAACATCAGCCCATCGATCTCTGCTTATAGAGCGTAATGTCATGCAATCGCATCATCACAGCTGCTCTGTGTGTGCATGCCTGTGTAGTGTGTGTGGACTAATGTATTCAACTGTACAAAGAGCGTGTGTGACTGTCCTGGGAGATACATTTGCATGTTTTTACAGTATATCGACCGATGGGTTTAAATGTATGGAAACGTAAACACAGTGGAGATGATATGTAGCCTCTGTTGACACATAAATCCTGATGAATCTCAGTGTTGAAATGTAAAAACACAGACAATGTCAGTCGCAGCTCGCGTTTGAATTATCTATCTGTGTTAAATAGATATATGTTGTAATATTTAGTGAATTTTGTGCATAGTAAGAAAGAAGTCAGAGGGCTTATTTCACTCCTCAGTACTCCAGTGTTAGTATTCTAACGGACTCAGTCTGATAAAGCCTTGCCCTGCTCGTGCGAGGGCCTTTTAATGAATACCAATTACATTTGTTAATTCAGGCAATGCTTTATCTGCAGTTATATGGTCACACCACAGTCTGTGTTTCTTTTAGAGTGCAGCCTGTGTGTGTGTGTGTGTGTGTGTGCTCTCTCATTTGTTCAGGTCTCATTGGGCCACATTCTAATATAAAGAGTTTATACTCCAGGGAGCTGGAAAAGGTAATTACAAATTACCTTGTGAGACGTTAGAGGAGAAGCCCCGGAGGGAGGGGGGGGGGGGGTCATCTTCACATGATATTTGTGTAACGATGTGTATGCCTGTATTCACATGTACAGAATCAAGCTCTCTTATCTCTCTCACATAAATGCTTGATTTCGAAGGCGCCAGCTGTCAATTCTTCTGTCTCTTGTGTGTGTGCGTGTATGGTAAGCGTGCGCATGTGTGTGTGTGTGTGTTCACCCTGTCAGGCCACATTGTGTGTTCACAGCACACGGCTAATGAGTGAGTCTGATGTTTCTGATGCTGCAGGACTGAACCTGTTTGACGCCCCATCCACACAACAACGCAGCAGTGGATCTGACAGACTGACACAATGTTTAGAGTCAAAGACATTTAGCGCTGCACATGTTTTGACCGCAGTAAAATGTTGCTGACTTCACAGCTCTCCTTGGGGTGGTGGACTTTGATTTGTTGATATGAGATGTGACGTTGGGAAATGTTTGCTCCATTCGACTCCATTCGATTTAGAATAACCTAAATCTCTCCCTCTGTTGCTGTCGGCTCCTCTCCTGCATTAACACAGCACAGTACATATAAGGTCATACGTCGGCTGCTGCTTTAATAAGGGAACTTGAGGTGACACATTGCTTTATGGTCATTAGGCACCAAAAGGTGGTCATTGTGGGATTCTCAGTTCCTGTATTTATTGTGCGTGTATCACATTTGTTGGAGCTCCATTAGGAAAGTTCTAAAAGTGCAATGTGTAAGAATTTAAAGGGATTGTTCAGGGTTTTTTGATTTGGGATGAGCTTGCTGCTGCTAGTTAAGCAGACAGAAGTCAAAGCATGGCTGTATCATAGTGAGGAGCGTCTCACTGCTTTACCTTGTTGTCAGATGCACAGTATGCTGTGCATGCCACATCTGGGCTTAGGCGTAGGAATGCATTATCAAGATAAAAAGTTATTCTCTAAACTTAACTAGCCTGCCAGTCAACCCGGCAGATGGCTACCCACCAATGCGCCAGGTTCTGCTCAAGGTTTCTGCCTCTTGAAAGGACGTTTTTTCTGCTATTATCAGACACGGGATATGAATCGGTCCAGCGTGACCTTTAAGTTGAGGGTTACCCAGCTCCATATTGATCACTGGGTGGCTTATATGTCTGTCACTTGTTGGTTAATACCAGGAAGAATGAGCACAATGGCTGCACGCATAATCCATACAACAACAGTGACATTGATTGTTTTACCCTGGTATTGAAGTAAAGGTTGGTGCATATAAACTGCATCCTGTTTGACTGGGATGAACTCAAATCTTCATTTTTGGAAAACATAGTTGGAATATGACAATGTTTGTGCCACAATACTGAGGTTTGTTGAAACCAGTCCAACTGAAATTTGGAGTTCTTGCCATATGAAGAATACTAAACTGTTCAATGGTGGCCTCAGGATTTCCACAAGGCTTTCCCTTACGTTTTCCTCTACATTCCCTGAAAGATAAAAAAAAGTTGTGGACATTGCGACAGAGAGACAGCAACATTATTACAGCCGGTTAGGTGAATGATTTGTAATGTTCCACTGACTGTTTGGCTCCACTCAGTCAGCCAATTAGGAAAGCAAAGACAAAGAGGGCAGCAGAGCCCAGAGGGCCTGAATCAGAGCACAGGACTACCACCCACCACATCCCCTGACACACACACACACACACACACACACACACACACACACACACACACACACACACACACACACACACACACACACACACACACTATTATTGTATGCTATTTGGAAGTACAAAGAGTACAAAAGGAAAGGAAAGGAAAGGAAAGGAAATGAAGAGTCTCATTCTGGATGATTTAGACACAAGGAAAGCAAAGAGTGTAACGGTATTGTCTCCAATCAGTGGACGGTGTGTGTGCATGTGTGTGTGTCTTTCCACACAGCTCCCTCTGGGCCTCCCTGTCAGCGGTGACCTTTACCAAATCAAAGGAGATGCAAATATCCAGCTTCATTTGGGCCTATTACAACTCCACACACAGTGGCTTATAGGAGTGAATGAGCTCTGTGCAGACACCCAGTGAGAATAGCTGTCAGTCTTCTCGGCCGGCTTTGATTAGTAATTTGAAGGGCCTCTCTCCGGCCCCGACTCTCCTCAACAGATACAAATCAGCTCTGACGCTGCCTCGTCCATTAGTGGCATCATTTCTAGAGAGAATTAATGAATCTCATTTCCCGACAGGCTTCTTTCTCCCCCTTTGCAGCTTTCACACCCATGTCCTTTTGTTATCGTGTTGGCTATGGTTTCAGCAAAAGCACACGTCAGTTAACTGCATAATAATTTTGCTGTATATATACTGTAATGAGTGAACATGTGACTTTAAAGGTGCTGTGCATTTTTAGTCATGTTAAAACATAACCAAAACTTTCACACAAGTTTAGTTAAGTTACCTGGAAGAGTACTGAATATAGGCCATAATCACAATCACCAGTGCTAGAGATAAAAGTATTGCCTTACCATAAATCTACATATTGAGTCCTATTATCAACATAAATTTACATAAACACTCTTTGTTACCATGTATATGCATAACAACACCCTTCACTGACTTTGACTGGGTACAATGCATTTTTTTGTGTTTCCTGAACAGTCGACGTTCATTTTACTGAATCATGCAACACAAGAAATGACAGCACCTGCAAGAGAAGTGTTTTTAATGAACAATGTCAGATTTCAGGTTTCACACCATCCTGGTGCGTGTAGTTCTTCTACATCATGCTACTTGTTCCTGTTGAAATGTCTCTGTTAGCCACGGTGCTAAGACTTGCACTGTACTGGTTAGTTTTCATTTTTAAATTTTAACCAACATTCATATATGTTTTAAACACTACAGTGTTTTGAGTTAAACACAAATATTAGCATGCTAACATGCTCACTGTAATAATGTTACATGCTGATGTTTAGCAGGTATAATGCTTGATTTCATGTTTAAGGTTGGCGTTTGGTTCCATATTTTATAATGTCTGTAGATTTTATGGTGAAAAACTGTCAAAGCATGACAGTAAACGACTATAACAATGTATTACTGTAAAATTAACAGTCTCTAATTTAAAATACTACTTTATTCCGTATAAATTCGCTTAAAATGGCCTATAAATAAAGGTTTTGAAATATTCCATGGCACATTTTACGGTCTTTTACTGTTATGGTCTGGCAGTTTTTCACTATAAGTATCTACATACACTTTTTACAGTGTAGAGCCATGCTACTAGTGTGGATGAAGATGAAGACGGGGCAGATAGATAAATGTATCATCAACAAAGACAAAATACATCTGAACAGAATGACCCAGTGCTCATTGATTGATCGATGGACAGATCACAAGAAGGAAAGACGTAACACAGACTTTGGTTTTCCTTCTCTTACATTTTCTCTGCTGATGTAAGAACCTCTTTTTCTGACTTAAACTCTGCTTGAGTTCCTGTGTTTCCCCACATGGATCAACAGAAGTTTAATTTTGACTGTCAGAGGGAACAGCCTCAACCTTACAACAAGAGACATAAAATCCATTGATGAAGTCAAGACATCGATTTCTACTCAGCCAAAGACTTTTCTAACCTGTAGCTGTAAAAGGTCAAGGTGTCAGTGCTCCACATTACATCAACCAATCACAGAGGTTCTTTTAGATGGAGCGGATAAATGTTGTTTTACATTAAGACAGCACAGACGAGGCAGTATGTGTGTCAGAGATGGACATTTTTTGGTTTGATGTGATGGTGCAGCCATGAAAAAATGAACTGCATGAATGAATCTTGATTTAGAAGCAGCAACCTTAAAAGTTTCAGAAAACTCCAGCAGAGAGATTTTCTGTTTCTGTCAGAAAACATAACCAGCGCAAACATATTCTCAAACAGTGTGTACAAAAACATTAATCTCATACAAGGAGAAGAGTTGTATTGTAGCAGATTTAGCTACTAACTATTTTCCATCTGCAGTCCCCAAACAGGTAAACATGAACACTAATACAACAAATGCAGTTAGTACAATAAATATTAGACACTACATTCATTACTGAATGGATGCTGTATTTCAAAAAGTTCAAAAAACCTGGTTACTGTAAAAATAATTTAATACATGCAGCAGACCACCCTGTGAGCCCACCACCTGCCGGGATAGGCACAGGGATCAGGTGCTTTGCAAACTACACTGGGGTGGTTGGGATGAGAGTCAGCACCTCCAAGTCTGTGGCCATAAAAAACAGTAGAAAGCTCCCTCAGGTTTAGGAGTGAGTTGCTGGCCCAAGCGAAGGAGTTTTAGTATCTCAGGCTCTTGTTCATGAGTGATGGAAAAATGGAGCGCGAGGTGGACCGGCAGATTGGTGCATTGCCTGCAGAGCTTGTGCTATGAAATGATTACTTCTCAGTCGATATGAACAGAAGTAATGATTACAGTTTACTTTCATTTTTTTCTCCATAAAATAAGAAGCCTGGCCATTGAGACTGCATTCACACAATATGTGCCGGTTCTTGACACGCTGTGTTTTGTATTCTATTCACCGACTTTTTCATTTGCCTCCATCATCAGAAACTCATTCTGGAAGAACTGCGTTTTGCTGCTGTAAAGTAATCACATAGATTTTCCCTCAATATCTGATTCACTATATAAAACAGAGGCCAACAGAGGCTGAACGCAGGTCGCCTCTTTGACTCAAAAATGATACAAATGAGTCAAGATGAATCTAGTTTAATACTCTACTTATGACATCTGTAAATCAAAGATGGTACATGTTCATCTTTGCATTCACCACCTCACTGGAACAAGGACAAACTCTTCCTGACTGTGTATCAGGCTTCCTATAGACACTAATGTACCGCCTTGTCATGTACATTTGCAATGCTAAGCAGCAGCCAGGTGAGTGGCAGTCACAGTAGTTGATTTTAATAGGGAGCTGCTATTTCGGTAAGTCCTCCAGCAGGCTTCTTTCTCTGGAGTTAATCACACTGAACAACACACCACAGTGCTGCAGCTCCTCTCTCCTCTTCTCCGGGGTCTCCACTGGCTCTCCCTTTCTTTTTTTTACTCGGCTCTCGTCTTCTCCTTCCCTCACTCTCCCCGGCTGCAATATGTTTTTATTTATATCTATATCTGTATTGCCTTTCCCTCATCTCACATACACCTCTCACTCCTCTGCTTTTTTCACCTTTCTGAGTTAATCACCCGGAGTCTCTCAGGGACGGACAGGATGCGTTCTTATAATATATCCATTACCCATCATCACTCCCAGGCCACCAATCCAGTTTCACCCAGACCTGTGTCTTTTTAAAGGACCACCTCTCCTCCATGTATCCTGAAACAATCACTTCTACACACAAAACTAAACTGTCTTTTTTTTCCGCCGGGTGCTTTTACGTGGGGTCATTCGCAATAATCGCCTCTTTTTAATTTGAAAGGCTGGGGTGAGAGAGAGAGAGAGAGAGAGAGAGAGAGGGAATGACATGCAGCAAAGTTCCACAGGTCTGAATCGATCCCTGGGCTGCTGCGGCAAAGACTGAGCCTTTGTACATGGGGCGCATGCTATATCAGGTAAACTACGAGACTTTATGGTTTTGCCCATCCTTTTTTAGGTTCTTTTCTTGGCATGTGTGTCTTTATTTGACATTTGATGGTGACGAGGCTGACAGGAAACAAGTGGGGCGTGGATGAAATAAACATCCCTGACCAGTCTCAAACTGCTTTGATTATAGTGGCACCACCTGGTCGTACCTCATTGCACAGGAAAACGACAGCAAGTAAGTTAAACCAGGAAATCAGTCTGTAGACCGTTTTAGATGTTTATGAAGGACTGGTAATAACTTGACTAACCTGAAGGTTTGTTTGAAACTTGTTTGATCATCTTACTGTTGGTGTTTCTCAACCTGTTGGTTGGTTTTAGCGATGCTGCATTCTGAGATCTCAACAATTAACTTGAGTTGAACAACCCAAAACATTCTCACACCATGCTTTGGGCTGTTGTTCAAACTACATATTGTCCTTCTGTATTTTTTCTATGTGATATTCAGATGAAATGATCCCAGCAGGGAGCTCTTTGTAGGAACTTCTCAGCATCGAAGGCTTCCAAAGGGAAACACATGATGACAGGCGATCTTGTGAATTATTTTATATTACCTGCACTTTTACAATAATATAACACACAAATCCCTTGAAGACATTCCCTACTGTTACAGTATACCACAATCTCATTATTAGCAGCGTTCTAATTACTGTAACTGATTCCCAGTACAATCGGTCTGATCACGTCTCTGTTCTGTCGCTCTCATCAGGCATCTGAACTAATGCTTTCCCTCCAATTAAACAGAGCTCTGGGCTGTTTGGGCTGAACCAGTCAATTAATTGATGCTTCCATTGTGGTGAACCTACTTTCATGTTGTGCCATTCAGTATTATGTGCTGATCCCATATCAGATCAGAGACACAGTGTACTGCTGAACTAAATCATGATCTGGCAAACCTATTAGCTGTAATGAATTGACCAGGAGAGAAGCAAAAATAGAGCTTTTGTTAAGAAGGAACTTTTCAGGACAAACTGATCAATCCACTTGTTTCATATCCGTCTTATGACAATAGTTAGCTCCACTGGGCCGCAGGCTGCATGCCAAACTGTCTGATGCCTCTTGTATGCTAACGAAGAGCCATTGATCTAGAATGAAATTGACACTTCAGGTGATTGTGCCTAAGTTGACATTCATGCTTCATGGTTCAGAGTTAAATGTGGGGTTTTTTTCACACTCTTCTGCAGATCATGACTCACATGAAATACAATATTGCACGCTCCCTCCCCCCAAAAAACATAGAGAGGGTGCGGTGGCCACCTTTTTGGCAGTGCTGCCTCTTCCTCTTCCCGGCTAATCTAAAAATGGGCATAGATGTGGACCCGGGGTGAGCTGAATGAAGCCTGGTTGCTCAGACAAACCACCTGTAACTACACCCACCTGTCAATCAAAGTGGTCACACTGTTAATTATGATAACTTTAAGCCTTTATATAATTTGAACAGGTGAGTTATATAAAAATTCAGACTTAGTACAGTTGTAACAAATGGGGAAATTAGCTATAGAGACCAAAACTGTTTTTTTGTACCAGGCTGTAAACATGTTTATTTCTGCTGTGAAGTTGGACATTTTAACATGGGGGCTTCTGGAGTGTCTTGTTCTGGAGCCAGCCTCAAGTGGACATTTGAGGAACTGCAGTTTTTGGCACTTTGGCTTTATTTCACAGCCACGGAGGTTGCCACTTGGTTCAGAATAAAAACCTCTAAACTGGCAGGCCAACATGGGTGTATTGCGTAACTCTGCCTCACACAGTTTAGCTGCCCTAAGGTTATGTTAAAAGACCTCGATTACATAATAGTTGGTCAACTGTGAGTGCAGCTGCCCCTCCCTAAGGCCAGTATGATGCCACCCAGGTTGATGTCATGATTTCTTTCTCAGAACAAAAATGTATGTATGTACCTCACAAACACATCACACATTTCTGTCTCACTCTTAATGTTGTTTTTGCATCTCTTTATAGGAACAGGATGTAAGATAATTTGCAGAGCTCCTATCTTCTGCTCGACAACACAGATTGGTACTGGTATTCGTAGTCAACTTACTTACAAAGAATGAGTGTCTGTGTCAGTGTGTTCATACTTGACTTTAAAATCTTAAATAAAAATGTTGATCGAAATGACTGAAGATGTTCAAACAAGTTTAACACGGTGTGAGCAACAGATTGTAACAACAAGATATGATATGCTTAATTTTACATGTTTTGCAAAGACGGTCTTAAAGAGATTTGATTCAACTCTATGGTTAGCTTTGAGGCTGTCATGTCGTTGGTTTTATTGTACTGAAGCTGTTTTTGGCATTCCTCCCCCCTTACAGCCACACTATAAATTGTCAGCTGTGCCTAACAATTAATAGGAGACTGTAATTACTCTGAATTATACTCAGCGTATTTAGTTTGCAAGCTCAACCTGCCTGTTTTGTTTGTGACTCTCTCACTCTCTTTTTTGCCCACGTACTCTCTTGTCTTTCAAACAAACAGGTGTAGAACAAAACACTCCTGCTATTCTCTCGGCGTCCGCCTCCTTCTTTGCCTCCCAATATCTTCCCTGACCCCCTCCCCACCACCACCTCCACCCCTGCCCATGCAAATGTCAGCCTTCACATCCTCTGCTATCAAAGACCCCTCAATCGCAGCAGGATCTACCCAAACCTGACTGCTCCTCTCACATCATACAACTTCACACGACAACAGGAAAAAGATGCACGATGAGAAACATTTGCTCTCCCTGAAATGGAGTGGTTTAGTTGAACAAACGGTTATTAAAACATGCATGTTCAGCGCAATAATGGGTAACATGATGCACAAGAACATAATGATACAACAACAAAGACAGTAAAGATGGTGACTACATACAAAGATCCTGTTTGTGTGGTGGTATCACGGTAAGATAACGTCTTGAAAAGGGTGTGGAGTTTGCATGTTCTCCCTGCGTCTGCGTTGGTTCTCTCTGGGTACTCCAGCTTCTTCCAACAGTTCACAGACTAGCAGGTTCATTGATGACTCTGAATGACTCCCATTGGTGTCAATGTAAGTGTGCATGGTGGTTTGTCTCTATGTGTCAGCCCTGTGATGAAATGGTGACTTGTCTAGGGTGCACCCTGCCTCTCGCCCATTGTCAGCTGGAATTGTTTACAGCCCTCCGTGACCCTGATAAGGGTAAGCAGTTATGAAAAATGGATGGATGAGTTTAGCAAGTTCTCAAATATCAGAGTTTTTTCTTAGATGTCAAAGTTACAGAAAACTGTTGATTGAAAACATTATATGCATATTCAAAAGTGTAGTTATGATTATGTTCCTTTAGATAATCATTTAAATATTGCCCCTGGTGTCTTGTCATTACTGTGAAGTTGCAACCAGACTTCATGAAATCACTGCACACGGTTGTTTGCTAAGAAATGGTTACAGCATGTGAACCCCTCGTACAACATACGATGTAACACAACTTATCATTTTTAGATTTCTAATAAAAGGTTAATTACTAAGCTGTTGTCTCCTGTTTCCCGCCTTTATGCTAAGCTAAGCTAATCATGTCCTGAGTCTAGCTCATATCACGTGACAGTGGTATCAATCTTCTTATATGATTCACAGCAAGAAAGCAAATATTGTGTATGTATATATGTTTTCTCATCTATCTTTGAAAGTCTCCAAAGACGGCAAAGATGGCAGCCTTTCTGAGCATTTTCTTTCACTCATAAAAGGTTTTCTGAGCACGTGTGATTAAAAATCATGCGTGTCTGCTGGCTGCAGGGTGGCGGCCTCCTGTCAGTGGGATGTGGAATACAGAGGAGATCTTTAGCCCTCGTGGCATTGCGGCCCTTTGGAGCTCACTGTAGTTAATTAGTGGCATGGCCTCGGGACTTTTATCTGTTCTGTGTATGAGAGAGGGAGAGAGGGATGGTACTGATGCTGCAGTGGGGAGCTGCTGTGACCTGTGTGTGTGTGTGTGTGTGTGTGTGTGTGTGTGTGTGTGAAGTGAATCTGTAAGCGCGTACTGAGCTGATTGCATCTTTGCGTGCTGTGCATTGAATATTTGTGTGTGTGTTGGATGCAGTATGTATGTGTGTGTGTGTGAGAGAGAGAGAACTACTGAGGGCTCATCAGGGTCTTTGAGAGATGATGAGGGGCTGGCTGAGTGAAACTTGAAAGGATGGAAGAAGAAGGGAGTGAGCGAGTCGAACAGGGCATTAGAGCTCGATTCAGTCCAGTATCGCAAAGAAAAGAACGAGCGGCAGATGATGAAGAGGTCACTGTTCAAAACAAGAGCTCTGTAATTACCAACACGTCTCCCCTTCATTCTGGTCTGTGGGTAGAAATTAGTCTCTTTTCATGGAGGGATTTCACCCTGCAGAACTGCACTGGAGCGAAACGGTGCTACTAGAAAGACGCCCTCGTTGTTTGATTCCAACCCTGACATTTACCTCTCATGCTTTGAATCACGGACACCTTTTTCTGCTGTTTTTCTCGACTTAACTTTGAGGAAATAAGTGAAGATGACAACCTGGTTAAAAGTCAAAAGAAAATAAAAGAACATACTTGACAAAATACCTCCAGTATGTTTAGTATTTCACATCAGATCACCAGTATTAATATGATGTTTCATGAGGATTTATTCAAATGATTTAGCATTGTGGTCCTATAATACTGTCAGGCTCAAAATCAGTGCATTAGGACCAGAGAAATCATATATTTACTGTACACATTCTTCCTCCTTCCCACCAACAGTTCCTCGATGGCTGTGAAGCGAAGCCAACACCGAAGTGCCAAAACTGCAGTTCCCCGAACGGCCACTTGAGCCTGGCTACAGAACGAGTCAATCTCCATAAGCCCCCATGTTAAAATGTCCAACTTCACAGCAGAAATAAACACGTTTACAGCCTGGTACAAAAAACAGTTTTGGTCTCTATAGCTAATTTAACTGTCTATGAAAACTGTACTAAGGCTGAATTTTTATATAACTGACCCATTAAAATCATATTATGGCTTAAAGTGATGTATAATTAACAGTGTGCTCGCTTTAATTGACAGGTTGGTGCTGTTACAGATGACTTGTTTGAGGACCCAGGCATCTTTAAGCCTGCTTCAGATCCACCCATGATCCACGTCTTTGCCCATTTTTAGATTAATTGAGAGGCAGCAGAGGCAGGACTGCCAACATGGTGGCGGCCAGAGTCAACACATTCTGAACTTCAAAACAGCTCTCCAGAAACCTACGTCCATGTTTTATACAGTCAACGTTGGAGATCCAGGTGGGCTTTTTTGCTAAGAGGAAGTGTATTGTAAGTTTTTCTAGCGTTTTATTCATCTCACACTTTCTATTTGTGTAAGTTATTATATTTAAAAAAAAAAGATATAATCAGAGCGAAAGCTTCATGTGTCATGGAGGTGTTTTGCCTCATAGGGAGGGCATTGTAGTGTACAAACTCTTCATTTGTTGACTCTTATACAATCTATTTAGCAGCTCCTTGCTTAACAATAGATGGTGGCTGTTTTCTTTGCAATATATAATACATTATTTGGAGGCTGTCTCGCTTTATATAAAATGAGAAAAATATTCAGCATCCTTCCTCACCCCAATAATTTGTGTACAGTTCCCAAATTATAGAAATAATCTTCTTACCCTAAAGATGTTCTTTCAACATGACCTGATACTTTGTGAATACAGCTCGGCAAAGTGTCTCTTTTATTCTCTGAGTCAGAGCAAATGTGTGAAAATCTGACCAAAAAGCGGCAAACACTAATCTGTAGATGTGTTGAGCTGACAAGTGCAGGTGTAAAAAAAATACAAATGACCAAATAATGCAACACAACAGCAAAGAGTGAGGACGCTGTATATTGTAGGTGTCTAACAGTCAGCCACAAGATATTATTCTCTCCTTTTATACATAACAGAAGTATTTGAGCTGTATTATAACAGTATGGCTGTTGTATTTGGAGTTTTAGTTTACTTTAAGGCAGTCTGTAATTTTCCTTGAATGTGTTTTTGTCTGCAGTTCTACACTGCGCTACACATCTCAATCACATCCATTAGTGTGTGTAAATGGAGTCATTAACAGTGAACAGTGAGCGGAGAAGACACAAATGAAAAGTGTGTTGATACCAAAGTACCAAAGTGTTCGTGTGAATGAGCTTTCAAAATAAAATGTCTCTATTCAATTAAAGCTTTCTGGTGCTTCAGTACAAATTTGAGTTTTTTAAACTTTACTTTTTACTCCACCACATTCATTCGATAGCCGTAGTTACTTTACAAATTAATTACATCCTACAGTATAGTAACGGTCATAGGGGACATTTTCTTTATTATTTTTACATAATTGATTCATTTTCCTGATTATTGCTACATACCTTTACTTATATTTATTTTCAGTGTAGGACTTTTACTTGTAACATTATATTTTCACAGTGTGGTATTATACTTTTATTATATATATATTATACTTTGTCAATTCGTCATCAATCGTTAAGAAATCAAACTTCAGACTCTGAGTGTCCCAGACATTCGAACAGCTGGAAAGTCTTATTTTGGATAAAAATAGCAGAAAAAAAATGTGTGATGTTTTTTTGTAGTTTTTTTTTTTTTTTTTACACTTAACCTTAAACAGCTGGCACATAATCTCTGTCAAAGTTCACTGTCAGTCATCTCTCCTGTGTTTAGTTTATTTCTCCCACTTGTTGTCCAGATAGTTCAAACAGCTGATTTCTTTACAATGGCTCCCTCTAGTGTTCTTTCTATTTATCACCAGCCTCACTTAAACCAAAAAGTAACAGAGGATAACTAATAATAAATACTAAAGTAAGTAATCATTTAATTAAGCATGAGTATTGCTCAGATGTTGTGTTTTGTAAATAGTCTTCAGTCTCATGTGGGACACTTTGTGTTTCTGTTGTGACCATGTAAAAAAACCCCCCAAAAAACAGACATCCTTTGAGTTTTTATAGTATGTTTATTTTTTTTACTTTTTTCTTTAAAAAATGACAAGGTCCAAGTGTTTTGGAAGCCCCGCCCTCACCCTATGTTCCCCAGCCGGCTAGCTCGACTCTAAAGCAACCAGCAAAGAAAAATAGTCATATGGACAATTGATAATATACACCCCATATACAGCAATACATAGTGGTCTACCATAATGTTACCAATAATACGCAACCTCCAATGAGGCTTCAATTCAAACTGTTGCCACTGATATGGTTCATTCCAATAGCAACTGTCAACCAATGACGGTTGTGTTTTGACTAGCGCGGGTGGGTCTCAGGTTGCCACGGTGAGGCGACAAGGTCACCAACAGCTGCCTTTCTTTTCACGCCAACGACGGCTCAGCTGATCGACGTAACGCGCGGCGGCTTTCACTCGGCCTCGCCACACGGCGCTAAGATTCAGCTGTTGACCCCACCTTTAAACCAATCAGATTCAGCATAAGTGCAAAGTTTAGGAGGCACTGACACACACACACACACACACACACACACACACACACACACGCACACACACACACACTCTGCTATCTCAGGGAGCCCGTGTAAACGTCACTGACGATCCCTCCTCTGCTCTGATCTGTCAAACCGTTTCCAAGGGTTGAAATGTTGAATTACAGTGATCTAAAGCTGCTGGTTCACTTTAACCTGGATATAATGCAGGTCAGGACACAGGAAATGAACAGTCTGTTGTGTGGAGCCGCATAGAAATAAATCAATAGTTCAAGTCCTCTCTATGAATTTCATCTCTATGTTTCTTTCTCTTTGTAACAGCCAGTGAAAGACAGGGCAAACTGTGTAAATGTGTGTGTGTTTGATGTGCCAGTGACCCCCGCAGTGGTAGAGACAGCATAGAAAAGGTTTCTGTATGTGCATGAAATAAAGACGGAGCCTGTACACAGTGTGAGCCAGCGCGTGTCCATGTGTGTGTGTGCGGGGCTACAGGCACGACTCCCAGTGCAGCTGCAGGTCCGTGCTGTCCAGAAAATCGGTGGAGAAGACGCTCGGCGGAGTGTGCGGTGCCAGCGGGGCAAGGCTCGTGCCCCCGTCGCCGGCTCCCCCGCCACCTCCTCTCCCTCCTCCGCCGCTGCCGCCGCTCCCTCCGCTGGCGCTCCCCACCATGGAGATATCCAGCCAGTCCATGCTGTCCAGTGTGGGGTCGCCAAAGTCCAGCCCTGTGGAGTGCGGGGAGAAGCCCAGGTCGGACGTGTCCATTGGGGAGGGAGGGTGGTCCAGGATGCTGGGCGTGCTCAGCATTTGGCTGTGAAGGTCGTCGATCAGCGTCAGGCCGCCGTCGGGCTCCACGCCCAGCAGCGGGGCACCCGTGGTGCTCTCCAGGAAGTCTTCCAGACGTCCGCTGCCTGTGCAGGGCTCTCCCGCAGAAGGCTGAGGGGAGATGAGGGGCTCCGTAGGGGTGGGAGGGGAGAGGTGGAGGGGAGATGGGGGAGAAGACGGGGACGGTGGGTTAGAGTGGAGAGGGGCGAGGGAAGGGTCTGGGTTGGCCTTGAAGCCGGGGATTTCTGAAGGAGGAAAGAGAGATCATCAATACAGGAGACGACAGACTGATGACGTCTCTCTCGTTCGTGTCAGTAACAGTTTGTTTTTTTACCTCCGCTCTTGAGCAGGATGTCAAACAGGTCGTCCATCTGCTGACTGTTCATGCCGTTCTCCTGCTGACAGAGAAGATGATGTTATCAAACAGCTCCACTGACTCTACGACAGACAAACCTGTACTGAAACACAAACTGCAACTGAAAACAGCAGTTTTACCTCTTTCTACAGCAGTGCTTTCCAAACTTTTACAAACCCCAAAGCATTTTGTAACACTTCTGAGTCCATTATCTACTTCTTCTTTTACAAACTTAACCACAATTATTGTGTGGTGGACTCGTGAGCGTGAGAAAATACTGTTCCTGAACGCATCCTGTGCAGACATACTGTAGACAGAGCACCGAAGCTGCTGCTGCTCTGCTAACATGCTGCTCGTGCTACATCTCATGTGTAAACAAGGTGTTAGTCGCTTTCAGCATGCTTGTTGGCCAAAGAGGTGTGTTTGGTGTGAACATGTTTGAGTATAGAAATGTGCAGTGGAATAAATCTAGCAGCATCCTGTGCCTGTCCACAGCAGACACAACTGATCCAAAAGATTAAACAAACTGTTCTTAGTTTTGCATTCTGGTTTTACGCTCTTACATATCCTGTATGCAAATGAACAGGTTTTGGTGTTAGTCACTTTGAATCTACAGCACGGGAAAGTAGAAATGCTTTATGAAGTCTTAGCAGAGTGTTGTGGTTTGTGATTCTCACTTTCACTTGACTGACCTCCAGTCACCTTACACTCATGGATATCTCACATCTAAGTTTACAACCACTCTCTGGGGAATGTAGGAATAATGCTTACAGTAAGCAGAAGTCAAAGTAGAGAAGACAGACTGAGAAAAGTGCCAAACACCAAAAATACACAACATGAAAATTAGAAAGCAATAATTCCTGAAATACCCTGAACATTAGAGGATTTTCTCTGCAGACACAAATGGAAAACATATTCTCAGTCAAGCACAATCACATAGTAAATCCAACCACTGCCACCGCTCTGCCCGAAGTTTTCCAGCTGCTTTCTAACCTCAGTAACATGAGCGCACGGCTCAGCGTGAGAAATAAAGACGGAAAATGTCAGAGCAGACAGAAACAGAACAACACTACAGGAGAGATGGAAAAGAAAAGAAGTGCTTGGAGGACATACTTTGGAGCGCTGAGTAGAAAGGGAGGTGTTGGGTTTGGGAGAGGGAGGGGTGAACAGTGTGTGCCGGTCGTAAGGCGGACACACCTCCTCTCTCTGACCGGATGGAGTGATGGAATGAAAGGAAAAGAGGAGAAACAAGGAGAAAAAAATAGTTAATGAAGTTTACAACATGTGGAGAGGCCTGAGCAGTCCAGATGACACGATGAAGGGAGCAGAGGAGGAGGAAGAGAAGAAGAAGGAGGAGGAGGAGGAGGAGGAGGAGGAGGAGGAGCAGGAGGTGTTACCTTAAGAGACGAGAAGTTGCTTTGGCTTTCGCTGTCTGACATGTCGTCAAAGAAAGGCTGCAGATTGGGCGGAGCGGTGACTGACTGGCTGGGTTGTGGCACACCATTGGTGTCCAGATGCAGCGCTGCCTTCTGTCCCTGAGTGAAGAGATTGAAGACATATTTAGATGATCAATACTTAGTTTTGATTGGCTGGTTAAGTCTGAATAATATATGTTGTACTTTTCACTTCAGTCGACAGTCTGTTTGATTTAAATGAGTATAAACTGTGTAAGTGGCGACACCCTGTGGCAGAAAGATGTTACTGCTTGAAAGATCCTGCTGAACTACAGTCTGCTATGCAAGATTTTAACCCTACATACACACACACACTCAGAGCAATTAGGGGTTCAATTTAGGGTCTGCATCTTGCTCAAGGACACTTCAAAATGTAAACAAACAATGACTGGGATCAAGCTACCAACCATCTGCTCTGCATCTGAGTTTTTTTAGGTGAAAATGATGAAGATTTAGTAACTGAGGCTTCCCTTGCAGGTCATTCTAACTAGAGTCTGCTACCAATATTTATTTTAAATCTAGTTTGTTACCAGTGACAAACATACTTGGTAAGTAGACAAGTAAAAAGTTGTCTAACTTGTGATATTATCCTTAATATATGTGCCATTAGCCTTCTATACAAACATTAAATAAATGATAAACAAAAAAAAACCTTTTTGATTGGTTGGCTCACAGGCTCTGCCTCTGGCTTCTCTTTTGATTGGCTGTCCGTGCTGGGGAGTTTACTTGGAGTCGACTGCAATCTCTAAAAGAGGACATCAAGCACAGGTTAATATTTCATCACGCATCATTTTGTTAACCCAGCACAGCAGAGAATACCAGTTTTGCCGTACCTGCAGCGTGATGCGTCCGTTGGTTTTGGCTACTGAGGAGACTCCGTTCTGTCCGTCTGTGGTGTTACTGGTGAGAGCGATCAGGTAGTGGTTGCCGTTGCTGTCGGTGACCAGTGTCGGCGTGCCATTTGCCTTGAGGAGGTCTAATGAAATGGCCTGAGTGTGGATCTGAGTGCCGTTCTGTTGATTGATGAAGACCGGAGCCACCTGGAAAACAACAACGTGTCTGTCTGTTTCAGTGACATTAAGATGTGATGAAGTGAAACAGTGAAAGCCGCCACCTTCACAGGGTTCAACATTTCAATGTTTCATAATGCTGAGCTGGCGGGACGTTACCTGTTGTGTGGTGACAGCTGCCGTCTGCTGTCTTTGTTGCTGCCTCTGGTGAGCCTTTAGTTGCTTCCTCTGCTGGGTTTGGTTCACTGCAGTCTTCTGGATCTGCACCTGAACCTGCTTCAGCTGAACTGGGTTCTTCTGCTGGCTCTGTTGAACTTGTCCTTGAGTTTGTTTGAGCTGGTTCTGCTGCACCAGCTTCTGTTGACTGAGTCTCTGTTGGGCGAGCTTCTGTTGTGCTAACTTCTGCTGGGCCTGGAGCTGCTTCTGTTGGGTCTGCTGGATGATAAGCTGCTGCAGTTGCTGCTGCTGGTGGAGCAGGATTTGGGCTTCTTTCTTCTGCTGTTGTAGTTTTTGAGGGGTCGACTTAACCTCTGCCACTTTATGCATTTGCACCTGACTCTGCTGTGGCGTTTGTTTCTGCTGTTCGGCTTGTTGAACCTGCAGCCGGTGAATCTGCTGCAGCCTGAGCAGAGTCTCTTGAGAGCACTGCATTGGCTGGGCCGGTTTCTTTGCTTGAGCCTCCTCTGTTACTCCTTCCATCCCCTCCTCGGGCTCCACCTCCTTCTTCACCTTCACCACAATGCCGTTAGGGAGAATGGGAGGCTGAATGGCGGAAGCTTTTATCAGAGTTTGAAGTTTAAACTCTGGGGATGTTTTGCTCTTGTCACTTCCTTCTTTCTCCAACACTATTCCACCTGTCATCTTGCCCTGCTCCAACTGGGACCTGAGGGTCTCCACCAGCCTCTGCTTCTGCCTCAGCATCCTTGTCAACTCCTCAATCTGTTTGTCCTTCTCCTGGAGCATCTGGTCCTTGTCCATGGTGTCCATGGCTGCTCCAGGCAGGGGCTCTTGAGACTGACATGAGGCTGGTGAAGGCCTGGAGAGGCTGCATGAGCTCTGGATCTCCTCTTTGACTTTGGATAGAGACTGTGAGAGCGAGGAGACATTTGATGGGTGCTGAGGAGATGGGTGCAGGGTGAGCTGGGTCAGGGGGGAGCTCACCTGAAGGATAAAACAAGGAGTGAATGTTAGGAAAAGGCTCAAAGGAAGATGTCTGATTATTTGTCAGAGCTTCACATGTAGATCTCACCATCTCTCCAAACATGTCTCCATTACAGCTGGTCTCGTCTGGACTCATCCCGGCCAGCGACCTCTCAGACGGAGTAGGGGACACCGGAGGGCTGGAGCTGGTGCTGCCAAATCGCATGACACGCCCCGGAACCACCTGAGCCAATGATGACAAAGCTAACTTAAACCCACCCTCCCCCGATTGATGGTCTGATGTGGTTGTTGTGGTCGGAGAGGATGCGATAGCAGCTGAGGTCACGCCCTGCTGGCTTGCCTGCGAGATGCCATTTTTCAAAACCGCTGTGGTGGTGCCATTTTGCTCTTGGTAGTTGCGGAGCCTCTCAATAAGATCATTCTTGGTGCCTGAGACGGTCAGACCACGCAATTTCAGTTCCTGTTTCAGCTCAGCGACCTGGAGGATGAGAAACCAGACCAGTGCTTAGACTTAGCAGCCACTGACTCAGAGTGAAAGAGAGGAGAATAACAGATATGTAGAGACAACAGTGTTGAATTTAGCACAATGACTTTAGTGGTTTCCAACCTGAGGCCTGGGACACCCCAAAGGTCTCAAGATGAATCCACAAAAGTATTAGATGTATAAATTAAGTAAGTATAGATTACAAAACAGTATGAGTGTGTTTTTCTGTACTTCTTTAGTCACAGCTGTAAGTTGGGAACCTGTGATTTATTTGAACTTTTGGGGGGTGTATTCAAGATGTATTCAAGTATACACAGGATGTCTGTTCACCTGTTAATAAACTCTAACCTTATGCCACATATGCAAATCACTTGGTCTTTTATAGTCAGGATTAGTCAGCATGAAAGTTTTATCGCTCACTTCCTGATTTCCTTCAATAAATGACACATTAAACGTACTACAAAGGTTAAAAACCAGACATTGTTAAAACTGTTCTTAGCAGGTGCGTTTAACTTACTTTGAACTCATCCAGGTTGGCTGGCAGAGTGCTTGGTTTGGCTCCTCCCATTGCAGTTTGGCTCTGACGGGCAGTCCCGCTCTGATTGGAGGGGGCTGGAGTGGTTGTTGCAGGAACACTGCGGGAGGGGGAAGGCCCAGAGTTGGCTGTGGGAGGCTGGTCACTTGGTGGCCTGAAGGTGGCAGAAAACAGTAAAGTATGAATATCGCTTGTCAGATTTTGACAATGTTGTGATAAAGGCCAGGGCACAGGGTAACGTCAATAATGTCTTCTCGTCCTCCAAACCACTATAACATGTTTCATCACTGGCATCATCTAATATTAGAAAACTAAATTTCCATTAGTCATATATATGTCAAACCACAGAAGCAAAACTGGGGTATTCAAATATGACTTCTGCTTTATGCTCTATAGACTGGCCAAAAAAACACTAATGTGGTGACAGCAAATGTTAAAAGAGGACAGGAAGTTAGAATGAACACGCCTGCAGCCTGTGCTGCAGAAATGAACTATGGCTAATTACTACTGGTTTAATATGAGGACGACAAAAAGGAGGGTGGCACACTAGTTGAGTCTTTTTATACAACCACTGCAATCAGTCATCCTTACTTCCACACACACACACACACACCACACACACACACACACACACACACACACACACACACACACACACACACACACACACACACACACACACACACACACACACACACACAGTCATGCTTGACACTCACTTGGGAGGGGCGGGCAGGATGGTGTGGTAGTTGTAGTGCTGCTGTTGCTGGTTGAGGATCTGCAGCTGCAAAAAGAGCTGCTGCTGATGGAGGAGCTTCGCGTAGGACGAGTCCATCTGGGGCGGGCGCTCTTTGTCTGCCTTCTGGTCGGGAGGGATGTACTGGTGGTACTTCAGCTTCTTCACCTACACACAGGAGACGAAAAGGTTTAGAGATGACTGGCTGCCTCGGCTGGGTGACATTCAAAAAGAATTCTGGACATTTGGAAAACTATGAATAAAAACTGTGTCTGCATTCGGTACGTGCTGCTGGAAACACCAACAGTATTAACATAACTACTGTATTCTGGTGTATTGAGGATACAGTGGTTGCAGAAAATTGCATCTCTTCCTCTTCTAAGATGAATTTCTCCTTCTCTGTCAACACATTGAGTCTAGAGTCTTGAATTCTGAGAAGTGACACCAACATCACAGGGAGACCAACTTGATGGACTGATGATCTTATTTCTTAAAAGATGAACTACTGTCACAAAAAAACATGTGATGCAAACTTCCAGAATTTGTCTACTGAGGATGAATGTTCGCTGAACCCAGTTGGACCTGTAAATTCTTTGTTGGCTCCTTTTAAAATGAAATTGAAACAAAACAGCTTGCTGACCTTGGGTTTGCTGTCCTTTGGTTTCTTAGGTCTCTGTGGAGGACGGTCTGAACTCGTCTTAGCCTGAGACTGCTGACAGAAGCCGTGAGAAATGGGGTCGGGGAAGAGGAAGTAAGGAAATGAAGAGACGAGGGAGGGTTAGCCAGTAATAGCTGCTCCACAAATAGAGTTTAAGGTCAGATTTATTCAAATGTCATCAAATCTGCTGGATGTTCAACTCGAAACAGAAATTTTTCATGGTTCTGTGTTCGTAGCAAAGGAGAAGGAGAACCAGCATTTCCATACCTTGACCTGTCCAGTAGAGGCGCGGGAGTTCGCTGAGGTCAACGTCATCCCATTTGTCACTTTTGGGAATGGGGAGGAGTCTGACCCATTCACTTGGGGAGGAGGTGGTGGAGGAGGCGGAGGAGGGGACTGCGTGATGAACTGAGAAGATATTAGACAAATTAATAGCGTGATCATGTTTATCATCACTTGTTTTGTTGATGTTCAGCGCTCGACTCTGAATGATTTGATTTGAATCACATCCTGTGACGGTACCTGTGGGGGGGACATGTCCCCGTTCTGGGTGAGAACGTCAGAGGGGGACAGCTGAGGGACGGCGCTCAGAGGAGAGTCGTGATTGGTGAGCTGGTCTGGTGACAGAGCATCACTGCTGTCTTCATCTAAAGACGAGCTCTCTCCTCCGGCTCCCTTTGGAGAATCTGTGAAAGAGGACAAATATTTACAGATTCAATCAAACAGTCTCATGGTTGCGTGGCCGGGTAAAACAGCGAACATGGCTCATGAATTTTTAAATTTTCAGCAGAAAAAACTTCTTGGCTTCACTAGTCTGTCAGTCATCACTAGTTAGCAGATTGCCAAACAGCGATGACTCGTTCTGGAGAAGTTATACAATACTGTACGTTTCAAAACAGGACTATGTGCAAACATTGTGTGTTGTGCCATTTCATCAGAGGTTGTGTGCTTTATGTTTTCATGCTAATGCAACCTGTAGTTACATGTAGTAAGTGTGTGTAATACTCACCCTTAAAATACTGTAATTCAAGTGTGAGTAGATACCTGGATGTTGTAATTACACAGATAAAAGTGTGTGCAGGCTGAGCGGAAATCAGATTTTAGAGGCACAACTGAAATATCACAATAGAAACTTGATAATAGAAGGTTGCCATGTTTGAACTTGAGCAGAACGCCTGCACTCATCGCTTCTCTGCATGAATAAACGCATAAATTCAACAAGCACCCATGAATTAAGCGAATGGTTACCGATTGCTCCATAGTGACCGTGAGTTTGCTATTCTCCCCCTTTACTTCCTTCCTCTTGTATGTGAGTCTGCAAACAGTATCTGTTTGCATGATGTGAGGTGTGTGTGTGTGTAGTTACCCAGTGGGGAGTGCACAGGGCAGCTGACGGACAGGATGTTCTTGTGAACCAGTTCGATGGGACCTGGTCTGTGGGAGATCTTGTCGTTGAGGTCGTCGGCCAGTCTCGCTCTCTTCAGCTGCAGCTGCTTGGCCTGCAGGGACGGCTCCGCCGACGTCTCTGCGTTGGACACAGCAAGACAAAATTGCACACGTGCAAAAATATTCATCAAGTGATTCATTTTAGAGATAGCACCAAAATATCACCAGGTATATAGTTTGTGAACATATGATATATATAATCAGTCTAAGCAGAACAAATAAAGACATGAAGCTGAAGCTCACACTTTTAAAGAGCCTTTTAGACACTTTTGGCTTCACACTTGAAGTTAAGCTAAAACCACAGCAGCTGACAGTTTAACAAGAAAACTAATCAAAGGAGAGCATCATGTCCAGCTGATATACAGCGATAAACAAACATGCCACTTCATGATACAGCTGAGCCTGGGAAAAACATTCAAACTCGTTATTAAAAAAAACTATGACTCAAATTCTAAGAAACACTGTTACATATAGGACTAATGAAATTAGCCCTGTGACGGGGTATTGGTTCCGTTTTGTTTACTGTATGCTTCCTTTTTTATAGATGTTTCCTACTTTCAACAAACTTGAACTTGAACTTTTCGTGGAACGAAATCACTAAAGCAACCTTTGTGAGTCTTGAGGCGACGGTTCCACTTCTAGGTAAAAACTCACCCTCCAGAATGTGCATCCTGACCAGCTCGGAGCGCTCAGGACGACTCCGGATCTTCCTCTTCAGATAGTCCTCGGTCTGAGGTAAACACAAATTGTGAGACAATGGACGAGAAGCGACACAAAGTGCAACAAACCGCTACTGTAGGTGACAAAACTGTGACACCACTCTAATGTTTTCGTGGGTGACATTTCGGATGCTTTTTTTTTCTTTGTTTGTTCAGCAAAGATGGTTCTCCCTGCTAATGCTAACCATGCTACAACTAAAAACATCCACAAACCAGGTATTGGTTGAACATAAATCATTAATAGCTGCATTATTTAAATCTTCACTGAGCAACTTTGCATGATGGGAGCACCCGATGGCTGCAATAGGTAGATCTGAAACAAATTATTAAACCCTGTTGGTTTGTGCAGCGTCTTCCCTGAAGAGTGCAACTATTTGTGTGGCACATAAATGTTCGATTTGTTATTTCATGTCAGCATATAAGTGCCCGTCCTCACAGCAGAATTCAATTTCATAAAGTGCTTTGTGATCTACGTTGTTTATACATACTGTCAACGCTTCAGTGGAGCAGGTCCACTGAGAAAGCAGGAAAATCACTGTACTTTAAAAAACGCTCACCCTTGCTCGCTCCAGACTCCTCCGCTGTTCGTGAAAGGCTGCCGGGCTCTTCAGTGCTGCATGGAGAGACACGAGTGGAGGCGGGAAAAGAAAAAGGGAGAGAGAGGGAGATGAGAGATGAGAACGCTGCTCACACAGACTCTGATGGGAGTCGTGATGCTCCTTTTCAGCGAGTGACAATGTGAGAACAGAACTGGTTATAGAGGAAGACAGACTCAAAGCAGAAGTGGTCCAAGACGTGAAGGTCAGAGGTAGTGCTGCTCTAAACCACACACGCCGTCAGGATGGCTGATGGGCCCACTGCAGCGTGCTGTGTGAACACGAATAAGCCACCACAGTTATCACTATCAACAACTGCAGTTGATTGCTTTTGCCTGTTAAGATGCCCGTCATGTTCTGCGCTCATTGTGGCTTTTAACAGTGAAGCAGCTGCAGGAAGTGTTGTAGCCAACGGTGGTGACACAGCTTAGGTAAGTTTGGTTTTAAGGGAGCAAATATGCAGACTAACCTCATGGAACCGCATGACTGTAACCATGAGCATGAGCTTTCCCAAAATCTTTACTCAGCAGTTTTGCAGGCCTAATTGTAACCATGCTGCCTTCTGGGAGCTCGGTGGGTCGTGTTATTCCATACCCTTTTTCCACGTATTCTCTCTCTTCGTTTGAACTGAGGATTGGAGTTGGTTTGAATCTACATCTGGACATTTTTTGAAGCTTATGTTGTTACTCACAAACGAAAAAAATAGCCACTACTTGAGGTTTGGTCGAATCTCAAACCTCCGACACACATAACTGTTCCACATGCCACATACTCATGCATAGTTTCGTGGTTATTTTAGACTGAAAAACGCTGATGTATTTGCTGGGATCGGGCCAACTGTCTTGTGTTACAGTAAGTCTGAGAGATGGACAGCAGCTCAGAGTCTGAGAGACATCGTTCTTGATGACCAGTAGTCTGGACTGGATCGTTAAAAGACAAAGAGGAGAGCGTGCACTGATGGATAGACTGCAGCACGAAAAGAACATCTACATTCATCACTGCACTCAGCCATGACTGTGTGTGCAATGTACCTAGTGTATGGGTGGGGGTGTGAATGTCTATGTGGTGTCTGTGTAAGAAGAAACACGTATTTATAGACTTCTAGTAAGCCAGTTGCAGCCTATATCCTGTAAAAAACCTGAAATGTCACTTTGACTTCTATGTAAAGTTTAAGTTTGTAATTTTTAATTAATTTTAAAGAATTAAAAGAATTTTATTTAATATCAGGACTAACCCACCAAATAAAGGACTTTTTTATTAGACTTATACACTACAGCACTGACAGTCTTTAATGTTAGCAACTTTAATTTCAAATGTCAGGATGAGAATGTGGGGAAAAAAACACACAAATAAAGATGTTCACTGTATTTGGGGAAGGATATTGGGAGGACAGTGACAGTTGCGATGATGCAATGGTCCGATTGGTCAAGAGCTGGTGAAATCCCTTGCCATAGGTGTCGTGAGTGTGGACATTCTGGCTGTAGCGAGGGTGTCAGCTGGATGTATGCCACACATGACTGGGCGGGGGCAGGGGGGCTGGGAGGACATTCCTCGTGTGACAACCCCTGACGTTCAAAGAAGAAGAAGACCTACATACCAGTTGTGATATAACTAACAGTCAAGACCATGACCGGTCAGCTCATGACGTTTGTAGATGAGTTTGAAAGCGCTTGCCTCATCGTCTGATAACATCTGATGTTTTTTTTATGTCGGGAGGCTGACGTATGTATGCAACTGTCAGTTTGTCAATATCTCATAATACTTCTACTTTCATAGAAATGTTTAGACAGCATCTTCTGCTGAGTCCCTGTGTTACTGATGGTCTGAATGTTAATGGAATCCATCTTTTAATGCAGCTCTTATCGACATTTTATTCTGTTTCGCTATAAAATTATGATTTAACTGAATCTCTGTCCAGCTTGCCTTCATCTGATTATTAATTATACCTCTGTAATTAACAGAAACATTAAAAACACATCTGTCTGTGTGTCTGTGTATACTGAAACACAAAAGAAACAATCACAATAGAGTCAAAAGCAACAGACCCCTGAAGAACAAGTGGAATAAAAACGTGTCCTCATGATTATTAGTATTATATCTAACTATTAATTTAATATTCGATTAATCTGTTGATCATCCTCTCGATTAATCGATAGTTGTTTGTTGAAAATGGTGAGAAATGTTGATTGTTGTTCCCCAAAGCGACTTCCTCAAATATCATTAGTGACATTAGTGAGAACACGTCCTGATACTACTAAGAGCTTTAACCTAAAACCACCAGCACTAGCCTTTCGCTGACCCTACAACCTCTACAGAGAGGGGTTTATCAAGTTTACCAGCCAGCAGCGAGTATTGTTATTTCAATATTACTCACTTCTCCAGAAAAATCCCTGCCTCACATTTACAGCTGATATGGACACGGTGCAACAACAGCAGGCGGGAGGTCAAGTGCTTTTCTCAAGAACACCTAGACGGTGGTTTGCTGAGCGACAGGAGGGTGGAAACTTACTCATTCACACCACCTACAACTGCAAAACCAGTGTGTGGATTTAACAGTGCAGCAGAAACTGACCCCTCCTGTCAGCACGGACTGCTTAGTCTACAGCCGGACGACACGGTTGAAAGCACAAATCAATATAATTAAGGATGTTTTAACATTAATGATCACAATTTGGAAACCATATTCCAAATCAACAGTTTCCAATTGTAAAACAAGTTTCTAATTAAAAATGATTCATTTGCACGACAGAGTTTGGTCAAGACGCGTAGAAAATTCCTCTGCAAAGTCAATAAATGATGACGCTCCCTCTTCGCTCTTTTAGTCGTTCATATGATCTTTACTGCCCTGTAATTCAACAGAGACATTGACAGCTGAGCAGCCTTTGCTCTACCTTAATGCGTCTCAAGGCAAGTCAAAATAAGAGCTCTTTGTGTGTCTGTGACCGAGGAAAACATCACCTCGAGAGCAGAGCACAATCTTTGATGAAAGTCTTATAAAGCCATGCATCCTCTTCCTCCCTCTTGATGTCTCTTTATATCTGCACAGAAGGGTAAACATGTACATGCCAGTACATACTGATCTCAATTCAAGGGTTTGGCGTGAGGCCGGTTGCATAAGGAGGACACAAGACAGATTTACTGTAAGTGCTAAAACAAGTACCTGGTCCTGACATTCCTTCATGCCTAACCCATACTTTTAGCTTTGAGCTAGGTTTGTTACTTTAAGTGCATTTCTTCGTGGTCTTACGTACAAATTTGTATTGTGTTGGATTGCATAACACCACTAAACAGCAGTGGTAGTATGCGGCAGCTGAAAATAGGCCAATTTTTAAGGACACGCAACAAATTTTAGTTTCACAACTTGTCAAACTGCAATGAGTGACAAGAAGAGACCCAAAAACAAACTATTTTTCATTTCGGGCATTCCCTTCTTAAAAACACACCTACAGTATCCCGTGCATCTTTAGTTTCTCTGTCTAAACGGTGCCTAACAGTCACCTTGTCAGGTCTACGTTCATTTGGAGATCTTCACTCAGTCCTGGAAGATTAATTACCATACACACTGTTTGAGGCTCAACGCTAAGACGACTTCTTTCTTTGCCTGGTACTTAGTGCCCACAGCTCTGCTCTACACAGAAACAGAAAAAAAATGTATATCTTCGTCTCCTGTGATGTGCGGAACTCTAAAACAGGAAGTGGATACAGAAGAAGAGGAAGCTGCCCTATTTGATAACACAAAGTGGTGCAAAGACACCAACACATATGATATACGTGCACACACTTAACACCGATAAAACTTGCAGATAGGGGCTGACATTTTCAGTGAAAAAACAGTCAACGTATTGTGTTACAGGACACACACACATAAAGATACAATTCACCAACATCCTGTATAGTAGATGAGTATGAGTAAGATACGTAACAGCATAAGGCCAATTAATCTTGTGATTCAATCGAAATACACACAAATAGCTCGGCGTTAGTATTATGTAACAACTCCATTAATCTCTGACATTGTCTGACAAGTTGTCTGATGCTGTCGTATCAGGAAAGAGTTAACACTCTGACCTCAGCTCAAAGGCACAGACACACTACCCTAGTTGTAGTCTGTGGTGTGTGTCGAACATGTGCAATTGTGTGCGTCTGCAGAACAGTTTGAATTGATCAGAAGCATCTTAGGAGACTTACGTGGCATGATCCCTTGGCTGACCAGTTCCTCTCGTGTGCGTCTCTGCTGGAGTTTGAGCTGGAGGACTGCATGGAGACAGAGGAGAGGAGAGAGTCAACGACGGGCGGTGTGAGTTACAAACTACAGAAAGCTTCCTTATAGTCTTTTATTGTCCACCGATCAGCAGTCCATCTACCGCGTTTGGATGAATAACTACGCTCAGGAACTCAGAAGCATTTGAGCTGACATGAGAAGTACCCAATTCATCCTCTCGTTTCCCCCTTCTTCTTTTCATTCTTTTTTTGAAACCAAAAAGGAGGCGTGTACAAGGAGGGTGTGAGCTAATACACACTTCCTGTTTCTGGACTTTTTTATTTATTTATTTATTTTTATTTCTGCGTGCGCAGATGTGTATGAAAATATCACTCAAAGAATCAGTAAGAGAGATGGAGAAAGCACGGCAAGAAATATGAGCGAAATCAGCAGAGAAAGAAAAAAAAAACAAGAGCGCAGACTGAACTTGATTTGAGAGTAGGTGAGAAAAAAGCAGCACACATGGACCAAGAGCGGCGTCATTTCAAAACAGGAAGTGCTTGTTACATAATGCAGAAGCCAGGAGAGAGAGTTTGTAAGGAGCTTGGAGCTGGACAAAAGGAGTTTGACCTTTCTGTACACACAAATATCAGTTGCTGTTGTGAATTGTGAAGCCCAGTCAGTCTCATCTTGGTACCTTTTAAAGAAAACTCAAAGCTTGTTACCTCTCATTCTCATGATTACATATAAGAGACAAGAGGAACAATCTTACAAAATAACAATTTAAATGTAGACAGCAGCTGCGGGATCAGGCAAGTGCAATCTATTTCATCATTTGCTGCAGTGAGAATTTAAGGAAGTGAGTCCAACCCTTCGGTCAGCCAAAGACACAACAAACAACCGACACATCGCTGACCATGCCAAGAATAAACAGAGCAGCTCCGGGGTTGTCACTTCAGACACTTATTTGCGGTATGATGTTTTTTTCTGAGGTCGATAAGTAACTGATACGGCACTAAACTTTCACTGTGCTTCTTGGCAACAGCCGGTTTCCATTTTAAAAGATGTGACACACACACACCGCTCGGCTGGGTTTTAAGTTTACACAGTTTGATCAAAACGGAGGACAGAACGAGTACGTCATCGCGACCGATGCACCGATACAAACATTCAGCTCAGCGCCACTCAGCTGAGA
This sequence comes from Argyrosomus regius, assembly GCA_946959425.1. Taxonomy (NCBI): domain Eukaryota; kingdom Metazoa; phylum Chordata; class Actinopteri; family Sciaenidae; genus Argyrosomus; species Argyrosomus regius. Next base: position 16,671,537 of record OX336900.1, read on the forward strand.
CTCTTGTTTTGTATGTACCAGCTGTCCCTGTTTAAGGTATGTGTGTGTGTTTTTGTGTGTAAAGTGTAACACACCACTGAGGCTTCCCAGGCATTTCTACCCGGGGTTGTGTCTGCCACACAAGCAGCACCTGTTCCTACCCACTAACAAAAGTGACATCATTGGTGCTCGCAGGCTAGCTTACCAGTTAGCCGCTGTACGTAGCTGCTGCTGTAGCTGCTGTGTTAGCCCTCTGTTATGACAAACAATCCAGGCCTGGACAAGAAACGCGGATTATTCTTGTCACAGCCTGCACAACTAAATGTCATTCCTTGGCTATAAATCCTTGCAGGCGATCCTCTGTTATATTTACAAGGGTGTATGCTCTCAGACTCCTCTCTGGAAGCAATAACATGTCAGCTCGCAGCCAGCGACGTAAACACACAGACCTAAACACAGCCAGGAGACTTCATGTATGCATTGCATTAGTGTAGCAGCTAAGAGATTAATCTTCCCTCAGTGCCAAACACAAGGGCAAACACTCAGGAGACTCACGTGTTGCCTGAACCCGCACATACAAACACACACACACACACACACGCAGACACAGGCTGACCGTGCCATGGCAGAGTGCAGGATAAGACGCAGAGCCACTTGGCACTTCCAGGGAAGAGGTTTATTCTGGGAAAGAGAATCTTACACTTTCCTCCAGATCCCAGCCTCACATCTCTGTGCTCCCTCCTCATATTCATACACACCGACAGGACTCCGCACTTCACTTATTCATTCTCGCTCATTCCTGTCTTTAACCATCAGCTCTGGCAGCAAGTGAACTGGAAGTCCTCACATTCTCTGTTAAACCAGTGGCCAGACTAAAATGCTGCAATCACCACTTTGACAACCGAGTGAACTGCTAAGAAGAAGTTTCAGACTTGACAATGAGCGTCAGCCATCATCAAAGACGTTTTCTCAGTAGTTTGAAAAAAGAAATGCAGAAGTCTCACAGAGGCACCTCACACATGCTAGTGAAGGTGTTATGTGCGAAAAGCTGCAGCAGTGATGAGACCGAAGGGCGGTGTGGCAGAACCACAGTCACATGACGGTGAAATAATTGTGTGTGGAAAATGGAAATAAAATATTTACCACAACTTGTTAGCACTAAAAAAATAACCATGAAATCAGCTCTGCACTGGTGTCAGAAGTCTAAGTGACAACTTTTTGTACTGGCGGTTAAGAAGCCGAGATATCAACTTCCTTGATTGAGATTAATGATGAAGAGAAACCTTTTTTCACACAGTCAGACTTCGAGTAAACAAATCTTATCCAAAATAATGAACTAATCGGACTAAAACTGAAATAAACTAAACAGGTTTTCACAGCTGTACAGTAAACTATTTGTTAAATTCATAAACATGCACACAGGAGAAAAATGAACATGGCAGAGGACTGGAGAGAAATATGATCTGATATTAACCATCTGCATGTAAATGTGGGTTTATTGCAGTGCATGTAAACATGTTCTCTGGTCTCCTGTGGTCACATGATTTAACACTGTAATGTGTCATGCGTGAATGAAAACAGAAGTCAGTAGAGATGCTGCTGATTGTTAGTTGTTCACAGTTTGGTGTTTGGCGGGGTGAAAAAAACATGAAATGTAACAATGCCTTCACCTAAAATCAGGTTTGAGGGCCATTTTGGTTAATTTAAGAAAAAGGATGAAAAGGCAGGGCAGTTTTATTGGGATACTAGGCCACAGCCAAAACTGGCCTCCGCAGTCATAAAAAGTTAGAGCGAAGGAACACGGAGGGAGAGGGGCAGAAAGACAGCACAGGCGACGAAGGCTCTTAGATGAAACAGAGGAGACGACAGTCTGCTGTTTTTCTCAAGGACACAACAGGATGGCTGGTTTTAACGGCTATGCCTACCTGCTAGCCTCTGAGTCACAGTGAAAGTGACAGCTTCAGTTTCAGAATTACAGCTTCAATTTTCCTAATTTGAATATTTATAATAAGTGAGTAATTGATATGTCTATAAAATAAGATTGCACAGAGGCATAACCAGCAATAAAAGTAATCAAGTCAGTAAGTAAACACAGCTGTCTCACAGCTACAAACTACAGCATACGTAAGATATATGATGGTAACAATATTTTCCAGACTCATAGCACTAACACATGGAAGTTTGGGCATTCTGTGTCCACACACTGGCTGATACAAAACCCTCAACAAGGTAAAAGTACTGGGGAAAGACAGGTCCAAAGGTTTAAGGTCAGAGAGGGAAGAGGTCAGCGAGGTACAGCTGAGGACTTGGCGGCCAACTAGGCTAATCCTGCTGTGCTCATGTGTCGTTAGATCTGATTAAACATGTCAGAGTTCGTCACTGTCTCCAAAGACCCCCGCCCGACCCCCCCTCCCCTAGTCTACACAAACTGACCATAGCAACACGCACTCCACGCCCCCACAAGCTGGGTGAGGAAGTGGACACATGAAGACAGAAACAGGCATGATCGCACTGCCACACACCCAGCTAACAAACACAAAGTCTCACAGACGCCGTGCACCGACGTTACACTTGGCATTGGCGTTGGAAATGTTCTATTTGGAAAGCCTGCAAATGTTCTCCCGCCTGAGCTCATCATTTGCACAGAAGTGCAGCTTGATTGCATCTGTTGAACAGAATGATGGTCGGGTCGCGGCGCCTGACCACGGCAATTGTTTCACACATCCGCGAGAATGGAAAGAGGCTGGGGTGGGTGGGTGGGGGGGGTGCAGGAACAATACAAGGTTAAGGCCATTCACACCTTGGAGTCACTCCCACCTCTTTCACACTGCTGCACTGCGCTGGGAGGCCAGATGACAACAAGAAGGGTCGTAGTGAATACTGATTATCTTAAAGTTCATGGAAGACGAGTCGAATTCCCAAAAGCTTCTGTGGCTTTGTGCAGTTCACTCACACTTTCTCCAGACATGATGTGTGCCTCCTTTGAAGAATTTTAGCAAAGGTTAGCGGTTAGCAAAAAGCAGACCTGGAATGACTTCTCAACTGACAGCTGTAGTGTTATCTTTGCACAGTGGCAGTGTCAGCTGTTGTTATGCTACTATAAAAATTCCTTCCACCTTTTTTTATTTTTTTTATTTCTTTTCTCTTGACCTCGTCCTCTTGCTTGTAATGTTTGTAATGGCAGTTATAAACAAACTAAACAGGCTTTTTTTCTGATCCACAGACTGTCAACTATTCCAAATTAGGCCATGTGTCAGTGTTGGCTGTGTTGGTTTTTCCATTTCGATGAAAACATTTGTAAGCCATGACATCATACTTTATACAGCCTAAAATACTACTACTAACACCACTAATATCACTGTTACTGCTGCTAAGATAAAGGCAGCAATCTCGAATCTGACTGAAGATAAGATTTTATGAGTGTATAAATATTAACTCATAACTTAAAAAGGACCAGTCTGTAGGATTTCGTGACATCTAGCGTTGTAGTTGCTGATTGCAATCCCCCTCGCCTCACCCTTTCATTCCTAGCACGAAAGGAGAAACTATGGTGGCCACAAACTCGTGAAAAATGTGAAAGGCTATATCTAGAGGCAACGTTTGGTTTGTCCGCTCTGGGCTACTGTAGAAACATGGCAGGTCAACAGTGCAGACTCCGTGGAGAAGGACCCGAGGTGCATGTAGATGTAAAAGCATCATTCTAAGGTAACAGAAACGTTATGACTTTTACTTTCAGGTGATTATACACAAACGAAAACATAGTTATGAATATTACATTGCATTTCTGCCATATTCTGTAAACAGATCTCTCTCCATCTGACGCAGCAGGCCTTTAAATGGTTCCCCGGGTTCCTGTTTTGTTTGTTTTTGTGCATGCAGGTGATGTGATACACGTTCCTATTTCACTGACCTACAGGTGGTTGTAACACGGCAAGAAACGCAGCAACGTGCTAGCAAGAAAACATGGATGAATAACGGAGGTTCGCAAATGTTTCATGAGAAGAAAATATGTTCATCTGTTTTTTTAGGCCACACACACGCACAATGATTTTTGGTGACTAACACTGAATGTAAGCTTTAATTTCCTTGTTTACAAGAAAACTCCGCGGGGAACCTTTATGACTAACTTGTAGACTAAGCCTGCAGTTTCCCAAACTTCCTTAATTTAACATAGTGGTCAAGGCGACTATTGAGCAGGCTTATCAGAGAGAACATATCACCACTTCCACTATTTCCTGTGGGCAGGACAGTGAACCAAATCGCTTATCTTTAGCAAAGGCACATAAACTATTTATATGAAGCCATAAAGTACTGATATGAACCTGCAGACACGTAAACACAAATCATATCACATATCCTGTGTCTGTACTGACTATGTGCAGCTCCCGATCTCCCACCTTCTTTCAGGCTGTGATAGACATGTCTGTCATGATCCGTCATCAGCCCTGCCTTCTCCATGTCTTCTCCTATTGGAGGAGATCCAGGGGGGGAGGGTTCAAAGGACAGGCAGTGGTTGGTGTCCAGCATTATCATTCAGAATAGAGATTGATTATTTGGCAAACATTGAAGTTCTCATTCAAAAGTGGTCCTCCTCGCAAGTCCCAAATGTTACTGAAGAAGATGGTAAAGAAGAGTCCTCTATGTGTCAAACTGCACCAGCTGTCCCTTCAATTAGCTGTCCGTCTATCCGAGGGAAGGATGAGATTCAAATGTTTCAGAAGACTCCCATACAAGTCGGAGAAAACCTCCTTTTAAACCTAAACGAGTGAGGAAAAAACGCTGCTACTGCCTCGCCTCGTCTCTCCCGGTGCCTCTCTCTCACTTCTGTATCAGAGTAATCGATTGGTCTGTCTCAGCTTCTCTCCCTTTCTCTTCTTCCTCCTGTTCTCTCCTTCCCTTGCAGTGGCAGCCGGCGAGTCACGACAGCGCCGCTCCGCTCTGCGAAGGTTTTCCCGGGGAGAGAGAGAGAGAGAGAGCGAGAGAGAGGGGAGGGGAAGAAATCCACAGGGCGAGTCGTGGATGAAAAGCACAAGAGAGAGCTGAGGAGGGAGGAAACTGAAAAAGAGGCCAGTGGTGGAGGAAGAGAGGACAGCAGTGATCTCGCCAGAGAGAGTGCCCAGAGAGACTGCTCTGGTTGCAGCTCCTCCTGAATCTCTCTCTCTCTCTTTCTCGCACACAAACACACACACACACACACGAGCAGGGAGTGCTGCCGATAAAGTTCTCCTGCTCAGCTGTTGCCATTCATTCACTGTTACAGACCGAGGGGGGCTGCCACATACATACAAAACCTCCTCCTCTCAAAACACACATCAACACAGCACAAAGAACAAAATCACAGCACTGCGAACGAGACGGTGTCTACTTGAACACTTTCTAGACTACACATGCTCGCTCTTAAAAATGGTGACTCAGTCAATCTGTGAGCTGTTTTTATTGGTCGAGTGGAAACGGCAGTCATTGTTTTCAGTGATGACCTCATCCGACATAATCGACCTTTGTCAAAGACGCTCGAGTGAATCTGATACTGCCATGAATCACACGCACTTTTAGAGTGATTGATTGACACCCAATCACCGCCGCGATTCTGAAATAGTTTCTTGAACAGTCTGCCCTTGGCGAGGACTTTTATGAAATATCTTTTGAGACGCGTATAGGCTGGAGAATTAAAGCTGATGCATCATAATGCTGTCAGAAAACTCCATCAAACTGTCTCTGGCTCCTGCAGAATGCTGATGGTAAACGCCGTCCCTGGACGCAAACCCCCATCCCCCCTCTTCTCTCTAAACTCTGTTTTAAATAGCAAGGCCAGCTGGCCATAAGGGCGCTATATTCAGCTTGGTATCACCTGTGCGCTCGCAGGGTAAGGTTACTCTGAGGCACACACATCAAGGCCTGCAAATACACACTCGCGTAAACTTTTAAGCCGCATTTCCTTGGTCTGAATCAATATTTTATGAGGCATGACACAAAGGGAGATACATTGCTTTCAAACCTTTCATCTCACTATACATACAGCGCAGAGAGGAGTCGTCCCGTTAATAAAACAAAGGCCTGAGTACAAATATCATATATGAAAACTCGGCACACGGCGCGACATCATGGCTAAACCCGTACAGTAGACTTGTATCATACAGGTGACACACACGACCGCAGCGCACCTGAAAACACGGACGACACCTTGAACAAACGGTGGCTGCCATATACAATAACTGTCTGTTATGAGTCTGTGATTAGAGTCCACCTGCTGTTATGATTCATAGTCTGGGCAGGAAACACAGAGATGACAACACACACTAGGATTAGGATGTCGCTGTGTGGGTTGAGCCAATCTCAGCAACACATACACACGCACAGACATCATGAGCTGACACACAACACGCCACACATGTCTGTTTATTTTCATCTACATGGTTTAAAGTCCTGAATCGGTCGTTTTCGCTTCAGTTATCCTGCAACGGCATTTTTACACCAACTCTGACTCTGTAACTCCATCTGTGTTTTCTAATTCCCATGGCAACATAAATGCTCTGAGAGAACATCAGTTTACAGCTTAATAGTAACGTATAAATTCTGTGTTGTTTTATAATTGTCATCGTTACCTTGATCAATGGGTAAAGCAGACGTTTGCAGGGAGGGGAGTTGTTATGGTTTTATGACTTAGTGGCCACAGTGTGTGGGAAGTACAGTTATGTTCTTTCCCATGACTTAACTACAACTGAATTAGTAGCTATGGAACACTTAAAGAACCAGTAGATTAAATATTAAGGAACTATTGATGTAAATCAGAGCCTACAGCCATGCTGGTGTCCACAATCCTAGCTTAGTATGTTAGCATGCTAAAATTAGCTAATTAAAACTAAAGACAAAGTGCAACTAAACCTGATGTAAACATAATTAGTCTTGGATGTATTTTCATTAATGGACAACGATTTTGACCTGATGGTGGTGCTAGACAAAAAGTCCAAGCGGCCCAGTGACTACAAGAGGGTGGGAAGGTGGAAATTAATGTTTCCCAAAAGTTATGTAATCACTATTAAGACGTCACCCAAAACCACAAATATGAACCTCTGGGTGGTGTTCAGGGGATAACCAAAGTCATTTCTCTCCATTGCGCCATAGATATCTGTACCAAATTTCTATATCTATTGTGAGACTGTTCAAATATTTTAGTCAGAGCCACAGTAGTGGAGCCATGTCAGAGCACCTGGTAGCCCGGGTTCGATTCCAGCCTCGGCCCTTTGCTGCATGGCGTCCACTCTCTCTTTTCTGTGTATTTCCTGTCCATCCCTCCAGCTGTCACTACCTAATAAAGCAGAAAATGCCACAAATATATCTTTCAAAAAACTATTAACTATCAACTATGACAGGCTTGATTCCCAGGATGGTTGCCAATGTTTAAAACGTATACCAGTACTACTATTTTATAGTGCTTTTGTATGCTGTTTGTGTAAAGTATTGTAGTCACATCCCTTCCCTTACATTGGGTGGGAATTACCAAGAGAAATTAGCTGTCATGGTTCTGGCTTCGAGAACATTCCAGTGAAAGTATTTGGCCTTGGACATCTTTATCTGGTTCTTACTTTATTCGTCAGTGAAAAACATTTCTGGGAATGAAAAAAAAAGAAAACACTGCTTTTTGTGCAAGCGGACAGGATATAATTACTAATGAAGGTCTTTCTGAAACAGCGACTGCAAGACTTCCTGTGGAAGTGTAAATGAATGAATGAACTCGCCCCCACAGCTTCCACTCGGTCATCATAACCTGCACCAGTGAGGACATAAACAGCAAAAACATGTTGTTCTCTTATAAAATGGCTTAGCTGTGATACATTATCACTTTTGGTCTACTTTGCTGTGGTATCTCAAACACCAGACCTATAATTAAACAGCTGCAAAACTACATTCCAAGTCCAACAGTCCAAATATTTTTATTTTTCTACCCTGCTGGTGGAACATTATGACCATCTTGGCAGTTTATGTCCTTCAGACACGACCTGCCCAAAACAATTATCCAATCACATTCCACTAACCTTCCCACAACAATTAGTCATTTCCGCAAACTCCCCCCTTATTATCGCTAGCAAACAAGACCAGGCAAGCTGGATTCAGGTGAACCACACAGAAATGAAGCTGTTTGACTGAGAACTTCCATAGTTGACGCTAAAACTCTATGTGCCCTATGAACACTATCTAGATCTGCTGCATGCTGGACTCCCACAAGAATCTTCCTGCCCTCAGACTTCCTCATTCATTTATTTCTGTGAATGTCTATGGTTCAAGAAACCAAAAAACTTCTTTTAAAAGTGATTCCTCAATCCATTCCTCTTCTTTACTTGCTGCATCTGCAGGGCTGCAGCAGAATAAATTTGTGTTTAATGGTCAAAACCTGATCTAAGTTAACAGACCTACCAGACAGCAGGTATTTTGGTTTACCACTGATGCGTACTGGACACACATCAATAACTCCAGCAGTGTCAGGTATGTTGGGAAACATGTATGTTGAGAAACCAGCATCAGGTCTTACAATATGTACACGGTCTTTCACAATGGTCTAAATAGTGACTAACAGCGCAGATAATACATGAAGTTCTTCTCATGTGTTACGTAAGCTTTAAAGTAAAGAGAGGATATTACACATTCACTCTCCTTTTTCAGTCCCGAGCATAATGTGTAGTATTTGTTATCAAAAGGTGTCTGATGCTTGGTTGCAATCGTAAGCCTATGTACTCGTTCTTTGATCAAATATTTCCTCATCTAAATGAGGAAACATTTAACTTCCGAGAAAATAATATTTAGTAACGTTCTCCATTTACCACCGATGCAGAGAGCAGTTTGGCATATTCCAGTCAATGAAAAGGTAAGATGTCAGAAAGGTTTTTATTATCTGTATCAAAACTTGTGTAACATTAGCGCTGTACAGTACTCCTCACTTATATTGTCCCAGGACGTCCTGGACTTTCTGGTCACAATCAAGTTTACAACCACAACAGATGAATAAAGAATGCACCAAACAGATTAACCAAACAAAACTGGACCTGCCGAGGAAAAAAACAACCCGGGCCATGCCCCAGTCTGCCACAGGTCAGACCAGCCATTAACATTCCAGCGTTGAAAACAGAAGGTGTTTTTTCCTTTACTTCCTGGTCCCCCCCCCTCCGCCCTTCTGCTGTGGAATTTACCGGCACTGTTTGCATTTGGCTGTGACTCAACGCTGACATCAGGGCCGTGATTGCTTCGTTTTTTGATCCGCTGACATTTTCTGAACCACAAAGAGACATAGCCTGAGGAATCTAATCTATGATATCTGAAGCAAGGCACTCACGCTGAGGAGATCGGTGGCTGCATGGCAGCCATGTGTGTAATCGTAAGGGAAGGATGTGGAATGTGGCACGAGAGCCGAATGTAAACGGGGCTATAGCACGCCTGCACTTAATCACTTACTGTACTTTACTCAGTCTGTGTTTGCACTGGAAGCGGTGAAGTCACCGCCAGAGGCTAGTAAGCAGACTCTGCATGTGTTTACAGATTAAGCAATTGTACAAGTCCTTCTGTGATACTGGACGCATGATCCCGAGCTGACCTACTGCTGCACTTTAGCTTCGCTCCCAAGAAGCTTACAAAGTTAACAAATATTGGCCTGCTACTACAGACCGTGTCTAGCTGCTGCCACTTTGTACAGTTCTGTACATTGTGTTCACCAAAGTAATTGCTGAGGTGAAACCCAAAGTGATCTTACCTGAAATGCCACTAATAATCCCCCCATTGTGCGAGAAAACTGTGAGTGTACTCTCTTTTGTGATTGTCTGGCTTTGTGGCTGGACTTACTTTTAGAGATTTCGTTGCAGTTTAAAGACCTCAGCCATTACTTTGGTGAGTAAAATGTTATCATAACCATTAAAGGTGATAACTTAAGTCTTTAAAGCATCTCTAATCCTGTAGAACCACGGTTTTTACAATGTGTAGCCGTATTTCTTTCCATTTACATTAGATGTACTGATGTTTTGCCATACTTTGGTGTTCTGGTTTACATAGTTTATTTATTTTATGCATCACCTAACCTGAGTGAATTTTTATTTTACTTATTTAAGCTATGAAACTGGGAAAGCAAGTACACCAATACCAGCTTCAGCATTTGTGCACACCCAGATACACTATAGGAAATTAAAGCCATATGGACACTGGACATTTTGTGTTTTGAGTGTTCTCGACATGCTCAAAAGTTCTTTGTTTGAGTAGCCATTGACCAGTCCACAGTAGCACCCATCACCTGTTCACGTCTTTTCCATAAAAAGTATGGCCTAATTGTATACTGTTGAAGGAGAGGGACGCATCTATAAGAGTGCCAGTGTTGAAGTGGAGAATAGAGGCATAGGCCAGCTGGCAGCTGTTAGCATCTGGTAACAGGAACCTTCACTGTAAACCAGGAAGGACTGAGCGAGGGAAGGATGGAGGAGGAGAGGAGGGGAGGTGTTGTGATGATGTTGTGTTCAGCAAATGAGATTTTCAGAGAGGAGCGGAGGTAGAGAGGGAAGAACGGAGCACCAGAGCCGGAGGAGGGGGTGTTCCCTGTCCAGTGATGACGGCTTCCTAACAGCCTGTTACATAACCTGAACTGAAAATCATTTTTAATGTAACGAACCCCTTAACCTGCTGCCCCACTTACAGAGGAAAACACTGCTTTCTTTCCTGGTTTCCATTTCAGTCCTACAACAACAATCTGCTGGGCAGACTGGCTGCAAAAAAAAAAAAGGTGATCGAAGCCAATTAGGAGAGAACAGAGAAACAAAGACAACAACTACAAGGTTGAAGTGAGGGTGAGAGCATGAGAGTGTGGGACAGTGAGGGAGGGAGCTCTCTCTGATACTGTATGTGTGTGTTCTTGCTTGTGTTTTGCTCTTTGGGCTTTTATAGGCCTCTTCTTCCTGCCTCTGCTCTGTTACTGTATATAACATCTAATAAAAGCCTGGCGGTTAATTTGCTTCAGCAACCAAAATGAGGGTTTTTTATTAGACACCGACCTTTAACGGGGACACTGGTTTCTATTTTTATTTTTTCTACAGAAATCTACTCAAAAGTCACATCAGGGCAGTTTAATTTTTCCATGTGCTCGTGTACACATCTCCACGCCCTGTCTCCACTTCCAAGGAACTCATGGTTTGTTTGCAGTTCTGGTTTACTGATGATAAAGAGATCTATCTTTCACTTTTTCACTGCGGTCTGACTGATAACCCGTCCGAATGACCTCGAATGAAATCAGATCAAAAGGCGCAGATTTTTGAAAGTTGGCTTGTTTTCACTGAGCATAACTAAAGCTGAAAAACAAAAGGCACAGCAACAGACTCTGGAAAGAGCATGATAACGTAAGAACGAAGAGGTATCGAGTGACCGTGACGAGTCCCTAATGACCACGAGCTCTTCAATCCGAGCACAAACAGCTGTGTTCCTTAGTCTGACGGTGGGCACGCACTGTTGGCCATGTTCTCAGCGTAAGAGAGTGACAAAGCAGCAAAGCCCTCTTTAGTTGTCCCTGGTATCTCTGAGTGTAGCGACACTGCTAATGTTATCTGATGTTAACAATAAAGTTTGCTCTGGAAAACAGCTTTATTCTCACTCTTTCTTGGACATCAACAATTCAGGTTTTATTCCTGACCTTGTCAAAACGCAAAATTACATTCAGGTATAGTCCAGACAACGTGCGTCTTGAAAAGCTATAGCCTTGCATTGCTCTCACCTCATGCTGTAATCACTTTCTTCAGCACATTGCTTGGCATCTGAGTCACTCTAACGAGAGAACAAGAGCCCCGTCAGCTCACAGCGACTTCCGCTACATTCATCAGCAAATGTTAAGTCCGCCACACTTGGTGTTAGCTAGGTGAGTCACAGGCTAATGGCTGTTCTATTATTCAGAAACACCAAGTTGTTGAGTTGGAGATGAGACACAAACTAAAATCGACCAGAGCGTGCATGTTTTCTGCTTGTTCGGTTGTGAGTTTGAGCGTTTCCTGTGGCACCAAGTTTGCGCCTCTGGAACCGCCATTCACAAAAAAAATAGAGGGTTTGTAGAGGATGATGTCGAGTTGAGTTGGTTTTAAAATCAGAGTCGTAAAGTATTCATGCTACAAAATCACCCTTCATTAAAAGAAACCTTTCTCTTTCATCACCCCCTTCAGAAACAAGCTGCCGTGCTGCAGCTTGTGCTGCCGCACAGAGCAGTTTAACTCTCCTGCAGTGATTTTGAAACACTACACCGATCATATTAATACCAAACACATTCCAATCGTAGTGTGTCGTCTGCACAAGATGCTGCATGAATTTTCAGCTTTGCTGCCCACAACACCGATTAAAAATGTGCATATGTGAGTGCGCGCTGCAGCCGTGCCCTAACCATGCACCACGATATAGGTGCACTGATTAAAAAAACGAGTACACATGTGCACCTTTAAATGTATGTTGTATGATACTTGTGAACACATGTGTGGGAAACCCAAATGTTTGCATGCTCAGCTGCTCCATCCTGCATGATTTTAACACTATCGAGTGCCCTGAGGTAGATGTGCGTGCGTGTGTGTCTTTAAAGAACACTGGGCTACATGAGTGGGCTTGTACCTGTGGGTGTGCAGTCACCACGTTCCTGTTGCCACGAGCAGACCTACGAAGCTGATAAAGCGCTTTTCTTTGGCTTTAGGCTACAGATCTGAGCGAGGACTCTCTGACTTCTCATTAGCTAACAGGAATTTTCCTGGATCACAAATCAAAAGATGCGAGTGTGTTACTGCATGTTGAAATACCACGCTGTCAGGACACACTGTGAAAATGGAAGGCTACCAAAGCCTGTAAGTACATGTCCAGGTCCTGACAGTGACGTGAGTTGTGAATTGTCTGAATGTGTGTGTGTGTGTGTGTGTGTGTGCTGGTGAGTCATGCATCGTCTGTGGGTGTGTGCGTGGTGTGCTGGACACGTTTAAGATTTAGACCTCTCGCAAAAGTTGCCTCAGTTGCATAAATATGTTCCTGTCTGTATGTTTATTAGACTGAACGCTGTTTACGTTCAGGCAAAACTTCGACATTCGATCTCCTGTTGTTTGGATTCAGCCTGTTTCGTAACATTAGTGAAAAACTGAGATTCGTGCTGCAGTTTAACGTGCCCCAACATACATACATACAGAGTTAAATTTACAGAAAAGAGGAGAGAGAGAGAGGGGACGGCATGCAGCAAAGGACTGCAGGTTGGACTCAAACATGGGTCGCTGCAGAAAAAGCTCAGCCTACATGGAGTGCAAGCTCTACCAGCTCATTCTTTTAGACTGGACATTCTTCTGTCTTTGATTGTCTTGAGAATATGTAGATTATGTAATGCCATGACAGGAGGACTGGAGACGCACAGCTGGATTGTGTTTGGATTAGATTGAAACTCCTGCTCCCCTCTCTGCACCCCACCTTCCTTCCCCTTCTACTTTTTTATGGTCTTATTTTTCAATTCTTCAGTCTCGCTCTCATCCCCTCTCTCCGTGCCTACTCCTGCTCTTTCTTGCAATCTATCAGTCTCTCTATCTCGTTCTTCCTTCTCCTCTCCTCTCCTCTCCTCTCCTCTCCTCTCCCCTCCTACTCTCAGCCTGACAGAGTGCTGTGGGGCCTCTGCTGCTGGCAGCCTCCCAGCCTGTTACATAACAGTACCGTCAGCCTCCTTGAATCACTGCTGTGCTAGGCTAACCTCGGCCAGGCTACGCGCAGTATCTCGCCGTTGTATCTTAAATGCCGCCCGGCAGCAAAGCATCTGTCTGTGTGGGTTCAGACTGCATTAGCATTTTTAGTTTCAGATGGAGTGACTTTTCATTTCGGGAGCCTGTTGAGCGCTAATGACACAATACTGTGGTGTAAGCTACGGCCCATCTATTGTCATTATGTAAGGGCGGGGACGGAGGGGGATGTGATCTTTATCTCCTTATGTTTACAAGTCTGGATGATGAAGTCAGCCAATTCCCAAACCTCACTGGTGGAATTTTAGACGGAGTGTACCAGCTCCTCTCCAAACATTTAGCTACACAGTCTGAATCCTGGTCTGTGTTCACGTTTAGACCACTTTCTAAAAAGATTTCAGCCGTTCTGGCACCCCAACTGTGTAGTTTCTCAACTGCTATCTTGTTCAAAGATTAATCATAATAAATAATTCCTTTTAAACTGTCTTCACTGTGACAGGGACAAAAAACGGCCAATAAAAATCCCAGCAGTGCCGTCACGGTTTGATATTCATAGTCTAGACTAGCTGCTTTTGACTGGCCTGTGTTTCTACAACACAAGAGTCTGCAGGTTTTCAGTGTAAGCCTCACACTACAGCAGCCAACTTGCTTGATAAGCGAAGATGCAATAATCAGTGAAATCAGTTGTTGTGGTGTTTGTATCTGCAGGCTCTGAAGCCACAGTGACACATGATTAAAAAGCTCTGCTCAAGCTTCCTGAGGACACATAAAAAGCTGTCGCGCTGCATTCGTCATCTACAATCCACTTTCTGATCTCGGCAGTAGTAGCCACAGTCCGTGTCACGATCTGGAACAAACTGTTCTGACTGAAATGAGTGGGTCATTTCCACTTAAATCTGGGGCAGAGTCTGTGAAGCCTCAAACCTACTTTCCCCTCCTCCCCGAGTCTCAATCGTTGAGCCCGGGCTGTGTTCTCTGTTCCTTCACCCTCAGCTAACCTCCCCAACTCTCCAGCCTTGTCTGGATCCTGGATCCTGGCCTAGAGAGTCTGTCCTCAGGGAGCACGGATGCCTTGGCTGGACAGTTGACAGCTGCATTGAGTTGAGGGGGGTTGGGGTGGAGTTACTTTCTGAGAAGAGCCCGACACCTTTCGAGCCTCTCAACAACCCTCACCCACTGCTCGGGAGAGAGCCGGCAAACCTGGACTCACTGCCCCGCCTGTTCCCTTTTGTTCTGGGCTTCCTTTGAGGTATACCCATGAAAACGACATTAACACACTACTTACTGTGTTAAATTGCCACTAACTCAGACTAAAAATGCGACATATCAAGCCCTAAATGCTACCAGGTTGGGTGGTTAGTAATTGTCTATGTCCACTTTCTAAGTACATTTTTGCAGTTAGCGTTGCAGAGCAGCTATTCTCATACAAACAGGCTATACCAACACTTGACAGCAGTGTCAATACACCTAACATTTACTAATACATGCAGCAGCTCACAACCACACCTGCAGTCAGCAAAGCACACTTTACTTCACGGGTAACTTTTACTAACTGTCATCATTTAAAAAGAAAAAAGCCGCACAAAGACGTGAAAGCGGTAGACAGCGTACTCAAATGGACTTTACCTGACTGGATAGTCATATCCCTCTGCACCATGCTGAAGGGAAGATTCACCCTCCCGGCAAGATTAGCGATTCATAACTCCCGACCCAAGCAGAATGAACAGTGTGGAAAAAAATAACACACACACAACGGCGGCAGAAGGCTGAAGAAGAAGTTCCAGCAAGAGAAAAAGCCACATTAAATACGTTTTCTTTTTTTTTTGTTCCTCTCACCGGGCACCTGGTACTCCACAGGTAGCAGTGCACCTCACATTCCCTTTCTCTTGACTGTCCGTCTACAAGTGTGTGCACGCCCCGACAGAGAGGGCGGGTGTGTGTCTGTCCCTTATTGCTCCTTGGATAACAACAAGGTCCACCCACAGGTTCCAATCTCTCCTTGGCTACACCTCTGTTTCACTCCCATTTAAAAAAATAAAAATAATTAAAAAAAGACTTTTGGTCACTCCTCTGTGCTCTCTCAGCCAGTTTGTAAAGTACAAAATTGAAAAAGAAAAAAACAATCTGGTGCCAAGCCTCACCTCCTAAAGTACAAGTAACACACCCCCTCCTTTCTTGCTTTCCTTTTTCCCTCGCTTTCCTTCTGTTCTCTCTGAGAAGTTATGCAATACTGCCATTTCAGACATGACCTCCCCCCTCCTTCTCTTCCTCCTCCTTCTTCTTCCTCCTCCTCCTCCTTCTCCTTCTTCTTCTTCTTCTGCTGCTGCTGCTGCTGCTGCCGCCACCGCTGTTGCAGCCCACACTTTGCACACTCAAATTAACTTCTCCACCTCAAAATTTTGAATGATCTCATTCACATTATCGCAGTGTGACTGATGTTGTTTCAGAGGCAAGTTTGTGACTGGTAAATTGATTTTAAACACCATTCTCTGTGCGCGTCAGCCTGAATCAAAGCTGGCTCTCACACACAGCCCCAAACATCTGTCTCTGATCCTCATCCTGAAAAACATGTCACCCCTCGCTCTCTATATACACACACATGTGTTTAACAATAAATCTCACAGCGCTTGTCGAGGAGAAAGCTGCTGAAGGAACCTTGTGCAGTAAACACATTGCATAACCTGTTGTCAGAGATAAAACTTTGATAAGCTTTACTATGGGGGCATTCCAATCCAAATGTATGGAGTCACATGCGACGCATCTCTCCGGAGCTCTGAGAGCATCTTCATGTAAGACGAGCTTACAGGAGTGCCTGCAGCAACATGTCTGCTTCTAGCAGGCAGAGTGAAATGTGTAAGAAAGAGGCCAACAAGAGCTGGGGTTGTTTAAATTTGGGAGTGGTGGCCCGAGGCTGCGTGAGAGAGTGTGTGTCTTTGTGTGTTTCTGCGAGGTAAACATGATCCTGTGACTACTTGTCACGGGACCATTCTTAAACATTTCCCAAATGATGTAAACATGGCTTGAAATAATGTTCATGAACCAGAAATGAAGTTCTGTTTTTATTACTTCCATTGCAGTGTAAGCTAACTGCACCGCGCCTTCTTTTCTTTTCTTTTTTTTTTTTTACCACTCATTTTTTTATTGTGCATTATTCTCTGCCACTGCTGGAACCTCCTAAAGATGTTAAATCATTTACTAGGCCAATCTTGCCGAAACTTCCTCTCCTGACGAACCAAGAGCAGGTCAACCAACCAGCGGCCAACTGGGAACAATGGCCATTGTGGCTGACACTTCTGATAAAATAAGGTGTGTGTGTGTGTGTGTGTGTGCGTAAATGACAGTTAGACTATCCCAGATCTGACCAATGCTCTGATATCTCTGTATATTCAACAGACTGTGCGGCAGAAACACTTGGAAGCTTTTTTTTTTTTTTTTTTCTCCCAAGTAACACGAGCCAAAGTGCATCTACTTTTACGTGCACGTAATTATATGCTTTAGTTTTTGGCCTAAAACGTAGCGTGCGTTCCCATCATGTATGTTCAGAGCAGTTCAAGTAGAAGTTGGTTAGGTGAGAAAGCTGCGATATGATCTCATGTGGCACTGCAAAGCGGCACCAAGACTGAAAAATGTAATCTTTTATCAACCTAGCTGTGGTGTGTGTTTTTTTTTTTTTTTTTAAGGTGTGATGACGAAATCAACAGGAAATGACAACTCGAAACTCATTTTATGGGTACGCAGATGGAGCACGCAGATGTTTGCAACTGCAAGCCAGCAGTTGTTGATGCTAACTGTAAAAACATTAACATTGGACTAACTGCAATCTAAACTGCTGGTTCGCTCAAAGTGACGTCTTCAAATGTCTCACTTAACGGTCAAAAAGACCCAAAAATATTGAACTTACAAGACAAGGCGAGGTCATCTGTATCGCATCTTTCAACAAAGCAACAAAAATGTTTTACATAAGACATATAAAATGATAGAAAACAGAGAAAAGCAGAAAATTCACACAAGCTAGAATCAGAAGATGTTAAAATTTCTGCTTAAACAATTAATCGTTTATCAAAACAACTGCTACATTTTAAGATTTTTTGAGGCTTTTTGAACCTTTTATTGGAAAGTGGCAGCTGAAGAGTGACAGGAAAGTAGGGAGAGAGAGCGGGTATGACATGCAGCAAAGAGCCACAGGTTGGACTCAAACTCTGGGCCACGGTGGCAAGGACGGAGTCTTTGTACACGGGGTGCACGGTCTACCAGATGAGCTAACAGGGCGCCCCGATTATCTGTTCTCTTCTCCACTCCACATGCCACAGCTACTACTATATCATGCTCAACTTACAAAGACTTAAATTGGATTTATTTAATCCCATGTCACCAAAAGCTCACGTAAGCCATGTTAACAGAACTCTGTCCAATAAACAAGCTATCTTTCGTTTAGAAGCTCTGATGCACTTACAATTTGGCTGCGTTAACGTAAACATACCAAATACATAAAGTCAACCTTTCCAGCATGATTCAAACCAATCGAAGCTGCTGCTGCTGCTGCTGCTGCGCGTCACACTGCACCAAGAGCCAGGTGCTCTAAGCTCTAAGCCACCTCCAGACACAAAAAAGCCCTGCAGAGTCTTACACCGCAAACGTGCAGCGCGGTCTAATCTACTGTAACAAGAGGTCAGCGCAGAGGAGCAAGCCAATTAGCTACAGCAGCTTCTTCGCTGCCTTCTTTCTGGAGACTCGCAGCGCCGTGTACGCAGACACACGTAGTTTCACCTGAACACTTAAACCTCCGTGTCTCGCCCTGTTTACCTCACCCTCCGCGGTGAGGTGAGCGCTCCACTGAATGAACACGACGTACTGAAACATCTGACATTTAACTCCTGTCTCTCCGATAAGTGTTTTTTTTTTTTTTTTTTTTTTGTTCCTCCACTTCAACTTATGCAACATGTTCTCCGAGCATGCTTTTTTAGCTGGGAGGAGTTTATGTTAGAAAGTAGGCCGCCTCTGTGAAGGATGAGTAGTGCTCCACCGAAATATTCACTTGAGCTGGAAGCGATAGAGTCGGCCTACGAGGTCTGTAGAGTGATGTGTCTCCACTACATTCGCCCAGGAGCTCAAACACTGTGGTTTAACACGATAAGAGGCAAAGTAACCGGGCGGTGTCGGTCCTCCTCCTCACCAGCTCATGTTCGGAGATGCACAGTATTGTTTGAGCACCAAAAAAGAAGGATAGAAGTAGAGTGTGGACTGGATATGAAAACGCTTGTGTACCTTACTTTGTCATTTTCACATGCAAACAGTGTTTTCATATTCATCTGCCTAAAGTGGTGTTCAAATCAAAAACAGCTCTGCATTAAATGGGTTATTTTGGAAGCCAAAAGACTGAAGAGCAGTTTAGAACCTCTGGGAAGTCACCAGGCCAGTAATGTCTACAGCTGGATTGCAATACCCAAAATGTGGAGACTAAATGTGGTGAACTAGAGAGCAAAATGCATGCAACACAGTCCCTCACCATTCTTTCTCTCCTGCAGAGGCATCGGGTCAGGTGCGGGCTGAAGAGACAGCTCCTGAAGCTCACTGGTCACTGCCTCGCTCTGAGGGCTCGGGGCCAAGCCTGACGTCCCGGAGACTTCCATGCTGCCAGGACTCGGCTCCTCCCCTTTCTGTGGGTGTAGCGTTGCCAGGGTGACGGAGAGACCTGGAGTAAAAATAGGACGTTAATAGTTTGATAACTCATCAAAAAAGGCTCCGTGTGATATTAAGACAAACAACTGCTTAAACTACAAACACTTTAGAGACACATGATGGCATTTTCATTGGGTGGTGTCAGGAATGGGATACATGCTGTAGAAGATAGCTAGCTGGAGCAGTGCAGCACTAACACACCTGAGCTGACTTTGTGGAGGTATATGTTCTGTACTTTCCAGCGCGAAATGCAAAAAAACATTTGGTAAATATACCTTGGGATGTAATCTCTTAAGACTTAGCCACTCCTTTTTTCCATTTCCCTCCAGACACACAGTGTATTTTCCCATAAGGGTTTGTTTTTAATCAGTTTACCAGTAAAACAGTGAGATTTACTACATTGGATTGTCCTTACTCGCCAATCGGAGTTGAGTATTGACCACCCAACATTAAAAAAAATAAAGATAAATGGTACCCAGGGCACTTTTACAAGCTACAACAAGTCAAATAGCTAGTCCCAGGAAACTCAACATGTCTATTTTCCTCCCGTCTGCCTTTTTTTCTCTCTCCCGTCTCCCTCGCACACACAAACACAAACCACTAGGGAGAGCGGAAGAATGCAGGGCTGTAGGCTAGGGGATTAAATCAGCCATCAGGGAAGAATTTGCATGTTTGGAGCATTTACAACTGTTGCTGTGGCCGCTGCTTTAGAAAGACAAAACTTTGTTTATAGATTTTTTTTAGAAAAAACCTTTAACTTAACAACCGCAGAGCGATTCCCATATATTTAACCCATCTAACGACTCAGAGCTGGAGGCATTTCATAAAGGAAGCTGTAAAAGTTTGCGTCTGGAGTGTTGCATCTGGCCGCAAGACAGATTTGAAAGTTGAAAGCTGCGTTGAAAGTTGAAATGGGGCTTACTGTGAAAGGCTTGACTTGAGCCTAACAACCTGAACCAGAGTTAAATGGTTCCATACAGATGATTCAGACGAACTCACAGCGTCAGATTTGAAGAGAAAGTTTAGATTCTGATGCTTGCGCAGCAGCACATTTTACGCATATTTGAAAACAAAAATAGTGAAGGAGAAACAAAAAACCACGGCCATAAAGAGAGCCACAAAGAAACTCTGGCAGCACATTATAGCCCGCTAGTGAGTAAAGACTCTTGACACTTTGACCTCCTGTGTTTGTTGTAGCCCTCTGCTTGTCATCCTGTCACTCTGGGCTCAAGTCCAGTAAAAAATAATGAGAGTTTCCCCTGTACTCTACATGGAAGTACATATGTAACATCCAACATGAGAGAAAACAACTTTAAGGCAACAAAAACTACCCCTTAATCTTCAATCAGCCCTATTTATGATATTAAAATGACACCAAGTGTGTGAGAAAGTTTACGTTCACAGCATTGAAGTGTAGAGGAACACTGTGTTTCAGGCTGGCAGGTACATCTATGTGTAATACAAACTGGTAGTTGAGCCAAGTGAAGCAAAGCCTAAACACGAACCCGTCTGAGATCAGTAGACTAGTGCAGAGGCATCCATTGTACTGTAACCCAGGTCAAATTTATTTACATCTGCTTTAAAGAACAGATTTTCCTGATTTACTGGATCGAGTCCGGTGTAACTGGTTCTCTTTCTTCGTGAAACACTCCTGTGGACTGAACAGGCCGGTAACTCGGGCCTCAGTAATGGTTGTTTACATAGCAAGGATCAACGGTAACGGTTAAAAAATAGGGCACAGCAACTGGACAAACACGCAACGCAAAATAAATACATTTTTAATATCTGTTGTGTCAGTAATAATTAAAAATGGCTGTTATTGTCAGAACTGGAACCAGACAACCACACATTGTGCTCTGACTCTGCAGCTGCCATGTTGGCAGTCCTGCCTCTTCCGCCTCTCGGTTAATTTAAAAATCATCAAAGACGTGGATTGTCAGTGGACCTGAGGCGGCCTGAATGACACCTGGGTGCCCAGACAAGCCATCTGCAACAGCACCCACCTCAAATCAAAGCAGCCACACTCTTAATTATGCATAACTTTAAGCCTTAATATCATTTGAACAGTGAGTTTAGTGAGTGAGTTTAATAGAAATTCAGACTCAGTACAGTTGTCATGAACTGGGAAATTAGCTATAGAGACCAAAACCAGGCTGTAAACATGTTTATTTCTGCTGTGAAGTTGGACATTTTAACATGGGGGCTTATGGAAATTGACTCGTTATGTAGCCAGCCTCAAGTGGCCGTTCGAGGAACTGCAGTTTTTGTCACTTCGACATTGGCTTCACTTTGGTTACGGCTTTTAAAGTTTTTAAACATTCCCATATTTTCATGATTGAACTTACGTGTAATTGCGTTGTATATAAATTATTCAAAATGGCAACTTCAGTGACAGTGACCAAAAAGCTGATGCCTGGTTGCCAACCTGGCAACAACTTTTAAACACGTAAAGTGTGGAGCCCTGTAAGGGCAGCCCTGCTGCTGTGCTGTGTGTTGATCTCTCTCTCTCTCTTGCTCTCTCTGCAAATATGTGTGTTTGCTAGCTGTGGGGTTCTGATGGGGGTTCTGTCATGGCCGCACAACAGGTCTGAAAACAATGAGGCAGTGTTGTCTGAGATGTCACTCTTCCCCCCAACAACCCCATGCCTGTGCACACGTCTGACTAGCGGCACACTAACCACATGAAACAATAAATGTCCCATTTGATGTCCCTGGCTTCAGGATGTCTGTTCAGATCATATTTAAAACATTAAAAGACCTTTTGCAATGCTTGATGGAACAAAACACAATGTTGATTCTTGTTTATTAAAATAGATTTGAGAATATCTGCAGACTTGTCAGGTGAACTGGCTTATTTTCTTTGAATGCTGGCTTCTTAAAAGTGGGTTTCAAAAACAGAATATACAAACAAGACATCTGAATCTTTTTTGGCCTGGAGAGCAGAGTATCATTTTGAGTTTTGGTATTGGTATCGATACCAAAAAGATACTTTTACTTTTACTTTGAGGAAAACATTCTTATTTAATGACAGAAAACCAGCATTTTTAAATGTTAAATATTGTCTAATCAAAAGCATTTATACAAGAATGTTGCCTGAATATATACAAGTTAAAACAGGCAAAACCAGATATATCTGTTACCAGCTTTCCAATGCCAACTTGTAATGAGAGAGGTGTCAGTTTGTTGTATGGATTTGAATGCAGCATGATTTTGTATAGGATGCAGACATCTTATTTAATTATGATGGCGATATCAAAACAGAAGTCTCAGAAATCTTTCACCACCCTGTACATATTACACCACCCGATATCCTCCAAAGACTTTGCCGCGACACGGTCATGACAGCATCAGCGAGCAAATCCTCCAGTACACCTGCTAATCTAACTCACCTGCTCACCAAGAGGAGCTCAAAGTCGGCAGCGCGAGCACACAAGACGTGATCTTTGCGCATACATTGCAGCCTGTTCATATTACAATCTTAAAAAGAAATCACATGTTACTTATGTTAACAGTCAAAACAAGTCTAGCCATGGGAGTCACAAGCCTTTTCAGTCAGAGCGAGAAAAACAAACAATGAACCGGTTTAGACGGGGAAGGATATGAGATCACAGTGAAATTTAATGGTGCTTAAACGCAGCATTCAATCAAGAATGAAGAGTCAGGCTGCTGCAGTATGCAGAGCCAGCAGCCTGACTTTACTAATGCATTAGTACAGTGAGACATATCAGACAGTCTTGCAGACAGTGTTTGTGGCTTTATATCTCTGCTGCGTGTACAGTGATGCCTCAATAATCTAGGCTAACAAGGCCCAGGTCTTGACAGTGACCTGGATATCAGGTGTTACAAAGCTACTTAACCTGGCCATTTTAAAGACATGGCTTTTCCAGAGATGCTCGCTGCAACATCCGTTGCTTCATCTGTACTTTCCCAAGAAAAGGGCTGCTGTTCAGACATGCAGCGTGAGCTGTTCTGTTCTGGTGCAATGTATTAAAGACAGACATTTAAGTACTCCTGTCAGCATTCCTCTTTACACGCCCACACTAGCTTTATAGATATGTATCACAATTACAAAAGAGCTACACACACACACCTGACAGCTGCTTTGTTTCCCCATCAGACACATGAAAAACACTACCAAGAATTACAACATCTTTTTACTTAGCAGCAGAAAGGTGAAGGATGTGGTTCATCTTGTTGCTTACCTGTATTACTAAATCTTGGAGGGGCGTTTTCCCACTTCAGTAGGACGGAGCTTTGAAGGGTCCTGTTGAAGAAAATACACACAAAAAAACAAGTCTTCATCAGAGAATAATGATGATATCTCATCTGTTTTCCTGCCAAACCCTTCCCTCTATTCTGCGGATTATGATGTTGAGCAGCAGGATCAGTATCAGTGTAACCAGAGCATGTGCACAAAGGCTATTGTGCAGTAAAACAAGTTAAAAACAATCACGAGAACACATAATATGTGGCTACAGACGACTCCACGTTGCAGGAGGCCTTGCCACAGATGTCACGGAGGGGGGGGAGCAGCGTTCAGCTGTCACTGTCCAAAACACAGACATGCTAGGCTATTGTTAGCTCGCCTGGATGGGAGTTAACCTGAACAGTCTTAACGCAGGTTTGAGTGAAGCTGCTGCGTAAAACCGCCCACAAACGACAAAATCAACACGAAAGGCTACCAACAACACCATAACGTACTTATTGCAAGCGGCCGGCTACATGTGAATCATCCCTGTTGCCTGCCAGACACCCCAAGTTAGCTCGCCGCCGTTAGCATGCTGTATCTGCCAGCCATTAAGTCTAGCCGCTGAGCTGAGCTAGCTGCTCGGCGTAGCTCCTCTGTCTGTCACGCTCCTCTGTGATGGGGAAGCTAACGTCGCTAATGCCGCTATGTATTTAATTTATATATGCTTACTTTTCATGGTCGCCACTTGTGTGTTGTGTCTGTAAGGATAAACAGCTTTGGCATCACATCACCACTTCCGAATCACAAAGGAAACTTTAACCGGAAAACCCTCCTCTGCGTGGGACGCAGAGACCCACTTCCTCTATAGCGCCTTTCTAAGCAGTTTATTACGACCGCTCTGTTAACAGGACACATTACAGCGGGCCGCTTGTGTCAGACACAACACTGTCTTCAATATAATATGTATAGTATGTAAGGTTAAGTATATAAATGTAAATGTAAATGTATGCCACACATTAAACTACATGTAACCCCCTGCGCAGTCTCTGTCTCCATCTAGTGTCCAACTTCAGGTACTTCAGGAGGCAAGAGCTACAGGTTGTTAAATCACCGTGCAACCCAAGTTCATTGCGTCTGTCGTTCCAAAATGAAATGAGTGCCTGTAATTTCTTTCCACACGATTTAAATTATGGTGTTGTGTTTGCAATAAACAAACTGACTCAGAAGGCTGGCTCCGTGCTGGGGACTGCTCTGGAGCCCCCCTCCCTGACTCTCATCACCTTCAATGACCTCCTGCTCAGACAACAGAGCAGATTCAGTCGGAGATTCCTGCAACTCCACTGTAAAAAGGACCGCTACAGGAAGTCATTCCTGCCCACTTCCATAAGACTTTATAATGATTTCCCTCTGTGCAGAGAGAGGAGACTCAATCTGTAATGTTTGAACTTGAATGAT
Organism: Argyrosomus regius; assembly: GCA_946959425.1. Lineage (NCBI taxonomy): Eukaryota > Metazoa > Chordata > Actinopteri > Sciaenidae > Argyrosomus > Argyrosomus regius. The sequence continues at coordinate 16,696,539 of OX336900.1, forward strand.
AGAGTTTATTCTTTTTATACTGTAGTCACTTTAATTTTAATCTATGAAATGATTGAAACACCTACAAAACTGATGTACGTGTACAAAAGCATAAACTCTGTGGTAGATGCAAGTTAATTTTATCTTGTTTGAATGGATGCTTTACTGTAGTGTTCAGATAGCCTACATTATGTCCATACTTCGATCTGTGTTCTATTCATTTTATTGAAAACACTTAATTTTAAAAGTCTGTAATTGGTGCTACACACAGGTTATTATCAGAAAATGTTTTGTTTGTTGATTTCCAAAGACATCTCTTCAAACAAACTGGCTGTGGTAAACCCAAGTAAATATTCATTAAATTCTCATTGATTATTAAAACCTGTTGAATTGTATGCTATGCTGTAAAACGTTATAGTGTTACATATCAGTATATTTTTAGGATTTAAATTATTGGGAACCAGTAAAATAAAGAGATAAAATGAAATCTTTTAAAATCTCAATTAAATTGTTAATGTTTGACTCCATCATTTGTTAATGATCATTTTGTTTTGTAATACAACAATTCTTAAAATTCAATGATAAACATGTTGTGATGCTCTGATAAACTTGATTTGTTTTATAGCTTTAATGTTGCTCAGTATATGAAGTGATGAGTCCAAAATTAAGATGTATTAAGATGTAACTAGCTAAAAAGAAGAAAAAGGAACGTAAAACAAATGGAGAGGACTCAAAACAAAAAAAAAAACAGTTTGGTTCAAATGTTATACTTGATGTATAATACTTGACATCACCATAATAATAAGTTATTAAAACATTATTTATCATGTGGCTGTGCAAATAACTCATTTCACTTTAATGTTGTTTCAACCTCATTTGCATTTAGAATGTAGAACTGTGAGTGACCTCACTGTAGAACCTCTCTGATCTTTCTCGGAATCATTCAGCACAGTTTATTAGACTGCAGCCTGCACACAGTTAACATGTTAGGTCATTTTCCATTTTCCATCTTTCAGTCATGTTGAGAAGAAGTGTTCGACTGCAGGAAGGAGGGTATTATATGGAGGAGGGAACTCCATCTGTTTCCTACAAGGAAATTTTATACAGGTGAGCTGCTGTAGTGTTTGAGTGCACATGTTGTGTACTGTATGTGTACATGTTGTATAATGTTTGTGCACATGTTGTCTTTACTAACTTCTGTTGCATCTTTTAGGGTCTTTCGGACGAGGAGAAGACGTAACAAGAACCTGAACAGGAGGGCGAGTATGGAGGCTGACCCCATTCAGACCTGGATCCCTGCAGACAGACAAACACCACGTGGGGAGCAGACCGGGACCAACAGAGGAGAGGCCTCTTTTAAAATGACTGTGCAGACCATGAGCAGCGTCCTCCTGCTGCTCCTTCTGGCTTTTGGTGAGTGACTTTCTGCTACAATCATTTCTACTACTTTTATTTCCACTCCATAGTCCAGGTGTCGATAAAAATCATAATTTATATTTTATATTTTATATTTATGTCCCTCAGGAATGGCTCAGATAAGTGAGCTCCAAAAGGAAGTGCGGTTATTGAGAGTGCAGATAAACATGTTTGCTCCTCTGGCAGACACAATGCCAAACTTTGCCTTGAAATCACAAGGTAAGTAATCATCAGCATCCATCTGTCTCATCATCACTCATACATGTGAATTATTGTATAATTACCTGTTTGGAGGTTGGTTTCTAACTTTGTGTGTGTGTGCTTGATTTGTGTGCATGCAGGTGCTAAAGTCTGGCAGAGTTTATCTTCAAATACATATTGGCCCCGAGACCACATCATAGGAATGATGTGGGATAAACTATTCTACTGGTGGTATTCTACTAAAGCGCAGCAGGGTGTGATCCAGGTAGGAATTACACAGCCACATTCATAGGTTATTTTACAAAGGAGTTTAATTGCATTTGTGGTGGTTCAGATAGAATAACACGGAGAAACAGTTGTAGTTTATGAGCTGTGGAGACTGAAGTATTGACTTTCCTCCCTCAGGGACACTCAACATTGCTGCCAGGACAATGCTGGCCATTTGCAGGTGAAAGAGGGCACTTATTTGTCTCTCTGTCTCACCCAATCTCCGTCACTCACGTGACACTTGGCCACATTGTAAAAAGCCAGTCTCCTCACGGCAACATAGAAAGCGCACCAAGGGAATTCTCTGTTTATGTAAGTGAGACATTTTCTGTCATTATCCTAGATATGTCCTGTATACTTGTCATTGTTATTGTGCACAACAAAACCGATCAACTGATCTCTCTGGCTCTGGCTCTTCTCCAGGGAATGATGACCACGGCTGAGGCAGGCACCCATTTAGGAAGATTAGTTTATGATCGAGATGGTGCAGCATTTCAGACCTTTGACCTACCTGTGAGTATAAGTGATACGGTGTCACTCTCAGGAACAGATTATTGTCCAAAATGTTTCTTTGTACTGGATAAGACATGTTCTCTGCTACAACATCTGACTCTCTATATTCATCTCTCTCTCTTGTCTCTTACCAGAATCCAGATAGAGGGATCTTTAGATATGTGAGGCTAGAGATAGAAAATAACTGGGGAAACATAGACCATACTTGTATTTACAGCTTCAGGGTTCATGGTAAACTCCCCACCTAATAGCACGGTTACTTCACTTGGAGAGAAGTCATATTTAATTTGTAATTTTCATTGTGGTAAGTATTTCTAAGTAGTTTCAGGACCCATATTTGTCAAGCACTCAACTCTCTCCAAGTAATTGCAATAGGTGGGGTAGGGTGGGGGCGCTTCTGCACCAGTGCAGTGTTTATTTTTGCTTGATAAATATGGGTCCTGACCCGTGAAGATAAATCAATCTTAAAACACTAATTATAATCAATATGTTTTAATAGATAGATAGTAATATTTCCACCTCCATTTAAATGAATGGAGGATGTTTTGAGGTTGATTTATCTTCACTCTTTGGGCAGCATGGAGGTTTAGGGGTTGACACTTCTGTTCTCTCCATGTTTGCGTGGGTTTTCTCCGGGTGCTCCGGTTTCCTCCCACAGCCCAAACATGGCAACTGTTGTGTTTGGTTTGAATTGGCATAATAAATTTGGCTTATATTAAAATAAAGATAATGAATTTGAATTATTTTGTTCTGGGGTATTACTACTCAGTGTTCAACTTCTTGACTTCAACACACAATGTTCATTTCACAAGATCTAAATAAAAATCTTCAATTGTAGCAGAACTTCCCTGTTATATTCAAACTGCAGACTTTTCTACATCAACAATTATTAATCAACAGGAATTATTTTCTGTCCTGTTGGTTCTGAGTTTGTTCTACAGTGAAGTCAATATTGACTCTTTATTCAAACTGACGAAATGGACGTGACGTGTTTCACCAAAACTATTTACACTGAAAATAATTTGCAGCAGCAATTAAAAAAATACAACAAGTGTTAAATATTAAAGAGAGGTATCAAACTTATGGTTCAACACCACAATTCTTTACATTACATTTTTTATTTGACAGTTAAACATTTGAACATGTAATCCAAGATGGTGAGCATAGAAGACTGCATCCTGTTCATCTTTCAATTATTAACAGCACAGTGGTTTATACTCTGACATTCAGGTGTATTCCCACTGTGGTCTCCATAATGCATCCCTGCTTCATGACCTGCGATCTGTAGAATGCACATTCACAAACATATGCAATATGAATATGGTCTAAAATGTCTGCATTCAGAAATAAAGTCAGATATAAAGTCAGGAATTCAACTCACATGCAAATTAGCATTGAAAATAGCTGGTATATAATTAAAAGTAAAAAAAATTGTCCCAAATGTTAAGCTTGAGCTTGAGGTGGAACACTGAACCCACGATGCAGACCACAGACAGGAACTGCTTAGGTTTATTTACAAAATGCAACAAGAAAAGACAACATGTGAGGTCCAGGGAGATTTTTCAGGGCAGGATGGTGAAGACTGGAGAACAGACAAAGGCAGGCTGAGAACAAAGCAGACAAACGAGCTTCAAGGCAGTCATCCAAAAATATCACGACAAAAAGATACTTCATAAATAGGTTTCTCAGAGCTGGTAAGTTGACTTTACAGCGATAGGTTCAACAACAAACTGGCGGAGTCTGGGAGGGTGAACCGGAGTTAAATACTGCAGGAGCTTGTGGAGATGATGAGATGCAGGTGTGGGAGCAGAGCAGGTGATGAACAACGGTTGAGTGGCCAGAGAAATAGGTCAGCCATGCCCAGCCTGCACAGACAGGGGAGACCGGACAAAACACAGAACACAAAGAGCAGGGAAAACACCTGGAAAACACAGGGAAATAGACAAGACTAGCAAATCACCAAAACACAATTTTGAATTGAATTCGACTTTTTTAGATCAGGGATCACCAAAGGTATAACAATTCATCCTGAGTGACACGTGAATGTTGTTCCTAAATTTAAAGGCCCGGTTAGCAGGATTTAGTGGCATCTAACAGTGACAGTGACATATATAATATGTCATTGAGCAGTGTAGTTACTGATTTCAATCATGTTGCCTCACCCTCTTCCTCCCAGTGAAGGAGAAACCATGGTGGTCGAAAGTGTAAAAACCTTTATGTAAAGCTGAAGCAGCAAATTCTGTGGCTATGAAATGAAGTGCCAAACACCGCAGTTCCTCAAATGTCCACTTGAGGCTGGCTACAGAATGAGTCAATGAGGTCAATGAGTCAAACTTTTCCTTTGATGTTAACCTGCAATAATTTCTGTGATTTCATTTAAAAAATGTATTTTTTCATTATTTTTTTCTCAAATTTTTCATTTTAATCTCACAACACAAGTTAAATGTTGCCTATTGGGCTCCAGCTGAAAATGCCTTTTTAGTTTCAGTTTGTTCGCAGCCACTAACACGAGCCTGCATGTGATTCATTACATACTGATTTCACATCAGTCAGGACTCACAATGAAGTAGTACATTTTTGTTTAAAAAGCTTTGGCTGCAGCTAATAATAATAATAATAATAATAATAATTAATTACACATTTCATCATCATCCTAAGCAGTGTGCATTTGAACTTTACAGAAGTAACTTCAAGGTGTTTACCAACAGTGAGGCTGAAAGCACAGCTGTTTGGGACATAGCATCTGTATGGTCCACTGTCAGACGTCTGTACTGAGGAGATCAGCAGTGTCAGGACTCCTCGGCTCAGGTCGTCACGGTTCAGGGTCGTCCTGCCTCTGTATTGTTCCATCTGTTCATTAGGAAGGTCCAGTCTATATCGATAGGCGTGGACAAACATATAAGTCTTTCCCAAACGACTGTATAGTTCATCAAGTTGACCCAGGAATCCAGACGACACTGAAGAGTCACATTATCATGAACCTCTGCCTCGATTGGTTGAGTCAGTGAAGTGGGAGCAGACTCTCCTGTGGAAACAAACATGATATTTAAAGCTGGAAAATCACTATTTATCTCGTCTTTTTGCATAAATGTATCTGTTCTTAAGTTTTAAAGGAGGTAATAATAATTTTACAATGCAAAGCCATCTAATGCAACATTCAGCCTATAACTGCAGCTGTGAAGCTTTAATGTTCACTTCATGTTGAGACTGTGTGAGAGAACACGGAGCAACACTGATCAGTTACTGTGTAGAGGTGTAACAAAGTTTCAGTGTGGTCACTACATGGTTTTATTATAGATTTATGTAAATGGAAGATTTATTTGGACAGCTAAGATAACAAATATGATTGTTGTATTGCTGTTGTAAATACACCAAATTAACATTAAAAGTTGAATAAGAAAAGATCTACACAGGAGACTGTAGATTTTATAATATAAAGAATAACAAAATGTTAACGCACTAACTCTCGGCTGTTTTAAAACAATGATAAACAGGTTAACTTCAACGGACAGTAAAGATATTAAATAATAATAAAGCATAAACTTACCCAGGATCATAAAAAATGTTGCAAGTAAAACCGTAATTATCATTATCGTAGCAATCCTCTGTAACACTATAATACATATGGCACCACACACACACACACACACACACACACAGAGTTAGTGGCAGTAGTGACTCTGAGAGAAAGGAAAGGAAGTGCAGGATACCAGTGCTCTGTGAAATAGTAATTATTTAATGCCAATATAAAAAATTTGAGGCATTCTTATACAAAAACAAACACTGCATAATGACAAGCTTTACATGTAAAACAGAACTTGTAAACAATTGTAGTAACAATTTCTAACAAAACATAACACGCTGGAAAGGCTGTTGACTTTTACACCAGTGCCCTCTTGTGACAGAGGTGATCAGCTGCACTGTTGAGCACATGAAACACTGCCGTTAGTAGTTAATAGGCAACACAAGAGTCAGAACAGAGTGGAAAGTGGACAGTATACAAGAACATCAAATTATATAGATTGATAAATGTTTATATGAACTCTTACACTGTATAAAGGATGTATAATATAGAAATGTATACATGGATTAAAGCAAAAAAAAACAAAAAAACTTTTGACTTAAATTTTTTTCGAGCTGCAGCCAAGTCATATTCCCCATTTGTAATTTGTGAAAGATGTTACAGGTTACGTTACTTGACACGTGCTAAAAAAAATAAAATTTCAGCCCCACTCCACTCATAACCATGTTCTCTAATGCAGACATCAAGTTTAAATACTTGACCAACACAGTTTTACAGGTTGATGCTTTGAACAGTTGTTCTATTCACACTTTTCTTTTTTGTCTTTTCAATGTAATTTTTAATCTATGTAATCAAACTGATTTACTCTTTCAAATAACCATCTACAGAACATCAGTACGTTATTTTTCTGCTTCTTCTTCTCATCATCAATATAAATAATAATATTGTTTAAAGTGAACCTCTTATCATTTAACAGAATGAAGCTGTTTACACAGATACACTCCAGACAAAGTCCAGACACACAACAGGAGACTCTCCGTGTCAGACGAGTTCTCACATGTTGACTGAACTCAAAATGACGTCACAGCTTTGTGACGCAGTCAAAAACTCATTGTTGCGTTGCAGCGCGACGAGTCCATGCTAGCTAAGCAGCTAAACTTTAGCGCCGCTCCGTGTTTAGATCCCGCCCTGTGTGGGTCACTATACTGTCACTAGATAGAAGAAGAGGCTGTCCTCAGTGATAACGAAGGTGTGGACGTTCCTCCGCGTTCCTCTGATAGCAAAGATGAGGATGCAGTTGAGGACTTCCTTCACTTTCTTGCAGATTTTGCTGATGACGAGGAAGATGGAGATGAAGATGAAGATTTATTATTATTAAACCTTTATTTAACCAGGAAAAGGTCCCATTGAGATTAAAAATCTCTTTTTCAAGGGAGTCCTGGCCAAGACAGAACAGCAGCACAAACAAGAACAAGTCAAACCAAAACAGATACAAGACACACAGATAATATTACAACACATAATGGTCTAAAAATGAAAATGCTACAAGTACAATACAAGTCATGAAATCAACAACAACACCATCAGCTAAAACAACATCTGGATGATTCATTCTCTTGCTCTTTCAATATGAATTTAAAAGCATTCAAAGAGATCAGATCTTTGAGTTTTAAAACATTCTGTAAGATATTCCAGTCAGAGGGTGCTGAGTACCCAAACGCCCTCTTCCCTAGTTCAGTACGAACATTTGGTACCGATAAGGTATAAAACTCCCTAGAACGCAGCGAATATTGACCATCACGTTTTTTAAAAATAAAATAACAGAGGTATGTTGGGAGCAACCCGAGAATTGCCTTATATATAAAAATATACCAGTGAGTATGTCTGTGGGCTGGTAAACAAGGCCATCCCACCCGAGCATAAAGCTCACAGTGGTGAGTCAGGGTGTTACAACTTGTTATGAACCTGAGTGCAGCATGATAAGCTGTGTCAATCAGTTTCAATGCTTGTTCAGGGGCGCGCATGTATACAAGATCCCCATAGTCAATAACAGGCAAAAATGTTGCCGCAACAAGTCTCTTTTTTACATTAAAAGAAAAACACAATTTGTTTCTGAAATAGAAACTTAATTTCAGCCTCAGCTTTTTAACCAGGCATTGTACATGCTGCTTAAAAGACAGGGAATCATCAATTAGGATGCCTAGATATTTATAGGAGTTAACTCTTTCAATGCTCCTTCCTTCAAGAGTGACCACTGAAGGAATATTCAGTGGTCTACTCTTGACATTTGAAAATAACATGCACTTGGTTTTTTCTGTATTAAAAACAAGTTTTAAGTTAGACAAATGAAGATGAAGACGAGGTTGCATTTCAGGAGGAGGCGGAAGATGCAGATTCCGGCTATGACTCCATGTCATCTGAGGAAGAAGATAAAGATGACGATATCTGATGAGGGTCATGAAGAATGAGAATCCAAATCTGAGACCATCTGAGATCGGTCCAATCTGGAGAACAGAGCAGCTGAAGCCTCACATAGTCTGGGTGTCTAGCACAGACACAGACAACCTGGTAAAGGAAAGAGAGAAAACACATGGACTTGATAAAAGAGAAATAATTAAATTATTGAACACAAATAACAGAAAACTGGCAGGAAAAAGACAGGAAGTAGACAGAAGTAAACTAACAGAAGACAACCGAGGAAAACTCCTTCAACATAAAACAGAAAATACTAAACCAGAAACCCAAAACTAAGACAAATATAGTTTAATACAATGTAATGTAAAGTAGCACACAGAATAACACACATTACTATCTTTACTAATATGAATAGTAGATTTTCTCTCCTTGCAGGTATAGACAGGTAAGAAAAGTTTTTTAACATTGAAGTATTAATATGAACTCATCTGGACTTATTACTTTTAATCTAATATGGTTTACACTCATATGAACTGATTTACTATTTCACAGTTTAACTTCCCAAAAGCATCTGTCACTGCAATTCACAGAAATTACAATAAAAAACATAACAGTGAATAATGTGTGAACTTTTTCAAATTCAAACCGTTAACCGCCATTTTTCCCTCAATGACAGCATGAGTTATACAGCATTAACATTAGCATTAGCTCTCCAGCCTGCTTTACACAGGCACTAAACTGGATTACATTAACAGTCCCTCAGTACAGCAATGCTTCACCAGCTTATTACCACATATACATCTATACAACATAACTGTGTTAGTGTTCTGTTTATTCAACTGACCCTGCTAAAGTTACCTGTGTTTCGCTTTATTTGGCGACCGTCTGCCACACGTGTCTGCTGTCGACGACAGTCGTTGAAACTCAACGAGAACACATAGTTAACTTCCTTTTTTTTTTTACGTTAATAAAACAAACTAAATAAAGATCCATTCACTGGGACAGCTAACAGCTGTGAACTACAGCAACCACAGTCGAAGGTCGCCAGTTAACACGGTCGCTCGTTACACCAAAACACCGGATGGGTTTTTTTTTAGCGCCCGCCATCTTAGTGACAAAAACTAGGCACATCAAATGGATCAAATTCAACGTCTCTGCATGTTACAGTCACAAACTAAGGCTTTACTCAGTTGTATTACTGTGGTCTACTACTTGACTTTGGTTTATAGTCAGCTTACCTGTTGAAAATATGAAAACATAACTCAGTTATCTGCTCTTGTATACTTGAACTCACTCATCATGGACTGATGACTCTTTCTCTACCTGAGTCAGCTACTAATGTCTTATGCCTGCAGCGCCCTCTGCTGACACTTCTATAATCAGCAGGAAATGAATAACCACACAGAAACAGACCTAATAACAGGATGCAACAGGTCATTGACAAAGTAATTAGATTATCTTTTTGACACCTTAGCTTTCATTGAATCCAATAATTTTAGTAGGCCCTAATATTTTTCAAACACCCAGAAGTGCCAAAAACTGCAGCTCCTCAAATGGCTGCTTGAGGTTGGCTACAGAACGAGTTAATCTCTGTAAGCATCCATATTAATATGTCCAACTTCATGGCAGCAATAAACATGTTTACAGCCTGGGAAAAATGGTTTTGACCTCCAAAGAAATTTCCCATGAACGTGAAAATGAGGGAGACCAAAACTGTTTTTTTTGTACCAGGCTGTAAACATGTTTATTTCTGCTGTGAAGTTGGACATTTTAATATGGGGTCTTATGGAGATTATTATATTACAAATTGGCTTGTGGTGGGCCAAGTATAGGAGGTCTCTGCAGCAGCCTCTGCACTTCACCATAAATTAATAAGATTATTGCAAAGCTTTTAATTTGCACTATAATAAACACTCATACATATTGTAGAGAGTTGTGCATGTATATATTTAACTATATGAAAATCTGATGATATATTTTTGGAGCAGGCTAAAGCTGCAATTGAACCTTTGCAATTGAACCCTAAAACCCTAGCCCTAACCCTTAATTGTTGCATTTAATTGTTGCATATGTGATGGGACATCAGCGAGGTCCCTAAGAAGCCAGCAGGATTGGGTACCCTGGCCACTATGAGTTCTCAGGCAGGGCAGGTGAGGAATACTTCTGACACCCTAGCGTCCCTTGATCTTAGCAATGTGCCAGAGGCAGAGCAGGCTAAGATACGGTCCATGTTTGAGAAACATCAGACTGTTTTTTCCACATTTGAAGGGGATCTGGGATGTACAAATCTTATAGAACATGAAATTCCATTACTAGATGATGTGCCTGTGCACCAGAGGTTTAGAAGAATCCCCCCCTCAGATTATGATTCTGTTAAAGCCCAGCTCTTAGAGACCCAGGTAATCCGAAAAAGTTGCAGCCCATACACGTCCCCCATAGTCCTTGTCAAAAAGAAGGATGGGAGCCTACGGATGTGTGTGAATTATCGTCAACTTAACAGCAAGCTGCGCAGGGACGCCTTTCCTCTACCTCGGATAGAGGAGTCTCTTGATGCCCTGGCAGGGGCACGTTGGTTCTCAACTATGGATCTGGCAAGTGGCTATAACCAGGTACCGGTAGCCGAGAAAGATAAGGCAAAAACAGCCTTTTGCACGCCTTTTGGCCTGTTTGAGTTTAATCGCATGCCCTTCGGCATTTGTAATGCACCAGGTACATTTCAGAGGTTGATGGAACGGATCTTTGGTGCCCAGCATTTTCAGACACTGTTACTGTACCTGGGTCATGTGATTGTCTTCTCCTCCACAGTAGATGAGCACCTGAAGCGTCTCGATGCAGTGCTGTCTCGTCTGCAACAGGAGAAACTGAAAGTAAAGTTGGAGAAATGCTGCTTCTTTTGCACGGAGGTGAATTATCTTGGTCATGTGATTTCCAAAGATGGCGTGGCCACAGATCCAGGAAAAATATCAGCCGTGGCGAATTGGGCCAGACCAATAAATGTGACAGAGTTGAGGTCATTTTTAGCCTTTTGTAGCTATTATCGACGTTTTGTAGAGGGGTTTGCTAAGATTGCAGCCCCCTCCATCGCCTTGTGGCTGACATGACAGACGCTTGCACAAAAAAAGCATCTCGGAAGGTAATTGGGGAACTTTGGACTGAGCAATGTGAGGAGAGCTTCCAGGACCTTAAATCCAGATTGATCAGTGCCCCTGACTTGGCTTATGCTGACTTTTCTCTGCCTTTCATTCTAGAGGTGGACGCCAGCCTCGGGGGATTGGGGGCGGTGCTATCTCAGGAGCAGGATGGTAAAGTGAGGCCAGTAGCATATGCCAGCAGAGCCTTGACTCCAGCAGAGAGAAACATGCCCAACTACAGCTCCATGAGGCTTGAGTTTTTTTGAGGTTTGAAATGGGCAATGACTGAAAAATTTCGGGATTATTTGCTAGGTCAAAAATGTGTTGTATGGACTGATAACAACCCACTTAGCCACTTGAACACTGCAAAGCTGGGGGCAACAGAACAGCGTTGGGGCGCCCAACTAGCAGCTTTTGACTTCTCCATTCGGTATTGCCCAGGTCGCTCTAATGTTAATGCGGACTCCCTTTCCAGGCAGCATCACCATGGCAACACACCGCCAGATCTGGGGACATCCCTTCCGTTCATCAGCTGCTGCTGCCAGCCTCCCTGCGAGAGGACGTTCTCCAGCAACTACATCAGGGTCATGGCCATCAAGGAGTGGAGAGAACCACTAATCTGGTAAGGCAGCGGTGCTACTGGCCAGGTCTGTATAAGGATGTTAAGGACTGGTGTCAAAAATGTGAACGATGCACCCTGGCCAAACCTGTACATCCTGCTGTGAGAACACCCATGGGTCATTTGATGGCTTCCCGACCAAATCAGATCTTAGCCATTGACTTTTCTCTGCTAGAATGTTCTTGTGATGGAAGAGAACAAGTCCTCATTATGACTGATGTCTTCTCCAAATTCACTCAAGCTGTACCTACCCGTGATCAAAGGGCCTCCACTGTGGCAGGGGTACTGGTCCGGGAATGGTTTTACAGGTTTGGGGTGCCAGCCCGAATACATTTGGATCAAGGCCGGAACTTTGAGAGCCTGTTAATTCAGCAGCTTTGCAGTTTCTATGGTATACAAAAAAACACGCACTACCCCATACCACCCCCAGGGGAACGGCCAGTGTGAGGGGTTTAATAGGACCCTACATGGCCTATTGCAGGCTCTTCCACCTGCCAAGAAGCCAGATTGGCCCAGCTATCTCCCACATGTCACCTTCTCCTACAACACAACCACCCATCAAACCACTGGTGAGTCACCATACCTCTTAATGTTTGGACAAGAACCCCAACTTCATGTTGATTTTCTTCTTGGCAGGATTCAGGAACCCACCAGAGGTACTGTCAATGACTGGTTACAAGAACATCAAATGCGCCTCCAGACTGCCTTTGATGTTGCCAAGGAGCGGATCCAGGCAGCAGCTGTCACCATACCCACAATAAATGTGGACACTGCTGACCCTATGGAAGGACCCAGTGCAGCCCCCCTTCGTCGAAGCCAGCGTGAGACAGCAGGGAGACACTCAAATCCCTACAATCTCCCTGTGACAGTAGGGAGAAGAGGGAGGGAGGTTGCAACTTCTCGGGTGCCTGGGTCTGGTAATATGATTTCTGCTATTTCTAGGCTGTGGAACTAGTTTCCCTTAAGACCCTGCTTTGTTTGTTTGTTTTGGGGATGTTCTCTTTTTTGTTAATTTTTTTTTATCGACGGGACGCCGACAGAAAGTGGGGGGTGGATTGTGATGGGTAGAGCTCCCCCTCCCTCCTCTGCCTGTTCAGCCACACCCCCTCAATCAGTGATTTCCAACAAGTGAGGCTATCACCTCCTGGTTCTCTTTAAATGTAGCTGCAGCCAGCAGTAGGTTTTGCCTCGCGTTCCCCATACCCCGCACTTGCTCCATGAATGACGATGTCTAGTTCAAGGTATGCTTTTTGTCTTTCTGTTAAAGATATTTCTGGCACATGCACTTAGTACTTCCCTTGCATCTGTACAGGTGCAGGACTGAGCACTAAAAGGGACTAGTCACCGCGCTCCCTCTCCCCCGTCTGTGTAGTGCTCGTCATGTGTGGCTGTATAATATGCAGCTCCCAGGTATGCCTGTTTTTGATGGTGAGTGATTTTCTATGGGTTTTTGTTCAGATATGCTCCTTAGCAGTGCTCAGATGTTCAATGCATAGTTATTTTACATTCTGTGTATGACATGTGCCTCTCATAACAGGAATGGGGAAGTGATGTCGGCTCTTGGTGTTGTAGCTGAGCTCTAGTCACTGCTGTTTTTGCTGTTCGTGTACTTATGGTTACCGTGTTTTATTTTGCGTTTTGAATATAATTTTTTTTTTTTCCAGTTGAAGTTAGTTTTGTTTAGTTGTTTCTTTGTTCCTTTCTTTTTGTCTCCTTTTCTTTGGTAAACCAACTTTGAGTTAGTCCTATTCTGGGATCCTCGCAAAGCCAGTACAGGTGGGCGTGGGTGTGTGTGTGTGTGTGTCTCCTTCTGGTAGCTGCTGGTGGTGGCCCCTCTCTCCTTCACTCACCCACTCCTGTGGGCCTCCCTGATACAGTCACCCTGTGCTGGTAAACACAAGAGACACTTTGGAGAAGCTGTGCAGTTGTTGCCACCAGAAATGCGAGGCTCTAGGACGTCCAGTCAATGCGGATGGTGGTTCAGTCTCATCACCTCCCTGGCATCTTCCAGGTGTACTACATAAGCAATTCTAACCCCACGCGCCCCGCGCCAACCGACGGGACCGGCGGTGACGTCACCGTAACCATGGTGACAGCTGCGCATCACATGTCCACCAACCAGCTCCAAACAAAAACAAAAGAAAGGAAAGAGAGACCTAACCCATCCGTAACAGTGTGTGTGAAGTGATGTAACGTTAAAGTAAGTATGATTGTTTATCTGAACTGAAGACCTAACGTAACGTTATAAAAGTCAGTGAACGTTAACATTATGACACTGTTTTCAGATCTGTCATTAGTGAAGCTGTAACGTTAACATTAGCATGAGATTACCAGGTGATGACATTGTATGTGGCTCTGTTTTGGAAGAGGGGGAGGTGGAAGACTGCTTTGGTAGCATATGATTTTACTGTAGGCATAGGGACCTGAGACTCTGTTAAAATAATAAATTAATTAATAAGTCAATGAATGATAGTTATGTGTGTGTTAGGCTAACTGCTGTATTTTGAGTCGGGCTGGCACCAGACAGTGCTGTGTGGGTAACCAATGACTGTAGTAGTTATAAATGCAGACCATCTGCTTAGCTGATGAGTAAAGGTGTAACTTGTTATATTAGATTACCATGAGATGACAATATTATCTCTATGTTGCTCTGTTGTAGATTAGGGAGAAGACAAGTATAGGAGAGACTGATAGTAAAGAGTGAAGGAGAGAAGAGGAAAAGAGCAGGAGAACAGTGTGGAAAGGCAGAAATAAGGAAAGAAGACAGAGCCATCCAGAAGAAAATACATTCTTCTGAGAAATATGCAAGTCAGGTAAGGAGAGGGAGGGAGAGAAAGAGGGAATGAGGGAGAGTGAGAGACAGAGACAAAGTGAGAGAGGAGAGGAGAGGAGATAGGAGAAACAGATAATATATGAGCCCAATTTCTATACTGGAAGTGTGAATGTGGTCTGTCCCCAGGGGCGGAGCTATGATTGACAGATTGCCCACCCAGTCAGATTCATGAATTATTATTTTTTTTTTTTAATAAAATTTGCTTTAAAAGTGTCATTGTGGTTTTTATTTTCTTAAACATTTAGAATTTATATACACAAAAACAGTTACCTTTGAGCCACTTTTTCAAAAAAACATGTCTACAGAGTGAAGAAAATTCGGACCAGGCTGCTGTACTCAAAGAGGCTGGTCATCACAAGGCGTTTGTTGGCTCGGAGAATGAGGGAAAGACGTCCTCATCACCATCCCAGGAGACAAGTCCTATTAGCTTTTGTGCTAATGAACCAGCTCTGACCCACAGACCACCACTGGTGGTATCTAATGAGCCAATCAGTACACCTTTGGATTTTTCATCGATGGAGGAACCGGCCACTCAACCAAAGCTGATAAGATTCCCAGTTACCGTAATAAGTGGAAAATCACGGTCATTCAACGCCAACTGGTATCGGAAGTACAGATGGATAGAGTACAGTAAAGAAGTAGATGCAGTGTTTTGTAAAGCTTGCAGACATTTTCCGGAGACTATTTTTACAAGAGGTGGCTACAAAAACTGGAAACGTCTCAGAGATGCCTGCGACAAACATGAGTGTAGTAAGCCGAATGCCACTGCGCTAACAAGACTAGCATCATTCAGGGGCAGCCCAGGGACAGTGTTGAACCAGCTGCACGGTGATGCGAGGCCTCGGATTTGTCTGCCAAGGGACTATCACAGAAGATCCTGGAGGTCCTTCATCCACTTGAACTGGATCCTACTCTCTGTGTCGGATTCTGTTTTGATGGAGCATCTGTTATGTCGGGGCACAGGGGGGGGTGGTTCAGGTTGTCTTGAGAGAAAATTTCCCGAAAGCCATTTATGTACATTGTACATTGTACCTTTTTTGACATTGTGAATCAAATACACAGTTTCTTCACGGGGGCTCAGCGGCATGCTCGGTTTATTGAGATCCAAAAGGAAATGCACCCCGACCGTCAGAGTATGGAACTGGAGCGAGCGAGTGACACAAGATGGAGCTCAAAATCTGGGTCAGTGCACAAGATACTGAAATTGTTGGATGTATTACTAGAGGCTCTAGCTGAATGTGCAGAAATGAGTGGACAAACTAAAATAGAAGCAGAACAACTGTTGCAACAAATGCAAATGAAAAAGTTTGTTTTCATGCTCCTCCTATTTTGCAAACTCTTTGACAACAGTGGTTTTGCCACAAAGGGGCTGCAGAGCTCAACACTATGTGTAACAGACTGCATATCCCTTATAGAAACGCTGAAAGCTACATATGCGACTTTCCGGGATGATTCAGATGGCGACTTTGAAAAAGTCCTGAGACAGACCAAGAGTTAATGGAAAAGCACGAGATAGCTAACTGGGATGTGGCTGCCTCTCGTGAGCGCAAGCTGCCCTCAAAGTTTCACACTTCTGTTGTCACCACAACATTGGGGAAAACATCAGCTATCAAAAGTAACAATGATTTAAAAGCTCTGTGGAACCGTGTTCTGGACAGGCAGATATCGGAGTTAAACTGCCGATTTAAAGAGGACACATACGGAGTCATGAGAGCCTCTGCCTCTTTTGCACCTGGATCTGCCACTTTTGGCGCTAAAGACATTTTGAAGGCTCCGTGTGACTTGTATGGGATTGAAATAGCTGATGCCGAACATACTGTGTTCATTCAGCACCTGAGAAGGAAAGTGGATCGAGACAACTTCCCCACACTGATGGAAATACTGGACAGCTGCCCTTCGGACATTTTTCCCAATATGAACAGTCTATTGAGGGCCATCATAACGCTCCCTTTGACCTCCTGCAGCGTCGAGAGACTTTTCTCTGCAACAAACAGGATCCAGACGCGCCTGAGATCATCCATGCTGACTGGACGCCTCAATAACTTGACACTTTTGTCATTTGAAAAAGACATGATTGACAGTTCGGATTATGATGACATAATCAATACCTTTAACGCAAAGCCCAGAAGACTTCGCCTTGTGTAAAAACTGCCGGTAAGACAGTGGTTTTATTTTATGTATTCTGGCCAGTCGTGGCATGTTGTGATTGTGGTTATGTAAGGAAGTTCTGAACTTAAACCTTTTCGATTTGTCTGACATTTCAATAGCTGTGATGTATTGTTATTATTGGATTGTGCGCACTGATCTGTCCAAGGTGCTGAAATTGAAGGCGGTGAAATTAAACGGAATAGAGGTCCATTTGTGGAGTATTGGTTTCTACTGTAGGTATACTGTAGGTACTGTAGCTTTTATCTGTCTCATTTACTCCGAAGAGTTTCCACGCCACTGACATATTATTTGTTTGTATCCATCATCTGCTGATTCAAGATTCAAAAAACTTTATTGTCCGTCACATAGTGACAGAGCTCAAAACAAACGCCACAAAGACATAAAAAACACATTTAAACCAATGAGACCTGTCTATTTTGCTTTGCGTGTTTGCAGACGTGTTTGTTTTACTTTAAACAGTCTATGCAAAGGGAGCATCTGCAAAAATGACGTCATTGATCGGATTGGTGAATTAAGACATTACGGCTGATCGCACTAATTGCATAAAATGCCGATCTGATGTAGCCGATCAGATCAGATATTCTTCGTACCATAGGCTAATTTACAGTGGCCCGACAGATTTTATTATATCATAAAACTTTTACACATATCTCATATCAGCTTTAAAAATAATCAGGCCCATCCTGATTTTTCCAGGCCTACCAATTAGCCACGTTCTGGCTCCGCCACTGTCTGTCCCCCTGATGAGTGACTTTTGTGAGGGCACTTTATAAATGTAGGCTATTCTTGATTTTAATACAGTAGCATTTTGTTGATGTTTAGCCTTGCTGATGCTGTTGCATGGGACATGTGGTACATGGTCTGAAAGGTTTAGGAACCTCTGATGTAGCACATTTCAAACAGAGGCAATTACATAGAGCAGATAAAAAAGAGCACAATGACTAAATTATATAAGTATATCACCAAAACCGATGTTATTTCTTTAAGAAACAAACTATTACTATTGGCTCTGTTCTTGCAGTTTTTCTCATGTTCTCCTCTGCTCTTGTTCTACCCAGGCTCCTTGAATGAGGGGATCACAGTAATGTCACCCTCAGAATCGTCCTAACCTTCACCCCCTAATGGCGCCCCTGACCTTTTGTGTAATAAAAGCTGGTTAAAATACATGAAAAAGTGCTTGTCCCTGTTTTTTTATTTCATAATGATAATATTTAATGATTTTTCACTGCCGCATTGAAAATGTCCCCCGATTTTCATTTCAGAAATCTGGTCACCTTATCTTATACGGAGGAGGGAACTCCATCTGTTTCCTACAAGGAAATTTTATACAGGTGAGCTGCTGTAGTGTTTGAGTGCACGTGTTGTGTACTGTATGTGTACATGTTGTATGGGATGGGCTTATGGAGAGGAGAAGATTTAAGCCGTGTCTCCCCTCTGTTGTTATGGGAAATGTGCGGTCTCTTAGCAACAAAATGGACGAGCTAACGGCGCTAACGAGCAGCCACGCAGAGTATCGGGAGTGCAGTCTGATGTGCTTCACGGAGACATGGCTGCACAGAGACATTAATGACCAGAACGTCTCTGTCGATGGCTTCCACACTGTCCGGGCCGACCGGGATTGTACCGAGAGCGGTAAGCGGAAAGGCGGTGGGCTTGCCGTTCTGGTTAACAGCAGATGGTGTAATCCTGGTCACATCACAATTAAAGAACAGCTCTGTTGCCAGGATGTTGAACTGCTAGTCGTTGGACTCCGTCCATACTATCTGCCTAGAGAGATACCTCATGTCATCATTGTTGTCCTGTACATCCCTCCCTCTGCAAACCCAACATCTGCCTGCAGCACCATACACACCACCATCTCCAAACTACAGACTCAACACCCCAGTGCCCTCATCATCATGTCGGGAGACTTTAATCATGTCACCTTGGATAGAGTCCTGCCGACTTTCAAACAGTACGTGAGCTGTCCTACCAGAGAGGAGAAGACCCTGGACCTGATGTATGCTAACATTAAGGATGCATACATCTCCTCTTCTCTCCCCCCTCTGGGCAGGTCAGATCACAACCTGGTTCACCTTAAACCCTGCTATGTGCCTCTGGTGAGGAAGAGGAAGCCTACGACCACAAGGACTGTGAGGAGGTGGTCGGAGGAGGCTTATGAGACACTGCAGGGCTGCTTTGAAGTGACTGACTGGCCTGCACTCTGTGAGCCCCACGGGGAGGACATTGATAGGCTCACAGAGTGCATCACTGACTATATCAACTTCTGTGTGGACTGCAATGTCCCTGTTCGGACTGTCACCTGTTATGCCAACAATAAACCTTGGATCACCAAGGACATTAAGGCCATCCTTAATGAAAAGAAGAGGGCGTTCAGAGATGGCAACCGTGATGAGGTGAGGAGAGTGCATGGGGTACTCAAACTTAAAATCAGGGAGGCTAAAGACAATTATAGGAGAAAGCTGGAGAATAAACTCCAGCGAAACAACATGAGGGACGTGTGGAGTGGCATGAGAACCATCACCGGGTTCCAGAAGACTGGCAGCATGGGGCAGGAGGAATGTATGGACCGGGCCAATGAACTGAACCTATTTTTCAATAGGTTTGATACTACGGCCCTTGCCCCACTAGACTCTGCTGCTGGCTGCCCAACAACTACTACCACTCTACATCCCCCCACTCCTCCTCCTTACGGACCCCTTGTCTGCCCCTCATCACCTCAATTCACACCCACCTACTCCACCCCTCCCACGTGCTCTGCATCTTGTCCCCCACAACCTGTGGACCTCACCCCTCCCTCTCCCCCAACTGTCACCTCTACAGTGTCCTTCACACCTGACCAGGTGAGAAGACAGCTAACGAGACTCCACTCCGGCAAAGCTGCAGGCCCCGATGGTATTTTTCCCAAGGTGCTTAAAGCCTGTGCCCCCCAGCTGGGTGGAGTACTGAGTCAAGTCTTCAGCCTGAGCCTGCACCTCCAGAGGGTCCCAGTGTTGTGGAAGACGTCCTGCCTCGTTCCTGTGCCAAAGACGCCGCGTCCCAGCGGCCCTCAGGACTACAGACCGGTGGCCCTGACGTCCCACATCATGAAGACCCTGGAGAGGCTCGTCCTGGAGCAGCTAAGGCCTATGGTCAGGCCCTTCACGGATCCACTACAGTTCGCCTACCAGCCCCGCCTGGGAGTTGAGGACGGCATCATCTACCTGCTGAACAGAGTCTACACTCATCTGGACAAGCCGGCGAGCACTGCGAGAGTCATCTTCTTTGACTTCTCCAGTGCTTTCAACACCATCCGTCCGGCTCTACTGGGTGAGAAGATGACTGCGATGCAGGTGGAGGCCCCCATCGTGTCCTGGATAGTTGACTACCTGACGGGCAGACCACAGTATGTACGCCTACAGAACTGTGTGTCTGACAGGGTGGTCAGCAACACTGGGGCCCCACAGGGGACTGTCCTCTCTCCCTTCCTCTTCACCCTCTTCACCTCAGACTTCAACTATTGCACCGAATCCTGCCACCTTCAGAAGTTTTCTGATGACTCAGCAATAGTTGGTTGTATTGAAAATGGTGATGACAGTGAATACAGGACTGTTGTGGGCAACTTTGTCACTTGGACCGAGCTGAACCATCTGCAGCTCAATGTGACAAAGATGAAGGAGCTAATAGTGGATCTGAGGAGGGCGAAAACACCAGTGACCCCTGTTTCCATCCGGGGGGTCCCTGTGGATACTGTAGAGGAGTATAAGTACCTGGGGGTGTACTTTAATAATAAGTTGGACTGGACAAGAAACTCCGAGGCTGTCTACAAAAAGGGCCAAAGCCGACTCTTTTTCCTAAGGAGGCTGAGGTCCTTTAACATCTGCCGGACAATGCTGAGGATGCTTTATGAGTCTGTTGTGGCCAGTGCGATCTTCTTCACTGTCACATGCTGGGGCAGTGGGCTGAAGGTCGCAGACACCAACAGACTTAATAAACTGATCAGGAGAGCTGGTGATGTAGTGGGGGAGGAGCTGGACACTCTGACGACCGTGGCAGAGAGGAGGATGCTGTCCAGGCTTCACTCCATATTAGACAATGTCTCACACCCTCTCTACGACACACTGGCCCAGCAAATGAGCTCCTTCAGCGGAAGACTCCTCTCACCCAGATGCACCACAGAGCGCCACAGGAAATCATTCCTGCCTGTGGTCATTAAACTCTATAACGCCTCCCTCAGAGAGTCAGACACACCCCCTTCTGTAATCTGACACAAACACGGACAATTACTTTTGCACTTATTGCACATTAATTAATTGTAAATTTGATATTTATATATATAGTTTTATATATATATATTTATATATTTATATTGTTCTTAATAGATGTTACTCGAATAACATGTGGTTTGTATACCTGGAGTTTTGTAACAAAAATAATTTCCCCCTGGGATTATTAAAGTATTTCTGATTCTGATTTCTGATTCTGATATAATGTTTGTGCACACGTTGTCTTTACTAACTTCTGTTGCATCTTTTAGGGTCTTTCGGACGAGGAGAAAACGTAACCTGAACAGGAGGGCGAGTATGGAGGCTGACCCCATTCAGACCTGTATCCCTGCAGACAGACGAACACCACGTGGGGAGCAGACCGGGACCAACAGAGGAGAGGCCTCTTTTAAAATCACTGTGCAGACCACTGAGCAGCATCCTCCTGCTGCTCCTTCGGGCTTTTGGTGAGTGACTTCTACTTTCTGCTACAATCATTTCTACTACTTTTATTTCCACTCCATAGTCCAGGTGTTGATAAAAATCATATTTTATATTTTATATTTATGTCCCTTAGGAATGGCTCAGATAAGTGAGCTCCAAAAGGAAGTGCAGTCCTTGAGAGCTCCTCTGGCTCAGATAAGTGAGCTCCAAGAGGAAGTGCAGTCACTGAGAGCGCAGATAAACATGTTTGCTCCTCTGGCAGACACAATGCCAAACTTTGCCTTGAAATCACAAGGTAAGTCATCATCAGCATCCATCTGTCTCATCATCACTCATACATGTGAATTATTGTATAATTACCTGTTTGGAGGTTGGTTTCTAACTTTGTGTGTGTGTGCTTGATTTGTGTGCATGCAGGTGCTAAAGTCTGGCAGAGTTTATCTTCAAATACATATTGGCCCTGAGACCACATCATAGGAATGATGTGGGATAAACTATTCTACTGGTGGTATTCTACTAAAGCACAGCAGGGTGTGATCCAGGTAGGAATTACACAGCCACATTCATAGGTTATTTTACAAAGGAGTTTAATTGCCTTGTGGTGGTTCAGATGGAATAACACGGAGAAACAGTTGTAGTTTATGAACTGAACCAGAACCCGAACAGGAGGGCGAGTATGGAGGCTGACCCCATTCAGACCTGGATCCCTGCAGACAGACGAACACCACGTGAGGAGCAGACCGGGACCAACAGAGGAGAGGCCTCTTTTAAAATGACTGTGCAGACCATGAGCAGTGTCCTCCTGCTGCTCCTTCTGGCTTTTGGTGAGTGACTTTCTGCTACAATCATTTCTACTACTTTTATTTCCACTCCATAGTCCAGGTGTTGATAAAAATCATATTTTATATTCTATTTTTATGTCCCTTAGGAATGGCTCAGATAAGTGAGCCTCAAAAGGAAGTGCAGTCCTTGAGAGCTCCTCTGGCTCAGATAAGTGAGCTCCAAGAGGAAGTGCAGTCACTGAGAGCGCAGATAAACATGTTTGCTCCTCTGGGAGACACAATGCCAAACTTCGCCTTGAAATCACAAGGTAAGTTATCATCAGCATCCACCTGTCTCATCATCACTCATACATGTGAGAGAGATATACTCTACACCTTTCGTCAAACTCTGTTTGACCCCACCTTGACAGTTTTACGACTTTTACCGAACAATGATGTTTCTGACTCGAGCAACGAAGAAATGCAGAATTTACAGAAGAGAGTCATCGCATCTCTGATATGTGAGACGCCTGTTACAGTCTTTCAAGAATCAAGATCGAACACTGATGCTCCAAAGAAGAGCGTAGTCTATCTGTGATGCAATCAATCAATGGAGCCGTACGGACATCTGGAGAGAGAGGAGCTACGGAGCACTTTCTCTTGGAGAGTTTCAATTCTGACTTCAGTGTATTCCAGACACTGTTAGACCTGCCGGGAGCTGCGTGGAAGGAGAAGATGGAAGAAATTGGAGAAAAAATTACATCTCTGTTCACCAGCTGCCGCAAATGGAATGACGTTCTGGCGGTGAAAAAAACTCTGTCCTTGTCCCTGAAACCACGGCCCCTCATCCGTGCAACGCTTAAAAAGGAGACGTACCAACTAGGGATGGGCATTTCAAGCAGAACTACTATTCGATAATCACTGGGAACTAATCGATTATTTTTCGACTAATCCCCCCCCCCGCGCCGCAGCGCACCGCAGCGCAGCGCAGCATAGACGGAAAGAGACACACGTTTTTCATAACTCTGTCTTTTTATTTTGACAGTGATGCTGTTCTTGCTGGAATAACTTTGAATTCACAACACAACATAATATACTTAAACTGTTACACTGTTTAACCCCATTAAAAACAGGATATAATTAACTGTGCCGCTTCCTCCATAAAACAAAGCGATTCTCCTCCACAGGACAGGTTATTGCGAATCAGCCTGACATATTACAACTCTGTATGTTTATGCAACATAGTCCTCACTCTCTAGGCCTAACATAAATTAACAAAACCCTGTGCTATATGCAAAAGGTACAGCTGAACACATATTATACTGTCTTTCTCACAGATAAACAACAACTCAAAAGGTGCTTGTGCGGGTTTATCTTTTCAAAAATCACGTAATAACGTAATCACAACAAACAGTGAACACATAGGGAAAATTGTGCGCTGACTTCAAGCCATAATAATACTGATTTTGAATATGTTTTTCTGAACATACCTGAGAGACAGCATTGCTGACATGAACATTTTTAACATGCCCGTCTTCATAAAGATTAATCCGAGCGATGATTCAAGACTACAACCTATTCCATATTTCTATTTAGAAAAATCAGCATGTCGACATGCTCAGGATGAAGACGGGAACGAAGTCTGTTTACAATAAGTCCCGCCGTGGAAAACACTCTTTCCGACGGAACAGATGTGCAGGCACACACAAGTATGCACTTGCTAATTTTGCCAGTCGGGGATATTTGTTTTCGTTCATTTTCCACCAGTCCATGGGATCGATGTGGAGGGGTGGACATTTGTCCTGGCAGTACTGGTTCAGTTCAGTAGTGGTGTCTGTTGTTTCCACGTTGTAATCCTCGCCAAACAGGACTGCGATGGCAGAGTCAGACGCAGCATCACTTCGTGGTTTTTTGGCCATCAGCTCAGTCTCTTCGGATTCAACTGCGACCTGCTCTTCCACGTCCTCTGAGCTACTCGAGAGGAGATCGCACACCTTTGTCTGCACAGCAAGTTTAACTTCACCAGATGTGAACCTGAGGTGTTTGTGCCTCGGATCCAGGAAAGATGCGATGTATGCCACTTTGCTGGCGCTGCTGACATCTGCAGGTGCAAGTCGCCGCTCCAGTGAAGCAGACACGGTGCGCTTGAACTGAGACACTTTAGGAGACTCTCCCTCAGTTTCTTTGAGGTGCTTTAATAAAAGAGTTGCTGTAACCGGGTAAACCATGGAGATGGAGACTCCGGATTCTCCGCACAACGCAGTAGTGGCACATTTCAGCGAGTGAAGCACGGGTATGAGCTCCTCCATTACACTCCAGCTGTCATCTGTCATTTCGAGGGTTCGTGCATCTGATAGTTTGGTAAATGTTCTGTCTGACAAGACTGCAGATATTGCCCATCTTTGCTCAAGTAGTCGCTGGAACATATCATGAATAGAATTCCACCTTGTTCGGCAGTACTGCACTAATTTGTGCTCAGGCAAGTGCTGAAGTTGTTGCTTTTGTTTCAACGCTTGTGTTGCGGTTGTACTGTGATGGAAATGTGAAACTAAACGACTGGCAGATGCAACCACATGGTTAATGTGTTGAAGCTTGAATCCATCGTTTATAGCAAGTTGCAGCGAATGTGCAAAACAAGGCTGAGAATCCCATTCCGTGTGCTCGGTGTTGGCAAGCACCATGTTGCTGGCGTTGTCATGGACACACGCTGTGACTTTTCCGTTGATCCCCCAGTGTTCAGTCGCGGTGGAAAGCACGTTGGCTATGTTTTCAGCAGTATGTCGCTCTGGCATTGCTTTGGTCTGCAGAACAGCACTCTGTATTTCCCAGTTGTGAATGTAATGACAAGTGATTGTTACATATGATTCCGTTGTCAGTGCTGTCCATGAATCAGTGGTCAAAGACAGTTTTTCGACACTCGTTAACCGAGTGCGCAGCTCACTCTCATTAGCATCAAAAAGTTTTTCAAGTCTTGCTGTAATGGTTTTTCTTGATGGGACCGTGAACTCTGGCTCAACAAATGCCATCAAACTCCGAAAACCCTCACCTTCAACGAAGCTGATGGGGAGCATGTCTTTTGCAATCATCTTTGAAATGAGGGACGTCGTTTGCTCCGCACGTCTGGCATCAAATGTACTTCGTCTAGTGAGATAGCTGGCCTTGACTGTTGCTGTGACGACGGGCCTCCACTTTCTGTCGGGTGCTTCGCTCTCATATGACTGTGCATGGCTGTCGTAGACTTGTGATATGCAAGCTTTGCCTCGCAGAGATTACACCGCACCTCTGTTTCATTAGTTTTTTTAAAATAGTTCCACACGGAACTTTCCGACGGCTGCAGCACTCTCTCCATGGCTCCTGCTTGTTTCTTCTTACGGTGGCAGCTAACGTCAGCCCATCACACAGCGTATCAAATGCTATACTGCCCCCGTGCGGAAGGCGCCAGTAAAACAAAGGAATATTTTTTTCAGACATGACTACTACTATACTAATCGATTTTTTAGGATTTAACGACTATTCGAATAATCGAAAATCATTGCCCATCCCTAGTACCAACACATCCCGCTGACTGGTTCAACCCGACTGAAAGACATGGGCGATTTTAACCGACGCTACAGCCAGAGACGGGTCCTCACCACATGGACCCCCCTGCCTCAGGAGCCGGAGGCCTCATCCTTCCCCTCTCCCAGCCTGGCGACGATACCCGAGGCTTCACCCGGCTGTGAAGTTTCTCCTCCGGCCTCCGTGACCCCGCCATTCCCTTACCCTGACCAAGTCCCGGAGGAGAGTGAACGTACGGCCTCTCCATCCCCGCTCATCTCATGCGACTGCTGCTCCACCTCAGACACTCAATGCTCCTCCTCGCCTGACATCTCAGCAGCACCCTCTTCACCTGCTCCCTTTCCTTTAGACAACGAAAACACGGCTGATGAGATTGACGGGGTGGTGTCGTTGGCTTTCTTCAACGGTGTAAAATCAGCCGTCATCCATCTGTTCAACATCACCCTTCACAAGTGAGCAGTGCTACGGGTGTCAGATCAACCACCCTAGCCAGAGACAGCACCCGTGTGTGGAAGATGTGGAAGATGACTACTACCAGACCAACTTTCACGGGCTGATGAAAATGCTTTTCACTCCTCACTTCATTCCTTCCATCCAACGTCTCCTGACCGCACGCAAGATCCGAGAGGATGACGGCAGAGTCAAAACCGTGGCGCAGACTCTATCACACAAGCTCAGATTCGTGAGGAACATCAGGGATTCCATCAACAGCATGTACGATGAGCTGATTGGCCAGGACGTACTCAAAATAGGAGAACTGAGACTGGTGGCAGCAAGCTGGGGAGACAAATAAGTTTTTTCTCCTGCATCTGTTTTTGTTTTTTAAAATGGGTAATTATTGGAGAAAACTTGTAACCTATGTAGAGGAGCGGATGATTATCACCCATCTGATTGAGATTTTGGTACAGGATCTTTGCAGCAGAGTTTCAACAGATAGAGACGCTGTAACAACAGTGGCAGAAATCAGAAGACTAAGCAACATTATGGACAGAGTTCGTTCTCATGCTGGGCATACAGCTTGGGAAGTCATGGTGCGGTGTACGAGCGCATATGATTTGTCAGAGACCTTTGAAAAAATTGTGAAAGAATGGATTAAGGATTCTTTTGTTATAACACTCTGTACACCTTGTTTGTGGATGTGTTGATTTTTCATTTGAAGAATAACACGTCTGTGAATATCCTGACTGAATTGAAAAGATTACACAACATTCTTCAGACAAGCCTAGATCACTGTGTTTTAGTTAGTTTAGTTTTAACCCTTGATGTATCTTTATCATTTATGTATCTTAACCATTTATGTATCCTAATACAATCAAATCAATAAAAAGAAAAAAAAAGAAATAAAGAAGCAATCCAGAGTGGTGTGTTTTTCAGTAAACCCCGAGAGTTTGTTGCAGGCAGGATGGCAGTGAGACGGGTCATGAAAAGAGTGTATAACAACCCGGCCCATCCAGCTAGTTTTGGAGGTGTAAACCGGCTCCGCCGGGGTGTGCAGAATGAAATGGGAAAGAAAGTCAGTGTGGAAAATGTTAAAGATTTTTTACAAGAGCAAGATACCTACACTCTGCACAAACCGGCCAGAATACATTTCACCAGAGTTTTTGTCCCTAGGCCTTTAAACCAATTTCAAGCCGATCTTTGTGACATGCAAGCCTTGGTGGAACATAAGGACGGGTTTAAATATTTATTGACGGTCATAGACGTATTTTCAAAAAAAGCATACGTGCATGTTTTGAAGGCCTTTGTGTCGCTCTTCAAAGACAGTCAGATCCCGGAAAAGCTACAAACGGATGCCGGTAAAGAGTTTTTCAACAAGAGTTTTGATGCTCTGATGAAGAAACATGACATCGTACATTTTGCCACAGCAAGCGATCTGAAGGCCTCTGTTATTGAAAGGTTTAACCGTACATTAAAAACTAGAATGTGGAGACATTTTACGGCTAACAACACGAGGCGATACCTCAACGTTTTACAGGATTTGGTGAAAAGCTACCATCACAGCTTTCATAAAAGCATAAAAATGGCACCTATGCAGGTGACCTCCGAGAATACCTCTCAAGTGTTTCGAAATCTGTACGGTACGTTTCCTACACGACACGGAGAGGCGATGCAGATGAAATTTAAAAAGGGTGATCTTGTCAGATTATCCAAGGTCAGAGGGACGTTTGATAAAAAATATGAACAAGTGTTTACGGTGGAGGCCTGCATTCCTCGTACTCCCCCTGTGTACAAATTCCAAGATTATGACGGAGAGCCTATTGAGGGCTCCTTTTAGACGCAGGATTTTATGTCACCCTACCCTCCAACGCTAGTAAAGATGTGTTTAAAAATAACACCAGCTCAAATTACACAGTGGATCTGGCCAAGGCTATCGAACTGAACGGAGAATGGGAGGTGGGTCTGTGCGAAATCATTTATCCCCACACCTGGTATACTTTACCTCGGGATAACGCTTATATTGAGCTAATTGAAAACAGGGATGAACCACAGCCTTTGATAATTCCATTGGGGGGAAAAAATTATTACACAAAGCCTGGAGAGGTCCCGGAACAATCCGTATCGAATCCCACAGCCGACCCTGGTTACAACTAGGGATGTCACGATTACCCGTTTTTACGATTAATTGCGGTATTAAACTTTATGATTATTTAATCATGACGTTTCCGGAATACCGTCAATTTCCATTAGAGATTATGCTGGAACCATATTGGTACATCAACAACAACAACAAAGTTACACAAGAACCGCGTGTCACCGCTTGTGTTGCTTTGTTTTCGGTCCGTGCAGTTGCAGACGGAGGCGTCCCAGTCTCACAGGAGATGAAGCATGGAAGAGGAAGAGCTATTCCCTCCGAAAAAACGCTTAAAGTCAGCCGTGTGGGATTTTTTTGGCGTGAAATCAGGCAATACGTCAAATATGTTTCACCACCTGCGGAATAGCCACCCGGCGCTGTGCGCCAAAGTAAAGGTAAATAGTAACTGGGTTCGGTTCGGCATACAGTGCAACGGGTCAAGTTAAGCCGCATTCACGTAACGTTACATAAACCGAACATGTCTCATAGTAGTAAGTCATCAAACAGTTTCAGTGGCCTGTATAAGAAAAAGTAATGTAATCTTTTAAAGGTCCTCAGTCAGTGAACATATATCATTACCTCCTTTTGCTTTCTGTATTGAGCTAAAAGCACTATGGGATGTCCCTTTCATTTATTACTAATTTATTTGTGGCAATGTAATTTAAAAATAAAATTAAAGGACCAAAATAATAGATACATATTTTTATCTGGCCAGATAAGATTAGACAAACAAATTATTAAAATGATTTTAATAGCTTAAACATTTAGTATATATGACATTCCCCCTGAGGATTGATATTTGGTCCTATAAAGTCACAGTATTATTTTTATGTTAAAGGCGCAGCTAAGCTGCTAATAGGCAGCTGTAAGCCAAAAGCGAGCTAGATGTCTTTTCCTTGTGTTTTCTCTTCACAGGTTCAAAAGAAATGTTCAAAAATATTTTTTGTAGTGTAGTTTACAGAACGAACCCTCCTGAGTAAGTACATAGTTAATATGTAGCATTTATTGATTGTTTACAGAGCAGATGTGATTTTTTGTTAATTCCAAATGGGATTATCATTTTTCTTGTACTTTTTGGTTACTTTACATTGTTGCTATATTATTTTGTTATGAGAGCATCCAAAGAGGGAAATAAATCAAAATAAGACCTACAAGGAGTGTTCATGTGATTTTACATTCATTCATGGTAGTGTGAAATTAATTAATGCAAAAATAATCGTGATAATCGTAATATCGTGATTATTTCTCCGACAATAATCGCACCAAGAAAATCTGTAATCGTGACATCCCTAGTTACAACACGGGTAAACCACAGAGTTTGATAATTCAAAAGTCTGATCGGGGAGGATATTATGACAAGCCGAAAGAGCTCCTAGAACAACTCACCCCGAAACTCAGAAAATATGACCCCACAGCCGACGCTGTTTACAACAACGTGACAACGATTTCAAAGGCAGCGGTCTGTACAAAATCCGAGCGCACGCCCCCTTGGCATACATGCTGGGTCTTAAACCGGGTGAGTGGTGGACCCTCTCTCCCCGTTCGGCTCCCTACCCGTGCAATTTCAAAACGGGTATTTATAACCTCTTTGTTTACACAGACATCATTCAGTATCAACAGGTCGGTGACAGCTACTCACCATTGCTGAGTGTGCTGAACGTCAAAGGTGGTTTTGGAGACGTGCTGAGTCTCAGGTACAATACGGTGCATTACGTACGCGTGTCTAAAAGTTACATTAAAACTATTCATATAGAGATTAAAATGAAGACTATTTTGAAACTTAACTTTAAACCAGCTGCGTCTCAGCATCCTGTACAAAGAACAAAAAAAATTAATAATAATAAATAAATAAATAAAATAAAATAAAATAAAAAAAACACGGATCAGGTACGTCTGAGAGAGGATCCTCATTGGAGACGTGCTGAGTCTCAGGTACAATACGGTGCATTACGTACGCGTGTCTAAAAGTTACATTAAAACTATTCATATAGAGATTAAAACGGATCCTCATCGCTTCGTAAACTATTATGAAAGTCAAGTAGGGGGCGCTTTGCCCGGTTTTTACGGAGCACCGGTCATGTACGGCCGGGGTATAGGCTCTATCTCCTCAAGATTGTTTCGCTTTGTCTCTCCTCTGGTGAAAAAAGGCTTTGCCATTGCCAAGCCGCATCTCAAATTGGCTGCAAGCAGCATCGCCTCTGATGTGATAAAAAATGCGGTGGGGAATATGACCGATCGACAGAATCAGGAGGGATCCGGAGGGATTATGGTTTTATCGCGTAGATTAAGGAGGAGGCTGCCGGGGGATCGTGTTTTTTCGCTCCCTCATAAACATGCGAGTCGTAAAAGGAGAAAATCAGTCGGGAGAAGCAAGCCTAACCCCGAAAAACCACCAGACCCGTCTGCGGCGCGTTGCGTCAGCGTCGCGTCATCGCGAGTAATACGCGGCCATTCTAGTCAATGTATCAAACCCCACCGGCTCCGCCGAGGTCGCGTCTCGACACTCGGCTACGCGTGAATTATGCATCAGTTCTATTTTTGACGGACAACGCGAGCAGCACGCGTCAATTTACAAAGACTACCTGTAGCGGGCGGAAGCCAGACACAGAAAAAGCAAAGAGAATCCGGTGGATTTTCAAAATAAAATACCCTGTGCAAACTGCCGGTTGTAAAAACAGACAAAAGTGAAACTTATTAACTACGTAACATATTTACACATGTAGAAGCATGTTTAGAAGAACATACACCGGGAAAATGGCCAAATCTGAGCAAGTAAACAAAGTCTGGCGGGCTGAACGCTCGCTTCTGAAACGCTCCAGGTAGGGTTTGAAGTCACGTGCAGGACGGACCAAATACGCTACGCTCACACAACGCGGGCCCGGTGGATTTTCGGCATAAGGGGAGGAAGTCTGCCAGAAGCGGTGATATCTTTTAGGCCGCAATAATACAAGAAGAAAAAGAAGAAAAGAAATTAAGAGAAATTTAAAAAACAACAACAACAACAACAACAACAACGACAAAGCAATATGGCTCTTTTACACCAAAAGTGCACCCTGGCGGAGCTGGATTTATTTTCAGCCCCCATGACTCAGTTGTCTATCGAAGATAAGATCTACAATGAAATTCTTCCTCTATCGGCCATCGCCGACAGGGGCCACATTGAGTTCTTTATCCCCAGAGACGGTGAAAAGTATCTGGATTTGAACGATACCTTGCTGCATCTGCGCGTGAAAATTACCAACGGCGATGGTACAGACCTGGCAAATGATGCCGCCGTGACTCTGATCAGTTATCCTCTGAATACAATTTTCAGTAGGGCTGGGTACCGAACTTCGGTTCTTTTGTGGCACCGACCGAAATGCTTCGGTAGTACCGAGTATCAAAACATGCCTCGTCTTTCGGTGCCAAGTTTCGGTACCCAGAGGTTAATCACGTGATCAAGACCTGATAATTTGCTGCCTGTGATTGGCTGTAACGTTATACGTTGCGGCATGCAGGAAAAATACGTGGTACCAGACAGAGACGTTTTGTGGTTACGCCCACAGACGGGGTTCACGTGTATCTGTGTTGTGATAGTGAACTGTAGTTGTGTGTCGTTGAAACGGTTAAAAAATGCCACCGAGGTCAAAAGCGTGGCTCCATTTTAGCAAGATTGATGCCAATACTGCGCGATGCAATATATGCAAAAAAGTCATAATTGCTAAGGCTGGCAATACGACTAATTTGATGAAACACCTGGCCGTGCACGGAATCAATTTAAGAGCAGAAAGTTGCTCCGTGTTTGACTGCAAGAAGAGCGGACCGCAGCCATCCTCCTCTCAGCATTCAAGTCCGCCTGTGGACGTTACAGAGCCCGAGCGGCCTGATTCAAAATCTCCACCACCGGACTCCGCTTCATCTGAGAGTACCAGCGACGGTGCTATGTCTGGGATATCAACAGGCACGTTTACTTAATGTTACTGCAACTTAATACGTGCATCGCGCGGCAAGTTAAACTGGGGTCCATGTGACGCTAACTTAAGATATTACTGTAGCTTTATTTTATGGCTATGTAGTTAGTTGAATCAAAAGCTAACTAGAGATTGACAGTAACAGATAAAGCTTAGCTTGTTAAGATGTGCTCATCAATTGGGTCGGCTGGTTAAACAGCTCACATAATGTGCACTCACTGTTATGTTTATCTTCTCCTCACAGTAGCCTCTGACCCTGATGTGAGGGGGACAAGGCCAGCCAGTGTGAATCCATTCATTCTTATAAAATTGGTATCGAAAAAAGTATCATTCAGGAACCGGTATCGAAGTGAAGGTATCTGTATTGGTACCGGTATCGAAAATTTTTGATTGATACCCAGCCCTAATTTTCAGTCAGTGCAACGTTATTCTGGGGGATAGATTAATTTCACAGTCTAGCGCTACGCACTTGTACAGAGCCATGATCGAAACCCTGCTCAATTACTCTGAAGATACGCTCAAGAGTCAATTCAGCACGGGTCTTTTTTTCAAAGATACAGCGGGAGCCATGGACTCCATTGTGCCCAACAACGGTCCTAACCGAGGACTTAACGCCCGAGCAGCCTTCTCTGCCAATTCCCGAGAAGTACACCTGTTTGGCTCCCTCCACGGGGACGTTTTTTTCTGCGAGAGACTCCTTCTGAATTCGGCGGATATGAGAATCAAGCTGACCCGAGCCAACGACACCTTCTGCCTCATGGGAGCTCGTGCCTCTGATTATCGCCTGAGAATATTAGCAACAACCCCAGGGCGGGCCACAAGCTCCCGCCCAGCTCCGCCCGCGCTCGGACCCTGAGGAGTATAGAAGAGATGGCAGATGAACACGTATGTGCGGTAGCTGGTTGTAATGCTAAGAAAGATGACGATATTAGCCTTCATTACATGCCAAAAAACGTTTCTGTGAGAGAGCAGTGGATCGGCTTTCTTGGTCACAGCAAGATTTTTTTTAAAAAGTGCGGTTTGCAGTCAGCACTTTCAACATGACTGCTTCACCAACTGGCATACAGAAAGATGGGCTTTGCCAGCAAATTAATTTTGAAGCCGGACGCCGTGCCTTCAATTAAGACACCTTCAAGTGGTCAGCCTGTAACTTTACTGGTAAGTTTATTTTTCATGCTAATAATTCAACCGAGCCTGCCTTACAGTTAACCTTTGCTAACATTACGTTAGCTCACTATGGGGCAACAATGCCAGTGCCGTGGCAATTCTAACGTAACTTTAGCTGTGTTTTAAACTTTTACAGCAATGTACATTTGCGGTTTACATGGCCTTTTTTTAAATGATAAAATACATGAAATTTTTATTTCCCGCTTAATTTTACACAGCAGCAGAGTCACAGTCACACAGACATACACACACAAGCCGTGGCATGTCATTACGCACAGTGCGCAGAAAGTGGAGCTCAAATAGGAGCACACAGACTAAATTAGCCACTTTTCACCTGTCTTTTCTTTACAAAACTAAAGTTTGGAGAACACACAGACTGTTAGATTCTCCTCCTGGAGACAGATCTGTTTCAGTCTCCCCCGCGGTCCGCCTGGGTCGCGCAGCAGCCCTGCTGAAGGGTAACGCGCTGTACCCCCTGTCGCACGTCAATGTAAAAACCTGTGTTCTGTGTAAAAATCCGTGTTCTATTCATTTTATTGAAAACACTTAATTTTAAAAGTCTGTAATTGGTGCTACACACAGGTTATTACAGGGTTCGTACGGGTGCTTGAAATCCTTGAAAATACTTGAATTTTAATGTTGTGTTTTTAAGGTTTAAAAAATGCTTGAATTTTGACTCTACTGCTTGTAAATGCTTGATATGCTAATCACACTTATTTCACAACAAATAGCAATCTCACTCAATAGACCACTTATTAAAGAGAGAAATAAAATTGTCGAATAAAAAAAAATGTTAACCGCTCTCTCTGGTGGACTTTACGTGAGCCTTTGCGTGTGTGACGTGACGTCGCCCCCAAGTGGACAGAGCGCATGGATTAAAGTTCTCCGTCGCTACGACGGATTTCCGTCATTCAGACTTCGCAGAGGTGATTTATGAGATCAGTGTAGCTCGAAGGAGAACAAAAAAGTGTTGGCTGATGGCTGATTTTTATTGACAGATTGTCACACTCTGCAGCCAATGGTATCGTTTACAGCAGGGGTTCTCAACTGGTCTCACTCTGGGACCCACATTTTCCCATGGTCATTAAGTCGCGACCCACTTTTATAGAATTCAAACCAAGCAAGTGTATTTTTTTTTTAAAAAGCCTTTTTTTGAAAACTCAAATATTTAACATAAATATACTCATTTTATTCAGCAAAGTGCATTTCAGAACGCATGAATTAAACTGCATGAACAGAAGAGAATAAAATAAATATCTGCAATATCTAACTGCAACAAAATGAGATATTTGACTTATATGCATCTCTGCATCCAGAGCATATACAGAAGAACCTGAGGAAGACCATGCAACAGCATGGAAAAAAAGTGAACACATATCAAATTGCACAAAATAAAGACCCTCAAAACAAGGTATTTCACTGCATTCAGGCCACATTAATATGAAACTGAGGAGGACCATGACAACGGCATGGACAAAATTAAATAAAATAAATATCAAAACTACACAAAATAATGAAAGATCTACCAAACAAGATCTGTTCACCTAACTTGTGATTTGGGGAAGTCAGTGAGACAGCTGGGCATGTGGTTTATTCTTGATGAGAGTTTCAAAGTCTGGGATGACAGTAGACAGAGCTACTCTCAGATCATGCTCAGTGTCCAGTCTGTTTCTCTGCTTTGACTTGAGCTGCAACAAGGTGGAAAAGCCACTTTCACACAGATAGGTTGTGCTGAATGGAAGGAGCGTTTTGACTGCAAGAGTCGCGAGGGATGGATACTCAGCCATCACATCGCTGCACCAGAAGTGGGAAAGGGTTACCTCACCAAACCTCTTTTTTAGCGTCTGGTCACAGGACAGCTCCGCCAGCTGATGTTCTTCGTTGTAGCTCTTCGGCGATTGTGTGGGGTTTCTTCGCCTTCGCAATACGGTGAGCTACGTGGTAAGACGCACGGAGAGCTTCCTCTTGTTTGGAGCAAGACGCTGTCAGACACTTCTGTGAAGTCCTCAGCTGCTGGAGTTGTCTTTGAAAAAACTCCACCGGCTTGTCTTTGCATGCGGGATGTTTAGTTTCTAAATGACGCATCAGTTTTGATGGTTTCATGCTCTCATTTGCCAGCACTTCACCACATACAACACACTGGGGTCTTTGGCCCTTATTATCCTCGATATATGAAAATCCACACTTTAAAGTTTTTGGGTTAGTATGACTGTACAAAATCATGAATGTAGCTTGATTGTACCTCTGCTGAAATCTTGTATTATAACATATATAACAAATGTAAAGCCTCAGAGCTTCTCTTTGATTATTAACAGTCAGAAAGGTGAGAGCTCACCATCACACTGAAACTGTAAAAAAAATACATAAGACATTTTGAGTATTGGGTAACCAGTGATCCTCTAATGAAGGTCGTGCTTTTTATTAAAAGACACAATATTTGTTGCCGTGCTTCATGCCTATATAAAGCCAGCACATTTGAAAGTTCTTCAGAGACAAAAATGGCTAAAACAAGGAACCTAACGCAGGAAACAGGCCTGAAGATCCAGATTCTCAGCCAGGAAGGGTACAGCTGCCGCCAGATTGCCAGGAAGTGCAGATGCAGTCCTTCAGCAGTTGGATACACTCTGCAGAAATACAGGCAAACCAACAGCTTGGAAGACAAACCAAGATCTGGGCGTCCAAGGGTTTCTTCAGCAAGAAATGACCGCATCCTGATCCGCATGTGCAGGGAAAACCGCCGAATGACATCACAGGAGCTTCAGCAGCAGTGGTCAAACCAAACTGGTGTCCAGTGTTCCACCCGCACTGTACGTGGCCGACTTTTAGAACATGGCTTAAGATCCTACAAGGCTGTCAAGAAGCCCCTCATCAATGAGAGACAGAGGTTAGCCCGGCGTCGTTGGGCCCAAGCACACAAGAACTGGACACCCAGGAACTGGAAGAAGATTCTGTGGTCAGATGAGTCCAGTTTCCAGCTTTATCTTCCTCCTGCTAATGTGAGGGTACGCAGAAGGCCAGGTGAAGCATTATCCCCAGCATGTACAGTACCTACTGTCAAGCATGGTGGAGGCAGTATCATGGTTTGGGGATGCATGAGTGCTGCAGGTGTTGGTCATCTCACTGTCTGTGAAGGTACACTGAACTCTACCAAGTATTGTGCCATTCTTGAATCCCACATGCTCCCTTCTGCACATGCTCTGTTCTGAGGTCAAAATTGGAAGTTTCAGCAAGATAATGCCCCTTGCCACACATCCAGGGCCAGTAGAACTTGGCTGCAGGAGCACAGTATCCAGGTCTTAGATTGGCCAGCTCAATCCCTGGATATGAGCCCCATTGAAAATCTGTGGTGGATTATCAAAAGGTCTGTTTCAAAACGTAAACCAAAGAATTTAGAAGAATTAAAAGCAGTAATTCAAGAAGAATGGGACAAGATTACCCCTCAACAGTGTGGAAGGCTCGTGGAGAACATGCCAGCGAGGATTAGAGCTCTACTGCGTGCTAATGGCAGGACAACTAAATATTAATTTGATGATGTGATGGTTTATTTATTTTTTGTTCAGTTTTGAACACATTCTCTGTTATTTGTTGACTTTGATACCGACAATGTTGGGAACTGACATATTGAAACTGTCAAGAATTTAGTTTTGTTAGTTTTTCTAGTAAACAATAAACAAAAAAAATATAATTTGTATTTGTTTGTGTCTGTCTAATGCAACCACACCTTTTGAAACACAAAAAAATATTTTTCCACAAATATTTCATGATAATATTTGAGATTGTGTAAAATTTTAAGGGTGTCCGAAAACTTTTTTCCACCACCGTAGAAAATAACGTACTGAAGTTCTGTAGATGGTTGATTATTTGAGTAAAACTTGAGACAATCTTGACAAACAAACAAACAACAACAAAAAAAAAACAGTATCAATTTGATTTCACAGATTAAAAATTCCATTGAAATGACAATAAAGAAAAGTGTGAACAGAACAGCTATTTAAAGCATCCGGCTGTAAAACTGTGTGGGTCAAGTATTTAAACTTGATGTCTGCATTAGAGAACATGGTTATGAGTGCAGTGCGGCTGAAAATCTTTTTTTAGCACGTGTCAAGTAACGTAACCTGTAACATCTTTCACAAATTACAAATGGGGAATATGACTTGGCTGCAGCTCGAATAAAATTTCAGTCAAAAGATTTTTTTTTGCTTTAATCCATGAGAGCGTCAAACTGACATGCCGGGAGGGTGTCATTTTAATGAGCGATGGCTGGATAACTTAAACTACAAAACATGGCTCAAATGTGGAAAAGATCGAGATGTGGCTGCAAGAAGGAAATCCGGCTTTTTGCGATGGGAGAGTCGGCACTGTCAAGCCAATTTATCACAAAATGCAATTTACAAGTGGTTATGGTACTGGAAAAGCTTGAAAACTGACCTTGAAAGTCCTTGAAAAGTACTTGAATTTGACCATGAAAAAGGTGTACGAACCCTGTTATTATCAGAAAATGTTTTGTTTGTTGATTTCCAAAGACATCTCTTCAAACAAACTGGCTGTGGTAAACCCAAGTAAATATTCATTAAATTCTCATTGATTATTAAAACCTGTTGAATTGTGTGCTATGCTGTAAAACGTTATAGTGTTACATATCAGTATATTTTTAGGATTTAAATTATTGGGAACCTGTAAAATAAAGAGATAAAATGAAATCTTTTAAAATCTCAATTAAATTGTTAATGTTTGACTCCATCATTTGTTAATGATCATTTTGTTTTGTAGTACAACAATTCTTAAAATTCAATGATAAACATGTTGTGATGCTCTGATAAACTTGATTTGTTTTATAGCTTTAATGTTGCTCAGTATATGAAGTGATGAGTCCAAAATTAAGATAACATAAAATGTAACTAGCTAAAAAAAAAGATGGAGGCAAGAAAAAGGAACGTGGACGAGGACTCAAAACAAAAAAAAAACAGTTTGGTTCAAATGTTATACTTGATGTATAATACTTGACATCACCATAATAATAAGTTATTAAAACATTATTTATCATGTGGCTGTGCAAATAACTCATTTCACTTTAATGTTGTTTCAACCTCATTTGCATTTAGAATGTAGAACTGTGAGTGACCTCACTGTAGAACCTCTCTGATCTTTCTCGGAATCATTCAGCACAGTTTATTAGACTGCAGCCTGCACACAGTTAACATGTTAGGTCATTTTCCATTTTCCATCTTTCAGTCATGTTGAGAAGAAGTGTTCGACTGCAGGAAGGAGGGTATTATATGGAGGAGGGAACTCCATCTGTTTCCTACAAGG
Source organism: Argyrosomus regius (assembly GCA_946959425.1). NCBI lineage: Eukaryota > Metazoa > Chordata > Actinopteri > Sciaenidae > Argyrosomus > Argyrosomus regius. The sequence goes on from OX336900.1 coordinate 16,735,611, forward strand.
AAATTTTATACAGGTGAGCTGCTGTAGTGTTTGAGTGCACATGTTGTGTACTGTATGTGTACATGTTGTATAATGTTTGTGCACATGTTGTCTTTACTAACTTCTGTTGCATCTTTTAGGGTCTTTCGGACGAGGAGAAGACGTAACCATAACCTGAACAGGAGGGCGAGTATGGAGGCTGACCCCATTCAGACCTGGATCCCTGCAGACAGACGAACACCACGTGGGGAGCAGACCGGGACCAACAGAGGAGAGGCCTCTTTTAAAATGACTGTGCAGACCATGAGCAGCGTCCTCCTGCTGCTCCTTCTGGCTTTTGGTGAGTGACTTTCTGCTACAATCATTTCTACTACTTTTATTTCCACTCCATAGTCCAGGTGTCGATAAAAATCATAATTTATATTTTATATTTTATATTTATGTCCCTCAGGAATGGCTCAGATAAGTGAGCTCCAAAAGGAAGTGCGGTTATTGAGAGTGCAGATAAACATGTTTGCTCCTCTGGCAGACACAATGCCAAACTTCGCCTTGAAATCACAAGGTAAGTCATCATCAGCATCCATCTGTCTCATCATCACTCATACATGTGAATTATTGTATAATTACCTGTTTGGAGGTTGGTTTCTAACTTTGTGTGTGTGTGCTTGATTTGTGTGCATGCAGGTGCTAAAGTCTGGCAGAGTTTATCTTCAAATACATATTGGCCCCGAGACCACATCATAGGAATGATGTGGGATAAACTATTCTACTGGTGGTATTCTACTAAAGCGCAGCAGGGTGTGATCCAGGTAGGAATTACACAGCCACATTCATAGGTTATTTTACAAAGGAGTTTAATTGCATTTGTGGTGGTTCAGATAGAATAACACGGAGAAACAGTTGTAGTTTATGAGCTGTGGAGACTGAAGTATTGACTTTCCTCCCTCAGGGACACTCAACATTGCTGCCAGGACAATGCTGGCCATTTGCAGGTGAAAGAGGGCACTTATTTGTCTCTCTGTCTCACCCAATCTCCGTCACTCACGTGACACTTGGCCACATTGTAAAAAGCCAGTCTCCTCACGGCAACATAGAAAGCGCACCAAGGGAATTCTCTGTTTATGTAAGTGAGACATTTTCTGTCATTATCCTAGATATGTCCTGTATACTTGTCATTGTTATTGTGCACAACAAAACCGATCAACTTCAACTGATCTCTCTGGCTCTGGCTCTTCTCCAGGGAATGACGACCACGGCTGAGGCAGGCACCCATTTAGGAAGATTAGTTTATGATCGAGATGGTGCAGCATTTCAGACCTTTGACCTACCTGTGAGTATAAGTGATACGGTGTCGCTCTCAGGAACAGATTATTGTCCAAAATGTTTCTTTGTACTGGATAAGACATGTTCTCTGCTACAACATCTGACTCTCTATATTCATCTCTCTCTCTTGTCTCTTACCAGAATCCAGATAGAGGGATCTTTAGATATGTGAGGCTAGAGATAGAAAATAACTGGGGAAACATAGACCATACTTGTATTTACAGCTTCAGGGTTCATGGTAAACTCCCCACCTAATAGCACGGTTACTTCACTTGGAGAGAAGTCATATTTAATTTGTAATTTTCATTGTGGTAAGTATTTCTAAGTAGTTTCAGGACCCATATTTGTCAAGCACTCAACTCTCTCCAAGTAATTGCAATAGGTGGGGTAGGGTGGGGGCGCTTCTGCACCAGTGCAGTGTTTATTTTTGCTTGATAAATATGGGTCCTGACCCGTGAAGATAAATCAATCTTAAAACACTAATTATAATCAATATGTTTTAATAGATAGATAGTAATATTTCCACCTCCATTTAAATGAATGGAGGATGTTTTGAGATTGATTTATCTTCACTCTTTGGGCAGCATGGAGGTTTAGGGGTTGACACTTCTGTTCTCTCCATGTTTGCGTGGGTTTTCTCCGGGTGCTCCGGTTTCCTCCCACAGCCCAAACATGGCAACTGTTGTGTTTGGTTTGAATTGGCATAATAAATTTGGCTTATATTAAAATAAAGATAATGAATTTGAATTATTTTGTTCTGGGGTATTACTACTCAGTGTTCAACTTCTTGACTTCAACACACAATGTTCATTTCACAAGATCTAAATAAAAATCTTCAATTGTAGCAGAACTTCCCTGTTATATTCAAACTGCAGACTTTTCTACATCAACAATTATTAATCAACAGGAATTATTTTCTGTCCTGTTGGTTCTGAGTTTGTTCTACAGTGAAGTCAATATTGACTCTTTATTCAAATTGACGTGTTTCACCAAAACTATTTACACTGAAAATAATTTGCAGCAGCAATTAAAAAAATACAACAAGTGTTAAATATTAAAGAGAGGTATCAAACTTATGGGTCAACACCACAATTCTTTACATTACATTTTTTATTTGACAGTTAAACATTTGAACATGTAATCCAAGATGGTGAGCACAGAAGAATGCATCCTGTTCATCTTTCAATTGTTAACAGCACAGTGGTTTATACTCTGACATTCGGGTGTATTCCCACTGTGGTCTCCATAGTGCATCCCTGCTTCATGACCTGCGATCTGTAGAATGCACATTCACAAACATATGCAATATGAATATGGTCTAAAATGTCTGCTTTCAGAAATAAAGTCAGATATAAAGTCAGGAATTCAACTCACATGCAAATTAGCATTGAAAATAGCTGGTATATAATTAAAAGTAAAAAAATTGTCCCAAATGTTAAGCTTGAGCTTGAGGTGGAACACTGAACCCACGATGCAGACCACAGACAGGAACTGCTTAGGTTTATTGTTACGACCCCGGCAGGGCAAAAGATGAACTAGGGGAATATAGGGAGGTAACAATTAAAGCAAAGACCAAAAACAAAGAGACAAACCAAGGTCCGTCTGCAATCGCAGGGATTTATTCACAAACGAAAATATCAATACACCAGAAGGAGAAGGTTTCCTCAAACGAAATAACGCCGGCCAAAACGATCACACTGCTCACCACGACCCACTGGCTACAGGAACACACACCACTGAAACACCCGGCAGGAGTTTATAGCCTCCAGGTGTTAATCAGCTAATCAGCTGATTGAGGAGGAGAGCGAAAGGGCGGTACCTGAAAGAAAGGAGGAACAAAGGCAACAAGCCCCACACCCCAAGGCCCGTAACATTACAAAGCGCAACAAGAAAAGACAACATGTGAGGTCCAGGGAGATTTTTCAGGGCAGGATGGTGAAGACTGGAGAACAGACAAAGGCAGGCTGAGAACAAAGCAGACAAACGAGCTTCAAGGCAGTCATCCAAAAATATCACGACAAAAAGATACTTCATAAATAGGTTTCTCAGAGCTGGTAAGTTGACGTTACAGCGAAAGGTTCAACAACAAACTGGCGGAGTCTGGGAGGGTGAACCGGAGTTAAATACTGCAGGAGCTTGTGGAGATGATGAGATGCAGGTGTGGGAGCAGAGCAGGTGATGAACAACGGGTGAGTGGCCAGAGAAATAACCCTAACCCTAACCCTAACCCTAAATCTAACAACTTTTAACTAAATAAAATAATCTATTATTATTAATAATAATATAACATGTAAAGAAAATAATGTTCACAATGAAAGCCAACAGTATTCAGAATAATCACGTCAGTGTTGTTAATGACATTTATTATTTTAATGTTTTAGATCTGAAAATCAGATGTTATAATAATCAGATAATGTACAAGAAATTACAGATACAAGAGAGGGAAGGCACTTTAGGAGGATCTGCTGGTATGTTTGTGTATTTGCTTTTATGTTTGAACTGTCTTTTGTAAAGGACCTCACACCATGGAGACCGGGTTGCTGCCTGGTTTCCTCCCACAGCTCATACATGACAGGTCAACTGCTGTGTCCTTGGACATCAAATGTAAGAACATTTTGGTTTGACAGTACAAAAATGAAACTGGAGACTTTTTAAATCATCACATTGAGATGAGGACATCTCTTATATGCAACAGCAGCTTGTAGCTGTGACAGACAATATATGTAGTCAGATCTGAGTTTACGTGTGTCGGTAACGGCGCACACGTACAAGAGACACCTGCCTGGGTGTGACCACCTGCCGGGTGTGCCGTGCTGTCGGTGATCCCCCCTCTCTTGCTTCATCAAAACACCGGAGCAATAACCGCAAAGTGACGATAGACAGTGTTTCAGTGAGAGACATGACTTATGTACGTTTGGACAGAGTGACAGAGATTCATTCAACTCGCCCAGAGTGGTTCAGCGGACACGCCCCCACAGTCCTGGAGCTGAGAGTACTGCCCATTTTTACCTGATTTTGACACCTAATTTCATAAACTTCTGATTATTTTTATCATTCAAATTTGGCTGTGGTTAATAACACTTCTTTAGTCTGACAAACTCACACATTTATTTTGACTTTAAAGAAGGGAAATGATAGCCAAATCATTGATCAATATGTCTCATAAAATACACTGTTAATATGGAATGCTGATGAGTAATTAAATGAATAATTACAATCAAAATGACCGCATCAACACCTGGAGGAAGGATTGGAGTTCAGAAGAGGTTTGCAGCATTCACTCTGTACAACATGAAAAACACCAGCATGTAAATACAATAATTAAATCAACAGACAACCAGAAGTCTGTTGATTTAATTATATGTAGTGAGACTTGAGAAATAATAATGAAATCATTTCTTACTATGACTACAACCATGGGTAAACGTTGTTTATTGGCTGTATTTTGACTGCAGTGCATTTAAAAAATACATTCAGTATGTTTACTGGATTTAGAGAGAAAAAGTGTTTCACCCTGTCAGATTCATTGTAACACTTCAATCTGAGGAAAAGCTGAGCCTGCAAACTAACCTGACAAGTTTGATTTATTTAAACCTGCTTTAAGAAACAGTTTCCTAAAAAATTAGTGTGGCAGTTTAGGGGTCTTTTTCCTGGAGCCTGGTGGCAGTATACACGGTGTGGCGGAGGTCTTTTGGTGTGGTGGCAGTACAATTTCTGGACGCAGAAAACCGATAATCAATTCGTAAGTGTCGCTCCTTCAGCTTTGCCTGGGGTCTGCTGTGCATTACCTTCCGGGTATGTTCCATTCATAAAAAGTTAATTCAGTGTGGAGTCTGCCATACTTAACGCTTATGCGTTTGCAGGCGGAATGATCTGAACCCCAAAAATGGCGATGACAGCAGTGGTAATGATACCAACACAGACATTGTTCCCGTTTGCACCTGAAAGAATATCAGAAGATGTTGAATTTAGAAAAAGGGAGGTTCAAGGTGATGCAGTTTACTAGAGAACAACTCAAAGATATTTACCAGGAACATACGGCTTGGTCACTTCTTCCAGTGGAGGTCTTGTTGTACTTCTTATACCTATAATGGACAAATATAAGAGTGGTATCACTCAAACTAATTCTGTAAGAAAGTGAATGCTGATATTTCCAAACACGTCAAACTTTTCTTTTGATGTTAACCTGCAATAATTTCATTTCATTTTTAAAAAGAAAAAAGACAGAGAGCAGTCAGGACTTAGAGGGAAGCTGTAAATGTTTGTTTGAAAAGCTTTGGCTGCAGCTAATAATAGATGAATAATAGAGAATATACATGATGACACAAGGTCCTTACCAACAGTGAGGTTGAAAGCACAGCTGACACTCAGGTTTGGGACATAGCATCTGTATGGTCCACTGTCAGACGTCTGTACTGAGGAGATCAGCAGTGTCAGGACTCCTCGGCTCAGGTCTTCACGGTTCAGGGTCGTCCTGCCTCTGTATTGTTCCATCTGTTCATAAGGGAGGTCCAGTCTATGTCGATAGGCGTGGACAAACATATCTAAGTCAAGTCTTTCCCAAACGACTGTATAGTTCATCAAGTTGACCCAGGAATCCAGACGACACTGAAGAGTCACATTATCGTGAACCTCTGCCTCGATTGGTTGAGTCAGTGAAGTGGGAGCAGACTCTCCTGTGGAAACAAACATGATATTTAAAGCTGGAAAATCACAATTTATCTCGTCTTTTTGCATAAATGTATCTGTTGTGAAGTTTTGACTTCTTTCAGGCTCTTGTTGTACTTCAAGGCCCACGCCACACTACCTGGGAGACTTTCCTCCAAATCATCAGCCTATAACAGCAGCTGTGAAGCTTTAATGTTCACTTCATGTTGAGACTGTGTGAGAGAACACGGAGCAACACTGATCATTTTTAAGAGTTTCTGTGTAGAGGTGTAACAAAGTTTCAGTGTGGTCACTACATGGTTTTATTATAGATTTATGTAAATGGAAGATTTTTTTTGGACAGCTAAGATAACAAATATGATCATTGTATTGCTGTTGTAAATACACCGAATTAACACTGAGAGAAGTGAGATTCACTCAGAAGAATAATAAAAATAATAAAACAGAACTTCAACAAAAGTTGAATTAAAAAAAGATCTACACAGGAGACTGTAGATTTTATAACATAAAGAATAACAAAATGTTAACGCACTAACTCTAGGCTGTTTTAAAACAATGATAAACAGGTTAACTTCAACGGACAGTAAAGATATTAAATAATAATAAAGCATAAACTTACCCAGGATCATAAAAAATGTTGCAAGTAAAACCTTAATTCTCATTATCGTAGCAATCCTCTCTAACACTATAATACATATGATACACACACACACGCTCTCTCTCACACACACAGAGATAGTAGCAGCAATCACTGTTCTGCAGAGTTTATAGAGTGGTGGGTGGAGTTTGTGCCATAACCGAGGGAAATAGGAGTCGTTATCAGAGGCAGTCCTGGCTAGATTTACACCCTGGGCGAACCATCTCCTTTTGTATTTTACATACCAGTACCAAGGAACATGTGGCTGAGGAGGTAGATGGCTCCAGGACCATCCCTGAAAAGGCCCTGGTGGCTGCAGAGGTAGATGGCTCCTCATCAGACTCCACGACCATGTTTGTGGCTGCTGTGGAAGTATGTGACTCCTCATTTCGGCCAGTGGGTGCTCTAGTTCCAAAATATTTCAGAAGTGCCCCTGAATTTACAATTAAGATACAATATGTAAGTTAGATCACACTTACATCACACATGCATCAGTTACCCAATTAAAATGACCATAATGCACATTTTATTAACATTTGTTAACATCCTATAAACTAGGCATAACACACTACAAATTATTTAAAAAGCTATATCACATGTAGCTTACAAAATGCCATGTCGTTTTGATGAAAATTAGGTTGTAGCTCGTTGTCTATCTTAATACGGTCGAAAATATTCGTGTTTTGTGTTTTAACAACGTTTCACTTGAGAGTTATTGATCCCGGAAGTTCGAATCTGCCAATATCTTTCCAACTTTCCCGCAGTCATGGGTGCACTGTTGTCAGCCATCCTCGGCTTCGGCGCATCATTCGGGGTTCGATTACTTTCCCCTGTGACCTGCCTGTGACCTATGTGACGTCATTTCAACACTTTCTACTCGTACCCACAAACTTGAATCTTTTTGGAAGTTGTCTTACTCCATACACTCAGTGGTGTTCAGCCAACAACCTGGTGAGTTGTCCACAATGAGGTCATTGTGGACTTTAGGAGCTCCAGGAAGACGGATCACGCCCCCCTTCTATGTGCGCGCTCATAAGATAGATAGATACTTTATTGTCCTTTGCAGGAAATTTGTTTTCGCAGCCTGACGTCCATACATATGTGAGGGGTGGAGTATGAGAGTAATGATGGAGGTAAATAATTATCGACTGTTTGCAGATTCTGAGATATCGGGTGAGAGCACACTGTCGGTGATGATTAAAAACAGAGGGCGGAAACAATAGATGCCAGTGCATACAGTAATTTATTTTTTAAACTGGTTCTTACAATCAAGTAAACACAACTGATTAAAACCCTCTAAAATGGTTTCAACCAGTTTAAAAGCCAGCAGAGTCAAAGTCCATTAAAATGGGAAGTCTCTATTTAAAAAGGGATGTAGTCAGACCAGGATAGGTGACACACAAGGTTCAGAAGAGGAGACTTGTTGCAGCGTCCGTTAGCTTATTTCCGGTGTCTTGTCTCTCCCAACATGGAGGCCACCTGGAACACACAAAATCACTGCCAGTATCGTCGTTCAACACAACCCAGCCTCTCACGGGGATACCCACACCAGAACCTTACTACTAGCCCAAAGGGATACTCACACACCAGGCAGAGCGTTGAAGCCCTGCCGCTGCGAGTGTGACACGTCGTAACGTTTCTGGATTTTCCGTCTCTCTCTGTCTCCGTCTTCCTCTCTGCCCGAGGTTCCTGGTCTCTCGCTGTCCTCTCCAGCCAAGCTCTGTCTGTTGCCACCCCTCTCAACGGTCTTTGGTGCTCCTTTTCTTACTGGTCGGGACCCTCCTCCTCCGCCGTTGATTGGACCTGTGAGAGAGAACCTCGCAGGTGCAGCGCATTTGCTCATAGGGTGCATTCAGGTGCAGTGGGACAAACTAAAACATGCAATAAAAACTAAAAGCACACTAGTAACTTAAAAACACACAATATGAATCAAAACCATGCAAGGATAAAACTCTAAAATTAAACAATAAAACAATAAAACCAGTCCCAACTACCGTGTGACATTTTCCCACACTTTAATGTTGCCAGTCCCTGCAACATCACGAGTCTCTGTATCTCACTGGAGGCTGTCCCAAATTTTCCCTCGTGGAACGTCGTGGAGCAATGTCCGGTTCTTCTCTCGCAGGGGGTATCTCTACAGGCCTTGGGGGAAACCCATAGATCAACGGCACAGGCACCTCCTGTGTCTCTGTAGCTGCCTGAGCAGCTGGTGGAGCAGTCTCTGTTGAGGGGGCCGTACACACCTTAAGTGCGTTTCGATGAACAGTCTGTACACGGCCTCCCCTCTCCGGCTGAACACGGTACACCAACTCAGTGTCTCCCACCTGTTCAAGAACAACATAAGTCTCTGGGTTCCACCAAGTACACAATTTCCCTTGTCCTTGTCTGTTCCTGTTTCGGATCCATACCCTCTCCCCAGGTACTAAAGGTAAAGCTTTTGCCTTGCTGTCATAGCGCTGTTTATTTTGGGAGGCTACATTGTCCATCCTTTGCTTAGCAAGACCGTAAGCTACAGATAACCTCTCCTGATGATGTTTGACCCACCCATCTAAATCATGCTTTCCCTGCTGGGGCCCGACACTCAACCCAACGTCCACTGGGAGGCGCAAGTGCCGCCCAAACATGAGAAAGGAAGGGGCATAACCTGTGGCACTGTGGGTTGTGTTGTTATAGGCATGTACCAATTCAGACAAGTACTCTGGCCAATAGTTTTGTTTTTCAGTTTCAAGGGAGCGGAGCATGTTCAAAAGGGTCTGATTAAAGCATTCTGCACTCCCATTACCAGCAGGGTGGTATGGGGTAATACGACTCTTAGCTATACCATAGGTATTACACAACTGTTTCATTAGCCCAGACTCAAAATTTGGTCCCTGGTCCGAATGGAATCGAGCAGGGCAGCCAAAGGGCTGGATTATTTGGGTCCATAAAGCTTTAACTGTGGTCTCGGCTGTTTGGTCTCGTGTAGGTACAGCCCAAGCATAGCGGGTGAATAAATCAGTGGCTACCAGGATATTTGGGTGAGTGTCTGTGTGACGGCCTAGTGACAGGAAGTCTAAGCCTACAATTTCAAGGGGATATGATACTGCAATAGGTTTTAAAGGGGCTCGAGGCTCAACTCTCTCCCTCCGCAGGCTGCAGGCGACACATCCCTGTTGGAGCCGACGTACCTCCCCCTTCAATTCCTGGCCAGTAGAAGCGCTGGCGGATCCGTGAAAGTTCTCTCTGCTCCAGCGTGGGCCGTGGCTTCATGTACACTCCTCCACACCTCTTTACTCCTGGCACTGGGACACGCAATCTGGTGTCTCACTTCATGAGTCTGTGAATCAAACACTTTACGACACAGGATATTGTTTCGTACATGTAGTCTCTTCCACTGTTGTAGCAGTCTCTGGCTTTTGAGAGACATGGCTTGACGTTCCGGTCTCCCAGGTAACACACGCGTTTCCACGTACCTTTTAACAGTGTATGTCTGGGTCACTGGTTTGTGCCTCCTCCCACTCACTGCCAGCCCACTCCTCACTGCCTCCTTCAGGGGTGAGTTCGATGGTTGCCATCACTGGAGTGGTGTCTGGGCCAGGTGTTGTGTTAATGACACCTGTGGGTAGAGGGTTAACAGGAAACCTGGACAGTAGATCGGCATTCACATTGCTCTTACCAGAGCGATATTTGATATCAAAATCAAAGGAAGAGAGCTGTGCAACCCAGCGTTGCTCCACCGCACCTAGGCGAGCTGTCTGTAGGTGGGCAAGGGGGTTATTGTCCGTGTACCCAGTAAATTTTACCCCAGTCAGGTAGTCTTTAAATTTTTCTGTGACTGCCCATTTGAGGGCCAACAGTTCTAGTTTAAATGAGCTGTAATTAGCATCATTTTGTTCAGTTGGGTGTAAGCTACGGCTTGCATACGCTATTACACGTTCTTGTCCCTCCTGGACCTGGGCCAACACTGCTCCCAGTCCCTGGTTGCTCGCATCTGTATAAACAACGAATGGGAGAGAATAATCAGCATATGCTAGGACAGGTGCTTGTGTTAGGGCTGTTTTGAGTTCAGCAAAAGATGTCTGACATTCTGGGGACCAATTTACTTTCTGGGCTTCAGATTTTCTGTTGGCTGGAATTCCAGTTAGCAGCTGATTCAGTGGACGTGCCACCTTAGCAAAACCTGACACAAATCGTCTGTAATATCCAGCTAAACCAAGGAAAGCGCATACCTGTTTTACGGTGGTGGGGACAGGCCAGTCAAGTACAGCAGAAATTTCGTCTGGGTCAGGTTTCACACCTGCTGAGTCCACAACATGGCCCAAAAACTTCACTTCATGCTGTAGCAGTTTGCACTTGTCCAGCCGCAGTTTCAGACCTTGTTGTCCCAGTCTTTCCAGTACCTTATCCAGATGTTGCAGGTGGGAGGTGAAATCAGGTGAATACAGGATGATGTCATCTAAATACACAAGCACATAGTCAGACAGCTGACCACTTAAGCACCACTGCATCAGTCGTTGGAACGTAGCCGGCGCATTGCAAAGGCCGAATGGCATGCGTTCAAACTCAAACAGGCCCAGTGGTGTTGTGAAGGCTGTCTTCTCTCGATCCAGGGCATCCATCTCAACCTGCCAGTAGCCGCTGGCCAGGTCAAGAGTGGAAAACCACTCTGCTTGGGTCAGGCTGGTGAGGGTCTCTTCAATCCTAGGTAAGGGAAAGGCATCTTTATGAGTCACTGCATTCAACTTCCTATAATCTACACAAAACCTCCAGCTGCCATCTTTCTTCCTCACCAGTACTATGGGCCCAGCCCAAGGACTACAGCTTTCCCTGATGACTCCTGATTCAAGCATACCTGAAAGTAGTGTCTTCATTTCCTTGTACATGGCTGGTGGTAGGGGACGATAACGCTCTCGGACAGGTGGTGCATCACCGGTGTGTATTTGGTGTTGTACTAGGTTTGTACATCCAAAATCTTCATCATGTTGTGCAAAAACGTGTTTCCACTTAAGTAGAAGTGCATGTAGCTCTTCTTGTTGTTGCTCAGACAAATCTGGTCGGTCGGCAAGACTGCTCACCTCTTTTGGCAGTTCCTGTTCTGGTTCATCAGCTGCTGTGCTCACCAATGCCACTTCTACGATGCAATCATCTCTCAAGGACAGGTTCAGATCATGCGGGCCATGCACATCAGCCTCTTCTACATGATACAGTCTGCCAAGCTTCTGGTATCGGCCTATGGTCAGACAATAAGAGTGGGGGATACAAATCCTCACAGGGACTCTGCCATCTCTTACCATCGTTAATGTCCGAGCCACTCCCACGCCTGTTTTCAGGTAGTGCTTCCATAACAGCACAATAGTCTTTTCCTCTGTGGCCCTTCCGGGTCCGGCCCCACACTAGCAGCTCACTTTTGGGAGGGACTTTGATTATGTGTCGACCAGCTGGTCGCACATAACCCAAGAACCCATCCTCTGTCATGGTGGCCTCAATGCGGCGACAGGTGGCAAAAGCATCTCTCCAGGCTTCGTGGCTCTGCAACTTCTGTGGGGGACACTCAGGCTTCTCGGGTTGTTTAAAAAGAGCATTCCAACAAGATTTCACAACATTCATTCCAATGACAAGTGGGTGTGTGCAATGTTCATCTTTGGCGATCACAACCCCCCGCCCAGGTATAGTAATACCCTCTACTTCTATATCCAACACAGCATAGCTGGTGTACGGAAGCTCAAGTCCATTGGCTGCACGCAGCTTGAAAAAGACAGAGGTCTCACTACTCTTCATCTGAGAGAAGTGTTGTTCAAAGAGACTTTCTTGCATCAGTGTGACTTGAGATCCTGTGTCTAACAGTCCAAACAGTTCAATCCCTTCAATTTTTACTGCAATTGTTGGGCAGTTTCCAATAAATGCTTCAGTGGCCCTAATCTTTTTTGGTGCACACTCAATCCCCGCCCCTCGGACCTCAGCAGCAGGGATAGTTAGTTTAAAGCCGGCTGAGAAGGTGAAGATTGTCTGCAGAACCTGGCAATGTGGCCTGCCTGCCTGCACCGACGGCAAATGGGCCTACCTTGTTCATCCCAGTCGTTTATGTAAGTTGATGGCCGCTGTCGCCCTCTCGCAGGTTGTACAGGGTGTTGTGTCACCCTGTTGGTTGGTTGGAGAAGTGGTTTTATTTCACTCAGCAGCTCCTGAGTGAGTCGAGACATCTGTAATCTTACATCTTCCATTATCTCTCTTTTCAAAGTCTCCTTCCAGCAGGCATCCTGAGTTGAAACAGACACAGAAGGGTTACTCACAGATGCACGTTACCTCTGGCTTTGGATTCCCACACTCTGAAGCTAGTAACAGTGCCTCCTGTCGAATGGCAGCAAAGGTTTCATCTGGGTTACGACGAGCATAAACTTTCAGGACTTGGGCCAGGGATCCCTCCCGAAGTCCCAGTAGCAGCTGGTCTCTCAAAGCAGCATCGGAGGGGGCATTGTCTGGATCGTGTCGCTGCAGCCTGCAAAGTAGTTCTCGCAACCTAAGTATATGTGAAGGCACTGTTTCATCAAGTCTTTGTACACAACTAAAGAACTGAGACCTTAGCACAGGTGCAGGAGTTCTATCACCATATAGTGAATCCAAATACAAAAAGACTTTGCGGGTGTGGTCCCTTTCATCCTCCTCTAAAACACTGATTTGGCGTTTAGCTTCTCCAGCTAATGCACCCAAGACAATATTGACTTTTCTAGCTTCAGTTAACTCTTGTGTACCCAACAAACCTTGTATTTGCTCTTTCCAGTCACTGTATTTTACATCATCACCTGGTCCCTTAAACTTTGGCAACCAAGGGGCACCAGGGTACACCGGCATCATCATTGTAGCCTCTCTGTTGTTCAGTCACCGCAGGTGCTCTAAAACCCGATCCTGCCGACAACGCCAAAAACTGATGTGAGGGGTGGAGTATGAGAGTAATGATGGAGGTAAATAATTATCGACTGTTTGCAGATTCTGAGATATCGGGTGAGAGCACACTGTCAGTGATGATTAAAAACAGAGGGCGGAAACAATAGATGCCAGTGCATACAGTAATTTATTTTTTAAACTGGTTCTTACAATCAAGTAAACACAACTGATTAAAACCCTCTAAAATGGTTTCAACCAGTTTAAAAGCCAGCAGAGTCAAAGTCCATTAAAATGGGAAGTCTCTATTTAAAAAGGGATGTAGTCAGACCAGGATAGGTGACACACAAGGTTCAGAAGAGGAGACTTGTTGCAGCGTCCGTTAGCTTCTTTCCGGTGTCTTGTCTCTCCCAACATGGAGGCCACCTGGAACACACAAAATCACTGCCAGTATCATCGTTCAACACAACCCAGCCTCTCACGGGGATACCCACACCAGAACCTTACTACTAGCCCAAAGGGATACTCACACGCCAGGCAGAGCGTTGAAGCCCTGCCGCTGCGAGTGTGACGCGTCGTAACGTTTCTGGATTTTCCGTCTCTCTCTGTCTCTGTCTCCGTCTTCCTCTCTGCCCGAGGTTCCTGGTCTCTCGCTGTCCTCTCCAGCCAAGCTCTGTCTGTTGCCACCCCTCTCAACGGTCTTTGGTGCTCCTTTTCTTACCGGTCGGGACCCTCCTCCTCCGCCGTTGATTGGACCTGTGAGAGAGAGCCTCGCAGGTGCAGCGCATTTGCTCATAGGGTGCATTCAGGTGCAGTGGGACAAACTAAAACATGCAATAAAAACTAAAAGCACACTAGTAACTTAAAAACACACAATATGAATCAAAACCATGCAAGGATAAAACTCTAAAATTAAACAATAAAACAATAAAACCAGTCCCAACTGCCGTGTGACACATAGATACACATACATATATACATAGATACACGGTACATAGAGACATCACAGCATAGCGACCGGAATATACGTACAGTGCAGCACATTTCACATTTAATGCATCACCAACCCCATCCAGCTCTCCCTGCCCTGTTTGTTGCATCCCCCACAGTGGTTACCGGGGTGCTTTGTTTAAAGATGCTATAGCAGAAGGTACAAAGCTCCTGCTATAGCGAGCACGTTTACAGGCCAGGGTCCTGTATCTTCGGCGGGATGGTAACATGACAAATGATGAATTAAGGGGGTGGCTGGGGTCGTGTGCTATGGTGAGTGCCCTGCGTGTAATGGCTGTGTCATTGAGGCCCGAGAGGTTGGGGGTGGGGAGACCAATGATTTTGGAGGCATGGTGTGTGATGCGTGTTAGCGTTTTCCTATTTGAGGTGGTTAACATGTTATAAAAGCAGGTTGAGCAGTAGAGGATGACAGGTTGGACTATGCTTTTATAGAGTAATAACAGAAGTTGGGGGGCAACAGAAAGTGCTTTGAGTTTGCGGATGGCAGAGAGTCTTTGTTGGCAGCGTTTGTGGATGTCAGTGGTGTGATGGTCGAAGTTCAGTTTATTGTCCAGGGTGAGTCTGAGGTATTTGATGGACTCCACAATTTCCACTGATTCACTGTTGATTGTTATGGGTTTATGGATGAAGTTGTGTGCTGAGCTATGGGTGCTGGAAGTGTTGATGATCAGTTCTTTTGTTTTTTTGACGTTGAGTTCTAGATGATTGTTTGTGCACCATTGTGTGAAGTGGCAAATGGAGTCATGATAGTTTAGGACAGAGTTATTGTCGTTCAGGAGTGCAAGTATGGCAGTGTCATCAGAGTATTTAATGTATGTGGTGACAGTTGAGGGGCTGGTGCAGTCGTTGGTGTAAAGGGTGAACAGAAAAGGACTGAGGACACAACCTTGAGGGGCTCCAGTGTTGGTGATAATGGTGGAGGATGAAGCAGTGCCCACTCTGACCGTCTGTGGCCTGTCACTGAGGAAGCTGTGGATCCAGTGAATGAGTCCACAGCTTCCTCAGTGACGGGCCACAGACGGTCAGAGTGGCCTGTCACTGGAGCGGAGAAGTGGTGGAGCGTGTGGACAACATCAAGTTCCTGGGCCTCCACATCTCATCTGACCTTTCTTGGTCCACGAACACCTCCCACCTGGTGAAGAAGGGACAACAAAGACTCTTCTTCCTCAGGAAGCTGAAACGTGCTGGACTCTCCTCTCAGCTGCTCGTGAACTTCTACAGGGCCACCACCGAAAGCATCCTCTGCCTCGGTGTGACAGTGTGGTATGGCAGCTGCACGGCACTGGAGAGTGTCACGCTCGGAAGCAGGACCCAGAAGCAGAAGGAGCTGATGAGTACGTGAAGAGGTTTATTGAAAAAAACAGAAATGAATGAATGAACGGTGAGTGGGGGAAGTGAGGTCGGGTCCGGGTTCGGTTGTGGAGGGAGAAGTTGAGGAACAGGCGGAGAGAGCAAGGTGTGGTCGGATCCAGAAGACGGTGCTGACTGGCAATGAAGACAGGTGAACCAGGGAGAGCTGAACGAGTTTCCTGATGGCAAAACAGAGGAGAGAGGTAAGTAACACAGGAACACGGGTCAAACTCAGTAAGCAGACGGTCAGGAGCTGGTGTGAAGCGTACGTGAATACACAACAATCCGGCGAGGACTGGAGAGCTGGGCAGATCTTAAGTAGTGTGGTGATGATGAATGGAGAGCAGGGGCTTGATGGAATGCAGGTGTGTTGCAATCAGGAGGCCACGCCCACCAACTCCGGACACATGGAAAGAAAGGGAGAAACAAAAACAAAAAACCCAAGCACACAGCAAAAACACGAGTCACACACACAGCCCCCCAGCCAGAGTCAGGCAGTCGTGACAGAGAGGAAACAACTGGCACGGGTGGTGAGAACTGCTCAGGGCATTGTGGGCTGCCCCCTTCCAGACCTAGACTCTATATATGCAGGCCAGGTCACGAAGAGGGCCAGATCCATCGCCACGGACCCCAGCCACCCGGGCCACAGACTGTTTGTACAGCTTCCATCAGGGTCCCCTCAGACACTCAGACACTCAGACACAGACACCTCCCGACACCTTCCTCCCGACAGCAATACACATACACCCATCCACCCCTGAAGCCACACAAGAGCACTCACATTCTCACACCCCCCTGCTGCCACATGCATCTTGAATCTTGAATCTTGAATGAGCATTTTCTCTGTCAGGCAACAAATCCATGATCATTTGATACATTGCAATAAACACAGTTGTACTTTACCAACATGTCCTACAGAAGGGATGGGTGATATGTTCACATAATGAAAAGAACCAGAAAGGACTCTGAGTTCCACAGCTTCGGGAAATGAAGTAGAGGGTGTGGTACAGTAGATGATGGGTCTGGAGGAGTGGCCTGCTGAAGATACTTAACATGGAGCTTGAGACCAGTGGAAGACATTCGAGCTCCACACAAACACTCTGACCTTCCATCTCTCAGCCTGTAGTCATGAAACAATTGCTTGAGCTGGTTCAATGATTGTGCATGCAAATCTCACACCTTCTTCCTCTCATTCAAGGTAATGTTGAGGATTCCAAATGGTTATAAGGGGCACCAAACTATGAAGGTGCGATCAATTAGGTTTGGCTATCACGCTTATCAAAATATAAGAATAAATAATGACTTTAATTAAATACTTAAAGTACCTCGGGGCACCACCCTTAAAGAAGGGAAATGATAGCCAAATAATTGTTCAATATGTCTCATAAAATACACTAAACTGTTAATATGGAATGCTGATGAGTAATTAAATGAATAATTACAATCAAAATGACCACATCAACATCTGGAGGAAGGATTGGAGTTCAGAAGAGGTTTGCAGCATTCACTCTGTACAACATGAAAAACACCAGCATGTATATGCACAAACATTTATTAACAAGATAATAAAAGCATGGATAAACAATATGGCCTAATCTACATCAAAGAATAAAAGCTTTCTTTGGGTTAACTTGCCGTCGCTCGTTACAATCAGCTGGCAGACGTGTGCTGCAGGTCTGGTTTGTTTACACTTTAGGTTAGTGGCGTGAGGACAGGTAGGCGCTCCTGTTTCGGCCTCATCCTCTTTTACTTCGGCGGAGAGCGGAAAGAGCTGGGAAGAGAAAGAACAAACCGGCAACCAGGGGTTTTATTGTTGTCTATATTGTTGATATCTGCTCTGGTTTTCTTCAAAGTCAAAAGCCAATGAGAACAACACGATGTTACATAAAGCTGGTTTGGTGCTAATGTGAGCACACTGATTCAAACCTGGTTTTACTTCATGACTTTGAAACATAGACATGAGACATCATCACAACCATTCATAAACGTTGTTTATTAGCTGTATTTTGACTGCAGTGCATTTAAAAAATACATTCAGTATATTTACTGGATTTAGAGAGAAAAAGTGTTTCACCCTGTCAGATTCATTTTAACACTTCAATCTGAGGAAAAGCTGAGCCTGCAAACTAACCTGATAAGTTTGATTTATTTAAACCTGCTTTAAGAAACAGTTTCCTAAAAAATTAGTGTGGCAGTTTAGGGGTCTTTTTCCTGGAGCCTGGTGGCAGTACAAGGCGTGGCGGAGGTCTTTTGGTGTGGCGGCAGTACAATTTCGGGACGCAGAAAACCGATAATCAATTCGTAAGTGGCGCTCCTTCAGCTTTGCCTGGGGTCTGCTGTGCATTACCTGAGCTGCTGCGCTCCCCCCACCCACCCCCCCTTCAGCCTGCAGTGCATTTAAAAAACTTTACTGGATTTAGAGAGAAAAAGTGTTTCACCCTGTCATATTCATTGTAACACTTCAATCTGAGCCTGCAAACTAACCTGACAAGTTTGATTTATTTAAACCTGCTTTAAGAAAGTTTCCTAAAAATGAGCCTGACTTACTGACATAAGTCTGGTTTCACTGGTAATCTTTCTTCATTAAAAACCCCTCAAGACTTTAAATGTTGATAATAAAAAGCTGTGGGGCAAGAGTTTATATTTAAACTTACGGATCGTTCCACTCCTCACAACCAGAACAGCAACAAGAACACAGAAAATGATGACAGCAATGGTAATGATACCAACACGGACAGTGTTCCTGTTTGCACCTGAAAGAATATCAGAAGATGTTGAATTTAGAAAAAGGGAGGTTCAAGGTGATGCAGTTTACTAGAGAACAACTCAAAGATATTTACCAGGAACGTACGGCTTGGTCACTTCTTCCAGTGGAGGTCTTGTTGTACTTCTTATACCTATAATGGACAAATATAGGAGTGGTATCACTCAAACTAATTCTGTAAGAAAGCGAATGCTGATATTTCCAAACACGTCAAACTTTTCCTTTGATGTTAACCTGCAATAATTTCTGTCTGATTTCATTTAAAAAAAATCAATTTTTGCATTTTAATCTCACAACAGAAGTTAAATGTTGCCTATTGGGCTCCAGCTGAAAATGACTTTTAGTTTCAGTTTGTTCGGAGCCACTAACACACACCAGTCAGGACTTACAGGGAAGTGTTTGTTTGAAAAGCTTTGGCTGCAGTTAATAATAGATTAGTCATGATGAAATTTCATCATCATCTTCCTATGCAGTTGTACTTTCTCATTTCTGCATCTTAACTTTATAGAAGTAACTCCAAGGTGTTTACCAACAGTGAGGTTGAAAGCACAGCTGACTCTCAGTTTTGGGACATAGCATCTGTATGGTCCACTGTCAGACGTCTGTACTGAGGAGATCAGCAGTGTCAGGACTCCTCGGCTCAGGTCTTCACGGTTCAGGGTCGTCCTGCCTCTGTATTGTTCCATCTGTTCATTAGGAAGGTCCAGTCTATGTCGATAGGCGTGGACAAACATATCTAAGTCAAGTCTTTCCCAAACGACTGTATAGTTCATCAAGTTGACCCAGGAATCCAGACGACACTGAAGAGTCACATTATCGTGAACCTCTGCCTCGATTGGTTGAGTCAGTGAAGTGGGAGCAGACTCTCCTGTGGAAACAAACATGATATTTAAAGCTGGAAAATCACAATTTATCTCGTCTTTTTGCATAAATGTATCTGTTGTGAAGTTTTGACTTCTTTCAGGCTCTTGTTGTACTTCAAGGCCCACGCCACACTACCTGTGAGACTTTCCTCCAAATCATTTACTAAAGGCGGTAATAATAATTTTACAATGCAAAGCCATCTAATGCAACATTCAGCCTGTAACTGCAGCTGTGAAGCTTTAATGTTCACTTCATGTTGAGACTGTGTGAGAGAACACGGAGCACGAACAAATCCATAATATTACAAAGGCTACATACATGTAGGTGAAAAACACATGACATGCATCTCTATCAAAGCAACAACGAATAATATAAAATGTTAATGCACTTACCATAGGCTGCTTGAAACAATGATAAACAGGTCAACTTTGTGTCTAAGAAACACTGACAGTAAAGATATTAAACAATAATGAAGCATAAACTTACCCGGCATAATTTTAGTGATTAAAAATGTTACTAGTAAAACCTTTATCGTCATTATTGTAGCAGTCCCTCTGTAAGATAGTCTTGCCACTTTGTCACACCCTCTTTAACACCAAAATGCTTATGTGACAATGAAACTCTCGACATCCTCAATGAAACATTTACATAGTGCGTCAACATGTGGTGGCTTCATACAGTATGCTGCCGAATGCTGGATTCCCCGTAGATAACACTAGTGGCTCTCAGTTCCTTTTTTTTTTTAACTCTTTTGTGTGCAGGGCGGACTGGCCATCTGTGTGATCTGGAGAATCACAGAACGGCCGGCGGCCCACCACCAGGGGCGGACTGGGGTACCGGGAGTTTCCCCGGTGGGTTGGTGGGCCGGCCCGGTACGGCGTGGTGCTTAAGTGACGCGCTGACGTTAGTGTGTTTACATTTTTCTACCGTCTATGAGGGAGAGGAGTGACTAATGCTAGTGACGAGCATTAATCTCGGTCCGAACCCGGCCAAAAAAAAAAAAAAAAAAGAAAGAAAGAAAAAAAGAAAAGAAGAAGCCCCCCGACGCCCAGCCCGGCCTCACCAAGTCATGGGCCCAAAAGAACAGGCAGCCCAGTCCAGAGAGCAGAGGGACAGAGAGAGACAGCACAGCAACAGGTGTGTGTGTGTGTGTGTGTGTGTGTGTGTGTGTGTGTGTGTGTGTGTGTGTGTTGGCTACCTGCTGTAAAGGGTAGGCTAATATATTCTATAATCATAGTTGGCTGAAAATCTCAGGACATGTGTAAAGCTCAAGCATGTGGGAGTCTCTTTTCATATTTAATATCTGACAGAACAGCTATCAAGATACAGATGAGAATAGGGCAGAAGTCGTGGAAGAAGAAAGTGTGGCCTAAGAGGCCTAAGAGTTTTGTTTTTGCTCTCCAGCCTCAGCTCCCCACTAGACCAGTTTCATACACTCCAGCCATTCTTGCCATTACAATGATAGGAACCTCAGTCAGTACTAAATCTGTTTTGTTTTTTAAAAAAATCTGAAGCAATGTTGTCTTTTACCTCTATTTTCTCCTCAGAGTACACCAGAATGCCTCATTTATGTGTTAAAAATCACAAAATTTTTCTGGGGGATTGCCCACAGACCCCCCTACAGTACTTTAGTTCTCAAGTATGGTGTGTTTGAGTGAGTGAATGACAAAAAGAGAGAGAGAGAGAGAGAGAGAGACGGGTCTGCGTGACAGGGAGGGGGATGCTAGTCAGGTGGGTGGCTGTAATGTGATAATATTATTTCTCTAGCTTGCTAACTTTTAGCACAACGCATTTAGGCTAGTTTGGCTGTAAAGACATCAGTATTGTGTATGGACTAGGGCCAGACAGCGCTCAGTGGCATTAGCCAACATTGACAGCATCCGCCACCATCATCCGCCGCCCCGGCCCGAGTGGGCCAGTCAAGTACTAAATTCCCGGGCCACTTTTTTGCCCCAGTCCGCCCCTGTTTGCGTGTGTGGGTGTGTGTGAGAAACTAGCAGTTATAGGCAATCCTTGTTTCTTGTTTCAGCCTGTCTAGAGGCACCCTCTGTTTATAATTTGCCTAGAAACCCCGGCTGAGTAGAGTGTGGTGGCCAGGAACATAAATTGTTGCTATATGCTGATGATATCTTAGCTGTAGTGACAGACCGTGAGGCATCTTTACCACATTTGATGGATACTATTCAGTCTTACTCTAAACTGTCAGGCTACACAATTAATTGGAATAAATCTGAGGCTATGTCTATGACTTCCACATGCCACCATTACATGGCGGAAAAACTTACATTTAAGTGGGTACCTGAAGGCATGAAGTATCTTGGAATTCAACTCAGTCAAGACCTTGGAGAGATGCCTTGGTTAAACTTTAACCCTGTGTAGCAAACCCATTTTGTATAAATTTAATGATTTGTGTTGTTTCTAAGAACACGTAATTCTATTTTTATATATGTATTTGCCTGTTTTGGAAATAATTTCCGTTCTGTTTTATATAGCGAGATTTTATTTTGAAGGGCACCTTTTTCTATTTCCTTCCTGTGTTGTGTTATGACGGAATGAATGAGTTAGCGGTAAAGACGCTAAAAGTTACGGTAAAAAAGGAAAATAAGGAAATAAAACACAAACGGCAACTAAGAGTGTGTTTTGGCAACCCCCCGAGGAGGCACAAGGTTTGTGTGTGTTGTGCGCTTATGGTGATATTTAATTAATTGATGATTTGTGTCGGAAAATGATGTTAACTTTTGCCCGCCTTTTTATTGCTTAGCAAAATGGAAACAGAAATGTGATTGTTTTGTTTTCTTTGTTAGTTCTCACGTTGGTTTACGGAGCTGGAACAGCAATAAATATTAAAAACCATCAGTCGAGTCTCTTACCATCTTTCGGAGGGTATGCTACACCCTGAGTTTAAAAAAATGAAAACAAATTTGGAGAAGTGGCCAAAGATAAAACTTATGCTGTGGGGAAAAGTCAATATTATTAAAATGATAGTAGCTCCTCAATTTAATTACTTAGTAATGATGCTGCCAATCACAATACCACCTGCCATTTTTAAGAAGTATGATGATATAGTTAAACATTTTTTTATGGGATGAGAAAAGAGCTAGGATAAAACTAAGCAAACTCTGTTCTCCCATGGAAAAAGGAGGATTAGGTTTACCAGATCCAAGGTTATATGGGATATCTTTTGAAATGGCTAAACTAGCCAAATATTGGAAAATGACAGACAACAAGCTAGACTGGATGGAGATTGAGAATTTAGTCCAGAAGAGCAACTGTCTCAACGAGGTAATACAACAAATCCAATTCTTGTTTACTCTTAGGAAGTGTGGGCCAAGGTATACAAAATGTATAAGTTGTCACACTATGTACAGAAATATATGTCAGTGTATCGGAAGCAGTGGTGTTCAAGTGGTGTATGTACTATAGGAGACTTATACAAAAATGGACAATTCATGTCTTATGAGGAATTAATGCTTCAATTTAAACTTGAAGGCAAACAACATTTTTGGAAATATTTACAAATTAGGGACTGTGTAAAATGATATTTTGGACTATCTGAATGTGTCACAGGAGCACTGCACAGCTTCACAATTTTATGAACTAACAAACTATTCAGTAAGTGGTGAGTCCTCTAATGTGCTAGAGGACATTAGTAATAAACTTAACATAGGAGAAATGGCTAGGTATATTAGCAGATTGTGGAAAGTACTGTATAAAGGGAGGCAAGAGGGAAGTTCACACAATATAAGGTTATACATAGATATTACCATACCCCTGTGAGATTATATAGAATGAAACTGATGAATGACAATATGTGTTGGAAGTGTAAACAGTGTAAACTGCACTGTATATGGATATGTGCATTAGTGACTCCATTCTGGGTTAAAGTTGTGGACTTGAGTAACTGGTCAGGCTCAGTCATCCCCCCTGACTCCTGCCATATGTTTACTAGGGGGTAGATCGCAAATACCAAATGTATCCAAAGAACTCTTTTTGTCATTATGGTGGGCTTGGTTATTTAAAGACATTGGAAAACTGCTGTATCTCCTAATCTGAAAGACTTGACTAATGCAATGGAGACTTTGAGTCTATGCTTTACAAACTGTCAGCTAACAAGGAGGATAGGATGACCTCTTGGGATCTTTTTTAGACCTACACAAGGACCAATAAAAACTCAGCCTAAGGAATCAGAGACTAAATACAGCACAGCTCTTTCCTTTCTTTTGTGGACTGGATTTCTTATTCCTTACTTATATTTATTTGTTTGTTTTTTTCATACTTCATTATCTTATTTTATTTTATTTATGTATTATTAACCCTGTACTCATGTACTCTGCTCTTAAGAATTCAATAAAAATTTGAAATTATTATAATTATTAAATAATAATAAAGCATAAACTTACCCAGGATCATAAAAAATGTTGCAAGTAAAACCTTAATTCTCATTATCGTAGCAATCCTCTGTAACACTATAATAGACACACACACACACACACACACACAGAGTTAGTGGCAGTAGTGACTCTGAGAGAAAGGAAAGGAAGTGCAGGATACCAGTGCTCTGTGAAATAGTAATTATTTAATGCCAATATAAAAAATTTGAGGCATTCTTATACAAAAACAAACACTGCACAATGACAAGCTTTACATGTAAAACAGAACTTGTAAACAACTGTCCTATCAATTTCTAACAAAACATAACACGCTGGAAAGGCTGTTGACTTTTACACCAGTGCCCTCTTGTGACAGAGGTGATCAGCTGCACTGTTGAGCACATGAAACACTGCCGTTAGTAGTTAATAGGCAACACAAGAGTCAGAACAGAGTGGAAAGTGGACAGTATACAAGAACATCAAATTATATAGATTGATAAATGTTTGATGAACTCTTACACTGTATAAAGGATGTATAATATAGAAATGTATACATGGATTAAAGCAAAAAAAAGTGATGGCAAGTCATATTCCCCATTTGCAATTTGTGAAAGATGTTACAGGTAATGTTACTTGACATGTGCTAAAAAAATAAGATAAGATTTCAGCCCCACTCCACTCATAACCATGTTCTCTAATGCAGACATCAAGTTTAAATACTTGACCAACACAGTTTTACAGGTTGATGCTTTGAATAACTGTTCGACACTTTTCTTTTCAATGTAATTTTTAATCTGTGAAATCAAACTGATACTTTTTTTGCCAAGATTGTCTCAAGTTTTACTCTTTCAAACAATCAACCATCTACAGAACTTATCAGTACGTTATTTTTCTACTGCTTCTTCTTCTCATCATCATTATTATTAATTATTATTATTAATGATAATATTGTTTAAAGTGAGCCTCTTATCATTTAACAGAAAAATACATCAAACAAACAGGAACTTTTGCAGCCTTGTGACAGTTTCAGTGTGATGGTGAGCTCTCACCTTTCTGTCAT
Organism: Argyrosomus regius; assembly: GCA_946959425.1. Lineage (NCBI taxonomy): Eukaryota > Metazoa > Chordata > Actinopteri > Sciaenidae > Argyrosomus > Argyrosomus regius. Next base: position 16,760,495 of record OX336900.1, read on the forward strand.
CACTACCATACTGTTAATAATCAAAGAAGCTCTGAGGCTTTACATTTGTTATATGGGATAATACAATATTTCAGCACTGAGGTACAATCAGGCTTCATTCATGATTTTGTACAGTCAAACTAACCAAAAAACGTCTTATTGATTATCATTACAAAGTTATAGGGCGTTCCCGTAACCATGGTAACTCATGGTGCCAGAGGGGAGGGAGAGACGCTGAATGAAGCCGTTTACACAGATACACTGCAGACAAAGTCCAGACTATAGTCGTTATTTCACGCATGTAGCACACAACAGGAGACTCTCCGTGTCAGACGAGTTCTCACATGTTGACTGAACTCAAAATGACGTCACAGCTTTGTGACGCAGTCAAAAACTCATTGTTGCGTTGCAGCGCGACGAGTCCATGCTAGCTAAGCTGCTAAACTTTAGCGCCGCTCCGTGTTTAGATCCCGCCCTGTGTGGGTCACTATACTGTCACTAGATAGAAGAAGAGGCTGTCCTCAGTGATAACGAAGGTGTGGACGTTCCTCCGCGTTCCTCTGATAGCAAAGATGAGGATGCAGTTGAGGACTTCCTTCACTTTCTTGCAGATTTTGCTGATGATGAGGAAGATGGAGATGAAGATGAAGATTTATTATTATTAAACCTTTATTTAACCAGGAAAAGGTCCCATTGAGATAAAAAATGTCTTTTTCAAGGGAGTCCTGGCCAAGACAGAACCGCAGCACAAACAAGAACAAGTCAAACCAAAACAGATACAAGACACACAGATAATATTACAACACATAATGGTCTAAAAATGAAAATGCTACAAGTACAATAAAAGTCATGAAATCAACAACAACATCATCAGCTAAAACAACATCTGGATGATTCATTCTCTTGCTCTTTCAATATGAATTTAAAAGCATTCAAAGAGATCAGATCTTTGAGTTTTAAAACATTCTGTAAGATATTCCAGTCAGAGGGTGCTGAGTACCCAAACGTCCTCTTCCCTAGTTCAGTACGAACATTTGGTACCGATAAGGTATAAAACTCCCTAGAACGCAGCGAATATTGACCATCACGTTTTTTAAAAATAAAAGAACAGAGGTATGTTGGGAGCAACCCGAGAATTGCCTTAAATATAAAAATATACCAGTGAGTACGTCTGCGGGCTGGTAAACAACAACATCCCACCCGAGCATAAAGCTCACAGTGATGAGTCAGGGCGTTACAACTTGCAGCATGATAAGCTGTGTCAATCAGTTTCAATGCTTATTCAGGGGCGCGCATGTACACAAGATCCCCATAGTCAATAACAGGCAAAAATGTTGCCGCAACAAGTCTCTTTTTTACATTAAAAGAAAAACACAATTTGTTTCTGAAATAGAAAGTTAATTTCAGCCTCAGCTTTTTAACCAGGCATTGTACATGCTGCTTAAAAGACAGGGAATCATCAATTAGGATGCCTAGATATTTATAGGAGTTAACTCTTTCAATGCTCCTTCCTTCAAGAGTGACCACTGAAGGAATATTCAGTGGTCTACTCTTGACATTTGAAAATAACATGCACTTGGTTTTTTCTGTATTAAGAACAAGTTTTAAGTTAGACAAATGAAGATGAAGACGAGGTTGCATTTCAGGAGGAGGCGGAAGACTCCATGTCATCTGAGGAAGAAGATGAAGATGACGATATCTGATGAGGGTCATGAAGAATGAGAATCCAAATCTGAGACCATCTGAGATCGGTCCAATCTGGAGAGCAGAGCAGCTGAAGCCTCACATAGTCTGGGTGTCTAGCACAGACACAGACAACCTGGTAAAGGAAAGAGAGAAAACACATGGACTTGATAAAAGAGAAATAATTAAATAATTGAACACAAATAACAGAAAACTGGCAGGAAAAAGACAGGAAGTAGACAGAAGTAAACTAACAGAAGACAACCGAGGAAAACTCCTTCAACATAAAACAGAAAATACTAAACCAGAAACCCAAAACTAAGACAAATATAGTTTAATACAATGTAATGTACAGTAGCACACAGAATAACACACATTACTATCTTTACTAATATGAATAGTAGATTTTCTCTCCTTGCAGGTATAGACAGGTAAGAAAAGTTTTTTAACATTGAAGTATTAATATGAACTCGTCTGGACTTATTACTTTTAATCTAATATGGTTTACACTCATATGAACTGATTTACTATTTCACAGTTTAACTTCCCAAAAGCATGTGTCACTGCAATTCACAGAAATTACAATAAAAAACATAACAGTGAATAATGTGTGAACTTTTTCAAATTCAAACTGTTAACCGCCATTTTTCCCTCAATGACAGCATGAGTTATACAGCATTAACATTAGCATTAGCTCTCCAGCCTGCTTTACACAGGCACTAAACTGGATGACATAAACAGTCCCTCAGTACAGCAATGCTTCACCAGCTTATTACCACATATACATCTATACAACATAACTGTGCTAATGTTCTGTTTATTCAACTGACCCTGCTAAAGTAACCGGTGTTTCGCTGTATTTGGTGACCGTCTGCCACACGTGTCTGCTGTCGGTTGAAACTCAACGAGAACACATAGTTAACTTCTTCTTTTTTTTTTTTACGTTAATAAAACGAACTAAATAAAGACCCATTCACTGGGACAGCTAACAGCTGTCAGCTACAGCAACCACAGTCGAAGGTCCGCCAGTTAACACGGTCGCTCGTTACACCAAAACACCGGATGGGTTGTTTTTTTTAGCGCCCGCCATCTTAGTGACAAAAAACTAGGCACATCAAATGGATCAAATTCAACGTCTCTGCATGTTACAGTCACAAACTAAGGCTTTACTCAGTTGTATTACTGTGGTCTATTACTTGACTTTGGTTTATAGTCAGCTTACCTGTTGAAAATATAAAAATGTAACTCAGTTATCTGCTCTTGTATACTTGAACTCACTCATCATGGACTGATGACTCTTTCTCTACCTGAGTCAGCTACTAATGTCTTATGCCTGCAGCGCCCTCTGCTGACACTTCTATGATCAGCAGGAAATGAATAACCACACAGAAACAGACCTAATAACAGGATGCAACAGGTCATTGACAAAGTAATTAGATTACCTTTTTGACACCTTAGCTTTCATTGAATTCAATAATTTTAGTAGGCCTTAATATTTTTGTCTTTTCAAACACCCAGAAGTGCCAAAAACTGCAGCTCCTCAAATGGCCGCTTGTGGTTGGTTACAGAACGAGTTAATCTCCGTAAGCATCCATATTAATATGTCCAACTTCATAGCAGCAATAAACCTGTTTACAGCCTGGGAAAAAATGGTTTTGATCTCCAAAGAAATTTCCCATGAATGTGAAAATTAACTACAGAGACCAAAACTGTTTTTTGTACCAGGGTGTAAACATGTTTATTTCTGCTGTGAAGTTGCACATTTTAATACGGGGTCTTATGGCGTTTGACTTGCTGAGTAGCCAGCATCCTGACTGGAAATATTACAAATTGTGGTGGGCCGAGTATAGGAGGGCTCTGCAGCAGCCTCTGCACTTCACCATAAATGAATAAGATTATTGCAAAGCTTTTAATTTGCACTATAATAAACACTCATACATATTGTAGAGAGTTGTGCATGTATATATTTAACTATATGAAAATCTGTTTATATATTTTTGGAGCAGGCTAAAGCTGCAATTGAACCTTTAATTGTTGCATAGAAGATATTAGAGTGTAGATTTTCTTATAATCACTTCTGAAATGCTATTAAACTTTTGCAGTCAGAATATAGACTTACAACAGCATCTCAACCAATAAATAACACTTATAACCATAAGTTAGATTTCTGAAGGCAGTGTTCACATTGAATATTTAGGATGTAAAAAACAGTTAGAACTAATGGGATAATCTCCTTTATGTACGTCGTTACATACACAATGAAAATGTCAGTGCTTTATGTTCACTGAATTTGTTTGTGCAGTTTTATATTTTTACTCAAATGAATAAAAAACTTTTATTTATATTAGAGAATCAATTCGACTTCACAAGAAGTGATTTTATGAACTAATGTTTAGGTCAAAAGTTACCAACATTATTCATCATTTGGAAGACAAAGTAAATGTAAGAAAAAGTAAAACAATAAAATCAGGTGGTGAGATATTTATTTTAAAAGTATTAATAACTGTGCAAGATCAGAAATCATGATTTGCACATTGAACATGTTTGCATCCAAGTTTCCTTTTTTTTTAAAAATTAACACTATGAACATCAAAAAATAGAACAAATTATGAATTTTCAGATATGTATGTGCTGAAGTTATTGCCTTATTATGATCTTATTTGAGAAATTATTCAGTGATAGAAACATATACATGTTGTGAGAACAAGTAAATAAATTGTTCGTTGTCTGCACAAGTTATGACTTTGGATGGACAATATAAAATACCAACTTTCAGGACTCTGAGCTTCATACATTTGAAATTCATTCACATCACAGTTGTGGAAATAATAAAAATCAGAAAATGATCATTTGGCGCATCTCATTCTTTTACGCACACACATATATGCACGTGTGCCAGTAGTAGCCATGGAAATAGAACGGTGACGCGCAGACGAGGTCATATATAAGGCCTGCTGACCTTTCACACGTTCTCACTTTGCACGTGAACTTGACCCGGAGTCGACCTGCTGCAAAGACTGATCGCTGGAAAACCTGTTGGCGAACAAAACTACTGGACAACCGAGATTAGAAGAAGGAGAAGGAGAAGGAGGAGAAGAAGGAGAAGGAGAAGGAGGAGAAGAAGGAGAAGAAGAAGGAGAAAAGGGAGGAGGAGAAGAAAAAGAAGGAGAAGGAGGAGAAGAAAAAGAAGGAGGAGAAGGAATAAAGGGCAGAAGGAAGAGAAAACACCTACGGGAAAGATGCCTCCTTCCGGACCGCCCACCCCTGCGAGGGACCTGCTGTTTGAAGACCTGCCTGAGCTGGACCATCCTGTGGATAAGACACTTAAATTAATGTATTCTTGTGACGGATCACAGCTATCTGTGAGATGCAGCTCCACACTACTGTTGCTTCTACAGACCACAGACGACGACCAGGTGGATTATGGGGTGTTTTATTACAGCCCTTTCCTGCAACACAGCATACAGCACCACAGTGGTGAGGGAAAGTTAGCGTCACAGTCTCGGGACAATCTGAATAACACCACAGTGAAGTCCTCTTTTCTCTGTGCCTCAATTAACAGCAAAATAAAATACTGAAACCTGTTCATATAAAATAAAAATAAAAATGACATCCTAGCGTGATCGTATAGTGTATATTGTTATTCCATAAATCATAAGTGAAAAATCCCCACATAACCATTATATGACATGAAATGTCTTTTAAGAGCACATTCAACATTTACCATGAGGTAAGTATAAAAATCACAAGTGGCTTATTAACATTAAATTCAGAAGTAGATAACAAATGTGAGCCATTTATCTGGACAATTAAAAGGGCTGCTCACAGACTGATATACAAAAAAACGTCATGAAAAGTGACATAAAAAGTGCACAACATATTACCTGCAACACAGCATACAGCACCACAGTGGTGAGGGAAAGTTAGCGTCACAGTCTCGGGACAATCTGAATAACACCTGACACGAGGGAAAACAATTAAGCTAGTTTAGCAGCATTAACATGTCTCTAAACATCATTTTACGGTCTAATAAGTCACAGTAATTGCTCAAAACTGTTAGCATAGGTCACGGTGAGTACTTGACATGGCAAAATATAAAGTATAAACATCTGGAACATTAAAGAAAATAATTAATTATCCCGGACCATGCAAGAACACGTCTTACCACAGTGAAGTCCTCTTTTCTCTGTGCAGAACGCACACCAACCACTGCGCCACTAGATGGCGGTGTTGCACCTTTTTCTGCCATAATTTAACAGGCATAGATCTACTCCGTTACATTCTTATTCTTATTCTTTTACTTTTTCTTATTCTAATATGTGAGAATAACCTGTGTAATTTAAATGTGGACGAGTTAGAAAATGTTTGAGATACAGATTGGGTCATACTCGGTGTAAACGTGTTGTTAGTTTGTTTTAGCGCTTTAAAACTTCGGGAAATGTGTGAAACATCTTAACAATAGTGTATGTAGTGATTTATTGACGTTTTTATTTTGATATATATTTGTATTCATTTTGTCGATTTTGAGTGAAACATAGTTTGAATTCAAGATGGCGACTGGGTCGTTTTTCATAAAATGCATCAAATGTACATTTTTATCACCATGGAGACGATTGAACTTTTAGCAGCTAACGTCAGAACGCGCAGGCGTAAACAGACCTCACCTGTTAAATGTACAGAGCTGTTGTCGTTTAAAGTTCCTCACGTTTATGAATCATTTTCTAGGGACAAAACTAAAGTATTATTGTACTAGTAATAGTGTAAAATGAAATATATTTGTGAGATTAGATGATTTTTCTCAGATTGAGTTAGAGAATTAACGTGACTTCATTAATTTAATTAACTATTTGTAATCTGTTCCTTCAGTTAAAAGAGGAACTATATTTTATAGTACACCTGTAATATGAGTGATTGTTTACAATGGTGGAGTGATATGAAGTGAAACCTTGACCTTATGTATTACATGGTTGGTCAGTGTTGTCCCTGTGTGTTCACTTGGCCCACAGCCTGAAACTAATTTAACTTAGTAAAAGTTTATTGTTAACATGAGGAGTAACCAGTGTTACAATAGATTTGAGCATGTGCGGTCTTCACTTTTTCATGATGTGCAAATCCTTTTTTTTTACATCATGTGTCAGAGGTTGGCATAGATATTTGTGTAATCCTTTTATCTTTGTTACACAGTTTTAAAATTTAAATTTCTTCTTTAAGTGTTGGTCAGGTCTAGTTCAGTAGGCGTGTGATGTCGTCTGGTTTCCCCTTTAAAAAACGTGGTTTGTCTTGTTTGCGATTCAGTCGTCACATTTGTTTGTTTTTTTTTATAATGAACTTTTTATTGAAGTTTGACAAACAAATAATATAGACAGGGAGCGATCCATTCATTCATCCAGGGGGCCACCAAGGCCAGAAAATTAACTCCCTAAGGTGTTGTTTTTTTCTTTTTTTCCCAAACAAAAACAAAGACAAGAACAAACAAACCAATAAAAAAAAATTAAAAACACAACCACAGACCACCACACTGACACCTCTCAACAGATAAGCACACCAAATCAACGACAACACTGCAGTGTCACGGCAACCATTAACCCACAGACAACCCGTCAGTAAAGGGACTCCAAGTGGGCATATATTGATCCAGTTTATCCAGTAGGGAGTACGTCACCCTCTCGTAGGCAGCTAGCTGTGTCATTGTTGTAGTCCATTCTTCAAAAGGAGGTGGCAGTTTTTTCCTCCAGTGTCTTAATAGTATCCGTTTTGCTGTAGTGAGAGCTAAAATAATCCATCTTTTTTCAAAACATGTAAAGTCCTTGTCCTTAAGCTCAGTGGTCGATCCCAAGACACACAGTTTTGCAGAGATTTGGAACCTTTTGCGCAGGACTTCAAATATAACCTGATGAATGTTGTTCCACCAGTCCTTAAGCGCTGGACATGTCCAAAGTATATGTAGTATAGAAGCACCACTCCCGTCACATCTCCAACAAGAGTCAACAGGTATTAAGTTCCATTTATAAAGTTGTCGTGGCGTCCGATGCCATCTGTGTATTATTTTCAATTGAATAAATCTATTACCCATTTCATTATACATTGTATTGATGTTATTTAAACATGACTTCCAATCTTCAGGGAATATGTCTATAGCCAAGTTGCCACGTTTGTGCTTGTAGGAGGACTGGGCAAGACAACTTGTTGCGTTGAACCAAACTGATATTTTTTAATAAGGTTATTGCATGTTGCCGGTGCACGCTCCATGTCCGGTACCACTGTGGTCATGTGTTGTGTGTGTGTTTGATGTGTTTTCATCATCACCTTCGTAAATAAGTGATGTGGTCTTGCATGGACACTGTGACCTGTGAACACGTACAGTATTACTCATGAGAGATATTTGCATGTGTGTTTTGTTATGTCCTCATTTCTCACACACAACGTTACGACAGAGTACAATTTAAGTTGTTAAGTGTCATTTGGATCTATTACTATTTTTAACTATTTACAACTTTATAACTTTATAACTCAACTTTATAACTCAACTTTTCTTTTAACATTTTCCTGCAGATGTCCTCGACTTCGAGGAAGAGGATGGTGACCCCAACTTCATCTCTTCGGATGAAGATGAGGGCTCCACCTCTTCTGATGCAGAAGATGGTGACCCTGACTTCATCTCTTCGGATGAAGACGAGGGCTCCACCTCTTCTGATGAAGACGAAGACATCCCTGTTTTCAGCTCTTCAGATGAAGGTGAAGGCTCCCTCTCCAGTTCTTCAGATGAAGACGAAGGCTTCTCAGTCTTCTGTTCTTCAGATGAAGACGATGGCCACATCGCTGTCTCCCTGGCTGCCTCTTCTGGTTCTAGCGTTTCCAGAAAGAGGAGCAGGGAGGACAGTGATGAGGACTGGACCTACAGTCCAAGGCCAGGGAAACGTTGGAAGGAGTCATCTTCTTCGTCTGACTGGATGGAGGAAGACATCCAGTCAGAGGATGAGGAGCCTTCTGAAGAAGAGTCTGAAACAGAGGAGGACAGCTTGGTCGACATGGATGGCTACGAGGCTGATGACAATCATGATGATGAGGAGGAGTCAGATGAAACTTCTGCTTCTTATGACTGCACGTCATCTGAGGAAGAAGTTTAAGATGGCAACAACCTCATCTTCATGGATTGTTTTGAGGCCGATGTAGACCATCATGTCGATGAAGAAGACATCACTGTTATCACTGAGGATGAACATGACGAACCTAATGAATAGGACGTCCTCAGTGATAACAAAGGTGCCGACAGATGAAGAACGAGATGAAGATGTAGTTGATTAATGTAATGTTATGTAGCAAAATGTAAAGTAATGTAATATAATGTAATGTAGTAATATGTAATGTACTAAAATGTAATGTAATATAATGTAATGTGATATAATGTAATGTAATATAATGTAATGTGATATAATGTAATGTGATATAATGTAATGTAATGTGATATAATGTAATGTAATGTGATATAATGTAATGTAATGTAATGTGATATAATATAATGTAATGTGATATAATGTAATGTGATACAATGTAATGTGATATAATATAATGTAATGTAATGTGATATAATATAATGTAATGTAATGTAATGTAATGTGATATAATATAATGTAATGTAATGTAATGTAATGTGATATAATATAATGTAATGTGATATAATGTAATGTGATACAATGTAATGTGATATAATATAATGTAATGTAATATAGTGTAATGTAATGTAATATAATGTAATGTGATATAATATAATGTAATGTAATATAATGTAATGTGATATAATATAATGTAATGTAATATAATGTAATGTGATATAATATAATGTAATGTAATATAATGTAATGTGATATAATATAATATAATGTAATGTAATGTAATGTGATATAATGTAATGTAATATAATGTAATGTGATATAATGTAATGTAATGTGATATAATGTAATGTAATGTGATATAATGTAATGTAACATTGAAAACAATAAACTTTCCTCTCCAAGAATCGCTACCTTATCGTGGTGGAGGGGTTTGCGTGTCCCTGTGACCCTGGGAGCTGTTGTTGTTGTCATCCTGGTTGGGTGTCCCAAGGCAAACTGGTCTTAGGAGAGGGGCCAGACTAAGAGCGATTCACAGACAAAATTTTGATTCTTGCTTTATTAAGTTTACAGGAACAAAACATCGCGGACAGAGCATCACCAACCAGAAGAAGATGACAGTCCAAAGGATGAAGAGCGTCCTGAACTCAGCTGTGCAGATGAAGCTGTCACTACGTGCTTCCTCTGGGCAGTCAACAATGTCAAACAACATATTAGGCTATCTAAGCTCAATTGTTGAGTGTCTATATGGGATCAAATAGCATCACCATACACATCTAGAAATTTAGCAAAACTAAGCAAGTAAACTAAGTCAGAGTGGAAGGGGCGCCTTCTTTCAAACAAAACTACAGAATCAAAAGACAGAGAGACAGAGTTTCTTTGAAACAACAGCTTAACACTCGTGACGTAAGGAAGTGTGGAAGTGCAAAGGAAGTGTGGAAGTGCAAAGGAAGTGTCGTCCCCCCCCCCTTCCTGTCCTGAGCTGGACAATAATTATTTTGGAGAAATAATGGACCCCCCCCCCTGCTCACGTAGCTCAAGACGGGAAGCCCCACAATTCTCAATTCTACTGTTCTTTTCTCTTCAGTCACTGTTTGGTTTGGCTTGGTCACCAAACAGGATAAGAGCAGACTGCAACGGACAATAAGGTCATAAGGTCAGGGCATCCACACCAATTATTGGTGTAGGGCCAGTAATCGTAGTACTAACATTAACAAGCAGAAGCAAAAGTACTTATAAAAATTAAAAATCTAACAAATTTTAACTAAATAAAATAATCTATTATTATTAATAATGATATAATATAATGGAAAGAAAATAATGTTCACAATGAAAGCCAGCAGTATTCAGAGTAATGATATGAGCATTAGCAGCACGTGTCAGTGTTGTTAGTCACATTTATTATTTTAATGTTTTACATCTGAAAATCAATAGCAATAAACACAGTTGTACTTTACCAACATGTCCTACAGAAGGGATGGGTGATATGTTCACATAATGAAAAGAACCAGAAAGGTTCCACAGCTTCAGGAAATGAAGTAGAGGATGTGGTACAGTAGATGATGGGTCTGGAGGAGTGGTCTGCTGAAGATACTCAACATGGAGCTTGAGACCAGTGGAAGACATTCAAGCTCCACACAAACACTCTGACCTTCCATCTCTCAGCCTGTAGTCATGAAACAATTGCTTGAGCTGGTTCAATGATTGTGCATGCAAATCTCACACCTTCTTCCTCTCATTCAAGGTAATGTTGAGGATTCCAAATGGTTATAAGGGGCACCAAACTATGAAGGTGCGATCAATTAGGTTTGGCTATCACGCTTATCAAAAGATAAGAATAAATAATGACTTTAATTAAATAATTAACCCGTTTAATCACAAATTTCTCCCTGCAAAATAAGTGCATGCATTTCACTCCTTAGACCTCCCTAACATATAATATGTATGAATTTTTTCATTTCATGTTGGTTATGTTAGTGAAAATGTAGGTTTTATACTCGGCAACAATTGTTGCCGGTGGGAAACCGCTTAGTCTAAATTTACACAAATTCTTCAATTTGACCTATTTACACATGTAAAGAATAAAAATAACATGAACATGAGTAACATATTATAACTAGGCATGGTTACAAATGTGTTTAGAACTTTATAAGATACATTTAGATATCATTTTAATGCATACTGAAGGGAACTAACGAGGACTGAGGTTTCACAGTTGCAGATCTTCTGCCTTGCCCAAGAGGCTGTTTTCCATATCTCTTGAGGAGATCCAGGGACAAAACCCGCTGAAAGGTCAGGAGGTCATAATCATTGCCAACAACATCTCTGAAGAACAGCCAGCTATTCACCACTGCACTGTGAAGGGACCAGGCCAGGATTGGCCACCACCAATTCTTTCTTTGACCTTATTGCAGATCTATATCTTGACACATGAAGATCATGCAGATCCACGCCACCCATGTTTTGGTTATATGTAAGGAAACACAGAGGTTGTGGCACTTTGACAACTGCTTTTTTCTCTTTGCTCCACCTGGATGCTTGACCCTCTGAATATCTTTGGTTGCCATGGTTACAACACTGTTATCTTACTTCGCACCAGTAACTTCCCCCCTCTGTAAGGACCTCCGTGCTTCCACAAGGCATGTAGACGGCATTGTCTCAGTGTGCCAAGGGACCCATAACTTTGTTTAGTGAGGTTAAGTGAGGTGAAAAGGTTATCATGCACAAATGTGCATCTTGGAGGGACTTCTGCTTGTTCAGCCAGACCAAGGACTACACTTGGGCCCTGTCCTAAGCCAGTTTCAGGCAGATGTGTGTGGTGTCCACAATTTGTATCCAAACCAGATTGGTTTGCCCCTGATGAACTGCTTGCAGTCATGCCTGCCATAATAGGGTATCATGCTTTCATCAATTGACAGCTGTGTATGGCATCATCTTGTAGGTGTCATTCAGTGCACTGAAGATGGGCCGCACTTTGTAGAAAGGGTCGCCTGTGGCTTTTGAGTTAGGCAAATGGCCTGTTTCGCCTTGGTACTCTATCTGAGCAGTCACTGTCACTTTCAATTGCATCTTTTTCAACTGTACGAATGACTGTTATGTAGCACACATCACTTTGGGGTTCTTTTAAGTCTAGAAGATCCAAAACCTCTGATAGTTTTAAGCTGTGTAGAAAAAAACATAAGAAAAATAGAATAAACAGCTCAAACTTTTGACACCTAGCATAAAGCTATGACTATGTGTTATGCTAGCGGCAACAAATGTTGCCATGGTTACATTTACTCTTTTTATGATCAAAATATTTATGCAGGCATATAATTCTCATTATATAGCAGTAGTAGACCCTTTAAATAATATATGTACAAAATATTTCACTTATATCTGTTAATTAAGGTATTTTACTTACTTCCTCTTGTACAAGTTTGAGGCAGACATTTGCCGCCAGCGGTGCAAGCAGGAAGTAAAGAGGCCTGGTCGTGTGACCATTCACACTAGTTACATGACATTGATACAAATTAGAGGAGACAACATATTCTTTTATTTAAAAACTTGCATTAGCTGCCAAAACCAAAACAGCACTTTTAGAGCTTCCAGAAGTAAAAAAAAAAAGAAAAAAAAAGAGCGGCAACAATTGTTGCTGGTGGGATTAAACGGGTAGTATCTCGGGGCACCATCCTTAAAGAAGGGAAATGATAGCCAAATAATTGATCAATATGTCTCATAAAATACACTAAACTGTTAATATGGAATGCTGATGAGTAATTAAATGAATAATTACAATCAAAATGACCACATCAACACCTGGAGGAAGTATTGGAGTTCAGAAGAGGTTTGCAGCATTCACTCTGTACAACATGAAAAACACCAGCATGTATATGCACAAACATTTATTAACAAGATAATAAAAGCATGGATAAACAATATGGCCTAATCTACATCAAAGAATAAAAACTTTCTTTGGGTTAACTTGTTGTCGCTCGTTACAATCAGTTTTTCAGGTTTGTTTACACTTTAGGTTAGCGGCGTGAGGACAGGTAGGCGCTCCGGTTGCGGCCTCATCCTCTTTTACTTCTGCGGAGAGCGGAAAGAGCTGGAAAGAGAAAGAACAAACCGGCGACCAGGGGTTTTATTGTTGTCTATATTGTTGATATCTGCTCTGGTTTTCTTCAAAGTCAAAAGCCAATGAGAACAACACGATGTTACATAAAGCTGGTTTGGTGCTAATGTGAGCACACTGATTCAAACCTGGTTTTACTTCATGACTTTGAAACATAGACATGAGACATCATCACAACCATTCATAGTTAAGAACAGGGATATTTAAAGACGAACGAACATGTTGTCACAGATGCCACAAAGCAACACACAACAAACATTTACTGTAACAACTTTGACAGCCAGTTAAAATATTCAATAGCAAGAAAATAAGATCACCATGAGAAATGTAGGTCCTTTATCAGGTAAATTATGTTTTTACAAGTGGTGAAAATGTTTAAATTCATTCAGATTTGCTGTCTGCCATTTTCTGCATTTCTAATAAATGGATTTCTGGTTGTCTGTTGATTTAATTATATGTAGTGACACTTAGAGAAATAATAATGAAATCATTTCTTACTATGACTACAACCATGGGTAAAAGTTGTTTATTGGCTGTATTTTGACTGCAGTGCATTTAAAAAACACATTCAGTATGTTTACTGGATTTAGAGAGAAAAAGTGTTTCACCCTGTCAGATTCATTTCAACACTTCAATCTGAGGCAAAGCTGAGCCTGCAAAGTAACCTGACAAGTTTGATTTATTTAAACCTGCTTTAAGAAACAGTTTCCTAAAAATGAGCCTGACTTACTGACATAAGTCTGGTTTCACTGGTAATCTTTCTTCATTAAAAACCCCTCAAGACTTTAAATGTTGATAATAAAAAGCTGTGGGGCAAGAGTTTATATTTAAACTTACGGATCGTTCCACTCCTCACAACCAGAACAGCAACAAGAACACAGAAAACGATGACAGCAGTGGTAATGATACCAACATGGACAGTGTTCCTGTTTGCACCTGAAAGAATATCAGAAGATGTTGAATTTAGAAAAAGGGAGGTTCAAGGTGATGCAGTTTACTAGAGAACAACTCAAAGATATTTACCAGGAACATACAGCTTGGTCACTTCTTCCAGTGGAGGTCTTGTAGTACTTCTTATACCTAAATGGACAAATATAGGAGTGGTATCACTCAAACTAATTCTGTAAGAAAGTGAATGCTGATATTTCCAAACACGTCAAACTTTTCTTTTGATGTTAACCTGCAATAATTTCTGTCTGATTTCATTTTTAAAAAATCTAATTTTTCATTTTATCTCACAACAGAGAGCAGTCAGGACTTAGAAAGAAGCAGTAAATGTTTGTTTGAAAAGCTTTGGCTGCAGCTAATAATAGATGAATAATAGAGAATATACATGATGACACAACGTCCTTACCAACAGTGAGGGTGAAAGCACAGCTGACTCTCAGTTTTGGGACATAGCATCTGTATGGTCCACTGTCAGATGTCTGTACTGAGAAGATCAGCAGTGTCAGGACTCCTCGGCTCAGGTCTTCACGGTTCAGGGTCGTCCTGCCTCTGTATTGTTCCATCTGTTCATTAGGAAGGTCCAGTCTATGTCGATAGGCGTGGACAAACATATCTAAGTCAAGTCTTTCCCAAACGACTGTATAGTTCATCAAGTTGACCCAGGAATCCAGACGACACTGAAGAGTCACATTATCGTGAACCTCTGCCTCGATTGGTTGAGTCAGTGAAGTGGGAGCAGACTCTCCTGTGGAAACAAACATGATATTTAAAGCTGGAAAATCACAATTTATCTCGCTTTTTGCATAAATGTATCTGTTGTGAAGTTTTGACTTCTTTCAGGCTCTTGTTGTACTTCAAGGCCCACGCCACACTACCTGTGAGACTTTCCTCCAAATCATTTACTAAAGGCGTAATAATAACATTCAGCCTATAACTGCAGCTGTGAAGCTTTAATGTTCACTTCATGTTGAGACTGTGTGAGAGAACACGGAGCAACACTGATCATTTTTAAGAGTTACCGTGTAGAGGTGTAACAAAGTTTCAGTGTGGTCACTACATGGTTTTATTATACATTTATGTATGACAGCTAAGATAACAAATATGATCATTGTATTGCTGTTTTGAATTAACACTGAGAGAAGTGAGATTCACTCAGAAGAATAATAAAAATAATAAAACAGCAACTTCAACAAAAGTTGAATAAAAAATCTGACAAAGACTGAACAAGACAGATTTTCTGTAAAAAGCTACTTTTACATTTGGCAATTTAATTAAATTCAATTATATGAATATATCAATGAATATTGACTTAAATATTGAATTGAAAATGTGAATTAGCTCAGGGTAATGGGTAAAATGGATCTACATCTCTCGCTAAAAAAACATCAAATACTGAGCCAAGCCATCACATAAACCATATTTTATAAACAAACAAATTGGCAGGCAGGAGATCTACACAGGAGACTGTAGATTTTATAATATAAAGAATAACAAAATGTTAACGCACTAACTCTAGGCTGTTTTAAAACAATGATAAACAGGTTAACTTCAACAGACAGTAAAGATATTAAATAATAATAAAGCATAAACTTACCCAGGATCATTAAAAATGTTGCAAGTAAAACTTTAATTCTCATTATCGTAGCAATCCTCTCACTCTGTCTCACCTCTCACCTCTCACTCTCACAATCCTCTCAAACTCTGTAACTCGTCCTCGTCATCTGACGTAATTGGGAGCCATTCTCTGACACCCCCCCCCCTTCTTTGCTCTTCAGTCACTGCTTGGCTTGGATCGAAATTATTGGTGTAGGGCCAGTAATGGTAGTACTAACATTAACAAGCAGAAGCAAAAGTACTTATAAAAATTAAAAATCTAACACATTTTCACTAAATAAAACAATCTATTATTAATAATAATGATATAATATAATGGAAAGAAAATAATGTTCACAATGAAAGCCAGCAGTATTCAGAGTAATCATATGAGCCTTAGCAACACGTGTCAGTGTTGTTAGTCACATTTATTATTTTAATGTTTTAGATCTGAAAATCAGATATTATAATAATCAGATAATGTACAAGAAATTACAGATACAAGAGAGGGAAGGCACTTTAGGAGGATCTGCTGGTATGTTTGTGTATTTGCTTTTATGTTTGAACTGCTGTTTGTAAAGGCCCTCACACCATGGAGAGATTTGTTGTGGTCTATGAGCATTTTCTCTGTCAGGCAACAAATCCATGATCATTTCATACATAGCAATAAACACAGTTGTACCAACATGTCCTACAGAAGGGATGGGTGATATGTTCACATAATGAAAAGAACCAGAAAGGACTCTGAATTCCACAGCTTCAGGAAATGACGTAGAGGATGTGGTACAGTAGATGATGGGTCTGGAGGAGTGGCCTGCTGAAGATACTCAACATGGAAGCAGTGGAGTCATTCAAGTTCCACACAAACACTCTGACCTTCTATCGTCATAGTCATGAAACAATTACTTGAGCTGGTTCAATGATTGTGGCTGTAGATCTTACACCTTGTTATCTGTCCTCTCATTCAAGGTAGCATTAAGCAATAAGAATTGGATATAAAATTCAGAACATTTAAATATCCAGGATTTTACATGTAAGGTTACTTGTATGTTCATGAGGAGTACAAACACAAGCTTTGGTTGCATTATGGGAAATGTGGTTCCGCCTTTTTGGAGCTTTACCCACAGCGACAAAAAGTCAGGATTTTAGCCTCTGCTTCTTACAGTTTGGCCATTCTTGCCCCACCTCTATG
This sequence comes from Argyrosomus regius, assembly GCA_946959425.1. Lineage (NCBI taxonomy): Eukaryota > Metazoa > Chordata > Actinopteri > Sciaenidae > Argyrosomus > Argyrosomus regius. The sequence goes on from OX336900.1 coordinate 16,777,614, forward strand.
AAAGTGCAATACTGAATCAGTGGACTGATTTAGTATTATAGGTAATTAAGTTTTTAACAGTAACCTTCCTAATTGCTTTTGTTTTATTATCTAAGAATAAAGACCTTTAACAACCTGTTTGCTCTCGGAACTGAGAAAAAGCACGTATAAAAAAAAACAATCTGACAATACTTGTGTGATGTGTCATGAAATGAGATAGCTGCAGTATATCTTTGTAGTATTTTACCTCTCAGTGAGACAATGAGTCCACTGCGGTTTAAAATACCACTGCCGCCCACATTTTCTCCATTTCCTCACACTGGGTGATATGTTCATGTAGCGCCCTTTAGCCTAACTGGAAGAACACACTATAGACACTGGTGAGTTGGACCCCTAAATCATTCAAATGGGGGAGCATGAAGTTGAGAAGTTGACAATTTATTGCTTCACAAAACAATAGTTTGGCAGTATATGAAAAATAAAAAAAAAACAAAAAACAAATAGAGCTCTTTAATATAAAAAATAAAATAAAATAGAAAAGTTCAAATAAAAGTGTTCCTTCTTCTTATCAGAGGTCAAGAGTTCAGTAAGTTCTGTGGTGTATGTATATAATGTTCTGTCATATGACTTACTACCCGGGTAGATTTTTGTGTTCTTTTCTTTTCTGTATCAGAGATAGTGAGTGAGGTGAGGTGAGATGTCTGGGTTCTTCAGAATGGGTACTACGGCTGGCCACACCATGCACCGTCCTGTCCAAATCGCTTATCCTCCTGGCTCGCCACCGAACCTCCACGGATTCGGATCCGGATCAACTCCTAATCCAGCATACAAAAAAAACAATCAGAGTTTCTTTAAAAGGGCTCACACAGTGAAGCGTCTCCTCTTATCCCACATACGCACAATACTCGTTCCAACGCCTGTTAGTTCACTCATTAATGGGGCTCTCTCTAGTCAACGTCTCAGGTCAAGGTGCGCTCGTGCGCTTGACCCTGAAGATGAGTAAGGGCTGATCCGCCACCTTGTGGCGGGGCGTGGTAAACACTCTTAAATGAGATAAATGGGTTTAGTACCCATGTGGGTTACACCCACATAATGAAAAGAACCAGAAAAGACTCTGAGTTCTACAGGAAATATGGAGGAAAGATGATGGATCTGGAGGAGTGGCCAGCTGAAGATACTCAACATGGAGCTTGGAAGCAGTGGAGTCATTCAAGCTCCACACAAACACTCTGGCCTTCCATTTCTCAGCCTGTAGTCATAAAACAATTACTTGAGTTGGTTCAATGATTGTGGCTGTAGTGTGATCTTACACCTTCTTATCTGTCCTCTCATTCAAGGTAGCATTAAGCAATAAGAGTTGGATATAAAATTCAGAAAATTTAAATATCCAGGATTTTACATGTAAGGTTACTTGTCATGTTCATGAGGAGTACAAAACACAAGCTTTGGTTGCATTATGGGAAATGTAGGTTCCAGCCTTTCTGGAGCTTTACCCACAGCGACAAAAAGTCAGGATTTTAGCCTCTGCTTCTTACAGTTTGGCCATTCTTGCCCCACCTCTATGAAAGTGCAATACTGAATCAGTGGACTGATTTAGTATTATAGGTAATTAAGTTTTTAACAGTAACCTTCTTAATTGCTTTTGTTTTATTATCTAAGAATAAAGACCATATTTCTAAATCGGTCAGGGTACTAAAGTATAATCCGTTTTTTTCTCAAAACCAAAATACGAAAATACGGAAACAGCGCCCCCTTTCCTTTTTTCGTTTTAAACCAAATACGGAAAAACGGATTTTGCTCTTAGCATCAAAAAAAAAAAAAAAAAAAAAAAAAACCAAATAACGGCCCAAATTTGGTTTTTTTTTTTGTTTTTGTTTCTCATTTATTGATATGACGGCCGGAACACCAGAAGGAGGAGGAGGAAAAAAAAACAAAAAAAAAAAAGCAGGTGCTAACTTATTATCATGCATAATAAAGTAAAAAAAAAATAATAATATGAACTTATTATCATACACTATTATAGGCTACCGTTCTCTTTCTACAGCCATGTGTGGTTCACATTTATGTTAGTCGAGTGAAACTATAACAGCTGGTTGTTTTGGGAGAACGTGATCATAATTATTATTATTTTAGCTGAGTGTGGAAAATGTGAATAATAAACCCGAATTACATTCCCTGCCTAAATAAAGAGCATCTATAAAGTCACCAGCAGAGGTCCCCATCACGCACAGTCAAGACTGACACGGCTTCAAATCACAATAATATTGTTAATAATCATTGAAAATGAGAACTTGTCAAGTTATGACTTCAGTGCTGATGTTTAGCCACAGGGTGGCGCAGTTATTACATGAAGAGTAGACCTGAGGGCTTTAGTACGAAGGAGGCTCAACATAGCCAGGCTCTGTGTTCATGATCCGGCTCAACAAAACCTATAGCCCCGGTCTGAGCTTTGTGCTCTGTGGCGTTCACATCAAAGGAGCTGCGATCGCGAGCTGCCTATTTCAGCCAAGAGGAGCAAGCTGTTTTAATGGAGAGCTGTGAGGAATACAAAAAGTGATCACAGCCAAATTTGACAAGAGATGAGGCTAGCCTTTAATTTCTGACAGCTGAACATTGCACATCTTTATTAACCTTTATCCATTTAAACAAAATAAACGAGAGCAACATGTAACATGCAACATGTTTTGTCTTACAGCCTACTTACTTGTATGATTTGGAATAAGAATATGTTGAGAAATGGATCTGTAGTATGGAAATTGTTTCATAACAGGCCGGCTGGAATACAAAGCAACTTACCTCTCTCATATGCACATTCATGGAAGTCTTGTATTGTCATCCCAGGACAAAACACAAACAATACAGTAATGAGTCATTCAGAGAGTTATTAAATGTTTTTTATAACAGACGCAGAAACCACATTCTCTCATCCATACTCTGTAAGTACAACAATGTGAGGGTGTCACACATAGTGGTTGGATCACTCTTGATGAGAGATGTCCTTAGTGTGTAAGTAGAGCATACTTTTCCTGAAATTAGTGAGTAAGTAGGGCGTACTTTTCCTGGAAGTACAGACTAATAGTGAGGACCAGGCTGGATTATGAAATTAGCACTGTTCTCCCGTCCTTAGTGTGTATCTTGGCACTCAGATGTTAACCTTTGTTAGCCCATGTCAGGATCACTGGAGATTACAGTAAACACACCCTGCCATACAGTCAGTACCATAAAAATATACTCCACTTTGTCCGTACACTGCAACCTTTTGGCTGTTTTCAAATGAACAAAATGCAAGGTCACATTACAGGGTCTGACATGTTCACTCTTGACTGTATTTTTTCTGTAATCTCCAGTGATCTTGAAATGGGCCCAAAAGGGAGGAGAACAACAAAATTTTCCTCCAGGGTCCTCAGGAAGAACTATTAAGACACCAAACTGATGAAGACCTTCTACCACTCTTGTATCGAGAGCCTGCTGGCATTCTGTATCACAGTATGGTATGGCACCTGCACTGAGGCCAACAGGAAGAGGCTTTTAAAAAAAAAAAAAAAAAAATCTTTTATTATGATAAATGTAATTTCTTTTTCAGTCTGTCTCTCTTATCCTTATTATCTGTCCTGGTTGAATTGTTATCTTGTGAAGCATTGAAGTAACTGTGTTCCAAAGGTTAACATCTGGTGCCAAGATACACCCTAGGGACGGGATAGCTGCTAATTTCATAATCCAGCGCGGTCCTCACTATTAATCTGCACTTCCAGGGAAATTACGCTCTACTTACTCACTAATTTTAGTAAAACAATGCTCCATTAACAAAGGTTTAGGTGATCCAACCACTATGTGTGACACCCTCACATTGTTGTACTTACAGAATATGGATGAGAGAATGTGGTTTCTGTGTCTGTAATAAAAACATTTAATAACTCTCTGAATGACTCATTATTATGCATTTAAATGTATATTAGTACATTACTGTATTGTTTGTGTTTTGTCCTGGGATGACAATACAAGACTTCCATGAATGTGCATATGAGGAGGTAAGTTTGCTTTGTATTCCAGCCGTGTTATGAAACAATTTCCATACAACAAATCCATTTCTCAACAAATTCTTATTCAAAATAAAAAAAAAAAAAAGGGGAAAAAAAAAAAAAATTTTAATTGATCTCTCGTTTATTTTGTTTAAATGGATAAAGATTAACAAAGATGTGCAATGTTCAGCTGTCAAAAATAAAAGGCTACCCCCTTTTCTTTTTTAAAATTTTTTTTTTTTTTTTTTTTTTTTTTACCCCCCCCTTAAAATAAAAAAAACCTCTTCCTTTTAAAAAAAAAAAACGATCGCAGTCCTTTATGTGAACGCGCACAGAGCACAAAGCTCAGGGCCGGACGAAAAACCGGAAAAAAAAAGCAGTTAACTTTGACCGGGTATATGTATTGTTGAGCGGATCATGAACAAGAGCCTGGCTATGTTGGCCTCTTCGTACTAAAGCCCTCAGTCTACTCTTCATGTAATAATTGCGCCACCCTTTGGCAAAAAAAAAAAACTAAAAAAAAAAAAAAAAAAAATTTTTTTAATGATTATTAACAATATTATTGTGATTTGAAGCCGTGTCAGTCTTGACTGTGCGTGTGGGGACCTCTGCTGGTGACTTTATAGATGCTCTTTTTTAGGGGGGATTAAATTTTTGTAAAAGTTTACTAAAATAAATCTTAACCACAATTAAAAGAAAAGAGCCTATAATAGTGTATGATAATAAGTTCATATTATTATTATTATTGAGTGTGCGTTAAAGAGACACTCTTATGTTACCTTTTTTTTTTTTTAAAAAAAAAAAAAAAAAAAAGAAAAAAAAAAAAAAAAAAAAAGAGGAAAAAAAAAAAAAAAAAAAAAAAAAAAAAAAAAAAAAAAAAAAAAAAAAAAAAAAAAAAAAAAAAAAAAAAAAAAAAAAAAAAAAAAAAAAAAAAAAAAAAAAAAAAAAAAAAAAAAAAAAAAAAAAAAAAAAAAAAAGGGGGGGGGGGGGGGGATAAAAAAAAAAAAAAAAAAAAAAAGAATAAAAAAATTTATTATTATAATATTTAAAAAAAAAAAAAAAAAAAAAAAATTAAAAAAAAAAAAAAAAAAAAAAAAAAAAAAAAAAAAAAAAAAAAAAAAAAAAATTTTTAAAAAAAAAAAAAAAAAAAAAAAAAAAATTTTTTAAAAAAAAAAAAAAAAAAAAAAAAAAGGTTCTTGGGTTGTTTTGGGAGACATCAACTGGCACACTAAACAGCATTCTCCACCATATTTCCACAAGAATGAACAATGAAGAATTGAAGATGAACTGAAAATTGAATGGAGAGAATATTCATGAAACCAGATGACCATAACCGCTAAGATCTATCTATCTATCTATCTATCTATCTATCTATCTATCTATCTATCTATCTATCTATCTAATCTCACCCTGACCATGCTGACTCCAGTCGGTCACAGGCTTTCATAAATGTTGTCTTGTTCATATCAGCATTATTCCCATAACCAAATAACCACAACACACCGGCTACGGCAAGCGAGGAGGGTCTGTTTTGTTTAAAGCGTTCCGGTCTCTCACTGTCAACACTTGGCTCGAGCGCTGCTGCTGCGGAGCAACGACGATGTCGGAGCAGGAGTCTCTGAGGTGCTCCAGTGCCAGAAACCGTGGAGGCGTACAGAGGGTGGAAGGAAAACTGCGAGCCAGCGTAGAAAAAGGGGATTACTATGAAGCACACCAGATGTACAGGACTTTATTTTTTAGGTAAGACTTCATTTCGTGTCCGTAGCTACACTTGTAATTGTCACTCGGCTTTTGGGGCCTGGCTGTTCCAGACCATTCTACATTCTACCTTGCTGATACCCGTGGCCGTTTTGTGATTGGCTGAATTTCACCGTGGACCCACCCACTCGCGTTAGTCCGCCTGTTTGTTTGGACAGCTGAGCTGTCCGTCATCCACAGACACAAAATGGGACTGCTGCTAACTACGGCTAGTTAGCTAGCTACGCGTTTAGCAACACAACTGATAATGATAGCGGAGTTAGCTGGGCTGCTAATCTGTCTAGCTAAGACAGCTAGGACAGTGTGTGTTTATCCGTCATTGGAAAAGATATCTCACGTGTAAATGAACAGGACGTAGCAGCTAACAGCTTTGTTTGCTGCTGTCATTTCCTAAACGTGTGTAGAAGCTGTCCAGCTGTGTTAGCATTTAGCCAGGTGGCTACATACTGCACCGCCGCAGTCTGAACTATGAGGGCTAGTCATGTTAAGTATACTTGATTTACAGTTGGTTATCACCTGGGATAAGTCTAGGTAGTTAGTTGTGGTCTATTTCATTGATAAGGAACATTTACACACTTGCTCACTCCAGTACAATGTGGAAATCTGGATGCTGTTCGGGGTAATAACAGACTAGCAGTGCTATCATACTGCCTGGCTGTCTGCCTCAGGCACAGTTTATTAAAGAAGGTGATTTGTTCTGAATCCAATCCAGTTAAATCCAACCCTTCCCCTCATGACAGAGTGAGTTAGGCACACTCCTGCCTCTCAGTCATTGGCCTGACTAACAGTCATGATTGCAATATTAACTCCTGACACGCTCTCATACATGTAAGATGGGAAGGTATCAAATCTGCTGCAGCTGTCCTGTGGTGTTCCAGTATTCACATCATATGGACGCCTTGTTTTTGTTTGTTTCTCCACGAATACCAGCGTGCACTTTATCTCGCAGCCTCACGCAGGACTGCTTTTTCGAGTGATGCAAACAACCCTCGTGTTTGTGTCGATAAGCCGTGGTATCATCTGGTGTGTGTGATGCTGATACTCCTGTCTCTCCATCAGGTACATGTCACAGGCAAAACATGCTGAGGCCAGGGAGCTGATGTACAATGGGGCTCTACTCTTCTTCAGCTATAATCAGGTAAACGCTACACCAGAGTTTGTTTGTGTCGTGTGTTCATGGAGAATCCCAAATTATAGTAGCTCTGTTGGGCGACTTTATTTATTGTCTAGTTTTGTATAATTGTAAAAGTGGTGTCTATAAGTGTGTCATTCACAAGTGACACTGCAACTGTGTGCAGAAATCTGATGTGATGTCACATTATTACTGGTTAAACTGCATATAAATGTCATTTTGAGAGTTGCTACAGCAATGCATTATCAGATTTCCAGTCCTAATCTAAACATGCATCTTAAAATCAGTTTTTAGTCAATAAGAGGAGTCAATAAGATGCCAGCTGGGTGATGAATTCATGCTAGATCTATCGATCAAGCTTCTTCTCCAAGCCCTCAAGGTGTTTGGATAAAATATTACATTCTTTTGAAAATATGAACTACAGTGGCTTGTGTTTTCATCTCCAGCAAAACAGTGCAGCAGACCTGTCCATGCTGGTGCTGGAGGTGTTGGAGAAATCTGAGACAAAAGTTGAAGATGAAATATTAGGTGAGTGGCAGCCTTCAGCTTTTTCAAAGACACCAGTTAATCTACAAGAATACCTGTGCTGAACTATACATTTTGTAATGACGTGTTTGAAGAGTGGATAGTTGCAAAAAAAAAGTTTTCTATCTGCTGTCCATTTATTGTGTGAAAGAGAGTCACATTAACAGAAAGTGTGTTGGGAAGTTTGCCCTTGTGTTGTCACTGTGCTATTGTTAGCACCTTTCACAGCAAGATTTACACAAAAGGGGACACTTAAAATTTCCACTCTGTTAACTGAGTCCATCGCAACACTGACCAATATGAATGTAACCTTTTACAAAAAGTACGATGCGTTATTCACGGTCTGTCCTGATCAATAAGCACCAATTCTCTAATGCAGTGAGGCATATTTGACAGCTGGAGATCCTCTACTGATTGGCCTTGATACTGTACTGCTCTGTTTGGGACACCTCTAGCCAAACTGTCATGACATTTAGAGAAAAGAACGGACATTCTCTGATGTTGTTGTTGTTGTTGTTGGTCTATGCTTGTGTGTGTTGAGCAGAAAACCTGGCTAAGCTGTTCAGTATGATGGACCAAAACTCCCCAGAGAGAGTAGCGTTTGTGTCCAGAGCCTTGAAATGGTCCACAGGAGGATCCGGCAAGTTGGGTCACCCAAAACTACACCAGCTGCTGGCTGTCACCTTGTGGAAAGGTAATCAATACATCACTGAGTTTATAAACTGTAGAGGATAATAACAAAGTTCTGATGAATATTAACCTAAAGGGTAACACACTAAGGAGGCATAGGACGTGAATCATAACACTTGTTTTCACTGTAATCCCACACACCAGCAGCGTCATGAAAGTCAATACATGAGTTGTGTCTGTATGATGTATGTAAACATAAACATACTTTTGAAAAGACGGGACAGAAAGAGGCGGGGCTGAAGGGAAAAGCAAGATGGGCAGATCAGTAGGAGAGCAGTTTGTGAGTAAACACTGAAATAAGGTGGAGTTGGAACGATTATTTATTTTCAGTTGGATGTTATTTGGACAGAAAAGAAACGGAGCACTTTTTTTTTTGAGTTTTGTGAGAGTCAAATTATAAGTTACAGTCAAATTTACATGAAGGAAAAGTTACACACTGTTAATGTATGCGGGGAAATCCGAATCATTCAAGGAAACTGCTATTACCTCTAAGTAAATCTCCAGGGAAGCATCTCAGCCTCCGTAATACTGGACTAATTCTTCCATCTGTCTCGCAGAGCCGTAGCTAGTTACTGTGCAAAGGGTGTGTCTTGACCTTAACGTTAATGTGAAAGCTGCCCTGGCCCTGCTTGAAAGTTAATATTGTATCCATTCAAATATTTAAATTTTCTTGTGTTCAGAGCAAAACTACAGTGAGTCTCGTTACCACTTCCTGCATTCGTCTGACGGGGAGGGCTGTGCGCAGATGCTGGTGGAGTATTCGGCGTCACGAGGCTTCCGCAGCGAGGTCGACATGTTTGTGGCGCAGGCCGTCCTACAGTAAGTGAAGCGTAACCTGGAAATGAGTGCAGCCTGTACATATAATCTGAATGTTTTATTAGATTTGAGGCGTAGTATTAACAATCCGTACGTGCAGTGGAGAAACTGGTATTGACGCGCCCTCCTCCAGCATGTCGGCCTGCAGTCAGATCCATTTACCGCCCGTCAGCAGTTTCTTTAAAAAGCATCTTTGATCTGTCTCTCTGTCCACCGTCTCTCTCTCTTCCTTCATCTTCTGTGTCACACTTTCTGTCACGCTTTCTTCACCACCTTCTCCTTTTGTCTTCATCCTCCCTTCCTTTTCTATTTCTGTCCGTCCCTCCCCTGAACCTCCACCCTCCAGGTTCCTCTGCTTAAAGAACAAAAACAGCGCTTCCGTGGTGTTCAGCACATACACAGAGAAACACCCGTCCATAGAGAAGGGCCCTCCCTTTGTCCAGCCTCTACTAAACTTTATCTGGTTTCTGCTGCTGGCAGTGGATGGGTGAGGACAAATCTTTTATTTAATACTTATATAAATGTACTGAATTTGTTATGACCTCAGTGTGATATAACTACCTCTTTACTGTATATCTGTACGGACTCCTTCAGGGCTCTGTCCTGAGCATGTAATAAGCTCAATAAGCCAGCATTACATCACTTCTTACTCTCTTATCTCCTGTAGTACATTACAGCATTAACTCATGTTTGTGTTCGATAAACAGATTGAGGATATTAATAACCAGTATTTTATATTCTGTTTGTGTCTTCAGGGGTAAATTAACAGTTTTCACAGTGTTATGTGAGCAATATCAACCTTCCCTGAAGAGGGACCCCATGTATAATGAGGTGAGGTGTTTCACTCTTCACTCTTCCCATGAATCATGTGTTAATATCATAATTGCTATAAACGTATTATTTACTTATTTGTGTTAATGCAATCAAAAATATTGCCGCATCTTATTTACATTTTTAAATTCAATTTAAATATTGTCTTATTTGTGCTCTCTCTCTCTCTCTCTCTCTCTCTCTCTCTCTCTCTCTCTCTCTCTCTCTCTCTCTCCTCTCTCTCCTCTCTCTCTCCCTCATCCTTCGGACATCTTCCTGGCTCCTCAGTATCTCGACAGAATAGGACAGCTTTTCTTTGGAGTTCCACCCAAACAATCCCCATCATACGGTGGACTGCTAGGTGAGTGGATCAATGCTTCGTTCAGTTGAGCAGATGTTAAGGATTATTTACTTTATTTTGGTTCCCAAACTTTTTTTCTGTCGAGCCCCCCTTACCCCCAACCGCACCCGGCCCCACCCACCCAAAAATGGGTCCTATCTTATTTGTTTTGAATTAATTGCATTATAATATACAAACTCTATAAAGATTTGTTTTTCTTTCTAAAATAAGGACATATCACATGGATCAAAGTTCTCCGTCACTACGATGGATCACAGTTCACAGAGGCCATCAATGTAGATCCGAGGAGAAAAACAATGTGCAGAGGTGTTTTTATTGGTAGATTGTAGAGAAACATCCAAAATAATTTAAACTGATTGTTCATCAAGTGTGAGAATGCTGAAGAATGAAGTAAAAAGCTAAGACAGTGGCTGAGATTTATGAGCCATTACTGAATTATTGGCAAAATCAGAATTCAAAATGAACTAAAAGTATAATTATTACAGAACACTTTTTTTCTTGTTGATAAATGAGATACTGAGAAAGGTTGGAATGTTCAGAACAGTGTAAAATGATGATTCCCCTGTTTCCAGTCTTTATGCTGGCTCTGAGATCAGTGTTCTCAACTATTTCTTGACTGCCTCCTGTAGGAAACCTGCTGAACAGCCTGATGGGTTCGGGCGAGGAGGATGATGGGGCTGAAGAAGCCCAGGAGGACAGCAGCCCCATAGAGCTGGACTGAGCCTGCACCAGGACAAAGAGAACAAACGAACACACACACATACACACACAAAAAAAGAGGAAGACCACGCCGCCTCCCTCCTTCAACCTCCACAACGAGGGCGGGGCGAGGCGAGGCGCCGGTCTGTGTTTTCAGAGCCGTGCTTTTTTTCCAAAAAAATTCCCCTTTCCCCATCCAGTCTAAAATCAGAGCAAGTATCAAGCCGCCAAAAAAACACCCCTCTCAGCACTGCCGGGACTGACTGCGCCAAACTGCAAACTCTCCCCGTATTGAATAATTGTAAGATTATATTATTTTATTTTAATCATTAATTTTGTTAGTTTGGGACTGTCTGTTAAGGGTGTATGATTTTAAAACCTAACAAACTGCCCTCTCCCTGTGAAAACCTGCTCCCAAGAGATGGGAACGGTTGGAGTGTCCCAGTGGAGAGGACAGCATTACATGTGAAATCTCTTCATAATGTTGATTACATTATAAGAGGGTTTAGTCAACTCACTACTATTATCTGTTGTTTGCCGGACAGCCACACAGAGTTCTATCAGAGCTGTCGGTGTTGCTGTTTTTGGCACTTGACAACAACTTTGTCCACTTAAAGTTTTTTCTTCCTGTAGTAAATTAAACTGAACTTGTAGTCAAGGCCACCTTTGGGTGTCTACATGGACAAAAAGACAACAGAGCTCTGTGTAAGTTATTACCAGAAGTTCTCTTCCACCTTGAATATCAACCAAACAAACCCTCCCTGCAGACGGTGGGCGTGTCGTGTGAATCGATTCAAGTGATTCACTGCAAACATACAACAGTCTGTATACAAACAGCCCCACTGTAGAGGCCCCACACTTTTTTTTACTGTGCACTTGCTGAACTGCTGCTGAGCTTGTTTGCATCTCCGAGAGGAATTATGTGGGAAAAATCTAAACTTGGCTTTTTTTTTTTTTTTTTTTTTTTTTTTTTTTTGTTACAGTTGCCAAGTCATTAAAAAAAAAACGTGTGGCATTGAACAGTTTGAAGCACTTCTGTTTTACTGGCTGTTGGCTCTGATTGTAAACCTGTCGCTGTGAAAAAATAAAAAGTCAAAGTTGGGGTGACCTTCCAAGTTTGTAAAGTGATCTTTATTAGAGGAGATGCTGTGAAAACTGGTGTGGAGTGAATCTTGCTTTTTCTGTTACAAAATGTTAATATGTAAACCTGCTTCTGTTTTCCTTTTTTTTTTTTTTTTTTTAAACTTCCGTTAAAACAATTCCTCTCTGAGGTGGATCAGTTCAGCGGGTGCACAGTCAGAAGTGTGATTCATACAAAAGCTGCAGGTCATCAGTGTTAACTTCATCGGCCCTCGGAGAACACGCTCGCTCTGCACGGTCCTCTGAACACCTTTCTTTTCTCACGTCATTCGATCTTCAGCTGCTTTTTGTCCCCTCAGTCCAGGTCCTGTCAGTCTGCTGTTTTTAGTTTTTTAAAGCCCTAACTGTGCTCCAGATCATCTTTAACAGGGTCAAATCCCTCCCGTGAAAATTCTTTCTGAAACTAGGAAACTAGGCACGTCAAGAGGTCTTCCTACGTAGAGTAATGTTTATTTACTTCTATGTAATTATCTGTGTGGGACTTATGGAACACAAAAATGGCCAATAATGAATAATAAATGATGAAGTGAATCATTGAATGAAAGAGTAAAATATAGAAATGAACCAAACTGAACTCATTTTTAGGGAAAATAAGTTGTAAGTAAGAATTTCCCCCCAAAAAAGAGGATGTAAATCCAAATCTGAGTTGTTGAGTTGGTTCCTTTAATTATTTTACTCGTTTATTTACATGATTGTCTCATTGTTTCATAAAATACTAGTTTAATATTGGCTATTTTCGGCATGCCACATGGGACCGGCTTGTTCAATGTTGTAGTGCTACAGAGGAACAGATAGAATAGTGTTGAGTTGTGATTGCATCCATTAACGCTGGTGTGGAAGATACAGAGAAGGAGAGCAGTGAAGTGATGTGGCAGACAAAGCGTTAACAGCAGTAGACATGAGAGATAAAAAGAAAACTGCAAACCAATATTTAAATGACTCAGCTTTAACAGTATTGTGTTTAATTATGAAGAGTCCCGTTTCTGAGGGAGGATCGTCTCTGGCGAGCGACCTTCTAGTTAAACCACTGACGTTGACCATCTGGAGGGAAATCCAGGCAAAATTGACTCAACAACATTCACAGAACATGCTCCAATAATCATATCGCACAAGTTTTATTATTCCGTGTCAATTGTCGTGTGCTGAAAGGAATGAAGCGTCAGATTTCTTTTCTAACCTGAAAGCCAGTTTTGTTCGAAGTCTCCTTTTAATCGTGGCAGTGGGGAGAGAAAAAAAAAAAGGTGTGTGACCAAAGGCCTGTCTGTGTCAGAGAACATCATTACAGCTGTTTGCTTTTGTTTTTGAACTGTTTTCCTTTGAGAACTAAACGGGGAGTGTTTGACTTTTTCGATGATTCACTAATTGAGTAAATAAACTACAACTGAGAAGAGTTTGAGAATGTCTTGAAACAAATATTGTCCTGTCTACTTCTTACTGCATCGTGGGGGGTGTAGTAAAACAAGTTGGTGCATGAGGAGGAAACATGTTTAACCAATAATATTACAATATTTAAACTGTATGCATGATGTCAGATTATGTTGCAATACAGAGAACAGCTGTGGTGAAAATTCAGTTGTATGGTAGTTTTTATTTTTTTAAAGGTCCAGTATGTGACATTTAGAAGGATCTATTGGCAAATAGAATATAATATGAATAACTGTTTTCATTAGCGTTCACCTGAAGTTCACCTGAAAATAAGCATCATTGTGTTTTAGTAACATTAGAATGAGACCTTTTTATCTACACAGCAAGCTAGTCCTCTGTAAGTCTGCCATGTTACGCAGCCACGTTTCTACAGTAGCCCAGAACGGACAAAGAAAACATTGGGTCTAGATTAGACCTTTCATTTTTTTTTTTTGCAGCCACTGAAGGTTCTCATACACCCCCTGTAGTATTTAGTTGGGTGCAACCTGCAGCCTCACCACTAGATGCCACTAATTTCTACACACTGGACCTTTGAAGGTGCAGGGAGCACAAGGTATGTTTTGTGTTAAAGTCTGCAATCTATGAATCACAGACTTTGAATCATTCGATCATTCGTTGAAGGGTTTAGTAGTGTACTTTATTGTATGTACCAAACATTGACAATGAACAACATGGAAGGATTTTCTTTAGATGCTAGTTTTAGGCGTGAAAGTGGCAAAAAAAAAAGAACATTTGGCACGAGAACAGCTTTCTGTAACTTCAGTCTAACGAGTATCAATATTGGGCTTTTTACATTGGTCCAAAGTGATGTGCCAAAATATAAAATGAAGTATCCAAAGTGCTTTTTATCCATTCACACCTCTTCAGATGTTCACAAAGTGTCCTCTCACAAACACATTAAGGCATTTTCTCTTCTTCTTTGTGGTTCTTGGTGTCTTTTTATTTACACAAACATTTAACAAATGATTGTTGAGGATCAGGTGCGGGACTGCAGTGCCAGCCTCTGGACTGTGTCTGTCAGGTGAGTCATGTCGGGCAGGTGAGCCTGGTGTTTGATGTACTCCAGAGTCCGAACCTGGTGCAGAGACAGGAGAGAGGAAGTCACTACGGCTGTGTTCGGTACATTTAAACTAAACCATGGGTAGAATTGCTTTAATGGGTTAAAAGGTGCGTGAACTCACTGAGATACGAGTCTCACAGTATCCGTGTTTGTGGCTGAGGTTCCACAGGTTGACAGCCAGCTGGCTCAGCTTGTTGTTCCTTAGGTCGCCGTGAGCCAACAGGACACCGAACAGGGAAAAGGCCAGAGCGCACTGACGCCGCGTGCTCTGCTGCAAGAAGAAACGTGGCGAGAAGACAGTCATGTACATTAACATTATAAAACACACACTGCTGTCCTGCTGGTGGCAGCGAGCCGGGTTCTGCCTCACCTCGTCTCGGCCGAGTGCCTTCAGGTGGTCCAGGATCTGTCCGATCAGAGTCTCACACAGCTTGTTGATCTCTGATAGAAACTTGGGGTCTCCGCCATAAAGTGTCTCATTGGAGTCCACTGAGACAGGAAAGCGGAAAAATGATCAGTTTAGTTGGAGAAATCCCTACGGCTTGTCATACAACACATGAAACCTGGTAATCTCGACGTTTACAGAAATTAATCATGTGGTAATCCAAAAAGGAGGATTAGAGATTTATGTTATCTGAAAATCCTGAATTTTTGTTCCAAATAGAGCTCACAAAAAAGCAAAATGTTGTTGCCTATGTTTAAGAAGCGCCGTGATTTGTAGTGTGTGTACCTTTAGGGATGGAGTAGAGGTAGGTTTCCTGGCTCATGGCAGCAAGCAGGGGCAGAGCGCTGACGTAGACCCGCACCTTAGCATCGCTGTTGTCTTCCCAGGTGTAGTCCTGGACCATGTTGAGCAGGCCGCGGACCAGGTAGAGCACGCCGTGCTCTGGATGGTCCTGCAAACATATTCACACACACACACACACAAACATTTGTGTAACTATAATGATGGTTTCAGGGAGATTAGCATGTTGGTTAACCAACACCAGGAGATGAGATGGATTGTGTTACCGGGACAACCAGCAGCGTAGCTAGGAAGTTGTTGATGAAGTCCAGGAGGAAGCTCTCAGAAGAGCGGAGTTTCCCCTCCACGCTGATGGAGCGAGGAACTTCCGGAAGAATACTGACCGCTGCCTTCAGGAAAGCATCCGCTGGAGGTGTGGAAAGAAGAATGGAGAGAGGTAGTGGAGTGGATGAGAGGTAACAAGGATGAAGGGGGGAGGAAAAGGGAGGGGAGGGAGAAGAGAGGGAGGAAGTGGAGGCAGAAATGAGGTAACGACAATATGGATATATGAGAGGAAGGATGGATGTGAGAATGGAAGGGAAGAAGAGAGGAAAGGAGGAAGATAATGTTAGGAATTCCCAAAACAAAGCAAACTGAACCATCATCTCACAAAATCCTGAAGGAAGCAGCTGCTCACCCTGAGACAGACACTGGTTTGCCAAGGCTACCTGACCAGACAGCAGGTAGAGGCTGAGACGACTGAAGATGCTGCTGAGAGACGGGATGGTGATGAAGCTGTAGGCAGCACACGCCTATAGGAGAGAGAAACAGTCCTTGATTGACTGACTGTGATCTGAGTGCAACATCTGAAGCCAACAAAACCTCCTCCTGTAGTAGCGTACGGTGGCCTGCAGGAATCAGATGCCGTGCGTGGCTGACTTACCCTGACGAAGGCCGCCGTTTTCCTGGAGTGACTCCCTCTCATCACCGTGCTGGTCTCCATCGCCAGCTGGTTCACCGTCTGGAAACGACAAGGTGAACACTGAGGATGTGTGTCTGTGAATATCGCACACACACAAATTTTAAAAAAACATACTGATGGAGACTGACGTGGATGAGCTGCACCAGCACTGGCTCCAGGTTACAGAAGGTGGCTCTGGCCTCCACACAGAAACTCAACTGCTGCTCGAAGTCACGGCCAAAAGAAACCTAAAACACAAACAGACAGAATATATGAGTGTAAGAAGATTGAACAGTGACAGAGTTCTTCTAGTCACTGATTGTATTTTATTGAATCTACTTTAAGACACTGGACATTTTATCACAAGATTGCAGAGTTGTGTCATGAGGGACAAATAAAGATAGGAGAGTAATGGAAAGTATGAACGCCAGAAATACCCCCAAGAGCATCAAATGTGTATTAATCTGCAGCTGAAAATAGTCCCCATCCTCCTAATTGAGTTATGTTTCCTAAAAAGTCTGTTGACCATCGCTTTGGTGAGAGTGTCATGTATTTTTCTGAGTAGGTGTGCTCTCTTTAGCAACGAACAGCAAGCAGGAAACCGTGTAGTTATTGACAAGAAGACTGTTGACATGTGACATCCTTTATCTCATGTTTCCAGAGTGATGTGTTTTACGAACAAGTAAGGAATTGTTAAAATGTCATATTTCTGGTGTAACAGCAGTGGCTGTTCATTTCTTAACGTTTCGTCAACGCTACAGAAACACTAAGTAACTGCTAAGTATAATAAGGTTGTCTGGTGTTGACTGCTGTCAGTTATTGGTTTGATTGATGGGTGTGTATTGATCACTGACAGAGGCTGATCAGGGTTATTATCAGCTAATCGTATTCACTTTCTAACAGCAGTACGCTGTAAATGGTGGCCCCCTCTCTGTGTTTTTAAACTACTTGTAGAAATATGTTCATTTTTGTGGTTCGTTAGACATAGATGGCGAACAGTAACATAACGTTAACGTAACATTAATATTAAAACAGCTGTAAAGCGGAGTAGTTAAAAGTCTCACCATGCGGATGAAGCCGATGATCAGCAGAGCCAAAGATCTTTTCTCGTCCTCAAGCGTGAGAGCGCTGCAGTACAGAGAGCGACAGATGACTGACTGAGGACTTATTAATAATCTACATTAACAAAGCGAATGTTTAAAATCACTGACATCATCTAAAATTAAAAACAAACTAATAAATATATCCTACTTGACAGAGTCGTGCATCGTCTTGCAGATGTGCAGCATAGCGTTAAGGATGACCGGGTCTCTGGTGGGCTCCACCTGGTGTCTGCAGGAGACAAACAAACAAATGTAGACGAATGGCGTCACTTTTATTTTTGCCACAAAGCAAAACAAATCTCATTATTTCATCAAACTCTTACTTGATGAAGACCTCCATGATGGACCTGCAGACCTCCACCCTCACGCTGTCCTTCTGGAACATGTCTAAGAACGGCAGGAAACGCTCCTGGGAAACAGAAACATTAGGGAACATTGTGAAACTATGATAAAAGTCACTTGTCATTGATTATTTCATGCTTATAGAGAATACACGTTTCATCGTGTGAATTTTGGACTTGCTCACCATGGAGAAGAGGAGGGAGAAGTCGTGGAAGTAGGTGAGGATCTTCCTGATCACTGACTGCAGCTGGTTGCAGAACGAACACAGTTAAGAGTCACTACAGAGCAGACAGCAGGAGGAGGACGAATAGTTCAGTTTCAGAGGAACAGGTGATATATTTCTGCGAGCCAATGAGCTTCTAACCTGAGGATAAGCGTCCTCAAATGCCCGGTCAGGGGTCATGTGTTTGATGATGTCAGCCAAAACGGTGTTGACCTCACGTTTCTGAGAACAAGAGAACAAAGAAAAAGATGGAGAAACATGTTGGAAACGTTAAATTTCACAGAATAAAAGTGTCACAACTCCTCCTCTTCCCCTGCGCTTTACTCACTGTGAAGTGTCGGCAGGTGAACTCCACCCAGATCTCAGCGCAGTTGACGTAATCCTAAAAAACACAATAATAAATCACACATGCAGTCATAACCCGAATATTTTCATGGGAAACCGTCTCAGATTATTCTCACAGTACCTGAGGATTTCGGACTTTGGTGACGACCTTCCAGGCTTCATTAAGGATCGTCAACCTCTCAGATTCGGGAGGGTCGGCACAAGCCAGACTGCGACCCAGAGACCCAAACAACAGATGCTGGAGAGGAGACAAAGTTTTTTTATTTACACATTCACATTGATTGGATCGGCACATTAGAACTGTTCATGTCCTCTGACCTTCGGGAAACCGGCCTCGTCGCAGTCTTTGATCATACCGATGAAGTCCGTGGCTCTGGCTGCAACGAACTCCGGCCTGAAGGCCCTCATGACTGAATTCAGCAGCAAGGCACTGTGGAAAACAGGAACACGTTAGATCTTTGGGGTCAAATAGACGGAGTAAAAGCTCAGTAAAACTCATTTCTGAGCATTTTGTCTTTGTTGGCAGTGTATTGTCCACTTTTTTGATCCATTAACTGCATTTGTGGTTCCCAACCTGTTTGACCTGTGACCCCTGAAAATCAAAACAATGTCTACAGATTGTAATAATATCTTGGTTGGTGTTAAGAACCACTGTGTTATATAACAAGATAAACTGTAATATTATTTTTCTTGTTATGACATGAGCCTCTTGTAGCACTTTTGACTTCCCCAACAAATGACCTCATTGTTACTGTGTTCTTAAAAGCACTCACTTGTTCCCCATCTTCTTGCATCTGTCCATCATCTCCGTTAGCAGAAGCTGAAGTGGAAACACAAACAGCAGTTTTGACCGAGCACGACTGAGACTACTAAAAATCTGAACATTCATATCAAAACGAAAGCTCTGTGTAAAATGTGACATGTGCATGCCTCTGGAGCTCTGTAGGCGATGCACTGCAGGATCCAGTTGATGGCGGGTGAATACAGCGTCAAGTACTCGGGCACCTCCACCCTCTGCAGGACCAGCTGGTTCTGGACGCTCTCCCCACTGATCTGCCGGAAGGTGCCGAGCAGGTCGAAGAAGTTGCGGTTCAGGCTGTCTTTAAGGTGGGGAGCGACTTCCATGCCCACCTAGAGGGAGAGACCACCGTTATGTCTGGACCCAGATCTCCTGTTACTTAAATGCAACTGGAACAATGTCAGGGAAGAAAAGCTTCAGAAACACGAGACAGGAGCTAAAGACAAACAAAAACACAGGATGAAAAGCATGAAGAGAGCACGTCTCACCCTGCAGAGGTAAGCTCTGGTGTACGCTGCCACCAGAGGGTCTCCGATCCCTCTGATCATGGCTGTCAACCGAGGTAGCGTCTCCTGAATACCGCTGTAGAGCATCAAAGCATTGTTTTCAAATAAACTAAAAATACTGTTCTGATTTCAAAGAGAAATGACACGAATGGAACATATTTTTGGAACAAGTAAAGGCAGAATATTTACGATTTGTTCAGGAAGCGGTTGCACTTGAGAATGGCAGCCTCAACGTATCTGTTCATAGAGGTCAAAGAGTCAAAGTTATACATGAGGTAAAGAGTCTTTGATGATCAGCGACGTCACAGAGACAAACCCTAAATATAATTTCAAAACCAGGTCTAGTTGAGCCCTGAAAAGAGTGAATCAAGTTTGTCCAAGACAGAGTTTTCTTAATGTGAAACTAACGCTGAGTGTTTCTATTGGGGGTCAATAAAAAAGGGATGAAAAAGGCAGAATCAGAATAGGTCTGACGTTAGTTTGATAAGCAGTGGAGCTCAGCTGATGGTGGCAAAGGATACAATCTGGGCAGAAGCTCCCTGATGGAGGCGATCTTGAAGAACCAGTTGAGGCACGTCTCCTTGGCTGTGTCATTCACATCATCGACTGTGAATGAATCTGAGGACGGAGGAAACAAAATGAAATAATCAAACATGAAATAATCTACAGTGCCACCTCAGAAGCTAGACAAAAAGTCTTAAACCTCGAGTGTATTGATAGGTTTAAAAGGAAATTCGACTGGATATAGGGAAGTAACAAACATCCCGTCTGTACCTGGTAGGGGTCTTGGGTCTGAACACATGGTCCAGATTCTATCGTACACCAGCCGACCTACAAACAAGTGAGACTACAGTCAGAAAACCTGCATTGTTCTCCACTGAGCTGAGAGGAAAAAGGTTTCTCTACGCACCGAAAGTGTCGAGGATATCAGTGATGAGAACAAACTTGCTGGGGTAGAACTGGATCACCGAGGTGTCAGATAGAAGCTTAGAGCACTGGAAAGCAGATCACAGATCAGTGAGTTTTTTCCTCATGATTTTGATGATTAAGTTTTTTTTTTTAGCTTCTGGATTACCTGGATGACGATCTTCAGGGCTTTGACCTTCTGGTCAGAGGCCCAGGCCTCCTTCAGGGACTGGTTCAGCTCCTCAATGCGGTTGGCGTAATCCTGCTGGGAGAGGTTCAGCAGCTCTCTCTGGGAGCCCTGCACACACAGAAGTCCAAAATAGATTCTTATTTTCTTATTGATTCACTCTGCGTCGCCACAATAAGGTTTACATCAATAAACCTGAAACCTGAACACAATAGATTTTCATCCGATGATGGAGGTACTTTTAATATGTATACAGACACAAATAATAAAGCATTTGGTGACAGTTTAATTCATTCACACTCACTCGCACTCATATAGTACAGACGCGCACAAACCTGCTCCTATGTGAACGTACCTCCTCCAGATCATCCAGTTCCTCCAGACGAGTACGAACTTTCTCTGAAACAGCTGATCCTGGACTTGGAGCTTTTCCTACAGCGAACAAAAATTCTGTAAGCTTTTGACCATATTAAAGGAGTATTGATCGATTTTTGCCATGTTAGGCAGCACAAGAGGCTGTATGCACAAAATTGATTATTAGTAGTATAAAGTAGTATTAGTATTATAAAGTTGATATAGCTAACATGTTAGCAAACTGTTATTCTGTTTCTGCACACCCAATGAATTCAAGTCCAATATTGAGTCTCCTTTTAGCACTATTTCGGCCTCCACGACCTCCTGAGGGAAATATCTTTACTTGCTAATCGTTCCACTATGTTCAGCGGCTAAGTCGCTGACTTTGTCTGTCTGCCGAACAGGTAGCGTGCAGTGGGTTTTTAGAGATTTTGTTGCTGCAAACAAAGCTCATGAGAGCTGTGAGAGTTAAATCAAAGCAAAGCTGTGGGCCAGAAAACCAAAACAATGAGCTGAAAGACGCTAAAAAGCTCCATAAAGCTGAGACGAACTGCAGAGTGGAGTAATAATCCTCTGTGGGTTCATCACTAAGACAGACACGTTTAACATTCACATAGCCATTTGATCCACTCTTTATATAAATGTATTGATTATAGCAGCTTTAGTTTTTTTCCTAATGGTACTGATATGGCCTCTAATGATCATACAACACCTTTGTTTACATGTTTATGCCATTAAGTGAATTATTAATGACATTATGGTGAAACTGATCTTACCTTTATCAGAACCCATGCAAAGATTCTGTGAAGAGAAAAGAAAATTTAAATCGTGTTTCTGTCTTACCAAACGTGGCTGTGCACACAAAGTCTGATTAAACTTCTTTAGTTTGTAGTAACAGAACATCTCGGTCCTCGCTGCTATGAAGGAGGATGACTCACAATTGAGAGCTTTTCAGTGGTGGTGAACCTGGCCAGGATCTCTCCTCGTTTGGACGACCAGGGTTCAAAGTCTGGTCCCACCGCCTCTTCCTCCTTTTCCCTCTTCTTCCTCCCCAAATCCTGGAAACACAACATCCTCTCCTTAACACCTTTGGGTATCATCTTCTCTTCAGGAACAGCATTTGTCTGCAGTGTGAACTCACCCCTGCGGAGGCGCTGTGTGACATGGCTGGAGCCTCGCTGGCTGAGGCCGCCGCGAACATGGAGAGGGGGTCGGTCCCGTCCAGCATGGAGCTGAGCGGGTCTGCAGGTGCGGAGGAGGAGGAGGAGGAAGACGAGGAGGTGCTGCCTTTGCGAGTACCACGGCGGGTCTTTGTGTCTGTCACCTGGGTGGAGAGGAGAGGTGTTTAAGGGGCATCACAGACAACTTTTAAACACAAGACACAGCTGACTTATGTTTGTGATGAGACTAAACAGTAGTTGATAACAGCAGAAGGTTTACCATGATGGGTTTGAGGGGATGATAGTCTCCAAACTCAACCAGAGCAGCCTCGGGACGACATCTCTGCAGCTCTGCGTCATAGTTGCGCCCGCGGGAACGCCTTGATACACAACAGACAGGAGACCAGACCAGGTTCAGCTGTTTCTACTGACATCCCTCCAGCTTACACTGACACTTGCAGTTATTAAAATTGATTCCAACTCTAAGAAGCATTATTTGCAGTGAGCACTGAGATTAAGTCTCATTAAACACAAAGATGAGGGAGCCAAAGACACCAAGCTGTCATCATGGGAGGCAGATGTCAGCTCATGACAGAGATATGAGTTATTATTACTCGGTATTACTAAGTATTGAAAGACTATCACAATTCTTTCAGTATCTCTATGCACTCTGGTGTCACACAGCATCAGGAAACTGGACAAATGCTTTGCAGACCCATCATATGTCTGTGCATTTACATTTAAACTACACGAATGTAACAGGACTACAAAAGCTGTGTAATAACTTATAACGCATCCCCATGGTCTTTGCTAGACTACAACCAAACCACAGCCAAAGAGGGCATTTGATTTAAGCTCATAGCCACAACAACATTTGGTAATGATGTGTTGAAATCCTGCAAACAAAGTTGACATCTCATTTGACGCGTTACATCATCATTGAGCCAGCAGTGCACACAGTTGCACTGTTGGTACATTCTCAAGACACACACAATATCTACAAATACATGATTTGATCGATTTATATTGATGATACGGAGAAAAACGCATCTTACCACTGCACCGCAGCCATTTTTCTACTATCATATGACACTTGAGTACTTCCTGGTTATGCCGAGTTTGGGGAAATCGCTGTTTTTAGTTTGTTTTAGTTGTTTAGTGATGTAATTATTGTGTCGTATTTATTGTTGACATCTTGAGAACAGAACAAGTGTGTTAGTTCACCCTTTGTAACAACGACAGCGTGAATTAAGGGACATTTTACTGAATTGCTACAGCTGAATACAACTCCATTTCCCAGGAGGCGTTGCGCTCATTCCGGCAAACTGCAGCCAAAGAGAACAATGAGAGGAAGAGGTCCCACTTTGAATACTTTTCGTTTTAAAGGAACTATCTGTTGTCCAGCGGGTTACATGGAGCAAATTAAACAAACTAGTGTACCCTTGGTGGGTCAGTAGTACCCACACTGCTAACTTTCACCTAAAGAAGACTTCTTTCGCTCCAGCTGCCGACCGGAAGACGTGTTTGTTTGCTGCATTTGAATGAAGCTCCTGGGCAATAGACGATCTTCGCCGCCCGTTGCTGTGGCTCCTCAGCAGTTAGAGGGAGACTCGAGCTAACAGTTTAGCATGAACATGACCTGACCGGAGTGCTGCAGGCTTGTCCGCCCAGTTCACCTGACCAGGTACACTGCGTTCATGTTAAATGTCGGTCCGAGTGTCGGTACCGTAACGTGTTTTACTTATAGAGACTCTTTACACGGGGAGGGGGGCGGGTTGAAGGAGGCTGGGGGCTGCTAGCAGCGAGCTAACAGTGAAGCATGACCTAAGATTTCATTTAACAGCTGACAGGATTATTTATTCAGTTATAAGACCGGTTAGTGTGATTTAATGTGTGTGTGTGTGTGTGAAGTATTTTAATGTTGGCATTTGTTAAATAGTTTCATCCCAGTCGTCTGTTTAATTAGACAGAGGTGACATCCTT
Source organism: Argyrosomus regius (assembly GCA_946959425.1). NCBI lineage: Eukaryota > Metazoa > Chordata > Actinopteri > Sciaenidae > Argyrosomus > Argyrosomus regius. Next base: position 16,801,621 of record OX336900.1, read on the forward strand.
CCTCTGTGTCCTTTGAAACCTATAAACTACATTACACAAGTAATGCAAGATATCTGTGTCTTAACACTTGTATGTGTGATATTTATACGATGTTATGGGTGTCATACAGTGTATAATCCGATCTATGTGTGGATTGTGTAATCTGAGGGGGAGTGTTCCTGTCAAATTGTGTCCAGATGGTGCAATATTAACTCACTGTGATGTGTCCTTTTAGACTGGGAAAATAGTTCAAATAGTCTATATAGTAAATAATAACACTTGTTTTTCTTTATCAATGAATCTGCACATTATTTTTCTCTATTCAACAATTAATAATTTAGTCTATTGCAGCAAATCTTCACACCGTAGAGGCTGGAGCTGGATGTTATGGATATGCTGACATTATTTAGCTGCGTTATACTGTATTACCTTTAAAATCCACAGTCTTATAAAGGGAACGCGGATTTCCTTAAACATCCCTGTTGAGTTCACTGAAATCAGTGCAAACCTGAACTGCAACCAGCCCAGGAGAACTGTTTTCACCTTTGTTTTACGCCCCATCTCAACCGTCTTATGTGCAGCACGCAGCGTGAACTCACATCCAGAGGAGTTACTTCATTAATAGATGTGATTGCAGATGTGGTCAGTGTCAAACTGTTCATATCTACTGCATAGATTGTCAAGGATAGTGACAGATATAAGCACCAGCGTGACTTCTATGTCAAAGAAAGGTATGTAAATCTAAGCTGACTTGTGTTTTGCATGATTTGACTATGTGGAGTTTACCTGCAGTCTTAGGCTTACAGATAAATATGCTTCTACCAGCCTCTGTTTGAGGTTTAAAGTCTGTCTAAAAGGTAGAACCAGCAGACGCGCCCTCATCCTCTTTGACTCAGAGCGAGTGAGACAGTAGGACGAAGTAAAGCTTATTACAGTGAGACACACACACACACACACACACACACACACACACACACACACACACACACACTCAGTGATGTTCCTCTCCTCTAAGACCAGACCAGATTTAGGGCAGCGGGTTGCCATAGAGACTGTGGTGCCCCGCTGTGTGCCGCTCTCTCATGTTCTTACTGCCTCTGCCAGGTACAGAATGCGGAAACGAATATTAAACGCCTTTTTAAAGGTCCGGTTTAGTCAGCCAGCAGCCTGTCTGTGCAGCGAGCGGAGGTGTTGCTGCATGTATTTTCACAGGGTGCTACATTTTTCATGTTTGATTTGATTTGGCCTGGTTGATCATGGATTAAAGTACAGATTGAAGGTGGAAGGTCTCAATTGTATGGAAGCCCAGTTGTGCCAGCAAAAGAAAACAGATATTAAATAACACAAATATACATAATCCTAATTATGTGACAAGTTGTAAATGATGAAACTGAGGTACAGCTGAATCAGACTCTGGTTTGTGTTTCCCCCTTGGTGTGATTGGTTTGGGCAGATGTGAACACAGTAGTTGTACTCTGGTGCTGAAACAGTCACAGTGAGGTACTTTAGAGGAAGTGGTCACAAACAAATTCAAGAGAGGGTTGGTTTGTTGTAAGAAAATATTCGGACCTCGATCAAGGAGTATCCTGCAGGTTGCAAGAGCTAAAAGCTCCTGGATGCAGGTGCGCTTTGCATTCTGGGATGTAAATGAGTGAGTGACTGTGTTTATATTCTTGGTCCCGCCAAGAATTGGTTAGATGTGTCCCCAGACACATCTAACCAGTGAGATTAGTGAATGTTCTCACGTGGCTCGCAGTGATGCATTTTGGTTTGCTTGAGTTTTTTTTCAGCGTGAAAAGAAACCAAACCAAAGAGAAAGGCAACGACTTTATGAACTCATCCACTGATCTGGAGGAGAGTAATTAAACTATAGATTAAAAAAAAAAACCTCATCAACATTTTCAATAACTTTGATGTACCAGGTCATGAATTAAACTTTTGATTTGACAGAAAATCTGCCTGAATCATACAGAGCTGACCTGATGTGAAACTGACAACAATTATGGTAACTGATTATTTGTTTGAGTCACTTTTAAAGAAAATCTAACAAAAATGAACTGCTCGCAGCTTTTCAAGTGAGGATTTGATGCTTTTCTTTGTTTTCTATGAGAACAAACTGAATACGTTTGGGTGTGTTGGCCTGTCAGGCAAAACAAGCATTTGAAAGTGTCAGCCTGCCTTCTGTGATAATTACACGGTTCATTTTTTTAATGTTTTCCAATATTTTATTGAGAAAATGATAAATTGAGAATATATAAATACAGGATTAATCACTAATATTTAAGTAATCATGAGTTACAGCTCTAGTCTCACAATGAAAACATTATCAAATTATCTTTTTCTACTATACCATGCATAGAGATGCAATGACTAGAGAATTAATCCATTAGTAAATCAGAGAAAAATTATTTTTAAGCAAGAAAGTCAAACATTATCGGTCATTAGCTTCTTAAGTGTCAGGATTACATGATAGTAATATGAATATCTTTGAGTTTAGGACTGGTGTTTGAATAAAAGAAGGAATCTGAAGAGTCACATTGGGAATTTTTCACAATTTTCTGACATTTTATAGAAAAAAGGAATTAATTAATCAAGAAAATAATGTGCAGATTCATCGATTATGAAAATAGACGTTGATGCCATGACTCTCCTAACATTTTATCCTTCCATACACTTGTGTAGAGTAATTACACTAATGTTATCGAATTAATGCGGCCATGATTTATTGATGTTGCATCTATCAGTGTCATCACGTGTGACCTTGACAGATGGGACGCGGGCGTGTTCGCATTGTTCGATCACTTAGTCCACTTACAGCCCCACTTTACAGGTTTAGTGTTTGTGTTTGTCAGTTTGTCATTCAGCGGTCATGCAGTGGTCACCGTGGACAGTCAGGTAGCAGCTGATGGCAGAGAAAAGGAACAGACTGTTTCCTGTCTGCTGAAGGTCCTGGATCTCTCATTATTAATGCCACGCTATTTCAGAGAACCTGAACAAGCCTTATCTGTGAAACCAATACTCACTATCATGAAATGATGCCCTGGATCAGGTAGCCACTTTATTTCCTCCCAACGACATTCATCCCTTTGCATTTCCCTATTATAGGGTTACCACTCTGCATCTCCTCTGTGAGTTTCTGAGCTGTGTTTGGCCTCATCTGAATTTGCTGTGAATTATTTACAGGAGGAGTTTATTTGTAGGACGTGGCTCATTACCTGATAGCTCCTGTTGTTTTGTTTTGATGGACACATGTCACACGGAGGGTGATGTCATCGACCTCGAGTGGCTATCTAGGAAAGGGAGCACTTTCTATGTGTGGAAGTCTCTCCTGCCGCCTCTGCTCGTGTATCCTCGCTCACAAGTCAGACTTCTCCTGAGGGTCGCAGAGATGTCGATGGAAACCTCAGCGGCCATCAAGCTGCGCTACGAGGAGCTGCTGTTCTACGCCGCCTGCGTTTGTAACTGTTGGGGTCTTTGTCTGTGTGTTTGCGTGTGTCTTGAAGGCAGAGCGTGTAGGAGAGGGGGTGGCGGTGGCATGCGTATGGGCAGCAGCTGGAGGTGGCAGCTCTCCCGGGCCATGAGACTAGCGCTTCGCTGGTGCCGGCTGTGCCGCCCGCAGAGAGGTGGTGGCCGTGGCGGGGGGAGCAAGCTGTGGATCAGCGGCAAGTTTTTGGAGCTGTGGAGCTACAGCAAGCTGCTGCTCAAGTCACTGTACTTCAACAGCCTCAGCAACTCGGACACCCTGCTGGACTGCGCGTTTGAACCCGTCTACTGGATTGTGGACAATGTGACCCGCTGGTTTGGAGTGGTGAGTTATTATTCTGGATGCTTCTCTCTACACCTCCAAACTACACTCCTCACCCTCTCTTGTCTTCTCTCTCTCTGTCAGGTGTTTGTCTCTCTGGTCGTACTACTCACAACTTCAGTTGTGGTCATCGTCTACCTGTTCGTCTTACCCACGATCCTCAGCACTTACCCTGTGTACTGGATCGTTTGGCACCTCTGCTGCGGCCACTGGCTTCTCGTCATGGTGGTTTTCCATTACTACAAGGCCACCACCACCTCCCCAGGACACCCACCCAAGGTACCAAACTCCATCTGCTGACATGGTGTAGCAAGAAAGAAGTCTAAAACTTCTTTAGCTTACCACAAGTTAAAGAGTATCCTCAAAGGCGTCGTGCTAAGATTTGGTACTATTGTGGTATTGATATTTTATGGATTAAATGTATCTATACACTTCTTCCAATAGGCCACGACTGCATCCTCTTCAATTTTGTTTATTTTGTTTGTTTTAGGACAAAATTCATATTCCTTCAGTGTCCATCTGTAAGAAATGCATCACTCCAAAACCGCCCAGGACGCACCACTGTAGCATCTGCAACACGTGAGATAATCAAACGATGATTCTCATGTACAAAAAAAAAAACAAAGTTTGTCTGTTGACTCCTTCATCGTGTCTCTGTTACATTACAGGTGTGTCTTGAAGATGGATCACCACTGTCGTATCCTTTTTAACAAACCAATCAATGACTGTTCACTTCTTAAATGTGTTGTGTTTTAAATTTCCCACTTTTGTACGCGTTGACCTGAACATGTTTCCAGCCTGGTTGAACAACTGCGTGGGTCATTTCAACCACCGCTACTTCTTCTCCTTCTGCATCTACATGACCCTGGGCTGCATCTACTGCAGCATCAGCAGCAGGGACTTGTTTCTAGACGCCTACGGTGCTATAGAGGTAAGGTCAGATCAACTGTCACGCTGCACCGTCACACCTATGAGCAATGAATGAGTTCCACTTTGACTGGCAGTATCTCAGGGTGGAGTTTTTATTTAACCTGTATGACGGGGCAGTCCAAACCAAGGACTCCAGTTAGCATGAGCTTATGGCCGAGACCACCCTTTTGCAGTAGAAGTCTTTTAAAAACACGCTGACGATACTATGGCAAATGTTAAAAAACAAAAAAACAACTTCTGGATATGTTTCCTTACTTCTTTTAATGTAATAATAATTATATTTGTATTAAAAATCTTTAATTATTCCATTAGATTCAAAATTTTTTTAAAAAAAAATTTTTTAACAAAAAAAAAAAAAAAAAAATGCATCTATCGTTGTATTTATTTCTGCTGTGTAGTTGGACATTTTATATATGGGGGCTTATGGAGACTGACTCATTTTGGAGCCAGCCTCAAGAGGCTGTTTGAGGAACTGCAGTTTTTGGCAGGCAATTAGAAAGATGAGCATGGCAAATAAGATTTCAATATGCTATATAGCGTTATAAATGATATAATTATGCACACACTAGTGCCCCCACAAACACTGTTTTAGGCTACCACCACCACATAAACCCCATGAGTTTGATGTAACTAGATTTATTTACTCTTTCCGTGACGCCCGTCCACGTGTTGATGATGGTACGAGTACACGCTGTCCAGGTTAAATGTGGAGCTGTGACGAAATGTTTTGCACAGCGTCACCTGTGAGACGTTAGTAAGAATTAAGAAGTCGAAGCTCAGATGGCATATGACAGGCGAAACAGGAGCCATGAAAAGGATCCCATATTTATTTGACCCAGGATGATCTTATCTCAAAGGTGCTTGTGCACCAGCTGGTAAACAAACAACTCTTAGGCTTGGAATACCAATTAGTTTGAGAGTTTGGAAGTCTCCTGCACTCAAAGATCACTTAATCAGGAACAGGATCCAGCAGGTTGGACTCGTAACCTACCTGTGTTGTAAGAGGACTTTTGGTGGCGCTGAACCAAAACAACCACAGATCAGATGTGAAAGTAAAATTCATACATCTGACACCAGTGTGTATTCTGTCCCCTTCAGAGATACTATCAGACCCCTTCTCCAACCGAAGACTTAAGCGAGACCACCGCTCACAAGAGTATCATCTTCCTCTGGGTGCTGACCAGGTAACGAACGCCACACCACGTATATTGATTCCCCGTGTTTAAGCATCAGATAAAGGTTGATAACATGCAGACAGGTCAAGTTGTAATTTGTCCCCCTGCAGCTCAGTGGCAGTAGCTCTTGGAGGACTCACCCTGTGGCACGTCATACTCATCAGCAGAGGAGAGACCAGCGTGGAGCGGCACATCAACCGCAAAGAGACCAGAAGACTAAGAGAGAAGGGAAAGGTGCTCGTGTACAAAACATTGGACCGCTGTGGGGAGAGTCAGAAAGCTTGAAAAACGTTGTTAATGCTGCAGATGTTTAGTATAAAATGCAACTTTTCTTCTGTCCTCATGCAGGCGTTCAGAAATCCATATCATCATGGTAGAATTAACAATTGGAAGTTACTGTTTGGTGTGCAAAAAAGGAGGTGAGTTCAGTCGCCCCTTTGACTGCATGTAAAAATGTTTGTGAACACCAACTGTGACGACTCTGGTGAAAGCAAGTGCAGTTTGACTCTACATCAAACAATCTTCATTGATATTACTGGAAACTGTGGTGACACATCGGGTTTCTTGTGACCTTGTTTCACCAGTTGAATGGTTTTAATAAGAAGCAGTAGCACATTGTTAACATAAACAGTGAGTAGGCGGTTAGGAATGCTCTGTTTCCTTTCTATTTTATTCAGGCAGAAATGGCGGACTCCAGAGTGCAGAGTAGTAAAGTGTAGAGTTATGTACATATGAACAGGATATATAAATATAGTGCAGGAATAGATTTGAATATGCTATAGGATATATACAGTAAATTAATGTTATAGAATATATACAGTATATGAACATGTACAGTATAAGCAGCATACTGGGATAGTTACACGATTTAAATACACTGTAAAGAGAGTTAAAGACTGAGGAGGCTGTTATGAACGAGATAAAACTACATTGGATTGGCTCCAGCATTGTTTCAGGGTGGCTGGGGCTCAGGAGCTAGAGCGGGTCGTCCACCAATCAGATGATCGGTGGTTCAATCCCTGGCTCCTCCAGTCTGAATAGTTCTTGGGCAAGCTCCTAAAAACTGATGAGCAGTTGGCACAGACTAATGCCATCAGTGTATGAATGTGTGTGAATGAGTGGTGGGAAGACTAGAGGTGCTATATAAGTACATTTACTATTTAGTATGTTTCCTGTAAACTCCTGGTGCATGTGTAATTTGAATCTAGGCAAAAATTAAACTATAAAGAGGCATAGTTACACAGTGTAAGCACACACACACACACACATGGCAGGAAACATGGCAGGAAGCAACTTTAAAGTTACAACCCAGAAGAGATATATATATATATATATATATATATATATATATATATATATATATATATATATATATATATATATATATATATATATATAGATATATATATATATAGATATATATATATATATATATAGATCTATATCTATATATATATATATATAGATCTATATCTATATATATATATATATATAGATCTATATCTATATATATATATATATAGATATATATATATATATATATCTATAGATATAGATATATATCTATATATATAGATATATATCTATATATATATATATATATATAGATATATATCTATATATATATATATATAGATATAGATCTATATATATATAGATATAGATATAGATCTATATATATATAGATATAGATATAGATCTATATATATATAGATATAGATATAGATCTATATCTATATAGATATAGATATAGATCTATATCTATATAGATATAGATATAGATCTATATATATATATATATAGATATAGATCTATATATATAGATATATAGATATAGATCTATATATATAGATATATATCTATATATATCTATATCTTCTGGGTTGTAATATATCTTCTGGGTTGTAACTTTAAAGTTGCTTCCTGCCATGTTTCTCCTCATTTCAGCCTGTTTGCACATTATCACAGGTTTTCCATTGAGACACGGACCAAACAGAACATTATTGTACTGGTGGATACTCCGACAAACTGAATTATCAAACAGGATTAAGGCAAAAATAGATAAATTGTGATGTTGATTTGTAAGCAGTTGGATCATCTTTATTGATGCAGAGAACCACAGCAGTCATATTTGAGTTTTTTTTTCATGTGAAACACAAATTAACCAACCCCTGACTCCTGAACAAGACTACATGTAGGATATTTTGTTCCTCTGTTCTCAGTCACTGGTTCACGCGGGTCCTCTTGCCGTCCAGCCACCTTCCTGATGAAGACGGCATCATGTGGGACTGCAACTTCAACAGAACTGACCCGATGGCCATCTGATCTTCAGCTTTCAACCAAAAAAAAAACGAAACAAAACTTGTACAACTTCTAACCTGCATTTTACACCACAAGCAACTTGCCTCGTGTCGTGACCAGCTAAGAGGAGGAGGACCTCCCACTTCATCTGCTACGATCATCCGTCAAGGAAAAAGAAGCTTTATAGCTGCACAAATCAAAGAGATTTTTTCTGTACTGCTAGAAGTGGGAACCCCATGGATATAACCACTAGTGATTCATCACCTTATACAGTAGGTCTAACTGTAGACCTTGCCACCAGCCGTCTTCACGCTGCGACTGCAGCTCTGTAGACTAATTTGATTTCGAAACGGTGCTGCTGGCCAGCATTGCTGTCAAGACCAAACCTTTCTTCTTTCTCTCATGAGACTCAACAAAGACTTTTTGTGCATTTCTTGGACTGAAAATCTTGCACCAACCCTGCAGCCTCTTTTTTAAAAGCGTGTAAGACTGAAGGACAGACAGGGTGTAAGTTAGTATGCAGTTACAGCATCTTAAAGGTGCTATGTGTTGCATTTTCAAACATCAGTGCAGCACATTTGATCTTTTTCCAGCTGTGTTAATGCGTTCAAATTAAGACTACATTTCCCAGATACTCTGCACGCTGGGGTCTTCTGTCTTTACCTAAAAAGGTAAATTTGTTTCACTGGATTTCAAACAGACTTCTCAGAGGTCTCATTTGTTTACACTGTTTCAACGTGCCAGCATTAATGTGCTCGTGGAAAATGCAAAACATATCATCATTAATAACTGTGACTCAGCGTTTAGTCAGAGATCTGAGCCTAAACCACATCATCTTCGTTAAGAGGCCTTTTAGTTTGGTTTGTTCACGATTGTGTCTCGAGCTGAGGGCAAATCCAAGTGTTTCTTAACGTGGGGGAGGCAAGTCGTGCGATGAAAACATATTTTCAATATTTATTTTTGTTTTTTTTAATTGTCCTATGATTTTTCAAATGTGTTTTAAGGGTTACTACTCTGCATGTTTACACCTGCAGTATTTTGAGTTTGTGAGAATCACTGTTGATGTTCTCGTGCCGAAGACGAGCACAAAAAAAACAAGTTTGATTGACTTCAATTGCACAGCTCTCATTTTTTAATCACCTTTAACACTGATAAATATTTGTGTGCCTTGTTTGGTTGTTAAGCCTTTTTAAAAAGATGAATCAGGCACTGTGAAATGTAATTCCACATTTTTAATTCCCACCCCGACATGTTCATTCTCGATAACTTAATGATGGATGAGTTGGATCTGTAGTTGCCATAGAAACATGATGTACAGCTGTGATCTCATTTGTAACCAACGGGAGCCGTGCTCCACTCTGAATGATTTTATTAAAAAGACAATACCGGTTTGATATTTGAAGTTGTTCCAGTTTCATGTGGTGATTTTTAACATATTAAAAAATGACATCAAACACTTTTTGTATAATTACAAAGAAAAGTTTTAATGACATGTTAAGTTAGACATTTTAAATATTGTCTATTTCCTTGGCATAAGTTGATGTGAGGTCCAAAATCAGCCAACCTTACTGAAATGACTTGGTGACTATGATATAGCATCAGTACTTGTGTATGTTCTCATAACTTACCATCTTAATTCAATGTACATGAACCTCGACATATTTAATGTAAAATGAATCTTCAGTGTCAGTGGAGGTGTGATACTTGGAGAAGTGCTTGATTCGTGTCAATTTTGGCACGTCCACATTCGCTCAGCTACACATTCATCCAGACGTGATGATTAAAGGCTGTCAGTGCTGCTCCCGTTCGGCTGCAAGTCCTCGTCTTTATATGCAGGGAAGTGATGAGATGTTTACAGCAGCCCAAATTCTCAAAATGGTCATCAAGTATTTTTTTTTTTTTTTTAAATAAAAAGAAAACACGGCCTCACAGTTCAGGAGCTGACTCATCATTTCTAGCCTTCACTGCAGTGACTTTATGTGCTGCCTTCTCTCTTCGTATTGGCGTTGACATTTTGTAGAACATTATCTTTAAACTTTCTTCATATATCTGAACAGGTTTCATTAGACTTTCAAAAATCACTTTTAGCTACAGGCAGAAAACCAGCTGATAATACTTCCTCATTTATTAAGTTCCCATACTAAACATTCAAAAATACTGTCCTTCTTCTCATTATGAATATATAATGATTTCAAGCTGCTGGTCTGACTGAATAAAGATAAAACTTTAGCCTCTTATGACTTGATTTAACTTGACTTAAAATAAGTTTGACCAAAATGCCTCCATGCAATCTCCAATACGTAGAGAGGAAGACAACAACATACATGAGGCGTGTTACGTATTAAACTAACAAATGATTATTTTCATTCTTTTAACTTAAACAATGCTCTGCAGTCAGTCCATACACTCTTATTTGTGCGTTCACGAAGTTACAGACAGTTACAACATTTCAGTAAAGGGGAGGGGGGGGACAAGATGGAGGATTGTGGTGGAAAACGTGATGGTAGGGAGGACAGAGGGAGGACAGAGGGAGGGTGCAGTGGAGAGTTTAACCGAGGAGGAGAGGCTGTTGTGTTGGCTGCACAGCTCTGATCCTTGGTACCTGGTCCTGGAGTTTGACTTTCTCACATCTGTATTTGTCCAGATGAAGAAGTGGTTGTGTCTGAGGAGCAAAATCACCTCCCTCCAGGACTTCCTAGCAGGAACCTATGGAGGTATTGGAAGTGTTTAAGTCACTGACATTAGTGAGTGAGCAGGACAGTTTGAATCAAAGAAGTAAACCGTAAACTCGATCATGATAAATGTGATTTTTTGTGATTTCAAATGCATTTAATTTGATTTTAAACGTCCTCCTGTATGTCTGATTCTTACCACTCTGCTCTTGCCTGAACCGCCTCGCTCCTCACCAGCCTCTTCTTGTCGTCCAGAGGTCGAGCCAGAGCTCGCAGCACTCGCGCCCGAAACGGCAACACCTGAAACATTAACAAATGTTAAAGAACCTTTTTCTTTTTCAGTATCACAGCCATAGATGAATGTAATACATGATGACAGGAATGTCATATGGCACGAGTCATTAAAAGGTAATTTCACACACAGGCTGTGAAATGTGGCTTCAATCCTCCACAATCCTGGACAAGCCGTGTCCATAAAAACAGACTCAGCCATGATTTAATAATAATAATGGGTGAGGAAGCACACCATTTTCTACTGCAGCCACATTTCATAATATTCCTGAGAAGAAATCAGAACTTTAAACTGCGAGCTTAGGCTCTTTTTCATTCCAGATGCTAAATAAATCATCATTGAAGAATACACTTTTTCACTCAACGCAGGGCAGCGGCTGCTCCGATGCTCTCAATGATGTCAGCTACTGAAACAGACAGTGGTACAACCTCCTCTACTGCCTCTGCAGTGCCCTGGAATTTTATAACTCAACTATGAGCAGGAAACTGTGTCGTTTTAACACAAGACTCATGTGGGCTGACATAGGTGTTTAGTTTGTTACTGAAGTGAAAAAAAGACAGCACATTGAACAGTCAAATCTGATTCTGACTCGGGGACAGCTCTAAATTTGGTCAAGAAGAAACTAAATCTGAGATTTTGATGAATTATTTAACGACGTGATGATAGTTCAGACAGTGTTGAGTCTTACCTCATGCACGGGGAAGTGGGAAACAGCATTGATGCAGCACAATGAGGCGATCCTTACATTCTGCAGGAAACAAAATATTGGTTAGCGCTCCAGCTAATTAGCATGTGCATGCTCTATAATGAAGAGCTTCATCTGAATAAGACACAGTATGATCCAACTGATACGCAGTACGACACCTTTGAACAGGACGAATGAGCTTTTCTTTTAGCTTTCTTGTGTTTTTTACATTTATAAAGTTTGAATGTAAAATTTCAGGGTGCACGTGTATTTGATTTATACAGTAATAAGTAAGTGATACAACAAGAATATTCTTTTTTATTTATTCTATCACTAACCATTGCAGGACTAGAGGTGAGGGCTAGCAGCCTGCTGACCAAAGCTTCTAGCTGCAGTATGAGCGCTGATGGTGGGTCGATGAGGACGGGCTGCAGACAGGACAGGGTGGACAGCTGGACGCCTTGGTCAGGACACGACAAGGCCTCCAGCAGCAGAGACAGGAGCTGGACGGGGACAAAAAACACCTCACATTAATGCTGATGATTTTCCAAGTATTTAAATGAAGAAGCAGGCAGCCACTGGTGACTGTAGTCTGATTTGAAAATTTACTCACCGCTGGTAGTTCAGTGACTTGAACCTGCTTTGGCAGTTTGTTGACGATGTTAGACAGAGCCTTCAGGTAGTTGGGCTTCTTCTCTGTAGGAGAGACAGACAAGAAATAAAGTTTTTGAAATGATACACACGGTGGCTTCAACTGAATTCGGTTTGTTTGAAATAATCAATCTACCTTGCGGCGCAGCGTTGAAGCCCTGGACCAACTTGGCCGAATTCTCGCTGAAGAATCTCTGGCGGTACATGATGCGAATGTCGGCGTGGCAGCTGCGGTTCAGGACGTCGACGGAGTCGCTCATGAGCAGCGAGAAGCCGTCTGCCGCCATCGGACCCAGGTCAGCATCATCGAGCAGAGAGAAGAGCTTCAGCAACACACAGATTAGAAAATGATCTACAAAAGTCCAGTTTATCACATCACATGACGTGTGTGTGTGTGTGTGTGAGTGTGTGTTACCTTGTCAATCAGTGCTGTAGACAGAGGGTGGTATCGGTGAAGCAGAGCCTTGGCAACCTGCAACCAACAGCAACTTTACTGCACTTGCTGCTTCTTAAATTAACATATACATCTGTTGATTTTCCAATTATCTTAATTGTCTGACGGTGAAATTGTTGAAAACTCTTACCCAGATCATGAGGGTGAAAGCCTGAGTGCGTACAGGTGAAGACGCAGAGTCCAGCTCACTACAAACTCTCTTCATCGTGTTCTGAATGAGGCCGTCAAGAGAATCACCTGAAGAAGAAACCAAACCGTCAGAGCTGCTGCGGGGTGACACGGTGAGGATTAAAACTCCGGAGGAGAATTTAAAGACGCAAACCGACCCTGCGCTTTCTTATTAACCAGGCCGGCGAAGCACTTTGCCGCCGAGGTGTACGACAGTGGGTCGCTGCAGGTGCAGCTCATCTCCTCCAGCTGTGACAGCAGGTGATCCATCTGAGGCACCTCCACCTACGTGAGGACACACAGCGCTCAGCGTACATCCTCAGTGACAGAAATGTTTTAAGTGCTGGAGTGGAGACTCACGCTGCGAGGTAACGAGCACACACATCCCATGAGCAGACAAACCATCTGGGACTGGCTCCACGATTCCCCCTGCTGCTTATGGAGGGACATTACATGCCTCAGTAACCACTTTAAAAGTAACCGTGACGTTAGAAAGTGCCGCAAATTCAAAGATAATCAACCACTAAATTAGGGCTAGAAAATATAAATCATACTAGGTACATAGTCTCATAGTAATCACTCATCAGACCTTCTACATACAAACCTTGAGCAGCTGGATGTGTGAGGGGAAAGAGTTGTCAGGTAAAAAGGAAACGTCACCATCCAGGAAGAGAGACACAGCCCTCGACGCCGTCTGTCCTGCCAACCTGAAGACATGAAACACCCCGAAAGGAAACCACACAAACCGCATGAAGAATGTAGACAGTAACAACAAATCAGAGAGACTGACTAAAGACAGAAACTAGCAGCACATTTAGGTGTTTTTAGAAAAAAAACTTGAGAGCTAATTTAAAGGTTTAAAGAAACTGAGCAAGTAAGAGCAACTCGTTCACGACTGTTTCTAGTTTGAGAGCAGCTGTAAGACACAAAGGAAACAGGACACGTGGCGAGGAAGTTTACGATCTGATGTTTAGAAAAGCAACAGCAACTTATCGTCTAGATCAGTTCAGATCTATGCAAACATACAGATCTCATTATCATGGTACTGTGGTTTTCAGAACAAATATTTACTGTCTATGTGCTCACAAAAAAAAGAAAAGAAATAAAAACAAAGAGATGAATGAGAGATGTTGTACTGACGTGGGCTGTAGCCTGGAGCAGGAAGTGCTGATGACAGGGACAATGGCGGACAGGACCACCTCCTCCAGAAGAGGACTACGTCTATCAGATGGCTGGCCTGCAAACGTGAACATGAATTTCAGCTAAAATAATGACCGTTTTCAACTTCCACATTTACAGACATGTTAGAAAAATGTAAACTAGTTAGTTACTATCAGTTAGGAAGAAACAAGGAGGTGTTAAACGAACACCAGGAAGATCAAAAAGTAAGGATAGAGGTGAGACTGGAGTGTAGGGTTTGGGTGAAAGATGAGGGGAAGAGATCATCATTATGTGAGCTGAAAGAGCTGCTCACCCTGCAGCGCTGCCTGCAGAGCCAGAGACAGCAGTCGCGGGATGATGACTTCGTGGAAGCATCGACCCGTCTCCTCGGTGTCCTGAACCTGCTCTGCTATTCTCTGGAGGCTGCGACACGCCAACACCACCTCCTCCACTGAGAAATCGACGCTACCTGAAACAACAAAACACCTAAAACTTTTTATTTTGCTTCTTTTTTTATGTCTTTAACAACAACAAATAACTGATTTGTGTCATTTGACACAATCGTGCTACAGATGACCATCAGCTTTTTGTATTTGGAGATAAATTGATGTAGATCATCTGGATCAGAGTTCTTATTTGGTCCATATGGCTTAAAAAGTGTCCAAACATGGAGTGTGTGACTGCCTCAAGGCATCTAATGAGAGTTGTAGTTTGTAGATTGATCTGACTGTCGACTTTGTCCATCTGTCCAGACAAGATTACCTGTGTGTGCTGAGCTGAGGACCTCTAAGAGGACGGGCGTGCTCTCCTGGACAACACTGGATTGGGTGGACATCGCAGCCAGAGCAGACAGACACCGCTGGCGCACTGCATGATGGGACTGCTGCTCTGAGGCTTCGTTGTTGTCGTCTTGATTCATGGGCTCTGAACAGAGGAGAGGAGAGAAGTGTAATGTTAGACTGTAAGGTGAAGAAAAACATTAACAGAAGGGTCCAAAAAAGACTTTTTATGAGCATTGTTTAATACAAATATAAAATCTACATGTTTCACTTACCAGAAAACATCTCATTCTTTAGTCTCGGGATCAGTTTAGTGATAAAGGCTGCTGGATGCAACACTGCTAAGGCTCCGATACACTCCACAACAGCAAGGCTGGAGGCAGAAACAGAGATATATGATTAAAAATCAATTGTTCTTTATTTAATTTGGCCGTTAAGTAGTATGAGTATGTGATATAAGCGTATTAGTGTAAAGTTAAAAGGCAATATAGTAGCAATACAGGAAGGAAGCCAGAGGAGAGGAGAGACAGATAAAGTATGTTCAACGTGAGCTGACCTGACTCTGTCGTCGTCCTCCGTCAGCAACATTTTGGTCAGGTGATCTACAGCCAGCTCAATGTCAGAGTCGAGCAGCAGACCTGAGAGACGCGGCACATTTGACATATTTGTAGGAGAGCTGAATTTAAATCTGACTCTGCTGTCAGCGGTGAGCGGAAGAGTTCATCTCACCTGTCTGCTGTGCAAGTGAGGTGAGCACAGAGGTGGCTGTGATCTGCAGACTGTCATTAGTCTCTGTCAGAGCTGAAAACACTATGCTGCACAGAGACGGACGGAAGGCGAGAAACACGCTCTCTTCTAATGTGGAGATGCAGACAAAGAAAGACGAGTTAAAATTTGGAGTTAGTGTACAAACGACACCTAAACATGGGTGGAAAACACAGCAAGTGTTTCATTCTACTCTTTGTACAGGATGTTGCAGCTCAACATCACACTCAACAGTCTCTCTGTACGTGAAACAGATGAGCTATAAAACCCCATGAGTCTCAGATATCCAGATTTTATGATAGTCCACAATACAGCACAGCAGTCATTCATTAACACTGTTCTTAATCTTTCTAGATTTTATTATTTAAGAAAATAATTGCATCAAAAAAGGACGCACAGATTTAAATCTGACACAATTTATAGAATTTGAAGACTGGTGTCATTACTCGAAACACGAGCAATCTGCAGTGAATATGATGTAACGATAAGCAGCACTCGCCGTTCTCTGTAGACGGAGAGGCTTTTACTGACTGGATGAATCGCTGCACCACCTCCAGTAGAGTTCGTCTCTGGGCGCACTGCACGGAGAGAACAAAGTCACACGCGATATCAACCTTCTGAGTGATGATTAGCCTCCAAACTTAGCTCATATTCAGCTAAACAGACGTCTTATTTACGTGCGCCCTGTTGTTGTACTGCTCGACGAGAGACGGCATGACGGCGGCTGTTACGAGGTGGCTCGCCCTGCTGGAGGCGCTGCAGGCCGCCTGTAGCAGCTTGGCGCTGGGCCACACGAGCTTCAGGTCCGGCTCACTCAGGTGATGTTTGCAGTCTGGAATGACAAACATAACAAGACCAGTGGACACGTTTTTACAGTGTTATACAGAGTTTTTGTGTCTCAGATTCTGTTTCACCGGCTTTTTCTACCCTGAAATGATTCACACAGGAATTCCTGAAAAAGTCTTTTTGGGAGGTAAACGATCAAATTCTTCATGAAGCATCACATATCAGCCAGTCTAACATATTCACACTGGTATGGACAGCATTAGTCACAACTCAGTGTCTATATCATAATTATAGGCAGGAATGCCATCTCATGAATTACAGATTCTAAATGAGGACCTAAATATAAAACGCTAATTGCACTGAAACTAAACATCATCTGTAGGGAAACATTACATCTGTTGACACGACATGTTAACTGTACCAGCAGCAGTTGGTTAAATTAAAGAACTGAACAGTCACTGTGGTGTAATTTCCTGCACATCTACACTACACTGCACCCTCCCTTTACCACAGCTCTGACATATTTAGTCCAACAATTCTTACATCTACACACCCTCTCACCCTCTCTCTTTACTGTCACTCTGCAGGGGACGTTTAGATATTTAGACTTTTGTTGTTTTTATGTCATGCAGCATCTTTCATTGTATTTGATTCTTTTTTTTTTTTCCCCAGACATGCATGCTTCCAAATAAAATGTGCATTTATTTCTGATTTCGCAACATTTCACCTTTGAGAACGAGGTCCAGGAAAGTGCAGAGGGAGTCTTCAGAGTCAGAGTTGAGGACTGAGCGAGACAGACAGGAAGTGAGCGCGGTGAGAGCAGCGAGGCCGGCAGACTCGATCTTCTCGCTGGATGTCTGAAACACCTGCGGTGAAAAGAGCGGAACGTGTTTTATGAGTTTGTTGTTCAGTGTCACTGAGAGGCAGTTAGCATTAATATTAACAGTGTTGACTTTGGTGGAGCGGGAAAGGAAAAGTTTATTTTGACATTTTTCTGTAACTGATTTTTACAATTTCAAATGTTTTCAGTGTTTGGAGCATGAGGAATTTATCTCTTCTCTTGTTAAGAACACAAGAGAGAGATGAAGATCAGCATCGGTCCAGACTTCACTTTGTTTTTCTTGGCTTTGCAAGCAGAATAATTTGTTCCTTTCTTCCCATAAAGCATGGAGCTTTGGGTCAATTTCTTGAGATGCTTTCTATTCGTTCTATTTTTAGAAGATTGTGACACATTTCCATAAGTCTTATCATTATATGTCTTTAATTTGGACTTGAAATGACAGTGACAAGCAACTGGACAAACAACACAAATAAAAGTAAACACTGCAGAGTTGGTTGGGTGAACACAGCCTTGAAGATACTTCCTGTTTTTAAAGGGTGAAGTGCATGAAAAACATAAAAACTAAATAATTAGGATTCCATCTCCACAAAAAACACAATGACAGATGTTAAAACATTTCCTGACAAAGCTTTTAGACAACACATACACACATCAAAGTCACAAGCAGTGCTTCAGTTCCCGTATGAATGCGCCTCAGACAAACCTCTCTGCGCAGCGACGCCCACAGTCCCTCGAGGAACTCTGCCAAGTCCTTATGTTCGTATTGTGACACGCAAGCAGTCTGAAAAATATCAAACGTGGTGAGATAAGAAAGCAGGTACAGCTTTTCCAGCAACACCCTGCATCACCTTCATTAATTATACATAACCCCCCACCCTGCCTGCTCTAGTACTAAAGAGTGACGTTTTAAGGAAATTCTTGCAGACTTCTTGCAGCCGAGAATGTGAGCAGACAAATTCACAGTTAAATGTTTACATAACTAACTCAACACACTCATACATGCCTCTGGCAGGCACATTTTTAAAAAACAGTGCCTCACCAGAGTCTGCAGCGAGTCCAGCTTCGCGCTCTGAACGTCTGAGTCCAGCTTTTCGATGATGAGAGGTAACAGAAACTGCAGCAGAACGTAAACTCTCGTTAGGTCCTCGTGGAAAAAATATCTCATTCTTCTCAGGTCACAACATCTCAGTCAAAGGTTGTTAGGCCTACCTCAGCAAACAGTGGCGTCCCAGTGAGGACGTCCCTCAGCATCTGGATGAGCTCCTCTTTGGTGATGCCATGGGGGTCATTGGGAGGCTGGAGAGGGCGAGTGAGAGAGAGGAAGGATGAGGCATGAGGAGATCAGACAGAAATCATAAATGCACATGCACGTGTTATGTTTATAATTATAACACTGTTTTGTGATATACTAGGTCCAATATAGTCTTCTGTATGTTAACAATACTGTAAATATTTTTCAGGCCATACTTTATAGCTTTCATTATTATCCGACGGTGTTGCGGTTCCTGTGCCACACAACATCATCTGTAACAGTTATTCATGTTGCAATGCTCGGTTTGCTCCAGAGTCAACAAATGATCACAGAGCTGTGATCCTCCGTGACGTACAGATGTGAATTGTGTGTGAGCAGATGAGCAGGCAGACGATGATTTAGCCTTTTCTACACAGTTCTCCTGAGGTCACAGGAAACCACTGGTGACATTTTTGTCTGCTGCACACTCTGCTTTCGACAGTTCTCGGGCAAACGCAGCTGAGTAAACAGGGACTTACGGGGGTGAAGTCGATAGGGAAATAGCAGGACGTCACCTCGAAGAGCTCCTCTGTGAATTTACCTGAGACGGCAGACAGGAAATTAAAAGGGAGGCTAAATAGAGGCATGCTTCAACTGTGTATGGATTGCAACAATTCAAAAAATGTCAAAGAGGGACAGCTATACAGAGAAAACAAATGTTCGAAAGATCAGGGTTCCCACTCTTTGAAAAAAACATTTTCCAGGACCTTTCTAGGCTCAGAAAAAGTCATGTCATTTGCTGGTGGACTCATTGACACTTTTAGGTCTAGTTTTATCTCTTTTTTTAATGATGCAGGGTGAATGAAGAGTCATTACAAGTGACAGCTACACCAATCACTGTTAACTCTATAATAAGGTTTATAGTTATAGATACAGATATATAAGGTTCTAATACTTTGTATTAGAAGTGCCCAGCACTAGAATTTATTTAACTGTTATGAACTACGGCTTCATTAGAGACTTAGCTATCATATGTAGCTTGCCAGAACTCTCAAATGAACATTGACTGTCAAACTAAGAGAGGCACAGTACATTTAAAATCCATTTGAGTCAAATAAATAAATCATTAAAAATCAATCAGTAGGTGGTCAGTGTTTATGGGACACTCTATGAACAGTCGTTTTTTCCGCTGTAGTCTGTGACAAATTTACAACAGTTTTTCTCCAACTGTTAATTTGGCCACAGCTCATAAGTAACTTCAAATAAACCAATTAAAAAAAATCCTGGGCAATGTTATTTCCAGAATATTTGGTCTTTTTAAATCAGTTTCCATGACTGGAAAACTAGCCTTGAGATTTCCAGGTTTTCCAGAATGTGTGGGAACCCTGGAGGTGCCACATGCATGTGTGCAACTGCATGTGCTCTCACCTAGATCATAGCCTCGGTGGATGATGTTCTTGGCGACCTGGAAGGCTAACAGGAGGTTGCGAGGATCCCGCTCTCCGTCCATTGATTGGACAAAGCCGAACACAAAGTCTGCTCCCAAACCCTTCAGTTCTGTGGACGAGGCACACAGGAACACATGGTTCTGTTCAAGTTCTGTGAGACGGCTGAAATTATGACCTGTTCCTAAAAATCTGAGGAGGCTGTCAGGATGTAGGTTGCAACTATGTTGAAGGTTGCTTTTTCTAATCCCACCTCATCACAAAGAGTTCATGAAATTGAGAAAAAACAAACAACTCTACTGCTCTAAGTGCTATTACTATGTCTACTTCAACGATAGCATTAAATGAGGTCAAACTCTTTCAACCTACATGCTGGTGTGTTCTTAAAATCAACCTGCTACTGCACACAAACCCTTCACTGTCAGCCTTCTATTTGCATCCCACACAGTATCTATATGCAAAGAAAGCATGCAAAATGATTCAACTGCCAACCAAAGCAGAGTAAGATGTGTAAACTCTTTTATTGCAGGGCTGATGAGAGTTTAATTGTAACGAGGTGACCTTGATAACCACAGTGATTAGTCAACCGTCTGCTGAGATTTCTGACTTTCACGACTCACTCTCTGATGTTTTGAATCACTTACATCTTCGACACAGAGCCTTATTTTCTTCCAGCCGAGCTCTAAGTCATTGTGGGGAACTGTTAGCACCCTGTTACCTGTGAGTCAGACTCAAACGTGTTATCTCTTACCGGCTTCTCTGGTCTCCATGAGGTTGATGAGCATGTTGTAGACGCAAGCTCTGTCCGCCAGCATCAAAGACTGGAGAAAAAACAAACGGGTCTGTGAGATTTTTACCCATCAATCACAGTTTTAAGAAGAATTTACAGATCTAAAAAGCAGACTTGATAAAAGAGGAAGTGGAAACAAGAACTACAAAAACACACAAGTCTGCGGTCAAATATTGCGAGTGTGTGTGTTTACATACACACTTGCACATGTTGTTGTTAACATCTATCTTCAATACAACTTAATGCAATGATGTACATATTAAATCCAAATGTGTTGTATATATGCCTCACTCAATTATCTCTTACAATAAGCAGATTTAGTGTTGAGTCTCACCTGAACATGAACATCCTGGAACAAAGACCTCAGCATGGACACAGCTGAGCCAGGAGGCAGCGCTGTACATTTTGTCTGGAAAACACAGACAATGTAGACAATGGTTACCGCTACCACATCTGGAACTTCTCGATTCACAAACCTGCTTCGATGACGCCAACATCAAAACTTAGCAGTCAGTTCATCTTATGCAGGATGTTTCAAGTGTTGCTGTCACTGAAAAGCTATCACAGGCAGAACACTCACCAGCGCTCTCAGCCCCTGTAATACAGGCGGCGTGATGACGTAATGGTCCTTTAGACGGTTTTCATAGAAGGCGATGAGCACTTCCACTGTGGAGAACAGAGACATGCTGATAAGACATCAGTCTTTACACCAATATTTGTACAGAACATAAGTGACGACGCGCACCTTCTCTCTCGGTAAGACCTCCGTAGCACTCGTGCAAAACTTCAGAGAGAAGCTGGACTCCTCTGGCTCGAGTGTGATTCTGAGAACTGGTCAGACTTAATCTATGGCAGGACAGGAAATGAAAATTTAATTTTAATTATCATTAAATATTAATATAAGAGTGGGTCTAACTGAATTTAATTGATGGTTTTAAATGAATAGAAGTCCACAATATAGTGTAGATATTTATAAAAGATGAGCTTAATTAACTACCATCCATGAGTAAGACTTGAGAAAGACCTCTTAGCTGTTTGGAAGATGATATTGGCACTAAAATGTTTAAACATTTTTGAGTGAAACCTGCTCCTGTAAGCTTGTCTAACACCAAAATAAGAGCACAGATACAGTAATAATAAATCATAATAAATTAGACACAGTAAAAAAGGTGTTATAGTAAAGATATACGTTTGTTTTGTTGGTGTTATTGCTGTGATATTAGTAAAATGTTATCTTACCCCAGTGCTTCCACTAGCTGCAGTACTGTAAACTGTCCATCTTTGACACCTGGACAGAGAGACAAGTTTAGTGAATTGGAGCTAATAAGTTAACAGAAAGCACACGGACATAACTAGTAGTTAACTACAGATTAACTAGCAGCTCCGGAGGAGTTCAAAGGTTCAGAGTTCATTGACAGGATCCTTTCAATCGGACACAAACAGCAGCTAGCAAACCGCATGCGGTGAAGCCACACCGGACTAGCATCGAAATTCACATTACTAGTCGAATGACAGTATAATAAGACACTAAAGATATATGCAGTGTGTGCTGGTGTCGTGATAAAATGAGCACAGCAGCGACAAAACGTCTGCGTTTTTGTACAAAGAGGTTGCTACACCACACAGGATGTTGTGGCGCTAAGTTAGCTAGTTAACCATCACGCCGTGTTGCGCATCCTTGAAGCGGCAGCTTCGACAGCGTTTTTAATTCACAACGAGCCGCCATGGAAACGTGTCGAGGGAAACACAACGAAGACTTATTTACCTCTTGCTGTGTCTTTGGCCTTGCTGTCCTGCAGTCCCGAGACATATTCCTCCACCAGAGACAGCAGCAAGGCACTGTCCGCAGCCATCGTGCCCCCTGTTCAACTCAACTGATACGGCGCATGCGCGAAAAGTTAGTGATGCAACGAAAAAGTGGTTAATTTTTGATAAACTTTTATAAAACAGGACGGTTAATAACGTTAAATTGTGGCCATTTTGTGCGTGTGTGTTCTGTTTGAGATTTAACCGTTTATTAAGCGTTGAAATAAAAAAACACAACGGTTAGTTTTTGTGTTGCGTTCAGGTGCTGTCCGAATTCCAAAACACTGCAGAGAGTACAACCTAGCCGAAGTGTATTTCTCTGCGATATACAGTCTCCGCTTTCACTGAGCGCTTTTATTCTGACAGCTTCAGACGAATTACCGCGAGTCAGTTAAAACAACACACGCATGAAATGAAACATATTAGCTGTACGCGATAACTATGTGATACCTCCGCCGGTGTCGTATTTATTTGCAGAAGTCTCGTCCCATTCATAATTGCTTTTCGTCCTGACGTCAGAGAACCCAACACCTGCCTGCGTGCTCACGCGCAGGCGTAAAAAAAGTTCGGCGGCGCTAGCTCCACCGCTAGTCACCTTTTTACCAGCAGAGAGGGAAGTAACGTTTGGAGGGTTTAAAGAAAAACAAACGGGAGGGAGCGACGGAGAGTTGAAGCGGTACACGGAGCGTTGCGGGAAAGTGTAACCATACGCTGCGTTTGGAAGGAGCTCAACGTGCGGGGGAATAATCACGAGTGCTCGGAAGTTTGTGTTTACTGATGTTGTGGTGGCTAGCTGGTTGGCCCTGTTAGCTTGTTAGCGAGGAAGGTGCGCGCTGTTCGGACTGTTGGACATCATTCTCAACTCAACAGGCGAGTTAGACGAGTGACACGCAGCTGGTTATGTGCTGATATTTAAAAGAAAAGTGTTTGGCAGATGTTGCGGCTGTTCGCTGGTTTGTCTGTCAAACTCTTGTAACGTTAGTGCGGGCCACGAGCTTTGAGTCTCGTGGGGTCGGTGTCAAACCCAAACAGCGCTGGTACATAAAGAGAGGACGCGCACGTTAAAGCTTTGATATCACAGGTATCACATATCTGTTATCTAACATCCCAAACGTGGTTCCTCTTTGACTCTACGGATGACCCATCAGGTCTATCATAAGTCTCGCAACGTCGGACCTGCGACCCGTCCTCCTCATCGGACCTAGTTCATCGTCTTCGCCCGTGATGGGCCCCCTGTTCAGCTAGTACGACGCGTGGAAACAATCAGCAGCTCCTCTAACCATGGGAGGATGTGTGGGGAGATACTGGGAAGGCTGGGAGGACACACAGAGCCGAGGCTCGTCCAGGAACGGTGGGCGAGGAGGTGAGACAAGTGTGTGTGTGTGTGTGTGTACATTTAAAAACTGATAATCTTGAACCTGCTTGTACCTGATGTACTTTAACTTAAAGTGATTGGTCAGTTTAGTGTGTGACATTTTGACAGATCTGCTCAAATGCACGCACAGTATATCTATGCACACCCAGTACACATACAATGCATAAAACAGTACTGAGGTGGTTGACACTCACTGTATCCAGACGTATTTCACTCTTGCATCAGACTCGAATGCATCTCTAGTGATTGGGTTTCACCTCCTCGCTCACCTTTTGTCTTTCTGAGTGCTGCTGAATGGAGGATCACTCCGGGTGGTCCTTCTCATCAGGTCAGGGATTCATTTGCATTCACAAGACACTGCATATTCCCCACATAAAACAGTGTATCCACATGCTTAAACCAGTGCGTATACAAAGGTTTTACTCAAGTGGGTTGGGGAGATAGCGACCGCGTTGTACTGCTGTAGAAGGACATTTTGTATACAGTCAGATTCACAGTTGTGAGTGTAAATGTTCTGCTGTTGGAGTTCACCTGTGTGCCGTCAGGATTCAGCTCACATGTTATAACAAGTGAAGCCAGTTTGTGTGCCCCCCCCCCCCTCTCTCTGCAAGAAAATACACCCGTTGGCTGCTTTTTCTTCCTGCTTGGAGGCACTTCCTTTCTTATTTTGGCAGAATGTGCCGTAACTCCCAAAACTCCTCTCTGTCCTCGCACCGCTGACTGCAGCCAGATTCACCGACACTACACCTACATTGGCCTGACCTTGCGTCCTACAACAAGGCCGGCAATTTTCTCACCCAGCAATTTCAAGCCTCACACTTAATCCCACAGCGGTGAGCATGCTGGGCCGACTGCTGTCTTTAAAAAGTGGCAGTATGGTAGCCCCGTGAACGCCATATCACACTGTAGTTTTAAGGTGGAGCGAGTCGCCGAGCAGGACGTTTGTGGTTACTGTAAATGTGCAGCACTAAAGTGGAGGTTACATCGATTCCCAACATTGTTGATTCACTCACATCAGGGACTTGAGTTCACGTCCATTAGTTACTTACCTTCCCGGAAGATAACATTCCTCTAAAGATAAACACTGGCCAAGCGCCACGTTTTGTTCTTTTACACTTGTGCTCAATGGTGACGGATAGAAGTTGGATTGCTGCTTCAGCGCTTAGCAAGAGTAAATGTTATATTTACAACCAGACTAAACTGAGTGACACAGGCGGCGAGCAGCTGAATTAATTGGCCGACGCTGTGAATTTCTGCATAGTTTTGACCCCAGACAACAATGTCAGTGATACTAACATGACCTCTCTGTGCTTTTGTGGCGTTACACACGAGAATGCTTACTGTTTATTGGATGATTAGAGGCTTTACGGACCTGCAGCTTTATGAATGTTGTGAGGAACTCAATTAGGAAAGGAGTTAACTTTTAGGACTCTTCACTGATGGTGAAATCTCCGCTGAGGTCAATAAGTTGGTCACTTTCTACCAGACACTCCAAACACGCTTCAGCTCATTGCATCACTGTCACATTCGGCACATTCGCAGCTATAAAGTTCTCTCTCGAGCGTCTGTTTAGGAGTCTAAGTGTCTGTTATTCATTTGGGTGCAGGTTCTGTCCCCTTTGTTTCCTGCAACTGCACCGATGGAAAGTTTTTCGGTCGTTCTCCAGCAGGAATTGTCTCCGGTTTACATCACAAAGACAGGATTGACTCCAGCTTCGTGCATTAGAATCAGAGAAGTTAAAGTAGATTTTTTTTTTTGGACTCCTCACCAAATGGCTCGTTTCCAAAATGAACATCTGATATACATTATTTTATGACCTTCAAAATAACGTCTTTGTTACGCACCAATGTGGCTGATGCCGCTAGATAGATTAGACTATTTAAAGTTAACAGCCGTCACAGCCAAGATTCCCCGGGCTTTGGCTGTGGCTCGTGGTAATTTCCCTCCATGATTGGTATCAACAGACACTCCCTACTAGACCAGGCTTCGATCAAAAAGAACAAGTCACATCATGTCCTGCTGCGTCATTGACTGGCTCCTCTAACGGGACTCAATCTCCCCTGCCTAACACGCCCTCGTACACAGAGATGTGAGAGGAAGAGGTCCAACACAATAGACGGCACATCCATTTTTCACAATGTGGGATAATAGATCAGTTCTCAACAAGCAGTTTGTTTGTGTTTTCTTTGTGTGAACTGGCTCTGTGTTGTGTTTGCGTTGTATTTTAATGTATAGGTTTTGCGTGTGCGTCACATCACCTGCAGGAGAAAACTCCTCATTTGCATCCTCAAGGCTGGAATATACTCCGGTAGAACAAGGCTTCATCTCTGCCTTCAGTTTTGGGCCTGTCTTGTGTCGAAAATAAATGAGCTTGCATTCTTTCAGTTTCCCTTTTGCTGGTTTGTAACATTACATGATCACAGCCTTTTAACTGCATTTTTGTCTTTATCTGGAAGTAGACCATGAAGAGCAACAGGAAATGTATAGATGGAAAGTAGATATGCAGTCCTTGGGCGCAACCAATTACAGGGTTACCTGGAAAAAAAGCTAAAAATGCTGCGCCACCAAGATGCTAGACATGACTTCATTTGACAGAGTTACAAAACTGCAACAATTATTTGGTCAATTGAGTAGTAATGATCATCAATAAATGGTTTTAGTCATATGAACTGACAAAAATCTGTTTCCAGCTTTTTGAATGTGAATATTTCTTTTTTTCTGTCTATGATGATGAACTTTAACATTTTTACATTTTATTTACATTTCGGTCTGTGTCAGACAAAACCTGACATTTGAAGACATCGTCACGGGCTCTGAGAATTTTGTGATTGACATTTTTCATTGTTAGCTGACATTTTATAGACCAAATGTAAGAAATTGTCAGGTGCAGTAGCGATAACCGTTTTGCAACCCTCAGTTAAATTTCGTTTCTAGGTTGTTGTATTTTTGTTTTTGTTGGCAAAAGCAAGCGGCAACCTCCACGGCTGTGAAGTTAAGCCTATGCAGTTCCTCTATCGGCAACTTCTTGAGGCCGGCTACAGAACAAATCGAACAAATAGATTTACCAAATCTCAAAGTCTGAGAATTATGAACGCTACATGACACTTTGTGAGCGACTTTATCTGTACATGCAGTAAAATTGAATGCTGTGTGTTGTGGTGATAAGACGACCAGCTACGAGGATGACGGCACACGCGTGTTAGACTGCACGTGGGACGTTTGTATGAGCTCGTGTGTCCTGAGGAAACACACTCATACAGGGAATTCAGCCTGTGTCCGATTAAACTTCCCGTTCTATCGGCTCCTGATCTGCTCCACTGCATGTTCACTGATGTCTGCTTTTGAAGAGGAACAAGGAAAACACCCCGCATTTTTTCCTTGCCTCACGTCAGGGGAATGTGAGAGGCTGTTAAATATCTTTACAGGGCCAAAGTAACATTATATGTTACAGCTGAATGTTCGTCTCTTTTTTTTTTCCCACCTCCAGAAGCAGCTAATCCTTTAACAGCCACCTATGGTTTGTCGGGTGTGTTGTTTTGTTTGTGTCCCGACATACAGCACAGTTGAAGCCTTGCGTATGCATCATCATATGGCACCTGCTTTTATGAGCCCAGCTGGATGAAAACACCCTTGTATTGCTTCATGTGTCTGCAATGCATTGCTTCATGTCTCTGGTTTGGTGGGCTTCAGCTAGATTCAAAACATTTGTTGAATCACTTTCTTTTGTTACTCCGCCAAACCACACTTATTTTCATAAGATGTAAAAAACTTTGTAGCTTTCATTATTACCACTTGTTTGTCCAGTGTTTTCTTATAACGTCCAGTTTTTTTTTTGGCAGGAAGTTTTATTTAGTATTTTCTTGACTACTTACTTCAAGGACTTGTTATTGCAGGAGAATTCAGGCAAGAAAGGGAGCTCCTCTGGTTTGTATCGCCTGTCTCTGTTTCGTAGCTAACTAAATCTTCTGACGAATTTTGTCAAACTTCGTGTTGACTGTTCAGGACACGTCCTCTTGTCGAAATGACTCAACGTGTGACCGGGAGATAACCAGTGTGAGTCAAACCTCTTCTCAGGAAAAGGGAGGCATTAAAGCCCAGATGCACAATTCACTGTCGTAACAATAATTTGGCAGCTTTCATATAACATCACAACAGTGATGATTCTGCACTGCAGCAAGATATTTTTCCACCGGAAACAAGGGGAGCAGCGAGAACAACTCAGTCAGATGGTAACAAAATTCACCCACCAGCAACTCTAAAGCTCCGAAATGAGCTTTTTATACCTCTTAGGTTGCCAACTATTTTGATAATCGAAGAATCCGGGTGTTTTGGTTTGGACATAATTTTGATTCCAGCTTCTCAAATGTGAATATTTCTTTAGTTCTCTGTTACAGCATACTGAGTTTCTTTGGGTTGTGTAACATTTTTTTTTTACCATTTTCTCGACCAAACAACGGAGAATTTGATCGACAGATTGATCTCTAGAGAAAACAGTCATTAGCTGCAGCCTTCGTTGATATGGATCTCTTCTTAGATTGTGACAAAGATGCACACAGAGCAGGGGATTTTTTTTTTTTGTATGTGTGTCGGTGCTCCCTGGTGGGAAAATGTCATGGTGACAATGTTTCTAAATGTAAAACCAGTTTGGTATTCCTATATTACAGTTTCTTATCAGCTGACACGTCTACTGATATATTTGTTCTGTTCCTCAGACAAAAAATCGAGAGCACATGCACGCACACACACACACACACACACCACCCCCTCCTTGTAAACAGGAAGTATCATTTTGCCCTGGAGTCAGTGAAGTTTGCAGCGGGCTACAACTCGAGCCCAGTCGTTTTGTTTTTTTTGTCATTGGCAGCAGTTGGCAGCAGTAAATTCAGTATCTTGCTCTTGGACACAAATACACATTTTCCGATATTTATCAACCAAACAATTAATCCATAAATCAAGAAAATTAAACTGGATTAATCAGTAATAAAAATAATAGTAAATAGTTGCACCGATGATGGACAACGGAGATAATGATGCCTTCAGACGGTGCATGTCGCACTCAGTCCACTGGTGCTGCGAGCCTCACAGTTTGAAAATAAGATAATGCATCACCGCCTTGCCTGCTGTATATTTTAGGACAGATTAGGACAGATTTTGTCCTCTAAGCCCTCTGTGTCTCTCTTCTATAGACGCCACACGTCCACTACTACTTTGGCTGAGTGGTTGTGAGGAAGCCCCTTTGCTTCACTTTGGGATTCACTCCACTCCAAGTGCTAATCCTACACCACCCCGCGTCCTCCAAATTACTCCTCTTAAGCTGCCTGCACTATAAATAATTTGTTTGAAAGAAATGCAACCTCTTGTATGTGCGCTATCTCCTTTATACTCCTCGTCATTTTCCATCCTCG
This sequence comes from Argyrosomus regius, assembly GCA_946959425.1. NCBI lineage: Eukaryota > Metazoa > Chordata > Actinopteri > Sciaenidae > Argyrosomus > Argyrosomus regius. Next base: position 16,831,117 of record OX336900.1, read on the forward strand.
ATGACTGGCATCTCTGCCTCGCGGGCATTTGGAAATATAAGCTCAGGCTGGTTTAGAGTCTGTTTTTGACGAGCACCAAAGCTGCTTTTTGGCCGCATAAGCCGACAGTTGGCAACATTAACTTCATCGCAGCCTATTATGTTACGACCCATGATGAGGAAATGTTACACCAGTAACCAGACAATTACTGGCGTCTCTGGCAGGTAACCATAGCTCACAGAACTGCGTAGCGTACGTTCAGATGTTTCACTTGTGAATGGTGGTTAGAAATGTAAGTCCGCTGTCCTGATCAGAGATTACTGTCTTTGCGTGTGACCCACAGGCCAGCACTAATATAAGTGCTCTCCTGGCCTAGGTGCGCTTTGTGTTAATTTATGAATGGTGGGAAACACAGGTAGGGTTACAAGTCAAGACAGATATAGGCTACAGATGCTTCATGCATATTGCAAACTCTGAATGACCTCCTAATTTTAGATTGGGGCGCTGTAGTGAGGTGGGATGTTCTGTCTCTGGTGACGGTTAGCGTTTCTCTCCGCTGCCAGCTCTGTTTATGAGTTTCAGGAGATGACAGCACAGGATATGAATTCTATGGGAACATCATGTCGCATTAATCAGTCAGATTATTCTTTGGTGGACATTTACACACAACTATGAATTCATGTAAGTCATCGGTGGTACTGTAAATGCCTGTAAACAAACACTGGTCACTCAGAACATCTGGCTCCAGGTTTATAAATGAGCAGTGCTGATCTGGTACTTTTAGTATAGTCAGTATTTCAACACAACTGGACTCACACAGAGAAATTTGTAATTGTAAAATCTTTGTCTCTTTATGCTCTGTACTTCCCTTTTTTTTGTCACGTTTTGTCTCATTTACAATGTTATTTTATATTCAAACTATTATTACCCAGTATCATATGTTGCTTTGCTTCCTGTTCTCCTTTTTATGCAGTCATATAAATCAGCATGCTTCTTGTTTCTTTCCCCTCAATGTGGAACTCTACAATTGTAACAGTAGACTGTGTGTTAGGGGGTGCCAGTACAATTTTAGTGTCGGAAATGACCAGTAAGATTCTGCCGTTTAGGTCAAGGCCATGCATTTGATGTGTTTTTATTTATTTCATCTTTATTACCACTTTTTGTAAAAGGAAATGTTAAAGGAGTTTGTGGCAACTTGTTTAGGCAAGTTTATACTCACAAAAACTCGAGAAACAGTCGGTGTAAAAGTCTCTCAGGTGTCCTTGAGAGTTTCCAGGCCTCAGTAACTGTGCCACACTTGTTGTGAACTGTTTCAAACCACAAGAAATCACAGACCTTCCTTTGCTTTTCCCTTTCAAACGCAGGACGTAACGAGCCTCTAAAGAAAGATCGCCCCAAGTGGAAGAGCGACTATCCGATGACCGAGGGTCAGCTACGGAGCAAGAGGGACGAATTCTGGGACACAGCGCCGGCTTTCGAGGGCCGCAAGGAGATCTGGGACGCCCTGAAAGCTGCAGCCGTGGCCCTGGAGTGTAACGACCACGAGCTGGCTCAGGCTATAGTGGATGGAGCCAGTATCACACTGCCACACGGTGAGGACAGATGAGGATTACAAAAACACATTCTCTCTCATTTAAATACACGGAATAACCTTTTCTTCGACACCTCTCTCCAGGTACTCTCGCCGAGTGTTATGATGAACTCGGGAACCGCTACCAGCTGCCCGTCTACTGCCTGGCTCCACCGGTCAACCTCATCTCAGAGCGCAGCGACGAGGACCCCAGCGACAGCCCCGAGCCCCCCGTAGCACCCAAAAAGGAATTCCAGCTGAAGGTACTGTGACAAACATAGCTGCTAAAAGACTGTTTTTATTATGTATCTTTGTATTCTTCCACCATACATCAAGCAACATGTATAAGTAACAACTGTAAATGCTCGTCCTCGACAACAAATGCAACATATTTGTTGAAAAGGTCGTCATTATGAAAGGTAACTCTGTTTCAGCCTTGCTAGAGATAGTAATGAATGAAACAACAACTGTTAGATGTATTACCATGAAGTTTTGGACGTTAATTGTTTCCAGCAGATGAATCATAATGACTTTGGTAATCCCCTCGCGTTTTCCTCCAACACCACGGTGGAGATTTCACATTTTCAGGTTCACATTTGCAGTTTTGAAATGTCTCAACAGCTGTTGCATTGCACTGTTGTGAAATCTGGTAAAGACATTTTTGTGTGCCCCCTCAGTATGAGCTGTCAAAACTGGCATTCCTTAACTTTTCACGCACTTTTATCAGGTTTTGATCTGACAGTATCACTTTTTGTTTTTCCAACATTGTCCAAAAAAACCTAACATTTAGCTGTGCAACCTCGCAGCTTTTAATCTGCTGCCTGGGGTTGAAGAAAAAGTCATTTGGTATGACATTTTTGAGGCTTGTAAGTTTGAGTAAAACAATGTTCAAAATGTGAGTCTGACAACAAACATTCTCTTTATGTTTATGAATCTGTGTGAACGTGAGAGAGAAAAAGAAAGAGAAGAAACACTGATTTGTAACCCTGATGCTCCTCTTCTTCTTTAACATTAAATTATGTTCATAATGCATGACTATAGTTTAAAAGTAGTTTGTTGTTGTGTGGTTACAACAGACATTTATGTCTCTGTATCCTCTCAGAATGCTACCAGCCAGTATAAGTTACCGTCTTTATCCTTGAAAAGACACATTATACTTGCGCCTGTGTCTGTCACCTTTTGTTGAAGACCTGTGTTAATTATTAACTTCCTGTTCCCTGCAGGTACGGCTCTCCACGGGCAAGGACCTACGTCTCAGCGCCAGCATGGCTGACACCATAGGTCAACTGAAGAAGCAGCTGCAGGCCCAGGACGACATCGACGCCGCCCACCAGCGTTGGTTCTTCTCCGGGAAGCTGCTCACGGACAAGACGCGACTGCAAGACACTAAGATCCAGAAGGATTTTGTCATCCAGGTCATCGTCAACCCGCAGGCCCTCCAAGCCCCCAAGCTGTCACCCTCCTTGCCTGCATCTGAATAACTGAGGACATGGAGGGAAAGGTGGAAGCCTGTAAAGGACCAGAGGTGCCTCTTCTTGCTGGATAACTTGTTAGATTTTTGAGAACAGCTTTTAAAATAAAATAAACTGCAGAGGTACAAAACTACTTTGAAGCAAAAACATGAGGGAGAAACTCAGACGTGCTGCTTTCTTTCATCTACCATGTGTCATTGTGTTTTTGGGTCTGCTGGGTTGTTCTCTAAGCGAATCCAGTCACCACACTAACTCTGGAGGGCCTCGTCCCCGTGTCTCTTTGAATCGCGTTGAATAAAAGCAGAACTCACCGTGCCGGTGTGCGACCACATCTAAAATGTGCACGTCATGCTGCACATGCAGGCTCTGCCTCTGCCCTCGTATCTGCACTAATGCTAACTAAGTGCCAATGGAAGAAGTGCAGAGGTGTTTGTGTCGGTTCTAAAGCACATTTCTACTATGACGCCCATTGGACTCTGCACCGCGACCCTTTTCTCCTCCACAGTAACAGGAGAGGCCGGCAGAGAGCGAGAGATACTGAACATGTTTCTTCTTTATTTTTTTTCTTTCTTTCTTTCTTTCTTTCTTTCTTTCTTTTATTGAGGAAATAATGTAAGCCGAGCTTTTTTGCACATTTTAAGATTATTACTATACTTTTGTGGTAGTTTGTGTGCCTTCTACAAGACGAAAAACAAAAAAAGGGTCAATGTCCTGAAAGAGACGCTAGTTTTACTGCTAGGCTAAGACTTCTGTATTTTTTTAGAATCAGGAACTCTTAGATCAGTCCGAGCTATAACTGCTGCCTTTTTTTAATGATTTCATGAATCTCGCAGACAAAACATTTGGTGTGTGTGTGCTGACGTGTGTGTGTGTGTGTGTGTGCGTGTTTGGGCAAAAGGAATACGATACGTGTCAGACGTAGCTCACAAAGACAAGACTGTTCCCCTTGGCGTATAAGTCATAGCTTTGCAGTCAATCATGTAATACTGTTTAGAGAATAAGTGATTCCCATGCTCAGATGACGGTCTTGAAGTTGCTATTGACCCACTCAGTGACCCCCCCCCCCAGGCCACTAGGGGGCAGCAACACAGCCCTGTTCTATTTAGTTTAGTTGCTGAGGGCCAGTTGAACTTTTTCTTGCCACCTGATGAATGTAAATCCAGTGTTCACTCACCTTTTATGCTTGATGGGGTCCAATAACTTAAGAAAAACATGTTTGACATTTGTCACCAGCATATCATCGGCTTGTGTGAAGTTTATATGGAGGGGTGAGCCAAAACCACGAGCTGAGGGCCACGAAAAGTTGTAGATCCGGGTGTCTCCTGATTCGCAGTGAAACTGGCAGTACTAGCAACTCATACAGGAAGTTGTTTTAATGTTGAAAATAAAAGCATTGCTTAAAAGGGCACTCTTTTTATACATGACACGGTTAGTACTATTCAGCCTGTGAAAACAACATACAACGTCCTGTGTGGCTCCAGGGGAGCCTTTTATTGAGTCAGAGAAAATGACCCTGATGAGATCACGGTGATGTCATCAAGGTTATCTCAGCTTGCGTTTGGAAAACTGCAAATTTTACAAGAAAAAAACTTTCAACAAAATAAAGGTCTGTTTTTTAAAAGATGTGGGTGTTAGCAGGCAGTGAGGCTAAAACCAAAAACCTTATCCAGCTGCATTTTGGGAAACGTAGGACCTAGTTCAGAGGACTGTAAGTCAGGATATCTCAGCCTCTGCTGCTTCTATTTTCACCATTTCTTTTCTGGATGTCTCGCAAGTCCAAGTTTTTTTGTTGTTGTTGTTGTTTGGACCCCTTTAATGAGCTATATGACAGTTTAACAAAGCTGAAACAACAAATTCAGATTTAATTGGAAATCCCTAAACGCCACCTTGAACCTCTGAGTGACACACATGATGTTTTTTTTCCCCTCCTGACAAAACAAAGCAAATGTATCCATTTAATTTGTGTTATGACCCTTTTCGGTTCACACCACTGCAGACACATTAGACTTGAATTTAGTTTTGTACAGCCGTACTGACTGACACATCATCGTTGTGTAGGAAAGATACTTGTTTAATGAACACGTCAGCCACATCTAGAATTGCCTTGAATTTATGCTGGCAGCTCATGGCTGAACTCTGACAGTCGGAGTGGTAGAATCACACTGCAGCTTACATTGCACAGTTTAGACCCCCTTCATCTGAAATTACAGTTTAGTTTTGCATTTTAAACCGGAGACATTTACTATACCTTTGACTACATGGGCAGCTTTTCTGAGCGGGGAGTTAGCACACAAGCCAACATGACACAACTAAGGAAACAGATGGTTTAAACAGTATTTGAAGACTCCTCAGTTTGGTCCATACGTAAGCAAAGAAACGCCGCAATGATTAGAATTTTTAACAGTAGCTTGTTGTGAAATTTAACCACTGCTGAACACTTTTGTTAAATACCACTGAATTTAAACCACTGGAATATTTTTCTTTTGGAAACAATCTCAATTTATATAGTTTGAATTCCCCAAATTAAATTTTTCCAAGTCATTTTAGGTTTTGATATCTCCACTTGCTCATCTGAACTCCTCTTTCTCGGATCATTTGAGCAACTCGACCGTAGTCTATAATTCTTTCTTCTTAGCCGTGTTCATAGCGTGGCTCTAGAGTTGACTCTGTTGGGCGGTCACTGGACCCATTTGGTCCAGAAAATGAAATGTCTATATTCAGTATTTGATCAATTTTGTGATTTTTCGTCCATCATCAGGTCACTGTTCATGACCAAATACTAAACTAACCACTAACTAACATTGGCCTCAGCTGTGCTTTGTGTTTAGCACTTATTAGCAAATGTTAGCTTGTTCACAGGCTAAACTAAGATAGTGAACATCGGTATGTTAACATTGCTATTGCGAACATGCTAGCATGCTGTCGTTAGCTTTTAGCTCAAAGCATCGCGGTATCTACCTACAGCCTCACAAAGATGCTAGCACGCTGTAGAGTAGTCTTGTTAAATCAGCAAAATGACATTAAGTTTGACCAACTTGAATATGTATTTTTAAAATATTTGACCCTTTTTTTTTTAACCCTTTACAAAATAAAGACAAAACAAAAAATGATGTTCTATAAATTGCCCACTTTAATGTCAAAGAGGTGAATTCAAACCACACGAATTGATGAATCATAAAGAGGAGAAGCAAAGATGTGAAAATCCCTTTGCTCGGTCACTCCAGGTCATGTCAGGTGTCAGATCTGGGTTACATCCCCGAATAGATATTCAGGCGAGTCAGAGATGAGAATCAGGACCTGCTTTGTGAATGTAGCCTGTATTGTGTGTGTGTGTGTGTGTCTGTGTGTGTGTGAGAGAGAGTATTTTCTGTTTTTCTCCAACCTACTCGCTTGATGTGCTTCATTTCCATTCACTGCTCACAAACTGTATCACAGAGGGAATAAAACTGAACCATCAGTGTGAAATCTGAGCCACAGCTCGCCACATCAACAAGATGTTTTATTCTTTTCTATCCACTTCCAGCTAATCACAATCACTTTTTTTGGTTGTTTCCAGGCTTTTGTTGGTTCTTCTGGGGGGATTTCTTAATCATTGTATGCAAACTTGAATAAGCATTTTTCTCTGTATGTGCAATACAATAGACATAGACCTCATATCATTTTTGTTTTGTTCTTCTGATTCTATGGATTTCATGGAGCACCAGCTATGAGTATTGTTATTGTGCAGGCACAGGCCTGCTATAATCTGATGCCTCTGTCAACTGTTTCAAATGTTCATGTTTGTCACTTTGAAAATGTATTCTATGCTGTTGTCTTGGACGTTCAGATGGACTCTCACCTTTTCACAGAGTAAATATCTAAACATTAAAAATGCCTACACGACTTTTCTGTGTGTGTGTGTCCATTTAGCACGTCTCAGCAGTGAAGGTTAGGGTGTCATTGGGCCTCGGGGTGGGGGAAAAAGCTCTGTTGATAACTTTATCGATAGCGTCTCCTGTTACGGCGTCCTTGCTGAAGTGAGAAATGCGTGGGTGTTTATCTTTTATCTCTGCTTGTCCTGAGTTTCAACTCATTTTAGTAACAAGCGGTGGCCATTGTTTCATGTCAGACTATAAAGTGCAACATATTACTACAAAGTAAAAGGGCTTACGGGACTAAGATGAGTTTACAACCTTCAGAGAACTCCAGAAGGAACCCCCTTATTGAGGGTGCATCCCTATGTTTTCATTAGTGAATCACCTGAAACCAAACAATGGCTCTAGATACAGCCTTTTGCGCTTTTCCTCAGTTTTGTGGCCACAGTAGTTTCTCTTACGCACTTCGAAAGGGTAGGTGACGCGAGGGATATTCAGCTGGTTGCAATCTGCAACCACACCGCTAGATGCCACTATATCCTGCAACACTGGACCTTTTTTAAGGGTTGTACAAATCCATAATAATGTGTGTTTTCTGTGACATAGATGACATGTTCTCTCTCCTTTTTTTAAATCAATGGACGCTTATTCGGAAGGAAGAACCATTTTTTTTCTTAGTCTAAACCAGCCACGAACAGTCAGTTTAAGAAAACTGTAGCAAAGGTTTGTTTCCAACATAATATCTAAAGTAGCCGGACTTTATCTGTTTAGAGGTAATTGAGAATGTTAAGGTCTTCCATATTATTCTAGCTGCTGCTATTCTAATGTATGGCCTGACTCCGATGGAGATGTACAACTGTGTGAGCTTTCAAATGATTCAGATGGAATGTTTTCATCTGTAGGAGAATTATACAATCCCAATGTTAATTGTACTGCCAACCGGTACAAACCAGTAGATTGAGGAGGACGTTAGTCTACTCTCTTTAATCAGGTATCTATGTATGAATGCAGAATTTGAATAAGAGAATAAAAACAAAAATGTAATCTTAGAACCCTAGAATCACGATTTATCTTTTTATTAGCTTTTCAGAAAATGTATATGCATTCAAATGCAGATATCTGTTTGTAATTAACTGAAAGATGTTTTTCACACATTCTTGTTTATAAAGTTGCTAATCTGACTGCAGAGGAAGTCTTGGCCCAGACATCCTTTATCCATTTTTCAGATGTCCACTGGTTATAACTGGAAGTCCTGAAACATAGGCTGTTGACTGCAGAGGCTCAATCGTCATCAGAATAATCAGGTAAAATGTAAACACTTCTGTGGGTGGAGCCCGAGTCTGCAAGGTCTTTAATAATCCACTCTAAAACACACCCTTGAAATTCATTAGTTTGTTTCTAATGCAATGTGAAATAAATGTTTGTCTCCAGGCTTAATGCAGGGCGCAGACCCGTACATTAGCTCATGTTGACTAATGGTCAAACTCTGTCCCTGACTGAAGAAAAGAGCCTCAAGGTTATACAGTGCTGCTCAGATTCTCTTTTAGTATATCACGTTTAAAAATCTGACTCATTGTCACGGGCAGAGGTCTCCTTCTGCTTTTTCAGCCTCCAGTTTAAAAAAAAAAAACATGTTGGAGGGGTTGAGAAAGATCTGTTATTTCCTTTAGCTGTTCTCTTATCCTACATAAGCATTTGTCAGCCTTTTATACAAAGGGTACGTTATAACACAGAGACAGCTCCCTGACACTGACTCAGACTCTGCTTCTGGTTTTTGGTAAAAAACTAAAGGGGAATTGTCAGGATTCGCAATTTCAGGAGGTTGTTTCAGGAGTCATCTCATTCATAAACTCGGAGCATCTCTCAACCAAACACATGAAAATGCCTCTCTTCTTCGAATGGATAAATGTTGAAATAGGTTGAAGCGCAAAAATCAGATTAATTTGGGTGACTTTAAACTACACACAAGTCTCCGTGCAAGAGAAAGATATGTATCTTTACCACAAGATGGCGCTCTGCTCTCGCGTAAATACTCTGAGTGAACTGAGCCCTCCTGAATGAAGGCAGTGAGATGGAACACACACAGCTTTGTTTGTTTTAGCCTCTGAATCACATGATTTACAGTATACTGTATGTGTTCCTTGAAAGCAGCGTTGGCCATTTGTTTCACAATCTTCACTACAGGGTTTAAAAAATAGAATTATAGGACATGATCTGAGAAAATTATTCTTAGATTTCCCAAAATGCCGTTTGACCCCCTCAGAATAAGAGTGTGGACATGGTAGTTGCAATCAAAGGTGGCTTTCTGGTCATATAAATGATGTGGATGCTCTTATGTCTCCATTTTATTGGCTGAGGGCACACATCGTTGTAATGTTTCAGCAGAAGTCATCTGTCAATCAATCAGAGAGGGTAGGAAGGTAATGGTTTTTCTAGAAGTTTCTCTTGATGACGTTGACTTTCTATAGGTGCCACTCTTTCCACAGATAGAATGACAACTTCTGTGGTGGGAAATGAGGTGAGCATCAACTTGTCTCCTTCTGTTTATAACAAATATACAAAATATACCAGCACTGTAAAGGCAGTCATGGTTTAGGCTAAATGTTAGGAGCATAAAATGGATCAACTGTGCTCTTTGTTGTGTATTTGGTCATAGTAAATAGAGAGGCATTTCGTCATTGGTACATCACCTCAGTACACGGTGGGGGAACTTTTCAAGCAGTACAACTCTTTCTCTCTCTTAGTCTCTGCAAATACAGTCAACATAGGGTCTACGGAGGGTTGTGGTGCACCGGGCCTGGAAAAAGCCCCTATTGACGGTGGAATTTCACAGGGAGCGCTGTGTTTGTGGTCACTCGCCCAGTCAGCCTTATTCTAAACTCTGTTTCCCCCACTGACAGACCCAGGATGACCCTGATGCCACAGAAGAGAGAGCTCGGAGACTTTGGACATGACTGTCCCATGCTTGCTGGGTTAATTTGGCTTTAGATCTTAGTCCATTTGTTTAGTGAAACGCCCACAATATGTGTGTGTCTAATCTTCTTTCATCTGCCTCTTCTCTGTGTGCAGGAAAAACCTCCTGAGTGGACACCACAAAGTTTTACACGAATCCTCCCCAATGAACTATAAAGTCATGACTACAAATTTAAGACTTTAAGTTCAAATTGCACCAACTGGTACAACGAGGCCACGATTTATCCTCTTTTTAACCTAAAGGCTATATGTACAGTATATAATTTGATTTCTATTTATTTTGTTGTTTGGCATTGAATCATTTTGTTCTGGGACTTATTGCTGATTCATCAGACAGAGGTACTCTGTACTCTGTTACAAGCTAGTGGTGAAAAGCCACTTTTACTTTTTTTTGTACAAAAAATCTCCCCGAAAAGACAAAACAAGTTCAGTTTGTCATACTGAATCACAAAGTGAAGCTACAACCACGGTGTACATTTGCCCAAATGAAATTGTGTTGACGGTATGGTGGTAAGTCTGTCCCACAGGAAGTGGTGAATGAAAAGTAAGAGTAAAATAAAAACCATCCAGAGAAAGTTGGACTCCCCAGCAAGTCTCCTGCATCGCCACCCCCACTGGACATAAGCACTATGTTTTCTCCAAAGCTGGAAATTCCCAACTTATAGGCTGTAATTACAACTTCTGTGGGTTCCTCTCCTACTGCCCATTAGCTTACCGCTAAATGACGCTAATGCTAAAGCTACATGTCAGTAGGAGTGTAAAATAAGACACAATAAATAATTAGAAACAATAAATTAAAGAATGAAATAAAATCCAATCCAAATCATTTAATATTAGCTTCTTATATACAGTTATTGTGTTGTCATCAAGAAGCAACCTCCCCTGTATTTAATGTCCAACTTCACAGCAGAAATACATTTTGCAGCCTGCTGGGTGCTGTTACAGATGGCTATAATTCAGCCCACCTTAGGCAGCAGAAGCAGGACTGCCAAGATGGCGACAGCCAGAGCCGTCACACTCTGAGCTTCACATACGGCAAATCAGGAACCTGTGGGTGATGTCACGGATACGACCCTCATGTTTTATACTGTCTATGGTTTTTATGACTACGTTTTAAAGGTAGTATTGGTTCAGGCACACAGATTACAATCAAACACTGACTACACCAGAGAGTAGTATGTTTAGGGTTTTAGGATATATTATTTTAGAATCTGGATGGATTATAAACCTGTTTGTTAAACAGCTTCATCTGTATTTTACCGAAACAACCATGTTTTTAGGTCCATGCAGAGTCAGATATAGGGGGATCTGTTTAAAGAATATGGCAGAAATGGAATATAATACTAATTAGAGTATGTTTTCATGAGTGTGAAAATAAAAATTGTTATGTGCTTGTTGACTTAAAATGAGCCTTATATATCTTCAGAGGGAGTGCACCATGTTTTTTCTACGGTAACCCAGAGTCAACAAACCAAACATTGGCTTTCAACCATGTTTTCATGTTGTTGTTTTTTTTTGCCAGGATAGGTTCTCCTACATAAAGGGAGGAGGGTGAGGGGTATTCAGTTGGTGGCAATCTGCAACTTCACCACGAGATGTCACTAAATTCACTCTTCTTTTTCCATTGACTGGCACACTGAGGCCCCTCATTGTAACATTTGCACTTGGACCTTCTTGGACAGTTCTCTGCACAAGTGTGTTCTGATGGAGTGTAAAACATTAGTATGCACTATTTATAGCACAGGCAACAAATAGCGGCCCGGAAAAAATAAAGTCTTAAGAAATTTTGACAACTTGCAGCGCTGACTTACATTTTCCCTTTTAGAAGTAGTTGAATTTGCTGCTATCCAGAAACCCAGAAAAGCACCAAAAGAACAATTAAGTTAGTTGACTGAAGGTACTCAGTGATGAAACACTCTTGAACTTTCATTTCAAAGGCACAGCTCTAATTTCTATTCATTTCCTCTAACCCTTCCCTCGATTTTCCAGCTTCTATTATTTTTCCCTCATCACGTTTTTTCTTGAAAGTAAATATTTTGACATAAACTCTGTACGTTGCGTAAAATCTAGATTTGATTTGATTATGTTGTGACAGATGTAGAATAAATTAGCTGCGGATTTGTTTGGTGAAACTTAAATATGTTTTGTCTCGCTGCAGCAGTAAACGCTTCCGAATTGGAAAATGTTCCTAAATATATCTTGATAATGTCTTCAGCGGGAACACAAATTTGTTTTCTCATTTATCCTCCTCTCTGCAGCTCCTGGATCAGTTTCATGCTGGCTTGCTTGTCGACAAAACCCACCATTATTTCTGCTGATCCCTTTCTGGTGTAATGTGTACTTGATGTTAGTGAACCTACTGTAATCTCCTGCACTGATTTACAGGAACTGGAGGTCATTCATGAGTCATCAGGATGTTTATGAGAGGAGCGCGTGTGCTCTCTGAGGAATAAATACAAGGGATTGTTTTGCAAAGCAGACGCTTGTCTAGAATAACAGCGACTCTACCTAACCACAATCTATGAAGAAGATAAATCAGCACAGGTATGTCAGGCCAGTGTCACACATGTTGTGTGTTTGCGTCCGCAGGCATACATGTCCCCGTCAGGCTAGTTATGGTGGCTTTAAAGCTAATCCCTGGACTCCTGCTCTCACCGGACTCTCATCCACTTACCTAACTCTCACCTAAACCTCATCTAATGCTATGGTGCGAGTATGAGTCATTTAATACCTTCTACTGTAAACTACAACTGTGAACCTGGTCACCCCATGGCCTGACAGACCACGTCACAGCACCCACTTGGAGCAGAGCCAATGGAAGGTGTTATATGACGTGGCAGGTTTCCAAGGCTTAGCACGGCGGGAAGGTGTGTGGGTGGGACGTGTTGACAGGTTAAAGGTCAAAGGGTCAATATGAGTCAAGTTGTTATGTTGACAACATAGAGAAAGGGACAAGCTTGAAACAGACATTTTCAATTATAATATCAGTTTCTAACACTTCAGGTGAAATTAACCTCGAAGTCATACTACAAGTATCCAAGGATGTTTTGAGAGGTTGCTAATCAAAAAGACTCTGATCTGCCTCACAATCAGGCAACTGTAGCAGAAAATCCATTCATAAAACAAAATACTTTTTCACTTTAACGCTTCAGAAAGCCTCACATTTCAATTCCTTCAATCCTTCTAAGTTCATCACAACACTTGACCAGGCCTAACCTCTCATAGACACATGTAAATGCTGCCTTCTTGCCAAGATTTGCAATTTTACTCTACTTTTCCGCAGCTGGATGAACTGGTGCTTCATAAATTCAAGCATAGCCTCGTTGTAACTTGAGTTTCATTTCTAACTGCACAGCTACTTCTCCAGCACTAATGTTGACACACATATTTTAACACACATGCATGTCTCAATATGTAAATAAAACAAAGTCATATCTTCATTTACAGAGCTTAATATGTAGTTTGGCCTCCTAAACTAGGCAGTATTTACTAAGACAAAACTTAGAGAAGACGTTCCTCTAAAACTTAGAATATGAATAGCTGGTTCAACCCAATCCAGTTCTCTAAAGGACACATCTTCACCCTTCAAACGAAGGAAATGGAACACAGCTAGAGCATCGTGCTTGTTTCACCTTAAACAGTTCAGATTGTGGAGTAAACTCTGACAGAGGGAACATGGAGAAAACCAGTGACAAACATCAAGTGCCCTATGTCTGAAGTGGGACAGTGGCAGATGGAGCTAGTGCTGAATGTACACCTTTCACATGCATGGTTAAGTATGTTTATTAACATTGAGCCAGAAACCCAATTAACAGTACTCTGTGTCCAGGATCAACACACTGACCAGACAGGCTCTTCAGCTGCCACAGCCAAGAAACCAGGTCGGCGTCAGAGACCTACGTTGGCCATGAACCGACCCCCTGCAAAGCTGTCCAAGTGTGCCAGCCAAATACACACACATATACATGCACTTCATCCCCACGCAGGTGAAACACGCTGATTAAATCCCCCAGAGCTAGAGTAACCATCTCCTCATTTTCAATCCCTGCCCTGCAGCCAATCAGGAGGCTCCTGGGCAGCACGTTCTAATCAGCAGACTGTTTACTGTACCAGACTGTAGCTTAGGAGGATCTCCTGATGTTCTACAAGGTATTAGACGCTGATATGAGCTCTATCAAAGGCAGATTTTCCCACAGCGGAGGGAAAAAGTGAGGCAGCGGTCGCCTGGAGGTCAGAGAGAAGGACCTCCAGGTGGAAGGGCTCAGGTTTAAATCAGAATGGCTGCAGTGACCCAGAAATGCTCATCAACAATATGCTGCAAATCACTTGATAAATTAATTTAAGAACTTAAAGGTCCACTGTGTAAGATTTAAGTGTTTATATCTACAGATGCCGCAGGTCCCCTTTCACTGAGTCTGCCATGTTGCCCCATCATGTTTCTACAATAGCCCTTAATGGACAAACTAAACCAGGGGTCTCAAACTGTTCCACAAAAGGGCCGGTGTGGCTGCAGATTTTCTTTCCAACCAAGCAGCAGCACACCAGACTTGACTCATTTAATCAACTGATCTCAGTCTTCAGAGAGTTGATTGGTCAAACTGTGTGCTCTTGGTTGGTTGGAACAAAAACCTGCAGCCACACCGGCTCTTTTGTGGAACAGTTTGAGACCCCTGAACTAAACACTGGCTTTAGATAGGGCCTTTCGTGTTTTTCACTTGTTTTGTGGCAACTGTAGTTTCTCCTTCACGTTAGGAAGGAAAGGGTGAGACAAGGAGGTTGCAATCAGCAACTACTAGACACCAATAAATCCCTCACACTGGACCTTTAAAGTAAAACTATGTCAGTTTTTTTTTTTCATCTTTTCTTCATAACAGCAAAACCCCCTTGCATCATTCAAATACTCGGGATGCTTGCTGATACAGCTTTATTTGGTCTGGTCTGACCAATAGGGTGACTAACTTTAGATTGATAATGTTGTGTAACACACCATACTGAGTCAGTTTGCTGATGTAGCATTCCACCCACTCTCTCTAACAGTGTTTACATCTTAACACAATAGATTCCTGGAAAATGAAGAGACATTCATGTCCCCTGGTGAGGTGTCTGTCTTTACTTCCCATTACTTTGAATTTTGTGATGAAACCATTGAAGTATTTGGGGTTTTTTTTATGACATGCGTTGTGTAAGCATGCAGTAGAGAAGAGGCATTAAGTCTGTCACACTCACACAGCAATATCTAGACTTATCTAAAGTTTGCTAATATTAGCTAACATTAGCCACCATAAGCTACTTGTTATACCCAAGCAGCAACCTCTGTGGCTGTGGAATAAGGCCATGTGGAAGTGCCAAAAACTGCAGTTCCCCAAATGGCCACTAGAAGCTGACTACAGGACATTTCAATATCCATAAGCCCCCATGTTAAAATGTCCAACTTCACAGCAGAAATAAACATGTTGCCTGGTACAAAAAACAGTTTTGCTCTCTATAGCTAAAAGGCTTAAAGTTATACATTATTAACAGCGTTGCTGTTTTGATTGACAGATGTGTGCCATTACAGGCAGCTTTTTTGAGCATCCAAGCTTCATTCAGCCCGCCTCAGGTCCACCGATGATCCACAAATTTGCCCATTTTGGATTAGTCGGGAGGCGGCAGAGGCAGGACTGCCAAGATGGTGATGGCCAGAGCCACCACACTTGACTTCAAAATGACTCTTCAGAAACCTGTGGGTGACGTCACAGATAAAACATCCATTCTTTACACAGTCTATGGTCATACCACACCAAGTAAGGCTGTAGCATCAAAACCCCATATTGACCTAAACATTACTACCTACAATTTTCAAAGTACAGCCTACCAGTAGCTCTTATATGTTTGAATCTTTTTTTTTTTTTTTTTTTTTTCAGGAAGCCACTCATTTCAGTGTGGTCTAAAAACATCATGCAGAGAACAGAAACATGCTCAAGAAAAGCAATCCATCACATTAAACATCATGTCTGGTTTTCTTTTTGAAAACGTTACATTATTATTGAACGATAATACAGATGCAAGTATGGAAAGAATTCCAGGATGGTGCATTTGTGCGCTCATGGAGAAGTTGCAACTGAGACTTGAGTCCTCTCCCAAACAGCAATCTTTTTAACGTAAGAATGTTACAAAACCAAAATTATAACTTTGTTGTCGGGGGTTTGATTTCCTGACAGTATAGCTGGTGCGTACAGAGCTGTACAGCAGCTCATACCGTGGATGTTGCAGCTTTGGAGACAGAATTTGAATTAGCCACATTATTTATCTTGAATCGGTGCTTTTGACCTCATTACCATGAAATAATAAAATAAGTTTGGCAAATAAAAAAACAGAAAGTTGCACCCAAAGCTTGTTTTTGTCTCTGTTGTGTGCTGTCCTTTTTTTGTCAGACAAAGTGAACAAATCATTGTTCACGTCATTAAATTTGACTGATGTGTTTAATTTTTCCTTTCTTGTATATTTTGTTTTGTACTCTTTTATTATCATAAAGGGCGACTTTATATAAAAATGCCATATAAACAAGGTTTATTATTGGTGTAATTACATGGATAAAGTGTTGCTCATCCTGACCTCCGTGCCAGTGAACCAAACAGCAATGAGTGTAGCTATTTTCTTCTTCACATAAATCAGTTGGTTGTGACAGAAAAAGGGGTAGTCACATTCTTGATTGGAACACACACACATACACGTACACACTTATACACTCTTAATATAGCATAATTACCGCTGGCCTACATAATGCTGCATCCAAACCGCATGACATGGCAGGATAGTGGAAAAATGACAATTTATGTCACTAAATTTTGTCCTATCAGGTTGCACAGCTGTTTGTTTTCTTTCTGTGGTCGGTGATGGCATCTGCAGCTCGGAGGGAAAATTCACGCTCATGAGGTTTGATTCAGATTGTGTGTCTCAGTCATGCAATGTTGTGACAGTAAAATGGAGAATAAGGATTTGGGTCACTCCCTGACTTACTTGTGACTGGCTTGCTTACTTGAAATGGAAGAATATAGTAAAACTGTACACTGTAACCAATGCATCTTGCTGTGTTTACTCTGGAATTTTTTGTGGATCCCGAGGCAGCAAATTTCTTTTCTTTTCTTTTCTTTTCTTTTTTACAGCCCTGGTTCTCTCTTCTGAGTATTTATCACTTTAAATGTGTGCAGACACACATTTAAAGGAACATTTCAACATTATGGGAAATCCATTTTTTTCAGTCTCTTGCAGTGAGTTAGATGCAAATATCAATATCACAATCATGGTTGTTAAAGCTAGTTCTTGGGTTTATGTGGGATTTCCATAGAATGGATAAAATATGAGCACAATCTCCATGACGTCACCAAAACGTTTCTGAAGAGCTGTGGTAAAGCTATAAGTTTGATGGGTCTGGTCGTCACCATCTTGGCAGTCCTGCCTCTGTCGCCTCCCGGCTAATCCAAAAATGGACAAAGACGTGGATCATGGGTGGAGCTGAGGAGGGCTGGTTGCTCAAACGAGACACCATTTCCATTTCCTTCCGCTTAACCAGCATTGGGTCGTGGTGGCAGCAGGTTCGGCAGGGCATTACCAATGTCCCTCTCCAGAGGTCTCATGCCAGTTGGACATGGCTGGACCAGAACACCTCCAAAGGAAGGCGCCCAGGAGGCATCCTAATCAGACACCTGAGCTAGCTCCTTTTGACGCCAAGGAGCAGCAGCTCTACTCCGACCTACTTCCAGTTGTAAAAGCTCCTCACCCTATCTCTAAGGCTAAGCACAGCCACCCTACAGAGGAAACTTTCCGACCGCTTGTATCAGCAACATAGAGACTGTAAACATGTTTATTTCTCTTGTGAAGTTTGACATTTTAATATGGGGGGGTTATGGAGATTCTGTAGAATTCTCAAGTGGCCATTCAAGGAACTGCAGTTTTTGGCACTTGCGTTGGCTTCACTTCACGGGCACAGAGGTTGCCGCTTGGTGATTTAGCATTATTTTCACAGTGCACAGGCTTTAGTGTGGTTTGACATCATCTGCCCTGTGTATGCCTTGCTGTATTTTCCATGCAGTCATACCACCCCTACACTTTTTGTTCAGTCTGTGGTTCTTTTTGTCAGAATATAAACATCAGTTGTGTCACTCAAACCCATAACTCTCTCTATCTTTGTCTGTCTGTCTTTGTGTCTTGCTGTCTCTCTCCTCTTTCTGGTTACAACTCCATACCGAAATTGGTACAATTGAAACCAGTTGAGACACTGTATGTTTCCCACTAAGCATTACTTTGGTCCCATAATGCCCTTGTTTCAGCAGCACCTAAATAATTACATTTCTTCTCTACTACACAAGAGATGGTTACAACCAAAATACGCTTGTTTAAACATAGTTGAAACAATCATATAAATGTTAGGCTCTCCATTACATCCACACTGGATTACAGCAATTAAACGCCAGATGAGATTTCATGAGGCAGAGAGTTCTCCTCCGTTTACTTCCTATGAGAAATAAATAAGCACAAAATGGGACATGTGGATTAATGCAAGTCTGCAACATACCTTCAACATTTAGAAAAGAAAAAGTTGAGCACATTTGTGGGACGTGAACCAACCAAGTGAAGCAAAAAATACTGCAGACTGTGGGTGTCCTGGCTGCTCTGTTGGTTAATGTGCCCACCATGTAAATGTGAGACTTGTATCCGGTCCCTGAGTTTGGTCACGTCATGCCCTCCCTGTCTCTGGTCGAGTCGCCGGTGTCTTTATACTCTGAGGCGTCTGCAGTTCCGTCCAAAACCCTAAAAAAAAGCTGGATACTGTTGGTCTTCTCGGGGTATGTGTATTACAAATGGAGAAGTCTGAGAACTCTTTAGGGACTGTACAGAAATTATTAGCAGGGGGAGTAAAGGACAGAAAAGGTTATGTATGTATTTATTTATTTTTTATTCAAGAAAGGGTAGTAAAAAAATAAAAGCAGCCAATAAGACACAACATTTTTGGGTGGGTTCACTTGTGCGTACGCTGGCCTACTCTCACAGTCCAAGGACATGCTGGTTATAGGTTTGAATGTGACCATAAATGTTTCTTTCTCTCTATGTATTACTCCTGTAATGAACTGGCAAGGGTGTCTAGGATGTACCCCACCTCTCGCCCAATGCCAAGGCTCCAGCGACCCCAATAAGTAGAAGCAGTTTACCAGCTCGTGGGGGAAAAGGAAGTAACATAAACCAGACTTTCTTAGTAAGACAAAGTTATTTATAAAATGAAATTGGGATTCATTTTAACAAAAGGAGGTGAGGTGAACTATAAGGGAACAAAGCGTGAGGAAATGCTGTTAAAAAAACAAACAAGTATAACAAAAAGAGAACGCTCTAAAAACCATCTCTGTATCAAAAATGAATGAGTTAACACACTAGTTAACACTCACAATGAAATTTTCCAAATAGAACAAGGCGAGCTCCACGCACAAAAACAAGCAGCCCTGACTCTATTTTAAATACGGATCATTCATCAGATTGGATGCCGCTAATTGGGCGGTCTGGATAGGTGCCGCTCCAATCAGGTTCCTGCAGACCTCATAGAAGGGATGGGTAGGTGGCCCTGCCTTCTTCACCTGCGGCCAATCAGGTGCAACAAGCAAAGCTAATCCATGGGCAAGGCAGCATTCATCACAGAACAATGCTTTTTTTTTTTCCTGGTTTTGATGTATCTCAGCTTTATCTCCATGTACTGCTTGTTTCCAGAATCCTCCTTTAAACCTCCATTTAAAGCAGCCTGTTCTTATTTCCCTTTATCCCTGCGAATAAGCTCCATATGTGTGTGTGCATGCATGTGTGTGGGAGTCTTGGAGCAAGCTGTGATCTCTGTTTATCTTTCTTGTTCTTCCCACTTCCTGGTCAGGGGGTTGCACATAATAAAAGCTGCAAGGTAGAATAATGCTTACCGGAGACAGTCTGGGTTAAACTAAACTTCACATGGATGACTTTCAGTGTTGTACACAGCTAGTACAAGAAAACAGTGTTTTATCTACCGTTTGATGTTGCGGAGAACCGATTTAGGGAGTAGGTCATGTCATGAGCTGCACTAGAGATAAGTAAGGTAAAGAGCTGAATGTGCAAGACTCATTTACAGAGTTGATGTGAAGGAGGAGGAGAAGAAGAAGTGGAGGTGGAGGTAGAGGTGGGGATTCAGTGCCACACAAGTTGCCCCTGGGGCCTGAGTGGTCGCATTGGCTTTGGCAGGAAGAGGGAGGGAGGAAGCAGAGAGGAGGGGGATGTGTGTGTGTGCATGTGTGTGTGTGTGTGTGTGTGTGTGTGTGTGTGTGTGTGTGTGTGTGTGTGTGTGTGTGTGTGGGGGGGGGCTGTTGAGGGCAGCTCCTGGTGCCACGTTTGCATCACTGAACTGTAATTCCTTTCAGTGCTGAGCAAAGCAGTGCTGGCACTGTGGCTGCTTCACTTTTTTTTTTTTAACCCTTTCTGTCTGATTGCTGCTTCATTTCACGGCAACAGAGCAATATGATACAGCGTGTGGCTGACATTTATTTATTTATTTTCTCTTTACAGCAGTCGCATGTTGTTTGGATCTTTGCGAAGCCCCATCCTCTGTAGTTATAGTTGCTGCAATTGAGCTTTCCTCACACAGCATGTGCAGTTTAAAAATGATGACTGTCGCCAGCAGATTTAATCAGCTGTAACTAATTTACCAAACTCTGTGAGTCGACAGCTGACTTCTTTTAAAACGAGAACTATTCCATTTTATGACTACGTGTGATACGATATAATGGATGGGGAAGCTGGTGTGTAAACATCAGCCTAAACTCTGATAAAGTAGCATGCAGTGGTGAATAAGTTCCAAGCAGGAACCTCTGTGGCTGTGAAGTGAAGCTAACGTGGGAGTACCAAAAGTTGCAGTTCCTCAAACGACCACTAGATCCTGGCTACAGAACGAGTCAGTCTCCATAAGCCCCCATGTTAAAATGTCCAACTTCACAGCAGAAATAAACATGTTTACAGCCTGGTACAAAAAACAGTTTTGGTCTCTATAGCTAATTTCCCCGTTCATGACAACTGTACTGAGGGTGAATTTTTATATAACTCACCTGTTCAAATTATATTAAGGCTTAAAGTTATGCAGAATTAACAGCATGGCCGCCTTGATTGACGGGTGGATGTCGTTACAGCAGGCTTGTTTGAGCACCCAGTCCTTAGTCAGCTCGCCTCCGACAATGCATGTCTTTGTCCATTTTTGGATTAGCCTGGAGCCAAGATGGTGGCGGCCAGAGCCACCACACTCTGAGCTTCACAATGGCTCTTCAGAAAACTGTGGGTGCGTCATGGATACTACATTCATGTTTTATACAGTCTATGATTAGTCCTGAATTAGGCTTTTTCTAACTTGTGGCCCTACATAATGACATAGTTAGCTACTAATATGCTGCTTGGTTTTGGAAGTAACACCATGCTAGGTTACTATTAAGGTGGTAAGCTAGTTAGCAGGGCATGCAGAGTATCACTCTTACAACAGCTCCATGTACACCATCTCCACATTTTGACAGACCTATGGGTGCTAAGCAAAGATTGGATAATCTCTGTCTGACATATTGTGTCTAATGTACAGATGAATAAGCAGAGTTGTTGTGCCAAAAGTGTGTTGAAAATACAGTTTTGTGTAATTGCGTTTGTAAAATACGCCTTGATGTGTCACATCACTAATTTCCATGTCGATAAAACACACAAAAAACATATTTTCAGCATACATGCACACAAATGAATGTAAATTAAATACAAATGAATAAAAACTAAAACTAAACTAAACTAAACTAAACTAAACTATATATACACTTCCAGATTTAGCCTTTTGTCAGCTGCTACTTTTGACCTCAGCACGGCCTGTTCAAATAACAATAAAGTACTGATAGAGTGATACATTCAAAGACAAAGTTGTCATCAGACACATAGAACACACACACACACACTTTCCACAGAGATTCATTGATAAATTGTAACCAAACTGAGAAATAATAAAATAAAAACTCGAAGAAAACCAAAACTGAAATAAAGTTTCAAAATGAAACAAATTAAAAACTGATGGGAAAATCCTATAAACCCACACACACATAAACACACACGTTCACGTTGTTTACAGTAATTTGAGTCAGTAATAATCTTCAGAAGTGACACTTGGGGTTTTCCGAAGTCCACAACATCATCAGTGTTGGAGAATAACGGAAGAGCAGCAAATATTTTGGTTCAGAGTTGACAGCCAGGTGGCATGGACTCTGTGTGTACACTCATCTCTGACCAAAAACACAAATAATGTGATAATAATTCAGTAACTTGTACATTTGTGTTTGTCAGCATGGTTACATTATTCATTATTTCCCCTCTGTTCTCTTGCATGAACTCAGTCAGTCCACTGAACCTGCTGCAGCTTTTAATGTTTTAAAGGAGCCATGTTGGAAAATTAACACTAAAACAGTTCTTAGTCCCAACATGTCCCAAAGACAACGCTGGTTTGTCTGTATTTTTCATGACTGCCACCTCTACAGTATTTACTTTTTTACTGGCAATTACTTGGTTCTAAATAGGGAAAGGTTTTGGCCGCTTAGGGCCAGTGAAATTGACTCATTATCACCTTATAAAGTTGATATGGTGAACTTGATAGCAAACAATTACCTATTTATACACACAGCAGACACACAGCAACATTATCATTCATTTGAAGTCATGTTTCTGTTCACCCGATGAATATATTATTGTATTTATATATTATTATTATATCCAATAGAACTCCTGAGGGAAATATTTGTGGTGGCTAAAAAGCTTCTAAAGCTCACTTGCTAGTCAATAACTTTATATTGCTGGGCTGGTGGCATACAGTGGGTTCATCTGAGATTTTTTTTTTGCTGAAAACAGTTCCCCGCCGTTGTAAACAACACTGATGAGTGGTGAGACTGAACCAAAAGTTGCGGGCGGTGAAACAAAAACAATGACAATGCTCGATACAGCTGAGGGGAACTGCAGAGTCTCTGTGGGTTCATCACTCTGAGCGACCTCTTTCACATTACACGATCCATTGTTGATATAAAATGCATAGTGCAACTTTGAGGTCAATGAAAGATTGGCTTCATGGCGTGTGTGTGAGATTTAAAGGCTCTATCGGCACCATATAGGTACAGTACAGGTCAAAAGTTTGGGCACACCTTCTGATTCAATGATTTTCAGGTTTGAACACTCTTCAGCTTCATGAGTCACCTGGAAATGTTTTTCAGTTAACAGGTATGCCTTGTCAAGAGTCATTTAGTGGAATTTCTTGCCTACTTAATGCGTCTGAGACCATCAAACACTTAAAAAAAGTAAAGAGAAACGACAGTCCATCATTATTTTAAGACAGTCAATCTGGAAAATTTCAAGAACCTTCAATGTGTCTTCAAGTGCAATCACAAAAACCATGAAACCCTATGGTGAAACTGACTGTCATGAGGACCGCCCAAGGGAAGGAAGATCAATAGTTAGCTCGGCTGCAGAGGATAAGTTTGTCACATTTACCGGTCTTTGAAATCACCAATTAACGGGACCTCAGATGAGAGCCCACATAAATGCTCCGCAGAGTTCAAGTAGCTGACAAATATCAACATCAACTTTTTGGAGGAGGCTGTGTGAATCAGGCTTTTGTGGTCGAATTGCTGCAAAGAAGCCACAACTGAGGGACCCAACAAGAAGAAGAGAACTAATTGGGCCAAGAAACACAAAGATTGGACATTAGACCAGTGGAAAGCTGGACTTTGGTGTGATGAGTCAAATTTGAGATTTTTGGTTCCAACCATTGTGTCTTTGTGAGATGCAGTGATCGGATGACATCTACATGTGTGGTGCCCACCGTGAAGCATGGAGGAGGAGGTGTTCGGATACTTTACTGGTGACACTTTGGGCGACATGCCATCCCATCTGGTTTGCGTATAGCTGGACCATCATTTGTTTTTCAGTATGACAATGACCCAAAACACACCTCCAGGCTATGTAAGAGATATTTGACCAGGATGGAGAGTGATCTTTCATCAGTTGGACCACAGATTGAAGGAAAGATGGAAGTGGCAACCTTTATAAGCACTGTCAAATTAACCTGTCACCGGCCTTTATTGAATTACAGTAAAGAAAAGTGCAGAGCCAAGAAAGCATTACAAGTTTTCCCCGTGTAGCAGTGTATCAAGGATCAGAAACACTGAATATGGTCATATAAACTCAGATTTAACTGCGAAAAAACCACCACTGTGCTTACAGGACAGCTTTCCATCTTTCCAGCCTGCTGTTTGCGCTCACACCAGTTACCCTGGATACCAGGGGCATCAAAATACAGGCACAATGACAAATACCAGCATCTGTGTGTGTGTGTGTGTGTGTGTGTGTGTGTGTGTGTGTGTGTGTTGGGTCAGTGAGGTTCAGTCTGGGCGGTAATGTGAGACCAAGATGAAACACTCAACCATCAGCACATTCCTATGGGCCTCGGTTTTCTTCAGCTCCGAGAGAGAGAGAGAGAGAGGGAGCAGAGAAAAGAAAGAAAGAAAGAAAGAAAGAAAGAAAGAAAGAAAGAAAGAAAGAAAGAAAGAAAAGGGATGGTATATAAAGGAAAGGAAAAGAGAAGCAATGTCAGAAAGACAGGAATATTAAAGAGAGAGAAAACCAAGCAGCAGTAAACATGTCAGCTTCTATGAATGCCGTTGCCTCCTGGGACATTCGGTAACAATCATAATCATGCAACAATCCCTCGTCCACCTCTCATTAGAACAGCGTGTATGTAAGTCTGTATACTGTTGTAGTCTTTATATAATGATATGCTTCATGGAGGCTTCTGCTTTCGGCCTCGCCTGCTTCATGATGGTGGTTGACGGCGGAATTTACTTCCCACAAATATTGTCTGAATATCTGTGAACCAGACTAGAAACAGAGCGCTGGCTCAGAACGTTTGTTGTGATGTGGCTGCGAAACCATTTAATAACCACTTATAATCATGTTTACCCAGACTCGAAATAAATTACACTACAGACAACTTAAAAAAATTCACACCCTGCCATTCAAGATGGCTGGTTGAAATGTGCAGGTCACAAGGTTTGGAGACTACATTGCCTCTGAGACAGTACAAAGTGTGAGCGTCATGCAGAAGCACACTCTATACCCAGTGTACTGTATTGCTGTAAAATGTTGTATCTCCACCATTTCATACCCAATGTTTGTGCTTGACATTCTTCAAACCTCCATACAGTTGATGCAACAGAGGTTTAGGGGATGTGAGATTGCAGTCGACAGTCCAATGAGGTTGATTTGTTAAGAGTCAAATGTTCTCTGAGCTACTGCTTGAGAAGCTCACATACAAACAGTATAAGGTGTTTGCTAAGAAACTAGCTAGCAGGTGTATCAGAAGGTGCTTTTTCATCCACCTGTTTTGATGATGAGTGGAAACATCGAAAATCTGATTAGAATTTCAAAATTTGCTGAGGTACAAATTTAAATGCAATAAAGTGCAATGGTGCTCATTTAATTATGCTATCTATCTATCTTCTTGCACACTGGTTTCACCAGCTGTTTATCTTGTCTGACCAACTCCTAAAATCACATAGTGCATGGAAACACATTGATTCACATTTTCTTTTGACGATTAGCTCGAAATTCGGCTAAAATTAGTCTTACATTTGTATATAAACCTAACAGGAGTCTGTACAATGTCATGGATTCCCTTACTGACCGTAGCTAGCCAGTGCGTATATTGTGTTCCTGTCTGGACAGAAAATGGCAGTACATAAATATAAGAAAGTCAAGAGCTGTGAAATCACTAATTACAATGTAGTTTACCATATTTTTCCATTTTCTTTGAG
Source organism: Argyrosomus regius (assembly GCA_946959425.1). NCBI lineage: Eukaryota > Metazoa > Chordata > Actinopteri > Sciaenidae > Argyrosomus > Argyrosomus regius. The sequence goes on from OX336900.1 coordinate 16,856,825, forward strand.
TATCTGAATTGACATCTACTCTACATCATCCCTCTACAAATAATCCATGTAAAATATTACTGATGCCTGAAATTATGACTGCACGCAGTGCTGTTCAACACATTCTCAATCGAGCCCAACAAGAATGTGATGGGCTGTGACGGTTTAAATCTGTGCACTGAATATTCTGGCGCTAAAGGTTTCTACTTTTGGAAACAGTTTAGGTCCGTTCTCCCAACAATAGAGATCATGATGGTGCTGAATTTTTATGGGTTTCTACCATCACACTGTTTGTTTTTAATATCTGGTGGAAGTATTTGGGATGTTTGTGACTTAGCAAAGTCTGAGCACGTGGTTGTTGCACCTTGTTGCTTTCGGTAACCCTTGGTGACCATGCAAACACACTGTTGACAGACATTCATCCCTTCATCAACATCATTTTAGGTCATTGTGGTGTCACGGCCAAAATATGCCACTTCAGAGAAGTACAGTTATGAACAAACAGGATGTTTTTGTACTACAGTAAATACAGTGTCTGGAGTGTTTTGGGTGAGTTGGACAGACAGGTTCTCCACGAACATTATGTAAAAACATAGTCTAACCTCACACTCAAATAACAACAACACTGAAGCAAAGCTGAGGCAGGATAAAGATGGAGAAGAAGCCAGGGTTGGTGAGGGTGATGGGACTGTGAGGGAGAGTCCCAGCTGCTGTTTTTGCTTTGTTCAGCTCTCCCTCGTTCAGCGCTCAGTGTTTTTGGAGCACTGACTGCCCCTCTGCCTCATTTTCTCCATTCTTTTCTCCATTTTTCTGATTCAGCCCACCCCTTTCAACATCCCACATCCTTCTCTCCTCTGCATGCAGAGGGGAAAAAACGCAGACTCCACAGTAATTATCCAGCTGGAACTGCTCATGGGGGCTATTCTGGCTGTATTAAATTCATTACCAACCAGAGAAACAGATTTTGAATCTTCCTTCAGCACACAGTGTTTTTAAATACATTAGCTTCTTAATGGGATTGCTACAGAGTGGCATCCTCGGAGCTGAAAGGGGATGCTCAGATACACATCAGCACACTTGAATTCAAGCCCAGCAGTGACATTATTTCCTACCTCCTTGCTGTCTCTTGACTGGGAGGTAGAGGTCGAAAGGTTAACATTAAGCTTGTGACCGGAAGGTAGCCAGTGGTGAACGCAGCGGTGCCCGGCAGTGGAAAGAAGTATTTGGGGAAATTCGCTGGAAAGCACCCTTCCCTCAACAGCAAAAAAAGCCTCAGGAGGATTAAAGGTTGAGGAAAAAAATCCTCTGAAGTGAAAACCACTTTTCTGGTTCTCTCCAACACAACAGGTTAGCTGGGAATAAATGAATGGAACTGATTACCGGTGCAGGATATTTGTCTCTCTGCTAACTTCTGCTTTTTACTTGGTTACATGGCATACCTTCACTTCATAATAATAACTCAGTTAAATCAGATCTTTTTTTTGGGCCACAACTCAGTATATTGACACCTTTTAAAGTGATATAGCAAATGCTAATTGTTTATTTACACATTTAGCAACATTAGCATTAATTTGGAGTTGTGTTAGCAAATGTACGTCCAATATTTCCTCTCCTTTAAGCTTTGTTTTTGTCTCCACCAACTCCAACAGGAATTATTAATTGGAAGAAAAATCCGCTGTACTTGAAAGTGTTGCTGATGTTATGACCATTATGGACCAAAACAAAGAGTTTAAAGATGCTTAAAGGTTCAAGAACTGCAGAGTTGGTCATAATTCTCTGTAGGTCCTGTAGACATTCATTTGATCCTTTGTTATTATAAAAAAAATGATTAGTGCAGCAGATCTATGACATCTTACTGCTGTCTGTCTTCTGGTTTTCATGTTTTGTTCGCTCAGATGCTGACATTATTTCATTTTTATGCAGGTTTCTATACTCAACAACACATCAGTGTGTGAATGGGTGAATGAGATGTAGTGTAAAAGTGTCCTGAGCGGTCAAAAGACTAGAAAGGTGCTCTACAAGTACAGGACATTTAACATTTCCGATATGATGCATATGTTTGTGAGTGTTGCATAGAACTGCTATAGGCCTATAGCTTGCAGGAAAACCACAGGTGTCACCAGGAACATTAATGATGGCTCTGATCTTCCAGTAAGTCATAACAGTGTGAACTCATTGCCTATTGGTGTCATCATTTCTTTCCCTGCAATCAACGATATTCTGTTTATTTGTTTTGAAGGCCTTTCTGACCGCCGACACTTTGACTTGTCAAACACAGGCGTAACTAATCCCGACATATCTTTGCATGCATCCTTAGTGGAACCTAATCAAACACAATCAATTGTTAGTGTTATTAGTTGCACCCGTTTTCCTGCCATAATGAGTTAAAATGTCTGAAATGTCTGAAGATAAACGGGACCTCACAGGCCAGGTAATTCCGATGCTATTAAATGTAGCCAAAATGTGTGTGTGAGTAGTATACAGGGCTAACTGTGAATGGTACAGTTATCCACTGTCCAAACTTGCAAGGGTGGAGCTGCAGAAGGGATATTAGACCAGCGAGACACTGACTCCTGTATTACACATGGGCACGAGCCGAAATCACACACAGAGACTCTCTGGTAGAAGCTTGGAAGTCAACCTTTATTGATACTGTTAAAAAAAAGTCATGTCAACCAACAAGAGAAAATCATATACGTCTTTCATATTTGCTTCAGTACTGCTGTTTATACGTGTAAAAAAGAACACTGATTAACATAATGTATCTCATCTCTATTAGGAGTGACACTGAGCTCTGACAGCCGCTGCAGAAGTTCCCTCTCAAACACTGATCCTGCATCAATGCTGCTTTTATTCTGAAATTCTTTCTCGGGTCTTACAGAGGTGAAGAAGTGAACTGCAAAAACAACCCTAGACCTCCCTAAAACAATACGTCTTTGAAACCGCAGAGGTTCAGCAGTTTTGTGCAGTAGTAAGTGGAACATCTACCAGCCACATGTGTGTGTTCTGACAGAGCAGACAGAGAGATAAAAACAAGGAAATTGCGGCAAATTACGATAATACAATAATAATTGTGTTGCTGGGTTGGGGAGTTTGTAAACAGTTGACTTACAATATATATTTCCTGGTGGTCTTACTGCTGAACAAACGGGTTCGTTGCCTGTGTGAAAGGTGCAACATGTTTAACTAGCTGATAGTAAGTGATGCCATATAAATGAGATCTGTCATATTAGTATAATTAGTATAATTACCACAAACACTAGAGAGAGCTTCACCAGCCTCTACTCTACATTATGCACAAAACACGAAGAGGGTGCTGCTGTTCCTCCAGAGCAGACGGAGCTGCAGAGATGCTGGTTTGAAATGTTCATCATGTTCAGTGATGAATAAGAAACAAGGACTTTTTTTTTTTTCCAATCAGAAGCCACAAAGCTCATGGGAAATGTAGTCAAATTGAGTGAAACTTGGGCTTGTTTATGGTAACTATACCAATGCATCAAACTTAATTTGATGAACACGTAGCACCTTGTCAGCAATATTTGTTCTACTCAACTGAGCTGTACTGTCATTTATAAGTCAACATATTTTCTTTTAGCTCAGCTTTAAGGCAGTGACAGGATTATAACTACATGTAGTAACACAACGGTACACGACATAACTGAACGACGTACATCAAAATGAAAGTATAAAAAAAACAAAAACAAGAAGAAAATTCCAGAAGGCACTGGATATAAAAGGAATACCAGCGTTTTAAAACCTCTTTTCTACACCTGGAAGTCAAAATCTCATCGTTCTTTCTTCAGTTTTTGGAGATGCTCCCAATTTTTCGCCAAATTTAGCATATAGTGACATCTTTTCACGTGCTATCAAGGAACTATGGAGCAGCTCCTTCAGCAACAGGTCCTTCAATCCAACAGCTGTCAGGTTCTTTAACACCAGCATGACTTTATACTTTATACGAGCTGCTACAACAAGTGAATTTCCCCAGTGTGGGATCATTAAAGCCTGTCTTATCTTATGTTATCTTATAATGCGCACCAATATTCATGCAATTTATTATTCTTTTTATTTACCGAGCATGTATGTAGCTGGATCACTTTCATATTTCAAAGTTTCGGTGTAGCTGAGGGGTTGAGAAACGCTGGTACGCTCTTATATGACTTTTAACTGGCTAGCTGTTGTGTGTCTAAATTCTGCGCACAGTGTCCGTCTTGGTGGTTGGACACCTTGTCGATATTCAAGTACTCTCCTCTATTTCTCTCGGGGAGTAAAATAAATTAGATGCTCTTTGAACTGCCCTGCAGTTGCAATGTGACCGGTGATGATAAAACTGAAGACATTAAAAAAAAAAAAACACATATTGGTATCAAAGTACAGTATCAGGATTGTGTGTAAAAAAAAAAAAAAAAATGTGAGGAGAGTTAACCTGATTTCTGGTTGCTCAATTTTCCAAATGCTAACAAAAACAAATACGTACTGTAGTTGCCCAACAGTCTATGTGCGCAGATACGGAACAAAAAACAAAAATATATATTGCTGTATTCTAAATTCAACTACATGAAAAGGTGGTTAAGGACAAAATCCAAAGCCTCAAAGATATCGACCAACGATAACATTCAAAAAACGCATCTCAAACACATATTGTATAAACATACCTTCCACATAACATCTGTACACTTCCCTGTCACTGGTATAAAAACTGGACCACAAAATCATGTAATGATTGACTGATCTGGAGTAAAGGGCTGGAATTTGTTGGGTTAGCATGTTGTGGGATAAAAGAAACATTATAAAAGGTGAGTAAAAAAAATCACTTTGGCACTTAGAACAAGTAACAATATATAAAAAAAAATCACGTTTTAGCCAGTGAGATATGTCGTATCTTAGTTGCTCAACAGCATTAACCTCATGACCAATCAAATCAAATTTCAGCATCACAGCAATGGAGTAAATAAACCAATTTATTTACTGCTCAGATTTTCATGTACAACCTACTTTTCACCTTTAACTCTTGACAACAATGGCCTAACTCAGTAGTTGATAAAGACAACAAAGAAATTTCATCCATTGCAGTATTCTTCTGTGGACTTCCTGTCCCTACATGCTTTGCTGTCCAGCAACAATCCTCCCTGATCTCACACGCGCCGACGCTAGAGTAAAATATTTCCCAGGATCACCCCCCGTTCCTCCACAGTATGGGAGAGAACGTCAAGTCAAACTGTAAAAAAATCATGAGAATGTACTCGTGCCCTGTGGAAAATGACCTGTCCGATTTTGGAGAGCATTGAGGTGATTGTAAAATTTGAGTTTCCCTGTTTCCCGCCACAATTTATCATGTTTGAAACAACTGAAGCTTGACTTGACACTCTTTCCCGTACAAGAAGAGGATCACAGGACGCCTGGGATTCAAAATACTGCTGATCTTTGGCTTATAGCAGGAGTATCTTTTGCAGCGATGACCACAACCTTCACAAAGTGAAAGACCTGGTCAACAGAGCGGTAAGTCTGTGATATCAAAGCGGGTGCGTTTGGGTGGGGTGGAGGTGGGGGGGAGCAGGGGGGGGGTTTGTCTGTGTGGTTCAGGGTCGAAGGGTTGGCGGGGGACGCGATGGCGGTGGACAGGGAAGCCCCGGGGGCGTGCGCGCTGGCGGTGGTCCTGGGAGAACCTGGCTCGTCGGGGGTGATCTGGCAGGAGGGCTGCTAGGAGGGGGAGACGAGGAGGCGGTGCGGGTCACGGGGCGGTAGTCCGCTGGAGGGGCCGAGGGCGTGTGGATCGGGGTGCGGGGTTGGGCCTTGGCTGCCGCTGACTCCTCTTTCACTCTTGTGAAGTTGATGCATCGACCCTAAAGCGGAAGAAAGAGACACGAAAGATTTAAAAAAGAGTTCAAATCTTAGGCCACCATGAGGTTTGTGTTGTTGCTTTGTGACAAAATGTCTTGACAACTGTTGCATGGATTGCAGTGACATTGATCCAGATATAACATTACCAATAAATAAACCTTGAACCTTGATATTCATACTTCCCAGAGCTTTGCTGACTTTGGTAACACCACCATCAGATCAAACATTTCATTTGTCCACGACTTTGGCTTATGATTAAATGTCTGCAAAACTACTGACATTCCCTTCAGCCTCAGCTGCACTTTGTGTTCAGAGCTAATTAGCAAATGTTAGCATGCTGCTTTGGTGAAGATGGTAGACATTATACCAGCATGTTAGCATGAAGACACTGGTGATTAACTCAAAGGAGCAGTGTGCTTCAGTACAGCCTTAGTCCAGCAAACAAAGTTTTAATTCAGAAAGGGATAAAAACTGAAAGTAAATATGTATGACACGAACGTCATGACAATTAATATGAATATGCATGATATGATATGAGAGAGGAGAATACATGGCATGTACAGTGTGTATGCACAAAGAAAGGCCGGGCTGTATTCATACAGAGCTGGGTTGGATTTTGAACCCTAAAGTTCAAATGTAAGCTCACACACACTTTCAGGTACAAACACACACAGGTGTCTAATCTGAAGCACATCTGGGCTAAGAAGGCAGTGACATTGTGTAGCTCTTGTGTGTGTGTGTGTGTGTGTGTGTGTGTGTGTGTGTGTGTGTATGGCCAGCTGGTGTTCCAGATTACAGTTAAATCCCTGCTTTGACGCCCCCAAATGATCCAGGTTAGTGCAATGTTCTGTCCCGAGAACTGTGACTAAACTTTCCTCATACTCATGATGGATTTAGGTTAGAGGCTGCGGCTGTGTGTGTGTGTGTGTGTGTGTGTGTGTGTGGGTGAGGTGTTGGTGGATAAAAAGTAGCAGCTGAGTTAGAAAATTTAAACAGTGTAAAGCTGATTTATCAGACTGTAAAACAAATGAATTTGTTCTGGCATAAATCACATTTCACTCCTGAGCCACTCATAAAAGATTACACTAACCACCAGCTTCGCGCAAGTTCACAGAGGTCGCTGTTACCATAGTAACTCGCCTTACTCCGTAGTTGCATGTGGTTGGCAGCCAGTGTGGAGTGAAGTAATGTTAATCTGCTAATAACCAGTATCGGTGATTGGAGCCACGGGAGCATGGTTTCAGAGTGGAAAGTGAGTACAGCTCATTTCACCTTAAAAACGTACGCACGTACACACGACGTGTTGAAATGTTTACAGAGAACAAGCACTAATGAGTGCTGGGAAATTACTTCCCTTGCTTTCAAACGCTGAGGTTGGACTTTAACTTCTCTTTTCAGGTCAGACGCAGATTAAAGTTACTTTGTGACTCTCTCTTTAACACATACACATATTCACATAAAGGCAACATTTAGCACAAAATCGAAATAAAACAGTCACAAAGGACACGTTCCTGTCATCTCGAATGGTAAATTAGCTGCTGTGAGAAAAAGACAAGAATCCAGCAGCCTCTGCTTTGTCGCCACTTATCCAGTCTGGTATTCCTAGACGTAGAAACAGTTTTCTTGCCTCATAGGAATACTCATGGAGAGATGTGTAAAGAACGCTTCCTTCAGGCAATATGTTGAACTGGCACTGAGCTTTGGCTCAACCTCAGAATTTATTGAGAAACAGGAAATAAATGCTGTTAATCAGACATTACAGCTGGTCTGGGTGACTCAGTTTTGTCATAAAAAACAGTTCCAGTGTTCCATAGAATAGCTTTCAGTGTCAATAATGTGAAATGAAGTGAAGGGCAACGTCTCAGGATTAGCTGGAAATTCATGTTACAGTTAGGTAATTCTGTGGAAACTGGGGGAAAGGTGAACTGAACTGAAAATATTGAAAAAAGATGCTTCCACGGACAGAAACTGAATCTAAAACTGACGGTTTTTTTTCATCAGTTTTGTGGTATAATGTTACACTTTTATGTGATTTCCAATTAACAATAACAACAATATAAGAATAAGTTACATATTTGGCACTTTCTTGCAGAGAGTTAGAGATGATGACTGACTCCACTGTTACGTCTGTACACTAAATATGAAGCTACCACCAGCAGCTCACTGAACTGGATTAGCACATTTACTGGAAACAGGTTAACAGTTAGCTGTCTTTATAGCACCACTAAAGCTCACTAATTACATCTAGGTACATGTTGTTTAGAAAGGTTGTAATGACGAGATGTAATAATTATAATAAGCCTTAGAGGTGCTGGTAGGAAGGCTTGCTGTTTCCCCTGGTTTCCAGTCTGCATGCTAAGCTAAGCTAAGCTAAGCTAAGCTAGCTGCTGGCAGTAGCTTCACATTTAGCGTACAGATTTAAGAGTGGTGTCAATCGTCTCGTCTAACTCTCAGCGAGAAAACTGAACTGAAGTTTGTGAAAACAAAGTGTGTACTCCTTTAAATGTGTGTAAACTTAATCGCAGGTTTGAAGCCAGTTTGATACAGTGAGAGACGTTTTTTTGGCTTCATGTACGTCGCTCTGTTAGCGCCCAGCTGCGGTTTGAATCTATGAACATTTTCCCGGACTAAAGAAAGCCACACTCGCTCGTTCTTGCATGCTGACCTCCTCCACTGTCTACAGTCTTACCAAGGTCATAAAATTGTCTAGGCTTGGCCAAATATATGTGTGTGTGTGTGTGTGTGTGTGTGTGACACATGGTCTCTCAGTTGGTGGAGACAGCCTTGGCAGTCGTCTGCTTTACTGTAGGTATTACCTCATGTCCTTTAGCCAGCTAAATGCTTCCCTGGGGAGGCTTATGTTTATGTGAATGAGAGAGAGAGAGAGAGAGAGAGAGAGAGAGAGAGAGCTCTGCCTCACACTACACTCTGACGTCAGTGTAATGGATGTGGTTGGGTGACACACACTCTCATAATGGCTAACTCCTGTCTCAGATGGAGATAACTTCATCCTCGTTAACTCCGGTCTATCATTGGTGAATTATGTGGTTATGTATGTATACATATATGCAGTATACACACACACACACACACAGCCTATACTACGCAAACATGCAGAGAGGTTACTGGGTTCGTTGACGGAAAGGAGAAGTGTGTGTGTGTGTGTGTGTGTTCAGTAAAGTATATGAACACAAAAGGAGAGGAGATCAGGGATTGTTGGGAAGAACCGACGACATTTCTGCAACATTTCTGCAACATTTCTATAACCAAAGCAACAGACAGGCGGTTTTTACTGTGCACTCACTAATCCATGATTACAAGTGACAGTTTATATACAACTTAACCGCTATCCGCAAGTCTATCACGTCGTGAATTTACTGTCAATTCTGAATGCACGTGTTCCAGAAGATTCTTCCCAGTCCAGAGCTAACACACATGTGATGTCCAAAACAGGAAGTGAGGAAGATTTAATGAGCTGCATGCAGCAAATGTTCACACTGTGTATTGAGTGCAGGATGGATACAGCTTTGACTGAAAGAGCTCACTGTGCGCTCTCTGAGGCTCATGTTGACTGTAGAGGACTGTAGCCAGGCTGGTCGCGAGGCTGACATTCGGCCGTTGCTGTGGCAATCAGCACAGCGATGAAAAACGCACAGAGTGACCGATCAAAAATCCAGACTGAGCTCGGCCAACTTGGCCTCGGGTAAAGAGCGAGTGTTGCTATGAATGCGAAAGTCTGCCAGAGTTGGAGGGTGAGACTTTGCTCTGAAAGGTCTGTTCTGGGTGGGACCGTGGCAGGAAACGTTAACACCAAATAGCTTTTCAGGTAAGGAAAGAGGCGCTCCGTGCTTGTTTCCACTCTTTTCTCTTTGAAATAAAACATTACGCTACCTGGAAACAAGCCGGCCCCGCTGGCCTGGGAGATGTTTCTGCCGCTTCGTTACAAACCGCAAACGACTAGAGGAGACGACGTCATTTGAGTGGAAAGAGAGGCACGATTTCTTCGAGAAAATAAGCATTGCGTCATGCAGAACTTACGCATGTGGCCATCGCTAAAAGCTTCTACGGGTTAGAGAAATTTGTTGACCAAGGAAATCAAATCTAAAATATTTTTTATCGGACTGCCAGCTTGCTTTGGTAAAGATGTTATTGTGTCTCATTTGCCTCGGCAAATCTCATCTCTACGTGTTTATGGTGACAGGAAAACTCTCATAAATGTGGAATTCCCGTTAGAAAAATCATTTTCTGGCTCCTGACATGTTGCCTGATCATCAGCAAGACTAGAAAAAGGGTGGAAACAAATATAATGAAAGAAAAGGTGGAGAACAGGCTGAGAAATGGCAGGGAGTGTTGCAGGCTAAAGCTATGCTAAAATGATTATGTGTATCAGGTTTAATGTTCACCGTCGTATTTTAACGTGCAACGTTTGCTGATTAGCACTAAACACACTGCTAGCGTAGCTAAAACCCTGTGTGCCTGTTAGGACTCGTGAAGATGGAAATTATGAAGAATCACCAGAACACATTTAAACATTAAAACTGACTTTGCTGAACGCGTCAGAGAGATTTAAAACATCCCCGGAGAGCTGTCTGCACTCAGTGAACTCTCCGTCATCTCAAACCGAACTCTTATCTGGGGCTTTTGGGGGGCATTAACGCTAAACCACTTGGATGATCCGTGAAGAAGAGAGAATTTTTACCAGCTCACACACACAAACGGATCAGAAAACACTCCTAGCCGAGCAGCGAGGATGTGTCTTGAGTGTGAGCTGCGGTTCTGTTTTCTATCCGTTTTATGCCGTCTAATGTGAAGCAGGTGTGAGAGCGAGGCCGGTTTAACGGGATGGAGACGTGCCAGCGGAGGTGTTAGCCAGCGCACCAACACCAGGAGTGAATGAATGAGACGGAGAGACAGATGGAGGAAGGGAGGACGGGATGAGTAATGCGTACAGATGACTGAAGCATTTTCAGACTTTTATAACCGAGCCAGTTTGGAACATAATCTTTTTCTTTTCACCCAAAGATGGATTATCACACACTTGAAAATATATCTGAAAATACTCATCATCACTCATCATCATCATAAATCGCACAACCTTTAAATTTAAGGCCTTCATCATGAATTTTTTTTGCTAAGTATGCAATAAACTGACTGCTTGTCCCCTCCTCTAAACATTAACGTCCAATCATAGTCTAGAAACTGTCGAGCTGTGGATTCCTCCACGTGTTAAAGTGGTGTGGATGGGGCTGCAGTCATCACTGAGAGAGTTTAAGGGTTGGTAGCCTTACCAATCCACAGCAAGAAGTTATGTAAAAAAAAACAAAAACACAAAGAAACCTTTCAAAATAGCAGAGTCACTGTGTGCAAGACGGTTCCAGATGCTACTTCAGTGTAGTGAGAAGAGTAATTAGCGACTCAGTCCTGCTCTGGATTCCCAATTTAACTCCTTATATGAGATAATGCTGCGTTTACCACACTGGTTAGCCCTCATTCTAAAAGCCTCCTAATCCATCCTATACAAACAATAAAGCTTAAGTAAAGTATGCAAGATAAGGTGCCAAACATTGTTAATTTCCTTGCCATATGCCTGCTTTTACTCTCGGGACAGGGTCGGATCAGCAGGAAGAGAAAGAAAAAGGCAGAAACAAGTATAATGAAAGAAAAGTGGACGACAGATTGAGAAAGGACAGGCCCTAGCGAATAAGGAGAAAGTAGTGGAGGAGTTGATGATATAACAGAACTTGCTCAAGATTACAGTGTTTTATTTGATGATCATGTTGTAGTCCAAAACCATGCGAGCAGCTCTGCAAGGCTGTACTTTGAGTGAAAGTACAGCTAAAGTCAACATGCTAACATGTTAACAATGACAAGGCTAAAATACTCCCTGCCAGCTTTAGCCACAGTCTTTTAGCATGATAGCATGCAGCCACCAAGTGTACAGTATATTTAAGACCCTTGCACAGTTCTAGTTAAAAAAAGTCAGCCGGAGATAACGCTTTTCTCCAATTGATGGAGCTAACGTTGCTATAGCGGTTTATGTCCGTCAGCAACAGTTGTCAAATTCGGTTTGTTGGCTTGAAATGATTCGCCGGCTTTGGTTTGGCTCCGTGTCAAATATGACTACAAGCTTTTGGCCATTATCATTGTACCTTCTAGGAAAACACATCATTCCCCTGACTGTTGGCCAAAATTACTGAACTCAACAAAACCTCAAAAAGAAAAAAACACAATGAAGATGAGGAGGAAGTTGGTGATACAGCTGTGTGTCACCACGGATATAAAACACCACAGAAGGGAGGAACATGGGAAGTAAATGTGATTGTGTGCGTGTGTGTAAAAGCATTTGATGAAATGAAATATTTCACCGCTGATGTACTCACATGATCTCCGGGCTGGGGTCTCATCAGAGAGACCTGGTCGTACCCGCGGCGAAACAGAGCCCAGATAGCGTCCAGTTTACCCTGAACAGGACAGAGGAGAGGGAGAGAGGTTTAACAGCTGCCCACATCTGCACACCAAACTCTTCAACACTGCAATCCTTCATAAAATTATATTAATACTGATTCTCCTGTATCAGCAAACGTTTGGTCTGTGGTCCTCCGAAGCAAAGAGTCTGCAGGTTTGAATCCCAAACAAACACTACAGCAGCTGATTCTACTGATTAGCTCCTTCCGCTCTGGTTGAAGCTGTGCTGATTAGTCACCCGGTCGTATTTTGGTTCACGTCTGATTAACTGAAGCCGCATGAACTTTAATTCCCCGAGTGATGATCCCAACGATAAAAACGGCAGCAGTACGTGTATCTCAGTGTAAATCTGGGGTTAAATAGAGCATACATGAGGTGTAACATGCTGCTGTCACGTTGCATTTGATTGGACCAAGCAGTGAAGACACTCAACGTACTCGAGAGGAAGGAAGTGGATATCTTAAACTAACCACAACTAATGAAAGGATCTTCAGGTGTAGAAACACAGAACTGTGTACGGACTGAACACACAGTGACCAGTCAGTGTGTGAACTCACGTTTTTCCACTGACTGTAGGAAATGTTTCAATGTGAATCACTGCAGGCTTGTGTGTCATGTTCAAAACCTTTACAGTTGTAAGTTAAGTCAGATAACAAGTGCTGCTACTGTATGAAAGGCCAGTGTAGCTCCACAGAGCTGTATTGTAGTGTACCATTAAAAGACAAACAGCGCTGACGCCAAGTCTAACAATGTCTCTCTGTCTGCTTATACTAACTTTGGCTATGTGTACACATTGATAGTTGGGGAATTTGGTGCTTATGCAACTAATTACACATAAATATGGCCCAAACAGACTTTTATTCCTCCCTGCTGTCTTGTGAAAACTCCACTCTTGGTGCTTTTCATGTTTTTAACTTCGGTGGTAGGAGTTCGGGCTTCTCTGCGGGTTGAGAAAATTCTCCCTCGGTTATTTGAAACTCACTGGGCAAGAGCTCAAAAATGCACAGCGGTCAATCTGTAAACAAGGCAGGTTTCCTGAAAAGCTGACATTTTTCAGCAAGGACGCACTTATGTGCTGAGAAGTTTGCGATCACACACTGAGATACACGCTTCTGTGCCCTTCTGTGCTCCTCTCTGTGTAAATAAATCAACTAAATGTCGATATTTTAGTGCCCCATTGTCTGTTTGGTCTTGAGGGAAACTGAGTGTGGGTTTACCCGAATGGGCGTGTACCACTTCCGGTTCTGAGGCGCCTTCTTGTTGTGAGCTTTCTTAGGTTTGGGCTCGAAGGGCTCGTACTCCTGCTCTGGCATTTTCACCACAGCGTTCTTCGGTTTCTCCAGCTTGGCCCCCTCCTCGGTCGAGCCCTTTCCTCCCCAACGCACCTACAGACAGCACACGGTACATTGAAAAATGAAGCAGTGAATGCAGCAGTGAATCTAAAGTCAGTCAGTTATGTTAGCTTCTTTGGATTGGATGTGTTTTCGTCATCTCATCACCTCCATCCTCTTGATCCCTCCGATTCCTCTTCCTCCGTAATACGAGGCATCCACAGTGGGCCACTTCTTCTTGGGCAGGCCGTCTTCATCATCTGACTCCTAAAACAGAAATAAGTACACAAAAAGTGACTTCCTTCCTCTCTTGTACACTTTCTAACACACTGATTCAGACACTGTTACCATGATCTTTATGACACTGACTACACATCACTTTAAAGTGTCAAGCTTTGGTAAATACTGAGCCGAGTAGTTTACACATACTGGAACTGGAAAATTGAACTTCCTGTTAAAAATGCAGAGTGGATGTCATCTGTAAAAGATGTAAATGCATAAATGTACTAAAAGAGCTGAACATTTTGACATTTGAATGAAAACCATGCAGAAATAGGGTATCAGCTGTGTGTAACTGTGGCCAGAAAGTGCTGAGTCATTGTTGTCCAGAAACAGTAGTAACACAAAGAACACACAGGCCGCTGGGGGCCAACAGTAGGTCGCATCAATCGTCGTGTGTGTGTACTTGTTTGTGTGTGTGCTTTGACTCACGGGCTCAGGAGGAGGTGGAGGAGGTGGTTCTTTGATCACCTATAGAAGAACAAGAGATGTTTAGCTTCAAAAACACATTAGTCACATCACTGCTACACGTCTCAGAGGACCTCCTGAGTGTTTTTATGTTTTTTTTTTATTTTTATAAGGTCTCCTAAGGTGTGTAATGATGCTTTGGAGTTTAGACAAACCCCTTTGAAGCTCTGGATAATTGTAATTTAAGTGTTGCTTTTTTTTTTTTAAATCGCCCGCTTCCTGCATGGAGTGTAAAGTTCTTACCACAGTGCAGCAGAGAGGCCAGAACCACCACATGAAGAGCAGGGCCAGCAGGAGGAACAACACCAGCAGGGTGATCAGGAGAATGGTGCCATCAAACTGGAGAGCACACACAGAGACAACACTAGTACAATAGTAACACACACACACAGTTAGATCCAGATGGACAGATTTAAACTACAAATGTATGGAAACAGAAACAGAAGACATCCAGTGATAATACTGGTAGCAATGATTGCATAATGGACGTATAATCGTACTTGTCACAGTAAACGTTCATGTTTTTGTTTTTCTGATGACAGTGGTTAATGTAAGTTGCGTGAGCCCTGAATGAATCCATCAGTTGCTTTTGCTCACGTTAAGCCAGGCAGGCGTCCATGAAGCCAAACGTGGTTCCCATTATAGACCACAGATGAGGATCACATGTGGTTAGACTTTCCCCTATCTATCTTGTGGCAAAGACGTGGGGGGATTTATCTGGACTCAGCAGTGGGGTCCGTCGCAGACGGCACATCGCTGGAAACCAAATGCTTCTCAGAAAACATGTTTTCTATAACGGTCAACAGCTGACGAGCAGGATTCATGTGCAAACAATGACAAGCAGTGACCGCATGTGCATTCTGTCACTCTCGCACATACAATGTCTGTTTTCTTTTGCTATATGTGAATATTTTGTGGACTAACTACAAAGACGAAAACTGCTGGAACGGCACTTTGGGGAGGGGTCACAGAGGTTTGTTGGGTTTGTTTTCATTCTTGATTTATCCGCAGACTTTATTGCACCAGGCCAACCGAACGCGAGTTCGCAACTTGTCGTGCCTCCATAATCCTGGTGTGACTTCAGCCTATATGGTTCAGTTTAGTGGCGAGAGGCGGCTAATTGCAATGGTATGTCTAATTGAGCTCTGTATATCATGAACCACAACACAGCCATTTGGATTCACAGTATTTTCATGGATATGATGTCACATGGACTGAGGGAGAACAGGCTTCAAAGAGCATGTTCCTCTTTATCTGGGTGGGAATCTGCTGTGGCTCCATATGTTCCAACATACGTGTTTTATTTTGGTAAATTGCTTGAAATTGTCTTAAATTGCATCTTGTTTAATACGTGGTTTGAAGCGGATGAAGCTCCACCCGGCTTCCCGCTGACACGCGTTATATACGTTCACACACCTGGGGGCTGCAAGAATGTGGCATGCTTACAGGATGCTTCTCTTTCACTTCCTCAACCAAAATCTTGAGCTTGAACCGGCAGCGTCACGGTCGTGAACCTGCCTCTCTAACCTTTTGTCTCCTGCCACACCGGGAGGCTTCAGAGGGTCTTTTTTTTTTTGTTGTTGGGTGGAACGCTACTACAAACCCCTGTGGTTTGGCTCCCCCCAAAAAAAGGGGAAAATAACAAAATTGGAAAAGGGAAGATGAAAGCGATAAAGCGGGTAAAGAAACTCACTGCAGAGAACAAAGCAACAGACTTCTAGGAAAAGAGGTGAGGTTGGAGAGGACAGAAGAAGCAGAAGGAAGACGAGTGGAAACCACATGCAAAACAAGAAGACCTGGAAAACATCTGTACTTATATTACAAAACAGAAAGAACGAAATTCTATATTCTAATTTTTAAGCTGAGAAGCAACTTTGGAGGAAACAACATTTTACAGCATGATTTTGTGCATTAATGCATCTCCAATAGGAGAAAAACTACTGAAAAAGCTGCCACTTACACACTCTGTGGTGGTGATGTGCACGTTGCTGCTGATGAAGGACAGACCGTCGTTCATGCTCACTTGGAGGTAAATCACCCTGAAACAAAACAACACACACAAACAGGTCAAGTAAGCTCATCGTCTTCATGAAGGGATGGGATGTAACATTACGGTCGACAACAGGCATGTTTGGAGTTTATTTAGTCTGAAGTGTTTCCTCTTTAAGCTCAGTTTGTTTGAGCAGGGTGATGTCATTTGAACTCGGGTTCACACCGAATCACGTCACCGGCGAACAGCCTGCAAACTGTGAGGTGGTTTGTTAGAAGTGAGAATGTATGAACAGAGAGAAAACAGCCGCAAAACAAGGGGAGTATGAGCTGAAGGAGATTTTAAAAACTAAAAACAAAGTGAAGTGACTGACTCCAAAATCTCCTGGCAGTCCAATAAATGTGCCTCTTGTTGAGATCTTGACTCAACTTGACTTTTGTTTACGAGCACTGTTTCACATGAAATTGAGCAATTTGAGCTTAAATGGACCAAATACAAAAGTTTTCCACTGTGGTTAAAAAATGGAGAAAAAAAACAACAAACTGTAGGTGTTATTGTGTGATCCAATGAGCCACACAGAAGTCACGGAGGAGGGACGAACGGATGAACTTGAAGAAAATGGAAATGGAAAATAAAAATCACAACCTGCTAGTTGAGATTTTGTTTTTATGGTTCTGGGCAAGCCGCGTATTTTTCCAAGACACCATCTTAATTGCCCTTTCAGGAATGAGAACAATCTCTGCCACCCTCCCTCTTTAAATGCATAAGTTAACCTTATAAACTCTCAAAACATGCTTCTGCCCAACATCCAGTCCAAACCTCATCCATGTCAAAACTCCTCTCAGGACCTCCTACCCTCCTAAAGTCTTTGGAACTGCGAGAGTCTTTCTTGATGGTCTGAATCTCTTTCTCCTTCAGGAGGGGAAAAACAATTTTGGGAATTTCACGTGACCTCCAGTGGCCTCTTTGGAGCCTGTTTTTGTTCAGATCTTCAAAACATGTGGATGAAAGGCATGCATTTGAAAGACCCAACCCACTACCCCCAATTCTTATTCAGTAGAAGACCAGGTGGACGTGAATGAGGTCTGACAGATGGAAAGCAGGCCGTCTGACCGATAAACCTGTCTATTCTCTGACTCAGAGGGCTGTCCGTCTGGTTTAAGAGAGAAGAGCTGGGTTAATGGGTGAAGTTCATGATCAACAGCATGCGTACCCTGCTGACAACAAACAGTCGAGACATAAAGGACTGAAACTTCAAAAAGTCTAAGAGCAAAAGGACAGTTTGTGTTCATGTGTTCATGATGTATCGGCACAGCATGGCCGCATGCCGTATGATTAAAAACATCCCTCTGGATAAAGTTGAAGCTAAGATGAGATAACTATGAACAGAGTTGGAATGGAATAGTAGTGAAATAGCTTTGGAAACATTTTTTGATGAAATTAACACCAACACTACAGGAAATCTAAACATTGTTGTAGAACAGACTGATCTGTTCATGGCTGCAGTTTAAAGCACGAGGCTTACATGATTTCTTTTCCTTATTGTCAACAAATCCCATCAAAAGACTATAAGTGTCATGTTTGACCTCTTAATGCTCTCTGTGGCACTCAGCCCAAATGAACATTTGTTTCTACTGAAGACACAAATGTGTAAAATCAGGCCACAAATGTACAGTTTTGTTTTTAGTGATCTCCTGAAACAGCTGGGCACTGTAGCATTAAGCGAATGTTAGTCAAACAGGAGTAAATGTGACATTTGTTAGGGACTATTTTCAGCGGTGGATTAATACAGATTTAGTTTTGTACTGGCAACACTCAAGTATAGAAGAAGAGGGACGAGGCATCTGAATATGATCCACAAAATGTACTCTAGTTCTGTCAAAAAAAGAGTATAGGTCACAAATGAATGTAGGACTGAGACGACATAAACTACAGTGCCCATGTTGTTTGTATTGAAGGAAAATATTCAACTAGTTTTTTGGACAACAATAGATGACAATATGCAAATGATGTAACAGAGATCAATTCGCTGTTGGTTTTGGCGATAATAAAATTACAACATATAACAAAAACCTACTCCTACTCTATAGCACAACTGGACAATTGCACGGGAAAGGTATGAAGCTAAGAGTAGATCAAACATCATTTGTTTCAATTTCTCAGAGTTCATGATGTTCTGAAAACAATGAGCTAGTTTGGGTGTAGCCCACGAAGGAGGCAACTGAACTTGATTACTTGTGTTTTTTTGTTTTTTTACTGATGACTAAAAGAAGAGAAAGGGCAGAGGAAGGGTGATACTAAGAGGGAGCCAACGAAAACTGACCAGTGTGAATTTGAGATTTGAGGATGTGGAAGGAAATAATGGGGAGGAAATGTTGGTTGTAGAGCACCCTGTCTGACAGCTGTTAAGCAAGGAAATAAACCAGACAGGGCAGGCGGTCCAAACATGAACACACACACACACACACACACACACACACACACACACACACACACACACACAGTTGAATGGAACGTAAACTAGTTCATCTGCCTCGCATTAGTTTGTGTGGGTCACCTTTTCCTCTTCTTCCTTTATAAAACTAGCTAAACGTAGATGACATGTCACATCAAGACCATTTTTAATACCTCAGCTATCAGAAAACAGACCAGAATGCAAAGCAGCAATGATAATGTTTGGGGTTTGAGTAAAGTGACAAGAAATCTGTCAAATTTGTTGCCAAATGTAAAAAAGTTTCATGATATGAAGAGCTGTTATTCAGTCAGAAAACATCTTCATTAGTCTGGGTATTAATGGCGCAGCTTAAACACTCTCTCTGAAGGTTTTTCCACCCTGCTGAGAATCAAGCTGCACACAAACACATGACCACACACTTGAAAGACCAGACGAGCTGCTGAACGGCTTTGATCAGCCAAAACTGGACAAGGGGACTGTTGAAAGAGAGTGGAAGACTGACAGGGGTTCAAAGTGGGTGTTTCTGTGTGACAGAGACAAATAAAAGACAGATACAGGGAGAAAACAAGTGACCAGCCGGGCAGACAGAAGACGTTGGGGGGGCTAGAAAACAACCAGCGAGGCGAAGCAGTTGGTGAAAAGAGCCACCGTGGCACCGAAAGAGGCAGAGGTGGAGAGAGGAGTGGAGGGGGCAGGGGAAAAAAGATAAGTGTGGGATTGGAGAGTCGGGAGGTTAATAGTGGAGGGGATGGGATGGAAAGTTTAAAAGAACTAAGGCAAGAGCAGAAAAAATACACAAAGGCAGAAGCACACAAGTTCAAAGGAGGCGAAGGCACAAGATGTACCCTCACTTTTACAACCATTCTGCCAAGGTATCGATTAAAGCTTCAGAGCTTGAGTCCAGGTTGTTTAAATCTTTCCCCGCTGCAGTTAAAATCAAATCCTCTCTCTTTCCACACCACTGCCAATGCAAATATTGACTGTAAACTGGATTTATAACTTCTATGGGGGAATAAAATGAAGGAATTTGAAGGAAGTATGTTATCACCAACACAATTACCATTAAAGGTAAAGAATGTGTGTGAGGAGAGTCTAATATTGGCTGACAGACCTTCTCCTCCCTGCTTTCTATCTCCATGCACTTTAAATTCTTTAACCACCGTCCACTGAACCTTCTCCTCTGTGGCCTGGTGTACTTTTCTTCCCATAAAGACTTGGGTTAGAGAGGTTTGTGGATTGTTGATTTTGGAACATGGTTGGAGACTGCAGCCAGCTGATACAGAGCGACTCTGGCTGCGGACAGAGTCAGTTATCCCAGAAAATTGTGTGACTGTCGCGTGGTGAACGGTTGAGTAAAATAACCTCAGTTGTCTTAGTTTTCACACACACACACACACCCCTTCTTCTCCCTCAGTGAGCCAGAGAACATTGAAGTGATTAAAACACGCTGTATTTTTAATGTGGATGTCGCTAGAACTGATTCTGAACTATCAAATACAATTCACTATAATCAGATCTTCGCCCACTTGTTTCAGTTTGAAGCCAGCAGCGTACCAAAACTCAACATTTGTGCTTTCTCACAGGCAAAATGGCAAGTTGTCAAACAAAGAAGTGCTACATCAGGATTTGATCAGGAACAGAAAATATCATGAAGTCCCTTCAAGTGTTGATAATACAAGTGAGGAACCAGGATCTTAAATCTACGAGGATTCTCCAGAATCATACAAAGTACAGGTACCAAGATGACACCTGTACTTTACTGCAGCACAGAGTGTATGTATGGTCCATGTGTTGTATTTAAAAGTAGTCTGAAACCATTTAAAACTGCTTTATTGGATTTTTTAGCCACCTAAAAACACTTTAACAAGCTTTAAACACAACACTGACATATTATCATCTTATAATGTTGTTATGGCAAACATGTTACAGTTGCCAATGTACACATTCAGCAGATCTGGAGCAACAGTAGCATTCACTTGGAGTTAGGCCACCCAACAAATGCAAGCCTCAAATTTACTTTCCTTTTAGTTCTGTTTTGGTCTCCACCAGGTCCTGAGGGAAATATTTGAAGCTGGTAAATGCTCCTCTTTGTTCACCAGCTAGTCGCTAACTTTATCTACTGTTTGCTGTGTGTTCGTAGAGCTTTTCGATGCCTAAAACAGCTGCCCGCTGCAGCTGGAGATGATACTGATGTGAGCAGTGAGAGTGAACCAAAACAATAAGCTGAAAGATGCTAAAATGCGCTCTAGAGCTGAGGGGAACCGTGGAGCTGGCTGATCCGTGGGTTCCTTACCATGAGCGACTCCTTTTGCAGCTATTTGACCCATTGTTAATATAAAAAATACTGATAAGTGAGAGGAACAAATTTATGCTAAGCTTTGCTTCACTGCTCTGAGACAAAGGAGTGAATGAAAACAAAACAAAGCAGAACATCATCTCTATTCTTGTCATCAGAATTTAAGACCAATGGATAAGAAATTGAGATTTGCTTCTTTTGTTGACTTTCTAGTGTCTATGTAAGTCAAAAACCAGTTGTCTCCAGTTGTTTTGACTGCTCTGTTCTAATTCAGGACAGAAGCAGGACACATGCATGAAGGGTTTACCACTGCATGTGCTGGCACGGCTACAGAGCCCCTTATATTTTGCTAAGCTGTACTGGGATTTTGAAGCGAGGAATGCGGCCTAGATCTGGGATCGTAAAAAGAACTAATGTATGGCAGGCTTCGTATGGTCTGTGCCCTATACATGTGTATGCATACATGTGGTTCTCTGTGTTTGAGGCAAAGAATGTGATCCGAGATGCACGCGAATGCCA
Source organism: Argyrosomus regius (assembly GCA_946959425.1). NCBI lineage: Eukaryota > Metazoa > Chordata > Actinopteri > Sciaenidae > Argyrosomus > Argyrosomus regius. The sequence goes on from OX336900.1 coordinate 16,878,448, forward strand.
CTTGGTGTGAAATATATTGGAAATGGTTCTCCTTGAGACGGTTGAAAGACGATCTGTGAGAAGAGATGAAGTCATAAAGTCATAAAAAACAGGCACTTACTTTCCAACTTCATCGATGACAGGAGCTGGACACAGTAGGAATGTGTTTTCTACACCGGCTGGCTTTTCATCTAGGAGGAAAAAAACATTTTGACAAATGAACATTCCTCCAAAGTACACTCCTCAGTCTGAAATTTCCACAGAGGAATAAACAGGTTCATACACTGAGAAAAACACTGAAAATGACCAAACAAAGACTTATCGAAGCCTTGTTACAAACAAGTTGGGTTTACATTAAAAGACAGAAGTGAGCAAAGTGTGGGTGTACTCACTGATTGTTACGGTGTCGTTGATTTTGAAGCTGCAGAGCACCTGGTTGATGTTTCTGGCGTGGAGAAAACCATTTCCTCTCACCACCACTTGGAAGGACTCTGGTTACATGACACACATTTACATTTTAGACACTGCTTGCCAAGCAAAATGACATTTGATCCTGTGTGTACTGTACGTGAGACTCATTTTCATGTTTAAGACATCATGGTTACTCTTTGGACCTAATATGGTTAAGAAGGGCATTATTTAAAGCTTCCTCTATTAATTCTGGGTCAGAACAATAACATGTGAGCTGTCTCGCCAAATTAAAACTGTACAAAGATTTCTGGAAATATGGGCCTCAGTCCTTAAATCTTAGAACTGTAGCTTGGTTCATATGAAAATGTAATGTATACGCAACAGAAATTTACACTAAAATGCAAAATATTTCCTTCATTTATTATGTTTTTATAAGTTTACTTTCTTTAAATATGTATGGATATATACAGCAGTGTGAGTTGCCCAAGCTACAAGCGGTATATAGGTTTCTATGTATATACATATAATTACGGATGCGCCTATGAGTAACTTTTGCTTGTAGTGTTTCCCTGTGTATGCAAATCTAGGTGTGTGGTTCCCCTGCCCTAACTGGTCTCAGTTGAAGAGGAGTGGCCACCATGTCACCGGTACCTGGAGGACCACTATTGGAGCTCCAACTGGTCCGAACCTCCAATCCCCAGGCTCCAATATGAAGAATACACAGTTGTGGCGGCATGTGCTTCGTTGTGGAGCTCGCCTTTGTGTTATACTCAAGAACGAATTGTGAATGTTAGTTATTGTGTTAACTTGTATTCTGTAGAGGTATTTTGTTTGCTACCTGGGAACTGGGCCAGATTTAGTCAATTTACTGATTGTATACACGTAGATATTTTTGCTAAAAGCATTAGATTTAGGATTGCCGTTTCTCTGTTTTTGGTCTGTTTAAGGATTCGATGATTGTTAGATAGTCAGGTTTTTCCTTCTCTTACGATTTTGTTTAGACAGCATATAGGCTCTGGTTTTTACAGAATACCAGAATATTTTGGTTTTGTTTATGATGTCACTCGCTTGTTTCCCTTGTAGTTCACCTCACCTCTTGTTGTTATATTGTTATATTGTTATGTTGTTACCAAATACAACTGGTTGCTCCCTTTCCACTCGAGCTGGGACACTTATACACTCATATATGTGTATTGTATATGTACTGTATACGTCTATTTTTCTCTCCCCAGTTATTGTCACTTCTTTATAAACATATATAACATCATGTATAGTATCATTTACAGACACAAAGAGAAACAGAGACATTAGTTTTGGCTGAAATCTCTAATCTGGCAAGATGAAGAGTTTTCAAAACTTTGTCCACTTAGCAGGCTGACTTGATTTATGAGCCCTAATTTGCTTGTAGCTGGGCGGAAGGAATCTGAAAAAAAAACCAACCCAAAATACAACAAAGTCAGCTTTTCCAGCCCTCAGTGTATGACTAAGTCATAATTGTTTGACATTAACTTCAACAGTTGCAATGCTGCCTGCAGGAAGATGAGACTAAGCCTGCAGGACTGAATAGTACAGCACTGTACTGCACTGACTGCAGCACCAGCAACAATCTCTTCAGTTTCAAGTGGAATACTTTTCCTCTTGAAGGGTGACAGTAATTCACTGCTTAATAAAAGACAAAAGCAGATGTGAGAAGCAGTAAAAGTTGCTCTGCTTGTGCCAAAAGTGTTTAATCAAGCCCTGCTTTTATCTGTTCATTTGTGCCTTTTAATGTCCATTTAATGTTGCTTTAACCATCATAACCAACCCTATAATATTATTCCCACTGCAACACCGTGTCCCAGTAGATTTCCTATAAGTGACCTGGATGTCCATACAGTATATGGTCGTTTTTCAGTATGGGATTGTCATTACTCAAGGGGAGAGATGGGGCACCGAGTAATGAAATTAACACAGTCGAAGGAATGATGGGAGGCTGGCACCGGTGTGGATGACTCAGGAAAGACATACTTCACTGTGTGAAGGTGTGTGTGTGTGTGTGTGTGTTTAACTCCCCACCTCCTGCACACACACTGGAGGGTTCAGCTGCCAAAATCTCAATGCAGGATTTCTTGATGATCTGGAGGTGAAATGAGGAGAAAAGAAGCGGTAATTCTTCTGCTGGTCTGTTTGTCAGCAGGTTTGTTAAATTTTAGAAAAATGGGAGTCGAGTGCTCAATAAAATTAGTTCCAGGACTCTGTAAAAATTAGTCATTTCCTTAATCATGCTGTCCTAATCATGCACCATGATGAAACTTTCCTCTTCTTGCAATGCTTATTTGGAACTCTATGGCAACATCAGTTAAATATTCTCCTTTAGAGCTGATTGTCAGGTGGTCACATTGCTGCGTAGACTCTCTCCCTCACACCTTTTCGATGTCTGTACTGAAACGTTCCAAAACCGACAATCAAACGCTCACACCCGCTTCACACGGTTATTATGGAGGGGTGTGGAGGTGAGAAAGGAGTCAGGGTTTCTCTCAAGTTACTTTTCAATGTAAAAACTGCAACTCTATGAATATCTTCCAAGAGAGGCTGTCTGAAAATGTGCAGGCTTATTTGAGTGATTACTGCGTCTCCCGCCTGTGAAGATCAGCTTTTCACTCCACCTCTGGTGTCGTTTGGAACAGCTACAAACAAATTTCCCTTACAGTATGGTTGGACAACACGTCGTATGAACTAATTCTTTTATAGCATAAATCGACCCTGACATACACCAACTGACCATTTGCTGAACTCCTCCCCCAAACAGCAGACGTAAAACGTAGCTTAGCAACTGTAACTAGGCTGATAATACATATATAAAGAATTTAGGGGGTCTTATTTTAGCCTTGCCTGCCACTATCAACATTAGTTTTTGAAGCTATTTTAAAACTAGTGTAGTGTGTACCCACTGCTGGGAGCCAGTCCTGGAAGTTTTTAGAGCACAGCGTGAAGTTAGAGACTATGTCCTGCTCTCTATTGAATTTGGAGAAGTTTGAACACCCACAAAGAATTCATTTGGATTAAGAAGTCATTTGGATAACTAGCTAGCTACAGTTGCTGATCTCCCTGCAACAGATTTCATTTCAGCCGGCATAATTGACAGCCGCAAGCTTGAAATAAGAACCCCGCCTTTGTGTATCTCTGTCTGTGACGTTATCATTGTGATGTGCCATGTGAGGATTATATGGCAAGAACCACGTCACTCCACACAGACAAAAATGGAAACTGATGAAAATATTGGTATCTCTCATGAGAAACTCAGTTTGGGTGGGCTTTGAGTGGGCTTACCTTGCCTGTACTGTACTGTAAATATGTGAATGTGTCTCATGAGCCCAGTGTACACAAAGACTAACAGTATTGCCTGGTGCGTATGAAAAAACAGTGTGCAAGGTTGAATCTTTGACTAAAACTGTGACAGTGGGCTACAAAAGAGTGTTACATTAACATTTTGAACTCTTCCATTGTGAAAACACTGCAGGGACTGGATTGAGAGGCTGATGAGAATCAAGGCTGTCAGTTCCGAGTAATAAGAGCTCATTGTAATAACGCAACACAGATTCAAGATAAATACATAAATGTGGACGCTTGCACGGCCTGTTTGTGAGCCTGAGCAACAGGAATGCTTCCCTGCACAGAGAAGAGTTTATTTACCGAATCAATGACTCCCCGGAGGGCGTGGAAGCCGCCCAACACAGGAAACACATGCTCGATGGTGTCGGCGATGGTGGCCAGCTATAAGGGAAGAGAGGTAGAGACAGACAGAGAGGTGTGGATGGAGGAAAGAGGAGAGAAGAAGTAAGTAATGGAATTAATCCACTCAAGCACATTGTGGAAAATGAAATGAGCAGATGGTTTTCATGAGTGCGGAATGAGTGTGGTCGGGGAGACATTCAGAGGTGGATGACACTGAGCGGCTGATATTTGATATTTTATAACAAGCACAAATTGGCCACGAATGTACAGGTGTGACACAATTTCAGTCACAGGAAGAGAAGGAGAGGAGTCTGAACTACATACACACACTGTAAAACCGTTTACAGTAATTATCAAACATTATCCACAATCAGGTAATGGGTCCATTTTCAATCAATCAAATGGAGCTTGAACCAAACTTGAGTCAGAACATGTCTGGTTGCTGAAGGTCGATCAGGTCTCAAGTATCTTGTACATTAAATACAGGAACCCAAATCATCCTCCTCATCATGTTGAAGCTAACAGCTCGATATTATTCGGATATTTTGCCAGTTCAGCCGTGTGTGCTGCGGCCTAAGAGATTAATTTTCAGGAAATTTTAAATTATGGGTTGGACAAATCGCAGAGGGGCCACTGAATACACACTATGCAACATGGAGGTAACAGCATTATGGATGTTTCCACATAAATTACATAGCACATGGCATGGTAGATTTAGGGAATTATCTTTATTTCAAAGCAGATATATAACATGTATGGGATATATGTACTTTTATTGCATTGTTACCTGTGTCTCGTTGAAGTCTTTGACACCAACACAGTACACAATAGCTCCAAGAGACCTGGCTTTCTCTGCCTGTTGAAAGAAAGAAGGAATACTTCTATTACTTCCAGAAATCTGGCACTCGAGCACCGAGAGTGTTTCTGCCTGGACTCGGAGTGAAGTTGCTACCTCTTCTTGTGCAGTGATCAGCTGGTGTTCCTGCAGCTCTCCGTCAGTCAGTGCGATAATCACACTGGCCGTACCTGGAAGAGACAGACAGACAGACATGCTGTGACGTCGACATAATTCATAACTTATCTCGAAGTTTTCATATTAATCAGTTGTTTGATACCTACCAAAGTTCTCCTGGTGTATCTGCTCGTTGGCCTTTAAAGGAGAAGACATTTTCATGGTCAGATTGTTGAAGCCTTGATTCTCAGTGTCAAATAACATGAAGAAAGCATGATGACAAAGCTTACCCTCTGCAATCCAAGGTGCATGAATGTGTCTCCACCGGGAATCTCTCTTTTCAGAGCGTTCAGCCCTTTTCTGATCTCCACTCTGCAGAGAAGATGGTCGGTTTTTGACGAGGATACATTTCAACTGCAGCGTTTCCACTGTGGAAACCATCTCCCTGCATGTTTTTCCCCCTCTTCTCTTCATAATTAGCACTATGGTCTCTGTCATTTCCAATCATCTACATGTCTCTATCCTTTAAAAACATTTTTCACGTGATCATGTTCTAATGCAAACTTGAGACATCTCTGTTGGAAATGAAACTTTAGTTTATGTAATAGTGGTCAATGGCGGGCTTCATCTCTGTCGCACAGAATAACACTGACTTTAAGGCAACAACAGAGAGCATCTGCTTTCACTCTGTCGAAATAGTTTGAGTTTACGACTGATTGTTTCTCTTGTGTAAGAGCATTCCACGCTAGAATAACATTTATTCATAACACAAATTCAGCTTGTACCTAATTAATCACATGAACGATCAACACCATATGAGCCGCCTTGCAACTTTTACCTGTTTTCTGTCAGTTTCATGATGGTGGACGCTCTGGAGGAGAATGTTATGAAGGACATCCTCAGCATGGGACTGAAACAGAAAAACAAACAATCAGCCCACGCTTGGTTTGAAGAGTTCGCAGGACTGAAATCCCCAAAGATGCACCATTACTGATGATACGTGTCAAGCACTGATCATAACGCCAAACAGAAATTCCTCAGTATTTGGCTGCTGGTCAGTGATTTCCTACCTTGCACAACATATAAGTAACACACACAGCATCTGAAGTTAATCAGAAACATTGTGTCAATACTTAGTTATTGAGGTACCACAGCATAGTTTTCCTCAGAAACATAAAATAACTGGCAGTGACCCTTTGTGAGCTTTACTTTACTGCCAGATTAAAAACGGACAAAGAAGGAGGATGTCCTTTTATTTCAAACAATGAACATCTCATTGCGGACAAACTACTTCACTTTCTTTGAGGTCACTCCAAGTGGATGTGCTTCTTGAACCCCAATGCGCTGAGATAATGAGTGACACCGTGCTTTGAACCTTCTGTGCGTGACAGTGACTTCAGTGCTGATACTCAATCAACGTCACCGAACCCTCAGATGTGGACGCGTTTGTTTCTTTTGTTTATTGGTGAAAATTTATATTTGGGAAGGAATTAGGTGCATGTAAACAAACACACGGCTATCTGAAGTTAAAAAACGTGTGGTGCTGTTTGCGAGAGAAAGTAAGTTCATGCCAATTTGAAGCTGTTTGTTGAACAGAAACTTTGAAGAGGCTCGGCTCTTTTGCTGTGGCTGAACCACAGAGCTCCAGGTGTTGTTGTGGCCTTCGAGGCTGTGAGGACAAAACAAAACCACCCACGAGCTGAAGGCCGCTTGTTGAAATGTCACATTTTACGCTGCATTCTTACTGCTCGAGAGCTGCACTGTATTTATTATAGTTCACATTTTAGCCAAGAGGGGATGCTTGAATCATATTAACAGTATCTTCATTTGCTTTTGAAGTTAGAGAATAAAAACAGGATGGCACTCTAAATGACTACCACTGATGTGACAGATAGAAGTGATCATGAACACACAAAAACCTTTAGATTCCAATATTATCATATGAACACATCATATGATAATATTGGAATCTAAAGGTTTTTGTTTTTGACTGTGAATGAACATACTGACAATTTACAGTATACAGTAGCATGGAGTGAAGCCAATGCAGAAGTACCAAAAACTGCAGTTCCTCAAATGTCCACTAGAGGCTGGCTACAGAACAAGTCAGTCTCCATAAGTCCCCCATGTTAAAATGTCCAACTTCACAGCAGAAATAAACATGTTTACCACCACACTCTGAGCTTCAAAACGACTTCTCAGAAACCTAGGTATGTCCATTCTTTATTCTGTCAGTAGTTTGAATATATGTTAATGTTCATAGCAAAAAATATAAAGAATGCAAATGAAAAAAGATCAAATGAACCTTAAGGACGCTACAATGTACAATGTGAACTTGAACAGCCAGTTCTTTGTGAGGTTTGCGAGGAGTTACATAAAGACATGACACCTGATGAAAATACTTTATTGGTAAGTATTGCAACATTAACAATCTTTCCTTTAATATTCCTATAATGGCTGTTTTACTTGTACTTGTACCATTGCCATACATTTTTCTTCTAGTACCACAATTTCAAAACTACTTCAGTGAACTTTTCTGAACAGGATACAATAAAATATTGTTTTCCAACTCAGATAAATTTTTATATAAAAGGAATTCAATTAAGCTTTTTATCATTAAAACTCATTCTAACATGTCCGATCTGAAAAACATCTGAGAAAAAAATCTGAGTTGAGACACTGTAAACTGACAGCCTTGATCATTCTTTGCCGTCTAAAGAGGCTGTAAAGCCGAGGCTGCTCAGACACATAGAGCCCTCGCAGCCTGTTATCCACTGTGGTAACCCCACTGACACCAGACATCAGCTCAAATACTGCAGAGACACAGAAATGTCAGCCTGGATGCTGAGTGACTTAGCATATGGCCAGTTGTAGCTGTAGGGACAGATTTTATTTTACTTTACCAGGATGACTGCTGTGCAGAGTGTGTGTTTCTCTTCAGCGATTTACATCCCAGGGCTCCAGGAAGTCAAGTACAGAGGCAACATGGCTGTTTAGTCTCTAGAGACTTACAGTCTGGTTATGAAACCTTTCATATGTTACTGTATACTGTCCACCGATGTTGTTCCACTTTTTTTCCTTGGCATATTTAATGGATTAATTGTGTCAACTTGTTTATGAAATGTCTCTTACCTTTTGAATTTCTCAGCTAAATTCTCCACAAAGTAGTAGATTTCATCCCAGTGATTCTTCACACTTCCAGACCTAAGACAAGGAAAAAGGGAAAACCACTCAAATAAATGACAATTATGTCTACAGAGTAACTGAAAGGTTTTCTTCAAAGTAACTAGTAATCAGAACAGGGGAGAACCAAAAACATCCCCTGGCAGCTCAGCACTTTTCATGTTATCATTACCATAGAAACAGGCTTAATTTATGGCCGCTATTAGCATCGCTGGAAGATAGCATGTAGCTTGAATGACTGTAGCAGTTGTAAAATTACTATATCTGTAAGTTACCAATGATTTGCTCAGCAAGAACTCAAACAAAAATACAGAGGCTTAAGCTATCTGTCAGGCACACACTGACCTCCATATGGTAGAGCAGTCGAACAAGAAAAATACAGCTTTGTTAGCCAAAAACAACAGGGGGTAAAATCGTTAGAGACAAAGAACAAGTCGTATGTACTCTGGGCAAAACACAACTGTTTAACTTGTAACTGTAACTTCACTATCTGACACAATTATGTGTAACAAAAAGTATTGTTTTTTCTTTATTTAATAGAATATTCTGGCTTTTATTCCATGGCTAGCAACATAGAGATAGTTAGTGTATCTGTTACTAAACTGTGGATGGAAGGATATTAAACCTATTTTCATAGAAAACATGTTTATGTACACTTACTTAAATCAATTAGTCTGTGCTATACATTAGGGAGCAGTATGCTGTTGAGATAGAAGAGGCTGGAGTATGGTCTGGTGTGTAATTTAGCACCCTCCTGTATCCTGAATGAGCCCCTGAAGGCTGAGGAAACAGGTCCTGGTCTCCCCAGGGACACCTCCATAAAACTGGACTATTATAAAAAAAAAAACACTCCCTGTGGAGCTCCCTTCATTTCCTCTTGGCAGACTTTGTGTGTGTGTGTGTGTGTGTGTGTGTGAGTGTGTTTCTGTGCGTGTTTGTGGCAATTTCAGTAAGTATGAGCATTAAGGAAGAGGGCATCCGGCATGATGTGACCAGTCAGCAGGTCGGTCACCCGTTAGCTAACGAGGGAGCCGGAGAGATGACACATGGGAAATGAGCTAATTGACTGTGGTCAAACTGTTGGACTGTTCAGAGGAAGAAGCTTACTTCAAAATAAATGTGCAAGCCTGACTGTGTTATTCTAGGTGCTGCCTAACTGATGTTACAGCATTAGACACGCTGGAACTAGCCGGCATTGATGTGTAGCTACTTGGATTAATTGGATTTAAAATGTATTTAGCGGTTTCCATTAACATGCAGTCAACTGATAAGTATTCAAACATATTTTTAGGTCTATACACTTTTGATGGCAAGAAATCGTGATGCGGGAGGCAAATATATTTGTCAATTGTCAGTTTGAATCAGTGTGTGTGGAAGATAATGTGAACCACAGACTAAACACAGACTCTGTTATCTTACCTCACGTTTTAGTTGCATTAGTTCCCAGCACTTAGAAATCTGTTTGACAATCATGTCTAGACGTAACAAACAGAATGATCTATTTCTCTATGTGTTGGTAAGAAAGCATGAAAAAATTGGTTCTGTAAATGAGACCACTATTTTTTCTCCAATGTATTTTGTTTCTTTGGATATTTGAAGATAGTGTGACCAACAGGAGTCTTGAGAGTTGCTTTGGAAACCGTCCTGAGCTACATGGCCAAAACTTGAAATGGAAATTAATTGTGACTAATGTCATTTGCCTGCAATTGAGTATCTCTGAGGTTAAACCCTATAGTGTTTTTGTGCTATTGCTTGGCAGCGAGGTAATTATTTAACCAGGCTAGGGGGTAGACACAGCCAGGGAAGACCAGGGACTTTCCCATCATGCCTCCATTATTTAAGTCTCTTTATCCTGCCAAACAGGACCCCACAGTAAATGTTCTCTTTGGTAGACTGGACAATGTTCTCCTGTTTTTTTTAACTTTACAGAGGCAACAAGAACACATTTGACTTTTGATCAGCAGTTATTTGTGCACATTCTGAACTTTTTGGCTTTTAAAACAAAGCAACGAGCATTTCAAGGAGAAATCAGCACGAGCAACAGTAGCTGAAATGGGAGCCAGCTCATACTCAAACATCATCAACTCTGAGTCCAAGGGAAACAAACACAGATCGCTCAGAAGAAGGTGAGCTGCTAAAAAGGAAAGCAACGTACCAAGAATCTTGCAAAGAGAGTTGCACCAATGCTAAAGAAAGAGGTTCAGGTTTGGGCTTCCCCTGGGGCCACCCATACTGGTAATATCTGGACTCTTACTCCAGATGCAATACGTGTTTTTTTCGTGTTTTCATCCGTCTAGTCTGAGCAGATACAAATGCTGGTCGGCTAAACATCTAACCTAAGCATTTTCTCAGTTTTACTGTTGATCTGATGACATGACTTGTCCCCCCACATCAAGGCTTTACATTCCTGCGAGGCTGACTGAGCAAAGAAAGAGGACAAGACCTTACAAGCTAAATAAAACCCTCCCAAAATACAAAAAGCTGGAGGAGGAGGAGGAGGGGGAGGTGGAGGAGGAGAGGTGTTTAGCTTGGATGTTCAACAAAATGTGCAGCGCAAACAGAAATAGTCACACGAGGATCGCACACACAGACGGCCTCTGACCTGAAGGAACAGCAGCAGCCAATTTCTTTTGTAAATTGTTCCATTACAGCAACGGAGGAAGGGGGGAAAAAGAATATAAAGTCTGGTGAGACTTTCCTGCAGCTAATAGTCGTGTAGGATTGTGTGGGATCAGTTTTGAGTATTTATTTAACATCAGGGTGAATCTGAGGACTCCCACCTTTGGTTTTCGACTACTTATCTTTATTTCGAAACCACGATGGCTCGTGTTTGCCTTGGAACAGTTCAATTGTCTGAGGTGGCTGCAGTCGTGGGATCGAGGCCTAGCTTGCAGTTTCACTCACCTGTCCAAACAGCGTTGGGAAAGGAAGTGGGCCATTTCTTTCTATGATTCTTGATGAAACCATTTAATGCGGTGCCTCCCCTCTCCCCCAATCCTTTGATCTAATTTTAATGGTTTGAGTTGAGCTCTGAAGTCCAGCGGTTTGGGGTTTGGATATAGAAAATAAAAGATTCGAGAGTTAAGGGGCGTAACAATTTGCCGACAAAGTGATCAAGCCCGACAGCAGTTTGAAGTTATGTCATAGCAAATCGTCAAAGCCGAGCGACAGCTTTTTTTTCTCAATTGGACAAGCAAGATGGAGAGCATGTGTCTGGCTGTGCTCCATCTGAGGGCTGACAGAAAAAGAAACAAAGGGAGTGAAAAGGAAGGAAAGAGCAAGGGAAAGATGAGGAGGCTTATCGATGAGATTACAGTAAATTCAGCTGACTAGGAATGAGATAATGCGAAAAATCTGTTGGCGCTATGGCAAACTTGTCTGCCAGAGGAAACATGCCGATGATTCAACGGAAACTTCAACTGTTAGGCCAAGTTCCTCTACGACCTGCTTCATTGTGCTTCGGCCAACACAGCTGGCAAACGCGTCAAAACAGCCTGAAGCGACGACACCGCGAGACGACCAAAGCGAGAAGTAAACAGTTCTTTAAATCACAGAGGACAAAGGTTGGACAGTAATCTGATGAATGTAGATACATCAGGAGGATGACAAACAAGGCATGAATGGCAGCTCGATTTGAAGCCGTACCAGAAGAACTTAATCTTCCCTCTTAACACTCATCTGCTTGATCTGCGTTTTGTATTTCTCTGATTTATGGAGGTCTAAGTGGGGGAGATGCTACATCATGAAGGGCTTTGTACATTAATCAAGATTCTTTCAGCTGGAACGCTTATGTTTTCATCTATGTGGCAATAATGCAATAATTCCTAGACGTACAGACAACCAAAAACTAGCTTAGTGGTAAAAAGGTTTCATACATTAAGATACTGAAGCTTGCAGAGGGGTATCTTTGAGGTTGGGTTTGCTTAATTGACCCTTCAGCTGTGACGTTGCCACTCCCTCAATCAATATCAACTCCACCCAAGCACCACCAGCCTGTTGCCCAAATTAGCATCCTCATGGCTCTTCTAAAGTGATTGAAGGAAAATTAAAACCCAGCTTATGTTCACCTCTAAATCTTGTTGTTGATACTTACTTTTCTCTTCTCCTACTTACGAACATCTAACATTCAGGGCAGTGATCTGCTCTTTCCAAATAGCTGTGGGCACAAAGGGAGGTAATACGCATCATTACTGTTCAGCGACGCTGAACAGACCGTGTCAAGAGGAGACAGGAATTTGCTAGATGTTCCCCCAAAGGGTCCGAGAACTGAACCTGAAGAATAAAAACATCTTCAATCATTTTTAATAATGCCTTTTTCTGCAGGCTGGGCGAGACTGCAACGGCTGGATCCGCAGAACATGACTTGGATCGTGTGTGTGTGTGTTGGATGGAGAGAGAGTGTGAATGTGTGTGTGAGGGCACAAAGTTCAGCTGGAGGAGGAGAAGGGGTTAGACAGGAAGACAGAAAAACAGACAAACAGTGAGACAGAGACAAAACATGGAGAGAACGATGGAGAAAGAGCAACAACAGAGACACAACAAAAGGATATACAGTCCCACATTATGGAAACACATATGCATACACGCAATGTGTACTTTACATTTATGCTGACAATTTTGAAACACAGGCGGTGAGCAATGACTGCCTGGAATAACAGCAAGGTTAGCAAAATAGTTGTGATGTAGTCAACTGATTTGCAGTAAATGGGTTCAAACATGCAAACCCACACGTATGACCCTTTAAACTCTGATGCACTTAGCATAGGAGCTTTGTTAAAGGAGATTAAGTAAACAAATTCTGCTACTTTAACGCTGATTGCTCAACAGTTTTATATTAACAATGAGTCAGACTGTGTGTGATGTGAAATATGTTGCTTTTAGAGACAAATCCACAGATAATTATAATCCAACTCAGCTCTTTAGCGCTTTAGCATCTTTCAGCTGATTGTTTTGGTTTCACGGCTTACAACTTTACTGTTTGGTTGAGTCTCATTGTACATTGTCATTATATATATATACCTGGCTCATATTTTTGCTTCTGTATTGATATTATTGTCAATGTGATTTGTTGCTGATGATATATATACATATGTCTTTTCTATTACTAGTAAAGTCATTACTTTATGTAGTTATATTATTCTCTGTATGTACCTGGTGAGCACAATGGAACATTTAACAGCCAAACACATACATATGTTAGTGTAAACCTAAACAGAGCTGAAGTTCGGATATTGGCTGGGTGTCAACGAGAACACTTCGTATCAGCTTAAGATGATAGTCTGTAGTATTTCACTCTTGTGTTACAACAGTGAAATACTACAACTACAAACTTGTTTTGTTGCCCCCCAAGAAGTATATATAATATATATATATATAATAGACCTTTTTCACAGCAGCCATTTTGCCATGAAATAGTCGGGTCAACGCAGGTGTTTCCAATGATACTAATTACGGTTCAGGTCCATTTATTGCAGCAGAGACTTTCCAGTGAGCCAACATGCACCACAGCAGCACCCTGACTCTGTTTGACCTGAATGGAACAGGACCTTAATTAGCATCACTGGTAACACGTGTGGTGTTAAACAAAGGTCTCTTAATATGTTTTAAGGTTCCTTCAAATGAGACAAAAATGGAGTTTGATATTCCAAAATTGAAATAATGATTGAGCTAAGGGCCTTAAAGCTGCTTTTTGAATGTCTGTAATTCAATCAAAGGTTATTACAGCTGAAGTGCGTTTGATATTGTGTAATTCCTCAACTGTGTCCACTCTCAACTACCCAGCAAGCACTCCTCTCCCAGAGGACGACGGGATGACGGCATGTGGGAAAAAGCTCCATCGGTCTGAGGGTTTAGCGACTCTCAGCTTCTTTCTCACGGTTCAAAGTGTTGAAGAAGAAGAAGAAAAAAAAAAAGTCACAATTCCACTAAAGAGGCTGTCTGCAATTCCAGCTGAGCCTACCCATACCACGGCAGCCTGCAGCCAATGGTGGTGCTCCAATTTAACTGACTGGGCACAAGGATTTGTTTGTTTAAAACCACTAACCTACTTTTACAGCCATTGCAGAAGTCAAAGTCTTTAGTGCGTGCTTGCTGAGCTAATGCTGCACGTCTACTCCAAAACCGGGAGCGATTGTTTGGAATAAAACTAGCTAGTGGAGAGATGTGTGTCAAATGATAGTTATTTTAATTATTTTACCATCTAAAATGTACTTTGTCATGCAAGTTTTACTGTTGACTGAATCAGAGTACATTACCAGGAGGTTTGGAGTTAGTGTGGCATTCAACCGCTTGTCTTGTTTTTACCCCTGAGGGACTTAAAACAGCATGATATCATTTCACAAGCCTGAAAACACTAAAGCAACGCAGCAAAAAGGCAAAAAATGATAAAACACAGAGCGGGTGTCATTCCACAGCTAGAACGTATTCCACAGTGAGACATCATCGAAAATATTTATGGACTGCAGCTGCAGTTTGGTTTTTCCGCTGACTTGCCAGGATTCAGGAGGCATGACCCAACGCCCAACCGGTGTGCCAACTTGTGACTACATCAACAACAACAAAAACATTTTTTATGGCAGCCGGGATTTGTGTCCCCGACAGACTTGGCTATGACTTGGCTCAGCCCAAACCAGAAAAAGATTATTAATAATAGCAGCATTAAAATGTTGTTAGAATAGTTAGAGCGGAGTGTGGACGGATGACGATGGATTGAGCGAGTAATGGGAGACCGGTGGAAACAAGAGAGGGATGAATGGAAAGAGTTTGTGGACAAGAATGGCAGAAAAGAAAGGCTACATGTGTCTGCATGATCTTTCAGGGACATTTATGTTAATAAAATATCACTACAAGGCTAATTCTTTTACTTTCACCTCCCTTAGCTGATGCTGTTATTCATAAATGCAACAGTGAAGCAAACATGTGAAAGATGGTCAACATAAACAAGACGGTTAAATGCAGTCTTCATCTGGATGTGAACATTAGCATTTGGCCTTTAGGTGAATTCCTTTATCTCCCATATGAACACACCCAAAACCGTTCCTCTTGCTCTGTGTTCCATATAAAACAGCAAGCCGCGTCCCACCCACTCTGAATCAGCAGATATACATCCTCCTCATATGTACATACGTAGCAGTATAGGGCTTAAAGATACAGAATGGTCACAGTGAACATTTGAAGGCCTTGCAGTCGCAGGCCTTGACTAACAAGCAAATTTAAAGTCCTGAATTATGCAAGAGGAGTGGGAAACTACCTTCAGCCTCCGTCTGTCTGTCTCTGTCACATATTCATTTATAGCCAAGCTGGCCGTGTTGGTCTCTCGTTCAGTTGGTCGGCTGGTATTACATTTTGTACAATGATGCATGACTTTGGTGATCATCTCTTTTCATCTAGAGCTATCATCAGATCAAATTTTTAATTTGTCCAATACACTGATTCATGACCACATACCTGCAAAAGCCTGCCATAAGCCTCAGCTGCAGTGTGTTTCATTGTCACTGTGAGCATGTTAGCCTTTACCTCAAAGCATCTGCTAGCCTGACTGTAGACACTCTAGTTTCTGTGTGACTTTATTCAGCTCACAGTAGTGGAGAAATCATTTAATTGCTGTTGCATGTCTGATTGAGAAACATATACCATAAACCACAACTCAGGGATATGATGTCACATCATTAACTGTGGGTGGTGTGGGGTGTGGTTATGGCCCATATGTTCCCACGTTTATTTAATTAAAACATCTTTTTTTTTTAGCTTTAATTTGCCAACGGTTCGTTCATGCTTGTTTCATTAAGTTTCATTTTGACAACTCTGTTTTTGCTCCTACCTGACCATCATACAGTGTTAGCAGTCTCCTATTTACTCCAGCATCTGTATCCTATTAGTTATTATGGCCCATGTAGGAAAGTCACAGTTTAACACCAGTCTGCTGTTGGATCTTGAACGTACAGTAGAGCCAACCTCTACGTTGATTTTGGTTGCAGTCCTGTCACTAGGTGCATGTTGCCCCTCTACCCCTTCGACCCCCAGTGGGTATTGTAACAACTTTCCTTTATGATATCACACATAGTTCTGCAGAGGAAAGAGCAGTTGAGGATAGTGTGTCATGCTACAGCCCAGATTTTCCTAACCCAGACCCAGATGTCGCTGATTCAAACTGGCAACCAAACAGCCATTAGCCACCTACTCTGCCCTTCAGACTGCAGCCTCCCATATGTCTCAGAGAGCACTGTCCTACATGTTCAGGCCGTGACGTGACATCATTCCCAATAAACTTTGACTTTATGAGCCAACGCAGCAGTTATCTTTCCTCATTACTGTGAAACTCTCCTCTCCACCTACAACACGGTGCCCAAAGTGTGTTTCTCATTCTTAATCAAACAGATTCACCCTAAACCATGTGTCTGTACATTTTCTTTCCAGCAAAACAATACCAACCCTATCTGCAGGCATTCTGCAAAACCACAAATAACGTTCAGTGATGATGTTTTTGACGTGTTTGAGCCATGATAGCCCTATGGATGGCATTTCAACATGCTGAACTAAGGTGGCAAACATGATCCTGCTAAATATTAACATGTCAGCCTTGACACTGTGAGTATGTTAGCATGCTGAGATAGCTCAAAGTCTGTGCTTGAGTACGATTAAGGCTTAACTTGGCTCACCTGGGTTCATAGTAGGCACACTATGGCCTGCATGGGTACTAAATGTCTATTCAGTGTAATTGCTGGGAGACTGGGCTGACACTACAGCAGCTAATACTGATGAAAACAGCTTCAACCAGAGAGCTAATAAGTGACATCCTCTGCGGCCATGACATAAAAACCCACAGCCTTGTTTTTCCCTCTGCTCAACCATAGAGCTCAATTTAGTCCGTCGTGCTGCTTCGCTGTAAATTAACTTCCTGTCTGTCCCATTTTTACGAGACTTAAAAGATTACTCTAACATTTGTGAAGTTTTGCCCCGAGGTCACTTTATTCAAAATCTGATGGAAGACAAGCAGCGTAACCTTTTAAAACACAATATGTTGGGCTTCCATTGGTGCTTTACAAAAAGGTTAGGTCAATAGAAGCAGCAGGTTTTGGCTGAGGGTTTCAACAACACAGCTGTGCAGGAAACAAGTGATTCAAATGCTCCAAAAGTCCTACTGAACCCTCTTTTCACACTCACACACTTTACACCTTCCATATGCATCAACCGTGGCAGAGAGTTCAGACCGTGTCTCATAAAAACCAACTCAGGCCTGAGGGATGGGGGTTCAGGGGTGGCTGAGGCAGGTCTATAATGAGCTTCCTCTTTGTTTGAAGTCCACAACCAATGCCTAAACCTTGTTAGTCACCTCCACAGTGGTCACGCAGATGAGCTAACAATAGCATGTGACATTAAAAAATGTCTCCTTATTTGCAGCATGTGTCAGTGTTTACCGCAAAGCGCAAGCCAAACGCTGCCCTCCACATCTGGGGAGCAGTCCTGTGTTTTGTGTCCACTTCTTAACAGGAATGAAACGGCAGTAAAAAAGAGTGCTGTGAAGTTCAGTGGGTACAGCAAAGGACTTTCCCACTGGGGCCCCATCAGTGTGAGCCCTTTTGGATAAAGCCATCCACCCAGTGGACATATACATTCACCGGTGACCGGCTAATCTGCACGAGACAAACCCACAAAGAATTTAAAGGTGCTGCGTGCAACATGTTGCTCTCCAAATTAAGACCACGTTTCCATAAATGTTGTTGCTTCCTGTCCCTTCGTGTTCACCCCTCCTCACTGCTGGCATGGCTCCATTAATGCAAGATGGATTAGAGCTTTAAATGCAGCTTAGGTGAGCAGATAAAAGTCATTTATCTTGACAATAAATGCAACAAACACAGGTCTTAAAATTCAACAAGTAGCACCTTTAATCTGTGAGTCATTTCTGGTTGCTTTATGTCATAAAACACAAGTTACTGCGATTAAAATGTGTTTCAACTGTACAGTAGAGGCATTAAAAGAGAAGCAGGCTCTCTGGGAGTCTCTCCTGCTTTCTTTCCTCTGACATTTTATTTTCTCCCCAGCTGAAGTCCAGTGCTAAGATGTCACATAAACCACAACATTTTTCCTATGTGGGCGTACAGAGAGTGGAAATGAAAGAGCGAACGGTGAGCAGCACAAGAAGAAGAAGAAAAAAAAGTCCCTTTAGCCTGAGTGGGAAGAAGAAGAAGAAAAAGAAGAAGAAGAAGAAGAAGAAGAAGAAAAAACAGCCTCTTTGCCTTGGGGAGTTTTTAGTTTTTTGTGTTTTTTCTTTTTCAGGGGAATGACAACATGATGTGGAGAAAGAGGCGTCGGGTTTTAACTTGCAGGGAGAAAGAAAGGAGGGGAGAAGGAGGGGGACATATCAGTCTTGTAGCATCCTAATATAAGTCCTCACTCCTCTTTGTGCTAAGTCAGCAAACTGTACTCCGCGAGCTAGAGGCCGGCGTCATCGTGCGCGCGTGCACGCGCACAAACAGATGCGGAGCGATGCTAATTAGCTAACTCGTTAGCATAAAGTTATTTTCCTACTTTTTTTCAACCACGTCTGAAGCTGAAACTTTTATATACTCTCCCAAATGTTTGGAATATTTTGTTCTCGGTTACAGCATGACAACAAAACAGGCAAAATAAAGCTCTTAACACGAAAATTAAATGTACATGCTAGCTTCTTTTTTTTGGTGTTTTACTAACTTCTTTCAAGTAACCGCTACATGCTAATATGCAAATCATATTGCTATGTTGTCTTTGTGACTGTAAAGCTGTTTTCACTTACTTGTCAAGCACAAAATATAGGTCAAAAGCCCCCTGACAGGAGCTCTCCTCCTCCTCCTCGTCTTGCAGCTCCGGCTCGGCTCTTGCAGATGGAGATGGGAGCAAAAATAATCCGAATAAAACCAGAACAAGACGCATGTTCAACCAAAATCTCGCCATAGTTTTCCTTCCCGGGGGGGCGGGGGGAGTTAATTCCTCAATGGATGAAAAGTTAAAAAATAAAAAAAAAACCCACACTGCTTTAGTGTCTTCTTACATCCCAGAGACAGTTATATAATTGAAGAGGCAGAGATGCAACAAAGACAAAAGAAAGGATGCAGGCGATGCTTCCACGTCTCTGTTATTTGGAGTTCAGTTTACAATCATGACCGCTCAGCATCCCGGTCAAAAAGTCAGCTTAGAGAGATGTTTTCCCTCAGTGAGACAAAAATAAAAGTTTCGGATATTTCACAATCCTCTCGCAGTTTGCAGGAAAAAAAAGTTTTAATAACAGCTTTTGCAGAAAAATATCCAAACGCGTCAATTGGAGAAATGGATAAATGTTGGAGTGGGTTGTTGTTCGTAAAATCAAAATATGGATAAAAGTTTCCTGTCAAAGTGTCAAAGCTGGTTTAGGTCTGTAAAAAGCCGAATGGAGCAGGGTAATGAAGAGCAGCGTTGGCGCTGGAGGAACTGAGAGCCCGGGGGACAGACTTGGCTGAAATGGACCAGGTTTCATATTTCAAACTGAGGAGGAGAGAGAAAGAGGAAAAATGGGTCAAGATCCCATTTTGCGCCTCCCTCACGTGGCAGACTGGCGCATTTTTGCAGAGAATCAGCGCAGGACAGGATGGGATGATGAGATATAAGAACTGTCACTGCTGAATGTTGAAGCCTATAGCCATATATCAGCCTGACCACCGTAAACCAATGCGTTTATTTATGTAGTTTCTCTGCATTTTGTCCTCATTAATCAGTACAAGTTTGTTTGCTTTCTCTGTGCTGCTGCTCCCTCTTAATTACAGCAACAGGGGCCACGAACAGCCAACATCCTCTGTAATTACACCATCATAAACCAGAGGCTGTAATGAGAGTGTGGCAAATATATACTGATTGGCACATTTACATGGCACAACAAACATGCACATATGGTGAAGTTTAGAGTATGGAGGGAGAGACTGGATTATGAAAATATTGTGAGCCTTATCACCAGGAAACAATACATTGTTAGTAGTCTGATTACTTTGGTGATAAAGGAATTGACATTAAGCATGAAGGTCCCACATTCAGTGGACTCTGTGTTCAGGAGTAGAGTGGACTGAATTAAATCATATGGCCACACACTTTATTATGCATAATATAATTTGAACAGATGAGTTCTTGCAAAATTCACCCTCAGTGCAGTTATGAATGTGGAAATTAGCTATAGAGAACAAAACTGTTTTTTGTACCAGGCTATTAACATGTTTATTTCTGCTGTGAAGTTGGACATTTTAATATGGGGCCTTATGGAGATTGGCTCACTTTTGCAGCCAACCCCAAGTGGCCATTTGTGGAAGTGCAGTTTTTGGCACTTCTGTGTTAATCTTTCAGCCATGAAGGTTGCCCCTTGTTGGCAATTTGTGATGCATTATGAAATTTTAGAATATGCGCCATCAATCTGTGTGTGCTTAAAGTTGCAATCTTTCAGAAATAGCCATTTAATGTATTTACAGCGAGTGTAAACTCACCATTAGTTTGTGGATAAGGATTTTAAAAGTTTGACATCATGACTGTTAAGAAAATTATTCAATAACCCTCAGGACGCCGTCAGACTTTTAAGATAGATCATTTAATAGTAACTTGCAGCAAGGGAACAACTTACAGATTCTGTGTTTCAGTAAATGTTCAAAGGTTCAAGGGTTCAGCAACATATAGAAAGCAGACAAGAGTGACACCCATAGCCTGTCTATCACATAGTTTCAATCTTGGGCATTTTTAACCATGTATGGTCATAAAACATTAAGCATTAAAGATTACAACTGTTTGGTAATACACTAATGTTGCGACTTCCCTAAAACTAAGCAGACTACTTACTCATACTGGGTCATCTCAAAATGGAAAAATACTGAAAGGATAAGCATAAAGGATAATAAAATTTTTCTAACAATGACTGTTGCCATCTTGTTTTTTGGAACCAGAAGTGAGAGTGTGGAGCTAGTGGGTGGTATATTGGGAGTTGGGCTATGCTTGTTTTTGACTCCATACGCATAAGCAGTACACTAAAATATGATCCTGAAATTGGCAATGCAGTAACTGTATCTTCATTCATATTTGATCAGCACTGCCTACGTGGGTTTTGTAAGCCTGGTGTGAGCCCTGTGTGTTGCGCTGGACAGATTCACTCAAATCAAAAGGTAACCATGCCCTAAAACATACTTTGCTTTATCTTTTTTTTTTTTTTTTTACTTTAAATGCGATCACAATTTACAGAATGAACATCATGATGTACGGAAAAAGACTTGACAATAGTGACTGAGACCGTGAACTCTTGAGGAAACTGTTTACCGAGGTCATAAATCAAGTGAAAAATATAGTTATTTCCCCCATAAGACTCAATACAACCTGATTTCTTTTTACTGCCCCTGCTGGCCATTAGAAATAATACAGGTTTAAGACATTTCCACATAGCCCCAAATGTTTCCTCAAAAGCCCAAATCTTTAAGGTTTTTAAGTGTCATTTGCCCACGGTCTCTCTGACTGGGCTGGCAAAATCAATGGAGCAAAGATTACAGATTTTAGGCATTTTATTATTATTTATTATATGTATATATGTATTTATATGTATTATTATTATTAATACACCCCCACTGCGCAGACCGCCGGAGCCGAAATGGACCAATCTCACTGAAATGAATGGAAAAATCTCAGTTTTCGCCGGAGCGCCGGATCCTGAGTCCAGCCTAAATCCAGCCTTAAGCTTCAGACCTCCTCACCCCCGTCCACATACATACATTGTGCCCTTTAACCCTTTGGCCCCTCAA
Source organism: Argyrosomus regius (assembly GCA_946959425.1). Taxonomy (NCBI): domain Eukaryota; kingdom Metazoa; phylum Chordata; class Actinopteri; family Sciaenidae; genus Argyrosomus; species Argyrosomus regius. The sequence goes on from OX336900.1 coordinate 16,900,459, forward strand.
CATATGTTGTGTGAGTCCTGGACTGCCTTTATGGTTTCTCTGGTGCATTCTCATAGATTCCTCTCAAGATTGTTGACTGTCTTTGAATAAAGTCAAATACAACCCAATTCCAATAACATTATTTTTTAAAAATGTTTTACTTACAAATTCATGACTTGTAAAATAAAGATTTACATGTGTTATATACAGACTATATTTTCATCTTTGTCTTATGTAAGTAAGTAGAGTGTGCAGTTCTCTTCGGGAAGCCAGAAGAAATTATTTTTGCATTTGAGCCTCAAGGCAGGAAATCTTACCCACTTAACTATCTGGGTGCGTGTTCGGAATCACAACACAGAAATAATAGTTTCACATCAGCTTATCCAATGACCAAATATATCTCTGTGCAAATTTAAAGTAAATTCTGTGATCATTATTATTAACTGTATGAATGGGAAACTTCAGATCATTTGTTTAATTACTTCTAACTAACAGACTGTTTTACTGTAGACCATTTTCTACTCCATTGCTTGTGAACTAACGCTACAGAAATGTTTTGGTCTTTGGTTCCAGCTGTTGATAAATGGTGTTGTAACTGACATGTTATGACAAAATAATTTGTTTCTGTTTCAAATTATAAAAGGAATTTCTGCACTTCACTGTAGAATAAAAGCACAATAAATTCATTGAAGTACTTTATTGCCTCATCTGTTAATGTAAAACATGACCAACACACACTTCTGTTTTATATTTCAGTTGTCTTTTTTTATTGTCTCACCACCAACATTGATACAGCCCAAGTAGGCCGACATAGCATGAGGGCATACAGTATTTCCCACACATGATGAGGACATCGTCTGATGGTTTTCTGATATCCAAGGTAATACATGAATAGAAAATGTTAATTCATTTCCTGTCCTTAATCATTTTTGAAAATTGATTTGATGACGTTTTGACAACTGATCTTTGACACAGATTTATTCATACCCAACTTCACAGGAGAATTGGCTTCTCAGGGCCATTCTTTCTTAAAACCTTCAACAGCCAGAGTGATAGTCAACAGAAATAAAGACTACAAGTAAATCCTACTGCTGAAACTTTGATCTGTTATTACAGGTTAAAAGGCTTAGGTTTTGAAATGCCGAATAACAGATTATACTTTGTACTTTGCACTTAATCTACATTCTTCGATTCTTAAACAAGTCTAGATTCTAAATCTTGTAACCATTTGGCTGCCAAAGCAGAAGTGACTGTTGAAACCCCTACAGCTGTTCAGGTCATGGTTTACTTCTGGCCTGCAAAGTGCTTGTTTAAGATGCCCTTGGCAGTACCAAGGGCGGCTTCAGCTGCGACGGGTATGTGAGGTGTGACGCCAGTTCCCTCCCAGGCTGGACCGGCAGAAGTGTCAGAGTGGACAGTAGGGATGCTGAGGAAGATGTCGGTCTCGCCAACTTGGAAATTCTTAGCTGGGTGGGATGCCCCGGAGGTGGTCTCTCCCACGATCATAGCACGGCCGAGCTTCTTCATGATGTAAACGAACTCCTCTGCAGCACCGGCAGTTGCTCCGCTGGTCAGGATGAGCAGGCTCTTCTTTGAGCCGTACCTTGTGCCTGAGGAAGAAGTTAAGATGGAAGCAGAGTAAGGTTAAAAATGTTAGATGATAGGTGCAAAGTGAAAAGGGTCAATGTTGAATCATATATAATAATATATACTAATATAATAACGGTAAGATTAGAGTAGTAAATTGTGTAGAAAAGAACAAAAAGGTGAAGGTAGAAGCAATTTTGTAGCAATAAAACCTCCCTCCAAAATCCAGATTAGCATTGGAAAAACAAAGCTTTCTTGCTAAACAAAGATGCCTTTAATAGTGACTTGGCCCACCAGGATGACTTTAGCTGCTAAACACTATGTTCACAAACAGGAATGTAGGGCACTATACACAATGAATAAAATACAATGACTTGATTTTTGTTTTTTTTATTACCAGTGAGAGCAGGCAGGGTCTGAAGCTCTGTGGTGGTGCCGGATGGTCTGTCGTACAGCTTGTCCAGCACAATCTGCTTGTCAGCATCAAAGAAGTAAGAGCAGAAACCTGAGATGGCTGTTGTTGGGCCACCAATGTTGTTCCTGTAAAAAATTGTTACAGAGCAATCATGGAAAGGTTAGATTAATGAAATTGAATGATCCTTGGTGAACTTTTTATTTATACAGGCATTGCTGTAATACATGATGTTTTTAAGTAATAAGTTATGTCTAAATGAGCTTATTGAACAACTGATCAAAAAAGTGCTCTATTTCTCTATATCTAGACATGGACTAATGAGCTTTAGCAGCTTTAGTGGATGATTTGTCTTCCAAAATGGACTCAGCATTGAATAGAAAGCTTTGAGTTTGTCACTCCATGAGCAGGATTACCCACCTGAGGTCAATGATCATGGCATCAGTGTTGACAACTTTGTTCCAGACATGCTCAACAATAATCTGGGCAATGGCCTTGACCTCCTCAAAGTCTCCGAACATGTCAAAACGCAGGTAGCCGATGTTGTTCTCAAATACATCAGTTTGGAAGGAGACTTTGATCAGCTCAATGTACATCTCTGGAGAATAATTCTGTGGGTAAAAGTAAATCATAAGAAATGTTCAACACAATGTGACAATCATTAATCCACTCACATCACAATAACAAATACTTTTGCATGTTGAGCTCTATGTGAACAACTTCTAAATAGAAACTTTTGACAGTAAATATGAACTCCATTAAAAACATCTAACAAAAATATCTGTGTTTGAACATTAACAAGCAACAGTGACATCTAAAAACCAATAATCTTATGTACAAAGTTCTCACCATGGGTGGCAGAGCTGGAGTGTTGCTGGTAGTCTTGAGGCCCTTGTCCCCGGACAGGGTCTTCAGGTCTGCAGACAGCTTTGCCTCCAGGCTCTCCTTGGAGACAACAGTGCTATACTCGCCGTTTGCCAGGAGTCCTTTCAACTTTTCTGCAACATCAGCCCCGATTTCTTCAAAGGCATAGTTGTCAGCAATCAGGGTTGCTGATCCCTCAATGACGGCTGGAATTTGGGCACGAAGGTTGACGATCTTGATGGCAGTAGCAAGGGCATCCTCTGCGTTGACACCCACATCAGGGGTCACACCTGTAACCTCCCAGGTGGAGCCGGTGATGGGGTTGATGGACTTTGCAGTTGGCACTGTAATATAGAAGTCAGTGTCTGCCACTTTGATTTTATCGACTTTCACAGAACCCCCAGCAGTCTTCTCACCCACAATGGTGGCCCTCTTCAGGCTCTGGAGGCAGTAGGCAACATCCTCAGCAATGCCCTTGGTGTTTTTGCTAGTGAGGACAATAAGGGGTTTGGTAATGCCATATCTGTCCCCCAGCAGTGTGGTCATAGACATAAGCTTTGTAGTGGTGTTTGAGGGACGGTCGTAGATGCTGTCAATATGAATCGAAGGCTCGGCTTCAGTGAAGTAAGACACAATGTAGGGGATCCCTGAGATGTCCCCGCTACCAGTGTAACGCAGGTCAAAGATAAGAGCTGAGGTTGGCAGGATTTTATTCCAGACCAGATCTAGGAGCAAAGGGCCAACCTTCTCAGCAGCCTCTTCTCCAAGGATGTGATCGATCCTCAGGTATCCAATGTTGCCCTCCAGGATGTCGAGCTTTATTGAGGTCTGGAGGACAGCAACGAGCTGCTCAGGGGGCAAGGGAGGCATCTTTGGGGGAGCCACAGGGACGTAGTTTGGCTCAAAGGAGACCATCAAGCGTGGGTCACTGACTGTGGTCTGGACTCCAGCACTGAGGACATTAGCCAAGGTTTCACTGTCTGGGATGTTGAGAACCTCAGTGTTGCTGCTGGCTGCTTCAATTGCTTCCTTCATCCCCTGCAGTTTCTCTGGTGAGCAGTAATTGTCCATGACGATTTTTGCCATATCTATGATGAGGCTGGGATCAAAAGAAGCATGGATAAAGACAACATTTCCCAAAACTAGGAGAGATGCCACCATAAAGAGAGCCTTCGCCATTTTTGCTAGTTTAGTCAGATAAAAAATCAGTAGATGGGAAGTGGAGGTCGGTCAGCAAACCTCCTTCTCCGAAGAGGTTCTTTGTCAAATGGCACTGTTTTGGCTGCAAGGCTTCTGTTAACACACACATAAGAGGATTTGCTCCACAATAAACCGCTAATCGTATTATCCTGAGTGCTTCTGTAAGGCAATAACAACTTAGCCAAGTAGGTGTAGTAACAAGGGGGTGTTGCCAACGATGGTCTTAAATTTGCATAAGGTATTTTGAACACCTATTTAAAAACTACCTGTGTCAAATAAGGCAAGCTTTGTTACTGGCAAATATCTAGAAAGGGATTAAAGGTGGCGAAAATATCCATCCTGCTAGAATAAGTCACTGTTCACTTACTTACTTTGGTGTCAGCAGTCATAAGCAGGAGTCATTGCTTTTTGTCTTTTGCGCCTTATTTGACGATGACAACACAAGAAAATGTTGAAAACACTTGATTGCCATATAATTAAACAAAAAATTATAGCTGTCATGTGCCCTACACATTGATTTCTTCATTGTCCAAGGCGAATATGTTAATGTCTGAAATGTTAATAACAAATAACTCATAACCACAACATTTTTTATTGTTTCACACATGGTGCACAGATTATAGCATTTGTTTAGATGGTGTAGGTTGTCTCTTCTTTGAAGTGGCGTTAATGTGAGATTCAGCTTAGGTTTGTTTGGTACTTGCTCCCTCTGCTGGAGGTGTTGTAGTTAAGGAACACAAAAGCTGAAACATTATTACAGCAAGTGACTAAAACACAGTGTAAGCAATAAATCAAGACATTTTTCAAACAAATTACAAATAATCCTAAAGGAAATGAAACACATCAATGCACATTTTTCACCAAATGATCAAATCATTTTTCATGCATTATTATGGGCCAACAGAATATTTATATGCAGCATCGAAAAAAATAATCAAAAGGAAATAATAATATTAAAACAGAAGCGAAAAAGGCAACTTTATATGATATAAATGAAAATATCTAGGTGAGGTGGGGCGGTATAATGTCATCATAAAGGGCTAAATAAAAAGAGTGCAATTACACAAAACACAGATTTTTGGTGAATCAGTCGGACATTGTGGTTTTATTTACAATAATTGCTCACTGTTCGCACTGAAATTATGTCAATAAGTTATCAGACATTACATCCTCCTTACATTTTTCATGTTAAATTAGATAAGTAGATTTGAGGTTTGATCCTATCCGCAGCTAATAAGTTCCCTTTTGTAATGCGATCACTCATTCAGTACAAGACAGTCTGGCTGAAGGCATCAGCTAAATGACTTAAATGTAAAAGTAAATTTCGTAGTGGAGAGAGCTGGCTGGTCTGTGATTCAGGGAGATAATGTAAATGTCAAACAGATACAGGTTGCAGAGGACCAACATTTTGTATTTTAACTATGTTCATGTAAAATTTACAACGATTATTTTCTCCTATCACCATATTCTTGTGAAAAGGCCTCTGAAACCGTACATAGGCTATGTGACTTTAAACCAAAACTAGAAAAATGAAATTCTTCTCATGATGACACCTGGAACTTATCTGCGATACATTCATACCTTAAATAAAGGATTCATTTTTGGTGGATAAACACAAGACAAAATAACAGTTTTCAAAGGAAATTAGAATACAACATGATTACAACTATTTTCCTTGCACTCTCTTCATCAGCCTTGCTGCTATGATTCTCTGTGCTACAGGAAGAGCATCATTTGCCTGGGCAATAACATGAGGCTCAACCCCTGAAACACTCCACACTTTCCCAGTGATTGCACTCAACACAACCTGGTTAGGGATGGAAGCATACAGGACACTGTCCCTGATATGATAGATTCCACTTGATAGAGACCCTCCAATCGTTGGTTCCCCAATGATTGTAGCCCTGTTCAGGTCTTTCATAGTGCGGGTGAACACTTCTGCTGCTGACCCTGTCACATGACTGGTGAGGATGTAGACGTCCTTGGAAGACCCATACCTTTGACCCCTGACTTGAGGCAATGTCATGACCTCTGTCATGGTGGTTGTGGTGCGGTCAAAGACAGTGTAAAGATGCCGCAAAGGTTCAGCATCAAAAAAGTAGGTGCACAAGAGGGGAATTGCTGTTGAATATCCACCAGTGTTGTACCTCATGTCAATTATAAGGGCATCTGTGTTTACTATCTTGTTCCACACTAATTTTATCAGCTGAGGTCCAGTGGCCTTTACCACCTCTACATCTGCCATCATGTCAAACCTTAGATAGCCAACATTACCTGGCAGAAGCTCAATTTTAAACAAAGCGTCAATCATATAACCCACTTCTTCAGCAGTAGGGATCTTTGGAAAATCATGAAGCGACTCAGGCTCAACATCGCAGTGGAAGACATGGAGTCGGTGATCGCCTGAAGTCTCTTGCAGGTCTGCTGTCAACTGAGATGCCAAAGATTCAAAGTCAACGACTGATCGGTACAATCCCTCAGCCCATTTGCTCACCAGTACCTTGCTGACTTCTAGTGCGACTTCATGGATTGCGTAGTGTTGTTCTAACAGTTGCCCAGTTCCCTCTATGAGGGATTTAAGCCCTTGGTGAAAATCTACAATCTTGTGAACATACTCCACAGCTTCCTCGGCTAACACAATGGCATCAGGGACCACACCACCTCCCAGCCAGCATTCACCATTGTTGTCTAAAAAGTTTATGAAAGGTACAGTGATGGCAATATCTGTTCCCTCTATTTGAAACGTCTTTGAATGCATCAGGGTACCAGATGTAATTTCCCCAATGACTGTGCCATAATGTAAGGACTGTATCAGGTAAGCAAACTCCTCGCCAACGCTTGCTGTGTAGTAGCTGGTCAACACGTAAATCCCACGTTTGGAGCCATAGGATGGGCCTGTAATTTGAGGCAGAGAGTCATATTCTGTTGTTGTGTTCTGAAAACTGTCATAAATTGTGAAAAAATTATGCTTCTGGGAAGCGTCCTGCAAATATGACAGTATAAGGGCTAAAGATGTAGAGGATCCACCAGTGTTATAGCGTAGATCAATAATTAGGTTATTAGTGTCTTTGAGGGGCTCCCATACCTTTTTAGCCACGAGTTCCTCTAGCTTATCCCCCGCAGATGACTTGACAAACTTGTCAAAGCGGAGGTAGCCAGTGTTGTGTGGGAGAATTTCAACTTTGAACATTGTATCAACCAGTTCTCTTAATAATTTCATATCATCTGGAATATTATAAAGCTCAGGGTCCTCCTCTACTATGGCAGCATTGTCTTGCATGTATTTGATGATCAGTCGTGGATCTTCAGACACAGTCTGGAGGTCGTGGTTGAGTCTGACTGCTAGGTCTTCTTCAGATACGACAGAAAAAAGGTCTGCAGATTGCAGATGATGAAGTAGAGCTGAAACTCTGTCAGTGAAAGCATAGTACCTTCTGATTATGTCGGAGATACTCTGCACAACTTTTGGAATGGTGCTCCTTACAGCCAGAAGGGACTTGGCTTTTGTGACAGCTTCCTTGGCAATGATGTTGACTGTTGGTGAAACACCACTGACTTCCCAGCTTTGACCTGTGATTGGGCTGACTGATCTTGCCACAGGAACCGTTATGTAGAACTCTGACTGAGCAATCTTAATTTTTTTCACTTTAACTGATCCACCAGCAGTCCTTTCCCCAACTATAATCGCCCTCTTTAGGTTTTTTAATGTATATGCCACTGCCTCAGCAGCCCCCACAGTACGCTTACTTGTCAAAATAATCAGGTCTTTCCTCTTTCCATACTTTTCCCCTATTATTGATGGCATGGTCCATAGTTCCCTGGTTGTATTTGAGGGCCTGTCATACACAGTGTCAATATGAATGAGGGGCTCAGGGTCTGAGAAATAGGAGATTATAAACGGAACTCCAGACAGTTCTCCAGCTGTGCTATATCTCAGGTCAAAAATCAATGATGATGTTTGGGCAACTTTGTCCCAGATGTTGTCCCTCAGCAGAGAGCCAAGTTTTGCCGCTGTCTCCTCCCCAATTATCCGGTCTATCCGCAAATATCCAATGTTGCTGTCCAGGATTTCAAGCTTAACAGAGTTTCTCACCAGCCAGATCAGCTGCTCTATGGGGAGAGATGGCAGCATCGGTGGCATCACCGGGACAAAATTGGGCTCGTATGACACCATCAACCGCGGATCGTTCAGTGCCCCTTGTACTCCGACTGTGAGCACAGCTGCCAGTGTCTTCCTGTCTGAAATCTGCAGGATTTCTCCGCTGTTGATGGCTTGTTGGATGGCCTCTTGCATCCCAACCAGGTTCTCAGGAAAGCAGTAGTTTTCCAAAAGAATCTTGGCCATTTCTAGCACCAGGGCGGGCTGGAACGAAGAGTTGACAGACAGAGTACATAGAAGAAGCATCAGTACCAGTGGTGGTGTGTGTTGCGCCATCGCCAATGTCTTCATCATCACTGATAGAAAGAGAACTATTCTGTCTTTTCTTTCTCTGGCTGTGTTAGCTCATATGTCTGTGACGAGGGATGGTGTTTTTTGTAGGAGGGAGCACTGTCATTGTAGGGTTTTTTTGGACAACAACATCAACTTAAGAGGCTTTTGTCCCCAATAAACCTTTAATCGCATTATCTGTGGTGCTTCAGCCAGCAGACAACAGACAAAATAAAAAATGGTAAATTTTAGCCTGTGCAGTTTCCTTACCTTTTCCCACACCAACACAATGTACTATTGTTCAACTCCTATCTAGTTTTTTTTGTGTTTGTCCAAGGGTGCTTAAGGTAACTGACACAATTTAACATTATACGATAACATTGTAGTCTTATTTATGCTTCAATTACTGTATCATTTTATGAATTCACCATATACTCTCCTATTTATAGTGAAAACACCTCAGCATTTCTTTTAGACACAAGGCTGGTTCATGGAAAGACGTCTTCAGGATGGACTGATTGATGTGAAACTCTCACACTCTTCTCCCTCACTCTCTTTCTCTCTCTTGTCTGTTATGAAAGCTTATAGTGGTGTATTTTGGTGCAGTTGGTAGCTTTAGGGGTCAAGTCTGGGTCGTTCCACTGGTGACATGATTACACAGTTCATGGGCACGTGGCAAAGCCTTCTTAAAACACATGCAGGATCAGAATTGGGTAAAAAAATCCACAGACTGTGGAAATAGGAACAAAAGGTTGATTGGAAAGTCTTAATCTGGGTTGATATGTAACAATTATTTATTCATTATTTTTATTCAGTAGATGGTGTAACAAGTGTGCATGTGAATAATATGTAAAGGCAAAGCCTTAGGTTTCAACTCTAAATGTGCTGATGTGTCAAATCTGTATGCTAAACTTGAACCTGACATGACTTCAATCTAGGACCCCGTAAGACCGCTGCAATTTTGCAGCTCAGAATTATGCAGCCAGACGTCATCTCCATCCAAATGCTAGACTCAGCTCAGCTAATCTTAACGTCTTAACTATTAATACCACCTCAGGCCTTACATAATACAATCCCCTTTGCCAGTTCCCAGCACACCAATTAAGATGTTTAAATGTGTATGTGTTTAGTCATACTTTGTCCATGTGTATTAAATATAAGAATACAGCAATCTGATACAGTTTGCGTATTAGAATCAGCAACCAAAACTTTCAAGTGTGGAAATGAAGCTGTACAAATGATGCCGCTGTAAACTGAAATAATCTCTTTTGATGACTTACATGTCAGTGGGCAGAATCCATGAAAAGCTACACTATAGCTATTTTAGCAGGCCAGTTAGCATGCCATTTTCAATGTTGCATTAAAAGTAATTAATATTTTTACATTAACAATAGCAAGAATGACTATGTGTTAAGTAAGAGGGGAGTTTCCCTGAGCTCTAAAGAGCATTTTAGCGTCCTTTAACTCACTGCGCCGCTTTGATCCGCTCTCATCAGCTTAGTTTCCAGACACAGCAACCAGTAATTTTCAGTGTAAAGGCCCTTTCAGACACAATGCTTTTTGAGCTGTGCTTGTCACTGGGTTCAGCGCACCCAAGTCTAACAGGCTCAAAAATCCACTATATGCTACTTACCCAGCAACAAACTGCAGACAGACACAGTCAAAGAGCCACATATTTCCCCCAGGAGTAGTAAGAGGGTCAAACAGAAGTAAAAGGTGAGTGAGTATTGGTCATATGAACACATGGATGGTTATGTTGCTCTGTGTTTCCTTTTTTTTGCAAACACTTTAGCCATATCAACTTCATAAGATGGTAATTTGTCAATTTTGAGTTCACAGCTTGCTATGCTGCCCTCAAGTGGACAAAAATATATTGATGCAGGCTTAAAGTTTAATATTACTCTTACTATCACGATAAAGACTATCTGTCTTCAAAAGCAAAACAAAAACAGACAACCCAAAAGTCAACTGAGCCAAGTACATTCTTGGCTGCCCCCACCCCCCCCTTTTTTATATAATTATTGCTTGCCTTGTTATTAGTGCTATTTTAAGAGAAGAGTAATTTTGGATTACCCAGAAAAGACGTGCAAGTCTCCACATGACCATTATTAGCCTTTTCACAGAGCTGATAATGATGTGTCACTGCACTGACTTTAAATATTTGCGAAGATGACACTGCATTAAGAAGTCTGACTGAAATGAGTTTGTTTTATACGCAGACACTATTCAGAACTTTTCACATCTTACAAAATATACATTACAATAACAACACATATCTTAATGATTAAATATCACACAATGTGAAAGTTAAAGGAACAGTACAACATTAAACTTTGTTCCTCATGGTATTATATAATTATAAATGCTACTGTAAAAAAGATTACTAGCCACTTTTCACCTGACACATAAAATTTAGAGAACTGTGTTGAGTGGAGGTTGCTATAATACTTCATGCTGGATCATGCTTCATGTCATTAAATGCAATTTACTGTTTATCTTCGTTGCTGCTGCAATTTGGGCTCACTGTTATAATACAGGGCAGTACAGGGACTGTGTGTTCAGATCTTTATATTGCTTTAGACACTAAATGGGTTTTGTTGTACTGAGAAACACATTGTTTGGCACCAGAAAACTGTGAATAATGGGCTATTCATTACCTGCAGGTTGTCTCCAGGCAAATCTACTGAGTTTTATTAAAAGCCCTACACAACCACACAGGTGTTTTCAGTTATCCTGCTTAATTAGGCTGAGGTAGGTGGAGCCGTGCTGGAAATTAGCTGAAGTTACCAAACTCCCTGAACCATGAATGAACAAGAGAGCGAAGGGGAAAAAGTCAATCACATGCAAGCACCCACAGTCTGTAAAGGAGGACACACGACCTTAAGTGCACCAACTTTAACAGAATATAATCCGCTTTAGAGACATTTGACCCTTTAGTGACAGAGTGCAGTCACTGCTTAAGGGATATAATGAGGCACAGCTGTTTTCACTATCATCTAGCAAGCAGCGGGGAGCAACTTGGTGCAGGCATTCAGTAGTACCTATGGCTACTGGACTTATTTACCTGTGAGAGAGTGAAAACTGACATATTTTCTATTGTTTTTGGAACTGTGTCTTGCCAATGAAGCAGACTTTTAATGCCAGTTTTCTTTTACAATAAATCCAAATTCATTGCAGGTGTGATTGGTCACTGCACTGTAAGTGTCCCCTCCTCCAGGTGGGTTTTCTGATTTGATATCAGGCATACCCTGTCTGTCCCTCACTGTATTTATATATATTCCTGTCATATTGTTATTCTGCAAAGGATAATGGTCCTCTCAGTAATGATTGTCTCCCCCTGGCTGCATCCTGGTGCTTCAACACCCCATGACACAGCAGCCAAAGCACAGGTATGTAAACGATAAAATGAATGATGGTTGAGTTCCATTTAGATTTAGTTAGTAGTGTTTGAAGTTACAAAAGTAGTGGTTTAAAAATGTGAAAACAGACCTGTTCTAGTGATTGCAGAGGGACAACTTGTCTAATCTTAAACTTGTTATATCACAAAAGTTTCTGAATATTTCCTAAAATCAACATACCTCTTTAAAACAAATGTTTGTGTTAAAACAGGAGTCAAAAGTGAGCAACCAGTACAGTAGTTTTTAGAAACTAGAGGGCTTCATCAAATAGGTCTCTGAAAGACAAGATGTTAAGTGTTTAATTGGTTTATTGGAGTTTTATGGCCACCAGGTCACCACCAGAAGTTAAAGAAGTGGGAATTGGACGGAAAACATCGATAAGTCATGCTAAACGTTCATGCAGTAAATGCAGGATGAGCTCAATTAAATTTCATTTTTATTTAATTCAGGGTTGGGAAGCCTCAGAAACAAAATGTAGACATCATGAAACATACAGTACAATAAAAACTCTCCACTGAAAGTTAGGCAATTAGATTTTAGCTGCAGGTGTCATCAAATTCTGGATGATTTTTTATTAAATATCAACCTTATATAAATGTCCTTAGCACAGACATTTCCTCTTGTGGTGGATACAACATCAGCAAAGTAGCATGCATGTATAATCTGACCATTCTGTACAAGTCTGTTTGGCAGTAATTTACAGACTACTGCTGAATATATTATTATTATTATTATATTTAAACAAATTACAGTTACAATGCTAATGTACAGATTTACATTCAGACTAGCACAGGATTAACAGATGAACAGCTGTGATTAAATGTAACCCTAATAATGCCAAACAGGTCAAACATCACATTAGAATGAATCTGTCACATAGAAAAAATGTCATTTCATAGTATTTCTTGTAGTAATTAAAGATGTCAATTAACCAACAAACTGATTTTTTTCCATTTTTATTTCACTTTTACTTGTTTTTGTTCTGTTTTACAATATTTGCCACATACAATTTTATTAGTTTTGTTGAAACACGTTAGACCAAGGCAGTGTAAGGGAAAGCATTTTATGTACATAACCAGTATTAAATACACATTGTAAAGATATCTGTCTTCTGCTTGGTGGTGTCAACATGTGACATGTGGAAAAAAACAACAGTATCTTATTGTCATTATGCTGCATTCCAGACATATCACTTTTTATTGACTTTACATTTGAAGGATTAGCAAAAATTGTACGCAACATACATACATACATACAGTATAAACACCCCTTTATTATATTCTTAGCTATGGCTTTAGATACACAACTTTGGTCCACATTGATATATTTGAACAACTACTGGATGAGTTGCCATTTTGTACAGACCTTCATGGTCCCCAGAGGATGAACCATAACAACTATATTAATTCCTGACTTTTCCTCTAGTATCACCATGAGGTTGAAATAAAAAAAAGTAATCTATTCTGTCAGCTATTGGATGAATTGCCATAGAATACATTTAAATAACTTTGATCCTCTGACTTTTTATGTAGTGTCATCACCAGGTCCAATATATTGGTTTATAAATAATTACCTGCAAAAGTAATCTGTACTTTGTGTTCGGTGGAAGGAAGTGTTACGTTGCCACTGTTTCCAAGTGCTTGCTCATGGTGGAAATTGTTTGGTCTCTGTAAATAATACTATAAAGTCATGGGATAACTTGATGATTTGGTGCTATATAAATAAAATTTTATTTCATTTAATTGGTTAGCAAATGTTAACACACTAAAATAAGATCATAAATATGATAAACATACCTGCAAGACAGCATGTTCAGCATGTTACCATTGTCACTGTAAGCATGTTAGCATGCTGATGTGAGCATTTAGCACAAATAAAACCTCATTTTAACCCACTACCTACACATTTTAAGGAGGTATGGTAGCTACAATTATATTTTGGGTATGTAGGCATCCATGTTTCTGGACTACTTTCCATTTACTGGACCAACCCATGAACGTCAGACTGACTTGAATGAAATGCAGCATTAGAGCTATTACAATCACCTGTGCTACCACCAGAGCAACCCAATTCTCTCTGACTACCTGCAGCCACACTCTGCCACCTTCATCTCTTCATAAAGGTATCTTATAGTGAGGCGTCCATTCTCACGATACATGACTGTGATGGGGTCCAGCTTGATGGGAACGCAGCATGCCATGTTGGCCCTCTTGGGGTCCCTGATGTTCATCAGCGTCTGGATGAGGGCGTGTTTTGACGGGGTAGATTCGTCCGTCAACGGGTGGTAACACAGTCCTCGACATTCGAAGGCGTCGTATTCTGGTGGCGCCACGATCCAGCTGTCCCAGCCGATGTCTTTAAAGTTGACTTTGAGAGAGGTCCGCCGGCAGTATTCCCTCTCTGCCTTTCTTTTCTTTCTCCGTGGATGCAGAGCCTCCGGGATCTCATTTGGAAGCTGATCTCCTCTGTTCCAGTCGGCGCCCGAGTGTAAGATGGTTTCTTCTTCGTGAAGGATCATCTCTCTTAATTCCTTCTTTGTCTCCCTCCTCCTACTGCTCAAGTCATCTGAGAAGACTATTAAAGCTGCTGAAGTGTTATCTCCAACAGACACGCTCATGTTAAAACAGCCTGCTCCTACTTCTCCGCCTTTAGAAACCCCACAGTCCTTCCTGTCCACCACTACATCAAAAATGGTTGCTCCATGGCCTGACCTGATCCAGCTCTGAATAGCTGTGGTCACATCCAAAGTCACCCACATGCTCTGCGAGCCTGTCACCCCTTTGCCAACCAGTAGTTGAGTCGTGGAGGTGAAATCGATGAAATTCACTTCATAGACTTTGACGGTGGCCTTAAAATTGTGCGAGATGACCCCTGACTTGGGATCTGGGAGGAAGTAGAGTTGTAGTTCAGCAGTAGTGATCTTTTCATGGTTGGGGATGCTGACGTTGAACTGCAGCCTGTGCTTTGACTTTGTGCCGTTTGTCACAGAGAGAGTGATATCTGTGGGAGAGAGATATGAAGAGGTCAGAGGGTTTATTTGAAAGTCCAGATGTGCGCTGTCTGATGTGAGGTCAAACTTAGATTGCCTTCTAAGAAATCACTATACGTAACTATATGGACCTTAATAGGTCCTCCCAAATGTTGAATGCTGTAAACGGACAGATGTCTGAATTTGTTGATAACCAGCGTTATATTGGTCTATTGAAAAGAGGAAATAACTTATTTTACCAACATTTTAAAGCTATGATATGGGTGAGCACCACTTGAATGGACAGCATATCAGTTAGCAATGGTAGCCCTCAAAATACCCTCCCAGAGGCTCAAAACTTAGACGCCATTTCCACAAATATGTCCAAAAACGGTCTTATCCTTTCAAAAATTGGAAAACTATGCACAATAGCTGAAGTATCATTTTAGTCTTTTCTTCCACAATAAGTGTGTGGAATTAAAATTTCAGTAATAAGTGGGGGTGAATCATAATTCAACACGTTTCTGTGGCTATTTCTCGGAAAGGTACAAGCATTTCAGTCTGTGGAAGCAGATAACAATAACACAAGGGGGTCGCAAGATAAGATATGAGGGTCTGTGAGATAATTACCAAATGAGCAGCTTGAAAAAGCATACAAGCTACATTAAACTGTCAGATTTTTAAAATTGATTTTAGACATTTATTATTTGCTATTATTATTTCTTTTTTTTTTTGTAGTAAATTGATGACAATGCTTGTTTGTTAAATGTTTGTTTAACACAGCCTATTTATTTCTGGAGCTATAAGGAGAGAAAAACTTCTATTAAGTCAAATGTGGATAATGTTGACCAGCTATATACACACAAACTTACACAGTTAGCAGGTAGGGGTTTCAAAATATTCGTATCAAGTTGTAAGCACAGGAATTACTAAGGGAAAAAAGTTTTCTTTATACATGGTGTCTCGCATAAGCTAGACAGAACATGCCATCATCCTTCATTTATTTCATAGTTAAACCCTGCTCATGTACCTTGGACAGTGAAGCTTCGTATGACATCAGACTGAGGGATCACCGAGCTGTCTGAAGCGTACTTGTTGTAAAGCTCCATCATGAACCAAGGAGGGTGGATTTTGCTGTGCTCCTGAGGAACATCTGACAGGTTGAGTTTCCTCAGAAAGTCCTCCTTCATGGTTCCCAGGAGGTTCTCCATCCTGGAGTCGGTGTCTTGCTCCTCCAGAAGTTCCTCCTCTGACAGTTGAGAGTACAGTCCTTCTGGGTCCTCACTCTGGATGTCATTAGTGAGAGGTTTACAGGTGCAGGAGCCAATAGAAACCACCAGACTCAAACACACCTTGAACAGGAATGATCTGGAAGTCTGCATTTTGAAATTAGATTCTATCTAAGCCACTGAGCTGGCACAAACTTTACCTTCTTCCCGGCTTGAAAACAGACTTTGCGATGGCAAGGTTTGAAAATGGAGATCTCCAATGCAAGGACCACAGTCCTGATGTCCGCTCCCATGCTCCCAGAGTAAACAGGGGGACTTGTGTCAACCAAAATAGTAGCTTGGCCATGCTTATCACTGCCATTGATGCCTTCTTTTAAGCTTTGTTATCATTAGAGGGCTGGCTGCTAATGAAGACACTGTAAACACTTGACAGCGATAATGAGGAAGGCACTGGAAACTGTGAGGTTACTGACAAGCAGACATATCCATAAAATGGCTTTTCCCAGCTTCACTGTTGAGGCCAATGGAAACAAAACACTTAAAAGAAACAAAACAGCACATTGCATTCTTTACCGCCAACATTGCTTCATATTTCGTACTGTGTTTTTGTCCAATCACTATACACTACATTCACGCACATGTTCCAGATACCAGAATGTCATCAAAACTAATGACTAAGATCCATTCAAAGGTATTGGCAAGGAAGATAATACATTTGACAGACACAGATAGTCATAGGAATGTGTCATTTTCAAGCGAAATAAACTTAAACCAGTTAGTGATATAGAGCAGACACAAATGCAACAAGTAGCTCTATGAATTAAAATGATATAATTTCTGATATATTTTATTACATTCTTAATTTTTGAATTTCTTTAATTATTGACACTTGAATCCAAGGCTCATTAAATACTAATTAATAAGACTAAAGTTGTATTCACAGTAATGCAGAAAAACACTTTTGCACACACATTTTGTGCATGTTGTGTGTTGCAATAGCTCTTGATGGGTCTAGAAGATCCAGATTTGTTGAGCTTAGCTGCGTTGACCAATCAATGTTGTTGACCAGGGCTTGAACTGAAGGATGATGTCCTCATATCGAAACCAGACAAAAGATATTCACTTGGCAAAATATCAGCATGCAGATGCAAATGCCCGGGTTGTAAAAACCCTGTTTGAGTCTCTGAAAGGTGGCTATCTACTGCTAGCGATATTAGCATTGTAGCTGGAGTTGTTGAGTACAGCCGCACCAGGAGTTCAAGAATTGGAAATCCTGTGCAAACAAAGCAGAATGCACAAGGATACTCATTTTTCCACTGCAATGTGAATTACTAGTGTTTTCCATGAATGGTCACTGCTGCCACAAACATCTGAACAGCTGAATAGAGCCAGCCACAATTAATATGGCATGTTTTGTTGACTAGTATCATAGATGTTGTTTATTGTTCCAGATGGATAATTAGACAGTTTTTGTCATTGCTCTCTGCTGGTGAAGAGGTTTATAATCTGTGGAACTCAGATAACTGTAAAATCACTTCTTGTATCGCTTTCCTCACTGTGAGCTGTGGTGGCAAGCTGCAAAAGTTGAACCTTAACTAAGTCTGAATACAGCAGTGAGTGTTCAAAAACACAGCAGTCGTCCTCCTTTTCAGTATCAAAACTATTCATTTAGGTTATTAGATTAGATGATATGCAGGCAAAACTGACTAAGCTCTGTTCTGATGTACAGTATGTATGGATTGTATGGATTTGTCAAAATAAAAGCAAAAAGAAGGAATAATACTTGTGGTATACTAGTTTTCTGTACTGAACTCCACAGAGACCACCCTGTCTCCTGCAGTGTCCAGCATAAGTAGTACTCTTAGTGTTCTGTACATCTATGGTGGGTATACCAAGTTCTTCTTCTGTTTATTCCAAGCAAACAAGAAACATATATAATAATATAGATAATATATCACTTTCTTTGAAGTTCAGGATCCTTCAAACTGACGAACAGCCAGACAGAGTGTTAGGAACAACACATGGGAAAATGTTCATGAACTGATATATAGATTTATAGTGAGGAATCTATAAAATCTGATAGTCATGGGAGCGTATTTCACACCACTGGCATATGGAACAAAGGAATGATGTTGGTGGCCTTCACCACTACATCCTGTATGTCCTAGATGGATGATGGGATTTGCCCCTTGTTCCTGTGGGGGGTTTGAGCCCAAACCACAAGCCAATGTGTCTGGGGACGTTGGCCTGAGTCCGGCCTATCTTGGAATTTCTGTCTTTCACCCATGCAGTCACTCAGTACTTGGTTCATGCCGGGTTTCATAAAAATGCTTTCATTGTGGCCCTTTCAAGCTTTTAAGAGTTCCCCTCTATGGAGTCAATCAGTGATGAAAGGCGACGACAAAATCTACTGGCATGGATACAGCAAATAATGTAGGCATGCAGGAGGGAAACAAACGCAGTGGGGAAAACTGGACTGAGAAAAATCTGTGGTCATATTACTTTAGGCCAAATTACTAGGTTGAAAAATATGCAATAAAATCCTATAAAAATTATATTAGAGTTTGGCCTATACTCAATGGTTTTTGATGACTGATAGCAATATTATACTGAGGCATGCAATGGCCAGTGTTTGGTTCCAGTATTCAAGTTTTTCTGTTTTCAAGTCAAGAATCGCAGAAGTGTTTCCTCTTGAATTTCTTTCTTATTAGGGTGCAAAAGTCTTTCAAACAATATTTAGACAGTCGTGTAATGTCTAAACTTTCCAATTAATTTATTGTTAACAGCTCTTTAAAGCAGCATTCATTTTTTTTTTGGGCTACTTGGTACCAGAGGAACAAACTATAAACTCAACACTGACATACAGTGTTATAGGATAAGGTAGATAAGGATTAAGGTAACATTTCAGCATTCACTGGAAGTTATATTTCTGTGCACCTGACAACATTTACTCTTCTTTTACTTCTGTTTTTGGTTTCTAACAACTCCTGAGAAAAATATTTGGCTTTTTAGCCTCTAAATGCGAAATTTATGGCAGATAGAAAATGCGAACATGTGAACAAAAATTAACACTAATGAAATCTAATATAATCAAATTTCACTGATTTTTAATTGCTTTTTTTTTTTCAGAAAGGACGCTATTGGCACAGTTGAATATTTTCAAGATTAGCATTATACATCAATAAACTAAGCTATGAGCCTAACTTTAAATAAAATGCTGTATATGCAGGCTTAAGTAATGTAGGTATATATATCTTGGTATATGCTTTATATACTTTTTAATAAACCCTAATAAAGTCACCAAGTATCTTTGACCGTATGTACAATTCAGTTTATTTCCTTACCAGGCATACAATATATCTATGATATGTTAAAGGGCACATCACATAACTATTCAAATACACTTTTAACAGTTATAAGATTGGATACATTTATCCCTTTTCACTTACTATGGAAATCTACTATTATTACAAACTGTACATGTCATCTCTGATAAACAGTATTTATGTATTAAAGGGAAATACTGAATAGCCACAGGAAGTACAAGAACTTTTTCCTTCAAAATGTTTTAGTCCCCTAAACATTCCCAAAATGCGCAGCAGGTGGCAGCAACGCACCGTTTTCCTCTGTGCTGAAACATGTAGCAGAAATGAGCTACTCACTGTTTGTGGTACAATAACTCTCAGTAGGTGTCATTATGTACAATATATAAACAAATGACTATTGAAATATAGTTCAAAGAAGACATTACCTCTCATGCATGAATGACATTTCTTGCTAACATATGGGAGGTGTCCAAAGACAATAATGCGTCACTGTACCATTTAGTTTGCATTAGTAACTACAGTATTTACATGACAAAGGTTGATTAATTTGGTTGGATGTAAATTGTCTGCCTTACAGCCTCTGTGTCCCTCAGACCCTCCTGAGTCTGTGAGTCATCGGTTTATTCAAAATTCAGGTGAATCCCAAAGACAGGGATAAGCAGCAGAGGGTAATGATGTCAGGAGGAAACCCAGACTTTGAGCTGAGTGAAACCAATTCCTAAACCAGGTCTGAGTTGAGGCTGAGACAAGAGAAAGTCAAGTCTTATCTTGTCTGACAAAACAGGCAAATCACTTTATAAAAGTGAATATGTGCTGGAAAACGACTGAATGAGCGTATGAAGGATCAACAGAGATGAAGATCCACCTGCAGGAGTTTAGTACCTAACTTCAACGTCCAGCTGGTCAATATATAGAAAATTTAGGACCGTTACATACATAGGTTTGTATTAAGTGCACTTCTTTAAACTGCTTTTGGATGAGGGGAGAGAAATAAATGCAGTGTGGAGAAAACCACATCTGAAAATGGTTAGATAAGCAAGAAAAAGTTGAGTCAATGTCCGATCATGACAGAGACTAGCCCAAGATTCAGTAAAGAGTTCTCAAATCGAGACTCAAGAACTAGAGCCCTGCCAGTCGTATCAGTTTATCCTCAGCTGTCCTCATCAATACTGTCCTCTCTGACGTGGAAATGCCCTCCTGATATATGCTGAGTCTACATGTACGTCCTCCTTATAATATCTTCATTGATCACACATCTGGTGGCTCCAGCCCTATCGACAGGCACAGGTATCCACAGACATGCCGGGGTAAACCTTTAGCACCATATTCCTGTTCGGATCAAGGAAAAGAACGCTGAGGGGACTCAACTTCTCTGGAACGCAGCACGGTTCTGGGACACCAGGGATGATTCCCACAGCTCTGACGATGCTTTGGATGGTGGCGTGATTGGAAGGACGCACGATCTAAGGGAACGAGTGGTAGTAAGAGAAATTAGTGTCAGGTTTGCCTTTTTCTTTAAGAACTCAACAGATAAACACTTTTAATGTGCATGCATCCCTGCTCTAGTTTTCAGTCTATATGTTGGAGTGAATTTTGATTGAAAACATTTCTACAAAACTTTCTCTGACTCACTTTAGGGATTGGGAATCCACAGGTCCCGGCACAGTAGTAGGCATCAAACGACTTTGGCGCCAAAACCCACTCACTCCATCCGATGTCAGCGAAGTCCACCCTGAGGTAGCGCCTGGAGCAAACCCTGGGTTCACTCCACTGTCTCCTTCTGGCCTTTTTCATTGTCCTCTCATCGAAGCTCAGCACCTGGGGCTTACCCAGGCCCTCGTTGCTCTCCTGACCCTGCTTCCTTCCCTGATGTTTCCCTGATGCTTTGGCTTTGGCTGGGAAATACGTGTTCTGCCACAGTTCGTGATTCTTCAAGGTGTTGTACTGGACCTCAGGAATGTCATTGGTTTGGATCTGGAGATGAAGCTCCCTCCGGATCCTTGAGGCTGAGGCTGAAGCTGAGGGGGATGCATCCTCACTTACGGGGAAGGACCCGTATCGCTGGAGTGACATGGCCACGCTGTTGGGCTCATCTATAGCTCGATCATCAGCGTATACCAAGATATACGGCAGGTTGGCTGAAGAGAGGTGCTCTTGTCCGTAAAGACTCTTCTGCTGCATTCGAGAGGCCCCAAACCCCATATTAAACTCCACGTTGACCGCAAGCTCTTTGACATCTCTGGTGTGTTTCACCACAGCCGTTACATCCCTTGTTTGCCAAGAACCCTTCTTGAAAGGAGCCAGAGTTATGTTTCCCAGTGGTGTTGCAAATGCTGAGTTTGGGGACGACCCGTGGAAGAGGAGCTGCGGGGAGGAAGGATAGGGATACTGGAGGCCGCTGGATGGGTGGCGTGGCCTTCGGGAACGCCACGGCCGCTGGTGGTGGCGTGGCCGCTTGTAGAGGAAATGAAAAGAGGCATAGAGAATGAGCTCTGATTCTTGGATGGAGGAAAGGTTGAACTGGAACACGTCTTTGCCGTGCACGACTCCTGGGAAATCAAAGAAATTAGAAGAAGAATGAGACGATTGACGAGAAAAACAGGTTCTTCAGGTTAAAAAAACGAATGAGAGATCTTGGTTCCGTTTTTTTTCTAATTGATCTAAAAAGGATTCAGGAACAGTGATGTGCTTGTTGGTTCAACCATAAAGATGTTTTATCAAAAGCGATCGAGTTGGTGCCTTGAACTCCCCCCTTCTTTTTTTCCTCCTCTATCATCTCATTCTGGCATGTTTGAATGAGATAAATAACAGCATCCAATATATCTTCTGCGAAGTGTTGCTCAACACATCTGACCGACATGAGCAGCAGCATGGAAAATATTAAGCTCAAGTGCCTGCCTCACGCATGACCAAAAGCCTCATCCTAAGATCGCTCCACTCTTGAAGTTCAACCTTGTCTCCCACACTTCCACCACAGCCTGAAAGACAAACATTGGATCAGTCCAGTAGGTCTGTCGCAGGCATATGGAAATGCTTACAGGGAAAAGAGCTCCTCTGAGGCTTTTTCGCTGTGCAGCCGGTGTCTGAGTGTGATAATAGGCTCTTGTCTAACACCTAAGCTGTTGGAGCTACCGGGCAACCAACAGTGCTCAAAACTTAACGTGCCTCAGTTCACAAATTCAGAACAGTGACGGAGCGTAGAGGTGTTTAGCCTTAAAGAGGAGTGAGAGCTGCTGCATGACAAAACCTCTGTGTTTAAAAAGTTCAGGATGTCACACTGATGAAATAATTAAGATCAGACATTATCTAGAAAATTGGACTTTTCAAGTTTAATGAGCTCTTGATGCCTTTTTAAAAAAAAAAATTTCAGTCTGTAAAGATTTTTACCTGTAATTAAATGTGCAACAAACAGAACTTAAATAAGGCCCACAAATCTTGCATTTCATTGAAGTATGTAGTATGAAACTGTTAAGTTGTAAGAAGGGCAGATACAAATAGATTATTATGTTGATTCACCTTTTTATTTATTAAAATGACCAACATCTGGGTATCTGTTGAACTATTATGACTTGATTGAAACAAAAGCGTGTTTCAAAAATACAAATAAACCATTAAAAAAAAAAATTAAGCATAAAAAAGTTTTGTCTTTTTCAAGCCTCATGTAGACTTTTTAACTAAATTCTCAATCAATATTTTTTAGTTCACAATAATACCTGCAGATATTTGAGGGTTTTTTTTAGTTAGGCAGAGAGAAATGTACTTAATAGTAACTATTATTTAATTTTGAATGGATCAATCTTTGTTTATGGAATTAATAAATTAGTCACTCACTCGGGACAGCTTTAAAACTTCTCACGGTGTTTCCGTCCCTCTGGCTCTGCGGCTCTTTAGTGTACTTCTCGTACACTTTGAACATGTTGATGGAGACCATGTCCCGGTTTGCGCTTTCGTGCGCAAAGACGCGCTGCTCCACAGCCGGTGGCAAATCTGCACCTTGACGCACGGCTTCACCAAGATCCTCAGATACGAGTTTACCCCAGCTCGACTCCAGAATCAGTAATAAATGCAGAGTGTGAAAAAGCCGGCTCGCCATGGTTGAACTTCTCTGAAATGATTCCATTAAAAAAAAAAAAAAAAAAGAAACGTGGAGAAACTTTTAACAGTCAAAAGAATCAAAGAAACGCTGCTTTTTTCGCTGGTTGATGCCCACCCAGACTTCAAGCCTGTATCCAGGTAATCCGTGTCAGACCCGCACTCCACGGTTCACGGTCTACAGCTGTTTCTACAATGGGAGGAGACCTGGGGGGGAGGACGCACACATGAAGCTCTGCTGCTGGATGACAGATGGTGACGCCTCGGAGCAGCACAGCCAACGAGAGACATGCTTACGAGTTTTGTTTGGGAGCAAAGTTAAGAGCAGAAACGCGTCCCACGAGAATATTAAACCTGAAGTGTAAATATGCAACATCAGTCCACTCCATCACTGAGAGAGAGAGAGAGAGAGAGAGAGACAGAGAGAGAGAGAGAGAGAGAGAGAGAGAGGAGGAAACGTCAAAGGGACAGGTAGTGTCAGATAACAAAGATGTTGGTTTGAAATCTGCAAGTTTAACATAAAAAATAACAATAAATCCATTATTAATCATCATTATCTGTCTTTGTGTGTGTTCATGCCTAAATAATGCTGTAAATGTAGACTTTTCTTTATGTATAATCATGTAAATATCATCACTCACACACAAATGTACACATGCTGTGCATACTGTACTGTCATACGTATCCACCCACCTCATGCACATAAAGCAACCCTGCTATATAAATCAAATTTATTGCAGCGTCTTTTGTACTCAGCGGGAATCGGCTCCAACCACCAGAGACCCTGATAAGGATAAGCTGTTATGGAAAATAGATGCACTCTGCGCCATCACGCTATTGACTTACTATCTACAAAGGTTATATATAGATATATCTGAACATAGCACTTTAATATTGATGTTTACATTGTTATGCTCTTTCTTTCTTTCTTTCTTTCTTTCTTTCTTTCTTTCTTTCTTTCTTTCTTTCTTTTCGATGTATGTATGCCTACATTTGTGTATATACATTGAGGGCAATGTAAAACGGGAGTCAAATTCTTTCTATGTGAACACAAACCTGGCTAACAAAAGTGATTCTGATGAGATATTCACCTCTAATAGTTCTGCCTTCTCCCCAAATGTGTTTCTGGAATTTAATTTATGGCTGTTGTGGAGAATTTTATTCATCAACGGTCAGCTCAGTCAGTGGAGAGAAAATACACAGGAGTCCAAGATGTCTTATGCTGAAAGGTTTATTGAAGCGTGATGAAGGAGAATGAAGGATTTATCAATACACTTGTCAAGACAGTCCTGAAGAAGTTGTCGTCTCTGGCTCGTGTATATGCCCCCAGGACAGTGACAAAACTCTGCCTATAAATGATCATACTTATTGCGTTGACAGCATGAGGTATTTGCCAACTGGTCAGTCTACAAACAAGGAAATATGTTTCCTTTAGTGGTTGACTCTGTAGAGGCTTCTATGTTAAGTACCTATCTGTTGTGTCTATCCTCTGACCTGGCGCCTGCTTTCCTCAACGCAAACACACAGCTCCTCTGAATTTCAAGGAGAGAAGTCAGTATGTCTCTCCTATGTGGCTTGCTGGAATAGAGAATTCCCTCATAGTGGCGTTCACAGCAAAAAATACTTTCAGTGAGCACCATGTACCAAAGAGTCCATACCTCAGCCACCTGGATTCCAGCAGGTCGTCCTTTATCAAAATGTATCCACGTGTCCACAATTGCCACTGCTAGAGGCTTGTTGAAGTAGTGAGTAATCAACAGAGCTAGTTGGTGAACTCAGCTGGTGAGCTAGTAAAATCAACCCCGTCAACATGGTTAGATACCACCAGTGGTAAGTTTAAAAAATGTGTGGTTAAAGAAAAGCCAGCACTTAAAGCTTCTAAAAAGTCTACCATGTGCGGGGACTTTACCATAGATGGTTATCTCACCCTCAGGCTAGCCTTACCCTCAGTCAAGATGAGTGACAAGCAGCCAACAGCAGAAAAAGAACTGCCTAGCTTATTTTTAGGCTCTCCTTTGCTTTCTGTGCTTCTGGTGCGGCACAATAGTTTCCCTGTGAGAGAGATGGCAACAAGCTCGAGCCACCACGGGTCAGACAGCTATTAAAATACCTCCTACTGGTCCTGAGGGGGATCACAAGGGGCTCTTTGACACCACCGTGTCTTACATCGGAGATAAAGGACTCTGCTGGGACTGGGATCCCCTTCAGTAAAACTGAACTGGTGTGTTTAAAGGTCGTGCTGCTTCAACGAAAGAGCCAGATAACATCGGTCTCCACCCAGGGAGCTATCAAACTCTGTTATCACTTAGCGTGAGGTTGTCTAATTGGTTCTAATGGGGTTAGAAAAAGTTTTTCATGTGTGGTTTCCAAATAAATTGCTGTGAAATTGGTAAAAGATGAGTTCTGTTAGACTGAAATAACTGTCAGCATTGGTAAAAACAATTTAAAACAACCAATGCTTATGTTTTCTGACATACAGCGTCTTGTGGATGATGTGAATAATGACTCCTCTCTCTGAGAAGCAAAGGCGACAGTGGCCAAGTCTTAATTTCCAACTGGTCCCTTGGGATCCGGGGGCCTGAAAGTAGTTTGAAGTGGTTATAGCACCACAAAACCTTTTAAGAAGGAGGTCAGAGAAGATGGTTGGGGGCACAAAGGGCATGACTTTGATATTGGAGACCACTGTTCACATCAATCTGCTACCAACAATTATATTTTTAACCATGACCCCTAGTAGTGCCTAAACTTAACCGAACCTGGGGGCAGATCAGAAAATACTCATATGAATCATTATAGACAGCAACAACAAGCTACCTATTTGTTCTCTCCATTCTGCTGTGAGAATTTACATTTTAAAGTTGTAATTAAATCCCTGTACGATCACAAAAATGTAATGTAATGTATTATAATCTAATAATTTTGCTCTGCATATATGTACACACTTAAAAATAGAGGAAGTTAGAGCCTAAAGTTCTTCATGGTGATGCCATAGGAGAACCTTTTTTGGTCCTGCAAGGAACTATTGGTTCTTCAAAGAACCATTTATTATCAAGTTCTTAGTGTAAATAGTATTTGTCCCTGAGTTCATTCAAAGTGCAATATATAATAATTTGAATTTTAATATTTAATTTTAAAATGCAACATTAGATAAATTACTTAAAATAAATAATAAAGTTATTTATTACTTTCTATAAATTATCACTTAATTGCTCTCTATTAGAAATGACAGTTAGAAATGACACCACAATAATTTCTACATGTTACATGACATATAGCAGCCTTTAGTTAAACCCGGACCAAAGCTGTTCAAAGCTGTTCAAACTGTCCCGTTGTTGGTTTTTTTTATCAAAACCAGGCCACAGAGCTGCAGAAGGTTGTTTAAAGAAGCAGTTATCAGTATGACAAAGAACCTTTAAAAGGAAAAAAATAGATTATTGAATGTAAAAAAGTTCTTCAAAGCACCAAAAGTGCTGCAATGGTGACTTAAAGAACTCTTCTTTAAGCTCTTTTTTTTTTTTTTTGCATTCAGTCCCCCAAACAACCTTAAACAGCAAAAAAGGGTTCTTAAGGATGAAAAGGTTTCCTAAAGAACTCCACATAATGTAGATTTCTGGTCTACATCAATTGCAGCTTAAGAAAAGTGAACATATTGTCCCTTAAGGCAGAGCAGTGTATCAGCTGTATCAACCAAGCTTCACAGTCAACCGACTGACGAGTAACGTCCAATCATATTCATGCTGATGTGCAGCACGGCTATAATCACCTGATACTTCTCATCTGCTGATACACTTTTACCACCCCGACCTCCTCCCTTAATGTGCTCAGATTTTAATGTTCATGTATGTGTTTTTTCTTCATGTGTATGTGGAATTAGCTCAGTTTTTCCACCATCAGTTTTTAACATTTGCTGTAAGTGGTCAATTAATTGACGTAAGTGTCTCTGACTGAAGTTCACATTTTTGTCACCTCCTAGGCTCTTCCAAAATTCATCATGTAAAATAACCAAAACAGAGAAAGCCTCACATCTGCTATTAAAGTCTGGATAAAGAAACGAGTTTCATCCTCACCCTGTATTGAGGTCATGATGTTTTGCAGTTCACTTTTGTGCATACGATTGCCTTGCTACTGACTGCCAAACCCTTGCTTTTTGGCAAAAACTGCCTCAAATGAGAGTAAAAACCTTTAAAAACGTTTCTTATGTGATACTTCCAAACGCGCATCAAAACACATTCATGGAAACATGGCTAGCAAATATCAAACTCCAATGTGCCATCCTGCTTTGTGCCAAAAGGCCCGAGCTCCATATCCACTCCTCTGGTTAAACAGCTGTAGCCACCGAGCCAAAACTGCTTCACCACAGTGATTAGCCGCCACTTCAAAGGTAATTTAAACCCTTATGAGTACTTGTCACACCCACAGCAAACTTCATGAGACCTCTCACTTAACGGCTTTCCTGCAACAGGAGAAGTGGAGAAAAAGTCAGAGCGGACATTTAGACGGACAAGGCTCATAATTTGTTGAATTGAAAACTGTTATATCCAATGAGCATAAATTCTCAATGATCATAAAGTCACCTCATTATCGTGGCTTTGCAGCCAGAGATCAAAGGAGCGTGTCCAGGCTCTGTGTCCCACACACGTCAGCCCGGGTACCAATATAGCCGCTAAACAAAGTAGAGAGTGTAGAGAGAGAGAGACTGCACACAGAAAAATAGTCATTATTAGGTGTTTAAGCCCAAATTTTAAAATGAGCTTGAGGCTTTATGTTCCATGAGGAGTTTTTAACTTCTATGAATAAAATAGTGGAATAGATGCTGGAAATATCTCAGCTCATCATGTTCTCTGAGTTTAGACAGTGAAAGTTTTTCTTTTTCTAAAAAACTTTTTTATTAGCGGGAGTTACCTGAGAACACGGATACCAGTCTTGTTTGTCCGTCCACCAGTACCTCTAAAGCTCTCAAATGAACGTGTTATATCTTAGAATTTGTACAAAAACTGAAGCGTAAACATGACAAGTTGTGGTTTACACAGAGTGGACTTTCTTATTTATTCTTATTTATTTTTATCTATCGCAGTGACCTGCTGCAGCCACAGCAAGGTTATAGAGACAACAACATATTAGATACAGAATACAACATATTCATTTGTGAGTTTTAGAGGTGCTACAGGTGGATTTAAATTTTTCATAGGCTTTCCCTGTTTCCAGTCTTTATGATAGCTAAGCTAAATCCAGCAGCCGATTAGCTTAGATTAGCATGAAGATAGGAAGCAAGGGGAAACAGCTAGCCTGGCTCTGTCCAAATGTACCAGAATCCACCTACCAACACCTCTAAAGCTCACTAATAAACTCATTATATATTTTTTAATCTGTACAAAAACTAAGGCGTGGAAGTGACAAGTTCTGGTTTACATTGAGTTTATGTACAACATGAGAGTGGAATCAATCTTCTCAATGTGTTTGCCTCTTCCCTATACCCACCACCCTCTTCCCCTTGTATGTGTGTATGTCTGGTCTGTCTCTCTGTTTGGGTGTGTTGCTGGGCGTGGCCTCCAGTTTTCCCTCTCACCTTGCCTAATCACTACCACACCTGGGTCCCATCATCCAATGAACCTGCACACAATGAAAGACCAGCTCAACCTCCCAGACACTGCCAGATACTTCAGTCTCCATTGTGGTAACTATGTTGCAGCCAACTTTGTGTTGTTGTGAAGTCTGTCACTCTAATCTAACCTTGATCTCCCTGTGCTTTGGGATCTCTGTGGGACCTTTTTCTTGCCACCACCAGCTCTGCACCATGATCCTGCTCTTTCTGACTATTGTGTTGAACTTCGCTACTGGTTTTCAATAAACTGTTCTCCTGATTACTGTGTTTGTTTTTGTGTCTGCTACCATTCAACTTTTTAAAAAAAAAAATCTTATTTTGGGATTCACTGAGGCTGAACAGGTTGAGATCCAGTGTTGTTGTACAGTAATAGAAGTACCAGACCAAGAGACTGGCCAAAATTCACGTCCTCTATTACACATCGAGACTCATTTAACATTTTTCATCTCGTATGACATCATGGGTGAGTCACCTCTCCTCCACCACCTCCTTCTTCTCTTTCTCCTTCGGAGGGCAAAGTGGGAAGTGTAGCCCCCCAAAATATGCTCTCATTCACAGAATATTTGCCTGGGGTGCTCATCAGGACAGAGAGGACAGACGAGCCCACCATGTTTCTTTTGGCCCAAGACTCCATCCTTCATCCTCCCCCTTTTCCTCCTCCTCTTCCTCCCTTTGACTTGTTTTCATACTGCTGGCTGGAGCTGAATGACCATTCATGCTCGCTGCTGTTGGATATGGATGTTTGTGTTTGTGTGTGTGTGTGTGTGTGTGTGAGAGAGTCTGAGGGGCATGACATCCCCTCGTCTGATGTCTGCCAAGCCATTCACACACACATACACTCACCATGTCCTACTCCAGTCTGGATTCTGTGCCATACCTCCCTCGTGGAGCCACAGTCGTGCCACTTCAGCTCACATCGACATCACTCAACCAAGAGTGACAGGTCCGCACACAAACATACAGCGCTCTCGCTCTCACTGGGAGATATCCGGTTGTCTCATGCATTAGTGCTGCAAGTAGCGGCGGCAGTTCCAGCTGAAAGAGGAATGTCTGCTGGAGTCAGAGGGGAAACTTGTGCATGACAAATTTATGACCGCAATTTGCCGGACTTTACGGTGCAAAAACAACAACTGACATCTGAGGAGAATTAGACCACATTTATTTATTTATTAATTCGGCACCTGGGCAACCAGCTGACCGAAGAGTCCTCGGCGTCATGCGTGTGTGACAGAGAGTGTGTATGTGTCTGGTGACAAATGTGAGTTTCCCATTTCACAGATATTGCCAGCCTCCCAGGTATTCACAGGTTTTCCAGGAGACTTCAACCGGCCATTGAAAGATCAGTTGCAGAATTAGCTGTGTGCAAAGTAGCTAAGAAACACTGGCCTACCCGATAAAAATATTTGTACTCCTTTAAAACCCTGTACTTGTAGCGTGGCAACAGTCAGTTATGTTGATGAGAACTAATTGTTTTGGTTTTATTAGCTTAGCTGGCTAACAAACAGCAGGCATGGTACTTATAAAAAGAACTTGGGTCATTCATTTAAACAGGTTTAAATGTGTGAAAACAAGACAGTGGTGGTTAGCTTTTAAGATGGTGTGGCTAAGTCAAGTTAAGCTTTGGGCTAAACCGATTTTCTGCAGTTTGTCGGTCATCTTGTTGGACAAAAATTGACGAGACTTTTGAGCCACTTATCCAAATCTCAGAAGAAAAACAGTTGATTACAGTTTGTTACAACTTGGGGTTTTTCCATGTATATGTGAACTTGGGGCACTGGTGATTGGTTACCAAAGTCATTGCTTAAATCTGAAAACATGGCGGCCAAGCTAAGAGTCAGGATAAGGCATCAAGCTTGAGTATTCAGACGAACAGACAAGCTATGAACATGCTGACAGCTGTTTACTACTTTATATGGAGAAAAACTGAAGTGAGTCTTTCCTGCTATTAATCCCAAATTACAATTTAACTGATCATTATTAACCGAGTTAATTTCTTCACCAGACCAGAGTTGATTAAAGTCTTGTAAAGTGATGCAGCACATGTTGGTCTCCTTTGTTACTGCAGGAGTTTCTCCGTTAACTCAGGGTGATGGAGAAGTACTCACAAAATACTTCACCCTCGTCTTACATAACTGATTTTGAACTTACCCATAGATTACGCCGTGTATGGCTCTGTGAGGTCACGACCACAATGCTGTTGTGGTCCATTCTTCACGTGGCTTTTGTTTACCAGACTTTAACTTGGTCATTTTTCTTTGGTTTATACCATGTGTAAGTAGGCTATGTAGTTAAACCAGACCGGAAGTTTGTACAGGGTGTTTTATTTTGATATGTTATATAAATTGACCGGTTGATGTCTGGCCAGCTCAATCTGCTGCTGGAGGCGACTCGTGTTTTCCCTGTGGAGCAGAGCGGAGAGCCGCTTCTCAGATACTTAAGAACTTAAGACCCATCTTTTTAATTTGGCTTTTACTTGAACCATTTTAAAATATTTTTCTACTCAGGCATTTTAATGTTACAATATTTTCTCTTTTATTTATTTATTTCTTTATTTGCTATTATTTATTTGTCTATTTTTATATATATCTATTTATATAGATATATTTATCTATTTCTATGTATGTATTTATTTTTATCTAGCTTTATTACTTATTATTATTTATTACTACTGTTATTATTTTTGTTTTATATTATTCTATTTTATTTATTTTTACCTAATTCATTTCTAACCTGCCTCCAGTGTTTCCTCACTACTTGACGATAAGATGGCGCTTCCTCAGTTTGTGCTCTGTTCATAATGGGATGGGTAGGAGGGAGGGTCAGGGGTGGAGAATTGGGGTTGGGCTGTGGGTGTTGGGGTGGAGGGTTGGGGATGGGCAGAGGGTATTTGCTTGTTTTTATGTTTTATGTTTGTATGTGAAGCACTCTGTGTGACCTTTTGTTTTGTATGAAAAGTGCTATACAAATAAAGTTTGATTGATTGAAGACAAGTGGCATGGCGCTTCATATGGAATCACAATCATTGTCTAGAACGGCCGCAATCGGCTTTACCGGCCGTGACACATCCGGAATGCGTCGCAGTTATGCCTGGTGAAATCAAGCAGTAAATCCAAAAATTCGTCCAAACACTTTTTTGAATATTACATAAAGGGTAACTACAGTGTGGGATTGCTGTACATCGTCTGGGTGCTCTCGTGGTTGAGGAACACATTTTTCATTCAAGAACAAAAACTATTTTTGGCATTTGTGATTATCGTAGGTCATGAGAATTGTAATTCTTGTGTGAATCAATGGCCCCCACCCCTAACATAGATTTTCAGTGACAGAGTGATCAGCGTAGAGCTGGATGGGAAGTTTTCCTTTTTCAAACAATATCAACTTCTTCACAACTTCTGCTGCCAGAAAAGACCTCCAATACAGCCACAGTAGGGTGTGTTCAAATTCCCAGAAAGCCCTCACAGGTTCTCTGAAGCGTGGTTGCTTGTTGCTTCGGCCTCCCCGCAGTCTGCGCCCCTCGATAGATGTCAGCTTGACCCCGTGCCACAGGGCTGTCAGAGCCACACATGAGGACCTGCTCATTTATCATCCCGCTGCAGACAGTGGGGCTGATGACTAACCGAGGTAATGAGCTGCTCTCGTCTGTGCGAGGGCTTCCCTCCCGAGATCCAACTAAGCATGTGCAGAATCCAAAACCACAAGAACCCCAACAAAAACCCCACATAGCACCACCCCCATGCAGCTCCACACAGACAAGGCCAGCAATCAGCGTGATGGATTTCAGCCCTGACACGCTTTTCCTCAAGCGGCCCAATTAGGAAAATACTTTTGTGGGTTGTTTTTTTCTTTTCTTTTCTTTAACAAAGCTAAGTCCTCATTGTGTCTTACCGTCTGATCCAGTGGTTGATGTACTGCGCTGCACAGAAGATGGATTGACTTTAAAGAGGAAATTTAGTTTCATTATGGTTAGGAGTAAGAAGTTGAGGAAATCCCTTTGCACAAAAGGAAATTGAGAAGCCAGATCTTAAGATAGGTGCTGAACAAAGACAGACAGGCGCAAAAAGACTTGAAAACTTGCAGACAGACCAACACGTACTTTTGAAAAACAAGTTCGCTGTGCCATCCAGCATTAAATTTCCACTGAGGAGATTGACAGACTCCCAGTCAGCTCTTATACTCACTAATCATAAGAAAACATGTCATAGGAAGCCTTTATATCTGAGGCCCAAACCTCACAAACTATCTCTAAAACAAATGTCAGTGTTTGACTGCGTGACGGACGAGTCTGAATGTCTCCCATGAGGAGAGCTTTCATTAGTAAATGGCGATCACTCTCCTCGAGTGTTTTCAAGACTGCAATTTTCTCTAAGCGAGTTGTTTTGGCAATTCCTCCACAGAGGCCCCCGTCTGAGAACAATCATCCACAATGTGTTTGTCAGTTATTTGAAAAATTGACAACGATCTCAAATTGCACCTATTATTCACATCTCAGGCTTCTGGAACAGCTGTATTTTAAAAGCCACAGCCGTGATTGCATATCTTTCTTTGCCAGTAGGAATGGTTCGCAGCACCAGGCGCTCCAGTCGATTTCACACTCCCGGTGCAGACCTGTGCTCGTACTTGGCTTCACCTTGTTAACTCTCTCCTTGTTAACTACCTCCAGACTGTGTTGTTATTTTGTCAGAACGGACCGGGCAAGTTTAAAT
Source organism: Argyrosomus regius (assembly GCA_946959425.1). Lineage (NCBI taxonomy): Eukaryota > Metazoa > Chordata > Actinopteri > Sciaenidae > Argyrosomus > Argyrosomus regius. The sequence continues at coordinate 16,934,248 of OX336900.1, forward strand.
CCACCACACTGAAATAAAACTCATAAACTGTTTTTGATTCTATTCATTTGTGCAACAATGCCTACATTGTCTTGTGTTTTTACTGTATGTGCAGTTGGTGTTTTACTCAGATTCTCAGTGATTCATTTGTTTAAGGTTAAGAGAATGCAGCTTTACACATCTAAAATACGTTCGTGTGTTTGGATGTAGAGGTGTTTGATTTACATGATTTGCATAATGTTCCAAGTCAGAGGATTTTTTTTTTGCAGCTCTGAACAAAGAAACATTCTGTGACACTCTTTAAAGGTTTGTGATGAAACTTTTATTTCACGTCAGCTAAATGTTTTGTTGGGCCCACTCTCCTCTCGTTCAGTCCATTAGATTCTTGCCTCAGACCATGTTTCTCATCCAGATGAGGTGTAAAAACAACCCTAATGTTCCAAATGTTTTTCTTTCTACCATTATCTTTACTCTAATCTGGTTTGTAGAAGGTTTTTTCACGATGTCCTGCTCCCCAGCTGCTTCCACATATCTACCATATCTACACATATGTACACACATATCACATATCTGCCATGGTCATTTCAGAGAGGAAATAGAGGGTTGTATTTACATCATGAGTTTTTAAAATCAGCATTGATTGACTTTTGTGCCACTTGAGGGCAGCACAACAAACTGAAACAACACTGACATGAAATCAAATGAAAAGCCAATATTCACTTTACTTTTTGATCTCTGTTCAACCTCTGTGGCTGGGAAATGAAGTCAGTGTGGAAGTGCCAAAAACTGCAGTTCCTCAAATGTCCACTTGAAGCTGGCTACAGAACAAGGTCAATCTCCATAAGGCCCCATGTTAAAATGTCCAACTTCACAGCAGAAATAAACATCTTTACAGCCTGGTACAAAAAACAGTTTCGCTCTCTACAGCTAATTTCCCCGTTCATGACAACAAGTCTTTTTTTTTTAACTCACCTGTTAAAATTATATTAAGGCTTAAAGTTATGCAGAATTAACACTGTGGTCACTTTGATTGACAGGTCAGTGCTGTTACAGGCGGCTTGTTTGAGCACCCAGGTGTCCCTCAGCCCGCCTCAGGTACATTGATGATCCACGTCTTTGCTCATTTTTAGATTAGCCGGGAGGTGGAAGAGGCAGGACTGCCACCACACTCTGATGCTTAACAAAGGCTCTTCAGAAACCTGTGGGTGATGTCACTTACACGACATTCATACCGTCAATGGTCTCCACCAACTCCTGAGGGAAATAGCTGTCACTTTAGCAACTAAATCCTCCACTGTGATCACTAACTAGTTACTGTTTGGTGCAGGGCAGACAGTGCAGAGTGGCTATTTCAGAACGGACTTGCTAGAATTAGAAAAAAATGGTGGTAAGAGTGAACCAAAACAGTAAAGTTTTGGGCAGGAAAACCAAAACAACGAGCTGAAAGATGTTAAAATGCTCAGTAGTATTTTTACAGTTTTAAACTCTATTAGTGCAGAATCTAAGTTCTTATTAAACTGAAAAAAGGCAACAGTAGCGACACTTAAAGTAGGAATTGAAAAAAATGAACAAGGTCATACTCTTTAATTTGGTTTGGCTCTTGCAAAGTGCCCTCTCTTTACAGGAAGGCCTCCTGTTGTTTATGCCCGTGATGAGCCGAGGAAGGAGGAATCGGCCGTCGGGTGCTGCGCTCTGTCCTCACAACTATACATCACTTCAAGGGTTACCCTACAGAAAGGGCCATTTTCCCATCATCCCTCAGTCAGCGAGGCTGTTACTCTGCACATTAATGGACCAAATGGACTGACGACTGGCACCAAGCGCTCTCCATCTTCCTCTCTCCCCCCTCAGTTTATTACTCTGTCTTTGTATACTTTCTCTCCCTCTCCCACTCTGCTTTTTTCCCCCCCTCCCTTCTTCCTCTCTTCACTTCCCTCTCTCTCACGTTTTCTCTCAATCCTGTTTTCAGCATTTTGGTTTTAGCCGTCTGTAAATCGCTTGTCATATCACTGTGACGTACTCCGGCCCCGCTGAGGCAGCCTGTGGTGTGATTTAGCCCCGAGTTGATTTTCGTGCAGAGTGATACTTTGTATGTCAGTGCCTCTGTCAGTCGCACACAATTCGGACACAGCGAGTTTTCCAGCCAGCCCTGAACTTTTTATTCTCTTTTCATGCGAGAGAATGGAATTAAGTCAGTGCATTACAGACTTCAGTTTTTCTGGCCAGGCATATTGTTTTCCTTGGCCGCTGCACTTAAAGTCTGTTGAAACGGGCCTTTTTTTTCATGTCTATAAATGGGCTCTTTTCATGAATCCATGAGGGAATGCTTGCTTTTTGAAGGGATTTAAGAGGATACTGCACTATACTCAGTCAGGGGCCCTAGATTTGTGCTCCATATTCACACACTCCATCATATTGAGGATAATATGGTATGGCTGGACTCACTGTATATGAATTGTCATGGTATTTATCAAAGTGGCTTGCCAAAGTGTTGGAGAGGGGAACAACTGGAGTGGTGATGAGAGGGGTTAGTGAATTGCTTCCTGTCTCTGAGAGCTGATGAGTGAAAGAGAGAAGGAGGCAGCAGGCGCTCAGAGCACAGATAGCAGGCAAACGAACCCAGTGGAGTGATGGGGGGGAAAACAGAAAGTAAAAGCTTTACATGGTTTACATTAGAAACGCATTGTTTGGTACTTGAGACAATACCTTGAAATTGCACCTGCAGCAGAGATGAAATAAATGCCATAAAAAGAATCAGTGTTCATAGTAACTGTCCAGCTTGCAGCAATAAACTGTGCACTGCAAAATATCTTCAAATCCCCAAAATGTTTAGGGAACAATTTTAGGCCTTAAAAGAATTGAACTTTTTGGCAAATACACTTATTTGCTATTTTGCTGAGAATTAGACAAGAACATCAATTCCACTTTCATGTCTGTATGCTAAATAGGTAGTTAAAGCCAGGAAGTGTTGTCTCAATACATGTACGGCAGCTGTGCACTTAAATGATGATTGCAACTTATTACCGCCTTTTTTTTTTGTTCTTCGCCAAATTGCAACCATGCGGAACATGAGCGGCAACACTTGACTGCATAAATATAAATCTAAAACACATTTGTCCATTTCGGTATTCACCACAACTGCTTCAGCTCTAGCAGCTTTCACAGCCGCCATTTTCACAATGCCAGTGGTGCCTCCCCTCCACTACATAGCCAGATTGGCTGTATCTGTTGCGAGCTAATTTACAGCTAACATCTGTACTGGCGTCACATTGGCTGTTTTGAGCAAATAAACATGATCAAATTCACTCAAACCACATGAGGTAGAAATTTTCTTTGCTTCATTTCCAAACAAACCTCTAAACCCCTTTCGCTAATTAACATGCTACATCTCTCTGTTTAGTCAGCGCAAAAGTGTAAAAACAACACGTAATTTTTGGTTATGAGCCAGACTTTTTTTTTCTGGCTGAGAGCAGTGACTTCCTGGTGTACACTTTAGACTTTACTTTGTTTGGACCGAGCCAGACTATCTGTATCCCACTTTTTCCAGTTTTCAGGCTAAACTAAGCTAAGCTAAGCTAACTGGTTTCTGGCGCTAGCTTCAGTTTTACTATGCAAATTTCAGAGTAGTATCAGTCGTCTCAATTAACTCTCTGCAAAGTGAATAAAAAATGTCAGACTATTCCTTTAAGAAGTTAAACATGGATTAATATTGCACATGTGTTCTGTCATGTCAGAACACTTGCATATTAGTTGTTCTTTCAGTGAACACTGACTCAAAGCCTTCCACTGTTGGCTTTCCTCCTGGGAAAACTAACTTACTGCAAATGGTCTGATCCTGCTGGGAGTACTCAAACTGGAAGTGTCCGTTCTCATGGAACCGAAGCTCTCAATACAAACATCAACTAAATTGATGTTGTATTAAGGTTGTTTAATGGTAAGTTGACCTGCTTTTTGGTGGTTTTCGAGGTTTTGGGGGTTTCTGAGGTGATATTGTGTTACTTGAACTCGACAGATTACTTCTGAACTCTGAAATATTTGCAAAATGATATTTTCTTTCTGCTTCTTATTATCTTTAGTGTACATGTTATTTTGTGTTGTAGTTATGTTGGAAATCTATGTTAGCAACCACAATGCACAATTAATCTGCCCAACTTCTGGCCTTGGTTTGATTAATGTGTGTGAGTGTGTCTAGTGAGTTATATAGGCGCTGCCTTTCACTGCTTTCATTTAGATACATTCTTTGTAAATAGCTGTGTAATAAAAACAATATCTGCTACTGGTTTTATGATTGTTTCTAATGTGGGATAGGTCTGTTTTTTTTTTGTTATTCACTCTCTCCACATAGGTTCTGTTGTGGTCTTGTGACCATCATTTTTTCTCAGTCCTGACTCAGTTTCTTAACAGTCTCTGATTGAGACGACTTTGGCTTTGAACAAAGAGGACCTGCTTTTACAGGAATGTGTCCCCAGTGTCGGAATTACAGTGAATTGTAGACCATTAGCTGCCTTAAGGCATTGTGGATGGGAACAATTCTCTGCCCATGTTTCATTATTAATTACTTTTTAAAAGCCTAATCACTTAAGTCATTCCTTATGGACGGAAATATCTTCCTGTATTTAAACTATACAGCAGTTATATGTTGTATTTACACATAGTGGAGATGCCAGTCATAAATAGAGAAAGGTCTAATTAATAATTTAACAGCTGTAATAAAACATCTGACTCTTATGTTTTACATTAATTGGGTTTTTATCTTCAGCTACGGTCAGCATTCAGAATCTAACTGACCAATGAAAAGATGTTTTATTACATCATATAGGTAGGATAAATAGGAGGAGAGCTTTGGATACATTTTGAGTTTTGATTCAAGGACGACAAGCTCTGCGACCTCTCTGAACCAAGTCAGACTGATGCACACATGTCAGTGTCAGACGACCATTAACCTGGATTATTATTTCAATCTAAAATAGTAAAATATCTTTGATTAGGACAATGTGCTCTGTGGAAACATGTAGGACAATTGAAGTGGACTTAAATAGAAGAGTCAAGGATCGGAACCACCTGCATGACTATTTATTAAAAAGAAATGTGCATATCCACTTTCAACTCACAATCTATGTAAATATTAAACGGTTCAGTGATGACTGTTTTAACACAGATTTTCATTTCTGGTGCTGAATGTGTCTCATTACAGTGTTTTATTTTTATTTTGTAAGATTGTTTCTGAGAAAAAAAGTTTTTCATCTTCCTGAAAAAATGTTTTTTGGACATACATGAATTCAGATATAAAAATCATTTCATCTTGAAATTGTTTGAAATTTGTAAAATAAATTTGTTCCAGCAGCTGGATGAAATGGCGCTTGTAGTGTCGAATGCGAAAGAGAATTATTACCTAACTTTTCAGTTACTCCCCACTGAGATTTTTAACATCTTTCAGCTCATTGTTTTGGTTTTCCTGCCCACTTTAAACTTTATTGTTTGCGTTCACTCTCACTGCTTTCATTAACCTTGTTTCTAGCCACAGCAGGCGAGCTCAGTTAAAATATATCTACATCGTTCTGGTCACGACTTGGACTTGATTCAGTCTCTTCAGTGTGTTGCTGTCATTCGAATGATTGTCTGAACTCTGCAAACTAACAGGTGATCCATAAAACTCAGTACTTTACTTTAAAGTGACTCTTTAACAGTACACGTGCTTCAATAAACATTTTTATTCATGAAATACCCTCGGTGATACTTTGGCCGTCATTAAGGTGTGCAGCTGTGCCTTGTATCTACTGTACTGACAAAAAACAGAGTCAGCCTTCGAGGTATTATCGCTGCAGTACTGTTATGTCAGTCTGTGCAGGTTCTTTTTTTTTTTTTTCTATCTTTTGACTGAATTATTTCTCTAATCACACTCTTCCACCGCACACCACGCTGTTACAAGCTCTCTCAGGTTGCCGTTAATGATAGCGTGACCCAGTCTTGAACTTTTGACATCAAATGCTCCAAATGCAGTGTGATGTGATTGTAAAACTTTTGACTGCTGCGTTTATCAAATCACAGTGAACCGAATCACAGTGAACCCTCTGCCCCCTCCGCCCTCCCACCCCCTTCATCAAATAACACAGAGGAACTCCTGACTCACTTTCTTTTCTTTCATGCTTCCTGTCGGTCTGTTTTTTTTCTGTGCGTCAGGTGTGTGTTTAGAAATGAAGTCAGGCTGCTATCTTCTGCCAAACACCTCTCAGTAAGATATTTGATACTTGATGCTTCTTAGTTCTGCAGGAGAGGCAAGAGGAACTCAGCTTGATGTATCATTTAATAATTAACCTTAATGCCCAGCACAAACCTCTTACCACTAAACACATTTAACCCTTTGATTTTTATGGGTCGTGTGGCATGTGGTTGAGTTAAAATGTTCTCAAATGGCTATAATCTGAACACATTTATCATTATAGAGTCATGAAGATTCTGCTGATGTGTAACCAAACACCTGGCATACAGAGCGTTAACATGCAGTTCCCCTAATGGCCACTAGATGCTAGCTCATTGAGAACCCTCAATGTATTGAAATGAATGGAAAGAGCCACGTCTTCTCTCTTTCAAAAAAACAAAATCAGTAACCTTTACCACTGTCAAATAAACTTTTTATTAAGCATCTATAAATTGTAATTAATGGTTAGCATAATAATTTAATTTTAATTTTTAGATCAGTTATATGTCATTAATGAAAACAACTTTTGGGTTGTCAAAATATTTCTGTTAATGTTAATAATGGCTTAAAACTAATTTATAGGTATCTATACATCTGTAAGTATTTGTAATGATTCATTAATCAATAATACAAAGTGGTGCAAGTAAACTTTCTACACAGACTTTTGGACTCTCAGTTGCTTCTGAAAATTATTGTTCTGTTGAAAACATTAAAGCTTTAAAGCCATACACTGTTTCGGCTCTTGGGGAAAAAAATGCAAACTGTAAACATTAATATAAAGTTATTCTAACTGGTTAGCAAACAGTTGTCTATTTACATGTGTAGTAGAAACAGAGCATCATCAGCATTTATTTGGTGTTGTGTTTCTGGCTACCTAGTCTAATATTTACACTCCTTTTAGCTTTGTTTTGGTCACCATTAACAAAACAAACAAACAAAAAAAACACTTGTATTTAAAGATGACATGTTGTGATTTGTTGATTATTTGTTTCCGGGTGCGGAGACCACACTTTCCCCCCATTTTCCAGTCTTGCTAAGCTTGCTACATCAATGCTAAGCTTGAGCTGCTAGCTGTAGCTTTAAATTTGCTGTTCAGATTTAATATTTTCATGTAACCCATCTAACCTGACAAACTCTTTAGCTGCTAAGAGCTAAGTGCTTCAATATGTTCACCAGCTAATAGCTAGCAAAGTTGCATGCTGTAAAACCAAAACAATGAGCTGAAAGACGCTAAAATGCTCAGTAGACCTTAGAGAATCTGCAGGGGTGAGTGATAATTTTCTGTATGTTTGTCACCAGCTTTCACCTTTCACATACATTTAATCCATTGTTCATATAAAAATATTTACAAGAGCACCTTTAAGACTTGTTTGGGGGGAGTGGAGGAGGTGGTGGTTCCAAAGTCAGCTCGTAGCCCCTAGCTTCAGTTAAGAGGCTCTTAAAATTGTAATACTTTACGGGCGTCTGGTAGCTCACCTGGCAGCGCACGTAACACATACCAAGGCTGAGCCCTCAACGCAGCAATGTTCGAGTCCGGCCCTGTCCCTTTGCTGCATGTCATTCCCCTCTCTCCCCTGTTTTTCCTGTCTCTCTCCACTGTATGTAAAAAACAACCATTCCTTTCTCTACTTTCATTCGTATCCAGGAGACATAAGTTCAGTTCCCCTGTCATAAAACATGAAACTGAGTCACAAAAACTAAAGATATGTGAGATAAATGTAGTGTCAAACACACCGGCAGTCATCAGAGTCTGCTGCTGGCTCGTTAAATCCACAGCTTATTCTTATTTATGAGGGCAGGTTGAAGGGGCTTAGAAAAACATCCAAAATGACAGAATATGAATATCAGATATCGACGTTAAAGCGACGCTCTGCGGGCAAAACCAACATCCGTGTGGAAATGACCCAGACTCACTTCTTCATCAGACGTCCAGAATGAATCCCAAAACCCGACATCTGAGGGAACCTGAGCCTGTGTGTGTGTTAGAGAGAGAATGTGTGTGTGTGTGTGTGTGTGGTGGGGGAAGATGAGAAAGAGAATGATACAGATAACAGGAGTGTTTCTGATTCGTCAGCAAGATTGATTTTCAGGCTTGCAAGCCAATAAAAAGGTTTGGTAATTGAGTTTAAATGGATTAGGAGAGAGACGGAGACAAAGAAAGGAGATAGGCAGAAAGGTAAAAAGAGGAATATGAAGGCTAAGGAAGCAAAGAAAGAGACACTGAATCAAAGAGAGATGAAAAGAAAAGACAGTAAAAAAGCAGACACAGACCGAGACACGCAAATATGAGCCAGAGAGGGAGAGACAGCCAGCTCGACCTCATCTCATCAGTCAGACAGGTTCATGAGTGATAGCAGCCAAAGGCCTAGCGAGCGTCCCCCATCCCCGCCGCCGTACGCCCTCTGCTTTATTTCATCATGAAAGTTTTATGCGTGGAAAAATAACATGACGCGGAGCCAAGTGGCTCGATGGTCGAGAGGAAGAAAGAAAAAGAAAATCCGAGCCCTCTGAGACAAAAGGCTTCTGTTGTTTCTAAATCAACGTTAATTTGCGACTTGGCGGACCCCCGCCCGGAGGAAGCTTGTGGTAAAGAAAAGAAAATGAGTCAGGTTATTTCGTTCACTTTTGCCATCTGAGGTCCAGGGTTGTTTTTTATGCAAACCTTGTGGCTTAGCCTTAAAGTTTGGATTTCACCTCTGCCCCCACTAACACCCACATCCCTCCCACCCCAAATGACTCTTTTGACCAAACGGGAATGAATATAGAGATGGCAGTGAATCAGAGCGAAAAGCTCTGTCGTGGGATTTGTCCACATCACAGCGTAAAGCCTTTGTACAAGCCTGTGTCCTGCATTTGTCCTCAAAATAATTTGTCCGTGTATACCACACAATAGAGTAAAGTTGGTGTTTTTTTTTTAACTTCAAACTCTCCAAACTCTCGATACTTAGTTCCTCAAAGAGGTCACAGGAGCAAAAGTGCAAAGGTAAAGTAAAAGGTAGGATTTATTCAGTGACAGAACATTAAACTTTATGGATCCCCAAGGGTTTCACAGGAGCAACAATAACAAGGAGAAGCAGAAGAGGCAGGAAGAAAACTTATGAAATGTGCAAAAATGAGTAACATTTCCCTGACTCCCCCTCTTTTCTTCTCTTTTTAAAATATTTTTCTGAATTTTCTGTTGGAAGGATAACAGCGTTTACCTGAATATTATTTATGAGCCAAGCATCCTCTGTCATTGTTTCAGCAACTTCAATTTAACATTAAATAAATGTTTTTTTTTGTTTGAATTCACAATAAAGTCTTTATCTCACTCCCAAATGAAAGAGCAACCTCATAATACCCGTCCGTTCACAGCCCCCAATCAATGCCAAACTAAATGAACAGAATGAATAGTATGTTTTATCACTTGTACAATGGGTCATGTTATGCAAAAAGTGAAAAAAAGAGGTGCAGTAAAAGTATACTGTAGATGAAATGGAGGTTTTATTTAGCCTGCATGAACCAAATTACACAGCAGTTCAAAAACATGAGCTCCACCACTGGTTTTATTACGGTCGCTAGCTGAAAGAGGTGCTATGAAGTTCTACAGTGCACACAAGAGGAAGCAACGCTGAGGGGGAAAAAGACATTTAAAAAACTGCTGGAGAATATTCTGAACTGAAATTTTAAACACCAGAACCAACAAGATCCGCCAACATAAGAAAAGAAATGTACTGTAGCTTCAGCAGTACTGATAATGGTAGCCGCGTCTGAACTGCCAGTTACACTAGCCGTTAGCTACCATGCCAGGTGTTGTAAAACAGCGCATGAGCGTCGTTAATTCTTGTGAAACGTGTTCGTTAGTTGCAAACGATTACAGTCAGTTCACCAGGAACATGAGCACATTCATGAACGCTGCTCTTTTAACTTGTTCCTGCAGAAGAATGTATAAAATTGGCAAACTACTTTTTCCAAGGTCAAGAATGAGCTTAACTTTTTGGTCCCCTCATTTCACCTGTTTTTAGAAACCAACACTTCTTGAAGATATAAAATAAGTTGGTCCTCATCCTGGAGGCCTTGTTTCTTGTATTGAAATATTACTTGATTAAAACATGACATTTGTATAGTTTGTCAAAATTTGCGTTTTGCAGGTATAGGCAAAGAATTGGACTAAACTGACCAAATTTTGTTGCAATCCATCCAATAGCTGTTGAGATATTTCAGTCTGGTGGAAAGATCAATTGACTGACCAAAAACTGGAGTTGGTAGCGCTACCAGCGTTGAAAATGGACATTAAGAAAATTGCTAGCCTAGCCACATTAGGGCTAAAAATATCTCCATACTGCTATGTCTGCCAAAATATGAATTTACCCAGTCAAATGTTCCGAAATACACATTGAAATGTTCTGAATGTGAAACCCAAGCAGCTCCACCGCCATGGGAAGTTGACTAAACATAGTCTGTGTGAATGAAATGGCCAAAGATAGAAAAGGGGATAGAGAAACAGTAAAAGTACAGAGAAGTGAGAGAAAATAGCATGAAAGAAATATTTTGCCCATGTTCCGCTCCACATTCACCCAGGAAGAAAAGCATTCCTGCATATTCTCTCAGCTTCAAGACATGAAATGAGAAAATTCCATCCATCGCCGACAATAAAGACAATGTTATTGCAAGACTCACAGTGTTGGGTTACATGATGTTTGTCTCCCTGGAAACAAGCCCATTGGAGAGGCGTCGGGGTTAGTAGCCGAGTCAAGATCAGAAACAGGTGAAGGCTCTCCCTCCATCATACGGCCTCTGATGCCAACAGCAATTGTGTTCAATGTGGTCAAATATGACAATTTTCCTGTCAGACGCAGAAGTGTTCAGTGTGTTTTCTGGGTTAAAAAAACATTAAGACCATCATAAAACTCTCCACTGAAACCCAGATAAGTTTGATAAAGTTGTTTGACTCTGAGCAGCTCTTAAGTCGATAAGGCGGAGACAGAGTGCTGACTGTGTGTGACTGAGCTAAGGGACCGCAAGCTTCACCTGAGTGCCATCGATCTCCATTTACAGGAACTGTGTGCGTGCATGAAAGCCAGGTCTGGACTTGATTGGAAGGCAAGTGGAGAGGCGGCCAATTTGTCATCATTTGGGTGACAACTTGTCTGACTGACATGCTCCCTCGCTGACCTCTCTTTGTGCTTTGAACTGATAACAAAACTGTATGTGTGCGGCTGAGGGAAAAAGAGAAAAATGACAACAATGATGGAACGGGGGACGTTAAAGAGAAAAGCAGGGTTTCTGGGATAAATGGTAAAATTCTGAACTTTTCCAGACCTTCATGTGTTGATACAACGATTTCCATCCAGACCCATGAGACCTGTACGAGAAATCTCAAAAGAGCCCAGTGAGTATTTGATAAGACGGGAATTTGAGTGAACGAGAAGCTAAAACAGTGATTAAACACGGATTTTGTCACGTCGCTGCACTGCTGTGAAAGATCTGTTGCACAGCAAAAACTTAAAGCTTCACTATACAATATTCAAATACAAAGAATGAAATGTAATGTCTAAAAAGGTTGCTCATATAAACCAAAAGAAAAGTGTTTAGCCACACCGTGCAGCTGAGCTGTGGGGAGGCTTTAAGCATCTTTCAGCCATTTGTTTTGGTTTTACGTGTCTGCAACTTTAATATTTTGATTCTCATCAGCTCTGATAAACCCACAATACTATATGCCCAATGCCAAACAACAGACAGAATGTTAGCGTAAATAAGCCTAAATAAGCTACAACACATCAACTTTATATGGTGATACTGTCAATCAATGCAGGTTTAGTTTAAAGGCTGAGGGTGTAACATTTCTATTTACTTAGTGTTTATTATGTTATCATTACTGTTGTTACTTTAGGTATACGAACTGCTGTGACAAATGAATTTTCCCTGTGGGAACATTAAAGTCTATCTTATCTTGTATTTACAGATGGTGGTGCAAGTCCTCCATGTTTCTACAGTAGCCCATAATGGACAAACCAAACACTGGCTCTAGATAAAGTAGTTTCTCTTTTATGGTTTAAATGGGAGGGTGGGATGCTGCTAAATCCTACACAATGATCCTTTAAAGATTCTGGTAATGGCAGAGACTCTATGGTCTACATGAGGAAAGGTCCAAAATAGTTTTAATTGAACCAAATTTATGTATTTATATTTCCAAAAATACAATAATTGCTAGGAAGTTGACACAACGTGTGAGATATTCTCTATGTATAGCAACTGGAATGAGATTGTAACTCAAACTGACCACTTTCAACACATGACTGTTTTTCTTTTTTTTAACTCAAAGACAATTAAAGTTTAACCTTCAACCTTGTTTTTTCTACAGGAAACTACATTATTATTCTAATAAATGTTATGTTTTCTCTGGTCCGCTCTGGTCTGCATCAGAGTTTGGAGTCTCAGATCTGTTTCATACACTCTCAGGGACTCTGTGACACAATCTTGTAGACACGGTAATGAAATAATTGGCTGTGCCGCTCTGGCCTGAACAGAGATGGAACACAGTAAAAACAGTGCGAGTATGTGTGTGTGCAAATTCACCTGGGTACAATGGTATACAGATCTTTGTACATATTTATGATTGATGATTGAACTCTACATGTGTGGACGTTTACAGTTTACGGTTGCTAAAATTTTTGCCAGTTTTACACATTTATTTGTAACATTTATCATTTGCTAACATTTCTTAATGTGCAGCTACAGCATGCAGCTCTATTTTATTGTCTGCTATTAAATAAACACATTCATGTGTGCGCACGCTGTAATATTTCAGACAGTCAGCGCCATCAGCATCTAAAGCACAGCAAAATGAAACAGCCTGGTTTTCATAACGCTAAGAAAAACTGCAGTCGACGAATAAACCGAATCTGAGTTTGATTACGAGAAGTAATGAGTTGTTCTTTTTCAGAAGCTGATTTTTTTATTTTTTATTTTTACAAGCAATTGGTAGCCGAGCAAATAACCCCGCACAGGGAGCCAGCCAGGTACGCAGGCAGCAGAGGCGGCAGGCATTGTGAAGGCTGAATAATTACTTCGCCTAAAATGTTTTTTTGGCTTAACGCATGGAATGGAAGATTAGCTCCCCAGAGAGAGGATTTAAAAGATCCAACCTCTCTAACCCTGCTGGCTTGAGGACGACTGCTGAGGCAGACAAGATGTAAGAAAAGGCTCTTTCTCTAGATTTGAACCGTTTTTATTATCTGGATGTATAAATTAAAGAGAGAGGGTAAACAAGCGGCAGGTATGTGCGCCAACGGTTTTAAGAGTTTCCCACCTCTTTAAGTTGCTTCACAGGTCTTTTGTTGTTCTCGCGGGCCAGCAAGAACGAGCAAAGGAGAGAAGGAGGCAAAGTTCAGCTCTGACCGCTCGTGATTATATAAACTGAAAGATATTTGGTACAAATTTTCAGAAAGCTATGCAGGAAACAGCTGGTGGCTGCAAACACGAGCCACGCACGGAATAAAAGCTGAGGTGCTTTTGGGACACTGAGGCAGAGATCTTCATAGGTCCACTCCTGTAACTAAGACCCAACCAGGGCCCCATGTTGTGTTAGCTCCATACTGTATTATGTTGAGTCTAATTGGGTCAGGTAGTAGGTACTGCCACGGAGTACTTTGAGGTGAGACGGAGAGTATGAAATGTGAAGTACAGGAAAAATGACACATGCTGCTCCTGTTTTTGATGGTGCCTGCTTTTTAATGCATAATAAATTATAATAGTGAGTAATAATCGTGCTGCTGGATCTGTTGTGGCCCACTGGATTTTGTATGGGCCCTACTCACATCAGGTCTGACTGTGCTCAGGTCCATATCTGATTGAATCTCTCTCTTTTTTCTTTTTTTTTTCAGAAATTGAATTTAAGCACTTTGGTTTTCTGTTTTTATTTCACCTGATTGTGGCGAAGTTTCATTGGCAGGAAGTGTGATGTGATTGTACCTGGCTAACTTTCAATCTGGTTGGAAATCAAATGTGGAAATTGTTGTGGACAATTTTGTTCATCAACGGTCAGTTCAGTCAGTGGAGATAAAGTGCACAGGAGTCCAAGAAGCCTTTTAATGAATGAAAGATTCTGAAGTTTCATCAAGGAGAATTGAGGATTCATCACTGCACTTGTTGTTGCATTATGTCGCCTGAATTCTGCAGATGACATTGTTATCTGACTCTGTAGAGGTTTATATGTGTACCTATCTGTTGTGTCTAGGCAGTAGCCATCCTTTGTCACCGGTACAGCTGCTCTGTATTTCAATGAGAGAAGTCAGTGTCTCACAGCAATAACAATGACCACCGTGCTAGAATAGAAAATTCCCCCACAGAAATCAACTTTTATTTTGAAATTTGGATGGACTTCAAAATCAAAAGTTCATCCTCGGTACAGACCTGTGATATGCAGATGCAGAATAAATACACAAGGATATACATGTTCAGCAGCAGGACGCAGAGACAACTGCTTTTCTACACAGTTTGGTATGTTAACGTGTTGAACAGTGGTTCTTTGTTAGCAGACCGAAACGCTCTCCGTGTGCGATCGCCGCAGGATGCAGGCCTCATAGAAAACACACATGCACACACATAGGCTAAGGGAACTTACACATCAGAGTAGTCGCCCTCCTATGAATGTTTAATAAGCGAGGAGAGGGGCCAGTCAAAATTCACCCACACACACACACACACACACACACACACACACAAACTTAATGAGGGGTGTCTCACATGTAGTGCTTCAACTGACGCCAGGAATGGCGGGAGAGGGAAAGGTGAGTGTGTGTGTGAGTAAGTGTGTATACGTATATATACAGTATGGTGGGGATGTTTGAAGGTGTGAATCAAGCACTTAACTAAGCTGCTCCACTCATGCTTTCCCATGACTTACACAAACACATTAAGCTGCCTGTCATGTATAATGAGTGCATGCTGCAGTACATGTTCACTATTTAGTGTATCTATGATAAATTAAACGATCTAAACTTGAACATTTGAGTTCATGTTTTGATGTAGCAGCAATTTAGCAACTCTGGCTACATTCCAGGGCAATGTCTACACCAAACGGCCACCTCTGTGGCTGTGAAATGAAGCCTATGTGGAAGTGCCAGAAACTGCAGTTCCTCAAACATCCACTTGAGGCTGGCTACAGAACAAGTTAGTCTCCATAAGTCCCCATGTTAAAATGTCCAACTTCACAGCAGAAATAAACATGTTTACAGCCTGGTACAAAAAACTGTTTTGGTCTCTATAGGTAATTTCCCGGTTCATGACAACTGTACTGAGGATGAATTTTTATATAACTCACCTGTTCAGATTATATAAAGGCTTAAAGTTATGTAGAATTAACAGCATGGCTTTGATTTACTGATTGGTCCCATTATAGGTGACTTGTGTGAGCAACCAGGCTTCATTCAACTTGCCTCAGCTTCACCCACGCTCCACGTCTTTGCCCATTTTTGGATTTTAGTTGGGAGGTGGCGGAGGCAGGACTGCCAATACACGACTCCAAGGTTTTATACTGTCTACAGTCATGCTTGCAGCTCAGTGAAGCTGTACTTAGGCACATTGCTACTTGGAGTCTTTCCTCAGGTGTCACTTGTGTTACTTTATTCCTGTCTTTGTCTTTTTCCCGCCTGTTTTCCATATCACCTGTGTTTAATTAGTTCCCCTTTTACTTGTCAGGTCA
The DNA here is from genome assembly GCA_946959425.1 of Argyrosomus regius. NCBI lineage: Eukaryota > Metazoa > Chordata > Actinopteri > Sciaenidae > Argyrosomus > Argyrosomus regius. The sequence goes on from OX336900.1 coordinate 16,950,111, forward strand.
TCTGTGTTTGTTCCTCAGGCCTGTGTTGTTTGGTCTTTGTGCTTCTTCCCGTATTCCTGTTCCAAGTGAAACTCGGTTCTGTTCATTGTTGGACTTCTATTAATGAGATTTATCTTGATGGTTAAAAGCTTTTATATTGACTTTCAGCCGCTTTATGTTATTTTTTTGTTTACCTCTTTGTTCACTCTACCTACATGTATGCATTTGGGTTCGCTATATGAATCAAACCGTATCAGTTTAGCAGCTATAATGTTTACTGTGTTCACTATCTGCTAACAAGCGCAAAACACAAAGTATGAGTATTGGACAAATGAAATATTTTTCCTAATGATGGCGCCAGATGAAGAGTCAGTGGACCAACAAGTTGTCCTCGAGACATTGCAGTAAAAGCCAAAAAATGTCAACCTGCTGGTGGTGCTATAAAGGAGATGTCTGGATTAATGATCTGGGAACGATAAATGTCTAAACAAGATTTCATGGCGATCCTATCTCAGAGTTGTTGAGATATTTGAGCCTGAACCAACCAACAGACAGACTTCATCCCCATTTGAAGCCACGGTTAAAAAGTCCCATACAAACAAAAGAACATAACAATGCACAAAAAGCATTTGCATCATCCAAACAATGTTGGATAAGAACGACTTATGTTGCAACAGACTTTCAACCAGTTCAGTTTTCTCCGTCCTCTCAACAAATGAAAAACACTGTAGGCAAAGCTGCTGTTCTTTTTCTGAGGATATAAAGAATTGGCTTGTGACAAGAAAAGAAAATGTAGAAAAAAACCCCCAAACAAACGTGGAGGTGGAAGATTTTAGTCATTTTTCTCTTTTTGTTTGTTTGCAACCTTTTAACACCCTCGCCGGTCTTGATTGGGGTTTGCCTGTTTGGTATACACTGCGGTGACTCGTGACGTTATCATTTCAAAGGTCCGACATCGGCACACAATTAAACCTTCATTGGAGTCTAAATACTTTAACGAATATGGATTGAAGCCTGCCAGGGATTGGGAACCGCAACAGTGCAATTCACTGTGGTTGAATTATAAAGGGAAGTCTTTGATAATCAGAAAACAGGAAGAGGATGCTGATCTTCCAGAGCGAGTGAAACAAAAGCGCCTGCTGAGAGCAGATGGTGGAAAGTACAGAGCCCCTCAAGTCCTGAAAGTCCCGTTCTGTTTTGTTTTTTTATACCCACACGATAACATATGCATGCATATTATTATGTTGTGCACTAGCAGTGTAAACAGAACATGACAAATGAGTTCAAGCTCTGGTATTGATGTGTTTGTTTAATCCCTGAATGCACCTCACTGCCTGCATGACTATCACCGTCCACACAGTAGCAGCTCTGCAGAGCTTTGTGGTCAACCCTTCACAACACATTGTTCTGCAGAAGAGAGACCAGTTTCATCCCCAAGCGCCCGCTCACTTCATCTCCTGTCAGTTATTTGATGTGCATTTGCTTCCCCCTCGGGCCTGAGCTGTCTCTGCTGCACTCAGGGTGTGTTTGTTGTTTCTTGTGCTCCCACACACCAATTAAGGTTAATGTGATAGACATGACTTAAGCACATGAAAGTGTCTGAGGTTCCCTGGCAAAATACCTCGGTGGAAAGGTACTCTAAATGGGTACGTGTGTGTATGAATGTGTGTTAGATGGGACGTACAGGACCTGAAGCAAGCCCCAAGGTTGTAAATTGTCAACGATGTCTGGAGAAAAGCCTCCCTTTGAAATAAGGACACAAAACTCAGTATTTGTGGAATGTACTGCTTTCCTGATATACACAAACACAACATATTTTTTATCTCTTTGCTTTGCATGATGTTCTTTTTGCCTTTGCCACAAGCCAATCAAGGGCAATAAAGTTTTTTGGCTTTCACGCTCACCGGCAGCATTTTCAGCAAACTTTTTTTTTGTAGCACATTAAGATCAGTAATTATGGGATCATGGTAAATGCTAAAACATGGTCTAACGGTAGCACAGGAAGACACTCAGACAAAGTAATGTCAGTTTGACAGCAATATCTGCCTACACAAAGTATGATAACATCAGCTAACATTAGCCCCAAAAAGCTAGTGGTCATACCAGACCAAGTAAGGCTGCGGCACCTGAGTAAGTGTTTTATTGCCTATAATTAACTTAGACACAACAGATACAATTGGCAATAAACTTTTTATTTATAGGAGGAATGTTATTTTTTCTGTCAACAGTCACTTTAAAGCAGTATTCATTGATTTATTGCCTCTAGGGGGCAGTGTAAGAATTGTTTATACAGATCCAGCATATATAGAGAAAAATTGACAATCCTTTGGCGTCATGTTTCTCGCCACCCAGCGACTAAAAGTCCATGTTAAATGTAGCTATAGCTTCATTTTGGTCTCCACCAACTCTTCGGGGAAATAACTGGCTTCAACTGCTAGATTTTCCACTACATTTACCAGCTAATCAAACTCTGACCTTCCCGATTACACGACAGTCTGTGTAACTTCTCGTTCACCGTGCTGTCCACGTTCCCAGCGTGATCTCAACTCTGCGGTTCTTTAAAAACACACACGCAGACCCACCACACATGCAGGGAAAACGGTGGTCCGCTGCATGATGAACTGCAGCGCCCTGTGGGAAAGTGAATCCTTCAATGTGTGGAGGAGATTCAGAACTAATTCAAGTTCTCACCTATTTAAACGAAACAGATCACCACCTCAAAGAAAGGGCAAAATCCCCACTAATAGCGGTAAAGGCCTGTGGCAGACCCACACACACACACACACACACACACATACACACACACACACACAGCAAAGACAGACAGTGATGAATTGTAGTGGGAAAATCCCTGCTGTATAGATCCTTCAAAGGCAAAAACCTGCAAAGCTCTTCAAGGCAGATCCTCACAGCACTCAGAGAGGGTTTGCTTTCCCCCAGTAAAGAGAATAAGGGCGAATGAAAGCACTGGAAAGTCATTCAGACACTTTATTAAGATCTCAAGTCATAAAGCCACTGGAAAGCCATCGGATCCACGGCCATTTGGGCGCCGTGTCCTATGGACAGCAATCAAAAAGCTTGATGCATAGCATACATCTGGGATAGTGCTTTAGTGTTGAGTCTCCCATACTGTAGTCCAGTTGAGAAAACACTTGCAGAGGTGAGTTGCACCCAGTGTTCCCTGTGAGCCAGCGCTGTTCGGTCCTGGAGGTTTTCTTCCAACTAAACACTACAGCTGCTGAGACCTGCAAACTTTTCCACAGCACTCAACTGAACACAAGGGAACATTGGACACATTAGAATTTGAGTTAGAAACGCGCCAGAGAACTATTGGCTGCTCAAAAAGTTGCCAGAAGTCGCCAGATAGTCATAAAGCGTCAATGTACTGTATCATGTGCTGGTTCAGAGGCATCAGGGAAGACATGCTTGGACACACTGTCCAGGTAAATTCAAGGAGCTGGAAAGTTAAAGGTTCGGCAGCGTGACCAAAAAAGATTAAGAGTACTTCTCAATAACAAAATGCTTTTTGACTTAAGCTGGGCAGATGCTGTGATTTTTATTAATCTTGTTCGTTGTAACTCTAGAGGCTTCAATCTGCCGTTCTGCACAGCCAGAACTTTTATGCTCACACGGTACGAAGCGATTGACGAGCCATGAAATGGATGCTCACACTGACTGTAAGCATGGGACCCCTGGTCGACAATTCCAATAAGGTTTATGTAAAATCTGTTCAAAACATTACTTTAATATCATTAAAACAAAGTTACATCAGTTCATAGTGGATCTTTTGGCAGTAGCCATGTTGAAAAACTGCAGAGAAGACCAACGTTTCTGACATGCCAGAAATCAATTCAGTCATCCGAGAGCCAGACCCTTGATGGTTCAAATCCTGCATCGTCAACCCCCCCCCTCACACTGCAAACTGTCAAACGACAACCGGTCTGTCAGAAATTCGTCCAAATTCAAAAATTTGTTGCTGGCAACCAATGGCGGGGATAAAAAGCCAATAAAATATTACACACAATTCACATTACTGAGGACAGGAAGTCCACCTTAAACCCACCCAGGCACCCATCTCCTGTCTAACAGACCCTGTAAAGTTTTCAGCTATATTTACATCCAACAAAACAAATCATGTAAGCATGAAAAATAGCTGTTTGTGCAGGTTTAAACCTGTGTTGTTGATGTTATTTGTTAGCTATGTTTAGCCTACGAGCTAGCAGTTGTCTTTGACCTTTCTTCTTAGCATGTTTTTATGTTGTTTGACACATTATATATATCATAAATATCATGATATAAGATCATAAAAAAACTTTACTGAGTACTTATACTCTTATATAAGTACTTATTTTTTGGGATTTTAGTGTATATATATATATATATATATATATATATATATATATATATATATATATATATAAAACAAGCTCATCAATCAAAAAGGCTTTCTTGAATCAGCCTATGGACCAAGTGTTTGAATTAATAATATAAACTGTCCCCAGGACAGAAAATATTTAGTTTCCCAGGAAATGATGACATGATGTCAGTTTCCTCAGCGTGCGCTCCATTTGACTTGCATCCTGACGTGGTTAAGATCTTTACACATCTCTACATCTTTCCAGTTTCCATTCATTTCTGAAAATCAATAAACAGAGCCTGCTTGCTTTAAGTAACAATGACCAACATGTATTTTATCATTGTCAAAGTAACATTATTTTTGTGCTGTAAAACAGTTGTAGTGAAGATTGAGTTGAAAAGTCTGCGCTGCATTGACACGGCACAATGGCACAATGTCAAGTCCAAGCAACTTGATTTTCATTGTGTTTGTAAATGAACGGAAACATTAACACACTATGGTTCTCTTTGGAGAATGGTCAGCAGTAGTGTCAGAACAGAGGTCCTTTAAATACAGTTAATATACAACACATACAAGAAAGCTTGGGCTTAAAATTGCTCAAGTAAACTCACAAAAACGTGAAATATATCTATTTTCAAAAGACGTGGGGCAGTGTAAACTGAGTTTCACTCAGTTTTTATGTCGTCTGTACATGAAAAAGCGTATTCATAATTACAGTAATTAGAATACTTCAAATTAGTGACTTACCCTTCGTGAGGATGACAAACATTTTTTATGGTTTCAATTATTTCTGCTATGCAAATAGGTATCCTTAAGATTTGTGGTGTATTTTTGAGGTTTAGTGTTCATGCAGGCAGGCAGGCAGCAACCAGTACTGGCTTTAACACAAGTACATTCACGCACACACACACACACGTGCGCACGCACACGCACACACACACACACACACACACACACACACATAATGAGACAGACACACAACTTTTACAGCCATTTAACACTACAGTCACAAAGCAGCAGTGATATTTTTACTAGTTGCACGCACAGGGTGAAATGATGATTCACTCGTATTGAGCAGTGGTGACAAACATCACAGACATGAAAGCAGTGGAAGCAAAGTTGGATTCAAAAAGATGCCAACAGGTTTCTTTTTAAGATGAAAACACTTTGATTTTATTTTGAAATTCTCTCAGAACCACAGGTCAGAACCTGTCTCCAGAGTTGTAGGATATTTGGATTTGTCTGGTTACCTACTTGATGTTGTGAAACATTGTATTTTCCCTCGAGTTTCTTTTATATATTTTGATGCCTTAAAGCAGAAATTGAAATAGAAATTTCTGGTAATAAACAATCACCTACTATTCACCTACAAAATGCCACATAAAGGCAGTGAGGACGGTCAATGTCAACATGCCTCAGTAGCATCCTTTAACACTTCCTCCTGTTCTCTTGGGTTACACAGCTGTCCCATAAAGCCATCCTCTTCCTATCTCTGTATAATGCATCTTTTTCACTGTGTACCTCTGTCTGTGTGTCTGGGGCTTGTAAAGATTTACTTTTACCAGATGCTCTCTGCCTTGTAAACTTCAACCCATTTGTCCCATTGTAGCTCAGCTCATTTAATAAGATTTGCATGGCTGAACATGAAGTCAACAACTCAAGAAGCTACCCACAACTATGTGTGGTTAGTTCAATCCACTGGAGACCTTTACCCTCCACAGCTCCTTCACCCATGTCTTCCTCTTCTATATGGACTGAAAATATTCCTGTCCGGTTTTATCAGAATGACTTTTCCACATTTCCAAACTAAGCCTGGGCAAATTAAGCTGAGACACTGAGCTCTTTTGTATTGTGTATGATAGTCAAGGTCATCTGTGCCAAAACATGATCTGTACATTTGAATGACACCAACTCAAGATGAAATTAAAATTAAAGAAAATTCATATAAATATCTTACTTACTATCTTACTTGGCCAAACTTGAGAAAAGAAGAAATTTAAGTTTCATTTATCTTTTTGCGTTGACAATTTGATTAAAATTCTTGGTGTGGTTAGCAAGCTATGCTAACTAGCTTCCACTTATGAATGGATGGTAGCCTTGCTAGCTTCCACTAAATATTTGTCTATTTAGCTAATTTTGTAGTTATTGTGAGAACGTAAAGTTAAAATATGATTCTCTCTATTTAATCTCACGCTAATGACTGCAGCAGACATCTTTTAGCCTGACGTCCACCAAGCTGTTTTTTGTTTTTATCCTCCATCTCAGACATTGTTGAGACGGAGCCGCTACATAACCATAAAGACATCCTGTCTGCATCATCCCAGAGATAAAATGTGTCGCTCAAGGATATGAAAGGTTTTCAGTCAGACAGTGGAGCCTCCATACAGTCATAACAACACAACCTGAGAACACAAGATGCTGTGATATATGTGACATATATACAGTATATGGAGCTATAGCGTAGACACAGACTTCCAAATATATGTTGCCTATAGCTATATGTTTTATACATTAATGTCACATTAATGAAAGTATCAGTAAATCCTTTATATATGTTTATAAATGTTCATCCCCCTACATATGTCAAATGGACATACATAGACATACTGTATATGTTGCATATATGTTGAAACTGTGTTGAAACATCTAGTCGCACTTTATGGATATGGCGAAGAGATTTATTACAGCAGTATAAATATTTCCTGAGCTAAATGACCCATCACTGTCAGTCTATAAATTAAGATGGTGGATGTGTCGGTAAAGCTAACTTGAAATAACCTCAAATATGTTGGCTGATAAGTTTACTATCCCATCCCATAGCTGCAGCGACTGAGCATGCGAAAGCCAATCATCATTCCATCTCAACAATTTCCAGATAAATGGTTGCAGATTAAACTCAAACTTTATCACAATTACAGGTCAATAAATTTGACTTTCGGGGCTCTTTGAACCCTGTGACATTCCTCGTTTCTTCACGGCCTCTGTAGCTGTTGTCTCTGTCTTTCCTGACTCCTGGGGCCAGCCTGCTGGTATGAAGGGAGGGAGGGTGCCGTCGTTCTCGTTAGCATTTGGGCCATTTAAAGCTGATTATATGGAGCTGGCTGTACCATAAAGCTTCTCTTCATGAGAGATCACCCAGACAAACCGCACGTCCGACTGTCAATATGACGGCTGTTGCCTGGCAGGCCAAACACAGTTAGCTGGAATGCGAGTGTTTAATCAGAAGACAAATGCCATATTTTGAGCAGTTTGTTTTTACGGCCCAGCGGGGGGGTGTGAGCGTGTGAAATAGTATGAGTGAGTGTGTATGTCCCATTGAATTTGTACTGAAGTTATATAAACATGCATTAAACATATTTTTTGCTTGTTTTTGTGCATTTACTGCATATGTATGCACATGTGCTGTATGTTCTTGTGATAAGTTTGTTCTTGGAGTGCGACAGTGGTGTGTATGTAGGTGTACGTGAAGAAGTGAGAGAATGTTAATCGTGTCAGTCTACAGTGTGTGTGTGTGTGTGTGTGTGTGTGTGTGTGTGTGCCCAATGTGGCCACCCATGATGATTGTGGCGCCTCAGAGTAACACAACTTGAATCAACAGCAAGACAAAACACATTTGAACCCCGCTGAGTTTCTCTGTGAGAGGCCAGTTAATGGTCCTGTCCTGAAAATACAAACAGCACACAAACGCACGGTCCAACACACAGTAGCAACCATTGTGTGTGCATTGCTTTGTAACTTATGTCTTCAGTTCAGAAGAATGTTATTAATATGAGAATCTATGCATGAAGGACCTCACAATAAATGTTCTCTGTGGGAAAACTGACCTTGATTTGACTAACTTCTGATATGGAGTGCTGACCTGTTGTTTATATACCTTCCCGCCACAGCTATGTTTACTGGAAGGAAAGAAGAAAAAATCTTAATGAAAAGCACTTGTGCTACAGTAAAGAGCAGGTATTTCTTGCAGTGTATGCTAACGTTACCTTTTAAACCCAACTTGTGAAAGGAGGCACTTCTGAACTTTTAACCTGCGCTGTTGGTGAAATGTTAAAGCCACATTGCATAACTTATCCACCATAAAATAACAGATTTTAAATCATTTTAAAATCACATTAATCGGGTGAATTGTGTCACTCACCACTAACTATTTGACAAATTTTGGTGAAATTGGATCATATTTTATGGAGAAAATGTTTTCTGGTTTTCTCTCCCTCTGATTTACATAGTTTCCTGATGGACAGTAAAGTAAACTGCTGAAAACTGTAGCTGCTGTTAGCTAATGCTAGTTAATTTTAGCTCAGTTTGTTAGCCAGGCTGCTCGGACGGTGAGCTCAGAGAACTGGTTCAGTCTTAATGTTTGTACCATAGACGTTTTTGGCCAATGTACAGGGAAGGTTTTCAGGCTGATGGGTGTCGTGCCAGAACCGGAGCTGGGCAATTGGGCAGTGTAACAGTGCTTACCCTTATCCTCTATGGACATAAGGACAGACGTGAAGTATTGTATTAAATTAAATCATATCACTGTATTTAGTGTAGCCGTTATTTTCTGCATTACCTGGGAGTTCTCCAACTTTAAGATTTAGCATTTTGTGAATTGCATTTACAGAATAATTCAATGACAGATATACTACAGATCTGTATTTAGCAAATTACATTCTGAACTGGTTTCTGCATGTAGTGTTGAGACATCAAGAAAAATAAAAGGTCTCTGTCTTGAAGCTAAAAAAGAAAGTCCTGTTTTTCATTTGTGTGGGATTACTTTAAACAAGGGACATCTGTCTTTAACAAGATGTGGAAGGCCATTTGTGCTCCAATCTTAACTGAACAAATAATAAATAAGGCAGATTTGCACTGGATTAAAATCATACTCGACCGCTGCAATTACTACATGAGAGCAGGGCTTTTGGCAGAGAGACTTGTAGGAGGCTGTATTTTTTTTTAGTTCCAGTGCTTATGAAAGATGTAGGATAAATAAATGTATGACGGTTTTAATGGAAGTATTTCCTTAAACACATTTAAGGGTCTGAGGTTGGCGGTGCCAGGTAGCCTGGCCTGGCTTCTGTAGATTAGAAAGGCTTGTTATGTCTTCCATAGATCCATATGGTTCTGTAATTGATTTGATTTGATTTGATTCGAGACAGGCTTGTGATGACAGCCTGTAGAAATAAATAAACTTGAATTCGAACTAGCATTTCAACAACAGCTACCAATACAGCCAGAGACTTAGAGAAAATATGCATTTAAATCAGTTCCACGCTGAACATATAAACAGTATTTAGCATGATTAGATACACCCAGACGTGGATGTGGATAACGCTTGGCTTCGTCCGTTGAGGTTGTTCTGTGTTGTCCAAACCATGAACTGCAAAGTTGATGTTTTCCTACACCCTGATAAGGCCCGATTCTGGCGGAGAAATGACTTCAGCTCGAACATCTTCGTTTGAAATGATCCGGGTCATTCAGTCTTTGTCTGGGAAGCTGGCCCAGCACGCTCACTAACCACCAAGTGGGGAAATAAATAACCATCTATCGGAAACTTGTTTTTTCAGTCAATAAGTTCAAAACGTTTACAGGAATGCTCTCTTTCACTTCCCACCGGACCTGAGTAAGCTCTGATTGTGTTTTATCTGTATGTGTGTGTGTGAGTTTGTGCATATTTATGTGTGTTTGTGTGATTATCGAATGCGTCCAAACCCCATTGCCCAAGGTCGAGCTCGCTCCAAGCCATGAAAAGCAAGAGTCGAAAACCACAGCAGTTCAGCCAAATACACAACAATGCTGACCATACATACTGAGAGGAAGACACACCCCAAAACACTCAGAATGCCTCAAGCGTACCCCTGAACAAGAAGAATAATACATTTATGCACAATCCTTATATTATTCCTGCATTTTCCGCTGTCAGTATAGTTAGTTTTCCCCCTTCAGAAGCAGCAGTTTGTTGCCATTCAGTCTTGTCCACCATGAAAAGTAACTCAAGTTTGACATAATCCGTCACAATAACCATAAAGAGAGCTCGCTTATCCTCACTTCACTGTGCCGAGTTGTATTTTCATATCAGTGCTGCATGACGTTAAGGTCTGCTTCCCGCCAACCGCTCGACGGGAAGAAACAGAAGCTCTGCACGAAATGATCCCTCAAAAAAGAAAAACAACGAGTCACTTTATGGACTTTGGCACATTAAGAATCCAAAAGTGTGATTTTTCTTCTCTAAGGTAAGCCTGCAGATGTGATCAAGTCATTACGAAATGAGTATTGGTGCGGATGCTGTGGAGATGAAATAGTCCATGGGAGAGGTTCTACCTGATGACCGGATGAAAAGACGAAGGCTGTTTTTTTTTTTTTTGCTTGACGCTAAGGGCTTAGCAGCAGTCTCAGCATATATACCTACAGCGAAGGTTGTGATTTGTAGGACAGCATTGGATTTCACCCACTGGCTGGGCCACCACATCAACATGGTGCTATGGTGTAAATTCAGTGGTTACTTGAGTTGGCTTTGAAGCTACAGCACAACCACAACTATAAATATGAGTCTTATAAGCCGTGCTAGCAGCTCTTTGAAACTGGCACTGGAACAATGCTTCTGGCTAAGTGTTTACACCAGCATGCTCACAGGTTCACAATGACAACGCTAACCTACTAATGTAGCTACAGCCAGCAGCCAGTTAGCTTAGCTTAGCATAAAGACTAGAGGTGTGTCTCAATTTGGATACTTCCATCAGTACACTTTTGTGTAGTACAATGTGTAGGTCCTACTGTAGTGTGTTGATTTTGGCAGTGTAGTATTGTCTCGATTCGAGGAATTGACGGGCAACTGGACAGAGCATTAGCCCCAACGTTTGACTGCCAAAATATAAATATAAAACATGTGTACAACTTACATTTGTATATTATGGTATTCATTACAACCACTTCAGGTCCAGCAGCTTCCTCAGCCGCCATTTTCACAATGTCGGCGATTGTTCTCCTTACGCTACGTAGCCAAAATAGCAACAGTTGAGGCCGAGAAGTGTCCAGGGTTCCACCGTCAACTTTTTGACCGTTATGTGTGCATCATCCGGGTACTCACAGTACACTGCACTTCTTAAAGATATATATATTTTTTGGCATTTTTGAGCTTTATTTGACAGAAACAGCTTGAAAAGTGACAGGAAATGTGGGGAGAGAGAGATGGGGAATGACATGCGGGCAAGAGCCACAGGTCGGAATCGAACCCTGGGCCGCCGCGGCAAGGACTGAGCCTTTGTACATGGGGCGGATGCTCTACCAACTGAGCTAAACGACACCCAGTACGCTGCACTTCTGTTCTCAAAATAGCAAGTGTATGTATGGAAGTACAAAAGCTGAGACACAGCAATGGTCACCATCTTAGTTTAGTGTGTTAGCATGCTTGAACATTAGCTCTAAACAAAGTTGAAAGAGTCTGATGGAAATGTCTACAGGTACCTGGTCATAAACCAGAGCAGTTGTTCTCAAACCTTTTCCAGGACCAGAAACCGAAAAAAGGGTTCACGCTCCCCACTCCACAAATTGCTAAAGATTAGGGAAGCAACTAATGAAAAGTGATCCAACTTGACTTGTGAAATAAAGGTCGGCATGACCAGCAAACTCTTGTTTGGTTATTTTCCCATACATAAATCATATTGTTCCCCTGGTCACTCCTGGTTTATAGCATCTCTCTTCAGTCAGGACAGCAATAATCCAAGGTCTGTAAAGTTTAGATTTCAAAATGAAGAAAAATAAGTGAATGAACAAAAATCTGTATGTGTATTGCAAAATAGGAGAATCTAACTTAGAAAAGCAGACGTTCGGTAAATGGGCTGTATCCCTGCCTGACACTGATACCCTTCAGCAATGTAAAATAAATGGCTCTGTTAATGTCTATTCAACATTTCTCTTCCTCTCCCTCCTGCATTTTTACCAAGCCAGGAAAACCACATGCACAGTCTATACGATCTAGCCCATATCTAAAGACAATACAGACTAGCCTTCCGACTGCCGAGCGCCAATAGGGCTTTTGAATGTCAGTCAAAGGAGATCATGTTTTGTATCCCATTTAGCGGTTTGGGAGAGGAAAGACGCTGGCGGAAATCAAAGAAGTGTCTTTGTGGAAACAAAGATCATCTGTCTCTCGTCTTTTCTCTTTTGACAGGAAAAAGAATGTCTGAGGGTTGTGATTAATGAAATCATGGCGAGGGTGCAGTAAAGTCAGGAAACATGCACACACACTCTCACACGCAGTCAAACAGAGCCCGGGCACCTGGAGGAGGCATGGATATAATATCCATCACGGTGAGAAAAGATGACACATTTTCTGCAGTGAAACGTTAACCCCCACCAGCCGGCTCAGCTGTGTGTGTCCTGGGGCATTTGTCTATGGCAGGGAAACACACACACACACACACATGCACGCACACACACACAAACAGGAGCTGGAGGAGCTTCAACTGTCATCAAAAGTTGAGGATGGAATCTTAGTTAGCGAGAATAATGGTGGTGTTATTACAGTGAGGTAATGGCAGATGGAGGAGCCAGTGTCACATGTATACACACACTCACACACACACACACACACACTCACGCACACACACGCACACACACACTCTAAGCCACTATACACCTGTCCACATAAAACCACACTAAACAGACATCGTCCATGCACGTCTCCAGACAAATCCACAGAAACACACACAGTGGCTGTAATGGAAATACAACTTTTTACTGCCTCTCACAATTTTGTGAAACTTCACATGAGAACAGAGCAGCAAGCGACTGAGCGCACTCACACTGCTGGTGTGTGTTTGGACGCATGCTGCGCTCCGCTGCAGGAAACAGAACTGAGTGTAAATGTGACAGACGCTGAGTTCCTCTCACCACCCTGTCAGTTCTCTAGACATGATTGCTGTTGATATTGGATGAATTTAAAGCTTAATGGTGGCTATAGAGCCGTAGATAATCACATTGGCCGAGGCAGACCTCACTGGGTGGAGCCTCAGCGCCACAGCCTGCGATCCAGTCGGCCGTGCTGATGTGCCACATGTTGAATGCAAACGAGGGTGTGGAGAACAGAGTGAGTGGCACAGGTATGATTTATAGGAAGCCTTTCTCAGCTGATGATCAAACTCCAGCAGGCGGTTGTTTCGGTTGACTTATATTTCACAGCGTTCTTTTAGGTCAACGTGAGGCTCACTTACTGTTTTAGGTGTCAGATTTTAATGGACTGGATGTGGGTTGGTTGGTTTTGAGGTGCAACCACAGCATGTCAGAGCAAATTACAAAGTGTAGGAGGAAAAACATCCTTTAACATCACTTATAGTTTTAAAAAACTTGTGTTTGGATGAGTATGTGATGGCCAATTGAAGACATTTCTGAATACAAATCCTGGTTAAGAAATTGGGTCACCATATTTGACACTGTGATGGCAGCATTATGCCTGACAAATGCTGATATGAAACTCCAATCTGAAATTTCTGTTTTGACCGTCAGAGTGCATTTGATGTAAAGCCTGTCCCCTTGTTTTTATAATATAATAATAATAATAATAATAATAACAATAATGTACCCTGCAACCAACAAAGGTTTGATTCGACACATAAATATGTAAATATTCCTGTGATATGATGTCGTCTTAGGTTCTCGTCAGTGAACTGGGATAACTAATTCTGCTCTGGTTCAGGCTGTGGGCACACAATTACAGCACAGAATAATGGCAAACATACATGCACGCATATGCAGTCACAACACACACACACACACACACACACACACACACACACACACACACACATGCACGACAGGATACGTTTTAACAATCTGATGGTCTGTCTGCTCTGATAATAGCCAAGCAAACACGGGCAGAACTAGACTGATTCATCATTAATGATGGAGACACACGCACACACACACACTCTCTCAATAAGATGATGAATAAAGTGTGCTGAACTCAAAGAACAGATAATAAATTGAAGAAAGCTGTTACTAAACAAACAACAACAGATTATTTTGTCCTTTACAGATGTACTAACGTAACTAATAGAAGTTAAAGTGTTCTTTGGAAGAAAAGCATTTAAAGATTTGCTGTTGGAATAACTACATGCATGTACATGTGCATATATTAGCACAAGCTACTTTAATTAATTCAGTCTCTAAACCTTAAGGTAGCATATCTTATGACTTATGGGTGGCGGTGTGGCACTGATCCACACTTCAAGCTGTAGGAGATGTAGCAGAGTGACTGACACCAGTTGAAGCTCTGCACTGCCATCTTCTGGCTTTGCACGTACTGTGATAAGAAATTGCTCATACAGATCATGCTGTGTGTCAACACCGGCATTACAACAAGCAAATAGTGAGAAAAGTAAATGGACGAAGAGAAGATTACAGAACATTTTTAAGGTATAGCACCAGATCACCATAGATCCACTAAGGTGGGAACACAAGATTACTATGCACCACCAAGGACTGAATTTCCATCTCTTGTATTTGTTGTGTGTGAGTACATTCTTGACAGCATTACAAAAGTGCAAAATCTCTGTATCTGTATGAATTTTTGAAGCGTAACTAATCTAATCTTCAATCTTGAATCACTTTTCCTGTACATAATTTTTCAAAAGAAGGCAAAGACGTTTGATTGAAAAGTACTTTAATGACGACCGAATTTTCTTTTCTTTGTTGACCTAATGCGGAATTGGTAATGAACATATCTGAGAACTTATCAGAACATATGCAAAAATGTTCACTGACCTCACATTTTTGATGTTTTCTGTTCAACATCTGCTCTTGCAATACAATGGCAACTAAAGCATGATGTTTTCATGGTTAAGAACTTCTACAAATGATCTGGCAAGACACCAAGATTTTGGCACCGGAAGCGTTCTGGTTTCTGTTTGTAGTCCGAGTAGTATTGATCAGTCATGTTTAAGCGGGGTTTGGTTGCAACAGTCTGTGTGGAGAGCAAAAGACGTGGACCTGAGGCCACCCATTCATTGTCATTCAAAGCGGCCACACTCTTAATTATACATAACTTTAAAGCTCAATATAATTTAAACAGGTGAGTTAAATATAAAAATTATATTCAGTTCAGTTGTTGTGAACAAGGAAATTAGCTATGGAGACCAAAACTGTTTTTTGTACCAGGCTGTAAACATGTTTATTTCTGCTGTGAAGTTGGACATTTCAACAAAGGGACATGTTCTGTAGCCAGCCTCAAGTGGACGTTTGAGGAACTGCAGTTTTTGACATTTCTGCATTGGCTTCACTTCACAGCCTCGGAGGTTGCTAGGGAATCATCTGACTCTTTAGCTGCTCAACTATACTCACCAGCTAGTTGCTAACTGTGTCTATCTGCCGTTTGGTGATGAGCAGGTAGTGTACAGTATGTTTTTAGAGCTTTTTTGCTGAAAATACCCGCCTGCTGCTGGAAACGACACGATGAGAGTGGTGAGAGTGAACAAAGAGAGTAAATTTATGGAACTTGCTATAAAGCTCTGGAAAGCCAAGCAGATTCAGGTAATATTTCTCTGTAGGTTCCCCTTTCACAGCCATTTGGCACAATGTTATGTGTTATGTTAAATATATATTATAGCTTTACCTAAAATGTCTATCATTTTGATGCAACTTTAATTGTCATATCATCACTTTGTGGCAATAGGTGGTTGTTCATTGTGTCACTTTAGATAGATCCACATGTAAGCCAACATACATTACAGACACACCGCTTCACTGATCTTTCAGCAGGTTTTTATACAGCAAATTTCATACTCTTTCATCCAGGTTGCCTTCCATGGTTGTATTTATAAGGTCTGAGGTCAAGACTCATAAATGATTCACAACATGCTGAAAAGATTCTTTGTAGCCTTAAACTTGCCAAAAGGAAAAAGCAACAGGAGACAAAATAACAGGTGGAGACAATTTGACCCACAGGTCAAGATGCATTATGCGCACACAGTCTTCTTCTATTCTTACATGCGTGCATCCATCCTTGATTCAAGCTCCAGTCCACCTTGTAACAATCTGCGCATGCTGTGCATCAAATCATCCATTCCGAGCGGTGATTGAAACAAGATGGACATCACACTGGGAGGATGATTTGTAAAATACATGGCAACAAATTATTTACAGGGATCCTTGCCACCCAAAAAACATTTACAGGGAAAGAAGCTCGAGTTTTTACTGGGATGAATAAGACTTTTATGAGATGTGATGGACAGATACAGAGCTGAGATTTATGGCTCTGGCGTGGCCTGTTCATCCGCGGGGATACATTAAGAAAAAGATGGGAGGAAGAGATCGATGAGGAGGGAGAGTAGGGGCTGAAGGACGGATGAGGGGAAAGAGAAATAAACTGGGGGAAACAGAAGAGAGACAAAAGAGAAATAAGAGTGCTGTGGGGATCCTTGAATTCTTTTCATTCGCTGCCATTATCTTAACGTCAAACAAAAGAGCAGTGAGGAGCGGTCACGGCGCATTCTTCTGCAGGTTTGTGGTTTGAGTCTCAAGCTGGAGGTGAAAAAATAATATCAACATCTTTAATTTGCCCTTGAACACTTGACACTGACGCTACATTGAAACCCATCCTACATATTACATTTCCACATTCGTTGAAATTATTGGACCCTTGTTCTGTTAAACATGTCTACAGACGATCACAAGGAATGTCTGTCTGTTTTTAAAGAGGAAACAGGACAGACAGGAGAAAATCTCAGTTGCTGAACAATTCATGGCTGAAACAAAAGCAGTTTTTCCAACAAATCAACGTTTGTTCCATTGCAGAACAAAAGAGCCACAAAGTGAAATAGAGATAATAAGTAAGCTTACTTTATTTTCTTTGCTCAGTGGTTAGTTGAAAGTTTATATAGAGCTGCAGTAAGCTCCAAGATATGTTAGCATGGACTGCAAAAGTATTCACTGCATGAAAAGAGAAGACAAGGCTACAGACAGGCTACTGTTATCAACACCACATTCCCAAAAGAAATATTAATATTTCTGGAAACAAAAATAAAGAGGCCAAAATAAAGAAGAGGGTCTGTAACTTTAATGACAATAGGTATGAAGATAGGAAACATTTAAACATATATCTTTATTAAGGTTAAAGCAGTGTTAATAGATTTGTGAATATGACATTGACAGTGACAAGTTGCATCACAAGCTTTAACATAACTAGAGGGGTAAGAACAAATTATTTTGTAATTTGTGGAATTTTTGTGTTATATGTAAAATTTCACTGGAAATCTTTCCAGTTTACATAATTATTAAACAAAATTGTGATTAAGACTGTCCAAAATGACTAATGGATACAACTTTTTTTGTTTCATTGTGGACTTTTTGAGGTCGCGATACAGTGGATACATTTTTATGCCCAGAATTCAGACACTCAAATAAAATGGCGGACAGTAAAATAAGTAAATATAGTGTGCTATATATTAGTGATTTCATGATCAGATGCAGCCCATGTTTGAAGTTTGAAGTCAGTTTTTGGATATAAGTTTGTCTGTTGCCAGAGAGTGTCCCAAGAGAGAGACTTGTCGGCAGATTCTGCTTGTCAAATTTCTGTCCACCACTGAAACAAGACTGAAACAAAAAGTCCAACAAGTCATGGGCCATAAAAACAAAACAATGGACTGAAAGGCACTAAAAGAGAGTTATTAGATGGTTTTCTGCAGGTTCCCTTAGGCTTTTTACAAAGACATCTGATCTGATCTGTTCATATGAAAATACTGATTAGTGCAGCTTTAATTATATTTTTACATTCATATAAGACAAAAGATGCCTAAATAAAGGCACTATCTAGAGAAATGAAGTGAGTAATGTAAAAAATAATATACTAAACAATTAGATAGAACCTGGAATGAAAAGATGTTTAGCAGCTTGAATATTTTTATTTTAATTTGATCTTTGGCTCCTGTCCATTGTAACAATTCCTATCTCTGGACCAGCTGTGCCTGAGAGAACATTTACTTAAAGTAAAAACCTCAACCTGAGAGTGCTAATGGGGCCTAGGGGAGTGGTCTGGGGATGGTGAACTGGGCCTTTGGGGGAAATGGGGGCGGACTGATCCAGGGCAGGACAGAGAGCGTAGGGCTTGTAAAACTTGTCTGGAGCTGATGCGGTCTCGCTTGCGTTTCACGGAGGCTGATGTTAACTGCTGCAGCGAGGTGGAGGGTCCAAGCCCAGTGTGTTTATCCTGGACAGGAAGGTAGCTGGGTGCACAGAGAGACGGGGCTCTGGATGATCCAGGCTCTGACTGCAGATGGGTGGGCTTTACAGTACATGTGAGAGTTATACTGTACAGGTCTGACCGCATGCGTTCATGTTGCAGATGCTCATGCCACCCAACTGACAGAATGATTATAGCCTTTACAATGTACTCACTCATCCAGACTCTCACATAGGATGAAACACCATTCCATCATTTACTACGGCTTTTGCATTGTACATAAACACAATTTCTACATCCATCTCAGCTGGATGCAGACCTGAAGTTTAGCTCAGTTATCCAAATATAACAGTCTGACATGTGTTGGGACTCTGTAGAAAAGCTCTCTACAGTACGTTCTGGCATTTCTGTGCAGGATGAAGTGCAGCACATACAGTATGCCTCCTCCTACTGTAAAACAACAACCCTCAGCTTGATTTATATCCCTCACTCATTTTCTCATGCATATCTGGGCGGTGCACTACATCAGGACTCACACCATAAAGTTTCAATGGAGCGTGTTTTTCGTTCGACAGCACAGAACATTTCGTCCATTAACACACCCGGTTCAATGTCCCCGCGCAGGATGGGCCCATGCAGAGATTCCTGATTTCCTGTGGAGAATCAACTCTCCAATCTCACACTTGACTGAAAAGTTTTACCAAGGGTCGCGTTAGCTGTTCGATTCTGAGTGGTGTGTGATTGTGTGTGTGTTTTTTATTAACATAATTGTTCATGGAGAGTTGACTGTTGCTCTTATATCCAGTCGGGAGATTAGCGTGTTGCTCAAGGGCTCTTTGGATTTAGCCTCAGAAGTGGTTACTGTTGCTACCTCTGCTTTCCATTCTTGCACAAATACATGTGCGGTTTCATAGACCTCAACAGTGAGTTTCTGGAAGTGAAAGTCCTGTTCACATTCTGAAACAAGGATTTGGATTATTATGCATAATATTGTAAACATTTATGGTTGACTTACCACGAGCTATGAGATTGTGAAACAATGGTATAGGCTTACGTAGAACCCTGTTTTAAGAAAATTGCAGTCTCGTGGAGAATCACTGCACTACCCACAATCCTAAAGTCCCTTGATTCCACCGTGCACAGCTTGGTGACGCTGCTTCATATTCCACCAGGACAAAGTCTGACATTTTTCCTGTCAGACTTTGTTAACTTGCTGAGATTTGGTCATTTTTCCAGAAGTAAGCTATGTAATTAAATTGTTTCCTTGTTGTATGTTTTTACGATCATGAGTCTGCACAAGCTGTTTTATTTTGAAAACTGACCAGATAGTCAATGTCGTTTCTCCGTCTCACTTCCCAGCTCGATCTGCTCTGGAATCACAATCATTGTCAATGGGCGTGATCAGCCCTGCTGGCTGTGGTGTCTCTGATTGGTTGAGCTAGCTGTTAGCTTGTTTGTTGGTGTAGTTTCAGGCTTAAAACTCTTTATAGAAGGCTTTACAAAGTTTGTCTCTACAAAGTCAATGGAGTGAATGAACTCTCATGAGGTCACAATACTTCATATATACCCGACAGTGAATGTGCTAGTGGTGAATGGGTTTTTTGTGACCTGTAGCCCCATGAAATAATGTAGTATGAGATCCTGCTCTTAGAAGTAATGCTGGGTTACTAATGTAGTCAGTAAGCTAGTTAGCCAGACATGCTAACATCTTAGGTAAGAGCAAAAAAAAAAAAAAAAAAAAAAACACTGTTTAATCCATCCGTTCCATGTTTGCTCTTGTGATTTTGTTTCTGCCTGATTCATCATCAAAACCTTACCAGAGTAAATCTAGTGTTTTTGAATGAAACCCTTCAATTGTAAAAGCTATAGGTCATACTGTAGATTGAACCGCTAACAGCAGTTGACAAGAGAAATGAGAAAAACTGGCATAAACATATGTTAGAAGATTCAGCACATTATTACTTTGACTTGCATTTTTGTCTTCATTATATCTTCCTATATCTAAAACAGTGGCAGGTTCCTGTGCAGCTCTAGTTTCTGGCAATATTGAGCTGCTTCCTGTTATGTAAGCCTCATTAAGGCTGGAAAAATGAGTTAATTTGTCGCGCAATACCTCATCCTTCTGGTCTTATCATCACTATAAAGGGATTCAGGGAAATTAAAGTCCCATCACTCTTCTGTCTGTTACAAGTACCATATTGCTCCCTCTTTGTAAGTCCATAACCAGAATTCTTGGCCTTGAACTATACAGAACATCAGGCCCTGGCCTAACCTCTGCTGCAGGGAGACTGAGCCTCTTTCCTTCTTTTGATCCGTTACACAGATGGTTTTCTTCAGGAAAAGGTGCTGAGTGAGAGTTGAAAAACCAGGTATATGGTATCAAAAGAACCCAATAATACTGACCATTCATGCTGTCCTGCCAAGAAGGGCTTGGGCTAACGGGGGAATGAGCAAACCAAAAGGCTCAGACTGAAGGTAAGGATAATAGTTGTTTTTATTGAAAGTTCTGAGCCATAATATAAAATCATTTTTGTTCAGTTCACAAGACTGAATTTTTGAGAGTGCCAAGATGGCAATAGTAGGTGCAAATCTGTAGCTGAATTGCAGCAAATGGCTACATTGAAATGATGAAACAGCATAAAAATGTTTTATGAAACTGTTGCTGTTAAGTAGCATTTAATCTGATGGTGTAATAGTAATTTTGACAAATACGAAAAAACGAGTTTTTACACTACATCTTCAATACTGGTCAGCATTAGTTAACTTTAGTTGTACTTTCATTTGAAATAATCTCATAGGTTGAACGAACGTTAGCAACTGAAGTCAGATACAATAGTTTGGTGGACTGAAGTCTTAATCTTCCATCTATGAACGTTCTGATTAATAGGAAAGCTAACCAGCTTATATAGATATCTACTGCTAACTCTATGGGTTTGAACCATAAACAATATAGGTCTGTGATGTCACTCAAGGGTTTGGTTTGGTTGTCACATGATTTGAACTTGGAAAGTTAGCATAGCCATGGGGATCCAAATCAAACAGCTCCCATGACAGCTCAAGTCATAATGCACATTTGTAGATAGTGATACATTTTGATATCTTTTCTGTATTTGACACATTGAACCATTAGCTTTGCAATCTACATTCATCTATCTTCCATTATCCTCCTTTTTTGATGAATGTTGTACAGATAAAGCTCCCTGAGGCAAAACTGTGATTTGTGATTTCGTCTAAATAAAATTTGACTTGACTTGACTACTCTGGATGAATCATTGGTTTAGGTTGGCTTCAATCCAAACCTCATCAGTCATTTGTTGTGGAAAGACGCCATAACAGTCACATCCTGACACTGTACTTTTCCTTCCTATAAAACTCACATCTGGACTGCACGCCTTGCAGTGATGAGCTGAATGACAACATTCGAAGCATTTGAAGCTCAGTGCAGTCGAGAAGTACTCTTCATACTATGATTTAAGTTACTGTCCACTTCACTGAGCTCCCCATGTCAGATGTTGGTGTTGCTAAGAATGATCACCGGTGCTCTCAGATCAGCTGCAACCATACTCACCCAAGATGCAGCTCAGATGCTAGTGCAGAAGGTGGTCATCTCTACATCAGATTATGCCCCATTGGCTTGTGTAAGCAGTCAGCCCCGTCCAACTGATAAAGAGAGCAGCCACCCATGTGATCTTCAAATTGCCCACACACTGTCATTGATGCATCCCCTCCACTGGCTCATTGAGTGTAGAAAAGAAATGTGCTGTAAAGAAATCTACTCTCAGTTAAAGCTGTTTCCACATATGAACTCGGGGTGATGTCCGTGTAACCCTAACCCATTGTGAATGCGCCCAGAGCTGCTCTATTCACACATGGGTTCACATGGACTTGCTGCTGGCAGGGTAAAGTCTGTTTGATATCTGGTCCAACGGATTTGGACATTTGTTTTCTTGCGCGCAGCTCCTTCAGGTTGCAGTGCATGTGTGAAAGGGACTGAAAGGATTCTTGAACCCCAGCGGTGGAGATCAGCATCAGTCTCCACTATGTATTTGCACTATATATCCATCATTATGTTTGTGTGTAAAGTTCTCAGGAACTACGACAACTATCTAATGGTAAAATGTAATGAATGTCTTCAGCTTCCACAATCTGTAAATAAGTCAATAGAAGATCACAATATCATCACAAGCTTTAACACAACAACAAAAGTTTTAGAGAGTCAAGTAGTAACTTCTTCCATCCATTTTCTGTAACCATTAAGACAACCATTCACACATCCAGGCAATTTAGAGTCACCAATTAACCTATTAACTGCATGTGTTTGGACTGTGGGGACTGGGATGAAGCCAGAATACTCCACACAGAAAGGCCCCAGCCTTTCAAACCAAAATCTTCTTACTGCACCACCATGTCGCCCAAGTATCAACTCTGCTTGCATAATATTTTTGTGTTACATGTAAAATGTCATTAAAAATCTCTCCAGTTTACAAAACTATTAAACAGAATTGGGGTTAAGACTGTGTACTAAATGACTTCCTATATATACATAGATAATTTACAACATCTAATTATCATAGAGTCACATGATGATGGACATTGGACATTGGCCATGGACACTAGTTTTTTCATTCATTCATAGAGGATATATTTTTACGCTCAGAATTCAGACACTCTAATATAAAATATAGTGCACTTTATATTAAATAAGGAGTGATTTTGCAGATGCAGCCCTTGGTTGAAGTCAATTTTTGAATATGATAAGCTTGTCTGCTGCCAGAGAGTTTTTCCAAGATTTGTTGGCAGATTCTGTTTGTCAAATGTCTCACCGTCACAACATGCCCTCAATTAGCCACATTATCTCCAACTGGATGTGCTCAGCAGCCAGCAGTAGCAGATGCAGTGGTGTAGTGTGTGTGGCTCCCAGATGTAAATGGGTGTAACCAAGTGTGAAAAAGGGTGTTGTTGAGAAAGAGCATGTGCGAGAGACACATTACAGTCACCTTTCCCAGGATAGGTGGATCCTGTTGATATGTCTTAAAGCTCCACTGGGTGGAAATGAGTATTTATTTCAAAGAGACTAGGAAAGCTGTAAATCTCATCTAATGAAGTAATCGCTGAACCTTTGGCATCAATCAGAAACCTTATCAGCCCCCCGGCAGACATATTATGATGATTCTGTGTGATGGGGGAAGTTTTGACACATGAAGTATCAGATTCCTGTCGTCAAAATGAGTAAATCTTTCACGATCCTTTCCGCCCCGTGGACTGAGACAACCACAGGCTCAGACTCGGGGGCTTCACGGTCCTCTCGGCAGGTTGTTTTGCTTTCCTAAATCAGTGGAGATGTATGATGAGGATTTCCGCTGAAAGAGCTGTTGAATTTCTCCCCTGCGTGTTCAGCAGCGTTCCCCTGGGGCGACCTCCCACACTGAACGGCGTTGACACATTATGAGCTAGCTGCGTAGCTCTCCTGTTTCCTTTGATTCTCTCACTTTTCTGAAAAATGGATGTGTGTGCGTGCACATGCGAATACACACCCACTTGCTCCTTCACCCTCCACTCATCTATTCAACGTATTGAACTTTTATTCTCTTTTGACTGCTTCCTTTTCTCTGACAGCCCCTCAATTACCTTTTCACTCTCCTCTGCCTTTTTGACTCCCCCAGAAAGGTGAAATTCTTTGGCTGACTGCTCCCTGAAAATGTGCAATTACCATTGTTTTCATTTTTAAATATCGACCATCTCGCTCAGGATATAATTATAATTAGGATATCCTTTTCCACTCCCCAGTAATAAGTCACATTTGATGATTCCCCCCCTCCCCGTTTCGAACAGAACTGGAGGGCTTTTTCTGAGCTCACAGTTTGTCACTGGATGCTTGGCGTTGCAGCCATGGTGATGGATTCAAATTCCTTCTTAAAAACAACAACGGCTTACCTTTAATCGTGGCAGCCCACTTTACACATTAGCACAATCAGCTTAATTGGGGAAATTGCCCGAGCGAGAGGTGACATCAAAGACGGAGGCAAACGGCCCAACGCATGCAATCACCCAGCATCCATCGCTTGCCTCTGGACGGGGGCCGTGCGTCACGGCGGATGAAGTGGAAAATGTGAATCGTTCACAATGCCTTGTAATGCAGAGAGAGGTCTATGAGGCCTGCCAGACTGCATCACTGTGCCCATTTGTCTGGGTAGTTTTTTGGGGGGGTTTTTTTCGTGTTATTTTGGGGGTCATGGAGCTCTGGCATGTGACTCCACATCACGAGCAGAGATATTTATCCATATCCATGTGTTGGAGACACAGGACGCAACAATCAGCAACCTCGATGCTTTTAGGAGCCAGACTCTCGTATGTCACGTTCGCCTTGTTTACGTGAAGGTGAGGACGAGGTCAGACCTGCATAATGCTGTTCTTTGTAAAATGTGAACAATGCACACTGCCGTGTAACACAGCATGTGGGTGGAAAAGTGCCACACCCTGTGTCGTGAAAGTGCAGACTGGAGTCAAAACCTTTTACACTTTTCATTTAATTTATTGGTTTAACCTTAAATAAGTATTAATAGATTCTTTTTGGCTACATTTGTCACATTAGCACCTTAGGTATAAAGGTCATACAGCTAACATGTTAGCAAGCGGTTGCCTGTTTAAACATCCTGCAAAACAAAGTAGTATTCACGTCCAAATAACGTATTTAAGTTCAATATTCACACTCCTTGTTGCTCTGTTTTGCTTCTATACTTCTAAGAGAACAATCTTTCTTTTATGTTAATGCTAGCTCACCGCTAATCTCTATAAAAAAGCTGTCTGCATATGAATTCAGAATCTGCAGGCAAGGGATCAAGACATAGGAAGCGTTCTGGTTTCTGTTTGTAGTCCGTGTGGCATTGACTAGTAAAGCAACAGGTTGCAACAGTACATGTGGAGAGTAAAAGAGGTGGAACCAAGCGGCAATCTCTAAAAACTGTAATTCCTCAAGCAGCCGCTTAAGACAGGCTGCAGACGTGAGTCAGTCGCCATAAACGGCCGTATTAAAACGCCCAACTTCACAGCAGAAATAAATATGTTTACAGCCTGGTTCAGACAACGGTTTTGGTCTCTATGGCTAACTTCCCCATTCATGACAACTGTGAGGCTTATTAGAGCACCCAGGCGTCATTCGGACTGCTTCAGGTCCGCCGAAAGATCCACGACTTTGCCAATATTTAGATTAGCCAGGAGGCGGAAGAGGCAGTACATCCAACATGGCGTTGGCCAGAGCAGCATATTTTCGGTTTCAAAACAGCGCTTCGGAAACCTGCGGGTGACGTCACTCAGGCTCTGTCCATTCTTTATACTGTCATTGGGTGGAACGCATCGGGCGAAATTCAATCCTAAGAACCCATCAGCTATCGTCTGACAACGATTTATCTTTTTATGAGCTTTTCTTTTAAGTTATTTGCATTCATATGCAGATATCTGTTTATAGAGATCAACAGAAATATGTCACGGGGGTGCACGATGGTGCATTGGTTAGCACTGTCACCTCACAGCAAGGAGGTCCCGGGTTGGTTCCAGCCCAGCGACCCCGATATGCAGTTATGGAAAATGGATGGATGGACTCTGGACTGGGGCCGGACCAGTACCAAAGCTCAGACCTCGGGCAAAAGCTAAACATTTTAATTAATTTAATCATCACTAAAAGTGACTCCACTCATATTACAAGTTGTCAATATAAATATTGATGAATTCAGCTTTAAAGTGGAACAATTATGCAAGTTGAATAATTGGTAAATTTGAATGCTAATAAAATGAACCTACTAGGTACAATAAAATGCAGTATAATATGAATGATGTCATGGTGTCTGAAGCAGGCTGTAAGTATCAGTGCCAGAGCTCTATTTTATGGAAATGGAAATTTAGAGAAATTATCCCAGAAAACTGATAAAACTTCCCCAGAAATCTCAAAGGAAACATTTGATCGGCACGTGCCTCCATAAACCTGATCGATGTTTCACTAATATAACAACAAATCATGCTTTTTGTTGCACTCGGTCTCTCACAACACTTGGCATAGCTAACAGTGGCTCACTTCCAGCATATTCATCTATGGTGAGGTACCAGAGAAGAAGTCCACCATAACGTACTCTGCTAGCACTTAATGAAATGTTCCCCGGTGTGTGCAGTCACGCACCTACGAGGTCGTAACAACACAATGCAAGTGCAAACAATCACATTTGCACGGTTTGTATGCTACATCAAGATTCAGACAATTTACATATATTAAACATGATGCCGGTTTCGCATACTGAGTGCTTGGTAACAATTTGTGGATTGCATGAATCCAAATGTAAAGAAGGTCTTTCTCTCAGCAGTGATGCTCTCCTCCACATATGGCCGTATGATTTAGCATCTTTTATTCGTCTGCACCTCTTGCAACCTCAGCCACCCTTAAAAATCTCACCCCCCACCCACAATCACTTGAGAACAGCGGGGAGACAGCGATGTCAGCAGACAAGACTGGTGCAGAAAAATCCCTCTCCACCCCATCTTTCACTCATCAGTCATCACCACGTGCAGTGACCTAAGCAAGAGGCTGCACAGGTCAAGACCACGCTGTCCATCTCTGTTACTCTGTTCATGAATAAACAGAGGCCAGTGTATGGGTGTGCGTGTCCGTCAGGGCGATTACACGCACACGAAAACACACACAAGCGCTCACACACAGCCTCGTGCCGACTCCACTGGCATAATTAGAAACATTTGGGATCATTTGCAAAAGGAACACGAGCTCTGATGGGATCCAGATGCACTACTGGGTTTCACCAAAATACAGGAACCCTTATTTACGAGGGGCCATTACTGGCTCCTCACCCAGGGAGGGTGTGTGTGTGTGTGTGTGTGTGTGTGTGTGTGTGTGTGTGTGTGCTGCCTGGTTTGTCCAGATACTAAATGAGTGTTTGGGGGTGTATCATCCATATTCAGGTCAGACTCAGTTTAATGGCCTTTTGTTTTGGGGAGAAAATGAGGGTTTGCATACATTGTGTTTCTAAACATGTAATGGGGGGACTTGAAAGCAGAGGAAGTTGCCAACGCACATAAAAGTTTAAATTTCCTTTTAATGAAAGAGAAATGGCATTCACAGTTTGCCTTGTCATTTCAAGATGCAAACACATGTATGGAGTTTGTCTGTCCTTGACGAAATCCACACCAATGATTCTTGTTTCAGTCGTCTTCTTCTTCTGGTGCCAAGAACATGTCTCTTTTGGATTTCCTGCAGAGAAGAAAAAAACATCACACTATTAGCTTCCCTCCCGTTTCCATGAAACGCTGTTAATTGAGAAGTGAGACTGAGCAGCAGCACTGCTTCATATCCTCAACCTCGTCCATCCAAGGAGTTCAAAATGCAGCAGAGGGAGCACATTAGTCCCATCCTAACCTCTCTACAGTTGAACAGTCTTTTACGCCCTCGAACTCCTGTCCCCAAATAACTGTGAGACAACTAAGATCAAACCTTCTCCATCGCCGCCCCAAAATTATGAAATTCTCTTCCTCCCACCACCCGATACTTTCCACAATCAACATCATTATTTTTAGCACTTTTTTCTCTTGTGTTCGCCTCCTTCTTGTGTTCTTGTTTTCCTCTGTGTCTCCTGTAAAGCTCTTTGGATCAACTGGGTTAAGTGCTTTTATAATTAAAGTTGAGTTGAGCACTAATGATTGCGGTTTGCAAGCCTTGACACTTGCAGTGCTATGCTGCCACCTTGTGGCCAAGATATGAACAAGTGGGTTCCATGAAATCACTGATGGAACCACCATGGATAAAAGTAGAGTCCTGAGATTAAAAACACTAATGTTAAATTAATTTAGGAGATGGTCAGTTTTAGGTTAAGGAATGAGAAATTGATCATGAGATCATGCAGTGCAAGTTTGATGTGGTTAAAGTCAAGGACGTCATCAGTCTGTCTGTCTCTGCCTATAAATTTGCTACAATCGTGTGATGTGTTGCCATGAACCAAACAAGGCGTAATCAGCCACAAGAAGAGCCAGTCAGTCAGCCAGTTGATTCCCATATTTTCATCACCAAAAGAATCAGTAAAATCAACAGCTTTTGTTTTTGGTTTAGTGCTGACTCCCAAGATTTGTTTCAGTGGTTTCCATCCATAAAAATGAACATTTTGAAACCAAATACCATAAACTCTTCCTTCATATGTCAGAATTGTGAGAAAATATCTAATGAACGCTTGGTTGATGAGATCAGAACTTACTTTTTGATATAAATTCTATATATTAAACAGAGAAAAACATGTTTAATGTGCCATAATGTTCCCTAATGTCACAACAGGTGCCACAGTACTGTCTATGTCTGCAGCTTCTCACCTCCCCAAGGTCCATGCATTTCTGAGGAACTCTACAGACTTGCCATTCTCCAGATGCCACCAGGCTCCTACATCCACCGCACACCTGTTACTCATTCCCCAGTTACCCCCCACAGTACCAGTACAGTTGAACCTGAACCCAAATCTACGTGCGCCTTTTTCCTGCCACCGTTCCTCTTTGGATTCTCGGCTACCTCTGTTCAGACTTGCTGCCTTTGCTTGAGAAGTATCTGTCATCGTTTGACCAATAAATCACTGAGCTGTTCCCGTCTGCCACGGTTGTTCGCATTCGGATCTCGTACACACATGCCCGACACCTCATTATCCAGTTACTCACATTTTTCATTGAATTACTGCTTTCACAACTCCGTCCACGTTCAGCCTCCGACCCAGCTATTCTTGCTGTCTGTCACTGTTTCGTCATTAATCCTGGAAAACAGACAAAAGTTACAGTTAGTTAAAAATCGCATGACTGACTTGAAACGCGGTAAAACTTAAGACAAAACAAACAGTGAGAACCGATTCAAGACTAAAAAGGTGTTTTCTGGTGGGTGGTGTGTGTGTGGAGCATGCGACGGTATCTGATAAGTGTAATATTATCTGATATCTAATCATATTTTATCAAGTACTCTCTCTTGTTGTGTCATGTTGCGTTGCTGAGTTACATTACGTCCTGTCACAGCATGTTAAGATATTGCAGTGTGTTACATGATGCTAGGTTGTATCTTGTTCTTTCTGTAATGTCAGTGCCTGACTGCAGAGTTTGAGGTCACTAAAAACATCAGTTTATCCCTCTGGCTGGTCATCAAGAAGGTCACAACACGCTGTCAAATCACATCACGTCACACGGCGGAACATCTCTGACCTTTCCGCAGCGTCGGAGACCATCGATGAGATCAGCTTAATGCACTGATCAGAACACCGTTATCGTTCAGTCTGTCCTCGGTCTCCATCAAGGTGCCCTGACTGATTGATCAGGAAGCACAGGAAGCGTCTCTTCCAAACATCCATTGATGCTGGTGTTGTTTAACACTGTGACATCGTTCATGTGCTGATAAACTGATCAATGGTAGGAAGGATCCCTACAGAGAATGGACAAAAAGGTGAGGAAATCAGGTGGTCGCAAATGTACGTGTAGACAGAGTGTGTGTGTGTGTGTGTGTGTGTGTGTGTACCTGGTGCAGGCCGACAGAGTGTCAGACGAACCTCAGGCGGTGAATTCTTGAACAGTTTTATCACCTTCTACAGAAAGAAGACACAACGTTTAACAGAGCGAACAATGATGCTGCGGATAGCTGTCAGTGTCAGTGGTGAAGTATTCAGACCCTTTACTTCAAGTACTAATACACACTGTGAAAATACTCCTACTAAGGAAAAGTAAACTACTAAAAGTAAAAGTCCTGCATTTGAAATGTAAAAGTATGTAAATATTATCACCAAAATTTACTTGCGTAACTTTTTCTACCATAAAATAACGGGCTTAAAATCATCTTGATGCAAAACTTGCACTATAATTTCGTGCTCCAGGTATGATCATTTGCAAAAGGTACATAGTGCTAACACAACTATTTGACAAATTTTAGTGAAACTCGATCATATTTCTGCTGGACAGTTAAGTAAATTGCTGTGAGCTGTTGCTGCTGTTAGCTAACGTTAGCTCAGTTTGTTAGCCAGACTCTCCGGAGCACAGGGGACGTGATAGTGTTTGTACCACAGGTGTTTTGGACCACCAGGAAGAAGAGGAGGTTTTCAATGTGATTGGGTTCAGCAATCTCTCTGGACATAATGGCAGAGGTGAAAAGACCGAAGAGGATGTTGACTGGGGGAGGCTAAAAAGACGAAATGAGAGAGTGACCGAGCAAGAAACAAGAGTAAATCTGGGACTGACTATTAGTCTTTGGCGAGAGCTTGGTGAAATAAAAGGCTGAAAGACAGACGCCGAGCTGGGCTTCTTGCTGTTGAACAAGTAAGTAATATTAGCTGGCTGCTATGTCTTGTGTTGTTGCACTTTGTTTGTTTGGCTGTTAAATCACAAAAATGCTAATTTCTACACAATGTTGCTTTAAAATGCATCATCAAACACATGTCAAGATTACTAATGGCATTAGTAAACACCAATGAATAATTTGGAATCTGCACATACTGGATAGGACAGCTCCTTGACTGACTGGCCATTGATGGCTAACAAGACGTCTCCCTCCTGGATCCTGCCACTCTGCTGAGCTGGCTGGCCGGGGAAAAGCTGCTTTATCCGGACCAGGCTGCCAAAGTCCCGAGTGGGCGGATCCAGCTCACACATTAGGAAGCTGAAGCCAAGGCCGTTGGCACTTTTAGTCAGAGTCACTTCCTGGGTGTTGTCTGAGGGTTCGGAGGTGGGAGGACGGAGGCAGTAATGAGAAAAATTATGAGGTGAAACACGATGGAGACGTACGGAGGTCAGTTAAGTTAAAAGGAATTGTAAAGAGGAGGTGGATGGGAGAAGAAGAGGGTAGGAAGAAAAAAATGTTAGTTTTGTGTTGTTGAGATTGAAAAAAAATGAAAAATATAAAAGCAGAAGAGATATTTGGTAACCTCGTCACTCCCCACAAGGATGCAACAATGCTGGCACTGATGATAATAACTTTCCCACAGGGAAAATGAGACTGAGAGCTTAGAGGTGAATATTACGGTGGTTTCATGAAAGTGACTGCAGCAGTTACAGCATCATTTTCAGGTGAGCTATCCACCAACAGCAAAGCCAATCTCTGAAGCCATTGGCTATCGTCTGACAACAATTTAGTCTCTGAGGCAACAGCCAATGTTTCCACTCAGCCTGCAGTGGCTTAGCTGATGGGTCCTCAAATTGCATTTGGGCCAATGTTGCATTCACATGCAGATATCTGATAATATAGATGATGGCAACGCTAAAGAGTTAGCAGATGAGCATATAGAGTGGTAAAAGGTGTATTGGTTTGTTTCAATGAGAAGAATATGCCATAAACTAGTGTTCAGGCCTTGCTTCAAACTGGAGGAAACTAGAAAGGACTGATACATTTAGTTAATTTACTATATTTTGTGTATTTTGTGACTTTCAATACTTTAAATGCAATTGTGTC
This sequence comes from Argyrosomus regius, assembly GCA_946959425.1. Lineage (NCBI taxonomy): Eukaryota > Metazoa > Chordata > Actinopteri > Sciaenidae > Argyrosomus > Argyrosomus regius. Next base: position 16,982,052 of record OX336900.1, read on the forward strand.
AATATGTCTAATTGTTTGATTTTTTATTTTATGGTGAACATTCTCGACAAAAGCTGCTTGACAATATCTATATTTCTGTTTTGTTTTGATTGAGTAATAATGTACATAGTTCCGGGTTAGCTGTGTAGTAGGGGGATCTTAATTAGTGACACAAGGCGACGGATGTGTGACGTAGCCGCACCTTCCCGGTCAAAGCTTTGTGGGAAGCTTTTGTGTGCTGGTAAGATTTTTAGTGATGCTCTCCGTCTCTTGGTTAATCTAGCATGTTTAAAAGTTGTTTATTCTGTCATAAACGTATTGTAAATGTAACGACAGATCATTATTGATTATTACATTTGTTTTTATAGGAAATGAAGGCTTGTTTTGTCAAAAAATCATGACTTGCACTTCCTCTTCATCGTTCTATAGACATGACAAAAGACAACAGTACATTTTGATCAATACAAATTAAATTCAGTTATAGTACTTGGATACATACATCAGGTCTGTAATGGATACAAAGGACATTTTTGACGGTTTATATTTCAAGGGACATTGCCTATTTTGGGCTCACATGTGTTGCATTAATGCCATGGTGATAACCTCTAAAAGAAATGAAATTAACTCTGTATTGTGTTAAAACATGTGACTGTGTGACAGGAAAGAGCAGAGATGTGGGATGACAGATATAGGACAGACCGAAGGAAAAAGGAGGCCAGAGGGATAAGAAGAGTAAGGTCAGGGTCAGTAAGGAAGATCAGGATGAAGAGAAGGAAGTGTGTGAAAGTTCACCTTGAAGCAGCCAGACTAGCCTGGTGGGCTATTAAAGCACACAACAGCTTAGAGTTGTTCTCTCACGCTCGCTCTTTCTCAGTAGTGTGAGGTGTTGTGACATAACGTTCTGTCTCTCTGAGGGAACTGCAGATCGATCTATTGGCAAAATTTGATTCATTATGGGCAGTTTGGAAGAGCACAAAGGCTCCTTGAAAATATTCTGAGCGGTTCCCACAACGAGATCTTAGTTTGTTGGGACACTTATATGTATTTTGTGCTAAAAGTCCAAGTCTTAACCTAAGCTTAGGTCTCTTACCGTCAGTGACGAAGCTGTAGTCTCTGGTCCGGTCAGTGTTCGAAGGAGTACTGCTGGACGAGCAGCTGTTGCTCTTCAGCGGACTGGTAGCTGGACTGAGGCTCTGATTTGATACAATGCTGCTTGTGTCTGCGTTAAGAGAAACCCTGCGTCGGTTTATCGACTCCCTCTCCACGACCAAGGTTACCACCTAGAAGATGGAAGAAGAGGAAAAACCAAGGATGTGATTGGCAGGAATACAAATACGAAATAAAAGTTTCAGGTGGGCGAGGGAGAGGACAGAGGATGAGATAAAGAATGAGAGGAAGCATAAGAGTAGAAAAGGAAGGGTGTGGTTGGGAAGAACGGAAATACATGGTTGGAACAGAATAGAAGAAATCACTGAGGTTAATATATTCTTTCTACTGTCTGCTAGAGGAAAAGTAAAAATCATGAGGATTCATCCTCTGGTAACCATAAATGTACAAAATGTGAACTGAATCAAAAATGTATGAGTCTCATTTTGAAACAGAAAACATAATACGGTTGGCTACACTGTAAAAAATGGTAAATTTATGGAAAATAACTAACTACAGTAGTTTCCTGTTTTTTTTTGATAAAATTACAGATATTATCTGTAAATTAACAACCAAACAGTGTATTAAATATACATATAGGGTTATGCCAATAATGATTTATACAATATTTTTTCTGCTTTCCTAAATTACATACAAATGTATGTAAAATGGCAATACTAATCTTTAATTAAATGTGTGGCTTATTATGTCAATATTTATGTCCATACTAAGAATTTCACATTCTAATTTTGAAGTAAATCTTAGTTAAATATTAGTTTTACATGTAGACTTTTACATTCTAATTCTGGATACAAATTTGTATTATGTCAACCATAGCGCATAATCTTTTTTGCTGCTCTTGAGAGGATGAAACTTCCTGGCATCATGTGCCTCTGGCCACACCAAACAAGTAAAAGCACATACATGCTAATGAATCAGCCAAAAGTAAAATTACTAAAAAATTTCAGGAAATTTAGTGTTTGACATTCATTTGATTTACGATATTTTACTTTTATTGTACAATTTCAGTTTGGCAGCTGCTGCTGACAGTCATCTGACTGTTTTTCTCTAAAATCTTTCTGTAGAAGCAGCCAATTTCAGCCCATGGAACAAATCTGGCTCTCAAACATTTTGGGCCTCCTAATAAAGATGATATTTTATTAGTTTTCTTTGTAGACTACCATAGCTGAAGGAGTTATTTCAAGTATACAGTGTTGGACAGACATTAAACTGATGAATCATAGATGTAGATGTACAAAACCTGAAGAAGCATTTCTGTAAAAACATCAAGAATCACTAAACTCAAAAGTCAACAGTAAGTGAAAGATAAAGTTGTTGTCTTCTCTTACTTTGCAACAGTGGATCAGTGGAGCATTGAGTTCATTAGGATTCATCCTCTAGGGACAATTTTTATCAGTATAAAAATTTCAGCGCAATCCAACCAATGGTTGTTGAGATATTTCAGCCTGGACCAACAGAACAACAGACTGACATTGCCATCCATATAGCGAGGCTGCTTACATAGCTAAGACAAAGCGCATCATCATCAGCGTACAGTATATGCAGTAGGTCCCACTAGACTTCTCATACAACATCAGTCACGCGTCGTGCATTACCTCCCCAGTTTTACTCAGACAGCCCACAGCCTGATGGTAGGTGAAGCCCTTGAAGCTAACTCCATCCACTTCCAACAGTCTGTCACCTGTAATAGAGAAAAAATGGAACAAACAAATCAAATTATATTTCTCCCTCTGCTTGTTTCAGATCATTGTATTGGTTTCTTGTAATATCGTTCTTTCTCAGTCTTGAAAGCATCAGCTAAATGCATGACACCAAATTTTCCAGTCTTAATAAGTGTTGAATTTCAGTGACACAGTGTTAAACAGAGTGTTGTTTGTCCACTCTGTAATGGTTCTGGGGAAGACAAAAATAAAAAAGTGTTAATTTTAATTATTTGCTGTGTGCTCTTATTTTGTTATCTAATAAATTGTCCCCTACATTGTTTTTCCTCCTATTTTCAGTTTAATCAGAATTTAATATGTAATTTACCAGTCAATATTGCTACTGTATGCCTGTTAGTTGAAATTGTTTTCCATGTTTGCCCGAAAGAATAATGAAGGCTTTATATAACCTTGTAGGTTTCCTTCAGAAGGTCCACAAGGAATGGCATTGTTAGATCTGATATTTAGCTGTAATACCTGCATGTATGCGTCCATCTCTTTCAGCAGCCCCTCCTGGAACAAGGCTTCTTATGTAGATTCCTCCATTAGGAAGGTTTGTGTTGACGCCACTCTGAAAAACATTCAGAACATATCTGTGATAATACTGATGGGTAACAATGTGCACGGTTCCACTTCCAAAACAATAATTTGTGCACAGAAAACCACTTGCTGGATTGTCACTCATCTCAACGGGCTCAGTATTTTGGCTTGTACTGTTAAGCGGAGGACCTAAACCTGTTCCCATCCCTGCCTAAGCCAAGATATCACTGTCAACTTTATTATTGTCATGATAGAAAAGTGTCTGAAAAATCAGGCGTACAGTATAAAAAAAACATAGGGGTCACCTAACTGCTAAATATTCAAAAAGGCTGAATGACAGCAGATTTTTATAAAAACACTACTATCAGACTTAACAGCAGCAGCAAATATATAATGTTAGACAGCCACTGCACTGTTGTTTGCACCATTTTACACACTGTCAACATCAGTAATTGAAAGTACAGTCATATAAGATTTAAGCCCAGGGTGAGTCTGATCATCAATAGCTACATCATTTACAAAATATTGAATTAACTCACAGAAATGCTGATGCCCAGACTTCCTGATATCTTTCTGAGTTCCACAGTGATCTCCTCCGGCCTCACACAGTTCAGGGGGGGAGACGGAGGGCAGCTGTCCTGAAAGCCATACAGACAGAAACAACAGTCACTCCCACTGATTCATGCATCCATATAGAATATTGTCAATATTTACGGTCACAAATATAAAATCACTGGTCACCAATTACTGAACATTCCCAGCTAAACAGTTACTTCAAGAAAAACTGACTTATTTAGGAGGTACAATAAGCTGATATTAATGAGGGCCATCTAAATGGTGTCTTACTTATTTAATAACTTGCCACATAAACATCTTATTCATCAGCGTGATTCTACCTGTGCACCGACGGCTCGTACTTCTCGAGGGACGTGAAGCCTGTTGCCGGTCTTCGGTGTCATCATGAGCGACACACTATCATCCAAGCTATCGTCTGCTGATCGGCCGTCTGTCATCAGTGTGGTCTGGGACTCGTAATTTCTTAACACGTGAGAGTGCACGCTGTTGGGACTGGCTGGGACTGTGAATAAAAACAACAGTCATGTTACACCTCAAAATACTGGAGTAGAACATTTTGAAAATAAAAGTCACACATGATAAACTATTTTTGTTAATTTTGTTTTTTTTGTCTGAGGAGATAGAATAGTTGTGACAAGTAGTTGTATCAAGAATGGAAATAGAAAGCTAGAGAGAGAAGTTCAAACTCTGGCTTCTGGGGGTGTGTTTATTTTTGCTGAATCTAAATAACTAATTAAAAAATAACTTTTTATTATGCTGATTTCCTCGATACAGGCGCTCCCTCTCTCTCATTCACTGTCTATGTCGCTTGACCACAGCTCTCTCTCAAACCATCACACACAAACCAAAGGAAACTTCTTAGTGTCACTGTTTTGCAGCACAGGCTGTGAGTCAGTCACAGACGTGGAAGCTGAAACTCAGCATGAAGTAAATAAAGCCAGAGCACAACAGGAAGCATATCACAGTTTAGTCCATGACCTCCACCTGGATCACACTCAGCTTCAGTGACATTTCAGGCTGACTGTGGTGGAGGTTTGACTTGTCTGATTGGTCACCACAGCGTAAAGTCAATTTGCGTTTCTCTTGCTTCAACCTCCCTCCGGCCCACACCGCCACAGCTAAAACGCAGTACCCCCCCATTCAAATGAATTGAAAAACCTGGATGGATTTGGCCTGAATCACACATGCATTTAAAAAGTGTTCTAGTTGTTACATAAACCACTCATGTTTAAATATGAAGCAAGACTTTACACATTCAGATTTTTGTACTGATTTAAAAAAAAAAAAAAAGATTTGAACCCAGGACCTTCTTGGTGTGAAGTGTCAGTGTTAACACCTTTGGATGGAGCCAGGCTAGCTATTTAATGATGCGATATTTAATGAAAAACCAGACAATGGGTAAGAGAGATATAACCTAAATCATTGTGATTCACTTTCCCAACACTTAGATTTAGACTATAATGTGTTTAATATATGAATTTGAAGCCTCATACTTTATAACCCTAACCCTAACCTAACCCTACCTGGTCCAAGATGAGTCAACATGAACTGACATTTTGCCTGAAAACAAGTGGGATGATGAAGTAAAATACTATAATACAGTCATATTTTTGGCAGTACTATTGCATTCAACAATAGAGAGCAAAATGGTACACGCACAAAAAAAAAAGAAAGGAAAGACACGTGTTAGTTATTCAGAACAAAGGAGGGCATAGTCACAGTGTCATTACAAACACACACACACACACGGCACCTTTTGGCTGTGAGATAATGAGCTGCACCTCCTCGGGGCTGCTCTGCATGACCTCCGCTGCCTCGCTGAAGGTGACGCCCTCCAGGCTGATGTGGTTCAGAGAGATCAGACGACCACCTGCAGGCAAAGGTCACAGTGAAATGGCGCTGGTGTCCAATAACAGTGGAGTCTGAAGACCTCACCACCACCCCTGAACCCACGTTTGACCCCAAAGGCCTGTGATTGAATCCCGCAGACACCTCCCATACCCTTTGTTGTCGTTTGCTCTTTCCCGCCACAAATCCATTCTCTTAAAAACAGAGCAAGATGCTGAATTCTAAAGAAACCAGGACATCAAATGAGGTGTTCACCTTTTGAAAAAGGGACACCTACACTACACGTATAAACGCACACAGTGTTGCTAAAGATAAAGTCCACATGATTCTCTACCTGGTCGGATGCGCCCGTCCTTATCAGCGGGTCCACCAGGCACAACAGAAGCAACAAAGATGCCCAAGTCATAATGCCCCACAGTGTCCTCTCCCACTATCACTATACCTGTATGAACACAAACCAAGAAGAGACCTATTTAAATTCTTCTGTTGCGTCCAAGGGCTTTTCTGTTAACCATCATGTTACAGAACTACTGTACTGCTTACATGATCTAAAACACTTAGGTTTGTTCATGTTCATAACTGCATGGAAAGTGCCTTGATCATCCGGGAAACATGCACTCAAATTCAAACACACAGTTGCATGATTATGCACTAGATCGTCGTTACAGGGCATCTTGAAACATGCTGTAGTGGTAGATGCATTTTATGTAGAAATTGTTTCCTGCTTTCCCTCTGATGTCCTCTGGCTTCTGCTTCCAGCCATCTGTGATTTACAGAGTTTCCTCAAGGACAGTAAAGTAAACTGCTGCAAAATATAGCTGCTGTTAGCTCAGTTTTTTGGCCAGGCTTCCCGGACCGTGAACTCAGCAATGTAACCGGGCTCAGCAGCCTCTATGGACATAATGGCAGAGGCAAAAAGACAGAAGGGACACTGACAGGGGAAGACAAGAAGACAAAAGAAGAGAGAAGCCACCAGACAAGAGTAAATCTGGGACTGATTTTTAGTCGTTGGCGAGTTAGCTTGGTGAAATAAAAGGCTGAAAGACAGACGCCGATCTGGGCTACTTGCTGTTGGACTAGTGAGTAATATTAGCTGGCTGCTATGTCTTGCTAGTTAGTTAGTTAGTTAGTTAGTTAGTTCTTGATCATAAGTAATATATTACTAACATATAAAGGTGTACAACTGTCCATATTTACAACAGTGGTATTACATTCTGAAAATGACTAAGCAAAATTACCAATTTCTACACAATTTCTGTTGATGTATTAAAGTGGGATCAGCTCACCCAGGCCAAGCTTCGGGTCCTTCTTTAGAGTAACACATAAAACTTCTCTCTCTGCCGCTGACCCCAGTTTCGGTGGAGTTTCTGTAAGACACAAAGTACAAAACCAAATAAAACTTATCTGAACTTATCTAAAAAGTAAACTTGTCAGCCATCAATCAATAAGATGCACCATTCATTCATATTTGATCAAAATCACACTGTGGTGCAGCAGTTTTCAAAGTATGCAAAAGAACCCATCAGGTAGACAAAATGAGCAGTATACTCGGTCGTACCTCTGGCTGCCGGTGATCCAGAAGGCGCTTCAGATCCGCTCCTCTGAGAGCAGGCTGGGGAACGCATACCGGTGCTGCTGCGCTGACTGCTGGAGCCGGTACTGCAGAAGAAGCATTGAAGAACACCATTGTGATGATGGTCATAGAGTTATTGGCTGATATTACAAAACCCTGTCCTCTGAGAACAGGAAGTGCTTTTTTTCTGCAGCAGTGGTTTGTTTGGGAAAAAGCAGAAGAAGAAAAAGTGGATTTCCTGTTGAGTGTTTATGGGTATATATGAGAACAGCTAGATGACTACCTCTGCTCATTGAGGTTCTGGCGCTGATGTTTAATGCGGGCCTCGATCCTGGCTGTGACATCATCGCACAGCTTGGTCAGGGACTCATCCTGAGGCGTGGTCAGACCGCTGTCATCCTGTGGCGTCTGTGAAGAGGAGAAGGACTTGGCCCGGCTGCTCTGAGCGCGACACACTGCAGAATACTGCACGATATTCTCCCCTGGAGGTAAACACAAAGAAACGAGAAAGGAGTCACCGAACAGCAGAGCGGATTTCAGTTTAATCTCTTTTAAAGGTCCACAGAAAATAACGACAATACTTGACCAGTTCTTCAATTCAAAAGCTCGCTTTGGCAATAGTCATGGTGTAGTAACTGACCTGAGACCAGGCTGTGGGTGAGCTGGCGAGAGTTCATTTCATTGTTGAACTTGTGTTGGGCTGAACAGAGGTTACACAGATATTTGGCTATCTTGGATCTCTCTGTGATGAAGGTGTACTTCTTCTTGCTGGACCGACCCTCCACTACAAATTTTCGCCTCTGCAGGAAGATTGGAGGAAACGTTTATTACACACAGAAAAATAAGTAATGCAATTACTGAGCACATTTTTATTTTGATAGAATAAAAATACTTCACTCACATTAGAGGAGATCGTCGCCGTCTCCCTCCAGTAGAAATTCTGACTGGTGGTTCGGCAACCACCTTTAATCTCGTAGACGATGACTCCTTTGGCACAAACTCCGAGGATGATCTCTCCTTCTAAAGGCTTTTTCTCACGCATCACACGGTGGAACAACACGCCGTATTCAGGCAGCTGCTGACACACCTAAAAGGACAAATAGAAAGTGGTAGCTGTACTTCATTTGATACTAATGGTAGTTGTACGGTAGATTCATACCACTGGATATTATTTTCACGATCAAATGTGTTGATCTACCTTGAGGAACTCAAGTTCTGATTCGTCAGTGAGCATCTGAGCGTTGCTGGTGTGAAGTCGTAGCAGCTCCCCCTGAATGTAAGGCAAGGCACGTTTCTCCATCACGCTCTTGGAGACATATTGGTCAGGGCGGTAGTAGTTCCTACCATACACCTAAACAACACAGAGCAAAATCTTTTATTTAGAGAAGCTTAATCTATGCACTAATTTTCTAGTCATTGTGGACCAAAACATTGGCATACAACGCGCCTCAAAAAGTTGCACCCATTGTTTTCTATATAAATCTGCAACCCTAACCACTGTCCTCCATATGAACATGTGTCAACTCTGAAAACAGGTATTTTTGTCACATACACTCCTTAGATTGCCACATAACCCTAATGCTGGCTGCTGCACCTACAATGTGTTCATCGATGTGTTCTGAAGCAGGCATTGCAATGAATAACACGCAGCTCTGTGATGGATGATTTGTGTTGCATTTTGATGAAACAGTAGCATTCACATGAGATAAAGCCTGACACTTGTCCTCATCATGGTCTCATTGCTTTACCGTACTCTATACCATATATCATTGCTATGACACTTAAATTAAATTATAAGTAATATATCAGTGTATAAAAGTGCTGCATGTAACACCTTTAAATCAGTCTTTAGTTAGATGAAGTTGACCTTAAACGCTGATTGTGACACAATGAGTCAGTTTTTGTTGAAATTTATGGTGCACAACCTCAGGTATGCAGTCTCCACACTCCGTCTGCAGGGCCAGAGCTCCCAGGTACAGAGCCGTCTCCTCATGGCAGGACAGCCTGTCCTCCAGAATGTCTTTCCTGAGCTGGAGGTAATACTGGTGGCGGGTCTGTTTGTGCCTGATAGAAAAGACAGCACACATTTAAAGGATTGAAACCCGACTTTATGAGACCACCATTTGTTTTTTTGTTGGTAATAACATATAAAAGAGAAATACTTACAAAAGAAGGGAAATGTCATTGACAAAGAACTTGATCCTGAAGAAAAGGACAAAGGTGGTTGTAGGCACTTTCTTCCAGCTATCTGGAGCAACTTTGGAAATCTTGGTATCGTTGTCCACAAAGAAAAACTCATTATCTGGGCAAAGAAAAGAACATATTAATATACTGTACATACGTAATGCATTTATAATCTACTTGCACACACAAGTCCCATGCAACATACTTTCTGTTTTACTTGACAGTATACTGTAAAAATGGTTAACTACAGGCCTTCATGACTTTATTGATGTTGAATTTTCAGGCATTTGGTGTGCTTTCCCATTAGGATGCAAATTACACCAACAAACCACATCACCTGAGTTTTTTTACTACTCACACTCACTCATAATTATTTTAAACCTATTTATTTACCATCTATATAAGCAAGGCCAAAGTAGAAATGTTCCATCAGGTTAGAGTGAGCCACAATCATGTCAAAGACGTCTCCTCCTCTGGATTTCACTTCACACTTGACCAGGATGTTCTGACCGTTTGGCATCACCACACTCAGCTCTCTCTGCATGGTTGGAGATTTCCCTTTCTTTGACTGTGTGAGAAAGACAAAGAAAAATTAAATAAAAGAATGTGATGGGACTGACCCTTTTCAACTTTTGGTGGTAGTTTGTACCAAACCAATTGTGGAAAGTACATTTACAGTTAGATTTACAAGTACAATTTTGAGGTACGTCTACTTTATTATATCAAATATTTAAATATAATTAATATTAATATATATATATTCAAATATTGTGTGCATCTTACACTTTTGGCCTTCTCTCTAACCTTCTAAAGACTAGAACTCTCAGCCTAATTAATCAACGATAATCTCTTTTAGACCACTCGAAAGCCAATTTGGCATCAAATGCCTGGCTCTCATGTGGTTAAAGTCCTACGTATTGAAAAAAAGACAGTGTGTTTCATATAATAGTAATAGTCAATGTGCACATCAATATGATTGATGATGATGTGAAATATGGAGATCCTCAGGGCTTTATTCTTGGCCTTTGCTTTTTGCTGTCAAATTATACACAGTTATGGAAGAAATGTTGACGCTACGCTGATGATAAACAACTGTATTTGCCTGTAAAGCCAGATGATCATCAGGTAATTTCCTGCTTCTAAATTCTGATAAAACTGAGACACCAGTTTGATCATGTAACAGTTACTCTCAACAACTGTGGATTTTCAAGACCTAACAGTCAATCTTGTTTTGTTTCATCCTAATTTCTTATTAGCCAGCACATTAAATAATTCACTAAGATCTCCTTTTTGCACCTACACAACATCACTAAAATCATTGCTTTAAAAATGTTTTTTTGTATGGTCTCGGAAAGTCTCCAAATGGGTCAAACTGATGCAGCTAGAATCAATTAACTGAAACCAGAAAGTTTGATCACATTATACCAGATTGAGCTGCACTTTGTTGGCTCCCTATTCATGTTAGATCCGACTTTAAAGTTTTTCTGATAACTTATAGAACCGTAAATGGGTTCCTCCTTATCTGTCTGATCTCATTAAACCATATAATCCTGTGCTCTCCTTTCTCAGAATATTGGGCGCCCATGTGTCCCCAGAGTCAAAAAGAAGTCATCTGGCTGCAGGGCCTTTTCCTATTCCTTCCTCTGAAATAACCTCCCTGCTGACATCAGACAATCTGATTCCGTCAGTGCCTTTAAATCCAAACTTAAAACTCATTTGTTCGCCTTAACTTTCAATTAGTGCTCATTCTCAGATTAGTTCAGACCTTGCAGCTGATACCATTATCCTTTTGGTGGGTTAGTCTCAATGAATCTCTTAACCCTAGTACTTATAATCCAGGCTTGTCTTGACAACTTAAATAAAACTTCCTAGCTTCCTCCTTCCTAACTTTCTAGTAACCGCTGCATTTCTATGACCCTACCTACTTTATAATCAACATGTATCAGATATATTTTGATGTTTGTTTTGTACAGGTGACTTCTATTGCATGTATGTCCTGGGAGAGGGATCCCCTAAGTGGTTCTTCCTGAGTTTTCTTTAGTTTTTACCCCTGTTGAAAAGATTTTTCCTCATCTGAATCAAGGGTCACTGATTGATCCAGCACCTCCTGAGGTTTAGACTAAACTACTGTAAATCTCTCCAAACTCTCACAATGACAGAATTATATTTCTCTTTTCAAGAACTCACCACGATGGATCCAGGCAGCTCCAAGACAACCACCGGCTCATCTACCATCCTTATAAACTCAGGACCCATCTCCTGCAACAGAGGATAAGGCAAAATAAAATACATGATCAACCCCCCCATCACAAGAGGTCATGTCATTTATTGTTATTATCTTGTATAACGTGATATAATAATCTGGCTCACCTTGACTTTCTTGTCATTTAGACTTATTGTGGACTCGAACTGTGGGAGGGCATGTGAGTTGGCGTTTCGATTGCCATCCATGTACGGACTGCAGGGACTGCGGTTCAGCTGCTGCCAGCTGCCGTAACTCTCCCTGCGTCGACCTCCCAAGGAAATCCTGGGAAAAATTAGTTTTGCATTCTCAGTTTGATTGGAAGTGAAATCTGTCACTCATGACATGATGGCTCAAACATTTATCACACATTTCATGTCAGAAGTCTCTTGGTGTCACTCACTGTCTTCTTTCCCCTCATTGTTTTTATCATTAAAGCAACTAATCAACCTTAACTTGCATTTGATTTATGGCAGTGTATTATGTGCTAAGAATCTGTTATAAGGTGGTAAAATATGTTTGGACACAGACTTCATACCCTGTGGGCTCGCATGGATAAGATGTTCCAGAGAACGTTCTAGAAATCTTCTTCTTCATCGCCCATGTTGAGTTACTAAAGGAACCTCCTGAAAAACAAATTGGTATGTGATACTCATGTCCACATTCGGCATGGTAAAATATCTCAAACCAATAGTATACATGTGTTCTCTTTCATGCTGGAAGTTACATGAGAAGGTGATACCACTCTCTTGTTACTAAATATGAAGAAACACGAGGCAGCTGTTAGTACAAAGGCTGGAAACAGGGGGAAACCCTGTTTCTAGCCTAGTCAGTATAAAAAACAAAAGTATACCAAAAGCTGTTTTACAGTGATGTGCCTGACTATTTCTTGGCCAGGCTAGCTGTTTCCTGTATATATGCTAAAGTAAGCTAACTAGCTGCTTGCGATACAGACATGTGCGTGGTATCGATCTTCTCATTTAACTCTCAGAAAGAAATCAATTAAGTGTATTTCCTAAAATGTAAAACTTAGTTTAAAGTCCAGCTGAAATCATATTTTTTATCTCATATTTTGTTATCTCATTTTTGTTTTTTTAAATGTGTCCTGCCAGTAAACATGTCAGTGTTTGCGTTTGTTAGTGGTGTTGAAGAGTCAGAGCACTAAAGTGGCATTTGCAGATATGTTTACAAGCTGTAGATGCCACACATAGATTAAGGCGGATGGACAACACCTTCTGCTCGGCAAACCTAAAATAAAATAAAATGATATAATATTTCTCTTTATTAAATTAATTGGTTGTATTAATTGTTAGCAGTGCTCTTTTCACATGTCAATGTTTGTATCGTGGCTCGTTCAACAAGCTGAGGTGCAGAACAACACGTGTGTTCATGTTTGTAAGGTGGATAAGAAGGTGACTTTAGCAGGAAAGCAGTGGCCGTGTGCTCTGCCTATAATGACCACTCCATTTATGTAGACAGATGATATTCCTTAAAATTAATGCAAAACTCTGGGATGCCATCATGAAACTGGCAAATGTAGGATGTAAATTTCACAGGACGTGGTTTAGAGAGCTGTAGCAGACAAAACATGCCATTTAATTTCAGTTGGACTTTAAATCTAAAACAAAAAGGGATCGGTTTCTTACTGTGCAATCTGTCCCTGACCATTTGACTGCGGTCTGTTAGCTGGGATCCATTTTCAGCTATGGACACATGATCAACCTGCAAAGAAATCACTCTCCAGCTCATGGAAACAAATAGAGAATTGGTGCTAAACTAAAACCACTACAAACCAAACATGACCTCACCTAACCAGCCATAAAATACTCACTGAGTTTCTGTAGACTTCTTCCACCAGCTGCCTGATGAGCCGTTCAGCAGGAGGCAGCATCGAGGTCTTGTGGTGAAGCTCACATGCCCCGAGCACCGTCAGCAGGTTGGTTCGCCTAACCACCAATTCCTCACACATGCTCAGCAGCAAACCCTCCAGCTCTGCACTGAGCTGGACCGGCTAGCAGGAAACAGGTATAAGAAAAGTGGACGATGCGCAAGTACTAAGAATGTGTAAGAATGAGTTTGAGCAAGAGATAGATGAGGGAGGAAAGTACCTGATTTTGAGGTAAATGATAATCAACACACCAGTAAAGAGTCATCCCCAGTGAGTATACAACCATCTGAGGAACAAGGAAATAAATTATTCATTTCTGCTCATATACAAACACACAAACACTAACCAGCATTTCACAAGAAGATAGTAGTCATATATAAAGAAAAGGCTGAACAGTTTTGAACAGTTCCTCATTTATTAATCATCCCTCCAAATGTATCTTGCAAATGTTTTGTGGGTCATCATGATATTTCCAAGTTTTCCAACCTTCTCGACTGCAGTCCTGGTAGAGGCAGCATGACCCTGTTGGAACTCAGGTGCTGTGAAGGAGGCCACGTCTTCATATCGGGCACAGCTCTTGAAGGCCAGACCCCCATTGGCTGAGAGTAGCACAGAGCCTGGGCTCAGCACACTGCACATGTTACCTGAACCTAAACAGAGAGCAGAGCAGAAACTGGTGATATTTACCAACTCTGATCATTTTCTCCTTGGGATATTTGTGTGAGCACATTGTTCCAACCTTAGTTTGTCTGGTTGCTCTTCAATGTGGCCTGAGAAAACAGTCCAGAGAACAGGTAGGAGAACTGATGATGATGTTTACCTTTTGTAGAAATGTCCAGTAAGGCCTCAGTAGTGGCGAGCAGCATACACCAGACCTCATCCTCATCCAGTGGTGAACCCCGGGCCTCCAACACCTCTGCCAGGGTCACAAATGTACCCATCCTGCTGGGATACAGACGCATACACTGAAAGCTGCAGGTCATCAGACTGTACTGCTGAATTATGCACGAGAAAAAGGTTATGTACTCGTGTACTGTACATTTGTTGCAGTATCAGTAGCCCATATTGAAATGCCAGCATTTAACATCTGAGAGCGTTTGAGTATATAATACCTCTATTGTGGGTGTGTTTATTTGTGCTGAATGTAACCACTATGAAACAATCAGAAAATAACATTATTTCACTGATTCACTGGCTTTCTCGATACTGACCCTCCCTCACTCTCATTCACTGTCTGTGTCACTTGACCACAGCTCTCTCTCTCCCTCTCAAACCATTGGACACAAACCAAAGGAAACTTCTTTGTATCACTATTTTGCAGCACAGACAGTCGTACACAGACAGAGAAGCTGGGTGCATGAACTAAATCAAGCCAGTACACTATGTGGGAGAAGGTCATAGTCCATGAACTCCACCTGGAGATCACTTAGTTTCATGTTGACTGATCATTGGCCACAACAGCATGTTGTCAGTGTTATGTTTTTCCAGAAGTTGAATCTGGCTCAGCTTCTCTGCTGCAGGTCTCTGCGTTTCTGCAGTCAAAATGTAACCGTTTAAATGAATGGAAAAACGGAAGCAGCACCAGTCTGAAGAGGGCCCAACACTGGTTCTCAACCTAGGGATCCTGACCTCCAGTAGCGATCAGGTCTCTAGGCCCGTTTGGTTTTAAGAGTTGTAAGAAAACTATATCCCTTAAAGGGAAAAGGTTGGAAACCACTGCTCTGTAATCTGATAGATAGATGGATTTATTTATAGCAAAGATTTTTCGCATTAAATAATAATAATTTCAGGGATGGACAGGGAAATCTTATCTACATCAAAGCATTGAGTTTTTTTTATCGATACTATCTCTTAATGGGAATAACTCTTACAATACGACACCTTACAGGAAGTCTTCCTAGCACTGTCTTAACAAATAGGCTGAACGTCCTCATGGACTAGAATCTCATCGAGCTGTTTAGAAGTCAGAGGTCAGTGTTTGAGACAGACAAGCTCAGGATTTAGTGGAATTAGATCTAATTAGAAATAAATCTGACACTTTTGTGCTTTTGTACCATTCCTATTGAGATAAAGTGATCTTTATAGATAGCGTCCGGTTTTACATGAAAACATGCAGAGTGGTTCACCAGCTTCAGTGACTATAAGATCCCAGGAAATTTAAGTTTTCAAAGCTTGAGGAAAAGAAAACACGAAAATGTCTTTTTTGTTGTTGTTGTTGTTTCTTAAATTATATTGTTTTCTTCATATATTTTATATTCCATATACTGTATCAGCTTGTACCAATTCAGTCTGCTCAGCTGAGCCTGGTGTTGAGCAGTTTTAAAGCACTTATGTGTGCCTATGGTAAATTACCTTGAGAAGCTTCAGGTAATTCTAGTAAATAATATCCGGTATACTAATTACAACAGATTAGTCCAGGTGAAACCAAGCTCTGTAATACATATGCATATTATGAATGAAGAGAAAGAAACTGAGGAAAAATCAGTCTTGACTGACCTTACAGTCATATAAATATAGTATATATAAATTGTATTAGATATTCTGAGATCCCTTTGGCCAGCACTGCAAGATTGGTCACTACCAAATCCTTTCAGCGAGGCAATAAACTCTGATTTCTAGCTGTTTAATCTATAAGTGTGCTGTAAACTTTTAGTACAGCTCCTGTAGTGTACTTTAAAAATGTTACTGATATGCTGATTAAGTAGGTTTATTTAAAAGAACAATCAAAAGCAAACATAACCAAATAATAGGAGCATTTGATTTGATATCTCACATCATAGCTAAAGGTTTTATATATGCAGCCTTGGAAGCTTTTTTCTTATTGTCACAAGGAATTAGACTTTTACACTTCCTTCACTCAGTCTTGAGTCCATTGCCGTATCCATTACAGCTGATCCCGGCATTCGAGGAGCGGGTAAGAAGCATAAATTAAAGCTGATCCTTGTAATTCTCTGTCGGAACTGATGAAAACAGTCGATATTATTAATAGTTGGCTTGCACATTATAAAACATAGACTCAGCAGGCTGGCTGAGCTGCTTTATGGCACAAAACAAGAAGAGCAAACTCAGCGTTGGACACATTATAGGCTTCTAACATATCTGTCCTCTCCAGTAATGACAAAATGAAAACCTTTGACGGATTTTTTTACAGCATCGAGTCATTGTGGTGTTCATTTTTTACAACTTACAAGACCACTGGCATAATTGCTGCAGTGAAAAAACAGATTAACAGAACTCTCTGAGGTATTAAAATTCTTGGTAACCCCACAGTAACCAGTTTTTCATTATTTGTCTGACAATCAGATTAACGTCTGGATGTTGGTGTGGTATCTTCCAGGAAGCATGTTATTATAATCTTCTTATTCCTTCTCATATTAAAGGATAAGAGGAGTGTTTATTGCTTTCCTCCTTGATGACTTCACTTCTTTAATCGACTTTAATCTGTTTTCATTTAATACAATGTACTATTTTAACTGCTGCTTGCCTTTTCTGCCGTTTAGCCACTATATATAGACAGCATGCATTTCACCGTGGGGCCTGTCTGACACACAAACAGAAAGCAGACATGCTTACTTTGGCATGTCAGGTGATAGATTGCAAAGTAACCCAGCTCTGTTAATCAGGTTATTCAATTCAACCAAGATTACCTGGGGTGAAGTGTCTAAGGTGGACACAACAATCAGTGTAGGCCTTTTCATAGCAGACATTTTGTCTAGTCATAGTAGAAAAAGCACAGGTGTTACTAATAATATTAAAGATGGCTCTGATCCATTTAAGCGGTACAGTAAGTCATGACAACGTGCAAGCATGAATGACACCGGGACCCTGAAACTCAATGGAATTCAGCCATTATTCTTTTTTATCAGATACACCTGTGATACATCAGAATATTTTCTATTAGAAATGCCAATTTTTATATACATAATTTTAAGTATTTTTATTACGTATAATCAAATTAGGAAATACAAGTAATTCAACCAAAGTATAACAGTAAGTTTGGCAATAATGTAAACTGAATAAACTAAATTATATAAACTGATTGAAAGAACTGCATGTTTTAGTGTTATATAAATAAGTATTAAATGTGTATTTTCACATTTATGCAAACATTTTTGTGTTACTGAGTGTATCCAGAGACTCATTTTCAGTAACATCCTGCTTCTAACCTACTCTGTGTGAGTTTAAATAAGTGGTTTGACACAGGGGTGTCAATCACTTTCTATTCAATTTTCTACACTGTTGACGGAAATTGTTTTCTGACAGCAGCAACATAAATAGAGTCCTCAACCTCCTGAACCAGCCAGCACTATGTCTACAAACACAATTCTAGGCGGCTTACTGAGTACCATTCAGACTGAAACATTAGAATTTATTGTATATGTCGCTTACCTTATTTCATCTGGTATCTGAAGAGATTCTTCTTACGTTCCTTCAGACATCCACCACTCTGAACTCTAATCCTTCTTCTTCCTCTCATGCATCCCCTGCTGCCATTCCACCAACCTCTCCCTCGCCCGAGAGTCGCACACCCTCATTTCCTCATGACAGATCAATTGTCTCCACAGGAAGGACAAATCAGCTCCATAACATAATTTGCTCTGCGCTCACAACTAATGACGTGTTGTTTCTGCGTTTTCCTTCATTTTCGACTATTTTTAGACCGGGGCACATAAGAACATAATTGGATTTGCAGGGCAGGCTGACGGCAGATGGGGCAGCAAAGGACCAATCCATTGTAGGCGGCACTGTGTTAATCTGACGTTTCAACTACAAGTGACACATTGTCCCACTTTCTATTAGTTTATTAGATTACAGATAATGCTACAGGTCTATATATCATTTCTTTATTTCTTACATAAGAAGACATTCAAATTGTTATTTAGTGAGAAGTTAAAAAAATCATAATATAGTAGAAATACTCCAAAGTCCTCCAAACAAACATTTGACCAATGTAAAATTAAAAAGTACCATATTATATATCAAATATAATTAAGTAGTAATAATAAAAATTCTATTCTGAAGAACTATCCTGACGTGATGTATCATTAGATTTTTAGGTCATACAGGTGAATATAACTAGGTCATATGTCTGTTGTGAAATTTCATAAACATGCAAAGTAATAAGTACAACTGTCAGACAGACTGAGATGAAATAAAAAGTGATGTTTGACACCTGAATAATAATGGAGCAGTCTAAACGTATAAAGTCTGATGAATCAACATCGTTAAATATTGCAGTGTGAAGAGATTTGAGTGGTGCCATTCCTTTTTAACACATTTTTTTATTGCTGTTTTGTGTGCAAACTATGCTTACCTCACTCCACCCACTTTGTCCTAAGCCACACCATCAAGAGAGGCCTTGTTAGTCCAGATTCATGTCTCTGTCCTTTACAGCTAAAGGAATAATTAACTCATTGACCTGTGGAAGGTATTTCCAGGTGATGCCTGCGTGTGGCGTCATGCCACCAGTATAAGCTTTCTTAAGGATCAAATTTTAAACACATCACACTAGAATACTTGTCTGCCGAATTCTTAAAAAACTGGATATCAAAGTTTGAGGTTAAAGTCTTGTAAATTGCATTTGAGAAGCCTTAAATCAGAAAAGTAATTAATGAATGTAGTGGAGCAGTATACAGTATGAAATGACATAAAATGGAAATTCCCAAGTGTAGTACAAGTACCTCTAAATTGTACAGTACTTGAGTGAAGTATTACAGATTTTAAAGTGGTCCAGATGCTTAATGGGGGAGATAATCACAAATAAAAGCCACCTACAGAGAGAATTGTGTGGATGAATATAGGCTTATTTTTGATCTAACGTTATGTTTGAAATATGACAACCCTTGCTGATTGTTGTGCTTGGCATTGAAGTAGGCTACTAAAATGTTGCTAAAATAAAATTAGTTTCCACTTTATTAAATACACCAACCCAAAAGGGCTGACAGTCCTACGATAAATTCCACCTTAACAAAGTTTATTATGTTCAGTTTTTGTTTCAGGGTGGTGTTTATCCAATTTAAAAGTTGTTTTAACAGCTATAATTATGGTGCGGTCTAATTATAGACGCTTTATACTGACAAGTCTTTGATATGTGAATGCTTGAATGATGACATTCAGTCATTACAATTCAAGCCATTTAAATTAAAGCCTCTAAAATGTCCATTAACACCTCTCTGAAACTGTTTTAATGTTAAAAACTTCATGAAAGTACAATTTGCTGCACAATGGTAGCAATAAACTGCATTTGTTTTAGCTAGCTGTGCCTAATAAACTGGTAACTGAGTGTATATATCTACCAAATAAAATAACTTTGGACTTAAATTGTGTTGTAGGCTTCATTAGCCATCCTATAACTTATTAAAATGAATGTATAAAATCATGTGAGTGCATTTTATTTGACAGTCAGCTAACAGGAAATAAATATAAACCTAGCTGGTAGCCTAAATGCTATCTCAGCTGCAAAATCGTTTATGTAAATATATTTTTACATGTGTATTAATGTACACATTACGTGTGTATTTTATATGTTTTTGAAGCATTTTTCATGTGTGTAAAATCTCCTCATTTCAAAACGTTGCCAAACCGTCGCTTCCGCTTTCCCAGGAGCGGCTGCCGGGAACGCGCAGGCGGTCTTGAACATCCCCCCTCCCCGGTCCTTCATTGTGCAGCCGAGGAAACATCGCAAGGTTTCGACGACGTTGGTATGAAATGGCAGAAACTGCTTGTGTCACGGAAGCACAAAGATTAGGTTACGTTGAAGCTACACATGTATTTTGCGATGACCCTGGCCTGCTAGCGTGAGGGGAAACGGGAGTGTATCCGGAGGAAAAAGGGATTAAAGAGCTGTTTTTTTTCTCCGAAAAAGAAAAAAAACAAAAAAACGTCCGGGTTGTGTCTCCAGCAGCAGGCAGGCAGCAAACGGCGACTGACTGCGGGTCGACACTGGTGGAATTAACCGGAGAGGGGTGAGCTCGACATATTCCTATGAGACATGTTTGCCGTCTTATTGTCAAACCATTTGTGGGGAGTGGGAACTAATGTGTGTCCCACACGTTACTGTAAATAGGTGTTCATACAATGTACATGGTGACCACCACCACCACCACCACCACCGCAGCAGCAGGCAGGCAGGCAGGCAGGCAGGGCAGGTCTGGCCTAACTGGTAAAAGGCAACCAGACTGAGTGGCTACACTGGGAAGCACACTACTGTAACCTACACAGACATTAGCGCTGCTTACACTGTTAACTGTGAACCTGGTGGTCGTGAAACAAGTGAAACGTTCAGTTAAAACGCCGTGACCTCCAGTGTGTGCTCACTTAAAGACGCTAACGTCTTCCATGTAAACAGAAATCACTTATTGACGCCTTTGAATACACCCTGTTTCAGCTAGCAGCGGCTCGCTTGTGTTTACCGCCGTGATAGGATCTTCTGCATATTTTCTGTGAGCTTTAAAGGTGGTGCAAACTCCATTCCTGCACTGCACACCAAAGCAGAGGAGCTTGTTATAATGTAGCAGCATGTCTGTGGATTCAATAGCAACAGTGACCAGATGGGAGATCAATGTTTGGCTACATGCATGTGTGTTTTTTCATGTGATTCGTGTGTGGTGCGTTCACGGCCTCGCTGACCTGCAAATTCAAAAAGGTGAATGCAGTTATTCCTCTTTGGCATGTTGCACAATGTTCCAGCATGCCTTACCTTTGTTACGGCAATCAAATGGAGATCACCTCTGTCTCAAGTAAGATAGCATATCAGGCCAGAGGATCAAACATGAATTATCAGTGATATTAAAAAATATGGAGCTAGGTTTGGCTGGCTGGTTTGGTCCAGGTTGCAGCTTTGTGTGTGTGTGTGTGTGTGTGTGTGTGTGTAGTGTATGCGTCTTGCTTGTGCTATCTTTCCAACATGTTCCTGTAGTCCTATTTGGGTGATGCATGCAGCTCTCCCGGACTCTGCACTTGCACATTGCTAGCGAGGTTTAAACAACCTGCCAAGAGAACAGCAGTGGTCAGCCAAAAGCACCAAGAAATCTGATTCCTGCACCAAAAGCGAAAGGTAGCATGCAGATACGGGATTATGAGTCCTGGCTTACACACGGCGAGCTCTGAGTCATATCTGGAGGTCCTGTTGGCTGATACTGACAGATTTTGGGGCCCATTGACGTTGATTTCTTTGTTCATCCGTGCTATAAATGAATGGACGGTGTGATAATTTGCCTATTAAAGTGGAGTCGGTGTTTCTATTAATATAGTTTAAGTAGTCATGTTTGAGGACAAAGAACTCCCTCATGTCCTTTGGATCGTGTTCAAATTCTCTTCTGCATGATTTGGTATTTATTCTGTGCAAATATGTTTGACACCTCACGTCCAGCTGTTCAAATAAAGCTTGTTGTAAAGATTTTCTTGCCGATTATGCCACAGTTTTTCATCTACCTAGTCCGTACTAAGTCAGTCGCTTTTCCAGCTGAGCTTAAACTTCCAAAGTGAGTAGATTCAGAGCCTGAAAAATGACCAAGAAGCTGCAAAAAGGATGAATACATTGAACAAAAATCTACAATCTGTATGAATCTGTAAAGGTACCACCGTGTAAAACGTCATGTTCATTGGTTAAAATCCTCATTTTCGACGTCACGTCTTCTGCCACGCGCGTGAGGTGTTTATTAATGGGGCGGAAAGCACATATTAATGTAACTGTTTGTTATGGGGGTGTTCCTCCGAGCTCCACGCCGCAGGCTCCGGAGGAGCGGGCGTATTTGCTGGTGTTTGAGGCCGTGCGCTCGCACTCTTGCATGCTTTATTGGATGATGATGATGATGATGATGATGATGATGATGATGATGATGATGATGATTAAGGTGATAAAATTAGGCTGGTATGTCTCATCATTGTTGGCTTGGAGTTTTGGCTTGGAGTACAACAGTTGCGTCACCTGTCTGTTTGGGGTCGGGCACCAAACAGACAAGCCTAACAGTGTTCAGGTTTGTCGCCTCCGATGTGTAGTTAGCTTTCTGCCACGTGATTGGTTGTTGTAACTTATCGACAGAATATCTAGATGTCTAATGATCTTATTGCGACTCTTATAAGCGCATCGGCTGAGGTTGGGCTTAGGTTTTAGGAAGTTTAAATACCCCCAAGTCATCCGTCCAGACAATCAGAAGAGAAACGTGACTCTTTTTTTTTTTTTTTTGCACAGAATGTGCCCTTATGAGCTCTTATCAGCAGCCATTACTTTGGCTGAATGTGAGCGGCTCAAAGATAAAATCTAACTCTCCCAAATTGCTGCCAGGGCTCAATCTCGCTCGCTCAGATAGCTGAAGGCCTTGCTGATATTCGCGAGAATCCGGACGGTAAAGTCGCTGCATTCGGAGCAAACGATAGACAGAACAACTCCCAGGGGACGTGGTGTGATGGACGGCTGTGGGGCAGAGAAACGGGGGCAAATGTGGACAGGACAGCTAAGATGGATGTGTGTTCACCTGTAGAAAATCTTTGTTCTTTCCCGTCTGCTTGTCAGAGACATTATTTCCTGCATGTATCGAAGGCTTATCAAAAGACCTGAAAGACCTTTCACCCCTGAAGGTGTCATCTGCTGCAGATATATTTTCTGTTGTTATATTTATATGTACAAATCTCCACCACCTTACAGCTGAACCTGACAGCCTGACACACACTGTCACATCGCCGGGCTCCATTTTCACATGCGGCCACAGATCCTCCGCTCTCACAATAACCCTGATACGCGCTGTTCTGCCTTCGAATTGGGAGAGAAAAGCCTCAAAACATCAGCTCAGACATATTCTGCAGTGTTTTTAATAAGCCTACCTTGCATGACGCGAGTACACACACACACACACGCACACGCACACTCTCTCTCCCGTGTGGCCTATATTTGATTTACCGCATGGCATTTTCTGAAAAGCATGTTAGAAGTGGCTTACATGTTATTTTTGGGCCTGTTGCTGCCAGATGCTGCTGGCAAATGGAAGTTGATATTTTTGCTGCCCAGCTTATGAAAAAAAAAAAAAGGGTTTAAGTGTGTGAGGTGCCAATCAATACACAAGTGTTCATTAAATTGGATGAGGCAACAGAAGTTTGATGATATCAGACTGAATCAGGGCGCTGTGGTGAATTGCAGCAGGGTTGTCCAGTGGTGTGTGCTGAATGTAACGGCTGTGAAACAATCTGTCGATATCGGCGCTCGCTCACTCTCATTCACTGTTTAGGTCTCTTGATCAGCGCTCGCTCTTTCCCTCTCAAACCATCGGACACAAACCAAACTAAACTTCTTCGTGTCACTATTTTGCGGCGTAAATTGGGAGTCAGACTCCGATTTAGAAGCTGGGTACATGAAATAAACAAAGCCAGAACACGACAGGTAGAGTATCACAGGTTAGTCTGTGAATCCACCTGGATTGTCTCAATTTCAGTGACATTTCAGACTGTGGAGGTTTGACCGGTCTGATCGTCTGATTGGCGGCCACAGCGTGATGTCCAGCTGTGTCATCCCAAAACTTGGATCCGGCTCAACTTCCTCATCACGGGTCGCTGCGTGTTTTTTGGCGGACACCCCAGCAGCCTGCAACGGCCCAACCAAAACTGACTACCCCCACTCAAATGAATGGAAAAAACCTGCGTTTTCACTGCAGCACCGGAGTGTCTGGGATGTGGGATACATTGTATTAATATTAATTAGAATTAAAGTTATTAAAGCAAGTTTGGAATAATCATGTTTGGTCTAAATTGTGCCTAAAAAGATTCATTGATGCTCTCCACATTTATTAAAGCTGATTCTTTAGTGGTAGTATCTCAAAACATACTGTGATACCGCACATGTTTTTTTTTTACGTTGTGGTAATGCTGCTGAAACGTGGTTAAATGGAGTGCAGGCGACATGTGAAGGTGGTAGGTATGAGGCTGAATCTCTAGTAGGTGCTAATCAAACAGCAGCCGGTGGTGGAGATAGTTGAAACATGAATGTTATCTTTTTTACAGCTTGTCTTGGCAAACACGATACCGAACTTTTTTTTTTTTTTTTTTTTGTATTCAGCCGTGCAGAATCAGTCCTGTATTACTCACCATGCTGCTGTGGAGGTACAGTCTGTGTGCCGCGCGGAGTCGTCGCTTCAGGTCGGCGTGAGCTGCACGTGCTGTTTTCGTGTGCTGAATTGGGTGAAAACCGCGGCGCAAACCGGTCTTGTCTCGAATTAGGCCGTCACATTTTAAACTTTGATACAATACTAGTATGAAAATACAACATTCATTACCACGGAAACAGAAAGAAGTCTTAGATGAGCAAAATAGAATATCTTTTTCTGTTCCTTAAACGAAAACCTGCACACGGTGCTGCTACAGAAAAGGTCACTGAGCACACATTCAGGACCAGTTTCAGTGTTTCCTACAGAATAACTGTAACTGGGCTGAGTTTGATGTTTTACATGAATACATTAGCATATTTCTAGTAGGTTATTTCATATGTCACCATGTTAATTCTCCATCTTATTTTAGCGTTTACTTACAAACTTCTTTAACCTGCTTACTATGCTTTCCCTTCTCTTTCCACACACACACACACACACACACACACACACACACACACCCCCACCTCTGTCTCTTACTGCACACACACACCTGCCCCGCCTCTCTCTCTCACTGTATCAAACAGGAGCAGCAGTATTTTTATAAAGTCGCCCCAAAAAATACCAAAACTCATATACTGGATTTTTTTCAAAGCAGCATGTGGTACGACCAGGTGTGTGTGTGTGTGTGAGACATAATACCAGATAATGTTTCTCTCTGTGTGTCTCTGCAGTAGAGCTGTGATGGTCAGAAGGGAGGAGCCAGGTGGAGACTGTCCACTAGTGAATCAATCGTGGATGTTCTGATTGTAGATCTGCTTTTTTAAAATAACTTTGGCACCATCAAATACATAATTAATGGAGATTGTTTCGTTTTTTTAACACATGGCACTAAAAAAGTAACAAGTGTGTATGTGAAAAAGTATGTATTCCAGTCAGAGTTACCCTCCACGGTTGGTGTTAGATGTAGCAGAGGTTGGTTAGCGATCAGGTGAAGGCATGTAAGAAGACGACGTGCGTTTGACTGAGTCTGGTTAGTAAGCTTTTGATTCTACAGATGCGTCACACATATTTTTTATTTGTTTTTCTGTACCTGAACATGGATGGACGTTCGATCAAGCGTTTATTCCTTTTTTTTTTTTTGCCAGATGTTTGGCAGCACGTCTCTCTCGCCGTAAGATGAAATAATACTAAGAGTTCAGGCTCTGCTGTTGTGATCCTTTTGTCTGTCTCTGTACCTCTGCAGTTTCAGCTCAGACGCAGACAAGGTTCCTCAGCGGGAGAGAGAAGATGACGTTATGATCAGAGTCGGAGAGAAGAAGGAGACAAAGATAAAGAATAAAACACAACCGGAGGAGAGGAGGAGGAGGAGGAGGAGGAGGAGGAGGCGGAGGCACAGGGCAGCATTTGAGATCACTTTTCTGGTGCTTTGGTCTTGATTTCAGCCACTTTTGGAATCTCTAAAAAAAACGTCCATCAGTTATCTCATGTTCATTGATCTGATTCCTATTATCTCCTGGTCTGATTAAACGAGGTCTCTCGTTTGAGTCGGATTTATTTTGGGGCGTCTTGATGGCAGCCCGGCAAATAGAAGAGAAGAGCGGGCGTTTCAAGAATAGGAAGACGAGCGTAGGGGAGAGGCTAACTGATAATGAAAGGAAAGGGTGGTGGTGGTGGGGGTGGGGGTGGGTTAGCAGTAGTCTCAGGTCAGGTCACGGTCCGTGGAACGTACAGCTATCATCACAAAGCCGACCTCCTCAACACAACGCTCCAAATCTCACTAATGATTCGTCGTCTTCAGAGTCTGAGTGCTTCCTCTCTCTCCGCCTGGATCATCACTCCATCGCGCCGACCTTTTGCCTTCTATACAGTAGTCATTATAATCGATGAACCTCGCTTGACGATACCAAAGAGTGCAGATATACTCATGTAGCACCATCGAACACATGAACATATCCACGGGTGGCTCCGCAGTTCTTTAAGGAATAAATAAAACGTGAAATGAGGTCCCCGCATGATGCAAACTCTAGCGGTGATTAAGTGTGAGTGAAGCGGTGAGGCAGTAAGCCTGTAGTGTGGACAGATCTACAGTACGAGCAGTTCTTCATCGGTTCCTCAAAGTTTCATTGGCTGTTGTCCTCGACACACCGCCGTCGATGCTGCTGTTTTGTTTCCGTGTGCATGTTTTGTCTGCTGGAAATCATAAAATGACCACCCGTCTTTCTTTGTCTGTGCTGCAGGTCTTGAGAGGAGAGCTCCACTTGGATGCCCAGTCACAGCGTTTGTCCAAGGCTTCACCATGAACCGGAACAAGCGTGAAAAGGAGTACTACAGTATAGATGTGGGAGATTCGACTTTTATGGTTTTAAAGCGCTACCAGAACCTCAGACCTATCGGATCCGGAGCACAGGGAATTGTCTGGTGAGTTCTTTCCTTATGCACGACTGTGTCTCCTCAGCCAGATGGACAACATGTCCCCCCCAAAAAATCTTTCTTTTCAGTCAGAAACTGCAGGATTGGACTTCCCACACAGGAGCTGTCAGGTTCGGTGGAAGCCACTGATGCTGCGCTCGACCTCTGCCAGCTGTTGGCTCTGAAAGCTGATGAGATCAGATGTTATAACATCAGCATAAGTCGCACACAACACAGAAATACATGCACACTGTAGTGTTTGTTGACAGTACAGTACGGTAGAGTGTTCCCCGTGGATTTCAGGATGATATTCATATCATGTCGACAGTTAAGCCGTGTTTGCGTTCTTTAGCATCTCCATCATTCCGGCGTTTGATTGACTGGACCATCACATTTTTAATCGACGGTCCAAACTAATCCAGTCCCGGTTCTTGTAACATGAGCTAAGCGTGGAGTTCTGTCACTAATCCTCTCTGGCACTCAAACAGGGTAGGAACTCCAAGGAACTGATGCATGAGCATCAGTCAAGGCTTCATTTTGATATGCGAGGAATTAAATAGCAACATGCCGTGCTTCTCTGCCTAACCTGTGAAGTTCCTCAAAGTTTTTGCAGATTATCTACATATTTTTTTTTATCTTAAGCCCCAATTTGTCACAGTTCCATCACATAAGAGAGCTGACTGTCCAGCTGTAGAAACACAAACCCCAGCACAAAAACCTCCCAGGATTTAGCAATATGGATAAAATTAGATAAAAATGAACATATTTTCTTTAATCACAGCATTGATTGTGATATATTACATTTTGTGGACACTCATTCATCATCACATTCATCACATCAGTCCTCTCAATACAAGATTGCCTACAAAGCATTCCTGCTTATTGATTTTGAAAGATATTAAAGCCATACATGCAGAATCTGATCTGATTTCTATAGAATCACTGCATTTATCTTCATACCGTCCGACTCTAGGTCCTCTGCATGGTGTTGGTATGTGAGGTGGACAAAATAGCACACCATTAAGTTCACACAGACAAAGTCAGAAGCTACCTGGTGAACCTCGTGGAGCATTCAGCAGCTAAAAAGCTACATGTTTCCACGTAGGAGACGGTGGAAACTAAAGGAGCTGAAAGGAGGTCATCAGAAACACAACTCCAAATAAACACTGAGACAGAATCTGGCGCTGTGTGTAGCCTCAGTTTCAGAGACATTTGACCGGTCTGATTGGTGGTGTTTTTTTTCTTCTTTTCTTTTTCTTCCAAAAATTAGAACCGGCTCAAATTTTTTTGTTGGACGAAACAGACGACCTCTCCACTCAGACAAATGGAAAAACCTGCGTTTTAGCTGTTTTGATCTTGTCTCAACGCGCCCTAATGTTGCTCCAAGTCTGCTGGATTTTTAATATGCAACTGTTTGCTAACATGTTAGCCATAACATATCAATGAGGTCATATTATATCAGTGCCGCGTGTGATTTCATTCCATCTTCAACGTTGCGAACGACTGCTGGAGAAGAGTGCAGAGGGTTAAATGATCACTACTCTTTCTGACGTTACCTTATTGTTGACTTTTTGCTTTCATTCTTCACCGCAGTTCAGCGTACGACCACAACTTGGAGAGGAACGTCGCCATCAAGAAGCTGAGCCGGCCGTTTCAGAATCAAACTCACGCAAAACGAGCCTACAGAGAACTGGTGCTCATGAAATGTGTCAACCACAAGAACGTAAGAGCTTTCTGATGTTTACTGTCCCTCTCAGCATGTTAGCATTAGGGATGGTAGAAGTTGAGCCTGTGACACTTTTACTGTTCTAAAGGTTGTTGACATAAGTCTGGAAATAGCATGTGGGAGAAGTGACTTCTCAATAGAAGTAACAGAAGACACTGAAGCAAAGCCCCGAGGAAAGCTCTGGAAAATGTTTAGTCTCTAAATCAACTTGAAAATCACTCGTCTCGGAGTGCTCGCTGTAATTGTGCTGCATCAGGCTGCATCCCGAGTGATTAAATATTGATATCACTTGTTATTGAAAATATTGTAATGTGATAACCTGTGATAGCTCTGCTGCAGAGTCGAAGAGAGTCTAAAAATCTGCCCACCTTGTTTGAGTGACAGCTGATTTTGAAAACAGGAAGCTTTGTGGATGACCACAGCGCTCCTCCCCGCTGCTGCAACGTGCTTTCTATGTGCTGTTTTGAATTAAGAAATGTCCTGTTGTTATTCATTATTGATGCTGCTGCTGCTGCTGCTGCTGCTGCTGCTTCTGCAGAGCCGTTCAGGCACTCCTGCTGGTTCAGGGATGCAGAGGTGTCAGCGATGATGTCATTTATTACAACCCTTCATCTCCCCTCCGGCCTCGCAGAGTAATAACTGTGCCTTTTTTTTTATTTTTTATTTTGGGCAGATAATCGGCCTATTAAACGTGTTCACGCCACAGAAGACACTGGAAGAATTCCAAGATGTGTGAGTATGACCTAGCCGAACAACATCTGCTCGCTGCGTGTTTGTAAAATCGATACAGGATGTGGCACGCTGAGGGCTTGAAAGCTCTTTTCTGACTTTTAGGGGCTTGTGGTTAGTGTGTTAACTTGCCTTATTAAAAGTACATAGCATAGGCAGACATATTTCAAAGAATACATAATTATAATACCTGTAATCACAGTAAGTGGACACATTTAATCTTTAAAACACTTTCCACAAACATGATTCAAGCGATGGATATCCGGGGTCAGCGGAAACACACAAATCTTCAACACACAAACCAATAACTGGTGCCTCCGGTGGAGCACAAATACCGTAAAGTCCAACTTTTATACATTCTACATTGGTGTGGACACTGCCTTTAAATAAGATCAACACTGGTGCACGTTAGGCAGCGTCCCGGATGCGTTTGGAAGTCGACAAGACGCCCATGTGAGTGGAAACTGGCTGCAGAATCGCAGAGAGTAGAAAACTAAACTGAGATGTGGGGGAAGTGAGGGTTTCGCCGAGTATGACGGGAACAAACATGATTAATGCCATCCTCTAGAAGCTCTTTCTGTGTGTGTGTGCGTGTGTGTGTGTGTGCGCGCGTGCGTGTAGTGCCGTGTCTGCCTGATTGGAGCTAAAAAGGAAACTGGACAAATCATAGCCAGAGGGTTGCAGGGCAAACACACAGTTAGGAGGATGGAGGATGAACGCTCCATTTGCCTGTGTGTTTGTGTACCTGAATGCATACTTGCATCACGGGGCAGTACACGGCGCATTATCCCAAGTTCTAAAAATATATATATTTCATGTCAACCTTGAATAAAAAAAGATTCTTTGACAGTGATTTATAACCATTTTTATTGTTATAAACACATATCTAGGCAGAAGTCGTACTTTTTACAGTGTAAAGCCGCGCGCTCTGTCACCAAGATGCTGCTTTTGTATAAAAAGCTGTCAGGAGGTCCACGTAGGAGGGTTGTAGGGGCCAGTGATGTAACAGCTGCCAGATAACATAACATCATCACTGTTTTAAGAAGGAGAACCCTTCCTGTCACTTCCTGAATGCCATGAGAAACTAGTGCCGCGAGAGTGAGGAAATAAGAGCTTAAAATGTTTCCCCCGCAGGTATCTAGTGATGGAGCTGATGGATGCCAACCTGTGCCAGGTGATTCAGATGGAGCTGGACCACGAGAGGCTGTCCTACCTGCTCTACCAGATGCTGTGTGGAATCAAACACCTGCACGCTGCCGGCATCATACACAGGGTGAGGCACACTCGTACACATGCATACAAAACAGTCTGCGCGCTCCAGATAAGCAGGTCTAAATGTTTTATTGTAAGCACACGCATGAATATGCACAGCTGTAGATGAGCATTTCATGACTTAGCAGGCCCGGCTGTCTCAGCATCAGAAATTTCGCGGAAGCAGGAAAGACAGGGCTGCCAACATTGATATGTTAATAAGATTCAGCAAAATGTTCTAATGTGTCTGGCAGCTATTAGACAGAACGTTAGAGCATTGAAAAGCCAGTGTAGGCCAGCTAAGCAGCAGCAAACGAATCTTGTGTAACGTCTCTAGATTTTAAAAGTTTCGCCTCCAGTTTCAGAGTGTAATACCACCGTGGTAAATATGGACAATTGTACATTACTTCTACAAAACTAGTGAGTCGACAACTTTGCTAACAGCCAAACATCAACACAACAACATAGCAGCCAGCCAAGCTCTCGCCAACGACTAAAAGTCAGTCCCAGATTTACTGTCGTCTGGGGGCTACTTGCTCGGCCGCTCTTTTATTTTCTCTTCTTAGCTTCCTCCAACAGCGTCCTCTTGGTCTTTTTGCCTCTGTCATTATGTCCATTAGGCTGCTGCACTTGCCCAGCTCCAGTTCTGGCACGACACTGGCTCCATTCCCATCAGTATTTCACCTGTGGCCCGGTGCTGAAAGCGTCCTCTCCCTGATGGTCCAAAACACCTGTGGTTCAAACGCTAACACTCCACTAGTGCTCTGAGCTCACAGTCTGGGCAGCCCGGCTAACAAACTGAGCTAACATTAGCTAAGAGCAGCTACAGTTCACAGCAATTACTTTACTGTCCATCAGGAAACTTTGACAATAACCGAGAGGTGAGGAGGGTGTAAAGCATGTCGTACTTCTCGCAGATGATCTTGCCCGGAGCACAAAGTTACAAAGTGCAAAAACAGATGTAACGCGTGCAGAGTGAGAATAACAGAGACCTGATTACAAGTCAGTGTCATCAAAACAATTTTAAACCTGTCATTTAATGGTAGAAAAGTTCCACAATGTTGCTGTAAGAACAGGCACAACGCAAGTACTAAACGACGGTTTTAGGTGCACAGTCCGTATTTGCATCTCAAAGTGTGCCATTATGGCATCATAATTCGTAATCAGCCATAATAATGTATGACAATATAAATCGTTATGTATCTGAAAATATTCTTGTGGAAGGAGGCCATGATGCACAGGATTAGTGAGTGACGGGTAATTATGATGTCTCCCACAAATTCAGGCAGAATGCAGAGTTATTAACTGAATAGCCTGTGTGTGTGTGTGTGTGTGTGTGTGTGTGTGGTTATTCTGTGGCAGCATGTTGTCAATTTCAGGTTGATTTATTGAAGGTAAACAGCTGTAATGGTGCTGCGCTCTGGCTCCACACTCCTCCAATCAGAGGCTGCAGATTTATCAACATATGTGTCGTGCTGCCTTCAGATGGCTGCGAGGACTTAATGAAGCTTTTCATACAGTTTAAATGACTCATGTCCATTAACCTTCTTTAACAACATTAAATGTTATTTTGTTGCCGATTTAAACACATCTACCAGATTTACATTTTAAGCATTATTCCGCTATTGCTGCACGTTCGCTCCGAGATTTGATTCGCTTGTAATATCACCAAAGAAGTAACAGATGGACGGACGAGGCTCTGACACATTTTTACCATCAACTCTGTGTAATCCACACACACACACACACACACACGCCCTGAAGCACCGGCGACAATATACAAAGGATCCCTCTTGTCTACACACACACACACACACAGTCAGTAAGACAAACACACACAGCAACGGCACTCTGTCAATCACCCTCAGTGAAAGACGCGGCAGTAGATTAGCAGAGCTCCTCTTGCTCCACCAGCCAGAACTAATTGAGCCACAGGCGGAGCCAACAGGCACCGCTCGCATCAGCAACGGCTCGGCACGCAAGCGCTTTCACGAGGTGAACAGATGCAAAAACGAGTCATGGATCGCCAAAGACTCTTTTCTTCTTGCGTGCCTCTGTGATGAGAGCCTCCCTAGTCCTAGATCGGTAGCTAAGAACTCCCTCTAGAATACAGCCTCCTACATACCCGAGCACAATCTGTGCTTTAGCGCCGCAGTCTGATGCTCTCATTGTCAAGACGTTATGATAATGATCATGAGGATTTCTACCTGTACCTGCATTGTTCGCTTTGATGACAGGAGAAGTGCACAACTCTCCAAACCACGAAGTGACCATAACAAAGGCAAAGTGCTTGGCATGAAATGGCAGCTGGATCTAATTTGTTGCTGTGTTAATTATGCCGGCATACCAACTACTCAACCTGCCATGGCTGGCAAATTAGTTACTGCAATAAATGAATTGGCCGATAGCTACCGGTTGATTGTAGCCGCAGGTGCTGAGTCATATTTATGACACTGGATGGAAATTTGAAGAGCTGAAGAGATAATCATGTCAGTTTGCTTTGTCGGGATGAGCTTCAGAAGAAAGAAAAACTTTCTCTGCAAGTCGAATCATGTCAAACACTCTTGAAAGGAGACCATCTGTGACATTTACAGCTATAGTTCAACACACGACTTATTCTTTTTTCTTTCTTGTTTCTTCCTGTAGGTGTCAGGTGATTGACGAGAACATAACACAGCACAGATATGAAAACAGTGAAGTCAGGGAACAGTTAGATAAGGTTGGAATAAAAAACAAAAACACTCTGTTCACTGCGAGTTATCATCTTCTGGTGATAGTTTTTCATGCTGGACAAGAACGATGGTTTCTTCAAGAGAAAAACAAGCGCCCCACTTCAACTTTCCCATATATAGAAATTATTTGTTCCCACCTAAAAAAAAAAAAAGAAAGATGTTTTTTATGTTGTATTTGATATTTTTCCCCGCTATTTCTCCATGCCAAACTCCTTTCTTCCCTATCAGAGCAGACCATCATACCCCAACTGCACCGCCTGTGAGGCCACATTCAGACAGAAAATGCAGGTTTTTTCCATTCATTTGAGTTTGGGGGTAGTGCGTTTTGGCTGCAGTGGTGCTCCGAGAAAAATGCAGCGACCTCCGCCGAAGAGGTTGACCCACCAATCGACAGACTGGTCAAATCTCCACAGTCAGGCAGAAATGTCACTGAAACTGAGACAATCCAGGTGGATTCATGGACTTAACGCTGATACTCCACCTGTTGTGTTCTGGCTTTGTTTATTTCATGTACCCAGGTTCTAAATCTGAGTCTGACTCACAGTTTATGCTGCAAAATAGTGACACGAAGAAGTTTAGTTTGGCTTGTGTCCGATGGTTTGAGAGGGTGAGAGTGAGCGCTGGTTGAGCGACATGGACAGTGAATGAGAGTGAGGGAGCACCAGCATCGATAAAGCCGGTTAATCAGCGAAATAAAAAGTCATTATCTGATTGTTTGACAGCGGTTAGGTTCAGCACAGATGGACACACCCTCAGCACCCTCACTCCCACACACTGATGGACTATGATTCTGTCTGAATGCGTCCTAAATCTGGCTTGTGTTGTGTTTTCTAAAACAGGACCTGAAGCCCAGCAACATTGTGGTGAAGTCTGACTGCACATTGAAGATCCTGGACTTCGGCCTGGCCAGGACAGCTGCCACCGGCCTCCTCATGACGCCCTACGTGGTCACCCGCTACTACCGCGCCCCTGAAGTCATCCTGGGCATGGGCTACCAGGCCAACGGTGAGTGGAGGGAAAGCAGCTTTCTTGACAGCAATCGGCCAATGAGGAGCTCCTAAGCTGCTGCCTGGCCTGCTGCATGGCCCTCCCCCCCTCACCCTCTGGGATGTTTTTCGACAGCACCTCCCAAACACACACACACACACACACACACACACACACACACTCCCACACGCACACACCCTGTTCCTGTAAAGGTCACACTCAGGGGGGAAGTTGGCATGTTGGGTATTGGTGCTTTGTGGGAAACTTCCTGTCTGGGGACTCCAGTTCCCAGCAGTGCTTTAGCATGCATTTGATGTTTTATTAAGAGGTCGGCTGTCCTGAGCTCCTCACAGCCTGGCTGAAAACGCCGGTCTGAATACAGGCACTTGAGCATGCTTCAGCAGTTTCACATGGTGCTGCTGCTGCTGCTTGGAACATATCACAGTTTCTGCACGGCGGTCTTAAAGGAGTAGTTCAACATTTTGCAAAATGCGCTTGTTTGCCACGTGTTAGCAAACTCTCATACCTGTCCGTTTAGATATGAAGAGACTTTGCTTAGCTTAGCATAAAGAGTGGTAACAGGGGGAAACAGCTAGCACGGTTCAGTCCAAAATCCAAGTTATGGTTCTACCGGGGCTATGGGCTGGACTATTACTTTTTGGAGGACTCTGGGAAGTATAGCGTCATTAGCTTTAGCTTCTTTCTGCCTTTGGACAGAGCCAAGCTAGCTGTTTCTCCCTGCTTCTACTCTTGCTAAGCTAAGCTAACTGTCTCGCTTCATATTTGGCGTACAGGCATGAGAGTGGTCTCGCTCTTCCCATCTAATTTTGAGCAACAAAGCTAACAAGTGCACTTACCAAAATGTTAAAACGTTCCTTTGACAGACCCGCGACTGGGGCTTCATTAGCCTAGCCAATATTTAGACTTTTAAAGTTCATTTTTTTAAAGTCCGATTCATCGTAGCAAGTTAAGCAAATCTTGATTCTGGACTCGGAGGATAAAATTGTCCCATTTGTATATACATCATGAGGTGGATGCGTAGCATCCATGCTCCTGTTACAGGAGAGTCTTGTATCATCTTTAATCCTCTTGACCAAAAACAATGACCCTATCTTTTCCTGCTGACTTTGCATTTTTTTTTTTTGTTGCTTATTCTCTTCTCCCTCCTTTTTATGCTGCGCATATGTAGTGGATATTTGGGCTGTGGGCTGCATTATGGCAGAAATGGTTCGCCACAAAATCCTTTTTCCAGGAAGGGATTGTATCCTTGAGCTGCTTGCAGCAGTGTCTGGCACTTCTTGTGAAAACACAAAAAAAACACAAGCAACACACACAAAAAAAAACGTCTGTCGTCTCTTCAAACCATTAGCCCCATCAAACGGATCGCACGGAGATCACGTGTGTGATGCGAGCAACTACAGAAATTCTATTTCTCGGATTTGCCTGACACCTCGACTTTGCATCCACCCACCTGCTCGCTCTTCCTACACTCACCTAAGCAGCAGAACTGTTGCTTCAAGCACGACGTTCACATGAAAAAAAAAAACCTGAAATAGAATTTAATAGTTTGCTCTGGCATAGCTGAGAAAGAAAAAATAAATACCCTCGCCTATCCTCAAACTGCTTTGTAGCAGCAATCAAACAAAAAAATAATAATGAATTGTTAGGTCTGGCTTTCACAATATAATCCTGAATAAATTGGTGCTCTGCTGCAGAAATATTTATGAGGCTTTGAATCTGCACTGTTGCACTGACAAAAAAAAGCTGAACAATGATCATTTGTGTCCTCATAGATCAGAATATTCCAGTTTAACACATAGAACATGAATTGCAGTGAGGATACTGAGGGTGTTGAGATGAGCTTCTGCAAAAAAACCTTTTCAGAAGACCTTGCACGTCAGTGTCTCTCCTTTCAAAGCTCGTGATTCTATTCAGTGTTCCCGAAGCTGAAATGATTCTTCGATTAGTAATACTGCTGTTTGTACAGAAAGTTGCAGTATTTGCAGTTTATGCTAGCAAAAAAAAGAATGATCATCATTTTCCTTAGCCCGGTGGGATGCTGACCCAGGTTTGAGAGTGCATTCATCTGCATGCATTTCATTTGTGTCATGTATCACACACACATCACCTGGCACCACATCATGTTTATTTTCCCGTTTTGTTCTTGTTCTTGTTGTTGGGGTTGTTTTTCTGTTTGTTTTTCAGTCCCGCATGCTAATTTGGTGGTTTGTCATTTCATTTTTCAGTTGATGTCTGGTCTGTTGGCTGCATCATGGCTGAAATGGTCCGGGGTAGTGTGTTGTTTCCAGGCACTGATCGTATCCTTAAGTTCAACCCCCCCCCCAAAAAAAATGCCGCCTTGTCTCATCCTTTGTCTGACATCTTGTTCATATCTTTGCACACAACAGGGAAAACGTGTCAAGCTGTGGCTGTTTAATGACATTTCAGTGTCTTCTTTCAGTGACCGGGTTGAAGGGGAATAAACCTTTGACAGTTTGACTCCTCATAGCAGCTCAAGCACAGGTGTAATTTTGATGAATTTGGATTTACCCTGCAGTGAGCTAACAAAGACAACACCAGACTTAACTAATCATACCTGTGGTTTTCCTGCTATGACGTGAAAATAGTTTGTCGTGAAATGTGTCAGCATTTTTACCTTTTCTTTGTAGCCTACATAAATTATGTGAGTGAACATTTAGCATTATGCAGGTGCTTTATTCAGAAGTTATAGTGGGTTAGCATGTTTCTATAGCACAGAAGCTATATTTGTGTTTCTTAGCATGATCCGTGAGTTGTAAATGTTGAGTTTTGAAGCCTTGTAGATTAATATTTCGGAACCTTTTTCATGCCCCATTAGTGATTTATTGCTTTATGCTAAGCTACATGAAGCTAATGCTAAAGCTTGACATGCTACTGGCTGACTTTGGCCAGCTAAGGTTAATATAGCATGAGCTTGATAATTAAAGCTTTATATTTATATTGGGTGTTGTACACTAACACTGTTTGCAGCGTTAGCAAAGTGTTCTATAAAAAGAGGTGACAGAAGTAGCAGCTAGCAAGAATTTTAGAGCCAGCAGTCTTAGCTAACTCAGCTAGTTATTCATAGGTAGCTAACTCGCTAGCTTAACTAACTGATATGAGAGAACAATAACCGTGTCATGTTTCAGGTTTTTAGACGGCTTAATGAAAATAACCAGTGGTAAAATACTTTGTCTGACTGAAGCTAATGAAGCTAATGAGGCTAGCTTGAAATGGTAGCAGGACTTTAGCACTCTAAAAAGGCACCGATTTGTCTGTTGGACATACGTATCGTCTAATTCTGACCACCATCTTCATAATGACATCTTCATGTCAGTTGATAGTGACTACATTGGTAATAATAACGAACAGATATTGTTCAATATTTTATTTTTTAGTATAAATGGTCAACTAGACTTTGGGGGGCTGAGCAGGCCTCTCCTAGCCTGATAATCAGAGTAAAATATCATTTTGTTTAACCTCAGTAATTCAGTCTGACATTGTGTACATGTTCGCTGGTTTTCTGCTGCCCGTAGGACGCAACGCGTCGTTTCACAGCAATGCAGCTCTGGAACAGGGCGATTGTCTGTCTGTCAAAGCTATGATTGGCTCCATTGTTTTGTTCTAATGAATCCTGTCTGGTCTAAATGAATCATTTAAGGCAGAACTTTTCCTGTTATTTCAGCCAGAATTGAACATGTCCTCATTTTACAGTCTAACTTTTCTTTTCCCAGTTTTGGTACGACTGGCTAGACTTCCCCTCCGTGTTCATTCAGTTTTAAGGACGAACAAAGATGTGAACAAGGTGTTTCTGTATGTACATGTTACATCTGTATGTGTGTTATGTCCTCAAGAAAGGAGAAAAAAAAAGAGTTTTACACACATTTCCAGCATCTGGACTACTTGAGGTGAGCAGCAGCTGTCTCCTCCTAACAGGCAGTGTTTACGGACTTCCAGATGTTTGTTTTTTTGCACAGGTGTGAACGGGATCTGTTACGAGTTCAATCTGTTTACATCAAGTAAAAAAAAAAAAAAAAAAAAAAAAAGCCAATAATTATAAACACATCACCATCCAGACAGCCTTTCACCAAACTTTCCTGAGTATTTTCATTTTTTGTGTTGGGACATTTTCCATAGTTCATCCAATAACGCACTCTATTAACTTTACAGAGGAGGTTATAAGCTGCTGTGCTTTTCTCTGCATCCATTTATGGCACAGTTTCAGCTACACAAGTATTTTTAAAAACATATATCCAACCAAGAACAATGCTGCACAATGTGTAGCAACTCCAGATGGCTCTATTTTACTCTTCATCAGTTCAAAATGACCCACCACGGGTCTGGAATGGCCGCCCCTTTTGTCCAAACCCAGCCCAGTGCTTTTCTTAACACTGTAACCTTAAGATATCGACCAGTGGAATAAGGTGATCGAGCAGCTGGGGACACCGTCTCAGGAGTTCCTGATGAAGCTCAACCAGTCAGTGAGGACCTACGTGGAGAACAGGCCACGGTATGCCGGCTACAGCTTCGAGAAGCTTTTCCCCGATGTCCTGTTCCCTGCAGACTCCGAACACAACAAACTGAAAGGTAAAGGCGCTGTCATCTCTCTCTCTCTCTGTAAATTTAGTGCCAAGAGATGAAAAACAGCGATCGTCCAGCTCGAGGGGAACCATTTGTAAAAATTCAAATAGCAGTTTTATCGCATGCCAGACGGTGCAAAAAATAATGAGGCAATCAGTGTTTCTGGAGCCGTGAGTTTTATGCCACAACGTGCTGCAGTTTTACAGCTTGAAATGTGAACAAAAGACTTTTTAAAGCTGGTCTTTCTTATGGTATTGTAGAATTTAGCACAGGTGGCTTTTTAAACGTCAATTTCTGTAACTGAAGGATTAATATAATGTAATATAATATAAAGTATGCAGGCACTTTGAAAGCAGAAGAAGAAACCCTGAACTTTCCCTCCATATAGCATCGCTTTATGTCGCACTCTGTCTTTGCAGCTTCACAAACATCTGCTCAAGCCCAAGTGACAAATCACTTTTCAGCGGCTGCCTTAGATTAAGCACTTCTTACGGAGGCTGACAGCTCAGGACCAAGTTGTTTACCGCAAAGAGGAATTTACCTCAAGCATGTTCATGTGTAAATGGAGAGAAGATGACAGGAACACTCACAGCGAACGCCGCCGAGCTGTTGCAAGATGTCGCAAGAAAAAAAAAGGGAGCTCATCTTTTTCTGTCCTCATTAATTTACAGAGGCAGGAATACGTGACAGCAGTGAATCCCCCTGAAGTGCTCCTGTTAGGCTGCATGTATTGGGTGTTCACATTTAGCTCTGAAAGCTTTGATACCTTTCAGACAGAACATGATAAT
This sequence comes from Argyrosomus regius, assembly GCA_946959425.1. NCBI lineage: Eukaryota > Metazoa > Chordata > Actinopteri > Sciaenidae > Argyrosomus > Argyrosomus regius. The sequence continues at coordinate 17,022,048 of OX336900.1, forward strand.
CAAGGTAGATGTCCTAAAAAAGCCAAACAAAAACAGATGAATGTGTTTTTCTATCTGTGGCTTCAGGTTTAAAGGTACCCTGTGTAGTTTTTTCCCCCATTATCTACGAGAAGGAACAAGCACATAAGAAGTTTGTTTAGGACACATTAAATGCATTTTTGTTAGAAACTCCTGAATGTAAACATAACTTTGTTTGTTTACAATTAAATTTCAAATTGTACCTTTAATATACTCACATTGATTTCTGCAAAACAACATCCTTCTTAGTGACATCATCCTGTACCAGCTGGTACAATGAAACCAATTTGATTTTTAAACAGCTGTCACGCCTCCCTGATTTCATATTTCATCAAATAAAACTCTTTCCCTCCCACAGTGATACTCCAGTCCATATGTTTTTTGTGACATGAAAATACTTATGAATAAATAAATATTGGTGTTTGATATATTTTGGGGTTTGTTTTCCACAAAAAGGTTTATGTAACTAGTTAAAATTCTTCTGTATCACTTGAGGCTTAAAGTTCCCACATACTGGACCATGATTAGCCTTCACCCCAGTTGTGATGTCACAAAGTCCTGCAGATTTAAAGTGAACATATTAATAAATAAATATTAAAACATCTTTATGGTGTCAAACTCAGTATATTGCAGTCCAGTACCGTAGCAATAATCAAAACATGGAGTGGGACTTTTCAGTGGTCCCTCCCTGCATTGTGTCCTGCTCTCACATCCTGTTTGAGCCGAACATGCATCACGTGAGCAAGACACGTTCAAATGGACCAAATTTCAGATTGGAATTTAACATTTGCTATTTTTATTTTTTTTTTGCCACAATTTCTTTTCAGCGAGCCAAGCCCGAGACCTACTATCCAAGATGCTGGTAATAGACGCGTCAAAACGGATCTCGGTGGACGACGCTCTCCAGCACCCTTATATCAACGTGTGGTACGACCCGACTGAAGTGGAGGCGGTGAGTACTCGATAATTACTAGTTAATCAATAGTTGTTGTTTGTTTTAAATCCCCTGAAGACTCTTTTTCAAAGTATTCTTCTATAAGATGATGACTTGATTTTCATTTCAAAGTTACTGAATTCTGATTGGTGCACAGACATAGATGATGTCACCCTGTACTTACGTATACGGGACCTTTAATGTTTAGATGTGTAAAGCAGCATTCTGGTAAATGAAGGAGAAACTCACAATAATATCTGCATAATGTTGTTAAAAATAAAAACGGGTATAAGAACATCGCCTCCTTTTTAGAGTCTGAGTTTGGTGACAGAAAGTTGTCTGCATGTGTTTGACGACAATCCACCACACTCTCTCTCTGGAAACACAATGACTCAGCCAGTACAAATTGATTTTGTCTGTGATCAGGCGGATTGGGAGATGAAGTGAATTGTTACTCTCTTCCCTCTCTGGCATGAAAGGACTCTTCAGAACTGAGAGCACAGCCTTGAAAAGTGCAGATTTATACACAGACACTGCATAAATGCATCAGATCTTTATTTGACTCTGGGGAGGACTGATAACTCGACGCCGTTGCTTGCTTTGAGGTAGTTTATTCCAGGTCAGCGCGCGCTGTGAATTTGATTTTTAGAAGTTTGTGGTGTTTTCCTGGAAAGGTTTATGCAGTCCGGAGGAGGAAACAAATCAGCATTAATGCGAGGAAGGTTAAATGCAGCAGTTTTCCCTCTCTTGTGCCATCAATTAGCTGAGTCAGTAGGTTTTCAGACTGAGCTGTGAGCTACTGCAGCTGAGTTTGTCCTCTTTCGTTTGAGTTTACTTGCTGTAGCGTTCAGTTGGGATGAAAAATTAAACTCAGGGTGACAAATGACTGAAGACCTCGGGTCTGCTAGTTGGCAAACTTAGAAACTGTCTTTGTAACTCAAAGGCTTCAAGTTCTGTACATGACAGTATCAGTAATTTTATGTGACAGTAGCGCAGCCTAGTGATTAGACTGTCCTAGAACTTGAAACGCATTAATAGCCAGTGTGGATCCATCAGCAGTTTGAGACAATGGACCTTTGCTTCGTTATAAAAATAAAGGTGAATGTGGATTATGCAAATAAAAGTTCTTTACCCAAGTGTGACGTGTGGGACAAGTCGCTCTATGTTTAGAATGAGCATCTGTTAAGAAGGCTGAAATATAGAAACCATGTGTGTCTGTCTGTCTTTTTTCCAGCCACCACCCGTGATCACAGACAAGCAGCTGGATGAGAGAGAGCACACAGTGGAGGAGTGGAAAGGTACGAAAGATTCCCTCCTCTTCCTCTTTGATAAGCTGTCTGAACTACTTAGCTTTTTTGGAGTGTGTTGCATAAGTTCTGTGCTCGTGCTTTGCAGCCTGTGGGAGATTTAATCTTCATCCTCCAACTGATATGCATGTTTTCCTCCACAGTTTGAATTCATAAATGCACTATTGTTCCACGCACAATCCTAATTTCACACTGGAAATAACTGATGCACATTTTCATCCATGTCCTTCCTGGTTTCCTGTTTTCACTGCCTGAAACATGTATATTAGATAACCTGCATTCAGATATTTGTTCTTGTGTAAAATCCATACAATTCTGTGGTATCATATAAATATGCCAGATTGTTTTGCTGTGATGATATAGAAGCATAGATTACCCTTTCAAAAGACAAAACATGTCATCATTTTGGCTATGTTCCAACACACGTCAATCAAAGGAAGTCAGAACTGTAGATTTATTCTAAGATTCAATACTTGACGTCTCAAAAATGGGCAAAATATGAGCCTACTTGTGATTGTCAAATCATAACATATAGCAGAGTATCATCAGTGTAGAACTGCACTGCACAAGAATTGATGTTTAGTTTACAAATAACGTCACTTAAATGCAACATTTTAGCATAAAATGACAGTAGGCCCGTGATTGACCCCTGGGGAACACCAGAGGGAAGTAAGTGGGCAGAGACGAAGACATGTTGCCTTCACAAATATGCTCGATTTAAACTACTTCCTCCCCCTCAATGCTAACAAAGTGATAATGACAGCAGGAGATTCACACCTGATGTGTGACTTGTTGGTGTTTCCCGATTCCACACACACTGTCGGGGGATGTTTCATCACTTCTTTCTCTCCTTAGGAATAAATTATCATGTAAAATTTGCCGTTTATTTATTTCACCAAGTGAGAGAAAAACACATTTAATATTTAAGTAACACCCGGTCACAGTTTTTGAAAATGACTTAAGAGAAAAATGGTGATAAGTAAACCTCACAATAACAAATTCAGAAAAGCTGTGAAGTGACATCAGACAGGAACTTCAGACAGCCTCAGACTTTTGTCTCTTTTTTCTGTATTAAATGATCGTGTCTCGTTTGTTACAGAGTTGATATACAAAGAAGTGTTGGACTGGGAAGAGAGGACGAAGAACGGTGTCATCAGAGGACAGCCAGCGTCCATAGGTTAGTGGAGATTTTTGCATATGTGAGTATATTTGAGAGGGATTGCATGTAAGCGAGTTTGTACCTCCTTAAAGATGTATAAATGGTTGAAGTGTGTTATCTGTGCAGCACACAGTGGCCATAAACTGTGTCAAAGGTGGACTGTTACACTTCTGCATTTCATGTGGTTATAATGGGAAAAGGTGTTTTCCACTTCTGAGCACCACATCTTTGCTTAATTTGGGTAACTCCCTCTAATGTGGGCAGGACAGTGACTGAATTAGCACACACATGTCTAGTTAAAGACACTTATTACATGTTGTGTTATGACCCTACTTAAGTTTGGCATAAATCTACAAGTGACAGAGGATTATTAAGCAGAATAAGGACTGTAGCAAACTGGTGACTGCTGTAGAAGTCCTATATCCAGCATGTACTGTGGCATTAGTACTGCTCTTTTTTAATGTTACACACGAGAGTCAGTCCAATCTGTTGCACAATAAACTGTCTCTGATCTATTACTTGCCATACCAGTCCTCTGTGCCTCTGACCTTTTTTGTTTTCCTTTCATTACTTTTATGTAAACAGTGTAGAGACGCTGTTGCTAAATTTATGTTTTTATTTTAAGAAAGTCCGGCTTTTCTGGCTTAACAATATTTAAAATACTTTCTCCTGAACTCCGGAAGTTTTCAGACGAGCAAGTAGGATCGACTGGAAACCCAAAACCCAGAAGCTCGTATACACAAAGTGGATGAGAAATTACTCATAAAGAAGTAGAAATAAGAAATATATAGAAAAAGTCATGGTTTTATCATTGAATACAAGCTGAAAAATAATTAACCCAACACAATTAGACAAAAGTGCTTCAGCAGCAGTGTCTGCGTATTCACTTTCGATGGCTAACCACAGGCCTGTTCCTGTTCCTCATAGCACAGGTTCAGCAGTGAGCAGCGGCCCCCGGCAGCACCACACCTCCACGTCCTCCTCCGCCAACGACGTCTCCTCCATGTCCACCAACCCGACCCTGACCGACACCGACAGCAGCCTGGAGACGGCCAGCGCTGCCGCTGTCCCTGCCACCGCCGCCGCCGCCGCAGCTGCTACAGCCAACGCCCCCCTGGGCTGCTGCAGATGACTATCATCTAAAACACCTCCTCCCGGTCCCGGGCTGGGCCTTGTCCCCTGGTCACATCCAAGACCACTAGCCCCGACACTGGCCCCTCTGTATTTGCCTCCTCTTCTTCCTCCCACCTCCTCTCTGTGCTTGTCTTCAGTAGTGTAGAGATTAGCCAGCTAGCTGTTTGAGTTTTATTTTAATTTCTGAAAGGACAGATCTTTTTTTTTTTTTTTTTTTTTTTTTTTTTTTACAGTTATAGTTTTTTTTTTTTTTTTTTTTTAAGAAACATTAGGATTTCTTTTTTTTGTTCAAGTCCTAGCTGTAATTTATTGTGGCATTTCTTAATTTTTCAGAAACCTAAGATGATAAGAGAATTTTTATGATTTCACTATGTTCCGGTTTGTATTAACCGACAGTGAGAATTTAAAGAAATATCTGTAAAATGTTTTAATGTGATCTATTTTTCTGTTGAAAGTCATTTGTTTCACTTGTAAGCTACTGCTTTTACAACTTGCCATATAAATGTAGATTGAGTTTGTACAGATTTTATGGTAGATGTAGTTTTATCTTCGATACAAGTTTGCAGTGAGCCATTGAAACATAATTGAATTGACAGATGGTCTCCCCTGATCTGTTTTATCTCACATGATATGGATATTGTTTGAAATGCATACAACATGTCCATTTATTCAAACTGAGATCACGTAGATTTACGTTAAAATCTTCTTTTCTTGTGAATCACTACTACTTCCTACATTGTAAAACTTTAATGAAAGCTTTATAATTTACTCATTCTTCACTTCCTGTTCAGACATGATAGGATTATAAAAAATGATTCATTTTACCTTCTAAATTTAAGCTATGGGATTGATAGTGGCACAGTTAGGGTCCCGCAAGATAACGTGGAGATTTTGGACGACTGTCTTCTGTATTTTTTAAGTGCTTTAAAGTACCTCTTCCTCTTGTCTGCGACATGCTGTGTGACATTATGGAACCGGAGAGGTGGTATTGCTTTGGAGAACTGGATGCACGGAGCTCTTTCACGTTCTCCACCGGCTTGCTTTGATACTGAGGTATTGCTAACGACGAAACCCCACCGGGCACTCCTCCGTCACGTCGCGGCAGCGATAGCTCTTTTGGTCCGTTCTCCATGCGACTTCAAATCCCACCAGGAGTGTTTCAGAAGCCCGCTAGACTTTGTTTACTTGCTCAGATTTGGTCTTTTTATCCCTGGTTTATGTGCTTCTAAATATGCTATAGTTTCCCTTTTGTCTGTTCTTACAATCAGAGGTTTGCACAGGGTGTTTGATTTTGAAAAATGACTGGGTTCTCTGTGCCGTTTCTTTAGCAGCTCTGTGCAGGTTGATCCAAACTGTCTGCGGTGTCTGTCAAAAATAGAACAAACGCATATTCCCAGCAGAGTGGAGCGGAGACCCGCTTCTGAACCATACAGCGGCGCTTCTGGTGGGGATTGAAACATTGACTAGAACTGCCGCGATCATCTCCGGCGGATACGGAACGCGTCGCATCCGTGCCTGGTGGAATTTTGCCGTAACAGTTCAGGACTTGAGAATGTTTTTGGGGCGTTTTATTGTCGTGCTTTGGGAGGTTTTTCCGAGATGTAGAGTTGTGTGAAGTTGTTAAATCGGTGATGGTGTAAGTAGAATGTGTTTCAGACAAGTAGGGGAATTGTGATATTGAGAACGCATGTGAACGTGTTGATATTCGATGTCTTGGAGGGATTGTGATTCTGCAGCCTGATGGAACGGTGTGAAAAAGATGTCTGCTTCCTACAGATCCTGTTATTAGTAATGTGCTTTTGTGAATCTGGAAATTTGAGAGTGATTTTTTCTAAAGAGTTGGCCAAATTCTTGATGTACCGGACTTGCCTGCGGTTGTGAATAAAAAGTCAAAGAACCTAAAAACTTAGCATGTTAAACAGCAGCACAAACAACCAGTCAAAAGAAACAATTCATTCTTATGGTATGCAATAATAGTGCCCTTTTTGAGTGTTTTTGATTTAGCTTGGAAAGGAAAAGTGCCTGTTGTTTGTCATTCATTCCTGAGTACCTGGGAGGAAGTGTGTTCATTAATATGTCGGGTTTTTATGGCGTCTGGATAACAACAGTAGTTTCCATATCAAACCAATAATGTGTGATGGGGTTGTAGTTCTCACAAATCGTATCGTATATTTTTCTACTTGTTTTGATTTTGACCCTTGAGCGGGAGACAGCGGTGTCTTGCAGGGTAAGAAGGTGATGACGTATACGTTGAGATGCTTAAGCACGTGTTTGAGTCATTTCAGAAGAAGAGGCAGTTTTATCAAGGTCTTTCATCAAAGTAAAAAGAAGTGTTTCTTTGCAGTGACAGCAACCGAAATATAGGTTAAATAACAGTTTTTTGGCTTTTCTTTGAGTACTAATTTAATGTAATGATTGTAAGAGAGAAGAATGAACGGAATAGACATGCTTTAAAATTCAACTACTGGATCAAACTAAACGAGTCAACTCTGCAGCTGCATTGTTGTCAGTATTTCGTGGTGGTTTCGGATACTGTTCACTGTTGGAAGGCAGATCGATGGTTTAGTTACGGAGACATATTTGAGAGGCAGAGCCAAACAACCACAGTGTTTCTGGCTAATTCATTGGTTTTATTGGCTTAAAGCTATCTAGGCAAGTTGCGTAATATCATGGTCATAAATGAATGACCCAATTGCTATTTTCAGTTTTTTGCTCTGCCTGCGGGAAATGTTTGCATAACTAAACTTCCCATCTGCAAGAGTCAGAGTTAGGATGTATTTACCGTCATGGATCATGAGCAGGTGTTACGGTTGGTTAATGGAGGCGTAAACATTACTGTGTCTGTCGAGAACCTGCCTTGGTCTGTGATGAAGACTTTTCTTTTTAAGAAAGCTCAAAGCAAAGTTGCAAGATAAGGTTGTCTTTAGACTGTAGCATATGCTACTGTAGCTCTGTGCTGTGCTCCACTTTAGCAACGTGTTATTGTCTGCCAAATACGTAAAGCTAAACACAGTTGAACCATTTATTTAATGCCGTGATTCCTCATACTGCCGCACTGTGGCTTGTTCTCCGTTTCAAGTTCTGTACTTGCACCAGCTATTCGTAAATCCATTACCGTAAGAGTGTGTGCGCGCCTGTGTCCTGCCGAAGTTCTTTGTAACAACTAGCTAGTTTCAAACTAGTCATTTAGTAAATCGGGTTGCACCATTAAAACTTATTAAACGCCTTAGCCTGTTGCTAGAAATAATCTGTATCAATGTCAGATAAAAATCAAATCAGCTACGAAATTTGAATTTAATGGAGCATCGCAAGCTGTAAAAAAAAGTTTGTCAGACAAACAATATATTAATAAAATTGTAATATATTAAACAGCCAGCCACCATTATGTGTATTTCAAAATGGGTGGCATCAATACAATTTATAATAAATGAAAAGTATTCTCATTATGCTATATTTAAGTACGCCATTCAGTCTGACATTACTAGCATAACGTTTTGTGATTTGTGCTGTTTTATGTTATTTTTGTGAATTTTTGTTTGAAATTTTAAAATCTTCCTAGTTTACATGCGTCATTATTTAACAGCATTTTATCAAGTGTTCTTCACAGCATCGACCATATCACAATACCTCTTTTACTCTACAATCTAAACGGGTAATATATTCGTCAGTTAGCATTTTAGGTATACGTGAGAAAACATTAGCTTTGTCACTGAGCTATGCAACAGTTAACAGTTGATATATTAGCAAGCTAACGTAAGCTTTGTCAGTTACCTGAACAACAGGTAACGTTTAATGTATTAGCAAGCTAACGTAAGCTTTGGCAGTTACCTGAACAACAGTTAAACCTGGCAGTTACTGGGTGTAAATATTTAAATCAAGCCTATCTCCAAGAACTAGTTTATGTGGTGCAACCCATTTTAATTTCGTGATGCTAAATCTCCACCTCGTAAACACTTCCATTTGAAGTTTGAACTTACGAACAGCTGGTGCCACTGGCTCCTGCTCCCTTTTCAAAAAAAAAAAAAAATATTCAAAAGGAAAGGTTTGTTTATTATTGAGCATCAAGAGTTTGCTAGTAAGGTGCAGTGGAAGTGACTGCAGAGCCAGATTAGTATAGTACAAAACTAAATTCAATCTGCAGTCAGTCATCGTAGATTCCAACAGCAAAAAAAAGTAATTGTCCAGTAGTAAATGTGCAGTAGCTTTTTGATAAACGAGGATTAATGGTAAATAAGCAGTGTCACATCTGTACAAAGGGAGAAAATCAGTGGTATGTATCCATTTGTCATATTAGCTAAAATAATCAATCAGAAAAAAAACACACTTGTCTAAAGTGCTCTTAATTTTCTTAGCCCAACATTAGGGGCTTTAATTGGAGTATTTAGTTTTTTCTTCTTCTTCTTAGGTTGTTGTTGCTTTTTTTTATATAATTACTGCATCTCTCCAAACAATGTCATTCTGATTTAAGTCGGCTTTGATGAACTACCTCACGCTGAATTTCTGCCAGTTCTTGCATATACTTAGTCGCCTGCAGAATTAGCTATCGAAGACGTGTGAATAACAGATTCCATTATTTATTTATTTGAAAGTGTACTATTTGTTGGTTTCAACAGACTTCTAGTTTTGTACATTATGTATACTTCACCTAGAAGTAAGAGAATTGTTATATGTATTTTTTGTTCTTTTTTTTTGTTGTTCTTTTTTGGTTTGTTTTTAAACTAAATGTGCAATACCTTCAGCAAACTGTGCTAGTAGTATGTGATGGGCCTAGCCTTTGTTAGCTGTCTCCTGAAGGTAAAGAAAATGTTTGGTACTGTCAATCCATGTTTTCCTTTTTTATGAATAAGATCAATTTTTATTTCTGTGACTTGTTTATAGTCATGATGTTACGTAATCAGTCTTACCCACCAGACAAATCTGTCGGCCCGAGGTTTGACGCGGAGACGCGACGTTCTTTGAGCCACAACGTGGCCGACAGATTTTGATTTGGGAATGTGGTAAGGACAATAATGTTAATAAACACAAAAAAGATGAGTAAATACCTACAAGAAATCATTATATGTATGGTGCTGGTTTGTAATGTTTGCTAGTGAATCCAGCCATGCAAGTAGTTTTAAGAATTCCTGGATCTGCGCGTCCCAAAAACCGCAACCAACGAAGAAGTGCACTACTAGAATACATGCACTGGGATCTGATGATGCCACCTCTTAAAAAAAAAATAAAAAAACATGTACTGCAAATAAAAGAAATACACTTTGATTTATGGTTGTATGTCTTCTTTTGTTCCTGTAGTAACAAGTCGCAAAACATTCATTACTTTGCATACAGTATACAGTACAGTTGTATTTTTCTGGCACCAATAATGGCAGGTGGTTCATTAATTTAAAAGCTCCTATCAAAAATGCATTAAAAAGACATCTTGGTCTCAATTTGTGTACCCCCATACTTACACTGGCTATTTTGAGTACATAAATGCATTTATGAACATACGCCATTTCTGCCAATAGATCTAAATCTTAAGTCTTACACACTGGATCTTTAGTGATTTCAGTAAGAACAAACGTGCTGAGTGCCACAGTAAATATAATTTTACACATATTTCCAGATGGAACAACTGACTAGTGGGCGATATATTGTGAGGAATTGTGGGCCATCAACAAGATACAAAACGAGAAGGTTGTAGGTGAAACATGAACTCTTGAACTTCTTCTCTCTGTTGTTGCATTGTGGTGAACTTTTGGTGGGGAATCCACCGTAGCACCCGGGCACGATGGACCCCCTCAGGAGGACGGAGGAGACGAAGGAATCAGAGAAAGAAATGGGTGGGTGGAAGGAGTGCAAAAAAAGAGGCCGAGGGTTAGGAGTGTCGGATTGCCAAGAATATGCCAAGAACTCAGGTTCACCAATGTCTCACAGATGATCTTTGTCACCTTTATTCCCATACATGTCCATTCATTACAATAGTGGAAATTCATAATAAATAAGCACCAGCATCAGCAGAGCAATAAGAAACATTTAGCCTTAGTCATGAGACACACATGAAAGGGAAATAAAAGTTTCTGTTGGAATCAAAGAACCTGAAATTGATTAAGACCATCATATTGTCAGCTGTGGTAGTGGTAGTTAGGAGTAAAGTCCAAAAGCCTTGTAAACCTGTGCAAGTAAAGAGGGTAGTGTAATAACATTGGCTTTATGTTATTATGAAAAATACAGTCACATTGTCTAACCAAAAGCACACTTTCACTTGTAATTATACTGTTTGTCAGGCCCTTTAAGAAATAAGTGTCACTGAAACCACTTCTGATTGGCTAAAAAAGACATTTTCAACAATGTAACCACATGCAACTCTCACAAAGGAGATATCTGCAACTCTTAATTAATTCAATCGACCAGATCCGAACATCGTGCTGATGCAGATCTGCGTGATGCATCCAACATTACCAAGACCTGGAGTCAAAGTAAGGGTACTGAACACCATCAGCGATTATAATTTTTCTTTTTTTCCCCTTCTGGTAGTCATTTACATTTTTTTTCATCGGGCTGGTTTCATCAACAACACTTTACATTCACTACAAGGATACATTCTTAATTCAGAACTTCCATTCAATTCACAATTCACTTTCACAAGAATTGGCACCTTCTAAGGGAGATCAAGTTACTCATCTTCAGCAGTTTGTTGCCATAAAACAAAAAAACAATGCAGCCACTGTGTGAACTACGCGCGAATATATGCACTACATCTCTGGACAAGCAAGCAACACTACATATTTCCTATTCAAAATCACTTCCCTGAAGGCACAACCAGGAAATTCCATTGTTTCTTTGAGGGCAGTGTTCAGCTTCATGTGCCAAAATCAACATGGCTTCCAGGCAGGCCATTCTGATCTTTAGTGAGCGAACAGCTGAGGCGGTCCAGCTTTGGTATTTACTGTATACTGTAATGGCCTTCACCTACTGAGCCATGTGTCCTGTGTCCTAGGCAGCATGCGCTAAGTTGTAGATGCTTGAATAACTGTTTGTCATTGTCCCTGTTGTATTATCTGTACATTAAAGGTATATTGACATCTGTGTGGATCGGACTGAACCCGACTGAGGCTTTGCCATCAAATGGAAACCATGTAGATGGTGACGAGAGAGGCACTGGAAGGGCCTGAGGACGAGAAAAGTACAGAGGCAGCTATTGCAGAAGTTCCACCTGCTACTGGAAAGATCTAATTATCTAAACCTGCTTTTGTGTTACAATATACAAATTTTATTTTACAGTTAAACATCCAGAAAAAATGTCTGCGGTACAAATACAGGACAGGAGGGTAAATACAAGTGGAGGAACTTCTGCTAAAGCTACCACTGTTAACGGTCAGTTCAGTCAGATTATAAAAAAACATATTTTATCAATTACCCCTTTGTGGTATCTACCCAAACAAATAATTATGTTTTTATTTGCGCAGCTTTCTGTTTCACCCATGAGATTTCGGTCACTAACCAGACCGAAAAGAGAACAATTTACCAATACAAGGGTGAGAAAACATGTTTTTTTTTTTAATTTGGTTGAACTGACTCTACAGTTAAAGGAATAGTTTGAAATGTTACATTTATTCACTTTCTTCCTGACAGTTAAATGAGAAGATTGATACCACCTTCAGCAACCTTTGTGGCTGTGAAGTGAAGCTAATGGGGAATTGAACAAAAACTGCGGTTCCTGAAGCGGCCACTTGAGGCTGGCTACAGAACAAGTCAATCTCCATAAGTCCCCATGTTAAAATGTCCAACTTCACAGCAGAAATAAACATGTTTACAGCCTGGTACAAAAAACTGTTTTGGTCTCTATAGCTAATTTCCCCGTTCATGAAAACAGCTGATTTTTTTTTGTAAAATTTAAATTATATTACACTGTCCGTTCTTTATACTGTCAGTTAACTTAGCACAACGATACAAAAAGAAGTGGGAAGTTAGCCTAGTGCTGCCCTGCTAAATGCAGCTAGGGCATGAAGCTGGTTAGCTTAGCTTTCCATAAGGACATAACGTTTTACGCTTTGTTTTTATCAGAATTAATCAAACAAGTTAATTAGTGTTGGTTAGCATATTTAGATTTAGGCTAATGTTCTGTCTAGAAAACAGGGGGAGCTAGCACTAGCATTGCTGGAAGTAGCTTCATATACCCTACTGTATATTACAGCCATGAAATTGGTATCAAACGCCTCATCTAACTCTTGACAAGAAAATAAATAAGTGTATTTCAAAATGTAACACTATTCCTTGAAGATAAAGATCAGATATAGATAAATATCAGTCAGCTGTCTGCATTCAGCGTTCTATCGAGTCTTGTAGTTTCAGCAAGAAATTTCAGTCTCATGTAAAATAGTGGTTGAAGAAGTCAGTGCTCTCCAGTATAGAGAATGTCAGAGAAATTACATCATGTTCCACCAGTCACCTACAGGCACCTGAACTGTCGAAATACTGCCTTCACAAGACAAACCCTGGACTCATCAAGGAGTCTCGTCTTCTTGTCTTAACGTTCCGTTTCAAGCATGCGTAAGAAAGTCAAAACCACTCGGTGCCCAGTGGAGATGGAGACACAGTGAGTCACAATTTCAGGTTTGCATCCTTCAGAATTTCCTCATCTTTTCAGTTTTCTTTGAGTTTGTCTTGAATGTACACAAATATGTCAGGTTCCTTCATTTTCTCGTTTCATTCTTCTTTTAAGGAACGCCCTGATGCACCAAGGAGGACGTGAGCCCTTCTTACACCTAACCCCTCGAAATACAAACCCTGACAGTTTTTGGCCACAGACGAGATGAGTGGCATTGCCCTATCAAATGTCACTAGTCCTTGCACCCAGCGCCAGATCTCCCAGTGTGGAAAAGAAATCCTCCATCTCCTTCTCCAGAAGCCGGTTGCGGTTCTCTGCATCCTCCCGCGCTCGCTCGGAGTTTCGTAGTTTGATCTCCAGCATGCGTTGCTTCTTCCTTTCCTGCTCCATCTCTTGTTCCAGACGCTCCATCTGTGCGCACAAAGCAGCACTGGACTCCTCCAGTCTGAGGGGAGGCAGCACAAAACAGACAGAAAGCATTGTCATTGACTTTGATTAAGATATCATGAAATGCTTTGGTGGCTTTAGAACAAAACCTGAAGCGGCACTGAAATTTAAAGGGCCGTTTTACCCAAATTGCAAAAAGAAAAAAAACAAATCTCTATAAGTTTGGTTATGTTTGCCTGGGTTTTTCAAAGTGTCTTCTTATATAACTATATAACTATAACTACTTTCTACCTTAGAACAATCACTATAAAGACTGCACATTAGCAAAGGGTGGATACCTAAAAACCTGGGCAAATAAAGAGCTTGATAGAGTTAAGTAAGAAACTCACTCTATTGGGTTTCTATTCCCCACTGCTTGTGTTTGTAAATGTATTCCTGGTCCAGAACTCTACAACAAATGTTGCTTAACACGTACAAGTTCAACCATGTGACAAATAAGTAGCTGGTTGCTGTCGTAGGGCAGAATATTCCAGACTTACTTTTGAATCCTGGCCTCGTATGAAGTCTTCTGCTTCCTCAACTCGTCCTTCAATCCTTCCACCAAACTGCTCAGTGTTAGATTTGTCCCGTCACCATCCTCGGACATGATAATGGTTGGCACCCCGGCTGCCATGGCCATGTTTCCATTCTCGCTGCAGGCTGCGCTGCTACTGCACAGCTCCATGGCCTCACAACTGTCCTGCTCAGAGCTCGGTTCTGTCGTCATCCCTCCGTCCCGTCCTCTGTCAGCCTCCCTCTGACTCTCCATCCACTCCCCCTTTTCTCCACTTTCACCCCCTTCTCTGCAGTTCTGGTTCGATGAGGGCTCGCTTCCCGAGTCAGGGACGGAGATTTCGCAGGAGGAAGTGGACCAAGGTGTGCTGGATACACTTGGAACACTCCCCATGCTAGAGGACGATGTGACATTGTCGTAGGTGGACAGTCTCTGCGAGGAGCCAGTAGAGTCGCGATCACGGGCAGACCGCTCGCCTGACGACGTGCGGCGGTGTCCCCTCAAGGAGGACAAACCATTCATGAGCCAGTTACCTCCCCCTCCACTTCCACCTCCGCCTCCTCCCCCACCAGAAGACACACTGGTGGTATCAGCCACAGAGCTGCCGCTGCTGCTTTGCTTGGCTTGCGTCTGGGAACGAGGCGCCGAGGAGCTTTTGAAAGAATACTTCCAAGAGGGTATGGTCTTGGCTTGTTTACTCGGGCTGACCAGCGTCTCTCCTTTCCCGGATGAAGACCCCAGTTTTGGTCCAGGGTTCAGGTTTGGGGTTTGGGTGGGAGTGACGGCTGCACACAGTTTGGCATCCAGAGATGAGGCACTGCTGTGCAGTTCTTGGTCGGGGTTGGAGACCGGGCAGCTCTGGAGGTCTTCCTCTGAGATCCAGGCTCCCAGGCTGCGATGCTGAAGCTGATGCCCCTGGACAGGGAGCTCGGTTTGGGGTGCAGTAGGTCCCTCCTGGTCCCTCCCTGAGTACAAACGGATGTGTTCCCTAATGAGGATTGTCATCAGGTGTTGGACCAGAGAGGTGCCTATGGATCACAGTCAGACAGGATATCATTAGTGTAGTGTATTGGTGACTTTGCAGTTAGTTTGCATTGACTTCAGTCACTGAACATCCTCCCTACCTTCCATGATAGTGACTGGGTCCTCCATCTTGGGTCGAAGGATATTTGGTCCAAATACTGTGGCGAGGTTCTGGACACTCATCTTGTTCTCAATGCAGTGGGACTGGACCTCATCAAGGAATCTAAGAAGACACAAGTTAAAAACTGAAGTAAACTGACGACATTAAGACATAAAACATCACGAGGAAACAAATAGCACTGGACTTACTTGCATATGTACTTGAGGAGATTGTAGTTAGGTAGAGGTAGCATGCTAACTTGCCTTCCAAGCTCTTGGACCCCCTGATAAAAGACAGATTGAACAACTGTTAGACACACACACACACTCACCTTCATACATATAAACACACAAAAGGTGTACTGCACATACTTCCTCCTCATCTTTGGCCAAAAGCTGTGCACAGGTTAGAAAGTCTTCATATTTGGCGAAGGGAATGACTGGTTCAGGCAGCTCGCGCAGGTACAGCTTTAGCAAGGATGCCACCGTGTGGACGTCTGTATTACTGCAAGGGAGTACAGAAAAAAAAAAGTGTTACTGGATGTTTTATCATTTAACACTCAATAAGCTGGTGTACTCTTATAACTACCTGTCAAACAGAGGCTTGTCGCCGCAGTCAAAGGACTCCTGCAGCTCTTTCACCAGGTTGGCCTGTCCCGGCATCCGAAACAGACCCTCCTCGTCCAGACCTCTCTCCCTGATGAAGTCCACACACTGCTCCACCAGCAGGGGGGCCAGCCTGGGGCCAAACTTCTTCTCATACTGCACTGTGTCCTCTAAACGCTGACCAAATATCCCTGGTGACAGAGGGAAGAAACATGTAGGTCCATCAAATTGTTCATTCATACATCCACTAGAAGCACTGTGGATACTATACTGGGTACACAGAGGTATCTTAAAAATGATATTTTAGACATATTGAATGTGCATAAAATGTAGAGATAATGTTTGTTACACATGTGAGCCAATGTGACTAATGTAAAGTGATGCTTAATGTGTCTTTACAATACATTTTACATTACAAGCAGACAATAATGGCAAGGAATGCAGCAGAGGTTACATAAAAAGCAACATTGTGTAACTTTTCTACCATAAAATAACAGATTTTAAATCACAATGACATAAAATCAGGTAAATGGTCAATCTCATTCCCACTTGACGCCTGTTCTTGCTCCAGGTACGAATACCCACAGCAAGTGTATATGGTTTTAATCACACACCACCAAATATTTGACTGATTTTGGTGAAACTGGATCATATTTTATGGAGAAAATGTCTTCAGGTTCAGCCTCTCATGTCCTCCAGCTGCTGCACATCAACTCTGTGATTTACAGAGTACAGTAAACTGCTGCGAACTGTAGCTGCTGTTAGCTAATGTTAGCTCTGTTTGTTAGCCGTGCTGCCAGGACTGTGAGCTCAGAGCACCGGGGGAGCATTAGTGTTTGTATTACAGGTGTTTTGGCTCAGCAGCCTCTATGGACATGATGACAGAGACGAAAAGACCGAAGAGGATGTCGATAGAGGAAGATAAGAAGGAAACTGAAAAGGTGACCGAGCAAGAAGCCACTGGACAAGAGTAAATATAGGACTGACTTTTAGTCGTTGGCAAGAGCTTGGTGAAATAAAATGCTGAAAGACAGACACCGAGCTGGGCTTCGTGCTGTTGAACTAGTGAGTAATATTAGCTGGCTGCTATGTCTCGTGTTGTTGCACTTGACTGATGTTTGGCTGTTAGCAAAGCACAATGACATAAATAACTCAAGACCTCGCAAAAACAAATGAAATTAACTCGTTATCACGAGAAAACGGAGGGAAAAAATAGAAATACTGTAAATGCATGACTGCTTCGGGCTTCCGTACATATCACAGTGGTATCAACACAAATACCAATTCTTACATAATGTTGCTTTAAAGTTGATATAAAAAAATTACTTGAATCCTAAATGTGTGAGTTAAAGTTGGAACAAAGCCTCCTGTACTGTAAATCACTTATTATTGACCCACAAAACAATATTTTTTAAATATCTTGGAAACTAAAAAGAAAGATAAATATGTAAACAGTTTAACAAAGACAAACCTCTTCATAGGTAATCACTGTTAAAGCAGTGTGAATGACCGCACAGTGATGGTTTAACGTGGTTAATTGGCTAATGGATCTCTGTTGATTGTTACCTGCTGATTGGCTGCAGCAGTCGCAGCTGGCTGACAGCTCGCAGTAGTCGTAGTAATTGACGGAGCAGGAGCTGCACAGCAGCAGAGAGCGTCTCTCATACATCCCAAAGCCACATTTCACCAAAGTCATCCATTCCGGTTCAGGCATTTGACTCCACTGCTGGATTAATCCTTCATCTACAAACTCGTGTGAAGCCTGCGAGCGAGCTTCAAGTTGGAGGAGTTCAGACAAACGGCAGCTGACGGGGGTCAGTGTGCTGTGACCGCGGTGCTGCTGTTAACGACGGGTCTATAAGTTGGCGAAAGATCTATTCTGGACCGAGAAGCGAGAGACAGACCGACCCCCCCCCCTCTTACCCTGTGAATCTGAGAGGGAGGCTGGATATATGGCACAGCCAGCATGGGGTAACCTTAAATCTTAGACACTAGACCTTTAACTCACCCAATTTATTTGCATTTTTATTTTTTTTTTTTTTTTAGATTCAAACTGTCTTAAAAGAAGAATAGCGTAAAATAACACTATACATTTTCAAAATTAAAGCTGCATTAAGCATAGTTTGGCCACCAGGGGGCAGAAAAGTAGTTAACAGCCACAAATTATTGCCATATAAAGCTGACATGCACCTTTACTAGTTCAGAAATACAGTTACAACCTATAAAAGATGTTATGTATTGCAGTGGATGAAATATTTTTTTCATCCAGATGGTCTTGAGTCTTTGAGAATTCAGTAAACGCCTTCAGAACAGCGTTAAGTGTTGTTAAACAACCTTCTAGTTTTTTTACAGTTTGCTTTTAAGGAAATGAGATGCTTAGCTCAGCGAATGTAATAGCATTTGTACATGGGAGGTACAAACTCTTATTTACAACTGATTAAATATTCTGTAATACAAAGACAGTTAATTAAAAGAGGCTTAAACTTTAAGCAGATCATTTCATTGAGTGTTAATACAAAAAAAACATTAAGCCATTTAATTCCTGTTACTTTAGAGATCAGTTCACTGCTTGGAGTTCTGTTACTCTATTTATTAGTTAGTCGCCCTGCAGAACATCAGTTGATGACAGCTTAATTAGAGTTTACAGCCTTGGTCTAATAAAACTGATGGATCAAAACTAAAGATGAAATAGTAATCATTCTCAGTTGTAGCTCTAGTAGCTGACACGTGTTCCCACACTGCCAGCTGAGCTTAAACCTGGCTGATTAAAAATGAAGTTTTAAAACGAGACCAGTGACGTCATACACTATATCATCGGTGTGTTATTCTACATTTGTCAGCCTATTAATATAACACTTCTATGTAACCCAACACCGGGCTGTTCAGCTGCTCCTTATGCCCCAGTTCACACCCAGACAGGCCCTGGCTATATTTCTGGCCTCCCGTCAAGTACACTAGTTAGACGTGCAGACGAGAGCAGACAGGGTGAGAATTAACCACAGGCTCATTGCTGCGTGGAGAGGTCTTTTTAAGAGTACAGGAACCTCAGTTGACTGGATTCACAGGCTTTCCAGCACATTTATGCTCTGCCGATCCTTTGCAGTTTATTACACACCACAGGACGCCCTGTCCTCTATCTTTGAATTACACTGAACTGGAATAGTTTGACAGCAAACTGATCACATTTCTCCAGTCAGGTAGAGTATTTGGGCACCAGGAATAGGGTGAGAATTAACTGCAGGCTACAAAAATGAGACACAGTAGGGGTAGGTGATACTTTTCATGGCTGGGCTCAAGTTTGTAACTCACACAGTACGTACGATATAGACACACCAGAGGGGTGGACTGTAGGCTTTTCTAATCTCAGCAGTAATTTCTTGTTGCGAGATCTCTGGAGCCTACAGGGTGGAAAGGAAATGAGGACTTCCTGGCTTAGGGCAGTGCTTGGACGGACTTACCTCTGTCCTTTTAATGATTATTGGCAAAGAAATGTGTATAAAATATTATTAGACCAGCACTGATCAACAGAATCTGTCTCTTCAGTGTTGTTCGGTCAGGTTTCCTGCAGCCAACAGTTTGCATTACAACAGCCTTGAGTTTTATTTGTCGCCCATTCCTTCGAGGTCAGACGTGTTCAAGGATGAAAACCCGTCTTTGTTTTTAAAAGTGATCGTGTTTCTCATGTTTTAGTTCAAAGGTTTAAGTCATTACCTCCTCCAAACGGCGCCCAGATGACCCGCCGTATGGCCTTGACCCAGTCATCCATGTCTGTCTGGGAGTTTGCCATGAGCAGGAAGGATTCATGGCTGATGGGTGCCCGGTCCTTCTCTCCTGTTCCACCTATATGGGAAAGAAAGCGACAAAATGTAATGGTGAGTTCACCCACTAACCCAGTGGTATATTGATTAGTAGACATAGATTGTAGTTTTTCCATACATCATCTATAAACCATTTTCCAAATTCCTTAGATCCTAATTTTTACTGCAGACTGTACAGTAAGCTTCAATGTCAGGCACCTTATTAGCAGGGTGGTGTTAAAACGTGGTACTCTGCACATCTTCCAACAAAATGCAGCTGAATCAGGTGCTTCTCAGTACGAGGACAGCAAATTCAACAATCGACAGATTGGGCAAACAGAATTTGTGTTTTTTATTTGCACCCTCTAGCAGGTTTCCACTGCCAACCGTGGCTGTCCAGGCTGGTGGAGACAGACCTTGAGGCAGCAGGTAGTTTTCACAGGGAGAGAAGAATGAATCAATAGGCCTCTAAGTTAGATTTGTGCACAATCAAGTCGGGACATGAAGCAAGATAACAGAGAGAACATCCCAAAATGAGTCTGCGATTTCAGTAGGAATAGAAGGTTTTGTCTGTACATGTAAAGGTTGGACAGCTCTGTGTTTTGGCTGTGTTTGTATTTTGTTGGAAATATGGCATTAGGGCGAGGAGGTCTCAAGGTCTTGTTCATGAAGATCAAACAGTTATTGCTGTCAATGCTGCCATATGTACAGGACATACAGAGAATTGAAATAGCGTTTCCCTCATATCCCTGGGTGCAAACAGCAAAAGACATGAATAAAAAATATAAAATAGATACAAGTTTAAAGATTTCTAAGAAAAATATGGCAAATATAAAAAGATATTCACAGTGTAGATCCTACATTATTATTGAATTATTATTTAAATTACTTCACAAACTGATGTCTGAATTTAGTCCAACAATGTTGTTGAACTACGACATGAAAAAAGCTTTCAAGAAATGTTTAGGGTTAAAACCAACATGCTATGAAGAGTTCTAGCCACTAGATGGCACCATTGTCCTGTTATGCATTCTCTATATTTGGACTCTAACCCTCCTGTCCTGTAATAACGCCACCAGTTCACACTTCGTTTAAGACATTTAACTGGTTGACGCTTCGGTCCAGAGCAGTTTTCAGTGAGCTCAAAGCTGCCCGTCAACATATAAAACAAAATATTTCATCGACACTCGAGTTCAAATGCATAATAAGTGACGTTAGGTTGAGCTAAGAATGCTGGACATCAGGACACAGTGTGAAACATGATAAACCGCTGCATTAAAAACCACATTAACGCCACAGACAGCAAATCCATCAGTTATTCTTTGTGTCTCTTCGGCTCCCCGTTTAAATATTCTGCAGAATATATCATCTGTTTCCCGTTTGTGTGAGCCATTAGTGTTGGATGGTGTTGTTGCCACAGTCACAGTCATTGTTGTCACAGTCATTTAGCTGTGAGGAGAGAATCCAAATATAAACAGCGGTGCAATAAAGCTAAGTGCCATTGTCGCCCAGCTTTGCAAACTCACACCGTCATGATAAACAACACACTGTGGTCTGTCTTCAGATGTGCTCCACTGCCTTGGAAATAAGGAACTGACAATTATTTTATATTCTGCCCTCATTAATACAAACGCACAGTGTGTGTGTGTGTGCATGACTAACACTCATAATAATAATAATAATAAATGAGTGCTTCAATTTGCCCTGTGGAAAAGAAGCAAATTAAAAGGCTGATTAAAAATATAGAGAGGAGACTCATTAAGGAGCGTAACCAGATACTTCTTTATAAGACACACACACACACTCAAAATCAATCCCAACGTAGCCGACAGACACCAAAACTATTGGAACATCCGAGTACAAAGGTCCCTTTAGGAGCCAATTAAAGATAACACTGACTGCAGGGTTTACGGAGACGCTGAGTTTTCCTCTCAAAGTCTCGTCGACGAATGTGATCTCCATCAGAGAGAGGCTGACATTTGAGCCGTGACACAGTTGAATGTTTACAGCCTGTGTGCGTACAGCTTTTGCCTTTAGTGTCTGACATTTAAGAACCGAAGCTATAATTCTTCACGATTTTTTAACTTGAGTTAAATGTCAGACTACTTATAGAAGCTGTTGAATGGGAGACAGGAAAGAGAACAGGTATTTTTCCTAGTGCTGAAAACCTCTCCGGTGTCAACGTGCAAGTTTATTAACCTGTACTCAACCTGAGAAGAGAGTCAGGAGATGTGAGGCACCTTTGAACATGGACGAGATCAGTCTGTGTCACTTCCACTTTTATCTGTTCTCAGTCAGCTGATTTACAGTAAGTTAGTGAACTGGCAAAGAGTAACCAGGAGGCTCATTTCTACTGACACCACCAGCCCCTGTGCCAAGCTAACAGGTCTGTCTAACGTTACTGACTGCACATATCAACCTACTGAGTGTTACTGGAAACTGTAGTGAGGAAAAAGCCACCATGAAAATAAATAGATGGACAAATACATTTACAAATTAGGCCTTAGGTGGCTTTTTCCACAGGAACTTGCTGAAAGGAATAATTAATAGAGAAATATGCTTATTAGCTTTATTGCCAAGAATTGGAGGAAAAGATCAATTCCCACTTGTCTCATGTCTTTAACATAAAGACTGTAAGCAGTAGGAAAAGGCCTGGCCAAGAAATAGTACAGCCCTGACGAGGTGACGTGCTAACGGACTGTCTATTTTACTCAAACAAGTAAGTTTTATGTCAGATTCAGACCATAATTTTGTCTGTTACCATGGTCACTGTGTCGGTCTATGTGATTATATAGTCATAAATTCTTGCCACGACTTGGTCCCAAACCAGTCACAGCTTGCCATCTTTTGTGACACGCGCGATGCCACCAGGAAGGAGGTGCTAGGGACCGTCTTCTGGGAACGATGTAAGCAAACAATAGTGGTGAAAAAACAACGGTGCTCTTTCCCGTTTCATAGTTCCACCTCGCAACATCAAGAGTGCAAGTCTCGCGTCAACTTCACAGAAATGTAAAATCTTCTTTGCGCGTGGGGTCCCAGATGCAACGTCGGCTATCGTCCACTAAGATACACTGCACGGGATGAAACAATAAATTGTCTCGCTGAATGCCCATTTTGGTTCTAGACGCCTTACATCTGCAGGCCGGCATTAAAGGTGCTGATAGGACAACTTTTTACCTTTGGGGGAGCCAGGCTAGCTACTTCCCCCTTTGTTTCCAGTCCTTATGCTAAGATAAGCTAATTTGTCTCCTGGCAGTAGTTTCCTATCCAGCACACAAACATAAGAGTGGTATTGATCTTTCCATCTAACTCTTTGGCATATTTCCCAAAATGCTGAACAATTCCTTTTAAAGTTGATTTAAAGACTCTTCACTTGTTTGTCGAAGTTCACCGTTTAGCGACAGCGGCTTCTTGAACGCACAGATTGATCGGTATTCATTTTGGCTTAAACCGCCGTGCAGAAAGCTGTGACCTCTCGGCAGATATACAGTGTCTCTAACCAGACTTCAGGCCAGGTCATGCAGTTCATACACTGCTGATGTGTGTGTCTCCTCTATTAATAATGTGACTGATGATTGGGCACCATGAATTAGTTGGGGATTAACTTCATTTGACCTTGTTATTGGCATTATGTATGAGGGAGAGGCAGACGGACAGACCTAAAGTTAGCCAACAGGTGAATAAATGGAAGACACAGAACAACAGAGAGAATATTGTTACACAAAAGTTGCGAACCAATCCGTATTCTAGCTGACAGCGCAGGTTCTACTAGCTCCTGTATGCACTACAAGATGATGTCCCTGTACGTGTTCAGCCTCATGTTTGGTCAGCTCTCCTTTTGTGTGTGTGAGAGAATTCAAATGTTGTTGCTACTTTGTGTTGCCAGTTAACAGACAGGCAACATTTCGAGGACTTCCACTCAACATGTTGAACCCCCCCCACTCATGATTGATGAATACACACCATCTAATGATCATTAAGCTCATAAATCACTGTTTTTGATTAACAAAATTGAATTACAGCGTTGTCTAGGTGTGATTTGTTTTGCAGGACAGTGCAGGATAGCGCTAAAGCTGTGAAAGAAACAACAGGAAAGGAAGGGAAAGAGTATGGAATCATAAAAAATGCCTACACAATGTCAACCAGACTGAAGATACACACCTCCCAATGAACGCAGGAATACTAAACCACAACCACCTGACCTTACAGCCACTTTTTCATCCAGCATGCACTGCTGTGGACACAACAAGCTCCCACAGTACAGTAGACACTGAACCACAGTCGCACTGTATCATGAACCGTGTTCGGCTGACCCGTCAATCATGCAACTACAGTAACTGCCAAGAAAAGTAGTTATTAGCTGCGGTAATATCTCTATAAGTCTCCTTCCTGCCTTGCTAATTAGATACCAAGACCAAAGCAGGGGAAGGAGAGGTTGTCAGAAAAGAGTTATTCAACCTAATACTTCACCTTTCTTCATGTTGTGTCAACAATTCATCCACTTTTACATGAAAACATTTAGCAGAACTAGCTGAGTTACTGGCAAAAACTCATTTTGCAGCAAATCTTTGCTCATAAATTCACTCTACTGTCTATCTTTGTCTTGCTAATCCATAAAAAAATCACAATATATGATGCATCTTACAAAAAAGCATGAGCTAATAGGACAAAAAAAGCCCTGAATAAAGCAGTTGTTCTAAGCGTACTGTAAATCTGAGCTTCTATCAGTCTCAAAGCTACTCGAGCGCTAGTTAAAAATCTCCAGCATCTGTTTCCCGTTACCTTGGAGATGTTGTTTCTTCAGTCTGTCCGGCTTGCAGCAGACCGGCCCCATGTCTGAGTGTGCGGCGCAGGCTGGAGCTGGGACTGGCTCTGGCCTAAAGCTGCAGCATGAAGCGGCTTCTCCGTCACCACCGAGTCCGCTTGGAAGCAGATCAGTACGCAGGTAGCACTGACGGCCAGAACCTGCCAGTGAGGCATGCTCAATGCCAGCGGAAACAAAACCCGTCAAACGAGTCCCGCTACTTGCCCTTCACTCATTTATTCTGTCCATTCATTCACTCTTTTCTTCCCCCCCTGTTTCTTTCATTCAGCCGCATGGGCAGCAGGTCCGTTCCCTCAGCACCCCTGGGGAGAGGCAAATCCCTGAGGAGGAGTGTAACAAGGCTCTCTCTCTCGCTCTCTGTCCTTCCCTCTCTTTCTCCCTGAGTGTGTGTGTGTGTGTGTGTGTGTGTGTGTGTGTGTGCAGTAGCAGGATGGGCTGTCCTCCAATCTTTGCCAAACAAACTTGTACACACACACACACACACACACACACACACACACACACACACACACACACAGAAAGCAGACAATGCCAATCAATCCCTTGGATATAGACAGTACAGACAGTACAGACTTTGGATTCTTCCTTGAGTCAGACTGAACTGTAGATACTGTGCAAAATCTATGCTGCCACTTTCTCTCACTGATTGTTATAAGCCAGAAGTGATTCAACCTCTGACTTCATGAAAAACTTTCCATTTGATGTTCCAAATGCCTCTGACATCATGTGGTTCACAGGAAGTGTGTGTGTGTGTGACTGTCTATTCTTTGAAAATGCCACCGCCAAGCTAGGACAGGCATGCTTCGTATTCTTCATTACAGGAACTTCATTTCAAACCTTTTTTCTTCATAAATACAGAATAAGATGGTTAAATGTTAAAGAAAAGTGTGCTAGCTTCATCTAAACTAATTAACAAACACAGAAATAACTTTCTGAATAACCAAACAGAAGCAGCAGCTGCTCCAGGTTGTAATTTCTTCCTGTTAAATACACTACAGTTGAAGTATACCTAGTTTTTCTTAGCAAATGCAACAATGCAACATATATACATATCATTTCCCAAGGTTCAAGAGAAGTCATGACAACCCTGCCTTCTCTGTTTGATTGACATGTAATCTCATGGAAGTTGCAATGATCGCTTAGCAACAAAGATGGAGTCTTAATTAAAACCAGAACAACAACATCACATAATATGACCTTTATGATACATTGAGATATTAGTTATTTACATTCTTATACTGTGAGAGTGTTATTGAGTCCAACATGTACATGTTGGTATGTGATTTTTGGTCTAGTGTAACATCTTCACTCAGTGTATACAACATTCCTGGAATCTGTTGTATTTACAGTACCGTATGTTTATCATCCCACTGACCCATATTTAGAGTGAAAGGTTGGTTCCTCTTGGTAGTTAAAGCATGACTGACAGTGTTTGTGTGTATGTGTATGGCCAAAAAGGCATTTAGTCTAATTTCTGCCACCAGGAGAAAGCAGTTTCTTCAATCGCAGTTTGAGTTAGTGCAGCTTCAAGACGAGCAGCAGATTATTTCTGTTTCTTGTCCATAAAGTAACAATTTCAGAACCACTTATGTGATCTAGAAAGGTCTTTTGGTGAATTAAGAAGTCACCAACTGCTGCAGTTGAGACATGCCAAGGGAAATTAGTTAAAATCCCAGTGAAAGGTAACGCTGTGACCTAGTGTTAGTTCTACCTTCCAGTAAACACAACCTTTGAAGACAGTGGTGGCCAGTCAGACAGGGAGTACAGTAGCCTACAAAGGTGGTTTTCTTGCTGGATTTTGCTCCTGGCATTTCAAGACTGAGTCAATTCAGTTAGCTACATGGCTGACCGAGCTAATGACAGTTAGACGGTTCGCTACTTAGCAATGTTTCCATCAGGAAGGTCTGTTAATCACCTCAGCACTGTAACGTTATTCCCTTTTGGCGATGCTTGAACCCAGTCAGGTCCATGGTATCAAACCATGTCCTTTGAACAAAAGAATCTCAATGTAAGAGTTTCTTTTAAAACTTCCTATTTGTTCCCATACATGCAAAACCAGGCTAAAAATGAGACCCAATGAGGATTTAACGCAAAGATCTATCTGACACTACTCAGAAATCATTATCACGGACAAAGTAATGTGTTAAACTTCATGACGTTTGCTGACTTCCTTCCTTGGCTTGACTTCCATGTTTTCCCAGAGGTTATAGCAACTAGGGGGTAACGGACATGACGGCATTGACAAGCTACCAAATGAAACACACCGTTAAGATAAAACTTCTCTGGGTTTGAACATTGTTGAAAACGATTGAGATACACTAAGTACACAATCCAACAAAAGGTCTAGTTGTTTTTAGACATTTTAATGTGGAAATGTTACATATTATACCTTTAACATTAACATGTGAGTTAATGTTACAGTGGTCAAACAGTAAAGGTAACGGTACCCGTGTGGACTCTGACTCTGACAGGTTTGTCGTTGCTTCTTGGTCATTGACCTTAGACAGTGAAAAATCCTGTGCGTGTTTGTGCCCGCATGGACGGTTTGCAAGTGTGTGGGCTGGCTTAAACCGCCTAGTCCACAATAACGAATTACCAGAAGCTGTCACATTTGCACAGGCACAAGTGTGTTTTGTGTGTGTGTGTGTGCTGTTTTCCAGATGGCTTAATTGCTTCACGCTACCACAACAGAGAGCTTATAGCCTTGAGTCAGCCGTTAAATACAAAGAATATTTTAAAATATCCACTTATTTGCCCATTTCCGTCGTGTCTACGGGCTTTGAGTCGAGCTCAATTGAGGCTTCGGGCACATGACTGTTGAATCGGCTTTGTTTGGGTGAACTGCTCACTCTGTCTGGAGTACATACAGATAAAAAAACCATGGTGGGAGTCCAAATTTTTAATTGCTTGCACGCTAGACTACTGCTGTTATTCCACTCAAATGCCAAGAGGAAATTACAAGGAGGAGCAGGTTGAGTTTTGTGTTTCTTTTGCTTCCACTGAGCAGCATTCAGGAAAGAGCTGGACTGTGGTGACGCTGGACAAATGTACAGATGGACATTCTGATTCTGGTTATGACCCTGAGATTGTGTGCCTGTAAGACATTCGTATTGAATGATGATTTCACGCTTTTCAATCCGTGAAAACATTCAATCGCTGATTATTTTCGAGCAGTCGGGATGCTTTCCCATGATGTCAATTTATGAGAAAGTGTCCTTTCTCATGCATAAACTGCAATGCAGTGTGCACAGGGAGCTTTTAACGCTCACAGCATTTAACAATGAGTGTGTGTGTGTGTGTGTGTGTGTGTGTGTGTGTGCGTGTGTGTGTGTGTGTGTGTGTGTGTGTATGTGTGTGTGTGTGTGTCAGGGGTTTCTTCAGTATCTTGCAGCTGTTATCTGTCTTGTATCTACCTTTTGCAACAGGGCTGGGTACTCCATATCTTCACAATAAACATGACCAATGGATTTACCCTGTGGCTGGACACACACGCACTTACACACACACACAGTCTAACAAAAACAAAGTCCATCAGTCAATGACATGACCCAGATGAACAGCCAAAGTCCCTGGGCTCCTTTGAAGGACAAGTCTACTATTACAGTGGACAAAGGAGTGCTGAAAGTG
This sequence comes from Argyrosomus regius, assembly GCA_946959425.1. NCBI lineage: Eukaryota > Metazoa > Chordata > Actinopteri > Sciaenidae > Argyrosomus > Argyrosomus regius. Next base: position 17,050,107 of record OX336900.1, read on the forward strand.
AGAGAAACCCAGCGGCTTCATTTCTGGGCTGGTCTGACCTCAAATTGAGCGTTTATCAGTCTGGGTCCAATCTGTGATCTGTAATGTGTGGGTTTCTACCATTTGTGTAGCAGCAAAGACAAAGCAACTACCGCTCATGATCCTCTGTTAAAGGTATATATAGTGCGCTACACAAAAAAAAGGAAATTAAGAAGCCTTTCTAGTGGTAGTAGTGTTTCAGACCTTCTGGCAAGAAATGACCAATGACAAAGAAAAGAACAAATCCTCACACCAGTTAGTGCTCAGAGGGAACTCAAACACCATCTTATCCCTTTAATTCATTCGTACCTATGCGAATGCAAGAAGCTCAGAGTGAACCACAACCTCCAAAACCAGCGGTGGCCAGTCTGGCAGGGAGTACAGTACCCTACCGGGGTGGTTTTCTTGTCTGGTTTGACTCATGGCATCCCGGGGCTGAATCAGTTTGGTTAGCTACACGGCTGTCCGAGCAAACAACAGTTAGCCATTCACTACTTAGCAATCCTTCCATCAGGAAAGTCTGTAAATCACCTTGGTACTGTATCGTTATTCCCTGTTGGGCTCAGAGGGGATGCTTGAACTCGGACCAATTCTGTTGCGTGCTAACGGCAGATTGAGTTAGCAGCAGTTAATTATCGGTTAGCTACTTTATCAAGTAGTTACACTAAAGCTATCTAAAGCTAAAGCTAAAGCTAAAAAGAACAAATGCTTACACCAGTCAAATGTTCAATGGGAACACCATTGTATCCCTTTAATTCATGCACCTTTCAAACCTATTTGTTGCTCAGACCGTCTTACAATACAACAACATGATTGTCAAAATATTGGTATCTTGCAAAAATAAAACATCTTGCTCAAAGAGCTATGCACAGGATGAGCTGGGATGAGATCCTGTGTTTATTAAAGGACTGGTGTACAAGGACTCATCAAAGAACCCTTACGAAACACTCTCCTCCATTATCAGTGAGGGCTGAGACGTGGCAGTTTTTTTTTTTCAGCTGCCAACAATACAAACTCGCTACAGTCTTTGTTCTCCTTTAAGGAGTGAACAAAGGATTGTGTAAGAGAGCATCAGTGCTTATTGAGCTCATTGCTGATTATTGTTTCACAGTTCATCAGGTGATTTTTTTAATCAACAGACTCGGTTTGTTCAGTAAAAATCGTCTTCTGTCGTGGCTGCCAAAATGACACCGTAATGACTGTTTTGATATCCACCGTGAAGCATTACTTTTAACACAACGTGAAGTCTGAACTCTGTTCACTCTATTCATTTCTTACAACAGGAGAGAATAAAGCCTTCGTCACTCTAAGCCGATTACAGAGTGGAGAAAGAGAAAAGTAACTTGTGTTTCTCCCCAAGGAGCCGACAAATCTAATAAACAGAAGATCTTGTCAGCGTTGGGAAGGAAAAGAGGAAGCCTGTAACTGATACAGATTGATTTGGATCATAGTGAAATACAATCCGACTCCTACTGTTGATCTAAAACTCTTCATTCAAATGAATTGCATTAGATAAGTCTTTATCTAAAAACACGTCTCCCGATGTCGAGCATTTCTGCTGACCCGTCTCCTTCTCTTCGTCCGACCCGTCTCTTTGCATCATCCACCTGACTGCTTTCCTCTCTGGCTGCCTGCATGTCTACCGCCCTTTCCCTCCCTCCCTCCCATCTCGTCTCTCGGGGTGCCGGCCTGCAGGCCCGTCCGTAGAAACTCATTGGGGTTCTCACCCCTCTGCTATGTTGACTGGCCATAAACAAAACACACAGTGACTCACAAGCCTGTCGGCCATTCTAAACACAAAGAGAGACCTCTGAGCAAACACTCCCAGAATGACAGAGTGATATAGGGAGCCAGAGGGACAGACTATGCTGGAGACTACCGCTGGAGCCTCAGCTTGCAGTTTGAATCGCAGAACTTGATTTTGAGGTTTAAACTTGTAGTTGCTGAAAAGTGGTGTCGTGGTAACACAGTAAAACATCACATGTACGCACATACTAACTCACTTCTGACATCTCAAAGTAAGCGTTATTGATTGAGTAAGAACTTTAAAGGCTACGCGAGGTCGATCTAAACAGACTGTTAAGCTGCCGGCAAACCCCTTCTGTATGGGTACACCATGTGAAGCATGACGGCTCACTAACAGTCCTGACATCTGCTGGCGCGGAGCAGCTTGAGATGATGGAGAGGCCAATTTGTTTTCTATTTATTTTATGGTACTTTTTTTTTTTATGGTGCTAGAAATGTAATACTGGTTCCTGACGTGTCATCAGCTCTGAGGTCATGCGATGTGACCACTACAGCAACTGAGCCTTGGATAACAGCACCATCTGCTGTCTGGATACAGAAGAGCAGCCAGAAAATGAAGGTTTATACTGTCTGTTTAATGCCGTTTTTTAAAGTTATTAGACACTTTCAATGAGTATGCTTTACGTAAGAGGCACGCCTCTTCTATACTAGCTAGAATTCCTCCTCATTGTTGCATTTCTCCTGTTTTTGGACCACATATGTCACATGGATAGTAGTGTAAAAGTCATTTATAGGCCACATATCCTCAAATCCACCAAATAGCAATATGGAAGTACTCAAATATATGCTGTAGTTATTCAAGTAAAGATGGAAGTAAAGGTGGTTGGAGGAGGAACGGGAGGAGCTGGTGGAGATCTCACCTGGTACAATCTCAAAAAGGTGTCTTCCTGGTTCATCCGGATTGGCTGTGAGCTCGTTGACTTGGCATGACTGCAGAGGTATACAGCCCTGAAAGAGAGAGAGAGAGAGAGAGCATTCAAATATTGGGATAAAATAGATGCAATTCTTTTCTTTCTTTCTTTCTTTCTTTCTTTCTTTCTTTCTTTCTTTCTTTCTTTCTTTCTTTCTTTCTTTCTTTCTTTCTTTCTTTCTTTCTTTCTTTCTTTCTTTCTTTCTTTCTTTCTTTCCTTCCTTCCTTTAAGCCCTTACCTTGTCTGAATAAATCAGGTTTTTTATTCAATTCAATCCACCGGATGCTGTTTTCTTCCAGCTTACAAGCCACTAAGAAGATTTACTACCATCTGATATGTTCAACATTTTATCCGCAACAAATTTTATGAGCTCATCTGTGACTTAAATGTCTCAGCCCTGAGAGATCTCGACGCAGGACGGTGATACGTAGAATACAAATGAATGAAGGTGTACCATGTAGAGCACAGATGCATATCTACAGTTTGATTAATAGAAAATAATCACAGTTTAAACCATAATCAAAGTATAAATTAGATATTTTTCTCATGTTCAAACGTAAAATCATATCTGTCCTCCTTTTGACCAGGTGCCCTTCAAACATCCCTTCTTCCTTTCCTCCTTCTGGTCTCCTTGCTCCCTCCCTCTTCCCTCTACTCTTAACCCCTCTAAAATTTTAAGCAGCCTCTCCTGTGATTGAACAGGGACCCGCACACAGATTATCAGAATACATTATCCAGATCAATACCCATTTAGCTCCGAGAACAGAGGCCAAAGTGAGCTGTGAAGGGATGCCAGCGTCTGTGGGTCGGCCCACGTTAATCTTCGCACTGGCATCCTCCATCAAACGGGGAGAGGAGTCTGCCAAAGCGCTTCAACCGGAGGGCCGGGCTGTCGCCAACATTAGTCACCATGGCAACAAATGGAAGGAGGGGTGGGAGATGTGGATGGATGGAGCACAGGGGCAGGGCAGGAACCGAAGGGGGTGGGGGCGGGAGGGCTCCCAGGGGTGCTATGTGCTCGGAATAACACGAGTAGCTGGCCGGGGATGAATGAATAAGAAAAGGCAACACGTCACCCGAGAACACAAATCACATGGTCAAGCAGTGTAAGCTGAAAATGCAGGATAGATAAAGTTTGTCCTGTTCTAGTCTCACCTTGATGACGGTGACTTTAAAGTCACATTTTGTTGCAATCGGTATACAAACCAGGATGGCCTGGCATGCATGAGCCTTCAACCAGCCACAAACAGATGTGGACACGCCCGGTTTAACCTGGTTTGCACATAAATGCCAATCATCATCCCGAACCAGAACACCAGCCCGGGTCCCTGAAGACTCGTTCACACTTTGATCTCATGTTGGCAGCGTCTTCCACCGGTGCCACAAATATCAGACAGTGTTATTGATTGGTATCATGTGCGTAGGTCTTGAATTGAGGCACGGAGCAAGTCTTTCACCAGCTGTCCCCTCACATATAAACCTGTGCTGATACTGGAACCCAGTCAAAGCAGCAGCAGCAAACCACTGACAAAACCTGACCACGTCAGACTCGACGTATGAGAAACTGCAACACTAATAGTTTGTAATGAACCTCCCAAAGGTTGTCCATCACCACAGAACTTTATTTTAAATTGTGCTTTGTAGATCCGTTTATAGATCAAATGAAATAAAAGATTTAAGATTTCCATTTGGGATTTGGGTTTAAATATTCATCCATCTTCTGTAACCACTTACCCATATCAGGGTCGTGGGGGTTGGAGCCAATCCCAGCTGGCATTGGGCGAGAGGCGGGGCACACCCTGGACACCAATTTGGGTTTAAATATTTCACTCAAAATTATGAGTTTAAACAAAGTTTAGGACAAATTTAAAGCTACTCTGATCCATGGTTTTTAATTAACAATGTGAAAGGGGGATGCTCACAGTGACCCACAGAGAGTTCTCTACACTTCTCCCCAGCTCCTCGGAGCATTTTAGCCCCTTTTTAAGCTCATTAATTTAGTTTTACGGCCCACAACTTTACTGTTTCGGTTCAGTCTCTCTGCTCTAATCAAACTTGTTTACAGCCAAAGCAGGCAGCTGTTGTGACCCAAAAACAAAACAAAAAGCTGTGATAAACCCACCGTACACTCCCTGACCACACAAGAAGAAGAGAATTTAACAGCAGGAGTTGATACACTGAAACAAAGCGGAAAGGAGAGCGAATGAGACTAACTCCAAATGAATGCTAACGATGTTGCGTCTTTGCTGTAAATATGCAACTGTAAGATGTTTAACATAACTTTATAAGGTGATAATATGTCAATGCTGTGTTTAAACTTTGTGCTGCTGCCCTCACATGGACAGACATTTCAGTGTCAACTCAAAACAATGTGCCACCCTTCAAAAAGCCATACAGAAATGATTCTACGTGCATGTTTCCACATCTGGCTGCTGGAGTTGACGAGATTGAATAAAATGTGGGCCTTTCGGTATAAAGGAAGTGATGTGTTTTGTGTTTCTAGCTTCTTTTGTATTCGCAGAGAAAGAACCGAGTCGTTAAAATGAACTCCATCAACAGATAATTGAAGGGACGATTGAAAAGACAGCACAGTCCACAGTGTTTGACTGACATTAACAGCGTTTTGGCTACAAAGATGGAGGAAAGTCAGCACTTTAAAAAAAATGCCTTTTTTTTTTTTTTCTTGGTTTGTGTGTGATGAGTTGCAGCTGAAGACTCATTTTGTATTTGGAACACTAATCACGCCCTCCTCACATCACCTCCTCCATCACCATGTGTTTGTCTCGGAGCCACAGAAATCTATTGTCCGATAAGTCCATTCGCCAAGTGGATTTATCCCCGCATGATGAAAAGGAAAATAAACCCTGTATAGATCCCGTGTCAGTATTGTGTTCCCTTCAACCAATTATCACATCTTTTCAGCGTGGTAGTAGGGGGGGGGGGGGGGGTGGTCCTGTTCTGGTGTACCCCTCCTCCCTCCTCCCTCCTCCCTCCCCTCATAACCCCCCTCTACTCCCAGCCTCGAATTTCCTATCGATTAGAAGATGAGAGGGAGAAAAAGAGTGACACTTTCTCACACATCCTGCTCTCTGAGGGGGGAGGAGAAGCGTGTGTGTGCATAAGTGTGCATTCCTCTGAGTGTATATATGTATATATATGTGTGTGTGTGTGTGTGTTCAGCCATGTGTGTGACTTGAATCCACTGGGAGTTGCGAATCAATATAGGCAGGATGAGTATTGGCGAGCTCTGATGAAAGACAGTCTGTCAAAGGCTTCAGTCAGTTGTTCCCCCTGCAGAGCGGAGTCTGCGAGGAGGAGAAGACGTCATTCTTGTGGATATAGTGTGTGTGTGAATGTGTGTGTGTGCGTGCGCTGACACACTGAACGACGGTGATGGCAGGCGGCTGCTGCCTACATTAAATAAACAGCAGTCACGCAGAGTGAAGACGGAAGAAATCAATAAAAGTGTCGAGATTTCAGCCAGGAATGTAAAGAGATGATTACTACGCTCTAAAGGCCATGTGTTCATGTGTTGTGTGTGTGTGTGTGTGTGTGTGTGTGTGTGTGTCACAGACCTGCCCCCGCTGTCTTTTGTTGTTGGATTACATCATCGCCTCATGTTACGGCTATGTAAGCCTGTCAGCTGTTGACTGTCCATCCCAACATTGTTTGTATGACAGTGTGTGTGTATGTGTTTGAGAGAGGTCACACCAGGCCGGCTACCGTACTGCTCACGAACTCTTCCAATAAGAATCACGGGAAAATGTGAGTCAGCACCTGGCCACAAAAGACGTCCCTCATCAGAGAAGCTATGGGATCGATTAGGGGTTTACTCTGTAAATATTTTTATGATGGCGCGCTAATGGAGGAGGAAACCAGGCGTCTGCTGTTTGTACTAATGTACTAAAATGTCCTGTGAGCGTGGTGACTCATCATCACCGCTGTGTATTTCCATCTGTTGTCACAAATAAAGCACGCACAGTAGTATTGTTGGTCGAGTTTACTTGTAGAACATCGCTGGTTTTATTTGTCGAGTCGAGAGTCTGTTTGCTTCAGGATCATTATGAGATTCACGTCATGGCTAATTAACTTTAACGCTTTTCATGCTGAACAAGAATGAACAAAAGGACCCCATGTCTTCAGCTACTGTCCATTAGGGAACTGCAGATGTGGACTTTGGGCTCCACCATTGTCTGACATGGTGACTTTTCTTTGTTTGTTACATTGTGCTGCCTATGGCCACTAGCAGGTAGGCCCCATCAAGTCAAACTTGATGTTTAAGTGTTCTTATCACATATATATAGCCATATATATGTCATTTTGAGGTATTTTCAGGTATTCTTCATGGTGTCATCTCCTGGTGAACAATAAAAAGTTGTTTATGATTCATCCTGCACTCGGGGGTGTGCTAATTTTGCATCTAATTAAATGCTCTTCGGTGCGAGTGCTTCCTGTTTGATACAGTCTATGGAGGCTGCTACATGCATCTATGGCCAGGCCTCACTGATTACTGTACCACAGCACAACTTTGTAACTTTATTCACTGATTTTGGTGAAACTGGATCAAATTTATACAAAATATATTTGCTGCTCAGCTTCAACTCTCTGTGTTTTACAGAGTTTCCTAATGGACAGATAGTTTTAGCTTAACCACTTGCTAAAGTAGCTAACCACTAATTACCTGCTGCTTAAACTGAAACTGCTGTTAGCAGGCAACAGAACTGGGCTCAGCAGCCGGACCGGACCAGCTTCGAGCACAGCCTCTGAAACCAACAGGGAATAACGTTACACTACCGAGCTGATTCACAAACTTTCCGGGTGGAAAGATTGCTAAGTAGTGTACTGCTAACTGTTGTTAGCTCGGTCAGCCGTGTAGCTAACCGAACTGACTCAGCTCTGGGATGCCGGGAGCCAAACCTGGCTAGAAAGCACCCTGTTTGTCTACTGCAGGGGTCTTCAACCTTTTTCAACCCAAGGACCCCTTGGACAAGAGACAAACAGAACAAGGACCCCCACATGCAATTAATTTTTTAAAATGTGTCACATTTTAAACCTGGCTGATAATAACTTTTATATTTACTTTATTCAACTTTTTATTTCACCTTATTAACCTATTTATATGCTGGGTTATTGGCCTGTGTGTGTTGATGATTGATAAAAAGTTCATGCATAATTATTATTGGTTATTAAATGCCAAGAGCTGTGCATCTTTGGACATGTCCACCGATTCATCCAGTGGAGTAAATGCAAATGCCTCCATTGTTTGTAGTTTCTCAATGATCTGCACCCTCACAGTCACCATTATTTTGGTAAAAATTGTCAATTATTATGACAAAAATTGGGGGACCCCCTGCAGTACCTCTGAGGACCTCCTGGGGGTCATGGACCCCTGGTTGAAGACCCCTGGTCTACTGTATTCATACTGGCCACTGCTGATTTTGAAGGTTGTGTTCTGTCCCAGGTCCAGCCGTGTTTACTGGAAGGTAGATGCTGACAGTAGCTCGTAGCGCCACCTGCAGTGCTTAGCAGTCGGGTTGCACATTTGCTATTGGCTACTGTAAACGGCAATAAATAAAAAGTGTCTTCCACCTCAGGAAAAGTGACACTGCAGTTTTATATTTTAATCTGTTACCTATGAGTTCTTTATGACTATAAAACATTACAGTATGTACATTTTTTTTTTATTCCACACATTCTTCTTCCTCGTGTTCTGCTAATAGTGGCTAATGTAGCCTCGAGCCGCTAGCCTCAAGCAGAGTTCAGCAGAGGGGCTACAGGGGTCTGCTAGCCTCATTTCTTTCTAACACTCCGTGATTTTTTTCACTTGAGGCGATCGATCAGACTTCATTCTGCTCTGGTAGAGCCACAAAAGGCTTAATACATTTTTTTACAAGGCCTGGAAAAGGGCTTCAGACTTTTTTTTATGATATTACGGACTCCTTTTCCCACAACACGTCTTTTACGTTAATAAGATTAAATGTTTCTTTATACTTTTATTTCCTGCTCTTGTATTTTGCAGCCTAGCATTGCTTGTTAGCCTGTAAAAATCCATCAATCCTCCAGGGTGGTAAACTGCACCAGCTGGGGCCGAGATAAAAACACATTTAACTGTGCAAATGTAATCACACAAGCCAAAGAACAGTGACTCGGCTCGGTTTTGATTTTCACCGCCCTCTCACTGTGGGCAAACATCGCTGAAGTGTTTACCTGTGGTTTGGTTTCTTCCTCGTCTTTGTAGAAGAAAAGCTGGTCCGAGCGCAGCACAAACCAGCGGAGCTGCCAGTTCTTCATGATGCTGCGCTGCTTCTTCAGCCAACCGGCCTTCAGCGACCCCTCTTGGAGGCTGGGGGAGGCCGGCCGACATGACCCCCGTGACACTTCGCCCATCACCATGCTCTTGGACCTGGCTGTAAACACACACACACACACACATATATATAAAGCATTTTTACGCTGTGTTTACACCACGCAGGCATAAAATGAGGAGTTCGGTGGGTTAAAGGGGGATTGAATTTGTGGTTCTGCTTGATATATTATATTTCTTCCATTTTCTTTGGCTCGTGTCTTTTCATTCTCTCGTGTGTTATCCCTCATTCTGTATGCTGCGTGCACACACAGGCTCTGCCAGGACTCCACAGTCACGAGCACACACACAACCTTCTGCCCCCGGCTGCAACGCCTCGAGATGAAGGGGGAGTGTGACTGCAGGGAGGCGGCAGGCACAAAAAATAACAGAAAGCAGATGAAAAAAACAGACTGCGAATGGGAGGATACACACACACACACACACACACACACACACACACAGACACATATAGCCTCAGGTGACAGGGATCCCCCCCTTCCATTTCAAAGGTCCTTGGTAGAGACTTATTGTGTGTTGCCACAACCCAACAGAATAGCGGAGGATTTTGAGCCGAGATAATAGGACCACATGGGACCGACTGACTGGCTGGCTGACTGAATCATCCTGAACAAGCGTGTGTAACCTGAGCTCAGTCAAGGACGGGGTTAAAAGCGTGGGGATGGCAGCTTTATGGCTCTGTCTCAATGTGACTTCAGGTTTGTCCCCACTGAGCTACCCATTTTGTCCTTGTATGACGTCACATGTGGAAAAAACTGATTTATGAGCGTAACGTGCATCATTTCTGACAATATTTGATCATATTACATCAGCTGACACTTGACACATGCCTTGTTAACACATAAAAGAGCACTGGCAAGTATACTTGTACTGTTATCCTTTTCTATTATGATCGATGAGGTGAAATCTGACATGACGTGTAAATAAAGATAATAGATGGATGTATCAAGCATAAATTATAAATTATGTTGCACAAAACTGCCTGAAGATCTGGAGGATTTATACAGATGAGAGAATGCCACAGACGAGGGCTACACTCTGGTCAGGCAAACAAGGCAATGCTATTTGATGATCATGTATAATTTATAGAAATCAATTGTGCAGACATCCTCCCTGCTGGTGTGCGTTTTGTGCCACACACACACACACACACACACTGAAATGATCAATGTTCAGATGGCGCAGAGGAAAGAAGGGGATGGATAAATGGGGAGGGGGAAGAAAATCAATGTTTATTCTTTTTTATTGTCTCATCTCATCTCTCTCTCTCTCTCTCCGGCATACATATAGCTTAAAGGACAAGGATCACAGCGTTTTTATGTCACGTCACAGCCTTTTCCTGGCAGTCTGTGAAGCCTGTTGATCCTCAGAGGTGTGTTGAATGGTGGATGGACTGCTAATGTTTTAGAAAAGGTGTAGGATTTATCGTCATGAACATTTCAATACGTCAAGGGAAAACTGTCACCTGGTTTTTCATGAAATATTTGACAATAACAAAACTAACACATACTCAAAATGTCTTCTTTTAGCTCTGTTTTGGTCTCCACCAACTCCTGAGGGAAATATGTGTGTCTTAAGCTGCTAAATGCTTCATTAGGCTTTCCTACCTTGTCGGTAACTTTATCTTTTTGCTGTTTAGTGCTAGGCAGCTAGCATACGACAGTTTTATCAGAGGTCTTTGCTGAAAAATGTGTTAAGACGAGAGTTAAAAACAATAATGTAGTAGTTTGTAAAACCAAAACAAGCTTAAAGACACAAAAATGCTCTTTAGAGCTGAGGGGAACTGCAATGTTGGTGATAATTATATGTCGGTTCAGCAACACCCTCTACATTCCACAGTCATCAATTTTTGAGCTTTAAAGCGTTTCTAAATTTAATATATTTTTATCATATTCCCCAAAACAGTGTGTCTTTTTGTAATATCTGCTCTATTTCTGTTGTTGTTAATGTACAGTTGTTTCACTGTGATTCCATGAGAACATTTCTTTTTCTATTTCATATTTCTCTACAGTTGAACTATCTTGTACAAAGTGGTTTAATCCAGGTTTTCATTGTTTGTTGAATGAATGGATTTAATACCATGTTGAATTTGTGCATAGACCTTTGAGAATGGCGTCCATGACGTTGGTTTCGAACAGAACTTTCTGATGTGTGATGTTTGAGTTTAGCTTAAAACCTGAACAACATGGGTGGCTGAGTTAGGATGTATCAAGCAACCAAAAGTGGAAAAATATACTCTTTTATAAGATCAAAACAAACCAGTCTTTTCCTACTCCTTTATTTTCCTACCTGTATCCATAATGATCATGTTTTAGTACCCTGACAGGCTTTTATTTTGTTCCCCTGACCTCTCTCTCTCTCTCTTTATTTACCCGTCTCCTCTGCCTCGGCTTTTCTCATTTATCCATCCTGTGTTCATTCCAGTCTTTTCCAGCGCTGTATTTTCACCCCTCCTGCCCCGTCTCCCTCCATTTCTCTTACTTTGACTCGCTCTAATTCGTCTCTCTCTCCTTACGTTCAGCACTGCTGGTCCTGTTGAATCAAAGCTCTGTTATTACTGCGAACACACACACACACACACACACACACACACACACACACTCACACTCACACTCACACAAAAGAGGATCCCTGCTCTCACCACTGGCACTTCATTTAGGCTGTTTTTGTCTCATAAATGAGTTCTTCGATTTGAAGCACGTTTTCATTAGCTGTCTTAAAAATCATTATTTCCATTGTTTCTGAGGACAATGTTCATTTTAGGCATTGCAAAGAGATCTTAATTAGTTTTGGCAATTGTGTAATGCTTACAACACAATGGGTTTGTTTCTGCCTGTTAGCTTACAGGATGCAAAACATTGTCTTTTAGTTCTGCAGCTCTCTTGCCTCCAAACAACCTGATGCTCTAATGTCACTCACTATATCATGCTCAGATGTGTTTACTAGAGAACCAAAGCTGACACCATGTGTCTTGAGTTCTTTTTAACTTTAACTCCTTTACACATTTAGAATTAGTTTAAAGATTGTACTCGTGTGATCACCGTCTTAGTTCCATGCCACCCCTCCTGTGAGGACTAACCAGGTAGAGATAATTTGTGTAAACCAAGCAGCAACCTCCGTCACTGCAGTCCCTCAAACGTCCACTTGAAGCTGGCTACAGAATGAGTCAATCTCCATGCTGTACTGAGGGTGAATTTCTATATAATTCACCTGTTCATAGTAAGGATTAAAGTTATGCATGTGTCTGCTTTGATTGACAGGTAGGTGCTGTTACAGGTGGCTTGTTTGAGCAGGCTTCATTCAGCCTGCTTTAGGTCAATCCATGATCCACTTTCTTTGCCGATTTTTAGATTAGCCTGGAGGCAGCAGAGGCAGGACTAGATGGCAGCAGTCGGGGCCACCACACTCTGAGCTTCACAACAGCTCCTCAGAAACCAACCGATCAGGGATACAATGTTCATTCTTTCTACTGTCAATGGTGTGAACATTGTGGACACAAAGTGTCTCACGTGTGAGCAACAGCTGTGTGAATTGGACTTAAAACCCAGACTGGGCGTCTTACTCTTTCCATCATATTACCAGCTTAAAGTGGTACTCACCTTCCCTGTCCTCCTTCACCCTTCTGTTTTTCCTCACAACATCACATCCCTCATGTCTTTCCATCCCTCCTCGCCCGGCCAGTATAAGCATAAAAGAGCACCACTGTTTAACACATCAGCTGTCTGGATCACGGACTGAGTGGAACATACACTGGCCGGATGATTCACGCCTGAGTCACAACAACTGATTTTTTGAGTGTGTGACTGTGTGTGTGCCAAGCGCGACTACCCACTGCGCCAATTTGGACCTTCTGCACAGAGTGATTCAGACCTTCCTTGGCTTGGGTGGAGCAGCTCTGTGGTCACTTCTACAACTATCAGCTACAATGCTGAAAAGAGCACTCGATGCATAATCACAGCAATTCACCAAAACAGACAGCGTAATTGTGGCTCATTCATTTACAGTAGATAGTAGTTAGGGTAGGTTTGAGTCAAATAATAGGGGCTAAGCATCATGCCTGACTCTGTGTGCAGATGTACACTATGCCCACATTTGTGTATCATGACGAACGCAAATGATCATTTATGTAAATAGGTCCGTGTGTCATGTTATTTCAAGATTATGGATGAAGAGTTCTGGGTATGGAGCTGAATATCCAGGAATATCAGATGGATTGGTGACTCAGTCAGTTATGAGCTCATCCATGATATCATGAATGTTTGTAGACCATTTTCTGAAGCTTCAGTTAGGACTTACAGCAAAGGTAACAACGTAATTGAATTAACAGAGAAATACACAAGAATCCTGATAAATTTAAGGCACGGTAACTCCAGCATTTAAAAGTAAAAAAGCTAGAATGGAATTATCGCAAACCGTGTAAATTTGAATCTAAATTTTTACATTGAGTTCAAATTTGGTGAAATTTGATACTGCAAGTTAACAAGTACCAATAGTACCAATAGTACCAATAGTAAGCCATCTTAACAGTGCGGACCTTCAAGTCCAAAATGGAGGAAGCTATTGTAGTTTATTAGCTGTGTTACATCATTCTTATGGATTTTGTCTTCTTGTCGGAGTATAAACTGTTCCATAAAACAGGCATGGTGTTTAAACGTGTTAAATGTGCATTTTAAATAAGCTGAAAAAGATGTACTGTCTTATCAGAGGCTGAGCTAAAGAGCTAGCTAAATGACGATTAAGCTAGCTAGTTCGTAGAGCCTCTTCTATACAATCTCGTGAACAAATGACGGCGACACAGTACAGAACATGATCAAAATGAGCTCTGAGTTATTGTGACTGAATAGCAGTAGCATATTTCCAGCTTGCTATCATGTCAGTGGTTAGCTCGCTAACTACAGTTGTTCACAAACCACTGTGTCATCAAGTACATAGCACTAGCTAGACTTTAACCAGTAGGAGCTCATGATGCTATCTATCTGCGCAGTAGGCTACATGTTTATTCATCCCAACTGCTGACTTTGCTAATTAAAAGTTCTTTTAATTTAGTTTGCCCAAATTAAAACAAGCTCTTTTGCACTGTCCACCTCGCTACATAAAGAGAACATTACTTTACATTACACTTAATGTTGACACTGTAAATAGTGAGCTAGAATCATTCAATACAAGTGTAATTCCTACATATTCTTGTCTGTAGAAAGACACATTGCTGTTGAATTTTAAAATGCAGCTTTTCATCTGGAAGTCAGGTGGAGAATTAAATGTCCAGGACAAAATATATCTAAAAACATTGGCAAATAGAGCCATCAGCATGGCTAGATAATGTTCTGGGGATAATGTTCTATAATTTGGGTAAAGTAATCCTTTAGAAATGTTACATTAAGCAAGGGTTGTTCACATCCACACTACCTGAGATTAGCTACATTTGGCCAAATGCAAATCGGAATGCTAAAATTCAGACACTCTTAAAGCACTCAGTCCATAAAAAAGTTGGACTCACAAGTACAGTATGCAAGTAATGTGACAATGTGAACAAATGGTCGTCTGCAGGCCGAAATCAAAACCCAAGTGGCGCACTATAACACATGAAGAGACACTTGATGCTACATTCTCACACTCACGATGTAAGCCTGGACACACACACACACACACACACACATACACACTCACTCACACTCGAGGCCTCCATGATGTCACTTAACGCAGTTTGGAGTCATATTTATCATCAGCAGGAAATGGTTGCACGGCTCTTATGCACATCATAAAGGAGCCCATCCATTAGCATGGCGAGGCGGGTACTCCACAATAGCTAGACAATGCTACGCTGATGACTAAATCACACACACACACATGTACACACAAGCATGCACACAGGGATGTTGGAGGAATTCAATTTCATTAATCTGGTTGTTGCGCAGTGATTTATGGCTCGTGGAAAATGGCAAAGAGAGTTACAGGTGCATCAGTGCGTAACTTCCAGTTAGCCTATCACTGTTGATTAATGTGTGTGTGTGTGTGTGTGTGTGTGTGTGTGTGTGGCAGTCTTTCCTTGACAAGCTGGAGGTGTGGCCAGTAATATACAGCCTGTATGTGAAAGCTGCAGTAGAGCAGAACTGATCTGCAGCAGCGGGTGTGCGAATCTGTGCATTTCTGTGCATCTTATCTTCTCCACATGCTCATTACTGCGAGTGTGTCAGTGTGTGAATTTTTCATCCATGCAGCATGCTCTCCTTTGCAGTATCTAGTCGTGAGGGTGTTCATTCATGATGCTTTGGTAAGGAAGAATGTCAGGGTGCTGCTACATCGCAGGACTTTGATCATAAAACCATGGTAACAGATCAAAAAGATACAGCGGGAGAATGAAGCAGCTGATATGTGGGCAATTAAAGCTGCTACTAGATTTCTGGTGCCAGCGAAAATAAAAATTGCTCCATATAGATCATATTAGAGTTTTAATTTGTTGTTGGTTGTAGCAATTACTGAAGCACAGCAGTCAGATTTTTCTTCCATGGAGCAAATATTGTTGATTCTTAGTCCGAGAAATGTAACTAAGATTGGCTGCAAAGTGGATTTTTACTTACACACACATTTCCAATTAAGAGTTGCTTTGAAGGGAAGCATAATCGCACTGATTTACTAATTACACCTACACAATCCAAATAATCAGTTGGGTAAATAATGTTTGGCATTTTGGGGAATTTGCTCATGTGTGTATGCTAAGTATGAAACTGGACCCAGCTAAAGATTAGCGTAGATTCACACAAAGATAGCGAGGAGGGGGAAACAGTTAGCCTAGCTTTGTTCTGACCAAAATAAATATAAATTATAAATATTTAATAAATAGACATTATATATATATATCTTAATTCGGGTGCCCACAGCTTTCAGTCTTCATGTTAAGCTAAGCTAAGCTAACTGTCCCTTGGCTTTAGCTACATAGGCTACAGACAGTTTCAGTTTTCTCTCACTAAGAAAAAAAATGTTCTCCTAAAATATCAAATTGTTCCTTTAAATGAAGTTCAGTGATTAAAGAGCTACAAGATGAGGAAGACTACTTGGTGAAACCTAGCTAACTTAGTGAAAAAGCTATGCAATGGAGCAATTTTAGCTAGTTCCTAGCAGGCTAACCCTAAAGTTATATACAGCACAACCATGCTAGTTAGCTTGTCAACTGAGCTCCAAATTTGATATATACGTTTTATATATGTGTATCTTATATCTTACATATAGCATATCGAAGCTAGTTAGCTTGTCACTGACCTTCCAAAGTCATATATAGCTTATACACAAGTAAATCTATGCTAGTTAGCTTGTCAACTGAGTTCCAAATTTGATATATGTTTTATATATGTGTATCTTATATCTTACATATAGCATATCGAAGCTAGTTAGCTTGTCACTGACCTTCCAAAGTCATATATAGCTTATACACAAGTAAATCTATGCTAGTTAGCTTGTCAACTGAGTTCCAAATTTGATATATATGTTTTATATATGTGTATCTTATATCTTACATATAGCATATCGAAGCTAGTTAGCTTGTCACTGACCTTCCAAAGTCATATATAGCTTATACACAAGTAAATCTATGCTAGTTAGCTTGTCTTTTGACCTTCTAGCATCATGAATGTCGCAGCCATGAGGAATCTATAAAAATAAAAGTGAATGACATTTATACTATTGATTCATGCTCTGAGCGTCTTCTTTGACATTGTAGTCTGCCATTCAGAAACGTTTCAGTCGTCTTAAATGTCACGCGCCCGCTGGTTAATGTTGTGTCCCTTTGTTGACCCACTTTAACCTCAGCCGAGTCTGTACTACACAACCACATCTGTCACATACCCGTTTATTCATGGGCTCCATGCAACAAATGTGATGCTGTCAGCAGAGAAGCGCCAGTTTGCAGAAGGCATGCGGGGAATGCTTCTCACGCAGAATCATACAGCCGCTTTAATCTCTTCAATTTTCAACGTCTTAACTGAAAGGCAGCAAGGATGAGTGGCATTTCCAACATCTTAAATATAGCAAGCCAGTTGTATTTTGCATTTTTTTGTTGGTCTCGTATGTTTAGGTCATCTGTAAATACACATGAAACCTTATTTTTCACTTATTGACCCCCCCAAAAAGGTGATCTTAACGCTACTAGCGCTAAATATCACTTTTGTTAAATGATTTGACATGGTCTAAACGTGATGTTATAATCAATTAGATGCTAATGTACAACATGTAGTGAATCGCACTTACTCATCAAACCAGTTGAATCTGTTCCGCCGTCTTAATTTATGCAAACACACATATTTAATCCACTTTGCTGCCAATTTCATGCTGCTCCGGCGGAGGATTTACACATCACTCTCCCATTCTTGGGAACTATTCATTTCATTTTAATCAGATCCAGCTGTATAATTGCAGTCATGGAGATTAGTGCCAAGGAAGGAAGGAAGGACACACACACACACTGGCACAAATGGACATATTAATACATCCATCCATGCAGACTCACACACACAAGTACAAACACAAACACACACACACACAGCAGCTGACAGCAGCCTGATAGTGCCGAGTGTTGCAGTGATGAAACCAGAGATGCTCCTCTTGATAGAATTCACGCCGGCAGCGTCGGCCGGTTGTAGTAGAATGCATAATGTACGCGAGAGCTTCCCTGCGTGGGCAGACCTGAGGCTTCATTCAGAAATGTGTGGCTGCAGAGTGGAGGAAAAAAAGTGTTCCTGCAGACATTCTCTTGAATTATAGCAGGAAAAAAAACAAAAAAAAAACACTTTTTAAATGTGCAATATATTTATAAAAGTGTCCAGATAAAGCCACAGCATCACTCACACATCCTCTCATCTGTTAAGGTCCCTGTCAGATATGACATGATGTGTCACCGCACAGTTAGAAGATGTACAGCAGCTAATACAGCTGGCAGCAGTGCAAACAAACCGTCTTACCTCTCCTGGTCTGTCTGATCTTTGGGCTCAGCATGGCTGTCATCGCTCGTCCACGCACTCTCCTCTCGGCATGTTCATGTACATCCAAGCACCCCACCCCTGTCTCTCCCTCTCTGTCTTTGCCTCCTCTCCTCTTCTTCTTCTCCTTCTGACCTTCTGCAGTGCGGCCGGCAGCAAGGGGGTTGGGTGAACAGGGGAGGGGAGGAGAATGGAAAGAGAAGGGGGTGGTGAAGGAGGAGGAGGAGGAGGAGGAGGAGGAACTACCCCTCTATTTTTTTTTTCAGCGCACACGCCCAGTGGCCTCTACCCCTCCCTGTTACATTATTCATAGCGGTACATCCGCCTGGGGTAGATGGAGGAGGAGGAGGTTTTTCTTTTCCCACCGGCAGATCACGGACCTGAGCGGCTAACAGATGCCTCGTTGTAAGTGTTGTTATTTTCTGCATAAAGACGCGGATGTTTTTAAAGGAGGTGAGGAAAAAAAGAGGAGAAAGGGTGGGGGTGTTCATGTGGCAGGTGTCTCCTCCTTCTGCATCTAATTAAGCTGTAGAGGTCCTCAGCTTGTCTCCACCTCCTTCCCTTAATTACTCATTACCCTCCCATCCATCCTTCCTCTGCTTCCTCTCTCCCTCTCTCTCCTTCTCTCTCTTGCTGTATCATTGTTTGATGTTTTAATCGTTTCTTTTCCTCCCAACTCCCTCGCCACAATTCTCCTCTAGTTCGACTATAAATCCGTCAGTCTCCACTCTCTCTTCTTTTCCCCTTAATCACCTTCCTTAACCATTTTTGTCTCTGCCACTCTCTGGCTGTCTAAGAGCGATGCTGCCATCAATTCAAAGTCAGATGTGGGAATTTCCCAGCTCGTACAGCAGGTCGTAATTACGTCCTCCAGGCATTCCAGTGGCACAACTCAGAAAAACCAGGGGAGAAAAAAAAACCCACTGTTCCCCTTCTAACAGACAATGTCATGTCTCCCCGAGGTACAGTTGCCTGTCATTGACAAAAGAAAGTGTGTAGGAGTGTGGCAGAGAAATTTAAAGCCAAGAGGAAACATGCCACCAGTGACCATTTTGGCACCTTGCAAGTTTTAGTCGGTAAGATTTTTAATTTTCATTTCTTCTGAGCATTCAGAGGCTGCAGCTGTCGCCATTTTTGTGGTGTACTGGCAGAAAAGCCAGTGTTTACTTGTTTACGGCCGACTGTAACGGTGCACACACACAGTGTGCCACTTTCTGCAATAACCGACTCGCTCGTCTCAATTTCAGCAGAGTCACCCACTCATTCGGTCATTTTGGGTCACCTAGCATTACTGCAGTTGTGTTGTCTCCACTGCAACCTGATCATTCACCAAAATACTGTTCACTGTGGGGTGTAGCTTGGGACAAGCAGCTAAAATATCAGGTAACGTTAAAGCAACGTTGTGTAGAAATTGGTATTTTTGCAATTTAGTGCCCCCCCCAGTGCAACACCACTGTGGTAAATTGGACATTTCTACATGTGTATTTGTTATGATGATATTAATTATGATCAAAAAGTCAAAAAGCCAAATGTCAAGCAAGGTCAACAATACAAGACATAGCAACCAGCTAATATTACTTACTTGTCCAACAGCAAGAAGCCCAGCTCGGCGTCTGTCTTTCAGCCTTTTATTTCACCAACAACTAAAAGTCAAACTGTTGTTTGACCGTCTCTCATTCAGTCAATCTCTTCTTTTCTCTTCTTAGCTTCTTTCGTCAACTTCCTGCTGAGCTCGGTTACATTACCTGTTTGCCCAGCTCTGGTTCTAGCACGACACTGGCTCTGCTCCACATCAGCCTGTGCTCCGGATCTGACCTCCTCCTCTTCCCGGTGGTTCAAAACACCTGTGGTACAAATACTAACACTCCCCCAGTGCTCTGAGCTCAGAGCCTAGCTAACAAACTGAGCTAACATTAGCTAACAGCAGCTATGATTTGCAGCAGTTTACTTTACTGTCCATCAGTTTTCTCCATAAAATATGATCCAGTTTCACCAAAATCAGTGAAATCGTCGGTGGTGTGTGACTTACGTACTTCTCGTGGGTGATTGTACAAAGTTGTGTAGTGCAGAAACAATGGGAATGACAGATAACATATCAAAATGATTCAAAATCATGATATTTTATGGTAGAAATGTTACAAAATGTTTCTTTGTTTCTTTTTTGACTTACACAAAGCTATTTTCTAACCTGAAAAATCAAATTTCATGCTCCAACATCTTAGTAATTGACTTTGTTACACCACATAAATAAGGCAGTTAAATCTAAATCTAATCTTAATGGAGAGAATAAGTAACACAGGCCTGCTAAAAGCTAAGTAGCCTACCTTAGATGTCAGTTTAGCTTTGGACACTTTAGCTTATGCAGACTTAAACAAGATTAAGTTTAAGATCTGTCCGTTTGTCACATTAACATTCTGTTTTTAGTGGTTGACAAAAACTTAAACACATTTATTCAGTTAGTCTTTTTCTAGTTTCGGATAAAGAAATTCATCTGTTTCTTTACATTTCCCCTCTTTGATGTAGAAATGTTTGTGCTCTTCTTCTCTGGAAGGCAGCATCGGACCTGCCGTTGCTGTTAGCAGCTGTGCTACAGCAGCCGGGCTTCCCTCCTCCTCCAGTGTACAGAGGATAATGGCCTTAAGTCCTGCACTGCAATTGAATCAGAGCTGGCCTCACGTCAACCACAGCTGCTCTTATTACAGAGCAAAGAGGGAGAGGGAGACACAGAGGGGGCGGTGTGTGCGCGCCCTCATGTAACATACATGCACAGATACACACAAGCCAACAAGCATTTCAAATGAAGCAGCAAAGATAGATCTGCACACACACACACACACGGGCAGAAAACCAAAATGGAGCCAAAATGAGGCTGACAGAAACAGATAGGGGTCACACAGGCTGGAATGAAACAGACAAAAAAAACCCCAAGATGAAGCGGAGTGAGGGAGGAGTGCCACACACACACACAAAAACACACCAAGAAGCCAAAATGAGACAGCAATAAAAAGCCCTCAGTGCCAGTGTTTGGTTTGAAACCAAGGTTGGGTGAAAGCGATGTGGCCACACCACGCTGGGTGTGGCTCTGGGTGTTGTTTCCTTCTGAATTTATCCCCCCAAACCAGCCTCCTTTTGTTCAGTTATCGCAGAGTGGGATGTTGGACAAAAGACGAAGAGACAGGAAGGTGAGAAGAGGAGGGAGCGTGGACTCGGAGGCTGGACGTTTGGAGCCGCAAAGTGAGACGAGTGGCAGAGCTGCAAACCACCAGAGCAACGCTCAAGCATTGCTTTCCTGTTTTTGTTTAGCCATAACCACTGGGCTGCTCTGTCTGCACTCCACTGGCACCATGATTCTGGTATATACAAGCTTCCACACCGATTTCAGAGCTTGCTTGATTGTCAGACTGTTCTCTCCAGCTTTATGTGATGGAGACAGTCTGTATCAGAGTGAGGCCTTGTCAGGTTGGAGTAATAGATCTGTCTGTGACACCTGCTGTACAAATGAGTACAAATCTTATATGAACTTGTTTGCACTAGTTTTAATCTTGTGCATACATAATATAAAATTGTGGGTGCAAGATTCAGGACTTCAGGTGTGTCGTACTCTTGACAATAACCACAGAGCAGAAGAGTAGAGCAGGTTGTATCCAAGTGCTAACCTCCGAAGCCAACGCTAAGTGCCAAAAACTGCAGTTCCTCAAACGTCCACTTGAAGCTGGCTACAGAACGAGTCAGTCTACATAAGTCCCCATATTAAAATGTCCCAACTTCACAGCAGAAATAAACATGTTTACAGCCTGGTACAAAAAATAGACAGAAGAATAGGTAAAAGAAAGGGAAAAGGCTGACAGATATTTGATTTTAGATATCTTGGTGTAATAATTGATTCTAATCTTACATTTAAAAAAACAAATTAAGATGCAGTAAAGCTCAACTTGTCAAACCCCCACCGTATCAGGAACTGTTAAACTAATTTTGCAGATTGATTTTCATGTCTTAAACTAATGATAGACTCATTTCTCTTTACTTAGTTGAGCGGTTGCACGTTCATGTATGTATTATGCATCCACTTTAAGGTTTTCATCAGGATGCAGGACTGGCGAGATTGAACGTGAGATGGACTGGCGGGTTGGTGCTACGTCGGCAGTATTGCAGACGTTGTACCAGACTGTTGTGGGGAAGAGGGAGATGAGCTGGCAGGCAAAGTTCTCAATTTTCCAGTCCATCTACGTTCCAACCCTCACCTGTGGTCGTGAGCTTTGGCTAGTGACCAAAAGAATGAGATCGCGGATACAAGCGGCTGAAATGAGTTACCTCCATAGGGTGGCTGGGCCCAGCCTAAGAGACAGGGTGAGGAACTCAGACATCCAGAGGGAGCTCGGAGTAGAGCCACTTCGGTGGTTTGGATTAGGATGCCTCCTTTGGAGGTATTCTGGGTACATCCAACTGGCACTGGTAACCTGCTGGAGGGACTACATCGGCCATCTGGTCTGGGCACGCTTTGAGTTCCCCCAGGAGGAACTTGAATGTGTTGCTGTGGAGAGAGACGCCCTGCTAACTGCCACCGTGACCTCACCCCAGATAAGTGGAAGGAAATGGATGGATGGATGCATGGGTGACAATTATTTAACACATAAATACTCTTACACATAATCACTCTTGTTCAGATATAAGCTAGATGTAAAGTCAACAAACTAAGGGAGACAGAGCAGGATGTCTTCATTCATATAATTTAACCACTGCTAGCTCAAGTGCAAACCTTCACTCACTCACAGTGCCTGCTAGGTGGTTTACCAACTTCATCTGACTTCTTGTTAAACAGACCACCAACACTGGCTGGGATATCTGGGATTGTAGAAACAGAAGTTGGTGTGTGTGTTCATGAAACGCTGTCATTAGTGTAATGTACCAAAGAACAATATAATCTAGTGTATAAGCAGTGGCCTCAAGACTGATTTCAGTGTAGGCAACATCATGATGATGATGACTGTTTAGATTGCTTGCTTGGCTTTGGTAGGAGGCTCCACGTCAGACTCCATGATCCGAAGGATGCTGTCAACCATTCTTACTCCCAAGTCTGTCATTTGCTCTGGCAAAGGAAACAAGCAGCCATTCAGGCAAACCATTATACAAGACTACATGTTTGGTGAGTTTCCTCCTATGCAAACTGTTTTCTAGGTCAAGTTCAGGCAGTTGGAAGCAGGTAATGGCGCAAGATATGAGAGCTAAACAAACAAGATAAAAGGTGTTAATCGGTTTCTTTAGAGGTGTTTGAAGGTAATCTGACGCATCAATTGCAGTGAATGCTGAAAGAAAGACGAGCATTGTTTGGAGGTTTTTCACATTTGTGAATGAAAACAAGTGAAGGAAGGATTTTCTGTGGAAACAGACAAATGTGTTAAACATATAACAAAAAAGAAAAAAGACAGAGAGAGAACGTGCCACAACAGAAAAGAAGGCAGGAGGAGGAAAGCTTTCAGACATAGAGACAAAGTCTTCACTGAGTCTTTTCAGAGAGGCTCAGGAAAGAAATATCCAGGTACTGTGTGTAGTAGTGAAATTAATATTTGAGTGAAATCAGATATTTGGTTAATTGTCATTTTCAAACTGAAATCGGTCATCATTAGCTCTTACGTTAGCAGACTGATTAAATATAGCTGACTTTATTCAGACATTCAAATAATATGTTCCATCTGAAACATTAAAATGTTATACACTCAAACCAGGACTTTAAAAATAGCTGAATATAATCATCTTTTTGTATAACTGTGAAAGGTGTAGGATTCCTGTATTTAGGATTGCTAACCTTTGGACCTTTGTTTACACTCGAAAACAGCTGTTAGCACTGGGCAGCCCTAGCATAGCCTCTGTGGAAAGACCGGAGATCTATGCCGAAGTGAGGCGAAAGAGACGGAAATGCAAAGCTGGATCGAAGCCCTGGGAACGGTACATAAAGTACACAAGCTGCTTTTAATAATAAACAGTATTGGTATCAATATTTGCTTTCTGGTCCTGTATTCCTTTGTATAAGATCTTGAGATTTTAAGATTTTGCTGCATCGCTCACCCCCTGTTGATTGTTTTATCTCACTCTTTGCAAGAAAGCAGATAAGAAAGTGTCAGACTTTTTCTTTCAGGATGTCTGCCGAGATACAAGCGATGTCACCGGATCCTGGTATATCAGAACATTTTGAATAATCGATGAAGGCACCTGTTGACTAAGGTGTGTGACATTTAGTTTCAATAAATTACTCTTCCTGCGAGGACTCATCACAGTCCCTGAGCCAGTTTTTTTGACAAATGGAGTCTTGTCTGGGATACAAACTCGTTTGGTAAATCCAGCCTTCATGTGACAAATCAAGAGTTGATTGGTTTCTTGGTTTCTAGGCTTTTAGGCACACAGATTAAAGTCCTTTTGGTATTGTGACTTTTGTCACGCAGGGTCAGGGTTGATTACACTTGTACAGTTTTGGCGTGTGTTTGAAGGGAGCAGCATCTGTCACCAATTAAATTAGTTGCCAAAGCCGTTGATTAGTAATTTAAGTACTTGACGCATGTAATTGGTCTCATTTGAGTCATCTGAGTCATGCTCTTTGCAGGCTGAAGTGGTTGATCTCAATAGTCTCCTATTGCCAATCAGGTTTTTGTTTTCACTGTAGCGTGGCATAGAACGTGGGCGAAGACAATGCCTTAGGCGCAGTTCCTCTGGATAAGTACCACCACCACTATCTGTCTGAAGACATGGGCGGAGACAGAGTCAGATAGTGAATGGCATTAAGTAGGAGCTGGGGAGCTTGGGCTCGGTTGTTTTCTTTGCTTTCTCCATTGTTCTTGTCCGGTACATGCATTTGTGTTTTTGTCTTGTGGGTTGGTAACATACTATGACTAAAACTGTTAAATAAATCTGTGCCCTTTGTCTAGTCATGACGGTATGTGGCTGATTAAAACACCTCCACACACGTGCCACTTTAAGCAGTTTAGTACATTATTATAGTCTTTATTTTTTTATCATTCTATTACATTTTAAGACAAACCAAATTTTAAATTTAAGTTTGAGTAAATGATGCAAAGTCTGGAGTGCATATTCTCAGCTGCAGTAACTAAGGAGCCCTGTGAGTATCACTACATCACCAAGCTTCCAGCTCCACCTGTTAAGCGAGGACACACAGATGAACTACGCTGTGCCACTTAAAATTCTTTGAACATTTTCTGCTGTCAAATCTCTGGAAATACCTCAGCATGCTGTTGTTAAGTTGTTGTTCGGTGAACTGCAGGACAACAAAACATTTTATGTAGAAACTTGTGCAGCATGCTGAAAAATTCAGCCATTGATGTTTCTCTTAATAAACGCGTTTATCCGTCCCGTCACCGCCGAGGTCAAATCATGTCACCGAGGATGAACCATGCGCAGAATGCTAACAAGTCTTCAGGATCCACAGTGTTTAGAAAACCGTGTTAAATATTGATACTGGCGGTGATTAAAATTTCATAATGGCAGGGATGGGCTGTGCTTAAAACAGCCCAGTGGGTGGTTGCTGAAGGTGTGACTGTTGACTTAGCATTATTTATTGATTATTTATTGATCGCCACCAAAGGGCTTCATCAGTCATTCACCAGCAGAGGTGTAATAATGTAAAACATTATCAAGAGAAGAAGTAACGGTTATGTCAAAGTGTTTTGTGTTGCAGAGATATCTACTGAAATTAACAGTAGCTATACAGCCCTGTACTTTCCTATAATCCCATTTATGCCTCAAGGCGATCGTGAGTCACTGTAGCATCTAGTCTGTCCTCAGTCCAACATGACGATGTGAACCAGGCAGAACAGAGGGACAGAGCTGCTGCGAGCCGACAGACAGATCAGCAGCCCGGGGGGGAGAGAGCCGGGGCAGCATCTTGAGGAATAAACACCCACACCGGATTCTGCTCTGAACTTTTGAGATTATGAAAGTCGATTTATCTTCGCTTCGCACACCTTTTTTCACCAGACTTTTGAAAGTCTGTTAAACATTCAATTCGGTAACCTGCGGTAACAAAATAATGACGTGTAGAAAATCATTCATTAGAAATGTGAACCAATATACAAAACACAAAGTAACACTGGTTTAAATGTTTTACAAATTTTGCTCATTATCACGCTCTATAATAGGTAACAGTCCAGTGACTGAAGCTCTCATCGCACATCCTTTAATTAGAAGCTCGTTAAGAGAGGAGTGTGACCAACTGAAGACAGATGCGGCAGACAGGTGTTTTCCCATGAGGTCTGTCTGTCTGTCTGTCTGCCTCTCTAGCCCCCTCTCTGCCCTCATTACCCTCCCTCACTCCTCTGTCACTGGAAATCAGCACAGTTGGCCATGACTTCATCCTGTAATGGTTACGAGAGGAGCTGACAGGACAGCAGACTGTGGCGTATGCAATATGGATGGAAGCCTTCTGCCTGTCTGATTGTGTGTCTGTCTTTTTGTCTGAAATTTTGTACTCAGTCCTTTTGTCAGGCTCGAGCTGTTGCATGTAAGAATTAACAGAAGACGAGTGTTATGGAATTTTCTATCCTTAGGTTACACGAGGTCACGTGTGGGCCTTGAGGTCCTCAGCAGTATTAGTTGTTTGGCTTTGATTGGGAACAGTAGGTGCCAGTCTATCTCAACACTGTGGTGTCCAGGGTCGAAGAGACCTATTGCTGCCTTCCTAGACATAATAGAAAGCTTGCCGTTGACGTTCCAATCTGCATGAACAGACATCTGTGTCTCCAGACTAGAATATGCTGACAATAACACCTGCATGGGTAAAAACATTCTCTTTGACTAATTCTGGGCGTATAGTATTTGTGGTGTTATCTTGAGGTTTAAAGTCTATCCACCAGCATGAGTTGGGCAGAATGTGAGACCGACTCAGGCACTTCTGATGTACTTTGAGAGTGTCTCTAATTCTCCTTGGCCAAGCTTCAATAAATATTACAGCATAAGACATCAGAGGCACTCTTTCTTCCCTCCTGACGCACCATTGACCTTTGACTTCAGCAATTTCTCCACAACAACGAGCCGTGTACTTTGTATCTGAAATGGAACCTATAATGATTTAAACTATATTTTCAGCTCCCATGAATTGTTTCCCGCACATATTGGACATAATTGCAATTGTTTCTCACGTATCTATGACATCCAACCATCTATTATTCTCATGTTGTCTTTTCAACTCTTCAGTTGTAATTTCTGCTGTGTAAATGTCAGCATTTGGCCTCTTCACCCCTAAATTCCACCGGGCACGGCTGCAACATTTACCGGCAGCAGTGTGGCTGGTGGAGTTGATTGCGGGCATTCTAGACAATACTCCACCAGATTGCACCAGAAGTGGCACTCTGCTGCTCCGTGGAGAATATGCGGCATCCGTCAAAAATAGACCAGCAGCGTATTCCCCGTGGAGCACGGCCGCAAAAAGCAGCACAGAGCAGGTCGAGCTAGCTGGAAGTCAGACACAGAAACGGCATAGAGAATCCGGTCAATTTTCAAAATAAAACACCCTGTCTGATTGTAAAAACAGACAAAAGTGACAAAATATTTAACTATGTAGCCTACTTACTCATGGTAGAAGCACATAAACCAAAGAAAAATGACTAAATTTAGGGTTTATTGTCACTGACACTCGAATTGACCTAAAAAATAGTCAAGCAAAGTCCAATGGAACATTGGAACAGTGGATGAAAATTCACATTAATTGACATTTTCTTTGTCAGATTTTCTTGGAATACGGGCTACATTTGGATGGAAGCTTTAGTCTATGAAACTGGTGACATTGGACCTGCGACTGTCTTGGAATTGTTGGAAAGTCGATCTTTGAATAACAGCATCACATACTGTTGAACAAGGTTTTGTTCCAGGGCTGAGAGAGGTGAGAGGCGTTGCTGTCATGTAAAATTAACAAACCCACAGAGGAACTATCACCAATCTTTATAGTTTCTGTGAGCTCTTAAGATGGATTTCAACTCATTGTTTCGGTTTTATGGCCCACAACTTTACTGTTATGTTTCAGTCTCACCGCTCTCATCAGTCTCGCTTCAGGACACGTGAACGAGCTCAAACCAACTCACTAAACACTACTGTACCTGCCCGGGACCAAAACGAGTAACAGCCAAAACACAGTGGAGCAATTAAGCTGCTAAAATTACAGATATTTTTCTCAGGAGTTGGTGGAGAATGAATATAATCTCTGATGTTGCTCCATGTCTGCTGGAAGTGTTTGCTTATCTGGATGTCTGTAAAGCAATGCAGCTGAATCAAGCCCTGTTGATGTCTGAAAATGAACCTTTGATACATAAAAATGTAAATCCTGGACAGAAAGCCACACTATACCTTTTTGAGCTCCTGGTTTAATTTCCTATAATGTAACAAAGTCCAAGTGCCCTCTATCTCGGCCAATAAAGGAGCCATGGCCATGCAATCAAAATTAATTAGATTCTATTTGTGGCCACATTGCTTTGCCTCTGCAGCAATTCTGTTCCATTCATTCTGCCTGCCTCTGTGTGTTTGCTTGATTGACATACAAGAGAGACCGGGAGGGGGGGAAGGAGAGACTGATGGAATGGTGGAGGAAAAAAAAAAAGAAGCAAAAAGACAGCACATACGTATGTGTGTGTATGTGTGTGTATGTGTGTGAATTGATTTTCAATAGCAGCTGACAGTGCCCATGTGTGTGTGGAGCGTTGCCCAAAGAGCATTAGACCGTTCAGCTGAAACGGACCTCCGGCCACATTAGTTAACCGAGCTATGATGATCCATAGACAAATACCTAAAAATAAACAGATATAAACACAATCATGGATTTTACTTGTGGTTGGTGAGGAGGGATGAATGCACCGGTTCAAACTGTGCCTGTGACACTTTCATCATACTGAATAGATTTTTCTTCTGCACGGAAAAATAAATCAGATTTTGAAATGCGGGAACAATGAAGTATTCGTGACGCTGCATTAAGGTGGTGTAAACCGTGACATATAAACCAGAACTTTCCATAAAATTGATTCTGTACAACTCTAAAAATCATCAGAAGGATCATTTTTAGGTCTCCTGCTAGTTGCTATATGGCTTCTGCTGCCTTTTTGCGCTCACGATATGGCTGAGTCAATACCAGGCTTGCTCGCTTCTTAATGAACCTATCTGCTAAGATCTTAATCCAGTCTACTCAGCACTCTTCAGCTCAGCGATGTGGTAAAAACTGGGTGACAAGGGCCTCTGAGATTATTCACTGTTTTCAGATTGTATCGATTGCTTGGTGGACCTGGTGATGGCTATGAAAATGAGGTGTAAATAAGACTGATGATAGGACTGAGAAGAATAAACAGAGGACTAAACATATGGCCTCCATCCTCTTGGCCTCCGTCCTGTTGTGTGGTGATCTTTGAGATACAACGGTTAGCTAGGCAGTTGCCCTTAGCGAGGCACTATGTCTCTTAATACAGCCTGAAAAGTGACAATTAGGGTTTGGCCTAGGGGCTACATAGTGTGAGATGCGAGGGGTAACGCCGACCAGAGTGAAAGACTGACCACCGCTCAGTGTAGCTGACAGTAATCAGAGCTAACTGAATTTATCAGCTAGGAGCGGATGCTGTCAGACTCTCCATGACTCTGACTCTGACTTAAGAGTGTTCACACAATCATTTATGGCAAAATGCAGTGTACTGTGAGTGTACTGACTGAGTGCACTCATAATGGTCAAAAAGTGTGTGCCAAAGCGTGTGGAACAGTGGACACTTCTCGCCCTTAGTTGTGTAGCAGAAGGCCATCTCTATCGCCCTAGTGAGAATGGCAGTCGAGGAAGCTGCTGGAGCTGAGGTGGGTGCAGGGAATACCGCAATATACACATGTAAGTTAAAAAAAAAAAGAAAACCCGGTAAAATGTTGTGATCTCTGGTAAGTGCCATATTCCAACTGAGACTACTCTGCCGAAATTAGCGCACTATTAGCACCCTACACAAAAGTGTACGAGCAGAAGTGCACAAATTGAGACACAGCACAAGTTTACAGTGCGTTTGTCTGTCTCAGAGTCAGGCCATGGTCTGCAGCATCAGGAGACGTTGGTTTTATGTGAGGGGACGAGAAGGCGGGGTTAGTTGATGATGAAAGCTGCCACCTCACCTGACTCCAGATCTGCCAATAACAAAATTCAAGTGC
This sequence comes from Argyrosomus regius, assembly GCA_946959425.1. NCBI lineage: Eukaryota > Metazoa > Chordata > Actinopteri > Sciaenidae > Argyrosomus > Argyrosomus regius. The sequence goes on from OX336900.1 coordinate 17,080,337, forward strand.
AATAGATGTGTTCCAACCAGTAGAGGGAGGTTGCTATGCATATTTATAGCACAATATACGGAATTAAATACTTTGCACTAAACTGTCACACCATGGCAGACCATCTATGGACAAGAGGGCAGATGAGATAAGCATATTATATTCTTATATAAAAAATATAAATAAATAAAATGATGATTAACAGCTTGATTTTCAGATTGATTACAGTGTAATTTAAAATCTATTTAAAGGTTTCAAAATGTTGTATTGTGGGTATTTTAAGGACAACATTTATATAACAAGACATTTTATAATTTAGGATGATAATGAATAAATGATGCTAACTCTTTAAACATAGTGTCACACTGATGTGACTGAGTTAAGACCCTTTGATTTCCTACAGTGAAGACTGCGTATGATGTGCCGTTACCAACACTGCCTTTTTTCAAGACCTTGAAATAAACACATTAGCATCCCTGAAGGTGGCTACAGTGTGTTGACAGTCGCATCATTTATTGTTAGAACATTCTGAATCAGTGACAGAAAAATGCTGTTTGACAAAAGTGTTGGTTCAGTGATCATTTGTAGTGTCTGGTTGTCTTTGCTGCCCTCTAGACGGATACTGAAGAAATTGTCTTCACTGTCCTGAACTATTTAGACTTAAATCATTGCAGTTGCCAGATTGTCAACACACATATAGTGTAGTACATGCTGTACTATTTACAGTACATGTTCCTTTGTTTGTTTCCATGCAGTAACATTACACAATTCACTGTTCTAAATGTAATATATACTGTATGAGAGTGTCTTACTATAAACTATAAGTGAGAAAATGACAAAAGCGAAACCAGATTAACTTTCTGTCATCAAAGATGCCATTTTAACAATGTGAAACTTTATTTTATAAAACTATAGATGGATATTTGTCAGTTTGTAACTATGCTAGTGCATCATACTGAAATGGATGTTTAACGAGGCTCCAAACAGCTGTTGCTTTGGTGCTAGTTGTGGGTGCAGTACAGTGTGAAATCGTGTCATTATGCTTGAGTTAACAGTGAGGTAAATAAAAAGAGTAATAAACAATAATTTGAAATTTCTGTGTATGAATGTGTTTTTGAACGTGAAGCCGATCTCTACATCTCAGATCTCAGGTTGCATATACTCTGTCAAGTTACTTTGTCTCGTCCTTTGTTTCCACGTCCTCTATCTTCTTCCTGTCCGTTTGGCACTTGTTCAGGCAGTCCTCGCACAGAAAGCTCTCCTTGACCAGGTAAAGCCTCTCCGATATCATGAGTGACTCTTGGCTCTGTGCGTGCTGACTGAAGATCGGGTTTCTGTCCAGGTTGACCTTCTCCAGCTTGTCCAGCTTCGAGAGGCAGCGGGGGACCTGGGTGAACTGGTTGTCAGAGAGGCCGATGTGGCGGAGCTCCTTCAATGCGCCGACGGAGGCGGGAAGAGCTTCCAGCTGGTTGAGACCCAGGTTGAGCGTGTGGAGTTTCTTCAGCAGGCCGAGCTCGTCGGGGAGGCTTGTCAGACGGTTGTTGCACAGGTTCAAAACCTGCAGGTTCTGGAGACGGCCGATAGTCACAGGGATCTGCTCCAGCTGCAATAAAGACACATTCTGTAACACGCAGTATGGTGCCGTACAACAAGTTACACATTTCTGTTTCAAATTACAACCATTTCCTGGAATTTGTGTCCTACTTTTCTTTTTGTTCGTTTTGTCTAATAATGTGCACATTTATACAGAGAATAGAAGATGTTTATCTACTACAAAAGGTCACTTTGGCTGCTTGTGGACAAGGTCGCACAACAAGGCCCAATTACTGTTCTGGGTAGTTTATCCTAGACAGCCTAGTATTTGTTGATTAGCTGGTCCACAGATCCTTCATGCCAACAGCTGTCAGACTCTTTAACACCAGCATGACTTCATGACTTTCTTCAGCTTGACTGTTTTTCTATATATTTCTTACCTAAAGTAATTTATCATCAACCTTGTGTATAAGAGTTACTAGTGAATTTCCCCGGTGTGGAAAGTCTAGCCTAGCCTAGCTTCCAGTTACAATAACTTAGACTAGCTAACCTTGTACTTGTTGTTTAGCTTCTTAGCTACAGTAGTACACCTAGATAACCCTAGTTTGTCTGTGGCCTGTTACTACAATATAAACCAAAAGCACAATATAAACAGAAATCACAGGATCCTTAAAGTGACAGCAGCCTTATTAGATCATTATGAGGCCCTATCTTGTACCCTGTATCTTGTCTAGTCTTTTTTTATTATTATTTTATGTCCACAAACTAATCGCTACATGGGGAAAATGGATCAATAGGGGCTCAAATCTCACTTTAAAGGCCCTGCAAAAAAACATACAAAGGCACACAAACACTAAACATCAATATTAAAAGACATATCAGAGGACCCAAGAAGTCAGTTCAGTGCACTAGCAAAAGAAGACGTTCAGGTTTCACAGCAGTCACCTTTCTGGTTGTAAGTAACCATTAACCATTGGATACTACACTTCCCACAATGCATAGCTTCCTTGCATGGTAAACACCCATGTCTTCCAAACTCACAACCTCAGTGGACGATCCAAATTTGTAGACTCAAGTTGAGATAACCCTGATGACATTTACTTAGACCCACCAAAGCTCCTTCAGATAAACTAAAACATCTGTTTTGTGTCAGGTATCAATTCATTAACAGAGACATGGAGTCAAACCTCTCAGTTTTCTGTCATACTCACATAGTTGCTGTGCAGATCCAAAACACAGACGTTGATGAAGTGGTCTATAAAGTCCGGGATCTTTTTGATCAGGTTCCTACTCAGGTCCAGTTCATCCATGTCACACAGCTTCTGGATGCACTTTGGCACTGTTGAGATCTCCTTGAAACTGAGATCCAGGCAACGTTTACCGTCCAGTTTCAGCTCCACGCAGTTCTGAGCCATTTTCAAGGTGATTGTCTTGTTTTTAGACTGTTTGGTTTTCTTTCCTTTGGCCATTCTGCTGCAGGGAGATCCAGGACAGTGACAGGATCTGTAGTTAACAGCATTCAGAAATGCGCTGTGACAGGGGAGTTGACAGAGGAACCGGTCTGCGAGATTATGTTACCAAACAGAGCCCGGTGAGCTGAAACAGAAGACAAAGTTTACCTTTCTCCTGAGATAAAATATCCGTAACATCAAAACCTGTTGTTCCATGACAAAGCAAATGAAGTAACAGTTTGCAGGAGCTCTATTATAGTGTATTCTCAATTTCTAATAAGTATACAGTACAGTTTATGAACAACATTGTGGTAGTTTGTTTAATAATCAATAAGTCCAGTCGATAGTTGGGTGTTTTAAACATGCTTCTTGCAAATTAATCTTCTGATTTCTTACCAGCATTAATGAGTCCACTTCTTTAGATCCAACACACTGAATACAAGGAGACAAAATTAGAATAAGACACCAGCCTGAGGATTATACTCTATACTCTGCATCAACATGCCACCGAAGGCAACTGTAAATAACAACTGGTGATATTGTTGCAGTTAGACAAAGAAAGAGCCGACATGTTGTCAGGCAGTTCGCAGCTCCTGGACTCAGACATGGGATTTGTTTTCTTTTGTTCCCAGGCAACTGCTGTTAGCTCTCAGTACACTTTATGGCTGTGAGCAGCCACAGCAGGACACACACTGTTCTTTGGTGGAAGACATTTTTAAAAGATTACAGAAACAGTTTCTGGGATTATTCAAATAAAAACCACACATGAAAGTGCTTTAAGTTGACTGTGTGCATGAGGAAGGGAAGGAAGTGACACATGGTCACGTATATTATTGAGATGAGCTTCAATGGAAAGGTGGAAAATTACTCATTCTAATTATTATATATTCCACTCTATCTATATGATTAAAGTATACAGTATACTGACCTACTTAACTCTGCTGTGTTTGTAAATAGTTTCCAGTCTGACCTTATTCCCCAAGCTGTGATATGATACAGCAGTCACACAGCTACATTGATGTCTCTCTCTCTCTCTCTCACCACACACACACACACACACACACACACACACACACACACACACACACACTTCTGTCAGCAGTATGATGTATCACATACTGTAGTCACACCTCTGACATTACTCAAATGTCTAAATTTAGCGAGAAGCATTTCATATGATGCAGTTTAACTTGATTTTAATGCCCTGCAGTGCCTCTTTCCTGCCATTAGATGGTGCTGTGTGTATACAAATCATCATCATGTCACTCTATGCTGAAATCAGTACAGATTGCAGTCAGACGTCACTAAGACGTTGCAAGGTGAAAGATTTCTGACTGTTGTTTTATGAAATTTGTTTGAAATTGTCAATGTAAATAGACACATTGAATAATATTATATTATATTACATGTTATATAATGAATTATAATAGCTGTGATACGTGCAGAAAGTCATGCGACCAGGCCCTGGTCATTGTCTGATAAGGTCTTATTCAGGTTACACTTTTACACCGACACCTTTGACTGAGTATTCTGAGGAAGTGCTATCAGGTGCATGATGTTCAGATAAACAGACACAGACTGAAAATCCCGAGACGCACATTCAGGTTAGTTTATTTCCATTTAGAAAATGTTACCACGAAAATTAAACACCACCATCTTCAGAAAGTGTTTTGTACCTGACTTTTGCACCAGTTGGTTGCTCATGTTCACGTTAGCATGTCACAGGCTCTATTTTTCAGGTTGTGCAGCAGATGGAGTGTTCTGCATAAAACAGAGGTTTTCAAAGTCTGACTCTGTTAGCCTCCCCTGAGACAAAGCTCAATTTCTGGATGCCTGTGGGATCATTTGATCCCATAGACACTCAACAATCGAGTCAAGGCAGCCTAATATTTCTGTTTGACATAAATTCAGAATACCAAATACATAAAAAGGTCTGTCCTGAAGCATTTATGAGTTTCTGTCTCTGGGAAAGTGGGTAAAATTCCCCAAACTACTGTATCACACACATTTAGGGTATTCTATGCAATCTCCTTTTGAAAACTAATTTCATATTTTTTCACTTCCAGTCACTGAGCCTCCCCTGAAACAGTTTGGAGCCCCACCGGGGAGGCCTGCCTCCCACTTTGAAAACCTTTGGCATGAAACCAGGTCAGCTCACTTTAGGTTTTATAGCATCACCAGCGCTGACGCCAAGTTGGTTAGAAAACTCTGCAAGGCATGCTTGCTAAAACCCCAAATTATAAGTACAGTACCTTATTAATTGTGAATCCTAACCATGTTACTCGTAATCAGAGTTTGAGGCTAACTAATTATTCAAACCTGGTTATATTTTTAGGTTAGGCATGCACCGCCAACCTAAAACCAGGTCGTTTATGGGACCACATTGAGAAGGGGATATCATGTGCATGTAAACACAGACTTGAATCATCGCAGTGAATAGAACAATCCCACAAAGAGACAAAAATCTGCTTGGGTTAGGGGTTAGATCCCACTGTGCATGTCAGAGCAAAAGCAGCCATGGCATTGATGAGTGCGGAAAAAGTAGCCACAAGTTGCTAGATGTTCTGTAATGTTAAAGTGCAGACAAACCCTTCTTCCTTCTTGTTACCCACGTCTACCACCCAGACCTGCTCATGTGTTACAGCTGGATTTTCTCTTTTATTTATTTGTAATTCTCCTGAAACTGCAGGCGACAGTATAATATGATCTATTAGCCTGAGTCATTTCCTCCAGCAGTGTGAAATACAGGTCAGGAGATATGCAGGTCACACTAGGGGAAATGGTGCTGACCTAATTAAGTGAGGTGGTGCAACACAGCAGTTCAGATTACGTCTAAATGATTAGAAATGTGAGCAGAGTGTGTGTGTGTGTGTGTGTAACCTACATCTAAGTATTCATGAGTGTGACAAAGAAACAAAGAAAAAGGAAAAAATGAAAGACAATTATTTTTGTTCCAAACTGTTTTGTGTTTTGTTTACATTAACTTAGCTAGGGTAACAAGCTAAACAACAACTTCAGGGTTAGCTAGACTACGCTACTGTAGTCTAACAAACTAAAAAACTACAAAGTTAGCTAGGGTAAACTACTGTAGTCTAACAAACTAAAAAACTACAAAGTTAGCTAGCGTAAACTACTGTAGCTAACAAGCTAAAAAACTACAAAGTTAGCTAGCATAAACTACTGTAGTCTAACGAACTGAAAAACTACAAAGTTAGCTAGCATAAACTACTGTAGTTAACAAGCTAAAAAGCTACAAAGTTAGCTAGCGTAAACTACTGTAGTCTAACAAACTGAAAAACTACAAAGTTAGCTAGCATAAACTACTGTAGTTAACAAGCTAAAAAGCTACAAAGTTAGCTAGCGTAAACTACTGTAGCTAACAAGCTAAAAAAACTACAATGTTAGCTAGCGTAAACTACTGTATCTAACAAGCTAAACAACAACTACAGGGTTAGCTAAACGACGCTACAGTACTGTAGTCTAACAAACTAAAAAACTACAAAGTTAGCTAGGGTAAACTACTGTAGCTAACAAGCTAAACAACAAAAACTAGGTGAACAGCGCCTCCATAGACAAATGTTTGCAGCGCGTGCCACATGGACACAACAGTTGCTAGTTTGTTTCCAGATGGAAACATGCATGTCGTATTACCCAATGTATAATGATGAATTATGAATATGAATTATTTACATTATTGATTGAAAATAATGTAAATAATTCATTATAGTTCATGCAAAAGAAAATAACAAATGTATAGACAGCTAGCCACTTGTGGTTTTCAGAGGCCCCATCTGGTCTCCGCAATGAAAAATCTCTGGGGGGGTCGCCCACTGATTCTATGACTTCCTGTATAGACTGAATCGAAATCCAATGAGCCTATTGTAAACATCCAGAAAGGTGGGCTAATGGCAGAATCATACATACAGCAACAGAAATAGGAGCAGATAATCCAATATATATAGAAATAATAATAAATACAGACCCAGCGCTGACATCATGTCTGTCATCACCCTTGTATTACATTTACTAACTTGCCAACAAGGATTTCCTTTCTTTCATTCACTCATTTCCTTCCTTCCTGTCCTCCTTTCACAGCTGCTTAACAGCACGTCCCAGCTGGTCACAGTCATATACAGAAATACAGAAATACAAAGACTTTTATATACAGTTAAATGAGGTGGAGGAGCACCTCAACAAATGGGTACATGGTATGGTTTGGAGATGGAGATTTTGTATTCAGAAATGTTGAACATGACAGATTTAACCTCTTCGCTTTGTAAATAATACTGTATATTTGTGTTTGTGGTAGTTTTGGGGGGTCGAATATACTTTCACTGCATACGATCAGCAATGAACTGAAACAACTTCCAAATTTTTACTGCTGAAGGATCCCTCAGTGAAATATCATAGAAAATGTGCGTAACACAATGCAACACAGCAAAAATATGAAAAATGTCACATGGCACACATGACGATAAACACTTCTCAGTTCTGCTCTGTCTGGTGCCATGCTCTCACTTCCTTTTTAAACTGCTTTGCTAGGACACTTTTTAATTAGCAGAGGGAACCAGAAACTGCAGATTGAAGTAAAGTTAAGTTTCGAGGTACAGTCACTTGTCACGTGGCAAGTGACTGTACGTGGCAAGATTCACGCAAAGTCAATACAGAAGGTTTTAAAAGAAGGACGCGGCTTGATCCCGTTCAGGAGCAGACACATAATAAACTACCAGTGTTGAGTGAAAGCTTCAGAATTTGTCACAAAGACTTCACGACTCTTCCTTCCCAGCGCGCTTCTGAATATTTGGTTATTGTTCAGGCCTTCTAATACAAATCAAGCGTAAAGCTGCTTTTGTGCTGAGATGAGTGATAGCTTGTTGGACATGTTTAGGAAAGCTGGCACCGCGGTGGCAGAGGCATTCATGTGTTTATCTGAGCTCTGAATGGATGTGGCTTTGCTTTCCTCTAACTATGTGACTGTTGCGTTGTCTTTGCTGCAGGGCTGCGAGTTCAAAGAGCTCCTTTCCTTTTTCCAAATGTTTGTCCACGTCTCGTTCAGGAAAGCTTAACACGGACCTGACATAATATTCACGAGGCGTCTGAGAAAGTGTTTTCGGGGTGGGTGGGTCAATTAGTCATGTGGCAGTTGTTTGCCTGTGATGAAAGTAATGACTCGGTCAGGATTAGTCTGTTGACATTCAGTGTACGGAAATGCCTTTGACTGTTTCAGAGCCCAAAGACATAAAGTGATCAGTCATCATGATCGTTTCCAATAAGTCGCCAGAGGAAATTCATTTAGCAAACTGTGCGAGCACATGACTAAAATCACATTTTTATAAACTTGAGTATCATTTGCATCTATGTTACACTTTTCTGCAAGGAAGTAAATCATAGCTGAGCTGAAAACCTTTGGTTTGTTCAGTTACGATGGTAATACGGTATTGTCAGTTAAAAAAAAGACTGTTGGTGTGTTTCTCACTGAAAATAGCCTTTATCTGATGATGATGCAAACAGTAAAGTTGTGCCAAAAAATGAGGTCAGAGTTGCTAAAAAAAAGCTGCACATAGTTGAGGAGAACTGCAGAGTCGAGTGATGGTTCTCTGTTTCTATAAGAACATATCACATCTTCACCATTTGATACATTAAAATAAGAATATTCATTAGAGCAGCTTTCAGAAAAGTACAATACAAGTTGACTTTGAGATGACAGCTAACCATAAAAACAAAGCAAAAACGTTCCAGCTGCTCCTTTGTCATGTGGAAACCTCATCCTGACATCATCACTTACAACTTTGCACCGGCACCACTGTCCTCACTGACTGTTAACATCTTAAAAGCCATTGCAGTATGATGTCATCACTTTAGGCACTCAAAGGGGTGAAAGACAGCCAGCCAGCGAGCCTGAGACAAGCTGTTTCTCATTAGTTTTACTTGGCCTGCAGTTCTATGCAAAAGCAAAGTCAGTCAAAGCAATGAGAGATGACAGTCGCCCTTGCTGCAGACTAATAAATCTCGCAGTGAAACGCCTCATCAGTTAACTGAGTGTCTGTCAAACAAATCCAAGTGTGAGACAAATATGAAGGAGCAGTTGGATTCAAAACAACAAGAGCCGGTAGCGTCATCCACCACTATTTTCAGAGAAGTTCAAGATATTAGCAGACCTACAAAGAGGGAAACTGTCTCCCCTTCCCATTTTCAGAGCTGTTTTATGAATTATCATGCAGGAACTGAATAAGCATGCTGTTTTTCCTGGTGTTTCCTTTCCTCGTCTTCCTCTAAGAACTTGAAAACAAGTTCTCTCCCTTTAAATTTATGACCGGAACAACACAATGCGTATTTTTACGTCCTAAACTCTGCCTTGTGTTTTTAAGAAGACCAAACAGCCGGAAACCCGTTGGGTTCTCATGGACATTGTCCAAGTGGGTCTGGTCAAAGACCTGAACTGTATGGTTTGTGTGGACATGACCTTAGAATAGTGCTGTATACTTATAGATGGGATAAAGCAGGAAGAGGTCAGTCTTCCAACATGGACTGACCGTGTTGACTCGATCCGAGTTGCTTATACGGGACATCCAGTTCCGAGCCTTCATCTTGTTCGTATACTTCCTGTGATTTCCACTCGCCAGAGTCTTTCATTATAAGCTCTTTATGCCTCGAGGCCTGTGTAGCTATGCATTACTTTAACCACACAGGATACGCTGGTTGTCGACTGTGTTTACTATGCATTGTGTTTTCTATGGACTGAAGATGATGGCATGCACGGGACAGAACGAGCGCAGACGCACGCGAGGCATTCGGTTTTAACAATAGGTTTGTTTGACTGCTTGACTGGTGACATCAGTTGTTTCTTTTTAAGGGAGCGCCTGCAAAGCCTGCTGTTTTGTGCTCAGACAGGAAACGGTCCATCCCACACCTCCAAATACAAATCTCTCTCTTCTTTTGAATCCTATCCTTTTCATACTTCCTCTCCTTTTCAACAATCTCACCCATTTAAACAATCTTATTTATCTTACCGATCATATTTTATTGCTATTGAACCACTTCCCTCCAAACTAAATCATCCACTGACCTGTGTCTTTTTGTCAACTCTGTGTGTTTTCTTTGTGGGTGAGACATTTTTATAAGACCTCTGGGGCTCCTTTTGTCCCACGCACACAGCGAGCTTCCTCTCTCTTTTCCTTTCGAAAATAATTTGGAGGTTGCGAGTAAACTAAACCCAACATTTAAAATCTCCCCCTCTCTCATTACAGCGCCTCCACCACCACAAGAGGAGCTGACACCCATCCAGGCTGCGCCCCTCTCGTGTCTCCTCTTTATGTCAACATGGAGGTGAAATATAACTGGAGCAGGGGAGTATGGATATTACTGATGACTAACAGTGAATGCATATTAAGATCATGTGAAAGCTTAAAGATCACAGTTTAGTTGGATGTCTTGCTGTAGAGTTCAGGTCATGCTTAAATCCAATCCATTAGATCAGTCAAAATATTTTCAGTGGTTGAATTAGGACCATACATCTTTCATGGAGTTAATGGAGCATGGTACAAGCAGGGCCCGAGCCATATAGCTTTAAAAACAACTGTACTATATGAGGCAAGAGAAGAGCCAAGCTGCTGCTTTTCAAACCTTCAAGACATGGAGAGAATTCAGTTAAATGGAAACAAGCCACATGACTGAGAGAGAATGTCATAAATTTACATTTGAACATTTCTACATAGAAAAACAATCTCATGTTTGTCAAACTAAATCATGTCCACATAATATAATGCTGATGTAACCGGCAGGTCAACATGTCTACTTCACTTACGTATTACGTACTCACGTATTCAATGCAGCCAATTCAATTACCTGGTGCAGGTCAAGAATGGAAATAAATACCCCAGGGAAGCTCCACATGTTCACAATGACACTGTTAGCATGCCTATGTTCAGCAAGTATAATATTTACCATCTAGACCCCAGAGTTTGATCCAAAACATCAGAAAGAAAAGACTGCTGTAGATAGCTAATTCCTTTAAAAGAACAGCAGCACAGCTACATGAGAAAAAAAATCAGTCACAAGTCAGAGCGACCTAGTCAGTCCTCCCTGACGACTCTTCGGTGAGCTGTCCCCTGGAAAGCAGCCTCTGTCTTAGCAGTGAAAGCTGGTTAAGTCCTGCTGTTTATCTGTGATGATATTGTGATAAAAATTAGTTGTTCTAACAAAAAAATAGTTACGTAGTAGGTAGTGTCTTTGGCAACAATATGGGGAAAGATCTTTGAATTAATGTGGAAAAGTCAGTGGTACGCAGTCAGTCCTCCCTGACGACTCTTTGGCGAACTGCCTCTGGAAAACAGCATCCATCTCCGGCAGTGAGAGCTGGCAAAGTCCCATTGTTTACCGATAGTAATTATGTGATGTGATGTGAGCAAAACAGTTGAACTCACAATGTCTATGTCTTTTCCATTATGCACAGTGGGTCAGGATCTCCCTCACAAAACAATCTTATGGCTTCCAAAAGATTGTAAATCCTGGGGATGCTTTGTCGGCTGAGATATTTTTAGATTAGGTGGAAAACCCCCCAAAATCATTGATATCAACATAATGATGTATATTTCTGGTTCTGGTTACTGATGACAACTTAAACAATCTACAATACAATGCTGAGGACATTATTTTCTGTGTTTTGATTTTAAAATGGCAGCCTGAGTGCCATATAGAATGGGCACTTTGGGACACTATGATGTCTAGAAGGTTAATTTACTGTATTAGCATACAAACATTAGCTAATTAGCACCAAACAAAAAGTACACCTGAGGGAGATTTTGATGAAAGCCGTCCTCTTGGAACGTACTTGCAAAATTTTGTGCCGATCCATCCATCAGATCATCAGTTATTTCACACTCCAAGTCACAACTTCTGCTGGCGATGCGAAAGGAAAAGTCAGGCGGCTTCTTCCTATGAGGGTCGTGAATGTCTCTATAAAATATTACAGCAATCCATCTAATGCTTGTGGAGATATTTCAGTCTGGACCAAAATGGTGGACTGACAGACAGACAGAACAACATCGCCACCCAAAGAGCGTCGCCTCTAGCATGGCTAAAAAACACCTCTCTGGCAGAGCGCTGCTCACATCCACTTTTATATTTATTTCACTTAGTGCTACACAGTGTACAGATGAAATGAAACAAAACGAACAAGGGCAGAAATGCTGGAATGTTGATGAATAAAGAGGTCAGCAGAGGGCAGAGAGAGGGAGAGAGCAGAGAGACACAATTCACACACATGGTTCTAGTTAGTGGACTCCCATTAAGGACAATGTGGTCTGGAACAAACTTTACATTTCACAGTTTAAGGGCATTTTTAAGACACTTTTGCCCGCCACTGAAAGGTCACTTTCAGTCATTTCATATATGGATAATACACACTGTGCAACTGAAACATACATAAGAGAACAACAATGGAAAACTGGAATGGAGGTCGATAGTGGTTTGAATTGAAATGCAATATATAAGCAGGGGAACAAAGAATGTCAAAGTCCACAACCACCAGCTCACTGTAAAAATAGGTTTTGAATTCGTGGTGATAGTTTGAAATCTGTGTAGTGTACTGTATTTTGTTGGGTTGTGGCTGGCAAACAGACATGGATAACTTCTGTCTTTTTGTTAGCGGAGACAAACTCTTTCATCACACCAATCCAATAAATTTCATGTGTATATCAGCTGCTAGCTAGCTAACCATAGTTGCTACATAGCTTCTGAGAAAGTCATTACATAACTCTTAAACAAATACCACGTATAAGTTCATACTTAAATGTTCTTGCTCAAGTTACTAAATACAGACAAATAGCAGGTTTAGCTAACGTGACCAAAAGGGGGAAACACGTTGTATTTGTCAAGGGCTCCATCTCAGTGGTGGGAAGTAACTAAGTACATTTACTCAAGTATTGTACCTAAGCACAGTTCTGAGGTACTTTTCTACAACTACATTTCACATTACAAATACATTTCACTATTTCTGTATTTATCTGAAGGTTATAGTTACTAGTTAACAGATTAGGATTTCACAAGAAATATTTAACTAACTTACAAAACATGTTATTAAAGAATATAACAGTAGATCCCAAACTTTTTGTGGTGCCTAACCCCTGGATCCCACCAGGCATGGCTCTGTGATGTCACAGCCGTAACACTGTTTTGGTCCGTTCTCCACACGGCTTCATACCACACCAGAAGCGTTTCAGAAGCGTTTAAGAAGACTTTAACTTGCCCAGGTTTGGTCATTTTTCATTGGTTTATGTGCTTCCACCATGAGTAAGTAGCCTATGTCGTTAAATTGTTTCCCTTTCGGCTGTTCTTACGATCGGGAGTCTACACACGGTTTTATTTTGAAAATTGACTGGATTCTCGAGGCCATTTCTGTGTCTAACTTCCGGCCGGCTCAATCTGTTCTGTGCTGCTTGATGTGGCTGGTCACGGCGTCCATCAAAAATAGACCAGCCACATATTCTATGTGAACATAGCTGAGAGCTGCTTGTGGGATGCATCTGAAGTGCGCCACGGCGCTTCTGATGGGATCACAATCATTGTCTAGAACGCCCGCAATCAGCTCCACTTTCTGGCTCTGCCGTGCCCGGTGGGATCGAGCCATTAGACGTTGTAAGCAGGTCTACAAAAGAGACGTTTCCCCTCTAAACTTGGTTTAATTTAAATAACTCTTTGATGCCCAAGTAGCTCAAATTATCCATTGCAAAAAAGTAGATGAAGTCGAAACAAAGGAGGTTTGTGTATGAGCGTATTGTTTTTTTTACTCCCATTAATGAACACAGGACCCTTCAGATTTATCTGGTGGGGCTCAAGCCGATGTTGGAAACCACTGAACTATTGTACCAAACCGATACAACAGTAGCACTAACTAATAATGTAATATATAAAGACATAACATAATACTTCTGTACTTTTACTTGTGTTGGATTTGTAGGACTTTTATGTGCAATGAGGTACTTTAACATTGCTCTATCTTACTTTTTACTTAAGTAAAAGATGTGAGTACTTCTTCCACCACTGCTCCATCTTCAGGGATAACTCCGCATAAGATAGCGGAGGTCTTTGGGGGAAGGGAGGGATCCGGTGCCTTTGTGTCTGGGTTTCAAGTTCACTGTTTAAAAAACTCTCCTTTGCTTTTCCATGCCTGAATCCAGAGGATCATTAAATGGAAAAAGAGGCCTAAGCGCTTTCACACTCGGATTCATGGAAAGTGAGAAAAAACAAGGAGCTGATACGGCTTCTGGCTCTTCTCCCAAACAACAGATTCACCTGATGATTTGAAGCTATGACTCACGTTAATGTGAAATACAAACACCGACCTTAGTTAATCCCCGTTCGTAGATCGGGTGTCGCAGTTGTTTGCAGCCTTTTGGATTTACAGTATGTGCCTTTATGTGTTTAAAGGGTGTTTAGCCGACATGTAACTCCACCTTGTATGTATGTATGTTTGTGTGTGTGTTGCTAACAGCCTGTTAAGTTGATGTTGGCACCAGATGAAAGGGCTCGCATGGTCTCACATACTTGCCTGCGGGGGAGGTTAAGGGGCTAATCGCTACTTTAATATCAACTCTGTGGAGCTGTGGTCATTATGAACTGCAGCCTGACGCAGAAAAAAATCAACTGAACACAGATGCTGTGAAGCAGATAATGCTGGGAACACACTAGAGGTAAATCACATTTGAAAATGCACTGATTCACATCCAATAACAACGGATGTCTTTAATTTACTTTGTCGCGCCTTCATGAATCTGCTTATTCTGGATGGAGTTTCCCACAATTCACAGTGTGAGTGAGATCCACGGGCTGAAATAACATTTCAAAGACATTAGGATCTCCCAGGGATTAGTATATATATATCGCATGGCACTTTGTTGCTGAAACATACAGCATGCAAAATGTCTGTAATGTGGATTTATGAATTTAAATTTGAAAACGATTGTCATGATGGACAAATCTGGTCTAAATCAGCGTTGCAGTCTTCTATTGTGTTCCCAGTTTAAGCTACACAGAATTCAAATATGGGTGCAAAAGAAAAAAAATAAACATTACATGAAATATTCCAGTACACAAAACATTTCCTTTTGCATCTTGGTCTCATAAAATGAAGTTATAGCAAAGAATATATAAAATCATATGTACAGTAATTGTAAGACATTACACATCTTGTCCTTCACAAGCCATCTGAATACAAAATAATACAGACTATAAATAGACAACACTTTTTACATAAGACACAGTTACTAGTGGTGTGTATGTTTCTCTCATAGCTGCTGTTCACCAAACAGTATCTGAGCGTACACGGTGCCGCTACATGAGGCCTTGGTTTCCGGAATTGGCTTCACCAGATCCAGCTCGGCGTAGGTCAGATTCTCCTCCACTATCTTCGGCTACAGATGGTGGAGAAAGAGGGCAAAGGAAAATAATGATGGAGCGGAGGAAGATGGAAAAGGGAGGGAAGTGGTATCAGTGGTTAGAAAATGAGCACCAAGGCTGAGAAAGATTTTATGTCAAACTCCATCATTAATCTTAAGTTTCAAGTTTTCTCGTCAGTATGTATGAATACAGTCAAGACATCTTCTAAACTGGGTTAAAACTAAATCCTAAACCACAGCTAGCTGCACTTAATGCAGACAAAGGAATAAAAACGTAGATGTTTTCCTCGTCCATCTCGTTGGTTTCCCTCTGCTTTACAGCACTGGTTTGGTAAATGTGAGCAGGCTGTATGCAGACAGGATTCATGGGCTAAAGTTTCCAAAATTCAATTACCCCTTGCAGCATTCTGTGCCGTTAAAATGCCAAGCTGCCACAGAGCCACGTCTTTTTAGTGACAATTATAAAATTAAACTTGGGATATGTGGCACATTTTATGACTTTTCTCTGGTACTTTTGCTTGCAGACATTTCAGTCACATGTTGGTTGTTCTCCATTTTCTTTGGCACAATAACAATGGTGGATTTGTCACTCTGAATGCCTTAATTGGGCATGCATGAGAACTGGTAGGAAAGATTTCTTCAAAATTATATATGCTACACATACATATGAAGCTTACACATGAGTAAGAGTGATTACTTGGTAGATCCTGATGATTTGGAAACAATAAAGAAAGTTGATTAAAGTAAACAATGTATAAAATGTCATGCATTTTACTCACCAACACCACTTTCCTTGGTTGTGGTTTTAAAAGTTTGGGTTTCCGTGTTTTGTCTCCAATGGGAGCTGCAGGGACAAAACAAATCTTAGTGGTTTTGCTGAGATCTGTTATATATATTTATGTACGCAACAAGAACCAGAGCTCCCCAACAGAACCGCAAACTTGACATTCGCTCACCTTCACGTAGTGTTTAGACAGATAGTTCTGATTATTACAGGAAATGTTGGAGGCTCTTGGTTCTTGGTTCCCACTTCTAAAGTGATTTCTGAGTGGACCTTTGAATAATCCAGAATAATACACCCCGACACTGTAGTCCCTCTCAACTTCACAGCATTTTAGTATCTTTCAGCTCAATGTTTTGTTTTTAAGGCCTCTAATTTAAAGGAATAGTTTGGCATTTTGGGAAATACACTCACTTTCTTCCTGGAAGTTAGATTTGAAAATTGACACCACTCTTCTGTCTGTGCAGTATATGAGACTAATCCAGCATCAAGACTTGAAACAGTAAGAAACAGCTGGCCTGGATCGTCAGCTGCCTACCAGCAACTCAAAACACCAAAGTGTATAACTGAATGCTAATGTTGCTTGGTGCAAGTTCAAAAGTTAACATCAGTTGCACAAAAGAGCAACAATCAGCAAGATCAGCCCTAAAACACTTCAAATGCCCAAACCTCGTCAACACACCATCCATCCATCTTCTTTAACCGCTTATCCTTATCAGTATCGTGGGGGCTGGAGCCTATCCCTAGCTCGCATTGGGCAAGAGGCGGGGTACACCCTGGACAAGTTGCCAGTTCATCATAGGGTTGACTTGTCAACACTCTTCCCACTCAAATTTTTAGGAATTTTAGGGATTTGGGAGCTCTACCACAACATGATGACCATGAGAACTGTACAGAACCCAAAATAACAGGGCTTTTATGCAGTCAATTAAACATTCCACATGCTACCCCATAACTCGAGACGTACATATGTTGAAAGGGTGGATGTTGACCTCTCATGCCAGCACATATTCATGTTTGGAAAGCCAAGCAAAACAAAATAAACCAAGAGTTAACCTCAGTTTGGACTGATGCTCATGCTCAGCTATTTATGTTTTACAGTAAATGTGCTACTTCTGAGTCGTGTCTTTTTGTTGACAAGGTGTGGCTCAACAGAAATGTAGCCATGTCCATTTTTTCCAACATGTTTTAGACAAAACTGGAGGTGTGAATTCACCCAAGAGGAGGATCTTGTTTACCTTTTGCTGGTATCTCTGGTGGTACCTCCTCTTGGTAGTCCCTGCTCCTTTTCTTCCTGTACCTCCTCTCCTTCTTAGGCAGGGCAGGAGACACACTGACCAAACTGGTGACTGTCTCTCCTGAGCTGGATTCAGACCAGATTTTTAAAAGTTTAGTGCAGTTAGGAACATTTTGGTGTGACATTGATCTTTTTTTTGGCTGTGTGAGGCTGCATTTCCCTAATATCTTACCTGTTCTGTGGACTTTTGACCAAGTGGTAATTATCTGTGGAGATATAACACATTTAGAAATACTTAAATGCAAACATGTAAGCTCTAACTCACTTTTTAGAGGAAAAGATCCAGAAGAACTCAATAACAACCAAAGTTCAAAGGAGGGTTTATCTTGATGTTGCTGCTAACCTTTTAACCTTTGCTTCCTCTGTATGTACTGGCAGGTTACCGTCACCGTGAACATGCACATACACAGCAAACCCACTGAGCAGATCAGCACTGCACACAGGTACACATCTGAAACGCAGAAACACGCACACATTAGTCCAGCAGTGCATCAGGCTCATGCCTATTGCTTGACTCTACACAAAAATCTGAAGGAAAAAAATGAAGTACATGTTTTGCTGAGCTATTTAAGGCACTGTACTATATCCTTTGGGTTGGGCTATTTTGGTCTGCCAAGGACGATACAGTGCCAGTCCACCACAAACACACACACACACACTCCAAAATATGATGACTTACCTTCAAACAAGCTCCAGAGGCTTTCTTTGGCCTTGGTGGCCGGTAGGACATGCACTACATGGAGAGAGAAAGAGAGAACAGAACCATGTAAGTCCATAGTCATCACTGTGGCCTCCCTGCCGCGTGATTACATGCTGGCTAGAGTTTAAATAAAGCTAATTGTAGGAAGACAACGAGCTGAGGTTTAGCCTCCTCCCTGCCTGATCCTGTCTCTGAATCACTGTCTCAACCTTAACCTTTACTGGATCAAAGGGGATAAATATCTTATTAACTCTGACATTAATGCAAACAGTTGGTTTAAAGTTATGAATCATTGTAAAATTTTACCCCGCATCCACCCATGCTCTGGCCGTTACCCTCTCTTTCACCTTCATATTAAACCGTTGTGGTAAAACAAGTCAACCTGAGCCCATTTTGGCTATGCCCACACAGTGACTGCATAAGTTGGTTGTAAAGTGCATTTCTGCTTGACTTTCTAATGTCTTAGCTGGCTCAAATAAAATGATAACCCCCCCAAAGGGTCTTAAATATGCATTTGGTGGTTACATTCATGATATTTACTGTCTTTTCAGCATCACCATCTCATATATATGGCTTACAGGACATCCCAGCATAGACCTTAGATAACTGTTACAATCCCAAAGTCAAATTGGGAATGAAAGGCCTGTGAGGCTTAATCTGTGTAATGAGAATCCCAGCTATGTGCTGCAGAAATATGTTTCCCATACTCAACCTGAAGTCTCGCCCCACACACTCACTCATTTCTCCACCCCATCTGACCACAGTAGTCTTAACACCGCTGTACTCTTGCTGAGCTGGTGGTAGAAAGCTCGTGAAGTGACACCCACCAGGGCATCTTGAAATACCCCAAACCACCAGCAGCTGACGACAGGCAGGCTCGCCACGCCGGCTGGAGACTTTCCCACAGGCAGATTGTCTGCGCTATGTGCTGACTGACTGACAATCTTGCTATAAGCGTGGTTCAGATGATTCCAAAGCGTATTACATGGATCCTCCCTTCAGACAATTGTAGTGTGTCGAAACTTACTCTAAAACTAAAGCAACCAATTAGTAATTGATTGTTCAAATCAGTTTCTAATTGAACACTTGGGACGACCTCCTAATCACAACTTCCATTGGGGAAAAATGACATTAGATTTACAGCCAGTGCCATAAAGCTGCGTGGAACAACCTAAGCATGAATTAAACTGTCAAACGTCACATAAAACAGTGGGATGTTTACTGCAAAGCCTGCACTTCTGAGGAGATTAAATCCTAGAAAAGCGTTCCTTCAAAATGCTGCATCATACACTCAAACTTCTCATTCTGTTATAGGATAACATTTATTAAAACTAAATGTCACTACAAGACCAGCAATAACAGGGTACCTACAGCAGACCGCACACGTCTTTCACCAGTTTACAGGGCACTCCGTTAAGCAATGCCAGTTTAGAAAATTAAATGCTGAAGAGCTGTGGTGTTACCATTTTGCCCAACCTCTGGTCAACTGCTTTCACTCTTGGTCTATATTGCTATCAACCACAGAGTTCCAATAAGATCTTTCTCGTCTGTTAATTGGATCAGTTATCAGTTTTTTTTCCAACCATTTAAACAGGATGATTGAAATTTTCACCTTGTTTCAGTACTTTCCTGTTGGTGGAAAGACTTTTATGCACCCAACAGTCCTCAGACTGTTCTCTGTTGGAAACAAACCCTTAGAAACCACTAAAGCTACACTGACCATATGTGACCTACATTCTGCTGTTTGGAAACATTAGTCTTAATCATTTTTAAATAGAAGATAGAAAAAAAAGGGATTTTTTTTTGGCCAAATGTTTACTTGGTAAATATGAGAAGTTTGCAGTTTAAAAGGTGTAGAGTTTTGCTAAATCGGCCTGAACCTAATTGTAGAATAAGTGAAAATATCAGATTCACTTGATTTCTCAACAATGCTCAGGCTTTTCATACATTCAAAAATTGATACCAATCAAAAATAGAAAGCAAAATGTCATGGACAAAAGAAGTAATCATGGGTGAGTTACTTTTACTAGCTAGACCAGTGGTTCGGAGTCAACGATTGAACTGGACAGCTGGAGTACCATTCACAAGGGTTTGCAGAGAGTTTCAGCCGGAGTGCACCTGAGGCCATCAAGTTCAAGCGATTGTGGTACTTTGACTGCACTGGAGGACCTGGTTGAATCCCCGCTCAACAAGATATATTGTTGGGAAAGCAAGAAGAAGCAGCCTGGTCTTCTCAGAAAACCAGGTAACACTGGCCGTATTTGACCCACCCACAGATGATAGGTTGGGCCTCGTCATCGCACTGGATGTCGACAAGATCCTCATGGATAGCTAGCTCACATTCAGTCAACTACACCACCCGGACGGGAACATAGAGGTTCAAGAAGTCCCTGACGTGGATCTCCATGTCAGCCTCAGGTGGTTGGTATCATAAACATTGTTTTGTGCTTTTCCAGGCAACTCAAACATGGTAAATGTTCAGTATTTTGGGATTTGCATTCATAAACTTGAAGATGTTTAACAAAGACTTTCAAGTTCATGACTAGAGACTTGGAGGAAAGTTTTTATCATGTCTTAGCTTTCAGCAGGTGTCTTTAACGATGAACTTGCGGAGTTGCAGTAACTGTGGTCGACATATTGTACTTTGGTTTTATGTTATTTGCAGTTTATATTACACCACTGTTGTAATGTTCCCTTTTCCCTTTACAGTCATTGTTCATGACAATCTGAAAACCACCAGTTATAGATGATAGCATTGGTGGTAAAACTACAGCAAATTCACACTGTCTCGATGTCGACTCTACACTGAAATATCGGTTAAAACAGACTTTCCTTCACTTGTTTCAAATGGCAGAGGATTCAATTTAAAGACCCGCCCTTCCTTCACAGTAAATTATTCACAGCATAAATCTTGATAACATCTATGACGTTTATGTGGTGTTTTTGCCTCAGGTTCTGTGTAGCTCTGTCAGTGCGGCAGCTGTACATGTTGGAATAATCAGAAATGGGATAAATCTAGTGCGCTGCATGCCATAAAACTGGCTTTTATCCTCGTCTAGAAAATGTCTTCTTTTTGGAGCTACTTTTGAATGGCTGATGACTGCACGGGTCTACAGTGGAAACACTGAAACAAACTACTTTTTGTTCATCACAGCCACAGAGTTGCATTCATTTGCTGACTGTATTTCAGATTTGTGGCTCTTTTTTTGTGCCCCAACAAACCCAACACTGTAAACATCAATACACAGACGTGGACTGGGGTGAATAATGATCCTCTGTGTCTTCACAGTCTACTGAGTCAGTCACTGCTCTAATTTACTGTATTATAAAAGGCTGGAGATGAATGTAAGTACACAGGGACGACGTGGGCCTTAACAAAGCTTTGAATAATCCACCCTTTAACTTCCTGTTGTCTCTTTGTATCTTTTCTTGTAAGAATTAGCATCTTTCAGTACATTTGCTGTCTCTGTTCCTATTATGGAAGTACACATAGGCCTATTTCGTTGGCTTCTTATTCATGCTGTATGTCTACAGAACTCAGATTTTTCTGATTTTCATTTTTCCTTGTGAAGCTGCCAATACCCAGAGTTCTGTATTCTTACTATACTTAAACTCATGCCACATCCATGTGCCCCTTGTTAACTCGCAGTCGCCCACATGTGTTATAGAAATACCTAAGAGTTCAGTTTGTTTATGCCAAGAGGAGGCTGTGTCCACACTGTGCTCTGCCCTCGGTTTTTCTACCGAACCCTCTGACCTCTCTGGATGTGTTTATTATAGCAGTAGTAAGTAGAGTAATGGGAGTTTTGTGTGCGAGACAGATTGTGGAAACACCTGGTCACCTAATGTTATCCGACCGCAGGAATTCCATCAGTTTGACGTCACAAACACACACATTTGTGCACATAAAGTCTCAGTCATCTGCTGCTTCTCATCTCAAGTGGGGGACCAGGGGCAATGGCCCCAGAGGGGTTTTAACCCCTCAGATGTGTAGCTAATGTTTATCATAGCTGTCAAGCGTTGGTGTGAATACTAGGAAGAAATACGGCTGCCTGCTGGGCCACTGGGCAGAAACAGTGCAGTTTTCCAGTGTTGTTAAATTTTTGGCCTGTCCATTACAATTATCCAGCTGAGATCGTGGACAACGTATTTCAAAGGACTCATAATTCAGATGGTGATGAAATTGATTAGTAGTTCATTTTGGTTTCACTGAATTTTAAAGGCTTAAAGGGGGCAGGTTTATAACAGCCTGCATGACAAAGTGGGTTCATGACGTTTGTAAGATGTGGGCATTTAGTTGCATTGTGGGAAATGAAGGATTCAGTGTTTTTGGAGCTAAGCTCACACTGTATCTAATATCTGTACCAGGCTGTGCTGCTTTTGACTATTCTTTTCATAAATCTACAATTCTCAACTGGTAGAGCACACATTTGAGCTGATTTTCACCTGGATTTTACGTCTCCAGATAAACAAAGACATATCATGCTTCTTGTTTCAAGAGGACACCATTTACCAAAGTTTATTATGACATTTCTTACCATTTTCAAATTCAAAGTAAAACTTTTTTATTAATTTTTATTTAAACAATATCTGACAATAATTTGCAATATTGTTTAACAGTCACACTTTTTTTTTTTTAACTGGATTTCAATCATTTTGAATCTTTTTAAGTCTCATTTTATTTATTCAAAGCATTTCATCAAGGTCAAGGTAATTTCGTCATAAGTAACATCCATCAATTTTCTATAACCGCTCATCCTTATCAGAGTTGCGGTAGGCTAGAGCTGATCCCAGCTGACATTGGGCGAGGTGGAATACACCCTTGACAAGTCACCAGTTCATCACAGTGCTCACACACAGAGACAAACAACCATTCACACAGGCAATTTTAGAGTCACCATCTGCATGTCTTTGGACAGTGGGAGGAAGCCGGAGAACCCAAAGACAACATAGACATATGGAGAACATGTAACACACAGCCGGGGTTTGAACCACAAACCTTATTGCTAACTACTGCACTACTGTGCATATGGAACAAAAATTATAAAAACATTCAAATTTGACTTTAAAAGAAACCAAGTACGGTTGTAATTAGTGTAATATCCAAATTGCAAGAGGCTGCAGAGCTGTGTTTGGAAGTTAACAAGGGAGATATTCAGAATTTTGGGGTTTCTCTCATTCCGGTTGCGTAATGAAAAATAAATGATGTAGTTTCATGTTTTACATGTACTTCCATTTATGTCATAATTGCAGTGTCCACCCAAAAATGTCGCTGTAGGCCCTTTTTATTAATATCTCTGAAACCACAATAGACTGGCGCTTCCTTGGATAAAAATAGCTCTCCACATCCTTGACCACAAAAGGTTGGGAGCCAGACACGAGCCAGCTGCCCACTCGACTGTCACTGCAGACAAACATTCAAACTTTACCTTCCTCAGCACAACTATCTCTTGTTCCATTTGTGCTGAGTCTCTGTGGACTCTGTTCTACTTTTGGGAGGGAAACTCCATGTCAGGGCCAATGTCAACAGCTCTCGGTAGGGACTGTGTGTCTGCACAGGCCCAGACTTGGCTGTGGACACCCCGAAAGTCACAGCCTGCAGGAACGCTTCCATGGAAAATGTGGTGAGCAACGTCTACTGTTGTTGAACGCTGACAGTACTACGGCAATGAGATTGAATGAGATGAATTGTCTTTAGATTGGTGCAAGGATGAAACTTTATGACACACTCATTCTTTAGATAAAGCGCTTTCAAAGCAGATAAAATGCCTCTCCAACTGCTTTCTGCTGATCTTTGAACGCCATACTGACTGAACCTGCAGCCATTTGATGACGCTGCTCTAAATGCTTTGGTCTGTTTGCTCTTTCTTTCTTTTCAGAAAGCGACACACTTCCAGTTTGTTACAAGTGAATGAAAGAAACTCAGAATATTTGGCATTAACACCGCCATGAACAAAAACCCAAACCTCATGAAGAAAAGCAAACACAGAAGAGGACATCTCGGTACCACTCCTGCAGACAAAGCAACGGACTGTTCACTAAACCCCTCCCTTGAATTCTGATTGTTCAATCAACTTTGCAACCATAACAAAGCACGAAAGGTCGATACAGTACTTAGACTCAGAAGCCAGTCTCTAAATGCATCGCTCAATAGAGATTGGGAACTTTCTCGAAACGTTGGTTGCCAACCAACGTTGCATTGCAGAACTGCATTGCAGATCCAATCTAAAGTCTCAACATGTGGAAAGCATGTGTGCCTTATAGCATTGATCAGGACTATTTTAAATAAATTCCCAAATGATTGATTGGCGTTGAGTTCTCTAATCGCCTGGTACTGCAAAGACTACTTAGCACTTACAGAGCTTGGAGCTTGCAACTCTAAATCATGCAACTCTAAAATATAGTATATGAGTCTTCTAGTCTTTCTAAAAAGTACAAGAGCAAAAATGTAAACAATGGATTAAATGGTGTGTTGAAGCTGCAAATGTTAGCATGCCCGGCCAACTGGACTCTACTTACAGTAGCAACTAAGCATTATATCCAAGGCTATCATTGACTTTTATCATCATTATCATTGACCGACAAATTGCATTTGTTTGTGAGGATACAAAAAAACAACAACCCAAAAACAATTATGACTATCACATCCATTGTGTATTATTTCCCCAATGTGTGAAGCCGGTCCTGGTGGCTAGCAATATTATATATATATGTTGTATAATGTTTGACAAACTCATCGGCCCCTTTTCTTGTAAAGTTGAAAATATGAACAAGTACATATGCCATAAAGCCAAACGGTGATATGTTATGTTGTGGACCTCTACACAACTCTACCACAATCTAGCATGATATTACGTATGTAACCTTCAAGTACATATTTAAAACCCCTTTCACAAGATTCTCATTTGAAAACAAGTCAGCTAGAAACATTCGAAAGTCAGTGGGAGATAATGTTCATCTCACTTATCGAGCTAAAGTTAGCTTAATTAGCTAGTTAGCTACAGCTACAGAATCTGCCAACAACTTTTCAGCTGATCAGTTGACACTTGCTGGCTACAAATTAGCAGCCTGCTGTTAGACCTTAATTGAGGACTCATTGTTTCAGAAATTACTAAAAAACTTGGACAGAAAACTTGATAGCGGTAGCAACAGTAACTAAAAATCAATAAACTTCTCATGTCTGTTGGTGAACATGAGAACATTCAAAACCTGACACAAACGAAAAAAGGGGGGAAAAAATTACACAGCTTTTAAAATGTGTTTCTGGTTTTATGAAAGTGAATTTCTGGCCAGTATCAGTACCAGTGGATTTGTCATCCATTCCGTTGTGTGAACGTGTCATGTGCCAGCGGTGGCATTGAAACCTCACACTCTCTCTACTCTTTCTCCAAAATCATCTACTCAGTCAAAGCCACAACTTATTGCGACGGAGGATCCTTTTATCTTCAAACTTTCTCCTAACCAATGACATTTCTCCAAATCAAATGCAGGACAGTGATTTCGCTCAGCGAACCCACTTCAATTACATCATCCAGTTGTGGTCAGAGAAAACGCTACTACTGGAGACACAGAACCGCTCCCCAAGGACTAAAGTTTTTTTTCTGTTATCTTCAGGGTACTGTTGTCACAATATAAGTTTACTTAAGGCTCCTCTTTAGGTCTGTGAGCATATGAACCTATGAACATCATCATTTGCTTTAAACTGACATATGGAGTCAGTTGACAGAATTACTTAATGTGGTGGCACAAAAACTTGATACATCCTCTCTCCTTCAGATCAAGTCATAATTTTAAAGTCTACATTACTGAGAGTGAGTACAGAGGGCATCCACGCTCTTTTTCCATGCTCGTCCTGCTACAGCCTCAAACAGTTTCATATGTTCACAGCTGGGAGCTGCTCAATAGCAGTCACAGTTTTCTGCTGTTGGCTATGGAGGGTCTCTGCAGACAAACCTGGCATCTGTGTAAAAGGTTTTGCGGTCTTACTATTATCAAAACAGCATTTGTCATTGCTTCTGTTGTGGTTGCAGGAATAGTTAAGTCTCCGCCCTGCACCATCAAACGCAGTGATGTCATTCTGTGAGAAACTGGGCTGCAGCTACTGGTTTCTCCTACCGAGAATGAAGCGGAGAAACCTAATGCAGAAGTTGACCACCTTTTTTGGCTCAAGACCTCAATTGATTCTCCACTTTTAACGAAGGCATTTCTTCACTGTTGGATACTTTTTCAGAGATTTTCAGACAGGAATTTTAATGAAGAGTTATGAAAGAACATTTTAGATCACAGCTATGCTACAATAACAATCGGTTTTGTCTACTAAATGGCCTTTGATTACAGGTTGAGCAACTGTTTGACAGCAATCTACAGATGTCCTATGACAACTGAATGGGTCAATCACCCAACTTTGTCCTCTAACTTGCGAGCTAACGCATACAGACAGAGATTTACAAAGGTGTCTCCACTGTTTCTTGCTTGGCTTAACGTTGGCTCCACTATGGTGGTCTTGGCCTAAATGATTTATCTGCATCTCATCAAATCTGAACCAGAGTGATGCTCCTGCTTGGCAAATCTTCCATAGACAGGATGAAATAAAACAATAAATCCAGCCCTCACCTCTGAGCTCCGTAGCGGCGGTGCAGTTTGATGAGGCCTTCCAGCGGTCCTGGTGCTTTTTAAACTCCTGCACCCGGCACATGTAGAGACCCCGGTCCCCCTCGGACACATTCAAGATCAGCAGGTCAAAGATCTTCCCCTGCTTCACCACCGTCAGCTTGAGTTTAGGCCACGGGAAACTTTTTGTGTAGTTGCCATAGAAACGGGCCTTCCTCATGTTAACGCGGGCGATGAGGAGTTCATCCTCTGGACGGTCTGTGCCCGCTGGCAGGAAAGTCCATTTCACCACGGGTAGAGCAGCATTACGACGCCGCTGGGACACAATACAGGACAGCGTGATGTTCTGACCCTCCTGGGCGACTGTGAAGGGGGAAGGGGTGATGGTGACGTTGACGGCCAAACACAAATCTGGAGAAGGAAGAATAATTTCATCAGAACGTTTGTAGACTTCATGGGAAGCGTAATGAAATGTCAGAGAAGTTGATGCCAGTTATGTCTTAATAAAACTCATGTGACTTTAAACCCATGCTCCTCTCTTGTTTTGACTGCATGATGGTTAGAGTGACTCTTTGATTTTGACAGAGTTAAGGCTTCTTGCTAAACACATTCAGCTGTTTTTCCATTGTTCTGTCCATGCCACAGACGACTGGCTACACTGTAAAAAAAACATCATGCAAAATAAAGTACTGAAACTACAGAATACTCGTTCTACGTTGGTTGGATTGTTATTTAACTGATCTAATGTAGCTTAACAAATTTATAATCACATTGAGGTTCAAAATTTCCACAATCAATTTTTAATATGACACAGCCTCATGAATCCTGCTTTTCTGTAATATTAGCAGCCACATTTGGATCATTAGTTCAATTTTTATTAAACAAGTTACCTGAGAAAACATCTTTTTTATTTTTATTTTGGTGTCTTGTTCAGGTTAAAAAAAACCTGATTGACTGTATCTATACACCACTTTCTAATGATGGCACAAATTTGTTGTTTGCCAACCAAAAGAAGACTTTTCAAAAATGACATGAAAACAAAAGTCTGGACTCGACTCTTTTTCGCATGTAAATGGTAAATTCAGATTTACACACACTAGCGTGGACACTATGAAACATGAATAAAGACATGTAACAAGTGTGAATCATGCAAGTCTAAATGACAGAAAGTCAAAAATATAATTCATATGTTGAAGTATGGTAATAAAATAGCAGTTCCTTAACTTATCTTCATTTGATGCATGTAGTGAACAAGTGTGGCGAACTCATGGAGATCTTTATTTTAAACCTCAAGATGTAAACATATGGAAAGTTCTGAAATGGCTTTAAAATGTGATTAGTAGGAAATTTAAAATTGATTCAACTTTAAAACTGAATAACTTAATCTAATAAATGGTAAATGATAAAACATTTTTTTGATTTTTTACAGTGTAGACAATAATTGTCTGAGGTAAAAAGCAGTTTTTATCAGTTTCTCTGGCACTACTGAAACACAGTTTGAACAGATCAAACATAAACTTGTTCTTCAGTCATTTTTGACCTTGAAAACAACAGTTGACCAAACAAAGCCCTCCTCGAGGTCCACTTACACACTTGCTCTGGAGATTTTGACTGGATGACAGACTGCCTTCAACAGCTGATGACATTAGCTCAGTAGTCATGAAACTGGAGGTGTTCAAACTTGACATTAGTTTCAGTATCTCAGTCTCATCGGCTACTTTTTTCAGGGTCAAGAATGATCTGTTCAGTAATCTTCAATTTTTTTAGCCAACATGGACAAGAAGTCCGAAAAATACTCAAGTTAGAGGTCTGATTCAGTCTTAAATTCATGCTTTGCAGATCAGTTTTTTTTTTTTTATGGTGTCAAGTCTGTCAAATGTGATTCTGTCAAATTGATACACTCAAAGCTTGAACGTCTTTGTGACAAATTATCTGCATCAACACGGGGGATGGAAGCTGTTTTCATTCCACTCCCAAACTCGCACTGAAGCTCGCAGCCTAATGGTTTAAAGATGGTTTTCATTACTCAGACTTACAGCTCACTTGAACTTCAGCAAAGCAGCATAAAAGAACAACAAAATGTACAAAAACGTTTGTACCTCAAATGAAACGTCATATGAAATCCATACAGTCCACATCTCCAGTGGGTTTGTTGTTGCTCAACAGACTTCTTCCATGACAGCCAAGTTGTTTTTGGCAACGTGACGACATACGTTGGATGAATATTGAGGAACAAACAATTTTACAGCCGCAAGCGTTGCATGACATTATATCACACATTTCCATCTTTAGGCACTTTCATAATCCAATCTTTCCATGACACGCAAGTGTGGCACTGTACTGTCACACAACTCAGATGCTTTCAGCTCAGCACGTAAATAAAATCAGTGACACTTTTTATTTAGTTTTGAGCAAAACATGGAAACTATAGCTGAGCGCAGGAAAAGTGTTGTTTTAGTGTTGCGTGTTGATTCTGAGCTCTCAAACTGCTAAATGAAATAACCTGCTTTGACAGAAGTTGACTGAAATCGCCACAAATTGACGTAATTGACTCCAAGCTCTGTTTTACTTTCAAACACTCTCAGGAAAACCACCAATTTTCACTGAGGAATTCCCTCTCATCTCTGCAAACACATGCAGCTTTGATAAACTTATCATTTTCCCCTCCAACGTAACCAGCAATCTTACTTGGAAGTGTATTTATTTAAGCAGAAACTGGACAGATACCATCCTATCTACCGAAAGGTCTCCTCATCCATCACCTCAACATCCTCTCTCTCAGATGTTTTCCACAAAGTTGCTCTGAGAAATAATGGGGAAACATTTTGTCTCCACCACATCCACTCTGGTGTGGAGTAAAATAAACTTTTCTTACCTCCAAGCAGCGCTCGAGTCAGGAGAGCGAAGACCACAGAGGAGATCTTCATTTTCCACGGCTGCAGCCTCCATAAACTCCAAGTTAAATGCCTCTAAAGAAAAGAAGCCCCAGGTTTCCTCCTCCTTTTCTTCTTCTACTCTTTTTTTTTTTTTTTTTCACCAAGCCGAGGAGTGTAATATGAAACATTGGACGCTCTGTTTCTACTCAGAACCTCCCTCGGCCCCTCCCCCCATCCTCCTGTCACACACAGTAAAAACACATTTGGCAGCCTCACGTGGCCACACACAAACATATGCACATGCACGCAGAGCAGACAGAAACAGACAGGTGAGCATGTGCGAGGAAATACACACACACACACACACACACACACACACGCGTGCGTGCGTGCACGCCAGCACACACACCTCTGCTTCTGGCGAGTGAGTGGGAAATGTAATTTCCTGTGCAGGATGGAGGGTGGAGAGGGGGTGTGTTGTTGAGATTGACGCCGAGCAAATCACACTTCCAGCTGTGGAGGACAGCGGTTGTAGACCAAAGTCAGGGCTTTTATTTTGGAACACACACATGCTGACAAAGATGGAGGAGGGTGTGTTTGTGCGTGGGAATCTCTGTAGCCAATATAATGATGATGGAGAAGATCATTTAATGTTGAATTTAAATTCTTATCCCAGAGAGTGTTAAACCAGCGTGGTCACTCACCCTGCTCTCAAAATTGATCCTCAGACCTCATATTGGTTAAATTGCTGTGTCAGTGTAAGTCTGCGTGCATGTCTACATCAATCTTCCCTTATCTTGTGTCTCGTGTAATGGGATCCCACAGTGAATCTTTGTACAGCAGTCTGTCAGCTCGGGGGTTTTTGGGACACTTTGCTGGCATTTATCAAACCTCAGAGAGCAGCGCTGTGAAGATCTGGGACACTTTTGATACGCAGATAATGGAGGAGACGTCCTGCGGGGCCTCATAAGTGCTCTTAGTCTGGCGACAGTTTGACAATCACGGATGTTCCCTTGGACAAAGAAGTCGCCGCTTCACCAAAGCTCTTTAAGCCTTCAGCATTCAGTGCAAAATGTGGTGTGGGATTCACCGAATAAGGACTCTAAACGCAGTCCTTACTCGTGCATTTCTCCTGCTTATTATCAATTCTGCAGACGGCTCTTTACTTAATGTCGTACAACAGAAAAAAATATAACTTTGTTTTTGTCTCAACTCCTGTGGAAAATATCACTTGGTACTGGGCAGGTAGTGTACAATGTGTTCATCTGAGCTTCTTTTTCCTAAAAACAGCTGCCTGCTGCAGCTGGAAATGACATGAACGAGGGCCGTGAGGCGGGAACCAAAACACTAAAGCTGGAAGGAGCGTAAAATCAAAACAATGAGCTGAAAGGGGCTAAAATGTCACGTAAATCTGAGGGAAACTGCAGAGTTGGGTGATAAATCTCTGTGGGCTCATCACAACAAGCGACTCCCTTCACGTTACACAGTCATTTGAGCCATTGTTAGTATAAAATTGATAATAGCAGCTTGAGGATGGAGGTACCGTTAGCTAGTTAGTTAACGTTCCACAGCTGCAGCTCGATCTGTATGAATAGTACAGTGTAGGGAATGAATAAACAGCTGGAGTCAGTCATGTTATTACGTTTTGCTGTGCAATGTCTCGGCTACAAATAGATTTTGCGATAGTTTTCATCTGGAGGAAAGCGCAGCAATAGTTCACCGACTGTACAGTAAACAATAAGTCTTCAACAATGACTACATCTGTTAG
Source organism: Argyrosomus regius (assembly GCA_946959425.1). NCBI lineage: Eukaryota > Metazoa > Chordata > Actinopteri > Sciaenidae > Argyrosomus > Argyrosomus regius. The sequence continues at coordinate 17,111,727 of OX336900.1, forward strand.
TCATTATGCTGTGTTTACATATAGAGTTACCAGGATATTAGAGAAGGATTTTTTTTTATTGGTTCTTCTTCATCCATCTCTGAGCTGGGTGAGGCAAAAACTTGGCAGTAGACTCAGAGTGTTAATTATGATGATAAAGATCATATGGAGCTGAAACAGAGCCAAAACACTGAAGACGAAACATGCTTGGAGCGCAACAATGAGTTTTCAATTTCAAAAAACACGACATATTGACATTGAAAAACAGGTTTCTAAAGATAATTGTATATTTGTTTATCTATATTTATACATATTTATATTAAACTTAAATTGAAACAGTTTGAGATGGTTTTCCAAAGGCTGCACTTTAAAGCTCTGACTTCTGGAAATTTGAACTACAATTCTGTGAGAACTGATCAAACTCCATCTACCGGTGAAGATCATGTGAGATGATTGAAAGCTCCAGATTAGCTACTAAAATGATCTTAGAGCTGAGATTGTTTTCTGGACTGTTCATATAGTGTTTTCATATCAATAAATCCTCTCGGTTCTCACATCACATCTTTAAAATGATTTGTTTTGGGTTGTTAAGTTAGCCTGTTAGCAATGTATCACAAAGTTAGCGAAAAAATTCAAGATAAAATTTGGTGGACGGTTTGTTCTTGGTCTAAGATTGGTCGACTGCTGTCGAGTTCACCTGATATTTTGCTGGGAAAACAAACTCGGAAGACAAAATGAGTGTGTGTGATGATCCCGAACAAGCCTAAAGCTGATTTTTAAAAATTTTTTAAAACTATGTCATACTTCAATGCTGTGTTGTACTTGTCGGGTTGACTTCTGTCTGTACTGTGTGTACCCATGAAATGCTTGGTGGGAAGAAACACTGTGTGATACTGCTAGAGGTGACAAACTAAATCTTGAAATAAAAGGAGACCCTGCAAGTGGGAAAAGTGCTACCAAAGCAATAAGAGCTGAGATTAAGGATTTTTTTGATGTCCCATTTATGGGAGTTGTTTCAGGAAGGAAAACTGGGACACATTTCCATTATCCAGATGTGATTAAATGTCCCATCAGTAATTTTTGTTTATGTTCTGACGTAAATACAAGTAATGAAAGTACAGAGATTTGTTTTTACAAGGCTCCTCTGGCACTCAGATGTGAAACTGGACTTCAGTTTGTCGAAAGTTGTTTTTTTTTTCTTGGAGGTAAAGATCACCCCCTGGTGGAAAATGTATGAAACGCTTATAGTCTAAACACTTTCTGCTGAGTGGTGTTAAATAATCTCTGTGCAATAAGTGTGTCAGTAGAACAGTAGAAATTGTCTTTAGACATTTATTATGAAAATAATAATGTGAAAAAATATTATGGATGAACAATTACATGAGGTAAAGCAGATCTACAGTATTGATGTTTGTGTGACAAAATGTGAGAGGACAACTGGCCGCCGGGTTGACTGTCCACCCAGATGTTACATTTGCAGGATTCTCGTCATCGTGACTTGAACCAGTGTGTATGGTTTAGTTGGTTTAGCCACCCCATCACCTCACCCTCTCCTTCACGTGTATGTTTAGTTTGTCCATTCTGGGCTCCTGTAGAAACATGGCGTTCAACATGTTGGACTCTTTGGAAGAGGACCTGTGTCATCTGTAAATATAAAAGGGTAACAAAACATAATGATTCTTATTTTCAGGTGATTACACACTAATAAAAACAGCATTATATAGCCATTTTCTGTAGATAGAGCCTCCTAAATCTTTCACACTGGACCTTTAACATTACCTGTCATGGACACAGGATGTTCTGATTGGCTGAGATGGCTCAAAGCAATCGGGTGAGGCTGTCATTGAGAATAAATAAAGGTTAAATAAAGGTGCACCTGATGCATATACCAATAGTTTGATTGTATTCTCATTATTATGTCACTATTAGTAACATCTCACCTCTGAAGGTCTCTTTGATCTATAAGCTGTAAGGAAAAAAAACAGGTTTAGAAATGTAATAGTTCAATAATAAATGGCTGTAATGTGATCACACAGTCCATCAGCTCACCTGTGCTGCTCTCCTGAGCCTGTTTCCTGATTAAGCAGACCTTGAAAATGATAAATCCAGCAACCAAGAACAGGCCGATCCCAACTCCGATCAAAACATACTTAATATCTGGAAGCAAAACAAGCAGCAGACATCATGTGACCAGTTAACAAACAAGATGCAACGTAACACCTGTGACAGAACAGAACATGAGTTTGGGTACTGGCAGCTCATGTTCAGTCAGCAAACGTGTATGAAAAAGGGGGGAGGAGGAAGAGAAGATGTTTGATTTCACAACTTGTTTACGCTGTGGAAGGTAAAAGTCTCAGTCATGGTGTCACGCTCCTTTCCGCAAATTTGATTGCGTCACCAGTGTTTGCAATTTGAATCCTGGACGTCTAGGAATTATTGCGGGGGGGGGGTTACTGCTGGTCAACGTGAGCCAACACTCTCATGAGACTTGGACTTCTTCAAGCAGAACACTGGAAGTCAATTAACCAACTAGCACTATTAACATCCTGTTTATGAAGCACTGCACAAACAAGAGTTACTGGAAAATTAATTATTCCTGCTGTTGACATTTTTCCAGCAAGGAGTCTTCTGTTTTCATGCTATCCTCTGCTGTTATCTCGTTAGCCTGTGGCAGTTTTGTCCCAGAGGTTGGGAATTACCACTGATCAACCACTCAATAAACGTCAATATTTATTGGATTTATCTGTGACCAAGTTGATTAGGAGACCTTAACACCTGACACACAAAAAGCCATTTAATTAATATAATATAATATCACAATAATATGATATGGAAATGATATGTTTGTTAGATACAGCCATGTCTGTAGCATACTATATTTAGTCATTTTATTTGATAGGAACACATTATAAAATCTCTCAAAGGTCTGCAGAATGCCAAATTGGACCAACAAAACACTATGTTTAACGGTCCAAGATATGAAATTCCAAACCTGGTCTAAGGGTGATTTTCTGGAAAAATTTTCTGGGAAAGTAACCCCTTGTGACTAACAACTAAAAAAAGTGAGTTTTGATTTTTATTAGTATGTAGTGTTTGTATCTATTACAAACTGCTGTAACAAGTGAATTTCCTCGGTGTGGGATCACTAAAGTCCATCTCCAGAAAAAACTTGCACTGTAGCTTCATACTGTGACTGAGATTTCAATGAATTTCTACTTAACTCAGCTAACATCTCTACTTTGTATACATAACATACTGGCTATCTCATTAGCTAGCTTGTTTTAGCTGCTGCGGGAACATTAAAAGTGTGAAAATCACTTCCAAATTCTGCTAACTCTCTCCATCTAAGCAAATGTAATTTGTTGAGAGCAATATTAAACTTAATTGAATAATAAATTACATTTAATATAAGTATATACGTGCAGGGGACATGGCCTTGACACCTACCAGAGTGAGTGACAGACTGACCACTGCTCAGTGTAGCAGGAACCTGTCGAGCTAACTGCTGTAAGGGTTACTAAAGTCCATCTTATCTTATTTTATCTTATCTTAAAACATGCGCTGTAGCCTCATACTTTGACTGACTTAAAACATTTTGATGGATCTCTGCTTTAGCTAATACTTTGTGTGCTGTTAAATGTCTTTTTTCAGTTCAGCCAAAGTGACTCTTTAAGGTTTTGCTCTAAAAAATGAACTTGACATAGATTTAAATAACAAACATTGTGTAATGATTTAAGTATCGCTGCTGAATGACTGTTTTACAGGAACTTCAACAGAAGCTTCCACTGTATTACATGGGTTACATTGTCTTTGAACCTTTGTTCAGTGTAACTTATTGACTCACCGAATTCTTCTTCAGAGTCTGCTCCATCTCCTCTTACAGCCCTCAGCAGACACCCTGAAACACATTGTTTTTACTGATTATATTATTTTTCAGGTCACGGAAACAGGTCATTCAAAGAGACAGGAAGACCACAGGGTTGTTGTGTATCAGATAAGGCCGAGCTCAGTTTCAATATTCCGCAAAGTTCAGTGCAAAAAGTTTCACAACACTCAGATCACAAAGTGCTGTCATGTACCTGCAGTACTTTTTCTTTTGTTCTATATTCTATTGTTCTAGATATGAGCCATTCTGTAACATCTTCTGTAAAACTGTGCACACTTAGATCCATACAATTTACAGAATTTACAGCAACACTTAAAAACACACATAGAGATTTTAGATTAAACTTATTAGATGAACTGGTTTCAAAAGCTAAACCTTGTTTAATTCAGTCTAAAGCTCTTATTTAACAAAAACAAATTAAATCACAAGCTTAACGTCCCCGGAAGAGTGCAAATATGATAAATATGATGTATGTATTTAAAATCGAGGTGATGAAACGCCACGTTGAAAGATTATAGTGAATGGTTTTAGATGATTCATGGTTTCACCTCCATGTGATCACCTTCATAGTAAATGGACTGTACTTATATATATATCTGCTTTATATATATATATATATATATATATATATATATATAGCGCCTTTCTAGTCTTCCAACCACTCTACATATCTCATTCACCCATTCACACACATTCATACACTGATGGCATTAGCTGCCATGCAAGGTGCCAACTGCTCATCAGTTTTTGGGAGCTAATCATTCATACACATTCATATATCGATGGCACAGCCTTTGGGAGCAATTTGGAGTTCAGTATTTTGCCCAAGGACAGGAGAAGCCGGGGACTGAACCCCCACCATCTGATTTGTGGACGACCCACTCCAGTCATTCATGCTCAACCTCTATGGCAATTGTGTAGCTGAATTTTTTGTATTCAAGGTGGGATTTTTTGTTGAAGATATGGCAAGAAAAATATAGGTTATGAGTTACTGCCAGGGTGCCCTTGAGCCAGGCACTCAGTGCTCAGCTGTTCCTGTTCAAAGTGCTAAAGGGACAGTGGAGTGTTACTGTGGGAGCTGAGGTATGGCTGTAACTGAGACTGGAGCAGGGTGTCACTGAAACAGAGCATGCTCTGCAATTGGCTATCTTACACTTTATAGCCACCAGTCGCATTCCTTTGGCAGCTCTGGGATCTGTCCTGTTGTTACTGTATGAGAGGACTGAAGTAAATGCAGCTTCAGCAGAAACCAGTTTAGTGGTTAACAGAGCGAGAACAGGTTAAGAACCTCGCAGTCACAAGCCACAGGTTGGCGTGTGTAGCGGTTCAACCTGTGACTAGTCATGGGTCAGTCTTTGTGTCATCTATCAGTCTATGGTAATTTCAACTTAAAGCGCCCTGAGTGTTGGTAGAGATAAAGTGTCCAGTGACCAGAGTGTGACCTCTTACATAATGTGTCATGTCCAGCAAGCAGAGAGCAGTCTGACAGCTCACAGCAGCCCACGTCAAAATACAAAAAACAAGTCCTGCAGATGGACGTTTACTGCATCAACATTGTTGTGGTTTGTTATGAAACATGAAAGTAGTGGCCACAGAAAAGATATTAGATGTAATGCATTGATTTGTTGAATTTCCTATACACAGGTAGAGAGGGGTAAATACAGAAGCAATGAAATTGAGAACAAAGATTCAAGATTCAATTTTTTTTTAGGCTGCATTTTGGACCGAATCTACATAATACCAAAAACTGTAGATTCTGTTCTCTACCTTTGGCTTTTTAAGGAATAAAGAATTTAACATTAGCAGGTAAGTGCAGGGGACATGGCCTTGACACCGACCAGAGTGAGTGACAGACTGACCACCACTCAGCGTAGCAGGAGCAGCAAGCTGGTAGTCAGAGCCAGTCGAGCTAACCAGACACGGACAGCTGCTGGAGCTTTGAAGGTCATTCGAAGATGTTTGTAAAAGTTTCTGTCTGGTACCTGTGTTGTAGCTAAGCTAACCGCTCAGAGCTCTCCGGTACGTGAGTGTCTTTGTGGGGGGGAGTGTCAGTGTGGGATCATCATGAAGGAAAAGGATGCACAAGTCTGAAACATTGCACCAAGAAGAGGGTAGCAAAAAAACAGTGTAAACTCCTGTGAATGATGCATCTTGATTTGAAAATGAGCATTGTTTCACAGATTCATCTCCCTCTCAAAAGTGGAGGACACCCGTCTAATTAGAGAACGTCAACGTTTTTTTAAAATATAAATGTCATGACGTAAATTTTCCCAACAGTTGACTATGCCAGCATTGCAACCTTGGAAGGTTCAGGATGATTTATAACCAGTACAGTCATATGATTTAGTTTCCAGCTCTAAAACATATTCAGGTGTGCAGTACTACTTTAAGTGCAACATACATAACCTGTTACATAACCTAAAGTGTCGTTGCTGCTGTTGGCTTTTTAGCTTTGTTCTGTAGTATATTGCAAATTTTATGTAAAAGATTATAACTATTATTATAAGTTTTGGTTTCATAGTGCAGTTTATTTTTATAACAGCCGTCAAGATGAACTTGCTGACATGTAATGGTCTTTATCTTCAGCATCGTCACTGTTAAAAACGTCACATTTCTATAAGAAATAGTTTTAATATTTTCTACAACATACGTCAGTTGTACTCACCAGTGATGAGGACCGTCCTGATAACAGCTGACAAACACTCACATACTTGAAATGCTCTCATCTCTCTTGTTTCTGGACAGTTTACTGACTTCCTGTGACTGCTGTGAGCTTGCACAGTTCTTTTCTCATTTATAACGACAACGAGCAATTTCCTGAGCTTGTGGCTTTGCTGATTCAAAGATTAGTTTTGGCTTTTCTTGAAAGCCTTACAAGCTGATAACGTACAAGCTCACTCATAGATCTTGGGGTGAGTATTAGCCACAGTTTTAACCTTGACCATCAACTAGGGAGAAATTCTCCTAGTAAACAAGCATTGGTCCATATTCCAGATAAAGATGTTTGGCTCACTTTAATGATGATTAATCAAATTACAACAGCGGTTTGCCTCCACGTTAAAGCTTTTACTGCTTGCTGTGTGGTGGTGTGTGTCATGGTCACAGTTTTATAGTTCAGTTTTCTGGATTTTGTTCATGTATTTTCATCTTGCACCTCCTGACTGGCAGTGAAAGTAGATGGCACTGATACTTGTTGACATAGATTGTGAGATGCAGATCACTGATATTGTTGAGCGGAAAGATTTGCGGGCCAGATGTTGCCAAAGCAGACATGATGCACCTCAGATTTATAGGTCAAGGTCTCCGCTCAAGCTAGACTGGATCTAATCCAAGGGGTTTCGGACTCGTTGAGATATTTTGGGCATACCCTGAAGTTGATAGCGTGTTTGGCAGTTGGTTTTAGACATCTTGACTTCTTAATGAGACGATGGTGTTGCCGTATCAACCCTCGAGGCTGTCAGTTATTGCAGTCCTGTCATCACTCCCCTCACACAAGGTATATAACGCCTGGTTGTGTAATAAACTTTGTTGCATTGGAGTTGCACGCTGCAGTCTTGGCTGGAAAATACATTTCTTCCAGACAGTCTATAACACGAAAGATCTACACGAAAAGCCTTTGTGGGTGACTACACTGCTAACTACTCAGGATGCATTGACACAAAACAATATTTTTATAGAAACGACATTCTTGTGGTCAGTTACAATGTTTCTCTGTCACCGGAGCTTCATTTCTTTCCATGATGATCTGCCTCAGCTGTTACCATACCTGGGTTTACTAGTCTGTCAGTGCTGAAGGCCAGTTACCCCCTCTGACTGTGTGTCCCAGTTCTCAGCGGGCATGAAGGAGCATGAGCCTGGCTCCTGCTCTGTGAGGTTTCACGGCCAAACTGAACACATGTGGGTGTCAGTCATAAAGGCATAAACAAAGACTGGATCCTGACCCTAGTTTGACTGGACCTCATTCTTAGTTGTCGCACTTTGCCTTTCTGTCTCGTCTCTGCTTTTAAAGCTTTTTTCCTCTTCAATCACAGTTATATATGAGCCAGTTAAATCTTTTATGAATATGAGAGACTATAAAACATGCTCTACGTTGCTTATATTCACTGTATATGTGTATTTTAGATATTATAGACTATTAGCTAATAACATTAGCATGAAAGCCTAGCCCTCTTGAGGAGATTAAATAGATGAAGCAATCCATCTGCTGTCCATCACCATGTTCAGAATTTTCCTCTCAGTCAACAAAATATAGCAACACTACTTCATCCTTAAAATCTTTTTGGCGACTGTGTAATACAAACAAGAATGTGTGTGTTAGTTTGTGCACACCAGGAAGCCTGTCTCCTGCTTTTTGATTGGTCAGAGCTGCTTGTAAATTAGATGTTGCCAGAGGGTCTGTTGTGAAGTTGGAGGCAGACTCAAGAGGTTATGTTGCAGGTCCCATAGGTGGACGGTTATTTACAGATGCTGGTAGGAAAGGTGCAAACCAATAACATAAGGAATTGAGGATAAAAAATCATGATCAAATCATAACAAAAATCAAATTAATAGCACAAGCCCTGGCATCTGTTGTGCTTGTCTCTTTCCCTCTTGGCTTCCAAAAGACGACTGACTATATATTAACACACCTCTTTGTATGCTGTGTTTACAGGAACACAAATTTCCCAGGGTACTAAATGCTTCTGCAAGAAAATATGAAAGAATCAAACCTTAAACTATCAGAATCTTCCCCCTCTAACATGGTATCACCCTCGACAGAACTGATGACATCACAGGGTGCATAAGTTCAACATTGTGGGGTGGTCCCCTTCAACATGAGGTAAGATATACTGTAGGTAAGATAATAACAGACAAAGGGAATATTATTAACTCCATAACGTAATAAAACTGTAACGGTCATGTTGGAAATCTCAACTAAATATAACACCAGCCACAAACAGACCTGAGATAGTAATGTGTGTTGACGCTATCAAGTGGAATTCATGGTTAACATAGCACGTAATGACACCAAACAAACAAGGTGTAGTAACGAAACAGCTAGAAACTGAACAGGTATAGAAGTGCCATGGGACTCATTTGTGTACTTATAGACCTTTTTCACAGGTGTTATCAATGATACTAATTAAGGTTCAGTTCCATTTATTGCAGCAGAGACTTTTCCAGTGGGCCAACATGCACCACAGCAGCACCCTGACTCTGTTTGACCTGAATGGAACGGGACCTTAATTAGTATCATTGGTAACACGTGTGTTTAAACTACTATTTCATGTCAAAATCATGCACACACATGCACACAGTTCATGCACAAAATCAAGCTGATTGTTACAAACAGTGTTGGACTACCTGAGAAATATAATTTGATTTTATTACATTTACTATATTTAGCGTGTAGAAACAAGAAAAAAGAGCAGCCTTCATATCGAAGGTATTTGCTGACCGCAGTCAGCTGGCTTAGCCCTGGTGACTGTATGTAGCACCTCTCCTGTCCTCAAACCAGGTCTTTCCTGAATACAGACTTACCAGTTGCTAGCAAGATAACAAGAAACAACATAAATAAAACATCTTAGGAGTTATTGAGAGAGACATCCTCTTTTGGTGGAGGCTACAACTCCCATTATAGCACAGGTTAGCTTTTTGGCTAAGACATAGGGAGCTGACACACGCACTCGGTCTAATTTGCTGTCGGAGACTTGGAGGCGAACAGAGAAAGGTGAGAAATAGGCTCGAGGAGGAGGTTTGGTGCGTGAGGGGAAGGAGGGGGTCGACCCATGTGAGGCCTTATTCTGGGCAAGACGTGAGTGCAGACAGTAAAAGGGAAATGCTCTCACAACATGATATTCCCACACTGCTCAGCGAGTAAGTCTATCTTGCAAAAACAAAGCAGGGACTTTTCGCTGTTAAAAACGAACACATCACATCATCTACATGTACAATAATTATTACTTTTGACGAGACGTTCAGGTTTATACTATGACATAAATTTGTGAAAGTGAAGACCTTGTTTGCATGTGTTACTGCTTAAAGCTAGTCAGCATTTGACTGATGAAGGTGTAGTCGGCAGTTGTATTACCTTATGAAATACAACATGTCAGAAATAGCCCGGCTTAAATATGGCACCTTGATGGAGGCCTGTGGATGCTGGGACCATGGAGTCATGGAGTTGTTGTTGGGGCCAGTTGAGGATTAAAAGAAAAGGTGATTTCACGCCTATACCGAAACAGACGGGCAGATGATGACGATGTTGCCGCAACATATGAAACCAAGTTAAGCCATGCTGCATTTCTCCACTTTCTCCATTTAGGGGTGAACCTTCACGCATGACCTCATCCATTGACTTCCTCTGACTCACAAAGGGGTAACAAGTCAACAAAATGCCCTCCCTCCGTTTCAGCTTAATCTCACAGCAACAACAGCTGTGTTGATCCTAAAACTAGACTACCCAGTCACACACCTTCATGTCCACAACACTGCCCTGTAAACAGAACTTGAACAACAAGAATTACTGCCACAGATCAGTCATATCAGTCAGCAGACATATGTGCCCAGCCACCAATCTGCACTTCAGAGACTGACACGCTAATTTGGAGTTGCGTGATGCACTGGGCTATATCAGAAAGCTTGTTTCCCTGGGTGACAGAGGCTAAGTGTTAGCCAATGGTGTTGGCAACCAGGTAAGTGCACCCCTCCCCTCTGTATTGTCTCCAATAAGCCTCAAATGAGTGATGTCTGTTCATTGAAATGAAGGCCCTGTCATCTCTTCAAAGGTGCCTAACAGTAAAGAGAGGGTCCATGAGGGAGCCTATCGGCCCACACTGCTTAGTTACAAAAATAACCAATGACAGTGTCCATTTCATCCTGCTGGCCTGTTGTGCCCTGCCACTCGACACCCACTGGTTATTCCAATGTGAGCTAGCTAGCTGTGTCCTGTGTTGCTGCTCAGTTTGGCCACACCGACTTGTGTATCTATTTTGGTATCTTCTGAGCTCGCTATCAGGAGCCTCGGCACACAAGTGCATTTGAACATGGATCTGAGGGCTTGACTCACTTTGGTGAGTTTTCTTTGTTTGTTCAACTCCAAGAGAGAATAAAAGTTTGTTTACCACGAATGACAAACCGATAACTAGACTTTATTCTTAGCAGGTGATTCTTCACTGGATTCTTGGATTCTACATTGAGGATTTGTGTTTGATACCACTGTCTAGATTGGACGTTTACACTCAGCATGAAAGACCCATCACCAAGGTGAGGGAGCAGTGTGATTGTATGGATGGCATGAAAAATACTGAGGGCCAGCAGACAGAATATATAAAAGAGTTTGAGTTTTAGATTTGGGCTAAACATCACTGTGCAAAAAGACCTAAATCACAAGATTTCCTCAGCATGTCTGCATTTTATTGGTATGAAATCATTACACATACATACTGTCATATCATTTACACTAATATTTACACATCTTTGAGGAAATTATAAAATCATATTCCAATGGTTGGTTAGACAGTGTAGTTAAATTGGCTACCTCATTCCTTGGGTAAAAATACACAAGCAGATGCTGGGAAAGTACCGTGGTTGCTAACTGATCTCTGGTTATGAGAGCTGGAAGACTGTTGGCGACCAAAGGCTACTGTAAGGCCAAAACATTCAGTAAGTCAGACTCAAGATACAGTAAAATCCATAAATTTGCACATTCTCATAACAGTTACGATAATAACAACAATAATAATGATGAAGTTTTGTCTGTTTGGCTGTTGCTAACTGACATAACTTTCTTCAAATCACTGTGATTGGCTTGTGACTACTAAGATTGTTTTCAAAATATATAATTTGAACGCACAGATACAGAATCATTTAGCTTGATTAATTAATTTGTCTTAATCAAGCTCATCTGCATATAAGGAGAGTGACTGGTTTTGCAGATAGTTAAAGAGTTGAGTTATCTGCGAGTGGCTATGGTCCCAGGTCAGGACATATAAATGGGTTAATGAGCTATTCTAAGACCTCACCCAGATAGCTAAAGTAAGCTACAGTAGAGCAGCTGTTCCTGAAGGCGCTCTGTGACTTATGTGATGATTTGTTGCACTTCCTGTGCTCTTTGGTGTAAACCTGCTGGCACGAATATTGTTTCAGAGCAGAGGAATTGTCTATAAATTGCCATTAAATGTGAAATAGATATGATCACATTTGAAAGCGACCAATATGTGGGACCTTTTCTTTTGAATGCAAATACACGAACAATGGAAATGTTCATATTTTATAATAACGTTCCTATAAATGGACAAGGAGCTATTCTCATTGCCAGCAACTGTATGCTCCGTGCTCACAGTTTAAGGCACCATACAGTGCTTAAAATAGCCAAGCGCATGGTATGAAGTGTTTGTCTGCTCCCTGCATAGTGACAGCATGGCCGAAGCCGGCACATATCGTGTACATAAAGGTCATCAGTGCAACTACAGAGTTCACAACCTTTTATAGCAATCATATCGATCAAACCTTTTCGTGAGTGTTTGAAGTGCCCAAACTTGAAATTCATTACAGTGTTTGAGTAAGTAGACTGATTTAAAACCACAACACTGACACTGATCTGATTTCACTGTACTTTTTTTTAGGAAGTTTACACACCCCACCACTTCTCTAATGTCCATCTGAGCTGGAAGAAACCCAAAGGATCTGCCGAGCTGCAGCAACCGCCGAGGAGGAAAAATAGGTGATGCACGAGACAGAAGGAGAGTTGTTGACATCATGACCTGTGTGGAAAAGCGACACATGAGCCATCGGGTGGGGAGCATGCTCCACCATCGCTTCCCCAACGGCTTCACCGACTTATTCATGGACGAGACTGATCGCGAGGTCAGCACGCTCACTGATCGAGCCTTTCGGAGTCTCTGCGTTGGAGATGACGCAGTTTATAATGATGAGTTATTGTATGGATACTCGCCTTTCAGCTGCCATAAACCTTTGGCAGGAGAGCCTCCGAAAAAGAGTCATAAGGAATCTAAAAAGCATGGGCAAAACAAAAATGACAAAAATTACGCTCAGCCATGGAAACAGCAGAAACAGAAGAGCATATCCCACATGTCGTCTTTCCTCAAGGCATTAAGTGCCACAGAGGAAAGCTGTGAGGGGATGTTAATCAAAAATGGAGGTATGACAGACTCTAAGGGGGAATCTTGGGATAAGTCTGCACTTCGCAGCATCCAAAGAGAGCTATCTGAGTTCTCCTCGGATTATCACACCAATCTTTCAGATGGACATTACAAGAACCATCATCGACATCACTCTGGAGATGGTTCATCAAACAAAACGGGCAAAGATGTTGGCCTTCCCTCAGGAAAATCCTCAAAGATCAAAAATGGGAAATCCACTGTCAAACTAAGGAAACTTAATATCAAAAACTTTTTCCTCCACAGTGAATTTAGCCCCTTCCAAACATGGAGAGATTTTAATCGGTTCCCCTTTGGCCAAGAGGACACAGTTCTCCCCACAGATAATATCCCTAAATGGTACGACTTGCCTTTTTACAAGGAGCTGACAGAGGCACACAGAAAAGAGACTCTGCATACAGAGGAGGTACAGTCATGCCAGAAAGCAGTAGTTGAGCCCCCTACGCCCACTGCTCCGAAACCTATCCCACCCCCTCCTCCTCCAAAGGTTCTACCAAAGCCTTCGGCTACGCCAGCAGAGAAGAGGTGCTCATCAGACGGAGGGGATGGGAGTGCTGCCCCCTGGAGGCGCAACAGGTCCAGGGCAAGAAGTGTGATTTCAGTCAATCAGCCTGGGGTAACACCTCAGGAAAACAGTTCAAAAACAGTGGATGAAAGTCTTTTTATGTTCAAAAAGGAAGCCAGATCTGTGGAGGTGAAAGCAATTGAGGAGGTCAGCTCTTTGGCGTCTACTCCGTTCAGCATCTGCCAGCTGATGACTCCCCTCATTCCCTCCAGACAACCAACAGAAACATCAGAAATCCTCCAGGGTGTTCTTTCGCCCTCTGCCCTTGACCTTCCACTAAGACCACACTCTGAGGCCAAACTTACCCCTGAACCTCCAGTCAAGCGGGACAGCTACAAATCACTTGCCTCTAGCATCCTCTTCAACCTCAAAGACAACAGGAAAAGGGTGAAAAGTCGTTATAGCCCACCTAAATTTAAAACATTAGAGGTGCCCGATAGTCGCAACCAATCTCCACAATCAGATTATCTGAAACATCCACAAGCTGGGTCTGACGGCAATGCATCTGGCTTAAGCACTCCTGCCATTTTAAAAGATGGACAGACAGTTTGCAGTCCTGTTTTGGAAACTAACGGCACTCCGACGGTTTGTCCTACTCCACATGATACTGATAGACCTCTTTCAGATGATTATTTGTTATCAAATCTACTCCAAACCAAATCTGGTCTTGGTGAGGAGAATCCTATCTCCCCCTTGATACACTCCAAAAAGACCAAGAGTCCCATGGCTAAAAAGCAAAACTACCCTTCCCTGAAATTATACAAGAAAGCCAGCCCTGTTGACAGTGATATGAAATATCTTCAAATCCCTCCGAGCACTGGCGCTCCTATACTCATAGACCAACCCTCTGAGACAAATGAGCTTTCACCACTCATGCTAAACAAAGAACTCTCTCCAAAAGTATTGAAAACAAGCACAGGGCTTTCACCAAATACTCCCAACATCAACAAAGATCGTTCACCCATAATTTCACCGCCTGCACTTGAGAAAGACGGGTTGTCATCAAATGTATCGGTAGGGAAAAGACCACCAAATGTACCAGACAAACCAAAACAATCTGCAAAAGAAAAATTGTTTGGAGCGCAGCCTGTTAGCTCTAAGGAAAAAGATATTAGTGGCCAGCCCAAAAGTACAATGAACGTGATCAGAGCAGCAAAAGAAGCAATTAATGCAGCCAAAAACAAAGCTCTATCTGCAGCTCAGTCAGATAGCAACAACAAGCCCAGTTCAGACATAGCAGAACTGGGGGAGACAGAAATAGACAAGAAGGCTGCCTATTCAAAAGAAATGCTTAACAGCAAGAGGGTGAGTTCAGTACCAGAAAACAACACTGGAAATGAGGCAACCGCTGCAACACCGGTTGGTAAAAAGGGTAGTGCCAAGAAAGAACCTCCACCAGTTCCAAAGAGAAATTTTGTTAAATCTGATATCCAACTCGCTCTTGACAAACAGCAAACACATAATGACAATCTCACAAATGGTGATTTGACAGATGCAAAACTAGATTTACCACCAAATGAAAATGAAAGTATCCAGAAACAGGGCAAACTCAAACATATATTCTCAGCCAGACAGAACAACTATATAAAATGTCAGAGATATTCAGTGACGGATGATGATCATGGAAAGGAATCTGAGGAAGGCGATCTGAAAGTGAACACAAAGATGAAGGCGGATGAGGGGATGACGTCACCCAGGGAAATGAGAGATAGCGAGCATATCGTTAATGATTTGCACGCTTTGAAAGCGCTGGAGAGAGTACGACTTGGTGATCGTGTTCTCGATAATGCAAGGAGCAAATTAAGTGGTATTAACGTAGATGAGGAGGCGAGGGCAAAGAATGATTTGATCTCAAGGGAGCTGAGGAATATTAAGAAGGGTATGCTGTCTATGAGAGGGAACACATCGGCTAAGAGAGAGCTATTTGCAAATAAAGAGAAAGAGCAGAACAAGCAGGAGACTTTCACAAAGATAGACAGTAATGTCATAGTAAACAAAGCACTTTTCAATGACAATTATGACAAAGCCAAAATGGCACTTGAAGAGATTATCTCAGAAAGGCAAAAGAGAAAGAACAAATGCACAGAGCAGGATGAAAATCCAACATCTGATGAGAATGGCAGTGATGAAAGTTATGTAACAAGAGTACAGCAACATAAAAAAGCAATGAAAGATTCTTTCACAGAGGCTAAGAAAAAGCAAAACGGCAGCACTCTTACAAAAGAAAGTGACTTAAAAGAGAGGTTAGGCGATCTGACAGACCACAATCACATGAGACAGATCCTGTCGCAAACTGAACCAGGACTTGGTGAGACTTACATGTCAGGTGGTAGGGTGCCGCTACCTGGCATGGGCAAGATTGGAAATGATCTAAACACGGTTCCTAAAGCTAAACATCTTACTAAAAAACTAACTGATGACCCTTGCTACGATTCAGAGGAGGTAAATTTGAGACATATAGTTAGACAGATATCTGAAGAGAGTGGAGACAATCTGCAAAATGAAGACAGAAAGGGAGACACTCCTCTTGTTCCTCCTCGGAGCAAGAAAGGAGGGAATAGAGGAGATGAAAGTGTTACTAAGGAAACAGAGAGTTTGAAAGATGTAATAATAGAGGGTGTCTTTAACAAAGATGGAAAACATGAAAATGGTGAGGTACACTTAAAAGACATGAGGAGCACAGGCTCAGAAAAACAAGAGGTAGATCATGACCTATTGACAAAGGAATCTTTGCCTGATCAAAGTGAAACTGGTTCTGATAAAGAGAGGCAGGATGTGGTAAATAATGCAAGTTCAAACTTCGTAAATGTAACCGAATCAGTTATACATGAGTCATTGTCACCTTCAAAATACCAAAAATCTGAACATAGATTGGGTTTATCACCAGAGTTTAGAGAAAATGAAAATAAGGCAAATAACTTTCAAACAGATATAAGCTCCACTACCGAAGTCACATTTGAAAACAGCAATGAGAGGCCACAAGAAACGTACAAAGTAAAACGGAGGGCTCCTTTAAAACCAGACCATTTAAACACATCAGATGAAAATGTAACTAATAATTTAGTGACAGAAGCACCTGACAAAATAAATAGAGCAGGTGAAGAAATAAATGCGGATGCAGAAGCTCTGCTCAGTGAAATCCCTAGGAATATAATATCACCCTTACTTATGGTAAATGGTGTTAGTATCAATCAAAGCCCACCTGATCAAGCCAGCTTGTCCTCAAAATCCTCCTACTTCTCTGTCGAAAGTGCACTGCACAGAAATACTGAGACAGAGTCGAATGTTTACCACTCTCTGGACAACTTGATTGGAGAGGTAGAAGAGGTTGATGTGGTGACACGAAATATTTCACAAAACACAAAAGCAGATTCGGACAGGACGGAAGTGGAATACTATTCTTTAAGTGATCATGAAAGCGAGCCGGAGGCTGTGAGGCAGCCGATAAAGTCTCTTCAGAAAGAAACAGAGGTACTGAACAAGGACGGCAAAGAAAACACCACTACAAATCAAAGCGTAACTCATGAAGAGAATAAGACGCCGATGTCACCTGCCAACACTTTATCACCGCCTTTGGGGATCCCTGCCTTATTTAAGGTCAAAGACAACACTTTCAGCAATAAGTTGAAGAAAACTGTACAACCCTGGTCACCAAGAGGGAGTCTAAGTGGTTCAGAGAGGGGAGAGGAGGAGTTACATCAATTCAAGGAAAATCTACAGCTCCCTCCAGTTAATGAACCTGTCACCAGTGTCAGCCCACCAATCCCAGATGAAGTCTTCAAACCTAAAGAGATTGTGTCAAACAGTTCCCCTCCCCTGCTGCAATTTCCTTCAAACGTACAAAATGAAAACCCAAAGAAACCACAGTTCGGAGGGTTCCTCACTGTCCCACAGGAGGAAGACAGATTTTCTGGGGTGAGTCCATCATCTGAAGGCGTGGAGAGCTTCACAACTAGCACAGCTGACACAGCTGATGAATTGGGAATAAATGTTGGAGTGCCGTTAGACTGTGAAGTGTCAAAGGTTCCCAGTGAACATTCTGGGTCCACTTGCAGTGCTAATGAAAGCCAAACAGGGCTGCCCAAACCACCAGCTGTCTTACCCAAATCTGAAAAGGCTGTTCTCAAAGCCATTAAGCTGGCAAATAGAAGGATGAAGAAGGAGGAGGCCCAGAAGTCCCCCCACAAGTCATCTCAAAGCAGCAGCAAACCGAGAGTGGACAGACACAAGAGTGACAAATCTGAGCACAAAAGCAACAGCAGCAGCAGCAGCAGAAGTGGCAAAAGCGGTGAGAAAAAACACAGAGAAAAGATTGAAGATGGTCATCATCACAGTGAAAGCCATGGTCAAAACGATAATCGCAGTGAGCAACCACTTTATGAAAGAACAGGCCAGAACGGTGAAAACAACCATCACAACAGAACAGACGCTGGTCGCAAGACTCGGAGACAGAGCCATGATTCGATGGAAAGCAATACCCAGAACAACGAAGCGCTAGCAAGTGTTACAACAGAAAGGCAAGGCCGCAGCAGCAACAGACATGTTCGAGAAAGGCCAGAGCAAAGACACTACAGCAGTGATAGGATCATCAGTAATGTGCCCGTGTACAAAGCTCACATCAGCGAGAGATCCACATCAGACAGGCCATTCCACCGATCACAAAGCATTGATAGATACTTAGGAGATAAAGTGGAGCGCAGGCTCAGCGCCGATATGTCAATCAATGAGAAGCTTGATCCAAGGACCCAGCGCATTGAGAAATCCATCATGGACGAGCTTCAGCAGAGAGGCCGAGCCAGAGACAAGGCGAGCAGGGACAACCCTTTGAGAAGGAGTCACAGTATCGATACGTACACCACGGAAGCGCCTCATCCTTCAAACCTGTCCCGCCAGTCAAGCCACACCAGCCAACTTTCTCGCCAGTCTAGCATTGAGCATGCCATTGTCACGCAATCCTTTCCTATGACCCAACGTAAGCTTCTTCAGGATCCCGACTCTGGGCAGTACTTCTTTGTAGACATGCCTGTACAAGTCAAAACGAAAACTTTCTTTGATCCCGAAACAGGAAGTTATGTGCAACTGCCAGTCCAGCCACCAGAAGGTGCTGTTCCTCAGGCATCCCCCATGGAAGTTTTGACCCCACCTATGGTTGTTTACCATGGCTTTGTACCGGTGCCTCTGTCTCCCATGGCTCAGAAAGCTACCATCCAAGCCCCTCATATAGCACCGGAAGAGTTTGAGCAGAGACACCTAGAGAGGTCAAGGCAAATGCAGTGTAAGGAGAGACATCCATATTTAGAGCCTGTCTATGGTCAACACGACCACATGTTAGGGGAGTTTATGGGCACTGAGGAGCTGGACTGTCCGAGCTGATAGGCCATGAGGTTTGAAAGGAAAAATCCTCCCTCTGCTTGTGCTGTTTTGTCAAAATCAAACTGTGGAGTTATTTTTACAGAATAAGAAACACGAGGAAGTACATTGTTAATACCTGCTTCATTTTGAACAGTGTTCAAGTGTTTCAGGGTAGATTTTTCCTTCAGGGCCTTTCTTTCAAGTGTCTGATGCTTGTATTTCTTTATTTACCTTAACTTACACAAGACACTGTGTGGGCTTTGTGAAGCTACTGAGGCCTCGATTGGTTTTGTGAAGAGGAATGAGTTTGACTTGAGTGTAAACTGTGTAATTGAAGTGAATTTGTGTATGAATGATAGTTGTGGTGTGCTGGGTTGACAGATTTGTGTAAGATAGTGTGCAATTTGTGAGAAAGATGAAAGGGACATGGATGATCCATGTATATAATGTATTTAAGTGTAAACAGAGAGGTTAAGATTGAATGTAAATGTGGAATATTTATTGTAAATGCTGAGAGTTTATTATATACATCTGCAGTGGTATTTGGGTCTCCACTGCTTTTCATGTATTGTGGCTCATTGTTTTATTACCTGCAAAGTTTGTTTCCTTATTTTTTTTTTTTCCACCAGATAGTTTGCAGTCACTGAAGGTATCATTAGAGATACTTGAATCAAATAGAATTAATTTATGTGTCTTTGATTGGCATGTTATAGATTTCAACTCATCATGTCCACACAACACATTTTAGAAACATTTTGCATGCTGAAGTTGAAATTGCAGTTTCACCTGTTGAACGTGTTTGATACAAGACAAATTTCATTTATACTGTCTAAAAGCTTGAACTGGCATTATTGCAATTAATGTTTTTTAATATGCAGAGGACATGAAGGAGAATTGGTTTTGCAAGTCCGTTGCATTGGTATTTTTCTAAACTAGAATAAGGCAGGGCTGTATTGTGTCTGTGATCCATTCCAATAAAAAACAACTGTTGTTACAGAATTTTATTGTGATAGTGTTATTCATTCTTCTTGTATATGTCTAAAATGATATTACTATACATACATATACTAAACCATTTTTTTTTAAATGTAATGATTAGAACTGTGTTTAAATTATCATTCAATTTCAGATGTCATTGACATTATTTTTTGTATAATCAGCAAAAAAAAGAAATTCCACATGCTCACATTTAATTAACTCTGTGATTAATAATATATATATATATATATATTATTTATTTATATTTATTAACAGTTTTATGTTAAGTTGTTAATTTGGAACAGGTTTAAAGTGGTTCTTGTTTAAGATTTTGTGAATTTTAAGTCAGTTTTTCAAATATGATCACAGTCTGATCCAGAAAATGCAGAATTACATTACGGAGTAGATTTTTAGTCTTTATCAAAAACTCTATCTCATCTATCTGTCGGTCAGTTACTGTAGTGATAAAAGTGAATAACATATAATGTTAATAATGTTGCTTTTATTTACTAATCAGCACAATTATACAAATAAGAACCTGACGACAAAATGCAGTCCGTCAAGGTGAAACTTTTAATTTCCTGACTAATTGTTTTGAATTACAGACGTTCACAAGGGTTGAATCGTATTCACCGTCTAGCTGATATAAGATCTGAACATTTAAAGTGTGACTAATCTCTCAAACCAGTATTTTCAGATGAAAACCAGTAAATGTGGGTATTAAGTAGTGTTGTTGATTGATTCAGGTCCAAATCTTGACAGTATAGTACCAAGTTTTTAAATTCTACACATTGTACTATAAATATGCGTAGCTACTTCCCTCTACTGGTTGAAACTTGGCTATTGCAATTGAATTTCTCTGTTGGCTGATTCTGGAGGCTGATGATGTTTGGTGGCAGCTTTCCTCACCAAACAACCCCTCGCCACTGAATGTTGATCAACTTGCCACTAGCCACATCCCATATAGTGACTGTCCTCACCGAGGGAGCTAACAGAATTTGGGGGTTTTAGTTACACTACACATGTATAGGCTGTGAATTCTGTTTAGATTCTATTTACATTTCAATTTATTTCATGCTTTTTTAACTGTTCTAACCGTTCACCACCTTTTTGATTTGAGGCATCACAAATTTGATAATTTGCTGTTCCTTATTTAAAAAATAAATAAATGTCAAAACCACCTTCACATTTGAAAGGGCTGGATTACTAAATACAAATCCCTGTTTGGGTGGGTCTAAACAACAGTTTAAATATAATGCTCAGATGAAGTCAAATCCAAGTACTGACATCCTTGCATGTTAAGAAACAGAGCAGATATATTTATGTGATATATTTTATAAACACTTAATATGGGCGGGCTGATTACCATGGACAACATCACCTTCAGAGGACCTGAAGGTGGATCCACAGAGCTCCAGTAAAATATGTAATAATTCAACTTCGGTTTAAATTTAAGCAACTCCTTCTACCAATCTGCAGCAACAATCCATAACTACATGTAACAACAAAAACTAATCTCATAATCTCTTTTGTAAATCTATTTAGGCTTCATTAAAGGTTTTGAATCCCAGGACTAGACTAGACAAAGGATCACTGATTATTAGTTGAGGAATAGTTGTTTTATTTCTCAAAATATAACAATATTTAAACATATGGACGAAAATACAGTGTTTTAATCAGCTCAAGCAAACCATCATCTCCCTCTCCTTCATTGTCCCAGTGTTAAAAAGTGCAGGAGGTGCACAGCCAGTCAGTGACAGCCACAGCTCAATGCCACCATGTCGTCGTACTGCTTCAGAACCACGTTCTCCTCATCATCAAAATATAACAAACTTATGGACTGGAGTCTGTCGGGAACACAGCACGGCGCTCCCACTTCGTCGCTTGAGAGCTTGAGCGCATGCATAATGGAGCGCACCGTGGCGTGGTTGGTCGCTCTGAGGTTTCCCCCCAGGGGGAACGGGCAGGATCCTTTGCAGTGGTAGGCGTTGTATCCTCGGGGAGAGATGATCCAGCCGGACCAGCCGATCTCCTCAAAGTCAACGAAGAGGGGAACCCGCTGGCAGGACTGGGAGCGACCGTGGGGCAACAAACTTGGAGATGCACGACGTCTCCTGCTGCGGTGGTGGTCGTGGAGCTCAGGTGCTGCTGCTGCAGGTTGGACTTGTCCTATGGAAAGAAGAAGATGAGCATATTAGGTTGGTTTTCTCACAAATTGTTATATATTTTATGTACAAGTAAATACAGATAAATGATCCCTTCATGCCCATCCTCAGTATCTTCCATCCTATGTAACACACTCATACCACAACCATCACCTTACCCAGGTATGACTGGTTTGATGCTCCTGTCCTCTCATCATCTGAGAATATGACCAGATAGGCACTTGTGTCTGTCATTGACTCCATCCAGTTACCAGAAGGAAGTGTGGTCACCACAAGGATGCCGTTATTCTCCTCACTGTTGCGGATCCACTTTGACACCTGACATTCAGAGCATGATTGAAAAGATTAGAGGAGAAACTTCTCAAATGATGTCTCAGTTGAATGAAACAAAGCCTGCATACATTTCTGCATGATAGCATTGAAATCATCATGAATGTTTTATAATAAGACCCAAAAATAGAACACATAATAGAGAGGGTGTTACCGTTTGAGTGACATTGAAGATTTCCCATCCCTGTGTGTAAAGGGGCACCAGTCTGGAGGTGATGAGGTTTCCTCTCCATGGCTTCACTCGACTGTCCAGCACCTCATACAGATCCACCTGGATAGTCACAACATGAAGCTGTTAGTCACTAAACTGGGTCCATAAATGTCCTAACATCAGTGACAGGCCTGTATCTACTACATTTCCACAGACACTGAAGCAAGATGACTGACCTTATTTGGTCAATGTAGTAAATTACTCGCCAACAAATGTGTCACATTGGTGATGTTTGTACTTTGCACAAGTTTATGACTTACTCCAAAATTAAATATCTACATGAGAAGAGATGAAATAATGTCACACAAAAGGTATGTTACCTTATAGAAATGAGGTCCATATGACTTTCCGAGGTAAAACTTCTGTTTCTTTCTGAACCAACGGAACTCTGCTTTGATCATCCTCTCGTCTCTGCCGAAAGACGACAGATTGAAGAAGTGAAACTTCTCTCCAGCATGACCTGTGAATAGAAAAATACCCAACAAATCTTTAGCAAAACGTTCAAATAATCTTTTGATTAAGAAATGTAACAAAGTCGTTTGAATTAAATGTTAAACAGGGACGCTAGCCGCGCGTAATCGTGCGTAATTGCAAGTTTGGATAACATTACGCACTCTTCTGCTGTGTGGACAGAAGTTGACTTCAATCAATAACATACATTTTCAAACATACATCCGTAGTCTCTGCGTAAATGTCAGTTTGATTTACTCACCTTTATCCTCGAAACTCCGCACTATGTTTCCTTCCAGAATCTCCTTCTGGTTTTTCGGGGTCCCATCGGAGACTGACACCGCGTTAAAAAGATCCAACATAAACTGAGGCGCCTTCTTGTGAGGAGCAACCGACGGACCTCGAGGTAAATCCTTCAGATGAACCAACGCGTTCTCCTTCGCCGTCTCATCCAAAGCTTCCTTCCGCACCGCAGTCCCTCTGTCCTGCGGGATAGCGAGCGGGTTGACGCATCTCAGCTGGAGAGCGAGGACGAGCAACAGACGCAGAGCTCCTGCTGTCATTTTAGTGTGGAGTGGACTGAGCTCTACACCTGTGGGGACGGCGGGTGATAAGGGAGACCCTCTGCCTTTGATGACAGGCTGTCCCTGTATTCAGCTAACACCAGGAGATGATTGAGCCGTGATTGATGATGGTGGACAAAAAAACACAAAGGAAAGGTGAAAATGACCCGAGAGTCAGCTATAAAGATAAAAATAAATAAATGACTAATTCCCCCCTTAATTTGTATGTCCAGGTTACAGTAGGTTAGAGGACGTTCAGCCAAATAGACTTTTTATCAGGAGGCAGAGACATGTTTGTAGAGATATGGAGGGTTTTCTAAGTCATTAATGCAGGCTGATTAAAGATCATTTATTTAAAAAAGTGATAAATCCTTCAGATATGAAGGAATAAACCTCATTATGGATGATTTTTAACAATACAGCTGTTTAATAAAAGGGATCAATCAGCGGGCCAACCAAATAAAGTTATCCCATTATGATGTTTTGTCACCGCAGCTCCACATCATGCGTTTCTCGGCCCAGTTGTCTGTTATCAGTATGAGGCCAGTTGCGAGAGAGCAAACGAACGAGCCGAGCCCGTGACGCAAATGAAGCGCGTTTTCAAAAGCTGCTTGTTAATGCGCACATTTCCACTAAACGCAGTCGGTCATCGTGCCCCCCCCCTCCTCTCTCCTCTTCTCCTCCCCCCCCCCCTCTTCCACCGTTACTGTTTGGACAGTGACTCAGAGTTAACACCAAAAAATCAGCATGACATGTTTATTCCTCCGTTAAGATGAATCCGAGATGATCTCCAATCAATCAGCTCGAACAAAAGGGATCAAATTCCCAAGATCGTCATGCTGATCAATAAGCCCGGGCTCTCCCCTATTGTTAATCAAATTCATGGCCGATTACGCAGGAATGATGATCCCCTCATTTAGGGGCAATTACTCACGTTTTAAGGCCCCATAGCGAATGGGCTTTTTTTTCTCCCGCCCCTGATCTCTCTTGTATCACCCAGTAGCCACGCTGTCAGATAAACCACAGGATAGATTATAGCCATAAACACTGTAAACAACAAGATACCAGGAGATGAAATGATGATTGGATTTGCTGAAACAGAACTTGTGTTTTCAAGTCATGGTCACACTTTCAACTTTGTTATCTGGGAGAAAAAGCTTGAATAAGTATTACATGTAATTACTCAAATGCTGATGACAAACTTCAGGATGTATGGGAGGAAGAAATGTAATATATTGTGTTCCTTCTTTCTTCTTTTAATTTAAATTTCCTGCTAACCTCAGGAAATGGGATGCAGAGGAAGACATTACTTAAGGTGGCTCAGTGACTCACACACTGGCACTGCCTCCCTCTGTGATGTACTGTATGTGATTGTGTTCCTCTGTACATGTGTACTGTACGTTTGTGTGTGACGTCGGGCACGTGAACATATATGAGACAGCTGGTGGGTGTGGGATATCCTCAAATGTTTACACTGACCGTGTGCTGAGCACAGATAGACTTAAAGGGAAGCCCTCTGACGTCGATCTGTGCAGAGCTTCACCAAACAGCTCAGGACAGACGACGGTGGGCCGTGCATACGTGGCTGAATTTACAGATATACAGTGAGCTCTACAAAAGAGCCGGGAGCCACAGATGGTTTGAAGTTCAAGACATATCCATACATCATGTTTTTTTTTTTAATTAAAGGTATAGTTTGACATTTTGGGAAATATTTGCTTTCTTAGGTCAAGTATGACACCAAAGCCAGGGGGTGGTTAGCCTAGCTTAGCATAAAGGCTGGTGGCGCTGGGAAACAGCTAGCCTGGTTCTGGCTAAACATAAAGAATTCTACCTACCAGTATCTCTAAATCTCCCTGAAAAAAGTGTAGAAATTGTGGTTTTACAGCAGGTTGTGTTGTGGACTATATCTTGGCTGGGAACAGTGACTATGTGGAGTCTCTGAATCAGTGCCTGTCCTTTTCTAAAAGACTTACCAGATGGTTCAGTGTAACAATTGGTGCAAATATTTTGGACCGACCGTTTGTCAATCATGGTGACTTGGTCATGCTATCAGACAAACCAAATCAAGACACTGCACTGCCAGCATTAAACATAAAATAAAGCTACATATCGCATGTTTCAGTGGAAATACCTTGTGATATTTAATATTTAATTATTTGTTTAGCACTCGTGAAAGCAGAGAAATGGAGGCCATGAGGGGGCATTCCTCATGGTGAAAACCCCTGAGAGTTCATCTCAGTAGCCAGGATTTAAGCAGGAGTAAGACCACCCCTAGCTTCACTCCTTGGGAAGCTTCTAGTCATGAACAGCATTACAGAACCATGATAGTGTTTGAGTCTGTAGTTCTGGGCTGTTTCTGTCTTTGTTGGTGAGTTTTACATTTACTTCATTTTGCCAATGGAGGTTGCATTTGGTGTGTTGTCACGGTTTTCCAGGCTCTTCTCCTGGTACTCAAAGCTGTAAAAAGGTCCGTATGCACTTCA
The DNA here is from genome assembly GCA_946959425.1 of Argyrosomus regius. Lineage (NCBI taxonomy): Eukaryota > Metazoa > Chordata > Actinopteri > Sciaenidae > Argyrosomus > Argyrosomus regius. The sequence continues at coordinate 17,137,850 of OX336900.1, forward strand.
TTTTCATATGAATTTATTTCATTCAAGTTTTAATGCAGCGTGTAACATTCCCATTTAAATGTTCTATCTCACATTGTCATTTATGTACAGTGCTGCAATGTAACAAAGTACGTTTACTGAAGCCTTGTACTCACTCTACTCGAATGTTTTAATTTTATTGAACTTTATACGTCTACTCTATGACATCTCACATTTATCTTACAGCTTTAGTTACTAGTTAGTGTCAAGATTGTATCATCTTTTATATCATTATCTATGTAAGTTCTATTTTAAGCTCTATACATTTAAAGTTAAAGCATTTTGAGAACCTCTTTCCTGAATGATATTTCCTATTTCCTGTTTCCTGACCTGTGATCCAGGTTTTACTGGCAAGTTTCATAGAATCCTGCTGTACAGATTTAATATTTTTTCAGTGATGGTCCAATGATAAATCAGGGATTGATTTAAAGTTGAACTAACATTGATTTTATTTCTGTCTTGATCTACTTTTCATCATTTCGGGGTGCAAACGTGCTGAAAATCAATATTAAATTTCAACATGAATTCAGTGATGGTCTGCTATCTAGAAAACCATCTGGAGCAGTTAGTTCGACCTTTTCCGCAACACAAAGCAATGTCATCAGCCAAGGCACTACTTGGGCCAAGTCCTATTCGATGACTTTGTAACGTAACACTGTATTTCTACAGTTCTGTTGTCTCACCGATATTTTAAACAACCCATCCACACCAATGTAGCCCCATCATCGTTTTAACCTCTTCATGTCATGTTTTTCAGTCAAAGTGCTGGATTTACAACCAATCATTGTTCCAACGCTGTGAAAGCCATATTGATCTAACTGTAAACATACTTACACTCATATTAATGCAGTCACTTAATAAAAATACATACTTGTATTTTAAATCAAGAGGTTTTTACACATCATATTCACTCATTCATACACTGATGGCTTTGGCTACCATGCAAAGTCCCAACTGCTCAGAGAGGAGCTGACTTATCACACACGTTCACACACCGATGGCACAGCCTTCAGGAACAATTTGGGGTTCAGTATCTCGCCCGAGAACACTTCAGGATTAGTGGACGAGCTGTTCTTCCTCCTGAGCCACAGCCGCCCTTGATAATTTAATTTCTTACGTGGTGGCTGAATCTGGAGTGTGGGTACTTTAAGATATTTCCTTGACAGTTAGCCAACATGCACAGTACCAGTTCCCTAAAACTGAAGCAGCTAAATGGCATTCAGCCATCATTAACTTTATTATTCTCACCCTTGCTTTTCCTACTGTGACATGTCAAACTGTCCTCTGTAACTGCACATCACCAAGTTTTCACTTGCTACTGGATGGATGCAGTAGTCTCAGTTGAACAGCAGGTGGAGCTCCTGACTTAGGCATGGTGAAACCAAGACGAGGCGGATTCTCATGTTCAGTGATGTTGAAGTATGATCACATTTCAGTACATGGTTTATATTTATGTGGAGGCATCCCATGGATTTAAAATTATATGACTATCACTCTTTCCACATAAAAACCTCATGAATGCTGTGGTCTTCATTTTTTGATTTCGATTGTAGGATTTGATATTCTTGTGGTTGGATAAACTCAAATACTGTTTTGCTCAAGCTAAACAGCAAGGTTTGTTTTGAAAGGCCCCCAAATGATGCTATATTATCTCTAGAGTAACATAATCAAACTGATATTTAAAATCCTGAATGTCAAGTTATTTTTGGATTTATTGTATAGTTAAATATTTGTCATCCAAGTCCATTGCTCTGGTGTTAAGTCCCCAGCTGCTGAACTGCTAACACTTTTACAGATTGGCTTCTCTGTAATACATTTCAGTAAATGTTGAACTTGTGGTATTTTTTTTTTACCTTACAATTCAGGCACAGCATTTTGGCAAGGAACCTCTTAGGTTTCCTCATTGGGCACGATGGATGGTGCATTAGCTTTAGTGCGCTGTTGTCTACTTTTTCACCTACGGCCGCCTGGCTCCACATCTGACAGTGTGTCCATGTGTTAATGACTTCACCTCGTGTTAAATACCTCTACTGAGGCAATTAGAGACACATGGAAGGCATTTGCTACAAGTGCTGGCTTCTGCTGCAACTCTGTTTGAATGAATAATGAAGAGAAATACAATCACGGCAAAAGTGGAAACATATGACAAGGGTGTCGAAGTCTGCCACAATGTACCGTGATTTGTAAAAAAAAAAAAAAAAAAGCATCTCTATTGCCCCTGACGACAAATAAGCGGGGTCAACAGTCATTTTCAGTGTCTAAAATGTCCCTTCTAAGCAAGATGGCCTGTTATTAGGGCACCATGAGAACTAATAATGTCATTGATAGATGGTTGGTGACCATTCTGCCTCATGCCTGTCATCATATACAATACATTATGACTTCATGACTAAAGGAATAAATCAACATTTTGGTAAAAGATTAGGTTCTTGCAAAGGGTTGACAAGCACACCAGGCTGCCACACTCATGTTAGTATGCTAAATGAAGTGGTAAGCAAGACTTAGCATAAAGACTGGAAACAGCCACCCTGGCTCTGTCCACAGGTAAAACAAAGCCCTGTACCACCACTAAAGTGCACTAATTACAGGAAGTAACTGTGCCTAGCCAAGAAAAAGTTCCAGCACGTAACTCCTCATAAAACCACAAATTGTCATTGATTACATTTCAGCTTTTTTTTCTTCTTTTTTAAAGAATGATACAAATAAGATATATGGTGTTAATTAATGAGCTTTAGAGGCAGCTGGTAGGTGGATTTTCTCACCTAATGACATAGCCAGGCTAGCTGTTTCCCCCTGTTCCTAGTCTTTATGCTAAGCTAAGCTATCCGCTTAATTCATCTCAGAAATAACTGTTGCAAATCGGACTATGTTTAGTACGACTGATTCGGTCCGAAGTCAGCCAAAAAAAATAAATGTTGAAAATTGGGCTGTTGTTTAACCTGTTGGGTTTGGTCTAAATTTAGCCCAGTTTTTGGTTGTTGGTTTTGGGCCACATTTAGCCTCAATGGAGCAATGAAAATAAGATCACACTGCAGCAAGTGCAGAATTATATCTGATGAGGAAAGTAAAGAAAAAAAACAAAAGAAAAAGAAAAAGCTGTCGCTGAACTTAAACACACTGTTCCTTCAGCAGTAGTTTTAGTAAAGGATGACAGTGATACTGATACTGACTCTGAGACAGTGGTTCTTTACCTGCTGTCATCCCACTGACTAGTAAGGGCATGCAAGCAACATGGTGCAGTCCATCCAGCAGGTGACAAACCTTTCCCAAGCTCCACAAAGAAAAGGATGGGTGACAACAAGTGACATTCTTTTCAGTAGCAATACTTCTGCATCCTACAGGATGATTCCTATCATTTCTCACATGCCATCTGTAAAGTGGGGGATACAGCATTAAGGTACTGCATGAGAGGAATTTGTAGTGTAAGCATCTGCATTCTAACTTTGGTTTGAAAAATGTAGTCCTTGTGGTCCATCAACTCTATCCTTTCTTGGCAGGCTCACTTGATGGGATTTCAACCTGCCATTGAGATGCTGTGGCAGAGATTAAATGTTCCTATAAGTACGGGGAATTGTGTCCAGCAGAGGTCCAGGACTTCCCAAGGACTGAAAAAGACCCACCGATATTACGCAGTGCAGACACAAATGGTGCTTAGGTGATATACTGTATGTTTGTTGGAAGATAAAGTACCTCTTCACCTACAATACAACACTGACACCTAGTGGACATGTATGCACCTGTTAGTGTCAGTGAAGTCATTTTTGGTGGCACGGTGGTGATAAGTTTTTTTCCCCCAAATGTCTGCATCAAGTACTCTGTGTCTGGTGAGTTAAGGACCTTAATGTTGTCACTGGCTAGCACACATATACCCATAATCTCAGCTTCTTTCTGCCCAGAAACAAGATATCGAAAATGAACACATCTTTTACTGATGTCTGGGAAGTCATTTACTCACCTGGACCTCAGTGTCATTTAGGGAACTTTTCCCCTTCTTATGGGACTCTTTCCAGAACGCCACCTTCATCTCAGTCTTGTCCTGCAATAATAAAATAGCTTTCTTACAACTCAAATGTGATTGAGGCACATGCTGCTTAGAGAATTTATATTTCTCTTGACCGACTGTAAAAATGTGACTCTTGGATTCTACTTCTTTTATGTAAATCGTCCTCAGTGGTACAGGTGGATATAATCAGGTCAAGCTAAATTAGCAGAGCAAAGACATAAAGTTCAGTAATGAGTCTCTTTATGGCATAATGCAAATGAAGAATAAATTATTTGGATTGTGTGTTATGATATATTTAATGTATTTTAAAATATCAAGATTTTTTTTGTGTGTATTTTTATGTGTGCATGTGTGTTTACGTATGTGTCTGTGCAGGCCACAATATTTTAAAGCCAAAGTAAGATGGGAAAAGAGTCTGATGGTGGTGCCAACACTCTTCAAGGTGGTCTGGCACATCAAATCTGGGCAGCACAGATCTATTCTGAAAGTACAGGTTCAAAAATACTGTTTTATAAAGCAAGACATTAATTTAGTAAAGTGACAAACCCAAATAGCCCATTAAGTAAAATATACAGATTAACCAGATATTAAACCTTTTATGATGTTGCACACTCCAGCATGGTAGGAGGTACAATTTAACAAAATAAGTGATGCAGTTCCAGTTCTGGTATTTTCAACAGGCCAATTTTAAAATAAATGAAAGCCTAAAAATAACCACAAGGTAGAATCAACTCTTCTCAAAAAACAAAACAGTATAATCTTCATGAAAGTAGAATTAATGACAGCTGTTGTATTTGAATTTATTCTTCCACCTGCGTAAATGCCTGCTAATGTGTATTGTCATAAGCAAAAAGTAAACCTCCTCATCCCGTGTTCTATACATTTTGGAAAATAATGAGTGACAATCAATTCCTCCTAGGATCAAGGTACTGAATAATTACAATTAATGCATGAGTAAATGTCAAAATTTCTGCCTTTAAAAGTTTGAATAGATTGATTGTTGAGTTACTGTTGATTCTGTCATATCTAATCGGCCTGAAGTGAATCTCAAGTTGTGAGATTAAAGCTAAAGAGACGATTGCGCTATTGTGCAAGTTCATCGGCTCTTTCAAACTTCAACTAAAAGAGATTCATCCCCAATATGAGGACATAACAATCAGAGATAAGGCTGAGTTATCAGGGAGATGATGTCACTGATAAGAATTAAAAAATGGATGACGAATATAGTGTCGGACATTTGATGGAAATTGACATACTGAAGGCAGAAAGTCTTCCTGAAAATGATGGAAGTATTGACAGTCAATCATATGATGAATGTGAACCAGAGCAACAGTCAGACAACATGTGACAGGATGGATAAACCCAATGGCGGTTTCGCTCTCGAGTTGTCTACAGCCAACTGATGTTTGAGTTTCCCAGTTTCCGACTGGTCAAAACACACTACATGAAAACAGACCCATTAAACTAACACCTGGAAGTTATTTAAAAGCTAGGCTTTGCTGTGTTGATGACCGTTTTGTTCCGGATCCAAACTACTTACTACTTTACTTTACTCAGGTTGTAACAGAAACACATCTTGACATTTTCAGCAGTTACAGTTGCGTAAAGGTGGGCCTTTTACCCGAGATGACCGTGGAATAAACGATGCCATATTGCAAGACAAACGCGAGGTTGAAAAACTAGTGCATAACAAAGATGCAATCTGCTTTATGACACCACTGAGAGATAACACAGCCTTCTGGGAAAAAAGACCCAAAAGATCCATTTGCTATGATTAGAAAATTAAACAACTGAAACAGTTGAAATGCATTGGAAAACAGGTTATTACAGAAATTAAGGAACAACAAGGTTTGACAAATGTTTTCAAGCACTGTTTAGAGATTTGATCCTGTCTCCCGCACAACCAATTGGCAAAATCATTGACTACTTTTACCAATTGGAATTTCAGCAGCACGGAGGAAGCCCACCAGTTGAAGAGAGAGACTCACCCTAAAATGTGTGATTTGGTTCCCAGAGACATCCCAGCTGAGCTGCCTGATCCAAACACGCAACCAGAACTGTACGAAAAAATAACAGAAGTTCAGATACACAGCAAAAACCATTCCAAGACATGTTAAATATCTCAATGCTAAGTGCCATTTTAGATTTCACAAACAAGTGTACGCTATGTTAAGAACATTTTATCATGGATTCAGACAGTTTCTTTGGTTATGACTATGGATAAATACCTTATACATCCTCACTTGGAATACCTTAACTATCCCTATAATACACCATTTGTAAGTGTATATCATTAAAAAATGTTAAATAAATGTATGTAATAATGTATTTTATGGTTACAGCTTTGTGAAATGATAGATGATGAAACAACAAATGTACAAATAAATCTTTAACTTAAACCAAACATAGATGGACGTAAATAGTTGTCTTATAGTCTTTTCGACAACATGGAAAAAAAGTCTTTTCACCTTCCACTTTAAACCAAAACCAGATGTAGATGTACACCCTTAAATAGTTGAGGTTTTTTTTTCAATCGTTTAACTTTTGGCAATAAAGTGTATATTGTTATATGTATTTTCATTAAATTAGGCCATTGGGGGGGAATTGGCTTGTAAGGGCAAGGAATGAATGACTGAATTAGGACATAAACTTTCATAAATAAATCCCTTATAAGACAATTCTCACCATCTGATGAATTAATGTAAAATGAAAGTAAAAGCACGGTTTGTACAGGTTGATATGACTAAGCAGTGGAATAATTTGGCAAAAATCCTAACACAACACCGGCCTGTCTTTGTCAGATTCCTTACTGCATACAATGACAGTAGATTAATAATAACTCTATTTATATATCAGCTTTCATGCAAAGATACAGCCCAGTGTGTTTTACAAAAAGGATTAAAACAAAACAAGGACCTAGAACGCCTCCTTGAGGAATGCCATAATCAGTATTAAATGTCTGTGACACAAAATCACCCAAAGAACTATGCCAGAAAGATGCACCCATTTTTGATTAAAATACCAAGATCAGTTGTATGAAATGCAGGGCTCAAATCTAAAAGAATGAGGACAGCCACTGATCATGTAGTTGGTCAAAAACCATCTGATATCCCACAGAGTTGCTGCATCTGCATGCATAATATTAATTCTGACATTTGAGAATTTAGGATTGATTTTGGCCACCTCATTTACTCACATAAAAGGGTCAAAATATTAGAAACACCTCTTAATATAATGCAGCTCAGCTTAACACCACTGCAAACTACAACCTTAATAAACAAGATGATTAAATTAATACCTCTCTGACTGTCAACAAAAACTGAAGAATTATATGCTTCATAAAGGTAGAATTTATATTAGAGTTGTTGTATTGGGTCACATTGGATTGCACAAATGTACCTAATGAAGTGACCAGTCCATAGGCTGTTGTAGACAACCGAGAAAGTCAGAGAAGGGCTCATTGTTTATATATTACGTTCCAGCCTGTTCACCCATTAACAATAAAAAGTGATGACATGAAATTAGTAAGTAATATGCCTCAGAATCGTACACACAAACGTTAAAAAAGTTGCTTTCAAAAGCAAAATCTCATGTCTGCGACTTCAATTATTCACTTCAATGGAAAACAGCAATGGGATCCTTGAGCATCACTTATATAGGATTGAACAGATGTGTTGTAAAGTGAGTTTTCTTGTATTCGTTAGCAACTACACCTCAAAGAAAGGATCATGGTAAGACTAGACAGATGAGTAGACTGTGGACTAATGCAATAGCACTTATGGCACCTATTAACTTTCAGCAAACATGAAACAATAGGTTGTAAAACATGAAATCATATTACGTTATATAAATAATAAAGCACTTTTCAAACAAAGACAGAAGAAAATCCCTTTATTTTATTTGTATTCATACAATTTATATATATTTTACCCTATAGATGAAGACACATGTTTAAACTTTAATATAAAGCAAAGAAAAAACACAACACAACACAAACACTATGAGCAATGGTTAACAGTATACTGAATACAAATACAAATATATACAATAATTAGAGCTCTCTAATAAGCAAAAAACTTAGAATGCTAAGTAAGTTTCCACCCAATTGCCATATCTAAAAGGAGATACAGAAAATAAAGTGCCTGATGTGCTTGGTAAATACATGAACTGATTGAAGGATTCTGATTATATTATATTTATTACTGAATAGCAGGTGTTTGTCTGCACATACACTTTACTAAATCACTAAATCTACTAAACTCTGCTGCTGATATATATACAAGTCCTTCATTTCAACGATTGCATGGTACACAGTCCTATTCTTTTCGCATTTCTTCAAAGTCCTTGAGCGTCTCCTTCATCTTTGCAAACTCTTTCACAGTTTTTTCACACTGCGAGGCTGAACCTGTGATACTGTTTCTTAGCTCTGCATCCTCAGGGGTTGGAATGATTCGGGTGATCAGGTTTAGCAGGTCCTTCACTCCTCCCTGCATGGTTAGAGAGGCTTCTAGAGCTTGCCTGCTCCTTTCTGCCACTTCAGCTGTTTGCGTAAGAATGTTCTCAAGCTGGTTTGTGTTCGACAGGCCGCTTTTTGCCTGTGCTCCAGTTTTTGTTATCAGTGAGGAAGATTTTTCCTCCAACTCCTCAGACACCTTCTTTATTTCTTCCAGGCCACCTTTTAGCTCTTCAACGATTTGCATGAATTCTCCCCCCAACCTTTCCACAGTTTCTATACTTATTCTCTCTTCCACTGCCTTCATTACATTTGCGGTAATAACACTTGCACCTCCACCAACTGCTGCAGTAAATCCTAGTGCTGCCATCTGTGCAGCTCTGTCACCAGTTGAAGACACTCCTAATAAGAAAGCTGCACTTACGCCCACCATTATTCCAAATCCTCCACATGCTGCCCCCATCAGTCTCATTATGTTTGCGCCTTTCTGCAGCTCTTTTACTTTTTCAGATATCTTCCCAAGCTCACTTGCAATGGCTTGCATTCTTTCCTCTTTACTTTCATACTGTTTCAAGAACAAGCTTCCGTTTTCACTTAGTGTGCCTAGTAGGTCAAACAAATGAGGAGGTAGTTTCATATTTATTCTTTTTGTTCTTAAGGCCATTTTTTCTGAATGACTCCTCAATTAAGTTTTTCTAAAAATGTTCCAAAGTCTGCAAATGGTTGAGCTCTGATCAACAGGCGACAAAGGCCAGTGTTTTAGTCAACTGTGTGATGATGTGCCTTCGCAGCACCTGCCTGGAATTTGAAAAGAGGTTTGTTTGTTACACTTCCACCAAGGTACAACAACTTAAATTTTTTTTTTTTATCATGTTGCACATATTTTGAGCCCAGACTTACCAAAAAGTTATCTTGCATTTGATTTAGTCAGCTGCTTCAGATGTCGTTTTTTCTGCAACTGTGAAAAACACTGAAGAATAAAAAAATATATATACATTACTATTATTGCTGCATCTCTGTCAGTGCAGTAAATAAGTCTCACAGCTGTTACCTGGATACAAAGTGTTTATTTGTCAAACCCTGATTCCTACCAAACTCATTTATATCAAACTCAAATGAAATATAACTTCCCAGACATACTGTACTTAGCTAATCATTAATTAAAATAAACTGTATAGAAAATGTAATTTTACTGCATTCAAATTTGCCAAGTTAGCCAATAATAAAATGTACATGAAGTATAATTAATATTAATATAAACTGAATTCAAATCACTTACATGATGGTTCATCCTTGTCTGTGCAGGTTCTCTGTCAGTTGTTCCTTTTATAGCATGGCTCTGTTGTGATAGTGCAAATATTCATAGACTGCATTCACTTTCAATATAAAACAAAAAGTAAAAGGTAATTCTAGTTTAATCTGGCAGTCAGGTTTGCTCTCTGACAGGAAATGCCCCAAAACACTAAATCAATGTGTCCAAAGATTATTTAAAGCTAAAAAGATGGCTATGGCTATGAGAGCACAGATAATAAACTCCACCATCCATTGAATAAACAATATGAAGCTGAAATATAAGATCAGAGGCTGCACAGCTGATTTGTCAAATAAAATATGTCTTACCAAATACCCAACTTAAATGCAGGACTGGGACAAGTTTGACCAAATATTCAAAATGCTCTTTTATCGTTGTATTTTTCTTTATTTTCTTTTTCCTAATTGTGCTTAAACCAAAATGAAACAGATTTTTAACCTATGAACAAAGTAAACAAGGTCAAGAAAGGAGTGGTCAATAGTTCAGAACACTAACCTGAAACTAAAATGACATCTTGAAACAAGGAGGATTATGTTTGCTTACATTTCCTTATAACTCACATACACTGATTAATGTGGATGAAATGTTTACTTTCAACTTTTAGCATGTGGCACAATATAAAAGAAAAAAACATGACATGCAGGTTACACACAATACATTTGTATATCAGAATTAAACAATACAGGGAAATCAACATGTAGTTTTTCACTTTAAAGTCTGTGTAAAGGCAATTCTGAGATTTCTTTCAAAATACATTAAATATGTTGGAAAAAAGTTGCTGAAAACATGTGAAAAGACTTTGACTGATATATTACTGAAATGTGGAGTTAGAGGTTAAAACAGTTTTTCACCAGTTTTCAGTCCAGGATTTTTTGGGCGGTCCTAAAGCATGGCTTGATGACACGCAGAGGCCACCCTGAGCATACCCCTGCACCCCTAGCAGAGAGATAGAGATTAATTCATCTCGCTCAGAGTGTTTCAAAGTTAGTTATGTCATTTTCTGAACTTATCTGACACGTTTCAGTCACTTCAATTGCTTCTTGACTGCTCCCATAAGTGGGCATGCCCCCCTCATTTTCACCTGATTTTGACACCTAATTTCATAAACTTGTCGATATTTTTAATCATTCAAATTTGGCTTGGTGGTTAATAACACTTTCTTCTTTGCTCAAACTCACATCACATAATTATTCTTACTTTACATGGACATGGACAAAATGAAAAGTTTTGAAAGAAATTCTCTTCTTATGATACTAAATATTATGTATCTACATTCAGACAGTGAGTGTTTGGCCTCTTTGAAATACACAGCCTATCCATAAACTTGGTTCATATTGAATAAAGCTTCACTTGCTATTAAATGATCACTGAGTCTTCCCCTACATGTGCATAAGCCAGGCCACATGGGCACTTGATTGATTAAATATCGGTCATAAAGCTAGTTAAACAAATTGTTCCTCTTATTTTGATTATTTTTCTAGTTATGGAGAGGGTACAGGGTGTGCCATTACAAAAGAGCCACATCGATACATTATGGAAGGAGATCATCGAGAAATGTTTTTCCTTTCAAAACATGTCCAGGAAGAATAGGTCACGTTCATCATCATCACATGCTTCAAGTCTTTTGATACAAACTGCCCAAACCAGAAAAGCCAGCTATAAAAGCACATAAGATCATTGTTATGACCTCGCTCTGTGTTTATGTGCAGTGACAGCTTTTCTTATAAATGCTATTGCACAATCACTAATGTAGCTGTGTTTATAGATACAAACACACCGACAAGAAAACCGATGCACGCTGCACTCGTGTGTTGAGCTCTGCAAAAACACGTCAGCATATGACTGCTTCCAAAATATCAGTTATGTAAGTTATCAAAGCTATGTTTAATATTCAACTTAACAGAGTCTAGAAGTTGGGATTGGAACCTCTGGTAATAGTAAATGAACTATTCAGAGAGTTAAATCACCACAGTCATGTTGTCATGGTTTTGGTTTTCTGGTTCAGTATTTCCTGTTTTATCTTGAAAGAGTCTTTCCTCAGGTGTCTTGTGCTACTTTACTTCCTGTCTTCCTGTTTTCTGTGTTTAATTAGTTAACTGGTTCTCTTGTATTTAGCTTCTGTGACTTTTCTTGGATTAAATTTTTTATCTGGTCTCCTCAGCCACCTTTTGTTCATTTGTTTACCAGCCTGTTCAGGAAGTTACTGAAGTTACCTTTTGTTCACTCAACCCACCCGTTTGCATTTTTCACTTGTTGAATTAAACCATAATACACGTGTCCCACACACCGATAACCTGAAGAAAAATATCTTTCAAAACAACAAATTCACCATTTTTATTAAAAGAAATATCTGAAATGTTTATAAAGTTTTGTTTAAGTTTAAGACAAGGTATCTGACAAAATAAGTAGCAGAATATATATCACAAATTTCTTTTAAAATTGGAAGTTTATTTCTTAAAAGACAGTTTGGAAACATGACGTGGTGTGGTGTGTGAGCCATGTTTGAGTCCTTTGTGGAAGCTATCTTGTGCTGGTGCTTAACCAGGAAGCACGTCCGAACTCGATTGTCAAGTTCTGATCTGATTGGCTAGTTTGGACCAGAGAGGCGGGCTCTCATGCTATATATAACCGCATATCAGTTGTTTGAGCTGGGTAAAGGGTACAAAATTTTACAAAAGTAACTCCACTTGATGCATACCCTGGCTCAAGCATTAGCCCAAGAGAGGAGACACAAATGGGGCTCTTGTAGGATCTTTAGTGACCTACATGAGAAGATGGACATGACCTGTTTATGGACAGATTGTTGTTTCTCTTTTGAGTCTTCCAAATTGTCTTGAAGATGAAGCAAAATTGTGTTCCTATAGTGAGTGAGTGAGTAAAGTGAGTGGTACTACAAGAGGCCCACTTCAGGTGCATTGATTGTATCGACAGCAATATGCAGTAAGACGTGTAATTTCTTAGTCTGCGCTTTTATCCTACACATTTTCCTTTCCCCTTTCCCTCTATTTACTCCATTTAGGGTAGATCTACAGGTAATACCTTCTCCTAAATCTCTGCTTCATAAAAATGTCAAAATATAGTTGAAGCACATTTTGCTGTAAGGTGAGCTGAAAATGAGTGTTTAGAGAGAGACACGCCGTAAAAGGACTAATGAGAGGAATGACGGACGTCGATAGGGCATGACAGAAAAGCAAGACTGAGACAGAGAGAAAAGACAGAGTGAGACTTAGAAAACCAAGATTTAAAATAAAGCAGCCAGGTTTCTGTAAGCCTCCATCACCATACTTGAGACAGGAGTATTAGATTAATACTCACTGGAGCCATTAGGATGACTAGAGGATATCCTCCTCAGCTCCAATAGAGCTGATGAGAGTAGGAGTGTACGGGCTGATCAGGTAAAGACTAGAGAGCTTCCTGCTTCATCTTTTCATAAATGAAGAATTGGCGCAGCCTTAAATATATCATTTTCATGATGGAAGAATGCCCAAAAGTTTTGACTGTGTGCAATTTGCGTGCTGGCTTGAGTATATGTATGTATAACTACTGCATATGAATCTATAAAGTTCAAGGTTATCATCATAAACCAAGAAAAAAAAGAATAAAATCGGCTACTTTAAATCAATAGTTCTACATTTTTGGCAAAGCGTATTCACTTTCTTGCTGAGAGTTTGATGAGAAGATTGATACCACACGTTAGTGTGCTAAATATGGAGCTATAAAGCCAGGGAGTGATTAACCTAGCTTAGCATAGCGGCTAAAAGTTTCAGGAAACTGCTAATTGGGCTCTCTGCTATTTTCTCCAAAGCTCACTAATTAACACTTTGTATCTTTGTGAGTGTAGAATAGAAATGTAAAATGAAGAACTTTAGAGAAAACCAGGTTAACTGTTTCCCTGTTTCCAGTCTTTATGCTAAGCTAAGCTAATCGCCTCCCTCCATTTTTAAAGGGTGGTGGACTTGGGACAAAATTTGGCCCAGACAATTTTCACTTGTTATCGCTCACGTTACTTTGAATAATAAATGTGTATGAACATTTTGCAGTATCAAGATATATTTTTCTTTTCTAACCTTTTCCAGTCTTTTAACCATTTCTTTTGTATTTTCAGTTTGAACGCCACTTTTTCTTTCTTGACCTCTGACATTACATAGATTGGCAGATCCACTTGAAGGGTGTGACTTCCTGAACTTGCTTTACAGTATCTGTAACATTTTGACAATTTTGGGACCATGTAACCCCAAATAAGATGGGCTCTTCCAACATAAAGTGAACCAGTGGTTGGCAAGTCAATGTTTCCCCCACATTACTGGTGGTGGCTGCTCCGGTTGCCAGTCCGAGCCTGGTGGCATTGATCTTCTTGTGTTACTCTTGCTAGAAAGTGTAGTAAAAATGTATTTCCTCTAATGTCAAACTATAAGATGCGTTGACCGTGTAGTTAGAGATGATGGTAAATGATGTCTTGCTCTCATTCCTTTTTCAACAGTTCTCAAGTCAAGTTTGCTTATTCAATATCTGAATTCAATCTTTCATATCATTCAGATTGCAGCTTTAATTTGGAGAAACAGAGAGAACATTTAGTCTTGGCTCGAGCTCCAGAGGCATTGGTATGTGGACCAGTTCTTTTTTTTTTTTTTTTTTACTCCTACGTCCCATTTCCCTCTGTGCTCAGTGTGGCGACCTTACCTTTCTGTCATTAAGTCAGCCAGACGCTACTTCATCTTGCAAATTGTTGCGGTTTAGATGATATTCCTGATCGCTGAAACATACTTGTTTCCCTCATTGCTCTGTGTTCATTTGTCCAATATTTGCAGTAGAAAGTGCCTCATAACATTCACCTGTTCCTAATTATGCCGTTTGTTTTCATGGTCGGCCACCTGCATGGTCTGTGCGAGTGTGTGTGTGTGTGTGTGTGAGTGAGAGAGTTTTCTTGTAGAAGTACATTCATATTTGATTGCATAAGTGTGTCTACCTCCGTGACTGTTATGAAAGTGTGAGTACGTGCTTGTTAAGTGGTAGTCCTGGAGTTCTTAATGTTTTTATTTAGTCTCCATTTTTGTTGCTAAGCTCTAATTGCTAAGTTTTTGTTGCACCGCAAGATTCACTTATGGTCAAGCTGGGACCACAGTTGTATAGTTTCAGTCGGCATCAGCATGTTACCTCCTCTTCTTCCTCCTCTATTTACAAACTGGAAATGCAATACTTCCTGTTTGGCTTTGTTTTGGGGGCAAATCGTCTGACAGTGTAATGACAACAGCAAATAATCGTGTTCAGCCAGTTTGGTGCCAGTGATGGAGGAATGGAGGCCAACAGTGAGAAAATTGGTGGCAGAGGGATGAGAGGAGGGAGCAAGGTTAAAGGCAGAATGGAGTGGTTAGAGCCTGGCCAGACTATCAGTGTCCAAACATCAATGATACCATTTATTACAACCAATCACAGCAGCAGCAGATTTTATGCAAGTGTCCAAAGAGGACTAAATCCCTAACGTGCCAATGAAATCCTTAGCGTAAGTGTGTTCTCAACATTATGGACAAAGAATAAAACAAACAAGTGAGAAGAGTGACAGTAAAAACAGAAATATTATGAGCTTTGAGGATTACAATTAATAGATTTAGTTAATCATTATAAAGTGAGATAATTTGCAGGCAAATATTTATTTGAATGAAGGAGAGAAAAATCTGGGATGCAATGATTGCCTGGAAATTTTATACAAAAAAAAAAAAAAAAAGCAGCTCATAAAAGTCCAGTACAAGTCTTTCCTCACAGTTAAACTAAATCCAAAATACAAGATAAATAAATATAATGTGAGAATCTTGAAACGCTGAAGAAGGAGATACAGTCTATAGTAATCATGTAATTGTAATTACTGGCCGTGCCATTTTTTTTGTTTCCTTATGACGTTAAAGCTGCAGTAATAAGTATTTTTCATATCAGCAATGGACCAGTGGATGACTCTGTGTAATGTAAATGAGTGAAGAATAAGTGAAAAACTTATTGCTCAACACTGCCGTACATCTCAACCCAACTAAACTCAAATCTGTTTTTCAGTCTCTTTTAGCTCATTGTTTTGGTTTTCGGGCCTTCAAACTCCGCCCTCATCAGTGTCGTTTTCAAGCAACAGGCGTTTGTTTTTCAGCAAAAAGCTCCGATAAATCCACTGTACACTACCTGTTCAGCGCCAGATCACAGACAGACAAAGTTAGACACAAGTTGGTGAACATCTTAGAGCATCTAGCTTGCTAGAGGACCAAAACAGGGCTTCAATCCAATATAAGACCATGTGACCAGAAACATGATGATGGTACTATGTGAATAAGCAACAGTTTGCAGCTCTCTAAAATGAAAATCTCTGACTGTTGTGTTGTGAGCTATTCCTGATGCCCCCATGTGCTCAAAAATGAATGAATGCAACTTTAAATGTGAATAGAATCATAATCTTTCACAGGGAGACGGATGAAGAAGTTGCATGTTAAACATAAAAATGAAGGAATGGGATGTGTTGAAGGGACAGTTAGCAGGAGGGAAATTTCTGCACTTCGCTCTCTGTCTTTTTCATTGTGTGCCAACATCCTTTGGCTCCGGCAGCTCCACTGATGTAGATTAAGGTGGACTGGCCAAATAGACTGAAGTAGCCCAGTTGTTGTAGCTATGGCTCCAGTGGCTCCGGGGAACCAGGCACGTGGAGTGCAGATGTGCAGTAGCCCTGTGTGCACATACATGGATGTTATGTGTGTGCATGTGTGTGTGTGTGTCAAGTTTCCAGATGAAGTGAGGGTTTATGTTATTTAAATTGGCTCATACATCATGCTACCAGTCCATTATTACGGAGGCCTGCTATCTGAACCGCACATCGCCTGCTACTTTTTTTGTGTTCTTTATTTGCATAAACTGGTCACCGGTTTGAAAAATGTTGATCACAAATGGTGCGAGGAAAAACTGGAGCTTTGCCTATCTGCTTCAATTTGTTCTTTCAATTTTCGTTACCGCAATCTGAGACTTTAGTCAGAGGAAAAACACAGGGAAAAAGTTACTCCATTTCTGTCTTTCAACAGTCTGATTTCTGCAGCCCGAAAGTTGACCAAACCCACACCAGACCAGACCCACAGGCTGGGATATATCGTAGATTACAAGACCAGCAACAGTCACAATACCAAGGGTTTTCAATCATATTACAAATCTAGAGACAATGTGGCCTGCCAGCAGCATGCAGGTCCAGCTGTTTAAAACACTAACAAGACAGAAAAAGAAAATATAACCGTACTGTTTAGTGGCATACATTTACAAGTCAGATAGTCTGAGATGAACTTCCCACAGACCTTTTCTGTGACTGAGACTTTAGACTTTACGGAAGTGCATCCATCTTTATTGTTATTAGTCATGTCAAAATGTCTGCTCTGACAGGTTCCAGCTTTCAAACTTTTAATGAGCAAGGGTAGATTGCTTGGTTCGCTCAGTGGATTGTTCCTTGCCCTATCTAATTCAAGTAAGATATCTAGCGGGGTGTTCGTCAATAGTGAGCAGAAGTCCCTTTCAACACTTGATTTCTGCCCCTCTTGACTCCGTTCCGCAATCTGTTTTCTTGTTTGTTTCATCGGCCTTCAGGAAATCTGAAACAACACTGTGGCTTTCTGATCGCCCCAAAAATGTGGCTACTGAAGAACAGACGCTGAACTTCTGAAACATTTCCAGTGGATGTTGGAACAGGGACATAGTCATGACTGGACCACAGGACAACCAGAATGTGATGTAATCAGGTCCTGTGGTCACAAAGTGTTACATTAAGCTACGACATTGAATTTTCTCAGAGGTTTCCATGTCAGTATTAACGTCTTTCAGGATCTACAACCTTCCAAACAAAATAAAACCTTGTGTTTTGGAGACACTTAACTAAGCGTACATGGTTGGTAGTTGGTAGGGAACAAACCTTATTAAACCTTTAGTATCCATGAGGTAAGAGGAGTGACTAGTAATGGTTTAATACTTGCAGACCTTTTTTTTTTTTTGCATCCGAGCCAAAATATAACTATAAATGAACCTTTAAAGAAAGACATATCCAACGCAATAATGGAAGTGCATAAAGAGAAACCAAATGGTTTACATTAAAGTAGTTGGGATGACCTACTGTAGTAAATACGTATGGTTTTCATCCGTCTTCGAACAGATGATGTGATTTAATCTCTTTGTATTTGGAAAATAATGCATTTTGTTGTGTCAGTACTTGTACAATGACAAAGTGGAATCTAATAAAGCTGAACATGTTGCTAATCAGCCTGGGATGACTGCGCCCAGTGTTTAACGCTGTCAGATTGTCCTTGAGCAAAATATCGCTGCACTAAGACTTATTGTATGTCATCATGAATCAAAGAATATATAGTCTATGCAAAAATGTAATACATAAAAGCTTGATGGACAAGGATAAAGAAACCTTAGATGCTGATTTGTGGTCAGTTTTCCTGCTTTCTCACTGATGGTCTAGGATTGGGATTTGGGATGGGGGAACCTGATCCAGGCCTGTTGCTCCCGTCTGTGAGGAGAGCGGCATATGGAACGCATCCACCACATACATCCATTTTTCATCATCACCCTCCTCTCCTTTCTCCATTGTTGTGCTGAGTTCCTAATGGGACTCTGGTTGACCGGTGGGCCTTTTATATGCCAAATGCTCTGCACTCTTTTATCCTCAAGGCTCCAGGAATGGCTCTTGTCTTCTAAAGTGTCTTTAAACTGCACACGGCCGCAGCATTAAGAGGTAACTTCTTAAAAAAGGCAAGTTTCAATACCCAGAAATCTTGTAAGGTGATGTCAGTTAACTGGCACATGAAGTCCTTTACTTAACCCTTCGGTGCAAGTATTCCTCAAAAGTCTTCTTTTTCATACTCGCCGTTAGATTTTTTTATTTACCTTGTTTACTTTAAGAAAAGAAAGTTTTTGTATCACTACCTCAACTTACTAAACCACTTTAATTTGTGGTTCAAAAATGACCCGTATCCATTTCTTATAGAAAAGTATAGAAACCATTTATCTCCTGTCAGATATACCGTATACACTAATTGTGAACTAAAATTACTGCAACACTGTTTTGAGTCTGTTCTCCACACAGCTTTGTACTCCACCTGGAGCATTTCTGTTTTGGTAACTTTGGTAGCTCAGATTTGGTCAGTTTTCCTTGGTTTGTGTGCTTCTGCCGTGAGTAAAAAGGCTACACAGTTGAATAGTTTCCCTTTTGGCTGTTTTTACAATCAGGACCCAGTTTACACAGGGTATTTTATTTTGAAAATATATCAGATTTTCTATGCCGTTTCTGTGTCTGATTTCCTTCCAGCTTGATCTGTGTTGTTAGGTTGGAAAATGCATTTAAAATGGTATGTACCGTAATTTCTGGACTATTGAGCGCACCTGAATATAAGCCGCACCAGCTAAATTTTAAAAGAAAATACATTTTGTACATATATAGGCCGCACTTGAATATAAGCCGCAGGTTTTCATGTTGTAACATTAGATGTTTACACAGAAAGACGGTACACGCAAGATTTTTTTTTAGTTTTAATTTAAGACACGCTTTTTTTTAAACTGTGCCTGAAAATCGGCAGTACGGCACCAACATGCCATCAACACGGCATCAACACGGGATGAACATGCCTGCATGGTTAGAAAATCGGCTTATAGTCCGAAAATTACGGTAGTGTCTTCTTCGGCGCATAATCTTTCCCCACATGTCTGTTTCACTTTTGCGTTTACTGCTAGAGAGTGCCCCCCGGTGGCAGTAAAAATAATAAATTAGCCGCACCGTTGTATAGGCCGCAGGGTTCTTAGCCGCACCGTTGTATAGGCCACAGGGTTCAAAGCGTGTGAAAAAGTAGCTGCTTACTGGGGATTTCACACAGGGGACGTAAGAACGGATGCGCCACGGTTTTGCTCCGTCCTCTGCCCGGCGTCAATTCACACCGGGCGCGTGACGGCAGCGTAACGGCAGCGTAGCGAGCCAGCTGTATTCACGCGAGATCATGAGATCACGCGAGAATCCCGAACGTACGCGAGACTCCGCGATAAACTGTGTATAAAGGAAACAGCAACAACAAACAGCTTACTTTGCTTCTCCGACGTGGAAGAGATTATATAAAATGTGTCATAAATTATCGTGTGTTGTTTCACTTCAACAATTAGTCTCTCGTCGTTCATGTTGAGACCCTTTTATCGATTGACTGCTGACCTGGTGCCACCGGTCATGACGTAATGTTGATGTGAAGTTGTGATAGGCTACATGAACTGCATATTGTGTTTTATTTTGAAAGGGGGCGGAAGTGTATTACGCTGATTCTGTGTCGGATTTCCTGTCTGGTGCAATCTGCTCTGTTGAGATTCACGCGGTTTAGCAACGGCTGGCGTCAAAAATAGAAGTGCTACGGAATGATAGCGCTGCAGAGCAGAGAGTTGCTGCTGGGACGCTGCTGAGACGTTCCGTGGCGCGCCCTGTGTGAATAGTTTCATTGATTAGAGTGCCAGCGATCAGCTCCGGTGACTGCGGTGCAGCCGTTCCGCGGCGCTTACGTCCCCTGTGTGAATAGGGCTTTATAGTCCGAAAATTACGGTATGTATATATTGCTACATGATAAATCATTGGTTGGTGTTAATTTAAACATTCTCTGAATGTAGTGTTAACATGGCTGCTAGATATACAGCTGAATAATCTCTGAATGGATGAGGACTCAGTGATTGGGTTAGACAACCAGGACTATCACTAAGTTATCAGTTCATTTCCTCAAGGAGTTCACTAAAGAAGAAGATTCAAAGTGTGTGGGCGATTTCTAGGACACCAAGTGAAAATGTTGATTTTAACAATGTTCCTTGCAGAGCATTAACTTGCTGACATTATTTACCTGTATGGGGATGCATGAAGTCTATTGGCCATGTTTTTAAAAAATATATCATAGAGGAAATAAAATAAAAGAGGAACATGTGAAACTTTTTTCCCCTCTTCAGACAAAAGCTAAAAAAAAAAAAAAAAAAACTAAGCAAAAAAGAAAAATCGTGGCCAAGCCTTTACCTCTTTGGCTTTTTCGCTTTAGGCAGATTGTGGTTTTGTTCCAAAGCCTCCATGAACAATCTGAGACAGGCCTCATTTATAAATAAGTGCCTCGATTGCTTGGAACTACAACATACTGTAGTGTGTGTGTGTGTAGATGCTCATAGCTGGAAGGATTTATAAAGTGTTTATATAAAGTGTGAGCGGGGTAGCCGAGGCCAAATGTACGAAAGGATCTTGAGTTTCAACCAAAATGCTTGTTTGAGGAGAAGCTGATAACAGTTCGGTTTGACTGCAATTACATTTAATTAATGACCAAAAAGTCTTTTGCCACTGCCAACCCCAGTTTTTATAGAAACACTCACGTGCACATGCGTAGACATTCATGAGTTTGGGCGAGGTGTGAGGCCTGGCTTTGGAACAGCTACTGCTATCTGGATTCTTCTTTAATGGATAATTACATGATCGGAATGTTTATCACCACTTAGATTGCTGAGAACTGTAGATCAAGTTCCCACTCTGTCAAAACTCCAATGAGTGACGATCATTGAGCTTATTTAAACAAGAGAAATTGTTTTCAAACTTTTAAAAAGTCTACATGATGGTTTAATCTTCACAATTGCTTTACTGACAGACAATAGCTAAGAAAATATGACCTTGGGCGCTTTGATTGATATTTTTTAGACGCTTTTCAAATTGCATCAAAGTTTGAGCAGAAAGAGGCAAGAGAGGAGGACAAACTAACCTCATTAAACTGTGTGTTGATGTTTTATTCAAACAAAA
The DNA here is from genome assembly GCA_946959425.1 of Argyrosomus regius. NCBI lineage: Eukaryota > Metazoa > Chordata > Actinopteri > Sciaenidae > Argyrosomus > Argyrosomus regius. Next base: position 17,159,436 of record OX336900.1, read on the forward strand.
TATATTTATCAAAATCAAGAAATCCTTTATACAAAGTGGTAACTATTACAGCTGAGCATCAAAGCCAATGTTAAATGCATTCATAAGCCATATTCAGCCATGTATTCAGCCAAGCCAAGTGTTGAAGTTCTCAGGAAATATATTGACACAATGCCACAGAGATGTGCTGCTCTAATTGCTGCAAAAGGTGGACACACTAAATATTAAAGTTAAAAGTGGATAAAATCGGATTCACCTGATATTTGTTGTGCTCAGAGTAACCATCTGCGTGTTTCATGAACATTATAAGATGAAATCATGTTTTGGAGGCAAAAAAAAAAAAGGTCAGTATTTTCAGATCTGCCACTATCATTCATAATTCCATCTTACAGACAGTTATGGACCCTAAAACAGACCTGAAAGTCAAACATCACACCAAAGTTTCAAGTTTTACCTTCCCGAGGCTGATCTCCTTCACGAGGGCTTCCTGTTCTTGGCTGACCTCCTCCTTCTTTTCCGTCATCACCGTACATCTTACCTCCAGAGGTCTTTCTCTCTACTTCTGCTTGTTCAGCTTCTGGAGTTGTTTTCGAAGGGCCTCGTTCTGTTTCTTCATGGTGTCTTTGTCAGTTTTCAGTGATCTGTACATGCTCTCCAGAACCCGCTCACCTTGCAGCAAGTTCTGAAGGTCTTCAACCTCCTGCTGCAGTTGTCTGATCTCTTGGCTCAAGGCTTCGTTCTTCACTCTGACCACCTCGTTCTTGATCTTCCACTCTCTTTCCTTGGCCTGTAGTCTGGAGTTCTTTCTTCAGAGCGTTCCTCTCCTTGGTTAGAGATTTCACATCTGCGCTCATTGTTTTATAATCGAAGTGTAAGTCACTCAGACGTCGTCGCCCTTGTTTGTCTCTGGCACTCTGAACTTGTTCTTTCAGTTGCTGGTTTTCTTGCATCAACTCATCCCTCTTCTTCTCCATTGTGTGACATTTGTAGATCCACTGTTCTTCTTTGATGAGTTTCTGATGAGTTTGTTCTGTGCAGTCAGGGACTTCTCCTCAGCTTCCAGACTTTTGAGTTTTTCCTCCAGACCTTTTCTGTTCTGGAGCTGTCGACCCATGCCCTGGAATTGCTGTCTCAAATCGTTGTTGTCCCTGAACAAAGCGTTGATGCGGTGAACGCTCTCAGTGCACAGTGGCTGACACTTGTTCTCCTCTCTAAACTCTGTCCTTAGAGCCTGAAGCTCCTGCTGCAGAGCCTCATTTTCACAGTTCAGGATCTGTATTGTTGCTGCGGTTGAGTTGTTTATGCCACACATGGCCTTTTTATACTGGATCAGTTTCTTTACGTCCTGAATCTCGTGTCGCAAACATTCATTCTGCAGGCGGAGCATCTCCTTCTCTGTGTTGGCAGCGTTGTTCTTGTCTTGTAAATCTTTGAGGACTTTGTGTTTCTCCAAGAACGGCGCCATTTCCTCCTGTAAGGCTTTGTTTTGCTGTCCTGCTGCCTCAACCGTCATCTCGGGGACATCTCGGAGCTGTTCCTGCAGATCCTGAATTTCTGCTTCGCTCTCACCCACAAAATCCACCAGGTCAATCTACACAGACCACCTCCAGTGGGCGGAAGCCAGACACAGAAAAAGCAAAGAGAATCCGGTGGATAAAATACCCCATGCAAACTGCCGGTCGTAAAAACAGACAAAAGCAAAACTAATTAACTACGTAGCATATTTACACATGAAGAAGCATGTTTAGAAGAATATACACCGGGAAAATGTCCAAATCTGAGCAAGTAAACAGTCTGGTGGCCTAAACGCTCGCTTCTGAAACGCTCCCGGTGGGGTTTGAAGTCGCGTGCAGGACGGACCAAATACGTGACGCTCACGCAACGTGCCGCGGACGGGCCCGGTGGATTTTCCCAGTCAGTTTCTCAATCACTGCACCGTTGTTCCTCTTAATAATAATAATACATTTTATTTAAAAGCGCTTTTCAAGGTACTCAAAGACACTTTACATAAAAGAACATCAAATCAGCAAAACAATATGAAGTAGTACTAAACAATAGACTGAGCTAAACATTAAAAGCAATTTTAAAAAGGTGTGTTTTTGTCAGAGATTTGAATGTTGGAAGGTCGCTTCTGTTTGACCTTCTCATGGAGCTTGTCCACTTTAACTATTTACATGATTTTTATTTTATTTTATTTTTTTGAAAATAATTTATTTTCCAATTTTCCTCATAACACTAATAAACATGCGCAGTGGACAAAACATCCTGAGAGGCAAGGCCGGATTAACCATATGGGCAACTGGGCAATTGCCCAGGGGCCCACGACCTCTAAGGGGCCCAGGGCAGTGAGGGCACAAGCTAAATATCTGGTTATCTCTCGCTAATATGTTAAACTGTCCGCCGGAGCCGTTGCGTTGCACCTATACAGTCTATGCGCTGCACATAATCCCTGCCCCTGGCTGCCTGTGACTGTGACCGTGAGCTGAGACCCTCTCCTCATTGGTCAGCCCGTATGAGGCGGGTCAAAGGTGACGCCAATCAACGTGCACTGAGCAGGTCGCATGACGTCAAGCGGCACAACTCAAAAAATGTAAACATGGAGAAGCTAAGTGGGAGCGCTAAACGGAAATTAAAAAAGGAGAACATCAGAAACGCAGAAAATTTTAAGTATATACCGAAAATAGGTAATTTCTTCCCCGTAGTAAACGTCACCAACTGTTCTGCTAAGGCAGAGGGAGTCCAGACTTGGGAGTTGGACACGATGTCTCTATCAATTTAATACATTTGTGTTGGGAATAGGTGTTGTTGTTGTTATTTATTTATTTTTGTGTGAAAATGGAGGACACCTCCTTCCCTCTCTATGTAGTGGGTCAATTTTGCCAGATTATACTGATGCTGATGTGTGTCGTTTTCATAACATCATACAGTATGTGAGTGAGTGGCCTTGACAAGAGGACATAGTGGTGCATTTGTAGTTATATGAGCATTTGCACATCTGTACATCAAAATGCACTTGATGACAGTTATTGAAGTATTGAGTATATTTACTGTACATTACTGTAATTTATTCTGTATTTTGCCAGATTATGGTGATCCTGGGGTCGTGATGATGGGGCCCTTGAATATTGTTGCCCAGGGTACAGCGAAGTGTTAATCTGGCCCTGCTGAGAGGCTAATATTTGGTATGAGACCAGTGATCCTTAACCACGGGGCTAATTCATTCACAGATTATAATTTTCATTTATAATTTAATTAATTTAATATTGTTGTTGTATTATTGTTTGCATTACTATGTTTTGAAAAATATCACGCACACTAATGTTCTGCAAACGGTGAACTTCTGCACATTCCTGCACAGACTCATACAGCGCTTTTCAAACAAAGGCAATTTCCTTGTATGTTAAAATCTACTTGGCAAGAAACAGCTAAGTGGTCATTAAATTAAATATTCGCTGTTTCAAAAAAAGGCAAAATCGAGGAAGTTTTTCTTGGTGTTTCCATCAAACTTTTCAAAAGTGAATGAAACTTGTGATTGCACCCAAGAGGGCTATGCTCCTAATTGTGCATAACTTAATAATTTGAATGGGTGAGTTATTCAGCCGGCATACAGTCATCATGAATGGCTTTTTACTATGATTACCTTATGGAGATCAATTCATTTCACTGAGGAATTACTATACAACTCACCTGTCTGTTCAAATTACATTAAGGCTTAAAGTTATGCATAATAAACAATGTGGTCACTTTAACTGACAGGTGGGTGCCGTTACAGGTGGCTTATTTGAGCAAACGGGCATCATTAAGTCTAACTAAGCTCCACCCACGATCCACGTCTTTGCCCATTTTTGGATTACCTGGAAGGCGACAGAGCACCACATACTGAGCTCTAAAGAAACCTATTGGGGACATCACAGATATGGCGTCCATGTTTTATACTTTCTATGGTGGCTGTTTGAGGAACTGCGGTTTTTGCCACGCAACCGCTACAATAAGTGCTGACAAAAGAGGTTAAAAGATCAGTTTATATAGAAGTGGCATCGCAAACACCAAAGTATCTCAGCAGTTTAAATGAGCAAACAGTTTGTGCATGAAGTTTAAGTAAAACAACCATATTGTTTGTATTTGAAAATATTATTTTTTGGAAAAACACCTCAAACAAGGCAACTGAGGACGGGTCACATTTCACTATCCTAGCCAAACACCCAACTATGGAGCCATATCTCACAAACTGTTATTTATATGTCAAGAATGTACAATAAATGGGTTTATGAAGCAGCTGAAGGAGTTCTTGAAAATAAAGAATTAGCTTTCTTTTGATGTTTCTTCCAATATGGATTTTTCAACTTACTCAGATTATTATTGTTGTTTGGTTTTATCTGGCAAGGCAAAAAACTAATGGGGATATAAACAACAGCTACTCTGCTGTGGCGCGTTGCTGCCAAGTCAGTGGCATGCAAGTCAGGAGCCTGTACTCGACACTGTCAGCCAGTCGAACACTGAGGTCAAGTCTGTTGTTATCACATGAGATAATTTATTCAACTGAATCTCGGCTGGCACAGTTCAAGTTGGCGGCACACCAGCAAAAAAAAAAAGAAGCCTCATAGTGAGCTGTTTATTTGAGAGATAATGAAGTTATAAATAATAGCACACATTTCTCAGAACTGTAATGGTTTATATTTGTTGTTCTTCTGTGCCGAATCTTTCAACTAAATAGCATGTGAATGTATTGAAGTCGGTAGTCCCAGATGTTGGACTCCCACCAGCACATAGCATTATACTTACGAAGAATAGAAATCATCTGATGGACAACATAATTTAATCCTCAAACCAAAAGGGAGCCGTGTACTGAAGTTCAGCCAAATCATATAGATAATTTTCGGAGAAAGAATAGTACACAGAAGTGGTACCGCCAAATCAAAGCTGAAAAAGTCCCTAAAAAGACAGTTTGATTTGATTACCGAATGCTTCCAGCTGTCATCTCACTCTCTACAACGTCCCAAGAGCAACCCACACTGTGCCTCGGGGCGGAAGAGAAGCTCATTTCATGCTCAGACCAAAAAATGGATTTAAGATGGGATGACTTTGTGTTTTTCATTTCTCCTTGGGAATCTGAGGTTCAAAGCAGGATAAACGACAAATACAACTCCTCTGATGATGGAAGGGACAGAGTGAGAGTACAGAGGGAGACAAAAGGATGGTGAGAGAGACAGATGGATCGAGGGCGAGAGTTGTCTCTATGACGAATTTCTTTCCCTCACAGCACTGTCTATAATTGATGCCAAAAGTGAATACTGAACTAGACTGAAAGAAGGCTCATATACAGGTAGAGAGACAGAAGCTGACTTCTGAGTTACATCATCGCTTCATCGATTTAACAGACCTCACTGATGTCTGATGACTGTTGGATTGCCTGGAAAAGATGTGGATGGTTCTCTGAAAGGAAATATTAGGACAGTCTACTGTTTTCTAATGACGCATGAGGTACAGCTGACAACTGTTTTGCTTTTAATTATGTTTTGTGGCTCACAAATGTCACAAAATGTTTCCTGACTCTGAAACCCTTTTTCAGACGTTCACTTTGTTACAAGTGTGTTGGCAACTTTCTGTCGATCTCATGTATGAACAAGTACCTGAGTCACTTTGGCTGTATTCAGACCAAATCTGGCGCTGTGGTGAAAAAGGCATTCATTTGAATGTGGGTACTGCAGTTAGGGTGTGGTGATACAGGCCACAAGGGGTGCCAGAAAAAAAAAAGGCCAGCGGCGTATATTTTGAGCTTCAAAATGGCTCTTCGGAAACCTATGGGTGACGTCACGCATACGCCGTCCATTCTTTTTACTATCATTGGCTTAGCTTCATTGAATACATGTAGCACTCCACATGTCGCGTGTCACAAGCTGCAGGGTTCATGCACCCATCAACTATGAACGAAGCCAAAATGTGAGCTTACAAATGGCTACCGTTAGCAAGCCAACTAAGAATAAAGCATGTAAATTATACAAATGGTTGTAAGGTAACGTAAGAGGTGAACCAAAGGAGAAGGATGAGAGAATGAAATATCTCCGACCTGTGCGAGCCAAGACAAACACAAAAACTCCTAAATGAAGTCTCAGTGTGCTATCCTTAATCGACACAGCAGAGGTGATAATGAACAAGATGTCATTACTCTCTTCCAAATGTTATTTAACTCTGTCCACCTCTGTTTTTTTCATCACGTCTTTCAGATAGATAGATAGATAGATAGATACTTTATTGATCCCGAAGGAAATTCAAAAAACCTGAAACCTTTTCTAAAACTTTACCTACCTTTAAGTACCATACACAGCCATCAGTCTGGTATTATATTGTAGTTTAGGATAAATTGTGTGCTAAGTTAGCGCTCACACACACACACACACACACTACATCATTAACTGAGTTCACTGGGGTCATCTGTGTGTTGCTGTAGCTGGTCCAAGACAAACAGAGGAGTCCGGGGCCCTACAGTGTGGACGTCAAGTAGCAGGACAGCAGTCTTGTTATTCTAACGTCTACCTCCCTTGTGTTTATGGCCGTACTTCTGTATTTATGATATGGAGCTCTGCTTATGTTGGTTCCTCCGAGTGCTGGTCGATCCGGTGATACACAATGGTCGCAGCTTCTGTTATTTGTTCCTAAAATGCAGCCTGAAGCCCGTTTTCATCACTAGTCCTGTGTGTTCTCGCAAATATTCTACTTCCAGCAGCGTCCTGCCAAATCAGTGGGTTTTTGGGGGACCTGAGCCCAAACTGTTCTGCGTCCAATTCTGCCAGTCAGCCAACAAGTCAATTATGGTGTGCTGCTTAACTCTGAAACACATAATTTAAATCACATAAACATTTGCACAGGATCACATTGACATATAGTTAAATCTTGTTAATCCTAGCTGCTCTAATCAATATGTTTCATATTAATAATAGATCAAACTACAAGTAATACTGATAGTTATAATTTAGCTACCTGTTTTGGTTGAAGCCCTGATAAACCCACTGACCTGCTCAGCACCAAACTGCAGACAGACACAGTTAGTTAGCTGTAGAACATTGTGGAGCATTTAGCAGATAAATAGCCAGACATTTTTCTTTGGAGTTTGTTGAAATTGAAACAGTTGAAGGGCTGTGAATATGAGATGGTCACAAACATGACTACAAATGAATTCCAACGTTTTTCTGTCTTCTACGAGATGTTTTCAGCTGTTCTTTGTTGACCTTAAGTGTCCAAAATAAAAATCAATTAATGAAGCTTTTAGCATTTACAAAAATTCAATTAAAGCTACAGTATTTAGTTAGTAAAATAACTTGGACGCAAAGATTAGCTCTGTCACGAAGGCATCCATCAATCCATCCATCCATTTTCCATAACTGCTTCTCCTTATCACAGTCGCAGGGGGCTGGATCAAATCCCAGCTGACATTGGGCGAGTCGCCCGTTCATCACAGGGCTGATACAGGGAGGCAAACAACCATTCACGCTCACATTTACACCTACGGGCAATTTAGAGTCACCAAGTTCTTCGGACAGTCGGAGAGGCGACGGTGCTGGGAAGAATATCAACATTGGGCAATCCTGCAGAATCCAATGCAAACCAATGCAGACATTTTTTAAAATTCATGATATCTCTGCATGGCCACTATGGTATTGTTAAGGTTAGAAAAAGATCAGGGTTACAGTTAATAACAAGGCAAGTGCTAATTTAGTGACAACATACAAACTCTGTTCTCCTACATGAGAGTCAGATGTGCACCATGTGCACATTCACCATCCTGACCCTGACTCTCCACCAGGCCACATAAAGTAGAGTCTTACTTATGCTTTGGCATTGAATGTGTGCATTTGACATAAATCACAAGGTTCAGATTCTGAGTTGTATTCAAACATCATCTTGCCTGAAACAAATTTTACATCAAATAATGGAACACTAGTCCCATGTGTAGGGTTTAGTGGCATCTATTGGTGTGATTGCAACCCCCTCGTCTCATGTTCTTATTCCCATCATTCAGGAGAAACTATGGTGGCAGTGAAACGCTCAAGGTCCTATCTAGGGGTCCGCGATAAATCCATAAGAGAACGTGCCCTACAGATACTACAGAAAGGAGAGATGGTGTGTCATTTTCTATTTTCATGTATTGTTAATTACTCCTTCCCAAAAGGCTCCAACATTCTGAAATACAAAAGTTATTGCTTGGGAACGCTGAAATCACTGCAAGAGAACGCAAAACTAGTTCAGAAAAACGATTCCCACCGTCCGTAAAAATTAGCTTTCACCATAAATGAGAGGAACAGCTTGTGTGTGTTTGTGTTTAAAGCTTGGGGAGGATTCATTCCCCTTAAAACGACCGACATTAGATTTTTGTCCAAATGTTGCAAAGTGCCAGGATTTATCCAAATGATATCCTATTACGCTGCTGGCTTTAACATCCAAGCTTGGCTCGAAGTACAGAGTGACTGCCCGCCTCTTATTCTTGGTTTTGTTAAAAGGCAAAAAGAGCCAAGAACAATATAAACAAACTGTACAAGTTTCTTGAATTCATTTTTAAAATTACATATCTCAGGAACACTTGATTAAATATTGCTGCACTTACGCAATCATTAAAGACATATAATTTCTCCCTCATCTGCCCGTGAGTTAGAAGGAATAATACATTTGCGACTGTGTGCGACTTTATAGGTAATCCAATTCTTATAACAAAAACCTGAAAATGAGATGCATAAATGGGGTGTGCAAAATCAGTGCTGAGATCATTTCACGTTTGATTTACTGTAAATATGAGCGTTCAGCTGGATAAAAATGCTCACGTTAGCCCAAATTTGAGGAGGCCATGAAGGAATGATCTGCTAGAGTTCACATTTTTGTAAAACTTGAGAGGTGAGTCAGCATAGATGTCAAATATAGCAGGAAAACATCTCATTTTAATAGTTCTTGTGGCCTCTTTTTGATACTGTAGTTAGAATTTCCTTAAATTTAAAGTGAGACTGTGTCTTACAAATGAAAAGTAATGGAACAATTTGATAAACTCTGGTTTGACTGGTAGTTTGTGGTTTCGTTAGCACACATTAAAGCAGCTATAATCGATATTCTATAACAAGGCATCAAATGTGAAAACAATGTGACAATGTGGTTGAATTATCACCTGCAATCTGTAGCTCCCCTCGGCTTCACTGAGCTTTTAAGTTTTATCTCCCCGGCCGCAACTTTGCTGTTTTGATTCAGTCTAACCGCTCTCATAGCGATGTTATTCTGCTGCAGCAGGCAGCTGTTTTTAGCAAACCACTAAAAAAACCCACTGTACACGATCTGCCCAGCAGCAAACGGCAAACAGACGCAGTTAGCGAAGCATTTAGCAGCTAAAGAGACAGATATTTTCCTCAGGAGATTGGACTACTCAGTCCATTTGTTAACTTTACGACTTCTCTACTTTGCTACTGTTACTCGAGGTGTTAGCATGTCCTGTGGCCATCCTACTGGCTGTCACTCGGGTCACCTAATGATGGTGTCTTCCAAGCAACTGGCTCAAGGACAGCTAATTTGTGCCTATGACTTATCAAGCACTTTATCCTTGATGTCTGCCAGGCTTTGTCCTCCATAGATACATGAAAACCTTCCAAAATAAGAGCTTTTGAACTGGACATCATGACTTTAGCTATAGCTTCATTATGTGTCTCCACAGTGGCCCTAGCCAGTGATAACAGCATCTCTAATACATGACAGAGCTCCACTCTTGTTGGTGAGTTTCTATCACATAATTTTCTCTCTCCATCTCCATCTCTCTCGCTTCTCATTCCTGGCATCTCTCGTCTACTGTCAGTCAGTGTGAAATTCCCTGAAGGTTTGGCAGCATTCGTGAAATATCTCCCATCAGACATCTGCTCCGGCTTTCCTCTGCAGTCTCATCTGGCAGGAGATTTGAGCGCTGTTGTTGCTTTGTTCCAACAACTGAGAGAGAAAACTCGGGCAGCTTTCTGATTCCTCTTATCGAGAACGATCTACAGTGAGCGTAATGGCACAACAGTTTTTGAACGGTGTACCAGGCTCGTGCGTGTGGAGAAAACAGCACAAGTAACTTTTTCATTGCAAACGGAATGAATTATGGTTTTCCTTTAGGCAGAAAATTAAATATTACAGTGATTAGAGGAGAGCATAAATAGATCTTTTAGCCAAACGACAGCAGAGAAACCAAAAAAAGCTTCTATTTGGAGCGCAAGAGGCAGTGAAGAGTGCTGAAGAGTGTCAGGTATGACATCTTTTCCCAGAACAGCAGCGGAAAACTCATGAATAATTAATAATCTAATGTGGCTTCATGTTGGCAGCCATGAATCGCAAATAAGCTAAATTTGTGATGTTAGTTTCCATTTTGATTTTAATGGCAGATGAAGTTGCTGACTGAAGTCATGACCACTGTAGTTATTAGTTATTCACAAGTGTTCCGTAACTGTCCCTGGGGAATTAAAAAAAAGAAAAAAGAAAGAAATCTGCAACAGGTAGGTGTTTTCCAGTAAGCTTTCTCTGCTGTTCAGGACGTGATACATGGTTCTAGTTTGTTTGGAGGAAACAGAGGAAGTTAGTGTGAGCTGTTGGAGCTTTTCAAAGGAGCAACTGTTAGGATATTTTGGATGTGTTATTAAGTGGTCAGCAGACAGTGAATCACGACAAAATGTGGATTTTGGGCACCGAGTAGCTTACTGACTAAATCAGGAGTGGTCGTCTGATGAGTAAGTCACATAACAGTGCTGTGGGCCAACATCAACAACGAGAGAGTAAGGAAGTATCTGTGAATATGCTTTGTAGCTGTAACAGTGGATCATTTTTTTAATGAAGCTTGGTCTATGGTGACAATAGCCGTATTTCCATCAGTGCATTTTGATGCACATTTTGAAGTATCGCATTAGTTTGATGGAAACGGCAAAATTCAAAAATATGTTTTTTCCATTTTTCAAAAAAGGGTTAATGCGCTTATGAGATGGAAACACTTTTTCCTCATAAGTAGTGACGTACCGAACATTTAACTGACATGACTGAAGCTGTTTCCACTCCAACAGTCTCATCATCGCTTAATACATCCTTGATCACCGCATGCAAATCTGATAGAACCTTTCCTGCATTGCATTTTTCACTGGTTGAGGTTTGACTGGCGCTCTTTTAATTACAACACTGATTCTAAAAAAGTTGTGACGCAACAGATCCTGATCAAAGCAAACCCTTTTTGATCTATGTTCAATCAAATACAGTACAAATGGTGGATATTTAATGTTCAAACTGATTCATTTTAATAAATATACACTCATTCTGATTGATGCATTCTGTTTTTTTGTTGTTTTTGTTTTGTTTTTTACACATTTTTCCAACTTTGTTACGTCATCTTGTTTCGCCTTACTTTCGGACCTTTGCGCCAGAACAATTGTCGCCACCTACTGTTTATCTGGTGATCCAACTCCTAATATGTGTATAATGATGGAAACATAACAACTAGTGACAGAATGCACACACTCATTTTGGGTGGTGCATTTTCCAGATTGCTGAACGAACAGTGGATGTATTTGAGCTTTTTTGAAATAACATAGGACACAACTATTGCTCTAAAGACTTGACCGAGAGTCATAACGAAGATGTGATGTGAAACCTTCAGAGCCTGAGAAGGTGTCTTGAAAAACCTCCTAATGAGGCAGCCCCACCACCCTCCAACATATGAAGGTTTCTTAAGACCCCGAAGAGGTGATGGCCTCCCACAGAGTAAATGAAGAATGGCCAACAATCTTGGAATAGCGGCAACAATGAGGACATAATCATAGAGTAAGAACAAATATTAGGGTTTCCATCATTTCATTTTTCTTTATTCCAATTTAATGCTCCGTCTAAAGGTAAACAATACTTCAGCGAGGCTGTACTTTTCCAGAAATGTGCTAAATTTTACTGTAAATATTTTGAATTATCACCAAAGATCTCTGGCATGGCATAGAGCAAGTCTGCTTTACCAGCTGAGAGTGTTTGCACCATGACTGAGCTGAAATTCCTTTCTATTATTAAGAGGCCTTTATTGCCCCATTCCTTTTACAACTACAGAGAAATACAGAGCTACGCTGAACCGCGGAGGACTCTGATCACCACAGGCTTCACTGAAGCTGCCATCAGTATCCTGCAGCAGCCAATCCAGACACACTCTGTAAACACATTCATATATATACCCATCAGCCCAGACACAAACCGCCCCCGCACTGATTTATACTAATGAGTCGTGACTGCTGTGTACGTCTGCAGGGAGCAGAGTTTCTGCTGTTAGTGTTAGTAACTTCATGCTTCGAGTTCATACAGTAGAATATACACCGATCAGCTATAACTTCATGACCACTGCACAGGTGAAGAGAAAAACACTGTCCGCAAAGTTGATGCTAGAAGCAGGAAAATGGGCAAGTGTAAGGATTTGAGCGACTTTGACAAGGGCCTGCAATTCATGTGGATGTTACTTTGACATGTACCATGTACCTATCTAACCATTGCTGCAGACCATGTACACCTTTTCATGGAAACAGTATTCCTTGATGGCAGTGGCCTCTTTCAGCAAGATAATGCGCCCTGCCACAAAGTAAAAGTGGTTCAGGAATGGTTTGAGGAACATAACAACAACTTCAAGGTGTTGACTTGGCCTCCAAACTTCCTCAATCAAGTCAATTAGTGGGATGTGCTGGACAAACAAGTCCTATCCCTGGAGGTCCCACCTTGCAACTTAAAGATTTCTTTCAAAACACATTAAATATGTTGGAAAATAGTTGCTGAAAACATGTGAAAAGACTTTGAACGATACATTACTGAAATGTGGAGTTAGAGGTTAAAACAGTTTTTCACCAGTTTTCAGTCAAGGATTTTGTGGGCGGTCCTAAAGGGTGGCTCGATGACACGCTGAGGCCACCCTGAGCATACCCCTGCACCCATAGCAGAGAGATAGAGATTAATTCATCTCGCTCAGTGTTTCAGTGTTTTTTAGTTATGTCATTTTCTGAACTCATCTGACACGTTACAGTCACTTCAATTACTATTTGACTGCTCCCACGAGTGAGCGTGGCTTCAGCACATTCAACGGACACGCCCCCACAGTCCTGGAGCTGAGAATACTGCTCATTTTTACCTGATTTTGACACCTAATTTCATAAATTATAGATATCATTAATCATTTCAATTTGGCTGGGTGGTTAATAACACTAACGAACTCAGAACACATATTTATTCTTACTTTAGATGGACTTTAAAGGATCTGCTGCTAACGTCTTTGTACAAGATACCACACACACCTTCAGAGGTCTAGTGGAGTCCATGCTTCGACAGGTCAGGGCTGTTTTGGTGGCAAAAGAGTGACCTACACAATATCAGGCAGGTGGTCATAATGGTATGCTTGGTGTATGCGTACGTGCGCTCACTCCATCATCTGTTGAGTGAGCAGTTTGCTTTGCGTTTTGTCTTCATATTTGTTGCATCACTGCTGTCATTTGCATGAAAATGTTGCATAATGACTTCAGTTGCAGACTTTTGAATCTCAATGATAGGAAATCCATCACAGTGACATTTGTTAGGATCTGGTGTCATTATGCTCCTGGAAGTCTGCATTATGAAATAAAGAAAACATGGCCAGGGACAGAGTGTTCAAGTGGTAATGAAAAGCACTGACAACCAAGTCATGTCAGAAGAGAGAAGCTACAGCTTTACGTAATGCAAGAAGCTATCAAATTAATATAATTCTTTTCATAAAGTCTGTTCTCTGAGCTTTTGAATGCGTGTCCTTCAGAAAAACAAATGCTTTAAAAATCTAAAATGTGTTTTGGAATCGGTGGACAGTATTTCTTCCCAGCTGCCTCTAAGTTCTCATTCTCGAAACCTTCTTTTATTTTCCTCTCCCATCTGTCTCTCCTCTGTCAGGTGGATGAGTGTAGTTGCTGATACATATGAGTGTTATGGGCTTTCAGGACCTAAAGTCTGTAATCTGTTCGAGTGTCCAGCTGGCTCTTACAGCAAGCCTTACAGCGGTGGGGAGACATAATGTATTTTCCATTGTGATTTTGGTCAAACGCTTTCCGTCCTCTCATCATATGAGTCTGACTGTCAGCAGTCATGCAGGTAGAAATCCACAGTAGAAAAGACACTGAAAGTAATATTGCAAGTCAATGACAGCGCATATTTTTATAAATATGTTGGCAGCGGTGCATTAAATGCAGCACAGCAAGCGTTTCAGCTACTCATGCTGCGATTTCGAGCCTTGTTGAATTCAAGTGGGATCAGTCTGATTTCAGAAATCAAGAGGTTACATCGAAGTCGGAGATGGTTTACATGTTAAAACTCATCACGCCTTTCATAATAATGATGGTATATCCGGACAGATAATGGATTTTTTAGGATTAGTGATATTAATATTCGACATTGAGAGTTTAAAGCGTCTGTTAATGATCTAGCAGCAGATATTTTGAGACAAACACGTAACATAATAGTCGTGATGCTGAAGTTCGTTTTTAAGAATTGTGGGACATTTTACAGTATAAAATCAATTTGTCAGTGCTCTCTGGAGGACAAACTACGTAATGGAGGCACTGTTTCGAATTGACCTCAAACCTAGTTTGGCATTTCTGTGCTGAAAAAAAAGAAACAGTTTGCACGTCCTTATTCTTCCCCTGCTTTTTCTTTTTTTTTCCTGCTTTGTCTCTCGTGTACTTAATGGCCCCGTCTGTTTATTCCCTGCCATCCTGATTTCCTGGTGGTTAGTCAGTATTTATATTGAAAAATAAGATGATCTTGGCTAGTTTTTGTTCTCTTTTTTTTAGTCCACCATAACTGATTTGTGGTCAAACTGTCAAGCTGGTATATGTTTAACAGTATACAGTAGATTTACAACAATACATCTGAACGGTATAGGAAGGTGAGGTGATGATACCGCTCTTAAATACCATGATAATGTTTTAATTCATTACTGTATAGAAGGAGCAGGATGTGATAGAACAGCAAGTACTTTCAAACTCTCCAAAACCGATGAAATGATTCCTGAAAGACATCCCACGCAGTCTGGTGTACTGGTGTAAGTATTTCTGGACAAAATAATCTCAGTCATCAGTCTATGTTTTGACAGTTACTTGATTTAAATGTCACATCTTTCCCCTAAAAAAGCTGCAGTTCCTAGTTTGACCCGGTGGGGGTAGTAAAGGACCACGTAAACGTCTGTTCACTCCTCAGTAACAAGAGATGTGTGCCTCAGCACGTCTGTTACAGGAAGGAGATAATTAGAGGCAATAAATAAAAAAAAAAGCATTGACACCATATGCTCTCTATTTCTCTCCTGCTCTTTTTTTTCTTAACTTTACACCTTTAACAGAAGCTCGTGTCCTCAGAAATGAGTAACAGGTACAGGTGTTCACTGTCTTGCAGGAATACTCAACCCTACAGCTGCCAAACAAGGCCACCATCTTCCCTTCTTCAAAACTCTGTCTCCACATTCACAGTTGGACGGGTTCAGTTTTGTTTTCATCCCAGCTCATCGCGTAGCTCGTCTAGCCGTGACGAACTGACAAGCACAGGTAAGATAGTGTGTGCGCACGTGTGTGTGTGTGTGTGTCGGCCAGTAACTCTTAGATAAGATAAGACTGTCCCAGTCAACACACACACACACACACACACACACAGGAACACACGTGCCATCTGAGTGGGAAGCGTGTTTGGAAATAAACGCCACAGAGTTCTGAGGAGAAACTCAGGCGGAGCTGCCATATGTTCACACACTATATAGATGATAAAATATACACTTTTATTTTAACTTTTTACAAGTTTATAATGAAGTTGTGAACTGTTATCTATGCAGGAAACAGATGTGAGTGTCTTAATAAAAAAATCTTGTGTCGTGACATCCAAAAGGAGAAGTAGTTGAAGGCATTCAGAACTCCAGTGTGTCGGCCTTACATGACAGATACTCCACGTTACTGTTGCTTGTAGTAAAAAAATCCTTTTCATGACATCGCACAGCTCGGTGGAGACACACAGCTGTATATCATTATCATATATCACCAGCTCATATCATTTTCCACCAGCTCTGTGCAGTTGCGTAGATTATGATGCTGGTTAGACATGATGCGTCATTGTTTCAGTCTTCCATTCATTCTTGCCACTTAAGTCATCTTTCAATTGCAAATTGAGTAAGGGGTGCTGTTTGCTGTCAGCACTGGTTCTTCTGCTTGTTAGTGGCACATCTAGCAGTGTGTTGGTGAGTTGGATTGCTAACTTTTGAGCAACGCTAGCAGCTCTAGCGGCTCCGGGGATGGTAACATCTAGCAGTCAGCTGGTCAGTCGGTCTATAGTCATCCAAACTGAGGTATCTTAACATCTCTTTGATAGATTGCCATAAAATGGTGTACAGACTTATTCATAGTACCAAGAGGATAAATTATAATGGCTTAGTTGATCCATGTTAGATGGAATATTGAGTGAAATACCTCCACAACTATTGGATTGATTGTGTTTCGTGCAGACATTCTCTTATCACAGGATGAGTTATAATAACTTTGGTGATCCTTCAGCTTCACCATCATCAGTTATAGAGATAATTTTTACATGAATGCCCATGCTGGATAATGGTGTAAGGGAATCGTAGCATCAAAATCAAATCTTGAGAGAATATAAGCAAAAAGCTTATGTTTTTGTTTTGGGTTTTTTGTAGTTTGGTTGAACTTACCCTTTAACCTTCTCTCTCAGTAGTGTCGTCGCCTCCCTCTGTCTTGTTCTCTCCATCTCTTTCCATCTTTCTCACGCCCACCGTCAGGATCTGCCCTCGTCACTTACAGTCTATGATCTCAGGGACTATCAACCAGCAATACTTGGCACTTGTTAATGATGTCATCATTAGGTCCCCGTGGGGATGTTGAGGTCAGCCGAGAAATGATAAAGGGCCCTTAGTTAAACACCAGAATCGTGTTGTTAACCCCTAAATTGGCAGTACAAACAAGATTACTGTGTTTTTGGAGGAAGTCGGTCTTTGGAGACTTGGCTGTGGTAGCATATACTGTTCCAAGAGTCTGGGTTTCTGTGGGTGGGAATAGGAAGATGAGCACAATGTGGGAGGCTAAAACAAAATACTGTCTGGGAAGAAACGAGACTGTGGCTGGGACATCCTCCTTAAATTGTCAATTACAGTTTTGTCTTGTTAGCCATAGTGGATATCACCGCTAATGCAATGACTACCTTACTTAGGGTTGGAATAAATGCTGTACACAGTTACAGTGAACTAAGTACGAATGCAAAATATTTAGTTGAACATGGTGGTCTTTTGTATATGTGATTCAACTTTGAATAGCATTTTTTGTGATGTTCAGCTGCCTTTTCTCTTCATCTGTTGTCCATCATGTTGATAAGAAAATATCTCTTGACTGGTTCGGTACCGTGGGAAAATAACCATAAATCCATATGGCCCTCTATTATTGTCTGGGTTGCATAATATAATTGGATGGAACAGTTTGGGTAAGACGCAATTTCACTTTCTTTTATTTAGATGAAAGAATACTGATATGACTCTTATGTCTGTGTATTAATTAAGGGGCTAGAGCCACAAGGTTCACCACCACCACTTCTCACCAACACATTGTAAAATCTGTACATGAACAGAAAACTAAAAACAATAATTGCAAAAGGTTTTGGATGTATTTTTGAACTTTGGAGAGAGCCAGGTTAGCTGTTTCCCCCTATTTCCAATTATGCTAAGCTAACCACCTACTTAAAGGTACAGTGTGTCAGATTTATGGGGCTCTATTTACAGAATATGGGAGAAATTAAATATAATATCAATAACTATGTTTTCATTAGTGTATAACCACCTCAAAATGAGAATTGTTGTGTTTTTGTTACCATAGAATCTACAGACCAAGCCCCCCAGAAAGAGGGCCAGGGTTTGAAGCCAATTTGACATAGCAGCCAGACCATGTAATGACATCCGTCATGTGATGCACACTGGCCCAAAAAGATTTTTTTGAATATCACAACCCCTGTGAAATGACTTGTTTCACTAACAGAATTCTATCAACATTTCAAAAGTCTAGAAGAGCCACACAGTTAAATGATTTTTATCCCTGTTCAAGTTAGCGGAAGTCTAAACCGGAATTTATCGGCTCAGCTGGCAGAAGTTTCTAGTGCACTTGCTCTGTGGGCAAACAGAATGCAGAAGCATATGTGGACAATCTGGGTAACTTTATGACTGCAAATCAGACCTTTTGGCTTTATGTGCCACTGAGCAGCTTCTATAAGAACGAACGGAGCCCTGCCTTGAATGCTGCATACAGTTCTCCTTGTACATCCATGCTACAGATGCCATGGGTCCTCTTCCATGAAGTCCACCAATGTTGAAATGGCGTGTTTCAACAGTCAGCCCAGAACGGACAAGATAGATAGCATGTTTCACGGCCATCATAGTTTCTTTCTTACGCTTGGAACAGAGAAATGGTAGCAAAACATAATGGAAACATCAAAACGTCACTGATTAATGTATTTTTGGGCTACTCCTTGAAAACTTAATAAGCTTATACCTACACTTAAACTACTAAAGATCATTGTAAAGCTGAGTGTTACATGACCTCCTTCCCCTAAGTTGTTCAGCAGGAGAGCCGTCAAATAAATACAGTGTGCAGGTGTACTGTTGTCCTGGCATCCAAGTAGGTAGCGAGTGGGGAAGCCCCGGTCTGAGCTAATGACTGCTGTCGATCAGCTGTTCGCCTGAGTCAGCACGTAATCTCCCTCGGCTACAGCAGATGATTGACACCGCAGCACCCTCCCTCTATAAGCCCCCACACCTCACACCCTCTACCAGGTGTGTACCATAGGTGGGTTTAATACTGTGTGTGTGTGTGTGTGTGTGTGTGGACAAGGATGACCCTCGCAGCTGCAGTGTCACTGACATCAGCGCTGCAGCTTTTTTGGAAGACCTCTCTAATTAGACGTGGCTGCCCTGTCATCACATGCTGCTGTTATCCTCTAAGCAGCTGTCTCACTCACACAGAGAAGTGCTCACGCCCCACACAGGTGTCCCGAGCTGAGGCAAATATCATAGCAACCTTTTGGGAAGCAGGACGAGACAAAACACAAGACAACAAACAAAACAAGAAGGGGCAGAGAAAACATAGTGAGCAGACAGGATATGCATTTTGAGTTTTTTTATGTTACCAGTATATTCCAAATTTTTATTATTTTGCTTTCACTTTTCTCCTCAAATGATTGGAAATTAGAAAGTTTTTTAACCATAGGGGATTTGGCATAATCATAATAAGACTAAGAGGCACAAGGTACAAAATCAGCTAATAATTACAACACCATACAGTCACAATGAATCATAGTCATCAGTAAATTCCTGCAAATTTTGACAGCTAATATTGCTTCTAGAGACACAAGAGTCAGAATTATTATGTACTGTAGATAGAAAATTATGAATGTAGATGTTTGAGAGGCTCTGTGATCCCAGTGTGTAAGATTTAGGACTATCTATTGGCAGTAATTGACTATAATATTCATAAGTATGTTTCCATTAATGTATAATCACCTGAAAATAAGAACCGTTACCTTGAATCGGGTCCTCTTTCACGGAGTCTGCCATGTTGAACCGCCATTTTTCTACAGTAGCCCTAAGCAGACACTGGCTCTAGATATAACCTTTTGCTTTTAATGTCAATTTGGCAGCCATAGTTTTTCCTACATGCTCAGAAGAAGAGGGACAGGTGTTTGAGTGTAATCTGTTTTAGAGTCTTTCAGCTTATTGTTTTGGTTTTGCCCACAACTTACTGTTTTGGTTCAGTCTCAGTCTCTCTCATCGACCTTGTTTCCAGCTGCTTCAGGTAGCTGTTTTTACTGACAAAACTCTGACAAATCTACTGTGAATTCTACCTTCTCAGCAAGAAACAGCAGAAACACAAAGTTAGCAACTGGTGAACGTGCAGTATCATGAAGGAGTGAATAAATTTGACAGGTGGGCAGAAATACGACTTCAAATGAATTCCAGTGTTGTTCCAGTGTTTGCTGAATGTGCATGTAGGCACCTATATGCTAACACTATATCAACCTAAGTGATAATATGTCAATATTGTGTTTGCAACTTGTTCAGCTTCCGGTAGTGGACAAAAAAAAAAATCAATTACTGCTTTATAATTTCTAGAGATAGGAATGCGTTACGGTAATTGAAACATTTGTTTGGTGAAGGCTTGCACTCGCTCTGAACTGATGTTAAAACTAACTTTTCAAACAGAAAACTGATATCAAATGTTTCTCCAATATCTGAGACAATTTCATAATAGATGTTTACCCAACAAATATTTGTGACTGTCAACTACAGTATGGTTAAGCTATGGATAAATAAAGGGCATGCTACTTGGTGTATTTAGACTAAGCTGGCCCTCTTGAATTTTTACTTTTTCTTGTTCCATTTTAAATGCCAAGCATGAATCAAATTTTTCCTTCTTCTGTCTCGGAGCAGTGTGTGACACTGTTTATATTTATTTTCCTATCATTTCTGCATCTAAACAACACTAAACCCTGTGAATTAGCCTGGCTAACAGCCAGCAGCTAACACATAAGTGGGTGACTAACCTGGCAGGATGCTGACTGTGGCAGCTGGTAGTGATTCAGCAACACGGAGCATTTAAAAAACGGTTTGAGCTTTCTAAAAACCACACGGACCGAATGTGTTTTAACTGTGTTCTGGGCAATGGACTCTTCTTGGGCCAAATGGCTTCAAGATTACAAACGTCACAGCACAATTCTTTGTGCATCTAAAGGGAGAATTTGGTGGTTTTTGTTCAAGAACTCAACAAAGGCTTTATTACTGAACCATGTTTTACACGCTCACATGACGTCATTTGGTAGGAAGTGAGAAAAGATGCAGGAATGGCATTGCAAATTAACTTTCTTTGCAATCATTCTCCGCTAACCTGGATTAGATCTCAGATTAATACCATAATCTAAACTGTAATAGAAAATACTCAGGTCTTCTATAATGAATGGGGATTTAAATGTTTAAGGATTATAATGGAGCACGTTCAGCATCCTTGCCAAACTCTCCTTGAAACTCAGTCACTTTTGTGAAAAAAGTCACAGATGAACACCGCCCTCCCTGTCAAAAGCCGGGCTGTATATAGACACAAATTACTGCCTATTGCTAATTTCCCTTGTAATTACAGGTTGGGCTCTGCTTGAGAATTCACTGATTGTCCTGAACAACACAAACCAGAGCTGTCAGAGTGTCAAAAGAGGGAATTTCCCAGGTTGAATTCCATTATAACTTTGGTGCAAACGAAACAGAAAGAGACAGACGCAGAAATAAATGGCCAAAGTTGGACTTTCTTTTCCTTTTTCGTGGACCGTTCATACGTATTCTAGGATGTAACGCGAGTCCTTGACCGATGTGAGCTGACACTGACGTGAAAAAGGTGTCACATCAATTTTCTGTGCCTGTGCTTTCTCCAGTACCTTTATATTTCAATAATTTTAACAAGGTCTAGACTGTAATTGGACTACCAAAAAGGTTTGGTGTGCATTGTAAAAGTGCAGGAGATGTAAACAATAAGAAAACAGGGAGTTTCCTCTTCCCTTTCCCTTCCCTCTCGCTGCTGTGTTGACTTATCTCAGAGGCAAGGTTGTGAAATTGAGAGGTGTCCTTTGACATCCATCTGGAGCTGCTTGCCCCGACAGGCAACCACCTGTGACCTGTGTGAACCTGCAGCAGCTTGAGCTGGAGACAGAGGGCTGCCACTGAGGAAGTGCTCCCGTTTTAATACAATACTTAAGTTCCATGAGTATATTTAGAGATATTTATTTATTCAATATTTATTGCTGATGTTGTGTCCTGACAGTAAACTTATAATAGATGACTACCAGGATGTAGAGCCCCACCACAGCTCAGCAAGTAAACACTGATTATGGAAACACAAAGTCAACAGCATGCATGATTTGGATTATTTTGTGACTTTTTGGAGTCCAACGACTGTCTTTTCTCTTTCCTCACAAGCTTTGCAATCTGCACAGTATATGACAACCTCTATTCTCGAGTAGGATAAGGAAAAACTCTCATTTGGTACTACATAGACCATAACTTTGGAACAACGACTACTTGATTTGGCTCTCTCAGGCTGCCGAAGTCTCATATAAGCTTTGGCAGGTCTTCAAAATGCATTTTACGGCCAACATATAGAGCCAAAGTAAAACGGGAACTTCCGGGTTGTGTTCCAGAAGTAAGAAAAGCTCGTTCAAAATCACATTGGCATTTGTAAGAACATAAATCACTGAAGAAACACAGCCTCAGAACATAACCAGTCATGTGGTCCAACCTGTCTAGATAAGGACATTTATGATAACGCAGCAGACAGTTCTTTTTCATCTTTACACAGTAAAAATAAACGTTAGACTGTCTGAGTTTCTTTTTGTGGATTAAGCCATTAGCCATAATAGTAAATGTTAATCTTGCGTTGCAGTTTTCCTTGACCTACTTTTGAAAAAAAAATAAAAAATTGCATCATGCTGCTTTTACTTTAATGTATGTGGGACTTTTGCCTTGAAACTAAGTTAATGTTTCACATCTCACTGCACATTTGTGCAAAGAGGAATGACAGTAAATTGAACGGCACTGTGTTGCTTCTCCAGTGACTCAGTTTGAATGCGGCACTGCAACATATCAACCACTTGTAAATCTGCAATTAGATCTAAACCCACAAAGAGATCCAAAATGTAATCTCTGCCCCTTTTTTTTCTCTCTCTCTCTCAGTTAACCATTTATGAAGAAATTAGTCTAATTATGCATAAATAGAAAATGGCTTTGGTGAATTTACCTCATTTTGTTTGTCTAAATGGGCCTTGTTACGGCTTTACGTAAGCAGCACAGACCAGGGACTGATCCGTAACTCAAATGATGTTATCAAACACATGTGCTGCCCAGGTTTCACTGTGCCTCCACCAGCTTGGACGGAGGAAGCGAGGTGAAAGGGAAAAAAAAAAAGGAAAGAGCTACAGAGAAAGGAAGGTAAGGGTATGATAGAAATGTGACAGAAGATGAAGCTCTGCACCTTGAGTTTGGTATTCTTGATCAAGCATGTTAGCTATGCTTCATGGGAATTATCACCATGGCTTGACCGCACCATTGTCCAATCACATTGCTTGGCTGAAACAACCCACTGTTTAATTACATTTACATTCTGACCAGTCGGGGGTCAGTCCTCGCACAGCCACCTCCACGCCTTGGCTCTTCATGCTCTGCGGGCAGACATGTAGATAGTCCAGATAGAAGGATATGACATTTATACAGCCCTCGGTCTCCAGCCATTGTAAACAGAATTATGTCACGGTCAACTGTGCGCTATCTGATTCTGAGTAATGGTAAAAAATCCCCTCCCACGTATGCTAATGCTGTTTTTGCAGCCCCTGTTGGGAGAGACACAGCAGACAAGCCAAGAAGTTCAGAGCTTGAGAAAAGTGAGTGGGCGAGGCATGCGGTTGATGTTTTTCCAGTAAGATATTAAAGAATTAGCTGAGAGGGCATTTAAAATCCATACAGACAACATATTTCAGTTTCCGCTTTGCTTGATTTTTTGGTATTCTACTATGTTCAGAGGGAATATTCTCTGACAATGTGTGCAGGATTCAAAATCCTTGAAACGTTTTCAAAATTGTGGCACTGGAGCCAAATAATACAGAGACGCATTGTTGTTAATTAGCCTATCCCCATTGATATAAATGGGGTAGACAAAGTAATGAAACACCTGTTCATATAGCGCAATGCAAATCAGCGGCAGCTCAGACTGCAGCCTCCAAAATGATCACCCGCGCCTCTTTAAAACTGTTTCAACAAAGACTGAACATTATAAACTGAACGAAGGAAGGATTTACTGCAGGGCTGCATTCATTTAAGCTAGGTGTACCTAATAAACTGGCAACTGAGCGTATAAATGTCATTTACTGGTTTAAAGAGTAATTTAACTAAAGGTTTAAAGTTTTGACTGGATGTGTGCTTTGTTGCACCTGTAACCACACCCAACAGTGATGTCACAGAGTACTGGAGTACACCTGTACATCACTGCAGTAAGATAAAGAGTTAAACCACCAGAATTCAGCCAAAACACGATACTAAACTGATAATAATGATGTTTCCTTTTCCTGTAAACAAGATCATATCTAGATATTCTCAGGGACTTCAACGGCAGAAAACATTTCAGCAACCTTAAAGATAAAAGATCAACATCTGGAAATTCGTCCTCTATTTTTCATCACCTAACTTTTAAGGGAGTAGTGACTAGCCAAAACGCAATTAACAGCTGGTAAGAAGTTTCAGGTCTGAGGCCAGCGCTGTGCTCAAGGGTCACTGCGGGAGTATTTTTCTGAAGTATTTATTACATCAAAATTAAAACAAAATTACTTTTTTTTCCAGCATCACCGTTGCTTTTTACTTCATTTCTGTGGGTTGTAAAGACACATTCCGGGAATTGCATGGAACTAGATTGAATAAGGGAGCCAGAAGCGAGTCCATTACAACCCTTTATGAAAAATAACCCTGTCTGAGAGTGTCTGAAGGGGAGTTTTCCTCTGAGAGCTGGACTTAAGCAAACGATCATACGAGGACAAGGGCAAGACAGAGAGCTGAGGGTTATGATGCAACCGCATCTTTCTTTTTAAGCCTTGAAGTCAGACGGTTGGCCTGAGACTCTCTTAGTTAAAAGTTACCGCAAGAGATTCAGACATTCTCTTACCAAGTCTGAGCAAATAGGCCCGCAAGACAACAATATTTGTCTTCCAGCTGCAGATATCAATAAAATAACAGAGTCAACATCCCTCTGGCCTCAGTGTTGGCCAGAGGATGGCTCATTCTCGTACACACACACACACACACACACACACACACACATGCATACAAGTGAAGGTGGACTAACCTGCCAACATGTTCACACACTGAACAGAAACAGGACGACAGGAGATGTGACTTGTCTTTTCTAAACAAAGACAGATGTTTCAGGGTTATGAGTTGCTGCCGGGAGGTGATGAAGTTAAAGTGGGTTAACAGGGACTATAAATCCTAAATATTTCTCATTTCTTCTATTTTAGGCCAGCAAACTGAACAGTCTAACCACCAGAGATACAAATATTTCTTTTAGTGTGGCACGGATCCTGAGTTAGAGGGTGGTGAGCACATCCCAGGATGTGCAAGATTCAAGACAACTCCTACAAAAAACAAAATAATCTTCCAATCTTTAAAAGTTTTTGTTGATGATGCCGAATATTTATGAATATTAAATAAGCAACAGAGTTCAGGTTTTCAAAAAGACATTGTTAGGTTTTATTCATGAGTTTAAACTGTCAAAAATTAATGAATCTGCTTCATCAGGATTGTGTTGGAGTGGTATGCTCAGATCTGATTGATAGTGCTCTAAGCAAACAAACCCACATCTGTCATCTGTCAAAGAGGACAGACAAAAACACACAAACTTTAAAGGGGCGATACATATATTTTCATTGCAAGCATGGTGTTGGTTTAAAGTAGTTGTGAGAGTTGGTGTTCTGTACAGTTTTTCTAAAGTGGCTGCTAAAATCAATATTTTTATATTCACGATGGATCAAATGATTCAACTGTGTGAAAGAAGCTGCTTACAGCAATGAACTCCCAGAGAAATATCATTATCTGTAGATCCCCTCAGATTTATTGAACATTTTATCGTCTTTCAGCCAATTGTTTTGGGGGGGGGGGGGTTGGCAACTAACTGTTTTGATTAACAATCTTGGCCACAGCAGGCAGCTGTTTTCAATTAAAAACCTCTACATACCAACTTTTATGCTAACTGCCCAGCATCAAAGAGCACAGACAGAGTGAACTTGTGAACATTGGGATATTGGTGCATTTAACTAAAAAGCCGAGTTGGTGGAGAACAAAACAGAGCTAACAGAAGAGTGAATGGGTACAAGCATGACTCTGAATAACGCTGCTCCACGTCTACTCAGTGTGTAAATTTGCCATATGGGGATTCTGCCATATTGTGTTTACAGCAGCAGCGCCCGACTGTTTGTAGACAGAGGTCTGTGATAATCAATGATTTTCAACGTTCCTTTAATTTCCTACAGTTCCTCCCCAGAATGAAGCTAAAGCACAAGTTGTGGCATTTGCTAACATGTTAGAAACTTTATAAGGTGATAATATGTCAGTGTTTACAGCTTGTTGTGCTGCCCCTATGTGGCCAAAAATATCATGAAACTTAATTTCTTATATTAGTTTTTTGTTGCTGAGATGTATCCACAAAAACATACAATTCTCACAGAAGTTTGGACAAGAGATTTTTGTAAATATTGTTAAACATAAGCACATTATGACATAAAATACTTTTCTGTTAACTGATGATTTGTGGTCGCTATTCTCATGGAAATTTGTCCAAGTTGCTGTTTCACACTTAAACAGGGGGACTGGACATGAGTGGTGAGTGGACATCTGCTTATTTTCAGAGGTTGCAGTTTAAAAAACGGTTGATTACTCCTTTTATAAATGTCACTTCTTTTATAATTTTACACTCTTGCTCTTTTATATTTAATTATAGCAAAGGACTACATTCATACCCTGAGCTTTCCCACACAGTAACATGCCAGGAAGACAGTGAAGCCAGCAACAAGAAAACAGGATGTCTGTTTTATGTTTTACACATTGGCACATTGGTAATTACATGTGAATTTTCCTGAATTATTAGTGGCCAAATTCCACGAATACAAGCTCACTTTAGATCCGTTTTTTCATCTCAAAAAGACACAATTACCATGTGGATTTAATGATATTTAAAAGAAGATTTATTAAATGATGTGCCATGTTTAGACAATGACAAAGTAGCATAAAAGAAACCTCCCTCTCCGTGTGGTTTGTTTTTCAGTAATGGGTCACGCAATATTTCTGGATTCCATCATGTATGTTTTTTTAACCATTATCCTCTTCTTGTAGAGGATCAAATGTCTCCAGAGTCTAAGACTCATCAGTCACTGATCACTTGCTCTTATGAGAGTCAATTTCTAATTTATTCTCATCCAACAGTGTCCTCATCCAAGCTGGCAGCGTACTGAAGTGGGTGATGCACTGACTCTGCAAGGAAGTCTTATTATTCCAAATCATATGCCCGTAAAATCTCAAATCAGTAAATTAGTCATTTTCAGCGTTTGTCTGTAATAAATTGATGTGATTTATTTGGGGGATTTTCTATTTTACTGTCATAATTACATACTGTAATGGTTCACAAAAACGACTCGGGGCAGTAGAACATGTTTCAGTGGCGCGCTGCCATCTTGGATTGAAGCATCAGACTCTCCTGTCGCTCGGTCACTCCTGATTGGTGGAGCTGACCGCAGGCTTGGCACCAGTATGTCATTATTTCTGAATGGCGGAGCCAACGATACACTCAAGCCACAGCAGAGGAACAATTAAAGGTCTGCAAAAGCGCAGAAGTTGAGGCGAAAATTTGCTTTGGGCAGAACTTTACTGCAGCACAGAGCAAAGAAGTTGGTTGTAGCTACAATGTTTTGACCAAGAAAAATAATCTGTCCATTTATAATTGTGAGTGCTTTGGTACTTCTTATGGTTTTGATAACAAGATAGCATTAATCAAAGCAGGTATAAGCTCAATAAAATGACATCACAGCATCAACTCCATTGATGAATCCAAGTGTTTTCCACGCATGAGTTATAGATATTGTTCTTTTTAGATTAAACTAACAATAAAAGTGACATTTTGACAGGTGCAAATGTGTTTTTTTGTCCATTTGACACGTTCCAGGTGGATCTGTTTTCTGCGAGGGAAGAAAGTCTGTAGGAAAACACGGAAGACGTTTTTTTAGGATGTTAGCTTTCACACAGAAAGGTGACAAAGTGCTTCACACAAGTAACGCTGTTAAAATAAGACCATGAAAACAGAAACAAACAACACAGACAACAGGTGGGAAACAAGAAGCCACATCACAATGTAATTGCCAATTTAATTCAAAACTGATCCAGAAACTTGAAGTTAAGAATCACACGCAGAGCACACAGTATAGCCCATGACCCCAACCATACAACCCAATCATACTGCTCCCATCCGGTCGCAGATACAGATCCCTGGCCTGGAAACAGGCACCATGCCATGGCAGGAGTTTAGCCCCTCTGCCATAACATCACTTAACAAAACACCTCAGTAACTGTCATGTGTGGATGCTATACATATGTGCTATATTGGATGTCTGTTGGTGCACTGTCGCCTCACAGCTACAAGGTTCCTGGTTCGGACCTCGGCTGTGGCCTTTCTGTGTGGAGTTTGCATGTTCTCCCCGTGTCTGTGTGGGTTCTCTCCGGGTACTCTGGCTTCCTCCCACAGTCCAAAGACATGCAGTTTAAATCATGTCAGCATGAATGTTTGGCGACTTGTCCAGGGTGTACCCCACCTCTCACCTAATGCCAGCTGGGATTGGCTACAGCCCACCGCGACCCTGATAGTAGGTGGATGGATAGTTCCTTGAAAGGACCATGAAGAGACAGATGAACAAAATAAAAATATTATAATAATTTGGAATTGGAAAACATCCAACAGCCAGCTGCCTAAGATTGTCTCTCTGCAGAAAATGAATAACTTCTTCCCATGAAAACTTCCCAGAGGCTCTGCATGTTTTACAGCTCTGACATGACATTTTTTCTCTGTTGTGTCTCTGTTATTGAAGGCGCTGATTGACTGTTGTTTGGTTGAAAAGTTAACAGTCAGGTGGGAGGTTAGTGTGTGTGTCAGTCAGATTTTCATTCCCTCTGAAAGCAATTCAGCACAAAGCTGGAACTATAATTCAGCTCATCACGTGAACCGGGGTAAGAAATAAAAGTGGAGCAAAGACGCAGTGGAAAAGGAAACTTTTCCAAAAGGGTCGGCTCTCTGTGTTTATGTGCCCTCTGACTCTGCAATTCAAGATCTCCGGAGATTCAAACACAACTGAATCTGTAAATCCCCCATGAGCCTTCACGGCGGTGTAAATTAGAGTTCAAAGTGAAAAAAAGAAACAAGCCACTCCACCCCTGAAGCACCATGGCTTGTGTGGCTCTCATTAAATCCACACACACACACACACTCAAATCCACATGCACGGAGAGAATTTACATTTCCCTAAAGCTGAATCCAAGTTTGGGTTTTTTACATGTTTGTAACTAACGAAGAGACAAACAACGTCAGGGGTGTTGTGTGTGTGTGTGTGTGTGTGTGTGTCCTACTGAATGCCCTCGTTAATGAAGAGCCAGTGTTGGAGAGGAACCATGACGGGACCCTCAGAGTAGTAGAAGTCCCAGAAGCACAGCCTTGGCTGGGTTTCAACACTCTTACATAAAAAAAAGGCTGAGGCCTTATGGCTGAGCGAGCAGGAACACTGAGTCCATGTTATGGGGCGTAGCGGTGATACTCAGTCTGATGGAAAGTGAGAAAAATAAATATAACTAACCCTATAAACTTATTGTTATCATTTTGTGAAAAGCTGCAAAAGAATCTTTTTTGTTTGTGAAATTGTGTTTTTAAATAAATCTCTAAGACGGACTGTAACAGGAAATCAAGATTTTCAGGGCAAAACACAAACTTTTGCACAAAATGCTGCCTTTAATCAGGTGCAAATTATAACTGAAGCTGAACTAAGTATTGGGCTCTACCACCTCTCCCAAAAGCTGCTTGTGTCCTTCTACCCTTGCTCCATAGAGAGCATCCTGACATACTGCATCTGTGTATGGTTTGCCAGTTGCACAGTCGCAGAAAGAAAAGTGCTCCAGAGGGTCATCAACACCGCCCAGAAAATCATCGGCTGCCCCCTACCCTCCCTGGAACAGCTTTACAGTTCCCACTGCCTCAAAAGAGCCCAGAACATCATCAAGGACCCATCCCACCCTGGCCACATCCTATTTGAACAGGCAGGCAATACAGGACATTAAAAACCTAATGGCCTGCAGAAAAAAAAAACATTCATTGTCTATGTAATTTGTAGTTTGAAAAGCAAGATATTTTATCTCAGGAAATGGTGGAGACCAAAACAAAGCTAAAAGCAGAAAGTCAAAACTGATGCTACTGTTGTCTGCTGGATGAAGTGTTAGCTAATACCTGCTCTGCTACCTCCAAAACATCAATAACTGCAGCTTTAAAGTTCACCTTCAGTGCCAACAATTTTCTGCTTAGAAGGTCGATAAGAACTCTTCGTATGTTGAGGTGAATACAGCAGAGAGACGCGGACAACAGCATAAATTGAGAAACAATGTTAGAAGGAGCAAAGAGTATGCAGCATTTCATTGATGATGAATGACAAGAGAGGATGGAGGAGATGCTGAAAAGAGAAAGTTATTGATTCAAGAAGCAAATTTGGGGGAGTTGGTGAACATTTTCCATATTGCTAATGCATGCTGCAACTTCCATGACAACATTTCGGATTTATCAGAGAAGAAAGTTGAAGAAAAAACGAGCTGCGTCTGACATATCGATTATCTTTACCTAAAGCCTTGCATGTGGAGGGGCTGTGGTCCCCTATAAGCAGTACATATATACTGATAGTCTGGCTCAGAAGTCTCCAGAGAATAGTTATCTTTTTATAAGAACATGTTTAAGTGCTTTGGTCTGGCCGTGTATGAGCTCATCCTGCAGATCTGAGTGCCTGGAAGGAGATGGACTGGACACGCAGCGAATGTGCTTAGACGGGGGGGGGTAACTGAGAAGCCATGACAGCACTGATGTATGTGTGTGGCCCAGCATCGTGATGGATCAACGTTTGGTTTCCTACAGAAGCTGAACATCCAGGGAAACTGGCCAACAAGTTTATTTGATTAAAAATGGTCCTTTGAAATGGTCAACCAAAATCATCATCAGGCTTAAAACATGCAGATTATCTCGCCACTCTCTGCCAATAAATAGTTAAATATGCGAATTTCACTGGAGCCTCAGAGATATAATTTAGCATGAAATTTGGTACAGATATCCAAACTGACCAGATGATGCATGGTAATGATTTTGGTGATCCTCTGACTTTTCATCTCACGCCATCTTCACATCAGAATTTAAATTTGTCCAATACTTTGTTTTATGACTAAATATCTGCAAAACGAATGACTTTCCCATCAGCCTCAGCGCCATTATAACATTATACCACATTTTTAAAAATGAAACAAAGCATGCTCTGAAATTACCGAGATTACTGTAATGCCCTCCTGACGGGCCTCCCAGCCTGCACAGTGAAACCCCTTCAGATGATCCTGAATGCGGCGGCACGCCTGGTCTACAACCAACCCAAAAGGTCACATGTCACCCCGTTCACTGGCTACCAGTTGCAGCCCGCATTAAATTCAAATCGCTAACGCTCGCCTACAAAGTTGTCTCCGGTACTGCACCCACCTACTTGAACGCCCTTATACAGGCATATGTTACCTCACGACCGTTGCGCCCCCTTCAATGGATGACGCCTGGCTCTGCCACCTGTTCGTTCAAGGCAATCCAGACTTTTCTCGTCCATTGTTCCCTGTTGGTGGAACGCACTAGCAGTTCCTACCAGAGCAGGGGCGTCCCTCTGTACCTTTAAAAAAACTCCTGAAGACCTCCAGCTCTTCAGAGAGTACCTCCTCTCCAACACTACCAACAACTAGACACGCTAAATCTACCCCTTTAAGAATTGTAACAGCACTTATTGCTGCACTAACGCTTCTTATCGCGCTGTACCTTGATTGTTCCCTTCTCTTGCTTTCTCTTGCGAAAGTTGCTTTGGATAAAAGCATCAGCTAAATGACTAAATGTAAATGCTTTTTTGATACAGCCTAGTGTAAAATACACTCATATTGGATTATTTCGAACAAAACATGAACGCAAGAAGGAGTGTGCCCTATGTAGCAAGGCTTAAAGGAAAAGTCTGGAGGTTGAGAGTGGTGGATGGGAGTGTAGGAAATGTAGGAAACATTGTCAACGAACCCGGATTTCAACAAAATTGTTCATTATCGATGTTCCTGTCTGGTGATAGGGTTGTTTTAAAATGTTCCCTAAAAATAAAGGTCATTGTTGGTATAATTTTCAGTCATCAGATTTCAGGAAAGTCCAAGTAACAAACTGTTTGAGGACACAGTGACTATTTATGCTACATTATACTCATGTTTCTTGTCTTGTTATGTAGCAATAATCCAGGATGGATCCATGATTAATGCATGAACTGTGGCTGTTACAATGGCTACCACTGTACAGTATGTGTGTGCAGTGTAGATGTGGTTTAAGAGAGACAGATATATATCCTTGGCAAGCCCAGCGCTTCCTCTAAATGCCAAGACCTTACAAGCACATAAAACAAAAGCTTCCATGCTTGGCCTCAGCGCAGTGGGTCAGAAGGGGAATATCACAGAGAGCAGCGGGGCTTTTTAATTATTTCCTTGGGAAAAGAGAGGAGGTGAGATGGAAAGAGGATCAGGGAGGAAGCAGAGTTATTTAGTGAGGGATGTATGTGAAAGTGAGCGCAATGAAATACATCAGTGGGGACACAGCGGGAGCCCTCAGCTGCTGGGCATAGATAGATCAAAACGGTGTTTTTGTTTCGTGCGTCGCAACCGCACGAAAGTTAACAGAAAAGTATTTCATGTCATAATGTGCTCATATTTAACAATAATTACAAAAATCTCTTGTCCAAACTTCGGTGACAATTGTATGTTTTTGCGGATACATCTCAGCAACAAAAAACTAATATAAGAAATTAATTTCCATGAGATTTTTGGCCACATAGGGGCCACATTGGGGCACATAGTAAAGTTGCGGGCTGGAAAACCAAAACAATGGGCTGAAAAACACTAAAACGGTGTGTAGAGCTGAGGGGAACTGCAGGGTTGGACAATAATTCTCTGTGGGTATACAAAGCATTGGTCAGGCATATAAAGTTATGTTTTTAGCAAAATCTGACGTGGTGGCTAACAGTGTACAACACAATTTAGAGGTTTAATATCGAAAAGTCTTATTTTTTTAGTAATTATGTTAATACCTGAAACTGTCAAATGCTTCGTGTTGCATCTTTAACTATGTTTACCCACTAGTTAAAGTGTGTTTGCACACTGGATTTATGTTTGTCCATATGTGTGCATGTGATTTGTGCCCATACAGAAAGTGTTTCCTGAGCTGAGAGTCCCGGGGCTGCATCAGTGCCCGGGTATGGGAGGAGATAATGTCAGTTATATCACACACAGGCAATACATCAACCTCTGGAGAGGCTAACGTGAGAGGGGAAGACAAAGAAAGAAAGGAACCAGTCAAATAAAACAAAAAGTAGGAAAGTAGACAATATGTATGCAAGCATTCAGACACACATGTTGCAAACTGACACGTATTTATGCACGCAGGCAGTTGCTTTCTAACAGCAGTATGTCTGCAGAACATCAATCTGTCTTACAGATAATGTATGGAAGTCAAAGACTGCTCGCTTCACCATGAACTTTTATTGCTTTCTGTATATACTTTACATTCAATTAGAGGCAGGTCATATGCATCTCTGTATTCTATAATGGCTACCACTGTATGCCCTTAAACACACAAGCTCACACACCAAAGCAATTTACTTTTATCTACACTTTAAACTCAGTTCCATAAACGGTCAAGCAAGAGAAAAAAAAAAAAAAAAGGAAGAATTTAAATTCACCTTGGGGGGTTTAGATTCAATTGCATATTCACAAGGGTGCACATGGTGGATAAGTCCAACACCACACACAAACACTGAAGCACATTAAAACTTTGAGAGATTAGGCACTTTAACTCCAGCGACAGTCACAGACCAACAAGCCCATTTGGGCTCATTTGTCACCGTAGTTGCTCCCTAAAGGCTCCCACATTGTTCTCAGACGTGTTGGGGCCACGTAAAGTTTGAATTAGACCAGGCGCCCGACAAAAACCACTGGGGTAAAATTAGGCATGAGGGCCGGCTTTCTCTCAGAGGCTCTTTTAGGGCATTAGATGACGTTTAAAGTTATTGGAGGACTAATATGCATGATTAAAAACGACTGATTTTTTTGTGGAAAATGGAGGTGTGTTTTATTGGGCTCACCCAAAGGCATGGAGCTGGGGTTCGGAGGAAGGGTTTAGGGTAGTTTAAGAGGCTCGCCAAAGGTCCAGGGTGAGATTATAATGCCTTATTTAACACTCGATCTGCGGATAGCAGGCAGTGAACTGCTAGTGAACCTTCACGGCGAGCATTAGAACAGTGTGTGTGAGTGGTGGCTGGCCATTTAGTTGCTTTTTGTAGTTTCAGTGCAGTGTTTTCTTAGAGTAACCTCTAGGGCAGTAAAAGGAGAGGTCTTTTGGAGTTAAGTTAGCCTAGGTATCAAATGACACAGACGGGTGCTCAAATTAAATTGGGACGCTGCCAGACTGTGAACCAGACTCCATCAAGGTCAGTGGGGACTCGTCTGCCAAGATGATGCTACTGACTCTTTTCTTCCTTTTCACTCCAATTCCCACAATAGGTTTTTATGTCAGTTTGATTAAAAGCAGTGTCAGAAACTGAAACCAGCCAGCCAGAGGGAGGTGAAAGTTGCTTCCATATTCCTGCTAGCCATCAAAAACATCTGCTGAAGGAAAATACAGGAGGAGCAGAACCAGAAGGTCTTGTTGGTGGCCCTCAATAAAAAAACAGGCTCGGAAAACACTTCTGTTTACTAATTGGACCAGTAGCCGTGGTAACGGAGTGACATCATGTCATCATTAACAGGTGCCTCATCCGGTTGGCTGTTCATGGGAAAGTTTTAATTAAAGCTTCTCGGTTTCCCCCCGTCCGCACCAGTGCAGGCCAGCGATTAGTTGCTAGTTATGGGCTGTTGTCAATGTTTACGAGGTGGCAGGGGGACGGGAGGCAGGCCGGCTGTTACTCTGCGGGGTCAAAGTCAGAGGTCAGAGAGAGGGAGAGCGGGGTGCTGACCACAGCAGAGCTCCATAAACTAAAGGAAATGATGCTGACTATTGGAACTGCTGTGACTGTTTGTTACCGCTGTCAAGGAAGTCATATTTTCTGTTTGTTATCGAGATATCACAAACAACACTTGACAGATTTCAACTAAATGTGGAGAAAAGTTTGGTCAGGAGCCAAAGAAGAACAGGTTAGGTTTTCGTATGGATATTGCCACCATGTGGCCATTTATAGAACCAATTATACTTCCTGGATTCTTTGTTTCACCATGTATCTCATCATATACACATGGCAGAAACTGCACCGTTCTAAATTTTGTGCAATTTGTTTTTTTAGTGTGCCTCTTTGATTAGAAATGCATGTCCTGGTCCTCAGAAGATGAATCCTACTGACTTTGGTGATCCGCTGACATAGTGCTACATGAGGTTTTGTGGTTTTGGATGAAATGTCTCAAACAACCAATGGATGGA
Organism: Argyrosomus regius; assembly: GCA_946959425.1. Classification (NCBI taxonomy): domain Eukaryota; kingdom Metazoa; phylum Chordata; class Actinopteri; family Sciaenidae; genus Argyrosomus; species Argyrosomus regius. The sequence continues at coordinate 17,194,799 of OX336900.1, forward strand.
TTGTTGTGAAATTTGGTGCAGAAGTTCATGACCCCCCCCCCAAGATGAACTGTGATAACTTTGGTGATTTTGAAACCTTTTATCTAGCTCCATCATCAGGTCAAAATTTTCTGATATTTACAGCATAGATGGAGCTAAAACAGAGATAAATCTAAATGATCATAACTCAGTGGTCATGACTCTTTTGCCAAATTCATCTCAAGTAAACATCACAACCATCAACCAGTCAGCATGACTGTCCATTACTTTATTGAAACACAATATTATGATACAGTATGTCTTGTATTTATACAGCACTTCCTATCCACAATGATACACACACTCACACAGTTTTGGTTTCTGACCACTGACCACTTCGTCTGGACCGGAGGAGCTGGGAATTGAACCTATGACCCTTCAATGACTAGATGACCACTTCAATCACTTGAGCCACTGGTGGCAGATTTCCCTGTTACAGTTTTTATTCATACACTGTCACTTAAAGTTTCAAATTCCGTCAATTTTTCCGTCCCTGCAACAACACAGAATCTTACCATAATTTATCATACTTCAGAGCACATGCTTACTCAACAGTTGCAACAGACAACTTCCTGCAGTGAACGTTTGGGACAGATTCAGACGTGAATTTTTGCTGTACATGATATAAAAGAGCACAGATGTTGCTCTGGATTGCGCATCTCTCTCCTATTTTTATCCTCCTCCTCCTTTAATTTTTTGGTTCCTGGTGATGCATTTGTTTCCCCTTACAGGATGTCTGTGGCACTAAACCAAAACAAGCAAATACAAAAGCATCTCATGTTCACCGCAGATGTTTGTATCTCCTGTGTGTGGGTATGGAGGGGAGAGGTGACAGCAGATTCCACAACACAGAAGAAGATGGAGTACCACAAGACAGAGAGGATGGCTCTTGTTGGGATTTCTCCTTCTTTCTAAGAGGAGGTCCTATTTATCAGGGTCGGGGGGAGAGAAGCAGCATGTATCATGGCCAAACCCTGGCTCAGTGCTCTGTGTGCAGGGCTGCCGGAGACTCTGTGAGATCCCCTCCCTGGCTGACTTGCAAGAAACCAGTCAGCAGATGAAAAAGGGGGGATCCCATGACTAATAAAGAATACACAGATGAACAATCTGTCACCGCTTACTATGTGCGTCTGAATAATCCCTGTTGCATCAGCATTATTCATATTCTATTTGTTTGCAGTTTGAAGTCTTAGCTACAGGAACATTTCTTGGAGACAAACTTGCTTCATAAGGAGGAACAAACACCTGGGTTGAGTTCTTTTGCTTCACCCACCGAGATCTAGCTCATCCATTGAAATAGTTTTTACTCCAGAATTACTCTGCTTAAATGTGCAGTCACACCCGCACTTATTCTGAGAACACTGCGACTTGTTTAATCCAATTGTACCCTAAGCAGTGCTTAGTATGTTGTTGCTACGCTGCTAATCTTGCCAATCCAGCATGGCACGTTCACTTTGGCAGATTTCACTGTTAGCATCGATTTTGCTGGCTGAAATTACATAATATTAACCAAGTGGTTAAAAAACTCCACCTTGCTTTCCAGCTGACTTAAATGTGAATTTAATGGCTACGTACATGATGAAGATCATGCTAATTCAATGCTGTACAAACCAAAAACAACACCTGAGGCCAAAGGTATCAGATCTGAGATAAAAATTTGAAAAGGACTTTTTATAATTACACAAAATATGAAAATCAAAGAGCACCATTGATCATGTCTTGGTTGGCATGTGGTCCTCCCTCTTGGTTAAGTTCCTGAATAAGCTGGACGTAACAGTTTTATAGAGTCACTCATCCCTAGTTTATAGTTGTATTATTAGGGAAAAAATTGAAAGTTATTTCAGATATTTACCATCAGATATTTACTGTAGAAATATGAGTTACTTTGACAAGCAGGAAAAGGGTATATTTATGCTTTCATCTTAGAGATAGAGATATTTATGAGAATGGGGACAAACCAGTTAGCCAAAACTCTGATAAGTCATGTAGTGTCGGTGTTACACCAGCTTCTATGCGATGGATGCTGAACATATTTAGCTAATGATATGCTACCTCACGGCCTTGGAAGTAACACAAGTTTACCACTGTAGGCAACATGCTAATTGGCCATACGTGCTAGCATTAGCAGTTTACGTTAACACATTTCTTACTCTGTCCGTGAAAATGAGATTTTGCAGCAGATATTTGAGTCACTACAAGACTGAACCAGCAAAGAAGTTTTTTGTTTTTATGTGTGTGGTGTTTATTCAATTTGAGAAACTCCACGATCTCTAGAAAACGCGAAGACCGACGTGACTAGAAATCGTCTCCGTTGCTAGGTCGTTACTAAGGCTCGGACTACTTGCTGAAGTAGTAAACTGATAAGAGTGACATTTGTACACAACGAGAGAGGAGCATCCTGATCTACAAAAAGTGTGCACAAAGGCAGGTGAATAATGCAGCAACCACCAAGCAGGCATCAAACAAGCAGCTATTTACAGACTTAAAGGCTTAAAAGGCTTCAACACTGTTGGTGGATACCGCCGGCTACTTTATTGTGGGGGTGGAGGCCGTCATTGACAGGCCCTGCGCCATGCAAAATCAGCAAATCGTAATATGCTGAAAGGCTTTCAAGAGCCTCAGCGAGCAGCACACCAGTTTAAACCATCTACAGAGAATGGAGCATCCACTGGGATCCATTTGGCAACGTGTCTGGCCGCAGCGAGGCCGAGCAGAAAGCATATTTTCACTGTGATTTCTTCTCTCAGCGCGTCTCGCTTTCATTCTCGCATCTCAGCTTACCTCTCCGCTCTCTTTGCTGCAGTCTAGACAGGGAGAGGAACAGAGGAGGAAGAGACGCCGATGCCAAGACATGTGTTGTCGAGAGTGTAGGTGACACACACACACACACACACACACACACACACACACACACACACACACACACACACGCTCAGCTGGTGAGGTCTGGTCGAGCAGTAGAAACAAACAAAAGTGGATTATGACAATTAGTGGCCTGGTTCAAACCCTGGTGTTTCCAGAGCTTAGCGGATAGAGGACCAATTAATCAGAGCTCTCTGACACACACACACACACACACACACACACACACACACACACACACACACACACACACACACACACGCACACACATAAAGCTAATGAACACAGTAATATTCAAACATGTGGGAACCATTTCTCCACCTCCCTCCTGCTCTCTCTATGACAACAGAGAGGAACACAGCAACATTTGGAAAAAGAAAACACGCCACTGGACCGACTGTGATTAGCAAGCAGAAAGAACCAGGTGCAACTTTGATAGGAAGAATAATATCAGTCCAGCGCTCCACAGCAGCTCCATGTCTCAATAATACAGCTACAGAGCTGCAGCTTTCGACTTTTCATGCTCTGAATTTAGTTGCAGGATTATATGCTGCCCTGCTCTCTGTGTTCGAAATAGGTTTCATAAAACTGCTGTCTTTAATAATGTTTTAAATAAATGAAACAAACTTATATTGGTTATGTTTTCTCATAATTTAAGAAAAATATGATACCCTGTGGAGTTTTTGACCACTAGTCGCCGGACACACACACACACACACGCGCTGGTACACATGAATCAAGGTACACGCGTTCCTGCCAATGGTTTCATGCTATATCGCTGATGTACAGTACAGGTGGTGGGAATATGCTAAGAAATGCAGCAATGCACCGAGAAAAAAGAAGAGGGCTGCTAGTAAGTAAACGTGGATTTAATTACTGCAAGTTTGATTAATTTTGCTCCTCCTAATGTTTTAGGAGGAGCAAAATTATTAGCTCTCTTTAGTGTCTTTTTGTCTGTTGCTAGTGTCTGGGACTTCTTTTTTTAGCTTTAACAGTGCATGCTGATTTAATATTGTATTTGAAAGAAATCTAGAATAACTTCAAAGTCTGTGAAATTTGAAATATTCTTTCTGCATTGTCAGGCAAATCTTTACCAGTGACAAACAAATAAATGTTCTCAAATCCATCCATCCATCCATTATTTGTAACTGCTTATCCTCATCAAACCTCAGCCAGGAACCTTCTTGCTATGAGGCGACAATGCTAACCACTGCTCCACCGTGCCGCCCATGTTACAAAATGTAGCAATGATTTTCTGGTGCTGCTTCCCATTAACCTTACGAGGCAACTGGATCCGCGAGATCACACAAGAGTCCGTCTATACGCTTCAATCACAGTGGTTTGGACAAATCCGCCTCCTGTGCGGTCCATCCGTCCAACCATCCTTATCAGGGTCGTATGGGAGCCTTGAGCCAGCTGACATTGGACCAGAGGATGGGCGCACCCTGGGCATATTGCCAGGGTGACACAGAGACCTATGGGCAAATTAGAGTCACCAATTAACCTGCATGTCTTTGGACTGTGGGAGGAAGTCGGAGTATCCGGAGAGAACATGCAGAAAAGTTTGAATGGGGAACTTTCTTGCTGTGAGGAGAAAACCACCACCGTGCCCACACTCCTAAACAGCCACACAAGCAAATGATGTTAAACACAGTGGCATTCTTTGCTAAATGACCCATGATACACTGATCATTAAAATACCCGTTTTAATCTCTCAAGTAACCAACTGTGGAAGCAGCAACTATCAGGAGGCTGACTACTGTCACACCTGATCATGCTTGAGGAGAATTAAGGAGTGAGAAAGGAAATCTGCTTCTATCATGAAGTGAATGCTGCTCTTTAGCTCCTGGTAAAATGTGTAACTGTTTTTAGTTTCCTTCCATTTGTTTGAAATACTTCATCCCATGTAGCAGTGCTGCTTTGTTGGGGTCAAGCCAATTTATTCCACACAGCGTGCTCGGCCTGACTTCATGATAGTTCAGCTTACTAATACAATAATCCATAATTCAAAAGCGTGAGGGAAATGACTGCTACAGTTGCATATTCAAACTCTCATAAAGGGACACACACACACACACACACACACATGCATACACAAGATTGATTTGTTCTACCGCAGATAAAGCCTGCTGGGGGGAGGGGGGTTGCGGTCACTGTGATTGCACATACATGAACATATGAGTATGTTGGTTATGTAAACACTGGTAGCCGAGGAAACGGAGGGTCAGCTGGTTTTTGCTAACCTTCCCCTCTGCAGGCTACATAATGCCCAGCCCTGGTTTTTGATGCAAGAATAAGAGAATAGGCTATTCATATGCACACCCATGTTTTTGCACAGATTGGGATGTGGCCTTGAAATTGTTGGAACAACTCACCCAAAACAACCTCTGTCCTTGTGTGACCTGTATACGGCAGAGTGCAGCGGTAGGACTCAATTAATGCACCTAAACTGCATCAGTCACTGAACCTGAAATTAAACTCTGATTCTGTATTTTTTTAGCATATTCTAACTCTATATTTTCCCACTTCTTCTTCTTCTTCTTAGTCACATTAGTAGGACAAGTTCCTGCAGTCCTTCCATCGTGACACACCTCATATATCTCCATCTGCACCGTTCATATCACCACCACCACCACCACCACCACTCCTTTTAAGAATCTCAGAAGGCATGAAGCAATCTGCTCTCTTGGAGTCTTTATGAATATGAGCTTCAGGCGCACAAATATGTGCATAAAATCAACAGTATGTTCGAACTGAGCAGTGACATGATGTGATGACAACAGGCAGAAGAAGAGTAATAGAGATTGCGTGAGGGGCGTGAGTGAAAACAGCTTTACCCATCGCTCCATCTCTCTGGTTTTTGTCTTATCTCCACCCTTTTTGGCCCCACTCGCGGAGGATGCAGGTGGGATTCGCATGCATGAATACTGTACTGAACTAACGAAGTGATGTAGTGCGGTCCATGTGGCCAAAAAGTATTCAAAACAATATAATACTTGATACATGCAATTAGCATACAAAAATCTAGCAGTGATAAGAGTGATGCATTGTAAAATCATCTCGCATCAGACTGTCATATTGTAGCTAAGCAAATTCTTTCTCACCATTAAAGCTGCACTCATTCATGTTTTTACGTTCAGTCTCATTGTTTTGGATTCATGGCTAGTAATTTTGATATTTTGGTTCGGTCTTATTGCTCTCAATCAAGTGATAAAGCTCTAATTAACTCACTTCATGCTAACTGCACATCACTGAACAGAAACAAGATGCTAACCAAACTTAGCGTCTAGCTGGTAAACATGGCGGGATAATTTGGGCAGATATTTTTCTCAGGAGTTGGTGGAGACCAGACAGAAAAAAGATAGTAAAAATAAGTTCTTTGGCTCAATGTGTGCTGGAAAACTGTTTTTTGTACCAGGCTGTAAACATGTTTATTCCTGCTGTGAAGTTGGACATTTTAATATGGGAACTTATGGAGACCGACTTTTTCTGTAGCCAGCCTCAAGTGGATGTTTGAAGAACTGCAGTTTTAGACACTTCCGCACTGGTTTCACTTCACAGCCACGGTGGTTGCGAGAACTTGTTCTGCTCCCTTAAGTGGCTGAAAAAAACAAAAGCAGCTTTAGGTAGCTGCACACCAACAACATAACTGTTATTAATGTGGTTGCTGTTATTTCAAAATTGCCTCAGAATTCAAAGAATGACTTGGAATGACAACTTGACAAAAAAGGTGTTTGACCACAAATACAAACATGCACTCAAATATGAACACACACACACACACACACACACACACACACACACACACACACACATCTTTGGATTATTAGTCTGACCAAAAAAAGCCTGAGACCAAATCTCCAGTTTGGCCAGCGGTCAGCATGTTTCCGCAGATGTGATCCCTTCTGGATTTTGAGGTCTGTCCAGTCCACTCTGATGCATCAGGCCAAGCAGCGGCCCACTGATATAAAAACCATGTGTGATAAAATGTCCCAAACCACCAACATGACATCACCATCCTCTACAAATCTCTGGACAACCCACCACCCCCACCCCATCTTCCTTTTCTGCCTCCATCCACCCGCTGCTGTTGTTGGGTTTGTTTTTCTTTTTAGCCTTAAATAATTGCCCAAGAGAACACAGACTAAACGCACATGTTCGTTGATTTACGGTTACACAATTTCACACCTGGTAACAAGGCCAGTGTAGTTACATGCATCAGTGCAAAACACAAAGTTCTTGCACATGAACTTCCAGTTGATTGAGGAATGAACATTGCTCATCAGCATTGTTGAAACTTACTCAGCTGTTCCAGGAACCAGAAACCTTACGGTAACGAGTTGGCTTCACCACAATCTAACACTATCTCAGGGCCAAACATAGGTGACTTCTAGCACGTCATTCAGTGAGGCCCGGCCAATGCATGTCTCTTACACTCTTGCAAGCATACTTGATGACATTATTAACATCCACTGGACTGTGCATAAATAATGGTTTGATAAAAACTGCAAAGAACTGCAAATCTTTTAAAATACCGTTGCTCTTTCTTTGCAGTTTATTTGGTGGCCCCCCCAAAAAACAAAAACAAACAAAAAGAAAAACAGTCTTGCAGACTGCAATGCCCCTCCTGTCGGAATCATTTGTAAGATGCTATGAGAAAATTAAAAAATGATATGTAGTGAACAGATGTTAAATATTGCATGTATATAGATATTGCCAAAGAAGTTGCTCTAGCATTTTAGAGGAAGAGGTGCTTGTCTTCTGATATCATATAAAATGAAGACAGGCAACATTAAATGATTGGTGACAACAATTCTATCTAGGAGGTGCCAGTTCACCTCTTGGGCACTGCCAAGTTGATCTTCAGCAAGACACAGGACTCCTATTTACTCCCAGGGCGCTACTACATGGCAGCCCGTCACTCCACATTCACCACACTGAAGGATCAGTAAAGTAAAACTTCTTCTTCCTGCTGAGCATAAGCTGACTTAATTGTGTTTCTGTAAATGCGTTTCATCAAAAAAATACCGATTTAGCATTGCACACTTAAAATATTGTCTGACACACGATGGACAATTTGAAAAAAAAAGGTGTCAGTAAATCCAGAGATATCATCTTTTGTTATTCAAACGTATTCTTCCCATTACCCAAAACCAACCTCCATGGCTGTGAAGTGAAACCAACTTGAAAGTGCCAAAAACTGCAGTTCCTCAAATGTGCACTTCATGGCTGGCTACAGAACAAGTCAGTCCCCATAAGTCCTCATGTTAAAATGTCAACTTCACAGCAGAAATTGTTGTTTAACAATGTTTGTTGTAGAAAATGTTTACAGCCTGGTACAAAAAACAGTGTCGGTCTTTATAGCTAATTTCGCCGTTCATGACAACTGTACTGAGTCTGAATTTCTATTTAACTCACCTGTTCATATTATATTAAGGCTTAAAGTTATGCATAATTAACAGTGTGACCGCTTTGATTGACAGATAGGTGCTGTTACAGATGGCTTGTTTGAGGACCCAGGCGTCATTCAGCCCGCGTCATATCGCCACATTATTATTATCTTCAGCCCCCACTGCCACATCTGACATCACTTGACGCAATTTATCAGATTTTCGCGCGGCTCCCCTCGGAGCCACAAAAGACTTTTTTTACGCAACTTTTTCACACGTGCAGTAGTACTCTCCAAGACCTGTAAACAGACTGACTCAATGTGTCAAATCAGTGGAGTTCCCCTTTTAAATAGAGTAACAGCTTGTTTACACTGGACAAGATGTGAACGCAACACTTTCAGCAGCGCTACAGCAGCAGTTGCAGAAATTCCCCCCGTCAGTGTCTGGAGCCATTCAGTCACAGTACTGCTGTGCACCCTGAAGCATTTAATGCTCACAAAAACAATACACAATCCATGTACTTGCACACATGAGTTGAAAGAAGACGCGTAAAAGGACATTTTGGGTGAAATGTTAGCGGTTACACGGCCGGCGTACACAGCTGCTGTATATTAAGTGATATTAAATGGAATCTGCTCCGCCGATGGACGAGGCGGACAGCTATGAAACTTGTCCATTTCAAAATGCAATTAGCTGTTCACAGCCTGCGCTGCCAAACCCTCCAGTGGGTCCTCCACAGGCTATGTTACATCACTCGAAAGGCCTTATTAGTTGTCTCCGTTACAACAGCTTCATACTGCAAAGTTTAACAATCACCAAGCTGTGGCCACTTTACTGCCTGCACTGTCCCCCCCCCACCACCCCCAGTCAACACAGTGCTGGTGCTCCACATGGAGGCTGAGTTAAGACTTTATTGGAGGCTTTTCAAGGCCAAGGGTTGAGCCAGTAAGCTAAACAGATGTTCTCATAAAGCAAATATAATGGTGAGATGTCCAACCTCTGTGTCAGGGAGGAGGTGGAGATAGATTGATGGATTGTAGAAAGGGAAGGAAAAGATCGGAGGGTTGGGTGCGGTGGGGTGGGGGGTGGTCTGCTGAGTGCCAGAAAAGTGGATCGATGGACAGATAGATGATGGGAACGGATGATTCTGAAGAAGCTCTGCATATTATCATAAAATGAGGAGAACAACAGGAGGAGGGAAGTCGGTCCAAACAGAGCCAGCAGATAACAGTCAGACGTAGTCCAACACACCTACACTTTATTTCTTTTTTTCTCCTCTGCCCCTTCTTTTCTAACTTTTTCTTTGGGATCTTTATTTCCCAGGGCTCTCTTCTCCTACCCACACACACACAATCGCACACACACACACACACACTCGCAGAATTACAGGCCCTGTTGAACTTTCTCCCCCAGGTCATGCGGTGAGGGAGGACAAAGTGGTATCTATGTTCTGCAGTTCATATTTGTGTTGGAGGCGCCACGCGGCCTGAGCTCCATGTTAGCTTGAGGTAATTACACCTATACAGCACCAATATCCCCTCCCATTACTACACACTAATGGGCCTTACTGCTCACACACACACACACACACACACACACGAATACAAATACAATCACAGTCACACACACCACTTTGTCCGGGCCGTAGAGGCCAGTGACAACATCAGTTAGCTTCGATCTGTCACGTCAAAGTTGCTTGTGTTTTTCTGTGGTCAGGCTTAAGTCCACCCCCCCAAAAAATATATATATCTGCAAGTGTGTGTCAGAATGTGTGTGTGTGACAGTTAAATGAGGGATTTCTGCTTGTCACAGTGTTAAGAAAAGTTAATTTTTTTTTATTTATTTGACCTGGAAAGCTGCAGAACGAAAAGAAACGGGACAAAGATCTCACTAATCCCGTTTCTATTAGGCACACACCTCAAAACAAACACCAGTTGTAAAGTGACTGATTTCTTAGCGACAGGGCGTTTTAATTTTAGTCTGACTTGAGAGAGTCAGGCTGAGAAAACGAGGACAACAGTAGCAGCAGAAGTAGCTGAGAACGCATGTGTCATCCCTTTAACAGCACAAGACAGAATCATGAATCTTTAAAAATTCATTCGTCATCTGGGGAAACAAACTGGAACAAAGAGCACGAGTGAATCTTGTATTAGTCACCAGCATCTCATTCCTCCAAAAATAAACTCATTTGATGACTTTATGAACTTTTCAGTCTGTGCTTTACGGCCGATCAGGTAGTAAATAACTGATGATTTATGCAGTCGGATCACGTTGCTGCACCTCTGCGTCTCCTCCACAAGTGGGGGATCAAAGCCAGGTATGTGCAGAGGTTAGCCGCCCTCCGTCCGATATCCGCCCGATTGGTCCTGGTTAAGCCATCGCAATACATCATAACTAGATGATGCTCCCTCAGCAAATCCAGCGTGCGCAACTGCCCTGAGAGTATTTGTGATTTCCTGAGCGGCCAACTCAGAGTCTCCTGGCTTTGTTTAACCTCAATCAAGAGATGAGGTCCTTGTCTGCGAAGATGTACGGCCCTGTGCCGCCCCCTCTAAATATTTAAAGGCGCACATTTTCTGTTTCTTTTTACAGTCACTCACACTCACACGTGCACGGTACTAACACACTCCTGCTGTCACAGATGGAAGTGCAGCTCCGAGGCTCTTGGATGTGAAAACAGGTTGGAGACAGGGGGTCAGATTTTTACATGCCGTCTAATAGCAAATCCAGCTGACTGTGTAACTGATCCACTCCACAAAAACAGTAAAACACACGCCACACACACGCACATTATTAGGCCTACACATGCGTGCACACCGCACACTGTTGATATGCATGTAAAAAAAAAGCTACATGCACACAAACAGGCTAACAGGTTACCTCTGTAACCAAACATCGGGGTGAAAATGTGACTGGCCTGCAGCCAGCTCTGCACACGCCGAGTATAACAAAGTGTTAGTCCAGCACTGAAAGATCTGATCCAGGACGTAACTTAGCGCCTCTTTGAGCCAGCATGAGAAAAGGCCGACAAACGCAGTCGGATCCTTAATTGCACTCTCATGTAAATAAATCAAACGCATTAACAACAAACGGGTGAAGCTTTTCTCTCTCCTCTGTTTACTCGTGCACCTCGGCTGTGAGCTCTGGTTAGAGTCAGGCTGGAGATGGTGAGGGACGTACGGATTGCAATAATAACAATAATATAGCGCGATCGTGGAAAGTGCAACTCTATATATGCTCCTGCACAGAGCACGTGCACTCACAGCACAAATAAGAGGTGTTAGAAGTTAAACATATGTGCAATTTAAATAAATGAGCAGGATGTCTCAGAAAGTGACAAAAAGGTTGAGTCCATCTGTGAAGCCTTCATTAAAAAATCTTTCATTTGATTCGACTGAACTCTGTTGCTACTTGTAAGGAGAGTCTTTTTTGTTGCCTTCCTGTATCATCAGATTATAGGACAGCTTGTTTATTGTCACATTTAAAAGGTCCAGTGTGTCAGATTCAGGGGTCTCTATTTACAGAATATGGAAGAAAAGGAATATAATACTGTATGCCCCCCAGAAGAGTGCCGGGCTTTGAAGTTAATTTGACACAGTGGCCAAACCGTGTGACAGCAATGGCGTCCATCACGTGATGCACACTGGCCCAAAAAGACTTTTGTTTTAATGTCACACCCCAATTCATTGATTCATTTCACCTACAGAATTTGATCCATTTGGTCTATTAACATTTCAAAAGTCTAAAAGAGCTGTCAAATGATTTTCAAGTTTCAAGTTAGCTGATTCTGTTAGCGGAGGGCTAAACAGGAAGTTAGCAGCTCAGTCGGCAGGTCCCTAGTGCGCTTGCCCTGTGGGCCACTCCATGCAGAAGATCCAATTTTATGCCCGCAAATCAAACTTTTCTGGCTTCATGTGCCATTGAGCAGCTGCCATAAGAAAGAACAGAGCCCCACCTCCAGAGCAGTGTACAGTTCTCCTTATACATCCATACTACAGATGCAGTGGGGCCGCCTTCCACATCACACAACCATGTTGAATCACCATGTTTCTACAGCAGCCCAGAACAATGAAATGGGCCTTCTGAATAATACATAGCACTGCATACCAATACTAATATGTCTGCAAAATGCATGCCATTGGAAAGCATACTGATGTCAGTTTTTTGTTATGAAAGCAGCTTTTTTGTTCAGTCTTCATCATGGTACCAACGTTATGGTCAACCTAGCAAATTTTTGGAAACCTGTTTTGTGATATCTGTCTAAGCCTGACTTCCCATCCAGCCCTTTGTCTGAGGCCTTTGTCCAGTGTCCATTGTAGAATCAGTTAATTTAAGTCAACTTCCTACATGTTTTGACACACAGTACGTGTTGGACTACATCAGTGTACTGTCGCAGCTTCAAGATTTATCTTTTTGTTGTTGCTGTGGAAATCATCAGTGCTGTTCATTGTTAGCGTCAAGAACGTTTTTTTCTTATCCTTGGCTTCGATATCGTTCCGCTCCTCGTCCACCTTATCTATTTTGGCATGCAGCTCTTCACACAATGTCTACATAGAAATAGAAAAACTGGGTGAAGAGAATTCTCACCTCAGAATTCACCCTGTCATATCTACTTTTGAGAGTTGTTCTGAAACTATCCCCGCTAGTTTCAATAAACTGCTTTAACTGATCTTGGTCTTTGGCTTGTGTTCGCATCATGAGTCAACTACTGTTCAACGTAACACTTTTACTGCTTTGGGTTTCCTTTTTGTCCTGAGAGCAACACTTTGGAAATGGCAGTGAGGGTGTTGGGTTCTCTTCCGTCCTTTACATCGACCATCCATCTTCCAACCAAAGTTAGAAGAAGGTGTTGTATACTGTGTATGTTTGTGTTTGGAACCAGGTCTTTTTAGGGCATCCTCAGTCTTGACACTATTAGATGTGTTTCTGAATTAGCAGTGTTCTGAACACTCGATTTTTTAAGTGATTTATTTTATTAACTTAAACAATATCTGCACCCAGGGCAGTAAGTCAAAGCGGTTAGCTCTGTTACGTCCTTGGTTTGATTCTTCCGGCCTCTCTTTGTAGAGTTTGAGTGTTGAGAATGACCGTCAAACGCTGCCAACTGCGTCCGCTGGAACACACGACCGAGCCGGAGGTACTGCTGGGATAAGGTCGCACCACAGCCAAAACTAATAATACTTAATGAGCTAAGACTTCAGTCAGACAACAAAACAGTGCAGCGCTTTCTTTTTTTTTTCTCTTCTCAGTCTGCAACATATCCTCTATCAACGTTTCTCTCACTTCCTCTTTCTTTTATTCCATCCTCTTTGTCTTATAAATGCCTTCCTACTCGGATTTCAGAAGAATACCCTGTTGCCATTATGCAGTGCATGTCTTGATTTATTCTTTTAATCTCTTGCTCTCAACCAACCTGGCTTATATTTCAAGAGGAAGTTAATAAATGGAATCCCATGAGGTGATGAAGTTAATTTTATTCATCTCAATCTCAAAAATGGCACAAAAGACCAGTCCCCTCTGCCAATGACGCTCTGTTTTTGGAACCTCTGTCTGTTAGTTACCAGAATATCTCAAAAACGACTTAGGTTTCAACGACCAAAGATTGATTCAAGATGAAACATTGACAACGAGGCACATTTTCGCCTTGTGCGAAGCCCTCATATTGCTCGGCAAGATATTCCAGAAATAAACATATATAAATAAACATTTTACTTTCTGCTCTTAAAACTATAAATTTTGAAGACTTCGCAGCTCTCCAGACAACATCTGATTTGTTTTGTATCCTGCTGAGGTATCAAAAAAAAAGCAGTTGGTATAAGAGGAACTGTTTAGGAAATGTCTTCCATGTTATAATTCTTTATTTTACCTATTTATCCCTTGTTAATAATAATACTGTACAAATAAATGCATGAATGGTTTGTTCTACAATGACGAGCACTGTAAATGTCTGATTTATTCTTTTAATTTCTTCTTCCAGTAACAGAAGCAGTGGTTGATTCTTGCTAAGAGCCTTATGGTGGTGTAAGTTTCAGGTGGAGACTTTCCTGAATATTTGATTAAAAAGCAATTTGTTTTGATTTTGCCCAGAGGTAGAAAATGTATTTCCAATAAACAGATCCCGATTTTTAATCTGAATATTATGCCACATATTGTGCAGTTCCATGTACCTGCTTCCACAAAATATTGCAGATTTACACAGGTTAAAATGTTGTGTGGTTACATTGTTCATGTGACAAAGTAATCCACCAGGAACATGTGGTTGAAGCAACATTGTTGCCGACCGCAGCGTGTTGCCAGATGTTGTGTTGCACTACCCTGTGTTGTTTTCCAAGAGCCTCCTGTGTTAGCACCCTCACTGCCCTGCCGAACTGGTCCAATCAAATGATTGAAGGGCCAGTCGAGCTGCTAACTATAGAGAGTTAAGTTGTAGCTAACCAGATATAAAAGTAACATGGGTGCTGATATATACTCGGTTGTAGATCCCTGAAGATGTTTCACCTCTCATCCAAGAGGCTTCTTCAGTTGTGACTGGCACACGGAGGTAACCCAGGTATTCAGCTTTGGTGGGATCATTGTTTCCACTTGGTTTGTTAGTGCTCCTTGTTGATCTGACAACTGTTGCCCAAGTTGCTGAAGTCCCCTGACCTCTGGTGGTCATGAAGCCAAGTGTGCCAAGCAAACTGCCTTCTCAAAAAAAGATGAACTTGGACAACTAAGAACCTTCACAGATGTAATGTGACTACTATCCTACTACTGGGTATACAACATCTAAAGTATGATGAGAGTTTGAAATGGTCATTGTGGGTAAAAAGTGACCAGAAATGGACCATTATTTATCTACAATTCACATACCAAGCAATATCCCACTGGAGTTTACCCTTTAACTTCTGCTGTATTTGTTGTACCTGGGAAGTCACTACTAATTCTGAAATGCATTGAACCTCTCAGACTGATTCCTGTCCTTGTTTTTGTAGCCCTGGCCTCATTTTGCCTCATTATTTTCAATGGAAATAGTGTTCTGTTACAGTCGGTCCCTGCCAAGTGCTAGACGTTAAAAACACTTTAATGTTTAACACACAAAAAAAGTACTTTAAGTAGGTTTTCAATAGTTGCTTGGCAACAGCAGCAGTGACCGGCACCTCCAGCGCCTCGAACATGCTTCCTTTAAGCCAAAAGAAAGAAGTGGCCAGTGGAGACTGAGGCTAAAACTTCCTGTCAGTGAAGGACATTATATGAGGTGGAAATCCAGGTCTTGAGGGGTTGGGAATGAAGTAAAATTGAGGGCACACACATGCGCGTCTATATATATCAGGGCAAAAATAGCCCCGAATTTTATAGCAGAAGACTGAAATACATTTTTTTTCTCTTTCCATATAATTTTGAAAAAGAAGACTGCAATTGTAGAAGCAATATTCTGTATTGTTGCATTCCTTTGGGCATTTTAGGTTCTTCCAAAAATGCTGGTAATTCAAAGATTCCTCATTATGTGCGCAGTTTTTGCATTATGCATTAAAATATGTTCCCTCGTAACTCATGGGTCAAACAATGCCCGTAAACTCTTGGCGTCCACATGTCCCCGTCATCTTGTTGGACCACCATCTCTCATTATAATCCCAGCCTTCCTTTCCCTCTTATCCTTACAGCATGCCGGGAGTTGTGTTTCATTCCGCTGGAGGCTGGTGTTCATTTTGTGGTAGACGTCAAGATTTCCCCATTGATTCTTTTTGCGCGATAACTTACTCACAAGGTGACTAAAGCAGGGGGGATAAAGTGCGTGTGTGTGCTTCACACTGAGTCTGAGTTTGCTCATTGGAGTGCACACGCACTTATGGAACATAATCTGGCGGGATAAAGCGCTGTATTAAAGAGGATCCAGACAAATGACCACCCGCTGTGTAGATAGAAACCTGAGCAGGTCGTATAAGATCTACAGTGGAATCCACTGTTTTCAATAATAGCTGTGTTCACACTGCAGCTGAAGACGGCTCACATATTTAATTACTCTGGTCAGAAATTTAATTCATCTGCACAGTCAAAACATTTCATTTCTAACCCGCAGAAAGGAAGTCTTTGACTACTTGATTTGCGGTACAAAACTGGATCCTGTCATATTCAACACTTTTTGTTGTAATTCATTTAGAATAACACACAAATTGGACAGACAAACGGGCAATATTGCTGATTTGCAATGATACTTCTATACATTCAGGACCTGAAGCCAAATTAAACCGTGGATTAACACCATTTCATTTTTGTTGAGATATTTTACTCTTGACCAAAGTGGAGAGCTGGAAACTGACTGAGCTAGTAGCTTAGCATAGCTCCAAACATGGACATACAGTCTGTGATGTTCCCTGTAGAGTTTTTGGTGGTTGTTGAGAAAAGAAGAAGAGCACACTGTTCCTCTCTCTGGTATCATTTGTAGCTTATTGTGGCTAACTTTGGCCAGCAAACATTGAACAAATATTGCTGTGTAACAGACATTGAGTGATTCCCTGTCCTATTATTTTATCCCTGTACTATTACTTCAGGTTTTAGCATCCAGCACATGTTGCAGCCTTATATCGGATTAATAAATTGTTTTGGCCACTTTGGGCATGTTGTCCACATAGCCTTTTTTTTTTTTTTTTTTTAGCAGAAAAACAGGGCAGGGTACAGGAATGCTGGGATGAAGTGCTTGTGCAGTGAGATAAAGACATTGCTAGTTAGCTAGTTGCTAACTCTGTCAGTTTGGGTGGAAACCACAGATAGTAGATAGTTGGTGATAACTCTGTGATTTTGTTACTACAAATGAGCACCTTGACCTTACACATGGTTATTTAACCCATTGTTAGTATATATTAAAAAATTGATTAGTGCACCTTTAAGGTCACTAGTGTAAATCTAGCCTTCTTGTCTTCCATGGATGATGACTAGCTCCATGTCTACTCAAGTTCACTGTAGATATAAAGAGCTTTTATGGACTGATTTGTCACTGTACAAGCATACACATTTAGAAGTGCACTAATGACTCCCTTTCTATGTGGTTGGTTAACACTGCCGCCTTTTAAAACACCAACTCAAACCTCTGCGTTTTTGACCAGTCACTCTAAAATTATAGGCATATCATGTTCACTATCTGCCTCCGCTGGTATAAGTTAACCTCACTTTGTGCTCTGAGTAAAAAGAAGATGTTTATTTTCATCCCAGACTTGGTGCACGGAAAAGAGAAGTCATTGCTGACACGTTGTAAACATCCAGATTGGATGTTGGATTGAATGGTGTCACTGACACCGGACCTCTTGGTAATGACAGGTAATCACTACATTAACATCGCAGATTACATGATTCAGAGACGCCAGTGGAAGATGGTGATGGAACCCAGACCCAGGTGGAGACGACATGCACACCAAATATATACAAATGCGTACAAGCCTAAATGCACGTGCAACCATCCCATACGTCCACCATAATGGACGGAACAAATGTGTAGGGTTTGTTTGACCTTCAACCTATCCACTGATCCAACTCCATGCTTTCAGTAATGGGCCTCCTCTTCCAGTAAACTCTCTCCTTTTCCTTCCCGTAACGGCTACTTTGTGTATACATGGTCTTCAAACCACAGAACGGCACGTGACGGAAACTGATGAAAAAAGAAAAAAAATGAAGATGGAGTGACTAGTCATGTATTAACTGGGAAAAAAAATGACATTTTGTCCAGGTCTTAAAATACAATGGTTAGAAATGGTGAACATGCTGAATCGATTATCACCAAGTGTAGTTCTGCCATGAAGAGAAACCACACCGTATTCCTGCCTCTGCTTTGTTTTTATGCTGGGAAAGCAAAAAGAAACCAGTCAGGATTTGTTTCACCAGAACACCTGAAAACTGTCAAAAAAACAACCCCAAATCTAATCATTCTCCAATCCAGTGCTGTATAAATGTTCATGATCAGGCAGTGTTGTGACCTTGGTGGCAGGGTCATTAGTAAGCAGCGTGGCTATTGGCTGCCTGTCGCAGCAGCAGCGGGTTATGGCTCCTGCTAAATCTCCAGGGAGGGCTGTAACAGTGCAGAACAACAATAGAGGCCGATGAAGTGTTTAGTCTGTGTCTGCGGGGGCTTACAGCAGATTTTGCACTTTGAAACAAGACCCCGACTTTCTACCAAAGACTTTAAGACTCTCTTGCAGCTAGCTTATTACATCTTAGTTTACTTTTCATCTGCGTCCAAGACACACACAAACACACACATCATCACACCCAGACCAAAACCAGAGGCATAAAATGATATTCAGTCCTTCTCAATCTCTCCTGGCCATCTCTTGATGCTGCTTTGCTCTTCTTAGGGACTGTGCGAAAATTATTATAGGGAGGGGGGCGGCTAAACGTAATCTTTAAATGAAAATAAAAAGACCACCTTAGCATTATTAATATTTACTTTAGATCCTCCCCTTAATTTTGAAAAAATACAACACCACACCCCCAATATCGCAAAAAATACTGATTGAACTGGTACAGCTCACTTTGCAAGTGCTAACTAAAAGCGCTCAGAGAATTGCATATACTGTAATTTAAACCTTAATATAAGAATAATTGTCACATAGCACCCAATTCACACAAAAAAGTGGAATCAACGGTTGTTAAAATGATGGAAAACATACCGAAATGATGCACCCCGTTTATCGCATAGTCCAGCAGTTCTTTATTTTAAAACAAAGAGCTGTCACTGTCACTTTAAATGCCACGTTTAAAGAACCACAGACTTTACACATCAAAGTTGGTGTCCAGGTTACGGGAAGAACGACTGCATATGTGGAAAAAAAGTTCGTCTGTGGCTCCAGAAGGAGCTTCGTCACTGGAGTCAGTGTCAGTTGAAGCCGATGACTACCGGGAATCTGGGGGTGAGGAATTAGAGGTCAGCTTACAAGACCTCCGCTTGAGGCTAGCATAAGATATGATGCATGATACAGAAACACAATTGTGTAAACACACCTTTATGACCTGTGGCACACACAAAATTCACTCATTCATACATTCAATACATTCATAGTTTTTTCCTTGCCACTGTCACCAAGTGCTTGCTCATGGTGGGAATTGTTGAGTCTCTGCAAATATTATAAAGAGTGTGTTGTGGAGAAATTGCTGAAGTCAAAGGTCAATGGTGAGGTCAGGAGTTCAGAAAGTGTTCAGGAGCCTCTGATGTCTTATGCTGTAATATTTATTGACACTTGGCCAAGGAGAATTAGAGACACTCTCAAAGTACATCAGAAGTGTCTGAGTCGGTCTCACATTCTGCCCAACTCGTGCTGGTGGATAGACTTTAAACCTCGAGATAACACCAACACTATACGCCCCAAATGAGACAAAGAGAATGTTTCTACCAAGGACGGTGTTATTGTCAACATATTCTAGTCTCGAGACACAGATGTCTGTTTACGTCAACGGCAAGCTTTCTATTATGTCTAAGCAGGCAGAAACAGTCTCTTCGACCCTGGCCACCACAGTGTTGAGATAGACTGGCACCTACTGCTCCCAGTCAAAGCCAAACAATTAGTACTGCCGAGGACCTCAAGGCCCACACGTGACCTTGTGTAACCTAAGGATAGAAAATTCCATAACAGAGTGCAGTATAGACCTGTTCTAGTGTCATGATATAAGTTCTGTTATGATTTAGCACTATATAAATACAATTGAATTCTTTCTAATATAATATTTGTAATATATTTTTTTTAACTAACTTTTTAAGTAAAATAAACATCCTGTCAGCCAAAAGAACAAAATTACAAAGCTCTCACCCCTTTTTGACCCCTCTAGAATTTTCATACTGTCCCTTCCACCACCACCTCGAGAAGCAGCTACGTAGCTCAGCAGGTATGTAGGTTAGTTTAGAACAACCGGCTTTTAATATTTGTAAGACCAAACACACACAGGTTTCATACTTGTCTCTGTCAGACATCTTTTGGTTTCTGTGGCTTCTCGGCTGCCCAGAAGGAGCCTTGTCTAAATAAATGTCAACTCGCGAGCAGGGTTTTAAAAAAGCCACAGCTATATACTGCAGAAGAACCAGCCTTGTCAATCACGTCATGCATCCGCCTGGCCCCGGGGGTTACGAGCGACGACTCTGGTGGGCTTTTTACCCCCCTCTCCGTTTCTCCATCCCTCCCTCCCTCCGTCCTCCTGCCATAACAATGGGGAGGGATGTGGAAGTCCAAAACACACAAATGATCAGGTGCTGAACATTTACAGCGCTTGTGTCTCACAGCTCAGCCCCGGGGTCCAGCTGGGTGAAAGCCAAACTGATTCTTTTTTTGTATTTTTATTTTTGTAAGACGGTGCTTAGTCGCCGGCTGATTATTTTCAAGGCTGGGGGAGTTCAGGCTTTTGTCTGACTTGTGGTGGAAAGCTGTAATAAAGCTTTACCCCTCTGCTGAACCAGAACAAAACGGGACGGATACTTGTCATCAGTTTGCTGATCTGAGATCATATTAAAGATGTCAGTGTTTCATTTTCATTGTTTTCATTTATTCATTCAGTAGATTAAGTTGATGTCAATGTCTCAAATTCTGATCTGACATTATATGTGTGACAATATTTACCATAAATCAAGTCAGTTTTAATGCTTATGTTGTCAGTTTTCCATATACAGACAAATCATTCTCTTATTTACTCAACCATCATTGATATAAGTGGGTAGGACAAAATCTGTCAGTAACACAATTCAACAGCAAAATGATCATGAAGTTGAACCAACATCTCTCTAACACAACCTGAACAGCGTGAATGGAGGACTGTTGTATTAGACTGCAAGACTCCGTAGAAGAGGAGCTGCGTTGTCTGTAAATAAAAAAGACTCTAAGACTCTAAGGTAATGGAAATTATTGTTTTCAGGTGATTATACAAATGTTTGAATATTATATTATGTAAATAAATACCCCTAATTCTTACACATTGGAACTTTAAAGCACACTACATCAGGTAGTTTTCTAGAAAAAGTCTGGATGAATTGCTAGTGACAGGAACGTAAATGTACTGTCACATGGTTCTTTTTAATTGTAATGTGGAATATGAAAACAAAGAAGAAGAAGTGCATTTTCTAACCTGGTTTTCACATGCTCTTGAACATTTGTTTGTACGTTTTCAGTCAGTTATTGTATAGAATTACACTGTCTGTTCTTCAGAGTCTATTTCTACTACTGTCTGTCTGAATGTCACATGGAGATGCTGTGGAAAGGAAAACGTCACAGAGAAAAAAATCAAGGCAGTGAGCGATGCTTTCACTTGCAAAACTATGGAGGAGAGTATAGCCACAATGGGTGGCAGCAGCTCAGTCTGAGGGACCTGAAAACCAGACAGTTCAAGTACAGACCACAATATGGAGTTTGGACTGGAAGCTGGACCCCTAATTACTCCTGGGGGGGGGGGGGGGGGTGACTATGTGTTTCAAAGAATGATTGACAAAGTAATCTTCCTCTTCTATGAATGGGACTGAGATTTGAGAAACCTGGGCCTGCTTCTGGAGCCAGACCTGGGAGGGGAGCTTGCTGGATCTTCGTCTTCTTCTCACATTCTCCATTAAAAACAATGCCCTTCCTCACGGCTCTTATTGTCCAAACTAAATATGTCATTATTTGACTTTTAGTCTCTTTCAGTGACCTGAATACCTGCTACGTATTTCATTATAAAATGTTCAAATATTAAGGACAGCTCAGCTCCAAATATCGGCTCTCTGCAGCTTCAAAACACAAAAACAAAACACACACAAAATGTGCATACTAATAGCCACACACACACACTCCAAGACACCAAAATGAGAAATTACTACCAGACGCACAAACATTTTGTTTGTGATTGGTATGTTACACAACATTAGTCTTTGGCAGGAAACCAGCCGCCACTGGAGGTATTTTTTTTATTTATTTTTTTACTTAATATCTAGTTGGCTGATAAAAGAGTGACAGTGGAACCAGCCATGTTGGCCTGCAGACAAAAAGACACACACACACACACACACACACACACACACACACACACACACACACAGAAACACACACCGCAGTCACATACAGTATAATACAAGCTCTAAATCCAGCCATGTCCAAGTTTAACTGAACCCTGATTAACAGTGTCACTCTAAATCACAGGGTTGATTTCAGTGCTTAACCAGACCTGAGGCTGATTGGGGAGGCAAGAAAATGACTTAAAGGGGGGGGGGGACAAAGTGGCAGAGGAAGAGCAGAGGTAAGGGGAAGAGATTGATGAGAGGAGAGAAAACAGGGGTAAGAAAAGAAAATAATACAGTATTAAAGACACACACAGAGATTTCCTTCAACACGTCATCCTGTTGTCGCTGAACACCAGTTAAACCCAAACACATTTCTCTGTGATATTTCGAAAGCGCCGAAAACATTTACTGCACCGTAAAGTCTTTCTGGACATTAATCGAACGTGACATTTTGAATTTAATTAGATGGTGTGAGTTTGTAGCAACAGTAGCAGCGAGCGCGGGGAGTGTTTGTCTGTACACATGTTCCTACTTTATTGTGAACTCCGCTGACCGCACTTTAAAATACGCACAGCAGTTGGGCCAAAACCAGGACGCCAATAAAACTGGTCCAGGTAGAGAGAGAGGGGGGGTGGCAGAGGGAGGTAGGGAGAGAGGGAAGGAAGGAGGGAGAGACACCAACAGAAAGAGAGGCAGAAAGTCAGACAGACAGTCAGACAGACAGACAGTGTGGGCTGTTGATTGGCCATCGTGGACATCATGCTCATGCAGTCTAGCCACTTGTTCTGTTAATGCCAAAGAATCACTTCCTTTATGTCAGAGGATTTTTAGAACTGACATGGTTCCCACAGAGCCTTGAAATCCTTGAAAGTTTGTGAATTTGAGGGAATAAAATCAAGCCATTATCTTTCTGAAATAAACAGACACAGGTGACTGAACGTGCTTGCATTTTTATCAACTTGTAAATAAGTCTCATGATCCGTGTCTCAAACTAAGCCATGTTATAGGCCCTTGAATTTGAGGGAACTAGGCCTGGAAACTGCTTAAAAAGATCCTTGAATTTAACGTTTAAGAAGGTGTGGGAACCCTAAACAGAAATGCAAAAGTAAAGGATTGTTTCAACAATTTTGTAATTATGCTATTTTGCACAACCAGAAATAAAACCAAAAAACTGAAGTTTGTGGTTTTATGGGAGTGTTATGTGCTGTGGGCTGCTATTTATCCATCCACTCAGTGTGTGCAGCATCTCTGGTTATACAGTAGTGTGAGCTGTCAGGCTAGCTGAATTGCTAAACTAGGCTAAACACATCCTTGCTCCATCTTTTTAACGCACTGACATGAGGCTGATACCGAATCTTCTCATCTCACATTGGATCAAGGGTGTCTCTTTTTCTGGCATGCCCCTTTGTCAGAGTCCAGAAAAACATCATGCCCGGTACCCGACAATCAACTTTTATTAACAATGTGTTTACGTGTTGCAGGATCATTTTTAACCACACCCGTCCTATCAGTTTAGGTTGCAAAGAGAAACGTAGGGAAATATTGTTTCATAATATATGATGTGAAGTTACCAATGACCTAAGCTGTCGGACGGACCATACATACAAGTTATAAAGTTAGAAATTTCTAATTTTCTGACTTTAGAGAACATGTGAATCACCATCCGTCACTGTGTTAACATAGAGCACAAACAGCAAAACACTGACCAGGGACAAGACTGACGTCTGTACTCGTACTGTAATTTCTACGAATCATTCTGGTAAATGTTGACGTGACAATTGATATCCAAGAAGAAAATATAAATAAATGAAAGAGTTCTGCCAGGAAAAAGGTGTGAGCAGAGAGAATAACAGAAGGAAAGAGAGAGTGTTAAAAAAAGAGGAGGAGAAAGACCGGCAACAAGTAGGAAACCTCCGGTAAATGCGTCAGTCTGGAAGGTGACACCTCTGGAGCAATGAAAGTTTCCACTACACAGACACACACACACACACACTTGTGTTTGTGTTGCTATGTGTTTGTTGGGCAGGTTGAGAGGTGTGTGTGTGTGTGTGTGTGTTGTTTGAAAGGAGGGGCAGCCTTCTAGAAAAGACACGGTGACTATGTTTGTGGCGTTGGGTGGGTATGTAGGTGGTGGCATGGGTGTGTATATGGGGTGGAGTGACTGTGTGTGTGTGTGTATGCGAGAGTGTATGAGGGTGTGTGTAAGGGTGTGGTACGTAAAAGTGTGTGTTTATGTCCTGGTGGCACGCAGCAGCCGTCTGTGCATAAATAGGAGCATGTCAATGGTAGGTAAAGTGACACTGATGTCATGGGTATTTTTCCAATATGTGTGTTTCTATGTTTTTTCTGTTGGGTGTGTGTGCGTGTGTGTGTGTGTGTCCTGTATGGATTTGCAGCGTCACTCTAACACTCTTGTTTTCCTCTGTTTGTGTATGAGCCATAACCCAACCTCATCCTTTTCTTCCTCTTTGTGAAGCTCTAGATGATCAATGGAAGACTACAGATCACTATAATTAACACATCATTCACTCATGTCGACAGCACTTAGTAGAAAACCATTGTTTCAACTTAAGACTGGAATAGAATTTACACTTAAAGGTCCAGTGTGTCAGATTCAGGTGGCAGAAATGGAATAAATTACGCATAACAAAGTGACCATGCTGTTAATTATGCATAACTTTAAGCCTTAATATAATTTGAACGGGTGAGTTATGTAGAAATTCACCGTCAGTACAGTTGTCATGAACGGGGAAATTGGCTATAGAGACCAAAACTGTTTTTTGTTTTTGTTTTTTGTGTTCTGCTGTGAAGTTGGACATTTTAACATGGGGACTTATGGAGATTGAAATGTTTTGCAGCCTGTCTCAAGTGGCCGCTCAAGAAATTACAGTTTAAAGCACTTCCGCATTGGCGCATTGGTTTTGGACACAGACCCATAGCTTGAAGCCTGGCAAGACTGATTATTGCATGATCTCACAAGTCCAGCTGTCTTGCAAGGCTAAATAATAATGAT
The DNA here is from genome assembly GCA_946959425.1 of Argyrosomus regius. Lineage (NCBI taxonomy): Eukaryota > Metazoa > Chordata > Actinopteri > Sciaenidae > Argyrosomus > Argyrosomus regius. The sequence continues at coordinate 17,220,063 of OX336900.1, forward strand.
GCAAGAAAGAAAGAAAGAAAGAAAGAAAGAAAGAAAGAAAGAAAAGGATGGTGTGGAGGAAAACATCAGTAAGAACTGTAGTTCAGCACAGCTAATAAAAAAGATACCTGGCCTTGAGATATTTCACATCTGAAAACTGAGGCCCTAATAGGAACATTAATGCTGAATGTCTTGAATGACAAGCAAGATTGAACAATTAACAAAATTATTATTATTAATATCTGGCTGATGTTTGTGTATGCCCTAAAGTCTTCCCAACACCACCCAATAGCCAATTTTAGGCAATCCAGAAATCTGCATACACACTTCTGCAAAGACCTGTAACATTATGCCAATGTGATAAAATTAGCATGTCATATTGCAGCTTTACAATCAGCTTTGTACTCTCCTAGGAAAAAATGCCCTACGATACTAATGTATATGTGTGAGCCTTAATGGCTGCCAGTGTGGGTGCAGGCCTCCCTTGTTGTGCTGGCATGGCACCTCCAATCAGCTGCCTGTAAAGCTGTCAGTAGAGACCGCAGACCCTGAAGGTACGCAGCACTGAGCCCTGTTAAAAATCCACAGATCACCCCGCTGGTTTTGTTCCTGAAAAACACAGTGTTTACATGTCGTAAGGCATGTGGTTGGGGTAAAAGAGAGGGAATTAAAGGAGTGGGTGGAGGAAGAGGACTTAGAGAAATACATGTTGCATATAATGCTGCTAATCCCACTTTTAAAAGCCATAGATCATCGCATATTCTGTTTCCCCAAAACAAAAATGGGTCCCATTAGTTGTTTACCACAACGCTTAAGAGAAATTCCACAATATTAGGTCATTACCTTTGGTTTCTATCGCGCACTCTGACAGATCATATTTCTCTCAGCGTATAATTGTGTCTGCCTGCAGCTAATTATTTGCGTAAACCTGAGCAGGCTACTGCTGCTGGGTTTTATAGGACATATTAGTTATTTTAAATGACGTTGAGCGCAGCAGGAAAACAGTAACGGGTAGTTAAAAAACGGCTGACACTTTGTGTATGTGTGTTTGTGATGGTTTGGGGTTAGCTTGAGAGTGATGCCACACAAGTATTGGGACTCACAAAAGTAAAAAATAAAACATGTTGAATGAAGCAGACTCATATACGTGACTAATAACTGGAAATATTAATAAAAATAATAATAAAAAAAGCTTATTCCACTCACTCATAACCTGCAGACTGCTATAAAGAAGGATCCTTGGAAGGTTGTGACTAAGAAGTTGGGGGCAATGCATTTATATAATGTAAAATAATCAATAATTGATATAATTATTAACTAAACTACATTTTTGAAAGAAGTTTGTGAAAAAATGAACAAAACACATTGAATTACATGTTATTTTCCATTTAAATGAATGTAACGTTGAAACTTTACAACTTCGCTTCAACCTCTTCGTATTTTATCATATTAGTTCAGATATTTCCTACCTAGTTGGGCCATTCAACTGTTTCACAAACACTTTGGATGAAATTAAAGGTGCTTTCATCACTTCCCCGCTCACTGACACTTCAACTGCTTTCACGTCAACTGAAACTTACTGATGATTTCTATTCTACAACTGGCCGTTCATTTAGGCTTGAACTGAAATATCAACCATTTAGAGTGCACACACTTCAGACGTCTGCAGCACTTCCACTTTTCACTTGAAATTCCAACTAACCTACATGCCAAGGACATTTCAACTGCTTTTATCTCTTCAACCGTCATGTTTACTGCATTTAGCAATGTTTCTCCTTTCAGGTTTTACACTTCAAACCCTTTCATTTCCTTTCAAATCCTTTTACTATTCATACACCTTTTGTGACAGGTGCTTTCAGTTCTCACACTTCATCTGACATCGTCTTTCAGTTTATTACACCCAAACTGGGACTACTGTCTTTTAGGACTTCCACTTCAATGTGCACTTCGATTTATCATCTACACTTCAGCTGACATTCAACTTCAACTTCTTTCAGCACTTTCACTTCAGCTGATATTTCAGCTCCACTCAGCGCTTACATTTTACACTGAAACTTCGACTCCTTTCAAAAATATTTTTTGGATATTTGTATTTCGACTGCCACTTCAACTGTTTCGGACTTTCAAACTGAAAAATTTCAGTCGCAAGCACGTGTAAATTTCTTTTTAGAATATGCAACCTCTTCTAGTTTCTACATATGAAACCTATAATGACAAAAAAATAATAAAATCGTTCTAGTCATCATTCAATACGTCCTAAATACAGAGGTTCCACTCTGTAACGTGTTATGATTGTGCCCACTAAGAATGTGTAACTTTGTATCTCTTCCAAAGAAGATAATTTATTTTATTCTCATACCATCAATCATTTTGTCACAGTAGGTGTTCCTTTTTCCATATGGTGAGTATCTCATTTTGAATGAAACGTCTTGTATATACTGAAAATATAAAAACATGTACGCATGTAAAATCACATTAGAAGAAGCCTGTGAGAAGCTGGAGAGTCGTTGCTTTTCAAATTGTGGTTTGGTACAGAACAGAGGTGAAGTCAGATAGACAGTCTGCAGACCTGTGCAGAGCACCACCACAGAGTAGTGTTACTCTGCCAGCCAGACTCGGCCTGTGGCTCAATCCTGGCATCAGCCTGCAGCGGGACTGAAAGACCCAGAGTATGTCGCCTTTCATGTTGCTTTCACAGGCTTAGCTCCTACTTGACAGAAAGACATTAGCAGTCACCGCTGCACCAGAACCTGTTATGAAGTGATGTCTGTCTGTGTGTGTGTGTGTGTGTGTGTGTGCGTGCGTGTTTGTGCATTTTATGATCAGTTCATCTCTCCTGTGTTGACTGCACTCTGTCACTTCACGAGCAGCTGAAAGGTTTGTCACATGGTGAGATTTCCATTAGAGTACAAACTCTTTGCCAATTCAAATGCGCCAGCCGTTGACACACTGTAAACACACACATGCACAAGAAACCAGCAGCCACGAATGTTACTGACGTTCAGCCAATACGGGGATTTAAAGTTCAGCACTGATAGGAGTACTTTTGTGTACAGACTTCTACCAATGGAAACAGTTTGTTAAAAAATTACAAAAACAAAAATACAGCCCAACTTTTAGGCGTTTAAATGTTAAGTAAAACTTGGAGCACCTTAAATCTGAGGTTACCTCTACAGCAAGAACGAACTTCATTGACACAACCGGTCATTCCAAAAGAGTTTTCAACAAGCGGCAGATGTATGATGTTTTGAGGGCCTGATAGATTTAGCTATTTCAACCATTTATCCATACGTTTAGCTAACTGTTTCAACTAATTATCAATTAGCATTAGCTAACTATTTGAACCATATCGTTAGCTAAATATGTCAACCATGTCTGCAATAGCATTAGCTAACCATTTCAACCATTTATTCATTAGCATCAGCTATCTATGTCAATCATTTCTTCATGACTTTTTTCAAATATTTCTCCATTAGCATTAGCTAACTATTGCCACCATTATTTTGTTACTTTTAACTGTCTATTTTAACCAGCAGCATTGGCTCACTATTTCAGTCATTTTGCCATTAGCGTTATCTAACCATTTCAACCATTTATCTATTAGCATTAGCTAACCATTCCATCAATTTCTTCATTACTTTTAGCTAACTGTTTGGGCAAACAAATTGACTTTATTAACATTGAATGCATAAACCTGGTTACTACTACACTACTGTGTAGTGGAAGCACATTGAGTTTATTAGTACTATTACATAAATCTTATTACTTGCTTCAGATTAAGTTTATTAGTCATTCAAATAGATGGAAATTTTCTATGTAATTAGTCAAAATGCATAAGTCCTGCATTTTGGCCAAAACGTTTTTTTGAGTGTACTTGTCTTTCAGTCTCAACATATAGTGTTCAGGTGTTATGGCTAACTCAATATATGCATGTTTTTTTTCCTAATCAAATTATAATTTCTAGTTCCGCTCCGCATTTAGCCCGCAGCAACTGCTGAAGTATTCCCTGGTAAGAAATCACTGCTGTACATGATCTTAGTGGGAGTAATCACGCTACACTATTTTTTCCAGTTTAAACAAGCTCAAATTGGCAGAGATGGTGGATAAAACGTTGGCTTGGCTGCAATTTTGTATCGGGTCAGAGAACTCTGAGGATATCCTAGTATGTCTAGAATGTAGTTTGGCACATACGCATTCTTTAAAATCGACAGGTTCACATTCCCAGAGGATGAGGAAAGATGCTGCACACAGCTCAAGTCAGTGTACTGGAATGTGACTGATGGGTGTGCTACAAACAGATTCATGTTTTCGTCTAATTCAGAGGTATGCATAATGCGAATGTAAGTCCAAATGATTCAGTGTCATTCCTAGTATTTGATAGTGTTTTACCAGGTAATTAATGGTTGCCAGATTGTTACTACATGTTTACTAGTGCGTGCAGATGAATGCATCTATTCTACCATGATACTGTACACGAAGCAAGTCATACCTGGGCAGCAAGCCACATGCTGCAAAGAAAGAAGGATGGCAGTGAAGATGGATGGAGGGGAGCTTGCAGCCAAGTCTGTACTGCCTGCAGGAGAGATAATCAGAGCTCCTGCTCCACAAATACTCAGTACTTTCTCTTCTTCTGTGTGTGGGCCGAGCCGGGCCAACGGTAACAGCCCCAAACACCCATCAGAGTGCTTCTGTAAGTAAGAGTCAGATAAGGCAACAGACGGAGGGCAAAGTGTGTGTGTGTGTGTGTGTGTGTGTGTGTGTTAGTGTTAGCGACTGCATGGACATAGGAATAAATTTAAAGTCAAGAGTTTACACAGAGACAAAGATAGAAGAAATAGTTCAAACTTAGAGTTGGAACTAAAAACTATCTCACACACACAGACACACAGACACACATGTGCACATGCACGACCACAGCAATAACGCTGTCAGCGTTAGCAGTGAGACGGGCAGGATCGCAGCCCTGCCACTGTCTGTCTGCCACCTTGTCATATAAATCTTTACAACACAACTTACTGGCACACGCTGGGGTGTGGATGGATCTACCATCACTGTGTGCACAGATGGTGGGTGTGTGTGTGTGTGTGTGTGTGTGTGTACATGCAGGATTCATAATCGAGACCATATAAACCTGTGTCTGTCAGGAACATGTAATTGGTTATGTGTGTGTGTGTGTGTGTGTGTGTGTGTGTGTGTGTGTGTGCGTGTTCTGATACTGACAGTGTTATTGGGCTGTTCAGGACAGCTCTGGATGCTGAGTGATGGCCTGAAGGATGGGGGGGTAAGCTTACATGAAAGGTCTTTTCTGCTCTCATGTAGCAGCATGAACACTCTGTTCATGCCAGTAGAGGTCTACTGGTGATTACCTCAGATCATACGAACTTCTGCTCACCTGTGATGACACTGACCTACTCTGCACTGCAACAGGAAATGAGCTTTTAGAATGAATCCATATCGAACTAACATGTGTGATTAAACACATTCCTGCTGATGGTTTCCAGCAACGTCACTGATCGTCATTTGCAGTAATACACCGTAAAAAGGCAGTCAGTGGAAAAATGGTCATGTCTAAATGGTAACCCCAGATTTGCGAAGATGTGAGATATGTAGCCGTTGTTTCCTCTTTAGAATACTTTTGTCTGGCCGAGTTTGAAGCGTATTTGCATCTAAAAGTTTGAAAGTTGCATGAAACTTTAAGTTGACGTTGGCTTTTTACTTTTAGGCTTAGTTGACTAATTGTTTTTGTTTGGTTAGGTGTAGGCTGCTTGGTTAGATTTTGGAAATGGTCATGGTTTGGATTATGACAAGTCAATGTTGAGTTTTGGTTCATATGGCATAGAAATGTCAGTGTCAACAGGCAGAATGCCCTGAAGGCAAACTTACTGACAGAAACAACGGGTACAAACCTCATGAGAGTTTCACAAATCTAGGGTTACTATTAAAATGGCAATTTGTCAGACCTCACAAGAATATGTTTCTGACAAACACAAACTGCATTATTAATTTGTAACATGCTAAGCTGTAGGTTGTGTGCACATGGATTTTGTGTCTCCAAGGCCGTTTGATATTTTGGTTCATCTCTGTGCAGCAGTGTAAAGTCCAACAGGTGAAATTAGCTACAACTTTTTTTTACCAGGCTGTAAACATGTTTATTTCTGCTGTGAAGTTGGACATTTTAACATGGGGACTTATGGAGGTTGACATGTTATGTAGCCAGCCTCAAGTGGCCGCTCGAGGAACTGCACTTGGTAGGGACTTGGCTTGGGGAACTAGAGGGTGTCCGGTTTAAGTCTGGCATAGACTGACACACAGTACGGATCTGGACCTGTAGTTGGAGAGGTGTCTGTCCACAAACTGGCCACTGCCGAGTTGTCCTTGAGTAAGGCACCAAAACCCTTTTCCTCCTATGTGTGGTTATATTTCAGGCATGTATGTGTAAAAATATGATTGATTTGAGATTAATAACCTAAATCTTCTTCTGTTTGTGGCTTCTCTCTCACGTGTGCGCCATGCACTCTGCACCTAAACACCATGCAGAGCAAAGCTCAGGCCCTGAATGTAAACAAAGTGTGGTTATTTAGAAGAAAATCCGACAGGGTTCCTTTAACTCTTGCTTCAGGCTGATGAAACAGAATTATTGTTACATAAAAATTAGAACTTGTGCAGCTTTAAACTTTCTCTGTAATTCCAGCCTTCATTAAAGAGCTGATTAAAGCTTCTAACGTTATTGAAATCAATTTTGTGTTTAAAATGACGGACAAGCAATAAATGATGTCATGATCAATTAAAGTAATGACAATCAGAATTTACATTAAAGTCCAATAAAACAAGATGAAAATGATTATTTTAGGGTGATTAATTACAGTGACCTTGATGTTTGAAGCAGTAAAATGTGCGTGTGTGTGCCCTCCCTCGTTTCCTCGGCGAGCCGCTTGCAGCCTCGCGTCCTGAGGAGGCGGAGCTGCTGCCGGGGCACCTTGTCTGAATCGTATTCATTATCCCTGCTACTGCAGCCCTAATGTGGCTTTATGGGGAGCGTGTGGCGTCCCACAGGACAAATTAGGCCGCAGATCGCTACATTTGAGGAATAAAAGTGGCCATTCAAAAAGCAGATTGTTCCAATTTTGTCATTAGTTTTACTGCTAGCAAGAGAGAGGATGTCTGAGTCGGCTTGTCATTTGTTTGAAAGGTTTTATTCCTAAAAGCTGTGAAGCCATATTGGTGGAAAAAAAAAATGTTACCTGACGTTTATATTAAAAAAAAGTATCTATTTTGATATCTTTTCATCTTTACACATATTAACTTAAAGGTGCAAGGCTGCAGTGGACACACTCACTTCCTCAAGACGGTAGACTATAACCAAACACACACACACACACACACACGCCGTCTCTCTTAAAGATACACACTATCTAAGGATTATATTCAGCTCTTGTAAAAATACACAGAAAAAAAGTGGCGGCAGGCTACCACCAATGAACACTAATTGTGTGTGTCGTACCTCTTATAAAGAAGCAGTTCACCAATTCATGTGGAGCTGTTATTGAGGCGGCTTGCGACCCCTGTGAAAATGTTATGGTAGCGAGGCTCTGGATTAGGTGTCAGCATGGGGGTCTACAGCTAGTGGAGGGCAGGAGGAGGGATGGGGGGTGCTGTTGAACACCGCTGGTGAATGTGCTGAATGAATTGTATCTATCTGTGCTGTCTGCATGCTTTTCACTATTATAACGCTGCGTTACTGAAGTGAATCATCAGAGGTTTGGTATCTTGAAAGAAAAGAAACATTTTGGTCAGTACAGAACAGAAAAAATGATGCAGAGAATCATAATCACATTATTTTGCCTTGTGTGTGTACAGTAGGATACACTGTGCTGTTTGGTTAAGTCAGACTGTACACTACATTATATATATTCACACTAATAAAGTGTATTAAATCCATAAAACTTTTTAAAAGTTGTTCTTAATCTACGTCATTTAAAAAGATTGACTCCCGCACAGTGCTCATCGTATTTTTTATATAATCTCGAGGATTTGATCTCTGTTTTGATTACACTTTGTTACTATGTGAGGACAAAAACATTTTGAAATTACGTAACAAACTTAAACAATGTGTTCCATCTATCTATTTTCTGTAACCACTCATTAGGATTATGTTGTGATGCTCTGAAAAGCATATTGGCTAATGTGCTAATTGATTTAATACAGTTTTCATCTGGTTCATATGTGAGATTTTGAAGCCAGGTTCCATCCATCCAATCCAATCAAAGTAATAGTAAAAAGCTGTAAGGTTATGTTTAAGGATTTATTGTATTTGTTAAATGATGCGACTCAGATTCTTGTAATGTTGGTACTTGGACAAGTTAAGGAGAGTTTCATCATGTTAAAAGCTGCAAGAGCTTCTTTTTGCATATTTACAGGCATCCATAGACTCAGAGGCACTACTGCTATATAACTGGTGTTGTTTCCACTGCAGTGATCCTGCTCGTGTCACATTAGCAGAACGTGGACTTGCAGAAACAGAAAATGATGTCTGCCTCGGGCATGTACTTCACTGACAGGACATTTGCCGGAGTTCATGTCTTGAACTTATGAAGCAACGTCTTTATCAGTACACTGGAGTTAGAAATCAAATAGGAAACATGGGGCAACCTGTAGCTGAAGCCCCCAACTACTGACACCTTAACATTGAATAGATCAAGGGTAGTTTAGTGACCTTTACTTTCTGTTGAATTTTGGACAACTTCTAGTGCAACTTTATCTTAAAGGTACCAATCCAATTCAGCCACAGATGTTTCCTGCACATTGATTTTTAGGGGATATCTAAGTATAAACATTAAAATCTCTCATAGTTTCTATTGTCTCATGGCATAGTCACATCGCTCATGTTTATCTGAGAGAAACAGTAGAACAACCTCAGTGTCAGGGATTGTTCGGGATATGCATGTTCCTTCAAAGACAGACATTCTAATTAATAAAAAGCCTCATTCCCACCCACACACGTTATTGTCTATCAGCAGTGTTTCTCTGGCCAGTTTCAGCGGCGGCCCTGTCAGCAGTCCACATGGTGGAGATGTGCCGTCAGAAATCTCCTCTCGCTCCTCGCCTCTCCGACTGCTTAAAACCCTGGAGGAAAAGCCTGTACGAAGCAGCCAGACTATCAGACTCCAAGAGCACCGGGACCCCCCAACCCTCATCATTTCCCCCCTCCACATGAGTCAAAGAGCCCTTCTTCTCCATGCCAGCTGACTGCAGGAGGAAAGAGAGGAGAGCAGGGGGAGAGGAGAGTGGCCTGCGGAGTGCAGAGGGCTGGGTGGGTTAAAGTGAGGAGGGGCAGTAGTTGGGAGTGGGGCTGGGGTGGAGGGCTGTTGGTGATGGAAGAGGGGATATGATGAGAGGAGAGTACTTATAACATTCAGGTATTAAGCATGTAGCCTCAGATCTCACCAGTTGTGTTGTGTATTCTCTACTGACAGTTCGCTAATCTCTGAACAACGAATGCCTAGCTTAGCAACCATATCTATGTAGACTCTGAAAGCGATTCACTGAATTTAAAGACAAAAAACACAAGTAAAAGTGTAGGCGAAAGACTAAACTGTGTTTATCAGCTCTATCATACACTACCATCATTAGCATGCCCAGCTAACTCTACCTATAACCAAGTGTTTCCAAGGCCTAAGAACATATCATTAGCTAATTAACTAACATTAGTTTTAGGGATTACAGGTTACGTTCGCATTCAGACGTTCAGACTGCGTGGAAGTCATTCCTGGATGCTATTATTCAGGCTAATGTTAGCAGGCCTGCCATTTATTGGATTCATTGAAGTTTGAACTAGCAAGCCAAGCCAGTGCTAGCCGAAATAGTGCTATATTTGCCAAGCACATCGTAAAGCTTTCTTCTATTGTAACGTTACCAGTGAAAACATAGCTACTAATTAAAAGTACAAACAAGTAAGCTAGGTAGCCAAAGGGCTAACGTTAATGATGAGTCGGAATTAGGACTAACTAGCTTTACTATGCAATGGTGCCATTTTGGCTATGTAGCAGAATAGTAGCCGAAGCACTGTGAAAATGGCGGCTGTGGAAGCTGCTGGAGCCGAAGCAGTTGTGATGAATATGGCAATATACAAATGTAAAATGTACGTATGTTTTATATTTAAAATTTAACATGTTAGTGCTAATCTCTGCCCGGTTGCGTGAGAAGGAAGAAGAAAAAGTGTTAAAATATTGGGGCTGTCATTCCTGGTAAGTGCGCAACAGCCGTACTCAAATGGAGACAACCCTGCCGAAATGAGTGCACTACGCCGGGAAGTACTGTACATGCTGCTGCTCAAAAATAAGCTCAAAATAAGTAGTCTTCATTTTTTTTAAAGAATTTTGAGTGGTAAATCTGCTACATTATGTAAACTGCCTCAGTGTGTGAACTGAAAGCTTCACAGGGAATTGGGATTGTATCGACAGAAGATAATAAAACATGAATTTATTCTGTCAGATATTATTATGGTGTTATGCAATATTTGATTTGCTGATTCAGTGTGTAACAGCACTCCTAAAGATGTGGCAATGTAATACTTCTACCACCAGCTTCTGTCTCAGACCTCAATAACACACACACACACTGAGCCAATCCTCCATTTCCCTGTCTCACATCACATAACACCTGAATCTCACACACAAACAAACACACACGTCTAAAGTGTAAAAGACGAGACCCACCTGCTAATCGCTCAGACAGTCTGGCTACTGTAAGCAGCACATACACATGCATAACACACACACACACACATAATTAATGAACACACATATTAACAGCGAACACACACACTTGCCACGAGCGGCTTCAACACACACACGCACACACACAAAGTGAGGCGAGGTTTCCCCTTCGCGTTTCCTCCCCCATGGGCTGGAACATGTTCCTGCAGCACAGTGCACCCTCACAGCCCTTTGCTGAACAAGCAGCACTATTTCTAATAAGCCAGAAAAATAAATACGGAAAGTCAAATTATACTCTGACTCATATTGCATCGCGTGTCAAATTGTCACACAATAACAAGTCATTCACATGGGCTCCCATCAGTTATGATTAATGAAACGGGATGAAAATTTAGGGCCTTCAGATCAACTTTCAAACTGACACACAATAAAAAAAAAGAAAAAGAAATGAGAAAAGCAGTAAAGAGAAACATTTATTTTCAACTAGCAGGTATGTGGAGGCAGATGAGAGAGCTGTGCGTTTAGAGGAAGGGGATGTTGGAAGTTTGACGAGTGAAACTCCAGAACAGGATGCATCGGGGATGTGTCAAAGCTGAGCCTGATGGAATAGCTGGCACCCCTTTAGGCATGTTAGTAGCACAGGGACACACACACGTATGCAAATACACACAGAAACACACGTTCGGCAGCTAGACGGGCAGGCGTCCATCACTTTCGCGACGCTCCTTCTCCCTGCCTCTCCGGCCCTGGCAAATTAGCAGGAATTTGTTGGGGAGGGCCGATTGTTTTCTCTTTAAACGGGGCTTGTTTTCGCTCGGGGGAAGTCTCTCCCTCTTGCATGAATATTGTGTGAATGGAGGTGAATGGAGGCCTTCATGAGCTGTGAGGTGGCTGTGGTCTCCGCTTGCCACGCTGCCAGCCACGCGTCCTCTCCCACAACTCTCATGCCGATTGGCTCGCCTGGAGGTAGGACTGCTCAAGGCCTCGGCTTCGGCGAGTTTCGAGCTGGAGATGACTGCAGAATGACTTCAGTCAAGTAAACAACTGGTTTACCAACCATGATTGTGTGGGCAAGTGAATAAAATATTGGGATGAGCTGCTTTAAAAAGGGGGATTCTCTCTACACAGGTGTTGTCCAACCTGGTCCCATTGAATTTCATGAAGTAAGATGACGCTTTACACACTACAAACATGTTAAGAAAACATTTATACTCAAGTTTAGTCAACCCTGGAACAGTTCTTAACTTTAATTCTTTAGTTAAGTTTGAATTTTTACTTAACTTTTACTAAAGAACTTGGTTATGGTCATCTATAAGACTAACACTGACCTAGGCGTTCCTGTTGGCCAACATTAAGTGAGATTTGGCTGGATCCAGTCACTGTGTTGAAACTCAACCATACTTACTTTGCTGTGATTCACAGAGTTTGGACCGTGGATGTATTAATAGAGCCAGATATCGCACGGTGAGTCAGCCCTGCCTCCTATTTGTACCAACAATTTGTCCTGCCAGCTGCAGTACTGTAAAAAATCCAAAAATCCAAACATCAAATCAAATCATGGTGATCTCAATGTAAAGTCTGAGTGCAGGACTAATGTCAGCTGTCAGCCATCCAAATCCTCTCTTACTTGTTTGCTGGAATATCACTGTATTAATATTACCTGACGGTTTAGTTTGCTTGTGTGAGGCCTAAACTCAGACAGTGAGTGCAAGCAACAAGCAAATGAATCCAGCTCCTGAACACAGGCAAATGTCACAAATGAGAACAGTTGTCACAGTGAGTTTGTGAGAGCTGAGAGCGGAGTGACGACCTGCTATAACCATGTGACTTTTCTTTCTTTCTGACTTTGCGATAAGCGAGTACGACACCTGTAACCATGGTAATATAAAAAAAATAAAAAAATAAAAAAATAAAAAATCCACACAGCTTGGATACACTGGTAACTCACCCCATGTACCCCACCTATGAAGGCTGAGTCCTAACCACAGTGGGCTGGATTCTGCAGTCCTTTGCTGCATGTCGCACTCACTATAGCTGTCTGATGTAAGAAGCCCCCAAAATTAATTTAAAGATAAAGATGTTTCAGTTGTATTCGTCGTATGGAGACATAAAGGATAAAAATAAGCTTAAGAAATAAAATACAGTACAATAACATTTTAAGTATTGTGTCAAGTTTATACAGTTATTGGAGAAGTATGTATGGATAGATATTAACATATTGTATGCATAGGATATTTACAATATATGAAAATTAAGGATTGTGAATAAGAGTAAAGTGATAAGTGTATACAGGGGTATTGCGCAAAAGTATCAGTCCTGATTAAATAGCAGCAGTCATGGAGTAAAGTGACAGGTGTATACAGACAATGCAGAAAATGCAGACAGCTGGAGCTGCAAAACGATTAAAAGACTCAAATAAAAATGAAATAGAAAATGAGAATTAAACCTCACTGACAAAAAATAGGCCGTACGTAGCAAAAATCGGATGACTAAAACTAATGTACATGTTTGTCAGTGCTCTAAATAAAAGTCATGTGCCATATTAACATTGCAACACTCAACATACCTGGTGATACATTTTTGCGGGGTCTATTATATTTTTGAGTTTCAGTTAATAATATTAATAAAAAAAAAATCTTATTTGTTGCAAGATCACTTTGTGATTATTAAGGCTGCATTTTGTCTTATCAATTATGTGATGTTTTTTCGACTTGTACCTAAATAAGATCCATATATTTTGTAGAACTTGAGTTGACAAACTGAAAAATGATCTCAGGTTCATGATATACTTGCATGTATAATGTGAGATTTAACACTGATTTTTATTTTTTTACTATTGCATGTACTTGTAGTACATGTAGTACTACTGTAAGTACTGTAAGTACTTTGTTCATTATTATTATTATTCCTTGCCACTGTCGCAGAGTGCTTGCTTATGGTGGGAACTGTTAGGTACAGTATAGACCTGCTCTATATGGAAAGCGTCATGAGATAACTTCTGTTATGATTTGGCACCATATAAATTTAATTGCACATGTTACATGATGCTGTATTGATTTTAATTCAAAGCATACTGAGTAATAAAATGTGATGCTTGTGTTAAATAATCTTTATTTTTGAGGCCTTTTGCACCCCTTCCAATTTTGTCAAAAGCGTAAAATTAGTGCAAATAAACACAAATGAATAACAGATCCATGTTGAGGCCATTCGGCTCTGTGTCTCAGCCACAGTGTTGCTCTGACACCGGGACAAGTGGACCTCCCATTCTCCCTTCAAAAACAATATACTTCATTTGACTTTGCTTCACACTCACACAGTTACGCACCTTCACACCTGGGAGCTGCCCAGCAACCACAGTCCTCTACTGCTGGACACTGAGCTGTAATAGCAGGTTGACTGCCTTGCTTAAGGGCACACACACACACACACACACACACTGTCCTCCGGGCTGGTTTTCGCAGCTGTTCTTGGCATCTCATCCTCGGCAAGTCAAGTCTGACATTTCTATTAATCACATTCACATCCTCGCTAAATCTCCCTTTTTTCTGCTCGCTCTAGTTTTCCAGGAAGAGTTGTGTATCCACTGTCATGTTCTCCATAGCGATCATCCCCTGTGTGACAGGTGTGTTTACATGAAGGCTCTGAGGCAGCTAATGAGAAAAGACCCAATGGAACATGACGTTTTGAGAGATTTATGGATATTTTCCTTCTAATATGACACACACAGAGTGGCACACATGGAGTCAGCGCTGCCTGAGGATGGACTGCATCGACTGGGAGTAAAGCAGGTGGATGTTTGTGTGTGTGATCGATCCAATCGATAAAGAAAGGATGAAATAAATCTAAAGAGATGTCCCCGGTGTGCATTAGCCCGTGCTCACTGTTTATTCTGCGTCTTCTCAAGTGTGTTTGTGGGCGCTTGTGCCGACCAATAAATGTGTGTGTGTGTGTGTGTGTGTCCATGTCCAAGGCAGTGTCATCTATCTCCACAACATCTATCTCCACAACACTGTGTAGCTGATTCACAGCGGTGTCTGGCCTCATGTCCGTTAAAACACACACCCTGCCCTCACTTCCAGGAACAGGCAAAACAAAACAAAAAGTGGGCGTGTGGGGGTAAAATCACAAAAACAAAATTTACTGCTTATATACTCTGTCAATCTTCACGCATGACGTACCCAGCACACATATGCACCGCTTCACTCCCAGGTTCTCCGGTCCTTGCTTACTTAATGGTTTGTTATGACAGTCAACCAGACATTAAAGTTTTGTTTCACTCAAACAGCAACTAGAAATATAATTCACTGGGAGTAAAACACCAGACTACTCTGGCTCTTTCCCTTCATCTCAGTCAGACAAAACGTTATTCTCAAAGCGAAGGACCTCATCATCTATCCACTCAGTAGTGGTATCATCAAACAGTGATGTACTGTAGAGCTCCAGTGGTGACCAAGCAAAAATATTAAAACTCATTTCCATAGTTACGATGCTGATATCTGTGGTTAATATTCCAAACACAAGGTCCGTTTTTTTTTTTTTAAAGATATCTTCTTTTTGAACCTTTATTGTATAGTAGCAGGTGAAGAGGCAATGACATGTAACAAATGGGCACAGGTCGGATTCCAACATGGGCCGCTGGGGTACTGGGCCACTGCCCACTCCACCTATTGTGCTAACCGGCACCCATTCAAGGTCTAGTTAGCCATTTCTGGAGCTTTTGACTGACTCCATTTTTAATTACGATAAAAGTTCTCTCAAAGGTGCCTTAAAGCAACTTCAAATCTTATTTCACAGATTAGAAATAGAAAAAGACACACACAAAACTTAATGTTATCAAACCAGCAGAAACAGAACAGAAAACATGTGAATCAGCTTCCCCGTCTGCTTTTAACTTGATAGTATGATCCCTCCCTGTCATCACACATGATCGTTCGCATATCAACATGATGCAATGATGCAATGTGGAGAAAAAGACCTTACTATGGAAGTGCAATTGACCAACTCTTGAATCTGGAAACACTAACTATTGTAGATTTATGTTTTTGTTTTTTTAAGATAAGATGAGATAACATGGAATAATCTGTCCTGAGGGAAACTGTGAACCAGCAGTTGCAGCATAAATTAGGAAACAAACATAAAGAAGTAAGTTTAAGCAGGTGTAGTGTGCAGTAATACTACAACACTAACTACAACATGTAAGGGGGGGTGGGGGGATATGGTGGAAAGTTTTAGATTTTGCAAATTTACCACAGATGTGTGTCTCCAGGTTCATGGGCCTGATGCTCTGTAATTAATATAAAGACGTATTATCAAGATATTATTGGGAAGTTAACGCATCAACTCCCTGCTGTGCCCATGTGAACACAACATGACATTTTAACATCAAAATGTGCTGTAAGCTTGTGAATGGTGATTCAAAAGACACTTTTAATATTAAAGGATGTTAAACAATGGAAAAATAAAATTGTAATATGCTTATAATTTTGTTCTCCAGTTTTTTATTTGCTTCAAAGAGGAATGCAGTTAGATGCTACTAGCATTTTACAACAGCTATTGTCATGCAGTATAATCATTATATCTGATAGAAAGTATTTCTGCGTTGGAATTGCAGCTACATTTGTTCACTGTAGGGTGCACCCCATGGCTCAGTATTAGGTCCAATCCTTTTTTTCCACATTTACATGCTCCTGCTTGTCCACATCATTCGTAAACACAATATCGATATCGATTTACACTTTTACGCAGACGATACTCCAATCTATCTAAGCTGTGCAGTTCAGTGCTGATCAGACAGAGTTATTCCTCATAGGTCAAGATTTTGAAAATAATCAAATCTCAAACAGTCTCGGTTCTCTCAGCATTGCAGAAACCTTGGTGTCATTTTTGATCCAAACCTCAAACATACACAAGCTCAATGGTTTAATCCCTCTTTTATCCCCTCAGAAACATTTCAAGGATCAGATCATTTCCAAAAAATTGGAATAAATGAATGGATTATCAAACATGCCTTCATAACTACTTGGCTAGATTATTGTATTCTTTGCTTTGCTCTCTTGTCTCCAGCTCATGCAAAAAGCTGCCAAGATTTTGACTCAGACAAAGAAACCTGATCACATAGCACAGATTATGGCTTCCTGACAGAGACTACCGGTTGCCGATCTTTTAGACCCCTTCTCCCTTCCTCAGATCCTCAGATGCATCATTCTTGATTGTTCCACGGTCCAGATATTTACACAAAGGTGACAGAGCCTTTGCCATCAGGGCTCTGAGACTATTGAATGAGGAAATCAGCGCTGTGTCGTCTTTTAAAGGTGATTTATCTCAGGTGAGATGTTTCTCTTCAGAATGACAAATACAATCAAAGTGGACATTCAACAACTCAAACGTGTGAAATCTGATCCAGATCGGTTACTTTACTTAATGCTTATTATTCCCAGGTCAGCCTGATCCTCACCACGACCTGTCTGTGTGTCTGCCTCCAGGTGTTTCACTGTGACCTAGTCCATCCAGCGCTCAGTGTGGCAGCTGCTGCAGCTGGACCACTGCAGGAACCAGCTGTCTATGCGTGTGTGTGTGTGTGTGTGTGTGTGTGTGTCCATCCAGCCAGCTGCGAGGAGAGTGAGAGGTCTTTTCCACCATAGTCAGCAGCACCTGGGCCAGCTCAGGGCAGAACTAGCAGCCAGAGCTGGGCCACCCAGTCTATCCTGTGGCCTAATCGTCCCAGACTGTCTATTGTTGTTTTAAGGAAACATCCACCTCAGGTCCTCTTACACTGCTCATCAGTCTGCAATGTTCCCGCATTCCACGAGTTCACATGAGATGAAGTACTGTAATTCACTCCCTCACCCTGCTCCTCTGTCCTCCTACATTTCCCAGAATGCACGCACATAATGGTTGCAGATGTAGGAATTCTTCAGATGAGAGCAAGAAAGTGTCAGTTTGAATTGAATGCTTCATCAAAATGTTATTTACAAATATAGAATCATTTTTAAAAAAGGCTCAGTAATGTTTAAGTTGATCATTAATATGCATTTGGTGCATTTGGTGGTGTGAGTGTAGCAGCAGGCAGTGTGACGTACAGTACCAGTCAAAGGTTTTGGACACACTGTTGGAAATAAATGCAGTGCCCTTGTTGCCTTTGTAGATGATCATGAAGGAATGTCTGCACAGGTGTATCTCCCTGGTGTGTTTCATTGTTACTGGACAAAGTGGAGCTCTATGGCACAGAGAAATAAGATTTATCAGGCTTTGAATACCTGCAGAATCAATTCATGTTGGTCTTTTCATTAAGTTTGTTGTTAATAAGAAAAATATAGAAGATCACCAGACTTATTAAATTATATTTTAAAAGGTAGACTGTGGGGTGGCACGGTGGTGCGGTGGTTAACACTGTTGCAAGAAGGTTCTTGGTTCGAACCCCGGCCGGGGTCTGTGTGGAGTTTGCATGTTCTCCCTGTGTCTGTGTGGGTTCTCTCCGGGTGCTCCGGCTTCCTCCCACAATAGGTTAATTGCTGACTCTAAATTGTCCGTAGGTGTGAATGTGAATGTGAATGGTTGTTTGTCTCTATGTGCCCTGTGATGAACTGGCGACTTGTCCAGGGTGTACCCCGCCTCTCGCCCATTGTCAGCTGGGATAGGCTCCAGAGTGTGGTGGCTCTGGCTGCTGCAATCTTGGCATTCCTGTCTCTCCTTCCACCTTGCTCATCTAAAAAAGCTAAATGAAGCCTGGGTGCTCGAACAAGCCACCTGTAACAGCACCCATCTGTCAATCAAAGCGATGACACTGTTAATTATGCCTAACTTCAACTCTTAATATGATTTGAACGGATGAGTTAAAAAAAAAAATCAGCACAAAAGTCAGTACAGCTGTCATGAACGGGGGAAATTGAGACCAAAACAGTTTTTTGTACCAGGCTGTAAACATGTTTATTTCTGCTGTGAAGTTGGACATTTTAACATGGGGACTTATGGAGACTGACTCGTTATGTAGCTAGCCTCAAGTGAGCTGCTGAGGAAATGAAGTTTTTGGCACTTCCACATTGGCTTCACTTCACAGCCACAAAATTGCCACTTGATTTATATCTGTGAATGGGGGGCCTCAAAAAAGCATTTTTGTGTTGGTTGCAAAAGTCAGTATCAAACCCTGATACCCAGGACACTTGTATAATAAGGCTGCTGTCAGTAGAGAAACTGGAAATTTTGATGGATTTCTTATGTTGTCTTTAAATCAATTTAGACTCTCCTGAAAAAACACAGTCCCTGGCAATTGACTGTTTGAATGAATATTTGTAGTTCTGAAATAAAATTTATCTATGTGTGACTTGGACTTTAAAAGCCATGCAAGGAAAAAACAGTTTTAATTCTGTTTACCTCTTCAGTTGATGATATGTTGGCCTAACACCCAGATTCCACCGGTGCATCCCTATCCTTGCCACAAAATGAAAAGCTGTACTTGAATCACACCTTGGGTTCAGAGGGGAGGTGCAGGCCTGCTGCAGGTGAAATGGCTTGATCTCATTTCTTCTCTCTTGGTGGAGAATTGTTGCTTAAAGCGAGTGGGCATCACTCCTGCAGGGGTTAAGGCGGCTTTTAGCACCATCAACAAGCCGTGAAAACTCTTGCTCAGGGAAAGAGCAGCCTTACTTCAGGATTTCAGCCCTGTCTCCTTCTTTTCTCCCCCCCTCCTCTCTCTCTCTCTCTCTTCTTTTACCTTGAATAAACAGAACACAGCCCGCTATTCACGTCACATCTTGCCAGTAGCCATCACCTCGATGGGAGCCAGTGCTCCGCAAACGGTCTGGTGTTGAGTTCCACCAATAGGGACAGGTTACCGGCTCCTGCTGCCAACAATGTCCGTAGAGTGCAAATGTTTATTTAAAAAGTTATGTTCGAGTATTGATTTTATTTCATTTTCCCTCCTCCTAGCCCGCCTGCTCTTGGCTCAGGTAAAGTGCCTGTCCATCATGAGGTTTTCCCGCTGGAGCCAGGCGTGTTGTCTGTCTCATAAAAGCCGCTACTATAGTATAATGTAGCCCCGTGCCCCGAAATGTCCACCTTCCCCTCTCCGAGCAAGCCGAGCTTCCACGGAGGATGTGTGTCTATGCGTATGTGGTGTGTATGTAGTGTGTGGGCGCTCTCCAAGATAAATATGTTAGGGGGCCTCACTTCTTATAATAGTCTGGACATAGAATATCTCACCTACTGGTAGGAAAAATATAACAGTTAACATTAATACCTGATATGTCCCTTTGCCCACTTTTCTTATTTTATACCGTGACCCTGTATTTGTATTCAATTAGCTTTAAATGGGTTTATGTTTAATATATGGAGTCACACTAACATTCTCTCTTCCCATAACACATAAAATAAAATAGATTATCTTTCGCTCTTCCTGTAAGAAGGGCCGCTCACTTTGCTGCTCTGCTGGCTGGAGCAGGTTGGTGGGCTCTGAAATAGCGCCGTCGCCACACACATGACAAGAGCCAGATGTCCTGTCACGCTTTGCGGCATTCTCGAAGCCTGGCTCAGACAAAAGGGAACTTTTTTTTTTTGAATGTCTTGATGGATGAGCTTCTGTTGATTTTGAGTTTTAAGATGAAATTGGATGCTAGCGGGTATGGGTAATGTTTCAATCCAGAAATCCTGTAATGTGACCAAAGGAAACCCGAAGACACTCAGAAGGTGAAGAAGCTGAAAGAGGGCTGGGGGGATGTCGGGTGATATTTCAGTGAAGCTGCTCAACAATCACGCTTCCAACGTGTAAGTCAAACTTTTCTCCATGAACCCATTTTAGGTTGAAAGGACGTGTTGGTGCACTTACAACCCTGAAATGCATTGAAGGTATCCTGTGGAATTTTCTTGGAAACAAACAAACAGTAATCTTGGTATACACTTAACTAATTTGTCTACATCAGACTGCTGCAGCCTCGTGTTTACCCCAGAACACATTTTTGCACATGGCAATGAATGGATGTGTCTGCCATCACTTACAGTGAAAGCACATCAGAAGGGATCATTTAGTGGTTGGTATGAACAGGAGGGATGATTAAAACAAGCAAAACAATGTTTTCTGGCTGCTCCGCCTCAATTCTCTGTGATTTACAGAGTTTCCTGATGGACAGTAAAGTAAACTGCTGACAACTGTAGCTAATGTTAGCTAATGTTAGCTCAGATTTTTAGCTGGGCTGCCCGGACTGTGAGCTTAGAGCACCGGGAGAGCGTTAGCGTTGGTGTTTTGGCCAAGAAGGGCTGTTTTTTTTAGGTACAGGGTGTGAGTGAGTGTCATGCCAGAACCGGAGCAAGGTCACTACTTACATTTCCCACCTCAACCCATCAGTGCCTCTTCAAGGAAACCAGAGTACTGCTGATGGCCGAAAAGTGCTGCTTACCTTCAATTGTCTGTAGACATCAAACAATTCACAGATGATGAATAACATTAAATGTTGGCTTTGTTTAGTAAAGCAGGTGGATTTAATTCACCTACAGCTTTGGAGGTGCACTTTTAATGTGCTGTTTTAATTTACCAGCCCTTCTGTATGGTGACCTCACTAAAATAAAACCTAAAGGACCGTCTGCTTTTACATTCATGTAAATTCAAGTTAAACCCCTTCACACAGGCTTTCTCTGTACGGTTTTGAGAGCATCGCTAATTTGTGTGACCTCCATGGATCTCCTCCTCATTATAAGTCCCTCTCTGTTTGCCCACAACAGCAGAAAACAGCCAAGATCAACTCGATGCTCAGAGACAGTCATTTACGGCCATGCCAGCGCCCAGTTTTATTGTGCCAACGACTTTAATAAGTTTGGAGGACTCTTCCAAGAGTAACCCTTGGGATCCCGAACCCCAAGCTTCTTCCATGATACCACTGTCTCGTGGCCTCGGTGCGGCACAAGGTGGGGTACTGTTAGCTTGGCACGAGGGCAGAGTTCAGATGCAGCTGTGTATTTTTACATAATGTACAGCGTGTGGAGGTGCAAGGATGCATTTGGGCGTAGCTGTAGTACGTGCATGCAAACACACGCTCAACCATGCACGGTGCGCATAGAGATGTACAAATACTGAATATGTCGACACTGAAAACAAACACTAACAAATTAGTAACTGTATTCTTTTCTTTGGAAGGGGATTTCAGTTACTGTAAGAGCCCCAACTGATGTAATTTTTTTCAACCATCACACAATATCACCCGATCTCTTTTTAAATAAATCATTTCAAATGAAAAGTATTGCATTTGCAATTGCACTGCCCCTTAAATCTGATTAGTTTACTTGTTTTGGCATAAATGCGGAGCACAATACTTCTCATATCTAAGCATTGGCTCATAAATTGAGCAATTATGGTGGCAGAAATTGCTGTTTGGTCTGCCGCTGAAGCTTATAAACCTATCAGACGGGGTATTAAACAATCTGAGAGTCGCCGCGTTATGCCCTCTTTGCTTCTCATTTTCCCCAACATTTACAGCGAAAAAACTGTGTGAGAATCCATCTGAAACAGCTCAGATGAAACTGTTGCAAAAGTCGCCCTTAAGTCAACACATCTGACTTCTAATGCTGTCAGTGTTAGACAGGACTGAAAGATCATTCTGTAATGTGACCACCGTCAGCTTGTCCAAGACAAAGAAGGAGTAGTCCTGCTCCTGACCTATTTTTCTCTCCCTTTACTATGGTAGCCAACAATTTTCACAAAAACAACAAAGAGCTCCAACACATGCAAATGAAGTGGTGATACTAACAGGTGACTGTCAATGTTCAACCCTGCTCTGGCAAAAAAAATGCTCAGCTCTGGATCAGGATTGCAGGAAAAGAAAAATGGGTGACTTCAAAAGAAGCTGCAGTATTGATAGTTGTAAAAGACTGAAGCTCATCTGCCGAGATCTCTGTGATTTTCCGGGTACATACTTTAGGTACATTAAAAACAAACAAGAAAAGAAAGAGATCATATAAAACATTCAGCATCAGTCTTTGTAGACGTCATTGCCTATCACTACAGTTATTGCAGAATTTGCCAGTTCTCCAATTCACAGATTTTGGAGTGACGTGTAACACCTGGACCTCACCGGCCACAGCTGTTTTAGTCCCTTCTCCATGCAGCTTCGTACCCACCCAAAAGTGTTTCAGAATAGGAGCATTTTGACTTCCGGCCAGCTCATTTAGCTCTAAACTGCTAGGTGCTGCTAGTCGCGGCGTCTGTCAAAAAATACAACAGACACATATTCTCTGTGGAGCACAACGGACGCTTCTGAAATGCGCTGCGGTGCTTCTTTGGCGTCACAAAAGCGCATCGCAACTGTGCCCGGTGGGATCCATCATCATCAAACCACTGATTTCTATAAACAGACAGCTACAAATGAATGCAGAATCTGTAGGCGAGGGACCAAGAGTTCTGGTTTCTTTTTGTAGTCCGAGTGGTATTGACTTGACCACCAGCTATCGTCTGACGATGATTTAGCCTTTTTAAAGTTATCCACATTCATATGCAAATATGATATAATATAGAGATTAGCAGAAATGTGTCCTTCTCTTGTCAAGTTGCTAATCGAACTGCAGAAGAAGTCTTGGCTCAGATATCTGTTATCTGTTTCCAGGATATCCACTGGCTGCACCAGGAGCCCCGAAACATTGGCCGTTGCCCCCAGAGGATAAATCATCGTCAGACGAAGGGCGATGGATTCCAAGACTGACATACCACTAAATAAGTGAATATATTTTGTAAGTATGGTGCTCATCCTCCAGTAGAGTTCCTCCGATTTGTGTCCACACCAACAAGCACTGACGTTGTTCTGGGGGCTTGTGGTGGTCAAACATCTTAACCAGACACTTTATCATGGTTGTTCCTGATATTTGTGACCCTAAACTTGCATTTTTTAGAATAATTGTTAATGATTTTGTCTGTTATTTAACACAACAAATGATTATTTTTTCACTATTTCGTACAGTAGTCTTTCATAGTCTGTCTCTACGCTGGAAAGAAACAGAAACAGGGTCAAAAGAAAGAAAATGAAGAAAAGATAGGGAAAAATACAGCGAGACAGAGTTATAGGCGGGACATTGGTGAATGGGATGTGGCTCATTACCTGTTAATCAGATATTATCCAGCCACTGACGGGAGAATTAGGGAGCAATTATGTGTGTTAACCAGCTGACAGGCCTCGCTGGCACAACGAAAACCCTGGCTGCTCAGAGCTGGCACACTGGAGCTCTTTATAAACACATTATATCTGATCACAGAGAAAGAAACACACCACACACACACACACACACACACAAAACAGCCATGCCTACATAGCCAGTGGAGCCACTTGACCGTGTCTTTATGGGATGATGATGATGAGCTGTGAACACACTGCGTCTGTCTCGGTCGAGGATGGATGGTAGCAGCTGACGAGTCGGGACGGCGAGAAGGAAGAGAAGAAGGTGTTGCTGTCAAGCCCGTCCTGCTGAATTATGGGATTCGGAGTTTGACAGGGCAACGTTTCACAGCCTGTTGGGTTTTAGAGGTATGCAGTCAGCCTTACGCAGCGGACGGTAATCTGTGGCACATGTGCCTCCAGGTTCCCACTGACATTAGGACGAGAGGTTGCAGGTTCGTGGGCGGTTATTGCTAATGCAGCATTTTTTCAGGTATTTTTAGAAACTAAAAACTCTAACCTCATTAATTTCTGGAAGAACTGTCCACTTCAGGAGCAGCACCTACCTGTCAATCAAAGTGGCCATGCTGTTAATTATGCATAACTTTAAGCCTTTATATAATTTGAACAGGTGAGTTACATAAAAACTCAGACTCAGTACAGTTGTCATGAACGGGGAAATTAGCTATAGACACCAAAACTGTTTTTTGTACCAGGCTGTAAACATGTTTATTTCTGCTGTGAAGTTGGACATTTTAACATGGGGGCTTATGGAGACTGACTCGTTTTTGAGCCAGCCTCAAGTGGACGTTTGGGGAACTTCAGTTTTTGGCACCTACACGCTGGTTTCATGGAGGTTGCTGCTGAGTATTAATCATGTGTGATTAATGCCATATCCCATCATTATTATACTATACAACATTAAACATACTTTACTTTAATAAGAAGGACCTTTAAATGCCCTGCACACGCACACGGGTGTTTTCATTCATCTGATTAGACCATTGAAGGTGGGCGGAACTACGACGGACTTCACTGGACCAATAAGAATGATAAAGGTGTCATTTACAGGAGCAAGAAAACACACAGGAAAATTGTGAAAATGTCAGTCATGTGCCCCAACAAGAGGTCAAATCAAGCACAGTAATTACATATATCTGTGTGACTTTACCATGTCATAAACTATGGTGAATTGAATTAAATTGAATTTGTTATCTAATCTTTATTCAAAAACAAATTTTCCATCATTTCCTGTCCTATATTTGTCCTATATCTTCCTAAAAAAGAAATAATACATTTCCCAACCCGTTATCCTGTGTCTCTGAATTAATTGTCCTGTCAAATATATGTCCAAGAATAATTTATGAGTATTTATGTATGAAAATCCCACCAGCTAACCCCTTCCATTTTACAAAACCACACTTGACACGGCAGAGCTTTATCATGGGTCAAAAGCGTGTGTCCGCAAACATTGTTTTCATTTCCAACACTGTGGTTTTGGTCTAATTTATTCATTTCTCACTGTCCTCCATGTCTTGATCTAACAATGCACGTGAATGGGGAGGTGAACAAACCTCTACAGCTCCACATCGCTCTGTGCCACGCCTGGTTTTTAGTGGTCGGCTCAAATCCCTGAATGAGTTGATCAAATTTCTTTCATACTTTAATGCTGCCTGTTTCACTTAGAAATACACTTTAAAGGGGAACTCCAGTGAACTCCAGAAAAAAACTTACCAGATCTCTGTCACCTGCTCCTAGTAAAACATACTGTACCTGAATCTCTGTTGGAACTGTTGGTGGCCAGAAACTTAACTTAAACCAAACTTAAAAATGTATAGGGGACCTCTTTTCTAGACCACTGATAGTCTAAATAATGGACGGTGTATCTGTGACATCACCCATAGGTTTCTAAAGAACCATTTTGAAGCTCAAAATCTGTGGCTCTGGCCGCCGCCATGTTGGCAGTCCCGCCTCTTCCGCCTTCTGGTTAATCTAAAAATCGGCAAAGACGTGGATCATCAGCATACCTTGGTAACCAAGGTTGGCTGAATGACTCCTGGGTGCTCAAACAAAGACATCTGTAACAGCACCCACCTGTCAATCAAAGCGGCTATGATGTTAATTCTGCATAACTTTAAGCCTAAAAAAAAAATGTGCCCACAGTACAGTTGTCATGAACGGGGAAATTAGCTATAGAAACAAAAAACAGTTTTTTGTACCAGGCTGTAAACATGTTTATTTCTGCTGTGAAGTTTTAACATTTTAACATGGGGTCTTATGGAGACTGACTCATTCTGTAGCCAGACTCAAGTGGACGTTTGAGGAACTGCAGTTTGTGGGACTTCCACCTTGGCTTCACTTCAAAGCAGTGGAAATTCAGTGGAAATATTCTCATTTATTTTCAATTATCAGCAACAAAAATAAAAGGTACATCTTTTATCAAATTAGGGAAACACATTGATCATGGGTGTGAATTTAGCTCAATGAATCTGGTTAAAAAAAAAAATCAAAGATTGGCTCTTGAAGGGGCAAAAGGTTCTGCTCATATTGTACATTAACATGTATGTTTATAATTTGGGCACTTAGACGACATTTCCATATGTAAGTTCATGTGCTTTTAATTATTATTATTAATCCTAATTGTTTTTATTGATCAAAGACAGACAGTACTTTTATGTGTCTAAGATAATTGTATTATTCAGGGGATATCTGCAATAGTAATAACAGGACAACTAGTCTGTTTTTAATATTAAAACAGGAGCAAATGAGGCCTAAATGAAAAAGAGTATGATAAATGTCCCTGTAGTCAGATTATTAAAGAGACTGGCAACAAGTAATGATGAAAGCACTTTGCCACCTTCTGGTGACAAGTGATGACAGCTTATTGGTCTTCTCCTGCAAAGTCTGGAAAACACATAATCCTCAGGCTGACTATGAGGGTATAAACGTGTCCGTATATACGCTTCTATCTCTGCCTTTATCTATAAATAACGCATATTCATCCCTGAAATAAGTTGCAGTAGTCGTCTTGAAAACCGGCACTTCCTTTAAATAAACTCAAAGCAAGCTGAGAAAACTTCAGTCTTGTCCACAGCTGGGCAGCTCTGCGTATTAGAGTTGACAAACGTCATTAAAATTCACCGCTCCAAATAACAAATCTTTCAGCAGCCACACACACACATGTGAACACACTCACACAGACCATATAACCCTCTAACACACAAATACACACACACACACACACACACACACATACAAACTTTCAGCAACTCAGCCGAAACAGGGATATGCTAACCTCGGCAGAGGATGTCCGTCGGGACACCGTGGCCAGACTTGGGTTTCCCTCCTGGGACTAACTCTGGCTAGCACACATGCTAATGCTTGGATGCCTCTCCTGCTTCTCCTTCAGTCTTCATAAAATAATCTGCTTCATCTGGGCCTCCAACCAGGCTTTTCACCACCTATTAGCTCTCAAACTTGTGGTGGTGACAAAAGAAGGGTTTTGACAAAGCGCCAAAACAGATTGTCACAAAGCACTGGTTTTCAAAAACTGCACGCTCCACCTGATTACTTCCTCCGACTGAAGGACTGCTGATTAGTAGCCACTTGAGAAAACTGAATGTCAAGAATGGTTTGCAAATGATTTAGTCATTCAAATCAGTCAGACAGTCGGTAACAGAGAATGGAGACAGCTTGGGTTAGGTGTGTTTGAGCTTCTGTGGTTAAAGACAAGCCGTCTGTGCAGCTGAGTAAACTCAACCACAATCTCTCAAAGGCCAACAACAGGAGTGCCAGCCTGCTCCAACCAGGGCGGAAATTTGGCACTTTGGGAAGGTGCAAAGTTTCGAGGTAGAAGCTCCTTGCAGCCGTTTACCTCTGCTTTCCCTGCAGGAACTTTGTCATCACTGTCCACTCAGCAAAATGATTTTGGATTACTTGGTCTAAAGCTAACAAATTATGTCAATTTTATTCAAATATACCAAACCTGCCTGGTACATATAACCAGCATACTCTGGTTGAGCCAACATTTTAAATGGGTCACACTTCAGTTACAGAAAACATTTCATTTCCACGTGTGCCCAGCAACATTTTGCATGAATAGCAATTATTGTCTGAGTAAACACACATTTATGTTGTTGTAGCTGCTCAAAATATGAAAAAATAGAACCAAAAGAACAGCCATTAAGTTTTTACAGATTATGTGTGGACAGCAGCTTTCATAAAATAACAGAATATACGACGATTAGAACATTGAGCTGCTTCTGCTGCGCTCAGGTGTCAGAAAACACAGCAGGTCCAGTTCTTAAGTCCTAATCGCATCAGCATTTCAAAATAAAAGAGTTTATTTGTGCAGTTGTGATCGGTGGGCTTGGCTCATGGCAAAGTAAATCTTGGTGAATTTTAGTTTAAGTTTTGTGAACTGAACAAGCCGGTTTGACACCTGTTGACCTTTGAGGGACGAGAGTTCAAAATGAAGGAAGCTATCGTAGCTTAGCTTAGTTAGCAATGTTGTATCATCAACTTTAATTTACTCTTCCTCTGTTGAGAGTATAAACTGCTTTAAAATGAATGGTTTGCAGACAGTTATGAGACAGGAGTCAATGGTACTTACACCTTTTTTTGTCCCATTAGCAGCTGCAAGCTAATTTGCTAACTGACAAATAATGCTGTTAGCAAGTCTGTTAGCTTCTTCGCTAACAATTAAATGAAACGATTTACAATCTTGAGAACAAAATGTTTGGAGGAGTAACCAGCACAGCGTAGAAAAAATAAGCTTGGGGAGCAATTGTGACTGACTAGCATTAGCATGTAACCAGCAGGCTAGTGTGTTAGCAGTTAGCTCTCAAGCTACAGTAGTTCATAAGCAAAACCTCACAATGTCACCTTCTGGAGTCAAATAATCGAATGGGGTCGTTCATTGTGTTCAGTCCATACGTACACACCCGCTCTTGGGGTAGTCAATGTTCTTCACAAGTTGTGACGTGTTGGCGTGTTGACATTTTTTTAGGTATTGCGGAGGCCATGGATGTTAATTTTTCCGTGGATGGTAAGTTAATATATTGTAATTTCAGTCGTATAGAGTTTTCTTTTTTGAATACGTCTGCGGAAAATGTTGATATTTCTTGGAAACAAGCAAGGAATGACGAGAACAACAAGAAGCCTTTTGGCGTCCGTGTCGCCATTGCCTAGCAGCGGTGTTCTCAAGACTCACCACTTGAACGCCAAGCATATCGTGTACACGACTACCCATTAGCTCACGAATTCCATTTGAAGGCAGCATCGTGCACGGATGAATTTCGGTGCTGTGCCACCATTCTGGTCTGGGCATGACTTAAAGAATGGTGCTGAATTAGTGTAGCAGTTTAGTAAGTATGCTGATGCAGACAAAAATGACTCTACTGTTATTATAGCTCATATAAAACCATAAAAGCTATCAATCAACATGGTTAATACAGTTATCCAAATATGCACAAATAATACAGTATTTCAGAAATGTTAAATGTCATGAAAAACCCCCACCAGGGTCCTTCTAGTGAAACCACAACAGCAGAGGCCTTTTACTCCTGCACACGTTGTAAAGCCTACTGCACTGTAGCTTGGCCTACCAAACAGACAGCATGGAGACTGACTGACTGCTGACATACATGGCACAGGGAACATGCCGGCTTTTGTCAGACTTCCACATGTGTTTCCAATGGGGGGGATATTAGATTCCAGGCTGGTACAGAGTGTCGGCTACAGCTGAAGCGCATGTGTGCACGGGCCTGCACATAGACATACACACAAAAGTATGGTACGAGATGTAGACAGGTTGTGATAGGAGCGTGGTGGCAGTGGGTCACCCTGAGCGAACATACGAGCGTGTCTGTGTGTGTGTGTGTGTGTGTGTGTGTATACACAGGTTTCAGGTTACTGTGTGGCTGCTGAATGTCTAACGAGGGAGGATGTCAGTCTTGTTTGAGAAGCCAGTGTGACAGCAATGAGATTCAGAGGAAAGTGAAACCTCAGCAGAAAAGATTATGTACACAGTAGTAGCCATTTTAGAAGTTGTGAGTTTGTCCTGGTTTTAGCCTGCAGTGGTACTGCTGCAAGGGAAAAGCAGAAAGTAAAGTAAAACTGCATCACTGAATCAGCTACCAGGTAGAATTCAAAGTTTGATTTCTGCAAAGATTATATATAATTTAGAGGAGGAAAAGAAGCAAAAAGGTAAATAGTTTTGTCTGAGTATGATTGACCATTTAACATGTTGCTTTTTATTTGAAAATTTCAACTAAAGAAACTACATAATTATTAGAAATGACTGACAGCTGTACCACCCTTTTTCTTAATATATAATTTAACATTTTGATGATCACACCACACTGTCTATGTGTAGGCCTAAAGCAATAGTCAGAGCAAGTTTAGCCTATGTTTGCATAACTGGAAGCTGGAGAAAATATAGCTAGCCCAGCTCCGGCGAGTTTGAAAAAAAGACTATTGTGGTTTTATGGTTAAACATGTTATGTAACTATCGAGTCAAGCTAGGTGAAAACCGCTAGGCTAACACATACATTAGACATAAGTACCATAGTATTCTTACTTCAATCTCGGAAAGAAAGCAAACATCTGCATTTTTCCATAATGTTGAACTCTTGCACTGTTGTGTGCGCAGTAGCTTTGTAGTTTATTGATTGCTAAATATTTTTCAAGCTAGCAAAAAAATCTAATCAAATCAAATCAAATCAAATTTTATTTGTATAGCCCAAAGTCACAAAATACATTTTGCCTTGGAGGGCTTTACAATCTGTACAGGGAGTGACACTCTCTGTCCTTAGACCCTTGGTTCGAGTGAGGAAAAACTTGCCCACAAAAAACCCTTTTAACAGGGAAAAAAGTGGAAGAAACCTCAGGAAGAGCCACAGAGGAGGGATCCCTCTCCCAGGATGGACAGACGTGCAATAGATGTCACGTGTACAGAACAAATCAACACAAACATATTGTACAATTACAATGAATGATAAAATGACAATGAATTACAATGAAAGCTAATTCAAACATTTTGTTAGCTAACCAAGTCTTTTAAAAGACCAATAAGATCAATAATCCTGTAATAATATACAAGTGTGTATGTCCAGCGGTGTTTCCCCTTTATCTTTTGCAACTGATTTCAAGGCAAGTGGAAGGAAGACCTGGATAATATAGATTTCTGTTATGTAAGCTAACATTGACATAATACACTGAGTATTATCTTAGGACAGCTTTGTGGCACAAATAGCCATCAAATCTCCCACAAACACAAAATGGAAATGCAAACGTAGAGTCTGATGTTTCCAGTATTCTCAGCAACATTTGTGTTTATTTGCAGTCATGATACATTATGTATCCAGATTAACATGCTCGTGATTTATTGATGTTTGAATACTTTATGTAATGCCTTCAAAAACAAGTGTCTTAATCAGTGACAGAACAGAGAAGGAAAAATCAGGTCAAGAAATACAGACACACACACGCACACACCCACACACACACACACACACACACACACACACACACACACACCCCTGACCTCCATCCCCAACCTCCTCCATGGAAAAAAGCTTACATTCTAATAACACACAGCTAAGTAAAAGTTTATGTTTTCAGCGGCCAACAAAATAAATGAAACAGAGAAAATGTGAACACGGGACGCTGGCATTAAGAGTTGTTTTTATCAAAGCAATGTGGACTTGAGGAAGTGGAGAGAGCAGAGGGGTGGTGGAGCACCTGTATATTTGTACAGACCTTAAGTCTTGTGATGTCATCTCTTGACAGTAAACATTTATCTGTGTTTTATAATGGCAATCCAGATCCAGGGTCATTACCGAACACAGAGTCAATGAGGGAGACCACCATCTGAGGCCTGAACCTGGCCCGGGTTACAGTGTCTGGAGGTTTTTGTTGCTGCATTCAATTTATTGAGACGAAGATGGTTTATTCAAGGAACTGGTAATGAGTTGTTCTTGGTATCCTGTGTGTGCTCTATGTCAGAAGGTCAGGATGAGGAGCATGAGAATATAAATCAGTGTTGAGTATTTTTAATTTCAGTCGATTTTAAATCAATTAAATTAAATTTAGTTGATGTAGGGTAATATAATGTAGTACGAGTTTGCTGCATGATATCAGGGTATTAGTTAAATCTCATAATAAGGTTCCTGGTTTGAACCCTGGATGGGGTTTAGTGTTCAGTTTCTCCCTGTGTCCGAAGCTGGAGTACGTGGAGAACCTTGTAGGTTCTCCCGCAGTCCAAAGGCATGCAGGTTTATAGGTTGATTAGTAACTTTAAATTGCCTTTAGGTGTGAATGGAAGCATGTTTTTTATGTGTCAGCCTGTGAACTGATGACCTGTCCAAGGTGTAAATCGCCTTTTACCCAATGCCAGATGGGATTGGCTCTAGCCTCTGCAACCCAGATAATAATAAGTGGTTGTGGATGTGTGATTACAACAAAAAAGATTATCTACATTGTTTAAAAAATGAGAAATTACATCAGGAAATGTAGGGTCAAACACTGAAAAGTCAAGAGAAAGTAAAGGTAGCGAAAATGGAGCAAGGTTTGGTTGCCAGAGATGACATGCAAACCCCAAAACATGTTTTTCAGGTAAACCTCTTGGTATCGTGAACCTTTTTATACCAACAAAAGTTTCAAAACCAAATCTGGTGAGTGTGTTAGTCACACATGAAAGTGGTTATGTATATGAAGGAGACACATCTAATAATGGACTCCATGTTCAGAAGTGATGTTCAGCACTACTATTCAGTATTCTCTAAGTCAGCACTTCTAAGAAGATTTGCAACTGATCAATGGTACAATACCTGGGTGTCAGTGTTCACCAGCGTTGAAGCATTTCACTAATTTACTTTGCCTTCACAAATCCACTTACTATGGTGATTCCATTGATTTTGGTCTAGAAAACCTTTGAAACAACTTTGACAGGGAGATCAAACTACTGCCTTCATTTCGACTCTCACTCAGGCCATAAAATGTGCAAGCTGGCTCCTGGGCCTCTACTAAAAGATCCTTATATTACTCCATTTGGTCCGGTTAATAACGTGAACAGGATGTAACAAATATGAACTTTATTCATCCTGTTGCTGCTTCAGATGGGTCTTAACTCTTGCTCTTAATTTCACATTGTGAACAGGGTTTGACAAACTCAAAACTTACTCATGATGGCTGGTCAGTGTTTGTATTCCTTGTGAGTGATCGGGGTAGTTGCTTAGTCTGGAAAACCTCTCGACTCTTGTAAATTACACACTGTGTTTGAACAGGAGAAATGTTAAATCCACTTCAGCTGAGACAGAAAACAATCAGTGAATTAACAACGGAGAGCTACATCAAAGCAAAAATGAACAATGCATCCCAAAAAAGACACAAATATGATATTTTCACCGCAGCAGTATTTCAGCAAACATAGAGCATAAAGTGTGACAACTGTGTCGGGTTACATCTGTATACACTCATGGTGCTGAAGATAAAAGTATCTACCAATCGGCGAGCGTTGAAGGCTTTTTACGGCTCATGAATGACGAATTCTGGTTAGCAAGTCACCCAGATAATGGTGCGGAACCTGTCCGTTCAGCGGGAGGTGATATTGGTGTTGTTCGCACTGCTGACAGTAGTTCCACGACCAATCTCAGCGGGGGTCTGGCCCACACACAGCTTTAGTATAGTCCAAGCATGGAGAAGATAAACAGTGATGAAGCTCTTGCCTCCCCCACGCAGCGTGTCGTCTCACCACAGACAGAAAGAAAAACAATGAAGCCGAAGTGATGATCCATGTGAAGCTTTGGACCAGACAACTGTTGCTGTAGGTCATGACAGGTAGCCAGTACAATGCTGTACACGTCCCCATTTACTAGGCATCTGTTCTTGTCTCAAGAACATGCAATTTCTCCCATGACCTTTTAGGTACTATTTATTTTTGTCCAGCTTCCAATAGAGCACCGAAACTCACTACTAGTTGATGCTGACTAAAATGTGTCCATTGCACAACATTCGTTTAGCTTCTTTTGTAAAAGTTGGGGGTATTTTGTGGCTTTTTATTGACAGTAGCCATGTGATGACAGGAAATCAGTGGGAAGAGATGTTGGGAACAACATACAACAAAGATCCCCACTTGGACTTGGACCAAGTATGTTGTGGTTCATGGTTGGCGCTGTAAATACTGGGCAGTCAAAATTTTTGTTTTGTAGAGAATGTGTTCATTCCTCAAAGAAAAGGTATCAGAAAAATGTGTACTTGTAACAGTATCAAACATTTTCCTAAACTACCCAGCCCTAACTTCCAACAGATGAAGAAAAACACTTTTTTTTGTGATTGATATAGTTTGGATGATTTAGTTTGGTTTGAGGAGGAGATTATAGAATAGAACAAACTAAATGTGGGATTTAGTTTAAGAGCAGTTCAGAGAATCAGCAGTTTTGGGGTATTTCCAAATTTAAGTCATAAATGAATAAATGCTTTCAGACAGACCTGTTTTATGTCAAACAACAATATTAGGTGATCTCGGCTCATTTGTTGAGTTTCTATGGTGTCAAACAACATATTCATCATCCCAAAGGCATTCAAGAATTGAACGAAACTGAGCAAGTAAACTATGACAGGGTGTGTTTCCAAGCTTTGTCTGATGGTTTGAAGTCTCATGTGATAGGAACTTTTCCTGTGAGATTCACATACACAAGCAAACTGACTGGACAGATATGTCCAGCGTGTTTCATGCTAATGCTCCACCAACCTCACCCACCCTTACCCGCATGGAAAAACAGATGCATAAAGTAAATCTAGGGTTAAGTCCTAGCTGTAGACCACTTCAGATACTGATGGGTCTAAACAGCAGAAGATGACACTTCATATTTTCATACAATGTTTCTCTTTATCACCAACCTGTCCAGTCTGCCATTATTCAAGGTTCCTCTCCAATGCCATCCTTCTGCAAGTCCTGGTTTGTAATTGGCTGTATCAGTGGCTAGTTCTCCGATGGGAGACCGCCAGTCTGTGATCTTGATCTCCATGACAGCAGTGACCCCTGGGAGGATTCTGCGCTCTGGCTCATTGGGCTGTGTTCGCTGAGGGACTGAGAAAGCAAGTTCAGAGATAGAAGAAAAGAGGGGGAAAAAAGGGATTGCATTGTCAGCATCAGAGATACAAACATCACATTTGTAATGGGGTGATACTTTTATCCAAAGTGTGCATGTTTGGCACACATGGTCCCAGTGGAGACTGGATATCCCAATGAGTCTGGCAACACTACCTAAAAGATTCTCTACAGAAGAAGCCTCTAGATCCAGATCAATGATTTTAAAATACTCGTTTCATGTCTCACAAATACAGACAAACTTTTATTTATGGTTTAATATGTACAGAATTTGTTGGTAATCCATAAAAATGTGTACAGTTTCCAATAATTTGTGCAGAAATAAAACAATCTGCTTGGTAAAAAATGTATTCTGGATTTAACAGACATTTCAAAATAAAGCATTTTATTTTGAAACACAGAATTAGCCACTGATACAGCCAATTACAACTTTCAAAATAAAGCATTTATTTTGAAAGGTCCAGTCTGTGGACCTTATTTCTGATGTTCGTTGCTGTGCTGTCACACTGTTACCTTTAATTAAGTGAAATAGGTCAACGAACAAGGTCAACAGGGCAAAAAACAGGAAGTCACCCGACGCAACACGTCACTCATTTATGCAGCAGGACTGTTTCTGTTTCTTTGACACCTCCATAATTACAGCTCATAAATTACACTGCTGTGCCTGGCAGCCAAGAGTTAACCTGGACAGAGAGTCTGAGGGGTCTGTAGTATGTAGAAGTGTGTGCACAGTGTCTAGGAGGACACCATCAGATTAATGCTAGTCAAGTAGACGCATTTGCAATGATCTCTACACCAAGATAAAAGGATGGAGAGGTGAAGAGAAAGAATGAGCGACAGCGCTGATGGTGTTATCTGATGGAGAAAGAGAGATATCGTAGATAAGGATGGAGGCAGCAGAGGGGGGAGTTGGCTTTGGATGGCAGGATGATTGAACATACAGCTTTTCAAACATGTCTGAGTAGTTCTCATCCTCTAAAAACAAACACTGATAGAGATGGAGCTCTGGGCTTTATTTTATATGTTTACATATGTCAACTTTGTCCTAATGGTGTGTGTGGGAGCTTGTGGCTGCGTAGGATTGAAGAGAAAAGTGTATGTGTGTGTGCTTTACATGAGCTCATATGCATCTCTGCATGTCTGTTTGTGCATGTGTGTGTCGGGGGTTTTGGTTCAAATGAGAGGCAATCAAGCAGAGTTTGTGTACCTAGGCAAGGCATGAAAAATCCGGGTAGGGTTCGACTTTGCTTCCCACAATACTTCCATATCTGCGCCTCTCCCTTTCTCTCTGTGACGCGCACACAAACACAGAGCGAGCCCCCACAGACTGAAAGCCATTCCTGTGATCTACGTTCACGGGTAAAGACCTTAAATCTCAGCCTTGACCCCCAGATTCCACACTTGTCCTTTTAATCCCGTCCCATCCCACCGACAACCCTGTTTCCTCCCTTCTCGCTGTCCCGGCATTTATCCACGGATCAGACAGAAAAACATACATTGCTTCCACAAGCTGAACACACACACATCCCATTTTCTTACCACCACGAACCCTTGCTTTGGATCCTCTCTTGCCTTTCTCACTCTCCCTCGGCCTGACCTCTCTCACCTTTTGTTCCTTGTTTGCTTGCGCAATCCCCTGACTTCTCACTCCTCCCTGCTATTAACCCGCTCCTCAACCTGTTGTTTGACCTCTGACCCCTTGTGTCATGTTTCAATTATTTTGTTTGAATTACGAAAGAATAATGCACAATTATTCTGATAAGGTGCTGGCTCACAGATAGACATCAAGATGGAAACTACATTAGTCATAACTCTGATTTCAAATTGTAGGGATCATTTCGCATTTCGCGCTTTCTTCTACTTATAAGTGCAGAATCTATATCTATATTCACAATGACTTCTTTATGAACTCAGTAATTGAAAACTAGGACACTATATATGTAAGTAAGATTATCGTTGGCTTTTAGCCTAAAGAATGCAAGAAGAGCTAAATCTTCATAATCTATAGAATTTAATGTCCATATAAAGTAAGAATAAATATGTGCTCTGAGTTTGTCAGACCAAAGAAGAAAGTGTCATTAACCACCCAGCCAAATTCGAATGATTAATAAATATCAACAAGTTTAAGAAATTAGGTGTCAAAATCAGGTAAAACTTTCCTTTCTCTCTGAATAAGCGTGCATTCAGACAGGATCAGGGATTGCAGCAACTCGTAGCAGGGTTGTCCGGTGGTGGGGGGGGGTGAGGGGAACTGAGGTGGGTTGCCGTAGGCGTGTCTACACAAATCAAATTAAACTTCTTCATGTCACTATTTTGCGGCGTAAATTGCAAGTCGGATTTAGAAA
Organism: Argyrosomus regius; assembly: GCA_946959425.1. Taxonomy (NCBI): domain Eukaryota; kingdom Metazoa; phylum Chordata; class Actinopteri; family Sciaenidae; genus Argyrosomus; species Argyrosomus regius. The sequence goes on from OX336900.1 coordinate 17,257,342, forward strand.
CTGGGTACATGAAATAAACAAAGTCAGAACACATACACAGGTAGATTATCAGAGTTTAGTCCGTGAATCCACCTGGATAGTCTCTGCTTCAGAGACATTTCAGGCTGTCTGTGGAGGTTTGACCGATCTGAGTGTCTGATTGGCTTGCGGGACGTGACGTGGGGCTCCGGTTTTCCCAAAGTTGGATCTGGCTCAACTTCTCTCCCGCACGCCGGTGTGTTTTTTTTTGGCAACCCCTGCATTGTGGACTGCCGCTGCGGAAACGCATGACCCCCACTGAAATGAAGTGAAAGACCTCTGGTTTTGCCACCGTGCCTGATCCTGTCTGAAGCCCCACTAAGTCAGAATCAGGGATGACAATACTTTGCTGCTCCAGTGCAATCTTTGGTATGTTTCAATGGATGACAAAAACATCCGCTCCTCATTTTCTCTACTCTAATTTCACCAGCACAGTTTTTAATCTACCAAACCTACACCTAACATGCACACTTCTCCAAACTCTAGTGCTACCACTGCCACTCATCTGTTTTAGATGGGTTTGTTTGAGAAAGACCAGCTGACCCCCTTTGAGAAATCGAGTGGTCTGTAAACACTTAGGATGGATTAGGTCAGGGAATGTAAGAATTGAAGGCGGGGAAGGGAGGGAGAAGACAGGGGAGGAGAAGAAGGGGGAGATGGTAGTGATACTGAAGGACTGAGAGGTTAAGGAGAATGATAGCCGAGACAGGAAGCTGAAGGTGTTAGATGAGGATTGTTGTTAAAGATCGGTTTCGACAAAGAGAGGACCTGACTTTGACCTTTCCAGGATCTTTTTAATGGACCAAGTAAAGGAGGAGCACAGCAGAAAGAGCTTCTTTGAATTACATCCACATTTTTTCTTGAGTTAAAGGATTTCACAATTACAGTTACAGTTCAGGAGAGAAGAACCAGAGTCACAATTCCATGAAAGAAGGATCAAATCTGTGCTCCAGACCTAAGATGTCAAGAAAAGCATTATGGATGTGGCAGCACAGTACAGGATACATTTATTTTAGATTCCAAAAATGGCATCTACATGCCTCTATAAGCAAGTCTCAGAAGAACATGGGCTGTTTTACCTTCTTTAGTCGTGACTGGCTTATACCGGACCCTAACAGGGACCATTTTGTCTTCTTACAGTGGTATTTGTGATCTGTGGTTTTCACGTCGTGTTCTGGCCCGTTTCAAGCATAAACCAGGGATGCAAGTTACGGCTTCGCTGGGATCAAAACAGAACAAAAAAAGGGGCCGAATAAGAACAAAGACTTAACTAAACTCCCCATTTTTGATTCCCAAATCCTTTAATTGGTGTAACAAGTCACAAACGAAGGGTAATGCACGCACTTTACAAGCCTGGTGTTCCTTTTACCAGCAGGTAGCTTTCGGCCCTCGTCCATCATCTGCTCTGTTTCCAAAAGCCGATGTTAAAGCTATGCATATAAAAGTCTTGGTTTCCAGCACGGTGCCAGAGTAAACTGGGTGGTATATGGTTAAGAAACATTTCCTTCTTCAAGAGTAAGGGTCCCAGGTCCCTGTTTGTGATGGAACAGTGAACCGCTTGCCAAGTGCCGGCCATTTCTTAGGCCTCTTTGTGGCTCCGAGGAACACTTTGAAAACCGCAAGTTATCATTGGAGCTGGGGAGGCCCGTGGCGTTCAGGACGACCATCAGCATCAACCTACACCCCATTATACTCTCCTTTACTGACCCTACACACCTTGCGCAAAACCCCACCTCGCACTTTCCGTCTGTCTGTCTGCTGCCAGTTTACACACCTTTCTCCTTCTCCTCTCCTCCACCCATCTGGCAATGCCAGCCTCCGCACCTTCCGTCTTTCTTTCCTTCCTTCCCTCCGCGACCATCCATCTACACTGTCAGCACTCCATCAGTCTTGTCTGGCTGAGTTGTCAGGATGAATGGCAGCGCTGCCCGCCAGGTACGTGCTGTTTTATAAACATGGTTGATAGCTTGGGTCTGCTGTGTGGCCCTTGTAACGGTTAAAATATGTAGTAATAAAGATTTTAATGCTCCATAGCACAAAATGAATGTAATAAAACTGTGCAGAGAGTCGACACCGCTGACTAACAATGATTTGATCAAGTGCTGGCATTTCCAACTCAATGATCGATGACAACTTAAATGTGCCAATGCCGTTGGATAATATAGTACATGAGAAAAACATTTAGAGGTAAACAATATATATGTATGTAATGATACATACTCATTAGATGTCATGTGAACGTCTGTTCTATCTATTGTGCCCCACCCTGTGTAGCACTTACAAGCAATATATTGTATAAGCATTTAAGAAGGTTCTTATAAGACAGTATTACATAACTATAATATTTAATGGTGTATGAACAATGTGTTAAAACTTACTTATTAATTGATCATTTCAAGCTGGTTTTAAACCATTATTAAGTCACAATGACACATTGAGGAAGGTTCATTCTTGACTTTGGAAGCAAAGAAACATGCATCAATCAGATCATGACTTGTGACTTATGATGTCTTCTTTTATTAAGCAAAACATGTGAATATTGTTTGTTACTTGGAGTGTTGCTGTAACTTTAAACTACTTTACCACAGTAACAATGAGTGTCATCAAATCAACCAGGACTGACATCTTAAGGATTAGTATTTTGACATCTATTCAGTCATCCAATTTCCATAACCGCTTATCAGGGTCACGGTGGGACTGGAGTCAGTCCCAGCTGACATTCAGCGAGAGGCAAGGTACACCCTGGACAAGTTGCCTGTTCATCACAGGGCAAATAGTGACAGACAACCATTAACTCTCACATACACACCTACGGACAATTTAGAATCACCAATTGACCTGCATGTCTTTGGACTGTGGGAGGAAGCCGGAGTACCCAGAGAGAACCCACACAGACACAGGGAGAACATGCAAACTCCACACATAAAGGCCCCAGCCAGGGTTGGAACCTTCTTGCTGTGAGGTGACAGTGCTTAATTTGAACATATAACATACATATATTACACATATTAATTAAATACAACACATATATTTGAATTAACATGTCATACTTCAGATGAAAACAACAGCATTTCCTACTTTACGACCTACAGTCTGACCTCCTGATCCTCACTCCTGCGCCATACGCTCGCCTCCATGTACGCGACACAATATTTTCACGGGAAATAGAGTGAGGTCTTGAGAAAATACTTCTAAAAATCATCTTTGTCTATTTTCCTTGTGTCAGCCAGTCACGCGTACGTGCAAGTACAGTGCCCTGAGAAAATATTATGATTTGGTTTTGCAGTTATTTTTAGTTGCCTTTTCCTGGTTTGATTTTTTTTTTTTTTTTTTTTTGACATGTATGGTGCACCTTGTTCCACAGAATAACTCTGATTTCTTGTTCTGTAAATAATGAAAAAGTGACTTGAATGATATGTTATTTTCTCCTGATGAATGTGGGCCTCTTTTTTTTTTACATTTTTTAATGGAACATGCAAGTTACTCAGGATAATATACATGACATGGAGAGTACGCATTCATATTTGGGGAGCATTTAAAAAGCCATAGACAGTAATACGTTGTTAAACCTGCTTGAAAGCATGAAATATGCAGCCATTTAGAAACAATATACAAAGCTGACACTATATAACGTTTAGCTCAGAGGAATGAGGACTCTCTGGTGTTTTACATACACTTACATCCCACTGTGTTTCATATGGTTATTATCAGGCTTGGGTTCAGTATTCTGTGATTATCTTTAAGAGAACATTGACATGAACTCGAGTCTGAACTTTTGTGCTTTAGTCATAGGCAAATGGCAGCAATTACAGAAATTTAAATTTCCTCATTAATGAGTGGAGATGGAGGAGCATCGTGAGTCATGGTGGGATTCCTCTGTCCAAAACATCCCTTTCACTGAACTGCTGGCACATGAAATATTAAAGCTAAGTGATCCAGAATATTCTCTCCTGATTAGACAGAGGTTGCTTTCACAGCAGGTCCCATGGTGCTACTGTAGAGAGAGTAAATATAACCGAGATCTGCGGAGCCCACGGCTCGGCTCCCAGAGTTTTACTGACAACTTCGTTCCGCTGGCAAGAAAAACTGGTGATTAATACCATTGCAACACTCGCTTACTAATTCAGGAACATATAAACATTCGGAAACGGTCCAAGAGCAAATAGTCCCTATTTATCTAAATAAAATGATTTACAGTTGCAGTTAGGTTTAGAGCTAGAATTAGACACAGAGTTCTGAAGGTGTTGTTTAACGTGGTGATAATACCCAAGAGGCTGTGATTATATGAACATTTCTGATGTGGTCAAGGTCTGAAATGGTGGCAGCACTGAAGAAACCATAATGATAGTAAAGCATGTCCACAAGGTCATTATGGCATTATGAAAATCTTATGAATGTATGATACCAAGCTGAGAAAGCGCTTTTTGACTTCAGTGCCTTCTGATTCCTTTACTAATATCTAAATTTTAACCTTATATTACCCTTTACCCATTTATTTCCTCAAATAATTAGAAACTAAGGCCACTAATGAAAATGAAACTGAAACTCTTCCACATACTTTCTACATAGTTTCTACTTCTACAAGTCTAGCATGCGTGTGCGTCAATTTTTGCAATTTTATTGACCAAAACATGAAGTAAAAGAGACTGAAGCAGACCCATGTCAATGTATGTATGCAAGCACAACATGCTGCATGCACCCAAATGACTCAAGACTCAAAAGTAGCCCAGCAACGCAACATGACGAAGCTGAGGAAAATTCAACGCAATCATAAATGCACTTGGATGAACAGGAGCAGCAACCTGGAGACCTAATGTCTTATTTTTGATTCTTTTAGGAATAGAAGCACAGTTGTTTTCCCCCATATCACTTATCCAAATTGGCGGTCAATATTTGCTCTGGTGATGATCGCTTCCAGTGGCTAATTTTCTGAAAAGGATATCTCTTTTCTTTGGTGTCGAATGCTGCCAGCTCACAGCAGAGCGCACGTTGAAAGCACAGTTGTTTTCTACTCCAACTATTTAAAAGTACTTAGCCACTGGAAACCAAACAGCCTAACTCTATGATTTAAGGTCTTATGAACATAACAATAAGTCATCTAAAAAGTATTTGAAAGCAGTTTCGATCCAAATTCAAAATGTTGTCATTTAATTTTTTTGTAAACTTTCCCAATATTAGGTTTGAATTGGGCGCAGTCATGCACGGACATTTATTAATATTACGCAATTATATCCAGCCACGAACCAAATTATTATTAAAAAACAAACAAAAACATTTTGGTAAAATTACTGTTTTTGTCAAAGGAGTCTGGTCTCTTTGAAAAGAGAGTAGATAACAGCTTCAGTTCCTTGTTGGAAAGTAAGGCAGTAAAAACTTTTTGGTGTACACTTAAAGTGACGATAAAAAAAAATTAAATAGTTCTTTTTAGGTGGATTCAATAAATTTTGTTGCTCCCCCCCGTCCACAGCAGTAAGCTACATTGATTTGCTTCGGTGCCAGTACTCCTGAGGGAGATGTCAATCAAAATGAGAGCTACCACGCCTACACAGTGTTGAGAAATGGTCTGAACAGCAGAATGAGCGGTTTTTGAACTGGATTTTCTAAAAGTTCTGAACGTTTAATTTCACTTATATTTTTGTGGATGCTTAATAAGATGCTCAACTTTAATATCATACATGCATTTTTACTATATCAAGTCACATTTCAGAAGCTTTAAAGTCAACAACTTCCAAGTTCTCTATGTTATAATTACTTAATTACTTTACCAAGACCTCCAACTGCTGTAATTTCAAAATATTACAACGCAGCATGGCAGATGATTCCTATGCCAGGGTCAGACTATGATACTGTATGTATACTGCCTTTTCTTTTCAGTTAAGAGCCAAAAAGAGTCAGAAATTCATGCTGTGACTTGGCATAGAGCAGGCTACACCTTAGACCCCCAAATATTCATTGACAGTCATGAAGTTGAATGATAGACATAGGTGAAGAGGGTACAAGACAAGTCATGCAACTTTTCAAGAGAAGGCCTAAAAATATTCTGACATGCCTTCCTTCTTTTTGTCAGGAGAGCCAAGCGTTCATTTTTATTCCAGATCATGTCTGCTCCGGTCATTATCAAGCTGATATCATGCAGAATTAATTTATCCCCCAAAGACTGGCACTACCGTTACTCTACAGGTGGTCACCTCTTGGACCCTCTTGCATGCTCCCCTCCTGCCACAGACTTTCAACTTCTTTTGGCAGCTTGACTCCATCATCTGAGTACATGAGTGTGTTTCTCTGCTGTGTGAGCTCTTCTGGGAGCCTGGAGGGGGGAAAGCAGCAGCCAGAGTGGTGGTCTGCTATATGGAGTCATTGAGCGAGCCCACAGAGGGCTCTGTACCTGTTAAAGAAAGTAGCCGAGACCACTGCGGACGAACCCCAGTCAAATATGAAACCTGAGGTGTGCTGTGGATTATGCACAAGCGTGACTGCTTTTGCCATGAAAATGTAGGTTTTGGCCCGGACGTTCGAATGATCTTATTATTACTATTTTTTTTAATCCCTCTGCACCCCTCCTCTGTTTAAATCCCCAACGTACACGGCGCTCGGATGCTATAAAAAGGCTTTGTGTATTCAATAATTGCTTAATAGTTATATAAAATGTCATTAACTGCTCTTGCTGGTAAGGTTACATCCACTCTAGCTACCAGAGGGACTCTCAGAGGCCTCTCACCCTACACCCCTCACTCCTCTGCCCTCCTGCCTCTATTTCCTTTTGTCATTCCCTAGCAAGAACCTCCTCATATTTCCACCTTTTCTCCTCCTCTGTTCCTCTTCAAATCCCCTTTCCTCAACTTTTTTTGGACTTTTCTCCCTCACAGTACCTTTCTTTCTCCCTTCCACTCATCCATCCCTTCTTCCATCTGTCACCGTCCACCGTGTTAGCGATCCGCCTCTTGACAGGTGAGACATCTGTAGCTCCCTCGCCTGTCAATCTGCGGTGCACAGGTCAGTCAAAGTGCTCATGCAGCCGCACCACATACAGATCCAAACCCCCCCGTCCAGCCCTGCCTCGTATCCCATCACCCATCACCCTCAAGACACTAAAGGGGAAGAAGAAGGCCACAGCTTCCTGTATGAGGTCATCAATGCACTGCAGGCAATTTATGCCTTCCGTTGCTTGCAAGATCCTCACGCCATTCTTATTTCAGCTCCATTAAAAATAATTGGTGTATTGCTCTAGGATAAATGTTGAGGGGGGAAACCGTGGCTGGTCATTCCGGCTTAGTTCAACATATAAAGAGGATGGAGAGTATCGGCACATGGTGTAAAAGTTCACAATGTATTTATTTTTTCCCCCATATCACTTATCCAAATTGGCGGTCAATATTTGCTCTGGTGATGATCGCTTCCAGTGGCTAATTTTCTGAAAAGGATATCTCTTTTCTTTGGTGTCGAATGCTGCCAGCTCACAGCAGAGCGCACGTTGAAAGCATTATTCTCACCACTGTATAGTTTCCCCCTCTTAATCCACCGCACTAATGACGTTAATGAAAAATAATTCTAATCTAATTAGCTCTTCTCTCCAATCAGTCTCATTTCCCTCTTAGCTTTGACTAATCTGTGGTATTGGAGTAAGTGTTATTTGGTTCGCTCCAAAAACACTGCTGCTCATTTGCTGCTCTATTTTGCAGGAGCATTGTCAGGGTAAGAATTCAAGTCCGAAAACAGACAGTAGAGTTTGTCAACTGTCTGTATTTTGTATTTTACACCAAGATACACTCATTTTTCAAGTTTATCCCTTTTGCTATAAAGTTCAGTGAACAGCACTCCATGTTTATCCAAAAATGCCCTGTTGGTCATTGTGTTAAAGCTTCAGGAACAACATTTAGATCATCATGGACACCATAAAAACCATGAAATTGTTTTAGTGATGGTATTTCTCTAAGGGCAGCGTGACCGACCACACCTATTAAATGCTCGAGAAACCCTGGGATCCAATACTGCCTTCTAATGGAGAATGAATCAACAGGGGATGATGTAACTGACTGATATGAGTTTTTATTTACTTTAAAGAAGGCCAGCACTGACCTCATGTTTAGTTAGAAACTTCAAATAATGTGTCATTTAGCTAAATTCATAGACTGCCTTGTGCTTTAATGTTATGTATCCATACCATGGGCATCACTCCTGATAACCATACTTATACTCCTTATATTGGAATATTCTGTGCTTACATCAGTGTGCTTTTTCATTGTGGTGGGTGGGTAAAGATAAATATGCTAATCATCTTTGCTCCATTTGCGTATTCCAGTATAAAACCAACTGTTGCACGATTAGCAATCATGAAGCATTATTTGGTGGTCGTCCAAAAGCTAGCCTTTATCAAAGAATGTGATGTGTTGCCATAGTTACAAAAGAAACATGACTGTGTGGGAGTTAGCACACAGTTGAAGACAGGGTGTAGGACCAGGTCAGATGATCAGCACTGTAGAATTTATGTATTTTTGTAATGTACTGTGCTGTAAAGTCTAACCACGGTTGGTTTTATGTTTTAACTTATGCGCTCCAACTCGCCCTTGGCAGATATCATACATCTTGCTATCATAAGGTTATTATCCTTAAAACTCCTATTATTAAAAGTGTAATTACCTTGTTTTGGTTCATCTTATTCTTCACTCTAGAGTTTTGGTCCTTTGCACTTGCCATAAGCACTATAAGCATATTGGTTTAAATTGAGACTAGGTAACTTAACACATTATCTTCTCTTACAAATTATTATGTAAATTACAGTTACAGAAATTTAACAATTTCTAAGCAGTAAAATGTCCTATTGGGGGGTTTACTGCTTCAGGCTTACTTAGTCTGGTATGACCAATAGCTCATTGTGGCTTATGTTAGCTAACTTTAAGGCAATATTGATGTAACTGATTTGAGAGCGAGTTGCTGCCCCAAGTGAAGGAATTGTAGTGTTTCGGGTTCTTCTTCATGAGTGATGGGAAAATGGAGTGCAAGATGGACTGGCGAATTGGTGCAGAGTTGGTAGTATTGCAGACATTGTAACGGACTGTTGTGGGGAAGAGGGAGCTGAGCTGGAAGGTAAAGCTCTCAGTTTTCCAGTCCATCTACGTTTCAACCTTCAACCATGGTCATGAGCTTTGGGTAATGACCAAAAGAGCGAGATTGCAGATAGAAGAGGCCTAAATGAGCTTCGGCGGGGTGGCTGGGCTCAGCCTTTGAGATATGGTGAGGGGATGTCTGAGCTGCTGCTCCTTCTTGTTGAAAGGAGCCAGCTGAGGTGGTTTGGGCATGTGATTAGGAAGCCTCCAGGACACTTTCCTTTGGAAATGTTCTGGGTTACTGGTAAGAGACCCCGGGTCAGGCCCACGACACACTAGAAGGACTTGCATAGCCCATCTGGCCTGGGAGTTACCCGGGATCCTCCAGGAGGAGCTGGAATTGCTTGGGCCAAACCTGCTGCTACTTTGACCCAACCCCAGATAAGTGGAAGAAAATGGATCGATGGATGGATGATACTGACCTTATGACTCTTCTCTACTTGTGCTACTGTTACACTTTGTTTATTGACAGTGCCTCAATTCATCACATTTTTCACGTTAAGGGACTATGATGTACAGTTTGGTCGCAGATATGAAGTATCATTTATCAAGAATCTGTCTTCATCAGTGCAACAATCCAAACTTGTCGTATATTGCTGCTAGAACCGAACTTCACATTAGTAGTGATGCAAATCAACATTTAATGGTGTGTATGTAATCTGTAATGTCTAATAGGGCACATTTTTTTAGGATGCATGTGTGATCCCTCAAGCGGGTGGTGGGTACTTTCTTCTGTTACATTAAGATCATTTGCTACATATAAATTCCTTTAATAAGTCAAGTTCTTTCTTTCTCTTTTACATTTGTGTCATAAGAGTTTCATGTAGAGGTGTAGTAGTCAACATGGTGTTTTAGGATTGAAAAAAATTAATATTACGAGCATAGGTCCACCCAAGTTTAGTCATGAAAATGTGTGTGTGCCACATGCTGTTCTTCACTGGGTGTCCCATCTTCACAGCAGGATGATCTGCTGGCTCTAATTCCCTTCCATTAATCATTGGACTAATTTGTTTTCACAGTGCTGTGCTGACAGCCAGAGGTTCTTGTTACAGCACAGGGGCTCGAGGAGACTGTGTGTACATGCATGTACATGTGTGCGCACACGTGTGTGAGCATATGTGTGTGACAGAAGAAAAAAAGTGAGAGTTGTTCTCACAATTTCCAGCCTTGAAGTTGCCATGGATATCAGATAGTTTGCATTGGCATGAACAGCTGCGACAAACAAATGTTTACATCATCAATTCCTACATAACACATGACGGTTTGAGTCCCGTGACTTGAACTCAGGTTTGATTGAAGTCACTCTTTTTTGACTTTAAGAAAATGTTTGAAATCAACCCTTTAAACTTGACTTCAAGTTTGAAACAAGTCATTTATGAAATAGTGGTAAAGATATGCCAAAGTTCTAGCTTTCTGGAACACCCATGTATGTCCGTGGGTTGACGTGTGGGTGGTTCTGAGCCTCGACTCTCCTGTTTATGTCCACCTCAGTTGGTAAACTATCAATATCAAGGCTGTCCTACATGTTTCCACAGAGCACACTGGCCTATTCAAAGCTATTTTACTGTTTTAGATTGAAATCTGCATAATCCAAGTTTACAACCATCTTGACACTGACATGCGTGCATCAGGCTGACTCGGTTCACAGAGCTTGTCGTCTACTCTTGAATCAAAACTCATAATGTTATTTATCCTCAAAAGTGGAGAAAGGTTTTCATTGGACAGCGATGATGTACAGTATGATAGCACCAGAGCATTGGGATCAACATTACAGGTATCAAAACAAACCTATTAAAACTAATATTCCAGACTGACATAAAGATATAAATCGAGGGACTGTGCAGCATCAGGATGAATTTTCTGTGCCACTTGGTAACAGTGAACCTCAGTATCCATTGAATGTGTGTTACTTTGAGTCAGTGCACCTAGATGATGTGTGGGTTTCTAGTTTCCCAACCGACTTCCTTTGACTCATTGTGGCATCCTGTGCTGAAGCTGTAACAGCAAGTCTGTCTGTACAAAATAGGTCTTCGGGGAGGAAAGGCAGCATCCCCGTCTCATTAACAATCAAGAGAAAAACATCTGATCCACCACACCTCTAAAGGGAAGCATGAATACACAAGGCCAAGATCGAGTATGTCTCTGAATCATTCAGTGTTCATTTAAAATCATATCATCATCAAGACATATACAAAAAGATACATACAGACTTCTTTCTAGATTGTGTCTTCAGTACCATCTCACCATGCTTGCAGCAGTTCCTTCATTTTAAGCTATGTGCCAGTGACAGAGGAGACAACAAGTTTTCCCAGAAAACCTCATACAGGACCACCCAGACAGCTTTAGCACTGGGCAAACAGGATCACTACTCTCCTTGAGGGGCTACAAACCACTAAGCCAATGCATTTCTGTGTCCAGCGGTTACAGTTTGTACTTGTGATAAAAACGCTCATTGTGTCATGGTCTATAAAGCCAGGGCAAAACAAATGAGTGAGGTTATTATTTCTGAGCTAACTATACTGTATTTAATTGGTGCTGCAGTGGTTTTGGAGGAGAAAATACACAGTAGAACTCATGTGACAACTGACTCTGGTCAGACAGTTGGACTAGGCATGATGGCTGATTCAGCCTCTGGCATATCTTTTCTACCACATTCCATGTTCAGTCAGCATTTTGTGCATTATGATTTTGTGAAAACACTGATGGGAGCTCGAGCATATGCTCAGCAGCTTCTTCACTTTAATGGGCTTCTTCTTTGCCAGCATTAACAGGATTAGCGCTCCCATATGTTGCCAAGAAAGACAACAGATTGGTGATACCTAGAGGTCATTGTCATTGTCTGTGTGTCCCAAAGTTGTATCCTTGGTGACGGTGGTTTCCAATGGGGTTGACAATTTTGTTTTTTTTTATGACTTCTCTTACCTTTGTTTTTTTTTATGATGAAATCCTTGTAGCTCAGTGGAAAAATACAATGTTCACAATGGAGCCACTAGATGGCACTGTGCCCTTTTGGGTATCCGCAGATTAAGAGACGCTCCAGAGAAATATCGCGAGAGAAAACAGGAAGTGAAAAGCCTTCTTATTTTGTCTTACCTGTTTGTTCGTGGGGAATTTGGTGTTTTCCAAAATGGATAAATATGCATAAAATTTTATTTCTGTACAAGGTGATCAAAAGATGTACATTAATGTGGTTGTGTAAAAGTACAAAGTGCAATGTTTGCCGCCGATGTTGGTTCGATATTTACAGATTTTATGCACGATTATTGCGATTATTACTTTCTGAAAGTGTTATAAGTTCATTTATTACATTTAAGTGATGTATCGTGTTATTGTTCATGCTTAAGAAGATTTAATGTGTGTACATAGTAGTGAAATTGATATGTATTTTTGTTATGCAGTGCTGTATGGAATTAATGGCCTGCCGTCACATGTGCATATAAGTTAGCACATTGATAAAATATTGTGAGTATTTGAGATATACTGAATCACTTCATTTTATATTGATGTGCAAAATGTTTTATGTTCAGATGGAATTAATTGTATGTTTTTTTGTATTAATAGAAGGGCTACGGCTAGAGTTGTTTATGCACAAATATTATAATAGTTATTTTACTGACTCAGGGACAGCTGTTTAAACAGTGTAAATTAGCCAAGGAGTCAAGTCACACTCTTAGAGTGGTGGATGCACTTCATTTATTTGGTATATTTGTGTTCATGAAATCTTTTGAAGATTTACATAGTGAGTTACAGGTTAAAGCAACTTTGTCAGGAATTGTTAACAGAACTTTGTTAAATCGATTCTAAACTGAACACTATAATTAAGTTAATACTATTCTCCCATGGAGAGAGTAGTTGAGAAATAAAGATCCCTGAATATAGTTTTGTGCCCTGTGTCAGTCAAATTTCACAAGCCTACACACTTGATAGTTTTACCTCCTAAGGCAGTGAATGGATTTGACATAGAAAATCACTTTTTGGTTTAGCTGCTCACAGACACAGGAACTTGTGAAAACAGACAATGTCTCCCTTTAAAATGCAAAAAAGTTGGGATCATTGTACTAAGACGAGGTAAATCAGGTGTACTGGTTTTGGTCTTCTGGTTCTGAGTTTCCAGTGATTAAAAGTGTTATGAAGCCTTCAAACAGTTTTGTCTTACTACCACTGGGGGTTACCAAAGCGCAAAATTACTTGTAGCTTCAACCTTAAACACATATATCTATACCATTTGGGTGTGTATGCACTGTGCGGTACATGCCCAAAGCGAGGCCGGCATGTTTTCCTCCGAGTTCGTTTGATTATGTCTTTGTCCGTCATCAGGGGGCTTTTAAGTGCAGGAGCAGAACCCCCGATCCCATGGTGACATAATGTTAAGACCCAAACTCCACAGGTAATGTATGAGGCTATGCGGCTTTTAAATAAGCAAGACTTAGATGGGAACAGAACCAAGGAAAACACTATATATCTAAAAGCCAGGACTATAAATTTGTTAATGTGGTGGTGGAGAAAGAGAGAATGGGACTGCATACGAGGTACTAATTTGTAGATCGCTGACAAAAAGAAAGATGGACAGTGAGACTTCCAAAGGACCTTGGCAAATTTGCAACTAGCCGAAGAGTGGAGGGAATAAAGTATATAGAGGTGGGAAACAACTACAACTTTCTTTAGACAAAAACACATCCAAAAGGTGCATATACAGCACACACGATAACTCATAAACATAGGTACCCTGCTCCTGCCTGCTAATTACAACTCGTACTCAGTGCTGATTAGTGTAAAACCAGCTGAATCGTATAATAAAGTCTTTACTAACCTGTTTGTTATTACTGCCTGTGACGCCATTAGAAATTAATTCCAATCAATAAGAACTCTTAAGCCTTTCCTCATTTGTTTTGTTGATTTTATTTCCTCCCTCTGAGGGAGCGCGAGGCTTATCCAAAGAACACAAACAGGCCACAGCACACAGAGGCATGGAACCTGAACCTGCGTCCTACTGGCGCTTTCAATATCCTGCAATGAAAGCTGGCTTCCTTGGATCACTTGCTAACTTCAGGCCCTGTGTATGTGTGTAATACTATGTAATTACCTGGTTACTTCCTCTTAGGCCAATGTAATCACAAACAAACAGTTTTCAGCTATGTCAGCGGTTTCTGCGCATTTGCAATTTCTGCATCTAAACAGAAAAATAATGAAGCTTACACCCTCTCTGCTGCACCTTTTGGTTACTATCTGTTCATACGATTTAAAGATACTCTGTGTTCTCCCATCATTATAAAATCTAAGAAGCTACTCCTGTCTGGTAAAACTTCAGCCAAACAAGTAAGCTTAAAGCTAACTGACCCACATCACTTGTGCCTCCAAGCTGTGGAGCCAACCAACAGCCAGAGATTACTCACAAACTGTAGTTAATTCATACTATGCAGGATTTGTCGTTTCCATTCAAAGTTAGCTTCTTCTCCCCGACTAGAGCAGCGGTGGGTGAGCAACATAGAGAGTGAATGAAGAGAGCGAGCGGCATGAATCAGTGAATCAGAGAAATAAAACACCATTTTCAGATTTTTTGGAATGTTTGGTTTGCATTAGCAATACATCATTCTTTCACCACAGTTATCTATTAATTCTGTTAACATGTAAAGCCTGAAATACTTAAATCCGTGGCCATTTTGCAGGCCTGATTGGAAACTTTGGCAGACCAGATGTCGTTTATGGGCCGCCAGTTGAAGATCCCTGGTCTACTATGTTAACCAGCTAGTTGCTAATTTGTTCTGTCTGCAGGTAGCATGTAGTACAGTTGGTTTACCTGAGCTTTTTACTGCACCTGGTAGCTGGTTTGACTGAAAGTGATGAGTGAAAGTGCTGATCAAAGTGAAGCAAAACAAAAGATACATGAAGGGAGCTCACTCGGAAAGTGCCATAAGGTAAGGTCCTTCCTCGGAGAGGGTGGCTCTTGGTGGCCATGAAGGTTAATAGGTCCATAAGAACCACCCCAAAATTGTTCAGAGGCAAATGCAATATCGTGAAGTGGAAAGGATTTTTCTTCAATAAAGACTGAATCTGTCTAAACTTTGAACTCCTGGATTAATGCCTATATTCTTACACGGGGGCAGGAGTAACCAGGGCCTTCCTAAGACAGAGCTGAGGTTGATTATTTATCAGCTAGCTACACCCCTTTTCACACATGAGTTCAATGGTACATGTGGAGCTCGAACAGAAAATGTGAATCACTATTAGTGTTCACTAAAAGTAAAGTTGATTGAGTTTGGCCTGGCCTGATGTCTGCCTGGAGACCAACCATGTTCCTTTTAATGAGGCCATGGATGTGTGGTCTCTAGGCATGACAGTTAGTGAACTGGCTAAAGGGTACGCCCCATAAAGCCCTATAGAGGTTCTGCAGCATCCATTTTTCTCACCGCCTCCCACTGCCAACACTTGCATAAATATAACATAAGACACTGACAGGAAGCACTTGAAGTCAGTCAGCAGTCTTCCTGGTGTGAGACAGCAGGTCCAGAGAACATTCATCCCAAGTTCAGAAGTGCAACCTGGCTGCTGAATCCGAGGAAAAGAACGCTGGAGACGTGGATGTCCAGCCTGAGACCAATGCTGAAAATGACGGCTGGTTTTAGAGCTTCGTCAGAAGGATCACCTTCCTCTACTACTACTCAAGTGCTATAGTTTGGTCAATTGGGGCAGCACAGTGGCTCAGTGGTTAGCACTGTTGTCTTGGGTTCGAATCATGGTTGGGGCAGGAACTTTCTGTGAGTTTCTGTGAGTTTGCAAGTTCTGTGGGTCTCCTCTGGTTGCCTTTCAAATTCTTTAAGATATTGTTTACGATAATACATAAATATTTGTGTATGCTGAATATGTGGGCACACTATTTCTGCTAATAAAAAGATGGATAAACTGAGTTTTACGTGTTACCTTACCACTACCTCTGAAGTTTCTTATTACAACTGTGCTTTATGTGACATGTTTTGCCCACCTAAACATCACATGGCAAAAACCAAACAGGAAAGCTAAAATCCAGATAAACACACGCCAGAAGCATGTGTGTGTGTATGATATAGCATTTACAGTCACTGTATGTATTTACATTATCCGAAGGTTTTTTTATACATCCGTGTATTTATTGCTTCTGCTCTTGAAGTGAGGGGTGAGTGGAAAGCTAAACAGACGTGAATGAGCTGTTTGTTTATTTTCCAAGGTGATTTTCAAAGACAGATAAGAAATAAATAGTCTCTGTAGAAATAGAAAACCCCTGGTGCGAGATGGCAATGTTGACACAATGAGTTTATAGTTTTTAAATTGAAAACTGCATTTCTTTTGAGATCAAGAGAACGGTATCAATGCAAAAGTGCCAAAAACTGCAGTTCCTCACATGGCCACTTGAGGCTGGCTACAGAACAGGTCAATCTCCATCCATGAGCCCCCATATTAAAATGTGCATTTTCAATGTTTACAGCCTGGTACGAAAAACAGCCACTTCACTCGGAGCTTCACAACGGCTCTCCAGAAACCTGTCCATGTTTTATACTGTCCATGGTCACCTTCAGGAAAGTCAACAATGGACCACATGACACAGATATTGTGATCAGCATTTCTCAAATTTTCTATTTTCAAAACCAAAAAAATAAATAAATAAAAATAATGAAATTTAGAGTAGACCTGAGCAGTGTATGTAATTATTAATTATTTTCTTTCTGATATGACAAGTAAAAGATGATCGAAGGCCTAAACTTTTTTACTGAATATGTAGATTTATATCATATCTTACATCAGATATAAATAAATATATTGAATGAATAAAACAAACAAACAAACAAACAAAAATATTTCTACACATTCTAATTAGGTCCAGTGTGTAAGAATGAGGGGGATTCATTGGCAGATTAAGGCAAAAAGAAGGAATATAATACACATCACTATGTTTTTATTTGGGCATAATCACCTGAAAAAAATGTGTTACCTTAGAATGAGCTGTTTATATCTGCAGATGCTACAAGTCTGCCATGTTGAACCACTATGTTACAGTAGCCCAGAAGAGACAAGCCAAACACTGGCATTAGATGTGCACTGGTTCCCAACTAAGGGGTCTGTACCCCCACTAGGGGTCGCTAAAACTTCACAGGGGGGTTGTGAGGCCATCTTGATTTTAAAGGTTGCAAGAACACTTTTTTAAAATATAAATGTGCAGTCGCCGTTAATCTCAGGATTTTATTTATTCAATAGAAAGTTTAGATTATTATTTAAGATATCATTTTCTTTTTAATCTCACAGGATAAGGACACAGTGAAGACCTGAACACAAGCTCTATTCACAAATGTAGTGGCGTACACAATATATCTAATAGGAAAATGTAAGTAAAAAGGAGCATGAAATGGACATACAGTAACCAAGAAAAGTGTAGGTACTTCAAAATTCTACCACCGTTAACACATTCATTTATTTTATGTATTATGACACAGTGTCAGATAACTGGATCTTTGAAGGGAGAGCTTCCAACTTTTGACTTAACAAGTTCCCTGTTCGAACCCCGACCGCAGACACTACGAGTCCTTTCTGTGGGGCCTTTCTGTGTGGAGTTTGTATCTTTCTGTGTTTGCGTGGGTTATCTCCGGGTACACCGGCTTCCTCACATGGTCCAAAGACATGTAGGTTAATTGGTGACTCAAATATGCCCATAGGTGTGTATGTGAGCGTGAATGGTTTGTTTTCACTTAATGTTTGTTGTGCACCAAAACACCATGATATATTGCTTGTATGTAAAAACCTACTTGGAAATAAACCAGTTTCTGATTCTTAACAACAAAATAGTGTAGTATAATATTGCATTATGTTTTTGAGTGAAGCACAATAAGGTTTCTGCATAAGAGGGACCACAGGGCTTGAGAATATTAAGGAAACCAAACAGAGAGTGACTTGTAATGTTTTAAGTGTAAATACTGGTACGGGAGATAAAGCGTGTTTCTCTATAGTACTGTTCTCACAGCCTTAAAAATTATACTACTATTGCCATGTCTTTAGGGGAAAACAGCTTTTTGACTAATTCCATTCAGTTTTAAGAAAAGCAAATCTGATGGATGTTTCTCCAAGTGAACCAAAGACAAATGAAAATCTGTTGGTACCTCGGAGACACAGCTTTCACATATTTAGCGAGAAGTAATGAAAAATGTACATGAAACAGTGTTAATCCTATATTGGCTGGAGCAATCACCTCCATAAAAAGGGTGGAGGGGGGCGGGTGAAGAAAACTCTTGGCCGTTAGATTTATAGACAGAAAACAGGCCCGGTGTGACAAGAACTTGAAGCTAAGAGCAAGCAAATTCACATTTCTTAATCACCAGATTGGGAGTTATAAATTCACTGGGTTTTTAATAGGCTGTCGACACAGCAGAGTTTACCAGTGCAGTACATGTATATAATGCCATCACATGTGGAGGCCCACATTTTGTGTATGACACTGGTTGTTTGTCTTTATGTCTATGTCTGGACATGTCTTTTTTTATGCTGTGCATTTGGCATTACCTCCCCCTGCTATCTCCTTCATGTGTGTCTTTATATCTCTGCGTCTGTTTGTGTCTTTTTTTTCTTGTGTCTATGTGAGCGGGTACATTCGTTCATGCGTGTGTGGCCCTGCAGTCAATTGCCCGTTGCATTTTCCCCCGATGGCCGTGAAGGAGGGAAATGACCTTTAATATGCCCAGCCTTCTCCCCCAGTCCATATTAATGTTAATCTATCAGACTTGGAGTCTCCTTCGCCATACAACGCCGCCAATGTTCCCAGGGCCTTGGGGTGCAATCAGCGGTGTCAAACCAAGCTGTGCTCAATGTAAGGGTGGGAATTAAAAAAAACACACACACCTAAATAAGCCACCTCAAAACACTAAAGCGGCTGCATCACCTGCACTACATTGGCATAATTAGCGGACCAGTTGGCGTCTTCTACCAAAAGACAGAGACTGTGCAACTTTCTCCTGCATTGTATTGTGATCCTGGGGAAACTTCCAATTTTATATCGGATATTGAGTAGCAGAGCTACTAAATTTGATTATATAATTGAATTGAATTGAAAATAAATTAATAAGTGTGGAAAAACTATTACTGCTACCACTACTGGGCCCCATGCACTGAGTTCACTGATGGACAGGGGTCATACATCACTTTCAGCAATTGGAAAGGTAGCAGTTAAACGAGTGAATAATTCAACAACAACCATGTGTTCATGAGTTCACAATCCAACTCAGTCACATTTGTAAAAAAAATGAATTCAATAGCACCGGATCACAACAGAGACTACATCAGCTACTGGGCACTGGATAATCAGATAAGCAGCTAACGATTTAGTGCGGAGCCATGATACCAAATACTAAAATAAAATTACATTTATTACATGGACCACTGTCACCAACGGAGGCAGACAAATAGATAAATATTTTACACACCAAGCCAGAGTTAGAGAGAAGCCATCATTAGCTGCTAAGCTAAAGTACTGAGGCAAGAAAAAGAGAATAACATGTAAAAAACTGTAGCATGTACCATGTAGAGAACTGTACTGAAGCTGAATTTCTACTTAACTGACCCATTCAAATTATATTAAGGGTTAAAGTTATGCATAATCAACAGTGTAGCCGCTTTGATTAACAGGTGGTTTGTTTGAGCAACCGGGCTTCATTTAGCCCACCCATTATCTATGTCTGCCCATTTTTGGATTAGCCGGGAGGCTAATCACAGGCAGGACAGCCAAGAATGCGACTCTTCAGACACCTGTGGGTGACGTCACAGGTACGATGTCCATGTTTTATACAGTCTATTGTTTTCACATTGATTTGTTTGGGGTTGGGCTGTGGTTGACTGGGTTCCACAAGTGGATCAGTCCTGTCAGTGGGAATTTGTATAAGGCAAACTGGATTGTCTGACCTGAACACACTCTGGAACAGGTTGATTTTTATTTCATTCCTACATCCAGGAAAGTTGTTCTCATCAGTTTCATAGTAAAAAAGGAATTTATTTTCACAAATACATGTATTGTTCAGTCATCCTCCAGGGTTTACCGGGGCATTTGCTACTTCAGACTTTATCAAATAGTTTATTTTGACAGACCAAACATTTGGTCCACATCTATGGTCTGATGTTGTAATCCTTAATTGCAACTGTGCTTTACTTCTATGGACTTTACATTCATGTAGAGTGTACTCATGAGAGTAGCAAATAATTTTGAAATTGATGCATAAAGGCATGCATAAAACTTCACCAGACTGCAAAACATTAAGTGTTTTATACTCAAGATGTCATGGTGGGGAATCCCCAGACACCACCCTCTTGATTTGTGTCCCCTGGGCATGGAATTGCTGGAAAGGTGTCCTTTATTTTTCCACATTGGAGGTGGCGACCATAGTAACCTAGCTAGCTAGCTGGACATGCTAACATCTGCAGTTTATGTTAGAGCAGATAAACATGCTGTTTAATTCAATTTAGAGAGACACCATATTTCGAATTCCTTAAATCTTGGTATAGCTTCAACATGTAAGAAACCCAAAGCTTGAAAGGCCTGCTTTGGCTAGCTACAACTGTTGAGCTAAAATGGTACATTTTGCTCTTCAGGGGAGCGAGTTTGTGAACGGTCAATTCTCCTAGTAAAGCTGCCCCCGAGCGTTGAGGTTACACTGGTTGGCTTCCATGGAAAAATGTTTCTGTGTTTACCTGTGTGAATATTTAATCCAGAATTGGATGCTAAAGAAATATTCAATTAGAAGCAATCTCCAAAAGCTTCTGGCCAAAGTCAATATGTAAATAAACATGAATTCTGTATTGATAAAGAACCAACAAGTACAGCCCGTTCCATTTTAAAGGCCTGAGGTTTGCGGTCTCAAGTGACCCTTTAATTTGATTTGAGTAATCAGTTTAGAAATGTGCGTAATCTCACTTCTCCATCTCTGACTGGCCTGATACACTGTGGATTCTTTCCCCATCATTCACTGCTAAAAGTGAGGTAAAATTAAAAGCTAGAGTTTAAAGTTTATGGTAAGGTTACTGGTAGTGTTTGTAATTGGCCAAAAGATGGACCAAATGCAAAGAGCCAGTGAAAAGAAAGGACAGAGGAAAGACAGCTAGAGTGAATGAAATTTTAACAGGCTAAGAATAAAAAGAAAAATGTAACAGTCCCAAAAATCTGCATGCACATGTTGTCTTTTTTTGTCTAATTTCTAGACTAAGTTCCAGTGATTCTTCATCAAAAAGAACAGGAGATTTGGATGGAAGGGAGAAGAATGCAAGAAAGAAAAGAAAAACATCACTTGGGAGGTCATTAGACGCTGTTCAGCCAGCACTGTGAGTCCAGTGTTGGATTAACGTTGAATGGGGGTAGAGGTGGTCGTAGAGGTGGAGAGAAAGGCTTCGGTCATTTGGGTAATCTTTGTGCAGATCTGGCCACTTACTTGGAAAGTCTATGCTAAGTGCAAGCTGGGAGTAGCAGTTTTGAGGGAGGTTTGTGGAAACAAACTGCTAATGTGTTTTTTATTTGTAGCAGGGAGATCTTATCAAGATGCATGGCATAAACTGTTTGGACTGTTTAGAAATGTTGCTATAATTCACCTTCTGCCTGCAGTCAAGTCTTTACTTTTACCCCTCTCTCTCTCTCAGTCATGGTTCTTGTAGTCCAAAAATTAGTTTCTCTGTTTCAGTTTCCAACTATATTCTCATGTTTGTAGCCACAACTAGTCCACTGACTTGAGATACTCATGGTTGAATGATGGCAGAGTTGGTCGCATGGCGGTCAAAAAACATTACGTGTTGACGACATACACAATGAATTTCAGTTTAATTACCTCGAAAGAAAACCGTCTTTGTTCAGCTTTTAGACACTTGCGTATTTTCAAGCTGGATATAGGAACCTATGCGAAAATCTGAGTTTTACAGTTATAGTAATACATGGACGTTGAATGCTATTTAGTCAGAAACTGGACACTTATTTCGATATGACTAATAGGACTAAAAACGGCATAAGTACGGAGTTAGACAGGATGTGGTTAGTCTAGCAATTAGCCAAAAAAATGTTCCAGCATGTAACTCCCCTACAAAAACAAATTTTGGTTCTTATATTTCAATTCATGCATGAATTAAACACAAGAGATACAATGTGTTAGTTTGTAAGCCTTAGAGGTATCTTCATGCTAAGCTAAGCTAATCACCGTCGGCTCTAGCGCTATACTTATATACATACAATATGAGAGTAGTATTGAACTTTTAATCTTACTCTTGAAAAATGATCTTGATGTTGAAGTATCTGTTTTAACAATTTGCATTTCACTCCAGAGATAAAAACTACTTAATGCCATGCAAATTATGAAATACTTCAGATGTATTTATGTGAAGTGACATTTATCAAAGAACTGATCACATTTCCTACATTTCTGTGTAGGACCCAACACTTTTAGAGTATTCAGTAAAAAGTATTCCTCAAAGAGGAAATTATCTTCTACAGTTGCTGCATACATACAGTAGCACCAAAAAGTAAGACATGAATTATACAGAATAAAATACAGGACTTACAGTGACATTAAATTATAGGGGTCACAGAGACACACACATGGGCTGACACTCTACACACCACAGACCACAGATTTCTAGTAAGAGGAGGTTAGTTATTTAAAGCTCATATGCTTCTTGCTAAAACAAGCATTTCTGAACATGGGTAGTCTCTGCGTCCAAAAGGAAGGGGGGGGGTAACTTGTAGAGTGGATGGTCTGGATCATGTGTGATTGTGAGTGCTTTGCAGGGTGACACAACTGGATAAGTTGGGGTTGGAAATACCAATGACTTAATTCTTACTGAAGGCTGTAAGCAATGGCAAAAACAAATGGCAACACACAGAAGATATGGCTCAACAATGGTGACAATGCTTGTAAATGTCCATGATATGCTGATTGACGCTGAGGTTATTGTAATGCCAAGGTACCTCAAAGACTCCACCACCTCTGCCTTCTCTCCTTTCCCAAGTTTTGGTCCCCTAAAACCAGATCTGACATAATAATCTATGGCATGTCCTGGGCCCCCAGAATAATTCCTCTGAATCAGCCATCAGCAGAACCTGAAACTGTGCCCGTTGTTTCTGATGAAGTACTTTGTAACAGTCCAATATGCTCATACACCTGATGTATTCGACTTGACTCAGCCTTGACACATCCTGACTCATACTATTACTAGTGGCTGGTTGAGACCGCACACACCTCATCCTGCAGCCTATCATAACACTATTTCTTCATCTTTTGTCTCATTTCTTATTTTGTTCAATATTCGCCTCCCGTGTTATTTTTCCAGACCAGAATAGACATTCCCCTTCCCGTTTTTTGCCCTCATGATTCCATCTCGTACACGTCAAACCGTCCGACCAGGTGGTTCAATGCACCAGCTCCCATCTGCCGTCACTCCACACCTCACCGCGGCTAATGTTGATGTCTGGTTGTCTTGGAAACCAGAACGGCAGGTCCCGTTTTGGCCCTCGTTCCGCCGCCGCCGTAGCCGGGGCCCTATGCAACATGTGCCTTGCGACGGCCAGGAGCCGGCGGTTTGTTATGGCGTGTCGCCACCCTCGGCGAACCACACGGCCTCCTGTTTGTTTGAACAAGGCCCCCGATGCTCGGCTGTTCTCTCACTGTGGCGGAGAAAAATGAAATGTAAAAAGCTGTCAAGGCTCAGCTGTCACTGCGAGAAAATGGTAGGAAAAGAGGGCAAGAGCCTAAGAAGACAACGTGCAGCAGGGTAAGGCAGAAAAGGGGACTAGAGAGTAAGAGAAGAAGAATAAGGACATAAAGACTAGTAAGGATAAAGTCATGGAGATTCAGATGGATGGACGAGAGGAAGGAAGGAGTGAGGATGGACAGAGGTAGAGAGCTTGTGGCTTGCAGTGCAAAGGAGACAGGGGATTGCGAATGTATGTCAGGAGGACAAGTGAGGTCTGTCACTGCAGCAGCAGGGTGGGCCACTCCTGTTTCCATGACTAATTGAAATCTTCCACTGGACTGTCAAGGCCTCGCTTCTTTTCCGACGCCACCCTTTGCTTCTCTGTTATTTTCCCCCCTCCCCTCTCTCAGTCACATCTCGTCTCCTCCAAACATCACCGCACGGCACCCATATGTACCGTACGCGTACGATGAGACGGAAATATGGATTGATGGTTAGAGGTCTCTCAGGTAATTTAAGCCAAATATAGACTTCAAACCTCAAATTATACACACAAGGATGGCAGACAGTTTCTCATTGGGTGTTGGGCACTGGCTTTTTATTTTTATTTTTTTGTAAAGTCATGGAGGTTTCAATATGTGTCATGTGGCTGCATTTAGATATAGAATCATTAATTGAGAATAACCTTCATGGAGGGACAGTTGTTCTACAACAGACTGAGTGATTCCATTTGCTGGAACTTTTTCTCAGTGTCACAAACTCAAAAATACTCATATTGTCACAATTTCAGGCATTAGGTTAAATAAAAATCAAAGTAATGAAGAGACAAATCAATATATTATTTTCATCCCCTTTATGTATGCAGGGAGTAAGCACATTGTACTGTAAGCATTCTTCTGGAATGAGTAGGGCTGCATCTTTCTTTATACACGCTTTGATTTCACAGTTTTCCGTTATCTGTACAAAAGCCAGCATCCATGATGGTCATTGTGTTCTATCCACAAGAGATATTTAACCCTCTAGACCCCAGAGCACCTCTTCTATATTTCACTATAGCGCCCGGGAATGCCCGTCATTTTAAATTAATTCCTGAGCTTTGTTTATTACAATGATATCTATATTTTGTTTCCACTCAGTTTCCACTGCAAATCTAAAAATGGCTCCACTGACAAAGAGTCCCCGAGTTTCCAATCTTATGGTAAGATTGTGTTGTGAGGGAGATCCTGACCCACCGTACATTGTGAAAAGAGACTAAGACATTGTGAGTTGAGATATCACAGACATACACATCACATTCATACAGGACCACATAGACAAAGAAAAGAGGCTGATCCAATTGGGGGTTGTGCTGATGAATGAGCTTCTTCCCAAACCAGGATCCAGGTCTCCAATAGTATCAATCATATTGACTTTAATCCTGTTAGATCAGGCAACTTTATTATGTGAAATGTTTGTAGGAAAGTAGTTAATCCTTAAATACTGTAAGTTATTGTGGCCATTGTTGGCATGTTGCTTCTTTCTAATGAAACAACTTGGTTTTTCAGGTATTTAATTAAGTGGATGATCTGAAAGCTCAGATTCTTAGTTGGTTGTTTGTGTAAATCGTCTTTCTATCTAAAGTTCTGAAAAATTACCTACAATATATTTAAATATTACACAATAGAATTATGTGTCTTGTTAATTGTTTAGTTTTTAATGTCTGGGCAGCTTTCACTTAGTTAGCTTCGCACTTAGCATAGTGCTTTCCTGCCAAGCTTCAAATGGATAATTTTGGGTAATTTTTCCACCCTTTTGCTGACAAATAAGAATAATGGATACAACTTTTATATCTGTACGGTAAATTTGAAGGTAGAGTAAGCTGCAGATTAGCTCATCCTAGTTTAGCTTAGCTGGAAGCAAGAGGAAACAGCTAGCCTAGCCCCATCTACAGGAAAAAAAAGTAGCTTACCAGCACCTTTAAAGCTCACCTATGAACATGTATTTTTGTTTGGTAGCCAGGCTATTTTGCCTAGGTCTTTTTTTAAGATTTACATTTTTATTTTCTTGCAAAGATAAGCTAATTGGTTGTAGCTTCATATTTAGAATACAGACTTTAGCGTGTATCAAGCCAGTAATATTGTCGCTGTCTGATGTAACCCACATATCTCCACTTTTGATGATTTTGACTTTTTTATATATATGAATATGCATATTCTTTCCTGTCTACAGTCAGCATTTAGAATCTTAATGACCAATGAAAATGGTTTGTTACGTCATGTGTGTAGCATAGATAGAAGGAGGATAGGTTAGGATAAATAACTTTCTGAGTTTTGATTCAAGGATAGATGACACTTTCTGTGATCTCTCTCTGTCTTTTGTAAGTTTTTTCACCCTCCTGAATAAAATCATTTTTGGACATGCATGGTTTTCATCGGACAGTGAGGATATGGAGGCTGGTTAGAGGGTGGGGCTCGGGTCCCAATCAACAGCAGACCAAATAAAATCCATACCGATATCTCTTTCCATCTAAAATTGACCATAAAGTTTAACAAGATGTTCTGTGTGAGCGAGGGGCCACACATACATGTGCGTTAGTGAGCTGGAGGGTGTGTGAGTGTGTGTGTGTATGTGTGTGTGTGTGTGTGTGAGTGTGTGTGTCAACCCCACAGCACCCTGGTGCTATATGCTAGCAAAGGGGTCCAGTAACGGGTCAGTAGCCTATACAGACACCGAGGGGTCTATGTAACACACACCCTGCGGAACATAAGTCCACTGGGGCACAGCTTGATCCTGACTCTGCCTGCTTGACTGACTAAGCCACATATTTATCGCTTACCCCGGTGTGACCGTGGCTGTTGCACCAAACATGTCAACCATGGGGTGATTCATATCAACTGTATATATTTGCTCCAGAAATCAGTGATTAATTACCTTTTAATCAGGCTATTAAAAGCCCTGTCAAAGCTAAAAGAGCAGGCCCGGCTTACTAAATTGAATGTGTGTGTGTGTGTGTGTGTGTGTTGGAGACCACTAGTGGACCGGGTCAAGTTTCTTCAAGCAAGAACCCGCTCTTCATTTTTCTCGAGTCGAGCGGAGTGCTCGGAGGTTGAAACCCAAACACAGATGATTTGAGAGAAGGCACAAGAGCATGAAACGCGATTAGGTTTCAACGCGCTACGAGCAAAAGCTACTATTTTATTACATTGCCTGATCAAATTTATAAATTGAATTAGGTGTCTTTTATCAATCCAGACAGCTATTGATTTCAGCTCAGAGGGGATACTCAGGGATGCGGTATGGGTTATGTGTGTGGGTGTGAGGTGATGGAAAAATATGAAAAATAGGACAGTTTATGGGGTGTTTTGCTGCGGTATAGTGCTTCCATATGGATTTTTTACAGTAGTTTTGTTGTACGGATGTGATGGGAGGGTTATACGAGAGACACATATGCTTTACAGTCTGTGTCAGATTCAGCCAACCTCAACTTTTATCACATCAGAACATCTCACACTTTTCAGTGATCATGCCAGAGGATATTGAAAATTCATATCATGTTCCATCATCAGCTTGTCTGCAACATTTAATAAGAAAGTTTCAAGAAATAGAATTGACATATTTAGAATTTAAAACTTTAAAACAAAAGAAAGTTTCCATGTTCTGTACCTGCAACGTTTTACCTACGACTAGTCCACACACTATTTATGTCATGCAGGACATTTTGTGCGATGATATCATGACACCGCCAGGTTTTCAGTGATGTCATGTAGCTGCTGCTTTTACCCTGAATCTGTGTTGGATTATTAATGTCAGCAGTTTTGTCAAGATGTTTTTCTGTGTTTGTTGTAATGTTTTTTAAATGTTAAGGAGAGATGTCTTTGTTGGACAGTGACAGCTGGAGAGATGGACAAGAAATGTAGGGAGAGAGAGGAAGAGAGAGAGACGTGCAGCAGGACCAAGGCTGGAGAAAGGAAGCTGGGTCACTCTTGTATCCCACCACCACTGTGAGGTTCAGAGTGTGGTCACCATCAGTCCTGCTTCTGCCGCCTCCTGGCAAATCTAAAAATTGGTAAAGACGTTGATCGTCGGTGGACCTGAGGTCTGAGGTGGACTGAATGAAGCCTGGGTGCTCAAAAAAGCCACCTGTAATGGCACCCACCTGTCAGTCAAAGCAACTTAATTAATTATTAATAACTTTGAGCCTTAATATGATTTGAACAGGTGAGTTTTATTGAAATTCAGCCTCAGTACAGTTGAAATTAGAGTCCAAAACAGTTTTTTGTACCAGGCTGTAAACATGTTTATTTCTGCTGTGAAGTTGGACATTTTAACATGGGGGCTTATGAAGACTGACTTGTTCTGTAGCCAGCCTCTAGTGGACGTTTGAGGAACTGCAGTTTTTGGCACTTTGGCTTTACTTCACAGCCATGTAAGATTACCACATGATTGCTACATGGGCCTTACGCTCTACCAAGTGAGTTATGGGAGCTCAAGTTCATATTTGACTCCAGCTGGTCTTTATACGTGTAAAACATGCAGGTTCCATGAAGGTTAATATTTGACAAACATATAGCTCTGTAACATTCTTGTTAACGCTGCATATAATACATATTTCCTTAACTAATCATAGGTAGTGTCTTTACATAGATTTTTTGTGTTCTATATGATATTCATAAGATTCAGAGACAAATACAGTAAATCAACACACATGAGAAGCTGGAAAATATTTGGCATCTCTGCCTTAAAATGACTTAAACCACAGATTATTGAAATAATTCTCTGTCTGTGCTTTGAAAGGAGAAAAACTCATCTTTCTCAGTTGGAGGCAGCTGGGTTCTTTTTGTATTTCTGTGTTTTTAAGGAGTGGTTTGTTTTGTTGCTTGACATACAAAGTGACAGAAAAATTGCCTCTGCTGACATATTACTTCATCAGCAGAGAATTTATGAAGGAGAAAAGAAGAAGAAGTGACTGACGAACGCCGCCGTATGCAAATGCAGAGACACTGAAACACACATGGCAAACACAAGGTACCACACACACAACACACACACACACACTTGAACACTTCCCCCAGCCCTGTGTGGCACCGAGGGCCTCTCTGCATTGCTTGCGGAGCCACCCCCTCTGAACTCCGATTGGTCAGCAACACGTGTGTGTGTGTATATGTATATGTATGTGTGTGTGTGTGTGTGTGTGTGTGTGTGAGCGCTCCTTTAGCGTGTGGCAGTGCGTGAGTTGTCATGACGTGGTTTGAACAGCTCACTGATCACATACTAAACTGTACCTGCCACGTTATAAATCTTTGGGGAGAGAGAGGCAGAGAAGGTAAATAAGAAAGGTAAAATATGGCGGACTGGAGATGGAGTGAGGGTGTATGTGCGTTATTATGTGTTGCACTGGTTTTATGCAGAGGTGTATCATATTCTTGAATTATACCACAACAAGCAGGTGGAAGCTTGTCAGGCGAAGCGGTTCTGCTGGTACCTGACCAAAGCAGACATCGGACTATGAATTCCAGAAGGAGCGGCTTGTTATTGCTACACGTTATTTTTTTATGTTGTATTTTCCTAAGTTGCTCACTGGAAAGAATTCCTGTGTCTACCTGTCTCGCCTGCCCGTGTAATGAGGTGAAATTATTCTCCGACCTGACTGACGACGGCATCATTTAGTCCGTCAGCATTTGGGGATCTGGCTCCGTGCCTGGGAGACGCTCAACCTTTGCTAGCCTCGCACTTACGGCTGCGCCTGTGTTTTCACTCAAAATATAAAAAAAAAAAAAGAGAGCAGGAATGGGGCTCTCCAATTAATGTCCATTTACATATTCCTGGCTAGAGTTTCCAGATGGGGTATAGGGGTGGAGTCACGGGGCGGAGGGGGGTGGTGTTGGCGAGGAAATGAGACGCCATTTCAGTCGCCACGTCGATTATTTGTTTAGGTCATTAATAACTCCCGGCGTGCCGCGATTAATTTTGAAATTAGCCAAACGTGTGGAACTGCAAGGGAGGGAGGGAGGGAGGGAGGGTAGAGGTGTTCTCACCATGGCTATAACACACACACACACACACACATTTACGTTTCCGCTGTGGTGACATTTACTGGTAAACAGGCCCCAGATTAGTTGCAGTTTGTTTGCCTGTAGGTGACGAATGCCAACACTTTGGACCTGAGCTCTCTGGATAACCTGCCTTACACTGTGTCACCTGCTTCACGGAGGGGGAGATTTTAGAGGGGTGAGAGAGGGGTAAGGATATTCCTGGTGAGAGTGATGCCTGAATCTCTTTAAAACGTGTTGCTCTGGCATCAAAATGTCTCATTTTCTGGTCTTGTGAGCATCAGTTTTGTGTTAACAAACAACATGGCGGACAAGCCCTATTCCAGGATCATTGTGTCCTCCCCCTGTGGTGACCTCCTGCTCAGTTAGAAAGAAGGGAGGTGACAGCAGCTGCTTTTTCAAACTGTTTTTGCTGGCGGGGCCGTTCTATCTGTGATTTATTTATTTATGGCAAAAGGGTTAGATTCAATCCCCGGGGTATCAACAGCGCATGTAAATAACTAAATCCAAGTAAGACCTTAGCTGGAGTGTGGCCAAAAGCATGCCTTCTCTGTGCGTAAGCTCGAGAGAAAGAGAAAGAGCGATGTTGTCATAGAACATGGAGTCAATGAGAACCAGAATGAGGAGGAGGAGGAGGAGGAGGAGGAGGAGGAGGAGGAGGAGGTGAGCAAAACATGAAGTCATGGCCCTCACAGTGAGATCCCAGTTCTCCGCTCCAGGTTTGATTCCTGTGGGAGCAGAAGACAGCGACTCTCCGGCTCCACGGCTGACTACCGTACGGTGACTGTGATGTTCCACATGTGGCGGCGGCAGACTTTGTCTTCCAGCCGCCACTGCCACTGTCGGTCAGCGAGAGCCACACTTACAAGGTAGACATACAGGGACACTTTCACAGCCAAGAGAAGCAACTGCCGAGGCGCTGACAAGCGAAATGATAGTTTCCATTTGGGCTTTACTATTGTAGGTGAGATTGCATGTTATTGGCAGGGTGTATGGTTAGAGTAAGTATTTCCAAACGCTTTCATGTCCCACAGAACAGCTTTGACTACGATCCCCTACATGACAGCAGTTTGTCCTCAGTAGCCCCATCAGAGAAGATGACGTAATCCTCTTATATAACTGTCTTTCTGCTGGTCGGGTGGCAGGACATTGAAACCTGTCATCAATATACTCATCCAACCAAATTATCAAGACAGAACTGAGAACTTATTTGTGACATGTAGCTGCTGGAGCAAACAGTGATGGTACGAGGGTATCAGCAGAGTTATAATGTCATGTATCAGGTTATAATGTTATAATGGCTGCGCTGTACACCTGCATGCTGTTACGTCTAGACTATAGACACAGAGCTGTGAATGAGACTCTATTGCTTCTTATATAAAAAGAAATGCTGAATATCCTGGGAATAAAACTATCATGTCCTCAATTCTATACTCTCATTGCTTGTTTTACATGTAGAGCATGTCAAAGGACTTACTTGTTTGGGCACTAGTGGATTATAGTGCCACAAGGAGCATTTCAGAAGCATTCTGCCTGGCAGGTTTAGTTAACTTGCTCAGATTTGGTCATTTTTCCTTGGCTCATGTGCTTCTACTATGGGTAAGTAGGCTAGGTAATGAAAGTGTCTCCATTTTAAAATGGATGACAAACATTGTCTTGAACGATCACGATCAGCTCCGGCTGCCACGGTTCACGTGCAATGTGATGCACTCGTTTCACTGACAATAAAACTCAATAAAAACTTTCATTTTATCATTTGAAACATTTTGGTGAATTTATCTCAAGGCTAAGAACAAGCAGCATCTCACTTTCTTTAACCTATTTTTGGCTCCATTGTACTTAATGCTATAAAGCTAATGAATTCTGGGATATGTAGGGAAATTTAATCCGTCCATATCCTGTAATCAGCTCTTGTGGATATATTGGCTTGCTTTAAAAAGTGACAAAATGTGTAAATAATAAGGGGGAAATGATGAAATAATGTTTTTTAAAGCAAGAAAGAGTAATAGGAGTTAGTCCAGTGTGTTTGTTGTGGCTCAGATCAGCTTTTATTAACATTAAAACATGTCATATCTTTGGTGCGGTGGTGAAGTTATTTTCCTGTGAGCTTCTCGCCAGAGTTTATTTATCAACTTAATACCAGTGTCAGCCTTTAAAAACTGCTATCAGTCAGTCGCTGTTGTAACAGTAGTAGCAGTGGCGGTCATTACTTTCCACTTCCACAAAAGCACTCAGAAATGAAGTGCCTACTCAAGTGTGGCTCTAAGTGAATTGAGGTTTAAGTGTGTTTAGAGCAAAATGAATGTAGTCAGTGCACAGAAACACACTCTCGGACTGAGTCATCTGCTTCCCCGTGAGGCCGTGCCATTGCTCTTGGCCGACCACCAGGGAAGCTGGCTTGGAGAGACCCTAACCGCGCTCCCGTGAACCTTAAAAACACACGGCCCTGTTCTCCCTTAGCTCTGCTGCGATGTGAGAGCGTGAGACCAGGCCCCTCTGTCGCCCCATTTAGGTGACTGATAGCTGGGCAGATTTTCTTAAAACAGCCACCAATTATCAGATGCAATTAAGGCCCTGTGCACAATTACAACGCCCCTCCGAGTGTGTGTGATGGAGTGTGTTCCACTGTTCCCCCAGCCAAATGACTTGTAGAAGTAGGGGGACGATGAAGGATGATTGCGAGCCTCTATGTTGACTATATTCATAATAGAGTAAGGTAGAGCGGGCTCTAATTTAGGATTAGGGTTTGAAACAGTTCAGCAACTTTATAATATTAAAAAAGAAATGTGTTTCTTGGCTGGCATAAGTCTCCAAGCAAACCAAAAAAACAGATGTTACATTGCACTTGAAGGAAAACATACTTTACCCTCACCTTGCAAAGAACTTGGGTGATGGTACGCTCTGTTCTTAGCAAATTTAGCATCACACCATTTCATCTATGTAGTGGATGGCTGCTTAAATGTGGACGGAATTAAGAATTTCTGCTGCTGTGTGTTTAGTCTGTCACATAAAGTAGTTCTAATGGGTTTTCATCATTTGTTAGGCTGCATTAATTTAAGGTTAAAGGTGCTATGTGGAGTTTTCTGTGTAAACAAACAAAATCAATGTTTCCATTCAGTTTTTCTGAGCAAGTTCCATTAACATTGACCTGCAACACTGATTGTATCGATTGCATTTCCTTCCTTATAAAACATTTGCAAAGCCAAATTAATGAATATTTGAATGTTAAACCACTTGCTAGCAGACCTCACAGTCTTTGTTAGCATATTGCTGTATTTATTTTCAAGGTTCAACCATCAACTCTATAAAAAGGTTGAAGTAGCCATGGACTACCACCCCTGGCGCCTTGAGTTCAGCATTACGACCACCGCCATCTTGTTTTTCTGGAGCCAGAAGTGACCATTTTTGGATGAGAGGGTGGAGCTGGGGAGGTCGCCATAGTAGCAACTTGACAATCACACCAGACCTCGGGTGACTTTAACCAGTCGGACGACAGTCATCACAACAACAACCAGGGAGTTGGAAACAATGGACTGGTCAACATCTTCATGGATCTACAACCAAAGTTTAACCATTCTCTGAAAATGACTGAAGAACCTCAGAACATTCACAGACTTTAAGCACAAGGTAACCACACCATAGAGCATGCCCTCCTTTATTATCAATTTTATTTTAAATGGGACCATAATTTACAAAATGAACCCGACGCTGTATGAATGAAGACTTGAAACTAGCGACTGAGACCATAAACTCATGAGGAAACTCTTTATTAAGGTAATAAATCAAGTGAGAAGTAGGCTCTTTTACTCATAGACTTCCAAACAATCAGATTTTTTTTGCAACCAGTGGACTCGCCCCCTGCTGGCCATTAGAAAGAATGCAGGTTTAAGGCACAGTACGTCCTCTAATACAGACAATAGTTTCCAAGGCCAACAAGCTTTTTCACTGCCCATCGTCAACTGGTCACACTTCACAGATCATAAATGTCTTTCTAGTAGCTTCTCCTTGGAGTTCTATCTTAAAGTCGAAGACATCTGTTTGTGAGTAACTGTGTTACTGCAGAATGTGATACAGACTGTCTTTTTGTTTTGTTTTTACTTTAATGCTTTGCCAGCATTTTCCCAGAAGTATCTGAATTTTCTCTGCTTGTTGATTTTTGGAGATTTTGTGCTGTCCTTTCTGTATCAGCATACGGTATCATTTCACTTTTCCTCTCCATTTCTCAGTTGCACAAGGCCCCAGTGCTCTCTTCTTTCCTCTCTCTCTCTCTCTCTTTTCCACTTTTTGCCCTATTGCTAGGCTTTACTCTCTAGTGTGGTGTGGCCTTGGTACAGGGATTGGCAGCCTCTGGCGCTATGCAGACGTTGGAAGCTCAGTTTGGATAAGGACCACAGGTAAATACAGCGAGATGCGTCATGCTCTCTGAGTTTGAACTTTGATTAAAAGATATTTATTTTTCTCCTTCGGGGCATGGGGTGGACGGAGGGTGATGTTTAGAAATCGCTCTGAATAACTAATGATTCACCGACTCTGGAGAACATTTCAGAGCTGTAAATAACTCAGTACTGAATGAGAAAACACTGAATCTATACCTCCTTCAAAGTCCAGTATAACATGAAACTCAAGCTGAAGACTACATTGGATTTTGAGAGTGGAAACACACTTGGACAAACTCCAACTTGTTGAATGAAACAGTTTAACTAAGCTCCACAAGAGGGGGCAAAACCCCCATGGGGAGCCTCATTACTGAGCCAGCAGGCTTATAAAATCAGTCCAGTTGCTTGTATTGTTTGATTCACACAGGATGCCAATGATGCTTTGCAGTTTGATGTTTGTATCATTCAATTTCTATATTTCTCTTTCATCACTCACACCCCTCTACCCATATACATATATATATATATATACATATACACACACTCCAGCTACCCCCCCCCCCCCCCCCCCCCCCAGCCCCTTCGCCTGCACTGCCGGTGTGTGTTTCATCTAATTCTCTTTAATGAGCCTCATTTCACTGTCAGGAGACTAATGATGCTAATTAATTAATCCGCCCACCCGTGGTAAAGAAAAGTCTGTCATCCAGATCCTGCCTTAAAGATAACATATACAGTATCTGTTATGGCTGAGAAAATAAATCAGATTGTTTAAAAGGAGTGTTTTTTTTATTAGACTTCCAGTCCTGCAGGCTTTGTGTTGCATTTCACTGAACCTCTGAGCTGCTCACTGCGAGTGTGACTGCAGAGTAAACTCAAACAAATGTTTGTCGGGTCTGAGGAATGATCAGCTGTAGATTATGTGCATGTCTTCAGTAAATCATGGACTGGTTTGTGTTTAGATGAAGTTCAAAAGTTTTAACTGATAGAATGAGATGCTGGAAGTTCATATCGAGCAACAAAGCTCTGCCAGAATTGCAAAAGGGAATGCACAAAAGGCAGGTTTTCAAGGTGCTTTTCAAGGATCAACACAAGCCAAAGGAATGGGAGATTCTGAGATTTTTTCTAATGCTGTGCATTTAAGTCCCACTCTGTGATTAGTGTATTGCATTGTTCTTACCCAAGTCTGCATATGGTCCACTGGTGACCCATGTAGTACAGTGTACATAATCCATGTCTGTCTGTGGACGTTCTTATAATGATGATATGATAAGAAACCATGCACATGTTGACAAACAGTACCAGATAATTCTTTCCTAAACAGTCATTAAAGTCGCAGGAGGAACAGAACAGACTCACAGAACTCAGACGACCTTACACTGACATGACACGGACGAAATACACAAGTTAATTGTGCTGTAATTATGCATAACTTTAAACCTTAATATAATTTGAACAGGTGAGGTATATAGAAATTCAGTACAGTTGTCATCAACAGGGTAATTAGCTATAGAGACCAAAACTGTACCAGACTGTAAACATGATTATTTCTGCTGTGAAGTTTGACATTTTAACATGGGGACTTATGGAGACTGACTAGTTCTGTAGCCAGCCTCAAGTGGCCGTTTGAGGAACTGCAGTTTTTGGCACTTGCGCATTGGCTTCACTTGACTGCCGTGAAGGTTGCAGGTTGGGTGGACACATAATCAAAGCTGGCAGGAAACCCAACAAAGACAGACACCCTTGGAAAAACTCTTTCAACATAAAACAGGAAATGCTAAACCAAACCCAAAACCATGACGCGACGGGTGGAAAAGTTAAATGATATGAAAGATGGAAGAGTGTTTTCCTGTTTTCTCACAGGATGGATCTTTGACGTTAAATTCTTAAATTATGACCGTTGTGAGTGTGTGAGGGAAACTTGCCCTGTTTCTAAATATATTTTCTAATCAAATTAATAAGCTGTGTGGGCGCTGCATCTCATAAAAATCTGTCTCAGAACAACAACCAAAGACTGCATGATGTCGGGAAAACAAATTACTCCTCCAGTCCTTAAAAAACAGAATGTGAGATACGGAAAAGCATAAAAAAAAAATCAATAATCCATAAATCATGTATTCTTCCATTGCATTACCTGAATGTTTGACGCCACTCAAGCAGACCTCACAAGCGTGGATCTACAGTACAAATGCTGAGTAATGCCGAGGAAAATCCCTGACATTCTCACTTGCATCCACAAACCTCAGAACATCAAACGCCAGTCAATATGATGCAATGATGAATGAGTCAGGCTTTTTTTTTTTTTTTTTAACTTTCCCCCCCGACTGTTTATTTTTGGTAATCAGGGTAGACCAGCACTTTCAGGCAGGTTTAAATGTGACACATCTAAATAAAGCTTGATGAAACGTTTTGCTCCGTGACTGGTCAGAAAGATTTTTACATGATTGGTAATGTCAAAAAAAAAAAGAAGACGTGATATTCCATTTTTAGCATTAACACAAACCTTGTACATGATGTTGGCTGTTTTTTTAATAAATAAAGGTAACTAAAGAAGAAGTGTGTGTGTGTGTGTGTGTGTGTGTTAGAGAGAGAGAGTGGTTGAACAAATCCTACCACACATTGTTCTTGTTTGCACAGACCTTAGCAATTTGTTTAACTCTACTGCTATTGAGGCGAGACATGCCTACAATCTCTGCATCTGTGTGTGTGTGTGTGTGTGTGTGTGCGCGCGCGCGTGAGTGTGTGTTTGGGTGGGTGGGGAGCGCTCATGTCAAACATCTCCTACTGTAAGCCCCGGGACAATTTTATGTGGTTTGATTTGCGACGGCCGGAGAGCGCCGACTGCCCCCCGAGCCCCGTGTTATTCCTCCGTTCTGATTTCCTCTGCCATCAGACCTTATTTAGACCCGGTTTGTTTCTTTTCATTGCCTCTCATTTGTTCTCAGGCGAGAGAGAGAGAGGGAGAGACAGCACGCTCAACAAAAATGGAAACTCCTCCAAACGTCTTGTTAGAGGTCTGATTTATGAACAAGAACAGCTGAAAAATCTGTCCTTCCGTGTTTTTTCGTCTTTTTTCTTCGGGAATTCATTTCGTTGCCCTCTCTGGTTTCTCTGCCAAATGTTTGAAACCTGCCACTTGATTTCTTTCTTTTCTTTCTTTCTTCCTTTCATTTTTTTGTCCTGCCAAGCAGTGACAGCTGCGCAGAAAAGGCCATGGTGGCATGGATTTGGTGGTTTCAGTGGCACACAAGTTTCATTTGATTGGCGCCTAGGCTCATGGACCGCGGCCCGCGGCGTGAGTCAGCGACACCGCGCAAGCATGCATGCGCATCCACCGGACTGCAGCAACCGTCATGGCAACGGAGGCTTAAATGAATGGTGGGCTATGTGTTTTTTTTTGTGTGTGTGTGTGTGTGTGTTTCCTGAACTTCCTTGCCCAAATCAGGGTCGAAAGTTTTGGAAAATTTAGACGTTAACTCTTTCTGATGAGATGGAAGAAAAAACAGGGGCGGCAATGCGGCTTAAATGATCACTAGAATGTCATTCCGCTCACCTGAACGTTGCACTGTCAGAGCAGGACGGTGATGGAAAATGTAAAGCAGGGGATTTTGTGCAGCATTAGAGCGTACAGTATGTATTAGGAATGAGCTCTGTAAACAAATGACACCATCTTGGCAGATAATCCCCCAACGCTATCCAAGCAAATGTAAGAGGTGCTGCTTACATCATGGACCCGTCAATCACTCTGAAAATTACTACACTCGCAGAGGCTGACAGTGAAAAAGGTAAAGGCTGTGATGGTGACATCACTCAAGTGACATTCGTCTCCGCCGGGCCCTTTCGTGGAAAAACGACTCAGGCCCCTCTGGCTTTGCTTTCGAGTCCGCAGCGAACATGTTTTGGTGCCTAAAGAAGACACTGAGGAAAATAAGTCGAGCGGAGGCACGTAGACCTGTTTTTCCTGTGCGTCAGTCGCCGTGCCTTGTCAGCGAAAACACAAACATGACGGAATGCGAGGTCGTTGCGTAAATAGCAAAAATGGCGCCACGAGGAGTTCCATCCCAACATAAACACAGACCAGTCTCTCACAGGGCACGCTCACACACACAAGCAAATAAGTAAATACACTGCTGGCGTTGCTGCCGTTTAGTCTGTGTTTCCAGGATCATGCTGAATCACTATGTGACAAATTGACAACACAACACTGTTGAGAAATGTCATAAATGTTAATGCACCCGACCTTCCCGTCAGCTGGTCAGGTTCCTGCAATAACACTTGCCGCTCATCTCACTCATCACATTGTCTTACCACTTCCTTTTTAGTCACTGCACACGGAGCAACGCAAGGATGTAAACAAACAACGCTCTCGGCTCACGGCACTGCTGACTGTTAGTGACGTCAGCTGAACAACGTTTGAACCGGTACAGTCTGGTACGGTAGGCCCAGTGTGAGTTTATAACTGAAGCATGAACAGGATGTACACTTTGTTTGACTGTGTGGCAATCTGATGTTTTCACATCACAGATGATGAATAAAGGCATTAAAACCGCACAGGTAAAACATGAGACTAATGTAGACCGATATGGAGGGCCAGCTGCTCTGCAGGTGAGCTCAGCTGGCACTAACTGCACAGGGGAGCGAATAATATATTCATCATATCAGTACTTAAGGTATATTAAAGACTACACGCGTCTGTTTGAAGTGTCGACTTTGGAAACCCTATTTCAGGGAGAGCCCAAGTAAACAAGCTGTTAAGTACACAAGCAGTCCATGAGACATCGTGATGCGCCGTACAAACAGAAGAAGTAACCGGTACAGTATCCGGGATGAGTCGATTGACTCTAGGAAAATAGAACAGTGGTGGTTGCAGGATGAGGTGTGTCAAAACGACTTTGGTCTTTGGTAGCAAATAAATGGTGCAGGTGTTTAGTCTCTGGTGTGTAATCAGGGCAGCAGGAGCTCCGTCCACGGGGACTAGGAGCGTGGACTGGAAGCTGGAGAGGTGCCAGTTCACCTCCAGGACACTGCTGAGGTGTCTTCAAACCCATAACTGCTTCCACCACCTCTCCATGTTTGTCTATGAGCCCTTTGTGCGGTTATATTTCAGGCCTGTTAACTTTATTTATCCTTCAATGTGTAAAACTGCTCATAAAGTTCATCTTCATCCTTTTCTTCATCATTTACTCTGAATAAAATATACTTTAAAGGTCCAGTGTGTAGGATTCACTGGCAATGTCGTTGCAGCTTGCAACCCCTTCCACTCGCCCTCCACATTACTAGCGTGTTGAAGAAAACTGGAAATACACCAAAAGCATAGGTCCTAATCTAGAGCCAGTGTTTGGTTTGTCCATTCTGGGCTACTGTAGAAACGTGGCGGACTCCGCCATCTATAGATATAAAACGCTCATTCTAAGATGACAAAAATACAGATTCTTATTTTCAGGTGATTATACACATAATGAAAACATAGATATGCACATTATTTCTTTCATAATTAGTAACCAGAGCCTGCTAAATCTGACATACTGGACCTTTAATACTTTAATACTGAATAATGTTGATTTAAGCCAAAAGTAAAAAAAAAACAGCTTTGATTGTTGTTTCATGATTTCAACTATTTAAGGAGCAGCTTGTTGGAGGTTTCCAAAGACTTGAAAGTTCTCAGTTGAGAATGTTCTCAGCCAACACTGCAGCGTATAATCTTTCAGCTAAAAAGTCTGACATCATAACGTAATGACAGCTAAACTGAGACAAGACATTCAAAGTGACTTACAGTAGGAGTTCAAGTGCATTCATTTAGTTATTAGTGTTGCAGCGCCTTTGGTTTACCCACTCAGATTCAAACTCCTAACCCTGGCAGTGTTGGTGTCGTGGCTGAGCACTCACTCACTCCTGATGTCTGACATCAATCTCAGTTGATTCTGCACTCCAGCCCTGGATGAGAGTCAGCAGCTTCCTGTAAGTGCTGTTGTTTCACCACTCCAGTAATCACCGCTGTCAAACGCAAGTCACCGAATACCCGCCATTAATGTCTCTATTATAGTTTCTTCCACTCTGTCCATCTCACTTTTTCCCTCATTCACAGGAATCATAATTCCATAGCTGCACTAAATCACTCTTGTATTGGGGGATCTGTATTGTTTGGAAAGGGTCATAAATCTGGAACCGATGATGGAAAGTGTGTATAGGGATTTAATTGGGCTGCAGTTAGCTACAGTACTTCAGTACAGGGGAAGTTCACATATTCATAAGCACTGCTACTTTCAGAATTTACCAGAAAAGTGAAATGCAAAAAAAAAAAAAAAACTATTAATATTATTTGTTTGACACTTCAAACTTTTTGATATGATAGTATCAGTAGTAAGTTAGGACTATTTTTAAGCATGTGAGAAGTCCCCTGGTGTTTACCCACATGTGTGAGAGTGCGCGCCTCTGATCTGCAAATGGAAGCGTTTACGTTTTATCGCCTGCTTACTTTGACGACATGGTAATTTCAGTGGTCTAAGAAAATAACTGACCAATTGCCGATAATTGTTGGAGATGGCAGCAATGTTGGATGAGGGGTCAAAGGACGCTGGCGACGGGCTGCTAACCAGCTGTGGATGGGTCAAGAGGGATTAGGCTTGAGGGATGGTCAGCAGTGGAGTTATTTGAAACAGGAATGATAAAGGCTTGGTTAACATTATGTCCAAGTATGAATGTTTGTTTCTTTAATTGAGGAAAGAATTCATTCATTTTAATCATTCATGTGAATGAAAAGGATTTTAAAAAAGAGTAAAATAAGATCATAAAGATCTTGCCAATACAGAGATTAGCCTTGAGGTTAGATTTTTTTTCGGAGTGTCTTTCGATTGTCAGATTGCCAGAGCAGCACTGTCAAGCAGAGAAGCTTAAAAACAAGTATCAATAAGTAATATGTTGCTATTATTTCATCACTTGCTAGCCGATGAAACCCACGCATGCCCCAAAATAATTTATTTCACGAGGATTAAAAAAACTCTTTTTCTCAGAAACTAGCTTACAAAATAAACCTAAAACACTGTAATGAGACAGATTTAGCACCAGAAATGAAAATCTATCTTTACACAGTCATCAGTGAAGCATCAACAGTGATTGGGGCTTTTAAGTAGGACCTGTTTTTTGAGACCCTGACCTGAAGAGGATCCCTGTGTCAAATTGTAGTTTTAAGATTTCTTGATTTTGTGTTTTTTTATATATTTCTGAATAAAATGGTCTAACCAAATTACCACCTAGTAAACCTACTGATCATTCCAGCATACAAAATAGTCAGACTCAGACAGGCAATGAATGGGGATTA
The DNA here is from genome assembly GCA_946959425.1 of Argyrosomus regius. Taxonomy (NCBI): domain Eukaryota; kingdom Metazoa; phylum Chordata; class Actinopteri; family Sciaenidae; genus Argyrosomus; species Argyrosomus regius. Next base: position 17,298,860 of record OX336900.1, read on the forward strand.
ATAGGAAGCCAGCAGCTCATTTCTCTGTAGGAGGTGTGCCTTTATTAAGTGCTAAACAGCAGAACAAAATTAATATGTTGTAAAACAAAACTCTTCAATTTCTAAACCATTTCTACCACAGACCCTTCATTGTGATGTAAAGATGCTGAAAAAAGCTTAATTCGTCATTTTCCTCTTAGAGATGACACAGCATTATTTTAACAAGTGATGTGTGCTGTAAACACTGAGCGCTTCAGTGGCAAAATGTGCTTCAAACTGCGGTTTTTAGAAATGAAATGAATCTGAAATGATTCATTTGAGGACGCTACACTGCACCGCATACACATTTAGGACAAAGCGCTTTTCATTATTTGGATGATTGCAGGTTTTGAAGGGTTTCTTTTTAAAAAAGACATCATAAATCTATTGCGAGGATAGATGAGCCATGTTTGCTGGATGACTTAAGTTTTACCAGGTGAGGCGACATGGACGGTAACACCAGCCATCCTCGCCACCTCAGCTGCTTGGATTTCAAAGGAGAAGCTGAAAAAACTAAAAGTAAATGTGACAACAAAACCACCCTGGAAAAGAAAAAAAAAAAGTCTCTCTCGACTACCGTTTGAAGGTCAGCCACCTCCGACCAGCATGTGGTTTCAAGAATAATCCCACACTGAGCAACGCTGTAATCAGTGTTTCCATCAATGCCCAGACAGAGAGGAGTGTGAAGAGGATTTTAGTATCTCGTAAAGTCTTCCATGGTTCTAGATCTGGAAGAAGTGTATAAACAAGACAATGAGAGCTCACTGCACATCTCATGTGATTCCCACAGTGAAATCAAATCCCTGATTATCAGCTTGGGAAAGCTGCTTTACATAAAAAAGGCAGAAACTGTAAATTCTCTCCATTGCCATTTGAGTGTCAGTCAACTCTGACCACCGAGCCTGTGAGGCCAGGCCCACAGCGAGCTGCAGAGTGTAATCAGCGCTTTGATTTTCCTCTGGCGGCGGAGTCTAATCACAGACTGCGGCAAACAGCGCGGTCGCCTCTCCATCTCCTGCAGACGGCCCTGTGACAGCTAAATACCCAGGTCCGTGTACTCCCATTAGTCTCTTTCTGATTGGCTAACTCGGTGCGGTTAAGCTGCTTAATTCCACATCATGTCTGGGTGGTTGGGCTGGCTCTTGACGCTCCCTGTCATGTGGTCGGCAGTGGAGGCATTAGAAACAACAAACAAACACACCAACACAGGCTTAAAGTACAAACTGCTATGCTTTGAATGAGAAGTACCCAATTTCCTGTACAGGGATTAAGTTTTTACTTCAAAGGAATTACTCATTGTAAGACACGATCCATCTGTAACACTCGATGCATTCAAAGAATGACTTTTACCTTAAAAAGACAAGTGTGATTGCATTATGCTGTAGATTAGTTTTGCGAACTGAAACCACAACCTGCCTTGTTGCTGCATGGCATTCTGGTCTCTTTTTTCCGCTACTGTGGATGTAGAAATTGGTGTCTTGGCATCTTCTAGAAGTGACTTTTCCCTGTATGCTGATTGTCAGTGCAAAACGTGAGAGTGGAGAGAAGTTCTTGCTTTCGAATTTTGAGGACAAAACCTGATGCCACGTTCACAATGTTACATGCTGTATATGTCATAAGTGTCAATATGTCCAACAGATCAGGCCAAGAAATGATAAAGTAAAGATGCGTTCAAGCATGAGTCAGAATACACAATCATGGATACTTTAGACCTTAAAACACACTTCAGATAGCTATATTGATTGATATGAATGTATATCCTTAGACATGTCAGACATGCGTGAGACAGATGACTGAAACCCCGGTGGCCAACCTTTTTGGCCACCGGGGAGCCCCCAGAAAAAGCTCACAACACATTATCAACTTAGAAAGTTAATACTGTATGCAGTTATGCTACCAGTTGCCCATTTAGACATTCAGCAGGCATAAAGCAAAGCTAGCATTCTTTTGGAGTTCCTGTTTCTAGCACCCTGACAAATGCATGTCCACTACCTTTCGCTCTGTTTTGGTCTCCACCTTCTCCAGTATGTTCGTCTCTAACTTTGTCTGTCCGCTGTTTGGTGTTCGGATAGTGTACAACGGGTTTAGAAGTGTTTTTTTTTTTTTTTTTACTGAAAACACCTATCTACTGCTACTGGGAAGAAGCCAAAACAGTATTGTTGCAGGCAATACAACCTGAAAAATGCCAATATGAAAATCTATACACATCAGAATGTCTCATGGGGGCATTAAACCTGAACAAATACCAAGTGGCTTCTCCAAAGTTTTCATTCTTGCTACTTTTAAATGTTCTCTCGATCATTAGGCGACATGCAGATTGCAGTAACGTGGCTACATATACAGCTATTCACGTCGATCAAATTGTGGGGTTGAAGTAGAGCTGCTGAGAATGAAAAGTCAATAGCCGACCTCTCAGTCTGACTGACGACAGGCTGCTGTTAACACCACGAGAGGCTTTTTCCACATTTCTACATGAGGTTTTGTCAAATTTTATGCCAGTGGATCAGTATCCACAATGTTTGGAGGATTTTGGTAGTAATCACAAGTACATCATATCTGTCTTCACATGGCAAATCTTGGGTCACAATGTACCTGAAATTACAGTATAGGTTCTTGCTAAATGTCCGTGTTTAGCCTTCCCACTCTCCAGTCCAAGCTCCGGGGAAACACCCGGCCCAGACGCGGCAGCCTCTTGGCACTCATTCCCCAGTCTGGGTGCCTTGAGGACTGGGTAGCTCCCAGACATTTGGCCCCTGTGGCTCTAAGGCTTCCAGGTTCGTGTCAGGATCCAGCAAAGGAACAAAACTACCCCACCCTCCGTGTCTCAGGCTTATATTTCTGGGACAGCACAGAATAGAAGGGAATAGATAGAATTACTCCTGTGCTACACATCATGCCCGCAGGCCCTCGTGCCATAGATGTAGACGCTCGATAGTGGTTTAGTCTCGCTGGTTAGTCACGGCCTGACTCACCTTGCTGACAGGGAAATCATGAAGCAGCTTGACCGCTGCGGCTGTCAGGTTGGCTGGCAGCACCACTGCCCATGAAGGTTGCAAAGTCACGGCTTCTGACATATAATCCTAACTTTAAATTGGTCTCAATGCTCAACTATGAGACTACAAGTCTGGGAAAACATTAATTCAATGTATCTCTTGCATTATTCCATGACAAGTCATTAGCTATTAGCTCTCTGGATGAGTTATGAGTCATATCTCCTGTTGACTAGCCAAAGGTATGACAGTATCCATGGCTTTGTTATGAAAATGCTTGTAACTTAGCCTTAACATTTACCGGAGTCAGCTTTTTATGCTGTAATATTTGGAGGCCTTGGAAAGAACAATAATCTCTGAGGTAGCAGTTTGATGACATGTTGTTGTTAACAGTGCCAGCACGGCTTAATTGAAGTGCATGGCAAAAGCTTTGGAGGAAAGATTCTCATGTTTTACTGATCCGCTTTCCCCACAGTGGTGCACCTCTATTACTCACCACTGTTCAAAACCCATTTCCCCCTTGAAGGAAAATTGGATGCGTCCAATTACTAACTCCCCAATTATTGTGCTCTGTGTTTGGCATGTCAACAGTTTGATTCACTCTTTGTGCTGCACTACCTCTGTGCCCTCCACCCACAGTTACAACACCACAACATCACTTAGTTCCCATCCGTGTTACTTTTTCATTTCTCCCCCACACTGAAGTTGTCATCTTTTCTGTATTAATCTATCAAAGATACATCACAAAACCAATGATTTGGTTGTCATTTCAAGTGTCTCAAATCCAGTTAAAAGATTATAAATCTGATTCCATTTGTCTTGATTTTTCCGGGCTGACTTCAACTCTTCAACTTCTCCAGCCCAGGGTGATAATGCACTTCAATCTGTTTGAGAACTGCCTAAAAAGCACCGGAACAAGAATACTTTGCGCAAATTTGCAGTTAAGTTAAAACAACAGCTTAGCTAGGCAGCTAGCAACTGTCCATGGACTAGCACAATGAAGCATGAAGGGACTACAAGTGAGAAAACACAACTTGGGTAATCAGTCCACAGATTTCAGTCCATGTCCAATGCTTCTTAGTTTCATTTACGTTGATTTTTAAGCTATACGACAGCAATCCCCCAAGATGTATGAAGTGGCTAAGTATAAATGGGGAATAAGCCTTTGAGCCAGTGATGCTGCAGGCAGGTTGCATTGTTGAGCAACTCATGAAGTAAATTGAAACTGAAGTGCATCCTACCTTGAGTTTGTACTATTGTGACTTGGGACTTAATCTTGTGTTTCAACATTTTGTAACTTTCTATATCGTTTTGGCCTTCGGCAAAGGTGTTCTTGTTTGCTTGTGCATTATTCCCTTTCCTAGCTCTTTCCCAGCCTTGTTGAGTCACAGAAACACAGTATGTTCTTCCATGTGTGGTCAAGATACCATATGGTTCAGACCCTCTTCTCAGTGCTGATGCCTGTAATATTAGTGTTCGAGGGATCTGCACTAAGTCACTCTGAGGAGGGCAGCTAAATGTCAGTAAGTCTAAACACTGGTTGTGTATATGTTGAGAGTTTCATATTTACTGCTTTCTCTCAAAGGCCCAATCCTTCACAGGTTTACACCTTTCCGCCCCAGCTCTCACAATGTAGTCCACATAGGCCGTCGTTGAGAGAACATGGTCCCCATGTGAACCTTACTACATTAAATGTACCACATTATTACCGATAATTTGGACAGTTGGGGTTAGAAAGGCTGCTGTACACCAACTGATTTTTCTTTTTTCTCTTGAGGTAAGACTTACTGGTAGTGATGTTTTTGCAGCTTTGTTTTGTTAAGTTTAGTGTTTCCCCCTATTATCCCAGGCGCTTTCACATTCATTGTTCTTTTCAAACAGGACCTTCTTGACCTTTCACCCATTCTTGGCTATTTGAATTCTGGGAATATATCTCTTTTATTGAACTTTTTATTAGTGTCTTCATCAATGGTTGCTACAATCTGTGTCATTATCATTTACATTCTATTTGCAAATATAAAAGTATGGGCTCAAATGAAGGTCAATACTATTCTGGGCTTGTGAAATGATATAAGTTACAAGTCCAAATTTTGGCCCTGAGTAGGATGGGACAAAACTCAAACTTGTAACTTAATGTGTGTGTGCCTGTAACTTCAGTACCACACACAGTGTGGGAACTTCGAGTACTGCATTTCACACAAAATTTCTGCTTTGAATCTCTACTCAGATGGTTTCTTCTCACAGTTGTCGAGTAACCTTACTGGTGATATATTTTGTGCACAAACTTTTCTAAGCAAATTCTTGATTATTCCTTTCTACAGCTACTCACGAAGAGTTAATTTGCACAAAATACAAAGGGTGATATATCACCACAGGCTTTGAAATGATTTCTAAACGTCATTTCACAAGCTCAAAATCTGAACGAGTGTCCCATTGTACTCTAAATCAACGATTCCCGACCTATTAAGTTAGTATCCCGTCCTAGGGATGATTAAACCAGACCAATACAGGGACAAAAAGGGATATACAGTATATTTGTGTATTTTATTGTCAAATGTTGGATACTACATATTAGGACTCTTAATTTAAGCCATGACCTATAATGAAGGGTAACATTGTTTCATTTTAAGGGGTCGCAAGCCAAAAAAGGCCAGGAACACTGATGTATGGGGGAACACTGAATTCAGAGGGATATAAGAAAGTTATATTTAAAGATATTTAAAGATGAATGGCACATATTAATAGAGCTGTGTTACACATAAAACAGCACCTGCTTTAAAAGAGACTGAACTCAGCTGACCGGCTTGCAAGTGTGCAACAGGAAAACCAGACAAACTGCAGACGAAAAACTGCAACTCCCATCTGTACGGCCCGAGAAGAATACTGATAATTCCTCGCACAGTGCGTCACAATGAGAACACCATTCTCTGCTCTTGAAACGTGACAACTGCTCCTCCGTTAACACTTTCTTTTAATAAGCCCCCCCGGTCGACATTAACGGCAGGTTTGGATGACAAAGTAAGTGCTTGAGACAGATGTAGGAAAATTAGGATAGGGGTGGAAAAAAAAAGTTAAAATCACTTTTCAAAGTGACCCCAGAGGGCCAATGTGTTCCTGATCTACCGGCACACTGCTTTGATATGTTTTACCCACGATGGGAGGGAGAAGAGAGAGACCCCACAGTTGGAGGGAGAATGTTTTTCCCAGAAGCGAGACATGTGGAGGGCTCCGCTGGAACAGCTGCTGGAAGAATCAGGAGTCGTGGATGCTTGTAGGGCTGCGAGGTTGTCCCTCAGGTACCCTCAAATACACCCCCCAGTGTGCTACCCTGCTTTATTTTATATCCAATCCGACATGTCTGCTTTATTCTCCTCGTCTTTCAGCCTTCTTTCTCACTCAATAACTATCTGTCTTCCTCATCTTTTGCCAGGTTTTCTCCTATAGCTCCATTTCCAGTGTCCACCCCCCCCCCTTTGGAGAACTTTTCCCTCCCCATTCATATCCTCTACCTTTTACCCCCCATCTATCCACTTCCCTCACAACCAAACGTCCTCCTGTTTACACTCCCCATCTCCCTCCTACTCCTTCTCCACAGGGGTAAGGAGAAGGAGGAGAAGGAGGAAGAGGAGGAGGAGGGGAAAGCCTGATGCATCTACCATGACAGGAGTTGGATCAGGATGTCTGGCTGTTATCAATGACTATTTCATGACTGGTGTTTAGTGCAGTCTGGGGACAACAGGACACATTTAGCCAAAAGTCGTATCCGTCACACTGACAAATGACGCTGGGGACAGACAGGGGACAGGGAAAGTGTGAGAGAGAATGAAGAGATGGAGATCTTCGAGGGATACTCAACTGTAGCAGACTATAACAGCATTACAGAAACCTTATATTAAATACTCAATACTGAATATTCTGTGCAGACTCTAGAGATGATGCAGTTGTTTAAGTGAAGCAAATCAGTCATAAACCCCCCCGTTAAATTGCAACTTGTCTGGCTAGCAGTTTCCCTCTGCTTCTACTCATTATGCTAACTATAATACAATAAACAAACCTCTGATTTATTGCAGAATCGGCAAACATTTTAAATATCTTTAGCTGTTAAAAGTAAAATTCTAAACTCTTTAACAACTGACAAATGGCAGATTATGTCTTCTTATGATCTAACACTGAAATATTAACTGTCAAATAAGTACTGAAAATCATATCCCACATTATAACTAGACTTTATGGCCCAAACGGTTCTATTCTGCCCCAAAGGTCCTTGTAAATTGATAAAAGTTAGAGTTGCTGATACTTGGCAACTGAACTACCAAGTGGATTCATAGTGAATCATGATCATCAGGATCTAAAAGATATTTTGGTTGCAAAATACGACAAAAAAATGTTCTCTTGGGACACAAATTGTTCTGCAGAACTCTTGGACCTCTGAGTTCATTTCCGCAACATCAGAGAGCTTAAAAATGTGCTTCGATTGAAACAGTCAAGTGTTCAGACTTCTTCAAGAACAATATTTAGATTTTCTCCTTGCTGTAAAAGAGATACTTTAAATTCAGCTGTCACGGCCCATTGATGAGACCATTCAGTGCGTGTCTGTCTGACTGTTGGCAAAGATTTGTGGGATTTTCTTTCCTGGAGGCAGATTTGGGTCAAAGAAAGAGAAAAACTCTCCTTGCTTTTTTATTTTTTGCCTATAGATTCTTATTTGTACACACATAAATAATCGCTTCATTTAGTTCCACGCTGCCAAAATTTCACAACCTTAAATTCCTTTGTCAATATTCCTTAAACAGATTGGCTTCCTCCATTAAAACCTTCCTTATGGATGCCAAAAGGTGACTCATCGGTACAGCATTTTATTCCTTGCTGCCAATCATTTTGTTCAAATTCTTTGCAGAATTATTAAAGTATGATAGGAGCAGCAGGTCAATGGAAACCTGCTGCCACTCCCTTACACTGTTGTGAGCTAGCAGCTCCTGTAGTTGCAGAGGTGTTAGTTAATGTGTTCTTCTCTGGTCTTATGTTACATTCCAAAGATGTTGAAAAATATTGTTTCCAGGGAAAAATACAATGGAACAAGAAAGTTTCCAAGAAAGAAGTGATCATAGCTGATCTGTTAACCCCAAGGATTCTGAAGGAGTTGTGGGACTTAGCCTCCATTCAAACTGAAGCTATAGAACAATCCTTAAGAAACTTACAGATGGAAAGAAACTGTACTCTATAGGTAATAATAATAAGAAGAAACTTTATATATAGAACATTTCAAAACAGTTACAAAATGTTTTACAATGAAGAGCACAGAATCAACTAAAGGCCCTTTTAAAGTGTGTTTTTAAAAGTGATTTTAAAGACAAGACAGAGTTTGAAGCCATAATCTCCTCAGGCAGGTCATTCCATAGTCTCAGAGTGCTAACTGCAAAGGCTCTGTTACCTTTGTTGATATACAGTATCTAAACCAAGAATGATGCACCCGAAGATCTCAGGGACAACGGACCTAGGGCACTAAATGATCGGCTAAATAACTTGAGCCAAGGCCTCTGAGGGCTTAATTATTATGATGTTTTTGAAAGGATGAAAGCAGGATTGAACCATTGAGTTAACATGTTTATCTAAGCTGAGGTTTTTATTAAATAATTTAAAAAAAAATTTTTCTGCAATGCTGAGTTATTTAATGGGGAAAAGAACCAAGACTATTTGATTATTTTCAAAATCTTGACCTATGACCAATAACTCTGTCTTATCAGCATTTAACTGCAGAAAAGGGCAGTTTAACAGGTTTCCAGCCTTCCAGCAATTTCCTGAGTCACAGCTTAGATAGAATGGAGTATCATCTGCGTAAAAATGTAAATTGATATTATGTTTATGAACAATGCGGACAAGCAGGAGCATGTAAATGGAAAATAGAATTGGACCTAGCACCGTGCCCTGGGGCACACCACAGTAAATGACTGTTAGAATTGACCTAGTGTCAGTAATTCCTATTCCTGTCTTTTAGGTAGGACCTAAACCAGAGCAGTGGTAGTAGGTGTGACGGAAGAGGAAAGAAATCCATTTCAATCAGACCAAATGGCACTAGCCACGATTGTAGTACAATAAAATAAACTTTAAAGTCACAACAGTCCAAAAACTGTTAGCATGACTTCAAGATGACTGCATTACATTAGCTTATGCACGTAAGTCTAATTAATGTCCTCTTTTATTTGAAATTTGATATCAGGCTAAACGTTGATGTAATCTCTCAACATATCAATGTTTATGGCCTGAGACTTTGTAGTGACAGGAGGCTGAAGGCATCAGGTTAGGAGGAGGTTGGGTTTTTTTCTTGGCTTTTATGGGATCTCAATGAATCAAACAGGACCCTGACACAAGCTACATCAGTTCTCGGGACACTTTGGATATCAAATTGCATCGCACCTAATAAACCTGCCAGTTGGTTGCCACCAAAAAAACTCTTATCCACTACCTTCACCCAATGATATGCAGCCCGTTTGCCAAAAGCCTCTCTGGAATTGTGTATTTCAGATATCAAATGATCAGATTGCGCTATTGTCTGGAAGGCCTGCGGATATTGTGTTGCGCTGTTTGTCAAAATAAATTTCTTTTATAGATTTCTTTGAATTATTTTGGCTTCCTTTGACAGTATAACTCAAAGCTCAGAGAGGGAATTCGATATGAACTGCATACACCCTGTTTTAAAGCAATAAGTCTTTTGGCCAAACCTATGAAGATGTCATGTCAGGTAGAGCTGACATATAAAGCTGTCGTGCAGCCTTGGGTATACCACGCGTCTGGTTTTAAAAGGGTGACATCACTTTCTTGGTCAGGTGGAGTCTTGGAGCTCTGTGATATGGACACACAGTAAGGAGAAATTTATGCACACAAACACAAATCTGGTTTGATTTGGGAGTGCTGATTTGAGTACATATTTGAAGTGTCTGAAGCAAAACTCTTAAAAATCTTGTAAAAAAATTGGAAGGCTGAAAGACATTAAGAACAAATCAGAGAGAAGCAGTGAAAGGAGGTGAAGTGGAAGTTGTAAGCATAGAAGTTAACTTGCGTACATTGAGAGGAATTCAACTTTCAAATAAATGTTAGCACTGAAAACAGCTGAAGTGTCATTTCAGGTGGACGGCAAGAACGACCCTACTTTTTTATAAAAATACATGGACTTGGTGGGGGGGCTTGTTAATTTGAGTACCAGTAAGACAATGAAATACAATCCAGAAAGTCGAGTTTGAGTTATTCATGAGTTTGAAAGCTTATCAGATGCCAAAACACTGTACGATGGTTTAGAATATTATGAGGTTGAAATTTACTGCTCTGGAAAGTTATCACAGGGGCAATTATGTCATATTTCATCGCACCGATAACAAGGTAACCATAAGAAATGTGACGCTCATGTTAAAAAGTAATCTACTGTATGTAGGATGAGCCCTAGTTTTTAGAACATATTTGATTTTTGCTCAAGGCAGCACCTTGCCAGATGACACTGTGTTGCGTCCAGGCAAACGTTTAGCCTTCAAATAAAAATTTGTTTTCTGAAATTAGCTTTAATCAAGCGGCAATCTCAGTGGCTGTGAAGTGAAGCCAATATGTAAGTTCCACAAACTGCAGTCCCTTTAACAGCCACTTGAGGCTGGCTACAGAATGAATCCGTCTCCATAAGCCCCCATGTTAAAATGTCCAACTTCACAGCAGAAATAAATTGGCATAGGCAACATTTAGGCATGCACCAGCATTACCGCTTTGACTGACAGGTGGGTGCCATTACAGGTGCTTTATTTGAGCAACCAGGCTTCATTAAGCCCGCCTCGGCTCCACCCACACACCACGTCTTTGCTCATTTTTAGATTGTCCTACATAGACAGGACTGCCATGATGGCAATGGCCAACAACAACAGCTCTTCAGAAACCTATGGGTGACGGCACAGATACGACGTCCATGTTTTATACAGTCTATGGAGTTGTATTGTCACTTATTGTGTATATTAGCTGAAAGTGATAGTTGAGCAGTCATTAAAAATATAATCATACATTCAGTAACAACCAAACAATCTATGTCACCTTCTTTTTCACAGTTCAGTGTGATCATATGAAAACTGCTTACCTGCTCACCAGCTCACCTACAAGATGGATGCAGTGAAGAGTAAAGTTCCTCAAGCGAGATGTAATCATATAGAACGAATAATATTAAATAATAGCTCCAACATGAGAATAGGTAGTTTGCTTAACTAAGTGTTTCTGACCAACAGGTAAAACTCTCTGCTCCTCTAAGCATGTACATTTATGATATAATGCCACTACCGGCAATAAATCAACAATCCCCACGTCACAGGTGGTGCATCAGTAGAAAAACAACTATGTACAAATAGAAGATGATGGACATGAAGGGTTTGAATGTGTAACAATTAATGAATCATATGCTTGTCTACCGCCCTTGGTTGAGTGGCACAGGGGAATAATCCTTCTCTTTCCATCCAGTCAAGCATGTTTTGGTATAACATCTTGACAAGTCCTTGGGCATGTGCACCAAAAACAATCTGAGCTGCAAAAGACTGCAACTGTAAGTGCCAAATCAGCATACACAAGAAGACATGAATACAACATTTTTATTGGCATACAAGCCACCGAAATGTAATAGTGTGACTGACTCCATAAGTCTGTCGGTGTGGACGAAGAACTGTGCAAATATACTGACGTGCCAAGACCCCAGTATAGCAGTGAAGGCATGTGTAGTCTTTGGACAATCCTTGATAACAATCTGAAATGTATCCCTCCTTCCATGTGCAAAATAACGTACCCACAGCAGACTCAGCTTACTGGTGCGTTTTATGAGCGGGGGGCGAGCTTTTATTTCAGGTTGCGTGAAATCAAATCTATGGGAATACGAGCACATCTGTCTCTGAATTATTGAGCAAATATTTTGAAATAAAACAGCTTTTGCGCTGTCAAACATGGTACGTCAAAACGAGGCACCGGCTTGAGATGGGTGTTAGAGTGCGAAAACTGAATGGGCGACTCAGCAGCGAGCTTGACAGTGCTGACTATGCACCAGTCATTCAATCAGTTTGAATTTAGCTGAATACACATGGGCTGTTTAAATTGGCTTCAAGGTTGATCTATGATCACAGGAAGCTGTGTCATGCCCAATTGTGACTTTGCTTTTATGATGCTGAAGCATCTCATACAGTAACAGCTCCCTCCTGCATTTACATGTGGGGGTTAATGTATATCCGTTCTTTCCATAGGGATTAAAAGTAGATGACTGTAAATAGATAGTGACCCCATAAACGTGTTCCTGTGCCATGTTTCAGTCTGCTTCCTCTCTCTCTCTACAGAAAGCGTAATGTAAATCTATAGGCCCTATGGGGGACTATAGGGGGTTAAATGTAAATCAGTAGGCTCAGTAGACTTCCACTCAGCTTGCGTAAGCATGTACTGCCACACAGCTACAGAACATCAGTTGAAGAGGTACGAGTGTGTTCAGGTAAAATCATTTTCTTTCAAGTTCAGTATCAGTCTGACATTTAACGTTAGCTTAGCATAAACACTGGAAGCAGGGGGGACGCAGTTAACCTGACTCTGTCGTACACTGAGGTTCATTAAGGTTAACAAACAGACAGAAACTGAACCAAAATACATCAAGGATGAGAGTTATAATTTGTTGTCCATCAACAGAAGGGGAGTCCCTGTCTTGTTTCGGTCCTCTGACAGACTCATATCAGATAAGAGTTCTTGAAGTTTGACACCTAATCAAAATAACGAATGCCAAACTTTGACTGTGACAGCACTGTTTGAAAGTCTAAAAATATAAATTTCACTTTTGCGTTGCCCCTTAAAGTAGCTCCCCGAAAGAAAAGCCAAAACATGTCGATCGATGTCCCCTGGTGGCTGGCTGCAGCATATGTTATAAGCCCCGCCCACTTTATGTTAGCAGATGGGATATGGGCCAAACTAAATAAGTACATGTGAAATCATTTTTCTTAGTTTTTATTGTGCTGATGTACAATTCTACATTCTGTATGGCTGGGACTTTGAAACAGCGGCTCCAACCTTGATTAGTACTACGCAGACTCTGGCTCCAATGAGATCACCAGCGCAAGGTGGCAGCTGCCTTATCCGTGATATTTTTTTGTATATAGGCGTGAAGGGGCAGCAATGAAACTGTTGCTGTACTGCTTTGATTCGTCAGAAACAACCAAGAATCCACACAAAGGTGAGATTTATTTTTTATTGGAAGCCTCTAACAGTGTTTTTTTGCTTTTACAGGAGGAGAAGCTTCAGTTACAAGAGCTAACTGATAAATCTCCTCACCTTCAATGAAAAAAAAAAAAAAAAAAAAAAAAAACAGAAAACAGCCTTCCATAAACTTGGCAATGGGATGAATCCAGAACAGTCTTCCACACAATTGATGACACAGGGCGAAGTTTGGGTCAAGGTTTGACGTTAGATAAAGGTTAGGGATGAGTAATGATTGTCATTAAAGAAGTTCCTAACAAGAAATGTGATACGTGCGACTGTGCGCGCCTTCCTTTATATATCTCTCTGTATACATGAATGTGTGTTAGCACAAGTGAGGACAGTCTCAAGAGAATCTTGGCACCAACATTCCTCTGAATTTTAATGTCCATATTCATCTTTGGATACAGTAGCATTATTAGGCTGACACAGCTCCCCTATGAGTGGCTGCTTTCCTCCCGCAGACATCCTGCTAGGAAAGACAATCCTTGGGTTTCACATTTACATTTAAGGCGTTTAGCGGCTGTTTTTATTCAGAGTGAAGGAAACTGTCAAATATATCAGAAAGCAAGCGGAGATATGTTTTGTTTTGTAATGAATATTAAACCCTCTGCAATGTGATTAAGACCACTCTCTGATAGCTCATTTTGTAAAATTCATTGCAGCTCTATAGGTAACATGATTCATGGTTGTATGTATAGGTTACATACTGACCTTTACCCTTTGCATCCAACAAACAAAAGGCACTTTCAGACAGGAGGGAGGAGGACCTCGTTCATTCCAACCTCCGCTCCTTTCCAGCAGCGTTTTCACTCCGTGTTTGTAATAGATAGGTCACAAACACACACACTCGCCGCAGGTTCTCAAGAAGGTCAAATTGGCCATGCAACCAACACATTTAAGTTGTTCCGTGGACGCCTGTGCACACGTCTGCTGGTGATTCGAGTAAACACCTTCCACCACAAGTGTTTATGTAGCACCGAGATTCACTGAAGGACACCTACACAGGTCTGCTGTTCTCTCTAATGATTAAACACAGGGGAAAATGTTTGCCTGAACACGACAAATATTTGTTCATTGGGCTTTACCTACCACTAAGCTCTGAAAATATGCAGTAATTGATACTATAGCACAGGAGGTCCTAATCCTTTTTTTTAATTTATATATATATATATATATATATATATATATATATATATATATATATATATATATATATATATATATATATATATATATATATTAAAAGGAGCTCTGAATAGATGTACATTAAATCATGATTGTTAGCTGTTAGGTTTTGTACAAATTTAATCATGGCTATATACAGCGGAGGTCATGTGAGACATTTCTAAAGCTTCTAAACGTGTGGTTCAAGAAGTTATTATAGTCGTATTATACCTCAAGAACAGCGTCTTTACTTTTAAATGTATACGTGGTGCTACCTGAAGTGAAAACCAGACACAGACAGCACCCAAAGGTGCCTCTTTACAAACGTAAACACAAGATTTATATGAGTTTTGCTGGGTAGCAGTGACCAAAGGTATATGATATTGCTGCAGCATTGTGCACCACAAGTACAAAAAAGTCATCCAGCAAGGGAAAAGTCATTACTCTCGTCCATTAAAGAAAAATACTCTAAAGTTTGTCTACGTCAGGTAACGATGGCCGCCATAATCTACTGTTCATACCAGAGCAGGCATAGCTAATGCCTTGAATGTACTTCATTAGTAAGAGGAAGAAGGTGAACAAAGCTAATAGATATCACAATTCGACTTTCCAAGTTGATTATTTACATAAAGACAATTACATTTTGCATTACAAGTTTTTTCAAAAAATTTAGGTTTAAATATGCAAATGAGGTATTATCTCATCGTGAACAAGTGCACTGAATTTCCAGAACAGAAATCTGGACATGCAGGTTCATTTTGTTGACATGTTAAAGTCAAAGGTTTTGGATATTTTATGACTCCATAAACTCCAAAAAACTCTCAGCAGCCACAAAGATGTTTTTAGGAATAAAACGTTATATAAATCAGGCTATGATATATGAAGAAACCCCTCTGTAACATCATTCACAATATATTGGAATCAAACTGGAAGGTTTGGTTTATGTACAGTACGTGTGACTGGAGTGGAGATTTCTCTCTATGCATGAGAAAAAAACTTTTAAAAAGCTAGATATGTTGTTGCTGTATAAGATATGTGTTGCGTAACAGTTTAGACTACAAGTGAACAAGTTAAACTAATAGACGTCACCATGAAACCTCCTCAGTTGATTACTTATAGTAAGACAATCATTTTTTGTATTACAAGTTTCATGAAATTTTATGTTTAAATATACAAATAAGGCATATCTAATGTGAAGTTATGGTAAAATTTACAGATGCAAATAGGCCAAGTCTTGTAGACCAAACACCTAAATGTGTATTTTGGGCGTTTTCTTTCCACTACTCAGAGAGAAGACATGTTATGGAAGCAAAATAGTCCAAAATCTCAAAATTGAGTTTTTTTTTCCCCCTGTAATGTCTCGCCCTGTTACATAAACTTTAAAGATGCTATGATTTTGATTTGATGATGATCACCATATGGTTCACCGTATTCGCCCAACGGTGCAATTTTGCTGTCTTTAAGTCTGCCATTTTAATTTCTGCAGAGGTTTGGACTTTTTTTTTTTCTGACCGCATCTTGAATGTGTTCTGAATTTATTCTGACAACGCTATTGCTCATTTTCCCATGTAAAATTAGAGCTACACTGTAATACTGGCAAATACTAGATTCTTAATAAAAATCAGATATCAGCCAGCCAACACCATTCATTAGCATTGTGATGGAGGGGTAGATATGACTTCCCAGACCTCAGTCTGTAAACTGAAAATGAAAGCTGTCTGACTTTGACTCAAGTACTTAGATAAGGAGGTTTCAGAGATTTTTCCATCCTGATCAGAATCCAATTTTTTTTATATATATTTTTTTAAATAACACTAAAATAAGTCCTGTGATGAACTGGTGACTTGTCTAGGGCGTAGCCCTCCTCTCACCCATACTGGCTGGGATTGGCTCCAGCCCCCGTGACCCTGATAAGGATAAATGGTTATGGAAAATGGATGGAAGGATGGAAAACTTAAAAAAAAACAAAAACAAAATGTTGGATATTAGCAACTTCAGTACACAACTATCCGCTTCTTGCCTCAGCGTTCTTATTTTAACCCTATTAATGACCTCGTTCTGGGACACTTTGGCATTTCATGATCACTTGGGAACATTTGCACAACACTCAGAAGGAAAAACAACAACATCTATTTATTGAAATTTATCAGCTTAATTAATACCCCTTCGGAAAACAACCACAACGTTCTGTTTTGTGTTCTACAAGCTTGCCTAATCTTCAGCGTTCAGCTCCAATCAAATGGCTAAGATGTTTAATGTTTGGCTGTTGTGCAAAAAAGCGAGCTTAGCAAGAGTATGTACAATCAGAAAGCTGGATTGTGAATATTAAGATTCCCATGACTGTTGAAAGGAAATATTGCAGCTCTTCTCGTTCGTGACGTGAGCAGCGCCGCGGTCTGGGAACCATGACGCAAACGTATACAGTCTGCAACTTAAACCCCCCGACGACTCTGTGCACCATCGCAACGCATTTTCCTCCACTTCATCTCTGAGAATTAGACGGGGAATTATTTGGAACTCGGCGCGAGTGCTGATGAGTTTACATGCGAGCAGACATGTTTACTTCAACATAATTTCCCTCGTTGTCTAAATCCTTGTGTTGTTGGCAAACCGCTCGGGCAAATTAGCTTTGACGGATCTAGGAACACTGCCTTTCTGCATTTCTGTGTGCGTCTTCTAAACAGAGACAGTGTGTGTGAAAGAGAGAGAGAGAGAAAGAGAGAGGACCAAACACTGAGAGGTACTGAGAGCGCTGGGCTTTAAACCCAGGTTGTCCATCATGGTTGGACTGAATATAGAAGTGGTCACTCCTGACAGCTCTACAATCTTAGATTTTCCAGTCTATTTGAGATGAAGAGGGATCACAGGGGGTGTTAGCCTGCTCGGTAGCTAATGGTGGCAAAAAAAAACAGAGTTATCGGCACTGAAAGACTCATCCATCTTCTCGCCACTCCAGCGGCGAAAAGCAAACACGCGGAACAAGACGCCCATACAGCATCAGGCTCTCACACTCTTGGCCAAACACACCTAACAGAGATAACAAGACGCTTAAGAGGCTGCAGGGCTGGGAGTTACCCACAGAGCTGAAATGTAAATAAATCCTGCTTGTTAAGTAAAAATAGCTGTGAGCAGAGATTCACTAGCCATATTTGGTAATATTAGGTGCCAGTTTTATGCTGCAGGTTTATGGAAAATGATTTCTAAAGATGTATCACAGTGTACTTCAAGTGATTATACAATTGTTTCATGTTAGTATGAGACCCTCTCCTCCTCTAAATAGCAGTATAGTAGGAAATCTGTACAATATATACTGTCATGTGAACTGTTATTTTGAGCATCTTAGATCAGTGCTTCGCAAAATCTTTGGCTTGTGACCCCCTCAAACGAGACCCTCCGCCAGGTGGACATAAGGATGATTTGTCTCTTTACCCACCAGGTAATTTCTTTTTAAGCCTGATGGCGTGACAATTTACAAGACAGGAGCAGAAAATAAGAGTCAGACAAAACAAGACTAATTGTGGCCCCTCAGATTTATCTTGGAAAGGGTCCCGAAATAAATCTAAGGGGAGGTCCCAACCCTCAGGTTTGGAACTACTTCCTTAGAATGTAAAGTTGATTTCAATCTATTCACTACTTGTGATAAATATCAATCAGTAGAGGAATGTAACTGAGTAAATTAAGTTAATATACTCAAGTACTAAAAAAGTACAATCTTGAAGGACTTTCACATTTCGCAGCCGTGACGTGACAGAGACAGAGACGTGCCTGTAGAGGTTTCACGGTTAACTAACAGCAGCTACAGTTGGCAGCTGACCCGGAGCACAAAGAGTACAGTAAAGAGGCACAGGCTCTACTTTTACACAGAGAAGTTACACAATGTTGCTTCAAAAATACTCTAAAACACTGAAAAGTCATTCTTTGCATTGAGGTATAAGACATTTTTCTGTCTCCTTGAAATATTATTCATGAATCTGAAATGATGATGTTTATTTTCCATTTTTTATACCAAAAAAAATCACAGTCTCCTGGTGAATGATGGCCTCAGGAGACTTAAAAGATCACTCTATAGCTGCTGTCTGAGGTCGTACAGTCCCTCCACACTTCTCCTGCCACAGACAGATCCTCTCATCGAGGAACGTGCCATTTTTTGTTAGCGGCGGCTGGCCCGTATCAGGACCCACGGCGACCACTCCGATCGACGATGATAATTTAATCACCGTCTTTCAGCTGAGGGGACCGCTGGGGAGGCTCGCAGACGTCCAGACCAATATTCGTGGAGTACTTGAGCAACAAGGTTTAAGAGCTATAACTATAATACATTCCACAAGGGATTGTTCTAATGGTTCTCCTCCCGTGTGTGTGTGTGTGTGTGTGTGTGTGTGTGTGTGTGTGGGAGGATTTCGGAGGGTCAACACATCGTATTGTGCTGACCCGTCGGTTGGTGCTTTTGGCAAGAAGCCTGATAAAGCAGGACGTCTCTTATAGGATGTTATGCGCTGGCCGTTTGGATGTAGGTTAAACAAAGAGTTCAGAGAGTTTTCTTAAGTTAGACAGAGGAAAATAAAAAAGTACTTCAACTGAATTTGTGTGGGAGGTTTTCCATTGACTGTTTTAAACATCCTGTAGCTACACCTACAGATCTAAACTGATAGAAAATTACACACAAAGGTATGAAACAAACAGTCCTCCTTAGTGTGTAGCCTCTTGATGGAAAACGAAATGTCTCTGAGCTTTATTCATAAGCTGTAAGCTGATATCATCTGAGGTCAGCCATGTTGCCGGTTGCCATTGTTGTTGCTATATTTAGCAGCGGAGAGCGAGAGGACACACGTGCCACTCATGAAGGGGCATACAGGGCCTCTGTTTAACTAGCCACAGTCACAACAGGCCAGTGTGCTGCTGCTGCTGCTGCTGCACAGAGGACTCTGTGTCCCCTCCATGTTACCGTACAGGACAGCAGGTCACCAGCAGGTACGGCGGTGGACCACAAGGGAAATCCTGCGTATGACTGAGAATACACAGGATTGTTTTTCACACTTCAGATTGTGTTTGCAAAGGTAGAGCAAGTAAAAGTAACCCTGACATAGCAGGATTTGGTTGGTACTGTTGATCAGCTGAGGTTAATGACGTTTAGGATCACACTTTTGGAGCAAGACCTCTGCATCTGTATCCAATGTAGTCCCAGGGTCATTGCCAACCTTCTGCTCTTCAGTAAAAGCTTCCCTGGATGGGAAATGATCATGAAAACTGGTACGCATGGAGTCATTGCTATGGTGTTTTTCTTCTGTGCATCCTAATCCTAAACACTGGCGATGAATCCACAAGACTGGTCTCTTCACTTTGAGAACATACGCAAATGTAGCCTAAAAATCAGAGTATTTTATTTAATAGGAGTCCCCCTTGCCTGGATACAGACAACCATACTAATAGCTACATGATTAATATGGTATATTTTCTGTATGGGGAGGTGTTTCCGTGAAAAGCCATGGGGCTTTAAAATGTTACAACCCAGTTTTTAGTAGCTTACACCAATTTTCCAGCCGTGTCTGCAGTCTAAAAACGGTTCTTCGACTCTCGTACGCACCTCTAAAATAGTGATCGTGCCGTAAAAATGTCCCCTTATCTTTCCTGTGCGTGTAAATCCTGGCTTGTCTAATCCGAGCTATATAACCCAAATAGAGAATGGCTGCGGTCAGAGAGGAAGGATAAGTGGAGGGGAGGCGGGAGAGAGTAGGAAAACAAGACGGAGGTGAAATCCCATCATAGGAAAGAAGAAAATGGAGTAAAAACAGAAAATTAAGTGCATACTTTGCAGTTTTATATAAATAGTAAGAAACACGTGCTGCTCTGGCGTTTAGTAATTTGTAAAATGAGTTTAGCATCTTTGGTGTTGAATTCAAACTCTCTTCACTCCACATTTTAGTCAAATTTGAGGTGAAACCTGATACAGCAGTTCTACAGAGTAAAAATAAAACGAGGAAAATAAACACTTCAAATGACGCGTTGTTGCTAACAAGTGTATTTATGCGACGTATGGAATATGGGAGTCAGAAAATGAGAACAAAGGTCAGAATAACAGAGGGAGGTACCAAATCACTCATCCTAAGTAGGTAAAAATGGACGGATGAAAGATATATGGACCTCACCTTCCACAGATGATGATGATGTTAGTGTTGACGATGGTGGCGGCGGCGGGGCGGCTGCGGCGACGCTGACGTCTCGCTCCCTCGGGTGTCCTTCAGATGCTAGGACAGGAAAAGGTGGACTGGCTTTTCGCCGGCGGGTGCACCCCTGCCAATGACATCAGAGGTGAGAACATTAGTTTTTAACTCATCGCCTCAGGTGCATTTTCTCCGAACACTGACTCTCCCCCCCCAACTTCCATTGTGTGTTTTCCACTGGCTTTGCTGTGTGCTCATTTACACGTTACGACTGTGGGAGACGATGATCTTTTGAATCTCACATGGTTTAACACAATGATACTGTGGTACAGATGTGGAGGTGCAGAAACTTGATTTATTCAACAGTTCAGGTGAAACTTCAACAGAATGATTTTTACAGTACATCTGTACCTAAATCTCTCCGTCCACATATTGCCCCGCGTACTCTTTCCTCATACGATATTGTCATATATCTGAATCACAGGTCAGCTTTAAACAAATAGAAAAAAAAAACAAAAACAAAACTGTGAATTAATGAAAAATAACATTTTTACAGTAGCTTCCTGTTTTTTTTGTTTGTTTGTTTTTTTAATTGTATACAAAACTTTGCAAAATTATAGACTGTTATTGTGCCTGTATCATGTATAATGTATTATGCCATTTTTGCACAGAAAATTTACAATATTATTTATACAGTATTTTTCTGCTTTCTTAAATTACAAATTCATGTAAAATGACAATCATTATCTGTAATTAAATATGTGGCTCATTTTATAAGTGTTTATTCCCATACTAACATTTTAATGTTTTTTTTTGTAATATAATGTTGTTCAATTTGGTTCGATTCCCAGCTTCCCCCAGTCCAGTCAAAGTGTCCTTGAGCAAAATAGTGAATCCTAATGGCTGACGTCTGTGTGTGAATGTGTGTGAACGGGTGATTGTGCCCTCATGTCTGTTTAACAGTGTTTCTCTGCAGAAGTAAGTGCTTTCAGTTTATTTGACTTATGTTTTTCTACTTTAATTCTACATTTTGCAGCCACTGCTTACAGTGCAGGTCACAGGAATCTTCAGTTCACAGATGGACAGGAAAAAAAGCGGTAATAAGACCTTTGAATAAAAAAGAATCCCCCTTTAGAAACCTCTTTGTTTTTCTGTTTTGATACAAGCTTTATGAACTTTCTAGTGGTAGTTAAACCACTGATAGTTTTTTTTTTTTTCGGTATGAATATGGAGTCTTACAGTCTGTAGAATTTATAGCTGTAACAAAATGTGCATGAACTCCTGCACTGTCCAACATGGAGGACATTTCTTCTTATTAGTGTTTCGTCTACCTCTGTGTGTGAAGAAACTGTCCTGCAGTCAGTTGTATAACTACCAGGCCTACTCTGCCTGATATTCGCAGCATGTGGTCAGTGGCCGGGGTATCTCGTGATTCAATAGTGACACATTCTCGAACTGATGTGAAACATCCCTTCATGTCATTTGAAGATGTTTGCGAGCAATTACGCTTCACCAGATTAATCAGTTGTCTTCCTAGTATTACTTTATACAAGTTACAACTGCTTTGGATTACAAGTGATTTGATTACAAGCCTCCTCAGACAAGAGGGTATGTTGCAGTTTATCATTATTATTATTATATTATGAAATATGACATTTGCCTATAAAAATGTGAAGATGTGCAGATGTATTATATTATACAGCATTTTTTGATATATATTGAAGGGAGGCAACTGTTTAGACAGTTATTTAGCAACTAAATTGATCAAAAATGAGAGTTATTGATAATGGGTTTATATAATATTGTCATGAGGTCAGTTGAGGTTAGATCAGGCACAGCTCGGCCTCACTGTCTGCTCGTACATATACGCATTTTGCTATTGTCCTCCGTCCCCAGGATTATAAAAGAAGAACACGATGGTGCTACAGGGCTCCTTTTCCATCAACCAACACCCAGTAGCATGTGTGTGTTTGTGTGTGTCCCCAAACCAAGAGGCGACACACACATTCACACACTGTCTCAGTCTTAATGCAGAGGCATACTGGGGGACATGAAGCAGAGCCTTTGGTGTGAGTGACTAAGAGAGGGGGGGCTGCATGCGATGACATGGTACTGCTCGTGACCCTCAGGGTGAAAAGGCAGACACCCAAAATCTGTTTCCACTGCAGGCTCTACTCCAGAGTTAGTACCAGTTATAAATCCAGGCTATGTCTCTAAGAAAGGAGGGGGGGGCTGAGATAAAGAGGAGAGAGGGGGAGCAGGACATTGTACAGATTCACCAACATGAACAAGGCCATGACTCTGTTCTGAGCTAGTTTTTCCTCCAGGTGATTCTGTGCGATGCTATCGGTGCTTTATTTACAGTATGAGTCAGGCACCGTGAGCTCTAGAGGTGGCGTTAACTGCAGCTCTGATGGAAATGTTCACTCACTTAGACCAAGCTAACTAATGCTGGCCTTACACCAAACAACTTTTCAAATTATTTCACTGCCGCAGACAAATTTCCAATTTTTTGTTTTGCTCGAGTTGCGGCATGCTCCTGTCATCTTGGTCGTTTGGTTTAAGGTGCTCATGAAACTCTCTTTTTCTCGACATTTGTACCACGATCGAGCGATCGGAGAAGGAGAAGAAAAAAAAAAAAAAAGTGAACAGAAGTTGCTGCAGCCCTCGAAATGCACACAAGAACAGCTGTGGCCAAAAGCTGCTTTTGTTTCTGCTCCATTGTTCAACAGTTTTTCTTCTTGTAAATTCCCACCAGGTGCAGTATGGGAAATGATGTCAGAATGAATCTAGTTGAAGTCTTTTACCTGACCCTGCAAAATCTTGAAAAGTGATGATTTCTGACACTCTGTCTTCAGATGTGAGTGTGAGCCTTTTAAAAAAAAGGTTTTTAGTGTATGGTCACTAAGATAATCAAGTAGGTGATTGGTACTTTCATATTTTTATTCATATTTCAGTCTTTTGCCAATTGACCAGAATGGTGCCAAGGCTGTGTCTCCTTTTGTGGAAGAGTTGTTCTTGAGAAACTTCTTCATTCTGTTAGCTGTAACAGTTCCCTTCTCATGACAGTAAGTATAAGTTATGAATGAACTATGATCATAATTCATGTTTTCACCCGACTAATTTATTTAAATTATGGAGCGTCTAATTAAAAAACTGAATGAAAACTGAAAATTAAAAGGAGAAGGAAAGAAGGAACATCCGTCATTTAAATGATGCTGAATAAGAAACTAGACACAAAGCTTTGGCACTTAAATTTGAACCACGTAACAAACATAAATATTCACCGTCAGTGGCAAATACTGCTGGTAATACTACTACACTATAGCAGCATCAGTAAACATGACTGTCGTCTCCAACTAAATGCCAGTGTCGCTCAGATAAAACTATAAAACTACATGTCTGTAAAACAGAAGTTTGTTTAATATGAAAGGAATGCATAATCCAATCACGTCAAACTGCACTGATTTAGAACAAATCCACATTTCTGCTTTTGCACTGGAAAAATCTGTACAATTGTTTCCCTCTCAATCAGAAAGACTTATTAAAGGTTTTCCCTTGTTTTAGGCAAGAGGCTGTGAAGTGAAGCCAATGCAGAAGTGCCAAAAATTGCAGTACCTCGAACAGCCACTTGAGGCTGGCTACAGAATGAGTCAGTCTCCATAAGTCCCCATGTTAAAATGTCCAACTTCACAGCAGAAATAAACATGTTTACAGCCTGGTACAAAAAAGTTTTGGTCTCTATAGCTAATTTCACCGTTCATGACAACTGTACTGAGTCTAGATTTTTATAGAACTCACCTGTTCAAATTATATTAAGGCTTAAAGTTATGCAGAATAAACAGCATGGCTGCTTTGACTGACAGGTGGTTGCCATTACAGATGGCTTGTTTTAGCACCCAGGTGCCATTCGGCCCGCCTCAGGTCCGCAGATGATCCACATCTTTGCCAATTTGGGGATTAGCCAGGAGGTGGAAGAGGCAGGAATACCAAGATGTCTGCAACCAGAGCCACAGATTTTAAGAAACCTGTGGGTGATGTCACACATACGCCAGACATTTTGTGATACTGTCAGTGGTTTTAGCGTATCACAAGCCATCTTAAAATATATTTATTATTCACAGTCCATTTCCCTCCGTGCATTTCCTGCAGACACATCTGTGTGTTTTACACTCGAGCCAACGTATGCTGAGAGAGAAAAACTCATTTTCAGCTGACCGAGTACGAGAGTACGTGCTGATGGCTGAAAAGGCAACAAAAGTTGATTTTTTTTTCCCCACAGTTTGTCTTGGGGACTTTAAATAACATTAAAGTGTTTCAACAAATATGCAGTGAAAAGTAAAACACACACACACATTTTGCACAGTCAGTTTAGTCCTTTTCTGAACTGAGGTCAAAAGCTAAACGCCGAGCGACAGCTGACAGTTAGTCACCTAGCATATTCTGCGCCATTGGCTGCAGTATGTAACCCAGAGTACTTCACACTGTCTGCATCCATTATTGCGGTAGCCTGCTTGAATTTGCAGCAAATAAAAATTTAAAACAACATATAAACATGATAATGATAGACAAACACATCTGTTGTCCAAAATTCACTTTCGCACTCTGCTCCCAAGTTTGAGCGCTAACCAGGCGAGACAGACTAAGCTTTATTTTCATCAACTCTCTATTTTCTCTTTGAGTCATCAGGTTTTGACATTATTCTTGGAGAGCTGCTATGATGCAAGTATCTTGTACGCTCCAGATAAAACAAAGACTTTGGCCCCGCTCTCTCTCCCTCCTCCCTGCACTCGCTGTCTGAAACTGGACTCTGTCCATCCCCGATTGTATCATGTTCGGCCTGTCCTCTCCCTCTCCTCTCCTTCGTTTCTTGGCACACGGTTCACCGCATGAGGTCCTGGCCTGGGAGGCCTCAGGTTGTAGTAATGACAATGTTTTCACTAAACTGCCCTCTCAAGGCAGACGCAGCCCATATCGGGTTTCATACCATGGTCCATTAGGCCGGTGACTCATCAGTGCTACCCTGACTGTTTAGTTTTTCCCCTCTGTTCATAGCTACAACATCTGGGGAACCTGTGGCCAAAGGACAAGAGGACAAAAGCAACCACCCCTTGAGTGTGTGAGGTGCTAAACTGTGGTCTAAGAGCAGCGTGGACACTAGTGAGCAGAGATCATAGTCGCTTTAGTCGCAACAGATTTGTTTCAAGGTGTTATCAGTGAAAGTCAGTTTCGCCAATAGACTCTTCATCCCAAATTACTAACTGTTACTACGCCCTTTCTCACGCTACACATCTGCAGTTTGAATGATCCAGCTGTAGATTTTGTCAGCTATTTGTCACTCACTGATTTTATCAGCTGGAGCTAGCTGCTGTAAGCTAATGCTAACACCGTTGCCACTGCCATGTTGGCAGTCCTGCCTCTGCCGCCTCCTGGCTAATCCAAAAATCAGCAAACACGTGGATGTGGATTATCAATGGATCAAAGACGGGCCGAATGACGCTTGGGTGCTCAAACAAACCAACTGTAATGGTACCCACCTGTCCAGCAAAGCAGCCACACTGTTAATTATGCAAAACCTTAAGCTGTAATATCATTTGAACAGGTGAGTTATGTAGAAATTCATCCTCAAAAATTAGTTATAGAGACCAAAACTGTTTTTTGTACCAGGCTGTAAACATGTTTATTTCTGCTGTGAAGTTGGACATTTTAACATGGGGGCTTATGGAGACTGACTCATTCTGTAGCCAGCCTCTAGTGGACGTTTGAGGAACTGCGGTTTTTGGCGCTGCCACATTGGCTTCACTGCACAGCCACGGAGGTTGCTACT
This sequence comes from Argyrosomus regius, assembly GCA_946959425.1. NCBI lineage: Eukaryota > Metazoa > Chordata > Actinopteri > Sciaenidae > Argyrosomus > Argyrosomus regius. The sequence goes on from OX336900.1 coordinate 17,325,262, forward strand.
TGTGCCACGCACGCAGGTTTTCCTGAAGCCACTAAACTCAAATATATTCACATCCCCGCAGTAGATGTTCCAAGTAATTTTCTAACATAATAGTTAGCTCACTTAGCTCACATAAGCTAGTTAGATAGATAAGCATGCCTCAGCATGTGGGTGATGAATCTAAAGCTTGACAGACCTAAAGTGTTAGTATTGCTAAACTATGAGGTTTAGCAAAAGGCCAATTACATTAACAAATTCATACAAATTTGTATCGACACATGCTGTACAAATGACTCCACCCTGCCCAACATGAACCAATGAGCAGAGAACTATTTAGCAATATCCAGAGACAACATAAAAATATCTTCACATAATCTCACCCTTGCTTTTCTGCTCAGCGTGTCACAAGGCAAGGTCGACCCAAAACACTCGGAGATAAATCCCGATCAAAAGACAACATGAGGCAGTGGGAGCATAACTCACGCTCGGTGGGATCACACATGCGGTGATCTTCTATAACTCAGGCAGGGCTGCTGCTCTATGTTGCCAGTAACTGTCACAGTGGCTTAAAGTTTTGGCTGGAGTGGTCCAATGAGCAGCTCCGAGCAGGAACATCCTGGGGAGAACAAAGAACATGAGCTGTGACCTAATGGGCAGAGAGTCAAGCCTAAGTTGCTAGTTTGAGTCCATGCTGGAAAATATTTTTTTAGGTAAAGCGAAAGTGACATACTGTGACCTCGAGCATCCCTAAACTGGATAAATGAAGGCTGACAAAATGGACAAAGCAAATCTGTTATCGATTACGACTTTACGGTTTTCTACTGAATAACAGAATTAAGGATCAAGTCAAATATGTTTTAGCAGCTTAGTGATGCAAATGATCTCATAGCTTCTCTTGTCAGCAAGGAGATGAACTATCAACAAACAACCACGCCAATACAGCATCACTGTAGGCCAGTGCACAAGCTAGCAAATTAAATTGTGACTGATAGTAGTACTGAAGTCCAGTGTGCTGTAGTTTCTATGTCTGCTGTGCCGTCAGTAAATGGCACGAGCGCACGGTTCGATCTAACTTACAACTTTTGGCTTTGCATGGAACAATAAGAAATAACTCATGCGGTGTCCTCATGCTAAGCTGCTCCAAACTCCTTAAGTATAATATGCAACAATAATTACAAAGAACCGAACTTTAACGTCTTTAAACATCTTTCTGATGTAGACAATGTTGAAAGATATAACAGCATCATTAGCTTAAAAAGGCTATATATGGGCTATGTGCTATATACGGTAGCAAAGAACAGCTTTTTTTGCCAGAATGAAGTCTAATAGAAGCAGAGGCAAGAGAAGAAAGTATACATTAGGGTGTATATTAGAACTTGGCATTGTATTGATGAGAAAATGCAGTTTAGCCATACAACAAGTTAGCTACTTTAGCCATAGCTAGCTGACTGTCCAACAACAAACTAGCAATAACAATATAGTTTTTTCTTATAGCCATATTAAGAGATAGCTACTTTAGCCATGGCTTAGCTGATTATGCAACAACAATCTAGGAATAACTATATAAGCTTTTCTAATAGCCACACTACTGTAAGTTAGCTACTAACCATTAGCCATAGTTGACTGTCCAACAACAAACTAGCAATAAGAATATAGGTTTTTCTTATAGCCATACCATAACTTAGCTGCTTTAGCCATGGCTAAAGTTAACTGTCCAATAACAAACTAGCAACAACAATACAGGCTTTTAACAGTTGTGTGTATAGGTTTTATCATTAATACAATGACAATGAACTGAATGTCAACTGCTACATACATACATGTACTGTATATATATATATTCATTTCAACTTCGGTTTTGTCTTATTAGCTGAACTGAAACAACCATTTGGCTCAAACCAATGACCTTACTTCTTCCCTCAAAGAAGCTCGGCCTCAGAGAAATATTTGTATAAATTCATCTTTCAATCCGCAATTTCTTTCCCCCAAATAATTCTTCTTGAGCACTGAGCCAAAGTACAGCGGTGTCTCAGTAAGCATTGCAATAAAAAAGTGATGGTTACAGCTGCATTGCACATCTCTCAAGGCCTACCGTACACCTATCCAAACAGTATCAGTGGATCCAGTTCAAGTTCACAGGATGACCTCAGCTGTTCCTTTCCAAATCAAGCTTATTGACATCAGAGCCAGAACCAAATCAAAGAGGATCGGAGGAACATGAGGTCGAGAACAGCGGGGGTGAAGATCCAGTCCTAATGTTTTCAAGATCTCAGGAAATGACACAGAAAATATAAATGTGCAGAGTTGCAATGATATATTAGGATGATATCAGCATTTTATTAAACCATAAGTCAGTTGGTCAGTCAGTGTCACAGTGACTTTAAAAAAAGAGTTAAATCTTGTGATGATATTTTATTTTCTTTGGCCTTTTTGTTTCATAATTTATTTGCCTATAGCTAACCCGGGTAATGTTTTGGCCACCCATGCTAATCAAAACAGTGAAGGATGCCTTGGATCATGATTCCCTGACTTTATCCCCCACGTAGCTAACCCTAAATCAGAAAAAAAGGGGAAAGCAACTTTGTGTACAAGAAGCAATTGCCACCACCTGCTGAACATATACAACCGTGCTAGCACGATGCTAACGCACAGTATACTGGCCACGGCTGTGGAATGACGAAGAACAGGAGGGACACATGCTCGCCTACTCCGATGCATGCACACACACACACACACACACTCACAGGCGCAGAGGGGAGCAAGTTATTGATGGTTATGGTAGCAAATATGTCAACGCTTGGCGAATGAATGGAGCTCATCATCATCAACTTAACCTCTCTGATTCAGGCCATGTTTCCTGCGCCAATGAGCCAGATCGGCAGGCAGAGGAGATAAAAGAAGACGGGAGGAGAGGAGGTCTTCTCATTAAAGTGTGTTTAACCTTGGAGACAATATCAATCAAAAGACGGTTTCAGTATTTCCCCGTGCAAAGACCTCACGAAGTGTGTGTTCTTGTTTTCCAGCTGCGGACAATACGATGTATATATGCATGATATGTGGCAGGTTATATGTTTGATTTTGGGGCTTGCGATTCGTGCTGCAAACCTCTGCACCATGAAGAGGACAAGTCATAAAAAGTCTCAGCCACCTCATTTCAGATTTCCTCTGTTTCTGTTTATTGCCAGCACGGTATCCCATAATGCACAGGAACTGCCGATATATCTCAACTACTTGCGGTTAGCAGGGAACCAGACGTTCTGCCAAAGCAACCCGTCTCTCTCTCTCTCTCTCTCTCGGCTGGTTTGTGTCTGGTTTTCACTTAGACACACACACACACACACTGAACCAGATACAGTCGGAGAACATGTAACTATGCCAATTAGTCCTTGGCAGTGTTATGTGTGCGACTGTAGAGAAAAAAAAAAAAGCCAGCACAACAACGGGAGGAAGAATATTATGACCCTGTGTAATAAAACTAAGTGGGGGAGCTGCTGCGGTCAGCACACGTGCACGTCCAGACACCCCAGAGAGGTGTTATGGTGAAAAATGTTTCTCAGCATTTCTGCTTCACCCATCAGGATCAAGTTAAGTCAATTCAGAAATTGCGAATGATTGACAACATCTAGAAATGATCTTTTCTTGTGAGCTCCTTATTTTTTTTCCTGATATCATTTTCACAAAATCACCAAACTCCCGAAACAAAAGTGCCTCACGAAGGGCTCGTCTGTGACAGCTTCCCGATGCTTAGTCACCGGCGTGACCTTATAAACCATCTGCTGACACCCTGGCACAATTTTTAGCTTTTTTTTTCTGTTTTATTATGTTTTCAAAGCAGTAAATGGACCTTTGGGATGTCTGACAGAGAGCGGATTGGGGTGGAGGTGTGGGCCCAGAGAGCTGACGGTGAAGTCCTATTGACAGTTATCATGGTAACATGTAAACAAGCAGAGTGAATGGAGAACATAGACACCAGGGTCAGGCTGTGAGTCTGTCTGCACCCTCAAAGGGTGGCCTTGTTTCAGTAGGGAGAAAAAAAGCCACATTGTATTTGGGTGATTGTGTGGATGGTGTGTCCTCTGGATGATCACTTGCAACAAGAATCCATGCTAGCGTGCTAAAAGTGTACACATTTAGTAACTGAACTTTGTTTACTGTGACAGAAACAGAAAGGGTTCAGAATAGCAACTGGCTCAGAGGTGCACTTCCCCTCGAAAATGTCTTCACTAAACCTCACAAGGTGGGGGAAAAAAAAGACACAGTGAGAAAATAAATAAAACTGAGCAATAAAACTAAATTCAGCATCTCTGAAACATCTGTGTGGGCCAAATGAGAGGGACATAAACCGGAAAGCGAACACATGTCTCCGTTTCCAGGTGCATCTGTTGTTTAGACACCACCACCCACGCTAAACAGCTCACTGTTTTCACCGGTCCTGTCCTGCCTCACGTGGAGAAAATAACCGCAAATATCAGGCCTTTGTGGGAAGAGATCTCCACACTGTGTAGTGTGTAACTCTGGGGTTGAATAAAACATTAACATTAGCGCTCTCTGAAACCAAAGAGAGGTGATAATAAAATAATAATAATCTTTTATTCAAACATTGGACCATTATATGTTGTAGTCGCGCTGTGTTCTATATAAACAGAGGCAGTACTGAGCACAGCAGATAGCATGAGCAGCGTTAGCCGTCATGGATGAACACAAAAGAAGAAAATTCCGAAAGCTACTCCTACCAACTGTTCACACCTACACACTCACAC